>OZ009942.1:0-4800000 GCA_963932045.1 Caenorhabditis sinica
CCTAAGCCTAAGCCTAAGCCTAAGCCTAAGCCTAAGCCTAAGCCTAAGCCTAAGCCTAAGCCTAAGCCTAAGCCTAAGCCTAAGCCTAAGCCTAAGCCTAAGCCTAAGCCTAAGCCTAAGCCTAAGCCTAAGCCTAAGCCTAAGCCTAAGCCTAAGCCTAAGCCTAAGCCTAAGCCTAAGCCTAAGCCTAAGCCTAAGCCTAAGCCTAAGCCTAAGCCTAAGCCTAAGCCTAAGCCTAAGCCTAAGCCTAAGCCTAAGCCTAAGCCTAAGCCTAAGCCTAAGCCTAAGCCTAAGCCTAAGCCTAAGCCTAAGCCTAAGCCTAAGCCTAAGCCTAAGCCTAAGCCTAAGCCTAAGCCTAAGCCTAAGCCTAAGCCTAAGCCTAAGCCTAAGCCTAAGCCTAAGCCTAAGCCTAAGCCTAAGCCTAAGCCTAAGCCTAAGCCTAAGCCTAAGCCTAAGCCTAAGCCTAAGCCTAAGCCTAAGCCTAAGCCTAAGCCTAAGCCTAAGCCTAAGCCTAAGCCTAAGCCTAAGCCTAAGCCTAAGCCTAAGCCTAAGCCTAAGCCTAAGCCTAAGCCTAAGCCTAAGCCTAAGCCTAAGCCTAAGCCTAAGCCTAAGCCTAAGCCTAAGCCTAAGCCTAAGCCTAAGCCTAAGCCTAAGCCTAAGCCTAAGCCTAAGCCTAAGCCTAAGCCTAAGCCTAAGCCTAAGCCTAAGCCTAAGCCTAAGCCTAAGCCTAAGCCTAAGCCTAAGCCTAAGCCTAAGCCTAAGCCTAAGCCTAAGCCTAAGCCTAAGCCTAAGCCTAAGCCTAAGCCTAAGCCTAAGCCTAAGCCTAAGCCTAAGCCTAAGCCTAAGCCTAAGCCTAAGCCTAAGCCTAAGCCTAAGCCTAAGCCTAAGCCTAAGCCTAAGCCTAAGCCTAAGCCTAAGCCTAAGCCTAAGCCTAAGCCTAAGCCTAAGCCTAAGCCTAAGCCTAAGCCTAAGCCTAAGCCTAAGCCTAAGCCTAAGCCTAAGCCTAAGCCTAAGCCTAAGCCTAAGCCTAAGCCTAAGCCTAAGCCTAAGCCTAAGCCTAAGCCTAAGCCTAAGCCTAAGCCTAAGCCTAAGCCTAAGCCTAAGCCTAAGCCTAAGCCTAAGCCTAAGCCTAAGCCTAAGCCTAAGCCTAAGCCTAAGCCTAAGCCTAAGCCTAAGCCTAAGCCTAAGCCTAAGCCTAAGCCTAAGCCTAAGCCTAAGCCTAAGCCTAAGCCTAAGCCTAAGCCTAAGCCTAAGCCTAAGCCTAAGCCTAAGCCTAAGCCTAAGCCTAAGCCTAAGCCTAAGCCTAAGCCTAAGCCTAAGCCTAAGCCTAAGCCTAAGCCTAAGCCTAAGCCTAAGCCTAAGCCTAAGCCTAAGCCTAAGCCTAAGCCTAAGCCTAAGCCTAAGCCTAAGCCTAAGCCTAAGCCTAAGCCTAAGCCTAAGCCTAAGCCTAAGCCTAAGCCTAAGCCTAAGCCTAAGCCTAAGCCTAAGCCTAAGCCTAAGCCTAAGCCTAAGCCTAAGCCTAAGCCTAAGCCTAAGCCTAAGCCTAAGCCTAAGCCTAAGCCTAAGCCTAAGCCTAACCCGGTGAAAAGCTTGGGACTGGGGACAGTCACAAAAATGGGATTTAGGATAACGACAGGTGTATAGTTAGTACTGAACCTAAAAATTAGAAAAGTATTAAACCTAAGAGAAAGAAAAGTAGGTAACCTAAGAGAAAGAAAAGTAGGCAGCCTCAAAAATAGAAAAGTATTAAACCCATATCTCTAAAAATTAACGAATCCTAAATCTTACGGTTTGGCTCTCAGAAAGAGAATAGTAAGTTTTGGACTATTCCGTAGAAGTATTCTCATATTAAAACTTTGTTAACCAAAGTAGAGATGTCTAGAGAAACCATTTTTGGCAGTTGCCAAAGTTATTGAAAGACAATAATTTCATTAGCAATCAACATTTTTGCAATGATGAAATAGAAGTGTCGAATTAACTTGTTCTGATTTTGACAAATTCATTGTGAGAGCAAATCAATAAATGATGATTTTAAAGAGTAATTGGTGTCTCGAGACATCTTTTTATTATCCGATCAATAGATGAAAAGGTTCATTAATTTTATCCGATCAATAAAAGCATTAACACAAAGAAACCCATTTTTCTACAAACAATACAGCATAGTTTATTTCAATCAATACAAGTGAAACAATATGTATGCTATTTTGAGTTCCATAAACGTAGTTCCTGAATCTCAATCTCGAAACCAGGTGATGGCTGAAAAATAGATATGAAAGTTATGTTTCCGATTTGAACAAAGTTCTGTAATGCGAGCATCAAACATCTTTTGCTGGAGTGCACCATTCAAATCATTTTACACTGGCTTCGATCCAAACCGTAAGATTTAGGATTCGTTAATTTTTAGAGATATGGGTTTAATACTTTTCTATTTTTGAGGCTGCCTACTTTTCTTTCTCTTAGGTTACCTACTTTTCTTTCTCTTAGGTTTAATACTTTTCTAATTTTTAGGTTCAGTACTAACTATACACCTGTCGTTATCCTAAATCCCATTTTTGTGACTGTCCCCAGTCCCAAGCTTTTCACCGGGTTCTATTCTTTTCTAGACAGCCCTGGTGTCTCGAAATCATTCAGTGTTAGACCAGATAAAACTGAGCAAAACAACATTTAGTTTTGATTCGTTTGGCGGATAGGAATCACACTTCTAGGTTACTTTAAGAGGACCCTAATTTGGCCTCTTGAATGCTCAAAAGAAGAACTGGGAAACAAGAAACTCATTCAAGAAGGGCAACAGTTGCGGCAAACCAAAATTTGTTTCTTAGTAATGTACACTAATATGGATTCTTCTTTCTACATTGATCAAGTTGTTTCTGAGATACGATCCATAGAATATGGAATTTCTAGATTAGCTAACTGCTTTCAAACACTTTGCATTGATCTGATCAGTAATATGCTTCAGTGATAAATTATGCCAGACAGAGAAGTAATGACTTTGGTTTCTCGAAAATGCTTCTAATCAGTTATTGCCAAATGCGAAAATCACGGAGAAGATGCACATCTTGACTATCAATACTGGAACCTGAAATTTGCACGAATCACATATAAAAGTGCGTTTTCCAAACATACCTAGATATTTAATAAAATTGGCTATTAGCCATCATCACATTTCACAATTGAAATGTCTCATCGAACCATTTTTCATCGCTTTTTGCATTCGCAACATACTGCTCCTAGAACTAGCAGTCAGCTCGAACTTTGACAGATTCAAACACGACTTTGCCACAACCAGAAGAAACGAGTACGATTTGTACTGAGTGTGTCTACTGAAACATTGAGATCCTCTTTCTCCCTTTTCGAACCAGTTGCCATTAATGGGAATCTCTGAGAAAGTGAAAATCCAGACGATCGATACTCGAACCTGAAATTTGCACCAATCACATATAAAGGTGCGTTTTCCAAACATACCTAGCTATTCAATGAAAGTGTCTTTTGGTCATCATCACATTTCACAATTGAAGTCTCTCATCGAACCACCTTTTATTGCTTCATCCATATCTGTAATACCTGAACATCCTATATAAAAACTTACTTCACCTAGAATCAGATGTCGGCTCAAAATTCGACAAATCCAAATACTGATTTGCCAGAAAATAGAAGAAATGAACAAGATTTCGGTTTTTCTCTACCCTGAAGATGATAGAGATTGATAAGATCAAATCGCCTGATACGGAGATCTTATCTTTGAAAAATGCAAAGTTTGACCTGGAATAACTCGAGTGAATCAAAAAAGTATGCGATGAGACCAACACCATTGGATTCAGCGTCTCAGATAGCATAATATATGTCAAAATCAGAAAAATTGTAGGACTCATTCTTGAGAAAAAGTCGAAAAACTGTTAAAAATGCAGGTATCGACCTGATAGAGATGACCTAGAAATCTGAAAATAGTCCCAAAAGATCACAAATGTCTTTTTAGGTCAGGACAACTTTTTTTGGAATTCTAGGTCATCTCCTTCATGTAGCAAATTGCGCTCAAAAAGGTCTTAAAAATTTTTTTGACCCATTTTTCGTGTGTCGCGGCTCCAGATTAAGAGCTACAAATTTTTGATGTACTACAAAGTTGGAGACCTTAAAAAGTTACCCCTAGGACCTGAAAGTTTCAGAGCGATATCTTTAAAACTAAGCGAGTTATGTGACCTCAAAAATTGGGAAATTTTGAAAATCCGTCTACAGTGGAAGCCCGATCCTAAATGGCGGCAGTCGCTTCACAGCGCCTGCGCCTAAGCCTAAGCCTAAGCCTAAGCCTAAGCCTAAGCCTAAGCCTAAGCCTAAGCCTAAGCCTAAGCCTAAGCCTAAGCCTAAGCCTAAGCCTAAGCCTAAGCCTAAGCCTAAGCCTAAGCCTAAGCCTAAGCCTAAGCCTAAGCCTAAGCCTAAGCCTAAGCCTAAGCCTTAAGTAGCAATTTAAAAACCAGAGCAACAAAAAAAAGCCAATTATTCCCTATTCAAATCTCCTCCACGAAGATTTGCTCCCGAGCTGGCCACTTGGCATCGACGAAGGTGGACTCCATGGAGTACTTCTCTAGGATGTTCTTCTTTGGGAAGTCCGAGTTGAAGTATTTGTGGTTGCCAGAAGGGTATCCATTGGAACTCAAGTAGTTAGCCAGGATCTGGATGGTCTCGTTGGGGCGGAATCGACGCATCATCTGGAAATTTTTGAAAATATGCTATAGTCAATATAGGAACGCTTCTGTTTAGATGACGTCAGGAAATCTGGAGATCGTCCTAGCCATTTGAGTCACGCTTTAGACCCCTTTACTAACCTGTTTTCCTTCTGGAAGTCTAAATTTCACAACCAACACTCCTTGCTCCGTGGCAGCTGGCTCCGCTGGCAACTCCATCTTCATCTGCTCTCGTCTCGCCAACTCTTCCAAATGCTTCCTCTCCTCCTCTTCCAATGACATCTTCTTCCTCTCCTCTTCCATTTTCTTCTCCTCTTCCTCCTGTCTCTTCTTCTCAAATTTAGCACGATCCGCAGCCAAGGAAGCTTCATACTCCTGCGCTTGGAGTCTCATCAACTGCTGTCGCTCCTCTTGCTCTTTTCTGAGAGAATCCTTGGCTCTGTTGTAGGAGCGATGGTCCTCCGATGCTCCGTAGAGTTTTGCGATGGCAGAGTCGGAGGTGTCTGATGACTGTACATACGAGGTCATCTCGTACCTGCCCCTATTTTTGGCCAACGGCACCAGAACTGGGAAGGATTCCACTTGGCTCACAATCAGCATATTGACAAGCTCGGCGATCTCGCCAAGGCCATTATCACGGAGCTCTTGGGAAAGGCGGTACTCGTTCTCAATGTCAGACAGATCCCATGGGAAGAGGACAAAATTTCCTCTAATCGATGATTGCACTCCCGCATTCATGAATACCTTCTCACAGAAGATGTTCTGTGAGACACTCTTGGTGTTGGTCACAAAGATGGCTAATGGGCGATTGAGCTCATTACAAAGCTCCAAAGCCTTCTTCAGACCATCCAAGAAAAATTGCGGAGGGTTCGCAGAGGGGTACTTTCTATTGAAAGACTCCTGGAACATCTGCATCGCAACTTCCACTTCTTCGAAGTCCCTCGGGAAGAATCCAGAAGTGTTCGAGGCAGGACGCACCGGCTCCACGTCCATCTCGAATTCCTCATCATCAAACTCGATCTCTTCGTCGTCGTAGTCCTCATCGGACTCATCCTCCATTTCCTCATCATCTTCATCTCCATTGGCTTCCACGATAGCAGGTTCCGGGGACCCGGGAAGGGAGAGATTGAGAACATACTTTTCTACTGCCTTCTCAAGATCCCAGCTGCACTCGGCAAGAAGCGTGATGGCGGCGGCTTGATCAGTCGTGTTGGTTTCATTCTGGAAAGAGAAGGGGAGGGTGTGGGAACAGTGAGTGCTAATTCGGAAGAATACTAGCGTTCCAGCCATGTTGACGACTCGCTCTATCTCAATTTCGCAGTGTGCGCCTAGCACCTGTTTTTCGATCTACCAGTGCTAGAGGAAGCGCTTGCACTGCGATTGAGATGAAGCGCGTTGGTCACACTCCTGGAGCGCTAGTACTAGTATAGTATGTGAACTTTTGACATTTCCTGTTGAAGATAGTGAACTTTGGGGGTCTCTGAAACTTCTCGGGTGTATACACATCAACTCTAACACTTTTTTTTTCAGTTGGCAACTATTTTGTACAACCACTTCTAAAGATAATGTGGCTCGTGATATTCCGAAGATCTTAAAATCCATGAAAATTTCACTTTAAAGACATCATCTATAGAAAAGGTTGTTCAAAATAGTTGTCAACAACAAAAATAGAGTTCTAGAACTGAAGAATACACTCAAAAAATTCAGATCAAATTGACAATTTTGAACCCCTTTCCCAGACACTCAAAGTTGACAGCTGTGTACTGAAAACGTGCAAAGTTGCCAACCTTCTGACCGGTACTGTATATAACCTAATAGTCCCTCAGACATTATGTTTACAGCATTGCTACACTTGCTTCAAAATATGTTATTTTTTCACATCAACTTACCAAGTAGTTGCGGACTTTGCGTTGCTCAACGCTGGAAAGTGGGGTGTTAGCAATGACGGCAGACATATTGCACAGGGCGGGGAGATTGAAGCTTATCTGGAAACGGGGAGGGTTCTATTTGACAGTGGTGATTGAGGTAAGAGAGAACAAGAGTCAGAATTCCAATAATCAGTAGCGTAATGATTAGGGAGGTTGAGAATTACTTTATGCCATACATTGGTAGGCTGTCAATGGAAAACTTTGAGGACTGTTTTTGTGGGATTTCAGGAATAGTGATTCAGCTAATTTGAGAATCTGGGCGTTTGAGGAGATTTGAGGAAAACGAAGTCACAATGAGACTATGACTGACTGAATGAAATTTAGGGAAACTGAAACTATCGATCTATTCGTTAAGAGGAGGGACACTCTATGTAGGTAAAGATCTCACTATGAATGAATGTTAGTGATTGATTTTCAAATGGCTACAGTGGACAATGCACGACGTGTCGTCGGTGTATGCATGGAAACTCGTCTCATGGGAAGAATCGATCGCATATAGTCAGTGGAAGATGATTTTTTTGTTTCAGGAGTCCAATTTTAGGATTAAACAAGTATCAGTATTCCGCTTTTTCCACTATGTGAACAGTCGAGCATTAGGCAATAGGATCAGATTTCTGATTGAGACTTACGAACAAGAGGAAAAACAGTGAAATCTGGGGGGGGGGGGGGGACGGTTGTCTCAATGAAGACCCAAAGAAGAACGGACCGATAGGAGATTGATTAGAATGGGACCACGAAGAAACCCCCATGGCTGAACGGGTCTCTTTTTGGAAAAATGAGGAACGTAGAACAAGGCAATCTTAAAGACGAATCCAAGAAAAACTAATAAGAGGATAATCGCATGAATACGAAGTCAATAAGTAACTTGCATTACGAACCATTGATCTATTCGTAAGGACGAGAGACAGTGCAGCGAAGGTTACGAATAAATCTCACTATGACTCAATGTTACTAATCGATTTGCAAATGGTTGCAATGTTCAATGAACGTTAGTGAACGATGGGAATTCATCTCATGGGAAGAATCGATTAAAAATGGTTGGAAAAATCAAATTTTTAGGAATCTATCTATGATACGGATGGAGGATGGATAGAGGATGTCTAGGCTAATGTGCTTTTCAAATTCAACCAGCTAAACTTCAGGAAAAAATGGAAGTAGTATGGATTAGGGTCCTAAGTTGAACTAGGGTCAAAACCAAAGGAAAGTCTGATGGAAAAACGAACAGTATACAAACTCCGATATGAAACAAAAACCGAGGAAAACCAAGGGGAGGCTTTCATAGTGGGATCATGGGAAATACCTTACGGCTCAGGAAGAGGCTGGTAGAAATAGGGAATGCAGAGAACAAGGTCATATTTTTGAAAACCCAAAAAAAAACTAATAGGAGAAAAGGGGAAACCAATTTTTGGATGATGGGGGATAGACATTGGAAAGTGGAGGACTGATGTTGGATGTTTAGGGGCTGATGTATTTTTGTAGACCTTTGTTTTTGGAAGAGAAAATTGGGGCCTCTACTAGGGGGCTGTTTTTAGATTAAGGGAGAGGGGGACTATATTTGGATGTGTCAAACTATCTTATTGAAAAAAATCTTATGTGTAAAAGTAAATGACTTTGAGACGATGATTGGAACGCACCGCGCAACACACGGCGGGGAACTCGGCGCGCATGCGCATTGTGGTCTTAAACAATCGATGGGATATGGTGCTCCTGGGAAAATAAATACCGTAAAACCTGTATTAGAAGGGTCCCTTTATTAGAAGAGCCCCTCTAATAAAATGGCCCTTCGAAAGGTGTTTCGAAAAATAGAGTGGCCCCCTGTAATAGAAGGGCCCCTCAAATAGAAGGGCTGTCGCAGAAAATTCAAAATCAGGGGTTTTTGGCGTTTTTTGGTCAAAAATTCAGAAAAAATCTCCGAAAATCAGTTTGGCAGAACAGGATCAGGCTAAAATTGAACGAATTCACCAGAAAGGCAACATTTTTCCCTTCTTTTGAGCCATTTTTTGTTGAAAAAATGGATGAAATACTTTGTGTGAAAACTCATAAAATTAGCTCGAAAAATAGAAGGGCCCCCTCTATTTGAAGGGCCCCTTTAATAGAAGGGCCCTTCGAGCACCTCCGAACAATAGAAGGGCCGGCCCTTCTAATACAGGTTTTACGGTATGTTTGTAATTTGCTTGGGAGAATAGGGAGTAACCGAAGTCATAGTAGCAAGTACTAGTTCAGGAATAGTCTTGCATACCCAGCATGAGCATACCCAGCAGAAAGGAAAAAGTGAAATGTTTTGGGCTGTCTTCCAGAAATCATAAATGTCAGAAGTTGAAAAGTCGGAAAACTATAATAAGAAGGACTTGGAACTGCGTTTTCCAGAGGTTCTCCCAGGGCTGTCAAACAGCCGGCCGCGCATATGGTTACTGTACTTTTAAAGAAATTTAGATGAAAAATTTATGTTTCAGAAAATGGATTTGTAGGACTAGAATTGGCCTAATCAAGCATCACTATTTTCCATAATCATGTCTTCAGATATTGTCGAAATTCTCCGGAATGATCCAAAAATCTTCTAGAATATTCTGGAAGCCTCTAAACTTCTCCAGAATGAAAATGAGACACCTGACTTCATTTTAAATTTCACTATTCAGTCCCTACTTTCTACAAACTACCACCAACAATGCTTTGATCCTTTATATGAATTCTCTGCCATATTGCTCTTTTCAGAATAATAAAGCCGTATAAGATTCATTTATCACAACAACAAAGACACGAAGAACAGTAAGAAATCACAACACAAATTCATTAATCGGAACATAATCACTGCCGAGCAGAAATTGGGCGGAGCCTATCGTAATCCGTGTCGTGTTTTCCGTGGCTTCCACATCATTCACATTTTCATCTGGAGACAGGGAAGAGTCGACATCTTCAGAAGGATCGATGAGCATTGGATACATCTCGGTGGCGTTCTGAAAAAAATTTGTATTGAAAAAGTCCGCCCCCTGGCTTTCAAGGGCTCTCTATTATCAAACTTCTCGCTAGAGCGCATTTCCCTACCTTATCCATTCCCAACTGTCCATGTCGATTCCATCCCCAAGTGTATGCATCTCCACCGTCCGTCAGCGCTACCGAATGCCATCCACCACAGGAAATTTTTGAAATTCGAATCCCCGCCAAATGCTCAATATGGACGGGCTCATCGATGCGTCGGATTAGGCCAACGCCGAGTTCTCCTCGTCTGGAAAAAGGGAATTTGTTGAATATGACGTTAGATGCTCTAGATGGCCTAGAAAATTAAAATTTGGAATTCTAGGCTATCTGGGAGAAAACCAGACCTAGACATGGTTTTCTCACAGATGACCTAGAATTCCAAATTATATTATAATTTTCTAGGCCATCTTCACAGTTTTGAAACTTTTTGCGGACCTGACATCAGATTTGACGTTGATTGAGAAAATAATGTTTTTGGATTAGAAACCCAAAATTTGGAATTCTAGTCCACCTCATATTATGAAATTCTGTCAAAATTTAACGTAATCACAGCAATTTTCAAATTCTGCCTTAGTTTTCTAACTAGTGGCCTAGAAACTCAACAATAGAATACTAGGCCATTTTCTTCATTTCGTTCTCAACTAGTATAAATAGGTCTAACTTTCTCGAATCTGCATTTTCTAGGCAACGATACAAAAACTTACGTCCCGGTTCCCATCGAGAACAAATTGCCACTGGAATCCCTGAAGATGACAAAATCGTGTCCTCCAGATGCCTCCAGAATCCTAACAGGACATGGAAACTGGATTTTCGTCATTTTTGGAACATCTTCAAAATCTTCGAGAATCTTGAGAATCTCTGACGCCTTCTGATTCCTTAGACGAACAACGTAGATCTCTCGAGAAGTTGTTACTAGCAGATGTTTGGATTCTGATTCTGATGACGTCTCCGAATTCAAATCCAAGAATCTGAATTCTCTTCCCTCGTCGTCAATTCTTCGAACTCCGATTTTCCCATTTTTCATCAGAATCGCTACATGGAGATGAGTGCATGCCACGTCTTCAATTTCGTTGTCGTTGCAAAATTCGATAGATTCGGAAGACGTCGGGTAGAAGACGTTGATGATGATGTGATGAGTGGAGAAGGAGATTGAGCCGAACCATGTGGATTTCTGAAAAAATAAAAAATTAGGCATTGAGAATCTAAATTTTTGAAAACTTCAAAAAACCAAAAAATTCAGAAGACCTTTAGACCCTCTAATCTCTCAATTGCACTTTCCAATCATTCCCATTTTTCTGTCTTATTTCATCTAATTTTTTTCAGAAGACTGTGTTAAGAAGACGTGCTGATGATCGTTCCACACTGTCAACATCCGGTCATATGTCTTTTTCTAGTCCCCCTTTTGGGTAGAGAAGTTACTGTAGAAGGGTACAAGAAAACAATGTTTTGTTTTCAAGATTTTCGATCTCCATAAGCATTTTCACACTTTTCTTCTATTTGACGAAAATATGATTAGGAAGCTGTCATCAGTGATGACGTCGCCGGTCGATGATGTCCTTTGTGTCTTCTGAAGACACCGGTGACGTCATCATAGAAGGAATCAGAATTCGAATGGAGAAATAGGTCAAATAAATCAAGTTTGTACTCTCACAGAACGTGATATGCCAGATCCCATCAAAACGTGATGTGACAAATCTGAAAAAAAACATCCACATCAAACAGATAAGTTATTTCTAGAAAAACTCGACAAATCCTAAGAGAAGACTTTCAACTCTTCTGTAAATTCACTCGCATGGTAGCAAAAATGTCACCTCTCGAGAAGACTTCGGATGAAATAGTCGCCCAACGAATGGAGGATAAAAAGAATGTAGGTATTTGCAAGCACTTTCTGAATAAGATGAAAATTTTCAGATTAGAATCACTCTTCAAAACATGAGACTTCTCGCGTCCGGAGCGTTTTCAAATGTGTATCGAGGGACGGCGAGTACGGAATCCAATAGAGAACTGGACATTGTAATCAAGAAAACATGGCCAAAGAATAGGGGAACGACGATGGAAGTGAAGGTTCACAAGATATTGGATAAGATAAGACACAAGAACATCGCCAGACTTCTATACACGTATAAGACGAAGCATGAAGGTTAGTTATGAAAATGGATTACTGACTTCGATCTATATATTTCAGATCGCACTTGTCTCAGTCTTATATTCGAATACGTTCCGGGTACTCTTCGCGATTTCCAAAAGCACGAGAATCGTCAAATCGGCATAATGGATGTGAAGCTGATCACGTGGCAGCTGTTCCGGGGACAGGCACATCTTCAGAAAGTAAGAGTCTTCATCAGTCACATCCATTACATTTGTTTTTCAGTCAGCCATATGTCATCGAGACATCAAACCCCGGAACCTTCTGTTCAATCCCGCAACGGGTCAGCTGAAAATCTCGGATTTTGGATCTTCTTGCTTTCAATCAGACAATGAGCTCTCAAGTTACCACGTCACCAGATACTACAGAGCGCCCGAGTTGTGCCTGGGAGCGAAGAAATACGGATGCGAACTTGGTAGGAATGGATTTTAGAGGTTTTCATAATGTTTCTATTTTTAGATGTATGGTCGTGTGGATGTGTGATGGGAGAACTTCTGAAGGGAGGAAAACTGTTGGCTGGAAAGACTCCGAACAATCAAGCAGAGGTGATATTCGACGTGATTGGAGTGCCAAGCAAGGAAGAGCTGGTTTCAATGAGAGTTAGCAGTTCAAAATATAAAGCGATTTTCGAAGGATACCGGGCAGATCCGATCAAATCCATAGTTCCATTCTCATTTCTATACGAACAGACAGCGAGAAATCGGGAACGACGGCGTTCAACAGTATACAATCAGGTAAGACCACTTGAATCATTCAATGAACACATCAATGTTTCAGAAGATCGATACCAACGACATGAAAGAATCTGCCGATATTCTTCGCCAGATTCTAGTGTATCGACCAGGATCCAGATTGAGCGGAATGGAACTTCTCAATCATCCATTTTTCTCTCCGGTAAGAAAAACGAGATTTATTTTAGCTCTCATGCCAAACTTTTCAGCTATTCGAACCAGGAGCAACTCGATCGAACAACGTGCCGATCAGTTGCGTTACGAAGAGTGACTGGAGCCACGTGGTATCCGGAGACACATCTACACACGAGACAATTGAGTAAAAGAGAATCAGAATCTTCAACTATGTCTACTATACAATAAACGATTCATAAGCATAAACTTTTTTATTTCTAACACAACTCACTATAAGCCGGTCCTGATGAGCACTCCACAAAATCACCAAGTTCATGTCAGTGGAATTTTCTCGTGAAATGCTTAGGAATCTGAGATCCAGAGTTTAAATTATTCCGATGGGTTTCAGTCTTTTCAACTTTTCAGAGGGCAAATTTTTTAGTTTACCCGGAATGTGGAAAACTTCCACTTTGTTCGCCGAGCTCTGAGTCATCTGGAGCAAGTGTATTCTTCGGATCCCGATGCATAGGTTTCTGCAGAATTCTGATGCTAAATGACGTCTTCAGACTGATAAGCAATTAGCAATCTCGATGGGTATTTCAAAAAAGGCTGATAAGAAACGAGAGATATCAAGGATTCGAAGTTCTCCAAGTTCAAAGACAAAAAATGACAATTTCATGACAGATCAAAGTTGAACGACGACTGTCTTCAGAATCGAAGAGTTCAGATGAAGTTGGAAATTAAGATCAAAGCATTCAAATGATGCTATCTTGCTGATGTAACCAAATAATGACGTCTTGAGTTCTGATGATGATTCAGATGACGTTTTCAATATCTCAATGTTCATCGGAATCCTTGAAGATAACATGCTTGCGGAAACTTCAAAAGTAATGGAAACTCATTCTCGTCATTCTTGACACCCATTCCGAATCTTCGGAAGCTCCGACGTCTTCTGATTCCTTAGAAAAACAACGTAGATCTTGGGATTACCAACAGATGTTTGGATTCGTATTCTGATCGGGTCTTCAAATTCAGATTCAGGAATCGGAATTCCCGTTCTTTGTCGTCTACTGCTCTGACTCTACTTCTTCCGATATGAGTGCATGCCACGTCTTCAATTTCAGTGACTTCCGATAATTTGATGAAATCAGAAGTCAGAAGGAAGCGACGTAGATTTTTCGGGAAGATGGGAAGATTCTGAATCTGATGACGTCTCCAAATTCAAAAATCTGAATTGACAAAATCGTGTATTCTAAGCTCACTGTCCAGTGGTCCAGAATCCAAAATCCACTAAAACAATTGTTTTGTTTTCATCTCATTGTCAAACGTTCAGTGGTGTCACTTGTTTGTGTTAGTTACCACATCATCGGAATTCCCATTCTTTGGCCAAATTTGTCTATTTTGGGCTGATTTACAGTAGTCCCAGAAGAAGAAGACAAATATTTGCCTTTAACATCATTTTTAAAGATGTCTTTGAAGAAGTGATCTCATGAATTCCAGATGGAAACTGTTTTTAAATTTGATCTCACAGAGCGATCGCTTTTGGGTGACGTAGCATTCAGAATACACAGAACCTTAGGTAGTCTCAATCTTCGGTTTCCGACGTTTCGCAACCCTGACATTTCACAACTATAAAAACTAGTCCGTTTTGATTTCATTCACTTCAAGTGATAGGGATCCTTGTAAACCATACCAGGTTATCATCAACATTTGGGAACTTTCGATTCCAGGGTGGATCTTTTGGATCTGTTGGTTGCGAAAAAAAACGTGGTTGCAAAACGACTGGTTGCGAAACGTCGATTAGACTCAATCTTCCACCTCAGAATTCAGAAGACGTCAAATGTCAAATTGCAGCTTCTTCAGATTCTACATTCCTCGAATTCCTTCCTCTTCTCCATTACCTGTCCCACTTTTTTCTTCCGCTTCCTTATGAAGCATCTATCAGAAATCAGCTGGTTCTCTTTTTTCCAATTCTCTGTGTCTCTAGCTTTTCTTCCTCGCGGAAAGAAGAAAAACGAGGAAAAAGAAAAAGACGTCAAAGGGAACATATGGTGATACGGTGTTGTGTTGTGTACTGTGTAAAGGTGTCAGGACCACATATTTTGAAAATTGCGATGATTCTTTTCTGAAGACGTCGTCAACAGAAAGAAGGGGTAGAGAACAAACATCACAGGGACATTTTTGTAGCAAAGAACGAAAAAAGTGTACAGGAAAAGTGTGCGGTCTGTATAAAAGTTGCTGGAATTCTGGAAGTTTTGCGTTTCAAGAATTTTCCTCTTTGCAACTTTTTTCCTGATTTTCCGATTTCTCAGGGTATCATATTGGTCAGAGCCTGCAAATGGTGCACTTAGGCTCTATCAATTTATCGTAATGTGCTGACGCATTTTTCGTACTATCCTTCAAATCCAATTGACAACAGACGGCGCCTCGATAATATGATACCATGGAAAGTTCTAGAACTTTCAATTCTAGTCTTCCGATTCTTGCTATTCAAAGAACATTTCGGAGATGACGATATGATGCTTGATATTGTTTTGTTTCCCGCTCTGATTATGCAAACCAGGTTGGAAATAGAGTGTATATAAACAATAGCCAGGTTTTCAATTTTTTTGATTTTTACCAAAAGCCGGTCAGTCAAGTAAACTGACTGTTATTGCTCGGATTTCAGATCAAAAGTTTTCAAAATTTGAAATTTCGAGAACTTCCGAAATCTCCTCTAGATTCGTATGATATTCCTTCAGAATCGGGCGTTTATTTCAGAAGATTTTGAACCAATAATTTTCGGAAAATACACATTTCGGACTTTATTTTTATCTTTGCTGTCATTGGCTTCAGAAGACGACCAGTTTAGAATTTTAGGAAATTTCAAGTTGTGAATTTGATCTCCTTGAAATTTCCTCTCGAATGGTATATTTATCATTAAAATCGGTTCACTGATTCTTGAGTTAGAGTAAGGCAATTGTCATCATAATCGGTTCTGGAGTTAACAGGATTTGTTTTCAGATTCCACTTGTTACTCTTCAATTTCCAGTCCTCCTTGTCCCTTCTATTTTTTAACCGGCAATCTTTCAACTTTCCTCCCTGTCAACTCCTAATTTGCAATCCGATCCAATTCTTCAAAAAGTCACGTGCCGTATTCCAAAAATCACATCTCTGAACCGCCTGATCTTCTGATCCCTCTTCTCTATCCATCCTTCTTTGAAAATCTTCGACTCCTCGTGTAACATCGTGTGGTCATCCTTCTCCACTCCAAAATAGATACTCTATCCCTTCTTCATTTTTTCGTTTCCCGGACAGCTGGTCTCTTGTCAAAGAGAGATGATAGAAGACCTCTTTCTCTTTTCTTGTTCGAAGCAAAAAATAGTTCACAGACCACCACCACCAGCAACAATACGATCAACAATAGGAGCGAAGAAAAATATATGATAAACTTCAAAATGACATGAATTTTGAACATATGAAGAAAGGTGTGACGTCGTGGGAACACCAAGTTCTGTAGTCTGTGTGAATGTTTGTATAGGGGACGTCATGTAGAATCATCATGCTTTGAAAGAAGTCAAAAAGTCAAGGAACACATTGGTCTAGAAGCGTCATTTGCAGTATAAGAAGTGGAAAAAATTTCGGAGAGTTTCGTCTCAGACTTTCTACAGGAAGTTCGGCACATTGGCCTTGATCGGTCCAGTCGGACAAATCCAGTCAGATTTTATTTGTTTCGGGCAGTCCAACTGGGTCAGCCTAGTTTGACCTTGATTATCTGATCTGGCCCAAACGCGTAGACTAACTGAACTATGCTGAGACTGATAAACAGAAGCCATGAGATTTTCCCGTTCAGGCTTAGAGGGGCTAAGAAAATGAGCCCAGTTTGACCTGATTTGCTCTAGTTTGTTGAAATAGGTTGTTCTTGCTTGACCTGATTAGGCTTAGCCTGTCTGGTTTGGCCCAGTGGCCCAGAGAGCAACTGGACTAGGCTGAAACTGGCAAACGGAATTGTAAGTCTATTCACAAGATTTTTCGCTTCTGAACTGCACCCGAAGCTGCACAGCCTATTGTCCATGTCTCAGTCCAGATCCTTCTGGACCGGCCTAGATCAACTTTGCTCAAATGCTGGCTTGAACCTTTATACCAACGCCTTGCTTTAGCTAAAAGTTGCAACTTTCCATCTGACATGAATCACAGTGATCTTTATCTCACTAGACCTATTTAGTCAGCCTGGTCTATTTCCTTTTAGTCTTTCTTTGAAACTTTTCGATTCTTGACTTCCTCTTCCTCTTCTGTGTTCCTTCTTCTTATGCTTTGTAGTCTCAATTTTTCAAAATCACTTCCTCTTTTTTCTTCATCTTTCATCATCCCTCCTTTTCGCTCTATCATCTCTTATCTACCGCGACAAGTCGCCCGCCCCCTATCTTCTAGTCAGTTCCATAAACAATTTTTTTGCAATAATACTGCAAAAAAATTGTTTATGGATTCCCGAAAAGTTATCACAGGATTCTTGATGTTTCCCATTACAGGAATGCGAAGGGGGAACGTGTTCTAGACACTGTGTTGTTGCTGATGTTCTGATGTTCCAAAACGACTTCTGACCTTCTTCTTCTTGTCTTTTGAACGTGTTCGCTGAATTGAGAAAGCTTCCAAACAGAGACTCTTCGCTGAAATCTACATATTTTCAGATGACGTCATCTGAGACGAAGATTTCATCTGAATCACACATTTCCATGATATCACTGGCCCCTCCTGCTAATCGAATTAAGCCGATTCGTGCCTGTCTATGTGTCTACATTGTTATTCGATGACTCTTCTTCTGATTTTCAGAAGTTCCCCTTCTTCACTCCCAAAATTAGAGATTTCGAAAGTTGACCGGAAATGTGTGACTTCTTCTTCTTCTTCTCCTCATGTTTTTGGAGCTTCTTCGCAAAAACAATTTCTGGTTCCAAACGGTTCAGGGTGGGGGAGTACCGTATGCATCATGTGATGATGAGACAACAAAACAACACATCCAATTATGATGGAGTGGGTGTGGATGATTTGTTTGTCTATATAAAGGGGTTCCAGAGAAGACTAAAGGACATCGTTTTGGCTACTTTTCCTATTCCTGTTATGTGTCTGAAAGTCCAGATGTCCTTGTCGGATCCACTAGAATCTAGTGAATCCGAGAGATCCTGGGTATTCTTCGGTTCCAAAAATCCAATGATTATATGGAAGCTTGGATTCTTGAACATTCGATATTCCGAATTTCGCTTGATCCAGACTACAGGAGCCCAGGGTCAAGGTGTCTTGGATTGGATTCTCAGGCTCTTCAATTCTTGGGAGTCTTGAGATTCTTGGCATCTTGGGTTTTCGAATACTCGGATAACCAGATTTTTTTAGTTTCCTTCGCTTGCTATCCAATTAGCTTCTTCGTAAAATTTCGCAAAATTGCAAGCCGGATGTAGTCATTCCGGAATACCGTAAATAGTGACTAACTAATCCGGTTTTTCCTTGCAATCCTTCAGATTTCCTCAGTTTGTTTTGGGTAGGTGTTCCAGGCTGGACACTACTATAAATAACTGATCATGGATGTCAGCTTGTGCCAAATTTTGGTCACTTTCCTCATTACGGTCATTGCTCTCTTCTTGCCACTTTTCAATCTTTGCCCTCTTGTAGACCACAAACTTCAGACACAATTAGATCTAGATATTCCGTCCCAGTTACAGTAGTCCAAGTACATCACTTCTTTCATTTCCTCTTGATGCTGATATTTGTATGTATCTGTGTCTCCATCTACAAAAATGTGACTTTGTCCCTTCCCCCATTCGTCTTTGAAGATTACCCGCCGGATTGTTTATACACACACTGACTTTTTGGCCAATTCTTCATTTTTGTGATCGGCAACATTATCATTACTTGATCATATTCCTCTCTCCGGGGGGAAGGTGGAGGGCAGAGACCCAAATTCAGTTCTCACGTTTTTTGTGTTCTATGCCGTGTGTAGGTGGTCCGGCTGGCGTCTCGGTCATGAGGCATAGGGTCTATAAAAGGAAACCAGCTGACTATAAAAAGACTAGTCTGGAATGCTAGGTGCATATTTTTATTGTTCCAGTACAGTACCCTCTTATGTTATCTAGTGCTATTTCTTGGTCTTGTTTTCTACGGTTTTTGCAGCTTATTGTTAGGTTATCAAAAACCGGATTCTTATAATCTTCCAAGAATTCATGTTCCATGTGACACTTGAGATGATAATGATGACACCAACCCCAAACCGAAGAATCAGCTGATCCGAGTCTGATCGGTACAAATTGTGTCACCTGGCACAAACTAGACGACTTCTGGCGGTTTGTGTCTTCATTTAGTCCGGATCTACTCGTTTTCAGCTAAAGTTTTAGTTAATGATACAGGTTGTGTGGATGGCTCCGCGCCATTCTCAACTTTTTAGAAAGTTTCGGAGTTCCTCACAATCTAGATGCTCCACAGAACGTTCAAATTTCGAAGTCCTTTTCCTCCTCCCTCATTTCTCTTCGTATCCTTTTGTGGTCGGCATACTTTTTCGTTGAAAAAATCTTTGATAGACCACTACATGATTTTTCTGATGAGATGATGACCATGAGAAGATGGAGAGAAAATGTTTATAGGGTGAGAGATAGCGCCATTTTGTTGCTAGCGGCGATCATGAACGCCTTTGGGTGGCCTAGGTTTATTCTAGGCTATTTCCAGACCTGAGACTCCTAGAAGTCTAAGTCTTCTAAATCTGGAGAGTCAGAATTCTCCGGATTATAGACTCTGGATCCCGAGGCAGTTTTTTGTAGACTTCAGATTCTTCGGATCTACCACACCCCAAACTTTGATATTTGAGATCCCAGGAGCTCAAGCTTTTCTCAGAATCTTCTATCCGCCTCCTGGATCTTCTGGCCTAAGAAAATCCTAGTCCACCCTATATCTTCATAGCAGCAAAATCTGACTTTTGACCAACATGCGTTGTCTCATTCCATTCTAATTTTCGTCGTCATCATTCCTCCCCCTTCCGCTTCTTCGTCTTGTTCTCCATCCCCCCCCCCCCCCCCCCCCCATCTCCATCATCGTCTCTTTTGTTCCGCCCTTGTAATCTATCTCATTTTTCTTCTCCCAACACAACCTCTTCATCTTCTTCGTCCAAATGTAAACTTTGACGCCTTCTCTATTCTCCAAGTTGATTTTTCTCACTCTCTCCCTTCTGTTTGGCCGACCGATCACACATATTTTCTTGATCGCCACCACCACCGTCCTACGGAACACCGCCTTGGTGATCCATCATCATTTCTTGTGTCTTCTAATATTTTCCACATTTCTTATTCTCCAAATATCAAAAAACGTGTCTTGTCTTGTCTTACGAAATGTTATTGTACTTCTGTATGATACATGCATTCTTCCATTTGCCCCTCAAAAAAAGGGGGAAAGGGGCGGGGCATTGTTTGATTTGGGCTGCATTCGTGGTCAGTCTATTTACAAGGGAACCACAACACCTTGTAAGTTCAGAATTTCATGAAAATTGGTACATATGTTGGGAATGGTCTATCTAGGCACTCCTCCAAATTTCAGAATCCGCCCGCCACCCTCACTCGAGTTATTTAGGTATTAGTGCTGAAAATGGCCGTTACAGTACTAACACTAAATATTCTGGAGCGATTATCTTGACTTCTAGACGGGTCCGAAGGCTGAAATCTTTTGCAAAACACTTTGAACTAACTCTCCTTTGAAAATCGTCTAGTTTAGAGCAAAAAATTTGATAACCGAAAAATTGAAATTTTTCGACCAATGGAAATATTGACCATGGTATGGATGGTCAAAATTTTCAATTTTCGGTCACCAAATTTTTTGCTATAAATTGTAAGATTTATGAAGAAGAAGCTTTTCTGAGAATTTTGCGAAAGATTTCACCTTTCAAAACCACCTGGAAGTCTAGATAATCGCTCTAGAAATATGCTGAATTAGCACTGAAATGGCCAGTTTTTGCACTTAGACCTAGATAACTCGGGTGAGGGTGGCGGGCGGATTCTGAAATTTGGAGGAGTACCTAGATAGACCATTCCCAACATATGTACCAATTTTCATGAAATTCTGAACTTACAAGGTGTTGTGGTTCCCTTGTTAGTCATGGTGTCATCGGAATTGTTGTTCCTTTGCTGAGTCCATAGTTATCCCAATCATTGTATCTTGTGTTCTTTCATCTTTTTCTTGCAAAGCCGTAAACTTCTCATAATCGTAAATCTTCCTGTTCTAGTCAATAAATCTTTTGCCGAAAACCTCTTTTGGAAAAATATAGCAGATATAAACTTTAGTCTCTCACTGTGATAGAGTACAAAATCTTGATCGGCACTTGATTTTCTTGAGATTTTTGTCTTCATCTATGAGAAGATCATGGTGGATTTGTTCAAATCATACTTGTTATGGGCCGGGCCGGACTCGGTCCGCCCGCAGCCTGACCGGGCAGGGCCGGGCAGTCTAAGTGGGTTCTCGTCCTGCTCGTTGAGCTCTTGCCTCCGCTCCTCTTCGATTTTTGGAGCTTCTCAACTTTTTTCGCCTCCTTCTTCTTCTTACATTTCCAATCTCCCTTCATTTCAGTTACCTACTACACCCCGAATTTCAAAAATGCACAATTTCTTCCGCAAGCTCTCAATCCGTGCTCGCTCTCCACCAGCACCCCAAAAGAAGAAGTCCTCTACCAACCTTCTCAAGAAGAACTCCTCCGGTCTCCTCCGTTTCATTCGCAACAATGACAAATACGAGGACACCGAGCCTCTCTTCAACATGCCGATGAACATAATGATCCATATCGTCGACCAGATGCCCTTCTTCGAGCAAATCCGACAATCTCGCTTGTGCAAGGAAGTCAAAGAGCATCTCGACGAGAAGTTCAGCAAGATCAAAAAGTTGGAGTTAAGGAAGAGGGATATCAATGAAGCGTGCGCTTCTGACGACGCCTTCGAGAGACACTCGAAAGCATATGTCGCCGTGAAAATCGAGGAGGAGACTGCCTGTATTGTCATCGACGATGCTTGGGTTGTCGCTGATTTCTATGTCTTCCTCGGAATCCTCGAGGTCCTTCGTGAAGGAATCGAGACAGTTGAACTGGATGCTCCTATCGCTGAGCTCATTGTCATCTCAATGTCGAATATCTCTCTCGAAAGATGGTACGCCTTCCAGTGTATTCTGAAGGCATTCAATGACCTCTATGAGGATCTTCATCTCGATTCTGGATTCATCGCTGATCGTGACACTTTCTGGCCAAAATGCAGTGATATCGTTATCCATGCTACCAAGGCGCAGGCCGCCAATTTGGGACGTATTCTGGACTATGGAGTGAAGAGTGGATACGTTTTCGATAGACGGACCATGGATCACTTGAGATTGGAATTCGAAGACTTGGAGGGTTTCGATGAGGACAAGGCTATCAATAAGCAAATCTACTATTTCCGGTGAGTAACTCGCAAAAGTCTTAGACTCTTTTCTAGGCCCTCTCTTGACTTAGAAGTTTGCATATTGACTTAAATTCACGCAAAACCCCTCTATAGCCTTACAGGTTTCCTCTGACCCTTGTGTTCTCCCATACAGTATTGTGATTTTTGATAGGCAAAGTAATTTCCGATCACCCAATAAACCTCCATTCTTATCAAATTAGATCCTCAATAAAGGGTGGATTGACGACAAGAAGAGAACTTTGTTCGACTAAATCCCACAAGGTAGATCAAAACACAAAGTACGGGGGAGCACACTAGCTAACTAGCGGAGAGAAGAAGTAGATCACGGAAAACGACCAATAGAGCGAACTTGCTTCAACCCCCCTTCAAGTAGATCAAAAAGAGTCCGATAGAGCGAATTTTCATCGTTCTTTTTTCAGTTGCTGGACTGGATCCCTCGGATGGGACCACCGTTACGAGATCGTCTTCAACAACAACCAACATCAGCGATCGACGAAACAAGAGTGCCATGTTTGAGCAATTTTGTGATACGCATTGAATTTTCTTGCCCCTCATCTTTATTTTCTGAGCTTTACCCCTCCCCAACCCCCCAAAAAACAATGATGCTTACTTTTTTGTACATAGCTGACGCTTCTTGTGATGATTCTGGTTGACTCATTTTGTACATATATTAATGATGATTGGTCTGGAAATGAATAAATGATACATGATTTGGAACTTTTTCATGAAAACAGCACATTCAACAAATATCTAGAAGCAGGGAAAGTTGAAACTTTTTTTTAAATTGCAATTTTCAAAATCAATGTCTATAAGTTTTCAGCCCAAAGAATTTCCAGTGCAATTTCAACACGATCTTCTGAAAATTCGAAAAAAAAACAAACATTTTGAAAGATAAAACTTTGTATTATTCGTTGAAAACAGTACAAGCAATAGTAAAAAAAAACAGATACACAGATAGACAGACAAAGATGGCTCAGGATTTCAGGATTTTTGGAAGGGGAAAGGGTGGGCAAGGATTTCGAAAATTCAACAAGATCTGGAGAAAAAAATTATGGGCGGAGTCAATATATTATAATGCAATTTTTCTAGATTATTAAAGCCAAAATTAGTCAAGAAAGATTGGGAAAATTACAAAGAAATTAGGGGGTGAAAATGGTTAAAAATTGGATTTCAGAAATTCGCGAATATTTCATAGAATTGGGATTCAAGCAATATCATCATTGGCAGCCAAAATGACACGTGGCGGTGGTGATGTGACTACGGTAGCATCAGAATCCGGCATCGGATCGATTTGATCGGTTTTCTTGACGTAGACGATTTGCATTTGAGGGTTTTGGCGTTTCTGGAAAATGAAGAAATTTTGATTTAATTTTTCTGAATTCGTCAGAAAACCCCCACAAGTTTTTAGAATTTCTAAAAAAGCTCACCCCATGCTCGGCGACTTGAACCTCCTTTCGATGCGCGTCCTTGTGCTCATAATAGTTTCGAGCCCGATAGAACGAGACGAGCATCACCATCTGAACACCCATGATTGTCAGATAGAACACGGAGAGAGTGAGGAATGTCGGCGTTTGCTTGTCGGGTGGATGCACGAATAAAGCTGAGGAGTTGATGATGTGGTTGCTGAAAATAATTGTGATTAATTCATCGAAAAAAATGATATGGATGTAAATCTTAAGGGATCATTCCGGTCAAAAATGCCAATTCCTTCAAAATATGTAAAAACTTGTGTAGATTCCGAAAATCACAATGAAAAAGAACGAAAATTTCCCTAAAACCCTGAAAATGATATTTGGGAATCTACACACATTTTTACATATTTTGAAGCAATCGTAATTTTGGACCGGACTTCTCGAACTCGCACTTCAGATAGTTGTAACTAATGAAAAACTTACGCCGCCAGAATGTAGATAATGAACTCGACGACGAGAAGAAACGAGTAGACCATGATGGCTGGCACCAAATGCATCGCAGTTTCCTTCTTGATTCCCATTAGAACTTGCCAGTGAATGGTGACACCGATGACGAGAAGGAGAATGGCGCCGACTGGAAATAGGAGGAGATTTTGGGGATGATTTCTTTTAAGACTGAGATTTTTTAGATGTACAGTAGACCAAAATGTAGAGCTCAATGAGATCTACAAAATGGAATAGAGAACATTTACTAATAAGTTATGCAGTTTTGACTAGAAGCCAAATTATAACGAAAATGCCCAAAAACTACTATGAAACCCCAAAAATGAGCTTCGAAATGCACCAAATGGGAGCCGTGGCCGAGTTTCCCAAAATGAGGGGTGGCGACTGCTCAGGCAGCCAATCACAGCACTCGCGTTAGTGATCACAATGGTTGACTCCGCCCTTTTTTTTTTGAGAAACTCGGCCACGACCCGGGACACACCTGGGGCATTTTCGAACTTTCGAACTCATCCTCATGGTTTTAGATGATTTTCGAAGCATTTTCATTATGATTCCAAGAATCTACACACACATTTTTCGCGTATTTTGCAGCAATCCTACATGTACATTTTCCAAAACAAAAAAACTCACTAACTGTCCCCACATCGAATCCCCTTCCATGATCATCCCATCGGAACTCAAACAAGAACATGACGAACGAGAACAATGAGCACGAGAGTCCGAATCCAGCTGCCACCGCCGCCGCTCTTGTAGAATGCGTGAAAAATGCTCGATATTGGCGAGCATCGTCATCAAAGTGAGCCACGTGGATATGGGTGGGCGGAGCTCTCTCGTCTACTTCGTCTCCAGGAAGTCCGAATCGAGAATAGGTGACTTGACTGTTCTCGGAGCGACGCTTCAGCCAGCCGAGCATGCGGTCTAGCATCCTGGAAATTAAGAAATTTTGAGGTTAAAAAAACAGGAAGAAATAGAAAAAGGAATATGAAGACTGTGTCAAAGCTCGTTTTTCAAATGGGAAATTCATTTTATAACTTAGAATCGCGCCTCGAAACTGTGATTCCAAATCCAATTTTCTAGACTGAAATCCTCACTTTTCAAGTAAAAATCAAACTTTTGGGATTACGAAACTGATAAAAATGTTCTAATCAGAGCTTTCCTAGCCACTTTTCTCGATATAAACGGATGAAAGTGCTCTCCGTGAGGAGCAGCAGTGCGATGATGAAAAAGAGAGAAAATCAATGGACGGAGTGAAAAAAAAAACGAGGGGACGGGGAGAGAAGAAGAAGAAGAAGAAGAGAAGGGCAATAGAACGGATAGATGGAGCAGAAGAAGAAGAAGGGGAGCAAGGAGAAGAGCCAACTGACTATGGAGTGAAATTGATGGGGAGACTAGTGAACAGTGAAACTTTTGAGGAGGGACACTGGGAGGATAGCTTTGGCAATAAGTTATGCTAAAATTGTAGAATACTATAGCTAGGATTCTGTAGAAGCCTTCTTCTACTAGAAGGAAGATTCAGAAGTCTAAAAATGGTCTTCTAGGCTAAACATTGTCGTTTTCGCAGTACTTTTCCGGCTAGAATAATCCGTTTCTGAGCACAGAAAATATGACATTTGGAACTTTCGGAATTATATATAACTGGGAGACTCGGAATGGAAAGAGAAATCGAATAAAATTGCACTATGCCCAAATTGAAAGCACTAGACTAGATTTATTCCTGACAAAATTTTGAACAAGAATTTTCAACAAAAAAAAACGAGATTTTTAATCTAGAAAAGTGGACTAGGAGCTTGTTCGAGTAAATATTAAATCGCCT
The DNA here is from genome assembly GCA_963932045.1 of Caenorhabditis sinica. NCBI lineage: Eukaryota > Metazoa > Nematoda > Chromadorea > Rhabditida > Rhabditidae > Caenorhabditis > Caenorhabditis sinica. The sequence goes on from OZ009942.1 coordinate 25,729, forward strand.
CAAAACGACTCGAAGTCAAAAAAAAATGTATGAAAAAGAAAACTGATAAAACTCTTCATTATTTTTACAAAAAAAAAATTACTGAGATTCGCTAAAAACCAAAAAATAGACTAGAAAACTCGGGGGATAAAACGTTCGTTGGGTGGATATATCACAGTCTAAAAAGGGGGATACCGTTCGAAGAAAATTGCCAGAAATGCCCCAGAAAGGTTACTGAAAATAGGAGAAAAAGAGCAAAAAGTGAGATAAGAAAGGGATAAGAAAAGTGAAATAAGGCACATAGAGAAAAAGGGGAGGGGCGGAGCCAAAACATTTGTCTCTGGGACATTACAAAACCAGACGTTTCAAAACTATTGCAACTCAAAACCGAGTGGTTTTAGAACTTTCCGCTTTGGAATGGCCAGTTTCAAAACATCCTAGTTTCGAATTGTCCGGTTATGAAACGTCCCGGAGCCAAATATTTCGTAGATTTTTAAACATGGATAAGATACATAAAACTACAGTATTACATGAAAACGAATCTATAAATTTCGATTGTGGAGCATTTAGTTATTCAAAATCTGTTGCATCGATTGTTTGGCAGCCTTCAACGCCTTCCTCTCCAGTGTCAACCCAATCAATCCTTGCCAAACGAAGAACACTCCAATCACTGTCAACGCGAATCTCAACACGGCGAATCCCATTGGGAAGACTTCGAAGAACAAGGATCCCAGAATCATAACCAAGCAGATGGCAGCGAGGACCAAGAAGAAGATTCGATCGGTCCGGGCACGTCTCTCCCCGCCGGCAACGATTCCGATGGCTTCGATGAGAAGCGGGCGATTCGGTTCCCAGTTATTCACGGATTTCTCGTGACGGAAACGATCGTCGATGGTGAATCTGGCACGGAGACCAACGTGGTCGGAATAGTTGAGATCTTCGCGAGGAATTTGGTTTAGAGTGATTTCGCATTCCTCCAGTTTCACATTGCACCGGCCGGATTTGAAGAGGATGTAGTCGATGCGTTTGCTCTCGTCCTGGAAATTGAGGGAATATATGGGAATCTTGAAAATTGTTGAATCGTACCGATCTTTTCAAAGTGCCCTTCGTATAGCAATTATCCGGTCGATCACACGTTCCTCCTTTGGCAATTCCTCGAAATTTCAAAAGTTCTCCATCGCCATCCTCACATTCAACCTCATGACTCATTCTCCAAGCATCGAATAGTTTCGCATGAGAGAGAATCATTCGGAATCCCAAATCACATGGTTCCATGTTAAGATCCCCGGTCACTATGACCACATCGGCTCCGCGAGCAGTGTGACGGACGAATTGAGCCAGTTCGAAGCTCTGAAAAAGGGGAAAGTTAGTGGTGAAGATAATAGAATTCTCAGATATTCTGAACCTTCAGGAATTTGGAACCGTTAAAGGTGGATTCCGACAAAAATGACTGTGAGGTTTAAATGGGCAAAAATTGCGAAGATTCCGAATTTCATAATGAAAACGCTCAAAAAATCATCGTATAGTCATAAAAGACCATTAATTTTTTCTAACATTTGACTGAGAAACGAGTTTACGTATCTGAATGGTAGTCTAGAAAAATCCATTGAAATCGTCAAAAAAAAACAATATGGGCTGAGAATGATGGCGGCCGTGTTCTAGAAAACTCCGGAGAAAGTTCGGCCAAAAGAGAGCGCTTTTCACTGCTCCCTTCTGATGATTTTTCGAGCGATTTCATTGTGGTATTCGGCATTTGCACAATTTTTTGACCCATTCGATCTACAAACTCATTTTGATCGGAATCCTCCTTTAATACAGAATTCAGAAGACGTTCATCTGAATTCCTCACCTGTGCTGTCCGATGTGGCAGATACAAATCGTTCTCCCGATCGTACTCAGCGTGCAAATGAGTGGTATAGAAGTTGACCCTCAAATCTCCGTCAATTTCGATTTCTGTCAATCCGACCACTTTTCCACCGAACCAATCACCACGATGAATATGGTGGGCGAATCCGTTGAGCGAGTAACGACTGGTTAGAGTGGAGACGATTGGGTGACGGGAGAATACGCAGACACCTGGAAAATGAGAAAATTCAGAAATCATTCTAGACGATCCATAATTTCCTCGATTCCCCCAAAAACCCGACTTTTCACTCACCGGACCCAGTGAATCCCGAATGGAAGTAATGGAAGAAGGCGTATTTCCCCTTAACCTGCTCCGAGAGCCTAACAAAATCGTGATAGGACCAGAGTTCCTGAAGTCCAACGATATCATAAGACTCCTCATTCATGTACTCTGCAATCTTATCCAATCGATGAACTCGATCAGTCGAACCGATTGGCCATGGCTGGGGTAGGCACCACGCGTTCAGGGTGACGACACGGAGTTGACGGGCGGCGACGTTGTCTGGAAATTTTGTATTTTTGTATAGGGCTTTAGCTAATTTTGGATCATTTCAGCATGATTTTAGACTCATTCCCTTTTTTTCAATTTTTTGTCCCAAAATCTCACGAAATTCTCGACATTTAACGAATATTTTTTTGCCTTTTAGTCGATTTTTGCCAAAATTTCGAAAAATATAACTCACTTCTTCTCAACACCGCAAACGACTCTCTTCGCATCACTGGTTCCTCCACCTCCTCAGTCACTCTTCCACTCTCCAGAGATTCCGTTTCAGTCGGATCGGAAGTCGTCATGATCTCAGACCTAAAATATTTCGAATTCGAGAAATTGAGATAAATAGTGACAAATATCTAGGCTCCCTGATGTCTCGCAACTAGTCATCCCGCAACCACGACGTTTCGCAACTTTATAAACATGACAGTTTCACGTTCTTTCAGTTTACATCCGATTGGGATCAGTATAAACCATTTGAGGTTACCACTAAAACCTCAAAAATTTTGGTTGCAACGTAGATCTTTTGGTTGCGGACTGTCATATTATGCATATCTCCATAAAAGAGAGTGCGCGCCGAAGATTTGGCATTTTTAAGATCACGATATCTCGCCACGAAAACTTTAAAGGAGCATAACTCATTTTCAAACTGATTTTCCGTTTTTCTCAATTTTGGTCGAGTTTCAGCCATTTTTTCTGATAAAATATGACTTCGATGCATGATTGTTTCGTACCTCTTGCAAAATTTTGACGAAAAATTGCTTAAAAACTGAGAAAATCGGAAAAATCAGTTTGAAAATCAGTTATGCGCCTTTAAAGATACCGTAGCAAAAATCGTGATCTCCGATAAATCGAATCTTCGGCGCGCACTCTCTTTGATTTAGACATGAATAATAGTTGCGAAACTTAAAGTTGCTAAATGTCGCGTATCGAAATCACTGGTTGCGAAACGTCGGGGAGCTAAAATCTTCAAATTTTGAAAATGTGCGAGCTTGAAAAATAAAGATAAAGAAAACTGGGTGTTTGAACCCTTCAAACTGGAGTCTTCAACTCACAAACACAACAACAATGAAAATATTTTTCTTCGAAAAAAAAGAGAAAACAGATCAGATCAACAAATAGATATTAGGGCGGTAAAAATTTGAAAATCCATGCTCCACTGCACTCCCCGTGCATTTGGTCAAATGGAAGAGTTTTTGCAAAAGAAGTCAGTGTGATTTTCTCTTCCATTTGACCACGTGCGCTAGAGCACGGATTCTCACATTCCTACCGGCCTAATATATGTTTAAAACTCGAATAAAAATCTACGACTAGAATTTCAGAAAAAAATCACTAATTATGATTTTGAGATCCTAATTCATCAAGTACATGAGCATGATCCATAAAATTTCCAGATCCATTTGGGTGTCCATATAGTGAAGATTGAACGAAGGAGACGAATCGATCCAGTGTCATGGAGCCTTGATTCTGGGGTTCGTCGGTTTTCGGATGCGTGGTGAACACTTCGATTACGGGTTTCTGAAAATAGGGGGAGATTAGGGGAGTCTAGTGTTAAAACAGGCGAATTCCACTTGATCAGGGTTCTCTAGATTGCTCCGGACTCTTCCAGAATCCCTCACATTTTCAGAATCATATGATTTTTCTCTAATTTTCGTAGTTCCTTACCTGCGTCACAAGACTCCTCTCTGTCTCATTGGCCAACACGAGAATGAACGGAATTCCCAGTCGATTCGCCTCATGAATCCGTTTTCCGGGTGACATTTCGATACGATCGTCCAGTAGAATTCCGCCTTTCAGGTATCGAGACGCCGAGGAACTCGTCATTTCCACAATCACATTGGACATGAGGCTCTGGAAATAAGAAAAAGTTCGAACAATCTTCTCGGATTAAATTTCAACTATTTTTGCCTAATAAACATACCAAAATTATTCAATTTTTCAGCTACATTTTCAGTTAGAAACTAGCAACGTTGGTGTTGAAAATGAAGAAAAAAATAGAACAACGCCTCTTCCGAAATGTTTTGTTTGTACACCTATACCTCTTTATGTGTATCGAAAAGCTATAAATTTTATTATCACTTTAACATTCAAAAAATGAAGATAACCTCATGAACACGGCTAGAAAATAGTCAAAAGTGGCTTTTGTTCGAATTTTATGCTTTTTCGTTTACAAATAATAATGTCACTCGATGAAATTACGGTGCTAGAAGCTAGTAAGCTAAGAAAGACACAAAAATATTGTGCTTCTTGCTCATTCAGACATGCAGATTCAAACACACTTTGGCCATGTTTGAAGCTTCTTAGACCGAAATTGGCGGAATTTTTCCAAACTTTTGGTTTAAACTGCTCGATTTTTCACTTCATGAGCCTACCTTCTTCACAATGATAACCGCATCAAACGGAGCAATCGCTCTGGGCAATCTCAACGCCTTCTCACTAATTGATAACAAATCAATCGCCACCGGAAGCAGTCGAGACACTCCGATTCCAAAACAACACATATCCAACGGTTTTCCTTGGAATTTCGCTCCCAACGCCTCCGAGTATTTGGTACCCAAATGGAATGTGTGAGCGATTTCTACACTCGGGATTCGTAGGACTTGCTTCTGACACTTCGGGCAGTTGCAAGAGGATTCTGTTTCCAGTTTGTTGTAGGCTTTGCAAGGCTCGCAGTGATTCACAAAGTCCTCTTCTAGTGTACTCCGTAGATGGTACTCGTGACTGAGAAGGCCGCCGTGGATTCCGGAATCTGCTTCTACCTGGAAAATAAGAGAATTTTAGGAAGTGTAAATCGGGATTTTGATTTTCATTTTGATCTTAGTTAATGCATTTTGAATTTCCACCTAAAGAGCCTAAACTCCCAAAGACTGTCAAACGAGTGAGTATCGTTGCTTAACATTCAGATTTTCTAGGCAAGCATAATGCTAAAATGTAGAGCTCTACAAAACCATATACATGTCTTCAGAAATCTGCTAACAAGGGAATTTCTCAAGATGAACTAAACTAGTAGTGGGTGAGACTTTGCTCTCTGATAACTCGAGTTATGTGAAAATTTTGTCAGTATTTTTTTTGCAGATTCTGGATCCCCACAGCCCTATGATCCAATTCTTAGAAAAAAGTTCAACACGACACCTCAAATTGTTATTTTTCTCAACGAGCGTCAAACGACAAAGATTTGGAAACTCGAAGGCTTTCGCCGAAAAATGGCAAAATTTCAACCTAATGTGCTTCATAATGATTTTATAGTTCTCATTCTTGTCTGTATTCAGATTCCTGGATTACTACTGTGCATTGCCTGATCTTCTGATTCTCTCGTTGTTCAATTTTCCTTCCTTATTCCAAAAGCAAAAGGGAGCATTTCTATATGAATCACTTCCTGTTTCTTGATAACAGACTGATTAGCAATCCCTTGGGATTCTCAGATGCCAAGATGGAAATTGCCCTTTTGGCTCTCTTTGTGATCAACTGAATTTGATTTCGAAAGTTCATGATGATTAGGAGTTGCGAAAATTCGAAAAGCACTTTTAGCTCTTTTTAGATCGAATGGAACTGATTGTTTTGGATGTTCTTCATATATTACAATAAGTCAAAATGCAATGCACTTCTGCTGCCTCTAAGGGTCCCTGGGTTTAAGAAGTGTTGAGATTGATTGAATTGAGGGGTGCTCAGGCCAAATCTCTAGTTCTTCTGACTAAAGAACCCCCAGACAACCAAGGGTTTACTATGGCGCAGGATTGAGGACTTTTACGGTATATAGTGTTTCAAGTCGTATTTTCCTTTCATCTTCTCGATGATCCACGCTTCTGATCTCCTCACTGCTCTTTGCTCATGTTTTGCTTTTTTCTTCCAAAAGAAAAAGTGATCACTTCTTGATAACACACTAATTAGCAATCCCTGGAGATTCTCAGATGCCGAGAATCAAATTGGACTTTTTGTCTCTTTTTGTGATCACATGAATTTCAATTTCTGTAGTTCATGTAGCCTGCTGATTAGCAGGTATGAAAGCTCTTGGGGATCTTGATTGAAGCTGATCACATGAGTGAGAAGGTGTGCAGTGGCCCTCTTTTTTCAGTGTCACAAGGTGTTGTGTCTGGAAAATCCTGAGTATAAGAAGTGAGCAAAAAGAGCCGGATTCTCATTTCTGTTAGTGGTACTGCTCGAATCCCTCCAAGGTGTCAGAAGCCTCCCAACAAATGCCACTCTCGTCCTTCGACTCGGAGTTCTCAATTGAAATAGCCCCGCCGGAGCAAACACGGAAAGAGTTTAAAGTGAGTTTAACAAGTTGGATCCAAAGATTTTGGGCATAACAACAGTTTTCCAGGACTGGTCGAACATCAAATCCTTCATTGGAAGCAAACTCTTCTGGATTATCCTCGTTAGCTTCTTCATATCGGTTGCATTCGGAGTGCTTATTTTATATGGAAGTTGGTGGCACGAGGAGCGTCGTCTGAGACAACAAAATAATGGCACAGTGAACAGCCGAATCGATTCAAACTGGACATCCATCAACCGATCTTCCTATCTGCTTCCCATCGCTTCGTTCCCAACTCCGTCCGATTAAATTCCTACAGACTTTTCTGTATTTCTTGTACTTTTCCCATAGCCAACATGTGTTTCCTTTATGTTGTCTATTTTCTGATATCTTGTCAAGTCTCAATAAATCAAGAAGCAAATCCAAAACTTGGTTTTTTCTGAATACAGATTCAAGTCTCCAGAACTCATGAGATTCAAGTCTCCAGAACCCCTTCAGATTGCACTTTAGACACTTTCAAGTTTTCAGAAGTTCATAAGGCTTAGCGATTAGAAAGAGTTTGAAACTGATCATTCAGTTTCTTGAGATATCACAAGGCTAATGAGCCAAGTTATGAAATTGCATGTAGCCTGTTGCCCCTGAGGAGATAGGGGGTATATAAGAGGAGAGTAGAGTGAGAGAAGCTCATTCTTGTTGTTCTCGTAGAACCCCTGCTCCTAGATAGCTTAGGACCTCGCTTCCGAACTTCCTTACTCTGTACTGAGCTATCAAACAAACAGGCACACAGGCAGACCAGAGTGAGTTTGAAAAGACTAGTCAGAGTAGGATCAGGTCCTTAGAAACACAGATCCTCCTATTCCTAGCACCTTGCACTATCGTATTAGCAACTCCATTTTCCAGATGCCGTTCTTACAAGGACGCAGCCTATGCTGGTGGATAGAATTCTGCTTCCTCATATGTCTTGGGGTCAGTGCCATTGTCCTCGGCGTCCTCTTCATCGTCGGCTTGGCCTTGGGGTGGGGCAAGCCCTATGGGGACAACTACTCATACCACTCAGGCAACTGGAATTACGGATAATTAAAATTGAGTTGTGCTGAACCAGATTCTCCCAAACTTCGTAATGCGAAACTCTCCCCATCTCTACTCCCTTCCGAATGGCATCTTTTGTATGTGTTATTTCCCTCTACCCCCCAACCCCCCCCCCCCCCTCTCTTCGCTCTCTTATCTTATGATTCCAGAACTCATTTTTACTGTATTCCAATCTCATGATCTTTTGAAAAGTCTCAATAAACCATTGGCCGAATGCCTTTCTCAATAACAGGTTCATTAGAGTACTCAAGGGAGATCACTTGGTGTTGGTCTTCTGGCTTTTTCGAAATAATCACGAGGAAGGTAGTGGGCGGAGTCACTGAATTCCGGCCTGCTCATTTATGGGCGGAGCCATCTATAGAGCTTCTAGAAGCATTGACTAGTGCACTTCCAATCTCCTTTAGTTCTTCCCGATTATAGACCATGCCTTCGATAAGACATCGCAAGAGAAGGAGCTCTCGAATCAACAAAGAAACGCCGAGTCCGAAAAGTGCAGAGGAACACGGCTTTATGGTAAGTTAGAGGATCTTGAAACTCTAAATAAAGACATTTGAAACTTTTCAGATGATAAGTATTCTCGAATGGATATCGATAATCTCCGGAATCATCGGTCTTGTTCTCCTGGCTTGCTACATGATAACCGCCATTTTGGCCATTACAATCCCCTACGCACTGCATCATCTCGACAACCCTTCAATTGCCACAAAAATCGAACAAACGTCGTTTCCAGAACGTTGATTCAAAATCGGTCACTTCCCCCATTCGATCGTCTCTTAATTATCTTTTCCCTATACTCAATAAACCATCTCATTCGCAAAAAGTCTCAATAAATCATAGTTCAAATGGATTTCTCAATAAGTGCAGACCCAGAGGAATTCCCACTTGGTGCTGGTCTTCTGCCTCCTTCCAAGATGCCACAAGTCAGGTGATGGGCGGAGTCACTGAATTCCGGCCTGCTCATTCATACATGGGCGGAGCTATGGCTGCTCATTCTTGGCTTGCTCTGGCAGCATTGCGAGCTTCTAGAAGCACTGCTTAGCCTAACATCGTTCTCTCGCCAGATAGAAAAAAATGGGGATTTGGACAACCCGAGGAATCCAGAGTAAAAAGACGGCGAAAAAGCAGATGTTTAAGGTAAGAAGAAGCTTCCCATTTCAAAAGTCCTATGAATCTTTTCAGATGCCATCGTGTTCTGCTAACATCTGTGCAACCATCTTTTACGTCTTCATCAGCACATGTACTCTTCTCTATGTCGGCTTTCTGACTGTGGGCTTTGTGTGCGCAGTATGCACGAAAGTGCTAGAACAACCCAACGTCACTAACGTCACTTCGGCGAGCGAATATCTATCATCGTTTGATCTGCTGGGATGATTCAATCCCCGTCCAACTCTGATCGTTTGCCTGATTCTTGATCCCCCCCCCCCCCCTCTTTTTCCTCTTAATCGATTTCCCCTCACCCAACTCCGATTTGATCACCTAATCAATAAAATATATGTTAACTCTTTGAATCAACATTGTATTTCCTGATAACTCATGAGCTTCTGCAAAAACGTTCAATAAATCATAGTCCAAATGGATTTCTCAATAACAGCTAGATTAGTGCAGACCCAAAGGAATACCCACTTGATGCTGGTCTTCTTGCTCTTTCAGGAAAGTCACGCATCAGGTAGTGGGCGGAGTCAAAGGAATCCGGATTGTTCATTCATTCGTGGGCGGAGTCATCGCTGCTCATTCTTGTCGGTTGCTCAGAAAGACTAGTGAGCTTCTAGTAGCAGTGTGCTCTTCGCCTCTTCTCTTCCCACATCTCCGTTTCCACTCTTCTTCAAAAAACTCCAGGTCTTCAAAGTGAGTTGAAGTGTCTTCCGATTCAAAGCAACCCCAGACTTTTTATAGATGCCATCACTGCGCAGTATCTGCGAACTGATCATGTACTTCCTCTCATGGGTCTTCATTGTCACCCTCTTCGCTGGCGTGGGTGGTGGTCTGATTCTCAGCATCGGGGCCGCAATCTACACGGCCGTAGTGGGAATCTCCAACGACACTGTGGTTACAGGAACTGCAAACGAGCCGATCTTCCCGTTATATTGAAGATACCCTCTCTGATCGTCGATCGTTTGTCTGATCCCTCCTAAATTGAACCGTCTCAACCATTTCTCCTTGTCCTGTTTCCTGTCCTCACATCCTTAGCTTGTCTCTCTTATCTTGACTCCTACGTTGAATGATATTTTCAATTCTCTCCCATTTTGCGCCATTATCTTATGATGTCCCAAACCATCTCCCCGCTTCTGATTCCTTCTAATCGTCCCATTTCCTTTGAATGTCATGATTCACGATTCATGAACTATCCCAAATCGCATATAACTGTTTCATTCCCCCCTCCCTCCCCCATTTTCTGAGCTCTTCCGCCCCAAACTGATTCCATTTTTGTGTAATTTCCCCCCATTTCGCTCTCATTACTCTATGATTTTCCGAACCATCTCCATTGTATTCTAATCTTCCAATCTCTTGCAAAGTCTCAATAAATCAAACTGGCATTCTCAATAACAACCCAATACACAGGGGGCGCCCCAGTCGGAACTGGTCTTCTGGCTCTTTCCAGGAAACCAAACGGTGAATCGCGGGATAGAAAAAGTGGGCGGAGCTTGAGCAAGGCTAGAAGAAGAACACAAAGTCATTGTTGTTGTCTCCTCAATTTCAATTCTAACAAGAGCTTCTATTGCCCTGCGTTTCTGGACTATCAACACTGGCTCATTGCTACATCGTCCATATTCTCGCCGTCTTATTGGACATCTGGAAACACAGATAGGCACAGATTCTTTGGAGTGTCGACAAGGCTCACTGGAGCTTTAGATAGTGGTCATTGCGTCTCTCGACAAGCTTTCATTGTTCGAAGTGAGTCTTAGAGCTAGAATCTACGAATCAACGGAGTAGAGATAGAGAAGCTTCCTTTGGAAAAATGGAGGATTACTGTAGCTCTAGGTCTAGGACAAGTTGGAATGCTTTATATTCCTTCAGGAGACTCCAGAATCCTTCCGAATCTTGGTCGTTTCAAGCTTTTTTTTTCAAACTTTTCCGAACTTCGCTCCAATTCCAAAATTTCTTTGGAAAATTGAGGATCTCTCTGGATATTTGAAAGACAGCTTAAGAGATCTTCGGGATTCTTGAAATTCAGAAAAGAAGCTATTACTCCCTTCACCTTCCAGATGTTCAACCACTGCCCGAACAACAACTATGCCGGCCCGGAACCACGTTACGCATTCCCAGAAGAAGCAACGAGACTCATTCGCATCATCAAAGTGGATCGGAATCATCACTGTGATCGGAGTTATTATCACTGTCTTGGTCTCAATTGCACCATATGTCAGAGCGAAACTGTTTGGAGATAATCGCATTTCCAACGAGACTTTGGGAACCGATGATGAAGACTTTTTTCAATGGGATAGATCGGAGATTCTCGTTGATCTCATCTCTATTTTGACAAATGTTTCAACTTCTTCGCGCCCGTTTCAACCTTAGTTTTCTAGTTTTCTCCTCTCAATTTCCGTGCTTTCTTTGATAAGCTTACTGGCTCAAAGGAATCGAAATATATTTTTTGAAGACAAATTATCTTAAAATTCAAGCAAAAGCTATCTTCTGACTATTTTCTGTTGTCTAACTGTTGTCTCATTGCTTCGATTTTTCGCTGTCTTTTTACTAGTTTCAATGGTTTTTCTTAGCCAATTTTTAGTGATTTCACCAATTTTTCAATCCATTTTCAATAAAATCTCCTACCTTAATCAAATCGCCTCCCAACTGCAATTGCTCTCCAAAAATTTTGTCATAAACTCGACAAATCCTCTCATAAGTCTGCCGCGACGTCTCCTGATCCACAGCAAACGAATACATGTCCTTCATCAGAAACTGTCGAGATCTCATCAGTCCGAATCTCGGATTCATTTCATCGCGAAATTTGTCGCCAATTTGATAGACCATCAGTGGAAATTGACTCTTTTTCAGTGGCGATAACGAGGCGATCATTTCGGTGCACATCTCCTCGGCGGTTGGCTGAAAAATTGGAAATGTTGGTGGGTCTGTGTGTCGGTTTTTTCCGAATTTTCAGGCAAATTTTATACTACAACTGTCATTCAAAACTTCGAGAACCATCTGCAATCTTCCAGGAACCTCTATAATCTATCAGAAATGATTTAGAAGGAAGCATCTGAACAATCCCTTTCAAAAAGTTGAAAAACATGCTCCATAAACTTTTAGATTCGTCTAGAATTCTTCAAAATCATCCTTTGCTCAACTCTCGTCGTTTTTTGGCTATTTTTTAGTCGATTATCGTGATTTTCTTGTCCAGAATCAGCTAGAATGCTTCAGAATCCTCGAGGACCATTTTCACCCAAAATTCTTCGCATTTTATGAACCTCTTACCCACTTGTAGACACAACTGAGTCTTCTGTCTATCCTCGAATTTGATCATTTCTGCTCCCATCGCTTCCCAACGTCCGGTTCGATCCCACAACTGCTTCGTGCCCACAATTGGCATTCCGATTTTCAAAGCACCCGCTTTTTGAAACTCCATGTCCAGTATGTAGCACAGTTTGTCGATTACTCGCTGGCCAAGTGGGAGGAGGCTGGAAATATGATTTTTTAAAAGATGTTTTTATATATCTTAGAGCGATTTTCAAAGCTTTAAATGTGTTAATTTGGCAAAAAATCATATACTTTAACCCGCAAATGTTCGAAACTATTGTTTTCAGAGATTAGTCAAAATCAACTATTTTGAGAAATTATTTTTTGGGAAAATATTATTAAAAAGCTGGAATATCGAATTCTAAAGCTTTTGCAGTAAAAAATTGAGCTTTTCTCAAAGAAAATTGCAGAAACCACGAATATCCAAGTTCTGAGCTCTTTTTTTCTTTGCTCTCCGTGTTTTTCGATTATTTTCCTTATTTTTCACTATTTTTCGGCATCAAATTTCTTTCCAAATCGTAATACAAACCTATAAAATCCTTTAGACGTCGGCAAAATGAACCCATTCTCAATTAACATTCGATGAGCGATGCTTTTGCTCTGCGGCGCCGTCGCTCCACTTAAAATCCATTTTTTCGCCTTGTGAAGTATTGGACCGCCCATTTTATCGATTATTCATGGATTTTTGACGATTTTTTAACCTGGAATAATAGAAATTCTATGCTTTTCAGTGGAATTCTATGAAAATTATGCAAAAATCGCGAAAAATCGAGGATTTTTTCGAGGGGAAATGCAAGCGCGCTCCGCTGGTCTGAAGTGAAAATTAGCGGGAAGCGAGAATTTTTTGAATGTGATTTGTGGGAAATTGAGAAGGTGTGACTTTGGAGTCGAATTTTGAGATGAATAAAGTTTGTAAAATGAAAAAAGAACTTATAAGACTGAAAAAACAAAATTTGAATTGGACGATTAGAAAATGTGTGCAGTGATGCAGTGAAGGCAAAGAAATCCTGAGCAGATTGGATTTTTATATGATATTCGTTTTGATTTCAGATACTTTTTTCTATTCTCATGAATGTAGTTTTCATGGTTTGTAAAATTCAAAACACACCCCCCCCCCCCCCCTCTTTCTCCGCAAAGTTCCTCAAATTTCCCTTCCCGAGTTCTCCGAATTCTCCCGTTGAGACCAAAATGTAGCCTCTTATCTGCAACAAATCACACTTACATCATAAATCATCAAAACAAGCTCCGCCCATTTTATGTCCAGGCACCGTGCCCCCCATGCGACCGCCCGATAGACTAGACTATAATTCGATGAAAACTCAAGGAACTCGGAAAATGTTCTGGAAGGAAGCGAGCAGGGAAAAAATTAAGATAACACACAATTTTATGCTCCATAAACCAAAAACCGAGTGATTGATGACATACATAATTTCTGCTTAATTTTTTGCTGATAACAGAGTTGGGACTCAAGGCCACGTGTTTTCAGTCCCAATCTGAATAGTAGATAAGCAGCCCATCGGAGCACACTTTTCGCCACTTTTCAGAGCATTCCAGGGGGGAAAAGTGAAAGAAGATGCTCCGAAACGTGTCGATTTTGTTGGTGCTGGCCGTGAGCTGGTCACTGGCCAAGCATGTGGAGTTGCCGGCTCCATACAAGGATCACTGTATTTTGGATGATAAGACCAACTTGTATGATCCAAATAAGCAGTTCGATATTCCATGGTGAGTTTTGAATTTTGAAATTTCCAAATATCTAGAGTTTGATGCATATTTAAAATTAGTTAAGCAAAAAGTCAAGATTTGAAATTTCGGACTCTGAAGAAATTGTTTTAAAAACAGCAAGATTGAATAAGACTATAGGCATCTGAAAGACAAACTGTTAGAATTCCAAGAATCTGGGTTAAACACTGAAATGAGAATTTTTACTGTGTTATGATTGCATAAGCTCAAACTTTCCCATGTTGAGTTTTCTAGACCCTTAGAGATTTAGACAGAATACCAGAAAATCCAAAAACTAGTTTCTCATGAACATCTCTTTAACCGCAAGAACTTACGATACATCGCATCACTCTGAAACTAGGTAAATATCCTAGAAAGTTGACTTTCATACTCTAATCTTCAACTTTCAACTTTGAGTTTTACGTCGTTTCGAAGCCCAGCAAATTTCCTAAATTTCAGTATAAGAACCATTCAATTTGGATGAGAATCAGCAAAGATATAGAGGTTTGAAGTTCCAAATGACCTAATACATCAGTTTCGGGTTTCTAGGTCATCATTTTTCACAAGGTTCATTGTGGAAATACAATTTCAAAGTAGCTTCTAATCACGTGAAATGAGTTGCTGACCTGCAAACTGGAAAACTTTAAATCTTTTTCAGACTGGCCTAACTTTCCAATTTAGACTTTTATAGGCCAAAAGCGATTCCCCCAAATCGTTAAAAAAATCTGTCTACAGTAACCGAAACCAAGAAAAATTAAACTTGATCATTCTATACTCCTTTCAATCTTCCAGTTTTCAAAACTTTTTTTTGAAAGTTATTGTACCCTTGAAAACCCAGAAGTCTTGTTTATTTCTATTCTCAAGTCACCTGACCCTTCAAATTGCAATCTTATTGAAACTGATATTTGATTACCTTTTTCATTCCATATTTCTAGTTTATTCCCCACCATCAATCATACCATCAATTTTCTGGGTGCACACATTTTCCCTACATTTTCTTATCTTTCTAATCGGGTCATCATGAACTCTAAATGTTCATTACAAACAAAAGTTCCGGTTATAATAAGGAAGGAGATGATCTGGGAACTTTGTACAAGAAATATTGAAAGATTATATAACCTAGGAGCAGGAAACTTTATCTATCCATAGTTGCCTTATACTTCAACAAACTCAAACATGCAGAAATTTCAAATTTCTGGCATGGTCGTGGCCAAGTCGGCCCATTCCGGTCCAAGGGCCAGGCCAGCTTTTTGCGGGCCGGACCGTCCTTTCAGCCCGAAAAGCCCAACCCGATCAGGTTTCAAATTTCAAAGTTTCCAGGTTCGATATCAACTTGGACGCTCCACCAAGCGAACGCTGGAAGCAAGTAGGAGCCGCCTACAAGCAAGAAATCAAGGATCTGATTGGTGTCCTCATCGAATTGATCACTCCAATCTTCCCAAATGCCGTCGATTTCGTCGATGACGTTTTCGCAGACATGGCTCCAAAACTTGCTCAACCATACCGTGATGAGATCTACAGTATCTCGGAGGTGACTGGAATTCCATTGGGACAGATTACAATGTACAACATCTTCTACGAGATCTTCACTGTTTGTACCTCCATCATTGCTCAGGATAAGGATGGTCATTTGACTCATGCTAGGTGAGAAATGTCGAAACTCAGAATCTAGAATCTTAGAATCCTTCTGACTCTCAAAGTCCTTGTAAATCACAGAATTGCAAAAAATCGAAAATTTCAATATCTATTCTTCCAGAAACCTCGACTTTGGACTCTTCATGGGATGGGATCCAGAAATCCACGACTGGCAAATCTCCCAAAAACTCCGTAAGATGATCATCAACGTCAACTGGATCAAGGACGGAAAGCTCCTTTTTAAGTCTAACAACTTCGCCGGATACATTGGAATCTACAATGGATTGAAGCCAAATGCATTCTCGCTCACTGCTGATGACAGATTCCAATTGGTTGGTGGATATTACGGTATTCTCAAGTGGGTCTTCGGATTGGAAGCCGATGGAAAATGGATGTCTTGGTTGGCCAGAGAGACTTTGGAGCAGAAGACTAGTGAGTTTTCGATTTTGGGGAACATATAGCCTAGAAACATAAATTCCTCGCCCGCTTCACATTTATCAACATTAAAAAATCTAAAATGTTCAGCCTACCTCGACGCCAAGGAGCACCTCATGAACACCCCAATGCTCTCTCCAGTCTACTTCATTTTGGGAGGAGCCAAGAAGAACGAGGGATGCATCATTGCTAGATCCTTGAACGGAACCGCCCTTCTCACCGAGTTGGCTGATGCCAAGAACGGATGGTATTTGTTGGAGACCAACTACGACCAGGGACAAAATGTAAGATCATGATTTCAGGGTTGACCTGCTGAATCAAAATGTTCAATTTTGTCTCGTTTCCTCTGACACCCCCTTATTTTTCAGGACCTCTACCTCGACGACCGTGACACTCCCGGAAACCGTTGCATGGACAAGTTGTCTCAGAAGAACGCTGGATTCGAAGGAGTCTTCAACGTCTTGTCTTCCCGTACCAACTTGAACAAATTGACCACCTATACCGTACTCATGTCCGTTGAGACCGCCCGTTTCGAGACTATCCTTCAGTCGTGTCCAGGAGAATGCTATCCATGGTAGAGGGAGCATCTTGGATCTAACTGAATTTGTATTTTATGCAACAAAAAGAGTGTCTTGGCTTTATTAATAAATGTTTCATGTTTCATGTTTTCAGTTTTCCAAATTTCCGCGGAATTCCGGGGAAAGAGAAGTCTGCATTTTTGAGTCGGCGAGTCAGTAATTTTAAGCCTGCGGACCGGCATCAGATCTGACGCCAAATCCTATTTTTGGTTGTTTTTTGACATAAATAGGCGAAAATTGAACTCATGAAATTACAGATTCAGATCATTATAGAAATATTCGGCTTCATTTTGAAATTTTACTACTCCGCAGCCTTCGAGATCCTGTCCGACTTCACTTTTAGCTGTTTTGAACATTTATCTGATTGTTTTTGTGCAAAATTCCAGTTATTTCCGGTATTTCTCAATGAAAACCGATAATTTCGCTGAAATTCCATTTTCCAGCTCCAAAAACCCAATGTCAAACTCCCTCCGCTTTCTATTTTCTCTTGACCGATTACGGTACGCATCAGTGTCTACACCAGCAACCCATGATCCTACGGAAAAGCGCACAGTTTCCCACGAATGTCCAAAATGTCATGAGATAAACAAACGACTTTCCCACGCTCATTTCGACATATAAATAGGCGAAAAATGGCAAAAGCAAGTCATTTTTCATTCGAATCAAAGGTGAGTTACTTGTCGTTTCCGAATTTTTCATTGAGATTGAAGGAATTTCGAGGAAATGTTCAATGGGGGACCATTTCGAGTTTCGGAGGTTTTTTCGACGCTTTTGGACTAATTTTTGGTCTTTCAATCACTGAAAAATCCCTGAAAATATCCTCAACGTCCCTCCGAACACAGAAAACCTTTCCTAGACCCGGAATTTCCAAAAATTATTTGATCTACCCGCCAATCTCTCTAATTTCTCTTCATTTTTCAGCGATCAATTGATCTTTCAATTCGAATTTGTTTCCAATTTTCACCGCCACCATGATGCATCATTTCCATCAACAACAGCCAAATCAGCCGATTTGTGCTCCTCCGAAATCCTATTATATGGATCGTCTTGGCAATATGTCATCAACTATTTCTTCTTCTTCATCTGGAGTCATGTCTTCTGGTGGTTCGTCTTCTTCTTCTTCTGGAGGATCCGGGGGAATGGCACCACCTCGCAAGCAGATTCTCTCCTTGAAACCGAAGATCTCTCCATATGCTCAGGATAACAAGGTTAGTCGGTCTCTTAACGTAGTTTTGCGGGCTTTGAAGCAGGGTTGCAATCTGACGGGCCGGGCCGAGTTTTTTCTTCGAAAGAGCCCGGCCCAGCCCGTTGCAACCCTGCTTTGAAGTAAAAAAGGCTCAAATTTCACCCCCCCCCCCCCCCAAAACCCTCAGAAATTCCTATAAATTTTAATTTTTCAGGACTCATCAACAGCCGGAGTTCCAGTGACGAAATTGGCTCTGAAGAAGGACAAAAAGGTGGATAAGAACGTGATTACCACACTTGCCTACCGCAAGCCAAGCAGTGTCACTTCATCTGGAGGATCGACGTCATCTGCATCGACAACGTCGTCTTCTTCTTCTTCTTCGTCTTCTACTGATTATCATCGTATGATGATGATGAGCATGATGATGAATGGAGCTGCATTCCATTCAGACACCATCATGGATGATAGCGTTTTCTCGGTGAGCCCTTGTTTCTCTTTGCTTAAATCCTATCTTCTTAGCCTTGAGTCTAATTTTCCCTCATTTTTCAGAGTCTCCTGAACTCGGCGTACGCCTACAACAACAACAACCAGCACGACATGCTTCACTCTCATCCGATATGGTCTCCACAAGTCTCCAATCAGATGATGATGATGTCTCCAGATGCTGTCAACTACTTCATCGAGAAGGAGAATCAGTTCTTGGTTCAATAAACGAATCTAATAACTGATAATTGTTGTTTCTCAAGATTAATCAATAATCACCCCTCCTCTTGTCTTCTGTTGAATGATTTCTCCTTCCCCCTGCTACCCACATCATTTTACCCTACAAGTTTTAATTTCTCTCTAATTTTTTTTATAATAACCTCATGTACCCCCACTCTCTTACAAACTTATTTATAAGTCACCCTCGATCAATTTGTCACCTTGTCCCTCTCCCAAATTCATCCCCTCTTACCTGCTCCCAAACAGTGCATGTTCTCAAATAAAATAATTAAAAATTAATCCAATAAGAGTTCATCAAGCACAAAAAAACTAGAGTCGGCTTAAAACTGGTCGAAAATAGAGTAAAAGTTGAGAAAATCCAGATGGAACTTGAAGTGCTTTCGGGGTGGTTCTTGGGCTTGATTCGTTGAAAATTCTAATATTGTTGTGCTCCGCGCTGGTTTTTGTACGCAAAAGCTCTTTGCACGGGCGGTGCAGTCACAGTTCGAGATGTCGCGGGTACTATTTCGTTTTCCAGTGTAACAGACAAGTGGGCAGTATATTTTCATGAATTTATTTATTCATAAGGGAACATGCATTGGTTTGGGAGCAGGTAAGAGGGGGGTGAATTTGGGAGAGGGACAAGGTGACAAATTGATCGAGGGTGACTTATAAATAAGTTTGTAAGAGAGTGGGGGTACATGAGGTTATTATAAAAAAATTAGAGAGAAATTAAAACTTGTAGGGTAAAATGATGTGGGTAGCAGGGGGAAGGAGAAATCATTCAACAGAAGACAAGAGGAGGGGTGATTATTTATTAATCTTGAGAAACAACAATTATCAGTTATTAGATTCGTTTATTGAACCAAGAACTGATTCTCCTTCTCGATGAAGTAGTTGACAGCATCTGGAGACATCATCATCATCTGATTGGAGACTTGTGGAGACCATATCGGATGAGAGTGAAGCATGT
This sequence comes from Caenorhabditis sinica, assembly GCA_963932045.1. Classification (NCBI taxonomy): domain Eukaryota; kingdom Metazoa; phylum Nematoda; class Chromadorea; order Rhabditida; family Rhabditidae; genus Caenorhabditis; species Caenorhabditis sinica. The sequence continues at coordinate 45,127 of OZ009942.1, forward strand.
CGTGCTGGTTGTTGTTGTTGTAGGCGTACGCCGAGTTCAGGAGACTCTGAAAAATGAGGGAAAATTAGACTCAAGGCTAAGAAGATAGGATTTAAGCAAAGAGAAACAAGGGCTCACCGAGAAAACGCTATCATCCATGATGGTGTCTGAATGGAATGCAGCTCCATTCATCATCATGCTCATCATCATCATACGATGATAATCAGTAGAAGACGAAGAAGAAGAAGAAGACGACGTTGTCGATGCAGATGACGTCGATCCTCCAGATGAAGTGACACTGCTTGGCTTGCGGTAGGCAAGTGTGGTAATCACGTTCTTATCCACCTTTTTGTCCTTCTTCAGAGCCAATTTCGTCACTGGAACTCCGGCTGTTGATGAGTCCTGAAAAATTAAAATTTATAGGAATTTCTGAGGGTTTTGGGGGGGGGGGGGGTGAAATTTGAGCCTTTTTTACTTCAAAGCAGGGTTGCAACGGGCTGGGCCGGGCTCTTTCGAAGAAAAAACTCGGCCCGGCCCGTCAGATTGCAACCCTGCTTCAAAGCCCGCAAAACTACGTTAAGAGACCGACTAACCTTGTTATCCTGAGCATATGGAGAGATCTTCGGTTTCAAGGAGAGAATCTGCTTGCGAGGTGGTGCCATTCCCCCGGATCCTCCTCCAGAAGAAGAAGAAGACGAACCACCAGAAGACATGACTCCAGATGAAGAAGAAGAAATAGTTGATGACATATTGCCAAGACGATCCATATAATAGGATTTCGGAGGAGCACAAATTGGCTGATTCGGCTGTTGTTGATGGAAATTATGCATCATGGTGGCGGTGAAAATTGGAAACAAATTCGAATTGAAAGATCAATTGATCGCTGAAAAATGAAAAGAAATTAGAGAGATTGGCGGGTAGATCAAATAATTTTTAGGATTTTCGGGTCTAGGGAAGGTTTTCAGGGTTCGGAGGAATTTTTGGGATATTTTCAGGGATTTTTCAGAAATTGAGAGACAAAAATTAATCTAAAAACGTCGAAAAAAGCCTCCAAGACTGGAAATTGTCTGCATTGAAAATTTCCTCAAAATTCCTTCAATCCCAATGAAAAATTCGGAAAAGACAAGTAACTCACCTTTGATTCGAATGAAAAATGACTTGTTTTCGCCATTTTTCGCCTATTTATATGTCGAAATGAGCGTGGGAAAGTCGTTTGTTTATCTCATGACATTTTGGACATTCGTGGGAAACTGTGCGCTTTTCCGTAGGATCATGGGTTGCTGGTGTAGACACTGATGCGTACCGTAATCGGTCAAGAGAAAATAGAAAGCGGAGGGAGTTTGACATTGGGTTTTTGGAGCTGGAAAATGGAATTTCAGCGGAAAATTCAGATTTTTCAGAGGGAAAATGGAAAATCGTCAACACTTTGCTTAAAAATAAAAATATCCAAAGCAGCTAAAATAATACTTTAAACTCAGCGAAATTTCGATTTTGGCTCATGCAGTTGGGCTTGGAGGTTCGGAAGTGATTTTTTGACAAATGTCCGATAGAAATGGCGAGGATATTAGGGCGGCGAAAATTGAATCCAGCGCTCTTGGTGAGTGAAAGAGACAAACACAATGATTGTTTCTCAAACTCTTTCACTTAACCATGGGTTTCTGAGTGTAATTTTTCAAATGTCCCGCTAGTTTTTGTTGAAAATGTACCCAATACATTCGGATTCCCATCAAACTCATTTTCAGCAGAATTTTCCGCTGTACTTCGATTCGGCGTCGTCGAGGCTCGAGATTTAAGATTCAGAGTAAACAGGGGATTTAGCAACCATTCGTCAAAGAGCATGATCTTCTTCTCGGTATCTGGAAACAGAGATAGGGGATTCAGAAGACGTCAAGTTCAGAATATCGAATCGTCAGAACCAAATCTTTCAGATACTGAACCTGGAGTTTTCAGATTTTTTCACATAAAAACTTCGCCAATCATTTCCAGCAACAGAATCATCTTCTTCACATTCGCCGGTTTCCGATTCTGAATTTCAATATTTTTCAGAAATTTTCACAGGTTCAGTTTTCGTTTTCTTCCCTTTTTGACGTCTTCTACTTGAATTCAGATTTTGTCTGTAGTCTCATCTTACCATGAATCCCACACACAATATGTATTCCCCTTAATCCCAGATATCCATCATTCAGTTAGTGCTAATTAGTCCATCACCTGACAAACAAGGGCTCCAACTGGATGTCAAGGAGTGATAAAATCTGTCATGTTTTTGCTCCAGGGATATTTTCTTTTATAGTATTCCGAAACCAACAGATGTCAAGATTACCACTAACAAATGTGGGTAGTCTGTATGTGAGGACTCCTAGAGGTACTAGAGAAATAAAAATAGACTTGACAGGGTTCAAGAAAATACAGTAGACAATGAAAAGCAGAATGCAAAGCATGAGTTTGAAACGTCAATCGCGAAGGACTATTTAGAAAATGTGATTCAGAGAAACTGAAAGTTCATGATCGATCAAGTACAAAATATCCGTTTGAAGGTGCATTCAGAAATATAAAGCTTAGCAAAAATAAACCCAATTCAACATATTTTTCATTGCAAAAATTGCCGGTGAACCCACGAAAATCGGGATCACGGAGACACTTCGGATGGTTTGGGAATAATCAGGAGGATCGAAATATAGGAAAAATAAGAAGTGGTTGCGAAAGGTCTCAGTTACGAACTGGCATAGTTTTGAAGTATCGCGGATGAAAAATCGAAGTGAGTTGTAAAATGGCTGGTTGCAAAACGTCGGGGAGTCAAAAGCGTTCGGAATTATTCAGAATCCGTTGAAATTGTTTTTAGTTCTTCTGTCCTTCAGAATCATCGGAAGTTCTTCAGCATCTTCCAGAGTTCATCAATATTTTCTAGATTTTTCCAGAATCACTCAGAAATTTCTGATTTTTTTTCTGATTCGAGATATAAACTAGCATTAATAACAATTCCATTTGGAAAAGTGTTCCTATACTCTTTGATCCCTGCCATAAAGTCTTCAGCATTCATGTCTTCCTTTCCACCGCATCTCTCGAAAACGAATCCAGAGTCAAAGACTTCAAACGCGGAATAGTTCTTCTTGTCGAAAGCGGTCATAAGTTTGTCAGCGATTCTGATTGTGATGTGGTGACGGATCACTTGCGATTCGTCCTGAAAATGGAAATCCAGAGTTGAAAATTTTGCCGGAAGGCTTACAGAAATAGCCGTTGGGACCAGCGCGGCGAGAAGAATAGTGAAGAGAAGAGGAATAATTGAAGACGTTGCACGGAAGCTTCCTGAAATTCTGAAAAATTCATGAGGTTTTAGAACTCTAAAAGTGTCAAACTTACTTGAAAAAGATGAAATTTGTGTAATAAAGACGTGTCAGTTGCACCAAAATAATTTGACAAGTTTTGAATTCTGTCACGTTCCCGTGTAACCACAAACATCACCGTGTCACGGGGTCATTCTGGAACTCTCCACCCCTCTCCAGTACCTCCCGGTAACTTCAGTTATTCATCTGATTGTGATGGGACGAACTCTCTCCTCCATCTCTCGGAATGAAGCTTTTCTGGATCTTCGTGCTCTTCGCGTACTCCGGTTTCGTCGTCAATTGCAAACGTCAGCGAAGAGATGAGGAAGCGGTCATTGATCCGGTCAAGGATGCGGCTGATCTCGAATTGGCGAAGACTACCGGCTCCGCGTTCGCCGCCGATTTCATGAAAGTGAGAAAAAGTGAGGATCTTCATGATCTCACCAATTGGCTCTCGGATTCGTTGGTCTTCCAATTGTGCGATAATCGTTTGTACAAAAGTGAGTTTTTGAGGTAACGCACCAGTTCTGTAATCGATGGGCCCCGAATTCGATTTCACCCCTCGGCAGTTTTCTTTTTCCTCCTTTTCCTTGATAAGTTACTATGACTTCCAGGCCACTTCACCGCATTCGCCACCCACGCCCTCATCGAAGAGGAAAAGTATCCAACCGATATGACTTTGGAAGCCGAGTGAGCATTCAGTCGTGGAGAGGGACTCTCGATGATCGTCAAGGCAAATGGATTCGTCTTCGAGACGGACGATAAACTTATTTTGGATTTCAAGAACGGAGAGGATGGTAAATACAAACTCTCCCATGGAACCATTCCCACTTGTAACTACGAGAAAAAGGAATAGGAGGAATCGAAGAGTTCACAAGTGTCTCACAAACGTTTATAGAAGAAAGTAATGTGATAGAATAAAAAGTTTGTTGTATTCTGATGTTATAATAATCTTTGATTCTTCGCTGATTCTTTTTGTTTTTTTTTTTTTGGAACGTGGCCATTTTCTGAAAAAAAAAGGCCACGACACGAAATGTCTTTGATCCATCTTACTCGATTCAGTCTCCTAGAAAAATACTCGAAAATCACGATGGCTTCAGAAACAAGAATCCCAACGTCGAAGCAGCAACAGGATGAGCTGATTGAGAAGCAAGAGGATAATGAGAACTTTTTGATTGCTGGTGGGAATCAATAAAACTGTTCAACATTTTATATGGAGTACAGTAACACCTCTGTAATGTGAAGATTGTAATAAATGGGGCAGACGAATGACAAACAAGGACCTGATAACAGCTCAAAGGAGAGCGGAAATCCACTTTTTTAAAAGATCTTTCGGAGCGAGTGTACGCATTTCAGCGTCAGTGTGTCAGAATATTTTGGCTGCGGGCCTAGCTAATCAACGCCTTTGACCGCAGAAATTGAAAAATGGACCAGCACACACATAAGAATAATTTTACCAACTGCTCTGAAATTCTCAAATTTCAAAAAATTTCAAAACGATTACGATTACCCTGCCTTCTTCAAAAGTTGTTTCAAATAGTCCGTGGTAACCTTGCCATTCATATTCTGAACCCTTCCCACTGTTCTCCAAAAAATAGTATATTACAATCACTTCTAAACAATCTGATTCGCAAGTTTGGTTCAGAAAACGGCCGAGAAAAAGCAGTACATTACGCTGGATCCACCAGATAAGGTAACATTTTGTATTATCTCTTTGAAATCCACTCTCCCCCTAATTCCAGATCAAATTCCGTGCGGACCAGAAGAAGCAAAAGACGGTTTTGAAGATAACGAACGAGAGTCTGAATCATCAGGCGTTTCAAGTTAAATGTACTCGAAACGATCTGTTCAGTATCAAACCGTGGACTGGAATTCTCAAACGCAATCAGACATTGACGATTGTTCTCATCTATCGCGGTGGCCATAAGAAGCTTCCATACGAAGAGAAAATGTATTTTGGAGTTTATCTCCCGAAGGATGCGATTGGGAAGGCGCATGGGCGGAGCATTATGGCAAACCACAAGGAGAAGCTGAACTTCTAGTCGTTTGGGAATAATTGAAATGAAATTGTGTTTTTATATTTTCTATTGACTTGAATTGAAATATTTATACATACACTACACAACAGTTTTTATAGAAACGCTCACAATGTAGCAATACTTAAAGACAACAATTCGAATATTCAACCCGTAGATAGTAAGGAAATATTAATAGAAAGTGATTCATGGTGTCTCATAGTGTTTATGGATTAGTTGGACTTCATGGCAAAGGTATTTACTAGGGATGACATGCATCATTGCGCAACTTCCCTACCGATGACCCAATCAACCTGAGATGCCGTTGCCGCCGCCCGGAATGTCGCGATCATAGATCTACGACTAGAAGAAGATGCCACAATTACCCTACGGAATTCCAATTACTCTACGGAGTTCCACCTTAATGGAGATGCGTGAGGGAACACTTATCTCGTTCCGATTAGATGACGATGCGCGGAAGAACACCTTTCGCAATAGTGCAAGCAACTTATCTAAAAAACAAAGGGTGTCCTGAAAAAACCAAAAAAGATATTGAAAATCTGTAAGCGCCATTCGATTTAAAATACAAAAAACCCCCAGGAGCCAAATTTTCATGTCTCTACCACTTTCCAGTACCCCGTACTAACAAATGGGTCCACATGCAGGCGGTCAATATCGATAGGACCACCTGCCAATTTGGGGGGAGCAGCGCTAAGTTTGGCTAGAAACTGGTCCCAAATGTTATTATTTTCATTTATTCTCATGTTTTTCGTTTGTTTTCGTTCATTACACATGTTTCCTGAAAGTTTCCCCGCCAAAAAAAGTAAAGGAACACTTTTTCTATTTTTCTCTCAGTGGTTGAAACGATTAACAGGAAAAATTATTGAGATTTAAAAAAAATGGCAAGAAAACAAAATAAAAATATGAATTATCAATAGCTTGTCTCTCCTCCATTCTTTTGAATCACTTCGATAACACGATTCGGCATACTGGCAACCAAGTTCTTCAGTTCCGAGCTTGAGACACGGTTCCACTCCGTCTGCAATGATGTTTTGAGATCCTGGATGTTGATGAATTGGCGTCCATTGTGGTACACACGGCGTACCAAGAGTCCCCACAAGTTCTCGATTGGATTGAGGTCTGGGCTGCATGCCGTCCAATCGAGAACTTTGATTTTCTTGGCGGTGAACTGTCCTAAAGATCGGTAGTGTAGAATATTTTGAATATGAACGTTTTGAGCTTATGCTGATCCCCATCTACAAGTCAGAATTCAAAAGGAAATGTTGAAAGAAATCTGAAGAATGCTGGATACATGTAATGATAGGGATGTTAATTTGAATACATGCTCTCCGCCTAAACTTAATACGTGTTGAACAATAGTTACACATATCAAAAGGTGGAACTCAATGAGATCTACAAAATGTTATACGTAACATTGGTGTTTAGATACATGCAGTACCGGCCATAATGATATTTGCTTTCATCGTTTTCAGTGGAAAATCGTTAACTTTGGGTAGCTGAAAAACTAATTCAAAGCCACTTTTTCTGTTTGAAAATTTGGGAGTGTATTAATCAAACCTTGAACTTTCATTTTGTAGTTGACAACTTTTCTGCACAAGTCCGCTCTGCCAAGATATGGCTCGTCGGAAAAACCCCAAAAAATTTCGAGAATTAGCACTGAAATCGGGCAAAATTTGGCGTCGCTGTAGGTTTCCATACGTAACTTTTTTGATTGAAGAGATACTAAAAAGTTGTCAACTACAAATTTGAAGTTCGATTCATATACCCAAATTACGAAAAACGAATATCATTATGGCCGGTACTGTAGTTTTTGTCAGGCGTCCCTGGAACACCAGAACCGGCTGTTTCAAAGTCGTTTGACGAAAACTGAAAAGCTAAACTCAGATTTTATGTATACCAAATGGAAGACCTCGCCGAGAGACAAAATTTCAAGTTTCGGAGAAAAACGTCGTCCGGTATGTATCTTATGTGTCCGATTTTCAAAAAATCTCTTTGAGTATGCAGTTAGGCATCACTTGAATTCGAACCGTGACATCTATTCAAATTCCCTTCTTACATATCCCAGTTCCATTCAGCTTTTTGTTTTGTAACAGGTTAGATACCGATTTGTCTATGCCGAATCCAATTTTGCTCTACTTTATAGATCAGATCAAAGTTTTCCATGGAAGATAGAATAATTCAATCGTTCGCACCAAACTTCTTAGTACAGATCAAAGTTTTCTGAAAACCAAAGCTCCCCTTCATTTCCCCAGTCGATTCAATCTCCATACGATAGTCCTTATATCCCTCCCTAATTTTCTCATCACCTATGGTCTTCTTCTGTTTTTCTGAGATTGACACTCGTCAGTTCTACCCCAGACAGTTTCCATCATTTCGGGTTCTCTGTGCAAACATTAGATATTGATCTAAAGTGTACCATGGGATCTTGGTTCCGGGGAAGAATGAGGGGAGGAGTTGGAATAGAACAATAGGACAAAAAAGTAGCACAAGGCAAGGGGCGGGACTTAGGTTGAGAAACAGGTGCAGACAAGTCACTCTTCTTCTTGTTTATTTATCATTGTGTCATTCTGGATCGTCTTGGAGTAGTCTTGATGGGTCCTGGGTTACGGCTCATCTATGATTTTTCGGTGATAAGATAGTTTTTACCAAGACTCATTCTTTAACCAACTCCGGAACTGTTCTACTCTGTCTTCTTTTTTCAAAAATAATCATTTTCTTTGATTTTTGACACCTCTAATTACCATATTCTGTTTTTCAGAGAATGTCGGCTCCAAGCAGTACCGTCAGACGGGATGCTGTTCCCAAATGGGAGGCGCTGCTGATGTACCCGACCATGCTATTGCTTTTTTGTGCCGGCGCTATCTCCGCCGGAGAACTATTCAGCGAGGAAGGGGGAGGTACTTTTGTAAGTTTTCTTCTAATTTTTGGAAGCTTTACCACAACGTTGTATCAAAACCTGACATGCGAGGTGGTACATGTTTGCTTGTTTGTTTCGTGACAAGACCCATGCGCTATTAATTTGGCCCCCAGCAAGTACGATTGTCCTGAAAAGGAATAATACTAACACCATGTCAACTTTACCATCCCCTCCCCAGAAAACCACCACAACCAAAATCCCAACCCTCTAAACCTATTCATTTTTCCAGATGATCCTCTTCCTCCTGAACATCGCTTGCCATATGGGCAAGTACAAAGAGTACGTGAGACTCCGGGAGAAATGTTTCGATTTGGATGGAGTAGTGAAGAGCTACTATGACAAGACGCCTGCGGAGATCAAATGGGATGTCTCGAAGACGACATGGAGCACTGTTCTGATCTTATTGCTCCTGGCAGTGGGCACAAAGGATCCACGGATAGTGTTTCCTTTAGTCGTGGTGAGTATTTTAATGGAAGTATAGTAGTTAAGAAACACAAATTATAGAAGACAAGATCAATTGAGCTTAGTTTTCTTTAGTAGAAAATTGGTTTTGTGTCTGAGTAAAACTTTCTTGATTGAGCTGAACCTACGTGTCTATACATCTATCATATAGTATATCTGAAAGTTGCATTCTATATTATAAACCTCTCCTATTCCAGATCTGCTGTGTCCTGTGTTCCCTCGTCTCGACCGGCTACTTCGAGAAGAAACAAAAAGAACTCCAGAACATCTGCTACCAAATGGAGGGAGAAGTGGAAGACCTGGAAAACCACCTGGCTGAAGATGAAGAGGATGCCTCGTTCTATTTCGCGGAGGACCAAGAGGAGGAGGAAGGAGAGGAGGAGCAGGAGGAGGAGCCCCAATATTATGACAGTATGAACGACGGACATGGACCTAATGGGCTGATGGTGAAACTTCCCGACGAGGGGTACCTGGCACTCTTCTTCATGGGAACCGTCATCTTGGAAGCTGTCTATCCGGGATGGGACCATCATGCGGTGAGTTTTAATTTTGAATCGTTTAATGGATTTCAACGTAGTAAGCTAGCCAAATTCCCAGCTCAAGCGGAACCTTTGTTCTAGATACAGTACCGGCCAAATCGTCGGTACTGTATGTACCACTCCTTTTTTGACCAACCTCTATAAACCGCTCCTTTCCAGATCGTATTCTTCGCCTACGTCCTTTGGCAAGCCAACACCTACGGACAACACGAGCTGATCCGACACAAGTTAACCGATGTCCGCATGGACATCAATGATCTTGAAAAAGACGTGGAGGAGATCGTCAGGGAGTACCGCGAAAGAAAAGGGATCGAAGTAGAGGAGGATGAGGAAGAGCCAGAGGAAGAAGAACAATAGCCGACTTCAATTGCACGACTTTTGTACTCAACTCCATCTTTTCATTTTTCCAAATCAATTATTAAACCGATTGTTCTTATGTCCCTAAACCTGAAACCCCCTTTCCCCTCAATTCTAACCTCCCCGTCAGTCATTTGTTGATTTTCTTGTTTTTGCTGTAAACATTACTCAAAATCGAAAAAAGTACTCATTTCAATCCTTTTTATTGTATGCACTACTTTTGTTGTTTCCAACAGGTTGTTGACTGTTTTGAATCTTCAAATAAACTGTTCGTATTTCAAACGAGTCGTTATTTTGGTCACAAGTTTCATTGTTCTTCTTGTGGTGATAGAGCCAGGCTGCAGGATGGGCAATCAGGATGATCTGGCTTTTTTATTTTGTATTTTGTATTATTTTTAGTAATTTTTGTAAGTTATTGATCCTGGGAACAGTACGCACCTAGGATTCTGATTGTCACTTGTCGCCCTGTCCCTCAAAAATATCGATTAGAACCTTCCAGACCCTCAAGGCAATGAGCGAAACTAGAAGAGGGGCGGAGCTCATTTTGGCGGGAGAGTGAGCACCTCTAGTCAATCGATAAATCTGACATTTTCTTTGGTTTGTGGTACATTTCCAATGTCTTAACCCCTACTATGTAAATCTCTTCTTTACCAGAATCCCTATACTCCTAATTGATTCTAAGAGCAATACCAAACACATCCAAGTACCCCCCTCTTTCTCCTCTCTCCATTCAAATCACCAAAATTTCCTATACCCAAAACAGTACCTCCTTCATTATTCTCTGCTCACGTCATCTTTTCACTTTTCCAGAAAACAATGTCCGTTGCCGATGAAACCCCATTGACTTCTGAGGAAATTTCAGAAGCGGACTTGTTTATGAGATTCGTCTCCCTGATCCCACTTGTCTCGGTGGGAGTCAGCACCACCCGAACCCTATACGGCTATGAGTATGCATGCGTCTTTGTAAGTTTTTGAAAAATTCTGAGCTTGGGGTAGTTGCGAATGTCTTTTCTCCAAAAACTACGTTCTAGGGTAAATTCAATGGTTTTTCCAGATGCTACTCTTCCTTGCCAATTTCTACTGGCAAAACATTCGGTACAATGAATGCAATAGACTTTTTGAAAAGTACTCCGCAGTTGATAAGAGATTGATGAGCTGTTACAAGAAGAAAGCTACGAAAATCAAGCCAGTCCAGCTCAGTTTTCCATGGGCCGGCATGTTGGCTGGACTTCCGCTCATTTCTCATTTTCTGGGAACACAGGCGGTGTGGGCTTATGTCATGGTGAGTTTTTATCAAACTCCTTTTTATTTGTATCTTGTTCACTCATTACCATTTTACAGATCTGCCTCATCCTCTACTCCTTTGAGTACACCGAAGACCTTGAATCCAATGCTCTCTATATTGCATACTACCATTGCAGCATGCAAGAAGATGTCTGCGACCTTGATGATTACCTGGAGAAATCACAAGGGGATTTCGATTTTGTGGACGACAAGGAGGACAAGAAAAAGGATGGCATCGACCTCGAGCAATTCAAGTTGACCACTGAGGACTTGGCCATGCCTATTCTCCGAGCATCGTTTATGTTCGGAGCCATCATCTCCGAAGCGATTCTTCAAGGATGGGATAATCATGCGGTGAGTTGTATTGGTATGGCTGAAGGGTCGAGAGAGCCGACCTATCGCTTTGTCGCGCCGTGTAAATCTGTGCATTTTTGCTTAAATCAAGCATGCGAGAAGCGTAAGTGCAGATTTTGGTCGACGTGCAAGACGATTGATTGGCTTTTCGGCAAACAGTCGGCAAACGGTCGGCTATAGGTGGACCGGAGGACTGTGTTTTCCAACGAACCGGAATGAAATCTCTACAGTTATGCCCGAACCCCTCCGCCCAGACTCCGCCCCCTTTTCCCCACTCTCATCATGTCATCTTTTCAGGTTCTCTTCTTTGCATTCACCTTCTGGCAAGCTGGTACTTATGGGCAAATGGAATCTATCCGAATCGATTTCGTAGACCATAACCTCGATATCAAGGATCTCAATGATGATTTGAGCGACATTATGAAGAGCCATGGTGTCGAAGAGAAGAATGATGAGGAGAAGGAAAACCAAGAGGAGAAGTCAATCGAAAATCAAGCCGACATCATAGAAGACTTGAAATCGGGAATCAAGAAATACTGCGAGTCGATCCAAGTCTTTGTCAAACTGTTCACCGATGCTTAAGAAAATCGCCCTTCTACTTCACCGAGAAAATGACCCACTCCAAATTCAAATTCCCTTGATCCCAGCATTTCTTCTGTGGTTCCTTGACCCCCTTGCCTTCTAAATTATGTCTCCTGTCCTCTGAATCTGCTGATTTTACTGCATTATACTTTAAAATCTTCAGAAATTCCTTTCCTTTTTCCTAGTGTTTTCTATCTGTTTCTCTAGTGTCTTGTCACTTTCTTGTTGGTATTTTGACTGTTGACTCTTTGAATCATCTTATAAATTTTTCTTGATCAAAACCTTTTTCATATAGTCTCAGATTCTTTCCGAATCCTTCAGGATCTTACAATTAGAATTTTGAATACAAAGGGATCGACCAATCTTTTATGCAGTGCATTTACCTTCCTTCTAAATAGATTTCCCTTAATCTAAAAGCTTCTTATACAAAGCACCTCCCTATTCATTCTCATTAACGATTCCAATCTAATATTTTCAACCACGTCCTTCTCTATAACCTCTTCGTCTTATTCAATGTCTATCTCTCACTGTCTCCTAATAGCTTCTATTAGATAACACTAGCCAGACGGTGAGGAGAAGAGAAAGGGAGGAGGAGAAAGACGTAAGATTGGGGTCGTAGAGGCCATCTCATCAGAATACAGAAAACAAGGGGACCCTCTTTTCTATATGTTTGTGTCTCTTTGGCTGGTCCTTTACATACTCTGCACCACAAGACCATTCATCGATCGATATACGCGAAGTCCAGTTTTCTTTAAATTTTTAGAATGCAGTCTAGGAAAAGAGCATTTAAATTAGAACTGATGATAAACCCAGATTGTTGGCTGATGTTTACTGAAATTCAATTACTGAAAAACCAAGCAGTCTCAAAACTTTGATGATAAATCAGATAAATAAGAAAATTACGACAAACCCGTTTATACCTTGGTTTCCATCTTCTCCTCAATTGCAACTCCGTTTTGTCACAACTTTTCTGAAATCTCTGTTTTTCAATGTCCAACTTTTCAGGTTCTAGAACCAAACATGCCGCTTCTTGCTTGCATTTTAGCGGACGTCATTTTTGCTGTAGAAGCCATTTTCAAGATTCTACTGGCTTTGTACGCAACTGGCCTCATCAAAGAGTGGTATGGAATATTTGTAAGCTGCAAATGCACTCTAATGAAATCTTGTTAAAAATTGGTTGTTTTGAACTGGACCAATTCCAGGCTTGTCTTATCGTCATCCGTGTTCTCTTCCAGCACTTCATCTGGGACGGCTTTGATGAACTAGAAACGAGAATGTGGTGCAAGGATCAAGCAATATCACGACGCTTTTTCAATAACGAGGGACGAATGAAGAGGGGTGAAGGAAAGTTTTATCCTTTGAAAGACTTCTTGTGGAACATCGTTGTGGTTGGAATGTACTGTATGTCGAATCCGTTTTTGGAAATTTTGACTACGGTAAGTGATGGTAGAGAACAACTGCATTGAGGAGAATAATAGATTACTAAAGTCCAGAAAGCCTCATTTGGATTCAAACTTAAAAATATCATATTTGTGATAATATAACATTTTGTGGCCGGTAGATTAGGAATCCTCTTCCTTGTTTACTTTCAATTTCCAGTTAAACATCCTTGCCGACGCCTTCTGGACAAATGTAACCCATCAGAAGACATCTCGACGTCTCGAGAAGGAAATGCTTAAATTGGAATTGGATATTGTGGGTTTGGAGGTGGTGGCGGAGAAGAAATTGATGGAGGAAGAGGAAGAGTACGATTTTGGAGATGAAGAGGAGACCGTGGATCAGATCGAAGAGGAATCAGAAGATGTTCAGAAATCAGAAGAAAAAGAGGAAGAAGTGGAGCAGATGGATGGAAGCAATGTGTTCTCATTGATCTTCATGATTCTCAGTATTGGGCATCTCTACACCCACGTCTTCTGGCCAGAGAGCAATGTTGGGGAGGTGAGTTCTAACTTTGGGAATGGAAGAGAAATCTTGAAAGTCGAATTCTAGGCTACACCCAAATGGCCCAGAAATTCCAAATTTGAAGTTTTTCTTCTGCAGTGGATACTTTTCCCAGTTTCATCATTATGGACCGTTTTTCGATAACTACATAGTAGGCCGGTTACTCTATTTTCGCTTGTTTTCCAGTCTAAAGGTCACTTTGAGTCGAATCTGGTGCATGGTCCGCAATTTTGCCATATTGTCGCAAAGATACATTTCCCCTCATTTTTGAGGCTATTTCAGTCAGATTCTCCTCTTTAAAACTCGACTTTCCAGACATTCCGAATCTACTACGCCGGCTTCCATCTCTTCCAGTTCATCCAGCTCTTCCATTTGCAATTGAAAAGTCGAGATTTCGAAGTTCGCTTGAAAACTGTTGACACCACTTTCATGGAACTCTCCAAGAAGCTTCCATTGTCACTCTATTAGGCTTCGCCCACTTTTCCAAAAACACAAAATTACAGTTTTTCTTTAAAAATTGTCAAACTTTCTTGTCTGCTTTATCTCATATTTTGCTTTAGATCATTTCTATGCTTCCACATCTCATTTTTCCTCTTTTCTCTAATTCCTTTTGTACTCAAACTGTTCAATAAAATTTTCTGATTTTTTCTTTATCCTTCACTTCACAATTCATCCGCTTTAAGCCTGAAAACCACTTCAAATTCTTCAAGAATCCGTTGAAAATTATTCATTTTTCACTCATTTGTGCATTCCGACGTCGCGGTGTTTGCGTACGCAATGCACCGTTTGCGCGTAATTCCTGGCTTTTTATCACTATTTTTGTTGTTTTTAAGCCAAATTTCCTGGATTTTCAACTAATTCTTCAGGTTTTTAGCCAATTTCAGGTCTATTTTTTGAATTTAGAGCTCTTTTAATGTATATAATGAGCGAAAAACACTATAAACAATGGTTAGGTAAGCTGAGAGGAAACGTAAACAAATTTCGGAGAGAGAGGCAACGGAAGAACCTGTTTTGAATGCTGCTGATGAATCACTATGTTATTGATTTTCAATTCTATTGAAACCGAAATAAATAATTTTTCAATCAAAAACCCCATTTTTTGTTGTGTTCTATTATGTGTCACCTCGCTAGTTTTCTATTTCTTTGGCTGGAAAATTCCAGAAAAATCAAAGCACTATTTAGAATTTTTTAGATTTCTTCTAGATGGGTAGCAAGGAGGAAGGCGTCGACTATTTGCACATTTTGAAAGAGCAATTCAATGCTCTTCAGGTGAGATTTTTTGACAAATGAAGCAAAAAGATCATAAAAATTTGAGATTTCCATAGAAATCTGGAAGTTTTCAGCTAAAATCTAACAAAAGATAACATTTGACAGTTTATTTTTCAATTTTTATAAAATTATTTCAGGCAGAACATCTGGAACTTCGTCGAAAATACGATCTGGAGCGGGCCTCTTCGGCCTCTGAAAACTCAGAAGACACCTTCCCATCACGTCTTCTGAATCTGACGTCTTCTCTCCTCGAAAAACCAAAATTCAGTGATATCTCCTTCAAAATTAGAAATCAAATGATTCCCGCTCACAAATTCGTCCTCGCCGCTCGAACAGACTTCTGGAAACTCGACGACGTCGAGGCTCTGGAGATTTCAGATGACGTCGATTTGGATGCGTTTCATGTGGCGATAAGGTGGATTTATGTAGATCAAATTGATCTAAAAATGGACGATGGGAAGATGCTGAAAGTGTGTGAAACGGCTGCGAAATTTCGACTGGAACAGTTGAAAAATGTGTATGTTTTTCTTGTCTGGTGTGAAAGCTGATTATTCTAGAATTATTCCAATAAAAATCAGCCGAAAATCTTAACAACTAAGTGAGCTATAACAAAATTTCGGTAGAGCAAACAATACCTAAATTGCTCCAAAATAACACTGGAGCACACTTGTATCACCCATCAAATTCAAATTTCCTTCCAGATGTGTCCAACAACTGGGCGCCCGTCTCAACGTCGACAACTGCATTCAAATCTACGAATTCGCCGAAAAACAATCGCTCCGCCCACTATCCACAGTATGCGGTGCCATGATCGCATCCTCCTGGGACAAGTTAGGTCCCGCCCACTTTGCAAAAATGACCGCAGCACTACTGTATAGACTGATTGATGGGTAGGCAAGAGATTTTTGAACTTTCGAAAATTTCAAGGATTTCTTTTTCAGAAATACGAGAAATGTGCTGCACTCAATTGTATCCATTGGTCGAGAGGATGTACTTTTTCTATATTTTATGCAGAATTCGTCGAAAATTCCAGCTTGCTTGAATGAATTGGACTCAGAAGGAGCCACTGCGTTGGAAAGAGCGCTCTGTTCAGAACGTATGTTGGAAATGCGCTCTATCGGATTTTTGGCATAACTCGATTAGTTTTCGGAATAGAAAGCTGATTTTAGGCGCAATCGATCTTACAACTAAAGTCGGAGACTCCAACGATTCCAGTGAAAAAAAATGCGGCGAAAAAAAGGGCGGAGCTTGCGCTGATAAACAACAAGTAAATAACAGGTAAACAACCAATCAGCGCTAGCTCCGCCCCCTTTTTTCGTCGGAATCGGCGGAGTCTCTAAAGTCGCCAAAAATTATGCAAATGCGTGCCACCAAACCCTGTCCAAGTTTCAGACGTGAAAGCTCCACTGATCTCCCAACAACTCATCGAAAAAGGTGCCGATGTAAACGTCATGGATAGCGATCGAGGGGAGACGATTCTTATGAGAATGTGTAGAAAAGGTGGGGGTGAAAATTTTTTCTGGAAAGTTTGGAAGGGTTCCGGAGGGTTCTGTTGAATTCTGACCTAAACTTTCAACCCGATTTTTCTAGGCCACCGATTGACGATTCTCTCTTCCAGAAAACCTACCAGCCATGGATTTCCTTCTAAAGCACGGTGCCGATGGGCGTGCTTGTCAACAGCTCGGTGACTACAATGTGGTTCATGTGGCGTCTCGAATGCACTCTCTACAGTTGGCCAAATGGATTACAGATAATAAGGAACAATTGGATTTGAATAAGGTCGATGCGGAGGAGAGGTAAAATTCTCGGCTCAGGCACATTTCAAAACTGAACGCTTCAAAACCGCGTATTTTCAAGACCTTTCTTTGAATATGAAGTGCACAAATACGAGTTTACTTAAGTTAGAGCATATAGCACATATGCTAAGTGAACTCCGATTTTGTGCACTTTATGCCCGAAAAAAGTGTCTCAAAAATGGACAGTTTTGGAACGTCCTGTTATGAGATTTCCGGTTTCGAAATGTCTAGTGTTGGAACGTCTGGTTTTGAAATGAACTATTTAGAATTATATGTTTGGAACCCTAGTCCCCCTAACCTTCTTCATTCCAGAACTCCCTTGATGTGTGCAGTCATTGCCAACAACCACATCATCTGCGAATCCCTCATTCGAACCGGAGGCGTCCACCTTGACGTAGCCACTTCAGAAGGTCACACAGCACTCTCCACATGTCTTCTGATGTCCGATGCACCGAATCGACGAATCTCTGAACTTTTGATTCTCAATGGAGCGAATGTGAACTTCAAAATCTACAGTACACGAGTTCCTCTTATCAATGAGATTGTCTCCAGAAAGGATACTGTAGGCGTTGAGGCACTTCTGGCGGCTGGAGTGGATTGTTTGGTGACAGATAATAGAGGATGGACTGCGTGCCATGTGGCAGCGGATTCACAAGCACCAGAGATTTTGAGTAGAATTGTGGAGGCGAGGCGGGGATTGAGATGGACGAGAGATGATGAGGATAGGACTGCGTTGGATATTGCGATTGGGAAAAGGGATTTGAAGTCGGCCAGAATTTGTATTAAAGGTTCGTGTGGAAAGAAGAAGTTTCTAGGCCATCTAGGAGCGAAAATAGGTCAAAAATTGGAAGATTCTATGACTTCATCACACTTGATGGTCTAGAAATCTGAAGCCACTTGAAAGGAAAATGAGACCTCAAGGTCTAGAAACCCGACAACTCAAAAACTCTTATATTTTCTTTTCAGGCGGAGCAGATGTCAATGCACACGACAAGCACGGACAGAGTCTTCTCGCAAAAGCGATTCTGGCTGACGACGATGAAATTGGAGTTTTCTTGATTGAAAACGACGCCAGAGCGAAAAATGAGGAGTAAGTTTTGGCCTTAAAATACTTTTAAAAAGTGTGTGTAGATTCCTAAAATCACAATGAGAATGCTTGAAAATTGCTCGGCGATTGCTCTCTTTTGGAGCATTTTCGAGCTCATTTTCTGGAGAGCATTTTTATTATGGTTTTCGGAGTCTACACACATTTTTGCGTATCTTTAAGCAATATAAATTTTTGACCGAAATCCTCCTCTCGATTTTTATGCCTTTTTCCACCTAATGATTCTCTATTTTTCAGCGAAATCGACGGCAAATCCTACCTGGAATCCGCTTGCGAACGAGGTTTAGTGAACACTGTCCGATCGTTCATTTCGAATGGATGTAAGCTAAATCAACGATGCTCCACAGGATATTCCCTTATTCATGCGGCTCTTCGGAATCAGAAACTCGACGTCGCAGCGCTTCTAGTGAATTTCGGATGTGATTTAGAGTCTAGAGTGACGTTGTCGGCTTCTGGAGATGTGTTGGGGGATAGGGATGAGGTAGGTGGTCTAGAAGTCCATATTAGAAAATGTTTAACAATTTTTTAATTCCAGATCTGGTCCACCCGTCAAACCCTCCTTCATCGCCTTATTGACGACGGTGATCAGCCGGGTGCTGTGTTTCTCATTGAAAATGGAGCCGATGTGAATTGCCGAAAAGAGTACAGTAATATCAACGATGATGATCAGTTTAGCCCCGCCCACATGGCAATCTCCTGGGCGCAGAATGATGTTTTGGTGGCTCTTCGGGATAAGGGGGCGGAGCTTTGTGCGGTGGACACCGATGGAAGAACGCCGGCGCATATTGGAGTTAGGGAACAGAATGTGGAAGGGGTTAAGGTAGGATAGACTGGAAACTACCGAATCCCGACGTTTCGAAACTATGACATTTCGCAACCATGGACTTTTGCAACTGCAACTTATGTCGATTTCTCATTCAAGACGTTTCGCATCCATAACGTCTTGCAATCACGACATTTCGCTACTTTGTAAACTTTGTAGTCTGAAAATGTTTGATTCCAACATGGTATTCCTACAAAAACAAGGATCTTTTGGTTGCGAGATGAAGTGGTTGCGAAATGCCGCAGTTGTGAAATGTCTGGTCACGAAACGTCCGAGAGCCCAAACTACAATGTCAAATTTTCGATTTTCAGATTCTCCTGGACGCCGAAAATGTAGGATTCATTCCGATCCGTGACAAGTTTGGACAGACGATCCTCTCGCAATCCATGGCTATGAAGGATCATCAGGTAGAATATTGAAGTATTCTGAGCGATTATTATATTATGAACCCCCGTCCTATTCCAAGATAGACGCCCACTAAAAGAACTTCAGATAATAATATAGGCCTCTACATAAAAGATTCCAATAAAGATCCCAACCGTTTCAATATAGCACCCCATCATTTTAATATGACCCCTGGAGAATTTGAAGCACCAAATCCCATAGTTTGTAGTCCAAATTCTTCCAGATGGCATCTCTCATCGTCGCCCGCCAACCACACGCCGCCGTTCAAACCAACGGAAACGGAGAGAATCTCCTACATCAAGCCATCCGTCAGAACGACATCGAATCCGTCCTCTTCCTTCTAGCAGTCGCCAAAGCGGATCCCTGTCGACCAATAACTGATGGAACCGGAAAAACGCCCCTTCATCTAGCAGCAGTGGCGAAAGACGAGATGATTCTTCGAAATCTGATTCTGGTCAATGACAATGTCAATGTGACGTCTTCTGATGCGACGACACCGCTTCTGGAGGCGTTGAAGCATCGGAATGATAAACATGCGGCGATTCTGATGGAGAATGGGGCGGAGCCTAATGCCCAAGATGAGCATGGAGAGAATGGTTAGTGATAGAAGTGTAGTTTGTATTCTAAAAATCGCATTTTTCAGCAATGCTCTGCGCAGTCCGTAGTGGATCCCTAGACTGTATTCGTGTGGTGGCGGATAATCCGAAGACGTTCAGATACGGTAGGAATAAAATGTGAGTAGAGGCTCCGCCCACAAAAAGGGGCGGGACTTATTTGAACCTTGTGTCGAAATTTCATCTTCCCGACGTTTCGAAACCGGCCATTCCGCAACTTTTCGAAACCAGTCATTCCGCAACTCATTTGGTTTCACAAATACGACATTTCGCAACTAATCAAAATGAGTCAGATTTGGAGGGTAACCTGAAAGTGTTTCCAATGATCACTATCACATAATACCTAAACAGACGTTAAACCAGCAAGTCGATATAGTTGCTAAACAACTGGTTGCGAAATGTCCAGTTGCGAAATGACTGGTTGCGAAACGTCAGGGAGCCAACATTTCAAGTGAGAGAATTCCCTCTATTACAGCGGCTACACATCTCTCCACATCTGCGCTCTACTGACAATCGACAAACTTCCGAAACGAACGACGTCTTCTGATGTGATCGAGTTGGTTCTGAACTATGAAGAAACTTCAGGGAAGCTCAATGAAAAACAGTTGGCCACTTTCATCGATATGCGAGATGCGGATGGGAATACGGCGTTGATGATTGCATACTCACAAGGGAATGCTGGAGTCTGCAGGTGCGCTCTATTCTGAAAGTGGGCGTGGCTTCAATTCACAACTTTTAGATCTCTTCTGAAACGACGCGCCTGTATGGGACAACGGAATAATGGAGATGTGAATGTATTCACTTATGAGACTGCTACCAAACAGTTGCTTCTTGGATTGTTGGGTGAGCTAGACTTCAAACTATTGACGTTATTCTCGATGTTACAACACGCTCTATTGATAATATGACTGATATTTGAATTTTTCAGCTTTTCCTTCGTTTTCTTCAAAGCTTCAGGTCCTCGTGTAACGCTCGTGAATGATCCGCAAGGTGAACACGAGACCTAAAAACCTGAAAAAACGGCGACAACAAATTCAAATTCTAGCGATGTTAGCAATAGAGGCTCTATTATAGAGCGCGTTCTATCATTACAAACAATGCTAATAGACTAAAACTACAAACGCTAAAGTTCAAAATTTCGACAAAAAACATTTGAAAGCATTTCTTCACTATGATTTAGACTACAAGAATTGAATTGACTTATCCTCAACTTCTTCATTTTTCCAGAATCCCTCGAATCCGAACCCCGATGGTCCGATGGTGACACCTGTGATTGTGGCACCCGTTTCTCGCTAACCCAGAGAAAACATCATTGTCGTCATTGTGGTCGACATGTGTGCTCCAAATGCTCCGAAACGACAATGCCCATAGCCAAGTATGGAGAAGAGAAACGTGTTCGAGTCTGTGATGTGTGTGCTCATGTCATCTCCACTGGCACAGCGCCAAGGGGGACCGGAGCTAGGCATTGATTCTAATTTTTTTTTTGAAATTTTGAAGATTAGTATTGTATTTTCTCTTTTTTTTGTATAATTTATTGTATATCAGCCTCACCGTGCCGGTAATCTTGTTCAATTTCCCCCGTCCTCCCCATAAATTTCATTGTGATTTTGCTTCAGAAAACCCTTTGCTTTCCCCTATCATTGCCTTATACATATTCATATCCATACAGAAACATATGACCATAATGTACTCTTTTAGGTTTTGGTAAATTGCATAAATTATTTGACTACTAGCGATATTTTCAATTTTACTCCTCTCTCTAAATATAGCTAACTTTCTCAAATTCACGTCAAAATTTCGATCATTCTGGAGCAGACAGACATCGAGTGGATATGGATTAGAATCTCAGAGTTGGGAGAAAATAGAACAGTTAGAGTTAGCACCACTACACCGCAGATTATAGATGAGATTTGGAGAGTTCACTCTTCTCTTAAGAACACCGAACACAGTGATGTCTCATTTCTATATCTCCATCATATCTAGTGCTACTACACCTAAGTTCTAGGGATTTTTTCGTCAGATTCGGGTGGTTGTGGAGATCGAGAAGGAGGAGGGAGCAAGTGATTTTATTTCGAGTGGAAGGTAGATTTCAGTCAGTCAATCAGTCAGTAAAACGAACGAATGGATTCCAGTCAGAGGACTCTACGTCTACAGTTTTTCCAATTCTCTTGAAATATCTCAAAAAGACTTCAGAGGAGTGAACACGTCATAGAGTGAACCGAACGAATGTTCACCGAGAGAACAGTGGGAGTGCTTGGCAAGAAACATGTTAAGAAACTGATCTTCAGTAGTGACTCGTAATCCAGTGGAGTCATGTCAGTCAAGCAGTGGGAGAGAAAGAGAAGTCCAAAGAGTCTTAATTCGAATTTCTCACATGTGTATGTTGGACAAACCGTGTTTCTCAGATTATCTCTCACGAGTCCTCCAGAATCTCCGATTAGTTTTCTATAAGAATTCAGAAGCCAGAAGACTACCTAAATTCTTCATCTATCAATAATAGGGGAAGTGGGAGAGATGCTCGTAACTGTGTGTGCTGGAGAGTCCTCGTTTCTCTCACTGTGCGATATGTAGTAATGAATAAGGTGGGAGATGCTAATCTAGGCTTGAAGAACCAAGAGAGGGATACGAGTTGAGTTCCGAACTGACAAAGTCATATGGGCCATCTCCTTACTAATGAAGTGCTAGTTACACTGAAAAGTCTCTAGTGACCATATTAGCTAAAGTTTCGTGATTCAACCTATTATTATTATTATAAGCCA
Organism: Caenorhabditis sinica; assembly: GCA_963932045.1. Lineage (NCBI taxonomy): Eukaryota > Metazoa > Nematoda > Chromadorea > Rhabditida > Rhabditidae > Caenorhabditis > Caenorhabditis sinica. The sequence goes on from OZ009942.1 coordinate 67,669, forward strand.
ACTTGATGTCTTCTATGTAGATGTTTCTAGTCTTCTTCGATGTTTCTATATGTGTGCGAGACCAGACCGAAAGAACCGAACTAACAAACCTAGTTCGACATCTGCGCACCGATTGGAAATCTTTATTATTTCGGTTTGCTGAGTCTCATTAGGTTTTCACTTACACTTCTTCCTCCTTCTAGACTATTGGACTACACACTTGCTCCCTCCGTCCACTTTCAGTCTTCTGACTTCGCCTTGCTCCATCTCGTATTGAATCCAAATACCGAAACCATCTACCCTCAAACCATCACCATCGAATTACAAAGAACTCTCAAAAGCCATAGGCTTCTTTTAATGATCCACGCCTTATCTCCAAGGTTCAGGCCCAACCCCAGTGACAGCGCTTCACTACTGAATTCAACTAAAGTCTACATACACCAACAGTGACTTTCTCCACCTATAATGCATCCTGACTATGATTAAAACTCATGAGAACTTGTCTTCCTTTCAAGGTCTCTCTTCAATGCTCCGCCTGTTCTGCAAGGTGTTCGGTAAAAACTCCAGGCATTGACGTTTGCATCAACTGATGACACTCAGAGTCTACACGCACATAGACAAGTCTACATGCATCATGACTATCGTATCAGCTCACGACAACTCCTCAGAGTCCTCTTTCCTAGCCTCGAATCCACACTAGAATTCCGCAGACCGTTTCTAATCACCAGAAGACTACAGAGAACAACCAGCTCTAATGTCTTCCACAATGATTATCGGAGCAGCCTAATGCATCCGTTATCTACTCTGGATAGCCCAGTGAAGGGAATCACGAGTATGGCTAATGTTCAATAGATGCACGAAAGGTCAAGTCCTTAGACAATCTCTCCCCACTTCTACCGAAACATTATGAAGGATACCATCCGCCTTCTTTTCAATTCCGGACTGCCCGTGAGGGAACCGTAATTACAGTGACTTTCACTATCACTTTCTTTAGCCATGCAACACCTTCACTATCATTTTCTTTTGCCATGCAACACCTTCACTTCGTTTCTTCATTCACCATGCAACACCTTCACTTCTTCGTTCACCATGCACCACCTCACAATTCATCACCAATCCTTTTCTTTTCCATGCACCACATATCACACTATTCGCCATGCACCACTTCTTACTTACTATCCGCACCACCTTTTCTTCTCACTCAACACCATGCACCACAAGCACTATCACCTGCCATGCTGTCGCTCGATTCAACGAGAACGAACACGACCTCTCCTTTGATTCGCACACAACATCCGGCCCATCTAACCATCCTGAATGCTCGACTCCAACCACTGTTGCTTTGCCCTTTCTCTGGAAATATCCAGAGAAACAAAGCACAAACTGAAATAAAACTTGCTCAAAATCGCTCCTCGAAGCGCTGCTCTCGTTGTCCTCCATCCCGTTGGCCACCGAAACTCCATAACGATCCCCTGACATTGCATACGAATCGGCATTTTCTCTGGAAAATTGCAACCAACAAAGCACCAACTGAGGTGAAACTCACTCGAAAACCGTCCTCCTTGTTGTTGTTGTTATTGGGAAACGTCGGCGCGGGGCATGAGGGTTTCTGGAAGAAGAGACATTGAGTTTTTAAAGTGAAAAGGAGCGAGGGATGATAACGAATGTAAGGAAACGGTACATGGAATAACTATGAGAAGTGAAAAGAAGCATCAAGAAAAAGATGGGACGATTGTGGGTGATCGAGAGGAGCGGGAAAAAAATGAGTCTTGGTATGCGAGCAGGAAACTGAAATCTTGAACAATACAGTCTATTTGTGCAAAAAAAAATAAGATGATCTCTAGGTTTTTTAATCACATTAGATTTTTTTTCATCCAACTCATTTGGGTGATGTGTTATTGGAAAAATCGAAAAGTTTTGGGTTGAGGGAATCAATCAGTACTCGAAACCTACTAGCATCAATAAAACTACTAGTATCAACTCACACAATGGACCAAAATTTCTCGACTAACCGAATTCATGACTTGCGAAAAGAGGTTATTTCGGTGCCGAAAATTCAAACTCAACAAAAATTACCCTTTAGGACCCCGGATCGCTAGTTACTCCTCTCTCCCCCTCGCCGCCGACGACGTTAAGAGCACCACCACGATCCGACCCGAAAGTCACCGAACCTGGAAAGAAGGATAAGGAGAAGGATAAGAAGAAGAAGAACGAGGAGCACACTTATGATGACGTGGAATCGGATTGGGACTCTGAAGTAGATTGTGTGTCGCCGGACAAGAGTCTCGAAAAAACTCAACGCACCGATTCGGGGAGAGGAGATAAGAAGGATGCTGAGCGGAAAGGGAAAAAGAAGGAGGAAAAGAAGGAAGTGGAAAAAAAGAAACCGAAGAAGAAGGATGAAGAGAAGAAGGGAGAAAAGAAGAAGAAGGATGAAAAGAAGAAAGAGGAACGAAAGAAGGTTGATGAGAAGAAGACGAAGGAAAACAACAAAGAGAAAAAGATGAAGAACAGCAAGAAGCCTACTAGATTGAGAAAATTCATTTCGCGATATATTAGAAGACGTTAAAGTCATGAGATCTCGAGCAAATAAAATTTATAAAAACATATTTAGCATATTATGTTATCAGAGCACTAAAGGGAAAGAGCTAGAGTTGTGGGCAATTGAGAGAAAACGGGACGAAATTGAGAAGACAAGAGCCAAAGCGCTTATGCTAAATAGTCGCATGTGAACGAATAATAGGTGAAGGCTTGAAACTGTTATTGTTGAAAAATGGGTAGTTTGAAAATGAGCAAGTATAAAAGGGAAGCGAGAAGCAGAGCTAGAAGGAGAAGCAGAGCTGTAAGAAAGGAGCTGGAGAGTTCTAATCCTCACTGTGCATATGCAATCAATGACAACACCCAACACCAACCACACAAGGAAGCGACCTCTAAAATGCTTGGGCAAGCTGGAAAAATTTCACAAAACGACTCGAGAATCGCGGAAACAGGGGGAAGTATGAGGAACATAAAATACGACCGCACAGCAACTGAAAAGAGGGAAAGAATGAGCTAGAATGAGCGGATGCGGCAGAAGAATCATCAAAACAACTTGTTTTCGCGGTTGGCCACATTTTGCCGCGTTGGCAGATTCTCCCGCTGCAGCAAATTCATCAAATTGGACCCACAAATTCAGAAAATGCCAACGAAAATTTCGAAAATGCACTGAGTGTGCATTCTGACGTGACGGTGTTTGCCGCTTTTCCTCGTCGTGTAGTCCTCGTGGACAACTCCAATTCTATTTTCAAGTCAATGATCTTCAAGCATTTTCATTCTTTTCAATGAATTTTCGATATTTATTTTGATAGTCTGAACTAAATTTTTATTTTATTTTTTATTTTAATGCATAGATATTGGCCGAAATTTCTGGGGTAAAAAACAAGAACTGAATACTTATTGTCCGTTGTTTCTTGCTTCATTGATGACTTTCTTGAACATGATCTTCCCATCATGATTCAAAACTCGTTCCAAATTCTTGTGAAAATTGTCATATGTTACAGCCAATCGAATGGACTCCTCCGACCTCACCGATCGCTGCCGATCTTGGAATCGTGGCACCAGGTTAGCTGTGTTGTTTAGTCTGAAAGGAAAAATTTGAGTTGAAAAGGGAAGACTAGAAACAAACCAAGTGGCCACGAGAACGGTTGGGAGATGAAGTTTTATGGGAATCGCAGCCGCATAAAACTTCTCTCCGTTGACACCCTTGTTAACATTGAACTTCTTGTACCAGAGTCTTTCGGGTGACAAGATCTTCTCCATTTTCTCTCTTTGAGCCGCATCATGAACATCAAAGTAATACACCCATGTAGAGTGATGGGGTACTTTGATGAACATTTCGGAGTAGGCGATGTTGGATGGAGTGATTCTAAAAAAATTGGAAACTTTTTTTTTCGGAAAAATAGGATAAAAAACTTACCCAAACTGCTGGAGATCATCGAAAAGAACTCTGGCTCGTTGTTGGGTGGCACTGCGAACATTTGCCAGCATGAATTGTTGGGTGATTGGGAGGATATCCATATTTCCACCGTATGGCTGAAAAGTGAACTTTTAAATTACAGAAGGCACCACGATTCGACGAACATTCAGAAACTGGATGGCTGGTGGAGCAACAACTGGTGCCGGATATGGAGGCTCAACAGCAGCAGCAACCTTCTTCTTCGAGGAACGGCGATGTGGGCGTGGTGTTGGCAGTGGATGCTGGATCTCCACCGGATTCAAAAGAAGCGAGGATTTTCCGAACGCTACCGGGCGGTCATTCTTCACTGACGTTATCAGACACGTCAGCTGGTAGATGTCATCCCCTTCCTGGCCAGAGTTGGCTAGGAATCGTAGCTCATCGTCGGCTTGTGGCAGTTGGTATTGGCTGCAAGTCGATGATCAATGCTTCACTGCTCCCCCCAAAATTTTGCAATTTTCAGAACTCACTCAATCGTCTCGTTGTTCTGCCGAATCTCCGCTCTCGGCTCATCCAACTCCATTTCGGCACAGGCACGTGCGGCATCCGAAGCCAGAGCGGAGATTCCGATCCAGGAGACGTCGCCAGTTGTATCGAGGAATTTTGAAGCTGGAAGAGATCAACAGCTTCTGGTGTTGCGCGGAAATGATCGAGGATTCCGAGAAGTTGGGATGACGTGTGAGCACGTTTCGATGAAGAAGCGAACGAAGAGCTCCGGCTTTGAACGCTGGAATTGATGGCATGGCGAACATCGTTCTTTTCACTTGGAAGCGATAACGGGGACCCTTGAAGAAGATGGCTATGAAGATTCGAATTCGCAAAAAGAAGGAGGAGAAGAAGAAGTAAAAGTCCAGGATTCTTGAGAAAAACGTCGAGAAGAAGAACAAGAAATATATAAAAAATCCAAGAAAAAATGTTACTTTGAAATTACACTTTAACAAAAAAAACTATTTTCAAAAAAAAGTTAACATGAAGTCGAAGAAGAATCAGAAGACGTCAGGACGGTCAGAAGTAGCAGCAGGATCATCTGAAATTCAATTTGTCTGTATATATCTAAATGCCCCCAAAGAAAAGAGTCCACTACTGATGATGGCCGCGCTCTTTTCTTCCCTTTTTAAATACTATTTCTCTGAAATTTCAGTCTGGTGGTAGCGGCCGAAACTGATCTTTCCTCGCTATCCCTATTATTCTCACTTCTTTAGCTATAACCAAAAAAAAATGAAAATTTTCAGGTATCAATAACAATGTCAGCTGGCCTGCGGACAACATCATCTCCTCTTCGGTTTTCCACTAAATTTTTTAATTGATAACTATATTTGCAATGTTACAACGCGCTCTACTGCTAATGGTCAAAATTTAAATTGTTTTCCTTTCCCGCTTTTTTACTCAGGTTTCGAGGCTCCGAGTACTTCTCGTGGGCAATAGACTAGAAATAGACAAGGCCTCGAAACTTAGAAAAGTGTGGAAAATCCAAAAAATTTAAATTTTAGCCATGTTAGCAATGGAGCGTGTTGTGACACTACAAATATCGCTTATATATCCTCTATTGCTTTTCGTGCTCCCCCCTGTAATAAACCTGAGTTTTCGCATTTTTTGTTATTTTCGGTTAGTTCTCATCGCAAGGATGATAAGTAAAAGATTAGGGATATTTTTCAAGCTTCAGACTTTCCAGTATTGTCGGCGTTTTCAATGTTAGAACGCGCTCTATTGTTAACATATCAAAAATTGGCAAATGTCGGCCATTCCATCGTTTTTCAGGATTTGAAGACTACTGTATTCCATGTGGACAATTCATAAAATATACATAAGGTCTCAAAATCAGGAAAAAATGGTAGAAAAGCCGAAAAATTCAAATTTCAGAAATTTTATCGATAGAGCGCGTTATGTCATTGAAAATTTAACACTCAAAAGTTGGAACTCTAAATTCATATTTTTCCATTTTTCTGATTTTCTCTTCGAAATTTCGAATATTTTCAAACACATTTTGGTTTCCAATAACTCTCATTCCCCCGTTTCTACTCTCGAAAATAAGCTCTCACTCGAGTTTCCCTACTTTTTCCTTCCCCATACTAACTTTGTCTTTGTTCCTTTCCTCCTTCTCGATTTCTCCAATTGAATTTTGAAGTTTTGGAGTTGATGGGGTCCCCAGAACAGGCGAAATAAGCACAAGAAAACGTCAAAAGATGACGACTGAAAGCCGGCGGGGAGTGAGAGAGTGTGGGGGACGAAGAGACGGAGAAAGAGAGAGAGAGAGAGAGAGGAGGAGGTAAGGTGCGAGGAGGAAGTGAATGGGAAGAAGATCTTGGTGGTATTCGACAGAATCATTGAAGATAAGTGGAAGAATTGAACATTTCGAGACGTTCAACCTTAAAACCTTGAACTATTATGCACACTGAATTGAATTCAAACTCCCAGCTACAGTAATATGAAGATTCCAGACTTTCCTAAAGTCGAAATCATCAGTAAATATAAAGACTACATGAAATTTGTGGAAATGTTTCAAAATACATAAACTTGGAATCAAAATATTGAAGAGTCCAGGAATATCAGAAAAACATAGAGTTGATAACAGTTTGAGTCTAGTTCTACAATCTAGAATTCTATATTCAGGAAAGTTAGAGTTTAAGCACCATTTCGATTGGGAAATATCAGCGTTTTGCATTATCCAGAACTCAAGACTTTGGTATTTTAGGTAGTGGACAGTAAGAGTATTAGAGCTTTGCAAATTAGAGATGTTCATCGAAATTGAAGAATCTCCAGGATGCCAAGAGTCCGAAGATACTGAATCTAGGAACACTGAAATCTAGGAATGGGAGAATTCCAGAATATCCTATGCTAAGAATTTCCTGAAAGCCAGGAATCAGAACTTCTGGGAATTTAGAAGAATCCGAAACCCAGAAGGCACAGAATCAGACACCAATATTACAAAACCAAAGTATCAAAAAGCCAAGCGTCCGAGAGTCCCGAATCATGAGAATTCTAAAATCTGTATAGAATTCCAACGATCTAGGAATGAGAGAATTCGATAATCTCCCGCAGGCCAGGAATCTGAATCTCTGAATATCCTGAAGAATCAAAAACCCAGAAGGCAAGAATCAAATTAAATCCAAGTTTCCAGAATTCCAAGTTCTCCAAAACCCATATCTGGTCATTTTAGAAAATCCAGGAAAAATGAATTTTAAAATTGAATAAGATATTGAATTGAATCATTGAATTTTTGAATTATTATAAATGAATACATGTAAAATCATCCGATTACGAAATTCGGAAAACTCGGAATTCAGAAGACGCCAGAATTAGGACCTTTGACTTCGGACATCAGATTAGACGTCCAGTCACTTGTACCACAAAAATGAAGAAACTAGTCTACTGAAGGCAGATAAGACAATCTTCAGCAGTATAGAAATCCTTCATGAACTTTTATTCAAGAATCAGAGAACCAGTTTTGGAATAGTAATCAGATATACATATTATACATAAGATCAAATTAACTTTTCATTTTCATCCAAAAACTGTCCCAATTGAGTAATAGCATCGCGAGCAGCAGCCACCTGTTCTGCATCTCCTTCAGTCATCGCAATCAAAATCAATTTACTGCTTTTGTGGGCGAAGAATCCAGAAGTTCCATTCTTTCCGAATATCAAATTGGATTCGGTAATTTGAACACTGTAATGAACACCTTCAAGAGTAATTCCCGTTTTTTGAACACTGTTGTTGTCCTTGAATTGGTTAGCAACGGTGTGGAGTTCGTTGTCGGAGGCCTGAAGATTGTGAGATATTCCAAAATTGGAGACACTCTATTTTACGATCATTTGAGGATATTTTTGCTGAAGATGATTGTTGTGGGCTCATAACTTCACTTACAGTACCGGAGAAAATATATCATGTGTGGGTGTTTTTTTGTGGAAAATGCCAACTTTAGGTGTATGAGAAAGTAGTGCAAAGTATTTGGATTATCTAGAGCATTGTTGAGCATACGAATAAAACTTAGATCTTAATTTTTGTAGTTGACAACTTCTATGAACGACTACATTTTAAAAAGTTGTGTGTACAACTGAACCCGGATGTTTCTTAAATTTATCACTAATAGTAAGTTTTGAAACACATTCGGACGGGCAATTTTTTGGAAAGATTGTATATAAAGAAGTAGGTTTGATTCATATACTATCTACGAGTGTTAGATAATTGGACTACTTTAACCTATTCTTTCAGACTCCCGAAATTGGCTTTTTTCCACTAAAAACACACACATATGATACATTTTTGGCCGTTACTGTACCTGAGCCTTCCAAAAGTTTTCTTTGCAAAAATGAAGTCTCCAGGATTGCATTTCATGATTCCTCAAGTTTTAGAAAAAGTCTAATGAGAATTCAAATCTACCAGTTCACAATCTACTTGCCTGAAATCCTTCCGAACGGTAATGAACGGATCCATCGTCAAGACTAACCGCACCGGCTCGTGTTATTGCTGAACAACCATCAATAAGCCGGTCAATGCGGGCAGAATCGAACATATTTCGAGGATTGAATATGCAGAGAATGAGTTATATGATTATGAGAAACACTCTGTCTTCAATAGATAGAATCTAATAAAAAGTACCAAAACTTGGATTGGATGTCAACGGTAAAAGCACAAACGATTGTTTCTTAAAACTGATGTGTTGTAGTTTCTTAATCGGTTATATCGGTCTGAAACTAGGTCACGTGTTTGATAGGAGCACACAAACAACACATCATTAATCAAAAACAAGTAATTGTCAATGATGTATTATAATTTCGCCGTCTGTTGTCACCTCCTTTAAAGGCGCATGCATTAATTTCAAATATGGTCTCGCCACGAAAACATGGTTCCGAGACGAAAATGGGAAAAGTGATAGTGAATTCAGAATCATTCATTCATTCATTCATTCATTCATTTATTCCAGTTTCAAAGAATGGTGAGAACAAAAAGTTCAATACTAATGTCTCCCTTTTCTTGCTGGGGTCATCCGGATGTTCCTGCCATTTTCCTAGTTCCACGTCTTCTCTTTTGACCGGGTCATTCCACATGATCTTTTTTTCCAAAAAGTTGAGCCACGTGGTTTCCAAACTGGCGATTTATCGATGAGCACCGGTAGATTTGAAATCGGCTTCGATCCCTTTTCCATGGCTCCTCGTCATCATAATCTTTCCTTCTTGTCCAACTCCGACACCTCACCTCCACTTTCTTAGATCAAACCTTCGAGCCAAATTTGTCGTCGTTAGGTATCATCTTGAGCCACCAGGAATTTGCCAGGTCGTCGCGTCGGTGTTTTCGGGTCGGCATCGGGTTCCTTAGCGATGACGTTGTGGCTACGATCCCTCCGTGCCAGGGTTCTGGGACCGGACTCCCGAAAATATCTTCGAAACAGAGAGATGAGAAAACTCACCGCCCTGCGTGAAAATAAAAACGAGAATCGTTCAGAATCACAGATGGCGATATAGTGGGAAATTTGAATTCCGAACAATTTTTGTCTAAGCCTAAGCCGTTTTCGTGGCGAGACCATCCTTGAAATAAATGCATGCGCCTTTAAAGGAGGTGACAACAGACGGCGAAATTATAATATATTAACAAATTATTCCAAAAACAGTTTATTTGGCCAGAATCTGAGATTCGTGACCTGAAATCCTAGATTCTCTAGCGGTGTCGATCAGAATCTTCTTCATCCACATTCCTCGGGTGCCTTGAGTCTCTGAAACTGAAATTTGTAGACAAGTTTCTCAAGAGAAAATTATTCATATCTTGACTTTGAAAAGGTTCCATGATAAGGGACGAAGTTTTCCCTACATTTTCATACACGATGAATAAGATGAGATGATGAAACGAAGAATCTGGCACCTGATAATGAAAAAAGAAACAGTTATGGTTAGACTGCAGATTTATTCAATTTAGTCAGTTATATGTTGGTCTTGGCGTATTCAGAATGCCCATGACTAGGGATATTATGAAAATTCATCTCCAGAGTTTCCTCCATGATTTTATTTTCTGAATTTTTGGGGTTTTTCATCAATCCCAAAGTGATAAGTAACTGTCTGCCGATGATTTGTGTCATCATCCATTTTCACTTTTCGACGATTTTCACTGGTTTACTAAAACTTCTTCGATGTCTAAACTTGGAAATGATCAACAGTATGACAAGCTTCCCAACGGTCATCAAAAAGGTTGCCGTTGACAGAGTATCCGTATCTCGGTTATCCGTAACAGCGCCACTCTTGAAGGCATCAAATACATCGTTCCGATTCTTTCTAGACATTGTCGCCGAAGTGACAATGTCTAGAAAGAATTCATTACTGGAAAGTCTGATCCAGTTTCGTTGATTGTTCTTTAGGATGGAGGCCTCGATGATGTGAAGAAGTGTGTATGAAATCGATTCTCGGAAATTTCAGCCTCCACTATTTGTGTTTTAGTAGAATAAAGCTTCGAATAATCCCGCTAATCTGAAAATGCGAAACAAGAGATTCGACAATGATGATTTTACTTGCGATTGGGAATGAGGGGAGGATACAATAGAGATAAAGCTGAAAGTGAAAAGTGCTTAAAATCGGTAGGGGGACAAACGAGAAAATAAGGGAAGGAAGCAGATTACGCGGAAGAAAACCGAAATTTCATCGTTGTACTCGTAGGGGGGAGGGAATTATAGAATAGATGGGGGCGGGGCAAAGCGAAGTTTTCAGGTGGAAGGGAAAATAAATACGGAATTTTTTCAAAGGGGAACGGGAAAAATCAGAAGAAGCATGAGAGAAGGTTCTCAATATCCGGCGTTGGCGAGGTAGGATTGCATGCTCTCGACGGCCTTGCGCACCTGAGCAGCCACCTCGTTGGGTCCCTCGTAGACGGCGATCAACACGGCCGTTTTGGTCTTGACGGCGAAGAATCCAGTGTTTTCCTTCTTGCCGAAGATCAACGACTCCTCGGTACGTGGCACGACGTAGTGAACACCTTCGATGTCGGCTCCCTTGGCTGGCACGTTGGTGATGTCGTCGAACAGGGCGACGAATGATTTCAGTTCGGCGTCGGTGGCCTGGAAGAAGGGGAATGGTTAGGGGAAATGTTTGATGAAATTAAAGATTTATGAGCTGAAGAAGTTTGCAGCTTGCTTCCGAAGCCAGCTTCGCGACGTTTCGCAGCGATTTAAGTTTTGTTTGTGACTTAAAGTACCTCAAAATGATAAAAGTGCGAAAATTGCTACTAAACAGAAATCAGCAAGTAAATAAACATTGAAATCCCGCTTTAACCGAAGAAAAACGATAACAAAGCCTTTGTGACCACTTTTGGCATTGCAGTTGCTGATCTTTTTCATACAGCTTCTATTCTGGCCTATGCGGGTTTTCAACGTTTATTTACCTTCCAAAATAGCTGCTGAACGTCTCCAGGAGCCCGGAAGCCGAATTTTCTATAGATTTTTCCTTTTACCTTGAAAATGTTGTCCTGCTCGGTGCGAGCCCAGACGGAGCCATCAGCAGCGCCAACGATGGCAGCCCGCTTGATCGACGGGGCGGAGGCGGTCATGGTGTCAATGTAGGCGTTCCATCCGGACATTTTGAAAAGCGATGTGTGTGTGGGGTAGAGAAGAGAAGCTGAAATGAGAAACATATGGTGGATTGGTTTATGAGGAAAAGTAATGCGAAAAGAAGAAGAATAATGGGTCGAACAGAAGGGAAATAATGAGGAAGAAGTGCAGTAGAAAAAGAAAACTATTCTAGAAAGTTCTATACAGCGAAAATCTGCCAAAAATTGCCGAGAATCATACGTGGAAAGTCAACAGTCAACCAACGAGTGAGAAAAACAACAAATGGAGAGAAAGCAACACACAGTGACGCGAGTCAGTCGATTTGAATGACAATTGTTGGCGCGATGATGACGAGAAAAAAACAAGAGAAGCGAGAGAAAAGAAAATTGGCGCGGAAGATCAAAAATTTAAATATTCGATCTTGAAAAGTTAGAAAATTCTCGAAAACGGGTAGAGTTTGAGCACGTGTCCTATGAAAAATAGCCTCAAAAGTCTCCGCAACTGAAAAGCGAGTTGAAACCTGCACAGAAACCTTTGAACTCAAAGAAAAAGCTATTCGAAAATCGAAAAATATGCGATACGGCTGCTTAGAAACCTTCCTAGACGCTCCTAGACAAGAAAATGTGAACGCTCAGCAAATCTGAACCTCCAGAAGCTTCTAATTGGTAATAGAAGCGGAGCACCACCATCAACCAACGCAACGCATTGCGAGTGAATGTTTGCATGCCATCTGGTTAGAGACTCGGGGCGCTCTCTTCTTTTTCTATAAAGAGAAAAAGAGCACAGTGGTCAGTTAGTCACACACAGAACGAGAACCCGCTTCTTTCTTTCTGTGCTCTCCACCCTTCAAATTGAATGTGTACTACTAACAAGCACAATCCATACTTAATGTCAAATGCAGTTGTTGAAGAATTGAGAGGAACGTTGTGCTGGTCTCTATATTCTATTGGTGTGGTAAAGGGCGGCGGGCGACAGAGACACAATAGACAAGGAGAAGAACAAGAAGACGATGAATCATTTTGAAACAGACGCGGGGCGGCCGAAATTGGAAAATGGGGTGCTGTTGGTTGCGAAATGAGAAGAAGGATGGAGAAGAACAATTCAATTAGTGTGGCTGAAGCTGCGAAACGAAATGAGCGAGAAAATTGCGAAATATAGTTGAGCCGGATTCTGAATTCTATGAATTCTCGGTTATGAAATATCCGACCATGCCTATGAGTCAGTTCTAGTCAAAGATCATGAAAAACAACATTTTAGCGAATTATCCTTAGAAAAAAAACAACGATTTCCTAGCAAAACTATGCAGAAATCTAGTGAACTGCGTTGAATAAGCAATACGAGTGAGAAAGAAGGAAAAATGAACTGTATGGTCGAGAACGACAGCAAAAGCCGGAACTGAAAAATTGGCGCGGAAGATCAAAAAATGAGGGAAAATTGATCTATTTTTGAAAAGTTTTGGGTCCCGAATTTTCAAAATAATCAACCAAGCGAATTTTTCGATTCGAAGCTCGAACGATAATATTTTCTTATTCTCTTCTCGATTTTATACAACTTTGGTAGGCGGAGTCATATCGATCTGAAACAAACGGTTAACACAGAGAAAGTTGATAAAAAGAAATGTGAGAGCGCCATTCGATATGAGTCACCACAAAACACCGCACACAGCATCCGCCTTCTCCTTCCTAATGGTCAGAAGACCAGCAGGGATTGTTTCGAAAATTGAATGAATAAGAAAGGAACAGATGGTTTGAAGACGGGCGGCCTATTCCTCAGGAGTCGCACACAGACACACGCCACACAATTACGAATGAATGGCGCAAAAACGAGGAAGAATAAAAGAGGCAAAATTGGCAAGGTAATCGGAGATTTCGACTTCAAGGACACAACAAACACCACACCAAATACACATAGATTTTAGTAGTAGTCGTCAAATCATTGGTTGGGAGTAAAGTATTTATGCTACTGAATAAAAAAAGAAAAATAAATATAGAATTTTGGAATCATTCAAAAGGAATAAAAGACGATATCAGAAATTGAGAGACGATTGGCTTGGGGTCGCAGCTGCTAAAACGGAGCATTGTTGACCAGAGATTTGGTGCTGTTTAGTTGACTCCGAGAAGCTCGACCTCGAAGACGAGGGTGGCGTTGGCTGGGATTTGTGGTGGAACTCCGCGTGGTCCGTATCCGAGGTCTGGCGAGATGGTGAGCTTGGACTTCTCTCCGACGGACATCTGGAAGAAGGGAGATTAGAAGGCGGTTCAAAATGTACAAGAAACGTTGTGAAGTTCTGGGAGCGTCTAGATTTTTGGCAACAATGAAACCATATTGATAGCGAGTCTTGGACTGGGTTCTAACATATATCAGATGACAATTGGCACTACGAGGCAGATGAAATTCGGCATCACAAGAAGTTCAGTTAGGCTCACAGGGAAGCCCCGTCGCGCCGCTCACTTCCAGAGCCTTCCCTTATTTGAAAAGCCTAGTGTACTAACCTGAGCGACTCCTTGGTCCCATCCCTTGATGACCTCTCCCTTTCCGATCTTGAACTTGAACGGCTGTCCGCGATCGCGAGACGAGTCGACCTTCTTGCCGTTCTCAAGAGTGAGCACGTAGTGGCAGGTGACGGTTTGTCCGTTTTTTGGCTTGGTGACGTTGTCTCCCTCGACGAGGATTTGTCTATCGACGCCCATTCTTGCTGAAAATGGAAGAAATATTAAGGATGAAGTTGAAAGAGAAACGGGAGCGATGGACGAAAATTTGAACTTTGTGAGCGATGTTCTCGGCTGATTTTTCGATGGTCAAACATCAGTTTTTCGAAAATCAAACTTGTCAACTATACAAATGAACGCGCCGTCTTTCGATTTTTCGATAAGAAAAGGCGAAAAATGGTGAAAAAGAGTCGAAAACAGCCGGAATAGGAGAGCTTGTTTACGCGTCGCGGCGCCAGAGAACCGATCGAATGTTTGTCGTGGCGAGATATCTGCGAGTGAAAACTGCATGCGCCTTTGACTATGTCGTCTGCGTCTCTCGACTTCAAGTTGTGTCTCGCGCGAAGGCGACTGCGCAAATTCGCGAAAGATGTGGGTGGAAACTCGCTAAAAATAAAGAAATCAAGGAAATTTTTTATTTTTTACTGAATCTTCTATAAAATCGCGAAAGAAATTTCGCACAGGCCGTTGGCTTCTTCTCCTTCTTTTCCTCTTTCTTCTTCTCATCCACCTTCTTTATCGTATCCTTCTCCTTTTCAATCACTTCTTTCTTCTTATCCTCATTCTTCTCCTTCTTTCCTTCCTTCTTCTCCTCGTCCTTCTTCACCACATCCTTCCGAACCACCGCTTTCTTCACCGCCTCCTTCTTCACCACATCCTTCCGAACCACCGCTTTCTTCACCGCCTCCTTCTTCACCACCTTCGCCTTCTCCTTTCCCTTCTTCTCCTCTTTCTTATCCTCCCAATCCGACACCACATCTTTCATCGTATCCGGCTCCTCTTCCTTCTCCTCTTTTCTCTTCTTCTCCTCCTTTCTCTTCTTCTCATTCCGTCTCTCCTCGTCCGCTCTTTCTTCTAAATCGATATCCTCCTGCCGTGGGATTACTGATTGCAGCATCGGCGGCGACGAGTGCTCGCGAAGAGACACAGCCGTGCTAGTCTAAAGGGTAAATTTTTGTTGAGTTTGAATTTTCGGCACCGAAATAGCTAAAAATTGGCTAAAAAATTATCAAAACTAGACGATTTCTTCTCAAAAACAAGCAAATTGACAATTTTCCCACGAAAATCGTCAATTTTGAGCTTTTTTCGGGATTTGACTATCGGTGTTCTAGTGAAAAAGTAAAAATTTATCAATTTATCTCACCGATTTCGACTTTTTAAGGTCTTGTTCTTGTCCCGATTTCATTGTGTGAGTAGGTTAGTTGTTAGTTGCAAATAGTTGGCTAGTATGTTAGTTGTTCGTAGTCGAGAACTGATCTCCCTCCCCACAAAAAACGTTTCGATTTTTCTAATGACACATCACCCAATTGAGTTGGATGAAAAAAAAACTGCTGACGTGATACAAAAACCTAGAGATAGTGAAATATCCAACTATGAATATTACGTTTTCTTCTATTCATCGCCTATTACTTTCAGTGTTTTCCATCAACATTCCCCCTTGTCATCGCTTGTAATTCATTATATCGTTTCCTTTCCCTCATCATCCCTCGCTCCCTTTTCACTTCACAACCACAATGTTTCTTTTTCCAGAAAACCCGCGATGCGGAGGAGTCGATCCAACTGGACCACATCTTTACATGTGCTCCGCCAACGGAACCACCATGGCCTTCCCGTTCACCGCTCAGGGATCCGGATCCTATGCGGCAATCACCATTTTGGAGCGTGATTTCAAGACAGACATGACGGTAATTTTTGCCTTGAAATATAGTTGAACATTCTTGATTTTCAGAAAGAGGAAGCCGAGAAGCTGGTGCAGCGCGCGCTGGAAGCCGATGGAACCATGCCAACTCAGTCCACCAACGAGGGAGAGTCCTTCACCACCTTCTTCTCGGACACCGGATCCGGCCGTTACGTGCCAAGATCCATCTTTGTCGATCTCGAGCCAACCGTCGTTGACGAGATCCGCACCGGAACCTACAAGAAATTGTTCCATCCAGAGCAGATGATCACCGGAAAGGAAGACGCCGCCAACAACTACGCCCGTGGACACTACACCGTCGGAAAGGAGCTCATCGACACCGTCCTCGACAGAATCCGCCGTCTCGCTGATAACTGCAGTGGACTTCAAGGATTCTTCGTATTCCACTCGTTCGGAGGAGGAACCGGATCCGGATTCACTTCCCTTCTCATGGAGCGTCTTTCCGTCGACTACGGAAAGAAGTCCAAGCTTGAGTTCTCGATCTACCCAGCTCCACAAGTCTCAACCGCCGTCGTTGAGCCATACAACTCTATCCTCACTACTCACACCACTTTGGAGCACTCTGATTGCGCCTTCATGGTCGACAACGAGGCTATCTACGATATCTGCCGCAGAAACTTGGATGTTGAGCGGCCAAGCTACACCAACCTCAACAGAATCATCTCTCAGGTTTGTTATCCCCAGTATGATTTTCCTTTCTTAATTATCAATGTTTCAGGTTGTGTCCTCCATCACCGCCTCTCTGAGATTCGATGGAGCCCTCAACGTTGATCTCAACGAGTTCCAGACCAACTTGGTCCCATACCCAAGAATCCACTTCCCACTTGCTGCCTACACTCCACTTATCTCCGCTGAGAAGGCTTACCACGAGGCTCTGTCCGTCAGTGACATCACCAACAGCTGCTTCGAGCCAGCCAACCAGATGGTGAAGTGCGATCCACGCCACGGAAAGTACATGGCTGTGTGCCTCTTGTACCGTGGAGACGTTGTGCCAAAGGACGTCAACACCGCCATTGCTGCCATCAAGACCAAGAGAACGATCCAATTCGTCGACTGGTGCCCAACTGGATTCAAGGTCGGAATCAACTACCAGCCACCAACCGTTGTTCCAGGAGAAGATCTCGCCAAGGTGCCACGTGCCGTGTGCATGTTCTCCAACACCACAGCCATCGCTGAGGCCTGGTCTCGTTTGGACTACAAGTTCGACTTGATGTACGCCAAGCGCGCCTTCGTCCACTGGTAAGTTGCAGTCACTTTCATCATGATCTCAGTTCTAACATTCGTTTTCCAGGTACGTCGGAGAAGGAATGGAGGAAGGAGAGTTCACCGAGGCTCGTGAGGACTTGGCTGCTCTCGAAAAGGACTACGAGTAGGTCGGAGCCGACTCCAACGAGGGAGGAGAGGAAGAGACCGAGGAGTACTAAGCGATTCCACCATATCTCCAAACTGCCACACCCCGATAACACCTGACCGTCCGTATTTATTTTCACAGTTTTATGACAATAAATCTTGTAATGTATATGAACTTTTTTGTGTTCCCACCACCTCTGTAAATGAATGAAAGTTGAAACACTTTACATGTTTATTACACAAGTAAGCTCATTTTCTTTGGCTTCATTCCTACTTGCCACAATAACAGTTTCAAGCTTTAACCAAATATTCGTTCTCATGCGGCGAGCATAAGCAACGCGCCCTCATTTTATTCAAATCGTCGTTCTGCCCTCCTATCATGAGTCGTTTCTGTCCAGTTTTCTCTCGATCACCCGCAATCTCGAGCTATTTCCCCTATATGGCATAATTTGCTTCAATGCTTCTTTTCGACATTTCCGGCGCCGCATTGTGAGCCAGCTCACTTCTCCTCGGTTTTCACTCAAGCTGCTTCTTGTCATTTCCTTCATCCATTCTCTTCGTTGCCTATTGCTTTCAATGCTTTCCATCAACATTCCCGCCCTTGTCATCGCTTGTAATTCATTATATCCTTTTCTCTCACTCATTATCATCCGTTTCACTTTGTTATATTTATATATGTTTCTTTTTACAGGAATCCTCCGATGCCCCGTGCCGACGGCTCCAAACAACAACAACGAGGACGGTTTTTGAGTGAGTTTCACCTCAGTTGGTGCTTTGTTGGTTGCAATTTTTCAGAAAAGAGGCCGATTCGTGTACAACGTCAGAGATCGTGATGGAGTTTCTGTGGCCAATCGGATGAGAGGACAACGGGAGCAGCGCTCTGATGAGCAGTTTTTGAGCAAGTTTCACCTAAGTTTGTGCTTTGTTTTTCTGAATTTTTCCAGAGAGAGGGCAAAGCACCAGTTGGTTGAGCTGTGCAATCGGGATGGTTCGATGGTTCGGAGGAAGCGTGCAAGTCGATGGATCGAGCGATCGGATGGCAGGGGAAGAGGCGTGTGGCAGTTCGAGGAAGCTATCGTGTGGAGAGGTCACTGCTTTCGCCGGAAGAGGCCGTGTTGCTTCTCGTTGGCTTATCAATAGGAAGGCAGTGGATGAGGTTTGATGTGGTACATGGTGAAGAGTGAGAAGAGAAGGTGAGGCAGATGAAGTGAATGAGAAGTGGTGCATGGCGAATTTTGAGATGGTGGAAAGTGATGGTGGTGCATGGTGAATAATGAGAAGAGAAGGTGGTGCGTGTGGATTTAGTGTGAAATAATGGTGGTGCATGGTGTTAAAGAAAAGGAGAATGATGAGAAGAATGTGGTGCATGGTGAATGGTGTGATATGTGGTGCATGGGAAAGAAAAGGAGTGTTGATGTACGGTGGTGCATAGTGAAAGGAGAAGTAAAGGTGTTGCATGGTTATTATAAAGAAGGCGGACGGTATCCTTCATAATGGCTTAGTAGATGTCAGAAGTGTGTGATAGTCAATGACGGTCCCCTTCTGCCTCTACTTCGGCATTAGCAATTACGTATGGTTCTTTCAACAGACCAGAGTAGATGAGAAGGGGATAGGCACCCTTCGTAATCATTGCAGGAGACATGAGAAGCTGGTTGTCTTCTGTAGTCATTTGGTGATTAGAAACGGCTTGCGGAATTCTAGTGTGTGTTCGGAGCTAGGTAAGAGAACTTGGGGGAGTTCTCGTGAGCTGATACGATAGTCATGATGCATGTAGACTTGTCTATGTGCGTGTAGACTCTGAGTGTCATCAGTTTTTGCAAACGTCATTGCCTGGAGTTTTTACCGAAGACCTTGCAAAACAGGCGGAGCATGATAAGAGATCTTGAAGAAGGTCTCATGTTCAAACTATTGTCAGGATGCAGGCTTTGTGACGAAAGTTGCCTCGGTTGTATGTAGACATTAGTGCGATCAGTCATCTGCAAGCGTAGTCACTTGGCGTTGTACCTAAACACAAGCGACGAAGCGTGAGCAGGAACTTCTGGGGCAGAAAGTTCTAAAGTAGTACCTCCAATTAGAACTCTAGGTATGGTGTCGAGAGGAATCGATGAAGATGATGCGGACAGGAATGTGAAGATAGAATCGAAAGGAGGTCAATGAAGACGACGTGTACTCGAATCCAAGTGGAATCGGAAGATGGATGGAATTCGAGAGGGATCGGAAGAAGATGAAATCCAAAACAGAGGGAGAGGGAACGCCCACTTGGTTCGATGAGCTCATTCTACACCTACACAAGGTTGGTATTAGGTTAGAGAAGAAATCTGATGTGACAATGCGAGCCAAACAATAAAGATTTCAAAACGGTTAGCAAAAGTCACGTCAGGTTTCTACAGTAGTTCGGTTTGCTCTCTTTCGTCTGGTCTCGCATTAATATACAAGCATCTACATAAAATATACAAGGTTTTGGTTAGAACTAGGTTAGCTATAGAGTCCCTTTCGCTCGCACTGTAGTTATTTGTATCCCCAAGCATCTAGTTCCAGATGTTAACGCATGGGAATGTTTTGGAACACAGCCTCGACTAGTGAAGCTCTAATTGTTCAACTAGGTGGGATGTTTTGATAACAAATGCGACACTGTGAGCCACACCAATAAAGATTTCCAAGTGGTTAGCAGTTGTCGTACTAGGTTGAATATATATTCAGACACTCTAGCATTTAGAGAAATTAAGTCACTCTAACACTTGAGAGAATCTGATAGCATCAATCTGATATAATCAGAAGATTCTCGAACACATTGACACACTTTGAAAATGAAGGTACATGTAGAAAGGCAGTCCTTCACATGTGGTCTCTTCAAATACTCGACTGATTTCACATGGATGCTTCCGATAGAATCTTCGAAGAAACACTTCACTTTGCTCTTCCTCCCTCTCTCCTTCATTTCAAGTCGCGATGACATTTCACCGTTTCCAGGATGCCATATTTTAAATTCCCTGTTCTCTCCTTTTCCTCGATCTACACAAAGACTAAAATCTGAAGGAAAAAGCCTATAGTATTCAGAAAATTTGGTGGAAGAATACTAGATATCATCGAAATACGGAAAATAGGCAGAGCTCATCTCTACACTTGGAGATATCGAAGAGTGAAAACATGTTCATTTTGAGAAAAACTGCATTATGAGTTGATCCTTGAAAACTGTAATTAGATTCTTCAACTCCTATCGTTTCTTTGTTCATCTGAACTTACGAGAAATCAACTTAGACTCCCATTCTTGCCAGGAAATACCGTAACTCAGTAGTGCTAGAGGACCTCACTGATCTATGCAGAGCATTGATTTTCGGAATATTATCGCTACTCACTCAAATTTTCTTCGAATTTACGATCATTCCGGAGATGGGCTGCTATGTAACTCACACTCACCATCTTATTTTCACATTTCGAGTAATGGAAGATACGAGAGAGCTGAAGCTTCAAAAGTTAGGTTGACAGATTTAATGAATTTTAAAATTGAATAAGATATTGAATTGATTCATCGAATTTAAGTGGAATACTTGAGAAATTATCAGAATATGAAACTCGAAAAATTCAGAAGACGCCAGAATTAAGTTATTTAATTTTGGACCTGGCATCAGATTAGACGTCCAGTTACTTGAACCACAAAAATAAAGAAACTAGTCTACTGAAGGCAGATAAGCCAATTTTCAGCAGTATAGTAATCCTTCACGAACTTTTATTCAAGAATCAGAGAACCAGTTTTGGAATAGTAATCAGATATATACATAAGATCAAATTAACTTTTCATTTTCATCCAAAAACTGTCCCAATTGAGTGATAGCATCGCGAGCAGCAGCCACTTGTTCAGCATCTCCTTCCGTCATAGCAATCAAAATCAGTTTACTGGTTTTGTGGGCGAAGAATCCAGAAGTTCCATTCTTTCCGAAAATCAAGTTGGGTTCGGTAATTTGAACACCGTAATGAACACCTTTAAGGGTAATTTCCGTTTTTTGAACACTGTTGATACCCTTGAAGTGGTTAGCAATGGTGTGGAGTTCGTTGTCGAAGGCCTGAACATTATGAAATATTCCAAAATTGGAGACACTCTATTTTACGATAATTTGAGGATCTTTTGCTGAAGATGATTGTTGTGGACTCATAACTTCACTTACAGTACCGGACAAAATATATCAAGTGTGGGTGTTTTTTTTTGTGGAAAAGGCCAAATTTAGGTATCTTTGATAGTAGTTCAAAGTAGTCCGATTATCTAGAACACTGTTGAGCATACGAATCAAACCTAGATCTTAATTTTTGAAGTTGACAACTTCTACTTACGCCTTCATTTTAAAAAGTTGTGTGTACAAAGTTGCACAAGGAAGTAGAAGTAACGAACTTTTTTCTAGATTCTTTCGTTTCTGAGATAAACGTGCTCCAACACCAAGCCCAAAACTGAAACTCGTTCTGTCTTTTATGGTCTTGTGTTTCCTTGGGTTCATCGGATATCAATAAGTTGCTAACTAATAAATAGTAGGAAATTTCAAGAGAATCAGGTTATTGGTTGATAATTTTTATATATGTCTCCTGGTTCTTGAAATAATCGGTTTCAAAGTTAAAGTGGTTGGAAAAAGATAA
The DNA here is from genome assembly GCA_963932045.1 of Caenorhabditis sinica. NCBI lineage: Eukaryota > Metazoa > Nematoda > Chromadorea > Rhabditida > Rhabditidae > Caenorhabditis > Caenorhabditis sinica. The sequence continues at coordinate 89,550 of OZ009942.1, forward strand.
CTTTATTTTCTGTAGAAATCAAAATAGCGAGAGTTACATGTCAAGAACCAAAAAGTTCTTTGGTAGAATTTTGATTTGATCAGCTTGAATCTTGTGGTAGGTTCGATCGATTGGGCATCTTATGTAGCCATCATCATGAAGCTTCTCCAGGCATTCATGACACATGCAGTGTCCGCAGGCTGGAAGAGAAAGGGATTACGAACATAGCGTTGGTATTGACAAGGGGTTTGGATAGAAAAATCGCCTCCCCGTCGTTTCGCAACCACGTCATTTCGCAACTGGAAAATTCACATTCCTTTAAAAATACGACTTGCAATCAAAGCTTTTCAGATTTTACTGGTAACCTGAAATGGTTTCCCAATCCCAGCTAACCTAAATGAACATAAAAAGAACAGGTTTGTAAAGTTGCGACATGGCGGGTTGCGAAATGCAGGGGAGCCGAAAAAGTTTGGAGTCTTATTTATTTCTCACTCGAAACCCTTGAAGCACTTAGACTTCACACTAATTTCAACCATGAGGTTTTCAACAACGCTGAATGTGATTTCAAAAATTATATTTCCAAACTTACGCAAAACCCTTGGAATCTTGGCATCCGAGTAGCCATACTCATCCAGACACACTTCGCATGTCTTCCATGGTCTCTTCTCTCTATCACTCATCACTTGGATTCCTTTCTTCATAGTTTCCTGAACCTCCATCATCCTTCCTCGGACATCTGCAGTCTTCTTCTGATGAATCTCCATAATCTCCTTTGCCTTTTGAGCATCTTCACAAGTTTGGAACAGCTTCAAGTCTCTTTCTGCTTTGTAAATATCCATTTCCATTGTCGAATTCAACTTCATTTGGGTCACACACTTTCTATAGTACTGGGTGGAATGGGACTTCGCAGCAATGTGCTGCTTCTTCTCTTGTTTGAAGAGTTTCTCATGTTTGGTTATCTTTTCTTGAAGTTCCAAATTCTCTTTTTTCGAGTCTTTGATCTTTTTTCTCAGCTCTTGGATGTATGGAGAATCATGAGTTGGTTGCACTCTCGCAACTCTCCTTCGAGGCATCACTAAAAGAAATTCTTTAACAATAGTTGATTCAGAATTGGATATTGAGAAAAAATAAGGATACATTATTCAGCTAGAAAAAATATCAAAAATTGAAAATAAAACCCTTTGAAAACCAAGAGAAACTGAATGAATTTTAGGCCCAAAAGACGATTTCCAAAGAAAGGGATTAGTTGGGAGATCACGAGATTTGAAGACATACACGGGCGGCTTAGTGTTCCTTGGAGCACGGATTCTAAGAAGAGATTAGTCATTGGCATGGACTTGAAAAATATTGGATTCCTTGAGTTGGAAAGTGTAATTCCTGAGAATTTCGATAATTTCGAATTGAAACAGATTCAGAAGGCGTTAGTGATTCTAAGATATTAAAATTTTAAGATTCAGAAGGAATTAGCGATGCTAAGGTACTTAGATTCAGAGAATTTTATACGAGAAAAAGTTCAACTTGATACCTCGAATAATTCTCTTCTGACATATTTAGATTTATGATATTATGTGATATCTATATTATGAGACTTCAGGAATTTTGTCATTCTGATTAATGTGTTCCTCGGCATAAATCTTTTATTTGATTCCTTTATTTTCCATTCAATAAAACAACTCCTCCATCAACATCTTCACCCTCTTCTCATCCTTCTCCACAGTGGTACCACAACAATAAATAATCATCACATTATCCTCTTTCTTCACTGCAAAAACTCGTGGAGATTCAGATTCAGAAGTGTATTCTAGAAGTTTTCCACTAGACTTTTGATGGAATTCATGGATGCCCAGATGGAATGTGTCAGGGGTGTCGTGAAGACTAGAGATTAGGGACTCGGTGAAGTTCTGGAAATGTTCAATTTTGAATTATGTAAAATTCCCATGAAAATCGGTCCGGTCGGTTTTTGAGATATTCACCATTTCAAAAAAAAGTTTTCAGATTTCTCTAGTTTTCCAAATATCTCGCTTCCAACTAACCTCCTCAACCTCACCCATTACTGTCTTGACCTTCACTTCTCCAGAATTCAAAAATAGCGCCAATTTGAAACTTGGAATATCATCGAACTGGTACTGAATATAGTCTTCAAGGTCTTGAATTTGCTCACCCATTTTATGAATTCAAAATTTGGGTTACAAATTCAAATCAGCCAAGAAACCTTTTATACTCAACAATCGTGTTGGTGATGATAATGACAAATAAGAGAAAGTATGATAAGGACATATATTTGAAGTATGAAATTTTTGGTGGGCGGTGATAAGAATACAAATTCAGGAGGAGTAAAGAAACGCATTTTGTAGTGAGGATATGACGGACCAAGTATCAAACAGCTTCGAAATCAAGGAACAAGTTGACGGGATACGGTGTTTTTGATAACAATGAAAACCAAGCAAAGATCAAACATACAGTACCGGTCAATAATCGATGAACTTTTGGTGTTTTTAGTTGAAAAACGTCAACTTTGGGGGTCTGGGAAAGAATGATAAACTTGACCGTTTGATCTGACAATTTTTGGGTGTATACATCAACTCTAGAACTCTTTTTTTGTAGTTGACAACTTTTTTGTACGACCTCTTCTAGAAATGATATGGCTCGTGAAATGCAGGACCCTAAAATCTGTGAAAATTGCACTGAAAATGCGGAAATTTAGCATCGCCCCACTTTAAAGGGACACACCATCTTTAGAAGAGGTTGTACAAAAAAGTTGTAAACTACAAAAATAGAGTTCTAGAGTAGATGCATACACCCAAAAAGTTTCAAATCAAAATGAATTGTATTGTTCAAAATTTCAGTTTTTTTTATTAAAATATCTCAAAATCAAAAGATCTCGATTAACAAAACAACTAGACTAGACCATATTTTTCCTATTTTTCAAACGTTCCCCTCTCTAAAATCAACAAAATTATACAGTACAAATAGTCCTCCCCCTAAAATTTTTTTGCATAGTAATGAGGTTCTCCATGTTCAGCATTTTATGTGCTCCGGGAGCACGCACACATAGCACAAATATACCATGAATTCTTCTATTATTCTTTATGTCTTACTGGTATTAATAATTATTTATATTGTCTTACCTAATAGGTAATTTTAGTGCAATGAGGGCAATGAAAATATGTTTGCCAAGAGAAAATTTTTTTTGGGTTTCTAGGCTATCAAAGTTTGATTTTAAACATTTCAATGGTAGGCTTCTAGATCAGGCCTTGGTGATCTAGGAATCCAAATTTCAGAATATCTATGCAGCCAAAAATTCCAAAATTTTCAGCCCGACCTATATTTCAACAGCTACCTCCTCCGTCTCCTCCTCAATTATCGACTTTTCACAACTGGAATGCCAAAAAATGTTCGATGGAGATCCGAAAGCTCTAGCTCGGGGTTCCCTATTCAAATTCAACGATACCATAATTTTGGAGAGATTGAAATCGGGAAAATGTGAAGAGTTTCAGAAGATTTTTTACTTTTTTCTGGAGCCGAAATCCAAGGAAGAAAGAGATTTCCCATTGGCTTATGGAATGTTGGTGCATGACAATTTTGTGCAGGTAAGGAGAGATGGGGTGGACTAGCAATTGATGGCCTAGAAAACCAAATATGGGAATTCTAGGCCAGGAGCGCAAATTTCGAACATAGATGGGGACAGTAGAATACTTGGAAAGATTGAGAGTTCTAGGGAAACTGTGAGTGGGGAAACCAATTTTTAGAATTCTAGACTACCAACGATAAAATGATCTTCTTTATCCAAGTTAGATGAAAAACCTTCTAGGACCCTTCAAGCTTTCAGCTCTCCCTTCTACTATCAGCCATTTATCAACCTCAAAATCAATTCTGCTTGGCAGTCGACGGAAATTCATCAGAAGAGTTTGTAGAATTAATCAAAATGTTATCGATCTGCTATGACAATATTCATTATTTTGTGAGTCATCAAATGCGTTCCATTGAGTTTTTTGAAAATACGAATTATTTCAGATAACCGATGAGATCCGATGGTGTGGTTATGAAATTCTAACATCGGTTTTTCAATGTGTAGATTATTTGGCAAGATTGTCAAGTGATTGGAAGTATTTTCAGGTTTGAAAAGGACCTAGGAACCCAAAAAGAAAAAATTTGACCATGAAATTAAATTTCAAAAAAGGGCGGGTTATGAACTTCGAATAGAGTCTAGCATGTCTCTTCTTGATTCAATTTGATTCACTTTTTGAGACATGAGACGAACAATTGGGGGCTCTCCGTTTAACTTGAGATGCCTAGGTCATGAAAAATGCCATGTTTCAGTACCTCTCTGGAGTGGACGCCCCGCTCAAGTCCAACTTGGAAATGGTCAGAATCCTGAAATCTCTAAATGGATCTTTCAATGCAGAAATCATGCCATTCGAGTATTACAGGTTGAATCGAAAATTGGTAGGTCAAATATTCTCTGATGGACTATGGACTAGAAACCTACTTATCGGCTTTCTAGGCCATCCTTTCTTAATTTTCAGCCCTGGAACTCCCCACTTCCTCTATTCAAGACTTCCCTATCTGCCACATTCTCAAGGGAGTCTGCCAACTTTATGATCTCAAACAAAGTACAGTAATCCAGCTGAGATACAGTAACCCAACAAAAAGTTTTCCAGAAAGTCCTAGAACAAATAGAATTCTTAAGAGGAACCACTTGTGCCGATGAGTCCCTTTGGGCAACGATAGCTGGAAATCCAGATAGTAGGATTTTTGAAAAAGAACTTCATGGATCTGGATTTTTCCAGAACTCCCAATGCCTGGTGGCTTTGATGGGCGGAAAATTCTGAAAGAAAGAATGAGGAAGATTCGAAATGGAAACTATTCCGTTGATAATTCTTATTATGTGTCAAGATATCAACAATATGTGAATAGGCCGCCTGCAAAGTGTCAAGGTAAGTGATAAAGGTCAAGAATTTGACCCAAGTATTCTACACCTTTTCTAAAATTGTCAAGTTACATGATCAGCCTTCAGTTTGGCACTAAACAATTAAAACTTCCTCGATGCGAAGTTATGTAATGTTCAAGTTGATGGCTTAGAGATTCAGAAGAACAGAAACAAAAACCGATTGAAATCAAAAGATTCATTATTAGTCGCTCAAAGAAATCAATCTAGCATCTCAATGATCGTGTCCACCAGGTCTTCTCTCTATCCACTTGCTCCTTTTGTTCTTTCTTTTCTTGCTCATCCGTTGGCTCCAACACGACAATTGTCTCCTCACTAAACACTGCACTTGGAGCATGGAATAGCTCCGAGACAAATTGTGGCTCCTTTGGGGAGATTCGACGCATTCTCGATTGCTCGGCCAATACTTCATCTTTTGTTTTGATACGCAGACTATGTTGGAGTTTCTGACGAAGGGAGCGGACCGAGGTCGTAGGGGGTCTGAAATTATTATTTTTACTTTTTTATGGTTGCCCAATCAAAACTCACTCGTGCTCAACTGGCAATCTCTCAACCACCGTTGTCATGACTGGAGACTCCATGATCTCTTGTTTCACTTCTCTCATCATCTGAATCTCCCCGTCCGTCTCGTGACAAGATTCAGAAGCTCCGTAGGTAGAAGTAGATGACGTCATCTCCTCAAAATCTCCAGAATCCTCCAAGCTCTCAACGGCAGTCATCAGAATTTCATCCTCCTCTGGCTCTTTCAACGCCGCCTTCTGAGTCTTTGGCTTGCCCGATGCACGCATTATGGCACATGTCCACTTGTGCACCTCCTCATCTCGAACGTACATATGAATGTTTCCTCGAGGAAGACGGATTTTGATGTGGCATCGGAGCTGGAAAATTTTATTTAAAACTCTTGCTCTTAAAATTCAAGCATAATTTGCCTCCCAGATAACGGAGATGGCTCAAACTATGGAGAAACTCACATAGTTGACATTCTTCGACTTCTGGATGAATCGATCGGCGTTGCAGAAGACGTTGATTGCCTGTCGCAAGTCGACAACGAATCCTTTCTCGTTGGTCATGTAAACAATCAAGTATCCATTCTGGGTCACATTCACGAAGCGGCTCTTGATCTTGGTGATGTGATCGGGGAACGCGAAGAACGACGCCTTGGAGCGGATGAAGCAGTGCACATTGCCCCGTTGCAACACGTTGCTCAGCTTGAATTGTGGACGACGTGGAAGTGAGATGTACTGAAAAAAAGGGGGGATGAATGGTTGAAGTGGGGTTTCTTTGGCAACTGGACCCTGGAGTTTAGAAAGGACATTTTGGATCGCATTGGCACTAAAATGGGCTTTCTGGCTCGGCTCAACCTAGCGTTAGAGTTACTTGCGCATTTCATACTGTAGTTACACAACGCTGCCGCGACGCAACCGCTCCGCGTAGTATCCCAGCTCTCATAGAACCTTGGAACCCTAGAACCTTGAAATTCAAGTCACATTTTTAACGCATTTTTCACTATTCTCTCGCAAACTTTCGATCCCCTGGTTCTCTCCCCCTTCATTACCTCATTCAATCGCGTGGTGACTTGAAGAACGGCAGCCTGATGAGATTGTTGTTGTTGATCAGCAGACATTATCGATTGATTCGAGGAAGTGTTAGTTGAATAGTGGTTAGTTTCGATTGCTAGAGAGAAAATTCTCGTATTGATCGATCTGCTGATCTTTGATCGAGACGTGGACAGATACAAAGTGGAATACGGGGTTTTTGGGGTGAGGGTGACACGGGGAAAATTGTAAAACTTTGAATGGAAATTTGGTAGGGCAGAGCACGAGAAAATCCATAGAAATGTCTACTTTTTTCAGGCTACTACTACCGGTTCTCTTGTGTCTTCGGTGTTTACGATCTACCAAATTTGATCAGGTCAGTTTTTGGGGAACCTAAAATTGCGGAATCTCACATTTTTCAAATCCCGGTTCTCAATCAAAGGCCTCAAACAATCAAAATTCTAAAAATGCATCTATTTCCAGACGCCACGAGCTCATCGTCCACAAACTCTACTTCACCTACCAGCCAGCCGCTTTTTTGTGTCTTGTTGAGAATTCGAGAAGGAAATCAATGAGGGTACCTCAGTTGGAACAATGATAAATAAAATGTTCAAACTCAAAACCCATTCATTCTCACAAACACTATTTACAAAAAATTTGAAAAAACGTTCGAGTTTACTTTTCCTTGCTATTCTTCTTAGAAGTCTTTCCACTTTCCGAACTCAAATCGCTATCCGACTCACTTTGAGTGACATCGTACGGAGACTTCGGGCACTTGTCGGCTCGCTCGCGGCTTCTCTGAAAGAAGATATTTGTAGGGGATACTGTAGATTACTGTAATCCAACCTCGGGCTTCACAATTTTCTGGCGAAGACGTTTGATTCCGTTCAAGAATTGCTCCCGCTCGTAATCGGTAACTTTGACGGAGGCCGTGTGCTTTTGGGAGCAACGATGAATGCACTTTTGGCAACTTCCACACTTGTCACAACCCATTTTTCTGGAAAATGATATGAATTAGATTAGTCAAAAACCGAAAAATGGCTTCACTCACTTGTTGGAAGATCTTGATTTCGTCGAGCTCTTGGAGCTTTTGATTGAAGTGGGATTGGAGCTCTTGGTCTTGACAGTAGCACTCTTCGCGGTGGTATTCTGAGAAGACGTCGTCTTGGCTGTAGAAGGAGTCTTGGTATCCTTCTTCGGTGGAAGTTTTCCCTCTTTTCTCAAATCGTTCTCATGAAGTTGCTGAGCAAGCTCTTTGAGCATTTTTCGAGCCTTCTCTCGTTGAGCAGCAGTTGTTGCACCTGGGTATGGAGTCATGGCCATCGGGTGGGAGAGTGGACTGAATATTTGGAACAATGAGATGCCAGAAATTTAGAATCTTTGAATACTCACACTCCACGATGATCACACGGCTCGTTCTTTTTTCCCTTCTTGATCAGCAACCCATTCACATTGACATGATCGGAATCGCTATCTTCAGAGTCCACCTGCGAGTCGTCTTTCACTGATTTCAAGTCCTCCGGCTTCTTGGGGGAGTCTCTGAATGTGGAAAACTTGAATAGATATTTGAATTCAAGTGGGACTTACCGTTTTTTGGGCTTCTTCTCAGAAGTGGAAGTGCTGGACTTCGATTTCTTCGACAACTTTCCAGACTCCGAATCCGTCTTGGATTTCGAAATCTTCTTCTTCTTGATTCTTCTCTCCTTCTTTGGCTTCTTCTCAATCCCATGCTCCTTTCTCACATCCTTACACAATCCACTCAATCTTTTCAGCACCTCATTCGTCTCCTCATCGATTCCTCCACATTTCTTCTTCTTGCTCTTCTTGTTCTCCTGCTCCTCAGAATCCCCCGGACTCATCGGATACGTCTCCTCCTTGTAGCATCGACGTTTGTAGACAAATGTCATCGTATCGTCAGTCCGTCCGACCACCTCCCATGTTTCCATTTTTCCCATCTTGCTTGGAACAGGTATTCTGAAGGAATATGAAGGTTTCGGGGCCGTAGCAAAATCGATTTGTGTCGGCTTACCTGTTGCTCAAATGCCACGTGTACAGCTTGTGTGTCCAAACACACTCACGATTTTCAACGAAAACTTATTAGGAACTGATCTTCAAGTTTGAGCTCTGCTTCTTTCTCAAGTCGTTTACGTGGATTTTTTAGAATCCACGAGTTACCCCCGATGAAGGGGTGCCACGCTTTTAGAAATTTCGGAAATCTCCACGTAGAATCAATGATCGATCTTTGAATTTTTGACTTCTCCGTTTATTCCTGGAGAAGTGTGGTTTTTGCTGTGAAAATCCTCGCATCGCGGAAGAGAAGAAAATATGCAGAGCAACAAGACTCTGGGTGCCAACGAGCAGAAGATGGGTGGCAGTGGACGGACGGACGCTGATAAGGCCAAAATGCTCAAAAAGGTGAGCATGTGATCCATTTATGATGAAAATGTTTAGTAGAGCGCGGTTGCTTGGATATGAAGCAAGATCTCTCTAATGAAATTTATTTCAGAAAACTCCAGAAGAGCTCGCAGCACTGGCCAACAAAAAGACGTTCTCGACGGAGTCAATCGACGAGCCGTGTCCAGTGGCACGTCGCCCGAGCGAGCTCTCGATGGATCCACTGAAAAATCAACTGAAGGCGGTTCCGATGGTAATGGCATTCAATTCTGCGGAGAATCATTGTACTGGTGCTGGAAGTAAGGAGCAGACAAAGGAGCCGGAGCAGGAGAAGAAGAAATGATATTAGTGGTGATAATGGTGTTACTCGGTTTTTGTGTGAATGAAGAAGTATTGTGTCTTGAATTGAATTTTGTGGTTTTGTGAGCTTTTCCTTCTAGTTAAAAACCAAATCTTCAGAACAGTGGAATTGAACAAAAAATTTTTATTATAGCAACCAAGTTTCTTTTGATCTTTATGCAAACAACTAGGCTTTCTGATGTTTCTAGAAGCTGAGATATGACACTTCAAAAGTGTACTGAGAATCTTCATAACTCGATTTACATGAACACTTGTTTGATTCTTACTGTCGAATTGGACTCCTTGTGAACCTATTCTTAGAACGATCTCCAAATCTACAGTATCCCCTTGTGAATTTCAGAATTTCATATTCTCCTGCAGTGTTCTTGACTGCACGCTCTACTTTTCCAGTTATTTAGAACATTCCAATGTCCAACAAAACGAAAACGTCTTTGTTTATAAATATTTCTCTCCAGACATCTCTTCGCCCAAACCAAATTTCCTTCTTCTTCTCCTCTGATTTTGTACTTTTTAGTTTTCCCCCACTTCTACCACAACCCAATTCTTCTCTTCTTCTTTTCAACCCAATCTATCATTCTCATCAATTCTAAATGAAACTAAATCGATGTGGACAACCCCAGAAGTGGAGAGGTCTCCTTTGATGTCTAATCCTCTCTTCTTTTGGGGTCCCCCCAAAAATGTTGGTTGGGTGGCTCTCCAGAGACAATTGTGTCTTTTTGTTGCATGTCAGTGAGAAACAAGGGGTTATTAAAATGTACAATTTTCCACCCCATCTTATCTCTTTTCTTCTTTTTGGTCCTTTTTTTGCTTCCATTTTTCTCACCAATTTTTCTACTGAGCGTGCGACATGACGTGATGGTGTTTGCGTACAATGCGCGCAGCTTCACGACACGAAATTATCAACGAATTCTTGAGATTTTTCAAATGCCTTTCACTTAATTTTCTTAAGATTTTTCGCCTGCTTTTGTAATAAATCTGGAAGATCGAGAATTCAAAAATATAAACATTTAAAATTCAGATGAAATGAGGTCATCAACAGCACGTAGCGGATCGAATTCGACCGACGATCGTCGTTCGGTGGTTTCCGGGAATTCCAGCACCGCATCGACGCTGATAGCCGATAGTCTGGCGTCTGGAAAGACTGCCACATCACAGCTAAGAAAGTTAGTCTTGAAAATAGGTCGATTTTAGCCTAATAATGTGAAAGTTGGAAAATGAAAACTGAAATTTTTCAGATTTACTGCTGGTGTCGGACGTCCCGGATTGGCACGAGAGGCTCGCGATGCAGTGAGAGCAGCGTTGGTAGCTCAGAATCCTTTAGTAAGTATTGAAAAAAACTGAAAACTTGAAAATCTTGAATTCAAAAAAGAGATATTCCGTGCAGTGGCGATAAAATCTCAGCCGCATGCGAACCTTGATAAAATCCTATTTTTCTGTTGAAAAACACATTTTTTCAGAGAAAAGCCCCAATCAGTGAGCCAGTGGACTACGAGAAATTCATCAACGAGAGGAGTATTCAGTTGGAAAATGATGCACAAAGAGAGATAGTGTTGTTTCCACGAGATGATATTGAGGTTCGTGTTATTCGAAAGTGTGCAAAAAAGAGCCAAAAACTGGAAAAACTGAAGAGAAATGAACGTTCTTTTGTTTTTTGTTTCATTCTGGCAGAAAATAGCAAAAAATGAGCCGAGTTCGGTTTAAAAAATTAGCTACTATTCTAAATTTTGCAGAAAAAACAGCTGAAGTTTTTCAAAATTCTAGCTCAATTTTCTACAAATTTTCACACCTAACATCTCCCAAAATTTGGCCTTTTTTCCAGGAATCCTCATTTCAACAAGAAAGCGAAACGGCGGTTCCAATGGTGAAGCCGTCGGATATCAAACAAGCGAAATGGTTGTTGACACGAGAGGCTCTTCGATTCTACACTACTCCACAGAGAAATATCACTTTCAATTATGCCAAATTCTCAGGAGATTATTCGGCAAGCAATACGTAAGCATTTCGATAGAAAATTGACCTGGAAAGCACATTAAAAGAGGAGAATTTCAATTGCTGAAAATACGAAAAAATGTGTGAAGATTCCAAAAATCAGAATGATAATGAAAATGGTCGAAAATTGCTTTGAATCCCCGAAAATGAGCAAAAATCGCCTCATTCGGAGTTTCCCAAAAAATTGTCGGAGCCTATTTTAGTAGTTCTAAGGCAATTTTTGTGCATTTTCATTAAGATTTTTGGAATCTACACACATTTTTACGTATCTTAAAGCAAGTAAAATGTTTGGCCGAAAGCCGTCTTTTATTGAAGTCCTTTGAACCATTTTCATCTAAATAATTTGAAAAATCCCATCTTGATAATCTCAAATCTTCTTCCAAAAAATGCTCCATTTCAGCTCTTCCTGCATCGAGAACGAAACCCTCTCCTCGCTAGTCTTCGAATCCGATATGGCACTGGAAGACGAAAGAGCAGCATATGGAGCATCAATGGGAAATGGCTCAGTTGGAACAGTGAAAGAAGGACATTTGAATGTTCTCAAATCAGACAATCCAACGCTTTTCGACAATTTGAAATCGTCATCTTCCAAGAAAAGATACTGTGTTTTGCGTCGTTTGGAAGGCGGAGAGTGCACATTTGAAATCCGAAAACAGGCGATGGAGGCACCGAAAATTGCTCCGTTGAAAGTTTCGTTTGCTCAGATTAAGTCAACGAAAAAGGGGAAAACTGTGTTGGAGATTCGGGGAGAAGAGAAGACGTCGATTCTTCTGGAGAGTGAGGAAACGCAGATGTTGGAGGAATGGTTGGTGGCACTACAGACTGCTATTGCGTTTGCTAATAAGGGTAAGGAATTTTTAGAAACAATGAAAATTGTGTGAAAAGGCTCAAAAATTGTTAAAAAAATGAAGCGAGCCTGCCCTATTCTGTGATTTCGGCTCATATTTGAGCTTATTTTTTGGAATTGTAAAGTGATTTAAGAGCTTTTTCATTGTGATATTTGGAATCTTCACTCATTTTTATCTATATTTAAATTTTCAGAAGACGCCCTATCCATATGCTCTGAACTCGACAAGGGAGGTTCGAAAGAGCCCAACACCGTCGCGACGTCTTCATCCTCATCGGCTATTACTGGAAAAGCGAAAGGGGCTGATACAGAGAGTATAGGCTCTGAGGATAGTTCTAATTGTGAGTGGAGAGCATATAATGAGAATGCTGAAGATTCTAGAGGATTTGGCGGGTTTTGCAGAACTCTAGAGGGTTAAGAGTTCTAATGCATTTTGATAAATTCTATTCTAGAGAGATTCGAAGAACTGGAGGATCCAAGATACGTGCCTCTGAAATCCATATCCTCCAGGATCCTCCAAAAATTTGAAAGAATTCTAAGCTAATTTCCAATAATTTTCCAGCTCGGACCAGCGAAATGCAACCATGGCGAGGACGGAATTCAGCTGCTAGAGCTCTCCAACCACCCATCGTCGATCGTCGTAACATGTTCTCCCTCTACTATCGTCTCCAACCCCTTCCCACGGCTTCCTTCGATTCTTCTACAATAATTCCAACGACATCTTCTAACGGAAGACGTCTCTCTGCTGATACCACCTCTTCCTTCTCTTTCTCCCCTGTCAAAATGAGAAAAATGTCTTCGCTAAAGAGAGAAACCCTCCAACTGAAATCTCCACCTTCCCAAACCCCCTGGATACCATTGATAGTCTCCATAGACTTCCATGGATTGTCCATTCGTCTACCCAATTTGTCCGGATGTCTTCAACAAATCGAACCATTCTTCATTCGTCTCTTTGTATTCGATGCGATGGAAGGAAAGCGGATATGCGAAGAGTTTCAAATTCTAGTCAATGGAGATGAGCTACAAGTGTCTGAGCCAGTTTTCGATGCGTCCTGTAAAGTGAATGGAATCAAGCGGTCGTTATTGGTGGAGAGAACAGCGTCGAGAGCACTCGTACAGCTGCCACCAACGTGTGTCAACCATAGGGATTTATGGCTGGTGTGTCGAGTGGAGAGAGGATTGTCTGCTGATACAGCAGCCGAGTTGTATATGAAGTTCGTTTTCATAAGTCTATGCCTAACAAGGAATCTGCAATGCCTCACAAATTTGAAATTTTTTGAAATTGAAGCTATCTAGAAACGCCTGGAAATTTCGATGTTCTCTCGTTACATTGAGCCGTGAAATAGGAGCTCAAAGTGAAAAATGCACCATTCCAGTACTTTCATTTTCAGGCTTACTTTCCTTGACCGTTTCCAAAGCTCTGAGGAAATACTTGAAAGTAACTGTATTTTCAAAATTATTAGTTCTTGAAGTGAAATTGCATTTTTCTAAATGTTTCATTTTTTGTCTCCTTTGTCAAGATCTCAAAAAGATAAGTCAAGTATTCCCTCAGAATTTTAAGCTCTGGGAACTGTCTAGAACTCAAGAAAAAGTGTCTGAATATGAACATGTTCGTACTAAAATGATGCATTTTTCACTTTGAGCTTCAATATCTTGGCTCAGTGTAACGAGCAAGCTTCAAAAGGTTTGTGTGTTTCTAGACAGCTCCAGAGGTGTCTCTCTTGCTGATTTCTTGTTCATAAAAATCCCAGATCCCTTCTAACCTTTTCTCCATAGTTCCAGATCCTCCTCGGACCCGAAAACCGTCGCAAAACTTCAAAAAACGATATCCATGTCGATGACTCGTCTCGCCGGACACCGTCAACGATTCGCGTGGACTGCGAAACCCCTGTTCCCAGAACTCCGAAACGATTCGTTCACTCAATTCAACACTTCCGGATCCTCATCAACGGCGTCTCCTCTTCCCACATCAACGTCTTCCACTGCATCAACATGGTCGAAGACGTCATCTGACTCACTTCAGCTATTCCGATGTGAGACGAATCGATACAGTGATTTGGATTTGCAAAAGAGTCTGATGGAATTCTCGAAACTGGAGAAACAGAGTAAACTGATGGTGCCGAATGCGACGATTAGTATTGCGGTGAACACGAAGGCCAGTGTTGTCGATTATTTGAGTGAGTTTTGAGATTTTCTCTTATTTCAATTTTCTCTTATTTCAGACCGCGTGAATCCATCTCTCTACCCGCTGAATCCATGGAAACCGGAGGAGTTGAAAGGACCGCCCGTATTCCAACTACAATCTTTCGGAGATCCACAAAGTCATCCACACACATCGCTCACCAATCTTCTCTATGTCTATCCGCTATCGTTGAAGTGAGTACGAAAGGGGATTCAGGAAGCGTCAGTAGACAGATGAAGGATTTTGGAGCTTTCTGAAGCTAATGGAAAAATCCAAAAGACGTTCTGGAGCAATTAGAGCATTTACTTTTGACCGAATTCTGAAAAAAACTTTTCTGAGCTCCAGAAGGCTTCAAATGGATTCTGGAGCATGCCAAGAACAGACTAACCCGAAAGAACCCCAATTTTCAGATACGACTCACAAAAAGCATTCTCCAAAGCCCGCAACATCTCCTGCACCGTTCGTTTCGTCCGTGGCGAGGAAGCTATTCCCGAAAAGGCGATGGTTGACAGAATGTCTCCCTCCGGACCCTACTGTATATCAGCCACGTGTAGTGTTCAACATCATCAACAGAATCCCGTATTTGGAGAGGAAATGAAGACACAGCTCCCGCTGAATCTCACGACTTCTGACCACTTGCTCTTCTCGTTTTCTCACATTTCGGTGGCTGGAAATTCAAGTTTGAAGTCGACGGAATCTACAGAGACCCCGATTGGATACTCGTGGTTGCCGTTGGTTTGGAAGAAGGATCGGCTGATTATGGAGAGTGATGAACAGGAATTTGCGCTGCCTGTTGCGATTGACTTGCCGCAGAACTACTATAGATCGAAGCCGACGGGGATGGCAGGAAAAGGGGTATAATTTTTGATATATTTGAAGATATAAGAAATTCTGAAGTTGTCTGAAAGCTCTGGAATCGTCTCGATGGATTCTGACGGCTTCAGAGGAATTCTAGATGGGTCAGAAAAATTCTGGCTCGTCTTGAAGGCACCCGAATTCATAACATTTTGAACTCCACATATCCTATTCTTCCCATCACCTCCCATCAGTTTTTCCAGGAAGAGCACCTAACCGAAGTCCGATGGGTCGACCAAAAACCTCTGTTCCGTGTCCGCCTCCGCCTATGCTCTACCGTATTCACAACGGACCCCAAACTACAGACATTCTTCCAAGCGTGTGATCGACTATCAGCCAAAGGGATTATTGGCGATGGAGCTGATAGTTTAAGGGTCAGTTTCGTCTCGTTTCTAACCTTTTTAGTTTTGTCCTCTTTTCCTCTAAGCCACGCCCCCATTTCTCCCCTTTTTCCCACGAAGACACGTCCCCTTCTAATGCTTCTAACCATTACAGAGAATGGTAAAATCCAAGTCCTCATCCCCTCCTTCATCCGGCGATCTCCTTTCCCAACACCCTCGTTCCTGTTCACCGATTGCAGATAATATGCAGAGATCCATGTCATTAGAGGATCCAGATCAGCATCCACACATGAAACATCTTCTACAGGCGATTCGTGTATGTATCTAAAACCATGGAAATCTACTAATTTTTGTTAAGGGAGCATTAAATTTTCTAATATTTTTTCTGATTCTCATTTGGTTTTTAACCTATGAATTTGAAATGGATTTTAAGGCTCCGGGACGTTTCGAAACCAACACCACTCAAAACTGAGACGGTTCAAAACCGGAAGTTTTAAAACTGGACATTTCATTAGTACTTCCATCCTCGAAAAAATTATTTTGAAGCTTGAAGTGTCGCGGTTTTGAAGCGTCCCGAAGCCGATATTAAGATTCACAGTTCTGAAATCCCGAAAAATTGGATTCCAATGGATTCTGAATCTTTTCTATCCCTCCAACTTCTTTTCCACCTAACCCTATGTTCCCTTTCCCTTCAGCTCCTCTCCGATGTTCCCTTCGATCGTCTGCTCGTCTATTTCCCCATTGTCCTGGGTCGTCTATTCGCCATTCTTCCCCAAGCACCCACTGATCAGCTTGCCATTGCTACCCTAAGGTACCCTTGAACTTAGACAATTATATAAAAACTCTTGCTATTTTTCAGATCCATCATCTCAATATGCGACATGTGCCAACAGAACGGACGTCCTCGTGTAGTTCGTCGTTTTGTCAGACAGCACTTTTCGGATGCGGCCGCTCGGGAACAGTTTGTGTCTCATGATGCCACGATTTACGCTGTCATTTGTAGACATCTGCCAACCCTGGTGAGGATGGAAAGAAGCAATTCAAATCCTAATGTTCGTCATTTTCCAGATGCGCGAAATGCAATCGGAACCCGAAGAGCTCGCCCAACTCTACCGTCAACTTTGGGTGCTCACGGACGCAGTCATCAAGAGTATGGCTCAGACGATGTGCAGTGAGCAGCTCAACAAAATATCCCAAAAAGACCGTTTCCCACCGGAGATTTTGGAACAAATGGGACATGTACTGGAAGTTGGAGTACCTCAAATAGTGTTGAAGCATAAGGAGATGAAGGAGGAAAGCAGGTGTGCCAATTTGGCGTTGGCTCATTTTACGAGGGTAAGGAGAACTGGAAAAGGGGTTTTTTCTTAATTTTACTGATATTTTCAGTTTGCGATGAACTTTGTGGATCGAGGAGTTGTCTTCCGTTGGATTCACTTTTACATCTCCCGACTCGATGATACTGATTTCCGTGCTCTTCGTGACTATAAAACGGATCTTCTGGAGACACTCTGCCTTCACGAACATCACGTTCCTCTGAATTTACCCGTTTTGATCAATGCAGCATCTCAAATTCAACGGTTGAACTATTCGGGAGGAGTGATAGATACACAGATGCAGACGACGAATTCCAGTGGCTCCGGATTCTTGTCCAGATTCTTCAATCAGATATTCAACACGCCTACATTGGAGACAAACGAGACTGATAGATGTATGTGAATTCTGAAGACGTTGACCTCTAGGATTCAAAATTTCAGACGCGTCATGCTCTGGTGAATGGCACTTGAGTCCGTCGTTTGCTCAGAATCACTTCATCGTCGGTCTTCTGATGCAAGAATTGGTGGCATGTATACGAGAGACAAAGGACTATAGAAAGAGACCAATTTCGTTATTGAGGAATCTGCTGGCTAAACATTCATTCGATAAGAGATATGGAGATATGGTTAGGGTTTTTCTAGAACTTTCGAATGTGTAAAATCTACTATATCTCAAATTTCAGACAATCCAACGTCGAATCGCGATGCTCTACGCTCCCGTGCTCACCTTCGCCCTTGATCATCTTCACGAATTTGTCTCCGAAGAAGTAGAAGACGTCGACGCCACACCCACCGGATACCGATCGTTCCCAACACACACCGCCCATCATCATCACTCCACACTTGCCTCATCTGCTTCCGCAAAGTCTATTCTTAGAAGCACCACCGTGACGACGTCTTCTAGATACACAGATGTCCAGTTTTCAAGAGGGAGCCCTGTGAGGACTTCTAGTCCCGTACCATCTACGCATTCTACTTCAAGACCACCACAGATGCCACCACCACCACCTGGTGGTCAGAAGGTGAGATTGAAATTCAGAAGAGTTAGAAGACGAAGTATCTAATTTTCAGACAGTCCCACCACCCCCATCATCGACTCCATTGGTAGAGAAACTGACAGAAGACGAGATTCAAGACATTCTTATCTGTTGTGTCTTCATTCTTCAACGAATGCCAAAAAGGATTCTGGCGGCGTTGTGGACGGAGAATGATGGAGCGAATGCGGAGAAGATGATTCGGTTGTTGGAGTTGATTGTCGACGTTTTTAGGTGAGGAATTCTGGAGACTCCCCGGATTCTAGATCTGTAGAATTTGACGTCTTCTGAATTCCCTATTTCTTTTTTCCAGATACCGAGGAAAAGATCATGCTCTTCGACGAACGGCGGCCAATTCGAAAACCCGATCGCTCTTCACTCTGAATCTTCCATCTCGAGTCTCGACGACTCCGAATAGAAGCTCCGCGGAGATGATGATGTCCGATGATGATCCGAATGCATCGGGTATATTTTCAACGAAAAATTGCTTGAAATTTGAAAATTTACACTCTGAAACCCAGGGAAGGGAAAATTGGAAGAAAACAGAGGAAAAGGACCCAAAAAAAAACGAAAATTCCGAAAAAGAGAAGAATTCCGAGAAAGAGACAAAAAAATTATGCAAAACTTTTTTATTTTTTGTGGGTCGAAACAACATCAATATTATTATTCACAGCAAACATTTTTATCACAATTTTCTGAACTTTTATCAATTTTTTTCTCCAAATTTCTATCATACTTTTTCACATTTTTAGTCAAATTTTCCAAATTTTTAATATTAGAACCTCCAGCTGTTGAGGGGAAAAAGACGCTCCAAAATCGCGTTCAAATGTGCGCACTAGCGTCTAAAAAACCTCCGAAATCGCTGGGACCCTATTCTCAATAGAGCATTTATAAGCTAGTGGAGCATTTTTGGCTCGGAATCTACAAAAATACAGAAATCCAGGAGAAAACTAACAACTATATAGTATGGAAACACCGGTTGATCGATTGATAACACGAAGACAGCAGGTACATCTGAAAACAGCCATTTCATAACCAGGAAATTATAGAACTTGGCTAACTTACAGTAGTACCCCCCCCCCCCTAACCGTAACTAGGCTGTCGTTTGAAGGGTGTATATGGAACATCTCGGCACAGAGACATCAGAGGATGTGTGGGCTTAGAAGATGTTGGAGCAGTGAACATTCTCGAGGATCTGAGGGGTTTCCTCGTATTGCTACTAGTTGGTGTCTCCGTCAAGCTAGTAGGCTTCTGGGGGGACTCAGAATCCCTAGGAGTTCCAGAATCCACAGAGCACTTTGATGCCAACTCTCTCAACGACAGTACTGAAGACATTGTAGACGTTGAAGGCGTTGGGAGCAGATGTTCAGCAATCACTGGCATGTGAGGCACTCTTGATGGTCGGGGTACTGTAGAAGTTGTCTCCGGGAACAAGGTAGCAGGACGTCTTGGAGGCCAGGTGGAAGACGACGTTGTTAGATTCCGAAGGGGTCCTGAAGGCGTTGAGCTAGAGCTCCTTATAGCTTGTCGTTTGACGGGTGGACTCTGAAAAGTGGGAGAATCGAAATTAGAGGGACTTACCTTTGCCGATGTGGACGCCGATGAAGATTCAGAATCAGAGGAGTCATCTCGAGTACAACCTGAAAAAATAACGTGAGCACCTTTAAAATGTTCACCTGAAACACTCATCGTTACTCTATCTCGTCGAGTTAGGCACTTCTTGCTGATGAAAGGCTCCGTGCGAAGTTGAACACAAGTTGGTCGCTGGTGGGGATTCTCCTGAATCATCGCCCTCACGAATCTTTTGATTTCCTTGCTGAATCCATCGAAGAGTTTCTCTGGAACCCTACCATCTCGGATGGCTTGCCATACCAAACCTTGCGCAGGCATATGAAGATCAGTGATGATTTCGAGCATGGTAACTCCAAAACTGAAGATATCAGAGGCACTGTAGCTCTGTCCTTGGAGTACTTCTCGTGCTAGATAACGAGAATCTCCCTCTCCATCCGCATCAATCTTCCTAGCCGAATGCTTTTCCTCACACATCATCCCAAAGTCTCCGAGCTTGTAGATGTTGTGCTTTGCAATCAGCACATTTTCGGGCTTTATGTCATTGTGAATAAGTCCTAACGTGTGCAAATGATCTATAGCTTGGAGTAGATCAACAAAGACGTTCCAAGCTTCATCCTCTGTGAACCTCTTCCTCTCTGCTGCCTTCTTTAGATCTTCTTTACAAAGCTCCGTTTGAATGTAAATCTTTCCTTGGTCCTCCCACGCGTTGTACATCCTTATGATATTCGGATGCTCTCTAGCCCAAATAAGCGAGTGCACCTCCTGGTACTTGTTGGGATCGTTGTCGCGGATGGGTTTTGTGGAGATCTTGATGGCATAGGTGTGCTCTGGAGTGACACGACTTCGGGCTTCAATGACTTCTCCAAAGGATCCAGCGCCGATGTTTCGGACTCGATCGAAGAGTTGGTCTAGGGCGGGTTGCTTGATGTGAGGGTTGTAGGAGGTGTGGTAGAGTTTGGTGGTGCCTGGAAAATAGAGAGGTGGTGTTTCGAAGTTCACAGATGACCTCGATTGCTGGATATCAAGACTTTCGTTGGCTCTCAGTTATATTCTCTAAGCTTCAAAGATGACCTACCTTCCTTCGTAATCACCATTGCTGTTTTCACATCCTCCAACGTGCCACTGATTTGGCTCCGCAGACTGGGTCTCTTCTTCGGGGCTCCTGGCTTCGGCGGTTGATTTTGACTTGCGCGTATGTCGAGATACGCCAGCTTTTCTCGTCTCTCCGCCTTCGTTTCCCATTTCTCTTGCTTTCCGTTAGAGCCACTGGACACCATAGAGTCTACCATGGTATACAGTGGCTTTAGGTTTACGGAGGACATTCAAAATGGGGAAGTTTGGAGAAGAATGGGGGTACCTAGAAGATGATAAGATAAGGGGATGCAATAGAGAAGGCGATAAGAGACATAAAGAATATATCAATTCACTCGAAGCGAAGTCAATTAAAACGCAAGAAAGATGACGCGTTCTAATCTACAGAAGAACGCCGGTTCTCCCGGTTCACTAGTAGCTTCTCAAATCGAAAGCAATCCAGAAAATACAAAAAAAAACTGAACCAAGAATCCAAAAAATGAATGGTCAATCCGTATAGATCAATCGATACCACTACTTGGGTTTAGGGGCCTCCCTTTTACTATTTACCACCATCACTATTGTCGTCATGACAACAATGAGACAGTGGATTATGGGGAGTATTGTCACTAGATGGGATAATTGCTATGACAATAACAAGGATTAGATGCTGGTGTTGTCACTAGCATTGTATGCGATAAGTGAAAATGACATGTGATGGATGAGATAAATCATATGGAATGGGAATGAGAGTTTCAAAGAAACTAGGAGATTCTGAAATCATTAATAGTGATTCCAGTCATTAATAGTGATCTGAAAAGCGGTACACCAGCTTCTAGACGACTTTAGATAAAGTGAAAGAAAAATCAACGAAAAACCTTTATAAAGACCCCAAATCTAAAATCAGAATTTTTCCAGGTACCACCAATTCAATCCCATTCCGAGTCCTCCAACTCGTCAATCTCTCCCAAGAAGTTGCTCTAATCGTTCTCGATGTTGCTCAAACCTTCGCCCATCAACTCGCCGCCTCCCAACGGCATCGTCACTGGCCCCATTCGGAATCTCTCTTCCACTCTCTTCTATCATTACATCTCCGACTGGCAGATGATCATTGGAGTGAATCAGTACGACTACATGTTATCGCTGGATTGGCTCTTTTTGTCAATTTGTTCAGGACGAGACTGTTTGAGGGTGGACCTCTGGAGCCGTTGTACATGTTGATTGAGAAGGTTTTGATACAGGTGAGACACCTAGACGTTGTCTGAAAATCTGATCTTTTTCTTTTTATTCCAGATGGCCTCCCGTCTTCCAGCCGTTCAAGCCGCCGCTGCAGCCCTTCTCCAACTAATCCTCCGTAATGGATATGAAGTTGCTCAAGGATACTTCGCTAGTCAAGTTCTCGCTCAATCCGTCTCTCCATCTACATCAAAAGTGAATCAAGCAGGAAGGAAAGGAGTATCCAGTGAACGTCTTGGACGACCCGGAAGTCAAACTGGTGTTGCTCTCGCACGACTGCTAGGATTCCAATCTGTGCTCTCTAACTCGGCGGCCTTCGAAAGAGGCCTTTCGGCTGTGGAAGCTTTAGTGGATACCAGAAAAGCGACTAGTTTTGATCTAGCTGTTCTCGATCTTCTCCGTCAATTGAGAGGTGTGATGACGGCTACAGTAGCTCTGAAGGATGCTGCAAGTGACCCGATCCGGCTGGCAGATCTACATTTGCAGTTGGCAGATAGTTATCGAGGATCTGCTGCGTTGAGAAGTGCATGGTTTGATACATTGGCAGAGTTGTATGAGCAGGATCGATGGTTTGCCGAGGCGGCGGTTTGTCATGCACACTCGGTGGCCATTATTGCAAGAGAATTGGAGGAGAGAAGTGAGTTTCATCTCTAGAAACCATCTGAAGTTTTGGAAACCTCTTCCCATCAAATTTCGAGCACACACAGAAGAAACCCTCCTGTTTTTTCAGAAGAACTAGAAGTGGACTGGCGAGTGTTCGAATGGATCAACAACCTGATCGCCGAGACTGAACAAAGTCAAGGAGGAGATGCTGGAAACGTGCAGCCCGCTGGATTCACCACCGAAAATCTCGGAGCAAAAATTGACAAAACCGCGGCGGCGTTGATGTTGGCGGAGAGATTCGAGGCAGTTGGTCCACTTTATAGGCTAATTGTGCCAGTCTTGGAAAGGAATATGAATTTTGCGGTAATTTAGTTGGCGAGAATATGGATAATTTCTAAATGTTACCTCTTTTACAGTCTCTGGTCAGTGTGTATGCGGAACTTCAACAAACGTACAGTCGAGCGGCGGAAGTGAGGAGTAGTGGAAAACGACATTTGGGAACTTACTTCAGAGTCAGGTTCTATGGAGAGACACATTTCAGGTAAGAGCTTGAAATAAGTCGTCAAGAATTCAAAATTCTGACGTCTTCTGCATTCTGAATCTTTGGGTTTTTAGATTCTCACACTATTCAATGTAGAAGATTCAAAATACGAAAATTACATAGCTAAATAATCGCTCTAAAATCTCAAAAGCGGGATCCAAATTCAGCCATAATTCCGATGCTCCGCCCACTTTTGACGCGAAGTAAGGCTTCGAGCAAAACAGACCGAGTTTCCCAAAAAATGAAGGTAGACTACCTACAGTGACTTCACCTTTTTTTTTGGAAATTCCGGCAGGCTACCCGATTCAAATTCTTTCTTGCTTTCGTGGTTTTAGAATATTTTCATTGAAGTTTTCGGAAATCTAACAAGTCTCTTGACACATTCAACATTTGATAGACACTCTTGATTTTGAGTAAAAACTTGCATACTTTCCCCCTAAATCACTCATTTTCAACCCTATTATTAGCAGACAAGAACACAACACTGACTGGATTTATCGTGAATTTGGCTTGACTTCTCTTGCCGCATTTGCCCTGGAAATCAAGGAAAAATGTCAACGACAAGTGGGACACGATCGGGTTCAAATTGAGGCGAACGAGCAGTTGGATATGTCAAAAATAGATCCAACGGTGGCATATGTACAGATTACGCATGTTGAGCCGAGTGGAATGATGAGTGCTAATGGTAAGGAGCATTTTAAATTGATAATAGTTTAAAAACACTTTAAAAAGAATCTGGAGGATTCTGAATGATTCTGAAGAAGGTGTTTGAAGGATTCTAGATGAATTTGAAGTATTCTAGAATTCTCTAAAGTTTTCATTGTGATTCTGAAGGATTCTACATCTGGACTAGCTCTGGAAATCCAATCGAGTTCTTACCTTTTTCCAGACTCCGCCCCATCTCCCCCCTCCTCGCTTCGCCCCCTTCCAATTTCCAACGACTTCCTAATCCACACAAATCTCTGCGAATTCTCCTATGAGTGTGCAATGGTGGAAAACGAGCGGAAGCTGTCAAAAGAGCCAGCAATCCACGAGCAAATTCTCAAGCGGACCGTGCTTCGAGTCTCCCCATCTGGATCGAATTCTGGCGGATTTCCATCAACACGACGACGTCTTCCAGTTGTCTCTGTACACTACGAACAATTCTCACCACTGGAATTCGCGTGTCAGAAGTTGAATACGAAGGCCGAGCAAATACGAAAGACGTTGAGTGCGGCGTCGAATGGAAGGAAACTGGATGTGAAGGGTTTGCAGTTGTTGTTACAGGTGAGGACGATAATTCTAACTTCAAATAAATTTAGCTGTGTGTCTGTGCATTCAAAAACGTTCATTTTTTTCCAGGGCGCCGTCCTCCCTACAGTCAACGCTGGTCCCCTCGCTTATGCTGAAGTTTTCACAAAAGATGAACAACGAGAGAGATATGGCGACGAAGCCATTGTGAAGCTCCGTGAATCCTTCAGAAATCTAATGTCCGCGTGCCAACTGGCCATCGAAGCCAACGCCTCCGCAATTGGATCCGATCAACAAACGTATCATGAAGTGCTGGTTTCGTCGTTCGATGCAATGCATGAACGTCTTCAGACCTTCTTCGGATCATCTGTAAGAATTCTTTGGGAATTGACCCTTTCGAAACCTATTATTTTCAGCTCCGCGGAAACCTGGAACCCGACGGTGTCTCTCAACTCCCTCGCTCAGCAATGCACATTCTGGACATGATGGGCGGAGTCAGGAATTAAAATGTACATTTTCTTCAATTTTATTCTTCACTATTCTTGTTTCTTAGTATTGATTGATTGTTTTTTTCTTCCTTATATCAGTTTTAACGAAGAGAAAAAATCGAAAAATTTCCTTACATTCCAATCGCTCTTTTTTCTGTGTGCTTTTCCCCCAAAAATCGCGGTCTATCTCAAATGTTTTATGGGTATTCCTTTTCTTCTTTGTTTACTATTTCGTGAAAACGGTCAATAAACTTCTTCTGATTGAAAAAAATCTGTTGAAATTCAGGAAAATCCGAAGAAATTACATCTGAATATTAATTAACCTGAATAATTTTTTTAAGTGATGTAAATTTAAACTTACCGCCAGTTTCCTCTCTGCGTCTCTCGCATTTCATGCGATGAGTGCCTCTCTCTTTCGCACGGGCACGCTTGAGCGCGATTGCATTCCTCCTCGGTTCGATTTTTTTTTGAATTCAACTGTCATAAATGGCTCTCAATGTACTCCTTGCACCGTATTTATTCTATTTCGGACTCTACGACATCTGCTACAACACAGATATAAAATTGGACTACTTGGAGTGCACAGAATTTCAAAAATGGGCGGTCAAATGGGCAATGAAGAATATTCTGATTGTCATGTACTTTGTTCATCGGCTCCCACTACGATGGTTCGTTAGTGATAAGACTATGCTGAAATATGGATCACTTGGAATGGCGCTGACAACGGTTCTGATTCCTGTTGTAAATGTAAGTGAAGTTAAGGCCATCTTCCTTTCGAATCATTTTATTTTGACTTCCAGAACATCCCTTCGCTCTCCATTCTCCTCATGCTTCTTCATGTAATCTGCGTCATCATAGGACCATTCAACACTCTCCGAACGTTCATTCGTGGTGGATATCGTCAGTATCAATATTCAACTTTGTTCCAGTTCTTTAACTTCTTTAACGTCATCGGAAAAGGTGTTATTTTTCACTTCAACCAATCAAAGAATACTCCAGCCAACGAGGATTATTTTTATATTCAGCATTTGTTTCATGGCGCCATTGCCTTTTTGAATCCGGAGACTCCCTATGAATTCGTAAAAGTTCAAAGCCGCCTTGCATTGATTATTTTTGGGTTTAATGTGTTTTTGGATGATGACTTCTTGTACTAGTTTATTTGTAAATATAATAAAATGTGATTTCCTTTTTCTTCTGACTGAAAAAATCTGTTGAAAATCAGGAAAATCCGAAGAATTTACATCTCGTTTCCATCTGTTTTGAATTTGTTCTCCCCATCTCTACACTTTCTTGAGCACTCTCTTGACACCCCTCAAGCGAAGAAATTTGCATTTTCTAATATTTTAACAATTTTCAGCTATTAGCTCCAAAAATTTAGCCAACAATGATCCTCCTTGCCCCCTATCTTCTCTATTTTGGACTCTACGACATCTGCTACAACACAGATATAAAATTGGACTACTTGGAGTGCACAGAATTTCAAAAATGGGCGGTCAAATGGGCAATGAAGAATATTCTGATTGTCATGTACTTTGTTCATCGGCTCCCACCTAGATGGTTCGTTAGTGATAAGACTATGCTGAAATATGGATCACTTGGAATGGCGCTGACAACGGTTCTGATTCCTGTTGTAAATGTAAGTGTTAATTTCATCTTCCTTTCGGATCCTTTTATTTTGACTTTCAGAATATCCCACCGCTCTCTATTCTTCTCATGCTTCTTCACGTCATCTGCGTCGTCATCGGTCCTCTGAATACGGTTCGCCGGTTCTGCGGTGGAGGATGGCTCCATTACCAACGTTCGACTAGATTTGATTTTTTGATGTTTTTCAATTTGTTCGGAAGATCCGTAATGTCACATTTCAAGCAAATTGAGATAACTCTTGAAGAAAATGACTCGTGTTTTATTAATTTTATGCAATATTGTGCTTACATGTTTCTCCCGACAACTCCTCTAGAATTCACTTCAATTCAATGTGGATTAGCGTTATCTGTTTTCAGTGCTAACTTGTTCCTTCCCGATAAATTTTTGTAACTTTAATTTCAAATATTAACCTGATCAATTATTCCAGTGATATACATTTCAAGTTACCGCCAATTTCCTTTCTGCGTATCTCATATTTAATGCGATGTGTGTCACTCTCTCGCACATGCGCGCATGAGCGCGATTGCATTTCTCCCCATTCCGAGTTTTTTGAAATTCCACTGTCAAAAATGGCACCTCTCAACGTAGTCCTTGCCCCCTATCTTCTCTATTTTGGACTCTACGACATCTACTACTACACCGATGAAAAATTGGACTACTTGGAGTGCACAGAATTTCAAAAATGGGCGGTCAAATGGGCAATGAAGAATATTCTGATTGTCATGTACTTTGTTCATCGGCTCCCACCTAGATGGTTCGTTAGTGATAAGACTATGCTGAAATATGGATCACTTGGAATATCGCTGACAACGGTTCTGATTCCTATTGTAAATGTAAGTGAAGTTAAGGCCATCTTCCTTTCGAATCCTTTCATTTTGAGTTTCAGAATATCCCTTCGCTCTCTATTCTCCTCATGCTTCTCCACGTCATCTGCGTCATCATAGGACCATTCAACACTCTCCGAACGGTCCTTCGTGGTGGATATCGGCAGTATCCATTTTCAATTTTGCACCAGTACTTTGTCTTCTTTAACCAAATGAAAAACCACTTCAACCAAGTAAAGAATACTCCAGCCAACGAGGATAATTTTTTATTGCGCTTGCATCAAGAAACCGACGCTTTTTTCAATCCGGAGACTCCTTATGAGTTGGTAAAAACCCAAAGCCGCCTTGCATTGTTTATTTTTGGATTAGTTTATTTGTGAATATAATAAAATGTGATTTCCTTGTATTCAGTGTTTTCAAAAAAACCGAACTGTTGCAAAAGTATTTTTTGAGCTTGTGCACATTCGATCTCTGCGTCTCATCACTTTGCTGCGATGAGTGACGCTCTCTCGTCTGACCTCAATGAAGCGCACTGAAAACCCAAGCAAAAAAAGATGCACATTATGTTTCTGACTCCGTATCTCTTCTACAGAGCACTCTATGCTCCAACAGATCTAATGTCGTCCTGCGTATGCTCGCCTATAGTATACTTTCATGCGTCTACTTCTCTTTCCTATAGACCTTGAGTAGCAATTATCGTCTTAGACGTTCTATATGTTCATGTCCTAAAGTCCTCTGATTGTTTCAAGAATCCTAGAAGTGGGACTGTGAAGAGTCTAGAAGCTATGATTGTGATTGGAACTGTGACTGAAATTGTGATTTGTACTCCAACTTCAATGTTAGTACTAAACTCTGAACGTCTTGCAATTTCCATATAAAATCTAAGAAATACTTTATACCTAAAAAGATAACAAAAACATCAAGAGTCACTGCGACGAGCGCCAATTATCCGACAAAAAGTTTTTCCAGCTCTTGACTTCGAAATTGTATCCTTGATCGGTCACTTCGTATGAGACGATCTGAAATTTTTGAAGATATAATTTGTTGATGATCACATCAAACTACGAACTTCAGTTCTCTCCACATTCGCCAGTGAGTGATTATCCGAGAACGGCGATTTCCACACCTCGATGACGTCGTCTTCGCAGATCTGAAAACAAATAAGATTTTTGAGATTTCAGATGCTTTTAAAATTTACATTGTAAGCTTTCTTGGTGAAGACCTCATCGTTAACTCGAACTTTTCCCTGCATGATTAGTTTGATGACTTCGCTGAAAGATCATAAAACTAGATAAATACATATTAGCGATATTCTTAATGTTACAACGCGCTCTATTGCAGAAATATTTGAAATTTGAATTTTTCGATTCTTCGTAAACCGAAAATTACAAATTTGAGCCATGCTAGCAATAGAGCGCGTTCTAACAGTGAAAAGTTGTGATCTAACCTACTGCTCTGTCCGGTTGCCCTGTTCACAAAAGTGTCCAATCGACGACTTCCAGCTCTCAACGTCTTCAATTTGTAGTCCTTCGGAAGACCGTCCTCACCGATTTCCACGTTCGATGTAGTGGATTTTTTCTCTTTCAGAAGTGCCGACGTCGTCGTCACCATGGAGCGTTTGGAGCAGCGAAGAAGGAGGGAGGGGAGCATTTTCTGAAAGCCTGGGTTTCTGAATTTTAGAATTGGCAAGAATCCTGATCATGATACAAATGAGAATTTCATAAATTCAGATTCAAGACTCAAAATGTAGGGAGAATAGGATAAAAACCAAGGATTATTTTGAAAAATTAATAACAAATGTTCAATCAAAAAGTTTTATTCAGATTTATAATTTTTTGGTACATAACTGACAAGGCTATTATCATTATGATATTTCTTCATAAAAAGTGAAATTTCCTCTCTTTCCTTGACAATTCCATCAACCTTCTCATTGAAAACCACTCGAAATTTTCCAGACTTTCCAAATGCTCCTTCGATTTTCCCGAGTAAGCCAGACGTCGTGACAATCTGAAAATAGAAGGTGTTTGGACATCCGGACCCACAGACATATTAGCTCTCATTTTTCAGGTCAAACGCGAACAAAATACCGGAAAATTCTGAAAAACGTCGAAGTTGGTCTCCGCCTTGAACATTCCCGTACAAATCGCCGAGTATCCATCTTTTTCGATTCTCTCCACAATTCCCTTTCTGGATTTTCTACTGAATCTTTTCAGATTTTCAGGAGATTTTTCCTTCTTGAAAACTCCACTGAACGCGAATCGACATCCCTGTCCCGGTTGCTGTTCCAGCCGTGCGGCCATATAGGGAATACTGTAGTCATCGGGGAGATAAATAGATTTCTCGAAAGTCAGCAAAACTTGACACGGCGCCAGGAGAGACTCTAGGATTTCGAATTCTGCTTTGTCTGCGTCTCTCAGAAATTGACACTCTGCCATGATTGTCTCGAAGGCGACTGCCACATGGATTTTGGATTTCGACTTGATGGATTTTCGGAAGAATTGAATTGGGTCCACCGTAGCTAGAACGGATTTCTGGGGATTTAGAGATCCTGGGGGTCCACAGAGACATCTGGAGAATCTGGATTCATCGAAGGAGGGGGAAACAAGAAAGGCGGCTCGATTTCCAGCAGACACAGAGTCTACACGTTGTTTCCAGGATTCGAGGGTTTTTAGACGACGTCGTTCCGACAGGGTGGCGAATTCGATTTCCGAGTTTAGTCTGGAAAACTGGAGTGTATGCATATTTGTGTCAACTGCGGACATGGCATTGGATTTGACGCCGATTTTTCTAAACTTCCAAAAATTTAATTTCTGTTGTTCTGCTCATTTGGACCAAAATCCTGACACGATGACAAAAAATGTAGAAAGCTCACTTTAACACTCCTCGAATTACCGTCCCCGTAAGCACTGTGCCCTGTCCCTTAATCGAAAAACAGTGGTCAATTGCTATGAGAAATCTAAAATTCATTATTTTTGGTTTATAGTTTTAGAGGGGGCCCACGATTTCTCAGTGTCTCTCTGGGGCTCGAAAATCCTTGATTCAATTGCGATTTTCAGATTTTCCAGCATTTCTGCAAACTGAGGATGATCTCCTTGTTCAGTTCAGTCTACGAACCTTCTCGAAAAAATCCATCCGCCAAACTCATCTCAACAATCGGAGAGTTCTCATCGACGCCCATTGCTTTCAGTCCTTTTCGCACTTTTTTCGTGGATTCTTTGATCTGAAAGCTAGAAATTCGAATGATTTAGGTATTTCAGAAGTTGTAATTTGTAACTCCGCGTACCTTCTCCCTATCTGCCAAATCACATTTATTCAGCACTATTATAACTTGATTTGGGCAAAACTTCGATGCTAAAAGGAGATGTTCAGCAGTCTGTGGTTGAATCCCAGCGAGCACATCAATTATCTGAAAATTCCCAACTGCCAACTTTCAACCATTTCTTGTTTCACCACAATAGCCATATCGAATACTGTACTCGCAGCCAGTACCGCCCGAATCAACCCAGAATGACCTGGACAATCAATCAGTGCTAAACGTCTTCCAGATGCAGAAGTCATCGTTGAGAATCCCAAATCCAGCGTGTTTCTCCTAACGCCTTCTGACGCTCCAGATGATGATGTGGCGTGTGCGTCGAAGGCTGATGTTGATCCCATTTCTGCTATCCTCCGGGTTAACGTCGTCTTTCCTGAATCCACGTGGCCAAGGATTCCGACGTTTAGTGCTGTAGAGGTTGAGGGAACGGACGTCATCTGGATTCTGGATTCAAGTGTTTGAAAAACTCAAAAATCGCAAAAGTGCTCCAAAGAAAAATATGTATCCGAAGATTTTTAACCTAGAATTCTCAATTTGAAGACTGAACCAATAGAATTTGTATCCCGAATAAAAGCGAAAAAAATGCAGAAAAAAGCGAATAGTTACAGAGAAAATACTACAAGAAAAATCACTATTTTACAGAAGAGAGCAATAGGAATGTATTATGGGGGCGGGGCTTGAATTAAACATAAATTTTTGAGAAGTAAAGCGAAAACAGATTATGCAGAGAATCCCTGTGGATTCTTGGTTTGCCAGTTCCACAAATCCGCACACATCTCGTCGAGACCGTTCTCGGCACGCCATCCGAGTTTTTCTTGAGCCAAAGAGGGATCACAGTAGACGGAGGCGACGTCTCCGGGGCGAGGAACACCGATCTGGAAAAATTGGAATTTTTTGGAGGAACATCTTTTTCGCGGTCAAGAATGGCTTGAATCAAATCTGAAATCTATCCCACCTTGACTGGAATATCTCTTCCGCTGACTTTTTTCAACGCATCCACCATCTGTCTAACTGAATATCCGACACCAGTTCCCAAATTGTAGATCTCGGTTCCAACGTTTCCGACGGCCTGAAAATAGCATTTTTCAGATTGTTCGAAACTATTTATCTCACTGAATTTGGTTCCAAGACGTTTCAAAACCGGAAATTTCATGATTGAAAATTTCGAACCTAGATGTTTCAAAACCGGGATTTCACTCTCGAGAAGTGTCTTCAAATTTATTCGGATTTGGAACTTTTAGTTTCGTAACGTCTGCAATTGAAATGCCCGGTTTTGAAAGGTCCGTTTTTGAAGGTTTTGATATGCTCTGGAACACTGAATTCTGACTCACCTTGATCCGATCGAAAGCCTTGACATGTCCCTTGGCCAAGTCGACAACATGAATATAATCTCTAACTCCAGTTCCGTCTACAGTATCAAACTTGTCTCCATATATAGTCAACACTGGCAACTTTCCAATAGCCACCTGACTGACAAATGGCATCAAATTGTTGGGCACTCCCTTCGGATCCTCTCCAATGAGTCCTGACTTATGAGCACCGACAGGGTTGAAGTATCTCAAAAGGATCACATTCCATTCTGGATTCGCTTTCCCAACGTCGATGAGAATCTGCTCCATCATGTATTTGGTTTGACCGTAGGGGTTGGTGATGCCCTGTCCAGTTTGGGACTTTTCGGTGATCGGGAGCTCGGATGGAGGACCGTAGACTGTGGCCGAGGAGGAGAAGACAAAGTTCTTGACGTTGTATTTCAGGCACATCTGGAAATAATTGAGTGGTGGAAGAGGTTTGAAAGTATTTATTATTTGGAAAATTTCAGGTTACGAATAGGTCAAAATAGACTGAGTTACGGGTTACTGTAACTCTGTTATTTTTAAACCGATTCTCGTAATTTTAGGGCGAAAATGCAGTTTTCTCGATCAGTTTTCAACCATTTCTCGTCATTTTCGCCTCAAATCAAGCCATGCTCCAGCTTAATCTATCTCAGTTAGTTTGTGCACTGAACTTAGTAGATTTTAATTTGAAAAAACCTGAATAATATTGAAAATTCGCCAAGACAGTTTTCACTCCTTATCCTTGAATTTTGCACTGCAACACCGTTTTTTTCCGCTTCGCTCTCACCTGAATCAAGTTCAAACTGGCCACCAAATTATTGGAATAATAGCTCAACGGCTTGGCCACCGACTCTCCAACAGCCTTCAACGCTGCCAAATGGATCACTCCATCGAATTTGTTCTCCGAGAACACCTTCTCCAAAGCGGCACTATCACAAACGTCGACATTCTGGAAGGGGACCTCTTTTCCAGTGATCTGTGCCACTCGTTTCAGCGAAATTGCGTTTCCGTGCTCGTCTGTAACTACAGCATTTGAAGGGCGGGGTTTTGTGTAAATGGGCGGAGCGTGAGGGTTTGGGTTAAGCGGAAGCGGGGGATCATACCGGAAATCGCGTTGGCGAAATTGTCAATGCACAGGACCGTGTAGCCGGATTCGAGAAGCTCCAACACGGTGTGACTTCCTATGAAACCAGCGGCTCCGGTGACGAGGATGTGCATTTCTTCTGAAATAGGAATTAAGATTGACTGGGGCGAGGCCTAGAAAAGTTGGGAGAGAAAAGGGAGAACAGTTGAAAACGAGACAGAGAAACTACTAGGGAGACCGTAATATGGTCAATTTTGAAGCATTTTTGACTATAAACTATTTAAATTTTCTGGGCGTTTTCATGATAGAATAATTCGTCAACTCAGCTAACCTTCCCAATACCAAAAATGACGCTATTCTCCTACTATCACTGGCCACTTTTATATCACATTGATTTTTACGATCAACGCCCATTTTATCGGTCATCACAGACGATGACCTTATGATCTGTTCTGAGTGTCTGATGTTCAAGGGGGTGAGTGAGATCACTTTTTTTGCAAATAAAGAGATCAGAAAGCCTATTGATATGGGTTCAAAGTAACAGATAATACTGTCGGAGAATAGAAGATCAATGAGGATAGAGGCAGACGGACTACAAAACATGAAAATCTAAGAAGAGTTTTATGAATCTAGAGGAACTAGACAAATTTTGAACTTTCAGTTTGGTTCAAGAAATCAAAAGGTTTCAGAATCAATCTAGAAGAGTTCCCAATTATGAAAAATCAGAAATGTTGAACGTCTCAAAACGAACAACCTAATGACTTTAGGATGTTCAATTTGAGAAGTTCACAATTTTTGATTCTTCAGAATTCGGAGTTATTCTAAATTGATGCTGGAATGTTCTGACATCTTGAACCAAACTGAAAGTTCATATATTTCCTATTCTACCAATATTTGTCCTGGAAAATCTAACCTGCACCCAGGATCTAGTCTAATCTAAAGATCTATCTTATCATCTCTCCCTAGAAACAATGGAAAATCAGTCAGGAATAAGAAAAGATCTTCTGAATCTCGTTGTCCTCTTCTCTTCTTCTCATTCTGCAGTTTTATATAGGCCACGAGAAGGAGAGAGTGCTGCGTGTATGCCACGTTCCCCCTTTTCTATTGTTGTCTTCTCTGCATCTCTCACTTTTCTTATGTCTCTAGTTTATGTGTTCTAAAAGTTCTGTACAATCAGCACAACAAAACAAAACAAAAAGCAATTTTTGAATTGAATTATTGACTATTTCCACCCCCTCAAATGCACGCATCATGATCATCCATTAGGCTGATCAATGTTGAATTTCAGGTTTAGCTGATAAGACATGAAAAAAGAGCAAAAATGATTTATTGATAGGGAAAAAAGAGACGGAAATCGACCCGGATGAGCGTTGACAAAACGGAAAGAATTGGAAAGTGAGGAAATGGAGGAAAGTTTTTTGTAAAATAGCAAAACTTTCATTGTTTGTTCAGCTAGGTTCGGCTTGCAAGCTTCAGAAGTTTGCAGGTCCGAAACTAAGCCTTTGGCTTAAGTTTAGCTAGAAATTTTCTAGATTTCCTCCTCCATTTTTTATGAGAATTACCACAATTTATAAAAACCAATAATGGAAGCCAGCAAACTGAAAGTAGCACTCTGTCGCATCGACAACTTTCCAGCCCACAAGAATTTATGAGGCAAGCTATTGAGTCCACTGATGAAGTCTGAAGACAGCCCGACCAGAGTTAAAACATCCTCTTGAGATTTCTCGATTCCCTTCCGATAGATTATCCTCAACTGCCGCAAAATTCCATTGACCAATGCAGATAGCCAAAGGTACAGACACCATTTGTAGAGCCTAGCCGAATCAAAGGAGAGCAATTTCGCATCACTGAGCCACGCCAGAAGCTCCACTACTCCATAGACTGTGTAGATTCCTGTGACTGCTGCTCCAGTGAAGAATTCCATGGGATCTCCGATTCTTCCAGAATCAAACGCTTGCCACATTTGACGACAGGATTTTAGCATTGAGGGATGGTTGAACTGCCGGGAGACGAGACGGGCAGCACTGAGCTGCTTGGCCAGGGCAAGAATCTCTTTTGAAGCATCTGGAGCCGTTGTGGAGCGGAGTTGGAGGTAGAAGGCGAGGGATCGGATGGCTTTGTCTCTTCCAGCATAGGAAGATAGCACTGTGGAGAGATGGTCCATATTGGTATTGAGATGAGCCAATGTTGTAGAGTTCATGGTTTTTGAAACTGAATGAATGATAATGAAGACTTCTAGACCAAATATCAGCTCGAAATTGAGAACAAAAGTTACAAAGAAAAATCAAACAAAATGAAAACTCCAAAATTGGAATGGAAAAAAACCCCTCTGAAAAGGTCTAAAGGGTATTTTAATGATGTCGAAGTCTTATCACGTCGAAGTCTTATCACTATATTGTAGCCAATTCTTTCTTTTAAGGAAAAGACAATGTGATCACCGCGCCGCTGTTTTCTCTGCGTTTCCTACTGTCTCCACTACATTGGACTCTTTGGAACATGTAGTCCATACCTGTGATTTGACCTCGGAATCCAAATCCGCTAGAGGGTGCCTGGAACTAAAATAAGAATGGAAATTGAGATTATTGAGTTTATGAGCAGGAATGATCAAAGGTGAACACATCCGATTCTGGTATAGATATATGCCAAATTATAGAGGGTTTTTCATTGACAACAAGTGGGGGAGTTTTTGAAATTTTGGGAAAAACAGGAGAAACAACAAAGAGGGAAAACAAGGTAATAAGATCAGAGACAAAGTGATAAAAGTATATCTAGAGCATGCTCTCGATGAGAGTATCTCTGAGCTGATTGCTGATGCTCGTCGGCGCTCCTTGCTCCCCGAGCTTGAAAATCGACTCGACGACGGAAAGTTCAGTGGAAGTGGAGTCCAATCCGCAGAACGCCACCCAATCGTTGACGACCATTCCAGCTCCGATGAGCTCGGATCCTCTGTTAACGGTTCCGGCGACGACCGGGATTTGAAGCAATGCGGCGAGTTCTCTCTGTGTCTCTGGTGGGGTACGGGCGGCTACGAGACATCCGTTGGAGCTGAGCGTACAATAACTGCCGACGAGAGAGTTCTGAGCGAGACTGACACGGAACACTTCGACTTTCAAGACTTCCACGAGCGCCTGGAACAAAAATCAGTTAACAAGATACTTCCTCGGTCATCGCTCCCACCTGCTCGGTCTCTGCACTGATCTCTGCATGAACAATAGCAACGTGATCATTGCAAGCGATGACGTTTCCCAAAGCGGAGAGACGTTCGTCGACACGACGAATGGCAACCTCGTCTGGAAGTGAATTTCTGAGATGTTGAAGTTCCTGATCTGTGGTGGCATTTGGGACGAGAAGTCCGTGACGGTTTCCTGAAAAAATTAGTTTTGATAGGATCAAAAATCATCTAGAAACTCACCAACTGTGAGTCTTCCGACAATTCTGGTCGAGTTGATGGAGGTGTGAACGACTGGGATCAGGTCGCTAAGTTCGGCCTCCAGAGTACTGTAAAAGTTCTGAGTTCCACCCACGCCGACAAGGCAGTAGCTGTTGGTAAGCGTGCAGAAGACGCCGACGTCGTTGGATCCTTCATAGTCAACGCGAAGAGCCATGGTGAACGGGAAAGCTGAAAAGCGTTGGTTGTAAAAAGAAAAAACATTTAGGAAAAAAATAATAAGAAGAACTGATCCTGATGAGAATTGTTTTCAATAATATCAACTTTTGAAAGTAGAAGAGTGGTGAGAGAAAGAGAGAAGATAAGTTGCGACCAAACTTCAAAATGTTGTGCAATATTGAACAACATTGAAATCTCTAATTTCCCAATTATTCTTTCTGTCAAATTGCTCAGGAACAGTCGCTAAGCTCAAATTTTGACCCAGAAACCAACGAAAACCAAGAAAAATCTACTAAATTTTAGTTTTAGGGGTCAAAATGGTGCCGGAAAAAGTTTCGGAAATTTTTGACAGTCCGCAAGCGCGCTCTAGCGGATCGGCATTTCGGAGTGTCGTTTGGAACATTTTTGTCAGCATTTCAATTATTTTTCTACTTTTCGTTCTTCATACATTTTCTTTGCACTTTTTCTCTAGTTTTTCATCACAGAAATGTAAATAAAATAAACGCTTTATCAAATTCTAGTGCAAAATGGCCGCTACCGACGTCAAGAACACCGTCGCACACATGGATATGGACCGCGGAGGCGCGTTCGACTTCTCCAACTGCATTCGTAATCAGGCGATGTGCAAGTTGGGAGCCAAGGGTCCAAAGCTGACAAGTACTGGTACCACAATTGTCGCTGTTGCTTACAAGGTTTTTCCAACGAAAATATGATGTTAATTCTAATTATTCGAATTCCAGGGAGGACTTGTGATGGGAGCCGATTCTCGTGCCACCGCCGGAAACATCATTGCCGACAAGCACTGCGAGAAAGTTCACAAGCTCACCGAGTCTATCTATGCTTGTGGAGCCGGAACCGCCGCCGATCTCGACCAGGTCACCAAAATGTTGTCTGGAAACCTCCGTCTGTTGGAGTTGAACACTGGCAGAAAGGCACGCGTCATCACTGCTCTCCGTCAAGCCAAGCAGCATCTTTTCAACTATCAGGGATACATTGGAGCATATTTGCTCATCGGAGGAGTCGATCCAACTGGACCACATCTTTACATGTGCTCCGCCAACGGAACCACCATGGCCTTCCCGTTCACCGCTCAGGGATCCGGATCCTACGCGGCAATTACCATTTTGGAGCGTGATTTCAAGACAGACATGACGGTAATTTTTGCCTTGAAATATAGTTGAACATTCTTGATTGTTTAGAAAGAGGAAGCCGAGAAGCTGGTGCAGCGCGCGCTGGAAGCCGGTATGCACGGAGACAACGCTTCTGGAAACAGTTTGAATCTGGTGGTCATTGAGCCGAATGAGACAGTCTTCAAGGGACCAATTGTGCCAGAATTCTGCAAGCGACCAGAGCCAAACGATCTCGCCTACAAGTTCCAGACAGGCGCCACCAAAGTGATGAAATTCAAAACCTACAAGTACGATGTCGTCGAATCCATGGATATCAGTCACTAAATTATCATTATTCCATGTGTGTGTGTGTACTTTCCCTCTATTTATTTATTTTCTTTCTTTTTCCTTTCCCTTCCGTTTCGGTGTCGTCGGTGATTATTTTTCGGTCATTTTTTGCACCCACCGCGTCTTCTTATCCACTTGTTTTATACCTTTCTTTCCAAAATATAAACTATTGATTTCTCGGTCTTTCATTTTTTCCAAAATTCGAATAAGAATGAAAAGTGAGCGCAGTCAACTAAAACTTATTTTAACTGATTGAGAGTTACTAATTCATGCATTTATAGCAAACATATTTGATACATTTTCTATTATATTTTCAGTTAGTTTTTACATCTTTGGATCCAATTTTCATTGAGTCGTGCTAAAATCTAGCCAGATTTCTTCGAAAAAGCTCACAAAAAAATCTCGTTTGAATTCCCGCCACCGACTTAGATGTGCAGGTCATATGGCAAACAGGCTCCGCCCACTATTCGGTGGCGGGAAAATTCATTTTTTGTTTCGTTTTTGCTTCTTCTGATGACTCAATGTTTCATTCGCACTCATTCTTATCGTTCGCCATTCGAAAAATTTCAAGTCCTTATCATTTTTGGCGTCATTTTTCAACTATTTTCTCTATTTCCGACGTGTTCTCCACCCTAGGATTCTTTGCTGGAATGTTGTTTTCGATCCATCAGAGAGTTACGAAATGCAAACGTTTCAGTTCGTTTTCTTCAACATATCAAGCGAGAGTCTTTTCGTATTTCACCACCGAACTTGGTGAGTTTGTCCCCTCCATCGTTAAGAAGTGTGTCCGAAACATTGCGAAACATTCTTCCTTTTCTCTGCGCCTCATCTTCTGTTCCACCTCGTTGGCTCTCTTTGGGTCCTCCGCTGCTGGCTTTTTGCATTCATTTCAATCCTAACTCTCCAACTGGCGCAATGCTATTTCATCATTTCGCCGGTCCCCTTTTGCAATCGATGAGTTGGTCGCCGCCGCAGTGACCGACCACTGCTGTTGTCCTTCCATTCCACTCCCTCGTCTCGTACACACACTCCTCGCACACAGCCCGTTTTTTGTCCTTTTCTCCTCAGTTTCCTTCTCAACACGATTGCGGCGCGTTCTCCTTCCCATTTGGTATTACTCCTCACTAACCCCCCTTTCATTCTTTTCTCGTTGCATTTTACGCTCCTAACACTCTATTTTCGTATTATATCTTTTTCTTTTTGCAGAGAAGAATGCGTGAGGTCATCTCTATCCACGTCGGACAAGCCGGAGTCCAAATCGGAAATGCTTGCTGGGAGCTTTACTGCCTCGAGCACGGAATCCAGCCCGATGGAACCATGCCAACTCAGTCCACCAACGAGGGAGAGTCCTTCACCACCTTCTTCTCGGACACCGGATCCGGCCGTTACGTGCCAAGATCCATCTTTGTCGACCTCGAGCCAACCGTCGTTGACGAGATCCGCACCGGAACCTACAAGAAATTGTTCCATCCAGAGCAGATGATCACCGGAAAGGAAGACGCCGCCAACAACTACGCCCGTGGACACTACACCGTCGGAAAGGAGCTCATCGACACCGTCCTCGACAGAATCCGCCGTCTCGCTGATAACTGCAGTGGACTTCAAGGATTCTTCGTATTCCACTCGTTCGGAGGAGGAACCGGATCCGGATTCACTTCCCTTCTCATGGAG
The DNA here is from genome assembly GCA_963932045.1 of Caenorhabditis sinica. Lineage (NCBI taxonomy): Eukaryota > Metazoa > Nematoda > Chromadorea > Rhabditida > Rhabditidae > Caenorhabditis > Caenorhabditis sinica. The sequence goes on from OZ009942.1 coordinate 129,002, forward strand.
CGTCTTTCCGTCGACTACGGAAAGAAGTCCAAGCTTGAGTTCTCGATCTACCCAGCTCCACAAGTCTCAACCGCCGTTGTTGAGCCATACAACTCTATCCTCACTACTCACACCACTTTGGAGCACTCTGATTGCGCCTTCATGGTCGACAACGAGGCTATCTACGATATCTGCCGCAGAAACTTGGATGTTGAGCGCCCAAGCTACACCAACCTCAACAGAATCATCTCTCAGGTTTGTCATCACCAGTATGATTTCCCTTTCTTAATTATCAATCCTTCAGGTTGTGTCCTCCATCACCGCCTCTCTGAGATTCGATGGAGCCCTCAACGTTGATCTCAACGAGTTCCAGACCAACTTGGTCCCATACCCAAGAATCCACTTCCCACTTGCTGCCTACACTCCACTTATCTCCGCTGAGAAGGCTTACCACGAGGCTCTGTCCGTCAGTGACATCACCAACAGCTGCTTCGAGCCAGCCAACCAGATGGTGAAGTGCGATCCACGCCACGGAAAGTACATGGCTGTGTGCCTCTTGTACCGTGGAGACGTTGTGCCAAAGGACGTCAACACCGCCATCGCTGCCATCAAGACCAAGAGAACGATCCAATTCGTCGACTGGTGCCCAACTGGATTCAAGGTCGGAATCAACTACCAGCCACCAACCGTTGTGCCAGGAGGAGATCTCGCCAAGGTGCCACGCGCCGTGTGCATGCTCTCCAACACCACAGCCATCGCTGAGGCCTGGTCTCGTTTGGACTACAAGTTCGACTTGATGTACGCCAAGCGCGCCTTCGTCCACTGGTAAGTTGCAGTCACTTTCATCATGATCTCAGTTCTAACATTCGTTTTCCAGGTACGTCGGAGAAGGAATGGAGGAAGGAGAGTTCACCGAGGCTCGTGAGGACTTGGCTGCTCTCGAAAAGGACTACGAGGAGGTCGGAGCCGACTCCAACGAGGGAGGAGAGGAAGAGACCGAGGAGTACTAAGCGATTCCACCATATCTCCAAACTGCCACACCCCGATAACACCTGACCGTCCGTATTTATTTTCACAGTTTTATGACAATAAATCTTGTAATGTATATGAACTTTTTTGTGTTACCACCACCTCTGTAAATGAATGAAAGTTGAAACACTTTACACGTGTATTTCCAAAATGGGTTCCAAAAGAAAACGGCAGTGCAGCGGCGCAAAGTAAACATTGAAACACCCAAGATTTGAACAGCTTCGTCATCTCTCGAAAAGAGCATCAGAAATCGGATACTTTTTAGTTACAGGAAGAAAGAAATAAATGGCTGGGCATGTGAATGGGAATTGCGTTCCGTCGCAAACGGCGACGATGATTCTGCCACATGTCGGCGATGAGGAAGAAGGCGTCGGACAGTTGGTATCGGATTTGAAGGAGAAGGGAACGAATTTCGTTTTATTGGACAAAACACCACAGATACTCGAGTTGCAGACGATTCTCAAAGATAGGTAGGAACTCGATGAATCTAGGACAATTTTGCCTGAAAATGACTCAATTTTTTCGAATTTTGCATTACAATGAAGCTTTATAACATCAATGAGAATTCAAAAACTGAGAGTTTCTTCATTTTCAGAACAACAAATCACTCTGACTTCGTGTTCAACGCGGATCGTCTGATGCGTTTGGTGATCGAAGAGGGTCTGAATCATTTGCCATTCACCGAGCACACAGTCACCACACCAACCGGATTCAGATATGAGGGAATTCAATTCAATCGAGGAAATTGTGGAGTATCGTTGTGTAGAAGTGGAGAAGCGATGGAAGTGTCGTTGCGACAGTGTTGTCGATGTATTCGTATTGGAAAGATTTTGATTGGTACGGGAATGCTCAAAAGTAGTAGAATCTTCTCGAAGTCTCTTTTCTAACTATGTCATTTTTGCTTGATTCGGTTTACTGGTTCTGGAGATACATCTTATTTCAAAATCCAATTCTCACGTATTTTTTTCCAGGCGACGAACAAAAAGTCCTCTACGCCCGTCTCCTGCCAGACATCCAATCGAGACGTGTATTGTTGCTGTATCCAACTATTGGGTAAGTTTCTTAAAATTGCAGGACGATTTCTCAACTTCGGCTGGAAGCAATTCGCTTCATTTTCAGCCAGAAATAACGAGAAAATCTTGATAACCCTCGAAGTTATACTTGCCCAATTTTTAGGGTGGAGCACATTTGTTGCATTATCTACCTTTCATTATTAGAAATGCAGACGATTTCCTTCATTTTGAGCCAAGTAATCAGGGAATTGCTTGAAAAACGGCTGAGATGCAGCGTTTTGAAGAAAGAATGACTTATCTTTGTCAACGATTTTCAATCATTTTTACACATTTTTCATTCCAGATCCGGAACAACAGTATGCAAGGCGATCGAAGTTCTGAAGGAGGCTCGTGTACCCGATGAGAACATCTATCTTGTGTCCCTTTTCATCTCACCAACCGGCTTGAAAAATATCACCCGAAAGTATCCATACATCACTGTCGTCGCTTCGGATATCACTTCTCTCTATCCTAATCATTTTTCAACCAGCTATTTTGGAGCTGTCTAGAGCTCTAGAATGTTCTTGTAGTGTGTAGTCCACCCTCTTTGTTGATTTCTCTTTTTAATGTTCATCATTTTCATTTCCAGTTTCAATCCTCACAGTATTTTCAAATATTCACTTTCAAATTTTCGATCTTTATTTTCCCTTTGTTTTTGCTGCTCTCTGGCATTATACTTTCCCTCTAACACATGCATTTCTGTTCCTAGTTTGTGTAGATGTAGTTTGGTCTAGCCACTACAAACTATGATTTTCATAACTACTTTGTTTTGTTACACAGTTTACACCAAGAATAAACCTTTTTTTGTGAAAGCGGGGTTTTTCTGCACTTTTGCGTCAGAGCGTTAGTACTTGAAATTGCGAGCAATGGCATCAGATTTGACGCGCAAGAGGAAAAAACGGAAGCAACTGGGATTTCAAAATTAGATGCAGAGAAATTAGATGTGGGATAAAGCCATCATTGAGATCAAAAATTTCCATTTTGATCTACTACTTCGGCGGGAAACTTTTCTATTTCTTGTCGTCCACTCATTTTTCTGCTTTTTCGTCGAATTTTCAGTGTTTTTCCGAAACTTACGGTGATTTTCAATTCTTTGAATTCTTCAAACCGCTCACCCATTTTTACACACAATATTTTTCTCGTTTTTCAGCTCAAAAATGCATCCATCCGAATGGTCTTCTTCCGCCTACAAGGCAAGCAATTTCGAAAACGGTCGTCCGCGTGCCAGTAGCGACTCGACGAACACATACAAAAAGCCAAGATTCAGAAGCAGAAAGGGGCGACAATTTGGCGCCGGATGGGATGCTGACGCCTCATTCAATTCTTCTCACAACGCATCGTTCAACAACTCTTTTAATGAATCCTTCAATGGATCTTTCAATGGAGGTGGGTCTTCTCTCAATTTTGGCAAATTTTTGAGATCTTTATGCATTTTTTCGTCAGTGTGTCAATTGCGGACCATAACATTTGAGAACAGTGACTAAAACTTGACATTTTGAGCAGAAAAAAGCTATTTAGCTTATCATGAAAAGCCCTGTTTCACAAACAATTGTTCATTTTTTGCTGTTTTTCAGAGCGCCCGAAAAAGAAAAGGAACGACGACTGGGCCAATAAATCCTTCAACGATGCCTCCTCTTCAAATCGTCAACGCCGTGGCCGTGCCAGCAGCAGCAACAGTGACTCCAAGTATTACCATCAAAATCAGAATTTCACGAGATGGGGACCACCTCGTTTCGGTGCCAGCTGGGAAGCGAATGCCATAGCTAACCGCAGTTTCTCTGGAATCGGCTCCGTCAATAAAAATCCGATGGTTAAGGCTGAGCAATCCGAAAATTGGCAGGAGAAGCGACAGCCAACCCATTCTTCTCAAAGCGACTTTCACTACACGGGAGGATATATGAGTACGAAGCCATGCCGAGCCCAAGAATACTTCCGTGGAGAGACCTCTTCCAAAGTCTCAGAAAATGACTGGAATTCTTTTCGCGATTTTCACATGCCGAAAAGATATGAGCAAATCAGTGGACAAACTTCGAATAGTTATAACAAGCCAAAGGACTCAAATCAGTCAAGATTCAGAAACAACCTTCACGAAAGGCCTGGAGACAGTCAAGGTCGAAAATCTTCTACTTCTTTTGACTGGAAACGGAAAAGGGATTCTGGAGATCAACTGGAGGCTCAGCTCGGACCAAACGACTCGTTCTGCTCCACAAGAAGCATGGGTTCTCGTGATAATCACTGGGATGCGGGTACAACGTGTCACGAAGGTGAGGAAACCAGGGTCCGAGACGTTTTTCAACTGCGACGATCCGCAACAAAACGATCGAAATTTTTGTAAACAGTCTACCTTACAATTTAAACTTCTCAGATTTTGATAGTTGAGAAATGTCCAGCTGAGAAACGTCGGGGAGCCAAATTTCAAAATAGCTAATAACAATATTAATTTTGCAGAGAATCCTCGGTACCACCACTTCTACGAGAACGATGGCGAGTCAGTGAACAACGAATCGAGTCAACTATCGGAAAAGGATACATTCTATCAATACAGAAATGTGGATTGGTCGATGACAAGTGTCGATGAGGGAGATTTGAATGCAACTGGTCCTTTGGATGACTCGATTCTCACGGAAAATGAGGACACCCTGGATACTACTGGATTGTCGGATAGAAGTTTTGGAAGTCAGACATCGTCTTGCTCGAAGAAAAAGAGTTCTCGAAAAGTTCTATCTGCTCTGAACAAGACATTCGCTGGTTTCGAGATGCGAGGTCCCTCGCCAATTATCGAAGTTGATGAGGAGGCTTATACTCCGGTTGGAGCCAGAGTCAAAGGGGGTGAGCATTTTTTATTGTGGAAAATCTAGATTTCAAAGATTCCAGTAAAAAACTTGCTTAAAAACATCGAAAAGCGCCTTAAGATGAACACAAATAACGAAGCTCCGCCCACTTTTTGGAAATCTCGGGCAATGTATTTTGGTTCAATTTAGAGCTAAGTTTCCGGGATTTAGAGTTATTTTTCAGATTCTTCATTGTGATATGCAAATTCAGTCTACATTTTTACATGGAAAGTCGTCAAAATTAAAAATTTAGGAATACAGAATTTTGACGTCTTCTGTATTATTTTGAATTTTTGGTATTTTCGGTGTTCTATGTAAAAATGAGTGAAGATTTCAAATGTATCCATTAGATATTTAGCTCAAAAATTGCTCTAAATCCCGACAAATTTGCTTCAAAGTGAACCAGAATTCATTGAGTGAGATCCTCCAAAGTGGGCGGAGCTTCACTGTTTCGGCTCATTTAGGAGTCTTTTTGAGGCTTTAACGTAATTTCCATACTCTTAATGTCACTTTTTAACTCAACACAAATTGTTCCACATATTAAAGCAAATCAAATGTTGAACAAATTAAAAATTTCAGAAAAAACTCCACTTCGCAACAAGCCCAAAATCGATATCAAGGAGGATCACTCGCTGTTGGCAGAATTCGAAGCGTTGAGTCTGGCGGGAAAAGTTAACAGAAAGACGCATTCGCCTTCTCATCTGAAGTCCTCAGAGCCTCCTTTGTTATCTGAAGTCAACGAGGATTTGGGCAAAAGTTGGCAAGATCTCTCTACTATAGAAAAGGAGCAGCCGAGTCTCAAACGATCCAAGTGAGTTCTCCGCATTTGGCGTCAAATCTGTTCTCAGTCAGAGAGCTCCCACGTTAAAATGCATACACTTGTTGCAAGCCGAAATGCAAACATTACATTTTTTCAGATCCTGCGACGTCTTCCTCCCCGACAAGGTTCACTCTTCTACATCTAACTATCTTCGAAAATTCACGAGAGAACAGATCTGGCATCCGGAGATCAGAGAGATTCCTGACGTCGTTCCATCTTCTGACTGGCGGTACTGGACAACAATGGCCAAGTCGTCTCTTCTCATCGATGTCAACCCAAACTACCCCGTCGGAAAATATATTGTCCATAATGGTCTCATCACGAAGATGCCCTTCATTATCGTAATCTCCAACCACGTTCTCTACTACAATCAAGAAGCACAACGTGTCGCAATGTGCCCGTCCTTCGAATTCGATCTCATCCCGTACGCCTCCTGCAACTACGGAGAAGTGGTCCCCGGTGTGTACGAGTTTCTTGACAAGAACGATATGGCGTACGGTTTGGTGTATGGACATGTTGCACGGATGACGAGAGTTGTCAATAGAGTGCCACCCAAGGACTACAATCAGGATATTCCGATGAACATGTTGAAAACACTTCGAGATAGATTCTTGAAGGAAGAGGAGGAGCACTAACTTATTTGTGATTGACTTATTACTATGATTATCTTTTCCATCTTTTACATTTTGTTACCTCTTGTAAGATATACTTTTTGTACATAAATAAAACCTGGTGAATAGTAAACAAGTTTTTGAATTTCGGTCTTTATGGGGCTCTATGCGAAATCTTTGGAAAATTTCAGTTCCGCTGGCATTCATCTACGCTCCAGAATCCTAGATTTGGCTGCGTGGTACTGTGGCAGTGCCAGCCCACACCAAGCGGAAGGATGCGATTTCAAACCCTATGTTATCCCATAATTTTTCAACCTTCTCTTGTAAATATAACTATTTTGAACATGGCGGAGCTGAAAATGCCCTCCAAGAATAATCCAGAAAAGTGTCAGACGTTTTTCCAGACTTTTTCAGCTACAAACTACGAACAAAAAACATGTGAAGAGGAAGACTTATTTTTTTTTGATCTTACGACACCTTTTTTCCTGGACCAAACATTAATAATGGATGACTCACTTTGAAGTAGAAAAAAGAAACAAAAAACGTTTTTGGAAAATTTGGATTTTTGGATATTTTCAAAAATTTCCTGGTTTTCGATTTTGGGTTTCTGAAGAGACTACAAACTTTTGGAAGAAAAAAAATTGAATAAGAATGAATGACTTGAGAGAGAACTTCTTGGTTTCCGGTGGCAACCAACCTCGAAATCTTTGAAGAACCTTTTTTTTTGAAAACTTTTTTCTTTGGATTTTTAAAAAACAACCTTCTTTTCAATTTCCGCAAAAAAAACTTCCAATTAGATCTGACCCAAATCGAGTCTGAGGGTTTCGAGGAGAATGGAAAAAGTTTTGGATTTGGAAAAAATTAATTAAAAGTTCTATTTTTTCATAAAGTAGAGTGAGTAAGATGTATAGGTTTTATATGAGAATTTGAAGGATTACTGCACTTGAACCCTGATTTTCAAAATTTAAAAGTTGCTTGTCTGTCTGTGCGTCTGTTTGTCCAACGATGTTCTTACTTATGGCTAATTGAAGTTGTCTGATCAGCTGTTTTTGGGTTACTCTTTTTTCACTTTTCTGTAATAAAATTTTTCTCGAGAAATTTGATTTGTTTGCGAAAAATGAAAACAGGCCCAGATATTTAGAATTTTTGAGTCTCGAAAGATTTCTGAGATTCTAAAAATCTGAAAGTTGGCATTTTGAACTTTTGCCTCTCCGACGTCTGAAATTCTCAATCTATTGATATTTTGACTGAAGACCATCTCTTCAATACTTTACAAAAAGAAGAAAGTCTTGTTTGCTGTACCCATATACTATCAACTCTATTATAATGTAGATTCAACATTCAAAGAAGACGGCAAAAAATTGAAAAATATTTTTGTCGTCTTCGATTTGTTGAACTTTTCTATTTGAATATTTTTAATACAAGTTTGTTATCTTGAACCTATAAATTCCATACTAGTCATCGCAACGGAAGAAAGTTTTGAAAAGAAAACACCCATTTCAAAACAACAAGAAGATAATTTTTAAAAAGAAATAGCATCTTTTTTTGAAATTTTTCGCATCATTTTTTCCTTCTAAACACCCAGTTTCTTACAGTACCTTTTATTTTTAGTTTCCAAAAGATGATCTTCCGAATCCTCTCTTCAAAAGATCCCACCCATATCAGAAATGCCTTCTAGTACTTCTTATCAATCGTTTTCATTTTCCGTTTCGAGGAATTTCTTCGTTTTTTCTTCATGGATACTAATCGGGCGTATCACCCACAAATTGATAATGATGATGTGATATTGGAAAGGGAAACTTTCAAAAAAAAAAATTAACCGATTTCTCGAAGAAAGATCAAAACTTTTGAGGAATAGAAGATGATCATTTCATTCAGAATCTACCCTGTTTTTATAGTCTAGAATATCAGGATCATAGAATTTTGAACTCTGAAAATAACAGCCTTTAGAACAGAATAACAGGAAAATTCAGTATTTCAGCATCTCACACTCAATTTTCCGAAGATCCCCACCGTACATCTCGCCCCCTTTTTCCCTTTCCTTTCCCTAATATATCATTGTTTTCCAGCTAATTAAACAAATTGCTCAATTCTCCCTCATTTCGGGTGCTCTTCTCTTCTATATTTACTGTCCACACATATAATTTTGGATACATTTTTATTACTATTCACCTATTTATTCGAAACTTTGAACATCTGAAAGAAATGAGAGTCAACTATTATGTCATGGTATTCTGTTTGGTTTTTGGTTAGTTTTGAGATTCAAAGATGTGTCAAAGACGCACGAGACCGAAAAATCAAAATATTAGATTAGAAGACTGTTTTCCAGGAATTATAGCCAATATCTATGTTATCGTCAAGCTGAATGTTGGATCTAATATTTTTGAATATCTTCAAAAAATTCAAAGTCTCAACAACCAGATTGCTCTACCAAAATGTGAAATCGATGTTGATAATTTGCTGAATTTTATCGAGAATCGTCATTTCTTGGAGTTAGAGGAAAAAGAAATATCGAGGCAGAAGTCGAATCATGAGAAGAGTTTACAAACTATGCTTTTCGCTTTTCCAACGGCCGGATTGGGTGAGTATCGGGAATTGCAAAATCACCCCCAGACGCGCTCACATACATTTTTGCAGGAAACAAGCTGTTCGAGATTATCTCTCTTCTTGGAATCGCTGAAACTCTACAAAGAAACCCAGTTATAAATGCGACAAATCCCGATTACATCAGTGTTCTATCCAGAAGTATTCAGCCAATTTTCCCAAAGCTGGTGGAGGAATTTCATCTGAAAATCATACCGGTAGGTCCACAAAGTGATAGAGAAAAAAGCGTCAACATATTTTGCCGACGCGTTTCCGGTGTTTATTCAGAAATGCACCATTCTCCATCTGCTGACGAACTTCTCATTTTCAGCCAACTACCATAATCCACAAACAGACCAACTGGGGAGCCTGCTGCAGGTTTGATGACCCACGAAAATTTGTGAATATGACAGATCAACATTTGATGTTGGATGGTCACTACTTTCAGGTAGATCAGAAAGACACCAGAAGTGTGCCAGCATTCAAATTTCAGAGTTTCAAATACTTCCATCACATTCGGCCGAAAATCCGCGAGTTGTTGGCTCCTAGTAAGCTCACTGCAGTCAGAGCAGAAATTTTGCTTCCCGCGAAGCATAGGAATGATTTTTTGTGAGTGTCGGGAATTGTTCCTAGACACTAAAAATGCGCCAAGGCACAAGAAACATCCCAAAAAGTCATTACTCACACAATTCTTGATCTTTCCAGAATCTGTACCCACGTCCGTCGTGGTGACTTCCAATACGATGGAATCCACCAACCTTCTGATGCAACATTCACCCGGGCAGCTACTGATTTTCTAGTGGAATTGTGTAAGAATACATAGTTAAAAAATGATTTCACGAAACTTTCTAGATCAACCCTCTCACCCACGGGTTACTGTAGTTGTGCTCGGCAACGATATCAACTTTGCTCATACAGTTTTTGAAGGTTGGCGAAATTCCGAATCTTGGCGCACTTTTTGATATCATTTTCAGATCGAACCGAAAATTTCACATTCCTTCTAAAACCCAATGCCACTGCCTACAACTACAGTATTCCACTATCATCTCCCAAGTATACGGTAGGTGTACTAAAAACGTACTTATAAAAACTCAAAAAATTTTCAGACCATCCTCACCCCAACTCTAACTCCAGAAATTGATCTCGGGTTTTCTAGACTTTTCTGCGATGTGACTCTAATTACAGGTACAGTAATCCAATTAGTCTACTGTGATCCGCTTTTTTTCTAGCACCATCTTCAACGTTCGGCTGGTGGTTATCCTATCTGTCAAAGAGGAATTCAAAAACTTATTATCGAGATATGGTGGAATCCAAAGATGGGGTAAGATCACCAAAAATTTTCTGAGATTCTGAGAGGAAAGGCACTAGAACTGTGTCAAGTGTTTAAAAGTGCACCAAGAGATTGAAAATGCGTCTAGGCACTAGAAACACTCCATCTCTCCAAAAATGCGCCAGACCACCGAAAAAGCTTCAAGGCACCAAAAACGCGTCATAAAATTACAGTAACCTAAATATTCGAATTTCCAGGTACTTCGAGAAATGCGAGAAGAAGACTTCTACCCACCCGACTGGATAAAACTAAAAACCGATGAGAACTCTGGAAAAATTAGGAGATTTCTATAGTTGTTTGTTACTGTTCTATTTATAGCTGGATTGTTTCACTTGAAAAACGGGTCATAAACTTCTAGACTGTGATTTGGATTTTGCGTGGAATCAAAATTTTGAAACATTTTCCAAGAAAATAATAAAAAGTTTCAAGAGAATTTATTTCTGAGAAATTTTTCATATGTACACCAAAACGAAAAAGAAATGAGTTCAAATACGCAAAGCACAGAGGATAAGGAAAAGAGCAAGATTTTCGAATCAGTAAGTCAGGGGAAACGAGAAATGCGCAGTTTCAGATCCTTGATTTCTCGTGCGTTAACACACTTTCAGTGTTTTTCAGACATCAATAATATTTTCATCGCTAATGATATTCCTCGCTCTACTGATGATTCTTCTCAACTGGCGTCTCTCGCGGCGGGTCCTGGCACGAAAGAAGCATCCTACAGTAAGAAAGTTGCGAAAAATGTTGATAAAAGCACGGGCCGCTGTGAAGACTGGCATGTTGACACCGATTGAGACTGTGATTTTGGCACTGGAGGCAGGGATGACATTGGAGGAGGTTCGATTGGAATATGTTAGTGCAAATGGGACGAAGGAGGAGATTTTGGAGTGAGTTAGGGAGAGGCGCGGGAAATGCGTCAAGGATCTGAAAATGCGTCAAGGATCCAGAAATGCGTCAAGGCGCGAGAAATGTGCCAAGAATCCAGAAAGGAGTTGAAGATCTAATAGTGCGTCTAGGGACCCTTGATGCACTTTTAGTGCTTTGATTCATTCTCAGTTTCTGATGGTGATTTCAGTTCACTGAAAACATTTTGGGCTGGCTTCTCGGCGCAGGTCATGCATCTTTGAACGTTTTTGGTGACTTGCCGCAGATCTGGCTCTTGACGCACTTTCTGCTCCTATCCCGAAAACGCGCTAACTAATCCACAATTCGTCAACAAACTCCTTCCAGAAGCGTCTTTGGAAAACTAGCCGACAACAAATTCTTCGCCCGTCTCATCTCGAGTAGTCGATTCATGGAGACCGGATACGCCAACGAGAAAGTTTTCATTGATTTATGGAAGAGTGAGAGCTACCGTGAGCTTATTCTGACTGTAAGTCAAGAACCAGACAAGCTAGCAAAAAGTTGCCAACTACAAAACTGCTTGTTTTAAAAATGTTACACATTTCTGTAATTGACAACTTTTTCATCAATCAAAAACTAACCAGATTACAACCTTTTTTTACAGACCCAACGCCCAGAGTGCCCCACCCAAACATTCCAACCATCTCGTCAACAGGACCCCCTTATAACACAAAGCCAAAACAACCCACCAACCACAACAGAACTTGCCACGTCACAAGCACCGCCCCCTCCACCGGAGCCAAAACCGAAAACTGTCAGAAAATCGATAATCGACAAGACGGCGGCGGCGATTTTGCACGAGGGAAAACCGCTGTTGTGCTCGGGAAACATTGATGACGCCGTGTGAAAAGGGAACTTTTAGACTGTCAATAAATATGTTAAATTTTTTCCTAAATTTCTACATATATTCGTTTTCCGAGTGGTAGCAAAGATTTGAACATAAAAGGGCTTTTCTGCAGTTGTCACATTTTTTCATGTAACAACATCCAGAATCTTATTACCACTTAATAAATACTAAAATTTACAGTGTCTCGCATATAATATGATCACCCCAACCTCCGATTTTTTATTGACCTTGAAAACAAAGAATTAGAAAATATCATTGCGTTATAATGAATTAGGGAACATTCATGAACAATTATTAAAGTTTAGCTTTTTCCATCATTGGTTTCAAGTACTGGGTGACCGATGGAAGTACATCGTTCTGATTCAAAGGGGAGGATTTTGCCCATTTGAAAAGATTCTCGTATACATTTCCATCACGACGGCCGAGAACCTGGAAAATTGAAAGATGCAAATTTGCCTCAAAGATAATCTACATACCGATCTCAGCTGCATATCACTGATTTGGAATGAGTCAACAAGCGAAACAGCATTTGGGCGAATTCTCTCCAAATATAAGTACAATTGGTCCTTGATATAATCCATTTGGTTCGAAGAGAGTATTCCATGTACATATGTTCCAATATCCAAGACTTCATAATTCAAATGAAGATTCAATAAATCAGTCAATACTTTTTGAATACTCTGGTCTTCAATTGTGGATACTCGACGGATAAATGTCTCCATTATGTAGAGACGGGTGTGCAGGCGGCTGGCCTGGAAAATACATATGCTAACGCTTGGTTTGAAAACGAACTCGAACCATTCTCAAGAAACTCACAACCAACAGACTTTGTCAACTTACCCTAGTTAACTCCACAGCTGAATTATTCCAGGCAGAATCCCTCGATTGTCCCTGCTCCATCAACTTATGGAACATCTCTGTTGCCTTCCATGACTGAACTCTTGCGGCATGTTCGAACACTTTCACATATGCTTGTGGTCCTTTGGTCAAATCAACCGTTTGGTCTTGTTCTGCTAGATAAGCTGTCATTGGTCCCAGATCTTTCGCTTTTCCATTTTGGATAAGTTCCACAGATTTGACTAGATAACGCGCAAGTTGGAGGAGCATGACCATATTCTCTCCCTCATAGGTACACCCTCCAATAGCGATTCCATAGATTTCAGAGATGTAGCTGGCCTGTAAACGAAATGAACAAATTCAATTTAGTTCTTAATCCTTAACGTTAGTTGTCTCTAACTATCTTTGTTAAGCGCAAAAATGAGAAACTTTCATGACGGCAGAGGTGCACCCATGGCGCAATTGGGTAGAGGGCGCCACCAATGCGGAAGATAGCGTGACTCCCATAAGTGAGAATTATTTGTTTTTTGTATTGCTTTATTGCTCGATCAATTTGAGTATTCATATCTCCTCACTTACCATCGAGTATCCATGCCCTCCACAAGCCATCCTAGCCTGTTCAATTCCCTCTCCAGTCTGATAAGTGACAACAGACTTCAATCCAGAAGTCAATGCATGTAGATCACTCATTCCAGATGTATTCCCATTCCGAACATCAATCAATAATTGATCATACAATCGGATTGTTTCAAATCCACAGAATATGAAGGCGTATGCACGAGCAATGGAAGGGAAGAGACGGTTTTGTTGGGTTTGGTAGTCGAGAACTTTTACTTCATGCGTTCTGTAACATCTCTTTTAGAAACTGACAAATTTTCCTAGTTAGTAACTTTGGAAGGTGCAAGTTTTAAAAACCGGTTTTCTACAGCTAATACTCACTTGTCCTCGAGGAATCCTTGTCTTCTAACCGCCGAGTATCTCACCGCAATGATCAGTGCTTGTGCCAAGAACTTTCCCTGTCCTGAAGCCATATGACTTCTCACTCTAACCATTGCCGAATGATTCACCTTGGCATGCGGTGGTTTGACATAAGTACCATCCACCTGCACTTTGGCGTAACGGTCCAGAAGACACTCTCTTGGAATTCTGAAATGGTCGAATCCCAGGTATCCATTGTCGCCTCCATTGAATGACATCTTTGGCCCTATGTCTCCCACTGTGATTCCCTTCAATGGTATATGAGTGTTTTCATCTCTCAACTGAATCATAAAGGGATGGGGTCCATAATTACGGTCTTTGATGATAAGGTTTGCAACTACAACAGCCCAATTGCTGCTTTTTCCAAGTGCTCCAGGCCACCATTTGAGAGCAGTTATAGTGGGGGTATGAAGAATGAATTCTTGAGTGGAGATGTCGTAGGTAGCAGTGGTTTCCAGTTTTCGAAGATTGGATCCTGAAAATTCATGGTGAAAAATCAGAAGAACAGTTTTTCTGTGTTTCCTCACCATGGCCCATTTCCGTTTGCGCATAACACCCAATAATCTCTCTTTTCTTTGCCCGAGTCAACCATTTTGCTTGTTGCTCATCGCTCGCTTGTGCGACAAGTGCAGGAATGAACATGACATCCTGCAAAGCCAATGGATGGCCTTCCATTCCCATAACTTCTCTGAAACTCTTTCTCAACTAACAGATTCAAATATTTCAAGTCTCACTCAAGAAGATGCACTTCCTCCTCAAATACGTTCTTGTCGATGAGATTATCAATATTTGCTAGCATAACAGAGTTTTTTCTGGAAGCTTCCGTGACTTTTTCGAATCGATCCATGAAGGGGATTGGCTTGGAGTCAGCGAGGCTGGGGATACGAGAGACGGCATCGGAGATTTCGCGACGACGACGGGCATGCTGAAAAGTGAAACGCGTTCTGAGCAAATGTACAATTTAGTACAATAAAAGGGAGCGTGCTGAGAAGCTAGATTATTTGTCTGAACTCTTACTCATGGTCAGTAGAACTTCAATAATCTCTAATCATAAAATTAAAATTGACCAGACCGGCCTGTATAAGTTACTCACATGCTCACTTCCATAAATCACCGCTGCCATCTTATCCGTATCGAAAGTCCCAGATCTTCTCTCTTCCGTCAAATCGGGATTATCTCCATCCATTATAGACTTATTCAACATTTCTGACCACTATTGATGACCAAAAGGAAATGAGAGCAACGGTTTAGACTAAGTATGTAAATGATAAGACTCCAACGTATTATAGATAGACAAACTGCCGATAGACGAAGAAGAAGAACTATACAGTTTTATTGATAAACACAAAAATGTGTTGTATAAGTAAAAAGGAGGTGGGTAAACATTAAAAAATTACAATTTAGCCTTTTCCATCATTGGCTTTAAATACTGAGTGACCGATGGAAGTACATCGTTCTGGTTCAAAGGGGAGGATTTTGCCCATTTGAAAAGATTTTCGTATACATTTCCATCACGACGGCCAAGAACCTGGAAAATTGAAAGATGCAAATTTGCCTCAAAGATAATCTACATACCGATCTCAGCTGCATATCACTAATTTGGAATGAGTCAACAAGAGAAACAGCATTTGGCCGAATCCTCTCCAAATAAAAATACAAGTGATCTCTGATATAATCCATTTGGTTCGAAGAGAGTATTCCATTTATATAGGTTCCAATATCCAATAATTCATAATTCAAATGAAGATTCAATAAATCAGTCAATACTTTTTGAACACTCGGATCTTCAATTGTGGATACTCGACGGATGAATGTCTTCATTATGTAGAGACGGGTGTGCAGGCGGCTGGCCTGGAATAGAGCATTTCTGCATTATTGAAGTAACCAGAAGGGTATGCCCTAATATTACAGATCTGGCGGTATATGGTATTGAGTTGCTTCATGTTGCTATTTGTAATACGAAGTATAACTTCAAGATCATTGCGTTCTTACTCTTGTACTGTTGTGATTTTCCCCTTATTACATCGTATCAAGTGCTTTGACCATTTCGTCGCCAACAAAAAATTTGGTTATCAGTTATCGAAAATCAAAAAAGTCATGCTTTTGGGTTGATGGACACGGAATGAAAAGTATGAAACAAGCGTTCTTAATGAAAGTAAAAGTTTGTGCAGGAAATTGACACGAGCAAATGAGAATCATAATGTAGGGGGAAACACTTTCAAGGAAAAATGTCAAAACTTACAACTTTATATGAATAAAAATTATGTTAACTCACTCTAGTCAATTCCACAGCTGAATTATTCCATGCAGAATCCCTCGACTGTCCCTGCTCCATTAACTTATGGAACTTCTCTGTTGCCTTCCACGACTGAACTCTTGCTGCATGTTCGAACACTTTCACATATGCTTGGGGTCCGGTAGTCAAATCCACTTTTTGATCTTTTTCAGCTAGATAAGCTGTCATCGGTCCAAGCTCTTTCGCTTTTCCATTTTGGACAAGTTCCACAGATTTGACTAAATACCTTGCTGCTTGCAGTAGCATGACCATATTCTCTCCCTCATAGGTGCATCCCGCAATAGCAACACCATAGATTTCGGAGATGTAACTAGCCTTAAAACAAACGTGACTGTAGTTACTGCTGTCCTAAACGTACCATCGAGTACCCATGCCCTCCACAAGCCATCCTAGCCTGTTCAATTCCCTCTCCAGTCTGATGAGTAACAACAGACTTCAATCCAGAAGTCAATGCGTGTAGATCACTCATTCCAGATGTATTCCCATTTCGAACATCGATCAGTAGTTGATTATACAACTGAATTGTTTCGAATCCACAGAATATGAAAGCATAGGCACGGGCAATCGAAGGGAAGAGACGGTGTTGTTGGGTTTGGTAGTCGAGTACTTTTACTTCATGCGTTCTAAATACAGAAGTTGTATGCTCTATGATTCTGACAGTTCTTACTTATCCTCCAAGAATCCTTGTCTTCTAACCGCCGAGTATCTCACCGCAATCACTAATGCAGAAGCCAGAAACAACCCCTGATCCATAGCCATCCGACTTCTCACTTTGACCATACTTGAGTAACCTATCTTATCGTGAGGTGGCTTTATATAAGTTCCATCCGACTCCACTCTGGAATGTCTCATTAGCAAATTCTCCCTTGGAATATGATAGTTCTCGAATCCAAGGTATCCATTATCTGCTCCATTGAATGCCATCTTCGGACCAATGTCCCCTACTGTGATTCCTGGTTGAGGTACATGAGTACTTTCGTCTCTCAATTGAACCATAAAGGGATGGGGCCCATAGTTTTTATTATTGATTATCAGCTTTGCAACTACAACAGACCAGTTGCTACTCTTTCCAAGTGCTCCGGGCCACCATTTGAGGGAAGTAATGGTTGGAGAATGAAGAACGAATTCCTGAGTGGAGATGTCGTAGGTAGCAGTGGTTTCGAGCTTCCGGAGGTTGGTTCCTAAAAAAATAATGTAACTTATCTCTGCATACTTAATACTCACCATGACCCAATTCTGTTTGCGCATAACATCCGATAATCTCTCGTCTTCTAGCTCTTCCTAACCACTTTTCTTGTTGTTCATCATTAGCCTGAGCAATCAAACTTGGTATGAACATGGACTCATGCAAAGACAATGGGTGTCCCTCCAGCCCTATCACTTCTCTAAAAGTTCTCAAAATAGCAAGTCCTTAATTGAGTTTCCCGTGAGATTACCTGTACATATGAAGAACCTCTTCTTCGTTGCTTTTATCAACGAGTTGGTCCAAGTGATTAATCAAAACGGATAGTTTTTTACAACCTTCTGATATTTTCTCAGATCTATTCATAAATGCCAAGGGTTGGGAATCATGAAGTTCTGGGATGCGGGATATGGATTCTGTGATTTGACGACGGCGTGCGGCAAACTAAAATGAACTTTAAAATAGTATCTTGAATAGTTGAGTCCTTACCTTCTCACTCCCATAAATCACATCTGCCATCTTATCCGTATCGAAAGTCCCAAATCTTCTCTCTTCCGTTAGATCTGGGTTATCTCCTTCCATTATTGTTCGGTTCAACATACTGTACTTTCAGCAAATAATAAAAGTACGAATGGTCTCGAATATGAACAGTGATGTTTATTTATATGGGTTTGCATGAAACGGCCTTATCAGAAAATATGGCAACATTTAGCAACATTGATTCTTATTTGCTCGTTTGGAAAGGCACTACACAAAAAGTACAAACAAATACATGATGATCACGAAACATTTATTTGTCATGTACAATAAAAATTACAGTTTAGCTTTTTCCATCATTGATTTCAAATACTTCGTGACCGATGGAAGTACATCATTCTGATTCAGAGGAAAGGATTTTGCCCATTTAAACAGATTTTCGTATACATTTTCATCACGACGGCCGAGGACCTGTAAATTTGAATGATGTAACTTCCCTCCCAAAAGGAGTCTACCTACCGATCTCAACTGAGTATCACTTATTTGGAATGAGTCAACAAGAGAAACAGCATTTGGTCGAATTCTCTCCAAATAAAAAAACAAGTGATTTCTGATATAATCCATTTGATCCGAAGAGAGTATTCCATTTGCATAGGTTCCAATATCCAACAATTCATAATTCAAATGAAGACTCAATAAATCAGTCAATACTTTCTGAATACTCGGATCTTCGGTTGTGGATACTATTCACCATGCACTGTCTCTTCCTTACAACATGCACCACATTCCCTCTCTCTCGCTCTCTCTTCTCCCATGCACCACAACAAGCTCCTACGATTGCCAACTGATCTGACCGGTACAACCAAAAAATCCGTCCTTTGACTGCCATCCGATAGATGTAGCCAGCGGAAACAAACCACTACAAATCGGACTATGGAAGAGACGAGAGAGCTGAAGCGTCAACTCACTCTTCTCTTTGATAACTCCAAATGTAGAGATTAGGTCCGCCTAATCACTGCATTTCTTTGATATCTAGTGTTCTGACACCTAATTTACGGAATTCAATAGGTTTTTTTATCAGATTTCGTTCTTCATGTAGATCGAGGAAAAGGGGGGAACATGGCATTTCCAATATGGCATCCTGGAAACGGTTGAAAGTCATCGCGACTTCAAATGGAGGAGAGAGAGAGAGAGGGAGAAAGAGCAAACTGAAGTGTCTCTTCGAAGAATCTATCGGTAGCACCAATGTGAAATCATTAGTATGAGAAGTGATCGCATGCGAAGGGCTATCATTCCACATGTACCTTCATTTTCAAAATGTGTCGATCTGTTCGAGAATCTTCTGATACTATATGGTTCTCTCCAGCGCTTCTGGACGTCTTCTAACTTTGTGAAGTTCTCGAGCACTAGCACATTTAAAATCTTCAATCGTCTTCTAATATAAATATCAATCGTGTTAGTGTGACGTCTCTGAATGTTAGAGTGTCTGAACATCTATTCAACCTAGTGCTTCTATATGAATGCTAGACACGACAAACAAGGGAACTACTATAGAAACCTGACGCGACTTTTGCTAACCGTTTTGAAATCTTTATTATTCGGCTCGCATTGTCACACCAGGTTTCTTTTCTAATCTAAAACCAACCTTGTGTGGAATGAGCTCATCGAACCAAGTAGGCGTTCTCGCGCCCTCTCTTTTGGACTCCATCCATCTTCCGATCCCACTTGGATTCGAGTACACGTCATCTTCATCGACATCTCCGATTCCCTCTTCCGATTCCTGTCCGCAGCATCTTCACCGGTTCCTCTCAACACCATACCTAGGTTCTAATTGGAGGTACTACTTCAGAACTTTCCGTCCCAGAAGTTCCTGCTCACGCTTCGTCGCCTGTGTTCAGGTACAACGTCAAGTGACTACGCTCGCAGATGACTGATCGCCCTACTGTCTACATACAACCGAGGCAACTTTCGTCACACAGCCTGCATCCTGACAATAGTTTGACCATGAGACCTTCTTCAAGATCAAGATCTCTTATCATGCTCCGTCTGTTTTGCAAGGTGTTCGGTAAAAACTCCAGGCAATGACGTTTGCAAAAACTGATGACACTCAGAGTCTACACGCACATAGACAAGTCTACATGCATCATGACTATCGTATCAGCTCACGAGAACTCCCCCAAGTTCTCTTACCTAGCTCCGAACACACACTAGAATTCCGCAAGCCGCTTCTAATCACCAAAAGACTACAGAAGACAACCAGCTTCTCATGTCTCCTGCAATGATTACGAAGGGTGCCTATCCCCTTCTCATCTACTCTGGTCTGTTGAAAGAACCATACGTAATTGCTAATGCCGAAGTAGAGGCAGAAGGGGACCGTCATTGACTATCACACACTTCTGACATCTACTAAGCCATTATGAAGGATACCGTCCGCCTTCTTCATAATAACCATGCAACACCTTTATTTCTCCTTTCACTATGCACCACCGAACATCACCAATCCTTCCTTTCTTTCCCATGCACCACATATCACACTATTCACCATGCACCACATTCTTCTCATCATTCACCATTCTCCTATTCTCTAACACCATGCACCACCATTACTTTCCACTAACTCCACACGCACCACAGTCATCTCATTTTTCATCATGCACCACCATCACTCCACCATCTCAAAATTAGCCATGCCCCCACTTCTTACTAACTATCCGCACCACCTTCTCTTCTCACTCAACACCATGCACCACATCCAGTCCTATCACCTGCCATCCGATCGCTCGATTCAACGAAAACGAACACGATCTCTCCTTTGACTCGCACACAACATCCGGTTCATCTAACCATCCTGACAGCTCGACTCCAACCTCTGGCGCTCTGTCCTTTCCCTGGAAATATCCAGAGAAACAAAGCACAAACTGAAAGAAAACTTGCTCAAAAATTGCTTCAAAGCGCTGCTCTCGTTGTCCTCCTTCCCACAGGCCACCGAAACTCCATGACGATCCCTTGGCTTTGCACACGAATCGGCTTCTTTTCTGGAAACAATTACAACCAACAAAGCACAAACTGAGGTGAAACTCACTCAAAAACTGTCCTCCTTCTTGTTGTTTGGAGGCGTCGACACGGGGCATCGCGGGTTTTCTGAAAAAAGAAACATTGTGGTTGTGAAGTGAAAAGAGAGCGAGGGATGATGAGGGAAAGGAAACGATATAATGAATTACAAGCGATGACAAGGGGGAATGTTGATGGAAAGCACTGAAAGCAATAGGCAACGAAAAGAAGAACACGTGAAAATTCATAGTTTGATATTCCACTATCTCTAGATTTTTGTATCACGCCAGAAGTTTTTTTCATCCAACTCATTTGGGTTTCTGTGTCATTGGAAAAATCGAAACGTTTTTTGTGGGGAGGGAGATCAGTTCTCGACTACGAACAACTACTAGCAAACTAGCAACTAACCACACACAACTAACCTACTCACAAAATGGCACCATCGGCTAAATCTATTAAAAAGTCGAAAGAGGTGAGATAAATTGATAAATTGATAAATTTTTACATTTTCACTAGAAAACCCATAGTCAAATCCCGAAAAAAAGCTCAAAATTGTCGATTTTCGTGGGAAAATTGTCAATTTGCTTGTTTTCGAGAAGAAATCGTCTAGTTTTGATAATTTTTTAGCCAATTTTTAGCTATTTCGGTGCCGAAAATTCAAACTCAACAAAAATTTACCCTTTAGATTCGGACAGAAAGAGGAGAAGAAGGAAAAGAAGAAGACGAAGGAGGTGATGAAGAAGGAGGCGGTGAAGAAGGACGAGGAGAAGAAGACGAAGACAGAGGAGAAGAAGAAACAGGAGAGGAAGAGGCCGTGGCACCCAACCGACAGAAAAGTTGAATGCAATGGGTGCAAGAGGGAGGTCGTGAAATCCTACTTGCCCAAGCACCAGAAAAGAGAAGCGTGCCTGAGACGGCAGAAGAAAAACAAGGAGGAAGCGAAGAAGGAAGCGAAGAAGGCAAAGGAGACGAAGAGACCGCAGAGGAAGAGGCCGTGGCACCCATCCGACGGAAAAGATGAATGCGAAGGGTGCAAGAAGATGTTCGGGAAAGCGTACTTGCCCAAGCACCAGAAACGGGAGGCGTGCAAGAGAAGGCAGAAGAAAAACAAGGAGGAGGCGAAGAAGGAAGCGAAGAGGGCAAAGAGGGAGGCGGCGAGGGAGGCGGCGAAGAAGCAGAATAACGGCCCAAATAAAAAATAAATTTGTACTTTCTCTGTTTTTTTTCCATTTTTAATAAAATTTTAAATAAAAAAATTTTTATATAGCGATCGCAAATTTTTAAGCGAGACACAACGTTCAGTTGAGAGACGCAGACGACATTGTCAAAGGCGCATGCAGTTTTCAATCGCGGATAGCTCGCCACGACAAGCATTCGATCGGTTCTCTGGCGCCGCGACGCGTAAACAAGCTCTCCTATTCCGGCTGTTTTCGAGTCTTTTTCGCCGTTGTTCGCCTTTTTTTATCGAAAATCGAAGGGGGCGTGTTCATTTGTATAGTTGACCAGTTTGATTTTCGAAAAACTGGGTCAGCCACGAGCGACTCAGTAGAAACTTTCTAGAATAGTTTTCTTTTTCTACTGCACTTCTTCCTCATTATTTCCCTTCTGTTCGACCCATTATTCTTCTTCTTTTCGCATTGTTTTTCCTCATAAACCAATCCACCATATGTTTCTCATTTCAGCTTCTCTTCTCTACCCCACACACACATCGCTTTTCAAAATGTCCGGATGGAACGCCTACATTGGCACCATGACCGCCTCCGCCCCGTCGATCAAGCGGGCTGCCATCGTTGGCGCTGCTGATGGCTCTAGGCTCGCACCGAGCAGGACAACATTTTCAAGGTAAAAGGAAAAAGCTATCGGAAATTCGCCTTCTGGGCTCCGGAAGCTGTTTCGCACTAATTTTATCGCCGTTTGTGACTTAAAGTCCCTCAAAATGACCAGAGAAGTGTGAAAACGATTAGAAGCTATTAGCGAAATTCCCGAGGTTTCCTTGCGCTTCGCCGACAACATGACGTTCGTACATTACTTTACATACTTCAGTAGATCAACAGCTGAATTAGGAAAAAAAATTGTAAAATTTTAATCTCCACAGTGCAAAATTTCGCGCGCGAATTCGAGAAGCCATGTTTGCATTTGAGCGCAAGGAAACGTCCGGAATTTCGCTAATAAACAAACATTGAAAACCTACTTAGGCCAGAGGAAACTGCATAGGAATAAAAACAGCTACTGCAATGCCGAAAATGGTCACACAGGGGTTTGCTCTCATTTTTCTTCGGCTTAAGCGGGGTTTAGATGTTTATTTACTTTCTGATTTCTGTTTAGCAGCAATTTTCGCACTTCTATCATTTTGAGGTACTTTAAGTCGCAAACAAAACTTAAATCGCTGCGAAACGTCGCGAAGCTGGCTTCGGAAGCAAGCTGCAACCTTCTTCAGCTCAAAAATCTTTAATTTCATCAAACATTTCCCCTAACCATTCCCCTTCTTCCAGGCCACCGACGCCGAACTGAAGTCATTCGTCGCCCTGTTCGACGACATCACCAACGTGCCAGCCAAGGGAGCCGACATCGAAGGCGTTCACTACGTCGTTCCACGTACCGAGGAGTCGTTGATCTTCGGCAAGAAGGAAAACACTGGATTCTTCGCCGTCAAGACCAAAACGGCCGTGTTGATCGCCGTCTACGAGGGACCCAACGAGGTGGCTGCTCAGGTGCGCAAGGCCGTTGAGAGCATGCAATCCTACCTCGCCAACGCCGGATATTGAGAACCTTCTCTCATGCTTCTACTGATTTTTCCCGTTCCCCTTTGAAAAAATTCCGTGTTTATTTTCCCTTCCACCTGAAAACTTCGCTTTGCCCCGCCCCCATCTCTTCTATAATTCCCTCCCCCCTACGAGTACAACGATGAAATTTCGGTTTTCTTCCGCGTAATCTGCTTCCTTCCCTTATTTTCTCGTTTGTCCCCCTACCGATTTTAAGCACCTTTCACTTTCAGCTTTATCTCTATTGTATCCTCCCCTCATTCCCAATCGCAAGTAAAATCATCATTGTCGAATCTCTTGTTTCGCATTTTCAGATTAGCGGGATTATTCAAAGCTTCATCCTACTAAAACACAAGCTGTGGAGACTGAAATTTCCAAGAATCGATTTCATACAGACTTCTTCACATCATCTAGACCTCCATCGTAAAGAGCAATCAACGCAACTTGATCAGATTATCCTGCATTGAATCTAGGCCATCCATAGAAACTTCCGTGACCATGTCTAGAAAGAGTCAGTTACGAATCTAGAATTTGTATTTGACGCCTTCAAGAGTGATCCTGGTACGAATAACCGAGGCGAGATAGTTGAAAATATCGATGATGGTTTGGAGTTCTTCGTCGGGGTCTACAATCATTCGAAGTCAACTTTCGCATTAGAGCGAATTTGTATACTCGGGAATTTCCATTTCTGACAACGGCAACCTTTTTGATGACCGTCGGGCATACTGTCATACGGTTGATCAACATTTCTGACCACTATTGATGACCATAATGAAATGAGAGCAAAGGTTTAGACTAAGTATGTTAATGATAAGACTCCAACGTATTATAGATAGACAAACTGCCGATAGATGAAGAAGAACTATACAGTTTTATTGATAAACACAAAATTGTGTTGTATAAGTAAAGATGAGGTGGGTAAACATTAAAACATTACAATTTAGCTTTTTCCATCATTGGCTTCAAATACTGGGTGACCGATGGAAGCACATCATTCTGATTGAGAGGAGAGGATTTTGCCCATTTGAAGAGATTCTCGTATACATTTCCATCACGCCGGCCGAGAACCTGAAAAATTGAAAGATGCCAATTCCCCTCAAAGATAATCTACATACCGATCTCAGCTGCATATCACTGATTTGGAATGAGTCAACAAGAGAAACTGCATTTGGTCGAATTCTCTCCAAATAGAGATACAAGTGATCACTGATATAATCCATTTGATCCGAAGAGAGTATTCCATGTACATATGTTCCAATATCCAATACTTCATAATTCAAATGAAGATTCAATAAATCCATCAATACTTTCTGAATACTTTCGTCTTCAATTGTGGATACTCGTCGGATAAATGTCTCCATTATGTAGAGACGGGTATGCAGGCGGCTTGCCTTAAAACCAATCATTAAAAGGCGACCAATAACAAATGACAACTTACTCTCGTTAACTCCACTGATGACATATTCCATGCCTCATCTCTAGATAGTCCTTGTTCCATCAACCTATGGAATTTTTCCGTTGCCTTCCAAGACTGAGACGTTGCCGCGTATTGGAACACTTTCATATAGGCTTCTGATCCTGTTGTCAAATCCACTTCTTGATGTTTTTCCGCTAGATAAGCTGTCATTGGTCCCAGCTCTTTCGATTTCCCATTTTGGACAAGTTCTACAGATTTGACTAGATACCGAGCTAGTTGAAGGAGCATGACTATATTCTCTCCCTCATAAGTACACCCTCCAATAGATAGTCCATAGATTTCAGAAATGTAGCTGGCCTAGAATTTAGAATGGTTTGGTTTCTTAGAACGCTGGTGATTCAAGTGAAATCCCAAATTCAAGAACTCACCATCGAGTACCCATGCCCTCCACAAGCCATTCTTGCTTGCTCGATCCCTTCCCCTACTTGATGTGTCACAACAGACTTTAATCCAGAAGTCAATGCATGTAGATCACTCATTCCAGATGTATTCCCATTCCGAACATCAATCAATAATTGATCATACAATCGAATTGTTTCAAATCCACAGAATATGAAAGCGTAGGCACGAGCGATGGAAGGGAAGAGACGGTGTTGTTGGGTTTGGTAGTCGAGAACCTTCACTTCGTGGGTTCTGTAACATCCTTTTTAGAAAATGCCCAATTTTCCTAGTTAATAACTTGTCCTCCATAAATCCCTGTCTTCTCACTGCTGAATATCTTACTGCAATAACCAGTGCCCACGCCAAAAACCTCCCTTGTTCAGTTGCCATCCCACTTCGTATCTTCACCATCCCACTGTAATTCATCTTCTCATGAATGGGCTTCACATAAGTTCCATCAGGCTCCACTTTCAGATGTCTCATCAATAAATTTGCTCTTGGAATCCGATAATTTTTAAATCCAAGATAACCATTATCAGCTGCATTAAATGACATTTTTGGGCCAATGTCTCCAACAGTAACTCCTGGGAGAGGTTCATGCGTATTCTCATCTCTTATGGGTACCATGAGCATATGAGGCCCATAGTTCTGGTCCTTAATGATGAGTGTAGCAACCACGATTGCCCAATTACTGCTCTTCCCCAGTGACCCGGGCCACCATTTCAGAGCAGTGATAGTGGGACAATGAAGAATGAATTCTTGAGTGGAGATGTCATAAGTGGCGGTTGTTTCAAGTTTTCGAAGATTGGATCCTGAAGAACAAAACACTATATATGTCTCTCTATTTCTACTCACCATGCCCCAACTCTGTCTGCGCATAACATCCAATGATTTCCCTTCTTTTAGCTCTACCCAACCACTTTTCGTGTTGCTCATTGGTCCCGTGTGATTGGAGAGGAGGAATGAAAAGGGAGTCATGAAGAGCCAAGGGGTGTCCCTCAAATCCTAGCACCTCTCTGAAACGAAATTTAATAGCTTGTGAAGTTATTACTATTAGTTAACAAGATTTAGCAAACACCGTATATCCAAAAAAACTCACTGATGCAAATACAATGTCTCGTCTGGATCATCGGTATCAACTATTCCTGGTATCAGTCTATTAAGAGCTACAATTTTTCTTGTTCCCTCCAGCACCTTCTCGTCTCTGGTCATGAAAGGGTATGGCTTGATATCGGCTAGTTCTGGGATTCGGGAGACAGTGTCAGAGATTTCACGGCGACGACGGGCAAACTGAAATTGAAGAAAATGACGGAACTTGTGTTCTGTACAAGCCCGTTATGTAAAGCTCGCTAGTCTGTTCAAAATCATAAAATGGAATCTGCATTTGACAAGGAACAAAAAGAGCAAAGTTTGCATATTTGCGTTAATATTTCAGTGATTTTTGATTCCAGACTTGGCATCCGGTTTGACGCCCTGAAATCTTTTCAGCAATTTTTCCGACAGAAATAACCACACAATATTAACGGAAAACAGATCAGAAAAGACACACTTTTAAAATTTTAATAAAATCAGCTGTGTCACACCAAAACTGTAGCAATTAGCGAAAATCGTCTTGATAATCAAATTTCCCTTACCTTCTCACTTCCATAAATCACCGCTGCCATCTTATCAGTATCAAAAGTGCCAGACCTTCTCTCTTCCGTCAAATCTGGATTGTCTCCATCCATTATAGACTTGTTCAACATTTTCAGAAAGTACAAGGGACTGTCTAAAGTGAGAAAGCAGAAACTTCCCGCAAGTACACGCTGCCTATAAAACGTGGTTTTTAGGTCAGAAGGTGGTGCTCGCTATTGATATGTGTAGCTTTTAGGTCTTTGAGTGGCAGGCAAAGTTTCCGTTTTTGAGGCTTTTTTCATTGTGGGCGGAGCTTATTCTGCATCTCTGAAACTGCAACAAGAACAGTGACCTGTACTATTTATTAGTGCAATACTTTTGCAAATCGAAGCCTTTCAGAGAGAAAAACCAAAATTAGGTTCAAAGACAATTAAAGTTTGGATTGCCTCGCTTTTTCCATCATCGGCTTCAAGTATTCAGTGACCGATGGGAGCACATCTGTTTTGTTGAGAGGTGAGGATTTCGCCCATTTGAATAGATTCTCGTACACATTTCCGTCACGACGGCCGAGGACCTGGAAAACGTAAGATTTGAATTTTTCAGAAAACAGGATTACCTACCGATCTCAACTCAATATCACTAAACTCCCAAGAGTCCAAAAGTGATACTGCATTTGGTCGAATTTTTCCAAGATAGAAATACAATTGTTCTCTGATATAATCCAGTTGTGTAGATGATAAGAATCCGTCTTCAAGTGCATAAGAGGCAACATCCAAGAGCTCATAATTGACATGTAAGTGGAGCAAATCTGTCAGTGCCTCCTTGATATGGATGTCCGCGATTTCGTTGACTCGCCGGATGAAGGCTTCGACGATGAACAAGCGGGTATGAAGACGAGATGCCTGGAATTATTGAGCGTAAAGATTGGTAACAAATGCTACAAACATCTAAAGTTCTGATCTTAAAAATCGAAAGTTCACTTCCAAAAGTTTGATAACGATGTTGAAAACTGTTGACAAATAAAAATGGCAACACTTTTGCAGAAAAAAGTTATCAAAGGTGACTGTGTAGCCTTTGAAAGTACAAGGACTGCAAACAATTTAGGTCAGGGAAATCACACATTTGTGATTAGAAAACCAAGTTGAGGCAGAAATTTAGGAGTGCGGCCAAATTTAGCATTCGAAAATCGGCAAAAAACCCTCACTTACCCTATTCAACTCCACTGAACTCTTGTTCCATGCAATTTCTCTCTTCTCTCCTTTCTCCATCAATCCAAAGAATTTATTCGCTGCCTTCAGTGTTTGTTTTCTAGCAATATGTTGGAACGTCTTCACATACTCCGTGAATCCAGCATTTGGGACACGATCAATAAGGGAAGTAGCTTCACTCTTGGCGCCCAAGTAAGCCACAAGGGGTCCGAGTTCGGACGTCTGTCCGGATTTAACGAGTGCAGCAACCTTGACAAGGTAACGAGCCAATTGAAGAAGCATGACCATATTTTCCCCCTCGTAAGTGCATCCACCGATGGCGACTCCGTAGATTTCGGAGATGTAGCTGGCCTGGAATTCAGTTTCAATTTGTAGCAAATTGTCACAAGTAGACTTTTTTTCGTCTTGCCATTATAATAGTACATCCAAATATCTTTTGTGGCCGGTATTAAATCTGGCGCCGAGGTACATTATTGGTTGTTTTTAAAGAAAAAGGACATTGAATACCAGGCTCAGCTCTTAAAGCCTTCAGCATACTTACTATGAAATAACAACTTCATGAAAAAATCGGACGACAGACATAAAGTTTTTGTGTGTCTAGTACTAACTCCGTTTCCCCCAACTGGCCTAAAAAATTCCTGTACTATGAAAATGCAGATTGAATTTTGGTTTGCCGACACCTATACCGTTTTTAAACTATTCGAAAGCCTGCCAGCCGTTTGCTATCGAACCAAATGAACAATTTAAGAACCCACCATCGAGTATCCATGTCCTCCACAAGCCATTCTCGCTTGTTCAATTCCTTCTCCCGTCTGATAAGTGACAACAGACTTCAATCCAGAAGTTAATGCATGTAGATCAGCCATCAGAGCTACATTTCCAGACTTCATCTCTCTCAATACATGCTCATACAGCTTGACTGTCTCTGCACCAGCAAATTGGAAAGCATAGGCACGAGCAATGGAAGGGAAGAGGCGGTGTTGCTGGGTTTGGTATTCGAGAACTTTCACTTCTGGTTGGCTGAAAATTTAGAAAATGTCAGCTGTAATCTCAACGCTAACTTACTTTTTGTCAATCTGTCCTTGTCGTCTAACCGAAGAGTATCTGGTAGCAATTGTGAGTGCGCTAGCCAACATAATCGCCTGTCCTGTCAGCATATAACTTCTAACATGAACCATTGCGGAATAGTTGATTTTTGCATGTGGTGGTTTGATATAAGTACCATCTTCCTCTACTTTAGTGTGTCTCATCAAAAGGTTTGTTCTTGGAATACGGTATTGGTTGAATCCCAAGAATCCGTTATCCACGATATTGTAGGCCATCTTCGGTCCAATGTCTCCTACCGTAATCCCTGGCAACGGGTTATGCGTCTTCTCACATCTCAACTGACACATAAACGGATGTGGTCCATAGTTCTTTCCTTTGATGATCATATGAGCAACTACCACAGCGTAATTCGAACTCTTTCCAAGATTTCCTGGCCACCATTTCAATGCGGTGATTTGTGGAGTATGCAGGACAAATTCCTGAGTGGCTAAATCATAAGTAGCGGTAGTCTCCAGATTCTGAAGATTGGATCCGTGTCCCATTTCGGTTTGGGCGTAGGTTCCGATGATTTCACGACGGAGGGCACGGGGGAGCCATTTCGCTTGTTGTTCATCGGAAGCCTGGGCCGAAAGAGCGGGGATGAACATTACTCCGTGAAGTGCCATTGGGTTGCCTTCCAGACCAAGGACTTCGCTGAAAAACGAAAGTGGTATTTATGAAGTATTTCAAAACAAGATTATGCATTTTTGCGTCAGGGTGAGAGCACTTTTTGGCTGCGAACCTAACATCATTCTGGCCGCCAAGGCTCATTCGGGGAGGTTTCTCGACAGAAAAATGCATAGGTCAACAAAATAGCATATCAGAATGATCGTATCATATTCCCAGCTTTGATGAACCCAAATTGAAAGAAATATAAGTTTGCTACCAAATCTACATACTAAAGGCAATTCAGTCATCGTTTCCTATTAAAAAAAACAAGATATCGGCATATCTGTTTGTTGAAACTTTGAACTTATACTCACTTATTCAAATGATACAACTCGGCTGGATCAGTTGGGTCAATAATCTGGGACATCTTCTCTGTTAAAATAGTCAATTTCCTTGCACTCTCCATAATCTTCTCTTCTCTTGTCATGAATGGAAGTGGTCTTGAGTCATGAAGTTCTGGCATTGTTGCGATCTTGGCACTGATCTCACGACGGCGACGGGCGCGCTGGAAAAATAAATTGTGATGGCATTACCGATATTTTTATAATGGACTACTCTTCATTTCAAATGAGAAGACTTGAAAACAGAATATCTTGATTTGTTGGAGTCTGGCTATTTGGGAATTCTAGTGTTAGGTCTAATTTATAGATTCACCACATTCAAAAGAAATCGGAGACTGAGATTCATAAAATGTCTAATTCCTCACCTTTTCACTTGACCAGATCTGAGTTGCCATATCATGTGTATCAAACGTAGCTGTCAATCTCTCCTCAGTTAAATCCGGATTATCTCCATCCTGGATGGCTTTATTGAGATGGTGCACCATTTTCTGAAATTAAAACAAAACCGATTTTGAAAGTCTTATTAAACTTGAGGAAAAGAAAAAAATGAAGAGAAAAGATTCCTATTCTTATCAATGCTTGATTTCGGTTCAGACATGTCATTGTTGAAAAGTGAAGAAAAGAAAAGGCTTATGATGAATTGTTTGATGTACTATGAAAAAGCAAAAGAAAAACCTCACGTAGTCATGAAAATAGATCAATCGTTCAAAACGATGGAAACTCTGTGAAATTAATAAGTAAGACTGTACTCCGAGTATAAATTCGGAAGTAAAGAGTAGTAATCTAGGTTTATGTTTTTTTTTTAGTAAAGAGTAGTAATCTAGGTTTATGTTTTATGTGGATATTGAAATTCGAATATTTTAGATGTTTTCTATTTTTCGAGTGTATTTATCCTTGCGCCAGCGTGCTAGTACTATTTCATTGAGAATATGGCATTCGATATGACGTTAAGCAACTTTAGCCAAGTTTTTTGACCGTGCAAAACCAAACGGATCATCTGGTGAATCATATATTTTTAACTCTATTACATCTTCAACATATTCAAATTTTCAAAAAAATCGAAAGTTTGATGCGGGGCCTCCTTTGGGCGAAGAGTACGGTAGTTGAAAATTGACAAACGACGAAATGTTTGGACTCGATTTCGGTTCCATTTTCAAAAGTTTCTATAAGTTGCCTTATTTCCATCAAAGTAAGTATTATCTTTGTACTAAACAAAAAATGGAACTAATTTTTTGTTGGTTGAAATTTCCTAAACTGATAAGAACACATTGAAGTGACCATAAAAACGAAGAGAAGGAAGAGAGAGAGAGAGAGGAGACTTCTTATCAAGAATGACCACAGTGTACCGCCCGTCGTGTCTATTCATCAGTTGGAGGAATTGGAAAAAAGAAAAATGAGAAGAGGTGATATATTCTAGACTACGGTGTACTCTACAACATGGTTTGTAGTGGCTTGTCGTGCTTATACGTGACTGGGAATACAGTTGTGTTAATTAAAAATATAACATTTGAGAGGCAAATACTCACTTGCTATAAAATCATTTGCTATCTGCCCATTTGCTATATCTGTCTCATTTGCTATTTGCCCATTTGCTATAGATCATTTGCTATATGTGGATCATTTGCTAGATTTTCCCCATTTTCAAAATCTCATTTGCTATAAAAAAGTCCATTTGCTATATGCGAGATCATTTGCTATTTTCGTCTCATTTGCTATATTTTTCTAGCTCATTTGCTAGAATTTTCTAGCTCATTTGCTAGACTATTCGAACTCATTTGCTATATGTTTCAGCTCACCTGCTAGATACTTGAAACCTTTTTTTTGGTCTAATCTTTCATCCTTTTTCTATTTTCTGAGTTTTCTCGCATTTTTCAACAGACGGTTTATTAAAACCAGAGAGCGGCATACGCGTAAACATTCAAAAGAGAAAAGGCTGGGATTGGTGGGGGTAAAAAAAATTTGAAATAAAAGACAACAATAAATAATAACAACAAAAAACAACAAAAAACAATAGAATGAACGATTATCAGACAATTAGATTGTCGAATCTCTGTTGGAAGAGTCATTGTATGAAGGACTGTAATTGCTCTTCGGTCTCTTAACTCTTGATGATGTTCGACGGCCGTCTGAAGAGTGTGGAGTAGATGTGTCACTGATGTTTGGAGAAAACGGAACGTCTACGGTTGAAGATGACTGATTGGGATCAGGAAGAGAAATCGAAGAGTCGCTATCGAAAGTAATACTGAAATAAGATATTTTTCGATTAGTTTTCAAGATATTATCGTAACCTGGAGATTTCTGCCATCTTTCTGACGTGGTTTCTTGCAGATTGTTTGGAACCAATCCGGTCTGACAGCTTCAATCCACTTCTTCCGGGAAACGTGTTGACTGCCTTGGTAGAAACTTGGTTACCCGACGCACATGACCAGTAGGCGTCTACCTCCTCATCTTTCAGGCGACAGAGACAGAAAATGCTGAATAAAAAATACATTCACATAAAACAGTTGAACCACATACACGTGGGAGCAGATATAGGCCGGAAGAGTAGGTCCACACTTCCAACAATCCATCATGGCGTCATCAGTGACTTTTACATTAATGTAGCGGTCTCGGTTTCCGTCGGGTAAACTTGTGTCTTCCAGATGAAATGTGTTGTTATTCAGAGCAAGCAGTTGGATATTCTCACAAGCAAGCTCCTCTTCATTGACCTTCTTGTGATCAAAACCTGTAAGCATCCGAGTTCTGAGTAGAAAGCGGTACCTACAAACCTTCGGCAATTCTGAGTGGCACGTTCAATCCGAGCATTCGCACTGCAATGAGTCCTGATGAGCTGTAAGCAGAAATTCTCTCTTGCAGCGTTGCTCCATCAACAACAGTTGAAAAGAACACATATTCAGAACCATCCAGTGCACTCAGCCAACACTCTCGAAGCTTCCCTGCAACCAAAATTGTTATGAAAATATATTCCAAAGTAACGAAACCTTCACAACAGTGATCAAGTCTTCGAATCAATTCTGGGACAGGGTGACGTCTGGACAATGTCGCTTTTATGATTCCGTTGAATGTTTCGTTTTGATTGTTCGTGGAATATTGTAGAATGTGTCCTGCTCGAAACTTGGCATATGCAGATGCAGTTTCGAAAAGCATTTTCTTGTTTTTTTCCAGCCAATCGAATACTCGTGGATCTACATGAGCACTGATGTGCCGAAGGCGCTTGTCGTACGTCTGCTCATCGAAACATCCCAGGAGTCCGGAACGCCACTTGCCATCTTTCTGAAATGGGAATTCATTTCTAGAAAATATTGATGAATATATCGAACCATTTTTCCAAAAAGGAATGGCTTTGCTTGAAGGGCCACTGCTTTTCCACCATAATCAAAACGAATTAGAGAGAGAAGATGCACGTCGCACCTGATAGCAGCTGCACTCAGCATCTGAAGACATATGTTGAATAGCTTAGAAGTAAATAGAAAGAAATTATACCTCCGGGTACTGCTCTAGAGCAGATTCTCCATCCAGAAGAACACATGGAATATGTCGTTCTTTGTTGGGATCGTCCAATTCGAAAAATTTTTGTGCAAGAGCTGTTGCAAACTTCAAGTGGTTTTCCGCAGCCTTTGTTGAGTGAAGCATGTATCCGATAGGAATGACTCGAGGTTTCAGAGAAGACTTTGTTTTGAACGAATTGGTTTCGCCAAGCACAACTGTCACATATACATCTCCTAAGTTGAAGGTTGTGTCCACATGAAGACGTGATGGGAAGAAAATTCCGCTCGGTGTTTTCGCCAGAAGTTTCTTCACTTCACGCTTTCGGGTCTCTTCATCAACTGTTTGCAAGTTATCCACGAGTAAAATCCAGTCGTTCCATCGTTCTTTGGTCGGACATCCTTTGAAAAAGATGCGGGATCCTTCTTCGAAGATTTTGATGAAGGTGAAATCCGTGAGAACCTGGGAGCTGTCTGAATAGTTTTATGTTCAAGACTGCTATGTAAAGGCACTTCTCTTACCATGTTCAAACCAAACCGTGTCTGGATGCAAAATCTTCAAATCTTGCACCATTTTCAGAGTAGTTTTCGAGCGGGGGCCAGTTTTTCCAGTGATGACCTCAGATGAGCTGCGAGCTAAATTTGCCACTTGTTTTCTCGTGACGGGAATTCCCATATCTCGAGCAACTTTCACAGCGCCAGTAACAGTTCTCATTGGTAAGATGTTCGTCATCAGCGTTTCCTTTGTGGCCTCTACAATGAATGAAAAATTTAATAATGCGCAAAAAGATAGCCACGTACTGTCAAGTCTTTTGTTGGGTGCATCGTTGATAATGATATCATTCAACGAAGAGGTGAACATGTAAACATAGGTGTAATCCTGATATGAGATGACCTGAAAATTATTTTTTTTGTTGTCTGCGTAAAACGGGAATAAAAACCTGTTTATGAACTCCTTGGTTATTGAAGTCAGTGCACCTCATTGACTGTACAGTTTCACCATGAATTTTGATTTTGGAATACGTCGGTTGATGGCGATACTCTACTTTTTTATCCTTGCCAAATTTGGTCTTGGACCAAACAAATCCGTCATACGGATTTTTCTCGCACACACGACTCGGAATCTTCACATACAACTCTCGATTGCGCTTAAAGTTGAGCAGATGTACAATGCTGATGGAATCAGTTTCGACGAACCTGAATTTTCATTGATTTTTTGTCATTTTTTCAAAGGAAACCTACTTATCATTTGCCAGTAGCTGCTCGAAATCTTTGCCTTTCAGGTAATCGATCTCCATGATGCACGGGGGTGCTTGCTCAAGATGAGCCGTAGGCGAGTGAAGAAGGAAGGTTGCTGGCTTGAAAGATGAGCCCTGAAAATTACAATATAACAACAAAATCCAGAAAATTTAGGAGGGAACAGACCCCGAAGCTAGAAAAGTAGAGAAGAACAGCGGAAAGCAGAAAAATTGCGAGAAAAAACAGATTGCTCATTGTGAAAATTTAGCAGAAAACTCTGTCGATGCTCTAAAAATGCAGAAGAACCAGGAAATTCTGAGAAAAATAAACAAAAAAATATTGCTCATGTCAAAAATTCAAGGAAGAACACCCCCCGATGCTCCAAAAATGCCAAAGAACATCGAAAACCAGAAGAAAAAATTGCGAAAAATGTTGCTCATTGCAAAAATTTTCGAAAACGGTCACCGCGAAAACACGCTCTGTCGCACTCTCGCCTGGCAGCGAGCCAAATTTCAAAGTTGGCATTGTGCCAGCTATTTCGTAATAATTCTCGCAACGCACCTGAAAAGAGAAAATTCGCGCGAATTTCAATTTTCCGAATCGCGAATTTTTGTTATATACTCCTGTGTCATTGTAAAAATTAGGATGAAGAATTTCACGAAAAATGTCGCTCGGTGGAAACGGGAGACTTTTTCAAGTATGTTCTAAACCATTCATCAAAAAAATATGCAAAAAATCCTGTTTAGTAAGAAAAAACATCAGAAAATAACTAAAAAATTGAAGGAAACAACAGAAAAACACGCAACGCGCGCGCCGCACGCGTCGCAGCTGTTTCATGAATATCAAACGCTCGAGCGCTGCAGCAGAGTTTACCATGCTTGTGTTGTGTTTTTCGAATAATCTTCACCCCGTCTGTTAAAATATCAAGAAAACATGAGTAACGAAATCCAAAAAAATTGAAAAGGAACAAAAAATAGAACCAAAAACTACGGGGAAAAAAAAGGAAAAAAATATAGCAAATGAGTTCGAATAGTCTAGCAAATGAGCTAGAAAATTCTAGCAAGTGAGCTAGAAAAATATAGTAAATGAGACAAAAATAGCAAATGATCTCGCATATAGCAAATGGACTTTTTTATAGCAAATGAGATTCTGAAAATGGGGAAAATCTAGCAAATGATCCATATATAGCAAATGATCTATAGCAAATGGGCAAATAGTAAATGAGACAGGTATAGCAAATGGGCAGATAGCA
This sequence comes from Caenorhabditis sinica, assembly GCA_963932045.1. Lineage (NCBI taxonomy): Eukaryota > Metazoa > Nematoda > Chromadorea > Rhabditida > Rhabditidae > Caenorhabditis > Caenorhabditis sinica. The sequence continues at coordinate 165,320 of OZ009942.1, forward strand.
AATGATTTTATAGTAAGTGAGTATTTGCCCATTTGAGATATGGTGTAGCCTCCAGGCTAGTTTGTGGCTTGTGGTATATGTAAAAATATATGGGATGCAGATGCAAACGTTTTTTTTACATTTATTATTCCAGATTTCAAGACTGATCATAAAGGAATAGTGAAATACTACTGCATGCAGATTTCAGTGGATTCAACATACAGTACCGGTCAATAATCTATGAACTTTTTTCGTTTTTAGTTGAAAAACGTCTATTTTGGGGTCTGGGAAAGGATGTTAAACTTGACCGTTTGATCTGAAACTTTTTGGGTATATACATCAACTCTAGAACTCTACATTTGTAGTTGGCAACTTTTTTGTACGACCTCTTCTAGAGATGATATGGCTCGTCAAATGCAGGAGACCCTAAAATCGGTGAAAATAGCACTGAAACTGCGGAAATTTAGCATCGTCCCACTATCAAGGGACACACCATCTTTAGAAGAGGTTGCACAAAAAAGTTGTCAATTACAAAAATAAGGTTCTAGAGTTGATGTATAAACCCAAAAAGTTTCAGATCAAACGGTCAAGTTTAACATCCTTCCCCAGACCCCCAAAGTTGACGTTTTTCAACTGAAAACGCAAAAAGTTCACAGATTGTTGGCTAGTTTTGTACTTGTTTTGGATGGGAGAGGAGCTATTGTCTCTTATCCAGCAGATAGACCAATTTTTCACAGAATTTGGTTTTTCTATACTCTTCAGCGTAGATTACAGTATTCAGAGAATGATCTGAAATTTGGTTCGAAATGCCGCAAAATTTAGCAGACCTTTGAGAATACGAACAATTCCCTTTCAGGATCGAAAGTAATACTGTAAGATTCAAGTCCGAATATCGAAGACTCCTGAAAATCACAACAAGATTCCAACTATAGGATGAAGAAAATCGAGTTGTTATTTTCTGAGCACTTGTTCTATAATTCTAGTTTTCAGTTTCTGGCTCTGTCAGAAACTAAAACATTGGCAATCCCTGAAATAATTTATTCGAGACCCAAGAAAATTCGAATTAATCCAAAACAACAAAACGAAAAAATAAAGCCATGGAGAAACAATAAAGACCGCGCAAAAAGGCAAGTTATCATATCACATTAGGAAAGGAGTTGGAAACCAGAACAAGACTTAGTCATCCGGATAGAACTGCTTGTACACCGGGCGCATGATGTATCTGAAATTTCAAATTTCAATTTTAATATGCACTCGAAACCAACTTTTGTCTTTTCTCATCGAATCCATCAAAGAATTTCTCAATCAACGGATGCCAAATGGTTCCCTTGTCGACTTTTAGATTCTGTTGTGACACGTATGTCATCTGAGGGGTGAATCGGTCACGGGTGTCGATGACGACGGCGTAGTTCGGTTGGGTGGCGAAGTCCTGGAAAATTAGTAGGATTGGGGCGCGTTTTCTATTTTTTAAATCCAGATTTTAGTTGAGTTATCATTAGAGCACACTTTCTACTCAATAGAACGCATTTACCTTATTATCTCCATGTGCAACTTTCAAATATTTCTCCGGTGCAATCGCCTGCTCATCCCATCCAATGATCACTCCTCGGAATCCATGCTTCTGATGATAGACAACGTCTCCAACGCGGAACTCCACTTGTGGTGCACGATGGCGCATGTATTGACCCACTGAAAACGTGTCAATAGAGTGCACTTTCAAAGAGGGAATTTTAGAATGTATGTTGAATTAGAGCTAAATAACTGTTAATTGCAAAAGTGCTCTATTGAGAATTATAATTTCAACGTACTTCCATAAGCTCCATTCCCATCTGGACTCATTTCGGCTTCCATCGCTTTACTCTCTGCTGCTTCTGCTTCCGGATCCTTCGAAGTTTTCAGGAAATCCGGGATGTACCGTTTGGCAGTGGAGAGAAGACTGAAAATTTGAATTTCGCGCATTTTCCAACCCGCGAAATTTGAATTTACCTATTCAAATGATATTTCAAATGACCGGTTTCCGATGGTGATAGAAACCATTGCGCCGGGACGAGTATCAGAATTCCGATGAATATGAATTCAGGTTTTATCTCCATTTTTGGGGATCTGAAGAAGAGTTTGAAATTCTGATATTACTGAGTCGCTCGTGGCTGACCGCCAAAGAGCAACGTGGCAATTTAGAATGCACGGGAAGGGTCAGCCACGAGCGGCTCAGTAATATATCAAGAGGAATACGGTATTGATGAATAGGAAATTCCAGGACGAAAAAGAAAAATAATAACAAATGGAAGGAAGTGTGAAAACATTTATTGACTATTTTTTCAGAGAGAGGCAAGTAAAATGCGAATTAGCTCTAGTTCAATAGAGCAAACATTCAAATCTTTAACTTGAGTAATAAAATGGAGAAGGTGTATGCGGAAAAAAAGGGGGAAATTTACATTGAAATGAAATGATAAATAGAATCAGGAAAATTGCTCTATGGCGAAAAATTCCGAAAGAGCGCACTTTACAAAAATTACATAAAGTATAATCTCAAGACTTGTGACTCGTCAATTTCGATTCTCTGAATGGGGTCCTTTATCTTTCCATCCGGCAAACGGAGTTCCTTATCGATAAATCGAAGTCCGACAACGTGGCCAGTCGGGAAGAGGTACGGTATGTTGTCGTCATCATTACATAAACTTCCAGAAAGAGAGCAGAGAATCTTGTTTCCGTCGATACGAGCAAATGGAAGACCTTCTGCGAGAGGCCAGATGTCCGGGCGGCACACAGCACAGTCTTGCTGGAAATTCCAAATTTTGATTGTTGAAAACGCGTTCTATTGACAAACCAATTTCAACGGCGTATGCTCATCTTTACAACACATTGGTGTCTTCTGACAAGCCACGCCCATTTGTACTACTGATGCTAACGATGAAACATCCGGAAGTTGATAGAGTCGATAGGCTTCCTGAATGAAGAACTGAGCGAAAGCCTCGTATCGATCATCGGCGAAAAGCTCCGGATTGCGAGCCTTGGCCTCGACTAGTGGCAATGGGATCGCACCCATAACCTGAAATTAGGGAAACTTTGAATTTCTCGCACAAATACTGTATCTCCTACTTTGGTCAGATCATTCGGAAACTGTGTCTTTGTAATCGGCACTAGATACTGTTTGATATAAGTGAGAGCCTTGCCAGTGTCTCCGGCCTCTATTAAGCTAACAATATCCTGCTGCCGAGCGACCACTTCTATTCGGGAGTTGATTTTTCGAAGGCAATGGTGATGATAGGCACACCATTTGATGCACGGTTCAATGTCGTGTGCGTGGAGGGCTTGCTCGACTTCGTAGATTCGCTCGAAGACGTCAATGTCGACTAGGCCTGGAAATTGGAGAATATTAGATTCTAGGAAATAAAAATCAGAGAGCTTGCGCTCTTTCCTAAGCCTAGAAACACTATTTCAGCTACTTTCATCCCGCACCTTCCAATTTCATCTCCTTCACCAACAACTTCGCTGGCTCAATCATTCCACATCTCAACAAATGCCAACAAATGTGCCTGGCAAACTTCTGTCTCTCCAATCGATCCGCTTCGTTTGGATTTGTATCCTCATCAACACTGTATTCTTCATGAAGACGTTGAGATCTTAGAATAATTTTATCTGCTTCTGCCGTCTCTGCCTGGAGGACATTATTCACCACCTTCTTCGCTTCCGAGACTTGTTTAAGAAGAAATTCGAAATTCTTTCGAAGGGCATCTTGAGGAACGGGGCCAGTGGATCCTGAGGTTTTCTTGGCGAGAAGTGAAGCTGCTTTGGCGACGCTGGCCGCGGCACGATCGAGATCCTGGAATCATGTCTTCTTTAAGATTTCTTTTAGGGCAGTTCCTGGATTTTTTGAATTTTTACAGGGGACCGCCGACTGTTTGGAAGCTTTCGTGTATGCGTTTTTGCGTCAGCGTGTTTTTATATAACTGATAACTAAAACTTCCGATTCTTCAGAAACTCATGTAGGGAGAAACCAAACCGTATCATTCTTGAAAATCGATTATTTTGGAACTGCATAAATGATTATCTGGTTCAAGTAGGCCAGTTGCTTTTTGTTTCCTTTTAATCATTAAAATTTAATCCGAAAAATCACTTGGCGTCAAATCTAATGTCAAGTCCGCAGCTAGACGGTTGACACACTGACACAAAAATGCATAATCTTGGTCAGGATTGCTTCAAAAGAGTTGTTTTTTTTTTCTTGAAAAATTAGAAGATTCCTGAATTACGTTAAAATCTGTGACTTTTCCTGTTTTTACAAACCTTTTGCCCATTCCTAAACTTGACATTCAACTCTGTGTACGGCACTCGAAAAGTGCAAAACTCCAACGACATCACATCACTCTTTTTTCGACTTTTCGCTCCGCCAATCGTTGTTCCCTGTCCAGGAGGGACAGCCGATGTGGACGGACCCGCAGAAGACATTTTATCGAATTTTTCAGTTTCTTTTTTTAATTATATGAATAAATAGAGGAAGAAGGAGATGAAGACACGTATGGAATCAGAAGGCGAAACAATGAATATATACGGAATTTAGAAGATTTCCAGTGGAAGGATTAACCAAGGATCAGCTTGAACACGATCACCACAATGTTGATGGCGATGAGGGGCACTGCAAAATTGAAAAATTTAAGAAAATTAAAATCTTGAAGTAAAAAATGGGTCAGAAGAAGTCTAAAAATCATTAAGATGCTTACTCGACGTGTATTAACTCAAAATGGCTCAAAACTCCCCACATTTTCTCATTTTTTGAGGTCAAAAACTACCCAAGAGCTGTGAGGGGTATTTTTATCTATTTCTAGTATGATTTTAAATAAAAAATGACAGAAAATCTGGCATAAAAGCCCTGCCCCCTTTTGCACATAGAATCAATAGAGGCACGAGGTCTCTCCGTGGAGCGCGAATGAGTGGAAGAGAGGATGGGGAAAAGGGAAGTGAATGCATACAGAAAATAAGGGGAAAAGTATGTATTTTTGCGACAGCGTGTCAAGTTGCGGACCTGACATCATATTTGACGCTTTACATCCAGTCAAGTCCAAAAATGCTGTTGGTGTCTACGACGAGTGCTGTTGCTCTAAGAGCCTTCCAATCATAATTAACCGGCAATTATCATTGACTACGCTGGCTCATTGACTCCAGTGTCTCATTGAATACGAATACTCATTGACTACGGTTGGCTCATTGACTATGAATACTCAATGACTACACATGGCTACGGTGAATAAGACTACGGTTTAATCCTCCAGTTTGAAAGTTGAATGGTTAGCTTGACATTTTTTGGAAGGATCCGACTACTGAAGAAGTTGTAGTCGTTCTGGTGAAATCTGCTCAGCCGAATTCTCCTTTTTACGCCATCCTCCAAAGTGGAGCCATCTTCACTTATTGTCTTTCCGTGTCTATGCAGCCAATCTTCGAACGAGCTTCCGTCGTCAGGACTGTAGCTGAACATCGGCAATCTTGCAATCAACGAGTCCATCATTGTGTCCTTCTATCTTCAATCCATATCGGGTCACTTTTGATGCTATCGTCTCCCATTGTTCATGCACTTTACTTCAACTGCTTCTACTACTGCTGCTATTGCTCTAGGTTTCTGAGTTTTCCGTGATCCTGATTGTCAGTTTGTTGTGGATTTCATCACCTATCCACAAAAATCTAACCACATTGATCGGGGTAAAGGCAAACGAGTAGGCTATATACCTCAGGGTATAACACAAAGGAGTTTTTCAGGTCAAATAATGATAGAATCCAATAAAATTTATATGTGTTTATTTACTCTGCTTTTTTCAAGTTCTGTTTTGTGAACAATATTCTTACTATTGTCTGCACCTTCCCCTCTTAAGACACCTTCAAACACTAGAAAATTGCTTCGTAAATCGATTTGACTTAGGAAAAACTAGTCCCCCGTCCTCGGCCCTCTCCTAGTGGGGCAGCCTAGCCTGGGGGGCTCAGTGCTCTTTTTGGTGTAACAGAGGAAAGGAAGAGGAAGACAGAGGGGAGCATCCTTGGTTTATAATCGATTTTATAATAGCGTTTTATTTCTGGAAAATGTGACATTTTTAATCGTCAATTTTTAAACATTTGAAATATATTTTTCGATAATTTTTAAAAGTAAGTTACCACTATGTAGCTCTTTGTCAGCAACCACTCTTTCATTTGTTTTCTAATTTCAAAATTGAAAAGAACTCTAATTTTCACCAATTGCTCCAACCCCAATAAATCTTTATACCCGTTGCCTAATGATCACATCAATTAGACCCTCTTTCTCGAAATCTTGTTCTCAACGGAAATATCGAAGAGGACCCCTCTAGGTCCCCCGGAAGTGTAACATTCGAGTGTAGCAATTTGATACGTTTTGTTTCAATTTCATCACAAATTTCGGCGACTCTCTTTTTCTCTTTTAAACTGGACACTCGCTGTTTGGTTTTGATGAGCTGAGCTGATGTTGGCTGGTGGTCATGATGATGATCAGTCTCCACATTTTCAAAATGTTCGTTAATTTTTTTGGGCATAAACGAACAGTTAGAAGTCACAGAAATTATCATAATCATGCTATTTGCTAGTAGACTCAGAGATAGTTTCTCCAATTAGCACCTTGCAAGATCTTGCAAGATTTCCAGATAGATATAGTTAACTTTTGCTCAATTATGTTCAAATTTGACCGAGTTATATTAATAAATTCAATAAAATATCTATATCTATGAATATCTATGCGGGCAACCATCAGAAAAATTTGAAATTTTTTATGCATATTCCGGTTACCAATACCAACATCTTCATTAGATTGAATTTTTGAAAAAAGTCCCAAATCAGCCGTAAAGTTAAATTCAACCTAATCTCAGTACTAAATTCTAGGCGAACGTGAAAAGTTTGATTTTTTTGAACTTCCACAATTGCCAACAAAACTGCCCCTAATAAGCCTCTAGGAGACAGTGTCTGGAATATTCTCAATTTTTCTTTTCTTTTTCAATGACTTCGTCTCAATTCTCTTCCCCCCCCCCCCCTGAATTTCCTTTATTTTCAGACATGAAAAATGCGTCGAAGTGCTAAATATCTGTACATAATCGGTGGCTCCGCCCTATCTGCCGAACGGGATCCTATTGGGAGTATTGAGAAGATCCACGTGGAATCTGTGGAAAATTCCAGGTAATATTTTAAAAACTAAGTCGTAAAATTAGAGTACTGTTCGTGGAATACGACCTGAAATTCGAGATATTCTTCCTCAAAGTTTATATTCTTCAATTTTTCAGCCCTCCCATAGTGACGATTGTCACCAAAAACTGTGGTAACCTGTCGCTTCCCGTCAGATCTCCATCATGCTTTCTAATAGAAAATTCCCGGAAAATCTTGATAGCCGGTGGATGTACGGGACCCAATGAGCATACGGACAGATTAAGTCTCCTGGAAATTGAAAACGAAAATTCTCGGATTCTCGAAAAAACCCTAATGGAAGACCTCAAAATCGGAGCCAGTTGTTCGGGTTTTGACTCGCAGACTCAGGGAGTTAGTTTTCATTTGAATTTTTGAATTTCCCTCCAAAATTCAGAATCTTCCAGAACTTCAAGCCACTTTTTGGAGGATTTGAAGCCCACTCCTGCCTAGATGACATTCAAATTATCGATACTTCTACTTGGAAGTGCAACAACTTAGCTAAAAAACTTCTACCAAAAATCAAAAATTCCACAGTTTTGGAGGTGAAACATCGTGAATTTTTGATGTTTGGAGGGTGGGAGGATGAACAGAGGACCACCAAGGCAATAAGAAGGTTTGGTGAGAATTTGGAATTTTCGATAATTCAAAATTTCAGAATCACTTTCAACGAGGACTTTTCGGAATACACAGTGGAATTTTCGGGATTTTTACCTTATCCAGTTGAAGGTGATTTGAGGAAATTGAAAAAATCAAACATTTATCGATTTCTAGGTCACTCAATGGTTCGAATCGATTCCTGTGTCTATCTAATCGGAGGGTTTGATGGATGTTTTGTGCTAGATTCGATAATAAAATATGATTTGGAGACGAAAACATCTGAGGTAAACTTTGAGAAAATATGAGTTTGAACAAAAAATTTGAACAATTTTCCAGATCCTCCCCAAAATACTCGCTGAAAAACGAGAAAACCACGTGTCGGCTGTTCTCTCCGATGGCAGGTTTCTAACGGTGGCTGGTGGATGGAATTCCAAAAATGCTTTAGATGACGTTGAAGTTTTTGAGATTCAGAAGGATTCAGGAGAGGTCAAATTTAAGCGATACGAAGTCCAAGGGAAACTGCTGACAGCGAGAAATCGACCGGCTGGAGTGGCAGTTTAAAAATTTTTGTTTTTCAACTTTTTCTGATTCTTGTCGGTGCTCCATATTTTTACTGATAAACCGGTGATTTTTGTGACTTATAGTTTATGATTATTTGTGATTTTTGGGTCTCCTTCCCATTCTTTATCGATTCTTCATTTGAACATTTTGGAGAAAAAACAAGACTAAAAAAGTTCTAGATGCTCAAAAATGGATGGACACAATGAGGTGCCGACAACGTCTAGAGGGAATGATGAACTGTGAGTTTTTTTCATTTATTTGAATTTTCAAGGAAAATGGTTCCAAGACTCCGAAAATCTGCTCCAAAACTAGCCAGAACTCAGAAGTTCTGCTCATTTTTGGTTAAGCTCTTTTAGAGAAACTTTCTGAAATTTTGAAACATTTTCTGTGAAACACAAAAGAATCTACACATATTTTTACATTGAAAATCATCGAAACTTCAGAATTCTGACGTTTTCTGGATTCAAAATTCTTGGATTTTTATATTCCGGCGATTTTCAACGTTAAGAAAAAATGCGAAGACTCCGAAACTAACAATAAAAGAGTTTGAAAATCATTCTGGAATCCTGAAATTTTCCTGGATGCAAATCTGCTCTATTGCTAATTTTTTTTCAGTGCCAATCGAATCCCATCACACTTTCTCGTCGAACTCACCTCATTGGATGAGTTGGCATTCCCTGCGAACTCAACGAAACGGGTCAAGGTTAGTAGGCTTATAGTGCAAAATCTCGAAAATTGTGAGCCAGAAAACGCGATTTATTGAACATTTTTAATTTTGGCTTTGCGATCGACCAGCCTAAAAAGTACAAGCACCTTGACGCTAAACTTGAGTCACTTACTCAAAATAGTTCAGAAACTGCGCTCATTTTACATTCTTTACATTCTTCAGCCCACAGTAAAAAATCGCGATTAGAGTGCACTTTCCAAGTCAAAAATTTCAAAAAACTTACAGTACACATGTGTGGCGAGCACTTCGAAATGTCTCTGTCTGGGAACATCCACGGGATCTGTGTACATATTCTCTAGATATGCAGCAAAATCGAGGTCCAGAGCCAGCTCACCGATACCTGTACAGGTTTTCACAACTAGAGATGGGCAGATTAGTACGGTAAGTGATTTGATATTGGTGGGAAATTTGAATTTGATTAAAAAAACACACAAAATTGAACAAAAATCACAGTTTTCTTTAGAAAGTTAATCGATTCTTTCACACCCTAGAAAGTCATAAACGGCGGAAAAAATGTATGATAAAATAGGACGAGAATACCGGTTTTAGTCTGTTATTGTGATAAGTTACAATAACTGTAGAAAGGAAGAGAAAAAGATGGATAGCCTTGAGAAAAAAATGCGAAAACGAACATATGATTCTTTTTGTATACTTATGGCTTCTTTTCGTGTTTGATTATTTAAATTCTGAAGGATTCTGAAGCAATCGGAATGGGTTTGCATCTTGGAGGATTCTGGAGATTCTGAAAAATCCTGACTGATCCTAAAAGATTCTGGAGAAGGGATTGTGAATGGGTTCGAGCCATATAAAAAGAATCTGAGAGTTCTCGGGATTTTGGGAATTCCAGATGGTTCTGGATGCTCCAGGAATTTCAGATGGACTTCAAAGGGCTTTGGATGCCTGTGGAAGATTCTTGAAGGATTCTGAAATGCCTAATTTTTCCCGCTTTTCCAGATCTCAATAAGCGCATCAGAAGAACTAATGGCGATTGGTGGAGACTCGGGACGTGTTTCAATAGCTCAATTGAACTCTGGCCAACCCCCAACCCTCGTATACTCGACACCAGGAGACGCCCGTTCGCCGGATAGAGTGATGGCACTTGCATGGTCACCGGATATGAAGACAGTGTATTCTGGACACTCTTCTGGAGCACTGCATTGTCATCGACTAACGACTAGATCTGTATTTCGGGCGGCACATCAGAAATTGACTAAATTCGATGGGGAGATTGTGCAGTTGGACACATTGCAGCAACACGTATTAGGTAGGATTGAATACTGAATTCTGACGTCTTCTGGATTCTGAAGTTTAGGGTTTTCATATGCTCCGAAATGAGCTACATATGTGGAAACTGTGATCCATTTTGAAGTCTTAGAGACGATTTTCGAGCTTTCTCGTCAGAATCTGAAGTGTTTAGAATTCGGAAGACGTCAGAATTCAGAATATTGGGAAAGAAATGAGCTATCAGGAGATTGCATTTTTCAAAAGTTCTCAATTCTAAATTCTTGACATCCGGACACACAGATCCTCTAAAACACTCTCTATTTTCCAGTAGCCACCACAATCTCCACTCATCTCTACCACGTGGATACTGGAACGATTCAATTGGTGGGAAATAAGAAGCCCCGAACGACACCATCCCCTCTGGGATGTTGTTATATTCAAGATGAAGGAGGAAGCGGTTTTCTGGTTGCTGCGAGACCCAATGGAAGGCTGTGGGAAGCGAATCTAGTTGGAGTTGTTTATAAGTGAGTCTGGACGCGAAATCAGACAAAATACAGCCAATGAAGCAAACTGGCGTCAATTTTGATGCCAATACAGACATTTTGAAGTGAAAATCACCAGAAATGGAGAAACTGGCAGCTCCTGATTATAAGTTTCATCCTTCAAATCTTGTAATTTATCAGGACCCACGAGTACCGTAAACACCGCGACGGCACCTTCATCCGATACATCCCCAGAGCACCGCCCATTTCATTTCGGACCCCCTTTCCCACAGAATGCTCTCAATTCGATGGACTCCACCCTGAGAATCAAGACATTTCAATTCACAAAGTACACGTCATCCGAGTGGAAAACGGACGTCTTCTAATCGTCTCCGCTGTGGGATCCAGAATATGTGTGACAGATATGGAGACTTCACGATGTCTACTGTCTTCTGAATTGGATTTCGAAATTCTGGATGTGTCCACGTGTGCGAATGATGTTTTCGTGTTGTTGGCGGATTCGAAGGGTCTGAGGAAGTTTAGCGTTTTTGAGAGACAGAAATGTGTGGAGAAGTTGAATTTGAAGGCGTTCTATGGACAGGTAGGGAGGAGTCACATTTCGATTTTTAGTTCGAAATATTTAATTTCCAGAGCGCCCAAGCTATCCTTTTCTGCTTGCCTTACGTCTCCTTTCCCTCTCCAGTCATCTCAAAAACCATAGAAGGACTGCTAACAATGTCAAAGAAGAAGGAGACAGAGCGACTTCAGACACTGCTTCAGAAGATTTTAGATGACCGGAAGGCCAGCCAGTCGATGTATGATAATATGGAAGAGTTGGAGAGAAGGGAGTCATTGAAGAAGGGAAAAACGAAGAAAAATGAGGAGACAATAGAAGAAGAGGGCGATGAGAAAAAGCTGGGGGAGCTGAGAAGAGAGTCGTCAAAGAAGTTGCCCAGTGGAGTGCATAGGGTAAGATTTCAGAGGATTTGGGTGCAAAACTGGAATTTTATATGAAGTTTGAGTCTAGAAACTATGAAGGATTCTGAGCTCTAACAATTTTCAAGAAGTGAAATTCTAATTTCTTCCAATCTTCCAGGTCCTCCAAACGGTCCAATGCAGTGGCTACGACGACGACTTCTCCTTTTCCACGCCACAAGCCCTTCGAGAACGTTCCAGAAGTTCTCCGTGCTCTCCAGAATCCCCCGTAACGTCTCCAACGCTTATCGAGAAGCGTGCTTCGGAACCATCGTCACTGGAGCTTCGTCAGGAATTCTGGAGAAAAAATGGCACCCCGGACGTCGTTGAGGAGGACATTTTACATAGAGCAAGACAGATTTTGGAGGACTCCGAGAAATTAGTGGAGAAGGAGTCGTTGAGAACTTTGCTTCAGCTAGAAGGTGTCAAGAGGGACGAGATTCGATTCACACCTACAGTAACCATAGGAAATGCGGCGAAGGCGTTGGCAGAGTTGGCATTGGCAGTGCCAGTGGATTTGTCGACGATTTGGAACAATAAAGAGTCAAAAGAAGTCTCAACGTCATCTGAGAAGTCTGAGAAATCCTCATCAAGCTCCTCCAAAAAACCCACTATCGTCAAAGTGGTCCGCCCGGGAATTCGGCCTGGAGTCAAAAAAGAAAAACCAGTGGCTACAGTATCCCCTCGGTCTCCGAAAGATGATATAATTGAAGAACAGCCACCTTCAGAAGACGTCGCTTCTAATAATGTGACGACAACACCGACGATTTCAGAAGAAATGCGAAGGAAGCAGGACGAGATGTGGCTTGATTTAAGATTGTCGCATATTAAGAAGCGTAAGTTTTTCGAAGATTTACTTCAAGCCCAAAAAAACTTCAAATTTGAAAATCCAAGTATTCAGAATTCCGGCGCCTTTTGGATTCTGAATTCTTAGATTATGTTGATGTCCAAATTAAAAATATGAGTCCCCAAAAATCACAATAGAAAGATCCACACACATTTCTACAGTGACGCTGAAAGTCTTCTAAACCTTGGATGTTTTCAGAATCCCATCCGCAATCCAACCCTGGGACACCTACAGAAACTGTACCCAAATCCGACACGGACTACACGATAACGACGGATACTGATTCCGTAGTGACGCCTTCAGGAATCTGGACGAATCCCCTAGACGAAGAGGAAGAAGATGTGAAGACCCCAACGACGTCTTCTGAATTCAACTGCTCCGAGTGTGGACTGCATCGATCATGGGCGGCGACAGCATTGCTCATGGCTGTTTGTAGTGGGGCCGACGTTATCAGGGACGAATTCAGAAGTCATGGAGCAATCCCACAGAATTCGGAAGACTGGGAACGTCTTCTCAGACATTCGGCATCGTTGGAGGATTCTGAAGACGTGACGACAATTTGTCCTCGCTGCGAGATGTCGTTGAGTTCAGTGGAGCGAGTTTGTATCGAGGGATGGAAATTTGGAGGATGGGTTGAAGAAGGTGTCAGGCCGAATGTGGAAAGAATATTCGAAAGATGCATGAATTCGCCAAAGGAAAAGTTGGAGACGATTGTGGCGAGAAGAGAAGAGGTCCCAGAATCCAAGAAAAAATCTAAAAGATCTGAGGAAAATCCGGAAAAAATTCAAAAAACTGGCCCAAGCTTGACTCAAAAACTCGAAAATCTATCGCTGAAAATTCAAGAAAACCACCGCGAAAAACTGGATTTTTCAAGTCCGCCAACCTCGAAAACAAACGAATTATTCACAAATCATCTTCGATGGCTTCCCGCGGTCCCCATGAAGACACTCCTGGCATTGGCAGTGTTTACACAAGGAAAAAAGGCGGTCATTCAAATTATTTCCGCGGACGATCAATGGATAGCGAAAAGAATGAAACCGCAGGATTGGTGTTCGATTGTGGTGATGGGGACGAGGGAGACGGGATTTCGGGATTTGTTGGGAATCAAGGTGAGGATTCTGAGGGATTCTGAAACCTAGAAGATTCTAGAGAAGTCCAGATGATTCAGAAGGATTCTGGGATAGTCTGATGTTTCTGAAGGATTCTAGTAGATTTAGGCAAATTCTGAAAAGTTTAGGAGGATTCTAAAAATCCTGGGGACTCTGGAGATTCTGAAGAATAATATACGATTCTAGCAGATTCTGATATTCTAAGGTTCCAAAATTCCATTTTCCAGACAATAACCTCCGTGCTGGATTCCGTGGGCGCTTCGGGATGGGTCTCGCCCCGAAAGAAGAAACAAATCGCGACGCCTTCTAGAATAATGTCACCAATTTCATCGAATTCTCTTCAAAATTCAACGAATCCATCGACGATTTCCAGTTGGATAGTTGACACTAATGGGTAAGGTTTGAATGTTTTTCAATTTTGATGTCAGGTCCGCACAGACACAGTAAAAAATGCATAAATACATTTTCCAGAAAATGCCCAATGTGCACCCTTCCCATCAAAATGGTCGTCGGAGGCAAAGACGCTGGAATCGTCTCCTACTACTGTGGCCACGTATTTCATAAAATGTGTCTTTCTGGAAGATTTACTACTGGATGCATTGCTTGTAGAGTGAAAGCTCGCCGAGCAGCCGCTGCTCGTGCGTCTGGATCCTCCACATCTTCACCGAACGCCTCGCCAGTCATGTCACCAAGGCATCAGAGATTGGGATGACAATTAGCTTCTGATTTTTAGAGATTCTCATATCGAAATTCGGATTCTCCATAGTTTTTTCATCCCAAGAATCTTCTTATTATCTGTTCACCTCACTTCTTTCTCGCTCCACGTCTAGCGTTTGCCGTGGAGCGCACTTGCACTTCTATGTCAAAAATTCGCTCAATTTTCTCTTAATATTAACTTTTTGTACATTTCATCGGGTTTCTATTGTTGCTTTTTCTTTCAAAAAATGTATCTAATTTTATGTTCATTTTGTTGAAAATTATGTCCGAAAATGTATTCGATTTTCCCAGTATAAATATTATACATTTTTCCAATTTGAAGTTGATTGCAAAGTTGTAATCCCTAGTTTTTTGGCCTATTTTTATAGAAGATTCTATAAAAAACAGAAGAAAAGAGAAAAAGTGAAATTTCAAATTCAAATTTTCAGTTATCCAGCTATTTTCAATTTTTTCCTTTTCTGCAAATGTCCGTCAATTCTCAAAAAAATCTACTTTTCCAATTTGATTTGCAGATGGCTCTCTCATTCTACGCCCTCCTCGAAGCCGCGCTTCTCGTCCTCAACGGAATCGCCATTCTTCACCGTGAACGATTCTTAAAAAAGGTTCGAAAAATTCGGAAACTTCGACAAAAAATGCAACTTCTATTTTTTCAGTACGGTCTCGGCGCTCCATCCCACTCGTTCGACGGCTCGAACACTGTCAAGGATCAACTCGTTTCGCTGATTTTCGCCGTTCAGACCGTTATGCGGAGTACGTGGAGTTTGATCGGAAATTGTGGGGAAACTATGGAAACTTTTCGTGTATGCATTTTTGAGTCAGGATGTCAGTATTTTTCTGTTGTGGACCAGGCATCAGTTTTGACGCCAGCTGACTTTGTTCGCTCAGAAATGTTTTTTCGAGGTTTGCGCATTATCGGATTCTAAAATGCTAAAAAGTTGCTCCATTTTTGCACTTTGCTCTCAAAAAATGTCCCTTAGCGTCAAATATGATGTCAGGTCCGCAACTTGACACGCTGTCGCAAAAATACATACTTTTCCCCTTATTTTCTGTATGCATGTACTTCTCTTCCACCCATTCGTGATCCACGGAGAGACCTCGTGTCTCTATTGATTCTATAAGTTTTAAGCCATTTTGAGTTAATACACGTCGAGTAAGCATCTTTAGACTTCTTCTGACCCATTTTTTACTTCAATATCAAGATTTTAATTTTCTCAATTTTCTCAATTTTTCAGTGCCCCTCATCGCCATCAACATTGTGGTGATCGTGTTCAAGCTGATCCTTGGTTAATCCTTCCACTGGAAATCTTCTAAATTTCGTATATATTCATTGTTTCGCCTTCTGATTCCATACGTGTCTTCATCTCCTTCTTCCTCTATTTATTCATATAATTAAAAAGAAAAGAAAAAACTGAAAAATTCGATAAAATGTCTTCTGCGGGTCCCTCTTATTTTTACAATGATTACAATAATTTACAACGTTCTTTTTATATCAGGCCTAGGCATAGGCCCCGAAAAATTGACTCTGAATCGAAATTCTGGAGGATTAAACCGTAGTCATTGAGCCATGGTGTCGTGTGAGAGATTAGATTTCGGCGTCAAGAAGAATTGGAATGCTAGATTCAGGAAGACTTGAAAATCGTTAACTGGTTATGAGAAGAGAAGAATGCCGGATTTCGGATTTGAGAAGGAAGTAGAGGAGTATCAAATATTTTAGAACAAAATGTATAGTATTCCAATGAAGAACCTAAAAAGGTCAATTTTCCAGAAATTCCATCCACAAAGGCGTCTTCGGACCAAACACTTCGGAACGTCCACCAAGTATCAATGTGCCGTTTTCTCATCCTACAGGAAAAATTCAAGGGTTTTGATGGATATATTGAATGAATGGGATCTATTGCTGGTTCCCATCCCTTAAAAGTCTCTTCTATGGCTGTCAACCAAAGTGCCAAGAAGACAGGAATTTGTGAACTTATCAGGGAAGGTGTTATTCCGTGAGGTTATATCCTTCATGTTTGCCTTTGCCTAGATCAATGTGTCTAGATTTCCCCCATTGAAATCAGTTCTCAATAAAGTATTGGCTACAGCTCCTCGTGTACTCCCCCTGTGTGGATAGGTGTTGAAATCCACAACACTTTGAAAATGAGTTTATTGCGAAGCCAACAAAATGGCAAAAAATGAAACAGAATATAGAATTTTACAGCAAAAATCAGGCTATTTATATCTCCATATAATCCTTGTAACTCTGCAACGCGGCCATCGAAATCGAGTCGATGAGAAAAAGGGGCGTGACCACTTCCATATGCATTACGTGAATTTCAGGCAACACCCATGACTCTGGTGCTATCACCAAGTCCGCGTTGTGTAGGTGGCGAGTGGTCTGATATAAGGAGAAAATTAGAGTGAAATTCAACAATTTGAAAGAATTCTGAGGCTTGAGTCATGAAACTACAATTTTACTTTTTCAGTGCTGAAATTTGGTTGAAAAATCTAATTTCCAGTTCAAAAGTTTCCCAAAAATCACCTTCCCACCACATTTTTGAACCATCCACACTAGATCTTCTGCATCTGGAGTGCATTCCGGGGAGATCCACATTTTCCAATGGAAATTCTCGAAAATTCGATTGTTTCGAATTTGAAGCCATTCATCGTAGACATAGTCTTCTGAGGAGAGCAGCTGGGAGTCTTCGAACGATTCTTCGAGCTGAAAAATTGGATGATTTTGAGTTTGATTAGCCTGTTTTTTTGTAGTAAATACAGCGAAACAAACTCATTTTCGGTCGAGAATTTGAGCAATTTTCAGCAGAATTGCTAACATTCCGACGAAAAATTGTCTCTTTGGTTTGTTTGTTTTGAGTCAACTTCTTTCTCGGAAAAATAAAAAAGAGAGAAGAAAGAATTAGATCCTAAAAAGGAAAGCAGGAAAGGGAGAAGAAGACAAAATAAACAGAATAATGGGGGTCATTTGCCTCTCGGAGAGCAGAGTTGATTTCCGTTTTACTTGCTTTTTTTGGGGTATACAAGAAAGAAGGGGACCGAGAAAAAGAAAAAAGAGAGAAGAGCCTAGAATTGGGAAGCTTCAATTCCAGAAAGTTTTTCATATTAGAATTTTTAGTTTTTTCTTTCGTACCCATTGAGGTTTGACTATTGGAACGTTGGAGCAAATCGCTTTGAGCACCACTAGAGTCCGTTTTCCGTGTCGAGATACAACACAAAGGGTGCGACGATCATCAATTTCAGTGGCGACGTTTAGACGGAATCGGCGAACGATGCTCTTTAGTTTCTTCTCGATTGGGGAGCTGAAAAACGAATGTGGATATCTGGATGAACATTGTCTCAAAATACTGAAAATGTGTGGAGATTTCAGGAATAACCAAAACCAAGCATTTTAGCTTTATTTTTCGGAATGTACACTTATTTTGAAGTAAATATATTTGTTAAACCTGCTACTCACTCCTTGCTAAATCCTGTAAAAATCACTCCGTTCCTCAATAACTCCTCCTCTTCCATTTCATCAATTTCCTCCGCCAAATTTCTATATGTCCCTCGATTCTTGCTCTTATTCTGAATAAACGCGGAAACATCGGAAATGAAGTCGTCGTCTTCCTCCTCACTCCGCTTCTGAAGTCGGTTGATGACGTTAGAAGCAGTTGGGACCAGGGGTCTCCGTTCGATAATCTGGATGGAATTTGAATCATTCTGGAGAAGTCTCCTTGAAGATTGAGGCCTTCCCGAAATAGTCAACGATGCGAGTGCCGATTGAATATCCGAATCATCATCCACCCGAACAGGCTCCATTTTCGTCCTGCTTGATGGTTTCTTTTTCTCTTTTTGTGTCTTTTTGGCTGGAGTCCTTGCCCTATTCAAATCTGCATTCTTTCCCAGTGTATTCCGAATATGTGTCAAATCTGCGGCCATTGTCTTCCTCATATCATTCACCACTTTTTGTGCAGCTTTCTTTTGGACATTCTTCGGATTTCTGCCTCTTTTTGGCTTTTCCCATGTCTCTCTGACATCTCTATTAGTTTTCTGCACTTCGATAATATCGTTTGTGGGTTCTCGATGCTCTAGGTGGAATCCGGTGAACGAGCGACGTCTTCTGATGGTGGTGCCGGTGGAGATGTTGGTTAGAAGCTTCCGAACGTCTCCAGGAGCCAAATTGAACGGGTTTCGGGAAGCGGATTGACGGCGGAGTTGATGGGCGCGGGCTGGAAATTTATTTGTTTTTAGAAATTTTGGTTCAAAATTTAAACTACAATTAATTGTGGTATAAAATTATTTAGGGGGAATCTTGGCCAAAAACGATGCGAAAATCGGGAAAACAAACTTACTAGGACAGTCCGGTGAGTGGTATTCGAATCGGATGACGGGCTCGTCTGAAAATTTCAAAAATTGATATTTCACAAAACAGTAATTTTTCAAAAGTTAGTTATTTTTGACAGAAAATAATTACAATTCAAAAGTGCATCCAGTCTTTCCGACAACTTCCGAATTTCCTCCAAAAGTTTATGTGGATCCGTCGGCGCAGGATTCTCCATATCCTCCCAGAACGTTTCTTCATCATCTTCATTTGCCAATGGAGAAGGTTCGCGAAAGCTGGACAACCTCCGACAAGTCTGTTTCAGATATCTCAATTCTTGCATCGAGTATTCCGCTTCTCGACACTTTTGCCGTTGATCCAGGCACTCTTGAATCCATTTAATATCAACCATTAGAGGGGGAGATGGGCGGCGCTTCATGGCTACACTAACTGATGCTTCATCTGCGTAGCGGTCGACGACGATATGGGTTGTCTGATGGTCTACGGTTTTTTGAACTTCCGCGCCCATTTCGATTAATTTTTTCTTCAAATGGAGCCGAATCGGAATACAACAACCCGCGGAGAGAACAATGTAGGTTCCCTCTAGATATCCCACGGATTCCGGAACATTCTCATCGACGTTTTCGATCTCCGGAACTGTCTCTTCTAATTCTACTAATTCTGATTCCTCTACTATTTCGTCCGAAATCCCGGTTGTGGCTTCTGGGGCGCATTCTTGATGGAATTCATGAAAATCTTCTAATGTCTCAATTCTCGAATTGCCCATCGTCTGATTGTTGACCCTTCCTGACTGAAAAATGAACTGTTTTTTTAATGACTCTCTATGGGGAAATACCTTTCTAGGCGTGTCTGCAGAGCTGAAATGCACCGAATGAGACGTGTCACCATCGTCTTCGTAAATCGGCGAAATGTTGGGATCAAATCCATACGCGATTGACATGGTTTTCCGTGGGAAATTTGAAAAGAATTTGAGGAAATTCACTGAAAAAAATTCCAGAAATTCAACATAAAAGCCAAAATTCAAACTTCGCGGTACTTACCCGTTACAACGGAGGGTCGTAACAACCGACTTTCGCACCTGCGTCTCGTCTCACTCACTCGTGACGCAACGGTGTTTGCGTACAATGTACCACACCCTACGACAACTCTCACCAATTTCGTGCCACCTCCATTTTTGAATTTTCCACCCATTTTCTGGGATCGTTTTTGCAGTTTTCAATGAGAAAATTTGAATTTTTCAGGATTTCAAAATGGGATCCATAATAAAAATGTTCAAGCCGAGCAAGAAAAACAATAATAAAGAGAATGTGCCGGTAAATTGGAGATTTTCGAGTATTTCAATGATAAATGAGTTTTCAGGCTGTTTCTTTTGCAACCGGATCACTGAAAAGCAAAAAGTCAGCACTAAATGAATCGGTATATTTGGGAGAGCCGCCGAAAATCGATTTACGGCTAAAAAGTCCGTATGCAGTTATCACTGGTCCGAAAACTACTAAAGGTGTGTCTTCAAGTTTTTATCGGGTTTTCATCAATTTTTCTTATTGCTAAGAATATTTTTCTCATTTTTAGGCCCAATGTCGTGTCCTGGAGCACCACTGGATGATCGCAGTTTCAGAAGTAGTACGAGAAAAGTCAAGGATGATTCAGTTTTGTTAGTTTTCATTTTACTGGCGGAAAATAAAGTGCCAGGTTTTTTTGTCGAGAAATCAAGTTTCTAATGATTATTTGTCACTAAAAACCCGAAAAATTCAGCAATTTTCCAGAAATCGCCGCTCCGAGCTCGTCGACGACCAAGCTTATCGAAACCTGATGGCTCGTCAGCAATACGATCTGAGCATGAGCCAACAGGACGATTCCGACGAAGAAAAGGAGCTGATGAGGGAGAAATATCGACAGAAAAAGAGCGAAGTTACGCTGTTGAAGGCGAAAATTGAGAGGATGAAAGTGAAATGGAGGGAGGATAAGGAGAGAATGAACGCCACTATTGATGATTTATCCAATGAGAATCATCAGATCAGGTTGGTGAAAATGAGAATGAGAATCCGCCAAGTGATGCCAAGTGATGTGAAAAATGTGTGCAAATATTAGCTGATTAAGCTCGAAAATCGCTCTAGGACCGCAAAATGGGACGCAGTAGTCCTCGTTTAGGAGCTCTCTTTTTTGAGTTGTGTGAAGTCACATTGAGAAAAAACATTAAATCACACATAAACACTTTACTCATTAAAAATTTTTTCGAAAATAAAATTCTCAAAAACTTAGACTTTAGCTCGAAATCCTCAAAAACGAAATTTTCAGAAAGCAACACGACCGCCTCCGTCACAAGTACTCTGAAGTCAAAATGAATATCGACGTCGAGAAGAAAACTAAATCCGACCTTCTGAAAATGCTTCAGGAAGCACAAGCAAGAATTGAGAAGCTCGAAAAATCAAGAAGTATCCATGAAGATTCCTTCAATAACTCCTCTCTTCTGATGGCTTCCTATTCTGCAGCAGACGGAACGATGGAACAGTCTTCTGAAGGCGCCGGAGAAGCGCTGTGCTTTCCAGATCAAAACAATCAGATGACGTCGATGTTCATGACGACAAACTTGATATTTGGAACGTCTTCTACAACTTCAAGTCATCAGAATCCAAAATCCCTCGAAGATGATTTAGATGCACAGGATGAGGTTAGAGTGTTTCGAAACTCAGTGGAGGATATTGAAGAAGACGAGGAGATGACTGAGGATGAGGAGGAGACGGAAGAGCTGGAATTATCAAGTCCTTTCGAAGTAGAGACAGCTAGATCGACGACTAGACAGATTCCGAAGACTCCGAAGGTTTCAAATGCTCCGAAGAGTGTGACACGTGCTCATTCGGATTCTGATATCATCGGAGCCAAGGGAGCGGATACTGTCAGTTTGGCGATGGAGCCAGTTGTTCATCAGTCACAGACGATTCCACCACCAGCAGGCCATTCGCAACGGCAGAAGTATTCCAGGACTAACATGTGGTTGAAAGTGAGTTTTTGAGCTATATGTTTGAGTTTACGAGCTTCTAGTTTTTGAGAAAAAAACAATTGGTCATCGTGGACTCCTGAGCCTTCTTGACCCTTTGAAATTGCTAGCTCATTTTTAGACTATAATCAAGTTCAGAATCCAAATTGACTGCGATCTAATTCTGGTCCAATTTTTAAAGAAATGTTATTTTCGTATTTTGGCTAGAAGCTTGATTCATAGAGCATTGAGCGAAAAATAGAGCACCTAGCAATAATGTTTTCCATTTTCAGCGCAACTCCGTCAACCCTGACAACGGCGAATCATCAGACGATAGTTCAGAAGAGGAACGGTTAAGCCTAATCGAGCGGCAACTCAAATGGAAGGGGCGCGAAGTCGTCAAGTACAATCCACCACGGACCAAGATCAATGATAAGCACTTCAAGAGGTAATAATTTTGCTGAAAAATTATTTTTGAAAAGCATACAAATCCTTTAAAATTACCTGGATTCCCGAAAAGTGGACGGAGTCAGCCAATTACTGCGTTGAATTCGCCCTCAATATATGCTTCGGGCACTTTCTGGCTCATTTTGAAGCCGGTTTCCAAATTTTAAACTTTCAAATGGTGCTTTTCGGAACTCTTGCACATTTTTACCATAGAAAAATATTTCTCGTAAAAATCCTCACTGAGTTTCCACAAAGAAACCCTCCAGAACCCTAAAACCCCCCCCCCCCCCCAAGCCTCCACGCGCCGTCTCTCCCCTCTTCTCTCTCCCCCTCCCGTAAGCTCCGCCCATTTCGCATGCAAAGTATAGTGGACGGCGGAACCCGGCAAGTGCCCGCTGCGCGTTTGAATGACTAGGAGGCGCAGAGTGAGGGTGAGGCAAACATTCTGGTGCGGCGGCGGGAGGGCTTCCTCCTCTCAGGGCTTTCTCATGTTAAAATTTGCGTTTTCTCGTTGAATTTCGTGATAAATTGTGAGATTTTGAGATTCTTGCCCTCTGAATGACCGTAATTTTTGGCCCTTTGTTAGGAGAATGGGAAAGTATATGAGTGTTCTAGATGGGCTCACTTTTATGGGGTTCCTTCTAATAAAGCAATGTTTGTAAAGCACGAAGCTCCGGAATTTTCTGGATCATTCTGGAGTCGTCTGGATTCTGTAGGAATCTTGTAAAGCACAAGATTCATCTCCGACAATGGGGAACAATAAAAATTGCACGATAATGAAAATCACAGTTAAAAGTACTTGTATTTGGTCTGAATCCTCGTTTTATAACAAAATTTTAAAAGGCGCTCTCATTGGAACCAGCCCGAAATTAAGCAAAAAATCACTTTCTCCTTATCTTTCAGATACGGAAAAAACGAACGATCCGCGTTGGCTGAATTCGAATACCTTCAAGATATGTCCACAGATGTTTCCGGTATGCAATCGAGTCCCGAACTTGGACAGCTGATGGGACAGCTGCAGCAACAGAGATTGTAGATGCTCCATTTGAAAAAAACCTTGTCATTTAAGATTGAAAAATGCTCACAGTGATCCAACATTTCTAATCAAAAACTTTCCAAAAATTAGTCAAATTTGTCCCAAAAACTAACCTCTAAGTCCCTGAGAGTCCTCAAACCACATTAACTTGTTAACGGAAATTTTGAGCGTTTCGAGGCTTGAAAATCTCAAAAAATCCCTTTTTCCTCATGAATTTTATGTTTTTCAGCTGATTTTTTGCTCATTTTCCTCCAAAATCTTGTCGAATTCTTTCGCTCATTCGTGTAAGTGATTATATCATTTTTCTTTTCTTGTACCTTTTTCTTTTTTTCTATGTACCACCTTTTTCTTGTCAATTTTTATCAATTTTCATTTCGTCTTCATCATCATCATCATCAGTGTTTTATAGTACTAAGCTAATGATAATCAACTAAAAACCCCACTCTAGAATCTCATTTTTCCCTCCCTGAAAATCCATCATAATTTTTCTTTCACAAATTGGGTATCTCAATTTTTTCACTTTCTCATTTTGCCTTTTTTTCATGAAATTCGTGTTATCTCCCTTCCCTATGTGGTAATAAAAATTCAGATTTTGTCTCCAAATTATTCTTTTTTTCAATATTCCGTATTTTTTCTCGGGGGACTTCCTGAGTTTCATGGTGTACTTTTATGCACCTATTGATATCTGATTTATTATTTTTTTGCTTGTTAAAAACTCTTTTAAAATCGTTCTTCGCAGTTGGAAACATTTTTGAAAAACCGCCAAGGTTTGAGAATTCTAGGCCAGGGAGATGGCCTAGAAATTTTTTGATCGTTGGAGGGAGCTTGAAATTTTTTGGAATTGGCTTTCTATATTTTTTTCAAAAGGGAATTTCAATTTTTCGAATTTTTTGGTTAGTGAAAAATAATCAGAAAAATTTGAAAATAAAATAAATAATTATTAATAATGTATTTTTACACCAATATTTGAGCCAATTTTCCCAAAATCGATCCATTTACAGCACTGTACTGTATGTGATATTGTTTACGAATTCTGTGAGGGGGCCGGCTCATCCAGATAATCAATAAAAAGGATCCCGAAGTTAATAAGAAGTATTGATTCTCTGCCTGTATTGGGTTTTCGTCAATTTCTTAAATTTTCGATTTTTGACTCATACAGAAGACCTTAATGAGTTTTCCTTTGAATTCCCTGTTTTCAACTCCAGAATTCACTACGTTCCCTTAAAAAACGCCATATCTTCTCCTCTTTCCGCACCAAAATTCAATAATTTTTTCTAATTTTCCAGTGATGAACAATGGACACCACCTCCATCATCATCAACCAAATCGTTCCCATCAGCACACAAACGGGTTTCATCAGCAGAAAAAACCGATGGAAACGACAATTGAACAAGAAGAGGATCCATATGCGAACCTCAACGAGTTCTATCTAAATCATCCGGCAGCTAGGAATGAGGGTACGCATTGGAAGAGAACAATTGCCCGATTTTCATTGAAAAATTATTCCTGTTTTGTAACTAAATCTATCTTTTTCAGCCTTCATCCCTCCATCCACCTCCGAAGATGAATCCAAAAAGAGCAAAAAAGAAGAAGAAGAGCTTCCAGAAGAGTATTGGGGTGATCCGATTCGTCTGAGAGATTTAGAACCATTCATTAAGCCATCGCTTCGTGATGACACACCATTAGCCAATATTTTGCATCCCGATTTAGATGGAATTGATCCGAGGTAAGCTTAGATTCTTACCTGAAGAGGAATTTCATATTTTTAGAATATTCTTCAAAGATTTCGATCCCAAGAAAACACTTCGATTCTCGCGTCTCTTCGCCCAGAACATCAAAAAATCGTCGCGCCCTGAAATCTACTGGGTCTCCCGAACCTTCTCAAAACACAATAATCACAAAAACGGACTTCCCCCTGCAGAATCTCAATTAGAAGAATCAGATGACGTCATGGAGACGACGTCGAATGGATCAAAGCGTCTGAAGTTGAACATAATTGAGAATGTGCCGCGTGTGATGTTGGCTGAAGACGAGGAGATTCAAATGAAACGTCCGATTCTGACGGAGGCGGAGAAGATGGCCAAACAGAATCAGGAGGGAACTACGGTGCAACCATGGAGGACGGGTCCTGCGAAGATTTGGTACGATATGATGAATCTGCCGTCGACGAGTCAGGGTGTGAATTATGGTTTCAAGATGAAGAAAGCGCCGCAGAAATCTTCCCAGTATCAAATTCGAAAACCCATTTTCATTCATCCAGACGATCCGACAACGTCTTCAGGATCCGAAAAACGAGTAGAAGTTGTGGAGAAAAGTGTGGAGGCTTCGACTTCAGAAGACGTTCTTCAACCATTTGAAGTGATTGAATGGGAAAAGGATGTTATTATGGATGGGGAAGAAGTGAAGGATCAGTTGGTGGAGGAATTCTCGAATGGAAGAGGATGCGGATGGATTGCGACACAGTACACGAGGACTTATGAGCATTTTGTTTATGCTGGTGAGTCGATTTTCTGATAGTTTGAAAGGATCCACAAAGATTATCTCTCCCGAAAAATGATCTCTATACTTATCAAATTGAAATAATTTCAGCGAACAACAACGCGTTCGAGCAAATGTTCGACGGAAAATCGGCGCCCATTAATCTCTCTGGACCGGATTCTCTGATTCTTCCCGGACCAAATCGCTCCATTTTCCCCTCAACCCCATCAGATCTGGATATCTTACCATGGGAGGATAATGTGATTTGGGATGCAGACAATATGACACAGACACTGGAACCCATCGACTTTCTTGTTGACTTCCAAGACGATCCCCTTATTTACGGCATGCCAGAAGACCGTCGTCACGATGAGGATCACCGTCAAGACCACCATCATCATCATCGAAAAGATGGATATACGAAGAAATCAAAGATGATATTGGGACAAGTGCAACAGAGACAGAAGCAAGAAGAAGACGAACAGATGGAGAGTACGATGGGACAATTCACAGACAATGATCCCTTCAATCTGTCGAATGACGCCTACTACGTTCCGAAGACGTCTGCAAAGACCATGTCGAATAATTCACTTCTCATTCAACACTCCACACCGGCCACAAACATTGCCACACAGTTCTTCCCAACGCATCCATCATCGTTTAGACTCAGATATTGGCATAGGACGCCTGTGACTAGACGAATTGTTAAGTACTGGACGCCGAATCGATTTGTTTCTATTCAGGTAGGGGAATCAGAAAATTTCAGAGCGAAAATGCTCAAAATTTGCTTCAAAGCGAGCAATTTTGCTAACCCTCCGCCCACTTTTGGCCAGCAAAACCTCGAAAGTTAGGCTTATTTTGAATCGTATTTTGCGAGTCTCCGAACAAGTGGCCGGAATCAATACTGGATTCGCTGACTATGTCCCTTTTTAAGCTCACGATAAATATTCTATTTCAATTTTGCAGACCCCATTCCGTCACCAGCAACGTGTCGCTGCACAACGAGAAGCCATGAGACAATCTCATGGAGGAGGAGAGGTGTTCTATATGAAAGAAGTACAGGATTTGAGTGGAAGAGACGAGAAGTTGATTATGGTGGAATACAGTGAGGAGCATCCCGTGATACTGTCACAGCCGGGAATGGCGTCGAAGATGAAGAATTACTTTAAGAGGGTGAGCGGATTCAGAGGGCTTTAGAAAAATCCTCAGAGGGTTTTTAACGTTTTTGAACCGTTCTGGAGAATTTCGGAGGATAAAGAAGGCTTTAGAAGGATGTGAATGGGTCCAAAACGGCACAGAAGGAATAATATTGAACATTTTCAGCGCCAAGCCAACGATACGGAGCCCACATTCGAGTACGGAGAAATCGCGTTCTCCCACCAAATCCCATTCCTTGGCCAACTCCAACCGGGTCAATCTCTTCAATCTATTGAAAATAGTCTGTATAGAGCACCGATATACATGCACAAAGCGCCACATACCGATTTCTTGCTGATTCGAAGTCATCATCAGTGAGTTTTTTTGTATTTATGATTAGAGGCCTTCTGAAATTCTCGGAAGGATTATGAAGTATTCTACACTGTCCTAAAGAATCTAAGGGATGCTAGATAATTCTCGGAGCTTTTGAATATTTTCTGAATCGTATGAACAACTTTTCAGATGGTACATCCGCCGCCTGCCCGCCCTCTTCGTCGCTGGCCAACAATGCCCTCTCTACGAAGTGCCCTCCCCCAACTCGAAACGTGCTACCGTATTCGTCCGTGACTTCCTCTTTGCTTTCATCTATCGTCTCTTCTGGGCGTCCGACCACTCTCCGCGTCGTCTGAAAATGGAAGATGTCCGTAACGCTTTCCCCCACTACGCCGAGAGCAACATAAGAAAACGACTGAAGATGTGCTCCACGTTCACAAGACACGGCTCTGAAACCTTTTGGCTTCTGAAACCAGAATTCCGCCTTCCCTCTAAGGAGGAGGTTCTGGCTATGGTCACTCCGGAGATGTGTTGTGCTCAATATAGTATGATGGCTGCGGAACAGAGATTGAAAGATGCAGGATACGGAGAGAAGTATTTCTTCACTCCTGAGAATGATGAGGGATCCGACGACGAAGTGACGATTGAAGATGAAATCAAGTGCGCTCCATGGAACACGACGAGAGCTTTTCTGGCGTCACAACGAGAGAAGTGCCTTCTGGATCAGACTGGCATCGCAGATCCTACCGGATGTGGACAGGGATTCTCCTATGTTAGAGTATCTCAGAAACCGCATAAGGATGAGAATGCGACACCGGTGCCGAAGAAATTGGTGACTGGAACTAACGCGGATTTGAGAAAGTTGCCGTTGAAAGAAGCCAAAGATATATGTAGAGGGTATGGAGTGAAGGAGGAGGAGATAAGTGCACTGACGAGATGGGAGATTATTGATGTCATTCGAACACTGTCCACACAGGCTGCCAAGGCGACGAAGGAGGGAGAAAGTAAGTTTCGAGGATTGTGAAAGATTCAGGAGACGTGCGGGAGAATTTAGAGGGGTCTAGGCGCTTAACGCTGGAGAGTTCTAGGATTCAGAAGCATCCAAACATTTCTAATAATGATTATTTCCCAATTTCCAGCGATCTCCGGAATGGCTCGATTCGCGCGTGGAAACACCCGTTTCAGCTCCGCCGACATGCAAGAAAAGTATCGAAAGCACTGTCAACGAATTTTCGATCTCCAAAATCAGACCCTCGCCAATACAGAGCCAATCTCCACGGATGACGATTCGACTGATGCGGATTCCGATAATGAGGAATTAGCATCTCGTTTGGAGTCTATGCTAGAAGCAAACAAAGGGAAAAAGAGCATCTCTATCACTGAGAAAGCGAAAATCGACTTTGAAAGTGAAGAGAGGGAGCGAGAGGATCTGAAAAGAATGATACACGGAGATACGGTGAATCCGAAAAATGTGGAGAAGAAAGAGGCAGAAGCGACGGCGGAGGAGAAGAAAAGTGCTTCACAGTTTGGGGAAGACGTCGCGATGTCGGCGTCGAAGATCAGTGGAATTACGGCGAATCAGCAGTTGAAGATTTATCGAAAATCGAAGGTTGATGGAAAAGAGGTGACACGAGTGGAGATTGTCACGAGACCGCAGTTGATCGAGGCTTATACGAGAATTCGGATGACCAGGGATGACACGTTCATTCAGGTAAGGAGACAAACATTCGAAAATTCTAGCACTGGTAGATCAAACGTTTTCATGTTTTTTTTTTAATCTACCTGTGATAGGAATAGTGCGCCCACTGTGATTAAGATCGTCCTTCAATCATATATTTCTTTCCAGGTCTACGCTCAAATGGATGAGCAATACAAGGAAGAGAAACGAAAGAAGAAGCGTCGTATGCAGGATCAAATCCGACGAATGAAGAAGAACGAGGAGAAGCAGGCGGCGAAGACACCGAAAGTCACTGTGAAGAAGGAGAAACCACCGAATCCGAATCTTCAAAAAATGAGATGCAGTGCTTGTCATGCATATGGGCACATGAAAACCAACAGAAATTGTCCGTTGTACGGAAAGGATCCGTTGACTCCGTTGAAGGAAGAAGACGAATCGGGAGGAAACACTTCGTCGGCTAGTCTACCGGCTCCGGAAGCAGCGCCAGTGGCAGCTCCTGCACCACCTCCGCCTGTTGTCGCAAATGTGAGTTTTTCATAAATAACGAAGATGTGGAGAATTAGGAAAAATTCTAGTGATTCAAAAGTATCCCAAAACATTCATACTAACTTTTCCTTGTTCCAGTACACTCCGGAAGGTGGCCTGAAGATCAAATTCAACATTGACCTCGACGAGCTGAACAGAAAGCAGGCAAAAGAAGAACGTAGAATGAGAAAGAAGGCGAAGAAGGCCGAGAAGGCCGTCCGAGAGAGACAGATGGCCTTCTTGCAACGTTTCGACACTTCGGATCCGCCTGGAAACAATGGAACATCATCAGCAGGGCACACGGATAATGATGACGATGATAGATACTCGCAGGCTTCTGGAACGTCGTCGATGAGAAATGGTCCGGGAGGTATTCGTGGTGGACGGAATTCATCTGTTTCTTCATCTCGTCGTCGTCAATCAATGATGCCAGAAGAAGACTATCTTCAAGGACCTGTGAAAGCGAATAATCGAGTGAGAGCTGATCCGAAGGTGGTCATGGGAACGATGCTGACAGATATTTTGAATGAGCTGAAGGGAATGGAGGGATCCGAAGCGTTCTTGGTTCCTGTGAATGCCAAAGCTGTGACGGATTACTATAGAATTATCAAGCATCCCATCTCGTTCCAAGACATCCGGAGCAAGATCGCCGCATATCAGTATAAACTGAGAATTGAGTTCTTGGCAGATATAAAGTTGATGCATGAGAACTCGAAGATCTATAATGGAGATAACAGCGTTTACACTCAAAATGCGTTGGAGGTAAGGTAATTCTAGAAGAAAATTAAAGAATATATCATTTTTCAGATCTTCAAACAAGCCGGGTTTCTGATTTCGCAGCGTGATTCTGAATTCATGAAACTCGAGAAACAAATCAACCCACTTCTCGACTCAAACGATTCCGTCGGTTTCCGTTACGTCCTCGACGATATCATCCAAAAAGTCAAGAATATTCCGAAATCCGTTCCGTTCCACACGAGAGTCGACGCGAGAAAACACCCGACATACTACGAGAAAGTGCCGAATCCCATTGATTTGGGCACGATTGAGCAGAAAAACAAGAGAAACGAGTACACATCAATCAAAGCGTTCAAAGATGATATGAAACTGATTCTAGACAATTCTAGCCTTTTCAACGGAGATATCAGTGTGTATACGGTAAAAGCTCGCGAGATTTGGTCCACCACACAGAAGTTGCTCGATGAGAAAAAGAATACGCTAGAGGAGTTGGAGAAGAATATCAATCCGGAAGCGGCTGCAGAGAGACAAGCGGAGGAGAGAAGAACGAAGGCGGAATCGGAAGGAGATACGGTGGATGAGGATACGATGGAACAGACGGATGAGCATCCATCGGAAGATGATGTGGACGATGATTTGGAGGAGGAGGTCGAGATGGATACAGGAGGTAGGGGTTTTTTCTTGAAAAAGGGAAGCGGGGATCTGGAGACTGGATGTTGAATTCTGGATCCTGGATTGAAGATTTAGATATTGAAACCTGGATCCTGGATCCTAGATTCTAGATTCTGAATTATGGATCCTCTACATTCGAAAAGGTCGCTTGGCATCAGATCGGATGCCTATTCCGCAGTCAAAAATTACGCTTACGCGAAAGTTCAGAAAATGCTTTATCATCTCTTCTATTTTTCCAGATTACGACTCCCAAATGTGGCACGACGATAATCTTGCTGCTGGACAGATTCTCAATGATCTCGCAATGTCGGATTCAGATGAGGACGAACGTGCGGATGAAGTGAGACGACCAGCGAATGAGGACGACAATCGTCTTGACTCTTTTTAAAACATTCCTCTTTTGTGTTTTCTAAAACTTGAGCTCCCCTGCCCCCTGTTTACCCCCAAGATTCTATTCATTTGCACTACGGTTTTAAAGTCACATACATATTTCTTTCCTAGGTTTTCCGTTAACCCCCCGCCCCCTTTTCTATCAAAAGTTATCCCCCCATACTCCCCACTTCCTCTCATACATAATTGGTCTCTTTCTTCTTGTTTTTTATCACGCCCATCAAATTCTATGAAATTCTAATTGTAAGCTGTACCCCAAGTAGTTTTTCGTTCTTCTCCGTTTTTTTTTTCACTGTGAAAGAAATGAACTTGTAGTTGGATTGATCGAGACACAAATCAAAGAAACAAAATGGAAAAAAAAACTCAGGTATGTGGCAGCCGGAATCACATAATGAAGATCTGAATGAAATTCAGTCATGGCTTATGGTAAGATAACTCGGTCGTGATAATATCATGTCACGAAAATGGCGTCACTGACTGCTACCGTAATTTGAGGGGACATCGCCGATTTTTAAGCCTATTTCTTCATTGTTCTCGGTTTTCAGTCAGTACGAAACTCAGCACATCATAGCAATCAACTCAGTACAAAAGTCGTAATATTCAGTACGAAAATTTATATTCAAATCAGTGAAGTTTTATAAACAGTCAATAAAATCAAGTTCGCTTCTTCTTCTGTCTTTTCTTCTCCTCCTCCTTTCTCTCCTGCTCCTTTCTTTCCTTCTTTTTCTTCTTCCGATTCTCCATAAACGTATCCATTCTCTCATCGGACAACTCTTTTTCCATTTCAGTCAGAACTCTCTCGTGAAAGTCTCGAGGGGGTTGCGGTAGATTCTTTTTTGACGGGGCCGCCGACGGCTGAAAGTTGGAAACATTGAGAAGAGAACCTTTTGACTTTGGGAGATGTCGAGAATTCAAGCTTGAGTTCGTTAGGATATCTATGTGACCAAGTCTCCCGATTTCCCCTGCCCACCTTTTCCTTCTTGGTTGGCGCCTCCTCCAGTGTCTCCTGTGTCTTCTGTGGGCTAATCGTCTTATCCTTATCTTTCTGCTGCTTCTTCGTCTTCGCTTCCAACGCCGTCTTCGGCTCCTTCATCATCGTCATTTCCGAAAAGTTGATGTCATCCAAAGAGATCGTCTGAGTTCGTTGTTCATCCTTTGAGAGTTTCTTCACTATTGGTTTCGTGTTCACTAATGGAGAATTCACACTCTTGACGCTGAATATATTAATTTTTTTTAAGTCCGAAAAACTGAGAAATAAAAGAAAACCTACTCCGTCTTCTCCGTGTATGGTTTCTTGTTGTTTCCTGACTTTCGCTCGACACTTCTGAAAAATTTCGCAATATGTATGTATCAATTGCTCTGGTCTTTTGATAGCCTTTGAGGTTGCTTTTTTCACCACTCCCATGTGGTCTAGTGGTTAGGATTCGTGGTTTTCACCCACGCAGTTCGATTCCCGGCATGGAAAGTCTCCTTTTTTGTTTTTCTAACATTAAATGAAAGGATTAAATAAAAGGGGTTACAGACGCGTTTAGGCGGTCTCCTTAAAAATAGAAGACCAAAGAAAGCAAAAAAGATTTGACCCAGGCAGGGCTCGAACCTGCAATCTTCTGATTAGAAGTCAGACGCCTTATCCATTAGGCCACAAGGCCACGAGGTTTCAGACAACGTAATGCCTGTTATCACGCCGAGAATTTCCGGGAGTAACGGGCAGACGAGGAGGAGAGGAAGCGATCTTTTTGTTTGGAATGTTTGTTCTCATCTTCAGATTCTAACATACCTTGTAAGAATTAGGCCCTTAAAATTTCCCCACCACATTTGCCAGCTAAAAATAGGGAACCGCCAAGTTTTAACATAAGGCGTCTGAGATTCTAATCAGCAGATTGCAGGTTCGAGCTCTGCCTAGGTCAAATCTTTTATCATTCTTTTTTGATCTAGTATTCCGATAGAATCCGCGCGGGCCGCGTAGGTGAAAACCACTAGACCACATGAAACAGGTGAGAGGGGAGGCCTTTGAGGTTAACAAGACAATGTAGATTTGATAACATTTCAAAATAAAACATTACCCCATCGGCACCACTTTCTTTTGGCCAATTCCAGCTGCCTGTGTAATCTTCTGAATTCCTTTGGATTGTTGTTCGGTAGTAGTTGTTTCTTCAACTTTTCGTTTCTTTTTCTTTGCTTTTTCCTCTTCTTCTAGTTCCTTCCGTTTCTTCTCCTCTAACGCAGCAGTCGACGCTTTGAATCTTTCTTGCAGATTTTTCATCCTCAAATCCGATTCTTTGTCTTTTTTAGTTTCTACTGGTTTCTTCATAATTTCCAGATTCGCATTGTGGTCCTTCTCCATGAGTTTTTGACGTTTTCGAAGTTTCTTACGATCCCAAGCTTGGAAATTTTTTATGTTTTGTTTGACGACGTAGAGTTCGGTGTCAGCAAGGAAGATGGATTCTGGGGGTTGTTGGTACTGAAAAAAATTCAAAGAGATTAAGATTCCGAAAATTTCGAAGCCTTCGAATTTCAAAAAAATGGTCTCACCTTACTCTCGGTCACCAACTCCTCTTCAATTTCTTCCACCACTTTCTTCACTTTTTTGTCCTCTTTAACTCGAATTTTCTGACTATTCCTCTCAGTCCGATTCCAGTAGTTGTACTCATAGAGCTCGGCGTACTGTGGAAATTTTCAATGAAGTTTGGAGAGAAAAAATTCAAATGCTTCCTCACCAACATTGTCATAAAAGCACAAGCTTGAGCAAAGAGCACCAGGACACCAAAGAATCGAACAATAAAGTGCATATCGGGATTGGTGACTGGAAATTTGAATTATTTGAAAAGAACATCGGTGGCCTAGGAGTCCAAAAAATGGAAAAAATTTGCCCATGGGCTCGAAGACTCACAGTATCCTGCTACAGGAAGGATTTCAACTTGTGCATCAGGATCATAGTAACTATCATAAAACAAATGCTCATCTGAATACAGTGGCGATTCTGGATTCTCTGACTCCATCAGAATAAAGAACTTGAATATGGCGCCAATTTTGAAATCTAAAATTTTACAGCTAGCAAAGCCACGATGATTCTTCGTGGATTCTAAGTGCCCAAAAAACAACAAAATTTTCACGTAAATTATAAATAATCTTGAAAAATTTTATCATCAAAAAAAAACACAACAGAAAGACAGTGAAAATAGAGTTGAAAGATTTTTTGGGATAGCGAAAAAATAGAAGAAAGCCATGCAAAAAATGCCGAGAAAACCGCGTAGATAGGATAGGAATAGGAGAGGGAGAAATCACCGGTGGTATTGAAAAAATAGAAGAGAAAAGATTACAGATAATATAATAGGAAACACCGGAATTTGAAGTAAAGTATTTTTTGATAGATTAGTTAAAAGTAGGCGAAAGAGCATGTGCAGCATCTGGGTCCTCCTTGTTTCGGCCATCGTCCAATTTTCCATTCGCTTGATAGTACATGGACACAATTTTCCTCCAGTCAATGACAGTTTCAATGTTCCAATCAGCGGATCGCCCAAGTTCAGCTTGTTGGCCGTCCATTCCTGAAAAACGAAGAATTATGGTGAACTTGAATTTAACACTTGATCAGATTCACTATTCTTGAATGCATACCTAAAGCTGATCTCATTTAAATAGCGCTAAACGATCTAGACAGTAAATGAAATTTGTATTTTCAAACTCTCACGGAAACTCGGTATTCGAGAAATCAGTCATTATTACGGTTAGTCTAGTGACCTCAACAAATTCTGACAGTTTTTTGACCGCAAAAGTTGTATGCGCTTTTAAGTAGGACTGATAGCAATAGAGAAGGCTCAAAGTATTAGTTTGGGAACGATTCTCTGTTGAAACTCTTTCAATTACTGTAGTCATGCAAGATACATTACATAGAATGCAATTAGGAACAATGCTAGCCAAAACTGAAAATAAGCTCACCCGCTCCCTCATCAGGTCGCATCGTCGGACTAGCCCTTCCCTGGTGTCCACCGCCCATGGAGAATGCATCGATATTCTCCTCAAACCGAAGATCGTCCTGTGCCTTCCGAGTCATGCATCTTACTGTAAAAAGGAGGAAGATTGAAATATAATTCCTTGTTACAGATCTCTCATTATTTTCATAAAATGTTCGCTGACGCTCTATATTCTAAAGAAACTCACATCGATTCCTCCATGCCACCCGAACCACAATCAGAAACTTTGTCAGCATATTAATCGGTGAAGGAGTCGCACTCCTCTTGTTCATCTGCCGAATCAAAATTGCTCTTCCGAACTTCCACTCCTTATCAGATTGGGCTTGAATCCTCTGATACGTATCAGACATCATAGCAATCAACAAGTTGATCAACACAATTAATGTGACCATCATGTAGATTCCAAAGAGAAGTTTCAAAATGATTTTGGCAAAGTCCGGGACCAAATGGAGTGGTGGCATACTGTCCGGTTCGACAAGTCCGAAGAGTGAGAAGAAGAGCATTTCGAGGGTTTGTTCAGGGCTTGCGAGACGCATGAGCTCAGCACTATCCTCATCGACTGGTTGATATGCGGGCTGAAAGAAAACAACTTTAGCGAAAAATTCAAATCTTTCTTGGAGCCCAACGACTACATCTTGCATGCGCCTTTAAGCTTTGACTATCAAAGAGTTTAACTACCTGGAAAATACTTGTAACGTGCAATGTGAATCCTGCAACGAACAAGAGCAAAATCACCAGGAACCGAGCCAAGTCGTACATGAGATCTCTGAAAACGCTACTTTTCTAGAATCTCAAAACCCTATAACCCACCGAATAATAATAGCCCATGGTCCGAACAAGTGATGTACAGTAAGAAAATCCAGATACTCGACAAACGCAAAAAGCAAAGCAAATGCAAAAAGTTGATTCTTCAAATAGAGCATTGTCCTTGCAAAATGTAACTTTTCATCATTATCCAAATGAGTCAGGAATACTGCCGGAAGAAGGAAAGCTAGTACATGGACTGCTATGGCCATCGCGGAGAGCACTAGGATTAGAACTTTGACTATTCCAAGCCCAGATCCTCCACCAACAGTAGACAGTTCGGATACCAGATTTCCCGAGAGCCAAAGCAAAAGGAGCCATTCCACGGGGTTCGGAACCACTGATGTTACCTCGTACCTGAAACGCACAATTTAGAAAAATTATTACCCTCGTCCGTTTTCTTACATCTTATGCGTAATGTTCAGCACCACTATTGTCAACAGGATGGTGAAGTAGACGTGTGAGACAATGTGGCAAACGAATTTGATGATAGGGGCTCGACCAATCCTACTATCCAAAGGCAAGGAGAAGTAGAACCATGCGGGGGGACAAATCAAGACGAATAAGGAAAAGGCGACGAATTTTCCAAAAGACCAATCAACACGTGCGGTCCAGACTTCGGTGAGGTAACGCTGGACGGAAGCATAGGATACCACTTCTTTCTGAAAACTTCTTCATCTTTCTGCACAATTCTCAATAATCTCGGCACAAAGCGATCCGAGATTTACCCTAAGAAACAAGGATCTTCCTATAGTAATACCTGTTCGTTTTCAATCAACACATCTAACAACGGCCTCCCTCGATTATCCTTTGCCTTCAATAACAGTGCAGCATTATACTCCGTAGCAGTGATTCCCAACAATTCCACAGCCATATTCTCACTGAACACCGCCACATTCAACAAGTCCTTTGCTCTCTCCTTTTCCTTCTCTGACATATCTCGATACAATGCCGACAGCTTTACTGCGGTCTCGATGGGGGCTGGTGATTGCAAAATGAACTCCTGCAGAGGCTCGTTGTCGTTGGTTTTCCCGCAAACCATAAGATCGAATATGAATTTTCGGTCTTCCATGAGTTGGTGGGTGTCATGTTTTTGCTTCAGTAGGAAACGAAGGCATTCGATATGGTTGTGGGCTGCGGCGAAACAGAGGGGCACTTTTCCTTCTTTCGTTTCGGCAAGGGGATCGGCGGAGGAGTCGATGAAGAGTTTCACAACGCTGAGATGGCCAGCACGGGTGGCGAAGTGGAGACCGGTCCAACCGTTCTGGAATATGAGAAAGACGTTCAGGGTACAGTTTTGGTATAGTGCTATTGCCGAATGAATAGTAAAATCATGTTCAAAGGAAACTCGTTTTAAACATGATCATAAAATGGTACGATTACCGCATACAAAGTACGAAGCCAATACATATGTAGGATTATTCACCTGATCCATAACATTGATATTAGATCCTTGGGCAATCAGAAGCGAGACCATCTCATAATGACCATTTTGTGCTGCTAGATGGAGAGGAGTCCTTCCCCTCCAATCCTTCGCATGTTGCTGTTGTGTGGATCGAGAAAGAAGCATACCCACGACGGCAATGTGTCCTTGTTGAGCAGCCAAGTGCAGAGGGATCACATTCTGAAATAAGTTTTAGGAAAAGTAGTAAGGAACACATTTGAATAGAAAAAACTCTAAACTGATATCTATACTTACCATAGTGGTACTTGTTGCATCAACTTGCACTCCCTGATTCAGTAACATCCTCACTAAACTATCATGTCCACTCTGGGCGGCCAAATGAAGTGGTGTGAATCCATATTCCGTTGAGAACTCTTTGTTCACGTGATGATTGTAGATAGGTGGCTCGGATCGAACTGTAGCTTGGACATGCTTTAACATCTCATTGACAAAATCCGAGTTTCCATAAAATGCAGCGATGTGAAGTGCATTAAGACCGGTTTTTCTAGAGCATCGTTTCCATAAAATCTTATCGAAAGCCTCCAAAATCGAGATAAAGCCATTCTTGGCACCAAGGTGAAGAGCTGTCATTCCGTGCTGAAAATTAAAGATTGGGCAGCTTTTCATTACAAAAATGTTACCGAATTCTCATCCTCTGCATTCGCTCCATTTTCTAGCAAAATCTTCACAATATTAGCATGTCCTCCAGCAGCAGCCATATGGAGAGTAGTGGCTTCCAAGGTTTTGGTTTTCGCTTGAATTACCATGGGCTTGTCGATCATCATTAGTTCTCGGACAACGGCCAAACTTCCCTGAAAATGACATTTTTGGCTGATAAGTCAATGTTTTACAGAAGATCTAGAGTTTCAAAGCGTGACGGATCTCGTCTGAGAGCTGGCTGGAAGCTGAATCAAAAACTGAAATCATTATCTGTGGCGGACTTCGTATAACCTTTCCAGGTAATGAGAAGTCCATATTCAGTTTAGATCATTCCCTGGTGAGTATCTAATGGTAGTTGGTAAATCATCTAGAGAAATATAGCTTCAGAAGTCACCGTACCTTCATCGCGGCAATATGAGCACATGTGAATCCATTATGGTCAATTGCAGTCAGCACACTTCGATTATTGTTTCTCATTTTTAGGAACAACTTGACAACATCCGGGAAGTCATTTTCAGCAGCCAAGTGTAGTGGGGTCTGTCCTTTGTCGTCTCTAGCATTCGGGTTGGCTCCGAGAGCAAGGAGGGTTTGAGAAACTGCGAGTTGTCCAAACTTGGCGGCAAAGTGGAGGGCAGTCTTAATGAAAGTAAGGATGGCTTGAAGTTCATTGCTCGCACAAGAGAAATTCCTAATTTCTCACCTGATTATCCAGAGTAATTGCTTCCAAGGACGCCCCATGATCTTGCACCAAAACATTCACCACCTTCACATGTCCATGTTGCGCTGCCAAATGCAATGGGGCCTCTCCAGTTTTTGACTTGCTGTTCACAAAAGCCTTGTGCTGTAGGAGAAGGTGAACAACCGATAGGTGACCGTTAAAAGCTGCCAAGTGAAGAGCAGTACGTCCCATCTCGTCGAACACATCGATACGGGCGTGGTGCTTGAAAGTTTAAAAATGAACGCATTTTACTCCATTTCAACTCACCTTCAATAAAATATTAGCCACCCCCAAGTGCCCCCTGGCACATGCTTCAAGTAACGGAGACCACCCATTCTTGCTCTGCTTATTTTGCACAATTTGAACTGCTCCTGCTCCTATCTTGTTGACCATTGCCAGTAAGACAGCTTGGTTTCCAGATCTTGCCGCCATATGCATTGCAGTCTCGTTTGCGTTCAACGAAGGCATCTCAACCATGCCACCATAGTCAATAAGGAGGTTGACTAGTTTGGCATCTTCTCCGGGAAAATGTAATTGACGTTGTTCAATTTCCGCGGCATAGTGGAGCGCGGTGAAGCCATCCTGAAAAAAAGTAAATAAAAGTAAAAATGTGGAAATTTCTGATGAAGAGCTTACATTAGTCCTGTGATTAACATGTTCTTTGAGCTGCTCCGGCGTTAAAATCTCTGACAAATGCTTCAAAATCATTGATGCTGCTTCAAAGTTACATGACTTGGCGGCAACTTGAAGTGGAGTCTCTCCGATTTTCGAGCAGATTTGCGAGTGAGCGTTTTCATCGAGCAAAAGCCTGAAAATTTTTAATGTTTGGTGCCAGGTTTGAAACGCTGCAATTGGCACGCGGCCTGCTCAAGATTCCAAATAGGCTACGAGCAGCAGTACAGCTATAGATTAGAGCACATCATTTGGATGATTTGATATTTGGACAGATTGATTGTCTCGTAACGGTCACCTTAGAACTTCAGAACCTTAGCCTCCCGTGAACAGAGCTATCATAACTCTTACCTCATAATATCCTTATTTCCATTCCTAGCCGCAATGTGTAAGCAAGTCTCTCCATCGGATTGCGCCACATCCGGTTGCCCTCCACTTTTCAACAACATCATCGCACAATCTCGACTCTCCGGACCATTCAAGCTCGCCGCTATATGTAATGCAGTCTGCCCCAATTCTCCTCCCTTCACATGAATGTCGGCTCCATTTCCCAAAAGGGTCTCCACCACTGATGCTTTTCCAGATTGTACCGCTACATGGAGTGCAGTGTAGCTGTCTCTGGTTCTTACATCGACGTTGGTACCACGAAGGATTAGCATTTTCACAACGTCGTTGAAACCAGCGGCGGCCGCCGAGTGGAGACCAAGAGCTCCTTTTTTGTTGGGCATCATTAGGGGGACACCTGGAAATTCGGAATGAAGATTTGGTAGTAGGGGTATATCAGAAGACAGTTGGTCAGTTTCATTATAGTCTGAAACTGTTTTCCAGTTACATTGCACATCTTTTGTCTATTGTTCATCTCTAGGTAATGAAAATGGCCAAAGCTGATAATTTTTAGCTGAAAAGGCGAAAAGGAATTGTTATCTATCTCGGCTCTAAATCTAATAAATTTGGTCAAATTGATAAGTATCAATAGGAATTTCAAAGGGAAGTGTCTCCCAACAAACGTAGTACTCCTTACCTCTTTTTAAAAAAGCCAATGCTGTACTAGTGTGTCCTGAACATGCAGCAATATGAAGTAAAGTAGAACCATCTCTGGTTCTAGCACGAATAGATCCTCCAAATTTATCAATCAACGATTCCACCATCTGTGTGTCTCCTCTCTCCGCTGCTACATGGACCGGGGTCTTATCCTCCTTATCATGAATATTGGCATCGGCGCGAAGTTTGAACATGATTTTGAGCATACCTTGGTCACCCACTTCGGCTACCTAGAGATTAGAAAATTTCAGTCTCTACATTTCTAAAGTTCTGTTTGCGCGTTTGAACAGATTCGCGAATAAGTTGTTAAATTATTCAAAATCTTAACTGTACCTCATGTAGCGGCGTTCTTCCCACCGAATTCTGCACATTCGCATTGTCACATCCCGCCGCTATCGCCGTTTTCACCGCTTCCATACTTCCGCTCCTGGCAGCCAAATGAAGAAGAGTATCCCCGTTTCCATCAGCTTTCCTAGTTTGCTCATCGGTCGGCCCAGACAACAAGAGCTCCACAATATTCACGTTTCCGAACTTGAACGCCAAGTGAATCGGAAGGGACCCCTCTCCATCCTCAGCCATTCTCTGATCTGTATCTTCCAGGATTCTCTTCACAATTGGGAATGCCTTCTTTGATTTCCTCTCACATGCAACATGAATGGCTAGCTGCTTTTTAGGCCCCGCCCCTTTTCTAAGGAGCTCTGAGTATCTTTTCAGAATGAGCTCCAGGGTCTCTACACTCGAGTACATTGCGGCGATGTGGGTAGCGTTCCGGCCATCTTTTGTGATATAATCTACGCGGGCTCCTTTTCGAATCATCTTGTCCACAATTTGATCCTTTCCAGCTTTGACGGCAAGAAGGAAAGCAGTGAAGCCGTGCTGAAAATTTTGCTAGAAAAATTATAAATAAATAGAAGTCTTACATTATCAGCCATGCTAAAATCACTCCTCTTGACCGTCTCCATTTCAGACTCTACATTAATCCACTCATCTCTCTTTGCAAAGTACAGTATTTTTGTCTGGGGATCTGCCATCGCCAAATCCTCACTTGACATTTCTTCATGTGAACTTGCATGAGAAGTGATACTCTCTCGAAATGGAGGCTTTCCAAGAGTATTTGCTCCATTGTGACGGTCCGGAGGGGTAAGACTATCTCTGCTGGGATTTTTGGGGACGAATATGACTCGAGAGTTCTTTCCAATCTGCAGGTGGGTGGATGATCTCCGAAGAGCCGGCCGACCAGGGGTGGGGTAGTCACCATCAGTACTGAGGAGCTCCTGGAAATATGTTTTTTGTTCAGAAAAAGGCTCATATGTATATCAATATTACTCTGCTGCTCTCACCTCCATACTCGACGCCTTCCCCAGAAACCACTCCCGTCTTACAGTAGACTTGGTTTTTTTAATAACTTTTTTAGTAGTTTTAGTGGTGTTAGTACTAGGATGGGACATCTTACTGTGAAAAAAGCCACTCGCCCCGGAGTTTTATATGGGGGTAACAGCTCAATAAAACTCCCCTTTTTCTAATTTATCTCTTTAAACATGGCGGCTATAAAAAGTGTACTTGCCATTGGGGTGTTGAGACTAATTGAAACATTTTTGCCCACTTTTTTTCTAATTTTGGTCCGTGTGAGTTTTATTACCTCCCATAAAATAAAAGAGAAAGGGGGAAAGATGGAAAGATAATGGACCAACGGGGCCAGAATTAGCACAGAGAGAATCAGAAGACGCTCGAGAAATTATTGATTATCTCAAAAGCGAAAGAGCTAGAAAAAGTGGCAAACTACAAAAACATATAACTCAAAATTTTACAAATTTGTTAGTAAACAACGTTTTGAAATCTCTAATGGTTTTCATCTGCCAGTTTTACTTATACGTTGCAAAAAATGTTACCTGCAATCCAAGTTGTTTCAACTCCAAAGGATCTTTGTCTCTCAATAACTGCTCAATCATTCCTACTCGATTTGAGAGCTCATTGTCGTCGAAGGAACGGGAGCGCTGGAACTGAAAATTTAATGCTTGAGGGCTAAATTTTATTTAAAGGCGCACACAGTACATGTTAACTGCTGTAAGCGTATCTCACAAATGTTCCTACTAAACTCGTCTTTGAATTAGGCAGCAAAGATAATGACTCCAGTTTCTTGCTCTATGTTTCTCTTTTTTTAGTTTGTCTTACCTTGGGTGTCTCCTCCCTCCTCCTATAAATCTTATGATAGGTGACCCCCTTCATATCCTCCAATGCCGTTCCCAATATCCCCTGCCTCGTCTGCGGCTCCTCACTGGCTTGTTCCAATTCCTCAACCATTTTGTTCATTTCTCGAAGCCCCCTCGCCAGAATTCCTCCTCCGGCCCCTCCACTCCTCCTTCTTCTTTCATATTCTTGTCGGTCTTCATCAGCAGATCTGAGGCGGTGGGAATGGTGACGATCCCATCCGCCAACGGTTGAGCCGGAACTTTCTCGAGAGGCTGTGGGGTCGTAGGGGTTGTGGGGGATACCGGAGGGCTGAGGAGGTGGAGGTGCGGGATATGGATAGGGATGAGGTCGAGATGTGTTTGTGTACTCGCGGGATTGGCGACGTCTTCTGAAAAGTAAGGAAACGGAGTTGGGCGAGGATACTTCAAGATAAGAAGAACGCTCAAATTGACAAGACTGATTTATGTCGAGCAGGGCTTAAGTAAGGCCTATAGTGTGGTTAAGGTTTGACTAACTTAAACGTTGTTAACTAAAGAATCTTCTGTGCCAAAAGTTGATCTTTGTTTTAGGAAGCCATTTTTCGCCATTTCTCGAACAGAAAGCTTACCTCAATAACCTCCCCGACTCCACTCTATGAGTCATTCGCTCTTCTGCGTGATGTGTAGTTGAACTGCTTGATGCTGGTCCACCGGGAATGCTTACTATCGAGATATGAGATGGTCCGGGTTGCGAGTGAGGCAGCATCTGGAATTAAATTCTCTTACCGGTGGTCTAACAATCTAAAGTATGTTTTCTTTTCT
Organism: Caenorhabditis sinica; assembly: GCA_963932045.1. NCBI lineage: Eukaryota > Metazoa > Nematoda > Chromadorea > Rhabditida > Rhabditidae > Caenorhabditis > Caenorhabditis sinica. Next base: position 208,734 of record OZ009942.1, read on the forward strand.
TAATCATAATGGGTTTCTTTCATTTATGAAAATTATTGCTTCCTGGTCTTCTTGAGTAAAACACAATGTTTTCTGTTTTCCAAAGTTTGCACCTCTTCCACCTTTTCCCGCAACCAAACACATTTATCTTCCAAAACATAATACAAGAGTTCACAAGACCTCCCAAAAGCAGTTATTCTTCTCCCACCACGCTCTCTTCTATTTCCAAGTGCAACCAACCCCAAAACCTCTAAATGGGGCACCCATCAAACACCACACCTTATTTCCTCATATCCCCACTTTTTCTCTTCTGTCTTCTCTGGATGCAGATGTAGTTTTTTCGTATCTGTTTGTTGCCAAAAGTAACAGAGAAGAGCAAGAGAAGATGGAAAAGAGGGACCAGAGGAATTTCGACGAAAAATGGATACGCACACCCTCAACTAAATAATTGTAGGAGGGGATTTTTGGAATAAGAAAAAGGCAAGTAACAAAAGCATACATAAAAAGTAGTAAGAATCAACGCGGAAGTTCGAAAAGTCGCTCGAAACAATGTTTTTTCAAAACTTTTGATTTAAGATAACTGCATTTTCAAAAGCGTACTAAACAGATTTAGCTAAATTTTAGAATGCTTTCACTTAAAAACTTTTGTGTCAAAAAAAATTGTATAAAATGAAAGGTAAGTCTCCAAAGATAAAGCGCATATAGGACATTTTAAAAAAATAAGCAGTTTTGATGTCTTTAGACGTCGTTCGTTTTATTCTAACTAATTCTTTACGCTTTACCTCAAAAGCTAAAGATCAGGGATTGATGAAAACTTTACAAATTGGACGACAATATTTTGGTAATTTGGACAAGTTTTATGATTGAAAGGTTTGATTTCTTCTGGGGCTCGATTTTTCACTGGAACCATGTCCACTTTTTGAAGTGTTTTTTCATTCGACTCACTTCCAGAAAACTTTGAGTGAAAAACTCATAAAACTTTTTGAAAATTTGAGTGGCATATTTTTCAGAAACTTTTTAGAACTTTGAAGAAAGACCAGGAGTTTTGAAATTTTTCCTCAAAAACTATGTCCATTGTAACCGTTTTCGGGATTTCTTTCTAACGAAATTTTTGGATCAATTTTCAAACTATTCTGGCAAGACATTATGAAACCGAAAAATTTCGTATCTTGTTAGCGCTTTTTAGCAGTTAGCGCACCATTGTTTGAAATACCGCCGAAACTTTTCAAGCTTCAAAACTCATACCTGTATTGGTTGCCTTCTACTACCCAAATGCCTAACCGGCACTGGAACTGTATCAATATCCCCATCTCCAGATGTCCGTCGATCTCTGATTACTGTAGATGAAGAGGCTTCTTTGAGTGCTCTTCCCAGAATTCCGCCACGGGGCGAATCCATTTTCACCGGGATTTGAGTTAAAAATACGGATAGTAGTAATAATAATAGAACTAGAAATATAATGAGGAGCCTAATTTTGCTGAAAATTGAGATTTTCTTGAGAAATCTCGATACCTCATATTACGAAATAAAAAGTAGCAAAAATGGAGTAGAAGAAATAAGAAAAAGAAGAGAAAGAAGAAAATATGTGGGGGTATTTAGGTTGAAGAATGGAACTACTACTAACAATAGAGACACAGAAAACATAGGTATATGGAAGTAGATGAGGGGTTCAGATGAAGGGGTCCTGAAGTAGAGCAGAGAGAAAGTACAAAAAGTTTCGAGAAACTAAGTTTTCAGGTTCTGAAACTCGGAGTTGCCAATATTTTATCTTTTCGATATCTTAGAAATCTTGTTGTAATTCCAGAGCCTCATACTCTTATTTTCTGGATCAACGCCTTCATCTAGACACAACAATCCAGGGACAAATACAGACAACAAAAAGAACTACCTTCGGAGGACCATGGTTTTAAGCAAGGACAGACAAACAAACAATCAACTGGAATGAACAAAATGATTATTACTAATACAGTACCGGCCATAATGATATTAGTTTTCGTAACTTTCAGTGGAATATCGTCAACTTTGGGTAGCTAAAAAAGTGATTCCATGTTGCTTTTTCTGTTTGAAAATTGGAGAGTGTATTAATCAAACCTTGAACTTTCGTTTTGTAGTTAACAACTTTTTTGTACAAATCCGCTCTGCCAAGATATGGCTTGTCGAAAAATAAAACCCAAAAAATCTCGAGAATTAGCACTCAAATCGAGCAAAATTTGGCATCGCCGTAGGTTTCGGTGCGTAACTTTTTTGATTAAAGGGATACAAAAAAGTTGTCAACTACAAAGTTAAAGTTCAAGGTTAGATTCAGATACTCTCAAATTTTAAAACAGAAATAACTACACTACTTTGAAACTTTGAAATAGTTTTTCAGCCACTCAAAGTTGGCGTTTTTCAACTGAAAATGACGAAAACGAATATCATTATGGCCGGTACTGTGTTTATCACCATCGCTCCAATACAAGAATGCCATTAAAAACAACGTATCCCAAGCTTAAAAATCCTTCTGCTCCATAGACAGGCAGTCTGTCTGGAGCCTTCATGAGGTCGAAGCTGTTGCGTCGGCAACAGCCTCCTCCACAAAAGTAATAGGCGGGGGTAAAAAAGAATGGAGAGCAGGTGGACACACGACGATGGAGACCCCCAAAATGACCATTTCCGGTCAAAAGGGAGAGAAGAAGGGGGGGGGGGGGTCGTGGGGTCTAGAAGAAGAGATGGAAAAGTAGAGGGAAAGGTAAAAGAGACAGAATTTTTAGGGAAGAAGAAAAAGTATAATAATCTAAGCTGAGAGCAAAAAAACAAAAATGAACAAAAGTAGGCGGAGCTTATAGTAGTTCAGAAATCTCAAAAAAAAAGCAATTTCAGAAAAGGATAGTCATATGATATCATCGAATCTTGCAGTTTTACATAATCGGCCTCAAAATAGTCGACCCAACAATAAGAAGTTCATCAAGATTAAGAACATAGACTTCTCTGCCCAGAAAACTAAAACTGGGCGGAGCTTCAACATCTGGAGTTTTGGATATGTTCACATAATTAAGGAGAGGGATGCTGAGGTTGAAGGTTCAGGAAGCATTTTAATGTGGTGTGAGAAAAGTGACATAATGGCGCCTAACCCCGAGTACCCATAAAGTACTCTCCACCCTCCGTTGGGGGAGGAGGGAACCCGGTCATTAAGAAGAATGGCAGCAGTTACGAAGCAGAAGCAAAAAAAAAGAGGAGAATGGGGAAGAAATTCGCGCACTTTTTTCTCGGAATTTATGTTCGTTTTACTATGAGTTGAAGACTGAACTAAAAGGTGGGAACGCAACGTATGAAAAATACGTCTGAAGTGAGCCAGATCGAAAAATTGGAGGTAAATTTTTTGGAAAAATGTGTAAATTTTGGCGCCAGATTGACTGTACCTTTTCGCTGCGAACCTGGCATCAGATTTTGACAACAAAAAAGTAAATGAAAAATTTCTAGTTTACTTTTGGCTTGTGCAAACTTCCCGAAGTAAAAAAACCCGAACAGAAACGTAAACCAGATCCCATAAAACCCTGGACAGTTTTTTCTGTTTGTTTTTGCCTTCTGTTTCTGGACAAAAAAGTGTTCACCTCAAAACCTAACACATACATTAATTTTGATTTATGTGACGGACTAATTATTACTGTTTGCTTTAGTTTACTGTACCCACATTCACTCCAGATTATGTAGAAAAAGGGAAACTGCTAAATATTTCAAAGAAATTGGAAACTCTAGAAGAACCCATATCAAGATCAGAATGTCAAACAGATCGAAACTCAAAAACACCAAATACAACTATCCTCGAAAAAAATGAAGATAATCTGAATAAACTGATACACCAACTACCAAAAAAGCTTGAAAAAGAGAATTGATGGACGCGGGTTTTTTCAATTTTGAGAATCTGAACTCTTTTTACACTTTTACCAAAATTTCCTACTCTTTCCTTCTTCTCCCTTATTCCAGGACCCCTTGGAATAAGAAAAGATACATTTCTCTCCATCTCCTTTATAAGTTTCTCTTTTTGCTACCTGCTCCCGTATTTCCGCTAGTACTCTACTCCTGAGTTTTTTGAGATTTCCTTCTTTAGTACATTTTTTGAAAGATCGAGAAGAAGGGAAAGGTTAGTAGTACTACTATGATGTCTGTCTGCATAAAGGAAAGAAGAAATGTAGGTGGAAAGTGAGGAAAAATGAGTGACAGAATTCCTGATTCTTGGGGTCAGATGACGTTGGGGGAAATGAATCGGCTTGAAAATCTGGGAGACTGAAACAAAAAACTTTCAGATTTGAGAGACTTGATAAACTTGCATTCTTGATTCCCTAAAATAAACACTGTGTCAATCAATATTCAAGGATTTTGTGGATGTTGAATCTATTTGGAGAAAATCAAACAGTTGGAGCTTATCTACAAGACTTCGAATGCTGCAGTATTTTCAGAAAAGAAACAGAGAAATCTGATATTTACGGTGATAGAAGGATGAAAAGATTTCGGCTTAAATCCACTCAATTTGACGATGCTCGAAGTTAACCATACCAATTGGAAAAAATTTTTATGAGGAAACAATGAGTTTTTAGATTAATACTTCGAATTTCCGTGATTCAGAATCTCAACTCTTTTAATATCGATTCGTGGAATTGAATTTGAAGAGAACACTGTACACTTTGCTTCTTGGTCAGAAAAAGGAGAGCAAGTGGTAATAACTGGGAGTACGTTGCAGCTAATGAAAAGTAGAAAATTCACATCATCAAATTATCTTCGTTCTGGGAAATACAACTTTTTTACTTTCTTCACTTTCTACTCGATCCGTTGTAATTTTTTCAAAATCATTTCAATTTCGGTTCCCACGAATTATATGCATACATTTAATGTATATGTTAGATGTATATGTGCCATGATGGCACGACAAAAAGTAAATGTTGCTCTCTCTTGATAATAAAGTGATGTTTTTCATTAAAGTTTTATTTGAACAGGTCCATCAAAAAATGAACAAAGAGAAAATGTTGTTCAATTTTTTGGAATATGTCTATTTTTATAATACAATACTGATTTTGCAGACTAGACACAGGACAACCGGAGGCAAGTTTTTCTTTGGGAGGAAGGGCTCAAAGAATCAGGAATCACTGGTTTTTTTTTGAAATTTGTCTTCTACAGTTTTTCTGACAGCTCCCATCTATTCTTGATTACCCAAAATCTTCATAAGGCTTCCAATTTAAATTATAAGTATTTGCTTGTGATCTCCGGCTCAAACCCCCGATCCTTCATTTTAGTACCCCTGCCTTCTGTCTCTCTTTACCTGCCCCCTTCCCCCCCCCCAGATAAATTTTCGCATAAAAACATATACCTTCTTCTTCTTCGTTTTCATTTTCCTCTCCTTTTTTCCTTTCTCGTCGTTCACCTCAAATCGGAAAAGGCAGGGAAGATGGCAGACAGAAAAAAAGATGATTTCCCACGACACCACAACCATAATCGTGCGGAGCGACAAAGAAGACGGGGCGCTCTTCTTTTTTCTACCTTGAGTTAGAAGACATATGTTTAAAGGGGAGGTGGAAAATAAGCGATATTCTTCCTTTTTCTAAATTTTCAAGCGGGAAAAATGAAAAAAGGTAACATTTTGAGTAAAAATCAGTACTCAAACTCCAGTCCTTCCATGAAAAGTGGATACCTGTTCTTTCAGTATATATGTCTCATTTCTACAGACACATAGAGGTGGAAAAAGAGCGTTTAGACTGGAGCCCTTGTAATAAGTTTTCACAAAATTTCGGAATTCCTACCTAAGTCCCGAGACTAGCTTTTTTTTAATTTGGGGACGACATCTAGGTATTTCAGGCTACCTAGTTATAAAATTTTTCTTCATGATCGCTCAATAACTTGCACTAAACACCTAATGTTTTCCATATGAGCACATTCGTAGACATGTTTATTAATATTTTCTGCATAACTGATTCTTGTGTTTTTCATGATAATACGGCAAGCAAATCAAGCTCCGAATTTCCCCCCGTGATCGTCATCTTTTTTTCCGAGCTATCACTGGTTTTGTCACAAGTGCTCAATTTCCGTTCTGAAGTGTCTAATAAAAACCTAATTTCCGCAACAAGGCACCAGACTGTAACTGATAATGGGTCTGTGATTCTGTTTACAAGTTGGTCCAAAGATGAAATACATTTCCTACATTTTCTTTTTTGTCCCTGTTTTTTCTTCTTCCTCATCTGTCAACACTTTCTGGTTACAACCTCATGATCATTTTGTTCCCTTCAATACAATTTTCATCACATTTTTTCATCAGATTTTTTGCTCACAAACATCTGTCACCCTTTTTTTATGTACTCCTGTCACTTTTTCACAGCCATAACAGGTGTTGGTCCTTTTTTTGTTGAAACATTGTTCAACAAAAAATGAGTTGTATAGTTTCGCAAATATGAGAATGTCAGGTTCAGAAAAACAGTAGGCCATCTGTTGTCCTGGTTAACTTGAATGAATCCTGCTATGAGTTTGGGTTCTTTAAACTTTGTGCTACGAACCTGGCATCAGATTTGAGTCAATTTATCTTTTCAACCGCAAATAGCAAAACTGGTGAGAATTAGATTGTCATGTGTACAGCTCCAAAATATTGTATTTTTGCTGTTTTTGGTTATTAAAAAATTGGTGAAGTTGTCCAAGCAGTTATTCTTGCCAGACAGTAATCCTGGGTTTATATTTTTTTTGATGCAGTGTGGATTTCCACATAATTGTTTCTTCTGTTGTTGTTTTCGTTTTAGGCTCTCTATGTACTTTGATCTATTCTTTCCACGACATTTCCTTTATTTAATGTGCTCATAAAACCACAGTATGCCTCCCACTTATCTTTTTTTCTTCAGCGTCGCATGGAATCTCATTCTTTCAACATTTTATTTTCAATATCAAATGGGATTTTCATCAACACGGCGGAAATGCCATTCCATCTCAATTTTCTCCTGACACCCTCCCACATTGTCCTGATATTGACATCATTTTTTTCTGCCGATAGATTTATCAGTCCATTTTCTGTATTTTCTTAGTTGTCCTGGTTTTTTGTAAAATTGTGTTGTCCAGTTATTATTCTTAATCCACAATCTAGGGCATACTTTGCCATTTATTCATTCATATTTTTTCAATTCAAGTTGCAAGAAATCCCTAGACACACACACATTAATCAAGTTTTTTCTTGACTATCACTTTCCTTGATTGTGACCAGGATCCCTGCATTTTTTCCATTTTTTAACCACTAGTACAATCATCACCATCCTATAAACAAAATGCTCGATACATTCTTCTGCACCATTTCACCTCCTCTCCACCCCCTTTCTCCCTTCTCTTCCCCATTGTCCATTACTTTCTCTGATTGTTTTACAGTGTGGTGCAAAATGGCCGCTATGTGTTTATGTGTATGACAAAGAGAATGTGGGGTTGATGAAGGAGGTGAATCATTTTTTCGATTTCGTTTTTGTTACTGAGCTAACTTTGACCTGGAAACAGAAAGTAAATCGATGGTTTCAGCAATAGCAGAGCTTTGATAGAAATAATTTTTCGACAAATGCAAACCTAGGGTTTCTGGGCCTCTTTATCTTCAGTTGCGGCTGGACCACGTTAACTTTAAACTTAAAATATGTACTTCTGAATTTGATCTCACAATCTGAAAAAACATTATACTTCAAAGACCATCACCATCCTATCAAATTTGCATATCCACAAAACCGTTATGCCGAATCAATGTTCGTGTTTTCCCACCACATCATTTTTGCAAATGCATATAACTATATGGCCTGGTCGCTGGCAACAATACCCATAGTTCATGCAACAGAATCCCGTCTGTTTTTCATTTTCGAACAGGGATTTTCTTATTTCATCACTCGATATGGCCTTGAGACCACAAGTCAAAGAAACTAACAAAACAAAACATTTTTGAAGCAGTTGTCTCTTTCTAATCGTTTCTTTTTAAAATCTGTGTACATACCTTTCTGAATGTATGGCATGGAAATTTTTTTAAATCCAAGGTTACTGTCATCGCCCCACGAAGAAAATCTCGAAACATTTATTGAAGTCACTTTCTGTTTTTTTCATGGTTGCTTCTTTTCTCACCTAGCACACCACATAAATATTGTTGTCACCCAAAAGAAAGCAGTATCGCTGGGTTCTCACGATTAGCATATGCACATACGTGTATGGGGTATGTAGCGGTTGCAATGGAATGCCGTTTTTATCATCCTCAATATTTGAGCAATCATCCTTCAAATGACCACAATTTTTGATTAGTGTCTTATTTCACATATACATTTTTAATCATACATAGCAGGACCGCATCCGTACGTTGCACCTAGGCACCTCCACTTGTATCACCCTTCGAATTTGTATATAAACAAAGAGCTTTGGTTTGTTGAAATATCAGGAAGAAAGGGGGTGACTCATAGTGCATTTCTCTGCAATAAGTCAGTCACTGCTATCATGAAAAAATGAGAAAATGAGAAAATCGTTTGCTCACTTTTCAAATTTCAAGTGACTAGACAACTCAAGAACAAATTTTCCATTAAGATCCTTAGAAATTTTCACACCGCATCACCACGATTAATAGTTTCTTACTCTCATGCTTTTTTCCTAAGAGCCTGTTAATAACATCGCATTACCTCCTGCTTCAGAAATAACCATAGACACTCCATGCTGTGACAAGGCATTTTGATTTTCAAAGCTCTCACTAACTCACTTCAATTTTATCTGAACCTGACAAAAACAACACTAACACACTTTGACATTTTCTTTGGGAGCTGTCACGTCGCTTCTTTCTCCATTTTTACGAGTTGTTTATATATCTTCTGTCGGCTCCTTTCATCGTGAAGAGTCCCGAGTCACATTAAGTTTCCCTTGGTTACGAGAAGCACGTCTTCTAGCATTTTTCCTTCTTCTTCGGGCAGAAATCTTCCTTTTTTCTCTTATGCTTTTTTTATTCCTAAAAGAGTATCGTCTTATTTTTCAACCACTATGATGAAAAATCTTCAAAAATGTAACCCTTACTCATCCTACGTACCCTTCAGTTCCGTCCGTGTTGCATCTCACTGCCTGCCATCGAAATGTTTCCTGTGACAATGAACAACCCCGAAACCTCACTAGCACAAGAAACCCAGAGACCAACAAAAAACGCGAAAGTAAGAACGTGGGGATGTGATTATTTTCCTATTTTTGGAGCTCTTCAACTTTTTTACAATTTTTGACCCAATGCTGACTCCAAAAAACAAGTTATCTTACTGATAATTCTTGTATATCCTTGTACTAAAAACGACAAGTTTCCAGAAGTTCGATTTGAATGGAATGCTCGAGAAGAAAAAGAGGCAGGTTGAGATGAGCGGTGAAGTGATTCTTGGCTATCCAAATGTGCTTAAGAATGAATTGAATGAATTCTTCAGTTTGGAGTCAGTACCATTACAACAGGTTAGTTTGGGCAAAATTAGCATGGCTAAAAAAATGTAGAACCATTGAAAATTGAACCAGAGTTTTTGAATATTTGGGAAAACCCTTTCGAAAATTTGAAAACTCTTTGTTTTGGCCAGTTTGAAAAAGGGGTACTGTAGCTCAGAGTTTTTACACGGCATGCTAGTAAACCGAAAGTCATGGTTCAACACCATTCTTGGCCGAATGAATGGGTCCTTTAATTTTCAGTTTATTGTCGGCCTTCTAATATATTTTTTAATTTTCAGTTATGATTAACATTGCTTACAATTAGTTAGTACATATGAACACAATATGTATTACTCCTTTTCTAACTGTGAATTTAACAAAAAATTGGAATGAGGAAGCCCTCTATTTCGGCCTGATTTGCGAATTCTTTTATATAGCGCAGCGTTATTGGCAATGGTTGCTTCGTTTGAGTATCGCGGGCTCAAACCTAACGTCGTCTGTTTTTTCTAGTAATAATAAAACGTTGAAGGTGGTTCACGAGACCTGCTCAGCCTGCTTTTTAGCTCTATTTTCAATGCTTGACTGAATCAAAACTACTCAGAAATGTTGGATTTGGAATCTTTGAATTCACATGGGAACACTCTTGAAGCTTCAAATCCCTAAATTTTGGCCTAATTTAGTGATGAGATTGCATGGCGCAGTTGGTTTTGGGATGGGCAATAACTGATTTGGGGTGAAGGGTTCTAACCTCACCTGTGCGAACTGTTTTTGTTTGCTATCTTAAAATTTTTGTGTTTAGTAAACTTTTTCGTCTGCTCTAATAGTAAGCAATGTGCTTTAAAGCCTTGTTTCAGTCCTCAACATCCAACGCACCTCCCACGTCTTCCTCCACCCAACAAGTTTTCTCCTACAACCAACTACAACCTGTAGCCGATCTCACTCTCGAGCAAATTCAAAACGAGCAAAGCCAAGCACTGCATGCACTCTACAGTGCTTTGAGGATGCCTGTTGAAACCATAAAACGCGCCAAAGAAATTCGAGAATTTTTTCGGTCATTCCTTAGCTCAATGAAGTTCAATTCGAAGAGGGATAGAGAGAGGTACTGCAGAAAAATCTTGAAGGGGATTCAAGAACGTTGGATACAGTTTCTTATGAGCACCGAAGATATCAAGCCCAAGGTGAGTTCAAGAGTCTTTTAGTCCCTAAGTATTTCCTGAGAATCATGGAAGGGTCTTTTTCCCAAATAACGTTTTTGATCTTTTAGTATTTTTCATGACGTTACTTGGAGAGTAAAAATACTTGAAAGCCTACATGTCTGGCTCCGTCCACTTTAGACATTGATGAATTTAAGCTCACGTCTTCAGTTACATCATGAAAACATATTCTCAACGTCTATTACATTTATAGGTTAAGAAAATGACGAAAACGCTCGAAATGCTCAATCAGAATAGTCATTGTTATTGAGAATTTCTTGACTAATTGCGCACGTAGCATTCTGAAGGAAACTCTCCAGGGCTCTGGGGGGGGGGGGGGCTCTCGTGACCGAGCACAAAAACTTTCGAATCGAAAACAAATAATGTGGAGATTTACTATGAATATGCACTTTATGTTTTTCGATTCTGAGAATTTCCCTAGGTGACGTGATATCAACTTGTTTAGAGCATTTTCGAAGAAGGCGGGAAGGAATTGATGAGTTTTTCTAAAACTCATCTATAATGAGGTCAAATTTATGATATGCTTCATCTGATGTCATTTGTTCAAGTTTCGTAAATTTAGTTTAAAAATGACCAAGAACCTGGGCGTCAGATAAAATGCAATTCAAGCAGGACCGAAAATCGAAATTTTGATAATTTCAAATTTTCATGATCTCTTTCAAAAGTGGGATAGGGCGCCAAATGTGATAACTACACGCTTTCGCAAAAATACAAAAATACGAGTTTCATTATAACTCTGATATCTTTTAGGGAGCTCTGCACCCTATCCCGTCCCACTTGAGTCTCCTAAAACCCGCTGCCATCCCGTACTGTCAACGGCTCCGAGAAGCTCGAAGAAGCCCTAATAAGCTTTCTCCGGAGTGGTTACAACAGGTAGCTAAGGATACATTATACTTCGCCTATCATCACGACCCAAAAAAGGGTATTCAACACCGAGCAATTTATGGAGAGTGGGTATTGAGAGAAATCGGTTATCCGAGACCGGAGATAGACAGAATCAAGGATATGGTTGTGAGAATTTTTGATGAAGGAGGGGTGGTGAGTAGAAAAAGGTTGCGATTCCGAGATGTTGATGCTCAGTTTCTGATTTTTGTTAAACTAACCTGGTTAGTTGCTCCCTTTCTAATCTAAGTTTTTTGGGATTCTAGGCAAAAATACTTGGGCTGCATGAGTAACGATTGAATTGTTTGGATTCTGACGCTCGGAAATTTTTAGATTCCGTAATCACACCAACATCATTTGCCGCCCATTTCGTCATCTGGGTCCATTTATTTCAATTCTGGGAAAATAACTTAGGAATGTGTAGACGATTCTAACACGCAATGTCTACTACCTTCATATAAAAACTGGCTTGCATTTTCAGCTCCACGGAATTCAATTCAATCCAAATCACCGCGTTCCAGCATCTCAGTATCCCAATCTTCCAATAAACTTGTTGCCCAATTCAAATTTAATGAATGAACTGAAAGCAGGAAGATTTGGAAATGAAGCATCATCCTCAGGATCTCAGGTTTGATTTCCCTTCTATTCCGTCTGTCTGTGTGTATGTTTGTCCTAGTTTCTTCATGCATGGGAATGGTTATTGCGCTCTATTGATAGCTTTACGATTCGAATTCCTTTGGTGAATTTGTGAGATTTTTGTAAATGCGAATTCTATCTCTCCTCCACTTTTACCATAGATACAAGTATGGAGACTACAAAAAAAATTATTACTTTTTGTGTCTAGTGACGTCGCAGGCTCCCTCTAGTTGTTTGCTCCTCTCCTTGGAGACCCGACTCTTCTCTCTTTGTCGTTTAGATTTTTGAATTTATTCTTTCTCCCTTTAGTATTTATTTTGAATCCTATCGGCCTTGCCTAGGTTGGCGATCTTTGAATTTTTTGAAAATTCACTTCAACGTCAGATTTTGTTTACAACACCAATGCCCAGCACCTGTTCCCTTTTTCCCCCTACCTCAACCCGAAAGAAATTTTTTCTGACCAATTGCGAAAAAATGAAGGAAATCAGCTGTTATGAATCCTCCTGGGGAACTCAGAAAGCTCAAAATTCTAAGATTCTGAAAAAAATTTAAAAAGAAAATATATTCTTCTTGGATTCTTGGATTATTCTTGGATTATCTGATCGTCTAACTTGTTGATTTTAAGATTCTTATCTAAGACTCATAATCTGGTATCAGATTACTATCTAAAAGCGCAAAGGGCACTCTTAGTGTCGGTAAGCTCTGAATAAGCAATAAATCAAAGTGAAACTTGATACCCCAAAGTGACAAGATTATAAACAATTTCACCATAACATAATAAACAAAACTCATCACAAAAGAGTGTGCAGCAGAAAAAGTTGTAAAACATTTAACCATAGATTCTTCCTTGAAGAAAAAAGGGGAGGGGGGGGGGGGATTTCTATACTGTGTTTTCTCAGTTTCATGAGGGCTCTCCGATACCAATATTGCCAGTCGAGGTCTTGGGAACTTAGTTCTGAAAAAGTTTTAGAGCAAATATTGTCGAAATAAAAAAAGTAAGGCTCGGTGTTTGCGTACTTTCCAAATTTTCAAACCAAATTTTCCTGAAAATCTGAAAAGTACGCAAACACCGAGTCTCACTTTTTATAATCCGACAATATCAAACTATCGGGATTTCATTAAAAAACTGCTAGTTAGTTGTGGCACAATAACGTCTTACTTAGCGGTCTAGAAAACAGCTGCAAACTTGCCATACTGGCTCAAAAGTTTGTGGTAATTCTTATAAACTCTAGAAATGTGTAGTTGAAAAATCTTTATAGAATCTCTCCTAAGCATGACGTGCGGCTTGGAAGCTTTCTAGACCTTTCGAACTCTCAAACTGGGGCATACCGTACTTTCTTTTGCTATATCTACTCAACATGCTCACAAATTTTCAGACTGTCCGACACCCTTGAATATTATTTTTTGAACCCCCGTTTACTTTCGGTTCCTCTCTTTCTTCTCCTCCTCAATTTCTCCTTTTTGTTATTTTCAACCTATTCTGGAACAAATCCAACCATCGGTTCCCTTTTTCGTTGTTCTCAAGTGTTTTGCTCTTTCTGCCCTTGGCTTGATCCCTGTTCCTTTTTCGTTTTCTTTTTCATCTTCGGCTTTTTGAACCGCTTGAAAACCTACGATTTCTTTCAAATTAGTAAAATTTCTCAATTTCCAGAATCCATTACCTCCACAGCCTGCTGAACTTTCCACTGCTTCACCCGCTTCTGCTCAAGCTCAGCCCATCGCGCCGCAATACGACAGTGAAGTCGTCCAAGAGTTTCTGAACGGTCAACGTCTCAGCCTTCTCCAGAATTCCTCAAATTCATTTCTCAGAGGGACCACAGAATGGACTCCACCTCTTCCTTCTGAAGCAGGAGTTGCTCAACCAATACCTCTTCCCCCTTTCGTTCTACCAAAGAAAGGCGATTCTGAAAAAGAAAGGAAACGAGTGTCAAAGGGGAGTAAAAGAAAAAGAAAAGAAATAGATGAGATGACGGAGGGTTCTGCTCCAACTGTCCCTAACTTTGAAATTCTGAATCAGATGCCTCCAGATGAGCAAGCCGTGATTCGAGAGAGATCTCAACAACTGGCTCAGGCTATCATGACAAGATGGCTTTTTGGTTTAGGAGGGACAGCAACAGGAATCGCTCCAATCACACAGCTTTTTGGAGGAGGACCCGCCCATTCTAGAGAGGCAGAAGTCATCCAGATTGACGATGACTCGTCTAAGGAGGAGGAGTCTGAAGAGGGCGGAGCTAAAGAGGACTCACAAGTACTAGAGGAAGCAACGAACTCCAGTGAGATCATTACGTCCACCAGAACTGCAGTAACTACGACGGCATTGGAAGTGGATCGAGACCTGTCAGAGGATTTGGTGGTCGACGAGAACATGGAGGAGGAGGAACTGATTCCAGATGAAGGTGAGTAAATCTGAATAAAACCATACTGTAGTTTCATGAACCATTGAGCTTCAAATTATTTGAAATCTCTTTCCTTTTCTCTAGTTTAACTTCTATGATTCTCACGTTTTTTATTAGTTAGCATGGAGCTATAACTTAACACTTGTTCCCATGTTTGCTGTTCTTATTATTTCAAAGATGTCTCCCGTAAATTGGAATTCAAGATCCGAGGTAGTGCCAAATGCCATAATTTGCAGCTAGAGCGACAATATATCATGTTAGTTTTGACTTCTTTTGTTACCCATTTTCTTCTAATTTTCCATAATTTGGTAGAAGTTCTGTCACCCATGGACCAAATGTAAAGTTAGACCCAAAACCCTAGATATTGCCATCTACAGTACCCGGCAAAATCTTATGCCGTTTGTGCATTTTCCGTGGAAAACGGCCAACTTTGGGAGCCGAAAAAAGTTAGAACTTGTTCCACTGATTTGAAATATTTTGGACACATGGAGCGTTTTAAAAAACTGCATTTTTTGTAATTGACCACTTTTTTGTACAAACTGTCGCTAGAGAAAAACGCAAATTAAAAAAAATCATTTAAGAATTAAGATTTTGCATTGAATTTTATGAAAATTGGAAATCATGTAATCATGTTGTCACTAACTTCCTTGCCGGAGTGTGCACAAAAATGTAGTCAATAACAAACATAAAATTCTATATTTAGAATGCCCAGGAAACAAATTAAACGAACAAGTTTTAACCTTTTTTTTCAAACCCCCCCCCCAAACTTGAATTTTTCCGTGATTTACCACTCATTTTTAACCTTTGAATTTAGCGAATTACTCACAAAACGCACCTTAGCTCATTTTGAAATGCTACCTCATTTTGATGGAAAATCAGAAAATTTTCATAGGATTTATAACTAATCTCATCAGAGAAATGAAAATGAATCCAACTAGTCAAAAAGTTTGAGGACATATTAGTTATTGTCGGATTAAAAAATTGTGGGTCATTGTTTCTTAAATTTTTTTGAATACGACAATAACTCTAGAACTCGATTATGTATTAATAGTTAAACCCTTTTTGGTATGATCTTACTATTATTCAAAAGCAAATTCTGTGTGTGTATTTGTCACCAATTTTCGAAGATAATGCCCTTCCACTTTCTTTTAAGCGTAATTCCGTAAAATAAGATCAAAAGAAGTTAAAATTTGCTACATCAGTACATACAGTACCGGCCAATAATCTATGAAATTTTTGCGTTTTCAGTTGAAAAAAGACAACTTTGGGACAACTTTGGGGGTCTGGGAAAGGATGTTAAACTTGACCGTTTGATCTGAAACTTTTTGGGTGTATACATCAACTCTAGAACTCTATTTTTGCAGTTGACAACTTTTTTGTACGACCTCTTCTAAAGATGTTGGGTCCCTTTAAAGTGGGGCGATGCTAAATTTTCGCATTTTCAGTGCAATTTTCACCAATTTTAGGATCTTCATTTCACGAGCCATATCATCTCTAGAAAAGGTTGCACAAAGGATTTTATCAACTACAATAATAGAGTTCTAGAGTAGATGTATACACCCAAAAATCTTTGGATCAAACGGTCAAGTTTAACAGCCTTTCTCAGACCCCCAAGGTTGACGTTTCTCAACTGAAAACGCCAAAAGTTCATAGATTATTGGCCGGTCCACTTCTTCATCAGCCATTCCACTTCTTCATCATCAATTTATCATAATATAGACTGCTCTAACTGTCAGAAAAACAACAATTTTAATATAAATAAAATTATTTTGCAGATGTCTCAATCGCCTCTTCGACGCTACCTAGCATGGACCATCCACAACTTGAATTGGTTGCCTTACCAAGAGACGTCTCGTCACGGAACAACTCAGAAGATGCTGAACTTGCCAACTTCAATCTTGCCAAGCGAATCATCAGTGGTCTGGTTGCCCAAGACGCTTCCCAACCTTGTTCAGCCACTCTACAACGCTCCAGACGTGTTGCATTCCGACAGGGAGAGGCTCAGAAAGACTGGGACAGATTATTTGATGATGTTTTTGCGAGAGGAGATAAAGAAAGGGAGAAGTGGAAGTTGCCTAATAAATTTGGAGAGGAGCCAGAGAGAAAGAGAGCCAGAAGAGGAGCATGTGCTAAAGCCAAGAGTCAGAATGATCCAGTATATATGGGACGATGGAACGAATTGAAACCGACAACGAAACCAAAGAATAAAGAAGTAGCTGAAGTGAATGTTGCCTTTGTTGTGAAGAATGCAAGTCAGGAAAAATCTGTTGCAACTGTAAAAAAGATCGTGGCGTTGAAAGAAGTTGTGATGGAAAAAGTTCAAATGGAGACAACTGCCAAGGAGAAGAGAGAGAGAAAGAGCAGAAAACCAGAAACGTTTAATGAGCCAATGGTTCTGGAAAGTTCTGGAGATGCACCTAAAGATCCATCAACTACTGAACCGAAGGAGCAACTATTGGCTGTGAATACTGATTTTGTTGGTTTGAAGCCAGACGGTGATTCCGAAAGGCAGAAGATCGTGGAAGAGAAGAAGGCGAAAAAGAGAAAGAGAAGCACTACTGCTGGAGTAGGAATACTGTCCGCTGAAACTGTGAAGATTCCGGAAACCAAAAACGTTAAGACAGTAAAAACTGAGATTGAGAAAGTTCAAGTGGAAGCTGAGCAGGGACAAAAGTTTAATGCTCCTGAGGCTGCTGAAGATGATATGGACTTTGAGGCTAACTCGTTTCCGGCTGCAATTTTCATGATTCAAGATGCCGTGTCTTCTAAAGCGGAACCAGCTAAGCCCAAGCATTTGGAGCATGGTGAGATGGATACACCAATTGTTGCAGTTAATGCCGAAGTTTCTCTGAAGAAACCTAGTCAGGTGGAGTCAGTTGAAATTGTCACTCCAGTGAAAAAAGGAGAGGAGGAGATCAAGAAAGTTTCAAAGGCAATGGAAACTACCATAGACTTTATCACATCTTTTGAGAGACAAAGTCAATCTGCCGCAGTTAGCACAGTGCTACCAATCAATGGAATTGTACCTGTCACCAAGACGGTAGTTCTAATGGCGCCAGATGCCGATTTGGAAAACTCTAAGAAGACTGAAGTATGCGTTGCTGTTGTTCCTGTCAAGCCTGCAAACACTGATACCAAAAACGAGCAGCCTGAAGTTAATGATGAAGAATCTATTCCAGAAACTTTGACTCCAAAGAAAAATATTCAAGATATAACTGCTCCAGAAGATTTCGATCTATTGTCAGCTATCTCTACTGATACTTTCCGTTTGAACACTGCTCAATCCAAAACCTATGACTCTGTGAAGTTGGTCACAAATGAGGCCAAGAAATCGGAACCTATGGAATGCTCTCAAATGTCTCCAGGAACCGAAAATCGAAATCCAAACATTCCAATTTGTGTCACGTCGATTGCCATCAAGGATTTGAAAGTAGCATTCAACTGCAATGCTCAAATGGCGAAGTCTGAAACTGTTACTAACAAAGAAAGGCTCATAGCCGCTCCAATCGCAGTCACTGAAGCCATAGTGTCCTTGAATCCAGTCTCCAAAGTTGTTCACGCTGATACTGTGAATCATCATGCAGAGCCAATTAAAGCAGAACTTTTGGCAAAGAAGATTGTGAATGTAACCCCCTGCAAGAAGCCAGATACCGCTTCTCTTCAAACAGCCACTCCAAATTTTATCTCTTCTACTTCATGTGCGTCTTCAAAACTTCAAAAATCGGGAAGAGCTACTGTTCTTTTGAACTCCATTGAACCCTCAACCAAGAAGATGACAACAAATGCAGCTCCTATCGATTCTGTCGATGTCAATGCAATCCTGGCCGACTTGGGGGAAGCTGTCCACTTCCATGCTGATGATCTCGTGAAGCGGAAACCCTCGATGTCGTCAGCCTGCGTCAACAAGCCCGCAATATCAATCAATCAGAATACTGTGATCTCAGAACCGTCCAGTTCTCCAGTTTGCACGATCGAGTCTGCAGTGTTCCCAGAGCCGCCAAGTCCGTTTTCAATGAAGGACATTTTGTGTACATCACCTCTAAAATTTCAAGTTGTCAGATCGGAGAAGGTGGAAAAAAAGAAGAAGATGGTGGCGCTTGAGAAAACAACAGAGAAGATCGAAGCAGCTATAAAGCCAGTGGTCCAAGAGCCTGTGATCATCCATCCAGAGCCAAAAGACTATCTAGGATTAATCACCGAAGATTCTGTGACCCAAGGAGCATCCATAATGCATACCACCGTCATGGACAAACCCGACGACGCTGAACGATCTGAAATCACTGTCAAACTCTCTTCCAATGAGCGAGCTGCCTCAATTTTGGCATCAGCTGAAGTTGAAGTTCTCCCTTCTGCTTCCCTAACTACCGGTACCCTACTAGATGCATCAGATCCGCTCGTAGTACCACCCGTCAAAGAAGTCGCCATTAGACAACGTCTGCAATCGAAAATAACAGATGCCGCGGGGACTTCAGTTGTTGCTCTCAACTTGAATGAAGAAATACCTGCTACAGTATCCGCTGGCCCTAAGACATTCCGATTGCA
This sequence comes from Caenorhabditis sinica, assembly GCA_963932045.1. Lineage (NCBI taxonomy): Eukaryota > Metazoa > Nematoda > Chromadorea > Rhabditida > Rhabditidae > Caenorhabditis > Caenorhabditis sinica. The sequence continues at coordinate 227,785 of OZ009942.1, forward strand.
TTCAGTTCCAAGCTATGATGGCTCTTCAATCTACCAACACATGATGGCTCAGCCGAATCCAATGTTGCAAGTAAATCAGGATCCTGTGACAAATCATATGGCTCTGAATTCTGCGCTGATGGCTACTGTTTCTCCACCTCCACTTTCAGCTCCCGCTTCAGCACAAAGCCAATATTTGCCAGGAAACACTCCAAAAGTTGATTATATGGTTCCTGTCGTTGCTCCAAAAACTGCTGTGGCTACTGCTTCAGCTCCAATCAACATGCTTTCGCCAAAAGTACCAACAGGTACGGTTTCTGCTGCTTTGAAGACAACTATGGCGACTGCACCAGCTTCAGTTCCAAAAACAACTATTGCTTCTGCTCCAGCTCCATGTCCTGTTCCATCATCCATTCCCTGGGTTTCACAACCACCACCATTCCATTTGAAGCCGCCAATACTGCCCCCAACGGAAAACCCACCTTACAAAGGCGTCACAGTTGCGGAAATTCAAAAGCTCATCGAATCTGCCAATTCTGCTCATATGAAAGCATCTACACCCGATTCTCCACCACTGCCTTTGATGAGTGTGTCTTCCTCTTCCACCAAAGTCCCCCTGGCTCCCACGTTGCCTCAGCCAACAATATCTAGTGCTGTTTCTTTATCCAATGCAAAATTCAAGAGTTCCTTAGGGACATCTCCTAGACGTCAACAACCCTCAACTATGTCATTGGAAGATCCCGTGGCTAGCGCAACGTCATCTACGGTTTCCATGGATACCAAAACACAACACTTGTCTACATCTACGTCCCGCCCGAATCTTGTCACTCCGCCAGTAGTCTCCATAGCTCCCCCGCTGGCTCCCCCAATTGTTGTTCCAAGTACTCTTCCCCCTCAGGCCGATCGTGAGTTCAATATGCTAGTGGCTATTGAGATGGATAAGCTGAGCGTTTCCAATCCAAGCATGCACACCCAAATTTTGCCTGCGACCACTCAAGCTCCTACGACATCAAGCGGTCTTCCCTCTACTACTATGGCAACCCAAATCTTACAACAAACGATCGCCAAGAATCTAGCCTTGCAGAACATGGCCACTTCGCAAGCCGGCATGGTTCCACAGCCTGCTCCAAGCCTTCAGAAAAATTGGACTCCGACGTCTTCGCCATCTCAAGTGGAAGTACATCAGCATGTTCTTGGTTATTCGGGCTTCCCTGTAATGAATCGAGCTCTGAGTATCCCAACAACTGTGCCCAGACATCGAAACAAGTTACCTCCTGGGTACGATGTCCCAACCTGCAGACCACCACCACCACCGGGATTCATGACTCCAGGTTTTGGCCACAATGGTATGGTTCAGATGGCTCAGAATCCCGCAAATGGTAAAACTTTATGTCCGTTGCATCCAAAAAGTTGAAATTACAGGATCGCCTACAGCACGTCTAGAACCGATCACTAGTACTAGCTCCGTTGCAATTCACTCTTCCAACTCAGTTTCCAACCAAAGTCTTCCAACTTATCCATGGGTGGATGCGTTCACAGCAAAAGTGAAATTGGCTCAAGCTTCAGCGGCTCAAACAAATACTGTAAGAACATGAGTTTTTGGGTGGTTACAGGAGGGGGGAGGGGTGCACAAAAACAAAATTTCAATCTCTGGTAAGCGTATTTTTTAGTTCTGGTATATAAGCTGTTCCATTTTCGATTATTGCGTTTCAAAAATCAGTCCGAAAACGCTCTAATTTCGTTAATTTTTAGTAAATCCTGCTCATTGTGCTCTGATGCCAGAACATACCAAAAAGCATTAAAGTTTTGACCATTCTATAATAAAAAACTTATCCGATCACCGGAAAATTTAGTTACGATATAATAGGACATTTGGAGCGTGAAACTATTGAAACTCGTAACTTGAAATTATTCGCAGTTTTTACAGACCCCTATTGCTCCAGCACCACCACAACTTCCGAACCCTCCATATATGCTCCCAGCACCGTTTCCACCACCTCCTCCACCGCCAGCTGCCCTTCAGGCTTTTCCTTCAGCTGCAGCCCCCAAACCCAAACGACAACGCAAGCCGCCAAAAGCCAAAAAACTTACCAAAGAATCCACCATGGATACAGCTCCAGCTCCACCACTCATACTCCCAGTTGAAACAATAAATCCGCTTCACGCTCCCATTCCACCGCCAATCTTGTCTCCATCTCCAGCTCCAGTCTTGGCTCCACCATCTCGAATAGCAGCTCTTTTTCCAACACCGACAAAAGCTCCTATTACTACTCTTGTCCCAGTTCATGTTGAAAGCTTCGTGGTCCCCGCTCCTGAATTCTACCTAGAGGCCAGACCGCGTTTGAAATTCATTCAAAGAGTTGACACCAACAATGAGATGCCGGAGCTCAACAGCTTCCATGGTCGGACTTCTACTGGGAGCTCCTCGACAAGCTCAATGCCGATGCTAGAGGAGGAGGAGCCACCAGCCGTTGTGGAAGGTTTCCGAAAACGAAGAACAGAAACTCCAGTCTACGAACCAATCAAAAAAGTCTTCTTGTGCACATCTCAACATCCAAGAGATCCGTCAAGTGCTCGAGAGACGGTCCACCTCCTGAACACTCCCAGAGCTACGCCGCGTCTTCTTCCAGAGTATCTGATTCCAGTTACCAATATGGAATGTCCAGATTTGGAATTTTTTGCAAAGTATGTAATCGCAAGTCATGGGTACGGAGAATGCAACAAATGTGGTGTGCGCTGTCCTGATGAATTTTTTACTGGAGAATGGGTGGTCAATATGAAAAAGAAAGGATGGGAAAGTGCGAGATTTGCAAAGGATGCGGGATTCCGAAGGATTCTGTTGGTGGTTATGGGCGCCGCAAAGTACGAGATGGACATGGAAACCAAACTGGTAGGTGAAAACAACTTCAGAATCGTCAGTTTCTCGTGTGATAAATTTTCAGATTCACATCATGAACACGTTTCCATCGGTTCGCCGGGACCCTCGCTTCAAGAACTTCTTTAATGCGCACATGAAGACTGTGGAGAAGGTAAGCCCATATTATTTTGTCCTTTCTCTTACATAAATGCTTCAAATTTCAGTTCAAGTTTCCGGATGATGAAAAAAAGGAGTCAGAGTATTATTTGGTAGTTAGAGCGTTGAATCATTTGGCTGAATTATATAAGACAGGTGAGTGGAGAGTGTGTCTTGTAGCAGCTATAGTATTGTGCTCTTGTAGAACAAAATTGTTCTAGCAAAACTGAATCAAATCCAGGTTATTTCAAAGATTAACAAAGATAATTTTTTTATTTCATCAAAATATCCCAAGCCTACAAACAATTTTTAACGCGGATTTTTAGAAAAATAAACTAGGTAGGTTGACACGAGAAGAAAAATGAACAAGAAAGCGACTATTGAAAAAATGAAAAAATGGACAGAAATGTTTGGCTAGGTTTTTATAAAAGTCCAGTTGAGCGTTTTTGCAAACCTCTCAGCGTTCTAGCATATCGTTTCAAAGTCTGAAAAACTGGCCCGCGGAAACTTTCTTATTCATAGACAAAACGCTCAATGCTGCCGATATTGTCTATATTCTCATCTTTAATTTCTTTCAGGATTCCCCATCTCCATCCCCCAAGTGATCTCCTTCTTGCTCTTCAACATTCACTACAATGTTGGTGCTCTCTACTCAGTCAGAGGCTTCATCACCATCCATGAAGTCCTGAACAATCACCTCTGTCAGAATGGAAACTCTTCTGAAGTCGTTATCATCAATTGAGAGCACCGATTCTTGCAATTCTTCTCTAGAGCTCTCTCACTTTGTCCTTTAATGTCAAATTCTTTGTTATCAGCCAGAACAAACATGATAATTGCTGATAAGCCTTGGGGTTATACTCTTTCTTTCACTTCTTTTTCTTTATATGGATTTTTGGATTTTTCGACTTGTGGTGTTTCCTGAAACTCGGAATCATTATTTTTTCCACGAGTTTTGCCTATTATTTCTTGTTTTTTTTTCCTGTAAAATATTGTGCCACTTTTCAGTACTTTTTGACCTTATAAATGTGAAATTTTTTCGTCTTATCTATCCCTCTTTTCTTCCACCTTTTCCCTTCCATTCTCCCTTTCTACACGTGTCGAACTCGGCCATTTTTTTGAAAGAAATCATTCCCTTTTGTTCCATTTTCTTCTTCTCATCCTCTTTCATTTTCGGCTTGCTTTCAAATCACTTTATTTGCTGATGATTTCTCACCCTCCCCCCTCTTCGTTGTGCTTTAGAACATCACCGTCCCACTGACACCTAGTCATTTTTTAGCAGTTTGCAAGCTTTTTTTTTTCACCCGCTTTTCAGTTATAAAAAAAGTGTCTCAAGTTAATACATAAATAAATATGATTTCTTGATTGATTACTTTTGGAAGTTAACAAAAATCCGAAACTTTGATTTTGTCTATTTTAACTTTTAGAGAACAGAATTTTTTTGAAAGTATATGGATCATTGTTCAATTTTCTGAAAATCAAGTATACAATCGGATTTTTTCGAGTATTTGAGTTTGAAGAAACTGGTTTAAAATTTGAAAAAAAAGAAGTATTTTTCTAAAAATCATCTCTGGCTAGGTTGTGTTCCGCAACAATGCTGTTACGAAATTTTTCTCAGAGCTTTGACCAAAAATTTTAGGAAATTCGAGATTTCCAGCAAAAGTCCTTCTGTTCGAGGGGCACTCTTAAACAAAAGAGACCCTTTAATACAGGTCTTAAGTTATTCAAATATTCGAATCAAATAAGCCAATTAATTTGTTTTTCATTTACACACTTCAAGAGCCACTCATTCATTTAGTTCCAGAAATTTAAACTTTGGTCAGACGTCGTTTCTGCTTGGAGATTCAAACTCAATTTTCAAATACTCGAAATATCAGATTTTTTTCTTTTTGAATATTTCATGTTTTTGAATATTGACTTCCACAGCGAGCACATTCAACCGCCCTCCTGTACATTTTTTCTCACTGAAATTCCCTCGATGTATTTTCTCTTTCTCACATCTACTTCCCCTTTTCTCGTTTGCTGTCATTCTGGATTTCTCATAAGCAAAGTACAAACGAACCATTTCATTCCCCCTCCCTCTTCTTCAAAACCTTGGTGCCATAAATCTGTCAACAACAACGACCATGCACACATACAAATATCTTCCCTTCTTGCCCCCTAAAAACCTCACACACCGACCATCTGTCCCCCCATATATATTTTCTAACCTACCTCACCTTACCTCATTTATTCTTTTTCCTCGCGAAAGCTTACCTCAATCAAGGTTCGATAAAGAAGAGGGAAACCGTCTTGTAATTAGTATTAGAGCGAGGACGAGGAAGAGGAAATTAGACTTGGAGGAGACAGGTGCTCCTTCAAAACCACCACCATAATATCCTCAAATTTTGCACATTTTAATTCATAATTGTGTTGGGACGGATGGTTAGAGGCGTTTAGAAAGAATGTAGGTTGGTTACAGGAAATTAAGATATTATGAAATGTCCATATTTTGAATATGGAGATTTCTAGATTATGAGATTTCTCTAGATTCTCACTATCAGATATAGATTCTTCAGATACAGATACTGAGATTTAGAATGATTATGAGACTATTATCTTTTGACTTAAAACTCTGAATTTCTGAGATTTTGGAAGTGACATTCAGAGCTCTCCTATTCTCTACAGGGTGGCGCATCAGTATTGAGACGTTTTTGTACGAATTCCTATATCTTCCCCGTTGCTCTTTCGTGAAAACTTTTAAATGTTTTCTAAATTAAAAACCTAGTACAGAAAACTTTTTGAAGTCATGAACCTTTCCTTTAAATTTGACCAGTTTTACATCTTTAACCAGAGTCGTAAGATTGAAATTGTTTTCCATCTCCAAATATCTTGAAAAATTAGTTCTACAGCTTTTCTCATGTTTTGGGAAACACAGAGAAATGATTGTCAACGACACGTACTGTGAAGTTAAAGTTTTGAAAAATGAAACCCGATTTGTAAAAGCGTTGCGTCACCTCATTGTGAAGTTTCATTAAAATCTGTTCAGTGATTCTAAAAATACGCCTCCCCAAGTAGCTGCGGCGCATATGACTTTTAATTTCATCATAGTCTAACGAAAAACTTTCGTTCCTCTTCTTGCCACGTTCAAAAAATACTTCTTCAGATGTAACTGAAAAAATTACTATGATCCGATCATGGTTCTGGAGAAAATCATTGAAAACCAAGTCTCAATATTTACCTCTGCGCCACCCTGTATTTTCCTTATCACTGTTAACCCCTTGACCCTTCATTCATCATGTTCACACCAATAACGGTGTGAAGAACCTAAGCAAACATTCGCCCTTCTTTCAACACCACCACTATCACCAATCCCATGTTCACCACTCTTTTATTCTTTCTTTTTCTGATATCATATAAAAAAGAACACAACTAAACAATAGAACATGGGAGAGATACCACTACCCCATTGGCTAACAATAGTCAAACATTTGTCCCGTTTTTTCGTCACTTTTTTGACATATTCAGCTCATAAAAGAGACGAGTGTGCGGAAACGGACAATAGTCGTTTTTTGTATCCAAAAAAAAGAGGGGGGGGGGGGACGGAGAATAGTTCATAATGTTACATTTAGGAGAGCTCAGCATGTTGAATACTTTTGAATGTTGTATGCTTAATTGAGAAGTTTGAGCTGGAAAAACAGACACACAGATGCCTTTATCTTCAATTTAACCTTTTTCGGACTCACACTTTTCTTATTTTTCTGGCTCATTTCATTAGGCCAAAATATAATGCAAACTGTCTATTTTATTTCAGCATTTTGATCTAGAACTTTGCTACAACATTTTCAATATTCTCTATCCAACAATCACTCCCCTTTTCTTATTTCCCCATTTTTCTCAGAATTTCATATCTAATCATATTTACATGTACAAGAAAATGTCAACCTATAATTTAATCTAATCTAATCGCTACCTATTTTCACCAATTTTCTCTAAAAAGCGTCATAATTCTCTTCCATTTTGACCAACACTTCTCTCTTGGTTGATATCATTTTGACGTTTCCCAGTATGTTGTTGACTATATTGGAATCCTAAGTTTATCCGAGTCTCAAATTGAGACTCTCAGTTTTGAAATTCTGTCATTCTAAGATTTTCATACTCTGAGAGTTTAGAATGCTTCTTTCTTCTTCTATTCCATGTTTTACCAACTTTCATAAATCAGCCGAATTCCATATTTTTCTCGTTTAAAGCAATTTCGCTCTTTTGGATTTCAGTTTCAATTTCCAGTGAATTTCCGCTGACAAAGGAAAATCCGAATCTCTACTCACATCGCTTTTCAATTTCCGCTCAAATTGGACTTGCCCTTACTTCGCCCTTTCCATGTATATCTGAGAATGACTCACTATCCACTGGACGAAATTTCAGCTGAAAAAAAAGAAAACCAGCAGACAGATTATCCCCTTTTTTGGTTTTTAATCTGCATGTACGTAAAAATTCTTCAGATAGGATTAGATACATTTGCAAAGTGTGAAAGTAGTTGAAGGATTTCGAAATTTTGAGATTAGATTATGATACTGAGAGAATTTTGAAAAAAAAAACTAGAAGATTCAAGAGGATTTCTAGAAAACGTTAGAAGAGTCTGAGTCGTCAATAGGTTTTGACAAACTTTGCCAGTTTTAGTATTTTTGATCGTACATTTCCGAGAACATGGAGCAACACAAATGATGTCAAATGTCACGAGTGCTTGGGAAAACTCATAGTAATCTAGAAAATCTGAAAAATCATAAGACTCAGAGTTTCTCGTTTTTCACACGAATGTTCTAGATGTTATGTAAAATTTCTAAAACGCATACACAGCCCAAAAATTCTCAGAATCTCAGAAAAATCCTCCAACGTCATTGAAGGGCCCTCATTTCTAACGAACATATTTCGAAAAAAAATCAAATTCTCCAATGTTTCATTTTTTGACCTCCTTGACATTATATTTTTCTTCTTCTTCCCTCCCGTTTATGTTTCTCTCATTAATCTAGTCTCACAAAAACAGAACACGTTGCAAAGAAAGTTAGAAAAAATGTCTTCTCATTTTTCATCAGTCTGTGTTTTTTACTCTTCCTTTATTTTGCATCTCCCAAACAATTCACAATTGCTGTATTTTTCTCTGTCTGGGTCTCTCCATATCTCCTCTTCCAACAGTTGACTCATCATCATCAGAAGAAGAAGAAGGGCTCTGGGGCAAAAACGGGGGACGAGGGGACACACAGCCTTCTTTTTCTACCTCTCTTTTCCACCGATGTCTCTGGTTTTCTCCAAACCTCTTCATCTCAAGAACTCACTCTCTTTCTACTCACCTCTAGTTTTATTGCACTTTGTCGCTCTCGCTTCTCTGCGTCTCTTTTACCGGCTGAGAGTTATCTGATTAGGCCACGCCCACTTTTTTGTGCTCCGGTGGTACCCGGTTTGTTGGAGACAGAGAGACAGAGCAAGGGGTTTATGTGGCTGTTTGAGAGCTTAGGTCTGGGAAACTTTTTTTAGAATAGGCTCCGCCCACTTTTAGGGGATCTGCTTTAGGTTTGAATAATTTGGGGAATAGGGTAATTTTGGGATGTCATACTCAAAAATTGTCTTCTTTCTCCATTTTCACAAGCGTTATCAGAACTTCCAAAGTATTAATATTGTAATTCCCTATCAAATTAGCTTTGAACTTCGTATTCAAGTTTTTTCTGGTACTTTAATTTTAGCAGCATTCAAAAATTCTAAAAGGTTTTTTCTGACACAATCCCTTGTACAGTTTTTGATAGCAAGAATACTTAGTTTTTCAGAGGAAAAAATTGAACTGATTTAGTTATTATTTTCAGATTTATTTGTATTCAAACTTTCTGATTTTCAATATTTGAATAGGCCCCTAACATTTGGAGTCTTTGAACCGTAGTTCAAAATTCAGATGTTTTGTCCTGCATGAACTACTTCTGCCAGAGACTTTCGAAGCTGAAAAAAATGATCTTTCTGACTTCTGGATATGAATTAAATTTTTGAACATAGACTCGACCTTCGAACAATTCCAATTCACCTCAACATTTCTTGAAACGTAGGCTTCACCATTGTGAATTTGCTATCAACTTCGTTTTTCTTGTTAGTTGAATGTATTTTAGGTTTGGATCTTGACCATTTTTCACTTACTCTTTGTTTACCGTATCCTATACTTATTTTTTTCAAGTTTCCAATGCTTCCAGGAGAATGTCATTTTCAACAGCGGACGGGTCCTCCTCGTCCTCCTCCATCTCCTCCTACACCTCCTCCTCAAACAAACAACCAGAATTCATGGAGAGCATTGCGGCTTTCCGTCGTCCACGTACACCAAAACCCGAGAATACAGATTCAGAAGTTGACTGCACACCGTATGATCACGTACTGTACCGTCCGTACTGTCAAACGATTCGGCTGAGGAAGAGGAGAAAGGCTTACAATAAGCCAAAGAGGCCACGACTGTCAGTGGTGTTGGAAAACCTGAGCATGTTCGAATGGTTGCATCGTGTTGGAGGTGAGGATTTTTAATGGGTTTTTTTTGGAAGACAGATTCAAAATTGAACTGTTGAGATTCTTAGAGTGCTGAGCCACCCCAAAAATGGTCACACTATTTCTACTTATTTCTACCGGTTGGCCCGCGCTGTCACTTTCGTAGTTTTGCCGTGTAACGCAGTGGTTGTGTGGGCACGCATAGTTCAACAAGTCGCGGGTTCAAAATCCTAAGAGATCAGTCCGGGTTATTTTTGACTACCTTGCAATAACCTAACTTCGCTTTTCCTTGACTTATTCTAGGCAATTCCACTTCCAATCAACAGAGCCGTAAACCGCTTTGTGCACCTATGTTCTTCTTTAGTACACAACAGAATATAAAGCCTTCTAATTTCACCTGCCTCTTGCCCTTCCCCTTCTTTTCTAATCTTAATCCATTTGTTATTCTCTCCCTCCTCTTTCTCTCGTTTTCATTCACATTTGCAACCTCAATTTCCATTTCCATTTTTCCTTCATTTAGCCCGTATTCTTCGGAGCGAGAATAAAGGAAAAGAAAATTGAGAAGGAGCAATATTCTGAGAAAGCCTCCTGTGCAAATGGAGGCAAAAGGATAAATGTGTGCAATTTTATGAGTGAGATTTTTCGAGAAAAGAAGGAAATTTAACCGAAGCGAAAAGAAGTCCTACGGATCGGCGAGGAAATTTGAAAGTTGGGAATTGAAAAAACCCTGTGATTTCTCGGAATAGGCTTGCCAGCGTCTAGGCAAGTTTAGAGAAATAGACTAATCATTCGAACCTATTTTTTAGTTGAGCTCAGAAAAGGCAGTATCCTAAAACGGTGGACCTTTAAAACAAGATATCTTACTTTCTGTTGAAACATGTGCTAGGGCACAGCAGCAATATAGGGAAACAGAAAAACGGTTCACGGTCCCCTTCAAGCCTGTAACTGTTGACCGCCGGCCGACCGCGACTTTTTTCCGGCTTCTGGCGGCCTTTTTAGTAATGAAAATTTTTCGAAAAATACGGGTGATTTCAAAAATAACATTTCAAATTTTAGAAGAAATTAAAATCCGGCTGCGGCCGGCCGTACGGGAGCCTTGGTCATCTTCATTAGGTATTAATCAAGATTAACCGCATGTGCTGGACAACAATAAACTCGAGGAAATGTGGAAATGTCATTAGGCTAGTACCAGGTGATTGGCAATATAGAATAGACGGAAATAAAAGATTTTAGCAACCTATTTTTCGGACAAGCTATTCATCATTGCAAATTACTGATTAGGAATCAATGCGAATCACAAATAATCATTGATATTTAAGAATGCTTCTGAAAACTTGAAAATGTTTGAATTGGTTCAAGTTGATTTTGAATAAAGGATCATGTTTTGAACACAAAATCTATCAAAACAATTTCTATATGTGTTACTTTTCGACCTCCCGTTTTACAAATGATACACGAACCGGGATCCCCCCCCCCTCACTTCTCCACATACTGTGCTTCTTTCTTTTCCTCACTCCTCTCCTCATTCACTTTCATGAGGTCAGGTGTCTTCTGTTGAGCAGACCACCCCTTTTTTTCCGGAGGCACAGAGAAGAAGAAGACAGAGATATAGTGGTGGTGGTGGTGTAATAAAGAGAGATGGCTCGTTTTTGTCGTTTGTGTACCATCCTATATCCTTCTATCCTATCCCAGGTGAACGAGAAAAGAAGTGAGTGAGCAAAAAGTTGAAAACCAACCAGAACATGGAATGTTTTGTTGGGTTTGGGAATAGGTGAAATCGATAAAATGAGGGACATGGGAACATATGAAGGAAAAAATTATGATGAGAAAGCCGAAAAATTTCTAAAGTTTTTCATTAGTTAGTTTAAATTTTTTATTAGTTATGACTGTGAAACCCACAAGCTGAAAACTTTTGAAGAAATTTAAAAATTTGAACCATCAACAAGAAGTGTCGATTATAAAGTTGATGATTATATTTCAGAAAAATAAGGCCAAACTCCTAAGAGTCTTTTCCCCTATTTTTTTGAAATTCATTGAGCTCTTTAGAGTCTTGGGGTACCAAGACTCCATGCAAACTCAGATTTCATGTTCCTCATACAAAATACACTTTAAAACACCAGAGAAATTCAAAACTGTTTCCGTTGACTCTGATTCTGAATCCTGTTTCCAGCTCACAAATCCATGTCGACCGAAGAACTGCTCTTTGTGCTCACCAACGGTCTCTTTCATCACAACGAAGGCAACGTGGCAATTGTGTTCAACAAGGACCATCGTACCGGAAAATCCGCCACTTCCCGAATGGACGCAGCATTTGGAAAAGCGGAGAAGAAAGAAGATGCCGTCAAAGAATTTATGAATGCTCACAACTCCCCTCCAGTCAAATTCACCATTCCTGAGAAGATTAAAAAATACGGAGTTGGTCATGTGATTAGGAATGATTTCTACGAGGAGCCCGTACCGTTCAAGGAAATTACTTACGAGGTCCCGGATTTTGAATGATTTGCCATTTGGGTCGTTTTTTTGTCATCTCATCTTTCTGTGTTCTCTCTTTCTTCTTACTATATGTGACACTGTGACACTGTAACAGAGTTTTATTTTTCTATATAAAATCAACTGTTCGCAACTGAATGGATTGATTATGCTCACTTCCTTATTGATGAAATAGTGACGTACATTGAATTGAAGTAGTACATCATGAATATGAAACGGCTAATGTTCTACGAAGGCCAATGTTCTACCAAGGCTAAATTTGTGACAAACTGACCATTACAAAACATGCAATGCAATATGGAAGTTTGAAATCCTAGGCGACGCCTGAAGAATCGGGCACTACTCTTTATTCTCTTCAATTTAAGCACACATTCAATTTCCTAGGTTGATTTTTGTTAATGCGGCGCCCGAGCAAAGTTTTTGGGTTCTCACTTGTCACTGTAACAGACTGATCATCATGGAACACGCACTGTGAAATGAAATTTCGACGAGAATCTTAGGGCACAATTTTGAGAAAAGCGGAATTATATATTTTTGAGTGGGGGTTAGAGGCAGGGTGATTGTCTATGTCATGCGAGAATGACGAAAATCGAGAATTCATGAATTCCTACTGTTGGGGAATTCAGAAGTTGACGTTGGTTTCTTCTGTTTTTCAAAAGCATGCTTTTAATTTTGTCAATTTTGAGATATAAGGTTTGAAATGAAAAATGATATTCACCCTCGCATGTCTCTCCGCATACAGCTTCTATATCTTCAATTCTAATATTCGTGAGATTTTAAGGATTGATTACGACAGTTCTACTTTTGTACTCGGTCGCAATGAGTGCAGCCGGAAGATCGATAAGCGATATGGGATAGACTATACTAGTTTGCTCCCAAAACGTTGCACATTTGTTCCCCCACTCATCGATAGCTCGACTCAGATGGCTCTTCAAACATCATCCAAGGGAAATCAGTTCCGTTTATCCTCAACGAACAAGACATTCTCGATCGGAAAACTACGTTGGCAGTCATTGTGGATTCTCGATTCGCACGTCATCTTCGGGACCATCAGAAGGCTGGCATTCGATTCATCTTTGACTGTTTGAAAGTGGGATTTGGGCTGCCTGACGTTTCGCAACTAGTCATTTCGCAACCAAAAGATCCACATTACAACCAAAAGTTTACAAATTTTGATGGGAACCTGAAATTGTTTGCAAAGATCCCATTGGTTGCGAAACGTCCGGTTGCGAAATGACTGATTGCGAAACGTCGTTGAGCCAAGATTTAAGTTCCTTGAACCATTGATCCATCCGATTCCAGGGCAAAATGGGCGGAGCAATCCTTGCTGGCGACATGGGACTTGGAAAGAGCATCCAGTCGAAGGCTTCTAGACAATCCAGACAGCCGGAAGAAACCAAGAAGAATTCAAAAGAACAGAGAAGCTCCAGAAGGTTCTAAAAGCTCCAAAAGGGCCTTCAGAACCTTCGAGAAGAACAAAAAAAGCAAAAAATAAATTTATTTGTTGTCGGTTGGGCATTCTTTATTGACCGATTTGTTCTTCCGTCCCTCTATGGGTTGTACTCGATCGGAAGGTTCTTACGACGAACCATACCATCTCCCTGGAACCACTCGCGGCGGAATTGCTTGGCGGCACCGTCCGGGGTGTTGGTCCATTCGACGGTGATACGGTCGTTGTTGGTGTCCTGGAAATATGAAAGATAGGGTCTCGGATAGTCTAGAATGCTCTTGAAGGCCGACAACCGGAACTTCGAAGTCCCGGAATCCAGCAGGACCTGCACAGCTTAAAAACCTGGATCCTGAGATCCCAGGTTCAAGCCATGGGAGTCCAAGAGAGCACCAAAACATTGAAAAATGCCTCCTCACCTCCTGTCCGAAGGCGAACGCGTCACATGAGACGGCCAAGAGCACAGCCTCCTTTGGGTCGAGCACTCCGCATGGTGGATCGACTCCGAGACGCTTCATGTTGGTGGTCTTGATACCGTAACCAATGCGACGAGCCGACGAGTTGATCACTTTGATGTGGTAGGTGTGCTTGTCGTCGTACGGGGCATTGAAGACGATCTTCGAGTTGGGCTGAGTCTGGATGTCTCCTGGTGGGACGGATTGAGCCATGGAGCTTCGGTTGAATTGGAGTTTCCTGGTTGGGGAGAACTGTGGAGATTGTGGGCGGGATTGGCTTCTTATATAGTGACTTCTTATCTCTGCTCCAGATCTTTGATGAGTTGGATTTCATAAAAAGTAGGAAGTTCTAGAAGAGTGGTCACGCGGGAAATTCAAATTTCTTTCGCATTCTGAGCTTTGGGTGAGAGGGGTCAGATGGGAATGGATATTCACTGGAAGCTTTTTTTTCACGCAAGACAGAAGTCTCGAAAAGAGAAAAAAGTCAGAGAGCAGAGAAATCGTAAAACCAATAAGACTCTGAAACCCAAAAAATACGCTTCGAGATGAGCAAAAAACTGAAAACTCGCATGTCCCCGAGATTTGGCGTTCTAGACTTCTGGAGGCTCTAGAATATCATTTTTCTAGAAAATGCGGAAAATTGAAAAAATCTCCAACAACTTTCCTGTCAATCACACGAAAATTAGATTGAAAAATGAGCTAATTTTAGTGAAAATCGGACAACGAAAAATTGTACAGATCGCTTGGAAATCATTCGGAGATCAAGTTGAATATTCAAAAAAGTGGAGCCAACCAATGAGTGCCTCTATAATCTTTAAATCAATCACAGCGCTGAATTTCATGGAAAAAATGAGCTTAAATTCTCAAAACTAGCGCATTTTTCATTAGATTCTGTGCTGTGCCTGTCGAAAATTTGCGAAAGATTTCCTATCAAAAAATTCCCCATCAATCTGTATAATTTTCATTGAATTTGGTCGATTTTGACCAAGAGCGTTTTTATTGTGAAAATTGGATTCTGCAAAAATTTTAAAGCGAATAAATATTCCCCTTGTAATCATATTTTTTCAGTTCGGCCGCAGTGTTCAACTCCTTCTCTCCAATCCCCATATCGTGACATCGCCATCCCATGGTCTCCATTCTACGCATCCGACTGGGACGCTGCCGATATGTTCCCCACTTTCCTTCAAATGTTCGTCACCAAACCAAACCCCAATCTCCTCACCACACATCGTCACAAATCAACCACTCACCGAAGAGCACGCCAATTCTGTCGCTCTGACAATCTCGAGAACTTCTCTCTGGGAGACCTACCGTACACTTTTCTGATCGGACTTTGATTTGTCGATTTACGAGATAGAGGACAGAAAACAAAAGTTCTGGTTGGGCATGTACAAACAAATGTATGAGGAGTATTTCCCGTTCAAAAGGATGAAGAACGACTGTCAGCCATGCTCTTTTACACCGATCTTCGCTTTGCAGCCACATACAATGAGCATGTATTATAAAAAGTTGTGGTCAGAGGTAAGCAATATCTTTGGTCTTGAAACATGTCTCTTAATTCTAAAAATCTCAATGAAAATGTTCAAAGGAGGAATCCGATCAAAAAATTGTATTGGTTTAAAATATGTATTTACATAGATTCCAAAAAGTACAAAGGAAATGCTCAAAAATCGCTTCAAAATGAGAAAAAATCGCAGTAGTAGTTTCTGATGACCATGGCCGAGTTTTCCAAAAAAGGCGGAGTCAGCCAATGAACGTCTTTGCAGTCGTGTGACTGCCAATCACTGCACTCGGCTCCGCCCCTTTTCTGGGAAACTCGGCCACGGACACCGAATACAACTTCTGCAATTTTTGCTTATTTCGGAGCCATTTTTGGGGATTTTAGAAAATTTCTGATAGTAGGAATCAGTTCTACATATCTAAAAGCATCAACATTTTTTGTTTGGAACCCCCCTTTAACCTAAAAAAAAGTGATCAAATCTTGTACATTTCAGAACGGCCGTCGCTCGATTCAACGAACAAATGAACACTCTCTACTCTCACATCGGCGCTCTAAACGGTATCCAGCTGGTACCACATCTTCTGGAACCAGACATAGCCAAGTATCTGGAAGACGACAAAGCCGCACAATTTCAACTACAACAACAAATCGATTTCTCATCTGGAGGTGGTGGTGGATCGAGAATTCAGTTGGGAGGAGTGGCTCACTCGTATCATAGTGCTGCCACGATCAATTATGTGAATGGAGATTCAGTTTTCGTCGATTTGAATGCGGATCATACGAAGTATGAGCTTTTTTACTTTAAAGGAGGAATCTGACCAAAGTTTTTGATTGCTTTCAAATACGTAATAATGCGCGTAGATTCCGAAAATCATAAAGAAAATGGTCAAAAATCGCTCTAAAACCCCGCAAAATGAGCTCTGAAATAAACACAAATCGCAGAAATTGTATTCAGTGGTCGGGGCCGAGATTCCTAAAAAAGGGTAAGATTGCCTTGTTCTACGTTCCTCATTTTTCCAAAAAGAGACCCGTTCAGCCATGGGGGTTTCTTCGTGGTCCCATTCTAATCAATCTCCTATCGGTCCGTTCTTCTTTGGGTCTTCATTGAGATGACCGTCCCCCCCCAGATTTCACTGTTTTTCCTCTTGTTCGTAAGTCTCAATCAGAAATCTGATCCTATTGCCTAATGCTCGACTGTTCACATAGTGGAAAAAGCGGAATACTGATACTTGTTTAATCCTAAAATTGGACTCCTGAAACAAAAAAATCATCTTCCACTGACTATATGCGATCGATTCTTCCCATGAGACGAGTTTCCATGCATACACCGACGACACGTCGTGCATTTCCCACTGAAACCATTTGAAAATCAATCACTAACATTCATTCATAGTGAGATCCTTACCTATACGGTCCCTCCTCTTAACGAATAGATCGATAGTTTCAGTTTCCCTAAAATTCATTCAGTCAGTCATAGTCTCATTGTGACTTCGTTTTGCTCAAATCTCCTCAAACGCCCAGATTCTCAAATTAGCTGAATCACTATTCCTGAAATCCCACAAAGACAGTCCTCAAAGTTTTCCATTGACAGCCTACCAATGTATGGCATAAAGTAATTCTCAACCTCCCTAATCATTACGCTACTGATTATTGGAATTCTGACTCTTGTTCTCTCTTAGCTCAATCACCACTGTCAAATAGAACCCTCCCCGTTTCCAGATAAGCTTCAATCTCCCCGCCCTGTGCAACATGTCTGCCGTCATTGCTAACACCCCACTTTCCAGCGTTGAGCAACGCAAAGTCCGCAACTACTTGGTAAGTTGATGTGAAAAAATAACATATTTTGATGCAAGTGTAGCAATGCTGTAAACATAATGTCTGAGGGACTATTAGGTCATATACAGTACCGGTCAGAAGGTTGGCAACTTTGCACGTTTTCAGTACACAGCTGTCAACTTTGAGTGTTTGGGAAAGGGGTTCAAAATTGTCAATTTGATCTGAATTTTTTGAGTGTATTCTTCAGTTCTAGAACTCTATTTTTGTTGTTGACAACTATTTTGAACAACCTTTTCTATAGATGATGTCTTTAAAGTGAAATTTTCATGGATTTTAAGATCTTCGGAATATCACGAGCCACATTATCTTTAGAAGTGGTTGTACAAAATAGTTGCCAACTGCAAAAGAAAGTGTTAGAGTTGATGTGTATACACCCGAGAAGTTTCAGAGACCCCCAAAGTTCACTATCTTCAACAGGAAATGTCAAAAGTTCACATACTATACTAGTACTAGCGCTCCAGGAGTGTGACCAACGCGCTTCATCTCAATCGCAGTGCAAGCGCTTCCTCTAGCACTGGTAGATCGAAAAACAGGTGCTAGGCGCACACTGCGAAATTGAGATAGAGCGAGTCGTCAACATGGCTGGAACGCTAGTATTCTTCCGAATTAGCACTCACTGTTCCCACACCCTCCCCTTCTCTTTCCAGAATGAAACCAACACGACTGATCAAGCCGCCGCCATCACGCTTCTTGCCGAGTGCAGCTGGGATCTTGAGAAGGCAGTAGAAAAGTATGTTCTCAATCTCTCCCTTCCCGGATCTCCGGAACCTGCTACCTTGGAAGCCTATGGAGATGATGATGAGGAAATGGAGGATGAGTCCGATGAGGACTACGACGACGAAGAGATCGAGTTTGATGATGAGGCGTTTGAGATGGACGTGGAGCCAGTGCGTCCTGCCTCGAACACTTCTGGATTCTTCCCGAGGGACTTCGAGGAAGTGGAGGTTGCGATGCAGATGTTCCAGGAGTCTTTCAATAGAAAGTACCCCTCTGCGAACCCTCCGCAATTCTTTTTGGATGGACTGAAGAAGGCTTTGGAGCTTTGTAATGAGCTCAATCGCCCGTTGGCCATCTTTGTGACCAACACCAAGAGTGTTTCACAGAACATCTTCTGTGAGAAGGTATTCATGAATGCGGGAGTGCAATCATCGATTAGAGGAAATTTCGTCCTCTTCCCATGGGACCTTTCCGATATCGAAAATGAGTACCGTCTCCAACAGGAGCTCCGTGATAATGGCCTTGACGAGATCGCCGAGCTTATCAATATGCTGATTGTGAGCCAAGTGGAATCCTTTCCAGTTCTGGTGCCGTTGGCTAAGAATAGAGGAAGGTACGAGATGACCTCGTATGTACAGTCATCAGACACCTCCGACTCTGCCATCGCCAAACTCTACGGAGCATCGGAAGATCATCGCTCCAACAACAGAGCCAAAGATTCTCTCAGAAAAGAGCAAGAGGAGCGACAGCAGTTGATGAGACTCCAAGCGCAGGAATATGAAGCTTCCTTGGCTGCGGATCGTGCTAAATTTGAGAAGAAGAAACAGGAGGAAGAGGAGAAAAAGATGGAAGAGGAGAAGAAGAAGAAGGCATTGGAAGAGGAGGAGAGGAAGCATATGGAAGAGTTGGCGAGACGAGAGCAGATGAAGATGGAGTTGCCAGCGGAGCCAGCTGCCACGGAGCAAGGAGTGTTGGTTGTGAAATTTAGACTTCCAGAAGGAAAACAGGTTAGTAAAGGGGTTCAAGGCATGACTCAAATCACTGCTCGGCTAGGATCATCTCCAGATTGCCTGACGTCATCTAAGCAGAAGCGTTCTCCTTGTATTGACTTGAGCATATTTTCAAAAATTTCCAGATGATGCGTCGATTCCGCCCCAACGAGACCATCCAGATCCTGGCTAACTACTTGAGTTCCAATGGATACCCTTCTGGCAACCACAAATACTTCAACTCGGACTTCCCAAAGAAGAACATCCTAGAGAAGTACTCCATGGAGTCCACCTTCGTCGATGCCAAGTGGCCAGCTCGGGAGCAAATCTTCGTGGAGGAGATTTGAATAGGGAATAATTGGCTTTTTTTTGTTGCTCTGGTTTTTAAATTGCTACTTAAGGCGATGAATTGTGTTTGTTTACTGAATAGCCGAGAAATAAACAGTTGAGACTTAAGATTTTGAACATAGAAAGATAGCAGAATGACGAAAATCGAAAAAAAACTTTTGTCCGTCCGCCGACCGTTTTCCATCCATTCGTCGTCCGTCCATTGTTCAACTTCCGGCCGCCCGCCGACCATCTAACTCTCATACGCAGTCCGAAGTCCGACCGTCCGGCGTCCATGGTCCATTCATTTTTCGGTTTCTCGTTCGTCCGTGGTTGAGCTCAAATTTATTGAAATAACGCTACTTCCATTTCTGTGTTTTACGGTCGAAAAGTCACTTGGCGTCAAATCAGATGCCGGGTCCGCAACTGACAATGCAATAACTGAAATTGAGATCAGTTTTTTTGATTATTAGCGATTTTTATGCTCAAAAAGTGTTATATTCGTGATCTACAGACCAGGGACGATCGAATGAGTTCAAGAAAAAAAATGAGTGGACTCCTACTTCAAGTCCTGATCATTCCTTAGTGAGAAAACTCAATGTTTACCAATCGCTACAAAAAACACTTCACTAGATGCATAAGGATTCCGAATCTCAGATTTCTGTTTCGTGTCTGAAAAAAGTTCTTCCTTTTTAGATTCTTCCTTTTGCTCCAAATTTTGATATGTGATACAATAGAGGATTTCTGATTAGGGTACTTCAAGAATAACAAGAATTGGAACTAAAATTCATTATAAAGGTTTCTCCAGAGTAATATTTTATGAAAACAGATTTCAAAATCAAAATTCATGAGACTCTCAGTGGTCATTTATACAGGACTTTTTAAGTTTTGCTCTATTTCCAATGAATGAGTATGATTCGACCTACCCGAAGACCACCATAAGAGTCAACATTTTTCACTTTCTCATACAACGTCAGATCTGTGTGTCAGCCTATTCCCAACTTTTTACCAGCTTCCACATTTCTTCTCTATGTACCTTTCCTCATCTTTTCTCTTTTTTTTTGTAAATGGAGTAGGAGATGACCAAGTGCAATCTTGATGACCGCAACTCAAAACCGCTACAAACCGAAAGTTGAATTCCTGCTAAAAGTTCTCAGATTTATTTTTGAATGTCAAACTAAAGAGTTTCAAAGGTTACAGTCTTTTGAATGCTTATCAGATACCCAGAATTTTTCTAATACTTTTAATATGTTCCATAAAGCAATACGAAATCACAGGGAAACCAAAGGACCATGTTAAGTATCGAAAATTCGAGTTTTTTTTCTAGTTTAACCTATAACTTCTTCATGTACCATTTTTGAACTTTCCCACAAGAGAAAACTTTCTTGTCGTTTAGTTTTGCGTCGGCTCATATAAAAACCAGTCACAAAATCCAAAATTTTTAATTAGCGTCTGCACCCTTAAAAATAAAAACCTTTTTTTGTGCCCTTTACGTGGATCCACTCTTTCAGTCAAAAAATTTTCTCAAAACAACATCAGTTTCTACTTTTTCGATACCTACTGTACTCGCGCCCAAGCACTCGTTACTGAAAGTAAGCTTTATGAGACTGTGTTTTTAATTGGAACCTATCTTTCAGTGGTTCGTCTCAACAAGCAGGCCAAGACGGAGAGAAATCTCAAGAAGCGTGGAAGCAGGACTCAGGAAGAGCGAAATCAAAATGACAGAGAGAGGCGTGCAAGATTCCACAAACCCGCAGAGACGAGCAGATGGGGAGGACAACTCCGTGGTCGTGAAATGGAAGTGGAAGAGGAGAAGAAAGAAGAAGAGAAGGCTGAGAAGGAAGAGAAGAAAAAAGAAGAAGAGAAGAAAAAGGAAGAGGAGAAGAAGAAGGAAGAAGAGAAGGATGAGGAAAAAGAGGAGGAGAAAAAAGAAAGTGAGGATCACCGTCCAGCTGCCAAACCAATGTGTGTGAATTGCCGTGCTCAAATTGATCTCTAATACTGTCAGAATAAATTTGTTTACATCTTAGACTTTATTGAGCTTACAGACACACACAAAGATCACAGAGAGCCTTTTATACTAAGGAAAGGGGGGAGGAGATTTAATAATAGAAATTATAAGATGAGGGTGGAAAGGAATGCTCTTAAACAATAGCCATCATATGAAAAGTGTGTGAGTCACCAGGAAAAGAGAGTGCGATCCTTGGATCCAGCACAAAATATTTAGATACCGAAAACTTTGAATGAGCGCCGAGTAAATGAATATTGACCTAGAAAGCTGGAAGTGGGCTTAAATGAATGAGGAAAAAAATAGTAGTGTCAGATTCTGTAGGCGCCACCTGAGATTTCCATCAACCTTTCAAAACAAAGTGCGTAATCTGTAACGAGTTCTAGACTTAATGGGTTGAATAAGATTGCTCTCATTTTGTTTCCAGTGACATTTTCAGTTTTCTGAAGAACCCCGCAGAACTCTTCAAGATCTTAAAACAACAAAAAAACGTTGAATACATTATCAAAACCAAAAATTATGTTTATTCCATTTCTATAAAAAATATTGTTTCTGATATTGCTTCTTTGTATTCCTTTTCGCTCCTGAAGATCCCTTTTCTATCCCAAAATCTTCCTCGGACTAAGCACTTTTTCCTGTTTGGAGCAGTTGTTGTACTTGGAGTCGATGATCGGAGCCAGCTCTTTTTGGAGTCCCCCCTTTGATTTATGATGAGAATGATGATGATGTTTGTGTTTCGGAACATTGATACGAGTCAGGGTGGTGCTAGAAGTCGAGAGTTTGACATTCTGACCATCTGTGCTCATTTCAAGGACACGATTCACGCCCGCTTCCACACCAGCACCTCTCATAGACTTCGTTTGGCCGGTCTCGTCACGAATCATCAGATTGACTTTCCTGGAAAAAAACATTCAAATTTGGAAAACTTTCCGCTGAAAACTCACGTATTATCATCATAGCAAATTTCGGAGATCAAATCACTAATCATCATGTACAGATCCTTTCGTCTCTTCTCCACACCCTCCACAATCACATTCTCACTGTAGTCCTTGCGTTTTTTCGATTCTCCAATAAATCTCATAGATTGTAGAACTATGAAAAAGTGGACAGCAGATGAGGCGAGGCACGTGGCAGACAGGCCGAAGGCTTTCTCGAAGAATGGCCTGAAAAATAAGTGTAAAAATAAGTGAAAAATAAGTGAAAAATAAGTCTAATATGCTATACTAGGCCTAGCAGACCGAAATAAGCTCAATAATGCAGATTAGGCTCTCTAGATCCGACTAGGCCAAATTAGGCTTAACAGGACTCCAAATACCGTACCTTCGAGTACTGTAGGGCGAGTGAAGAAACATTGAGAAGAGCAAGAAGAGGAGAACGTATTGAAGTGACAAGAACAAGCAGACGTAGCCGATGAACGGGCGATAGGTGACGGCGATGAGTTGGAGACCGGCGAAGAGCTGAAGTTCGAGTTTTAGGCATTTCCAGGTTTTCCAGGATTTCCGAGACCTACTGGACTCAGCTAGGCCTACTAGACCTATTCAGGCATTCTGGATCTTTCAGGCCTACTCAGGCTTTCCCACTCACCTCAAACAGCAAAATCTCGCTCAAAATGAACCAAAGATCGTCGTCTCTTCCCCAAATCAACTGATAAACGATAGCCACCATAAGATACACACAGATGAGGCCTTGAAGCCAGGCCAGAGTGGAAGTGGTGAGGTTGGAGACTCTGAAAATCAGACATTTACATTTTTGAAATCTCAAGGATCCTAATGAGTCCAAATTTGTATGTTCAACTCACTCCTTCCCCTCCTCGTGCTCATCTGAAGCCTTGTAGATGGTCTTGAAAGTCTCCGCATCATCTTTCTCCGAGTATCCTTTGTTCAGAGTTAGGTACGGGTCTCTGGAGCTTTTGGATTTATTAAAGCTTATCGAGATTTTGGAGTTGGAATTTTTAGACTTTTTCGAAGAAGCACTCAAAACGCTCGGAGCCGACGAGTTATTGCTGGAGGATCTGAAACAGAAATTGTACGTCTGTGTGTCTAAAAATCCAGATTTCCAGATTTCACCTACCTTCGTGAACTTTTTCGTTTCGAATCAGTAAACTTCTTCTTCTTCGCAACCTTCGGAGCCATCTTGAGCGTTGGGAAGAGGGAATAATTGGAATCGTGGATTCTGGAATTATCAATTTTTCGACGGTGATGTGGATTTCGCTACAAAAAATCCTTCTAGAAAACTCCTTCCAAAATCCACGCGCACTCTTCCACGAGACTATTCAAAAAGCTATTAACTTTGAAATTTTCCGTTTGAAATTTTCCAGGTGGCATTGAAATTTTTGCTCTGGTTGTAAGATTTTTAGGTCAATATTCATCTTAGTTTTTGATAATTTCAGATAATGAGAATCTGGAACCCACCGGTAATGGTGAAATTATTTTGGATTTTCGCTGTTTTTCCAATGGCTTTGAACAAGAAAGGGAGTCTTAAAATTTGAATATTTGTAGTATTTAGGTATCATAGCTACCATATCATGCCTGATCAGGGACACCATATTTCAAAAATTTGCATCCCCATAGTTCCATAAACTCCATATGGGGTTCATGAATACTCTGGGTAAACATTAATGCTCCATGAATTTCATATGGTTTCCACTGCTACTGTGAGCATCACATGGTGTCCATGGTACCGATATGCCAATGATGATAACCATTGTACCCATAATCGAAATCTCAACCTCAGACTTCCAGACCCACCTGCTTCCACCAATGTTGTAGATCTAGGAATTTTCATGTCTCGTCTCTTTTCAGCCATCGCTCTACAACGGGACACCCTAACATCCACATGGACTCTTGGACTCTTGCTCTATAATCTTCATGTTTTTTTCTAAATTCCAGAATCTGACTCTGGGCTTCCTGAACTATTGGTACTTAGATTCAAAAAACATGGCGCTCTCAGAATCCTTCGAAAATTCCAAATCTAAAAGTTTTCAGATCCAAGTGTCTCCCTGGAAAGTCAGTTCTAACTGAAATGGAAAACACACAACTCTTCGGAATAGCTCAATTTTGATGAAGATTTCCCAGAAGTACTTATTATAGTTGTATTACAGAAAAGGAACCATTTCGAAAATCTAATAAGAAAGTCTACACGTTCCGAAGAAGAAATAAGAGTCAGCTAAAACAGTAGGGACTCTTCTTCTTTGTGAGGAGTAGCAAACATTGGGAATCGACCGATCATCTGAAAATGGAAAATTAGAAGAACTCTAGAATTCCCAAGTTCTCAAATTCCAAGAATATTACAATCCTTTTTTTTACAACTTCAAATTTTCAGGATCCTCTAAACTCACATCTGAAAACATGTTATCATTCTCAAAAGCACCCAATCCATTTGTCTCCGATGCCACATTATACACTGCCATCGGCTGTGCACCTCCTGAACTGGACTACTTTCTAAACTTGCGAAATGACTGGTTGCAAATATGAAGTTTTGAAATGTCGTGGTTGCGAAATGTCGCAAACGCGAAGCACTCAAACAGTCATTATTCCAAATTTTTGAGTCTGGTCTCTTTTTGTATCCTCTTGAAAAAACGCACTTATAACTGGAATGAAACTCGATATCATCCGACTGCTGCGTATCAAATCGAACATTTGCAAACCACGAAAATTGAACATTCACCGAATTTTCAACATTTAAAAATCCCTTCCAAGTATCCAAAATCGTTTGAGAATCAAAATCGTTAGAGTAGGCAAATAGGAAAGTTGGCGGTTGAGTTCTGGATGTACACGAGGTGTCGTCTGAAACATTTTTTTGTGTTAAAGGAAAAGATACACAAAACTTTTGAGTCCTGAAATTCTGAAGGATTGAATTCTGAAATTCATGTTTTGGATTAGAGGTTTTGTGGGTTTTTTACTTCTGATACGGTCATTTTTAGAGGAATTTTCAGCGGAGTACACATGAGGGGTAATCGTAAATTTTTGATATTTGACGCTCTTTATTGAGAAAATTCTTATCAGTTGGGAAGTTTGAAGATGACAAAGAGGAGTGCTGAAAAGTGATGTAAGCGTATTGTCATTGTTTTTCAGGGAATGTAATTATGACTAGACAGACATACATATATCATAGCTACGAATATCGCAATGCGGATATGGAACAATTTTTTATCAGAGTTTACAACAAAGTGTAGCGCTGGAATTATTCTTCAAAGGATCCATTTTTTCATATTTTCAGACTCACTGACTACTGGGCTTGTTATGACGATTGAAAAAATAATGGGTGTAGTTTGATTTCAATGAACGTATATTTTATTGAGCTTTTACTCATAAGTGATAGATTCCTCCATAATTTAAATCATCATATTATGCACAAGGGTTCATTTGACAACCTCAACAGTTGAACAGTTCAAAATCCCGTGCTATATTGGCAGTTATGATTCAAATGAATTCAAATCAGTCTCTTCTGTATCTCTAATGAGGTCACATTGGAAAAATAACTATATATGCTACCCCTATCTATCTGGTCAGTTTAATTGAAATGAATGTTGTTGCTTTGTTTCTTGTTTTCCATTTTTTTGCTATCTATAAATGTTGTCTAATTGTCGGACCAGATAGTGAGTCAGGGTGCGCTTCTACTAGAGGATGCGCCTCAATTACATTAGATACGGTAGTTTTGAAGAATGTCTATGAGAGCGGCACCGACGATTATTCGAACTCTTTCTTTGATGTCGTAAGTCTAACTATTTCCAGCCGTCGACCGTTGCACCCCCAAATCCAACACCACATTTCTCTTTGCCTATTCCCTCGATATCAGTCGCAGTGCCTTTGAAGACGTGATGTTCTATGACGGTCTCTTCACTAAATCTCCTCGCCTGACCCATTATGCTAATGTTCAACTAGACTCTATCGACGAGCTTTCCACTGGAATCCGATACTGGCCTAACAAAACGGACTGGCAAACATCGATTGCTGATCATATGCCTGATTCGGCGTATGCTGTTCCAACTCAAAAAGGAGATATACTCCGAGTGCTAGAATTGTTCTTGAATAATACCGTGGCTCCAATTTGTGGAGCGAGAGTGCTCATTTTGGGGAAGAGATCTCAGAAGTATACAGCAAAAGGACCAGAAGCAAAAGCGATTATTGAACAACTGGTGAAGAAGCATATCCAAGTTTATGTGATCTTTGCGAAAGAGGAATTGGATAGGGAGAATGTAGACTTATTTGAAGAATTGGCCACACAGACTAATGGATTATCGGTTTATGAGAGAGAAGTAGATATGAGCAGAGTGAGTAGTTCTAACAAGAGATCCCTTTTTAAATACTGTGTTGGAGCTTGTTGAAAAATGGGCAGCTTAATTTTCAAAGAATCATAACTTTGAAATGGTTTGCACTGCAAATCCAAAAACTTGATTTTCATGTCCAGTAGGTCTCAAAGCACCAAGATTTTTCAGGCCCTCTTCCGTCTGAACTATGCCAGTGATATTTCTCTGCTTTATGCATACAATGTACGGCCACCTTTTAAGGGAATTGGACGTCTTCCAGATATGAAAACAGATTGGGCGGTCTATATAGTGGTCATGTCTGCTCAGTCCACAGGTTTGGGAGAAGGTTTTTGATTCTATGGAGTCTTGCAATATAGATTTCAAGTGTTTTCAAATTCTAGAATTTGATCCCTGAACTATTAGTACCTAGGTATTTAGATTCAAAAACATGAAATCCTTCGAAAAATCCTTCGAAAATTCCAATTCAAAAAGTTTTCAGATCCAAGTGTCTCCCTGGAAAATCAATTCAAACTTGAATGGAAAACACACAACTCTTCGGAATGGCTCAATTTTGATGAAGATTTCCCAGAAGTACATTTTATAGTTTTATTACAGAAAAGGAGTCGTGTCGAGAGTAAAAAAGGAAAATCTACAAGTTCCAAAGAAGAAATAAGAGTCAGCTAAAAAAGTATTGATTACTTTTCTTTGCGAGCCCAATTTCCTGGAACTGAGGAACTCGTATATTTTGAGATTGTCCTTTTTCATCATTAGAATCCAAAATATCTTCTAAAAACGACAAATATTTTGCAGTACCGTAAAAACTTCGTGTGGAACACAGTCGTTTTTCAAGATGACATCTATCAAATGAGGCTTACTTACCGTAATGGAAAATTTGTGGATCAAGTGGTCCAAGTTCGCATTTATGCTCAGCAGTAAGGAAATACATTACTTTTGAGTTAAAAACCACTTTCAGTAGTCTCAAATACTGGGTTCCCGTTAATAATTGTGAGGAGTGTTTTTGGGCTCCTGTTGATTGGTAATGTTTGAATAAATGTTGTATGTCAAAGATCTTGAAATAGCTCTTGATTTGAAACGATTATCATAAAAAGGTGCATTTAATCAGGATTAAGCTGCTCCTTTTTTCAATCCGATTTGAGGTGCTGAATTTCCGGTAGGGGAGAGCGGTGTTCCTGAAAGTGCTAACCCCCTGGAGGTTCAACGGGAGGCCATTGAAAATTGGGAAAAAGCGACGTCAATTCCAGAATTCCCCGGGGCGACTGAATTTTCTCAATTTGCGATTCTCGACATTCTTACATGTAAGCAAGACTTTCTATGAGAAAAACTCAGAATGGTCATTTCAATTTTCGATCTCGACCGAATCCTCGAAATTCTCCCTGGTAACGGGAAGCCAGTGAAAATTTGAAGAAGAAGAGAAAATCGTTCCAAAAAATTGCGAGTGGATTTTTGGCTGAAACTTTGACAACTTCATCAAAACAGTAAAAATATTGTTTCCAACGGATGATGTGTGGGTCCTGACGTCATGTGTCAAAAATCGTTTCCCAGGCCATCTCAAGAAATTCGATTTTTCCAAAATTTTAAAGCGCAAATCACAATATTGACCCCAAGTTTTGAACCAGAATAGCTACAGCAAATCTGAGCACAGATTCTGAATCCCCATAAAATTGCGCATGTTTTGAGTTTAAAATCAAGGCAAACCAACACTGTTGAGCAATTTCTCACTTGAAATCCCAAAACGCGCCAAAAAGGAACTCATTTTTGTGAAAATTGGGAATGTTTGGATGCACGCAGAGTTGTGAAAAATTGACCTAGAAACATGAATGTACGCTTATTTTGAAGCCCTAAAACAGTAGTTTCAAAAATCGATGGGCCCACTCAAACATTATTTCTAGATTTCAAAATCCACCGCATGATCCCGAATGTTCAGCCGAACACGGTGGTGAGATGGGAAAATGACATATTTCAGATGGTTTTCATTTGAACTTGTTCCACTTATCGATTCGTGATCTAGTCATAAAAATGAACAACTTTGTGGAAAAAAACACAAAACATACATGGGCATTCTCTTTCACCACCGCACCCCTAAATTCCCAAAATCAATAGGTGGTCGTTGAATATACCCGGGAAAAGTGGGTTCATTTCTGAATGGTTCATCGTAGTTTGAACTGATTCCAATCGGTAAATCTTCATGTAGGCATCAAAATATTCGACTTCATGGAGGAAAAACGCAACTATACAGAAATATGTCATTCTCCCGTTTTTCCAAAATCAACGAGAGGCCTTTGATAAATGGAGACAATCGACGTCGATTCCAGATTTCCCCCGGGGCAGAATTTGTTCAGTTTATGATTTTTAGGATTCTCATATGTGCACACCTATTCATGGAAAAAACTCGTTCAGACCAAATCAAAAATTACTCTGAAGCTCCTTCTGTCATGTAATTCAAGAAACACACAGCAAATTCATATTTCTGAGAAAATACAGGAGAAATAAAAGCAGAAAGAAATATTTGAAAGAATCGGGCCAAAAGAACATTTAATCTAGTTAAAATTGTTTTTAAAAAGGGGCTTTAGAAAAAAATGGAATAATTCTAGAAAGGAAAAGAATTGAAGTTAAAAAAAATGGTTAAAAATGCAGGAGAGTTTTGAAAGAAATGGGCACACAAGAGAATTAAAACTATTTGAAATATTATCTAAAAAGGGCGTTAAAAAAATGGAATAAGTCTAGAAAGGACAAAAAAATCAGAAAAAAATGAGGGAAGAAAACTGCAGAAGACGGGACATTTAGGATGGTGCAATTGTGCCGATGAGGGTCTCCATGGCACGACAAATGACTACGACGGCGATACTCTGAAAAAATTACAAATTTCTGAAAAAATGAAAAAGTTTTGAAATACAGTACCTTATTTTGAACATCCAACTCTTGGATTGCCGTCTTCAGTTTTTGATGGTAAGACTTCATTGCGATGTGGGCAGTGGCAGTTTTCAGAGAGATTAGAACATCTCTGAGATTCTTCGAGTTATCGTTTGCCGGTGAATTCAAAGTTGCGTTATTTCTCAGCGTACGGAGACATTGTTCCATTTGATTGTTCACTGTAGCAATGGGAATTTGTTGATTTCGGCGACCCAGTTTTGCGATTTCGTCGTCGATTTTTTTCAGAAGACCATCCAATTCAGGCGATTCCATTGCCAAGACGGAGTTACGGAGGTGGTTCAGAATGCTTTTGTAATCCGTGGATGGCTGGTCTGACATGTCGTCTTCGTCTTCCTTCATCTCATCTTCTTCAACATCGCCTTGTCTGGATTTCTCATCTTCCTCTTCTTTTCCAACTATTGAATGGCCATTTTGTGATTCCTCAGATGAAGAATACGGAACGAGAACTCGTTTTCTTGTACCAGTAACTCCTGATCCCCTTGTCGTCGATGTCGGTGCTTGATTCGATGTTGAAGGTGGAAGAGGTTGATTTGAACTGAAAATACACGCATATTAGAGACATGTTCAATGTGCGCTCTATTTCTAATTTTTAATTTTTAGCTTTCCCGTCGTTTCGAAAACAGCGAAACAAGTTTCGGTGGCTGTGTGGACTCCTCGTGGACAACTCGGGCAGCAGGCGAGTTGTCCACGAGGAGTCCACGCACCCCCCCCCCCCCCGAAACATGTTTCGCTGTTTTCAAAACGGCGGGGAAGCTAAAAATTGAAAAATTAGTCAAGTTGGCGATAGAGCGCGTTTCTCCTTCGAGAATATCCCTACTATGTGAAATTTCAAGAATGTGTGCTGATTATGAATATCACAATGAAAAATCGCAAAATTTCTCTAAAACCGCGAATATCCGCTTGGAAGCGACCGTTTTTTGCTGAAGTTGTTTAAGGCGGCCGTGGCCGAATTCCGGGGTTTTTTCTACCAACTTCTCTCGGTCACCGATTTGAGTCATTTTTTCTCGATTTTTTTGGGAGAAACTGGTATAAAAGTGGAGAATTCAACAAAAACTTTTCTAGCCGTTTCTGCCGAAAAAAAAGAGAATAAATGACTCAAATCGGAGAAAAGAAGTGGTGGCCGAGAAAACTCTGGAGTTCGGCCACGGCCACCTAACACAACTGTGGCCAAAATGGTCATTTCCAAGCGAGTTTTCGAGGTTTTAGAGCAATTTTAGAGCATTTTCATTATGATTTTTGCAATTTTGGGTGAGATCATCGATTCGTCAGAGCGAGTAAACATACCTTCCTCCAATTTTTGCACCGGGTTTCATGACTTGAGAGTTTATCTTCCAAAAACGCTCTTTTACCATTGGTCTAGTGTATTCTCCTTCAAGTTTCAGAGTTCCGTCATTGGCTTCGTATTTTGTGATCCGTTTTTTCTTGTCAATCACCACGGTCGCGTCATTTCGGATTCTGTAAAAATAACAGTTGTAATAATTTGAAGCAATGGTTATCTTTTTTGAAAATCGATTAAAATTCAATAATATCAGTTCTTTGCAGTCTGAGTCCACTGTTGTGAAATGACTCACTTCGTCAAAAAGTCTTCATTCATTGGAGCACTCAGTGCAAACAATGTTCTGATCATCGTAGGCGTGTCGAAGTGGTCGATGTGGTGGAGGCATGTACGGAATCTTCGGATTCTGAAAATAGAGATTTAATGGGGGTCATCAATTTTCTATTCAGAATCTGGAAATGTCGTGCCGACATTCACAAAATGGACAAATTCAATATGGAGACGAAAGTGAGAATGATGTTCGCTCGAATCTAGAGAACGCTCTCGGACTCGAATCTAGCTGGGGCGCGGGGTAGACATAGCCCTTCTTGTGTTACACACTCTCTCACCCAAGAAGCCAGTTTTCAGGCGTTTTCAGACGAATTTTCGACTTTTTCCGAGTATTTTCTATACAATTTATATTCCCCAAGGGGAAACGCGCTTCATCGCCAACTTGGCTGAAATTTGAATTTTCAGCTTTCCCGTCGTTTTTAAAACAGCGAAACATGTTTCGGTGGGTGCATTAACTCCTCGTGGACAATTTGACTGCTGCCCGAGTTGTCCACGAGGAGTCCACGCACCCCTCGGAACATGTTTCGCTGTTTTCAAAACGACGGGAAAGCTGAAAATTCAAATTTCAGCCAAGTTGGCGATGGAACGCGTTTCCTCTTGGGGGATATCGCTAATAGAATTGCTTTACGAGTAGTAACACTTACCGATCACGAACTAATGACGGCTTATCAGTGCAATTGTATTTGCTTTGAAACTCCTTCACCAGCTCGTACATATCCAATTGTGAAGTAGCATTTTTTGTTTTCTCCACCAAAAATCGAACCAAATCCATTTTCATTCGCATCTCGTTGTCAACCGTCTGATCATCTGCATCGTCATGCAACTTTTGACATACTGTTTTCCAGTTATTTTGCCAGTGGTTTTCATGACTTCCGCTCAATTCCAGTCCTCCATTTTTTTTCTTGTACATAATTATTCTTTGTTCATCATCCACCGTCACGTCGGCATACTTTCTCAGTCTAGAAATAGATTATTAAAAGAGGATAAAAACGTTTATTGCTTCAGAACATGTAAAAAATGTGCGTAGATTCCGAAAATCACAATGAAAATGCTCCAAAACTGCTCCAAAACCCAGAAAATGCTCTCCGAGCTAATTTTCGAGCGTTTTCATTATGATTTTCGGAATCTACGCACAGTTTTTACATGTTTTAAAGCAATAAAAATTTTTGACAGGAGTCCTTCTTTTAATCAAATTTTTATCGTCAAAACTTACTCAACAAGATATTCACGATCGACGGGAGCACTTAGTGCAAACATCATTCTCACTTTGGTGTCCATATTGAAGTCGTTCATTTTGTGAATGTCGGCACGATATATCCAGAGTCTGAATAGAAAATTTATAACTTATTATGTATTCTCGGCAATACCTGGCTTGTAAGCTTTCAGCCGACATGTTGAATCCAGTTTCTTCTATAAATTTTCTGCTCCATTTTGGAAGGCTCATTGGCCATTTAACGTCTTTCGATTGTTCCGCAATGAATCTCATCAACGGAGCGAAATATTCTGGAGGTGCCATACCTGAAAGAGTTTTCTATTTTATAAATGGTAGATGGATTTTCAGAAAAAAGGAAGAGTGTAATATATCGAACATTTTGAGAGCATATATTGGCAAATATTTTAAATTTTGTTTGCTAACATGGCTACAAATTGAATTTTTCCACCGGAAAGCCGAAAAATTCAACTTTTTGCCATGTTATCTGTTGTATCCTAGATGATACTCGAGAACGGGGTCTCCAATAATACGGGTTCATTCAGAAGAGGAGAAAAGTACAAGGGTAAAACGAAGACTAACTCCAGACTGAGTTGTCAATATGGGAGGGGAGGAGATGCCGTGGCATAAGACATACGTGGCAATCGGGAACAGAGAAACAAATAGGCACATCTAGGTCACGTGAAATAATAATAAATAAAAGTCTTTGTGGATAATAGAAAACTTCACAACACCTCCCTAAGTTGAGATGAGTGCATGGGGCATAATCTTTACTAATAACAATCACCAATTTCTGTCTGTCTGTCTGTTTGTCGCACGTCATAACTCGACTGCCAGTCGACCGATTTGAATAAAACTTATATAGATCAACTGGAAATTTTTCCGAGATGATGCCCGTACTTTTCTTTTCTCGAAAATATCAACTTTGAAATTTTCGAATATTCACCCTCATTTTCACCGTGTTGCTAGAAAATTTGGTGATAAAGAGCGAGAGGTGGCGAGCGCAGGGCACGCAGCGCCCACCGCTATATGTACCCTCCTCGCTTCCATCGCGTCGAGCGCCCCTGTGGTGCAATGGCTAGCGCTGATGGTCGGCATGCGGCGCACCGGGGTTCAAATCCATTGTTCGCCAGGATGTTTTGTAAAATATTTCTGGACGTTTTCAAAAGTTTTCGAGAGTTTTCCGCTTACAGAAACTTCTAGAAATTTCGAGATCAATGAGTCATGGGTATAAATAGCGGAGGCGAGCTCTCATATTTCATTCAATATTCACTTATGTCTCAACTTTCTTCTACTTTTCCTCCCAACCACCCTGACGGGATCGAGCCAACGCAGCTGATGACTCAGTCTTCGATGAGTTCATTGGTGGACAACAGACCGGACGGGATTGAGCCGACTTCAGTGATGACGGTGACCTCCATGGAACCATGGGAAGATTTCGGGCCTGATGGAATTGAGCCAACCCAACTCATGTCGCAGTATTCCACGGCCAACGATGAGGGAGGAACAGGCAGTCTCATGGAGTTGTCGCAGGACTCAGATGGGGAACTGGATCCAGCAGATTTATCGGATGGGCTAGAAAGTTCTCAAACTATGACTCAAAGCTCTTCGCGGAAACGGGACAAGAAAAAGGTATTGCTCACGATGAACTACTTGAACAAGCTCAATGTTTTTTTCAGGTTCGTAGATCAGTTGATGCAGCTCGACAAGCTAGAAAAAGATCTGCTGAGAGCAAAGAAGAGAAAGAAATCAGATGCGGTGCAATGGCTCAACAGATGGCTAGAACACGGAATGCGATGTCTCAGAAGTTGAGATCCAGTCGAAACACAACAGATGCATTCAAAAAAGCTTTGGAACGAGCTGGAGAGTCACCTGAAACGAAAAAAAAGAGGAACAGCCTCGATGCTGACCATAAGGCTTTAAGAAGATCAACCGAGTCGAAGGATGTTAGACATGAGAGGAATAGAGTAGCTACAATTAGGAAAGCAGACGCAAGAGCAAGCGAAACCATATCGTAAACATTAGAACGAAGAAGAGCTGATCTTGCAGGAAAAGAAAGACGAGCTCCGCGTGCTCTTCTTGGAATTGCTTCAACAACTCAAAGGCCAGACATCCACTATTTCGGAAGGATGAACCTCGAGTGTGATCATTGTGGAGCTCTCTATTTCAAAGGTAATTTTCAGCGAACCTGTTGCATGCATTTAAATATCCCAAAATTTCAGAAGAAACAACTTTAAAGGGAGAGTTCAATTCCTGCTGCCTTGGTAGAGCTGTGAAGATAGAGCAAAAGAGCATTCCATCATCTTTGATGAAGTTGTACTTGACCAAAAAGGATTCAAAAGATCAGGAACTATACAAGGAGTCCAAAAACTTCAAAGAAAACTTGAGACAGTACAACAATTCCTTGGCGATGTCTTCCATGAAGGCTACGATCGATATGCTTCCAGGAGGTCCATACTGCTTCAGAATTCATCAGCAAGTCTATCACTATATTGGAGACCTTCACCCAGCCCCTAATGAGCCTCGCAACTTTGGCCAAATTTTCATCATGGATACGGAGCAACCCGCTGCCGAGTTGGCCGGACGAAAAATGAACTCTTCCTGCTCCAAGGAACTCTTCGAAAAGCTTATTGATATCCTTCAAGCTCATCATCCACATACCAAATCGTTCCGAATGATGTACGAAGTGGAAAAAGAAGAAAAAGAAAAAGCAGAAAAAGAGAAAAGACCAGAGAGACAAGTCAAAATGGTGTTTCAAATCAGAGATCAGGATGATCAGAGGAGGTATTTTTTCGAGCCCAAATAACTATTGTCAATTTCAAATTTCAGATACCAAAACTCAACAGCCAACGAAGTCGCTGTCGTTTATGTTGGTGATGAAGATGAGATCCCTGGAAAAAGAAGGACTACAGTATACCAGAAGGATGGAACGCTCAGATCAATTAATGTTATTGACCCAAACTGTGATCCAATGACCTATCCTCTTCTCTTCCCAACTGGACAGTTCGGATGGAGCATCAACATCCCATATTCAAAGCCTCGAGGAAAGAAGGTCAATGTTACAATGAGAGAATTCTATGCATATCTGCTCCATGTTCGCAGAAACTTCTCTCCTCTTTTCCGAGCTGGAAAGTTGTTCCAACAATATGTGGTGGATGTATGGACTCGGGTGGAGCAAAATAGGCTAAACTACATTCGCAACAATCAGAATCTCTTCCATGCTGAAACTTTAGCCGGTCTCGAAGATTACGTCGTCGGATCAGAAACTGGACCAGTTGGAACAAGAATCAAGCTTCCGTCCTCTCACAAAGGGTCTCCACGAGATATGGTTCAGCAGTATCAGGATGCCATGGCCGTCGTTGCCCGATATGGAAAGCCTGATTACTTCCTGACCATGACAAGTAATCCAAAATGGGAGGAGATCCAGGAGTGTCTCTACGAAGGCCAAACTGCACTGGATCGGCCAGACGTCGTCTCTAGAGTCTTTCAGCTCAAAATCGATGAGCTCTGTGATGACCTCTTCAAACGGAATATTCTTGGAGAAGTGTTGGCTTACATTTACGTCATTGAGTTCCAAAAACGAGGACTTCCACACATGCATATGCTCATCATCATGAAATCTGGATCTAAATTGAGGTAAACTGAATATGAGAAAAATTCAATCTTCAAATCTAAATTTACAGAACTGCCGCTGATGTGGACAAAGTCATTTGCGCAGAACTTCCAGACAAAGATGAAGACCCAGAGCTTTTCAAAAAAATCTCGACGCTCATGATGCACAGACCCTGTGGAGTTCACAATCCCAAGTCTCCATGCATGAGAAACGGATTGTGCGAGAAGAAATTCCCAAAGACATTCAGGGAGACGACGTCCACAGAAGACGACGGATTTCCCGCTTACAGAAGGCGTCGTGATGATCGTTTTGTGGAGTCTAAGATTGGAAATCAGACCGTTCGTCTCACCAATGAACATGTAGTTCCGTACAATCCATGGCTTATCTCAAAGTACAACTGTCACATGAATCTGGAGTCCTGTGGTGCAGTTTCCGCCGTCAAATACCTCTACAAGTATGTGTATAAAGGAACCACTCGAGCTTCAGTTCTAATCAAGGTGATCGATGGAAAAGATACGGAGGTGGTGGATGAGATTCAGCAATTTTTGGACACTCGCTTCGTTTGTGCTCCAGAAGCGATGCATCGTCTTTACGGATTCGACATGGCGAAACGAAGTGTTTCGGTTCTTCATCTTTCTATCCATCTTCCTGAAAATCAGACGGTCCTGTTCGAAAGAGGAAGTGAGGCAGCAGCTGTGAACAAAGCCAAGGAAAAAGACACTCAGCTGACGGGATGGTTCAAAATCAATAAGGTGTCCAAGGATTCTGTTCTTCCCGATGGATCCTTCCCTCCGAATCTCAAGGATTCTAGAGACTTTTTCTACCATCAGATGCCAGAGCACTTCACCTGGAACTCCACTTCAAATGCTTGGAAACCGAGGACTAATAAGCAGTTTTCTTTGGGAAGAATGTTTTTCATCTCACCACGGAATCGAGAGAAGTATGCACTTCGCCAACTTCTTTTATACATCAAAGGAGCCACCAGTTTTGATGATCTTTTGACAGTCGAGGGTCACAAATGGCCAACTTTTGTGGAAGCTGCGAGAGCTGCAGGATACCTCTCCGATGATAAAATGTATGAGAGGACACTTCTGGAGGCAGCTGGATTCCATTCAGCATCTCAGCTACGGAGTCTATTTGTCATGCTTCTCCTTTTTGAAACTCTCAACAATCCAGAAGAGCTTTGGGAAAAGTAAGAATTACATTTTCTACCACATGAATCAATTTAAAAAATTTCAGATTCCTCGAAGACTTCTGTGAAGATTTCAAACATCAGGGATACTCCCAAGAAGATTCCGAGTCATTGGCCTACTACGATATGATGGATCGTATGGAAGCCATGAATGGGGACTTGAAGCAGTGGATAGACAGAAACTACAGACGAGTTAACCAAGTCGCCCAAGGAATCGACGTCGATAAGTGCAAGAAAGACGGAGAAGAGATGAGAGAGAAACTGAATCCGGAGCAATCAGAAGCTGTTGAAGCAATCTTATCTGCTTTGGAATCAGGAGATGGTGGTCTCTTTTTTCTAGACGGTCCGGGAGGAAGTGGAAAGACCTTCGTCTACAACTGCCTGGCCAACATCGTTCTCGGTAAAGAACTGACAATTCTACCGATGGCTTGGACAGGCATTGAAAAAAGTCCAAGTTATGGAGCCAGTTCCAAATTTTTCATCTCAAGACCAATATGAGACTCACAGGAGGAGCACTCCAATGGAAACAGGAACTTTTAGACATCGGAGATGGAAAAGTCGGAGCAGATGTGACAGGAGAAATGGATGTTCCAGAAGATTTAAAATCGGAAGGAGATTTGGCAGAAGAAGTATTTGGAGATCTTCTGGCTTCTGGAGATGTGACCAAATTGGCCAGAGTGGCCATTCTGACTCCAAGAAACAAGGAAGCCCTGGAAATCAACAATTCGGTTTTGAGCAAAATGCCAGGAAATGAATCGGTTTACAAATCCCTCGATGAGATCTGTCACAAGGACGGCGCCGAGATCAATGACAGTCTGAACTACACCACCGAGTTCCTGAATCAGATGACACCGTCCGGACTTCCTCCACATGAGCTCCGCCTCAAAAAAGGAGCGATTGTGATGCTCCTCAAAAATCTCGATGTGAAGAATTCCATGTGCAACGGAACAAGATTTGTCATTCAGGATATGGGAGCAAGGGTGGGTTTCTCATCAAAAATTTCAATTCTATTTTCACTTTTCAGGTCCTCCAATGCATGTTCGTCAATGGACCCCGCCAAGGACAGTCGGTGCTCATTCCAAGGATCAAGTTGAACTTTGAAAAAGGACTGCCTTTCACAATGAGTCGCCATCAATTTCCGCTTCGTCTTTCTTTCGCCATGACTATCAACAAGTCCCAAGGACAAACATTCGAAAAGATTGGACTACAGATCGCGGAGCCGATTTTCTCCCACGGACAATTGTATGTTGCTCTTTCAAGGACCACAACCAAAGAAGGCGTTTGGATTGATTCACCGTCCGATAAGATGAATAATGTCGTTTTCAAAGAAGTCCTCAATTGATAATTTCCCCTTCCTTCCAGTATTTGTAACCATTGTTGTGTTCTACTTATTGTTTTTAAAGTTTCTGCGAGTTCAATAAAGTGAAAAAATATAACTGTTCTTTTCTACAAACTGACAGACAGACAGACAAACTGAACCACTATTTCTTCTGACTACACCAACTTTTTGTGATTCGCACAATTTATTAGGTTGAACGGAAAGTTTTTGACTTTTTTGACTAAATATTCGACAGCATTTTTTTCTGCTCGTAATGGTCTTGAGCAGTTTTTATTATGTTTTGATACATTGGCCATTCTTGATTGTCAAGCACTTGAACTACCACTACTTCCCGCTTCACATAGAGAGAAAACGGGTGGAAAACTTCTTGGTGCCCGTTTTTCGTTAACTGTTTTGGAAGACCCCGTTCACCGAGACCTTGCGAATCTGTGGGCTGATACTTTATGAATAGCATGTAATACCATCAATGATTATCAACAAATACAAAAAAGTTATCTTCCTAATCCCTCAGCGTTGTAAGCCTTCAATTATTATCAAGCACCGCAAGCGTTTCGCAGAGAAAAGTTTCTATCAAGTTTTCTCAGAGATAGGAAAGCAAAGAATCTTGGTTTTTCAGTATGTAAAAGGACAAAATATTGATAGCTTAAATCTAAAATTCTAGAGTGATTGGATTATCTATGTGTGAGTTAGCGAAAGAAATTCAAACCATGGTCAAATTCCCTAGTTTTGTAAATATATCTCTAGAAGAACTAGCTCAAGGACAATGATATTGTGTGAGCATATGTGGCTGCACCATGCCTTCCCAAACAAACTTTGAACTATATCTGAATGTTAAGAATCACGGAGAAAATTTGAATGTTTCGAAAAATGTTCTAAAATTTTATGAAAGTCTTATTTACCAAAACTGTTACTAAAAGCGTTAAAGTTTTTCTCCGTGAGCAATTGAATGGATCTCATTTTTATTGTGTTAATACATGATAAACAACATACGCTTCAAGTTCTGATACTTTTTCTCCTGATCAAACCACTTCCTCTAAAATCACAACACGATGTTTGAAGGGGCTTTTCGTCGGCATCGATGACACGTCTCAGCTCGTAATTTCTTAAGGGATAGAGAAAACTGCATCTAGTTTTTTTAAACACAATATTGAACGTTTTCTAATCATGTACAAACATTAACACTTTTTTTTTTCAAACTCCGCCTGTCAAAATTACAGGGTTAAAAATTGTTACTCCATTTTCTCTTAGAGCCGCGCCGTTTTGCAAAGGAGCTGCAGGAGCAAGCGATAAGCGGACAGGACCATAATGAATTTGCAACAAGTACAAGAGATGTTTAACAATATAAATTACCCTCAGTTAATCTAACTGCCTTCTTATTCTTGCAGCAAAAGTTTCAAAATGACACATCAAAAAAGTCAAAAACTTTCCGTTCAACCTAATACGTGGAGCCAGGAGATTGAGCCGCCGTGAGGCGGCGACAATCGACTGGTAATAAATAAAGGAGAACCGTAAATAAATGGCTCCGCGACGTTTCGACACGTGACATTTTGAAACAGTGACATTTCGCTACTCATGTCGATTTCGCTACTGCGACGTTTCGCAACTATGACACTTTGAAACTAGACTTTTCACACCTGGTCACTTTGCAACTGGACGTTTCGAAACCGGACTTTTCGCAACCAGAAATTTACAATTTTTTATGAACACAGGGATTCGGACGACTTTCTGACTTTCAGACTTAAAGACTGAAAGAAAATTGACTTAAAAAGATAGATTTAGAAATAAATCGAATTCACAAGAATTGATTGAAGTTGCAAAAAGTCTGGTTGCGAAATATCGCAGTTTCGAAACTTCCAGTTGCGAAGTGACCAGTTGCGAAAAGTCTAGTTTCAAAGTGTCATAGTTGCGAAACGTCGCAGTGGCGAAATCGACATTAGTGGCGAAATGTCACTGTTTCGAAATGTCACGTGTCGAAACGTCGCGGAGCCAAATAAATAATGATAGGATGGAGACCAAATAGGAACAACCAGTAGAAATAATTATAGCGATAAATAGAATTAGATCTTATTGACTTGGGTCGAACTTGATCACTGGTTTCCTGGTCATTGTGGTTCTCCATGGCTGAGGCGGTTGACTTGACTGCGCTGGTGGTGCCGTAGTTGACTGACTTGGCATTGTCCCTCGCTGATTTGTCCTTGATGAACTTGTTGGCAATGTTCCTCTTAGGTGGAATTTACTCGGCGCCCATCTGAACTTCTTGGTTATAAATTTTTGACTTTGAGAAACTGAGAAATAGAGATCACGAACTTCAATCTGGAAATTAAGAGGAAATTTTAGGTTATATTTATGATCCCTAATAAGCACTGGTTATTTTCAGGAAGCTTTCTTCAACGAGAAGATCAAGGTCAACGGAAAAACCGCAAATTTGGCAGCCTGAAGGTTGAGGCCGGAAAATCCAAGGTCTCCGTCATCTCTGAGATGCCATTCTCCAAGAGATGATCCCTTTTCAAGTCTTCGTTATTTCAACTTTTTGCTTTCAGATACCTCAAGTACCTTACCAAGAAGTACCTCAAGAGAAACTGCTTCCGTGACTCCGTGTCTGTCAACAAGAACACCTATGAGGACAGATACTTCCACATCAATTACGGAGAGGAAAACTGAAGCAATAACAATTAAGCAGTCTTGTTGTTGAAATAAGTTATCTAAAGTATTCAGTCTTTCGGCCCGGTTAGAAAAAGCGCCCTGGGCAGTACAGTAGCAGTCATTCAGGGAAAGTTTATATTCAGTAGAATTAACTCGAGGCATAGCAATAGGATTATCTGAAATATTCAGTCTTTAGGCCCGGTTTCAAGAAGCGCCCTGGCAGGACAGCTTATATAGTGGTATCTGTGGATAAACCGGGAGATTAATTCAGTTATTTCATGAGAAAGCAGTCATTCAGGGAAAGTTTATATTCAGTAGAAATAACTTGAGGCATAGCAATCGGATTATCTGAAATATGCAGTCTTTAGGCCCGGTCAGAAAAAGCGCCCTGGCAGGACAGCTTGTATACTGGTATCTGTGGATAAACCGGGAGATTAATTCATATATTTCATGAGAAAGCAGTCATTCAGGGAAAGTTTATATTCAGTAGAAATAACTTGAGGCATAGCAATCGGATTATCTGAAATATTCAGTCTTTAGGCCCGGTCAGAAAAAGCGCCCTGGCAGGACAGCTTTTATACTGGTATCTGTGGATAAACCGGGAGATTAATTCATATATTTCATGAGGAAGCAGTCATTCAGGGAAAGTTTATATTCAGTAGCAATAACTTGAGGCATAGCAATAGGATTATCTGAAATATTCAGTCTTTAGGCCCGGTCAGAAAAAGCGCCCTGGCAGGACAGCTTTTATACTGGTATCTGTGGATAAACCGGGAGATTAATTCATATATTTCATGAGGAAGCAGTCATTCAGGGAAAGTTTATATTCAGTAGAAATAACTTGAGGCATAGCAATAGGATTATCTGAAATATTCAGTCTTTAGGCCCGGTCAGAAAAAGCGCCCTGGCAGGACAGGTTTTTTACTGGTATCTGTGGATAAACCGGGAGATTAATTCATATATTTCATGAGGAAGCAGTCATTCAGGGAAAGTTTATATTCAGTAGCAATAACTTGAGGCATAGCAATAGGATTATCTGAAATATTCAGTCTTTAGGCCCGGTCAGAAAAAGCGCCCTGGCAGGACAGGTTTTATACTGGTATCTGTGGATAAACCGGGAGATTAATTCAATTATTTCATGAGGAAGCAGTCATTCAGGGAAAGTTTATATTCAGTAGCAATAACTTGAGGCATAGCAATAGGATTATCTGAAATATTCAGTCTTTAGGCCCGGTCAGAAAAAGCGCCCTGGCAGGACAGGTTTTATACTGGTATCTGTGGATAAACCGGGAGATTAATTCAATTATTTCATGAGGAAGCAGTCATTCAGGGAAAGTTTATATTCAGTAGCAATAACTTGAGGCATAGCAATAGGATTATCTGAAATATTCAGTCTTTAGGCCCGGTCAGAAAAAGCGCCCTGGCAGGACAGCTTTTATACTGGTATCTGTGGATAAACCGGGAGATTAATTCATATATTTCATGAGGAAGCAGTCATTCAGGGAAAGTTTATATTCAGTAGCAATAACTTGAGGCATAGCAATAGGATTATCTGAAATATTCAGTCTTTAGGCCCGGTCAGAAAAAGCGCCCTGGCAGGACAGGTTTTATACTGGTATCTGTGGATAAACCGGGAAATTAATTCAATTATTTCATGAGAAAGCAGTCATTCAGGGAAAGTTTATATTCAGTAGAAATAACTTGAGGCATAGCAATAGGATTATCTGAAATATTCAGTCTTTAGGCCCGGTCAGAAAAAGCGCCCTGGCAGGACAGGTTTTATACTGGTATCTGTGGATAAACCGGGAGATTAATTCATATATTTCATGAGGAAGCAGTCATTCAGGGAAAGTTTATATTCAGTAGAAATAACTTGAGGCATAGCAATAGGATTATCTGAAATATTCAGTCTTTAGGCCCGGTCAGAAAAAGCGCCCTGGCAGGACAGCTTTTATACTGGTATCTGTGGATAAACCGGGAGATTAATTCATATATTTCATGAGGAAGCAGTCATTCAGGGAAAGTTTATATTCAGTAGCAATAACTTGAGGCATAGCAATAGGATTATCTGAAATATTCAGTCTTTAGGCCCGGTCAGAAAAAGCGCCCTGGCAGGACAGGTTTTATACTGGTATCTGTGGATAAACCGGGAGATTGATTCATATATTTCATGAGGAAGCAGTCATTCAGGGAAAGTTTATATTCAGTAGAAATAACTTGAGGCATAGCAATAGGATTATCTGAAATATTCAGTCTTTAGGCCCGGTCAGAAAAAGCGCCCTGGCAGGACAGGTTTTATACTGGTATCTGTGGATAAACCGGGAGATTAATTCATATATTTCATGAGGAAGCAGTCATTCAGGGAAAGTTTATATTCAGTAGCAATAACTTGAGGCATATCAATAGGATTATCTGAAATATTCAGTCTTTAGGCCCGGTCAGAAAAAGCGCCCTGGCAGGACAGCTTTTATACTGGTATCTGTGGATAAACCGGGAGATTAATTCATATATTTCATGAGGAAGCAGTCATTCAGGGAAAGTTTATATTCAGTAGCAATAACTTGAGGCATAGCAATAGGATTATCTGAAATATTCAGTCTTTAGGCCCGATAAGAAAAAGCGCCCTGGCAGGACAGCTTTTATACTGGTATCTGTGGATAAACCGGGAGATTAATTCATATATTTCATGAGGAAGCAGTCATTCAGGGAAAGTTTATATTCAGTAGAAATAACTTGAGGCATAGCAATAGGATTATCTGAAATATTCAGTCTTTAGGCCCGATAAGAAAAAGCGCCCTGGCAGGACAGGTTTTATACTGGTATCTGTGGATAAACCGGGAGATTAATTCATATATTTCATGAGAAAGCAGTCATTCAGGGAAAGTTTATATTCAGTAGCAATAACTTGAGGCATAGCAATAGGATTATCTGAAATATTCAGTCTTTAGGCCCGGTCAGAAAAAGCGCCCTGGCATGACAGCTTTTATACTGGTATCTGTGGATAAACCGGGAGATTAATTCATATATTTCATGAGGAAGCAGTCATTCAGGGAAAGTTTATATTCAGTAGCAATAACTTGAGGCATATCAATAGGATTATCTGAAATATTCAGTCTTTAGGCCCGGTCAGAAAAAGCGCCCTGGCAGGACAGCTTTTATACTGGTATCTGTGGATAAACCGGGAGATTAATTCATATATTTCATGAGGAAGCAGTCATTCAGGGAAAGTTTATATTCAGTAGAAATAACTTGAGGCA
Organism: Caenorhabditis sinica; assembly: GCA_963932045.1. Classification (NCBI taxonomy): domain Eukaryota; kingdom Metazoa; phylum Nematoda; class Chromadorea; order Rhabditida; family Rhabditidae; genus Caenorhabditis; species Caenorhabditis sinica. Next base: position 272,096 of record OZ009942.1, read on the forward strand.
TAGCAATAGGATTATCTGAAATATTCAGTCTTTAGGCCCGGTCAGAAAAAGCGCCCTGGCAGGACAGGTTTTTTACTGGTATCTGTGGATAAACCGGGAGATTAATTCATATATTTCATGAGGAAGCAGTCATTCAGGGAAAGTTTATATTCAGTAGAAATAACTTGAGGCATATCAATAGGATTATCTGAAATATTCAGTCTTTAGGCCCGGTCAGAAAAAGCGCCCTGGCAGGACAGCTTTTATACTGGTATCTGTGGATAAACCGGGAGATTAATTCATATATTTCATGAGGAAGCAGTCATTCAGGGAAAGTTTATATTCAGTAGAAATAACTTGAGGCATAGCAATAGGATTATCTGAAATATTCAGTCTTTAGGCCCGGTCAGAAAAAGCGCCCTGGCAGGACAGGTTTTTTACTGGTATCTGTGGATAAACCGGGAGATTAATTCATATATTTCATGAGGAAGCAGTCATTCAGGGAAAGTTTATATTCAGTAGAAATAACTTGAGGCATAGCAATAGGATTATCTGAAATATTCAGTCTTTAGGCCCGGTCAGAAAAAGCGCCCTGGCAGGACAGGTTTTTTACTGGTATCTGTGGATAAACCGGGAGATTAATTCATATATTTCATGAGGAAGCAGTCATTCAGGGAAAGTTTATATTCAGTAGAAATAACTTGAGGCATAGCAATAGGATTATCTGAAATATTCAGTCTTTAGGCCCGGTCAGAAAAAGCGCCCTGGCAGGACAGCTTTTATACTGGTATCTGTGGATAAACCGGGAGATTAATTCATATATTTCATGAGGAAGCAGTCATTCAGGGAAAGTTTATATTCAGTAGAAATAACTTGAGGCATAGCAATAGGATTATCTGAAATATTCAGTCTGTCTTTAGGCCCGGTCAGAAAAAGCGCCCTGGCAGGACAGGTTTTTTACTGGTATCTGTGGATAAACCGGGAGATTAATTCATATATTTCATGAGGAAGCAGTCATTCAGGGAAAGTTTATATTCAGTAGAAATAACTTGAGGCATAGCAATAGGATTATCTGAAATATTCAGTCTTTAGGCCCGGTCAGAAAAAGCGCCCTGGCAGGACAGGTTTTTTACTGGTATCTGTGGATAAACCGGGAGATTAATTCATATATTTCATGAGGAAGCAGTCATTCAGGGAAAGTTTATATTCAGTAGAAATAACTTGAGGCATAGCAATAGGATTATCTGAAATATTCAGTCTTTAGGCCCGGTCAGAAAAAGCGCCCTGGCAGGACAGCTTTTATACTGGTATCTGTGGATAAACCGGGAGATTAATTCATATATTTCATGAGGAAGCAGTCATTCAGGGAAAGTTTATATTCAGTAGAAATAACTTGAGGCATATCAATAGGATTATCTGAAATATTCAGTCTTTAGGCCCGGTCAGAAAAAGCGCCCTGGCAGGACAGGTTTTTTACTGGTATCTGTGGATAAACCGGGAGATTAATTCATATATTTCATGAGGAAGCAGTCATTCAGGGAAAGTTTATATTCAGTAGAAATAACTTGAGGCATAGCAATAGGATTATCTGAAATATTCAGTCTTTAGGCCCGGTCAGAAAAAGCGCCCTGGCAGGACAGCTTTTATACTGGTATCTGTGGATAAACCGGGAGATTAATTCATATATTTCATGAGGAAGCAGTCATTCAGGGAAAGTTTATATTCAGTAGAAATAACTTGAGGCATAGCAATAGGATTATCTGAAATATTCAGTCTTTAGGCCCGGTCAGAAAAAGCGCCCTGGCAGGACAGGTTTTTTACTGGTATCTGTGGATAAACCGGGAGATTAATTCATATATTTCATGAGGAAGCAGTCATTCAGGGAAAGTTTATATTCAGTAGAAATAACTTGAGGCATATCAATAGAATTATCTGAAATATTCAGTCTTTAGGCCCGGTCAGAAAAAGCGCCCTGGCAGGACAGCTTTTATACTGGTATCTGTGGATAAACCGGGAGATTAATTCATATATTTCATGAGGAAGCAGTCATTCAGGGAAAGTTTATATTCAGTAGAAATAACTTGAGGCATAGCAATAGGATTATCTGAAATATTCAGTCTTTAGGCCCGGTCAGAAAAAGCGCCCTGGCAGGACAGGTTTTTTACTGGTATCTGTGGATAAACCGGGAGATTAATTCATATATTTCATGAGGAAGCAGTCATTCAGGGAAAGTTTATATTCAGTAGCAATAACTTGAGGCATAGCAATAGGATTATCTGAAATATTCAGTCTTTAGGCCCGGTCAGAAAAAGCGCCCTGGCAGGACAGGTTTTTTACTGGTATCTGTGGATAAACCGGGAGATTAATTCATATATTTCATGAGGAAGCAGTCATTCAGGGAAAGTTTATATTCAGTAGAAATAACTTGAGGCATAGCAATAGGATTATCTGAAATATTCAGTCTTTAGGCCCGGTCAGAAAAAGCGCCCTGGCAGGACAGGTTTTATACTGGTATCTGTGGATAAACCGGGAGATTAATTCATATATTTCATGAGGAAGCAGTCATTCAGGGAAAGTTTATATTCAGTAGAAATAACTTGAGGCATATCAATAGGATTATCTGAAATATTCAGTCTTTAGGCCCGGTCAGAAAAAGCGCCCTGGCAGGACAGGTTTTATACTGGTATCTGTGGATAAACCGGGAGATTAATTCATATATTTCATGAGGAAGCAGTCATTCAGGGAAAGTTTATATTCAGTAGAAATAACTTGAGGCATATCAATAGGATTATCTGAAATATTCAGTCTTTAGGCCCGGTCAGAAAAAGCGCCCTGGCAGGACAGGTTTTATACTGGTATCTGTGGATAAACCGGGAGATTAATTCATATATTTCATGAGGAAGCAGTCATTCAGGGAAAGTTTATATTCAGTAGAAATAACTTGAGGCATAGCAATAGGATTATCTGAAATATTCAGTCTTTAGGCCCGGTCAGAAAAAGCGCCCTGGCAGGACAGGTTTTATACTGGTATCTGTGGATAAACCGGGAGATTAATTCATATATTTCATGAGGAAGCAGTCATTCAGGGAAAGTTTATATTCAGTAGAAATAACTTGAGGCATAGCAATAGGATTATCTGAAATATTCAGTCTTTAGGCCCGGTCAGAAAAAGCGCCCTGGCAGGACAGGTTTTTTACTGGTATCTGTGGATAAACCGGGAGATTAATTCATATATTTCATGAGGAAGCAGTCATTCAGGGAAAGTTTATATTCAGTAGAAATAACTTGAGGCATATCAATAGGATTATCTGAAATATTCAGTCTTTAGGCCCGGTCAGAAAAAGCGCCCTGGCAGGACAGGTTTTATACTGGTATCTGTGGATAAACCGGGAGATTAATTCATATATTTCATGAGGAAGCAGTCATTCAGGGAAAGTTTATATTCAGTAGAAATAACTTGAGGCATAGCAATAGGATTATCTGAAATATTCAGTCTTTAGGCCCGGTCAGAAAAAGCGCCCTGGCAGGACAGGTTTTATACTGGTATCTGTGGATAAACCGGGAGATTAATTCATATATTTCATGAGGAAGCAGTCATTCAGGGAAAGTTTATATTCAGTAGCAATAACTTGAGGCATAGCAATAGGATTATCTGAAATATTCAGTCTTTAGGCCCGGTCAGAAAAAGCGCCCTGGCAGGACAGGTTTTATACTGGTATCTGTGGATAAACCGGGAGATTAATTCATATATTTCATGAGGAAGCAGTCATTCAGGGAAAGTTTATATTCAGTAGCAATAACTTGAGGCATAGCAATAGGATTATCTGAAATATTCAGTCTTTAGGCCCGGTCAGAAAAAGCGCCCTGGCAGGACAGGTTTTTTACTGGTATCTGTGGATAAACCGGGAGATTAATTCATATATTTCATGAGGAAGCAGTCATTCAGGGAAAGTTTATATTCAGTAGCAATAACTTGAGGCATAGCAATAGGATTATCTGAAATATTCAGTCTTTAGGCCCGGTCAGAAAAAGCGCCCTGGCAGGACAGGTTTTTTACTGGTATCTGTGGATAAACCGGGAGATTAATTCATATATTTCATGAGGAAGCAGTCATTCAGGGAAAGTTTATATTCAGTAGCAATAACTTGAGGCATAGCAATAGGATTATCTGAAATATTCAGTCTTTAGGCCCGGTCAGAAAAAGCGCCCTGGCAGGACAGGTTTTTTACTGGTATCTGTGGATAAACCGGGAGATTAATTCATATATTTCATGAGGAAGCAGTCATTCAGGGAAAGTTTATATTCAGTAGCAATAACTTGAGGCATAGCAATAGGATTATCTGAAATATTCAGTCTTTAGGCCCGGTCAGAAAAAGCGCCCTGGCAGGACAGCTTTTATACTGGTATCTGTAGATAAACCGGGAGATTAATTCATATATTTCATGAGGAAGCAGTCATTCAGGGAAAGTTTATATTCAGTAGCAATAACTTGAGGCATAGCGATAGGATTATCTGAAATATTCAGTCTTTAGGTCCGGTCAGAAAAAGCGCCCTGGCAGGACAGGTTTTTTACTGGTATCTGTGGATAAACCGGGAGATTAATTCATATATTTCATGAGGAAGCAGTCATTCAGGGAAAGTTTATATTCAGTAGCAATAACTTGAGGCATAGCAATAGGATTATCTGAAATATTCAGTCTTTAGGCCCGGTCAGAAAAAGCGCCCTGGCAGGACAGCTTTAATACTGGTATCTGTGGATAAACCGGGAGATTAATTCATATATTTCATGAGGAAGCAGTCATTCAGGGAAAGTTTATATTCAGTAGCAATAACTTGAGGCTTAGCAATAGGATTATCTGAAATATTCAGTCTTTAGGCCCTGTCAGAAAAAGCGCCCTGGCAGGACAGCTTTAATACTGGTATCTGTGGATAAACCGGGAGATTAATTCATATATTTCATGAGGAAGCAGTCATTCAGGGAAAGTTTATATTCAGTAGCAATAACTTGAGGCTTAGCAATAGGATTATCTGAAATATTCAGTCTTTAGGCCCGGTCAGAAAAAGCGCCCTGGCAGGACAGCTTTAATACTGGTATCTGTGGATAAACCGGGAGATTAATTCATATATTTCATGAGGAAGCAGTCATTCAGGGAAAGTTTATATTCAGTAGCAATAACTTGAGGCTTAGCAATAGGATTATCTGAAATATTCAGTCTTTAGGCCCGGTCAGAAAAAGCGCCCTGGCAGGACAGCTTTTATACTGGTATCTGTGGATAAACCAGGAGATTAATTCAATTATTTCATGAGAAAGCAGTCATTCAGGGAAAGTTTATATTCAGTAGCAATAACTTGAGGCATAGCAATAGGATTATCTGAAATATTCAGTCTTTAGGCCCGGTCAGAAAAAGCGCCCTGGCAGGACAGGTTTTTTACTGGTATCTGTGGATAAACCGGGAGATTAATTCATATATTTCATGAGGAAGCAGTCATTCAGGGAAAGTTTATATTCAGTAGCAATAACTTGAGGCATAGCAATAGGATTATCTGAAATATTCAGTCTTTAGGCCCGGTCAGAAAAAGCGCCCTGGCAGGACAGGTTTTATACTGGTATCTGTGGATAAACCGGGAGATTAATTCATATATTTCATGAGGAAGCAGTCATTCAGGGAAAGTTTATATTCAGTAGCAATAACTTGAGGCATAGCAATAGGATTATCTGAAATATTCAGTCTTTAGGCCCGGTCAGAAAAAGCGCCCTGGCAGGACAGGTTTTTTACTGGTATCTGTGGATAAACCGGGAGATTAATTCATATATTTCATGAGGAAGCAGTCATTCAGGGAAAGTTTATATTCAGTAGCAATAACTTGAGGCATAGCAATAGGATTATCTGAAATATTCAGTCTTTAGGCCCGGTCAGAAAAAGCGCCCTGGCAGGACAGGTTTTATACTGGTATCTGTGGATAAACCGGGAGATTAATTCATATATTTCATGAGGAAGCAGTCATTCAGGGAAAGTTTATATTCAGTAGCAATAACTTGAGGCTTAGCAATAGGATTATCTGAAATATTCAGTCTTTAGGCCCGGTCAGAAAAAGCGCCCTGGCAGGACAGGTTTTTTACTGGTATCTGTGGATAAACCGGGAGATTAATTCATATATTTCATGAGGAAGCAGTCATTCAGGGAAAGTTTATATTCAGTAGCAATAACTTGAGGCATAGCAATAGGATTATCTGAAATATTCAGTCTTTAGGCCCGGTCAGAAAAAGCGCCCTGGCAGGACAGGTTTTTTACTGGTATCTGTGGATAAACCGGGAGATTAATTCATATATTTCATGAGGAATCAGTCATTCAGGGAAAGTTTATATTCAGTAGCAATAACTTGAGGCATAGCAGTAGGATTATCTGAAATATTCAGTCTTTAGGCCCGGTCAGAAAAAGCGCCCTGGCAGGACAGGTTTTTTACTGGTATCTGTGGATAAACCGGGAGATTAATTCATATATTTCATGAGGAAGCAGTCATTCAGGGAAAGTTTATATTCAGTAGCAATAACTTGAGGCATAGCAATAGGATTATCTGAAATATTCAGTCTTTAGGCCCGGTCAGAAAAAGCGCCCTGGCAGGACAGCTTTTATACTGGTATCTGTGGATAAACCGGGAGATTAATTCATATATTTCATGAGGAAGCAGTCATTCAGGGAAAGTTTATATTCAGTAGAAATAACTTGAGGCTTAGCAATAGGATTATCTGAAATATTCAGTCTTTAGGCCCGATAAGAAAAAGCGCCCTGGCAGGACAGGTTTTTTACTGGTATCTGTGGATGAACCGGGAGATTAATTCATATATTTCATGAGGAAGCAGTCATTCAGGGAAAGTTTATATTCAGTAGCAATAACTTGAGGCTTAGCAATAGGATTAACTGAAATATTCAGTCTTTAGGCCCGGTCAGAAAAAGCGCCCTGGCAGGACAGCTTTTATACTGGTATCTGTGGATAAACCGGGAGATTAATTCATATATTTCATGAGGAAGCAGTCATTCAGGGAAAGTTTATATTCAGTAGAAATAACTTGAGGCTTAGCAATAGGATTATCTGAAATATTCAGTCTTTAGGCCCGATAAGAAAAAGCGCCCTGGCAGGACAGGTTTTTTACTGGTATCTGTGGATAAACCGGGAGATTAATTCATATATTTCATGAGGAATCAGTCATTCAGGGAAAGTTTATATTCAGTAGCAATAACTTGAGGCATAGCAGTAGGATTATCTGAAATATTCAGTCTTTAGGCCCGGTCAGAAAAAGCGCCCTGGCAGGACAGCTTTTATACTGGTATCTGTGGATAAACCGGGAGATTAATTCATAGATTTCATGAGGAAGCAGTCATTCAGGGAAAGTTTATATTCAGTAGAAATAACTTGAGGCTTAGCAATAGGATTATCTGAAATATTCAGTCTTTAGGCCCGGTCAGAAAAAGCGCCCTGGCAGGACAGCTTTTATACTGGTATCTGTGGATAAACCGGGAGATTAATTCATATATTTCATGAGGAAGCAGTCATTCAGGGAAAGTTTATATTCAGTAGAAATAACTTGAGGCATAGCAATAGGATTATCTGAAATATTCAGTCTTTAGGCCCGATAAGAAAAAGCGCCCTGGCAGGACAGGTTTTTTACTGGTATCTGTGGATAAACCGGGAGATTAATTCATATATTTCATGAGGAAGCAGTCATTCAGGGAAAGTTTATATTCAGTAGAAATAACTTGAGGCATAGCAATAGGATTATCTGAAATATTCAGTCTTTAGGCCCGGTCAGAAAAAGCGCCCTGGCAGGACAGGTTTTATACTGGTATCTGTGGATAAACAGGGAGATTAATTCATATATTTCATGAGGAAGCAGTCATTCAGGGAAAGTTTATATTCAGTAGAAATAACTTGAGGCATAGCAATAGGATTATCTGAAATATTCAGTCTTTAGGCCCGGTCAGAAAAAGCGCCCTGGCAGGACAGGTTTTATACTGGTATCTGTGGATAAACAGGGAGATTAATTCATATATTTCATGAGGAAGCAGTCATTCAGGGAAAGTTTATATTCAGTAGAAATAACTTGAGGCATAGCAATAGGATTATCTGAAATATTCAGTCTTTAGGCCCGATAAGAAAAAGCGCCCTGGCAGGACAGGTTTTTTACTGGTATCTGTGGATAAACCGGGAGATTAATTCATATATTTCATGAGGAAGCAGTCATTCAGGGAAAGTTTATATTCAGTAGAAATAACTTGAGGCATAGCAATAGGATTATCTGAAATATTCAGTCTTTAGGCCCGGTCAGAAAAAGCGCCCTGGCAGGACAGGTTTTATACTGGTATCTGTGGATAAACCGGGAGATTAATTCATATATTTCATGAGGAAGCAGTCATTCAGGGAAAGTTTATATTCAGTAGAAATAACTTGAGGCATAGCAATAGGATTATCTGAAATATTCAGTCTTTAGGCCCGATAAGAAAAAGCGCCCTGGCAGGACAGGTTTTTTACTGGTATCTGTGGATAAACCGGGAGATTAATTCATATATTTCATGAGGAAGCAGTCATTCAGGGAAAGTTTATATTCAGTAGAAATAACTTGAGGCATAGCAATAGGATTATCTGAAATGTTCAGTCTTTAGGCCCGATAAGAAAAAGCGCCCTGGCAGGACAGGTTTTTTACTGGTATCTGTGGATAAACCGGGAGATTAATTCATATATTTCATGAGGAAGCAGTCATTCAGGGAAAGTTTATATTCAGTAGAAATAACTTGAGGCATAGCAATAGGATTATCTGAAATATTCAGTCTTTAGGCCCGGTCAGAAAAAGCGCCCTGGCAGGACAGGTTTTTTACTGGTATCTGTGGATAAACCGGGAGATTAATTCATATATTTCATGAGGAAGCAGTCATTCAGGGAAAGTTTATATTCAGTAGCAATAACTTGAGGCATAGCAATAGGATTATCTGAAATATTCAGTCTTTAGGCCCGGTCAGAAAAAGCGCCCTGGCAGGACAGCTTTTATACTGGTATCTGTGGATAAACCGGGAGATTAATTCAATTATTTCATGAGAAAGCAGTCATTCAGGGAAAGTTTATATTCAGTAGCAATAACTTGAGGCTTAGCAATAGGATTATCTGAAATATTCAGTCTTTAGGCCCGGTCAGAAAAAGCGCCCTGGCAGGACAGCTTTTATACTGGTATCTGTGGATAAACCGGGAGATTAATTCATATATTTCATGAGGAAGCAGTCATTCAGGGAAAGTTTATATTCAGTAGCAATAACTTGAGGCATAGCAATAGGATTATCTGAAATATTCAGTCTTTAGGCCCTGTCAGAAAAAGCGCCCTGGCAGGACAGGTTTTTTACTGGTATCTGTGGATAAACCGGGAGATTAATTCATATATTTCATGAGGAAGCAGTCATTCAGGGAAAGTTTATATTCAGTAGCAATAACTTGAGGCATAGCAATAGGATTATCTGAAATATTCAGTCTTTAGGCCCGGTCAGAAAAAGCGCCCTGGCAGGACAGGTTTTATACTGGTATCTGTGGATAAACCGGGAGATTAATTCATATATTTCATGAGGAAGCAGTCATTCAGGGAAAGTTTATATTCAGTAGCAATAACTTGAGGCATAGCAATAGGATTATCTGAAATATTCAGTCTTTAGGCCCGATAAGAAAAAGCGCCCTGGCAGGACAGGTTTTTTACTGGTATCTGTGGATAAACCGGGAGATTAATTCATATATTTCATGAGGAAGCAGTCATTCAGGGAAAGTTTATATTCAGTAGCAATAACTTGAGGCATAGCAATAGGATTATCTGAAATATTCAGTCTTTAGGCCCGGTCAGAAAAAGCGCCCTGGCAGGACAGGTTTTTTACTGGTATCTGTGGATAAACCGGGAGATTAATTCATATATTTCATGAGGAAGCAGTCATTCAGGGAAAGTTTATATTCAGTAGCAATAACTTGAGGCATAGCAATAGGATTATCTGAAATATTCAGTCTTTAGGCCCGATAAGAAAAAGCGCCCTGGCAGGACAGGTTTTTTACTGGTATCTGTGGATAAACCGGGAGATTAATTCATATATTTCATGAGGAAGCAGTCATTCAGGGAAAGTTTATATTCAGTAGAAATAACTTGAGGCATAGCAATAGGATTATCTGAAATATTCAGTCTTTAGGCCCGATAAGAAAAAGCGCCCTGGCAGGACAGGTTTTTTACTGGTATCTGTGGATAAACCGGGAGATTAATTCATATCTTTCATGAGGAAGCAGTCATTCAGGGAAAGTTTATATTCAGTAGAAATAACTTGAGGCATAGCAATAGGATTATCTGAAATATTCAGTCTTTAGGCCCGGTCAGAAAAAGCGCCCTGGCAGGACAGGTTTTTTACTGGTATCTGTGGATAAACCGGGAGATTAATTCATATATTTCATGAGGAAGCAGTCATTCAGGGAAAGTTTATATTCAGTAGAAATAACTTGAGGCATAGCAATAGGATTATCTGAAATATTCAGTCTTTAGGCCCGGTCAGAAAAAGCGCCCTGGCAGGACAGGTTTTATACTGGTATCTGTGGATAAACCGGGAGATTAATTCATATATTTCATGAGGAAGCAGTCATTCAGGGAAAGTTTATATTCAGTAGAAATAACTTGAGGCATAGCAATAGGATTATCTGAAATATTCAGTCTTTAGGCCCGGTCAGAAAAAGCGCCCTGGCAGGACAGGTTTTATACTGGTATCTGTGGATAAACCGGGAGATTAATTCATATATTTCATGAGGAAGCAGTCATTCAGGGAAAGTTTATATTCAGTAGCAATAACTTGAGGCATAGCAATAGGATTATCTGAAATATTCAGTCTTTAGGCCCGGTCAGAAAAAGCGCCCTGGCAGGACAGGTTTTTTACTGGTATCTGTGGATAAACCGGGAGATTAATTCATATATTTCATGAGGAAGCAGTCATTCAGGGAAAGTTTATATTCAGTAGCAATAACTTGAGGCATAGCAATAGGATTATCTGAAATATTCAGTCTTTAGGCCCGGTCAGAAAAAGCGCCCTGGCAGGACAGGTTTTATACTGGTATCTGTGGATAAACCGGGAGATTAATTCATATATTTCATGAGGAAGCAGTCATTCAGGGAAAGTTTATATTCAGTAGCAATAACTTGAGGCATAGCAATAGGATTATCTGAAATATTCAGTCTTTAGGCCCGGTCAGAAAAAGCGCCCTGGCAGGACAGGTTTTTTACTGGTATCTGTGGATAAACCGGGAGATTAATTCATATATTTCATGAGGAAGCAGTCATTCAGGGAAAGTTTATATTCAGTAGCAATAACTTGAGGCATAGCAATAGGATTATCTGAAATATTCAGTCTTTAGGCCCGGTCAGAAAAAGCGCCCTGGCAGGACAGGTTTTATACTGGTATCTGTGGATAAACCGGGAGATTAATTCATATATTTCATGAGGAAGCAGTCATTCAGGGAAAGTTTATATTCAGTAGCAATAACTTGAGGCATAGCAATAGGATTATCTGAAATATTCAGTCTTTAGGCCCGGTCAGAAAAAGCGCCCTGGCAGGACAGGTTTTTTACTGGTATCTGTGGATAAACCGGGAGATTAATTCATATATTTCATGAGGAAGCAGTCATTCAGGAAAAGTTTATATTCAGTAGCAATAACTTGAGGCATAGCAATAGGATTATCTGAAATATTCAGTCTTTAGGCCCGGTCAGAAAAAGCGCCCTGGCAGGACAGGTTTTTTACTGGTATCTGTGGATAAACCGGGAGATTAATTCATATATTTCATGAGGAAGCAGTCATTCAGGGAAAGTTTATATTCAGTAGCAATAACTTGAGGCATAGCAATAGGATTATCTGAAATATTCAGTCTTTAGGCCCGGTCAGAAAAAGCGCCCTGGCAGGACAGCTTTTATACTGGTATCTGTGGATAAACCGGGAGATTAATTCATATATTTCATGAGGAAGCAGTCATTCAGGGAAAGTTTATATTCAGTAGCAATAACTTGAGGCATATCAATAGGATTATCTGAAATATTCAGTCTTTAGGCCCGGTCAGAAAAAGCGCCCTGGCAGGACAGGTTTTATACTGGTATCTGTGGATAAACCGGGAGATTAATTCATATATTTCATGAGGAAGCAGTCATTCAGGGAAAGTTTATATTCAGTAGAAATAACTTGAGGCATAGCAATAGGATTATCTGAAATATTCAGTCTTTAGGCCCGGTCAGAAAAAGCGCCCTGGCAGGACAGGTTTTATACTGGTATCTGTGGATAAACCGGGAGATTAATTCATATATTTCATGAGGAAGCAGTCATTCAGGGAAAGTTTATATTCAGTAGCAATAACTTGAGGCATAGCAATAGGATTATCTGAAATATTCAGTCTTTAGGCCCGGTCAGAAAAAGCGCCCTGGCAGGACAGGTTTTTTACTGGTATCTGTGGATAAACCGGGAGATTAATTCATATATTTCATGAGGAAGCAGTCATTCAGGGAAAGTTTATATTCAGTAGAAATTACTTGAGGCATAGCAATAGGATTATCTGAAATATTCAGTCTTTAGGCCCGGTCAGAAAAAGCGCCCTGGCAGGACAGCTTTTATACTGGTATCTGTGGATAAACCGGGAGATTAATTCAATTATTTCATGAGAAAGCAGTCATTCAGGGAAAGTTTATATTCAGTAGCAATAACTTGAGGCATAGCAATAGGATTATCTGAAATATTCAGTCTTTAGGCCCGGTCAGAAAAAGCGCCCTGGCAGGACAGGTTTTATACTGGTATCTGTGGATAAACCGGGAGATTAATTCATATATTTCATGAGGAAGCAGTCATTCAGGGAAAGTTTATATTCAGTAGCAATAACTTGAGGCATAGCAATAGGATTATCTGAAATATTCAGTCTTTAGGCCCGGTCAGAAAAAGCGCCCTGGCAGGACAGCTTTTATACTGGTATCTGTGGATAAACCGGGAGATTAATTCATATATTTCATGAGGAAGCAGTCATTCAGGGAAAGTTTATATTCAGTAGAAATAACTTGAGGCATAGCAATAGGATTATCTGAAATATTCAGTCTTTAGGCCCGATAAGAAGAAGCGCCCTGGCAGGACAGGTTTTATACTGGTATCTGTGGATAAACAGGGAGATTAATTCATATATTTCATGAGGAAGCAGTCATTCAGGGAAAGTTTATATTCAGTAGAAATAACTTGAGGCATAGCAATAGGATTATCTGAAATATTCAGTCTTTAGGCCCGATAAGAAGAAGCGCCCTGGCAGGACAGGTTTTTTACTGGTATCTGTGGATAAACCGGGAGATTAATTCATATATTTCATGAGGAAGCAGTCATTCAGGGAAAGTTTATATTCAGTAGAAATTACTTGAGGCATAGCAATAGGATTATCTGAAATATTCAGTCTTTAGGCCCGGTCAGAAAAAGCGCCCTGGCAGGACAGGTTTTATACTGGTATCTGTGGATAAACAGGGAGATTAATTCATATATTTCATGAGGAAGCAGTCATTCAGGGAAAGTTTATATTCAGTAGAAATAACTTGAGGCATAGCAATAGGATTATCTGAAATATTCAGTCTTTAGGCCCGGTCAGAAAAAGCGCCCTGGCAGGACAGGTTTTTTACTGGTATCTGTGGATAAACCGGGAGATTAATTCATATATTTCATGAGGAAGCAGTCATTCAGGGAAAGTTTATATTCAGTAGAAATAACTTGAGGCATAGCAATAGGATTATCTGAAATATTCAGTCTTTAGGCCCGGTCAGAAAAAGCGCCCTGGCAGGACAGGTTTTTTACTGGTATCTGTGGATAAACCGGGAGATTAATTCATATATTTCATGAGGAAGCAGTCATTCAGGGAAAGTTTATATTCAGTAGCAATAACTTGAGGCATAGCAATAGGATTATCTGAAATATTCAGTCTTTAGGCCCGGTCAGAAAAAGCGCCCTGGCAGGACAGGTTTTTTACTGGTATCTGTGGATAAACCGGGAGATTAATTCAATTATTTCATGAGAAAGCAGTCATTCAGGGAAAGTTTATATTCAGTAGCAATAACTTGAGGCATAGCAATAGGATTATCTGAAATATTCAGTCTTTAGGCCCGGTCAGAAAAAGCGCCCTGGCAGGACAGGTTTTATACTGGTATCTGTGGATAAACCGGGAGATTAATTCATATATTTCATGAAGAAGCAGTCATTCAGGGAAAGTTTATATTCAGTAGCAATAACTTGAGGCATAGCAATAGGATTATCTGAAATATTCAGTCTTTAGGCCCGGTCAGAAAAAGCGCCCTGGCAGGACAGGTTTTATACTGGTATCTGTGGATAAACCGGGAGATTAATTCAATTATTTCATGAGAAAGCAGTCATTCAGGGAAAGTTTATATTCAGTAGAAATAACTTGAGGCATAGCAATAGGATTATCTGAAATATTCAGTCTTTAGGCCCGATAAGAAAAAGCGCCCTGGCAGGACAGGTTTTTTACTGGTATCTGTGGATGAACCGGGAGATTAATTCATATATTTCATGAGGAAGCAGTCATTCAGGGAAAGTTTATATTCAGTAGCAATAACTTGAGGCATAGCAATAGGATTATCTGAAATATTCAGTCTTTAGGCCCGGTCAGAAAAAGCGCCCTGGCAGGACAGCTTTTATACTGGTATCTGTGGATAAACCGGGAGATTAATTCAATTATTTCATGAGAAAGCAGTCATTCAGGGAAAGTTTATATTCAGTAGCAATAACTTGAGGCATAGCAATAGGATTATCTGAAATATTCAGTCTTTAGGCCCGGTCAGAAAAAGCGCCCTGGCAGGACAGGTTTTTTACTGGTATCTGTGGATAAACCGGGAGATTAATTCAATTATTTCATGAGAAAGCAGTCATTCAGGGAAAGTTTATATTCAGTAGCAATAACTTGAGGCATAGCAATAGGATTATCTGAAATATTCAGTCTTTAGGCCCGGTCAGAAAAAGCGCCCTGGCAGGACAGCTTTTATACTGGTATCTGTGGATAAACCGGGAGATTAATTCATATATTTCATGAGGAAGCAGTCATTCAGGGAAAGTTTATATTCAGTAGCAATAACTTGAGGCATAGCAATAGGATTATCTGAAATATTCAGTCTTTAGGCCCGGTCAGAAAAAGCGCCCTGGCAGGACAGCTTTTATACTGGTATCTGTGGATAAACCGGGAGATTAATTCATATATTTCATGAGGAAGCAGTCATTCAGGGAAAGTTTATATTCAGTAGCAATAACTTGAGGCATAGCAATAGGATTATCTGAAATATTCAGTCTTTAGGCCCGGTCAGAAAAAGCGCCCTGGCAGGACAGGTTTTATACTGGTATCTGTGGATAAACAGGGAGATTAATTCAATTATTTCATGAGAAAGCAGTCATTCAGGGAAAGTTTATATTCAGTAGCAATAACTTGAGGCATAGCAATAGGATTATCTGAAATATTCAGTCTTTAGGCCCGGTCAGAAAAAGCGCCCTGGCAGGACAGGTTTTTTACTGGTATCTGTGGATAAACCGGGAGATTAATTCATATATTTCATGAGGAAGCAGTCATTCAGGGAAAGTTTATATTCAGTAGCAATAACTTGAGGCTTAGCAATAGGATTATCTGAAATATTCAGTCTTTAGGCCCGGTCAGAAAAAGCGCCCTGGCAGGACAGGTTTTATACTGGTATCTGTGGATAAACAGGGAGATTAATTCATATATTTCATGAGGAAGCAGTCATTCAGGGAAAGTTTATATTCAGTAGCAATAACTTGAGGCTTAGCAATAGGATTATCTGAAATATTCAGTCTTTAGGCCCGATAAGAAAAAGCGCCCTGGCAGGACAGGTTTTATACTGGTATCTGTGGATAAACAGGGAGATTAATTCAATTATTTCATGAGAAAGCAGTCATTCAGGGAAAGTTTATATTCAGTAGCAATAACTTGAGGCTTAGCAATAGGATTATCTGAAATATTCAGTCTTTAGGCCCGGTCAGAAAAAGCGCCCTGGCAGGACAGCTTTTATACTGGTATCTGTGGATAAACCGGGAGATTAATTCATATATTTCATGAGGAAGCAGTCATTCAGGGAAAGTTTATATTCAGTAGCAATAACTTGAGGCTTAGCAATAGGATTATCTGAAATATTCAGTCTTTAGGCCCGATAAGAAAAAGCGCCCTGGCAGGACAGGTTTTTTACTGGTATCTGTGGATAAACCGGGAGATTAATTCATATATTTCATGAGGAAGCAGTCATTCAGGGAAAGTTTATATTCAGTAGCAATAACTTGAGGCATAGCAATAGGATTATCTGAAATATTCAGTCTTTAGGCCCGGTCAGAAAAAGCGCCCTGGCAGGACAGCTTTTATACTGGTATCTGTGGATAAACCGGGAGATTAATTCATATATTTCATGAGGAAGCAGTCATTCAGGGAAAGTTTATATTCAGTAGAAATAACTTGAGGCATAGCAATAGGATTATCTGAAATATTCAGTCTTTAGGCCCGATAAGAAAAAGCGCCCTGGCAGGACAGGTTTTTTACTGGTATCTGTGGATAAACCGGGAGATTAATTCATATATTTCATGAGGAAGCAGTCATTCAGGGAAAGTTTATATTCAGTAGCAATAACTTGAGGCATAGCAATAGGATTATCTGAAATATTCAGTCTTTAGGCCCGGTCAGAAAAAGCGCCCTGGCAGGACAGGTTTTTTACTGGTATCTGTGGATAAACCGGGAGATTAATTCATATATTTCATGAGGAAGCAGTCATTCAGGGAAAGTTTATATTCAGTAGAAATAACTTGAGGCATAGCAATAGGATTATCTGAAATATTCAGTCTTTAGGCCCGGTCAGAAAAAGCGCCCTGGCAGGACAGCTTTTATACTGGTATCTGTGGATAAACCGGGAGATTAATTCATATATTTCATGAGGAAGCAGTCATTCAGGGAAAGTTTATATTCAGTAGAAATAACTTGAGGCATAGCAATAGGATTATCTGAAATATTCAGTCTTTAGGCCCGATAAGAAAAAGCGCCCTGGCAGGACAGGTTTTTTACTGGTATCTGTGGATAAACCGGGAGATTAATTCATATATTTCATGAGGAAGCAGTCATTCAGGGAAAGTTTATATTCAGTAGCAATAACTTGAGGCATAGCAATAGGATTATCTGAAATATTCAGTCTTTAGGCCCGGTCAGAAAAAGCGCCCTGGCAGGACAGGTTTTTTACTGGTATCTGTGGATAAACCGGGAGATTAATTCAATTATTTCATGAGAAAGCAGTCATTCAGGGAAAGTTTATATTCAGTAGCAATAACTTGAGGCATAGCAATAGGATTATCTGAAATATTCAGTCTTTAGGCCCGGTCAGAAAAAGCGCCCTGGCAGGACAGGTTTTATACTGGTATCTGTGGATAAACCGTGAGATTAATTCATATATTTCATGAAGAAGCAGTCATTCAGGGAAAGTTTATATTCAGTAGCAATAACTTGAGGCATAGCAATAGGATTATCTGAAATATTCAGTCTTTAGGCCCGGTCAGAAAAAGCGCCCTGGCAGGACAGGTTTTATACTGGTATCTGTGGATAAACCGGGAGATTAATTCAATTATTTCATGAGAAAGCAGTCATTCAGGGAAAGTTTATATTCAGTAGAAATAACTTGAGGCATAGCAATAGGATTATCTGAAATATTCAGTCTTTAGGCCCGATAAGAAAAAGCGCCCTGGCAGGACAGGTTTTTTACTGGTATCTGTGGATGAACCGGGAGATTAATTCATATATTTCATGAGGAAGCAGTCATTCAGGGAAAGTTTATATTCAGTAGCAATAACTTGAGGCATAGCAATAGGATTATCTGAAATATTCAGTCTTTAGGCCCGGTCAGAAAAAGCGCCCTGGCAGGACAGCTTTTATACTGGTATCTGTGGATAAACCGGGAGATTAATTCAATTATTTCATGAGAAAGCAGTCATTCAGGGAAAGTTTATATTCAGTAGCAATAACTTGAGGCTTAGCAATAGGATTATCTGAAATATTCAGTCTTTAGGCCCGGTCAGAAAAAGCGCCCTGGCAGGACAGCTTTTATACTGGTATCTGTGGATAAACCGGGAGATTAATTCATATATTTCATGAGGAAGCAGTCATTCAGGGAAAGTTTATATTCAGTAGCAATAACTTGAGGCATAGCAATAGGATTATCTGAAATATTCAGTCTTTAGGCCCGGTCAGAAAAAGCGCCCTGGCAGGACAGGTTTTATACTGGTATCTGTGGATAAACAGGGAGATTAATTCAATTATTTCATGAGAAAGCAGTCATTCAGGGAAAGTTTATATTCAGTAGCAATAACTTGAGGCATAGCAATAGGATTATCTGAAATATTCAGTCTTTAGGCCCGGTCAGAAAAAGCGCCCTGGCAGGACAGGTTTTATACTGGTATCTGTGGATAAACAGGGAGATTAATTCATATATTTCATGAGGAAGCAGTCATTCAGGGAAAGTTTATATTCAGTAGCAATAACTTGAGGCTTAGCAATAGGATTATCTGAAATATTCAGTCTTTAGGCCCGATAAGAAAAAGCGCCCTGGCAGGACAGGTTTTATACTGGTATCTGTGGATAAACAGGGAGATTAATTCAATTATTTCATGAGAAAGCAGTCATTCAGGGAAAGTTTATATTCAGTAGCAATAACTTGAGGCATAGCAATAGGATTATCTGAAATATTCAGTCTTTAGGCCCGGTCAGAAAAAGCGCCCTGGCAGGACAGGTTTTTTACTGGTATCTGTGGATAAACCGGGAGATTAATTCATATATTTCATGAGGAAGCAGTCATTCAGGGAAAGTTTATATTCAGTAGCAATAACTTGAGGCTTAGCAATAGGATTATCTGAAATATTCAGTCTTTAGGCCCGGTCAGAAAAAGCGCCCTGGCAGGACAGGTTTTATACTGGTATCTGTGGATAAACAGGGAGATTAATTCATATATTTCATGAGGAAGCAGTCATTCAGGGAAAGTTTATATTCAGTAGCAATAACTTGAGGCTTAGCAATAGGATTATCTGAAATATTCAGTCTTTAGGCCCGATAAGAAAAAGCGCCCTGGCAGGACAGGTTTTATACTGGTATCTGTGGATAAACAGGGAGATTAATTCAATTATTTCATGAGAAAGCAGTCATTCAGGGAAAGTTTATATTCAGTAGCAATAACTTGAGGCTTAGCAATAGGATTATCTGAAATATTCAGTCTTTAGGCCCGGTCAGAAAAAGCGCCCTGGCAGGACAGGTTTTTTACTGGTATCTGTGGATAAACCGGGAGATTAATTCATATATTTCATGAGGAAGCAGTCATTCAGGGAAAGTTTATATTCAGTAGCAATAACTTGAGGCTTAGCAATAGGATTATCTGAAATATTCAGTCTTTAGGCCCGATAAGAAAAAGCGCCCTGGCAGGACAGGTTTTTTACTGGTATCTGTGGATAAACCGGGAGATTAATTCATATATTTCATGAGGAAGCAGTCATTCAGGGAAAGTTTATATTCAGTAGCAATAACTTGAGGCTTAGCAATAGGATTATCTGAAATATTCAGTCTTTAGGCCCGGTCAGAAAAAGCGCCCTGGCAGGACAGCTTTTATACTGGTATCTGTGGATAAACCGGGAGATTAATTCATATATTTCATGAGGAAGCAGTCATTCAGGGAAAGTTTATATTCAGTAGAAATAACTTGAGGCATAGCAATAGGATTATCTGAAATATTCATTCTTTAGGCCCGATAAGAAAAAGCGCCCTGGCAGGACAGGTTTTTTACTGGTATCTGTGGATAAACCGGGAGATTAATTCATATATTTCATGAGGAAGCAGTCATTCAGGGAAAGTTTATATTCAGTAGCAATAACTTGAGGCATAGCAATAGGATTATCTGAAATATTCAGTCTTTAGGCCCGGTCAGAAAAAGCGCCCTGGCAGGACAGGTTTTTTACTGGTATCTGTGGATAAACCGGGAGATTAATTCATATATTTCATGAGGAAGCAGTCATTCAGGGAAAGTTTATATTCAGTAGAAATAACTTGAGGCATAGCAATAGGATTATCTGAAATATTCAGTCTTTAGGCCCGATAAGAAAAAGCGCCCTGGCAGGACAGGTTTTTTACTGGTATCTGTGGATAAACCGGGAGATTAATTCATATATTTCATGAGGAAGCAGTCATTCAGGGAAAGTTTATATTCAGTAGCAATAACTTGAGGCATAGCAATAGGATTATCTGAAATATTCAGTCTTTAGGCCCGGTCAGAAAAAGCGCCCTGGCAGGACAGCTTTTATACTGGTATCTGTGGATAAACCGGGAGATTAATTCATATATTTCATGAGGAAGCAGTCATTCAGGGAAAGTTTATATTCAGTAGCAATAACTTGAGGCATAGCAATAGGATTATCTGAAATATTCAGTCTTTAGGCCCGGTCAGAAAAAGCGCCCTGGCAGGACAGGTTTTTTACTGGTATCTGTGGATAAACCGGGAGATTAATTCATATATTTCATGAGGAAGCAGTCATTCAGGGAAAGTTTATATTCAGTAGAAATAACTTGAGGCATAGCAATAGGATTATCTGAAATATTCAGTCTTTAGGCCCGATAAGAAAAAGCGCCCTGGCAGGACAGGTTTTTTACTGGTATCTGTGGATAAACCGGGAGATTAATTCATATATTTCATGAGGAAGCAGTCATTCAGGGAAAGTTTATATTCAGTAGCAATAACTTGAGGCATAGCAATAGGATTATCTGAAATATTCAGTCTTTAGGCCCGGTCAGAAAAAGCGCCCTGGCAGGACAGGTTTTTTACTGGTATCTGTGGATAAACCGGGAGATTAATTCATATATTTCATGAGGAAGCAGTCATTCAGGGAAAGTTTATATTCAGTAGCAATAACTTGAGGCATAGCAATAGGATTATCTGAAATATTCAGTCTTTAGGCCCGGTCAGAAAAAGCGCCCTGGCAGGACAGGTTTTTTACTGGTATCTGTGGATAAACCGGGAGATTAATTCATATATTTCATGAGGAAGCAGTCATTCAGGGAAAGTTTATATTCAGTAGCAATAACTTGAGGCATAGCAATAGGATTATCTGAAATATTCAGTCTTTAGGCCCGGTCAGAAAAAGCGCCCTGGCAGGACAGCTTTTATACTGGTATCTGTGGATAAACCGGGAGATTAATTCATATATTTCATGAGGAAGCAGTCATTCAGGAAAAGTTTATATTCAGTAGCAATAACTTGAGGCATAGCAATAGGATTATCTGAAATATTCAGTCTTTAGGCCCGGTCAGAAAAAGCGCCCTGGCAGGACAGGTTTTTTACTGGTATCTGTGGATAAACCGGGAGATTAATTCATATATTTCATGAGGAAGCAGTCATTCAGGGAAAGTTTATATTCAGTAGCAATAACTTGAGGCATAGCAATAGGATTATCTGAAATATTCAGTCTTTAGGCCCGGTCAGAAAAAGCGCCCTGGCAGGACAGGTTTTTTACTGGTATCTGTGGATAAACCGGGAGATTAATTCATATATTTCATGAGGAAGCAGTCATTCAGGGAAAGTTTATATTCAGTAGCAATAACTTGAGGCATAGCAATAGGATTATCTGAAATATTCAGTCTTTAGGCCCGATAAGAAAAAGCGCCCTGGCAGGACAGGTTTTTTACTGGTATCTGTGGATAAACCGGGAGATTAATTCATATATTTCATGAGGAAGCAGTCATTCAGGGAAAGTTTATATTCAGTAGCAATAACTTGAGGCATAGCAATAGGATTATCTGAAATATTCAGTCTTTAGGCCCGGTCAGAAAAAGCGCCCTGGCAGGACAGGTTTTATACTGGTATCTGTGGATAAACCGGGAGATTAATTCATATATTTCATGAGGAAGCAGTCATTCAGGGAAAGTTTATATTCAGTAGCAATAACTTGAGGCATAGCAATAGGATTATCTGAAATATTCAGTCTTTAGGCCCGGTCAGAAAAAGCGCCCTGGCAGGACAGGTTTTTTACTGGTATCTGTGGATAAACCGGGAGATTAATTCATATATTTCATGAGGAAGCAGTCATTCAGGGAAAGTTTATATTCAGTAGCAATAACTTGAGGCATAGCAATAGGATTATCTGAAATATTCAGTCTTTAGGCCCGGTCAGAAAAAGCGCCCTGGCAGGACAGGTTTTTTACTGGTATCTGTGGATAAACCGGGAGATTAATTCATATATTTCATGAGGAAGCAGTCATTCAGGGAAAGTTTATATTCAGTAGCAATAACTTGAGGCATAGCAATAGGATTATCTGAAATATTCAGTCTTTAGGCCCGGTCAGAAAAAGCGCCCTGGCAGGACAGGTTTTATACTGGTATCTGTGGATAAACCGGGAGATTAATTCATATATTTCATGAGGAAGCAGTCATTCAGGGAAAGTTTATATTCAGTAGCAATAACTTGAGGCATAGCAATAGGATTATCTGAAATATTCAGTCTTTAGGCCCGGTCAGAAAAAGCGCCCTGGCAGGACAGGTTTTTTACTGGTATCTGTGGATAAACCGGGAGATTAATTCATATATTTCATGAGGAAGCAGTCATTCAGGGAAAGTTTATATTCAGTAGCAATAACTTGAGGCATAGCAATAGGATTATCTGAAATATTCAGTCTTTAGGCCCGGTCAGAAAAAGCGCCCTGGCAGGACAGGTTTTATACTGGTATCTGTGGATAAACCGGGAGATTAATTCATATATTTCATGAGGAAGCAGTCATTCAGGGAAAGTTTATATTCAGTAGCAATAACTTGAGGCATAGCAATAGGATTATCTGAAATATTCAGTCTTTAGGCCCGGTCAGAAAAAGCGCCCTGGCAGGACAGGTTTTATACTGGTATCTGTGGATAAACCGGGAGATTAATTCATATATTTCATGAGGAAGCAGTCATTCAGGGAAAGTTTATATTCAGTAGAAATAACTTGAGGCATAGCAATAGGATTATCTGAAATATTCAGTCTTTAGGCCCGGTCAGAAAAAGCGCCCTGGCAGGACAGCTTTTATACTGGTATCTGTGGATAAACCGGGAGATTAATTCATATATTTCATGAGGAAGCAGTCATTCAGGGAAAGTTTATATTCAGTAGAAATAACTTGAGGCATAGCAATAGGATTATCTGAAATATTCAGTCTTTAGGCCCGGTCAGAAAAAGCGCCCTGGCAGGACAGGTTTTTTACTGGTATCTGTGGATAAACCGGGAGATTAATTCATATATTTCATGAGGAAGCAGTCATTCAGGGAAAGTTTATATTCAGTAGAAATAACTTGAGGCATAGCAATAGGATTATCTGAAATATTCAGTCTTTAGGCCCGGTCAGAAAAAGCGCCCTGGCAGGACAGGTTTTATACTGGTATCTGTGGATAAACCGGGAGATTAATTCATATATTTCATGAGGAAGCAGTCATTCAGGGAAAGTTTATATTCAGTAGCAATAACTTGAGGCATAGCAATAGGATTATCTGAAATATTCAGTCTTTAGGCCCGGTCAGAAAAAGCGCCCTGGCAGGACAGGTTTTATACTGGTATCTGTGGATAAACCGGGAGATTAATTCATATATTTCATGAGGAAGCAGTCATTCAGGGAAAGTTTATATTCAGTAGAAATAACTTGAGGCATAGCAATAGGATTATCTGAAATATTCAGTCTTTAGGCCCGGTCAGAAAAAGCGCCCTGGCAGGACAGGTTTTATACTGGTATCTGTGGATAAACCGGGAGATTAATTCATATATTTCATGAGGAAGCAGTCATTCAGGGAAAGTTTATATTCAGTAGCAATAACTTGAGGCATAGCAATAGGATTATCTGAAATATTCAGTCTTTAGGCCCGGTCAGAAAAAGCGCCCTGGCAGGACAGGTTTTTTACTGGCATCTGTGGATAAACCGGGAGATTAATTCATATATTTCATGAGGAAGCAGTCATTCAGGGAAAGTTTATATTCAGTAGCAATAACTTGAGGCATAGCAATAGGATTATCTGAAATATTCAGTCTTTAGGCCCGGTCAGAAAAAGCGCCCTGGCAGGACAGGTTTTATACTGGTATCTGTGGATAAACCGGGAGATTAATTCATATATTTCATGAGGAAGCAGTCATTCAGGGAAAGTTTATATTCAGTAGCAATAACTTGAGGCATAGCAATAGGATTATCTGAAATATTCAGTCTTTAGGCCCGGTCAGAAAAAGCGCCCTGGCAGGACAGGTTTTTTACTGGTATCTGTGGATAAACCGGGAGATTAATTCATATATTTCATGAGGAAGCAGTCATTCAGGGAAAGTTTATATTCAGTAGCAATAACTTGAGGCATAGCAATAGGATTATCTGAAATATTCAGTCTTTAGGCCCGGTCAGAAAAAGCGCCCTGGCAGGACAGGTTTTATACTGGTATCTGTGGATAAACCGGGAGATTAATTCATATATTTCATGAGGAAGCAGTCATTCAGGGAAAGTTTATATTCAGTAGCAATAACTTGAGGCATAGCAATAGGATTATCTGAAATATTCAGTCTTTAGGCCCGGTCAGAAAAAGCGCCCTGGCAGGACAGGTTTTTTACTGGCATCTGTGGATAAACCGGGAGATTAATTCATATATTTCATGAGGAAGCAGTCATTCAGGGAAAGTTTATATTCAGTAGCAATAACTTGAGGCATAGCAATAGGATTATCTGAAATATTCAGTCTTTAGGCCCGGTCAGAAAAAGCGCCCTGGCAGGACAGGTTTTATACTGGTATCTGTGGATAAACCGGGAGATTAATTCATATATTTCATGAGGAAGCAGTCATTCAGGGAAAGTTTATATTCAGTAGCAATAACTTGAGGCATAGCAATAGGATTATCTGAAATATTCAGTCTTTAGGCCCGGTCAGAAAAAGCGCCCTGGCAGGACAGGTTTTATACTGGTATCTGTGGATAAACCGGGAGATTAATTCATATATTTCATGAGGAAGCAGTCATTCAGGGAAAGTTTATATTCAGTAGCAATAACTTGAGGCATAGCAATAGGATTATCTGAAATATTCAGTCTTTAGGCCCGGTCAGAAAAAGCGCCCTGGCAGGACAGGTTTTATACTGGTATCTGTGGATAAACCGGGAGATTAATTCATATATTTCATGAGGAAGCAGTCATTCAGGGAAAGTTTATATTCAGTAGCAATAACTTGAGGCATAGCAATAGGATTATCTGAAATATTCAGTCTTTAGGCCCGGTCAGAAAAAGCGCCCTGGCAGGACAGGTTTTATACTGGTATCTGTGGATAAACCGGGAGATTAATTCATATATTTCATGAGGAAGCAGTCATTCAGGGAAAGTTTATATTCAGTAGCAATAACTTGAGGCATAGCAATAGGATTATCTGAAATATTCAGTCTTTAGGCCCGGTCAGAAAAAGCGCCCTGGCAGGACAGGTTTTTTACTGGTATCTGTGGATAAACCGGGAGATTAATTCATATATTTCATGAGGAAGCAGTCATTCAGGGAAAGTTTATATTCAGTAGAAATAACTTGAGGCATAGCAATAGGATTATCTGAAATATTCAGTCTTTAGGCCCGGTCAGAAAAAGCGCCCTGGCAGGACAGGTTTTTTACTGGTATCTGTGGATAAACCGGGAGATTAATTCATATATTTCATGAGGAAGCAGTCATTCAGGGAAAGTTTATATTCAGTAGCAATAACTTGAGGCATAGCAATAGGATTATCTGAAATATTCAGTCTTTAGGCCCGGTCAGAAAAAGCGCCCTGGCAGGACAGGTTTTTTACTGGCATCTGTGGATAAACCGGGAGATTAATTCATATATTTCATGAGGAAGCAGTCATTCAGGGAAAGTTTATATTCAGTAGCAATAACTTGAGGCATAGCAATAGGATTATCTGAAATATTCAGTCTTTAGGCCCGGTCAGAAAAAGCGCCCTGGCAGGACAGGTTTTATACTGGTATCTGTGGATAAACCGGGAGATTAATTCATATATTTCATGAGGAAGCAGTCATTCAGGGAAAGTTAATATTCAGTAGCAATAACTTGAGGCATAGCAATAGGATTATCTGAAATATTCAGTCTTTAGGCCCGGTCAGAAAAAGCGCCCTGGCAGGACAGGTTTTTTACTGGTATCTGTGGATAAACCGGGAGATTAATTCATATATTTCATGAGGAAGCAGTCATTCAGGGAAAGTTTATATTCAGTAGCAATAACTTGAGGCATAGCAATAGGATTATCTGAAATATTCAGTCTTTAGGCCCGGTCAGAAAAAGCGCCCTGGCAGGACAGGTTTTATACTGGTATCTGTGGTAAAACCGGGAGATTAATTCATATATTTCATGAGGAAGCAGTCATTCAGGGAAAGTTTATATTCAGTAGCAATAACTTGAGGCATAGCAATAGGATTATCTGAAATATTCAGTCTTTAGGCCCGGTCAGAAAAAGCGCCCTGGCAGGACAGGTTTTTTACTGGTATCTGTGGATAAACCGGGAGATTAATTCATATATTTCATGAGGAAGCAGTCATTCAGGGAAAGTTTATATTCAGTAGCAATATCTTGAGGCATAGCAATAGGATTATCTGAAATATTCAGTCTTTAGGCCCGGTCAGAAAAAGCGCCCTGGCAGGACAGGTTTTTTACTGGTATCTGTGGATAAACCGGGAGATTAATTCATATATTTCATGAGGAAGCAGTCATTCAGGGAAAGTTTATATTCAGTAGCAATAACTTGAGGCATAGCAATAGGATTATCTGAAATATTCAGTCTTTAGGCCCGGTCAGAAAAAGCGCCCTGGCAGGACAGGTTTTTTACTGGTATCTGTGGATAAACCGGGAGATTAATTCATATATTTCATGAGGAAGCAGTCATTCAGGGAAAGTTTATATTCAGTAGCAATAACTTGAGGCATAGCAATAGGATTATCTGAAATATTCAGTCTTTAGGCCCGGTCAGAAAAAGCGCCCTGGCAGGACAGCTTTTATACTGGTATCTGTGGATAAACCGGGAGATTAATTCAATTATTTCATGAGGAAGCAGTCATTCAGGGAAAGTTTATATTCAGTAGCAATAACTTGAGGCATAGCAATAGGATTATCTGAAATATTCAGTCTTTAGGCCCGGTCAGAAAAAGCGCCCTGGCAGGACAGGTTTTTTACTGGTATCTGTGGATAAACCGGGAGATTAATTCATATATTTCATGAGGAAGCAGTCATTCAGGGAAAGTTTATATTCAGTAGCAATAACTTGAGGCATAGCAATAGGATTATCTGAAATATTCAGTCTTTAGGCCCGGTCAGAAAAAGCGCCCTGGCAGGACAGGTTTTTTACTGGTATCTGTGGATAAACCGGGAGATTAATTCATATATTTCATGAGGAAGCAGTCATTCAGGAAAAGTTTATATTCAGTAGCAATAACTTGAGGCATAGCAATAGGATTATCTGAAATATTCAGTCTTTAGGCCCGGTCAGAAAAAGCGCCCTGGCAGGACAGCTTTTATACTGGTATCTGTGGATAAACCGGGAGATTAATTCATATATTTCATGAGGAAGCAGTCATTCAGGGAAAGTTTATATTCAGTAGCAATAACTTGAGGCATAGCAATAGGATTATCTGAAATATTCAGTCTTTAGGCCCGGTCAGAAAAAGCGCCCTGGCAGGACAGGTTTTTTACTGGTATCTGTGGATAAACCGGGAGATTAATTCATATATTTCATGAGGAAGCAGTCATTCAGGAAAAGTTTATATTCAGTAGCAATAACTTGAGGCATAGCAATAGGATTATCTGAAATATTCAGTCTTTAGGCCCGGTCAGAAAAAGCGCCCTGGCAGGACAGGTTTTTTACTGGTATCTGTGGATAAACCGGGAGATTAATTCATATATTTCATGAGGAAGCAGTCATTCAGGGAAAGTTTATATTCAGTAGCAATAACTTGAGGCATAGCAATAGGATTATCTGAAATATTCAGTCTTTAGGCCCGGTCAGAAAAAGCGCCCTGGCAGGACAGCTTTTATACTGGTATCTGTGGATAAACCGGGAGATTAATTCATATATTTCATGAGGAAGCAGTCATTCAGGGAAAGTTTATATTCAGTAGCAATAACTTGAGGCATATCAATAGGATTATCTGAAATATTCAGTCTTTAGGCCCGGTCAGAAAAAGCGCCCTGGCAGGACAGGTTTTATACTGGTATCTGTGGATAAACCGGGAGATTAATTCATATATTTCATGAGGAAGCAGTCATTCAGGGAAAGTTTATATTCAGTAGCAATAACTTGAGGCATAGCAATAGGATTATCTGAAATTTTCAGTCTTTAGGCCCGGTCAGAAAAAGCGCCCTGGCAGGACAGGTTTTTTACTGGTATCTGTGGATAAACCGGGAGATTAATTCATATATTTCATGAGGAAGCAGTCATTCAGGGAAAGTTTATATTCAGTAGCAATAACTTGAGGCATAGCAATAGGATTATCTGAAATTTTCAGTCTTTAGGCCCGGTCAGAAAAAGCGCCCTGGCAGGACAGCTTTTATACTGGTATCTGTGGATAAACCGGGAGATTAATTCATATATTTCATGAGGAAGCAGTCATTCAGGAAAAGTTTATATTCAGTAGCAATAACTTGAGGCATAGCAATAGGATTATCTGAAATATTCAGTCTTTAGGCCCGGTCAGAAAAAGCGCCCTGGCAGGACAGGTTTTTTACTGGTATCTGTGGATAAACCGGGAGATTAATTCATATATTTCATGAGGAAGCAGTCATTCAGGGAAAGTTTATATTCAGTAGCAATAACTTGAGGCATAGCAATAGGATTATCTGAAATATTCAGTCTTTAGGCCCGGTCAGAAAAAGCGCCCTGGCAGGACAGGTTTTATACTGGTATCTGTGGATAAACCGGGAGATTAATTCATATATTTCATGAGGAAGCAGTCATTCAGGGAAAGTTTATATTCAGTAGCAATAACTTGAGGCATAGCAATAGGATTATCTGAAATATTCAGTCTTTAGGCCCGGTCAGAAAAAGCGCCCTGGCAGGACAGGTTTTTTACTGGTATCTGTGGATAAACCGGGAGATTAATTCATATATTTCATGAGGAAGCAGTCATTCAGGGAAAGTTTATATTCAGTAGCAATATCTTGAGGCATAGCAATAGGATTATCTGAAATATTCAGTCTTTAGGCCCGGTCAGAAAAAGCGCCCTGGCAGGACAGCTTTTATACTGGTATCTGTGGATAAACCGGGAGATTAATTCATATATTTCATGAGGAAGCAGTCATTCAGGGAAAGTTTATATTCAGTAGCAATAACTTGAGGCATAGCAATAGGATTATCTGAAATTTTCAGTCTTTAGGCCCGGTCAGAAAAAGCGCCCTGGCAGGACAGGTTTTTTACTGGTATCTGTGGATAAACCGGGAGATTAATTCATATATTTCATGAGGAAGCAGTCATTCAGGGAAAGTTTATATTCAGTAGCAATAACTTGAGGCATAGCAATAGGATTATCTGAAATTTTCAGTCTTTAGGCCCGGTCAGAAAAAGCGCCCTGGCAGGACAGGTTTTTTACTGGTATCTGTGGATAAACCGGGAGATTAATTCATATATTTCATGAGGAAGCAGTCATTCAGGGAAAGTTTATATTCAGTAGCAATAACTTGAGGCATAGCAATAGGATTATCTGAAATATTCAGTCTTTAGGCCCGGTCAGAAAAAGCGCCCTGGCAGGACAGGTTTTTACTGGTATCTGTGGATAAACCGGGAGATTAATTCATATATTTCATGAGGAAGCAGTCATTCAGGGAAAGTTTATATTCAGTAGCAATAACTTGAGGCATAGCAATAGGATTATCTGAAATATTCAGTCTTTAGGCCCGGTCAGAAAAAGCGCCCTGGCAGGACAGGTTTTTTACTGGTATCTGTGGATAAACCGGGAGATTAATTCATATATTTCATGAGGAAGCAGTCATTCAGGGAAAGTTTATATTCAGTAGCAATAACTTGAGGCATAGCAATAGGATTATCTGAAATTTTCAGTCTTTAGGCCCGGTCAGAAAAAGCGCCCTGGCAGGACAGGTTTTTTACTGGTATCTGTGGATAAACCGGGAGATTAATTCATATATTTCATGAGGAAGCAGTCATTCAGGGAAAGTTTATATTCAGTAGCAATAACTTGAGGCATAGCAATAGGATTATCTGAAATATTCAGTCTTTAGGCCCGGTCAGAAAAAGCGCCCTGGCAGGACAGGTTTTTACTGGTATCTGTGGATAAACCGGGAGATTAATTCATATATTTCATGAGGAAGCAGTCATTCAGGGAAAGTTTATATTCAGTAGCAATAACTTGAGGCATAGCAATAGGATTATCTGAAATATTCAGTCTTTAGGCCCGGTCAGAAAAAGCGCCCTGGCAGGACAGGTTTTTTACTGGTATCTGTGGATAAACCGGGAGATTAATTCATATATTTCATGAGGAAGCAGTCATTCAGGGAAAGTTTATATTCAGTAGCAATAACTTGAGGCATAGCAATAGGATTATCTGAAATTTTCAGTCTTTAGGCCCGGTCAGAAAAAGCGCCCTGGCAGGACAGGTTTTTTACTGGTATCTGTGGATAAACCGGGAGATTAATTCATATATTTCATGAGGAAGCAGTCATTCAGGGAAAGTTTATATTCAGTAGCAATAACTTGAGGCATAGCAATAGGATTATCTGAAATATTCAGTCTTTAGGCCCGGTCAGAAAAAGCGCCCTGGCAGGACAGGTTTTTTACTGGTATCTGTGGATAAACCGGGAGATTAATTCATATATTTCATGAGGAAGCAGTCATTCAGGGAAAGTTTATATTCAGTAGCAATAACTTGAGGCATAGCAATAGGATTATCTGAAATATTCAGTCTTTAGGCCCGGTCAGAAAAAGCGCCCTGGCAGGACAGCTTTTATACTGGTATCTGTGGATAAACCGGGAGATTAATTCATATATTTCATGAGGAAGCAGTCATTCAGGGAAAGTTTATATTCAGTAGAAATAACTTGAGGCATAGCAATAGGATTATCTGAAATATTCAGTCTTTAGGCCCGGTCAGAAAAAGCGCCCTGGCAGGACAGGTTTTTTACTGGTATCTGTGGATAAACCGGGAGATTAATTCATATATTTCATGAGGAAGCAGTCATTCAGGGAAAGTTTATATTCAGTAGCAATAACTTGAGGCATAGCAATAGGATTATCAGAAATATTCAGTCTTTAGGCCCGGTCAGAAAAAGCGCCCTGGCAGGACAGGTTTTTTACTGGTATCTGTGGATAAACCGGGAGATTAACTCATATATTTCATGAGGAAGCAGTCATTCAGGGAAAGTTTATATTCAGTAGCAATAACTTGAGGCATAGCAATAGGATTATCAGAAATATTCAGTCTTTAGGCCCGGTCAGAAAAAGCGCCCTGGCAGGACAGGTTTTTTACTGGTATCTGTGGATAAACCGGGAGATTAATTCATATATTTCATGAGGAAGCAGTCATTCAGGGAAAGTTTATATTCAGTAGCAATAACTTGAGGCATAGCAATAGGATTATCTGAAATATTCAGTCTTTAGGCCCGGTCAGAAAAAGCGCCCTGGCAGGACAGGTTTTTTACTGGTATCTGTGGATAAACCGGGAGATTAATTCATATATTTCATGAGGAAGCAGTCATTCAGGGAAAGTTTATATTCAGTAGAAATAACTTGAGGCATAGCAATAGGATTATCTGAAATATTCAGTCTTTAGGCCCGGTCAGAAAAAGCGCCCTGGCAGGACAGGTTTTTTACTGGTATCTGTGGATAAACCGGGAGATTAATTCATATATTTCATGAGGAAGCAGTCATTCAGGGAAAGTTTATATTCAGTAGCAATAACTTGAGGCATAGCAATAGGATTATCTGAAATATTCAGTCTTTAGGCCCGGTCAGAAAAAGCGCCCTGGCAGGACAGCTTTTATACTGGTATCTGTAGATAAACCGGGAGATTAATTCATATATTTCATGAGGAAGCAGTCATTCAGGGAAAGTTTATATTCAGTAGCAATAACTTGAGGCATAGCAATAGGATTATCTGAAATATTCAGTCTTTAGGTCCGGTCAGAAAAAGCGCCCTGGCAGGACAGGTTTTTTACTGGTATCTGTGGATAAACCGGGAGATTAATTCATATATTTCATGAGGAAGCAGTCATTCAGGGAAAGTTTATATTCAGTAGCAATAACTTGAGGCATAGCAATAGGATTATCTGAAATATTCAGTCTTTAGGCCCGGTCAGAAAAAGCGCCCTGGCAGGACAGGTTTTTTACTGGTATCTGTGGATAAACCGGGAGATTAATTCATATATTTCATGAGGAAGCAGTCATTCAGGGAAAGTTTATATTCGGTAGCAATAACTTGAGGCATAGCAATAGGATTATCTGAAATATTCAGTCTTTAGGCCCGGTCAGAAAAAGCGCCCTGGCAGGACAGGTTTTTTACTGGTATCTGTGGATAAACCGGGAGATTAATTCATATATTTCATGAGGAAGCAGTCATTCAGGGAAAGTTTATATTCAGTAGCAATAACTTGAGGCTTAGCAATAGGATTATCTGAAATATTCAGTCTTTAGGCCCGGTCAGAAAAAGCGCCCTGGCAGGACAGCTTTTATACTGGTATCTGTGGATAAACCGGGAGATTAATTCAATTATTTCATGAGGAAGCAGTCATTCAGGGAAAGTTTATATTCAGTAGCAATAACTTGAGGCTTAGCAATAGGATTATCTGAAATATTCAGTCTTTAGGCCCGGTCAGAAAAAGCGAGTAAAGAAGTCGTGGTTTCAAGTCAGAAAACACAGTTCCGCACTCAAAACTACGACTCCTTTAACTGAACGTAACAAAGAAAAAGAAGCGAAACGGAAACGGAGACAAGAGTACCAAGGAAAATCTAGAAACCAAAGAGAAACGCGCCTACAATCTTACAAGATCGCGACACTACGAAAACCTGAAAAATGCAATACCAAAAAGGCGTTTTATTTTGAATTTACTAAACTTTTATTAGCAAAAACTTTTTAGAAAAGAACCTTTAAATGAAAAGGCTACAAAACGAGCAAGGAAAAAATGGGTCGCCTCGCAGGGTGCCCAATCAAAACCAAACTGACGAGAATTCGCCCAGACTCCTCGCAAAGCGGTGTTTTCGCGCCTTCAACACACCAGTTTCGCGCCAAGCACAGAAAGTGCGCACACGGCGGAAATTCAAATTTCAGACTTTTAACTCATTCAAATCGTAAACAAAACGAAAAATGAATGGAAAAACATAAAAACAGGAATATTTCCGGTTAAGAACCGGACATCCTTATGTTTTTTGAGCCTGGGTGTTGGGAGAAGACAAGTGATTTCATGAAAGAAATCTGGGCACGAACACACTACTTCACACAGAAGCCTAGGTGACACAGAGTAATTAAAACAAGGGTAACTATACTTAAATAACATTGGGTCAACAAGACAGGGGGAAGGGAAAAACATGGGGAACCTAGAAGTTTCTTAATATTGCATTTGCCTAATGTCATGATGAGAAAAGGGGGAATACGGGATAACAAAACCTAATATTCTTAAAAAAAACATTTCCTAAAGTGATATGGGGTGTGGGACAATAAAAATTATAAAAACTACTGGGGGCTTAATGATTTTCTACTAGAGGGAACACAACATATTAACTAAATCACAACAAATTAGATTAACATGAACAAGTACAACTTAGATAAGCACCCAGGTGACAGAATAACGAGTGAGATGTAACAAAATGGAATCATAAGAGCGTGAGAACATGGAAAACAGAAACATGGGTAATTATACGATGTTTTAATATGGTCGAGTTCCATGTGGGCCTTTTAGTTTCCGGGCGGCACTGTTATACGGTTCCGAACGATGACCACGAATCTCCTCTTTCCTTGGAGTCTTCTCAGCCTTCGATCCCTTATCCTTCGAACTTGACGCAGTTCCCTGAGTGGGTTCTTTGAATTCGAGCTTCGGCCAGTTTACTTGTTTATCCTCCAAAATTTCTTTGACGAGTGTCCAATATCCTAGGGAATCAGCATTTTTGGCCAAAGACCACAAGGGCATCTCTTCTTGGCTAGGAACTTGATCTCCTGGAGCGACGACGGTGAGACTTCCTCCGGACAATCTCTCCATGGATTCGAGCAACCTTCCGAAATGCAGCAACCGACTGTATTCGTTGTTTCTCAGCGAATCCGGGACGATCAATACAGGCATGGCCGATGGAACAATGGAGGCGACTTGACCCCAGAACTTCACCTCTTCCTCTTCATTTGTTACGGGTACCACCAGCACCACTAACGAATACATGGCCTTCTCAGTTTCCTTTTGCACTTCTGTGATAGGATCCTTCGATAGTTTGATGAGTGAATGGGAAACTATCGGAATGTTGCTTTCCTTGGCACCATCCACAATGAAAACTCTGACTAAGTTGTCATTCATCAGTTTCATCCCAAAGAGATCCTGCGTCATCTTGGCATGCGTGAACTCAAAAACCTTCTTCCATCCGATGATTTCATTGCACACTAGAAAAATGCTTGGACATCGTGACAATCTGATCAGTTCAGACTCGTCAGGACGGCAATCGATCCAGTGAATCGCCTTTCGGGACAACATTTGGAGTTCATACTGGATTTGTTTGGCTCTTGCTGGTGTGGTATCCGATCTTTTCAGCTCCGGATGCATCTTTAGCAACTTCTCCAGTCGAACGTACTGAGTGGGTGATGTCGTCTTCAGATGCGGAGAATCTGCTGGCCAGAATGAGCAAGGCGAGCTACATTTGCAGGAGTACAGATCGCTGAAAGAGAAATCATTATTACAGGCAGTAAAACTCTGAATATTAGAAATTTCATTAACGCGCGCTTTGGCTCTCCCTTTCCTAGTCATTATTGGAACATCTTCAACCTCTGGTGGTAACACTCTCAAGTTCTCATAAGGAATGACTAGCCCTTCTTTTGATTTTCCCAAAACCGGAACCACTGTAGCAGAATTTTCACTGCCAGCAATGACTCGATATGGTCCTTTCCAATTGTTGACTAGTTTCGGACACCTAGCACCAAGCTTTTCTGTTGGAATTTCTACAAGAACTCTACTTCCCCGCTGTGGATATCTTCTACGATGGGTTTTATTCTTCAGGTCGAATAGCTCCTTATAACGACTCCATTCTTTCTCAGCATGCGTTTTCACTCTTTTATGAGCTTGCAACAATTCATGATACATGATGTTCTTATACTCATCCATATCCAGATAGCTAATGCCATCGGCATCTTCCCCCTTCATTTCAAGCGGGCCCTTTGAATCTTTCCCAGTCATCAAGAACAATGGAGTATCTCCCGTAGTGTCGTGCACAACAGTGTTGTATGCATACACTGCGAAAGGTATTTGTGCATCCCATTCTAAGCTAACAGCAGCTTTCTTAGCAATGATGTGCATCAGAGTCTTGTTGAACCTCTCTACAGCACCATTAGCTCTGCTATTGTAGCCTTTTGTCATGATGTGCTCTATGTTGAGCATATCGGTGAACTGTTTGAAGTGCTGATTGTCAAACTCTTTTCCTTGATCAGTTAGTAGCTTTTCCGGAATCCTACATTCTCCCATTGCCCATCGTTCTACGAATGCTTTGAGTACTGTTTCAGCACTTTTGTCAGGTATGGGTACAGCTGTTCCAAACTTTGTGAATAAATCAATAATGGTAAGCATGTATCTGTTTCTAATTCTGTATCTAATTTTCGTTTTTATTTTCAATTCTCGTTTTTATTTTCACGCAGAGCGGTGAGTTTTCTCATCTCTCTGATTTGAAAATAATTTCGGGAGTCCGGTCCCAGAACCCTGGCACGGAGGGACCGTAGCCACACCGTCATCGCTAAGGAATCCGGTGCCGACCCGAAAACACTGACGCGACGACCTGGCAAATCCCTGGTGGCTCAAGATGATACCTATCGACGACAAATTTGGCTCAAAAAGTTCTATCTGAGGAAGTGGAGGCGGAAAGTCGGAGGTGGACAAGAAGGAAAGATTGTGATGACGTGGAGCCGAGGAAAAGGGATGGACGCCGATTTCAAGTCACCCGGTGCTCATCGATGGAGCGCCAGTTGGAAACCACGTGGCTGAACTTCTGGAAACAAAAGAACATGTGGAGTGACCCGGTCAAAAGAGAAGACGTGGAAAGAGGAAAATGGCTGGAACTTCCGGATGACCCCAGCAAGAAAAGGGAGATGTTAGTAGCAAACTTTCTGTTCTCACCATTCTTTGAAACTGGAATAAATGTATGTATGTATGTATGTATCTGTTTCCCATCGTCGATCTACCTACGTCTACTAGGTCACAAGCCACAATTTGAAGAGGATAATACGTCTTATACGGCGAAAGAGGAGCAACCAACTTCGGGTGGTCATTAAAGCACAGACACTTTGTACAACCTTTGACCACTTTTTCGATAAATGCATGCATCTTGAGCCAATAGAATTCTTGTTTCAAGTGACGCCAAACTTTTTTCGTACTAAAATGTCCAGCTGTTACTCCCGAATGCGCTTCATTCACCAAGTTCAGCTTAACGCATTCTGGTACAACCCATCTGTTGATGTCATCCATTTCTACGTTTCGAAGTGAATCACCAATGATCATGTAATTTTCCAACAGAATCTCTTTCTTGATTCCTGGGAATTTCACTCTTCCTTTGGTTTCACCTTTCTCCAGTCTTTCAATGATCTCGGACCAACCTTCTTCTTTCCTCAGCCAATCTAACCATTTTTTTCTTTGCCGAAAATTTTCAGTGGACATATTCGCACTTCCAATTTCTGCAATGATATTCGGTATTTCCACCGTTTCACCGTCTGACTCATTCAAAGCTTCACACCCTCCTCTACTCAAAGCATCAGCAACAGCATTTGCTTTTCCAGCAACGAAGAGTATTTTCACATTGTACTCAAGCAGTTCTATTGACCATCTGAGAAGTCTGTCTGATATTGGTGTACCTTTCAACAAGTATACCAATGGTTTGTGATCAGTGAATATTAACACAGGAGTCCCATATATGATTGTTTTGAATCTTCTCAACGCAACCATCATAGCCAATGCTTCAAGATCCGTGATATGGTATCTTGCTTCCGCGGGAGTCAGAGATTTTGACATGAAAGCGATTGGGTGTTGTTTACCATCTTCTGCTTCTTGAGCTAGCACTGCTCCTACCCCCTTTTTCGAGGCATCTGTGTATATGCAGAATGGGCGAGACCCATTTATCGCTGCATTAACGTCAGGCTGAACTAGTACAGGAGTCGAGCAAATAGCTTCAATGAGCTGTTGGAAAGCTTGCTCCTGTTCTTCTCCCCATACCCATGCAACTTTCGGTGATGTCATCTCCGTGGAGAACTCGTCACCCCCATATTCGAATATTCTTTCAGAAACCCATAGCCCAACTTTCTGTCTACTTCTTCATCGGAGTAGCATTCTGAGCTATCCCTTTGACTGAAATTGTCTTTGAACAACTGTGTTTGGTCGCGCGCTTCCTCTATTTCCTCTTCTCCTGACATTTCTTCGTGAAACTTACTAGACTTCGCGGGAGACCTTTTTGAGCGAGTCAGCGTCGAGTTCGTAGACTCCTTGCGGTTTTCCGAAGTCTGAAATTGATTACTTCTCGTGATTTTGGCAGTTTCTTCCTTACCAACACGCGAGTAGGAGTTACTTAGCGCATTCGCTTCTCGAAATGTCGCGGCCGCCTTAAGCTTCTTATTGTCCTCTTTCAGCATGTCATTGTGTTTTCCAGCGATTCGATTTTCGCATTTCTTTCCAGGACGTCTTTCTTCAACTTGCTGATTTCTTTTTTTCGAATCTGCAACAATTCCAGATGTATGTCCTGCGTTTGTGACATTTTTTCAGCCTTTGCTAAGCGTTCGTTGAGATTTTCAACACTGTTTATTCCTTTGTCTTCTAGAAAACTCACCAACTCTTTCGATTTTTCGTTTTGTTGCACATCCAGATGTTGAGGTTTTGCAGCAGCCTGTAAATTGAGAAGCTCATTTTCAAGACATTCATTGCGCTTCATTATCTCCTGCATTTCGCTCTCTCTTTCATTTTTTAGAAACTCATTGCGCTTCTTCATTTCTTGCATTTCCCGCTCTCTTTTATTTTCAAGAAATTCATATTCACTCTTTATCTCGTTCATTTCTTGTTCTCTTTCGGCAATGGACTGTTCTTTCTTCATCATCTGCTCAATGAGAGGTTTCGCTAGACTTTCATGTTGCTTTTGCGATCCTTTCGAGAATTTCTATTTCAGATAATCCTATTGCTATGCCTCAAGTTATTTCTACTGAATATAAACTTTCCCTGAATGACTGCTTCCTCATGAAATATATGAATTAATCTCCCGGTTTATCCACAGATACCAGTATAAAACCTGTCCTGCCAGGGCGCTTTTTCTGACCGGGCCTAAAGACTGAATATTTCAGATAATCCTATTGCTATGCCTCAAGTTATTGCTACTGAATATAAACTTTCCCTGAATGACTGCTTCCTCATGAAATATATGAATTAATCTCCCGGTTTATCCACAGATACCAGTAAAAAACCTGTCCTGCCAGGGCGCTTTTTCTTATCGGGCCTAAAGACTGAATATTTCAGATAATCCTATTGCTATGCCTCAAGTTATTTCTACTGAATATAAACTTTCCCTGAATGACTGCTTCCTCATGAAATATATGAATTAATCTCCCGGTTTATCCACAGATACCAGTAAAAAACCTGTCCTGCCAGGGCGCTTTTTCTGACCGGGCCTAAAGACTGAATATTTCAGATAATCCTATTGCTATGCCTCAAGTTATTGCTACTGAATATAAACTTTCCCTGAATGACTGCTTCCTCATGAAATATATGAATTAATCTCCCGGTTTATCCACAGATACCAGTATAAAAGCTGTCCTGCCAGGGCGCTTTTTCTGACCGGGCCTAAAGACTGAATATTTCAGATAATCCTATTGCTATGCCTCAAGTTATTGCTACTGAATATAAACTTTCCCTGAATGACTGCTTCCTCATGAAATATATGAATTAATCTCCCGGTTTATCCACAGATACCAGTAAAAAACCTGTCCTGCCAGGGCGCTTTTTCTGACCGGGCCTAAAGACTGAATATTTCAGATAATCCTATTGCTATGCCTCAAGTTATTTCTACTGAATATAAACTTTCCCTGAATGACTGCTTCCTCATGAAATATATGAATTAATCTCCCGGTTTATCCACAGATACCAGTATAAAACCTGTCCTGCCAGGGCGCTTTTTCTGACCGGGCCTAAAGACTGAATATTTCAGATAATCCTATTGCTATGCCTCAAGTTATTTCTACTGAATATAAACTTTCCCTGAATGACTGCTTCCTCATGAAATATATGAATTAATCTCCCGGTTTATCCACAGATACCAGTAAAAAACCTGTCCTGCCAGGGCGCTTTTTCTGACCGGGCCTAAAGACTGAATATTTCAGATAATCCTATTGCTATGCCTCAAGTTATTTCTACTGAATATAAACTTTCCCTGAATGACTGCTTCCTCATGAAATAATTGAATTAATCTCCCGGTTTATCCACAGATACCAGTATAAAACCTGTCCTGCCAGGGCGCTTTTTCTGACCGGGCCTAAAGACTGAATATTTCAGATAATCCTATTGCTATGCCTCAAGTTATTTCTACTGAATATAAACTTTCCCTGAATGACTGCTTCCTCATGAAATATATGAATTAATCTCCCGGTTTATCCACAGATACCAGTATAAAACCTGTCCTGCCAGGGCGCTTTTTCTGACCGGGCCTAAAGACTGAATATTTCAGATAATCCTATTGCTATGCCTCAAGTTATTTCTACTGAATATAAACTTTCCCTGAATGACTGCTTCCTCATGAAATATATGAATTAATCTCCCGGTTTATCCACAGATACCAGTATAAAACCTGTCCTGCCAGGGCGCTTGTCCGGTTCTTAACCGGAAATATTCCTGTTTTTATGTTTTTCCATTCATTTTTCGTTTTGTTTACGATTTGAATGAGTTAAAAGTCTGAAATTTGAATTTCCGCCGTGTGCGCACTTTCTGTGCTTGGCGCGAAACTGGTGTGTTGAAGGCGCGAAAACACCGCTTTGCGAGGAGTCTGGGCGAATTCTCGTCAGTTTGGTTTTGATTGGGCACCCTGCGAGGTGACCCATTTTTTCCTTGCTCGTTTTGTAGCCTTTTCATTTAAAGGTTCTTTTCTAAAAAGTTTTTGCTAATAAAAGTTTAGTAAATTCAAAATAAAACGCCTTTTTGGTATTGCATTTTTCAGGTTTTCGTAGTGTCGCGATCTTGTAAGATTGTAGGCGCGTTTCTCTTTGGTTTCTAGATTTTCCTTGGTACTCTTGTCTCCGTTTCCGTTTCGCTTCTTTTTCTTTGTTACGTTCAGTTAAAGGAGTCGTAGTTTTGAGTGCGGAACTGTGTTTTCTGACTGGAAACCACGACTTCTTTACTTGGGGGCCGACGGTTTTGTTCCTTGTGAACCTCTCGTTTTCCTTTGCTTTTTCGCTCGAAATTTGGTTTCTGTCCGTTTTGACGGCAGATATTCTGAGTTTCCTGTGAATTTCTTCCACTTTTGACGTCTTTTTCGTCATTTTCGTTTGATTTTTCGCTTGAAAACTGGTTCTGTTCGTTTTGCGACAGAAATTCCAATTTTGAGTGAAACTGTGAAGTCGAATTATTCGATTTCACCGCCTCTAGTTTGAAAAAATCGTATCGGTTTCACCCGAATTTGCGAAATTTTCAGTGAAAATTCTCGGTTTTCAGTTCGAATTTTCGACTGTTATTGCCATATTTTCTTGCGTTTTTACGATTTTCGTGTCAAATTTTGCGGCCGAAAGTTGTAAATAGCGTTGTACGAACTTTTGAACAGCTCAAAAATCTCTGTTTTGCCTCTGAGCGACGGGGAAGTGCTGCTCAAAATTTTCGAAAAAG
Source organism: Caenorhabditis sinica (assembly GCA_963932045.1). Lineage (NCBI taxonomy): Eukaryota > Metazoa > Nematoda > Chromadorea > Rhabditida > Rhabditidae > Caenorhabditis > Caenorhabditis sinica. The sequence goes on from OZ009942.1 coordinate 313,203, forward strand.
GAAGTTGGTTTTGAAGGTGAAATCTAACGAATTTCTTTTGAATTCTGTGGTGATTACGCATTCGAAGTTGATTTTCTCTATCGGAAATTGATTTTGTACATCAGAAACCGAGAAATTGTGTCAAATTCTTGGAAAAACCTGGAAAATCGCAATAATTAAGCGAAATTTGGGGATTTTCATAGTTTTTAGTGCCGAAAAGTGTAAATTTTCGTTCATTGTGTATCGAAATCGCTTTGCTTTCACATCTCCGTATTCCAATCGCTTCGTTCATCTTTTTCTTTGAATATTATTCAGAAAATCGATAATTAAGTGATATTCTTGCAGCAAAACTGGGCAAAATGGAGGAGGTTACGAGTAAGAATCCGCCGCCACCGCTGACAACGACAACGGAGAATTCGAAGCCACCATCAACTGACGAGAAGACTGGAAGTGGATCGATCACGTTGGAAGAAGAAGAGGAACAGATGGAGATCGAACAGACGGACAACTCTGCGCTGCCGGTAAGATTTTCTTTGGAAAAACAGATGCGTACAAATGAGGACGAGGAAGCGAAGAATGAGTTCTTGCAAATCATTGTGAAATTCTCGAAAGGATCGCAAAAGCAACATGAAAGTCTAGCGAAACCTCTCATTGAGCAGATGATGAAGAAAGAACAGTCCATTGCCGAAAGAGAACAAGAAATGAACGAGATAAAGAGTGAATATGAATTTCTTGAAAATAAAAGAGAGCGGGAAATGCAAGAAATGAAGAAGCGCAATGAGTTTCTAGAAAATGAAAGAGAGAGCGAAATGCAGGAGATAATGAAGCGCAATGAATGTCTTGAAAATGAGCTTCTCAATTTACAGGCTGCTGCAAAACCTCAACATCTGGATGTGCAACAAAACGAAAAATCGAAAGAGTTGGTGAGTTTTCTAGAAGACAAAGGAATAAACAGTGTTGAAAATCTCAACGAACGCTTAGCAAAGGCTGAAAAAATGTCACAAACGCAGGACATATATCTGGAATTGTTGCAGATTCGAAAAAAAGAAATCAGCAAGTTGAAGAAAGACGTCCTGGAAAGAAATGCGAAAATCGAATCGCTGGAAAAACACAATGACATGCTGAAAGAGGACAATAAGAAGCTTAAGGCGGCCGCGACATTTCGAGAAGCGAATGCGCTAAGTAACTCCTACTCGCGTGTTGGTAAGGAAGAAACTGCCAAAATCACGAGAAGTAATCAATTTCAGACTTCGGAAAACCGCAAGGAGTCTACGAACTCGACGCTGACTCGCTCAAAAAGGTCTCCCGCGAAGTCTAGTAAGTTTCACGAAGAAATGTCAGGAGAAGAGGAAATAGAGGAAGCGCGCAACCAAACACAGTTGTTCAAAGACAATTTCAGTCAAAGGGATAGCTCAGAATGCTACTCCGATGAAGAAGTAGACAGAAAGTTGGGCTATGGGTTTCTGAAAGAATATTCGAATATGGGGGTGACGAGTTCTCCACGGAAAAGTTCGATGGAGAGATTCTTGGAGCAACAAAATCTCCCAGAACCGAAAAAGTTTTCGGGGGAAGATGATAATGTGAAGTTGGAAAGCTTTGCACGAATTTTCTCCATGAAGTATGGGTCGTATTCAGATTCTCATCAAGTGACACTTCTTGAAACGAAGTATTTGTGTGGCATTGCAAGTAGAATCTTCCGAAGCTTGTCAGATAAGGAAAAAAGGTCTGCGAGGCAAGTGTTGCAAGCTATTGGAAGCAGTCATTCAGGGAAAGTTTATATTCAGTAGCAATAACTTGAGGCATAGCAATAGGATTATCTGAAATATTCAGTCTTTAGGCCCGGTCAGAAAAAGCGCCCTGGCAGGACAGCTTTTATACTGGTATCTGTGGATAAACCGGGAGATTAATTCATATATTTCATGAGGAAGCAGTCATTCAGGGAAAGTTTATATTCAGTAGAAATAACTTGAGGCATAGCAATAGGATTATCTGAAATATTCAGTCTTTAGGCCCGGTCAGAAAAAGCGCCCTGGCAGGACAGCTTTTATACTGGTATCTGTGGATAAACCGGGAGATTAATTCATATATTTCATGAGGAAGCAGTCATTCAGGGAAAGTTTATATTCAGTAGAAATAACTTGAGGCATAGCAATAGGATTATCTGAAATATTCAGTCTTTAGGCCCGGTCAGAAAAAGCGCCCTGGCAGGACAGGTTTTTTACTGGTATCTGTGGATAAACCGGGAGATTAATTCATATATTTCATGAGGAAGCAGTCATTCAGGGAAAGTTTATATTCAGTAGAAATAACTTGAGGCATAGCAATAGGATTATCTGAAATATTCAGTCTTTAGGCCCGGTCAGAAAAAGCGCCCTGGCAGGACAGCTTTTATACTGGTATCTGTGGATAAACCGGGAGATTAATTCATATATTTCATGAGGAAGCAGTCATTCAGGGAAAGTTTATATTCAGTAGAAATAACTTGAGGCATAGCAATAGGATTATCTAAAATATTCAGTCTTTAGGCCCGGTCAGAAAAAGCGCCCTGGCAGGACAGGTTTTTTACTGGTATCTGTGGATAAACCGGGAGATTAATTCATATATTTCATGAGGAAGCAGTCATTCAGGGAAAGTTTATATTCAGTAGAAATAACTTGAGGCATAGCAATAGGATTATCTAAAATATTCAGTCTTTAGGCCCGGTCAGAAAAAGCGCCCTGGCAGGACAGGTTTTTTACTGGTATCTGTGGATAAACCGGGAGATTAATTCATATATTTCATGAGGAAGCAGTCATTCAGGGGAAGTTTATATTCAGTAGAAATAACTTGAGGCATAGCAATAGGATTATCTGAAATATTCAGTCTTTAGGCCCGGTCAGAAAAAGCGCCCTGGCAGGACAGGTTTTATACTGGTATCTGTGGATAAACCGGGAGATTAATTCATATATTTCATGAGGAAGCAGTCATTCAGGGAAAGTTTATATTCAGTAGAAATAACTTGAGGCATAGCAATAGGATTATCTGAAATATTCAGTCTTTAGGCCCGGTCAGAAAAAGCGCCCTGGCAGGACAGGTTTTATACTGGTATCTGTGGATAAACCGGGAGATTAATTCATATATTTCATGAGGAAGCAGTCATTCAGGGAAAGTTTATATTCAGTAGCAATAACTTGAGGCATAGCAATAGGATTATCTGAAATATTCAGTCTTTAGGCCCGGTCAGAAAAAGCGCCCTGGCAGGACAGGTTTTTTACTGGTATCTGTGGATAAACCGGGAGATTAATTCATATATTTCATGAGGAAGCAGTCATTCAGGGAAAGTTTATATTCAGTAGCAATAACTTGAGGCATAGCAATAGGATTATCTGAAATATTCAGTCTTTAGGCCCGGTCAGAAAAAGCGCCCTGGCAGGACAGCTTTTATACTGGTATCTGTGGATAAACCGGGAGATTAATTCATATATTTCATGAGGAAGCAGTCATTCAGGGAAAGTTTATATTCAGTAGCAATAACTTGAGGCATAGCAATAGGATTATCTGAAATATTCAGTCTTTAGGCCCGGTCAGAAAAAGCGCCCTGGCAGGACAGCTTTTATACTGGTATCTGTGGATAAACCGGGAGATTAATTCATATATTTCATGAGGAAGCAGTCATTCAGGGAAAGTTTATATTCAGTAGCAATAACTTGAGGCATAGCAATAGGATTATCTGAAATATTCAGTCTTTAGGCCCGGTCAGAAAAAGCGCCCTGGCAGGACAGCTTTTATACTGGTATCTGTGGATAAACCGGGAGATTAATTCATATATTTCATGAGGAAGCAGTCATTCAGGGAAAGTTTATATTCAGTAGCAATAACTTGAGGCATAGCAATAGGATTATCTGAAATATTCAGTCTTTAGGCCCGGTCAGAAAAAGCGCCCTGGCAGGACAGGTTTTTTACTGGTATCTGTGGATAAACCGGGAGATTAATTCATATATTTCATGAGGAAGCAGTCATTCAGGGAAAGTTTATATTCAGTAGCAATAACTTGAGGCATAGCAATAGGATTATCTGAAATATTCAGTCTTTAGGCCCGGTCAGAAAAAGCGCCCTGGCAGGACAGGTTTTTTACTGGTATCTGTGGATAAACCGGGAGATTAATTCATATATTTCATGAGGAAGCAGTCATTCAGGGAAAGTTTATATTCAGTAGCAATAACTTGAGGCATAGCAATAGGATTATCTGAAATATTCAGTCTTTAGGCCCGGTCAGAAAAAGCGCCCTGGCAGGACAGCTTTTATACTGGTATCTGTGGATAAACCGGGAGATTAATTCATATATTTCATGAGGAAGCAGTCATTCAGGGAAAGTTTATATTCAGTAGCAATAACTTGAGGCATAGCAATAGGATTATCTGAAATATTCAGTCTTTAGGCCCGGTCAGAAAAAGCGCCCTGGCAGGACAGCTTTTATACTGGTATCTGTGGATAAACCGGGAGATTAATTCATATATTTCATGAGGAAGCAGTCATTCAGGGAAAGTTTATATTCAGTAGCAATAACTTGAGGCATAGCAATAGGATTATCTGAAATATTCAGTCTTTAGGCCCGGTCAGAAAAAGCGCCCTGGCAGGACAGGTTTTTTACTGGTATCTGTGGATAAACCGGGAGATTAATTCATATATTTCATGAGGAAGCAGTCATTCAGGGAAAGTTTATATTCAGTAGAAATAACTTGAGGCATAGCAATAGGATTATCTGAAATATTCAGTCTTTAGGCCCGGTCAGAAAAAGCGCCCTGGCAGGACAGCTTTTATACTGGTATCTGTGGATAAACCGGGAGATTAATTCATATATTTCATGAGGAAGCAGTCATTCAGGGAAAGTTTATATTCAGGAGCAATAACTTGAGGCATAGCAATAGGATTATCTGAAATATTCAGTCTTTAGGCCCGGTCAGAAAAAGCGCCCTGGCAGGACAGGTTTTTTACTGGTATCTGTGGATAAACCGGGAAATTAATTCATATATTTCATGAGGAAGCAGTCATTCAGGGAAAGTTTATATTCAGTAGCAATAACTTGAGGCATAGCAATAGGATTATCTGAAATATTCAGTCTTTAGGCCCGGTCAGAAAAAGCGCCCTGGCAGGACAGCTTTTATACTGGTATCTGTGGATAAACCGGGAGATTAATTCATATATTTCATGAGGAAGCAGTCATTCAGGGAAAGTTTATATTCAGTAGCAATAACTTGAGGCATAGCAATAGGATTATCTGAAATATTCAGTCTTTAGGCCCGGTCAGAAAAAGCGCCCTGGCAGGACAGGTTTTTTACTGGTATCTGTGGATAAACCGGGAGATTAATTCATATATTTCATGAGGAAGCAGTCATTCAGGGAAAGTTTATATTCAGTAGCAATAACTTGAGGCATAGCAATAGGATTATCTGAAATATTCAGTCTTTAGGCCCGGTCAGAAAAAGCGCCCTGGCAGGACAGCTTTTATACTGGTATCTGTGGATAAACCGGGAGATTAATTCAATTATTTCATGAGGAAGCAGTCATTCAGGGAAAGTTTATATTCAGTAGAAATAACTTGAAGCATAGCAATCGGATTATCTGAAATATTCAGTCTTTAGGCCCGGTCAGAAAAAGCGCCCTGGCAGGACAGCTTTTATACTGGTATCTATGTATAAACCGGGAGATTAATTCATATATTTCATGAGGAAGCAGTCATTCAGGGAAAGTTTATATTCAGTAGCAATAACTTGAGGCATAGCAATAGGATTATCTGAAATATTCAGTCTTTAGGCCCGGTCAGAAAAAGCGCCCTGGCAGGACAGGTTTTTTACTGGTATCTGTGGATAAACCGTGAGACTAATTCATATATTTCATGAGGAAGCAGTCATTCAGGGAAAGTTTATATTCAGTAGCAATAACTTGAGGCATAGCAATAGGATTATCTGAAATATTCAGTCTTTAGGCCCGGTCAGAAAAAGCGCCCTGGCAGGACAGCTTTTATACTGGTATCTATGTATAAACCGGGAGATTAATTCAATTATTTCATGAGGAAGCAGTCATTCAGGGAAAGTTTATATTCAGTAGAAATAACTTGAGGCATAGCAATAGGATTATCTGAAATATTCAGTCTTTAGGCCCGGTCAGAAAAAGCGCCCTGGCAGGACAGCTTTTATACTGGTATCTGTGTATAAACCGGGAGATTAATTCATATATTTCATGAGGAAGCAGTCATTCAGGGAAAGTTTATATTCAGTAGCAATAACTTGAGGCATAGCAATAGGATTATCTGAAATATTCAGTCTTTAGGCCCGGTCAGAAAAAGCGCCCTGGCAGGACAGCTTTTATACTGGTATCTGTGGATAAACCGGGAGATTAATTCAATTATTTCATGAGGAAGCAGTCATTCAGGGAAAGTTTATATTCAGTAGAAATAACTTGAAGCATAGCAATCGGATTATCTGAAATATTCAGTCTTTAGGCCCGGTCAGAAAAAGCGCCCTGGCAGGACAGCTTTTATACTGGTATCTATGTATAAACCGGGAGATTAATTCATATATTTCATGAGGAAGCAGTCATTCAGGGAAAGTTTATATTCAGTAGCAATAACTTGAGGCATAGCAATAGGATTATCTGAAATATTCAGTCTTTAGGCCCGGTCAGAAAAAGCGCCCTGGCAGGACAGCTTTTATACTGGTATCTGTGGATAAACCGGGAGATTAATTCATATATTTCATGAGGAAGCAGTCATTCAGGGAAAGTTTATATTCAGTAGAAATAACTTGAGGCATAGCAATAGGATTAACTGAAATATTCAGTCTTTAGGCCCGATAAGAAAAAGCGCCCTGGCAGGACAGGTTTTATACTGGTATCTGTGGATAAACCGGGAGATTAATTCATATATTTCATGAGGAAGCAGTCATTCAGGGAAAGTTTATATTCAGTAGAAATAACTTGAAGCATAGCAATCGGATTATCTGAAATATTCAGTCTTTAGGCCCGGTCAGAAAAAGCGCCCTGGCAGGACAGGTTTTTTACTGGTATCTGTGGATAAACCGGGAGATTAATTCATATATTTCATGAGGAAGCAGTCATTCAGGGAAAGTTTATATTCAGTAGCAATAACTTGAGGCATAGCAATAGGATTATCTGAAATATTCAGTCTTTAGGCCCGGTCAGAAAAAGCGCCCTGGCAGGACAGCTTTTATACTGGTATCTATGTATAAACCGGGAGATTAATTCAATTATTTCATGAGGAAGCAGTCATTCAGGGAAAGTTTATATTCAGTAGAAATAACTTGAGGCATAGCAATAGGATTATCTGAAATATTCAGTCTTTAGGCCCGGTCAGAAAAAGCGCCCTGGCAGGACAGCTTTTATACTGGTATCTGTGTATAAACCGGGAGATTAATTCATATATTTCATGAGGAAGCAGTCATTCAGGGAAAGTTTATATTCAGTAGCAATAACTTGAGGCATAGCAATAGGATTATCTGAAATATTCAGTCTTTAGGCCCGGTCAGAAAAAGCGCCCTGGCAGGACAGCTTTTATACTGGTATTTGTGGATAAACCGGGAGATTAATTCAATTATTTCATGAGGAAGCAGTCATTCAGGGAAAGTTTATATTCAGTAGAAATAACTTGAAGCATAGCAATCGGATTATCTGAAATATTCAGTCTTTAGGCCCGGTCAGAAAAAGCGCCCTGGCAGGACAGCTTTTATACTGGTATCTATGTATAAACCGGGAGATTAATTCATATATTTCATGAGGAAGCAGTCATTCAGGGAAAGTTTATATTCAGTAGCAATAACTTGAGGCATAGCAATAGGATTATCTGAAATATTCAGTCTTTAGGCCCGGTCAGAAAAAGCGCCCTGGCAGGACAGCTTTTATACTGGTATCTGTGGATAAACCGGGAGATTAATTCAATTATTTCATGAGGAAGCAGTCATTCAGGGAAAGTTTATATTCAGTAGAAATAACTTGAAGCATAGCAATCGGATTATCTGAAATATTCAGTCTTTAGGCCCGGTCAGAAAAAGCGCCCTGGCAGGACAGGTTTTTTACTGGTATCTGTGGATAAACCGTGAGACTAATTCATATATTTCATGAGGAAGCAGTCATTCAGGGAAAGTTTATATTCAGTAGCAATAACTTGAGGCATAGCAATAGGATTATCTGAAATATTCAGTCTTTAGGCCCGGTCAGAAAAAGCGCCCTGGCAGGACAGCTTTTATACTGGTATCTATGTATAAACCGGGAGATTAATTCAATTATTTCATGAGGAAGCAGTCATTCAGGGAAAGTTTATATTCAGTAGAAATAACTTGAGGCATAGCAATAGGATTATCTGAAATATTCAGTTTTTAGGCCCGGTCAGAAAAAGCGCCCTGGCAGGACAGGTTTTTTACTGGTATCTGTGGATAAACCGGGAGATTAATTCATATATTTCATGAGGAAGCAGTCATTCAGGGAAAGTTTATATTCAGTAGAAATAACTTGAGGCATAGCAATAGGATTATCTGAAATATTCAGTTTTTAGGCCCGGTCAGAAAAAGCGCCCTGGCAGGACAGGTTTTTTACTGGTATCTGTGGATAAACCGGGAGATTAATTCATATATTTCATGAGGAAGCAGTCATTCAGGGAAAGTTTATATTCAGTAGAAATAACTTGAGGCATAGCAATAGGATTATCTGAAATATTCAGTTTTTAGGCCCGGTCAGAAAAAGCGCCCTGGCAGGACAGGTTTTTTACTGGTATCTGTGGATAAACCGGGAGATTAATTCATATATTTCATGAGGAAGCAGTCATTCAGGGAAAGTTTATATTCAGTAGAAATAACTTGAGGCATAGCAATAGGATTATCTGAAATATTCAGTCTTTAGGCTCGGTCAGAAAAAGCGCCCTGGCAGGACAGGTTTTATACTGGTATCTGTGGATAAACCGGGAGATTAATTCATATATTTCATGAGGAAGCAGTCATTCAGGGAAAGTTTATATTCAGTAGCAATAACTTGAGGCATAGCAATAGGATTATCTGAAATATTCAGTCTTTAGGCCCGATAAGAAAAAGCGCCCTGGCAGGACAGGTTTTTTACTGGTATCTGTGGATAAACCGGGAGATTAATTCATATATTTCATGAGGAAGCAGTCATTCAGGGAAAGTTTATATTCAGTAGAAATAACTTGAGGCATAGCAATAGGATTAACTGAAATATTCAGTCTTTAGGCCCGATAAGAAAAAGCGCCCTGGCAGGACAGGTTTTTTACTGGTATCTGTGGATAAACCGGGAGATTAATTCATATATTTCATGAGGAAGCAGTCATTCAGGGAAAGTTTATATTCAGTAGAAATAACTTGAGGCATAGCAATAGGATTAACTGAAATATTCAGTCTTTAGGCCCGGTCAGAAAAAGCGCCCTGGCAGGACAGGTTTTATACTGGTATCTGTGGATAAACCGGGAGATTAATTCATATATTTCATGAGGAAGCAGTCATTCAGGGAAAGTTTATATTCAGTAGAAATAACTTGAGGCATAGCAATAGGATTATCTGAAATATTCAGTCTTTAGGCCCGGTCAGAAAAAGCGCCCTGGCAGGACAGGTTTTTTACTGGTATCTGTGGATAAACCGGGAGATTAATTCATATATTTCATGAGGAAGCAGTCATTCAGGGAAAGTTTATATTCAGTAGAAATAACTTGAGGCATAGCAATAGGATTATCTGAAATATTCAGTCTTTAGGCCCGGTCAGAAAAAGCGCCCTGGCAGGACAGGTTTTTTACTGGTATCTGTGGATAAACCGGGAGATTAATTCATATATTTCATGAGGAAGCAGTCATTCAGGGAAAGTTTATATTCAGTAGAAATAACTTGAGGCATAGCAATAGGATTATCTGAAATATTCAGTCTTTAGGCCCGGTCAGAAAAAGCGCCCTGGCAGGACAGGTTTTATACTGGTATCTGTGGATAAACCGGGAGATTAATTCATATATTTCATGAGGAAGCAGTCATTCAGGGAAAGTTTATATTCAGTAGCAATAACTTGAGGCATAGCAATAGGATTATCTGAAATATTCAGTCTTTAGGCCCGATAAGAAAAAGCGCCCTGGCAGGACAGGTTTTTTACTGGTATCTGTGGATAAACCGGGAGATTAATTCATATATTTCATGAGGAAGCAGTCATTCAGGGAAAGTTTATATTCAGTAGCAATAACTTGAGGCATAGCAATAGGATTATCTGAAATATTCAGTCTTTAGGCCCGATAAGAAAAAGCGCCCTGGCAGGACAGGTTTTTTACTGGTATCTGTGGATAAACCGGGAGATTAATTCATATATTTCATGAGGAAGCAGTCATTCAGGGAAAGTTTATATTCAGTAGAAATAACTTGAGGCATAGCAATAGGATTATCTGAAATATTCAGTCTTTAGGCCCGGTCAGAAAAAGCGCCCTGGCAGGACAGGTTTTATACTGGTATCTGTGGATAAACCGGGAGATTAATTCATATATTTCATGAGGAAGCAGTCATTCAGGGAAAGTTTATATTCAGTAGAAATAACTTGAGGCATAGCAATAGGATTATCTGAAATATTCAGTCTTTAGGCCCGGTCAGAAAAAGCGCCCTGGCAGGACAGGTTTTTTACTGGTATCTGTGGATAAACCGGGAGATTAATTCATATATTTCATGAGGAAGCAGTCATTCAGGGAAAGTTTATATTCAGTAGAAATAACTTGAGGCATAGCAATAGGATTATCTGAAATATTCAGTCTTTAGGCCCGGTCAGAAAAAGCGCCCTGGCAGGACAGGTTTTTTACTGGTATCTGTGGATAAACCGGGAGATTAATTCATATATTTCATGAGGAAGCAGTCATTCAGGGAAAGTTTATATTCAGTAGCAATAACTTGAGGCATAGCAATAGGATTATCTGAAATATTCAGTCTTTAGGCCCGGTCAGAAAAAGCGCCCTGGCAGGACAGGTTTTTTACTGGTATCTGTGGATAAACCGGGAGATTAATTCATATATTTCATGAGGAAGCAGTCATTCAGGGAAAGTTTATATTCAGTAGAAATAACTTGAGGCATAGCAATAGGATTATCTGAAATATTCAGTCTTTAGGCCCGGTCAGAAAAAGCGCCCTGGCAGGACAGGTTTTATACTGGTATCTGTGGATAAACCGGGAGATTAATTCATATATTTCATGAGGAAGCAGTCATTCAGGGAAAGTTTATATTCAGTAGCAATAACTTGAGGCATAGCAATAGGATTATCTGAAATATTCAGTCTTTAGGCCCGGTCAGAAAAAGCGCCCTGGCAGGACAGGTTTTTTACTGGTATCTGTGGATAAACCGGGAGATTAATTCATATATTTCATGAGGAAGCAGTCATTCAGGGAAAGTTTATATTCAGTAGCAATAACTTGAGGCATAGCAATAGGATTATCTGAAATATTCAGTCTTTAGGCCCGGTTAGAAAAAGCGCCCTGGCAGGACAGGTTTTTTACTGGTATCTGTGGATAAACCGGGAGATTAATTCATATATTTCATGAGGAAGCAGTCATTCAGGGAAAGTTTATATTCAGTAGCAATAACTTGAGGCATAGCAATAGGATTATCTGAAATATTCAGTCTTTAGGCCCGATAAGAAAAAGCGCCCTGGCAGGACAGGTTTTTTACTGGTATCTGTGGATAAACCGGGAGATTAATTCATATATTTCATGAGGAAGCAGTCATTCAGGGAAAGTTTATATTCAGTAGAAATAACTTGAGGCATAGCAATAGGATTATCTGAAATATTCAGTCTTTAGGCCCGGTCAGAAAAAGCGCCCTGGCAGGACAGCTTTTATACTGGTATCTGTGGATAAACCGGGAGATTAATTCATATATTTCATGAGGAAGCAGTCATTCAGGGAAAGTTTATATTCAGTAGCAATAACTTGAGGCATAGCAATAGGATTATCTGAAATATTCAGTCTTTAGGCCCGGTCAGAAAAAGCGCCCTGGCAGGACAGCTTTTATACTGGTATCTGTGGATAAACCGGGAGATTAATTCATATATTTCATGAGGAAGCAGTCATTCAGGGAAAGTTTATATTCAGTAGCAATAACTTGAGGCATAGCAATAGGATTATCTGAAATATTCAGTCTTTAGGCCCGGTCAGAAAAAGCGCCCTGGCAGGACAGCTTTTATACTGGTATCTGTGGATAAACCGGGAGATTAATTCATATATTTCATGAGGAAGCAGTCATTCAGGGAAAGTTTATATTCAGTAGCAATAACTTGAGGCATAGCAATAGGATTATCTGAAATATTCAGTCTTTAGGCCCGGTCAGAAAAAGCGCCCTGGCAGGACAGCTTTTATACTGGTATCTGTGGATAAACCGGGAGATTAATTCATATATTTCATGAGGAAGCAGTCATTCAGGGAAAGTTTATATTCAGTAGAAATAACTTGAGGCATAGCAATAGGATTATCTGAAATATTCAGTCTTTAGGCCCGGTCAGAAAAAGCGCCCTGGCAGGACAGGTTTTTTACTGGTATCTGTGGATAAACCGGGAGATTAATTCATATATTTCATGAGGAAGCAGTCATTCAGGGAAAGTTTATATTCAGTAGCAATAACTTGAGGCATAGCAATAGGATTATCTGAAATATTCAGTCTTTAGGCCCGGTCAGAAAAAGCGCCCTGGCAGGACAGGTTTTTTACTGGTATCTGTGGATAAACCGGGAGATTAATTCATATATTTCATGAGGAAGCAGTCATTCAGGGAAAGTTTATATTCAGTAGAAATAACTTGAGGCATAGCAATAGGATTATCTGAAATATTCAGTCTTTAGGCCCGGTCAGAAAAAGCGCCCTGGCAGGACAGGTTTTATACTGGTATCTGTGGATAAACCGGGAGATTAATTCATATATTTCATGAGGAAGCAGTCATTCAGGGAAAGTTTATATTCAGTAGCAATAACTTGAGGCATAGCAATAGGATTATCTGAAATATTCAGTCTTTAGGCCCGATAAGAAAAAGCGCCCTGGCAGGACAGGTTTTTTACTGGTATCTGTGGATAAACCGGGAGATTAATTCATATATTTCATGAGGAAGCAGTCATTCAGGGAAAGTTTATATTCAGTAGAAATAACTTGAGGCATAGCAATAGGATTATCTGAAATATTCAGTCTTTAGGCCCGGTCAGAAAAAGCGCCCTGGCAGGACAGCTTTTATACTGGTATCTGTGGATAAACCGGGAGATTAATTCATATATTTCATGAGGAAGCAGTCATTCAGGGAAAGTTTATATTCAGTAGCAATAACTTGAGGCATAGCAATAGGATTATCTGAAATATTCAGTCTTTAGGCCCGGTCAGAAAAAGCGCCCTGGCAGGACAGCTTTTATACTGGTATCTGTGGATAAACCGGGAGATTAATTCATATATTTCATGAGGAAGCAGTCATTCAGGGAAAGTTTATATTCAGTAGCAATAACTTGAGGCATAGCAATAGGATTATCTGAAATATTCAGTCTTTAGGCCCGGTCAGAAAAAGCGCCCTGGCAGGACAGCTTTTATACTGGTATCTGTGGATAAACCGGGAGATTAATTCATATATTTCATGAGGAAGCAGTCATTCAGGGAAAGTTTATATTCAGTAGCAATAACTTGAGGCATAGCAATAGGATTATCTGAAATATTCAGTCTTTAGGCCCGGTCAGAAAAAGCGCCCTGGCAGGACAGCTTTTATACTGGTATCTGTGGATAAACCGGGAGATTAATTCATATATTTCATGAGGAAGCAGTCATTCAGGGAAAGTTTATATTCAGTAGAAATAACTTGAGGCATAGCAATAGGATTATCTGAAATATTCAGTCTTTAGGCCCGGTCAGAAAAAGCGCCCTGGCAGGACAGGTTTTTTACTGGTATCTGTGGATAAACCGGGAGATTAATTCATATATTTCATGAGGAAGCAGTCATTCAGGGAAAGTTTATATTCAGTAGCAATAACTTGAGGCATAGCAATAGGATTATCTGAAATATTCAGTCTTTAGGCCCGGTCAGAAAAAGCGCCCTGGCAGGACAGGTTTTTTACTGGTATCTGTGGATAAACCGGGAGATTAATTCATATATTTCATGAGGAAGCAGTCATTCAGGGAAAGTTTATATTCAGTAGCAATAACTTGAGGCATAGCAATAGGATTATCTGAAATATTCAGTCTTTAGGCCCGGTCAGAAAAAGCGCCCTGGCAGGACAGGTTTTATACTGGTATCTGTGGATATACCGGGAGATTAATTCATATATTTCATGAGGAAGCAGTCATTCAGGGAAAGTTTATATTCAGTAGCAATAACTTGAGGCATAGCAATAGGTGTCGCGAGTACTGCATAGGAGCATTACTCTCGACTTATTGTGGAATGTTCAATATCTGTTATCAACATGTTCATTTATTTACCCAATCCAATTGCATCACAACCGGACGAGGAGACAACTACGAAGGTGTCAACTAATCATGTGGCCGCGGCCGAGGATTCCAACCTCACGCATGTGCGCTCCATTGGACGTCGACATGGGTCTCACCACGAAGGCGCCAAATGATAATTGACTGCTTACTTACCCGCTCCTTTCTCCCCTCGCACTCTCTTCCATCCTCACACTCTTTCCCGCTTTCTCTGCGTCTCTCGCAGAGAGAGTAAAATTCCCCTCATTCGTTCACTCACTTCAATCTTCACTTCCCACACTTCACTTCTTGGTCCTCTCGTAGGACCGTACGATGTGATCACTCTGTTCCCCATCACACCACACATTCTGGACCGTACGTGGTCTTCTGTTATTAACCTGAACCACCTCTACCACCTCAATGCTTGCATCCAATAAAGGAAGTACAAAGTTAACTCACTCTTCAATGCTTACACAAGACAACAATCAACAAACATTATTCGAGGTTGGGGACCTCACCAGTCAATCACAAACCCAACCGCGACATGGTGCATCGACCGGATTGAGAAGAATTCTTTCTTCGGGATAACGAACCTTGGTGGATTGTTGTCGAGGACAAACGAGTGACCGCACGATTGCATCATCGCGAGTAGCGACCGTTTAGTTCCGAAGCCCGACGTTGGGGCAAAGGCGCGAAAACGGGAGCGAAAGCAAAGGAAAGGAGTCGAATCTCAAGGAAAACATCAAACTCGGAGCGGACCGGACGAAAAGCAACGAAATCGCCGCCCGAACGACGCACGAGAGTCGACCGAACGATTGCATCATCATCGCTTGCAAACGGCGATCGTTTAGCTCCTGAAGCCTGACGTTGAGGCAGAAGGGGCGAAAGCGAGAGCTAAACGCAAGTGAGTCGAGTCTCCAGTAACGAAAGAATCGAATCTCCATCGAAAGCGGACCGTACGTAACGTCATCATCGTCGCCGATCGATAGGAGAAGGAAATCTACCGAACTAACGCTCAAGTCAAAGAGCAACGAAAGGAACAGAGAAGTCCCGTAGAAGAGACCTCTAGCTGTGAACCAGACGTTGAGGTGATCAGCAGGAGTGCCAATTTTACAAAGAAGTAGAAGAAGTCACGCAGCATTATGAAGCCACCCGGATAAAAACATGCTCGCTCTCAGAACACGAAAATCAAGACAAAGATGTTGCGAAACACAGAAGAAGTATGCTGAAGTAGAACCACTGAAGCATGATGGTGAAACAGTCGGATGTGCAGTACCGAACGAGAAGCACGTCGATGTCAAGAAGAGAGGCCGAGGGTCAGAAGCTGTAAGCGTCGACCGTACGTCGAGCCGTGAACGCGGAAGTCGTTGCATGGGTGTCTCTTGACACAGACAGTGGCAAACATGTATCGCAATCAAAAATCAGCCGGGAAAGCACGTCATCGCTGCTAGGAAGGATCTGCCGACGACGAAGGATAGGAAACGAACGCTTTTTCTTGTTCTTGTTTTAAGCCATTTTTTCTAGTTTTCCCCCATAGTTTAGTTCTCACTATTCTATCCCATCTCTAATTGTATCACTCCCTCATCATCAATGTAGGACCCCAATTAAACCAGGCTGTGTTTAAGTTCTCCCGGTGAAGCGTGAGCTCAAGGTGTAACATCATTTGGCTGTGATGTCTAGCGGAGAGCAAGCAATTAACCGGACTCTCTATCTTCCTTACATATATTGTAGTCTTGGATCATAGTAATCTCTTAGTAGACGGTCTGATCAACCGAACACTTCTAGCCTAACTATTCTCTATCTCTTCAATGGACCGTACGGAAGATGGAGGATTGATAATCAAAGCGATATGGATTAGAGCCCCAACCGAACAATTCTGGGATACCACAAGACGTCCAATGAGGCCCAGCAAGCCAGTAAGGAACGAGGAGCAGCCACCACTCAACTGCCCCCAACCTCAAAGGACATTCGTGCCCCTGCGAACCAATCCAGCAACTACAGTCCATGTCGACATTTACGGGACTTCAGGAGGAAGCAAGCAGGATAATCCGCCCTCTGGCAGCTTCATGGGAAGCTAGGGCGAATGCAGCCGGTGAAGAGAGCCGACTGTGAGCACGGAGCAACGGAGGGAATGCTTACGCGGATCGTAACGCCCAAACACCAAGAAAAGCAATCTCTCGGGTTATCATCTGTCCCCTTCCCGACCGAATTGGGAGACACCCGGGACCAGGTCACCGGACTCAAAGGACCACTGAGGGAGCAATGACCCTGAGCACCGACTAAATATCATGCACAAGGAGGGAAGCACGGACCCCAGGTATCAACCGAGTATCCAGAGCAAGGCAACGAGATTGGTGGAGAACTCAAGACGACCGAACGCTTCACCGAACAGCCGAAGGCACCAAAGAGGGAAGCACTGACCCTGAGCATCGACTAAATATCAAGCGCACTAAAAGGAAATCTACGTCCCAGCTCAATTCAAAAGGATCCCGAGAAGCTTGCAATGTGATGTGACCCAGACGTTGTGGTGAACATTACAACGCGAGTTTCGAAGGCGACGAGTTCATCACCGAACGAAGAACCAACGACCGAAAACTTCAAGTGTTCCGTCTACCATCACATCCTGGAGCTCAACATTTCTCTTTCAATTCTCTCTTATCTATCATTAACCTTCATCTTAAAATTCCCTTCATTATTATCCCTTTTCCTTTATTCACCCCCCTTTCATCTCCCCATTCAAACTTTAAACATTCTCACATTCCTTTATACCTCCCCAATCTTAGTGTAATTCAGTCACTACTAATGTGACCGTACCATCCCTACATCCAGTAGCCTCTTGCCCCTTCTCTCCTACATTTCCTCTTCGCTTTCTTCACCGATACCAAACAACGAGTTCAGTCCAGACCGAACGACCCTCAGTTTCAATCGGAAAGTCAAGGATAGCAGACCGAATGAGAGAAGTCCGAACTCATTCAACATGCCGAGGAAAACGACATTACCGTACAAATGCTCACTACCAGCTGCAGTGCTTAAATGTCAATGGTGGACAAGACAAATGCCTTCTCCATCGCAACAAACGTCATGATTGCTCATGCTAAACAAGACCGGACAATGAGTATCGTCAAGCGAAGGAAGGATGTGTGTTTTGTGCTTGTCAAGGGTGAAGCAGACGTTGTGCTGATCCCTCGATAACATCGAAACACAAATGACACCTAAGTAGAGACCGGACGCATCGGACATCGCCCGCCGACACAGTCAGCGACTTACAACCAGCATCGCCAAGCAAGCTACCGGTCAACAATGTTCGTGTCAACATCAACGACAACGATGGGAAGTGGCGGAGAAATGCAATAGCTTTTTCATCTTCAATGTACAGTCATCAAGAAGTCAAAACGTGATACTGCTCGAGAAATGGTTCACTCAACAACAGTCAATACCAAACGGAAGCAGTGCAACGTGCAAGAGTCATGACATTTCTCTTGGAAGTCAAGAGACAAACAAAGAAGCGGTGGAAGCACATTAAGCATAGCAAGTGCAGAATCGTGTTAATCGAGGTTGAAGAAGACGTTGTGCTGATACCTTGATGAATGCGTTATCAGTGGTCAAGAAGATGTCTCGAGACGAAGCAACGCCTTCAATACCGGACATCGGAAGTCACGGAAAGATCAATCGGCGAAGAAAGCAAAAGAGCATAGAAGGTTGACGAGTCATGCTAGTCGAGGGCGAAGCAGACGTTGTGCAGAACCCTTGACAAATGCGTGACTAGTCGAGACCGAACAACCAGAAGATTCCGTCAAACGTCTTCTCTACACAGTCTTCCTCAACATCGAGTTGGGAAAGCAAACGACGGCGATCGCTAACGAAGAAGAAGTACGAGTTTGGACCGTACATACCATCGGACAAAAGGACAAGAAGCTATGCATTAAGTACCAGCTTCGAAGCGTCGAGAATAGCAGGAAGACGGCTACTACATCAACATCAAAGCCGCTCATACCGCTACCGGACGTTTGAGGGAACCGACGCATGTTCCCAATGCCCAATTGTTCGATCAGACGTCACAGTGGTCTACCAATACGCCGGCAACGATCAAGTGACATCAGCTTCTCAGGTTGCGATGATAAGAGCAACCAACGAGACCACAAGAAGATGGAGGCAATGAGATAACAACACGAAGTGCTTCGACATCAAGTCACCACAAAATCAACGACAGAAGCACGGGAATGTTCAGATACGGGACCGCACATCGGGAAAGTTCGGAAGTCGTCGTGACAACAGAACACGACGGATACTGTCAACGCCAATTGCTTGAGGATGTCAAAGTAGTCAAGCCTCTCGCAGTGTATAATGCTCGACCGAACGAAAGCAATCACTCGGAGAGACCAGACGAAAACGGCAAAGAAGAAGTTCCAATCAGTAACTGTACATATACGATCACCGCACCAAGAAGGCTGAAAGAAGACTAAAAACGTCATCAACGCGTCCATCTCGAGCACATCGGTTAGTGTCAATGCGAACACAAAGGAAGGTGGAAGGCGAACAGAAGCCAGTCTAACAAGATTCGCGGAAGTATCGCTTCGATGAAGGATCTAGGACAAGCTGCAGTCAAAGCAGAAGGAGATCCCAGCGTGACAACAGAAACACCGGCGATCGGAAGTTACCGAACGACAACGAACAACAGTTCCGAAGCCTACAATCGTCACGTAGAAGCGACAACAAAGCATCAATGCTTAGGCGCGGAAGTAGATAGCAGGACGACCGTACTACTCATAGGTGACAAGAATACCATCCAGCGATGGACCATTGGCGACCACACAACTGAAGCAACATCATATGCTTCACTCAATCGCCAGCCGGGAAATCGGGTTAAGTCGGCACAAAGAAAGTCAAAGGAAGTTCGGACTCTGAGCGAACGTTTTGTGTGGTGAACCAGACGTTGAGGGGACCCACTCGAAACGTTTCTCAGAAAGCAGAATGCGTCATCAGCGTTCGAGACCGTACAAGAAGAGAGACACATCGAGAACGCTGAAAGAAGCCAGAAGCAGCTACCATGGCCATCAAGAACGAACTTCGCCATGTCATCAACATCGCTTGCAAAAGACGAGAGCACCGGACAAAGACCGTACGTCAACCACGAAAAGGCTCAGTCAGGAAGCGAGACCAGACGAGGAGATGACAAGCTAGCAGAACACTAGCCAGCTAACAGTAGACCGGACGACCGGACGATTGTCAACTCACATGGACGACAAGGATAGGTTAACAAAGCCAGCATTCATCACGACTATCTTTCTTCCACATCTTCAAGCAAGGGCAAAGAGATTGAGGAGGAAAACGAAGTAGATGCCTTCTCTTTCTGACTCCCAGACGTTGTGAGACAAGGAAGAGAAGAACAAACGCTGAGAATTACCGTACGACGTCCACAAGGAAAGAAGACCAGACAGATTGGAGTTCAGCCAACCTCATGATCATCCAAGCAGTTCCGGAGCAAGATCATCAACGATCATCGTCGTAAACGTGACATGCAGATGCGACGGACACCGGACAGACATCGACTACTTGTTGTTCACTTGAATCAACATCCATCGAAGCAAAGGCGTTCCATTCCTGACTCCCGGACGTTGTGGGATAAGGAAAGGAAGCGACAAATGCTCAAAGCTTCTGAAGACAACAACACAGAAGAAGTACAAGCCCAGACGCGGGAATACTCCTTGGACCGAACGCAACCTGCCAGAGGTTCCAGGAAGGAAGTCGCTCTCTGCCAAAAAGAAGCAAGAGCTAAACAAGATCAGTCAACGCGATGGAGCAAGTCGATATGATGGTCATCCGGAGGCTCACAGAAGAAGAAGAAGAAGCATCTTCTTTTTACCGGACAAACAAGCACTGTCATCAGGATAACAAAAGTCCGAGAACAGGAACAGCTAACAGTCAAAGTCACCTAAGGAAGTCATCAGCAACAAGGATAATCGTTCAAAGTCGACTGTCAAGAAACGGAGAGGTCTCAAAGCCCAGAAACAAATGGACAATCGACTACAGTGAAAAATCCAGTTCAAGAACTGCCTCGGACCGAACGAAGTAGCTGACCGCTAATAGAAGCTCCAAAAACTTCTATCAAGAAACGCCAGAGTCCAGTCTCAAAGTTACCAAAGCTGACGTTGAGCCGAGGTGACTGAAAAGATTGTGATTTTGGATTGAACGTCAGAAAACGTCAAAGACAAACGAAGCTGGTCGAGAAGTCACCGTCAACAAGCAGGGACAACTTCTAGGCAGTCAGCATAGCCAAGCAAGAAGCAGAAGGATCAATCGACTCTTCATGGTTCACACTTCAGTCAACTAGCAAAGTCAAAGAAAGGCACAAGCCAAGGTTCACTTTTTCGTGACTCCCTGACGTTGAGGGATATGAATGTAGCGGACCGGACACTTGACACCTTTCCTAGTGATATGTCAACTGGACAGAAGGGATTAACTCATCAAAAAGGATCTTTGACCTCTTCAAACACTCCTTCTTTACCGGACGTCCAGACAACACGCAACACAGAGGTTCACAGTCAACTTTCGTTCATGAAAGTGCAAACAACGCAAGGATCTAGGATTCTAGCAATGGAAGACACGAGAGCTCAGCATCAGTCACCTCCAAACAAGCTGCCAAACAGTTGGAACGCAAAAACATCACATTTGCTGGACTAACTGGAGTGACCGAACATACATGTGACCGTACAACTCCAATAACAATTGCGATAAACAAAATAACGGATCTCGACCCACAGCTACCGCTCAGGCAACTTCGGACTTCCAAAGGAGGAACGATCTCAAGTACACCAGACGAGTTCAACGCGATTCCACGCAGCAAAATTGTCCGCCGTGGAAAGAAGGAGTCCGAGAAACAGGCGAGCCAACTTTCATCCTATGATGATCCAGGTGATGAAGGTTACGAGGTTGTGCGAGAGACGTTGTCCTTATCAACTTCGAAACTTGAATCGCTGAAGGATACGCCAAGCCAAGCAGTCGTGGACCAGATCAACGACAAGGAGTACCGAACGGATACAGTTGACAACTACAGACAAGCAGTTGCCCACAACAAGGACTTGAAGGAGGACGACTCTGGAAAAGATGCATCAAAGCATCAAGTGACACAGAGACCGGACGCCGACAAGGACAAAAGAAAACTCGCTAGTAAGCAATACCGGACGGGTGACGGTAACAAGGTTGTGCGGGAGACGTTGTCCTTATCAACTTTGAAGCCTGAATCTGAAAGGAAAAAGCCGAAAGGAGAATTCTCTTCGAGTGTACCGAACGAGGACATTCCAAAGAGGAAAAGAGGAAGACAGAGAAAGAAAGATGCCAAAGGAAAGCCAAATACAAGCCCCAAGCTCTCCAGCAAGAAGGACCGTACTGGACTGACCAAAGCAAGGAGACTTCAACGAGGATTGGCCAAAAACCAGGAGTCGACGATGCTCACCGTACCAAGCGGGAGAGCCGTTGAAGACGTGCAGAAACCTAAAGGGACTAGCCAAACCAAAAAGTCTTGGACAAGGAAGACGGACCGGACAAAGCATCAACTGAGTATCGAGGAGACTCGTTCCAAGAAGTCAGTCAAGTTCACTTTTGTTTATCTCAAAAGTGAATCCCTCCCCCGGCAGTGTCGCGAATCCTGCCATCCGGCATTATTCTCGACCTTCATCAAGAAGTCAACCGGACGAATCAAAGCAAGGAAACTCCTGCCGAGACTGGTCAACTGGATTCTACAAGACATGTACGATGCCAACATCCATATACGGAAGTCAAACAGTGCTACTTTTGCTACCTCAAAAGCAGCACCGCCCCCCGGCAGTGTCGCGAGTACTGCATAGGAGCATTACTCTCGACTTATTGTGGAATGTTCAATATCTGTTATCAACATGTTCATTTATTTACCCAATCCAATTGCATCACAACCGGACGAGGAGACAACTACGAAGGTGTCAACTAATCATGTGGCCGCGGCCGAGGATTCCAACCTCACGCATGTGCGCTCCATTGGACGTCGACATGGGTCTCACCACGAAGGCGCCAAATGATAATTGACTGCTTACTTACCCGCTCCTTTCTCCCCTCGCACTCTCTTCCATCCTCACACTCTTTCCCGCTTTCTCTGCGTCTCTCGCAGAGAGAGTAAAATTCCCCTCATTCGTTCACTCACTTCAATCTTCACTTCCCACACTTCACTTCTTGGTCCTCTCGTAGGACCGTACGATGTGATCACTCTGTTCCCCATCACACCACACATTCTGGACCGTACGTGGTCTTCTGTTATTAACCTGAACCACCTCTACCACCTCAATGCTTGCATCCAATAAAGGAAGTACAAAGTTAACTCACTCTTCAATGCTTACACAAGACAACAATCAACAAACATTATTCGAGGTTGGGGACCTCACCAGTCAATCACAAACCCAACCGCGACATGGTGCATCGACCGGATTGAGAAGAATTCTTTCTTCGGGATAACGAACCTTGGTGGATTGTTGTCGAGGACAAACGAGTGACCGCACGATTGCATCATCGCGAGTAGCGACCGTTTAGTTCCGAAGCCCGACGTTGGGGCAAAGGCGCGAAAACGGGGGCGAAAGCAAAGGAAAGGAGTCGAATCTCAAGGAAAACATCAAACTCGGAGCGGACCGGACGAAAAGCAACGAAATCGCCGCCCGAACGACGCACGAGAGTCGACCGAACGATTGCATCATCATCGCTTGCAAACGGCGATCGTTTAGCTCCTGAAGCCTGACGTTGAGGCAGAAGGGGCGAAAGCGAGAGCTAAACGCAAGTGAGTCGAGTCTCCAGTAACGAAAGAATCGAATCTCCATCGAAAGCGGACCGTACGTAACGTCATCATCGTCGCCGATCGATAGGAGAAGGAAATCTACCGAACTAACGCTCAAGTCAAAGAGCAACGAAAGGAACAGAGAAGTCCCGTAGAAGAGACCTCTAGCTGTGAACCAGACGTTGAGGTGATCAGCAGGAGTGCCAATTTTACAAAGAAGTAGAAGAAGTCACGCAGCATTATGAAGCCACCCGGATAAAAACATGCTCGCTCTCAGAACACGAAAATCAAGACAAAGATGTTGCGAAACACAGAAGAAGTATGCTGAAGTAGAACCACTGAAGCATGATGGTGAAACAGTCGGATGTGCAGTACCGAACGAGAAGCACGTCGATGTCAAGAAGAGAGGCCGAGGGTCAGAAGCTGTAAGCGTCGACCGTACGTCGAGCCGTGAACGCGGAAGTCGTTGCATGGGTGTCTCTTGACACAGACAGTGGCAAACATGTATCGCAATCAAAAATCAGCCGGGAAAGCACGTCATCGCTGCTAGGAAGGATCTGCCGACGACGAAGGATAGGAAACGAACGCTTTTTCTTGTTCTTGTTTTAAGCCATTTTTTCTAGTTTTCCCCCATAGTTTAGTTCTCACTATTCTATCCCATCTCTAATTGTATCACTCCCTCATCATCAATGTAGGACCCCAATTAAACCAGGCTGTGTTTAAGTTCTCCCGGTGAAGCGTGAGCTCAAGGTGTAACATCATTTGGCTGTGATGTCTAGCGGAGAGCAAGCAATTAACCGGACTCTCTATCTTCCTTACATATATTGTAGTCTTGGATCATAGTAATCTCTTAGTAGACGGTCTGATCAACCGAACACTTCTAGCCTAACTATTCTCTATCTCTTCAATGGACCGTACGGAAGATGGAGGATTGATAATCAAAGCGATATGGATTAGAGCCCCAACCGAACAATTCTGGGATACCACAAGACGTCCAATGAGGCCCAGCAAGCCAGTAAGGAACGAGGAGCAGCCACCACTCAACTGCCCCCAACCTCAAAGGACATTCGTGCCCCTGCGAACCAATCCAGCAACTACAGTCCATGTCGACATTTACGGGACTTCAGGAGGAAGCAAGCAGGATAATCCGCCCTCTGGCAGCTTCATGGGAAGCTAGGGCGAATGCAGCCGGTGAAGAGAGCCGACTGTGAGCACGGAGCAACGGAGGGAATGCTTACGCGGATCGTAACGCCCAAACACCAAGAAAAGCAATCTCTCGGGTTATCATCTGTCCCCTTCCCGACCGAATTGGGAGACACCCGGGACCAGGTCACCGGACTCAAAGGACCACTGAGGGAGCAATGACCCTGAGCACCGACTAAATATCATGCACAAGGAGGGAAGCACGGACCCCAGGTATCAACCGAGTATCCAGAGCAAGGCAACGAGATTGGTGGAGAACTCAAGACGACCGAACGCTTCACCGAACAGCCGAAGGCACCAAAGAGGGAAGCACTGACCCTGAGCATCGACTAAATATCAAGCGCACTAAAAGGAAATCTACGTCCCAGCTCAATTCAAAAGGATCCCGAGAAGCTTGCAATGTGATGTGACCCAGACGTTGTGGTGAACATTACAACGCGAGTTTCGAAGGCGACGAGTTCATCACCGAACGAAGAACCAACGACCGAAAACTTCAAGTGTTCCGTCTACCATCACATCCTGGAGCTCAACATTTCTCTTTCAATTCTCTCTTATCTATCATTAACCTTCATCTTAAAATTCCCTTCATTATTATCCCTTTTCCTTTATTCACCCCCCTTTCATCTCCCCATTCAAACTTTAAACATTCTCACATTCCTTTATACCTCCCCAATCTTAGTGTAATTCAGTCACTACTAATGTGACCGTACCATCCCTACATCCAGTAGCCTCTTGCCCCTTCTCTCCTACATTTCCTCTTCGCTTTCTTCACCGATACCAAACAACGAGTTCAGTCCAGACCGAACGACCCTCAGTTTCAATCGGAAAGTCAAGGATAGCAGACCGAATGAGAGAAGTCCGAACTCATTCAACATGCCGAGGAAAACGACATTACCGTACAAATGCTCACTACCAGCTGCAGTGCTTAAATGTCAATGGTGGACAAGACAAATGCCTTCTCCATCGCAACAAACGTCATGATTGCTCATGCTAAACAAGACCGGACAATGAGTATCGTCAAGCGAAGGAAGGATGTGTGTTTTGTGCTTGTCAAGGGTGAAGCAGACGTTGTGCTGATCCCTCGATAACATCGAAACACAAATGACACCTAAGTAGAGACCGGACGCATCGGACATCGCCCGCCGACACAGTCAGCGACTTACAACCAGCATCGCCAAGCAAGCTACCGGTCAACAATGTTCGTGTCAACATCAACGACAACGATGGGAAGTGGCGGAGAAATGCAATAGCTTTTTCATCTTCAATGTACAGTCATCAAGAAGTCAAAACGTGATACTGCTCGAGAAATGGTTCACTCAACAACAGTCAATACCAAACGGAAGCAGTGCAACGTGCAAGAGTCATGACATTTCTCTTGGAAGTCAAGAGACAAACAAAGAAGCGGTGGAAGCACATTAAGCATAGCAAGTGCAGAATCGTGTTAATCGAGGTTGAAGAAGACGTTGTGCTGATACCTTGATGAATGCGTTATCAGTGGTCAAGAAGATGTCTCGAGACGAAGCAACGCCTTCAATACCGGACATCGGAAGTCACGGAAAGATCAATCGGCGAAGAAAGCAAAAGAGCATAGAAGGTTGACGAGTCATGCTAGTCGAGGGCGAAGCAGACGTTGTGCAGAACCCTTGACAAATGCGTGACTAGTCGAGACCGAACAACCAGAAGATTCCGTCAAACGTCTTCTCTACACAGTCTTCCTCAACATCGAGTTGGGAAAGCAAACGACGGCGATCGCTAACGAAGAAGAAGTACGAGTTTGGACCGTACATACCATCGGACAAAAGGACAAGAAGCTATGCATTAAGTACCAGCTTCGAAGCGTCGAGAATAGCAGGAAGACGGCTACTACATCAACATCAAAGCCGCTCATACCGCTACCGGACGTTTGAGGGAACCGACGCATGTTCCCAATGCCCAATTGTTCGATCAGACGTCACAGTGGTCTACCAATACGCCGGCAACGATCAAGTGACATCAGCTTCTCAGGTTGCGATGATAAGAGCAACCAACGAGACCACAAGAAGATGGAGGCAATGAGATAACAACACGAAGTGCTTCGACATCAAGTCACCACAAAATCAACGACAGAAGCACGGGAATGTTCAGATACGGGACCGCACATCGGGAAAGTTCGGAAGTCGTCGTGACAACAGAACACGACGGATACTGTCAACGCCAATTGCTTGAGGATGTCAAAGTAGTCAAGCCTCTCGCAGTGTATAATGCTCGACCGAACGAAAGCAATCACTCGGAGAGACCAGACGAAAACGGCAAAGAAGAAGTTCCAATCAGTAACTGTACATATACGATCACCGCACCAAGAAGGCTGAAAGAAGACTAAAAACGTCATCAACGCGTCCATCTCGAGCACATCGGTTAGTGTCAATGCGAACACAAAGGAAGGTGGAAGGCGAACAGAAGCCAGTCTAACAAGATTCGCGGAAGTATCGCTTCGATGAAGGATCTAGGACAAGCTGCAGTCAAAGCAGAAGGAGATCCCAGCGTGACAACAGAAACACCGGCGATCGGAAGTTACCGAACGACAACGAACAACAGTTCCGAAGCCTACAATCGTCACGTAGAAGCGACAACAAAGCATCAATGCTTAGGCGCGGAAGTAGATAGCAGGACGACCGTACTACTCATAGGTGACAAGAATACCATCCAGCGATGGACCATTGGCGACCACACAACTGAAGCAACATCATATGCTTCACTCAATCGCCAGCCGGGAAATCGGGTTAAGTCGGCACAAAGAAAGTCAAAGGAAGTTCGGACTCTGAGCGAACGTTTTGTGTGGTGAACCAGACGTTGAGGGGACCCACTCGAAACGTTTCTCAGAAAGCAGAATGCGTCATCAGCGTTCGAGACCGTACAAGAAGAGACTCTGTTCCCCATCACACCACACATTCTGGACCGTACGTGGTCTTCTGTTATTAACCTGAACCACCTCTACCACCTCAATGCTTGCATCCAATAAAGGAAGTACAAAGTTAACTCACTCTTCAATGCTTACACAAGACAACAATCAACAAACATTATTCGAGGTTGGGACCTCACCAGTCAATCACAAACCCAACCGCGACAATAGGATTATCTGAAATATTCAGTCTTTAGGCCCGGTCAGAAAAAGCGCCCTGGCAGGACAGCTTTTATACTGGTATCTGTGGATAAACCGGGAGATTAATTCATATATTTCATGAGGAAGCAGTCATTCAGGGAAAGTTTATATTCAGTAGAAATAACTTGAGGCATAGCAATAGGATTATCTGAAATATTCAGTCCTTAGGCCCGGTCAGAAAAAGCGCCCTGGCAGGACAGGTTTTATACTGGTATCTGTGGATAAACCGGGAGATTAATTCATATATTTCATGAGGAAGCAGTCATTCAGGGAAAGTTTATATTCAGTAGCAATAACTTGAGGCATAGCAGTAGGATTATCTGAAATATTCAGTCTTTAGGCCCGGTCAGAAAAAGCGCCCTGGCAGGACAGGTTTTTTACTGGTATCTGTGGATAAACCGGGAGATTAATTCATATATTTCATGAGGAAGCAGTCATTCAGGGAAAGTTTATATTCAGTAGAAATAACTTGAGGCATAGCAATAGGATTATCTGAAATATTCAGTCTTTAGGCCCGGTCAGAAAAAGCGCCCTGGCAGGACAGGTTTTATACTGGTATCTGTGGATAAACCGGGAGATTAATTCATATATTTCATGAGGAAGCAGTCATTCAGGGAAAGTTTATATTCAGTAGCAATAACTTGAGGCATAGCAATAGGATTATCTGAAATATTCAGTCTTTAGGCCCGGTCAGAAAAAGCGCCCTGGCAGGACAGCTTTTATACTGGTATCTGTGGATAAACCGGGAGATTAATTCATATATTTCATGAGGAAGCAGTCATTCAGGGAAAGTTTATATTCAGTAGAAATAACTTGAGGCATAGCAATAGGATTATCTGAAATATTCAGTCTTTAGGCCCGGTCAGAAAAAGCGCCCTGGCAGGACAGGTTTTTTACTGGTATCTGTGGATAAACCGGGAGATTAATTCATATATTTCATGAGGAAGCAGTCATTCAGGGAAAGTTTATATTCAGTAGCAATAACTTGAGGCATAGCAATAGGATTATCTGAAATATTCAGTCTTTAGGCCCGGTCAGAAAAAGCGCCCTGGCAGGACAGCTTTTATACTGGTATCTGTGGATAAACCGGGAGATTAATTCATATATTTCATGAGGAAGCAGTCATTCAGGGAAAGTTTATATTCAGTAGAAATAACTTGAGGCATAGCAATAGGATTATCTGAAATATTCAGTCCTTAGGCCCGGTCAGAAAAAGCGCCCTGGCAGGACAGCTTTTATACTGGTATCTGTGGATAAACCGGGAGATTAATTCATATATTTCATGAGGAAGCAGTCATTCAGGGAAAGTTTATATTCAGTAGAAATAACTTGAGGCATAGCAATAGGATTATCTGAAATATTCAGTCTTTAGGCCCGGTCAGAAAAAGCGCCCTGGCAGGACAGGTTTTTTACTGGTATCTGTGGATAAACCGGGAGATTAATTCATATATTTCATGAGGAAGCAGTCATTCAGGGAAAGTTTATATTCAGTAGAAATAACTTGAGGCATAGCAATAGGATTATCTGAAATATTCAGTCTTTAGGCCCGATAAGAAAAAGCGCCCTGGCAGGACAGGTTTTTTACTGGTATCTGTGGATAAACCGGGAGATTAATTCATATATTTCATGAGGAAGCAGTCATTCAGGGAAAGTTTATATTCAGTAGAAATAACTTGAGGCATAGCAATAGGATTATCTGAAATATTCAGTCTTTAGGCCCGATAAGAAAAAGCGCCCTGGCAGGACAGGTTTTATACTGGTATCTGTGGATAAACAGGGAGATTAATTCATATATTTCATGAGGAAGCAGTCATTCAGGGAAAGTTTATATTCAGTAGAAATAACTTGAGGCATAGCAATAGGATTATCTGAAATATTCAGTCTTTAGGCCCGATAAGAAAAAGCGCCCTGGCAGGACAGGTTTTTTACTGGTATCTGTGGATAAACCGGAAGATTAATTCATATATTTCATGAGGAAGCAGTCATTCAGGGAAAGTTTATATTCAGTAGCAATAACTTGAGGCATAGCAATAGGATTATCTGAAATATTCAGTCTTTAGGCCCGATAAGAAAAAGCGCCCTGGCAGGACAGGTTTTTTACTGGTATCTGTGGATAAACCGGGAGATTAATTCATATATTTCATGAGGAAGCAGTCATTCAGGGAAAGTTTATATTCATTAGAAATAACTTGAGGCATAGCAATAGGATTATCTGAAATATTCAGTCTTTAGGCCCGGTCAGAAAAAGCGCCCTGGCAGGACAGGTTTTTTACTGGTATCTGTGGATAAACCGGGAGATTAATTCATATATTTCATGAGGAAGCAGTCATTCAGGGAAAGTTTATATTCAGTAGCAATAACTTGAGGCATAGCAATAGGATTATCTGAAATATTCAGTCTTTAGGCCCGATAAGAAAAAGCGCCCTGGCAGGACAGGTTTTATACTGGTATCTGTGGATAAACCGGGAGATTAATTCATATATTTCATGAGGAAGCAGTCATTCAGGGAAAGTTTATATTCAGTAGCAATAACTTGAGGCATAGCAATAGGATTATCTGAAATATTCAGTCTTTAGGCCCGGTCAGAAAAAGCGCCCTGGCAGGACAGGTTTTATACTGGTATCTGTGGATAAACCGGGAGATTAATTCATATATTTCATGAGGAAGCAGTCATTCAGGGAAAGTTTATATTCAGTAGAAATAACTTGAGGCATAGCAATCGGATTATCTGAAATATTCAGTCTTTAGGCCCGGTCAGAAAAAGCGCCCTGGCAGGACAGGTTTTTTACTGGTATCTGTGGATAAACCGGGAGATTAATTCATATATTTCATGAGGAAGCAGTCATTCAGGGAAAGTTTATATTCAGTAGCAATAACTTGAGGCATAGCAATAGGATTATCTGAAATATTCAGTCTTTAGGCCCGGTCAGAAAAAGCGCCCTGGCAGGACAGGTTTTATACTGGTATCTGTGGATAAACCGGGAGATTAATTCATATATTTCATGAGGAAGCAGTCATTCAGGGAAAGTTTATATTCAGTAGCAATAACTTGAGGCATAGCAATAGGATTATCTGAAATATTCAGTCTTTAGGCCCGGTTTCAAGAAGCGCCCTGGGCAGTACAGCTTTTTTACTAGAATACACACAGCAAAACTACATTGCAAGCACGAAAAATACAAATCTAGGGATTCGCCCAATCGCCTTCGTGTCTTGACGTAGCCTAATAGGAACAGCAGAGGCGTCTTAGACATGAGATATAGAATCAATAGTATACAGACAATCATAAGTAACCAATAACGTTTTCAGCTTTCAGCTTTCAGCATTTCGTCGTTTTTCCAGGTGGTCTTCTGGCCACCAGTGAGTGTGGTCTTGGTTTCTTGGTTCTACTTTTTCCGCAGTTTGTCCTCGAGCCTTTTTTATGAAATAAAATCTTTGTTCACCTATATACCTCTCCCCCTAACTGACTAGACTGCTATCATCGCCTTTCTTTTACTTTTTTGGACTTTCCATCTTTCCATCAAATTTATACTCGCTCCAGTCTCTTAACAATCTTACTTAGTTTTTCTTTGCCGCTTGCCCTCTTTCCAGCTTTCTTAAATAAAACATAAAAGTATCATACTTCTCCTCCATCTAGATTCTCCAGAACCCCTAACTATCCAGCCCTCTTGTCCAAGCCAACTATTTCTGTCGTGAAACCTTCTCACTCTAATGGACTTCTCTACCAATTTACCTCTGCCTCCCCCTCGTATGAACTGAATTAGACTTGGAATCTGGGAGTACTGTGACTTCAACGACATCTGAAAATCCAAAATCTTCAACTGATTCAACTACAGTAACCAAATCAACAGCAACTCAAGCCTCAACTGCAATAACTGGATCGACAGTAACTGGAACTACAGTAACAGATGGTTCAACAACAGTAGCCGGATCAACAGCTACAGTATCTGGAACTACAGCAACCGGATCTACAGTAACTGGATCGACAGTGAGTGGAAATACAGTAGCCGGATCAACGGCTACAGTAATCCCCGGCAAAACTACAGTACCTTCTACTGTAGAATCACCCGTCACAGGCAGGAATAACAATCATATAGATGAACAAAAATTTGAAATTTTTAGGATCTACAATAACCAACCATCTACTACAGTAATTGGAACTACAGTAACCGGATTCACAGCTACAGTAATCTTTGGTCAAGCTACAGTCATGTGGATAAGGCAAGGTGAGTTTTGGATTGTTTTATGGATAGTGGAAATATTAGGAGAGCATGAGTGTTCCCGAGGTTTCGGATCTCAGAAGTTTCACATGGCTCTTTACCTCGTCCCTAGCCTTTTGGATATTTTTTAAAGCAATTATTATTTCAGATTACGATGGATCGAGTCGAGATGGTTCGGGTCGAATCGATGGCGGATGGCGGGAGGACGGATCCGATCGAGGTCAGTCGAGGTCAATCGAGTCGATGGTTTGAGGACTGGTGGCCAAGGTCTGCCTCGATTCGAGTTGGAAAGGAAGAGGTCCGACGGAAATTAATGAGTTTGGGCAGACACATACAATTAGAATACACACAGCAAAACTACATTGCAAGCACGAAACATACAAATCTAGGGATTCGCCCAATCGTTTTCGTGGCTTGACGTAGCCTAATAGGAACAGCAGAGGCGTCTTAGACATGAGATATAGAATCAATAGTATACAGACAATCATAAGTAACCAATAACGTTTTCAGCTTTCAGCTTTCAGCATTTCGTCGTTTTTCCAGGTGGTCTTCTGGCCACCAGTGAGTGTGGTCTTGGTTTCTTGGTTGCACTTTTTCCGCAGTTTGTCCTCGAGCCTTTTTTATGAAATAAAATTTTTGTCCACCTATATATCTCTTCCCCTAACTGAATAGACTGCTATCATCGCTTTTCTTTTACTTTTTTGGATTTTCCATCTTTCCATCAAATTTATACTCGCTCCAGTCTCTTAAAAATCTTACTTCTGTTTCCCCCAACAATCACACAATGAACACCCAACACCGAAGAATTCCAAACTCCCGGACTTCCTTTCTCTCTCTCTCTAAACCATATTAGTGGACTATTCTTACAATTAGAGTATGACTTCCTCCCATCCAACGTTGCTCGTATCTGGACCTGAAAGTTCTCTGAACGTGGACAATATATCATTCTCTGCTCAAAAAAACTTTGATTGTGAATATCAATGAGAACACTAACAGAGAATAAAGCATTTGGAAAATCACAGACATTAAAGCTCAAAATAGTTCTACTCAAGCTCTTCTTCTACCAAACATCAATCGGTGTCGTATTGTTTGCTTATCCCAACACAACAGTTTTTTGCATATTTTATTATAATATCTCTCCATCTCTGTGATCTCTCTTCTCTGCCAATTCGCTGTTTCGTTTCGCTATCCGTCATTCTCTTCCTTCAAGACAACCAACTGTGTACGGATGTCAAAAATAAATATTCTGGCCTTGTATTTTACAGAACTACTCCTAATTTTTAGTGTGTCGACTACTGCGATGTTTGCAACAGCGCCGAACCCGTTTCCATAGAAGACGGAAATAAAACTTTGATGTTTGCAGCTTTTATTGCGTTTCAACTTCTTTCTCCCCATTGAATACAAAGTAATATATTGGAGCAAGTAGCTCACATTATTCACACAAGTTTGAAACAGACTGAGAAAAGCTGAATCAGAACTCAGGATACTTGTGGATTTTTAGAAGATTCAAGATAATTTATGCATTAGAATCAAGAAAATTCGAATTGAGAACTTGTTCAGTCTGTTCTGGACTACTGTAGTTATGCTTCAGAAGTTTTCATTTCTTGTGAGACAACTTCTAGATTCTACTATCACCCCCAAGAAGTCAGGTGTCCCTGTGAACCTAGACGGACTAAGAATCTCCTATTCAAAATGGGTCTCCACTTGGCATTTGGTAAATTTATTCATCAATTGCGAAAGGTTTACTCTTCTAGAATGTAATTCGAAAAATCTAGAACTAGGAGTTTTTATTAAAAATAACGAAGGACAAGGAAAAAGACAGTGATTTATTGGTATCGATTCATAACACTAACAATAGCGAATTGAAACTGGAGATGATACAGGGAGGGAGTGACAAAAAATAAATGAAAGGGCGATTCGGAGAAAAATATGACTTGTTTCAAAGCATTCACAAGGATATACACACATTTAAAATAACAAACTTCCCGATAAAAAAGGAGAGATTAGAAACTGGTTGAAAAAATCGATTCTGTGAAGCCGGATGTTCAAACTGCATAGGTCATTTCGTCACGAGCGATGTTCTTGCATGGATCTACTTGAGCAGCATCCTTGTGACGAGCGGTGATGACGGCCAAGTTACGGCTCTTGCCCAGCTGAAATTTGGTATTCGTATTCACTTGATTTCTGATATAGTTCTTACTCGAATAACGGCGGCATCGCCCCACATCACAGTAACGATAGCCTGGAGAAGACGAGTGAGTGCATCTTCGGACATCCGAATGAGTCGATTTTTTCGATTCTCTGGAAAGAGGAATTAATGTGAAGAGAAGAATCTATTATTACAGCTTACAGCCACAAAAGCTCTCAACAAATCCTCTCGTGGTCCCAATTCCTGCACCGTTTCCGACTGTTTCAGAAGAGCCAAAGACCAGTTGGCGGTGGCAGCGGAGACTTGAAGAATTGTTTTATCACTGATAACTTGTTCCATTAGCAAGGGAGCGAGAGTGGAAAGTTCACGAGAGGCGAACAGCTATTGACCAGCAGGATGAGCAAATGCGTTTCTAATGCATCTGAAAAACAATTGAATTTAAAGAATTATTTTATCAGAATACTCACCGGCAGACCATAATTCTCAGGGCAAGATCCTTCGGGTCTGACACCAGAATAGCAATCACTTTATCAACTAGTTCTCTTCCTCTCTGGCCATCACAGAAATTGGAGTTAAGCGATCGATGTGTGAGGGCAACTCTGAAGAAGTCCAAGACTGGCACCAAGTGATCGAAATTCCATTGTAGAGCAATTTCAAATGCAGACTGAGCAATGTCTGATGAGTAGTTGGAGGAGGAGGGAAGCACGAAAAGTTCCTCTAGGCAGTTGATTTGATCCGGGTTCAGTTGAAACGCATCCTGAATCTCGTTCAGTTCCTTTAGTTTAGCGATAGCCTTCTCTTCCTTTCCGGTGAGACCGATCTGTAAACCATTTTTCTTTGTTTATAGAAAGACAACTTTGATCTCACAATCATGTACTCCGGAACCGGTACCAGCGGACCTCTTGGCCTCTTTTTGTCCTGTGGCATTGATGAAAGAGGGACTGCATGATTGCCGTTGTTTTCTTTGGCTGCACCTCCATCGCCCGTGAGTGGATAACCAGAGAAACCGCTCACTCCTTCTGAACTGGAACTTCCTGGCACATAACGACCAGAACCGGTGAATGGGTCGGCAGCTGCTTGAGTGTTGTTTGAAGATCCTATAATGTTTAGAATGATGAATTCGTTAAAACCTGAACGCTTACCTGCTGCTGGAACATATCTTCGTGACACTCAATGCGTAGTCATAATCCTCGCCATCGACTCGGACTTTTTTGTCGGATTTGATGTCGAATACACGCGCTTCGGGAATGCGTTGCTGAAAAATTAGAACGATGAAATTCAGGAGAAAACAAAAACACAAACCAACCTTAATGAAGTTAATGATTTCATCCAAGTGATGCATTGGCAGATGGTTCTCCTGAATGAACTCCTGTGCACATAAAGCTGGATCTGTTCCTTTTCGGTAGTGAAGGTCTAACTGAGTCGGTGTCTCGTGTGTCGCCTGATGCTCTGGCTCATTGGAGAAAATATAGATGCGTTAGGAAGAACTTTGGCATCCCATGAAGTAGCAGTCGGCAGTTGAAGAATTTCCTCCGAATGGATAGTCAGTGTTCCGTCTTTTTCGGCGCCCATTCCCCAGAATTCGAGAGTTCCATCTTCTCCGGTGGTCAAAATATGAGAGTCGCTCAGTGTCATACTGTATATGAAATAGTGAGCATGAGTGGCAAACTTTCCAAGAACTGATGCCGATGCAACATCCCAATGAATAATATGTCCATCATTTCCGGCAGACAAGAAGTGTGCACTAAACAGAACAGTCAAAGCACGGACAATATCTGTGTGTCCCTTGAAAATAGCCGTGGTGGTGGTTTGGTGCCACATTCTAATATTCTTGTCAGCACTGGCGGTGAAATAGGTGTCTGGAAGCTCTGGGAAGGAAGCGAGAGCCCACACAGATAGACTGTGACCAACACAATTGCGAACCTGGAAATCGTCATTTTTGGAAGGTTCTTAAAAAAAACGCTTACCGTAAAGCTGGGCTTGTCAAGTTCTGCAATCGGAAAGATCATCGCATTTGCCATGAGCCACTGAGCATGTGTGTTGCTTTCTGGTTGATATGCAGGCAGCATACTGAAATAATTTGTTTGAAATTTTCAGTAATGATTTCTAATAAAATACACTAACCATTCTGAGTGTGCTCTCTGAAAATCGTGGCAGGTTCTTGATTCCCGGAAGCTTAGACTGTGATACTTCCATCTTTTCGACCGACAAAAAGTCTCCATCCATCTTCCAACTTTGCATAAGCAATTGAGTTGACAACCATGTGTTTCGGTTGTGTGAATGACAACGTCTTCGAGTATTTCTCTCCACGCTTTCCCGATCACTGCACTGTCTCATCGCGACCGCCCGAAATCAGAACTCCGCTTTCCGTGAGCGCCAACGACTTTGCATCTGATTTGGCCGCTTCGAGAACTTGTCCGATCCCGTAGGATTTAATCTGAAACTTGCGACGGGTTGATGTTGTTTTGAAGTTAAAAACACTCACATTCTGAATACCAGCTGGTGGCGAAGTGTCCATAGCATCGTCGGTTACTGCTGACTCCGCCATGATCTGAAAATTATGTTTTTTTTTAATAAATTCCAACAAAAACTTCAAAGAACAATGAAAACCAGAGGCAAAAAGCAGAAAAATGCAACAACTAAAAATGATGACTCGCAACGATGCTCCGAAATTACAGCCGTGGCCACCAAAAATGAGCGGGAGTTTGAATTGTAGTTTTTTAGGTTTTCTTTTCAGATTTCCAGGGGAAACGAGGGGTGTGCATTTTTGGTAATCCTTTGGGTATTTTTAATGATTTTTAGTGATTATTTGGTTGCGGGACAGTTTGAAAATACTGTTTTTTCACACAAAAAACAATAAAACAGCAACCGAGACCAATTATTTGAATAACCGCCAAAGAAATTCTCCAAAATAAAATCTAGTAGAGCGCGTTTGCATTTCTCGAAAAACCGCCCACCCGGCAAGCACGGGCGACTCAATAATTTTCAGCAACCCACTGCACTGCGCCCCGAAAGCCAGTTTTAGAAAATCAGTCACTGACGCGTTTCGCCTTGGCGCACTTGCCGATCGTTGGCGCATTTCGCGATTTTTTCAAAAAAATTTTTATGAAAATCGAAAAAGGCCAATAAATCCGTTTTGGGCCAATTTTTCTCAAATTTTCATAATACGAATCGATAAAAATACAAAAATACACGATAAAAACACAAAACTTCGGTTATATTCTTTGCTTTCACAGAGGAATTAAGCAATGAAGGAAAATGTTTAATTCCTCTGTGAAAGCAAAGAATATAATCGAAGTTTTGTGTTTTTATCGTGTATTTTTGTATTTTTATCGATTCGTATTACGAAAATTTGAGAAAAATTGGCCCAAAACGGATTTATTGGCCTTTTTCGATTTTCATAAAATTTTTTTTGAAAAAATCGCGAAATGCGCCAACGATCGGCAAGTGCGCCAAGGCGAAACGCGTCAGTGACTGATTTTCTAAAACTGGCTTTCGGGGCGCAGTGCACTGCAGAGAATGTCAGATTTCGAAGAATCCGACACTGAATTCGACAATCTACGGCTAGTGTAAGTCACAATTTCTAATACACGAGCATTGAAAACTTTTTTTCAGCAGCTCCTCGCCATTCGTTGCCAATGGAGATTCAAGCACATCCACTGACGAGAGAAGTTTCGAAGCGAAATTCACCGGATCGTTTCTAGAAGCGAATCTTTTCGGGAACTTGAAAGGCGGAGGGTTCGGCGATCAAACAATGTCGGATAATGAGGAGAATAAATCAAAAGAAGAGTTCGTCGGATTGGATTGGGACGCTAGAAGAATCTTCAAGAATCTCGCTCGTCCGGAGAGGGGTAAGTACTTTTTAAACGCAGAATTTATCTTACTTTACATGTTTTTTTCAGCGAGAACAATGTATGTGTGCTTTGTCTTCACGATATTCTCTCAAAATCTGAGATGGGAGTTTAGGCGGTGAGCAGGCAAATCATTAATTGTGGGTTAGTGATCGCTATATTTTTTCTTCTTTTTCGCATTTTTATCTTCTTATTTCCAGACGAGTAATCTACAGCCAAACTCTAGAAAATCGTCACGATATGGACTTCGAAGACTCCTGGAATGTTCAAAACCTTCTTCGTTTGACTACTTCTCTTCGTGCAAACACTGAAGTGTTGTTATTGGAAATCAAGGATCTTGAAGAATTGATTGATGACACTATCCTCTTTATTCTTCTCTTATGTTTTCAGTATTAATTCATGTGATTTCAGGTGATCTACTGACTCGAGCAAGCTCCACCACCAACAAGCCACGTCATCAACTTCAAGGATTGTGTTTTGAGTGAGTTTTATGTAAAAGTTTGTGCTTTGTTTCGAGTAAATTTCTAGCGAAGGCAACAAGCATTCGAGTTCGAGGGAGAAAGGAGAAGATGGGAAGAGGATCGATGACACAGATGTGCGAGAAAGGACAAGTCGAATCGATTTGGCAGGCAAGGATCAATCGATGGGCAAGACGACGAGGACGAGGAAGAAGGAAACGGAGACAGATGGATATCGAATCAAAAAGGAAGCGGAAGAAGGAGGAAGGAAGGAAGTCAACGAGAGGATGAAGAGGAGGTATGAGAACTTTATAATTACTTGAGGTTGGTTTTTTAATTAAGACTCTTTTGCTGTTATCGTTAGGGTGCATTAGCCATTGTCATTAGAATGAACTTCTTATCATTAGGGTGCACTTGTGTTTGTCATTAGAGCGTGCTTGCTTCCTCTCTTTAGAGCGAATTCGATTCTTCTCACTATTTGAGCGTGCTAACTTTATCTTTTCATTTGAGCGCGCTTGCTTTTTCTTCTCATTAGAGCGTGCTTGCTTCCTCTCTTTAGAGCGAATTCGATTCTTCTCACTATTTGAGCGTGCTAACTTTATCTTTTCATTTGAGCGCGCTTGCTTTTTCTTCTCATTAGAGCGTGCTTGCTTCCTCTCTTTAGAGCGAATTCGATTCTTCTCACTATTTGAGCGTGCTAACTTTATCTTTTCATTTGAGCGCGCTTGCTTTTTCTTCTCATTAGAGCGTGCTTGCTTCCTCTCTTTAGAGCGAATTCGATTCTTCTCACTATTTGAGCGTGCTAACTTTATCTTTTCATTTGAGCGCGCTTGCTTTTTCTTCTCATTAGAGCGTGCTTGCTTCCTCTCTTTAGAGCGAATTCGATTCTTCTCACTATTTGAGCGTGCTAACTTTATCTTTTCATTTGAGCGCGCTTGCTTTTTCTTCTCATTAGAGCGTGCTTGCTTCCTCTCTTTAGAGCGAATTCGATTCTTCTCACTATTTGAGCGTGCTAACTTTATCTTTTCATTTGAGCGCGCTTGCTTTTTCTTCTCATTAGAGCGTGCTTGCTTCCTCTCTTTAGAGCGAATTCGATTCTTCTCACTATTTGAGCGTGCTAACTTTATCTTTTCATTTGAGCGCGCTTGCTTATTTTCACTTATTATAATTAATCTATTGTAGGAGGAACACAATATACAGATCTTGTAATTAAGGTGCTATTTCCCTTAACATTAATGCGAACTTGCAATAGACACTAAAGCGCGTTTGCTTCTTATCACTTCTTATCCATAGTCTTCCAGATGTAATCGATCGATATGGAGGAACAACGGGAACATGGTAAGGAGACGAGTCAACGAACAAAAGGATGGAGTCTATCTTGAGCAAGTTTCTTATTCAGTTTGTACTTTGTTTCGTCTAGTTTTTCAGAAGAGAGCATCAATCGACTGTTAGGAGCTTCGGAGTCGAATGGTTTGGAGTCGAGGCACTTGGTTTTCGATTCGTGTCACGCAAGATGATCAAGCGGAAAAGGGTCGAGAGGCTGAATTGGAGGAGGAGGAGTAGCAGAAGAATGGTGGATCGGTCGGTGGGCAAGTGAGGAAGAATTAGGAAGAGGAAAGAAGGAAGCCAATTCTTCCCAGAAATTTGGCTCTCATTCTCCCGCAATCAATAGTTGTATTCTCGCGTTGAGCTGTTTTTCCTTTCTCTCTGATATCAGGTTTCCTTTCAGATTGTTTCTTATCGATTAGCGATGAGTCTGTCCCTCGTAACGTCTTCCTATCCTTCTTACTCTTCTTAATGTAGCAACGTTTTCGGTATTTTAATGAATGCAGTTGTAATATGATTTCAGGGGTCATCCACTTCCAGCAAGCAACCCCACCCAACAAGCATCAACTTCAAGGATTGTGTTTTGAGTGAGTTTTATGTAAAAGTTTGTGCTTTGTTTCGAGTAAATTTCCAGCAAAGGCAACAAGCATTTGTTACCGAAAATGAAGTTTTGAAGCGATGCGATGAAGAACACGAGAGAAGAAGGACAAATCGAGTGGTCAGATGGATGGGAGGAGAAGGATCGAAGGAGAAGGAGATTGATGTTTAATTACTATTTATTGCGAGCTCATCATTTTCTGTTTATTTTTCTTCTTATTTCTCTTCTGTTACCTGTCTCCAACTCTTCCTAATCTGCAAAAGATCTGCAAATCTTTGTTTCAATTTTCATTAGTTATTGTTTTTCTTTCTGTTACTTTTAGATTGGTTCGCTGCTTCAGTTTCTTGTTACTCTCTGTTGTTTTGCCCTATTTTTACATTGTTATTTTTTGCAAATAAAGCTCGCTCTTCGTTGCCATTTTTCAGTCTCGATTGTCTTTAAATACTAAGTTGCACTTACTTCATCTAATATCTTTGTTCTAAATTCACTTTTCTGAAAGCTTAATCATCGATTTTCTCAGGCAATGACCCCTCTACCACCAGAAGAACTCGCTTCGTTAATGAAATTTATCGCGGAAAAAGCGAAGAATGTAAAGTCTCCGATGAGTATCAGACAACTGGCTAGACAGTTCAAAGAAGGAAGTGGATCACTGTTGACAGTCGATAGTTTGGCATACAGGTTTCTTTAATTTCAAGTTGATTTGAATACATTTATAAATATTCAGAATCGAAAAACATCGTCACGAAATTCATAACATGGACAAATTCGATATGAAAACAAAAGTGAAAACGATGTTTGCTCTAAGTGCTTCGATTGATGAGGGATTTCTGAAGAAGTGAGAGTTTGTGATGCAATATAAATCCAATAATATATTTGTAGACTGAAAAAACAAGCTGAAGTGGAGGTAGATGGAAAAGGGAGAATCACGAAGTTCAAAGCAAATGATGGAAAATTGGAATTAAATGGAAGTCATGGATTGTCATCTCGTCAGAAATCTATGCATTCTGATCGCTGGCAAAAAGTTTGTCAAAAAGCGAATGATGATGAATCGGACGAAGAAGATAATGAAGATGCGAACGGACAGAGGGACTATGTGGAGAATCAAGTCGATTTGATTAGATTCCTCATCGAACGAACGAAAAATGCGAATTGTCAATTGAATGTTTCGCAGTTGGCAAAGGATTATAAAGAGGAATTCAAATGCGAAGAGCCTCCAGGATGTATTCGCAGTCGGTAAGTTCTCTCTTCTTTCTCGTATCGCCTTCACAAACACTAAATTTAGAATCATCAGTTTCTTTCCACGCATTCACAAAATGGATCAATTCGACATGTCTACTAAAGTGAAGATGCTTTTTGCATTGAGTGTTCCAATCGATGCTCGTTTCCTGAAAGAGTGAGTTATGCCTGTTCCCACGTTTGATAATTTTTAGGATTTTTCAGACTCCAAACCGATGCGATCGTGGAATGGGATGAGCGCCTGAAGATCAAGAAGTATGAGGCTAAGGATGGAAGCTTGAAATTGGAAAGGGTCCCTTGTAGATGGGAAAGACTAAAAGCAACAAGGGCAAATAAGAACAAGAGCCAGGTTATCAATGATTCTAGTGAATCGGAAGAAGAGGACGATGAGAGGAAGGATAGCAGTGAAACTGACGGAAATGATGAAGAAGGAGATGGAGAAACGTCAGGAGAAGAGCCATCAGAAGAAGGTGACGATGAAGAATCAGTGCCAAGTGACGAGGATTCTTCGATGGAAAACGGCGGAGACCCTATGGATTTCGACTACGAGCCACCACAAAACCATCCAGAAGTCGAAGACGTCGGGAATACGCTTCCCGTTGAACAGAAGCCACGTATCGAAGATGAGATTCCACAAGACAATAATCCAGATGAGGAGCAAGACGATGTGATGGTTCTCCAACCAGCTCCAGTTGAACAGAAGCCACAA
Source organism: Caenorhabditis sinica (assembly GCA_963932045.1). Lineage (NCBI taxonomy): Eukaryota > Metazoa > Nematoda > Chromadorea > Rhabditida > Rhabditidae > Caenorhabditis > Caenorhabditis sinica. Next base: position 355,298 of record OZ009942.1, read on the forward strand.
GGACTTCTCACAATTGCCGGTCCAGTCGGAGGAGAAGAGCCAACCACGAGTATCAAGGAGTTATTGATGCTCCTTCGAGGACCAGTCATGGCTATCAGATCGCCATCTTTGGAGAGAATCTGCGCGAAATTCAACACCAAAATCCAGGAATTGGCTAATGGAAATCAGCAGATGCTGGTTGAAAGCCTCCACATCCCACTAGACTCATGTCTCTTCCTGCTTTTGAAGCATGCCGCACCAAAGTGCCCACCGGAAGTAGAGGCGACAAGTCTCAAAAATTTCCTCCTGACACTTCAAGCGAACACTTGTCACATCGATCATCCATCAATGGCATCCTTCCATCAGAAACTGCAGACGAAGATTTCCGAGCTATCTGCTCGTGACGAGGTACTACTCTTCATTGAAGAATCATTTAGAGACTATGCAAATTTTCAGGAAATTCCAATCCATATCATCGATCGTGCGATGGACAACACTCTTCACATGCTCGATGCATAGTCTGCAATAATGATTTTTCTTTAATTTTTCTTCTAATTTTTACTGTTTTTGCTGTGTTACTCGAACATTATAAGTCAGTAATTATCCGGTTGTTTTTTTTTGTCTTTCCACTTTTTTCTGCCTGTTTTATTGTGACACTCGCTTTTTTATTAGCGTTTTCGTCATTTTTTGTGTTGAGTTTTCTTCTGAGTTTTACATGAAATGATTTTAAACTCTTCTCGGTTCTTTTACATGACTTTTGGTGAAGTTCTAGACTCCCTTTATTGATACATCTCGATTAGCTATTAGGTGTTGTTTAGAAATGTGGACAACGCGCTCAATATCAATTTCAGTGCGCGAGATTTCCTAAAATTGGAATGTGAAAATATTCACTGCAGAGTTTTTACCACTCAGTTCTACTGAAATTGACATAGAGCGCAGCTCCCAAACACTTCAAGAACGCTAATGTATACTCTCCTTCTCATTCAAAAAAGTCACAATCATGGCAAAATTTTTCAGGCAATGACCCCTCTACCATCAGAAGAAATCGCTCAGCTGATGCGATTTATTGCGGAAAACTGAAAGAGGTAACATTTTCGAAGTTTTACCATTAGAGAAATTTTCGAGAATTTTCATTATGATTTTCGAAGTCTACACACATTTTTTCGTATTTCAAAATAATTGAAAACAATTTTCTTCAGAAAAATGACCGACGTCCACCAAAAATCCGGCAAGAAATTGGAGATTTTCACCGATGACGAGAATCTGAAGCCCGCTGCGAAGAGAGTCAAAAAGTGAGAAGAGGATTCGGAGATTCAGAAGATGTTGAAGGGGATTCAGAAGTCGAAGAAATTCCTGAGAAAACTCTTAAAGTGAGGAGGTTGAAAATTTGAAAAAAGATCAATTCATGATTTTTATAATTTTTTTTATTTTTCTTCTTCCAGGAATGGCTCGAAACTCCAGAAGAGGAATTCGAGAATCTCGACGACTACGAACTTCTGAAAGTTCTCGATGCAATCGAGGCAGCTGATGCGATTTATCCCGGAAAAAGTGAAAAATGTAACATCGCCGATGAATGTGAAGGAGCTGTGCAGACAATTGAAGGAAGACAGTGAATCTTCCGTGCTGTTAACAACTCTAATTCCAAGGTATAGTTAAATGAAAGAAGAAATGCTCATATTACTTCTCAGAATCAATAACAATCGTCACAAAATGCATAAAATGAATGAATTCGAAATGGAAACGAAAGTGAAAATGATGTTCGCACTTAGTACTCCGATCGCTGCAGAATTCATTATTCAGTTAGTTTTGACATTCTTGTTTCATAGTGACAAAAAAAATTTCAGACTAAAAGAAGTGGCCGATGTAAAAGTAGATGATCTTCAAAGAATTATTCTACACAAGCAGAAGAGTTTTTTTGAGAAAATTCAAGGAGAAATCTGCACGTTCAGATTCAAATCAATCACTTGGAATGCGGTTGGCTGGTCTCTGAAGGAATATTTTTCATTAGAGATTTCAGCTATCAGCGTGTGAAGGGAAAAATCTATCAGTCATCCGAAATCAATAGAAACACGAAAATCAAGATGATGTTCTATTCGAATTTGAAGATTTCAGATGACGTCCTTGAAGAGTATGTGAGAAAATTCACAATTGAAAGCTAAACGACATTATTGCAGACTTCGAAAAGACGCAGATGTTGATGTGGATGAGAAAAGACGAATTACGAAATACAAAGAAAGTGATGGGAATTTGGAGTTGGAAGGGGATCACAGTTTGGCAGCGATGATATTAAAGAAAAAGCGAGCGAGAGAGGTCTCAGAAGAAGATGAATCATTGAAAGTTCAGGAAGGTTCAGAGATGAATTTCGATGCTCATAATTCTGGAGATTTCCGTTATGATCAACTTGAAACAAAGCCGGATAGCTTGTTAGACGTCAAAATAGAAGTACCGGAATGTCACTCAACAAGTATTGGTGGAGATCACTTCTTCTTTGATTATGATGCACCGAATCATAAAAAGGACATGGATAATAATCCAGTAGAGAAGAAACCAGAGAATCGCATAGAAGTCAAGACAGAAGATCCAGAAGGGCCATCAACGAGTAATCTTGTATACCACTACAAAGATAACTTGGATTATATTCTAATGGAACCAAAGCCAGAAGTTGGTTGATGACTTTCAATATTTCAGTGTATCTCACTGTTGTTATATTTTTTATAAAAAATTCCCCGAATTTTTCAATTAATTTTTTCTTTGTTTCTTGCTGACTGGTTCCAATGTTTTCTCACTTTCCCAATTTTTCTGTTCGCTTTGTTAGCACCTCTCATTTTATCACTTTCTCTATCATAACCCTGTGCCCACCTCCCATAAGTCCGTTTTTTTGCGTTTTATTATTTCTAATGAAAAAGTTTACGAAAGTTTGTGATTTTTTTTTCTGTTTGGTTGAATATCCAGTTCTTATTCTTATTCTTGCACACTGTTATCTTGCTTTTCGCATTCCATCGAATTTGTTTTAAATTCCAGGTAATGCCACCTCCACCGCAACCAGAAGAAATCACTCAGTTCATGCGATTTATCGCTGAAAAGTCAAACAGTGTGAAATCTCCGATGAACATCGCAGAGTTGGGCAGACAATTCAAGGAAGAAACTGGATCTTCGGTTTTGTTGAAAACTTTGGACACAAGGTGGGGTTCTGTACAGAAAGAACGTTCTTAATAAAACATTTTAGAATCCACAGGAAGCGTTCCGAAATTCATGAGATGAATGAATTTGATATGGAGACAAAAGTGAATATGATTTTTGCACTTAGTGCTCCCATCGATAGAGGATTCCTTATCGAGTGAGTTTCGGAATCCGTTTTTTCTGCCTTTTTATGATTAAGAGAATTTCAGACTGAAGAAAGTAGCCGATGTAAAAGTAGATGATAAACAATGAATCATACACTACAAGCAGAAAGACGGAAAATTGGAATTAAGTGCGAAGTATGGAAATGGAAAACCACAATTCTAGCTTATTTCGTTTTTTCAGATCAGGCCAATCTTTGACGACTTCGACATCAGCATAGAGAGGAAGTGGCGGGATTCGAACATCAGGAGTCGCTACTCAAAAAGGAAACAAGAAACGAAAGCATTCTGCATCTACCCCATCTCGAACGAACAACGTCTGCCGGAAGAAAGGGAGCGAGAATTTCGGATTCAGAAGACATGGAGGAAATTGAAGATTTTCTCCGATGACGAGAATCTGGAGCCCGCTGCGAAGAGAGTCAAAAAGTCAGAAGAGGATTCGGAGATTCAGAAGACGTTGAAGGGGGATTCAGAAGTCGAAGAGATTCCTGAGAAAACTCTTAAAGTGAGGAAGCGGAAAATTTGAAAAAAAGATTTTCAATTCATGATTTTTATAATTTTTTTTATTCTTCTTCTTCCAGGAATGGCTCGAAACTCCAGAATAGAAATTCGAGAATCTCGACGACTACGAACTTCTGAAAGCTTTCGATGCAATCGAGGCGAATGTGGAGGAAGAGGCGAGAGAAGTCAGAGTGATTAGCGAGAAAATCGAGAAATTGGTCAAGGAATACGAGAAGAAGTGCGGAAAGTGGGCGGAGCCGGAGCAGGAATAATTAACTTCAATTTTTCAACAAAAAAAACCTAATCATGATTACTCATTTTTACTTTTTTTCAATTCACAAATTCCCACTTTCCACTCCTCCTTTTGAAAAATCATTACTCTTTGAAAAATTGTGCATTCTCATAGTTATTTTTACTGTACCACTGTAGTTCAATAAATGAAAACTGAGTATTGAATTCGTGTTTTTTTTCTCCCAGTATTTCAGATGCATTGCCATCGAGACCATCTGAACATCAGAATTCTGATTTTCAGATTATATTCTCGACGGGCTCCAGATGCTCCCTGTTCATCGGTGAAGAGCACATGAAGAGCAACACAGTATTAAAATTAGCGTCTGCACCCTTAAAAACAAAAACATTTTTTTCGTGCCCTTTACGTGGATCCACTCTTTCAGTCAAAAAATTTTTCTCAAACCAACATCAGTTCCTACATTTTTGAAGTACACTGTACTTATTGCGCCCTCAAAAACTCGTTTTATCAAGTAAGTTTTATGAGACTGTGTTTTTAATTGGAACCTATCTTTCAGTGCGATATTTAAACAAGCAGGCAAAGAAGGAGAGAAATCTCAAGAAGCGTGGCAGCAAGACTCAAGAAGAGAGAAATCAAAATAACCGAGAGAGGCGGGCCGGATTCCACAAACCCGCAGCTGTGAGCAGATGGGGAGGAGAACTCCGTAGTCGTGATAAGGAAGAGGAAGAGGAGAAGAATGAAGAAGAGATAGTTGAGGAAGAGAAGGTCGAAGAAGAGGAGAAGGAGGAAAATGAGATTGAGGATGATGAGAAGGAAGATGATGAAAAGGAAGAAGAAGAGAAAGATGAGATGATATAAGTTTTCGAATTCAATGATAAAATTTCATTTTGATTAATTGTTTCTTTTAATTGACCCCCACCTATGCTTCACTAAAAACCCTCCTCGTTGTGAAAGCTATAGAGCATCAGATAAAAAACTTTAACAATTGAGAATGTCTCAAGAAGTTGCTGATGACCCAAAGTACCTGAAAGATTCTGAGAATTCTGAAGAACCCTAAAGATTCCGAGATCTTCTGATTTTGATATGAACTTTTTCGAATGTTCTCCTCTCCCTTTCTCTCAATTCTTTCCATGTATGAATCCATTAATTTCAATAGCATTTCGTTCATACAAAAAGCAAAAAACGAGACATGGAATAACAACTATGGCCACAATGCAAATTCGCTCTACTGAACCTTATCAAGTTCAGTAGAGCGATATTGCATCCCCCGGAAAGAATCGAATCGGGAAGGAATGATGTGTGAATTGTGCGAAAAATTGGAAAAAATTGATGTCAAAAAAAAAGAAAAAGTGTTCATGACAAAACAGCTCCGGTAATTTTTGGTATCACGGTAATCATCAACGATGGCATCACTGACAGATGACGATCCTCGTCGTTGCAAAAGCTATGGAGCATCGGACAGAAAAGCTTTTTCAATTGACAATTTCTCAAGGAGTTGCTGTTGACCCAAAGTACCTAAAATTCAGGACGGCGAAGAAATTATCTGTTCTAATCGACTAACCGCTCCACAAGCCTTACTCTCCGGTTTGCCTCCTTCGGATTAAAAAATGAGCATTTTGAATCGATTAAGGTCCTGGTGGTTGGCACCGTATCCTTCGTCATCCGTTCTCGAAATCATGTTTGCTTTTTGTCATACGCAATATGGAAGATTTGTCTAAGGTTCTGAAGATTTTGAGGTACTGAACGCTTCGGAGATTGTGCCTCCTTCGGATTAAAAAATAGTGGTCGTGGTGGTGGTTGGCTCCTCGGTTACTGTAGTTATCGTCTCCTCTACCGTAGGGATTACTGTAGTCGTTGGTGGATCAACCTTGACTGTAGTTGTAGTTGACTCTTCATCAGGTTTCTTCGGGGTTACTGTAGTGGACTCTTCCACTTTTTTGGTAGTGGTTTTTGGAGAATCTCCTCCTGGAGGCACCACATCTGGTAGCTTTTTCGGCTACAGTAGTGGGCGTGGTCGGGGGCTCCGGCTTGCCTACAGTAGTAGTTGGCGTTGTTGGTTTTGGGACTACTGTAGTGGTGGTAGTAGGCGGAGTCGCAGTGGGGTCACCTTTTTCCTGCGTAGTGGGCGTCTGGAATAAATTTGAGCTACAGTAACCCGATAGAAAAACTATTTCGTATACCTGGAATGCTGTTAACATCAGGAACAACTGACTTTGTTGTAGTTGGAGCTTCAGTTGGTAGTGTCTTCTGGGTTGTCGACTTGTTCTTGTCACCATTGGAAGGCACTTTGGAAGTACTCGGCTCCGCCCACTTTTGCAATCTTGTATCGAGCTGAAAGTTGATGCTGATTTCAAATTTTAGATTTATTTGAGGCTCCGCCCACTCTTGGCTCCTACTTACCACTATAGGCTTGATGAAGAAGAAACGCTACGAATAGCCATTGGCAAAGTAGAGATATCGACACGAAGGATGCGACCACTAGATTCTGAAACTTTTCGATCTACTGAACTTCCAGGAAAAATTATTCAAAAGTCAAATTTTACCTTTTTAGCCGATGAAGTGTTTGTTTCTCTTTCGACAACAAGAATAAACGAGTTTTGATTTTTCCACAAGAACTGGTTTTTGGAATTCTGGAAAAGTTCAGAAAATCCACGTTGTTCCAAAATATAGTTTCTTCAAATATCTAAAATTTTTAAAAATTCCGTTCTGATTTTTTTCCACCTAAAAAATTTTCGATGACGAAAAACTTGCCACGTGGTTCTGTAGAACCCCCGAACCCCTAAATTTCAAATCAAATTACTGTATTCCCACCGACAAGTTTTTAAGTGGGAGGACCCTTCAAAAGATAATGCGGTTGTCTTTTCCACTTTTTCAATGGCTATTCCTAGCGATTCTTCTTTTTTGTCAATGGAGCACGGTTGAGGGTAAGTAAAGGAAAAAATGGGCAAAGTTTAAAAATTTTGGAAGCATTGAATTTAGCGGGATCGGTTACACCGAATGCTGATTTTCAGAAAGATCGTTAAATCTTGAAAATTTAGGCCCCTTTTCGAATTTTCCAAGTAGTTCACAAATTACAGACACTACAGTAAGCCAAGCGTCAACTACAGTATCCACAGTATCCTTTCACGTCCGGGAGTACTATAACGAAGACAAGTACGAAGAGAGAGGAGCTGAGTACATGTGAGATTTTCAGAAGATTATTGGTTCCCAATCCTTTTGTTTTTTAGCTCCAACTACTTTAGCATCTACGGTAATCACTACTTTAACACCCACTACTAGTGTTACTCAAGAATCTACAGTAATCCAGTCTACAATAACTTCTACGAAGCCACCGACGTCATCTGAATCCTCAACGACGTCTACTAGTAATTCCACATCAAAATCGACGGTTGCAACAACTCTACTATCAACTACAGCAACGCTGGAGACTACAGTAACCCAAGGGAGTACTGTGACTTCAACGACATCTGAAAATCCAAAATCTTCAACTGATTCAACTACAGTAACCGGATCTACAATAACTCAAGCCTCAACTACAGTGACTGGATCTACAGCTAGAGTAACTGGATCGACAGTAACGGCAGGCTCAACAACAGTAACCGGCTCTACAGTAACAGATGGTTCAACAACAGTAGCCGGATCAACAGCTACAGTATCTGCAACCGGATCTACAGTAATCGGGTCTACAGTAACTGGAGGTTAAACAGAAACCGAATCCACAGCTACAGTAATCCTCGGTCAAACTACAGTACCAACTACAGCATCTACGGAAACCGGAACTACCGAAGGCTCTACTACAGTAACTGGATCCACAGCAGCAGTAACTGTAAGCTCAGTAGCCGGATCTACAGTGGGATCTACCGTGGCTAGTGAATCGACCGCATCAACATCAACAGTAACCGGATCTACAGTAATCGGTCAGTAACTGGATCGACAGTGAGTGGAAATACAGTAGCCGGATCAACGGCTACAGTAATCCCCGACAAAACTACAGTACCTTCTACTGTAGAATCGACCGTCATAGGCAGGAATAACAATCATATAGATGAACGAAAATTTGAAATTTTTACGATCTACAATAACCCAAGTATCTACTACAGTAACTGGATCTACAGTAAGCCAAGGCTCGCCTACAGTGTCCGGATCAACAATAACTGGGACTACAGTAACCGGATCCACAGCTACAGTAATCTTTGGTCAAGCTACAGTCCTGTGGATAAGGCAAGGTGAGTTTTGGATTGTTTTATGGATAGTGGACATATTAGGAGAGCATGAGTGTTCCCGAGGTTTCTGATCTCAGAAGTTTCACATGGCTCTTTACCTCGTCCCTAGCCTTTTGGATATTTTTTAAACCAATCATTTTTTCAGATTACGATGGATCGAGTCGAGATGCTTTGGGTCGAATCGATGGCGGATGGCGGGAGGACGGATCCGATCGAGGTCAGTCGAGGTCAATCTAGTCGATGGTTTGAGGACTGGTGGCCAAAGTCTACTTCGATTCGAGTTGGAAAGGAAGAGGTCCAACGGAAATTAATGAGTTTGGGCAGACACATACAATTAGAATACACACAGCAAAACTACATTGCAAGCACGAAACATACAAATCTAGGGATTCGCCCAATCGTTTTCGTGGCTTGACGTAGCCTAATAGGAACAGCAGAGGCGTCTTAGACATGAGATATAGAATCAATAGTATACAGACAATCATAAGTAACCAATAACGTTTTCAGCTTTCAGCTTTCAGCATTTCGTCGTTTTTCCAGGTGGTCTTCTGGCCACCAGTGAGTGTGGTCTTGGTTTCTTGATTGTACTTTTTCCGCAGTTTGTCCTCGAGCCTTTTTTATGAAATAAAATTTTTGTCCACCTATATATCTCTTCCTCTAACTGAATAGACTGCTATCAATGCTTTCTTTTACTTTTTTGGACTTTCCATCTTTCCATCAAATTTATACTCGCTCCAGTCTCTTAACAATCTTACTTAGTTTTTCTTCGCCTCTTGCCCTCTTCAGCTTTCTAAAAAACATCATACTCCTCCTCCATCTAGATTCTCCAGAACCTCTAACTATCCAGCCCTCTTATCCAAGCCAGACTATTTCTGTCGTGAAACCTTCTCACTCTAATGGACTTCTCTACCAATTTACCTCTGCCTCCCCCTCGTATGAACTGAATTAGACTTGACCCCGCTCATTTGATCTCCAGACACTCCTAGTCTCCTCACATTCTATATACCTGACTCCCCGGAACCGAAAAAAAATAAAGCTCCCGCCTACCAGCTACTGTACCACTTACAGTGCCATTCCCCCTACCCTACCATACCCCCTACCGTACCACCTACCATAACCAGACTCCCTACCTTACACCCATCCTATTACCTATCGTACCACCAACCGTACTACCTACCCTATCTGCATATCACCTACCGTACCATCTACCGTACTACCTACTCTAACTGCCTATTACCTACCGTATCACCGTGATTCGTTCGACTATCCCAAACTGTGATGAATCATGTCTCTAGATTCATCTTGTTTGCTTAGAAATTGAAACATCCTAGTGGACTATCAAAGTGACTTTTTCTGCTGTGCTACTATCAACTACTTTCAACTGTATCCTGCCTGGACTCTATAACTCCTCAATCTTCCGATGACCCTACTGATTCTCTAAACCGAAAAAGAAATAAGAGCTTTGGATTTTGAAACTGTTCCTCTGAATACTGCTCTTCTGGGCTTTTGGACTATTCTTTTATGATAATCTAATACTATCCATTCACATCAAAACCTCCGACCCACAGAATTACTTTCTGAGGCTTTACTGGACTTTGAAGACTATTCGCTACTCTCATTTCTCTAAGCCGCCTCTTCATCTGGACTTTATCTTCTTAAATCAAACGAGATCTCCTTACTCTTTGGACCCATTTTCCAAATAAAGTAAACTTCGGTTTCCTACTACTCCGGACGTTCCCACAATTCACACCTGTCCCACTTACTAATCTAAAATCACCTCATTGGACTCAAAAAACTGTTCGTTTCTCTTGATTCCCTTAATTTTTGTTTCCCCCACCAATCACACAATGAACACCCAACACCGAAGAATTCCAAACTCCCGGACTTCCTTTCTCTCTCTCTCTAAACCATATTAGTGGACTATTCTTACAATTAGAGTATGACTTCCTCCCATCCAACGTTGCTCGTATCTGGACCTGAAAGTTCTCTGAACGTGGACAATATATCATTCTCTGCTCAAAAAAACTTTGATTGTGAATATCAATGAGAACACTACACAGAGAATAAAGCATTTGGAAAATCACAGACATTAAAGCTCAAAATAGTTCTACTCAAGCTCTTCTTCTACCAAATATCAATCGGTGTCGTATTGTTTGCTTATCCCAACACAACAGTTTTTTGCATATTATATTATAATATCTCCCCATCTCTGTGATCTCTCTTCTCTGCCAATTCGCTGTTTCGTTTCGCTATCCGTCATTCTCTTCCTTCAAGACAACCAACTGTGTACGGATGTCAAAAATAAATATTCTGGCCTTGTATTTTACAGAACTACTCCTAATTTTTAGTGTGTCGACTACTGCGATGTTTGCAACAGCGCCGAACCCGTTTCCATAGAAGACGGAAATAAAACTTTGATGTTTGCAGCTTTTATTGCGTTTCAACTTCTTTCTCCCCATTGAATACAAAGTAATATATTGGAGCAAGTAGCTCACATTATTCACACAAGTTTGAAACAGACTGAGAAAAGCTGAATCAGAACTCAGGATACTTGTGGATTTTTAGAAGATTCAAGATAATTTATGCATTAGAATCAAGAAAATTCGAATTGAGAACTTGTTCAGTCTGTTCTTGACTACTGTAGTTCTGCTTCAGAAGTTTTCATTTCTTGTGAGACAACTTCTAGATTCTACTATCACCCCCAAGAAGTCAGGTGTCCCTGTGAACCTAGACGGACTAAGAATCTCCTATTCAAAATGGGTCTCCACTTGGCATTTGGTAAATTTATTCATCAATTGCGAAAGGTTTACTCTTCTAGAATGTAATTCGAAAAATCTAGAACTAGGAGTTTTTATTAAAAATAACGAAGGACCAGGAAAAAGGCAGTGATTTATTGGTATCGATTCATAACACTAACAATAGCGAATTGAAACTGGAGATGATGCAGGGAGAGAGGGACAAAAAATAAATTAAAGAGCGATTCGGAGAAAAATATGACTTGTTTCAAAGCATTCACAAGGATATACACACATTTAAAATAACAAACTTCCCGATAAAAAAGGAGAGATTAGAAACTGGTTGAAAAAATCGATTCTGTGAAGCCGGATGTTCAAACTGCATAGGTCATTTCGTCACGAGCGATGTTCTTGCATGGATCTACTTGAGCAGCATCCTTGAGACGAGCGGTGATGACGGCCAAGTTACGGCTCTTGCCCAGCTGAAATTTGGTATTCGTATTCACTTGATTTCTGATATAGTTCTTACTCGAATAACGGCGGCATCGCCCCACATCACAGTAACGATAGCCTGGAGAAGACGAGTGAGTGCATCTTCGGACATCCGAATGAGTCGATTTTTTCGATTCTCTGGAAAGAGGAATTAATGTGAAGAGAAGAATCTATTATTACAGCTTACAGCCACAAAAGCTCTCAACAAATCCTCTCGTGGTCCCAATTCCTGCACCGTTTCCGACTGTTTCAGAAGAGCCAAAGACCAGTTGGCGGTGGCAGCGGAGACTTGAAGAATTGTTTTATCACTGATAACTTGTTCCATTAGCAAGGGAGCGAGAGTGGAGAGTTCACGAGAGGCGAACAGCTATTGACCAGCAGGATGAGCAAATGCGTTTCCAATGCATCTGAAAAACAATTGAATTTAAAGAATTATTTTATCAGAATACTCACCGGCAGACCATAATTCTCAGGGCAAGATCCTTCGGGTCTGACACCAGAATAGCAATCACTTTATCAACTAGTTATCTTCCTCTCTGGCCATCACAGAAATTGGAGTTGGAAGTCCAAGACTGGCACCAAGTGATCGAAATTCCATTGTAGAGCAATTTCAAATGCAGACTGAGCAATGTCTGATGAGTAGTTGGAGGAGGAGGGAAGCACGAAAAGTTCCTCTAGGCAGTTGATTTGGTACGGGTTCCGTTGGAACGCATCCTGAATCTCGTTCAGTTCCTTTAGTTTAGCGATAGCCTTCTCTTCCTTTCCGGTGAGACCGATCTGTAAACCATTTTTCTTTGTTTATAGAAAGACAACTTTGATCTCACAATCATGTACTCCGGAACCGGTAACAGCGGACCTCTTGGTCTCTTTTTGTCCAGTGGCATTGATGAAAGAGGGACTGCATGATTGCCGTTGTTTTCTTTGCCTGCACCTCCATCGCCCGTGAGTGGATCACCAGAGAAACCGCTCACTCCTTCTGAACTGGAACTTCCTGGCACATAACGACCAGAACCGGTGGAATGGGTCGGCAGCTGCTTGAGTGTTGTTTGAAGATCCTATAATGTTTAGAATGATGAATTCGTTTAAACCTGAACGCTTACCTGCTGCTGGAACATATCCTCCCGGCCCTGTGAACGGATCTTCGAATCCTGCTTTGTCCTCTAGACAACTTGCCAATTTCCTGACTGATCATATTGGATAGCAATGGAACGACATTTATCGCAAGCCCATGACGCTCAACAAAGCGCTGTGCAGCAAACTCGGGACTTTCGTTGACATTCATCTTCATCTCGGGGGCACCTCTTCCAAGCGTGACACTCAATGCGTAGTCATAATCCTCGCCATCGACTCGGACATTTTTGCCGGATTTGATGTCAAATGCACGCGCCTCGGGAATGCGTTGCTGAAAAATTAGAACGATGAAATTCACCAGAAAACAAAAACACAAACAAACCTTAATGAAGTTAATGATTTCATCCAAGTGATGCATTGGCAGATGGTTCTCCTGAATGAACTCCTGTGCACATAAAGCTGGATCTGTTCCTTTTCGGTAGTAAAGGTCTAACTGAGTCGGTCGATCGTCTACATCAACTTTGATGGTAACCACATCAGCGGCTTCTTCCTTAGCACGATTCATCTTTGTGGCTATTTTGTCAACGACTTCAGCATCAAAAGCTTCACGAATCTCCTGACGCTCTGGCTCATTGGAGAAAATATAGATGCGTCCGTCACTTCCCGCCACAGCGATGTCAGAGTTGGGAAGGACTTTGGCATCCCATGAAGTAGCAGTCGGCAGTTGAAGAATTTCCTCCGAATGGATTGTCAGTGTTCCGTCTTTTTCGGCGCCCATTCCCCAGAATTCGAGAGTTCCATCCTCTCCGGTGGTCAAAATATGAGAGTCGCTCAGTGTCATACTGTATATGAAATAGTGAGCATGAGTGGCAAACTTTCCAAGAACTGATGCCGATGCAACATCCCAATGAATAATATGTCCATCATTTCCGGCAGACAAGAAGTGTACACTAGACAGAACAGTCAAAGCACGGACAATATCTGTGTGTCCCTTGAAAATAGCCGTGGTGGTGGTTTGGTGCCACATTCTAATATTCTTGTCAGCACTGGCGGTGAGATAGGTGTCTGGAAGCTCTGGGAAGGAAGCGAGAGCCCACACAGATAGACTGTGACCAACACACTTGCGAGCCTGGAAATCGTCATTTTTGGAAGGTTCTCAAAAAAAAAGCTTACCGTAAAGCTGGGCTTGTCAAATTCTGCAATCGGAAAGATCATCACATTTGCATCCCATGAGCCACAGAGCATGTGTGTTGCTTTCTGGTTGATATGCAGGCAGCATACTGAAATAATTTGTTTGAAATTTTCAGTAATGATTTCTAATAAAATACACTAACCATTCTGAGTGTGCTCTCTGAAAATCGTGGCAGGTTCTTGATTCCCGGAAGCTTAGACTCCAATACTTCCATCTTTTCGACCGACAAAAAGTCTCCATCCATCTTCCAACTCCGCATAAGAGATTGAGTTGACAACCATGTGCGTTCGGCTGTGTGAATGACAACGTCTTCGAGTATTTCTCTCCACGCTTTCCCCATCACTGCACTGTCTCATCGCGACCGCCCGAAATCAGAACTCCGCTTTCCGTGAGCGCCAACGACTTTGCATCCTGGTTTGTGCGCTTCGAGAACTTATCCGATCGCGTAGGATTTAATCTGGAACTTGCGACGGGTTGATGTTGTTTTGAAGTTAAAAACACTCACATTCTGAACACCAGCTGGTGGCGAAGTGTCCATAGCATCGTCGGTTACTGCTGACTCCGCCAAGATCTGAAAATTATGTTTTTTAAAATAAATTCCAAAAAAATCTTCAAAGAACAATAAAATCCAGAGGCAAAAAGCAGAAAGATGCAAAAACGAAAAATAATGAAGACTCGCAACGATGCTCCGAAATTACAGCCGTGGCCACCAAAAATGAGCGGGAGTTTGAATTGTAGTTTTTCAAGTTTTATTTTCAGATTTCCAGGGAAAACGCGGGGTTTGCATTTTTGGTAATCCTTTGGGTATTTTTAATGATTGTTAGTGATTATTTGGTTGCGGGTCAGTTTGAAAATAGTGTTTTTTCACACAAAAAAAACAATAAAACAGCAACCGAGACCAATTATTTGAATCACCGCCAAAGAAATTCTCCAAAAAAAAATCTAGTGGAGCGCGTTTGCATTTCTCGAAGGAACCGCCCACCCGGCGAGCACGGGCGACGCGTCCACGTCCACTGAAGTGTTTTTATTGGAAATCAAGGATCTTGAAGAATTGATTGATGAAACTATCTTCCTTCTGCTTCTCTTATGTTTTCAGTATTAATTCATGTGATTTCAGGTGATCCACTGACTCGAGCAAGCTCCACCGCCCACAAGCCACGTCATCAACTTCAAGGATTGTGTTTTGAGTGAGTTTTATGAAAAGTTTGTGCTTTGTTTCGATCAATTTTCCAGCAAAAGCGACAAGCATTCGGTACCAAAAATGATGTTGTGAAGCGATGCGATGAAGAACACGAGAGAAGAAAGACTAATCGAGTGGTCAGATGGATGGGAGGAGAAGGATCGAAGGATTGAGTATGTTCTTCAAACAGTTTGTACTTTCTTCCGAGCAGTTTTTCAGCGAAGAGCAGTAGCGTTCGGTGCCAGAAATGAAGGGAATCGATGACACTGCGATGAAGGATATCGAATTCAAGAAGAGAAAGAAGAAAGCGGAAGTAGGAAGAAGGAGAGAAACCAATGCCTAGAGGAAGAAGAGGTATGGCCACTTTATGATCACGTGATGTTAGTCTTGTAATTAAGGCGCTTTTGCTGTTATCGTTAGGGTACATTAGCCGTTGCGATTAGAGAGCATTGGCTTTTCTATAACTTCTTCTCATTAACCTTCTTATCTTCTTATCTTCCAGATGTCAGCGAGCGGTTCGAAGAAGAAGCATCAATGAAGGAGCAAAACGAGAAACAAACAAAAGGATGGAGCTTAACTTGAGCAAGTTTTTTCTCAGTTTGTACTTTGTTTCGTCTAGTTTTGCAGGAGAGAGCATCAATCGAGTGGTGGGAGTTTGTATTCGGAGTCGAGATTTCCGATTCGGACGTAAAGCAAGATGGTCAAGCGGAAAAGAAGAGGAAAAAGGAGGTCGGAAAAGAGAAGGAAGCCAATGTCAACAGTGAGAGGAGAAATTTTACAATCACACAATAGTGGTCTTCTAATTAAGGCACTTTTTCTGTTATCATGAGGGCGCGATTGTTTCATATCCGTAGGGCGAGATTGCTGTTATAATTAGAGCACGCTTGCTTATTCTTATCATTAGAGCGCGTTTGCTTGTTCTTATCATTAGAGCACGCTTGCTTATTCTTATCATTAGAGCGCGTTTACTTATTCTTATCATTAGAGCACGCTTGCTTATTCTTATCATTAAAGCACGCTTGCTTATTCTTATCATTAGAGCACCCTTGCTTATTCTTTTCATTAGAGCGCGTTTGCTTATTCTTATCATTAGAGCGCGTTTGCTTATTCTTATCATTAGAGCGCGCTTGCTTATTCTTATCATTAGAGCGCGTTTGCTTATTCTTATCATTAGAGCACGCTTGCTTATTCTTATCATTAGAGCGCGTTTGCTTATTCTTATCATTAGAGCACGCTTGCTTATTCTTATCATTAGAGCGCGTTTACTTATTCTTAACATTAGAGCACGCTTGCTTATTCTTATCATTAAAGCACGCTTGCTTATTCTTATCATTAGAGCACCCTTGCTTATTCTTATCATTAGAGCGCGTTTGCTTATTCTTATCATTAGAGCGCGTTTGCTTATTCTTATCATTAGAGCGCGCTTGCTTATTCTTATCATTAGAGCACGCTTGCTTATTCTTATCATTAGAGCACGCTTGCTTATTCTTATCATTAGAGCGCGTTTGCTTATTCTTATCATTGGAGCGCGTTTGCTTTTTCTTATCATTAGAGCGCGTTTGCTTATTCTTATCATTAGAGCGCGTTTGCTTATTCTTATCATTAGAGCACGTTTGCTTCTTATCACTTCTTATCATTAATCTTCTTATCTTCCAGATGCCAACGAACAAATCAAAGAAGGAGCAACAACAAGCAAAAGGAAGCTAGAAACAATGGATGGATTTTATTTTGAGCAAGTTATTTCTCAGTTTGTACTTTGTTTCGTCTAGTTTTTCAGGAGAGAGCATCAATCGACTGTTGGGAGCTTCGGAGGCAAATGGTTTGGAGTCGAGGCACTTGGTTTTCGATTCGTGTCACGCAAGATGGTCAAGCGGAAGAAGGTCGAGAGGCAGATGAATTGGAGGAGAAGGAGCAGAAGAAGAATGGTGGATCGGTCGGTGGGCAAGTGAAGAAGTCAGAGCAGAGGAAAGAAGGAAGCCAATTCTTCCCAGGAATGTGGCTCTCATTCCTTCCGCATTCAATAGTTGTATTCTCGCGTTGAGCTGTTTTTCCTTTCTCTCTGATATCAGGTTTCCTTTCAGATTGTTTCTTATCGATTAGCGATGAGTCTGTCGTAACGTCTTCCTATCCTTCTTACTCTTCTTAATGTAGCAACGTTTTCGGTATTTCAATGAATGCAATTGTAATATGATTTCAGGGGTTTCTCTCTTTCCACTCACAGCAAGCAGCCCCACCCAACATGCATCAACTTTAAGGATTGTGTTTTGAGTGAGTTTTATGAAAAGTTTGTGCTTTGTTTCGATCAATTTTCCAGCAAAGGCAACAAGCATTTGTTACCGAAAATGAAGTTTTGAAGCGATGCGATGAAGAACACGTGAGAAGAAGGACAAATCGTGTGGTCAGATGGATGGGAGGAGAAGGATCGAAGGAGAAGGAGATTGATGTTTAATTACTATTTATTGCGAGCTCATCATTTTCTGTTTATTTTTCTTCTTATTTCTCTTCTGTTACCTGTCTCCAACTCTTCCTAATCTGCATAAGATCTGCAAATCTTTTATTCTATTTTCATTAATTATTGTTTTTTTTTTCTGTTACATTTAAATTGGTTCGCTGCTTCAGTTTCTTGTTACCCTCTGTTATTTTGCCCTATTTTTACATTGTTAATTTTTGCAAATAAAGCTCGCTCTTCGCTGCCATTTTTCAGTTTCGATTGTTTTTAAATACCAAGTTCACATACTTCATCTAATATCTTTGTTCTAAATTTACTTTTCTGAAAGCTTAATCATCGATTCGATTTTTCCAGACAATGGTAAAACCACCAACGCCATCAGAAGTAATTGCTCAATTGATGCGATTCATCGCTGAAAAAGCGAAGAATGTAAAGTCTCCGATGAGTATTCAACAACTGGCTAGGCAGTTCAAAGAAGAAAGTGGATCACTGATGGCAGTCGACAGTTTGGCAGCCAGGTTTTTAACATTCAAGTTGATTTGAAAACATTTATAAATATTCAGAATCAGAAACCATCGTCACAAAATTCATAAGATGCGCAAATTCGATACGAATACAAAAGTAAGGATGATGTTTGCTCTAAGTGCTCCGATTGATGACGGATTTCTGAAGAAGTGAGAGTTTGTGATGCAATTTGAATCCAATAATATATTTATAGACTGAAAGAACATGCGGACGTGAGAGTGGATGAGAAAGGCAGAATCACGAAGTTCAAAGCAAATGATGGAAATTTGGAATTAAATGGAAGTCATGGATTGTCATCTCGTCAGAAATCTATGCATTCTGATCGCTGGAAAAAAGTTTGTCAAAAAGCAATTGATGATGAATCGGACGAAGAGGATGATGAAGATGCGAACGGAGAGAGAGACTATGAAAAGAACAGAGCCGGTTTAGTGAAATTTCTCATCGAACGAACGAAAAATGCGAATTGTCCATTGAGTATTCATCAGTTGGCAACGGATTATATAGAGGAATTCAAAACCTCTGAGTCTCAAAGCTGCATTTGTGCTCGGTAAGTTTTCTCTTCTTCCTCGTATCGCCTTCACAAACACTAAATTTAGAATCATCCGTTTCTTTCCACGCATTCACAAAATGGATCAATTCGACATGTCTACTAAAGTGAAGATGCTTTTTGCATTGAGTGTTCCAATCGATGCTCGTTTCCTGAATGAGTGAGTTATGCCTGTTCCCACGTTTGATAATTTTTAGGATTTTTCAGACTCCAAACCGATGCGTTCGTGGAATTGGATGAGCGCCTGAAGATCAAGAAGTATGAGGCTAAGGATGGAAGCATGAAATTGGAAAGGGTCCCTTGTAGATGGGAAAGACTAAAAGCAACGAGGGCAAATAAGAACAAGAGCCAGGTTGTCAATGATTCTAGTGAATCGGAAGAAGAAGACGATGAGAGGAAGGATAGCAGTGAAACTGACGGAAATGATGAAGAAGGAGATGGAGAAACGTCAGGAGAAGAGCCATCAGAAGAAGGTGACGATGAAGAATCAGTGCCAAGTGACGAGGATTCTTCGATGGAAAACGGCGGAGACCCTATGCATTTCGACTACGAGCCACCACAAAACCATCCAGAAGTCGAAGACGTCGGGAATACGCTTCCCGTTGAACAGAAGCCACGTATCGAAGATGAGATTCCACAAGACAATAATCCAGATGAGGAGCAAGACGATGTGATGGTTCTCCAACCAGCTCCAGTTGAACAGAAGCCACAAGGACTTCTCAGAATGTCCGGTCCAGTCGGAGAAGAGCCAACCACGAGTATCAAGGAGTTATTGATGCTCCTTCGAGGACCAGTCATGGCTATCAGATCGCCATCTTTGGAGAGAATCTGCGCGAAATTCAACACCAAAATCCAGGAATTGGCTAATGGAAATCAGCAGATGCTGGTTGAAAGCCTCCACATCCCACTAGACTCATGTCTCTTCCTGCTTTTGAAGCATGCCGCACCAAAGTGCCCACCGGAAGTAGAGGCGACAAGTCTCAAAAATTTCCTCCTGACACTTCAAGCGAACACTTGTCACATCGATCATCCATCAATGGCATCCTTCCATCAGAAACTGCAGACGAAGATTTCCGAGCTATCTGCTCGTGACGAGGTACTACTCTTCATTGAAGAATCATTTAGAGACTATGCAAATTTTCAGGAAATTCCAATCCATATCATCGATCGTGCGATGGACAACACTCTTCACATGCTCGATGCATAGTCTGCAATAATGATTTTTCTTTAATTTTTCTTCTAATTTTTACTGTTTTTGCTGTGTTACTCGAACATTATAAGTCAGTAATTATCCGGTTGTTTTTTTTTGTCTTTCCACTTTTTTCTGCCTGTTTTATTGTGACACTCGCTTTTTTATTAGCGTTTTCGTCATTTTTTGTGTTGAGTTTTCTTCTGAGTTTTACATGAAATGATTTTAAACTCTTCTCGGTTCTTTTACATGACTTTTGGTGAAGTTCTAGACTCCCTTTATTGATACATCTCGATTAGCTATTAGGTGTTGTTTAGAAATGTGGACAACGCGCTCAATATCAATTTCAGTGCGCGAGATTTCCTAAAATTGGAAAGTGAAAATATTCACTGCAGAGTTTTTACCACTCAGTTCTACTGAAATTGACATAGAGCGCAGCTCCCAAACACTTCAAGAACGCTAATGTATACTCTCCTTCTCATTCAAAAAAGTCACAATCATGGCAAAATTTTTCAGGCAATGACCCCTCTACCATCAGAAGAAATCGCTCAGCTGATGCGATTTATTGCGGAAAACTGAAAGAGGTAACATTTTCGAAGTTTTACCATTAGAGAAATTTTCGAGAATTTTCATTATGATTTTCGAAGTCTACACACATTTTTTCGTATTTCAAAATAATTGACAACAATTTTCTTCAGAAAAATGACCGACGTCCACCAAAAATCCGGCAAGAAATTGGAGTTTTTGTCCGATGACGAGAATCTGGAGCCCGCTGCGAAGAGAGTCAAAAAGACAGATGAGGATTCGGAGATTCAGAAGATGTTGAAGGGGGATTCAGAAGTCGAAGAGATTCCTGAGAAAACTCTCAAAGTGAGGAAGTTGAAAATTTGAAAAGAAAAATTTTTATTCATGATTTTTATAATTTTTCTTCTTCCAGGAATGGCTCCAAACTCCAGAATAGAAATTCGAGAATCTCGACGACTACGAACTTCTGAAAGTTCTCGATGCAATCGAGGCGAATGTGGAGGAAGAGGCGAGAGAAGTCAGAGTGATTAGCGAGAAAATCGAGAAATTGGTCAAGGAATACGAGAAGAAGTGCGGAAAGTGGGCGGAGCCGGAGCAGGAATAATTAACTTCAATTTTTCAACAAAAAAAACCTAATCATGATTACTCATTTTTACTTTTTTTCATTTCACAAATTCTCACTTCCCACTGCTCCTTTTGAAAAATCATCACTCTTCGAAAAATTGTGCATTCTCATAGTTATTTTTACTGTACCACTGTTGTTCAATAAATGAAAACTGAGTATTGAATTCGTGTTTTTTTTTTCTCCCAGTATTTCAGATGCATTGCCATCGAGACCATCTGAACATCAGTATTCTGATTTTCAGATTCTATTCTCGACGGGACTCCAGATTCTCCCTCCTCTCCACTTTATGTTCATTAAGGTTATATGGGATTGAAGATGTTGTGATCTATTTCAGGTTATATCCTACATTTGAAAAGTTGTGAGTTTAAAGGGAATTTTCCACAAAAATCCTGGATTTCGTGGTTTCGAATTGTCGTCGTTGCGGATTGTCGCGGTGGGGAAATGACATGAGTTGCGAAACGACTGGTTGCAAAATGTCTCGGAGCCCATTTCTCATCCAAGACATTTCGAAATTGGACGTTATGTTCTACACCTGAAAAGTTTGATTTCGTGGTTCCCAACTGTCGTAGTTCCCAATTGTCTGAGTTCCCAATTGTCGTGGTTGCGAAATGACTGGTTTCAAACCGTCCCGAAGTCTGAAAATAAGAGCTCTTCACCGATGAGGAGTTTATAGAGTTGCGAAACGTCCTGTTTAGAAATGTCTTAGTTGCAAAATGAATAGTGGCGAAAGGTCCCGGAGCCACATCTCCAGGGTTGGAATGGGCGGGGATTTTTTTCTGAAAAGAATTCGGACCCGAAATCCAAAGAATGATCGTTTCGGAAATTGAAAGTTTCCCACCATAAAACACATTTCTCTTTCCATTTTCCAGGTTCCCAAAAAAAAACAGAATACATAAAGAAACAAACCCTGGGAAACTCTATAATTCGATTAACGCTCCCTCCATAAAAACTCCAATTTTCCCAGTTTTTCGTCTCCGATTCATCTGAAAGAATAATGCCCAATTTCCCACTTCTCTTCCTACTTCCATTGCTTCTATTCTCGATTCTTCTGACATATTCTGAGCCCGTCGACGCCTTATTTCCCCAACTTCCCGGTAGAGGCTGTCGATTTGGAAGATGTAAAGAGCCAAATGTGACTCGAAAGTGTGGAGAGGATAAAAGATATTTTCTGATGAACGAGACGAGAAAATGTATTATTGAGAAGGGGAAGATTCGGTTTTTGTTCTGTCAACGCAGAACATGAGGATCCGATGATGTCGAAAATGGAATGCTCGGTTTTCTGATGTGAAAAAAATGTAGGATTTTGTTTGACTGTTGTTTGGAATGTGCAGATGAAACTAGAAAACTGGAAGGAATTAGAAAAAAATGTGGAGATTTTGATGATTCTGGAGGTTCTCTTACTACAATCTTACTGTCATGAAAAGGATCTTACAGGTTACTCGAGTCATTCCATCTGGAAAGAATTGCGTAAGCGTGTAAATACTTTTTGGTTTACGAACATGGCATCAGATTGGAAGACATGTGATTTTCTCACAGAACAGAAAACTTGTTTTCAAAGTAACCAAAACTTTTTAGACAACATAGACCCAAAGAGAAAATGGAAAAGTGATCATTCAAATCGATAAGTATCAGTTTTCAGTGTCAAATGCCCAAATTCATAATAGATGATTGCACGTTCTCCATCTCCACGTTTGATCAAGTAGCACTGTCCTTCCTCAAACTCATGGATGCTGGAAATTGACACTTTTTAGATTGCAGACGAAAAAAATAGGTTGAAAAAACTTACTAGTCTGAATTCAGATAAGCTTGCGTCATCGGAGCAGCTCTGAAATCTTCGAAAACTTTTGCGAAATTCTCCATATCCATTTTCACATTGAGATGATCAGTCTTAGAATCCTCCTGTGACATCCATTTCTTCAAAAATTCCTTCAAATTTTTCTCCGAATTGTTAGAATCGTTTAGTGTCACTTTTTGACACTTCCAAAAGTCTTCTAATTTCGCCCACGGAGCGTCGGAAACCTGAATTTCTTCGAACTCCATTGGGGTTTTTAGAAATTTCAAGTTCCTGGTGTTATTGTGCAATCCCTGAATATTCAGGCTCAAAGATTTCGATTCCAGAAGCTTCTTCAATAAGCTCCGCCCATATTTGGTTGAACTACTGTAGTAGGACAAGTAAACCAGAGGGAGGTTGAAAAATTCGCAAAAATCCAAAATCTTTTTCGCAAATCCTCGATCAATGTCGTAAAAGTAGAGTCGAGTCTCGGGTGCTGGAAAGAGGTTACAAACGAAATTCAAAAATTTCTGAACTCCTTTTTCGGGATTCTTCCAGAAAGTTGGAATATTTCCATCAGGATCTCGAGAGTAGATAACAAACTCAGATTCACAAAACTGAAACATAAAGTTCTCAGATTTCTCTCCAGATTGAATTTTGACTCGAAAATCGTCGAAATTCAATTCAACTTCCATTTCGAAACGGAACCTCTTGCAGTGAAATTGAACCAGTTGGAAGGCTTTTTTGGAGATTTGAGCGAGTTTGAGTCTGAAAATTCAGAGAATGCAAATTACATAAAATCCAGAAGTCTCGAATTCACAAAATTCGACTTCGAGACATTTCGTAACCAGTCATTTCGCAACTGGGAAATTTTGCGATTTACGTCGGCTTCTCAAACACGAAAATTCACAACCAAGGCATTTCGAAACTAGGCATTTAGCAACTCTTTAAAGTAGTTCAGATTACCTTCTTATTATTTTAATAAGATTGGAGGGTGTCATAATCCATTCCATTCAATCATCTACTTTTAAAAAATGTTGCCTGAACGTTTTTACAAGAAATCTGGATTTCCTGGTTTCAAAATGGCCAGGATGCGGTCTGTCACAGTGGCAAAATGTCATTGTTGCGAAATTGACGTGAGTTGGAAAACGACTGGTTGCGAAATGTCTCGAATTCTCAAAATTTGCCAAAACTCGAAAAAATTACTTACAACTCATAGATATCCATCTCCATATGAATCTCGCGGAGGATGACGTAGGGAAGTTTGAAAAGAAGGAAGGCTGATTGCATTTTGAAGATTCCTGGAAATTTTGGATGATGTGAAGGGATTCAGGAATCCAGAAGACGTGGAAGAAAAAGAAAAAGTTCATTTTCGGAAGACGTTGGGTAGTTTAGAAAACTAACAAGACATAAAAATCAATACTGAAAAGAGTTTGTGTCTAGGGATAGACAAATGGATAATGTTTTTGTAATAAAAGATACACTGACTCAGTGTAAAATTGATAGTTTTTTGTCTACTCTGTATCTCATTTCTCTCCGTTCTCTCTTACAGTCATAGTGTAAAAATCAATAATCACAGGGACTGTATAGGGTATTATTGCTGCCATAATTTAAATGAGCATCGATCAATACGCATGTACACACTAAAAATGGAACGTTCCGTTTTTAAATAAGTCTCGCGAACTTTCCGATTAAAAAAACGGCTCCGTGACATTTCGCAACCGAGTCATCCGACAGCTTTGCAACCAGTCGTTTTGCAACTTTAAGAAATGGCACAGTACAAGTTCATACGCATGTGATTGGTGGTATCATAAATTGATCCAGGTTGTCACCAATTTTTGTAAAATTTGACTTGAACGTGAGCCTATCACTATGAATGTCGATTTGGTGGTTGCGAAATGACGTAGTTGCGGATTATCGCAGTGGCAAAATGAGCGGTTGGGAAACATCGTAGATTCAAAATCTACGTAAGTTACGAAATTTCGTAGTTGCGAAATGGCTTGTTTACATCCACTACTTGTCATACAGTCCCCGTCATTTTTTATGGCTGATTTCTCTAAGGATACCACAATTTTTTAAATTTGTACCGAAATATCCGATTTTCGGTTAGACGTTTGACTGAGAGAGTTGAGCAAGGGCTTGTATCAGTGTTCACAGTATTTTCAAATTGAATTTTTTCGGTTGGTGTTATGCATGGGTGAATTCCTGCTAAAAGTTCTCAGATTTATTTTTGGAACTCAAACTAAGGAGTTTCAAAGGTTACAGTGTTTTGAATGCCTATCTTGTACCCAGAATTTTTTAAAAACTCCTTTTTATCTTCCATGAAGCAATACAAAATCACAGGGAAACCAAAGGACCATGTTATGTATCAAAAAGTCGAGTCTTTTTTTCTCTAGTTTGACCTATAACTTCTTCATGTACCATTTTTGAACTTTTCCGCAAGAGAAAATTTTTCTCGTCGTTTTTTTTTGTATCGGCTCATATAAAAACCAGTCACAAAATCCACAATTTTTAAATTAGCTTCTGCGCCCATAGAAATAGAAACCTTTTTTGTGCCCTTTACGTGGATCCACTCTTTCTGTCAAACATTTTTCTCAAAACAACATCAGTTTCTACAATCTTTCAAGTACAGAGTACTTTCGCCGCAAAAAACTCGATTCAAAAAGTAAGTTTTATGAGACTGTGTTTTTAATTGGAACCTATCTTTCAGTGGTTTATCTCAACAAGCAGGCTAAGAAGGAGAGAAATCTCAAGAAGCGTGGAAGCAAGACTCAAGAAGAGAGAAATCAAAACAACAGAGAGAGGCGTGCAAGATTCCACAGACCCGCAGCAGTGAGCAGATGGGGAGGACAACTCCGTAGTCGTGAAATGGAAGTGGAAAAGGAGAAGAAAGAAGAAGAGATAGTTGAGGAAGAAGAAGAAGTCGAAGAAGAGGTGATGGAGGATGATGAGAAGGAGGAAGACGTTGAGGAAGAAGAGAAAGAGGAAGAAGTCGAGGAAGAGAAGGAAGGGGAAGAAGAACGAGTTGATGAAGGAGAGGAAGAGACAGATGAGATGGAATAGGTGTTGAAATTCGCAAATAAAGTATCTTTTATTTAATTCAACATTTCTTTTAATTGACCCCCACCTCTGCTTCACTGAAAAAAACCCTCCTCGTTGTCAAAGCTATAGAGCATCAGATAAAAACTTTAACAATTGACAATGTCTCAAGGAGTTGCTGATAAAGTACCTGAAAGAATCTGAGAATTCTGGAGGACCCTAAAGATTCCGAGATCTTGTGATTTTGATGTGAACTTTTTCGAATGTTCTCCTCTCCCTTTCTCTCAATTCTTTCCATGTTTGAATCCAGTAGTTTCAATAGCATTTCATTCATACAAAAATAAAAAAAACGAGAAATTGAATAACAACTATGGTCACAATGCAAATTCGCTCTACTGAAACTTATCAAGTTCAGTAGAGCGATATCGCATCCCCCGGAAAGAATCGAATGGAGAAGGAATGATGTGAGAATTGAAATAGCAAAAAAAGAGAAACTGTTCATGACAAAAAAGCTCCAGTTATTGTTGGTATCACGGTAATCATCAACGATGGCATCACTGACAGATGACGATCCTCCTCGTTGCAAAAGCTATGGAGCATCGGACAGAAAAGCTTTTTCAATTGACGATTTCTCAAGGAGTTGCTGTTGACCCAAAGTACCTAAAATTCAGGACGGCGAAGAAATTATCTGTTCTAATCGACTAACCGCTCCACAAGCCTTACTCTCCGGTTTGCCTCCTTCGGATTAAAAAATGAGCATTTTGAATCGATTAAGGTCCTGGTGGTTGGCACCGTAAAAGAGAGACAAAAATCGACACTAAGATCAAACTCTCTATGAGATCAAACTCTCCGACATTGACTTTTTCTGCGACGGCCACGTCATCACTGTTTTCGGGATATTCCTCGTGATCCATCGAATTGTTCTGATAGTGAGAGGCTCCGTGTTTGCCGGTAATGTTGAACACTTTTTCCGGCTTCTTAGTGGTCGTGGTGGTGGTTGGCTCCTCGGTTACTGTAGTTGCCGTTTCCTCTACCGTAGGGATTACTGTAGTCGTTGGTGGATCAGCCTTGACTGTAGTTGTAGTTGACTCTTCATCAGGTTTCTTCGGGGTTACTGTAGTGGACTCTTCCACTTTTTTGGTAGTGGTTTTTGGAGAATCTCCTCCTGGAGGCACCACATCTGGTAGCTTTTTCGGCTACAGTAGTGGGCGTGGTCGGGGGCTCCGGCTTGCCTACAGTAGTAGTTGGCGTTGTTGGTTTTGGGACTACTGTAGTGGTGGTAGTAGGCGGAGTCGCAGTGGGGTCACCTTTTTCCTGCGTAGTGGGCGTCTGGAATAAATTTGAGCTACAGTAACCCGATAGAAAAACTATTTCATATACCTGGAATGCTGTTAACATCAGGAACAACTGACTTTGTTGTAGTTGGAGCTTCAGTTGGTAGTGTCTTCTGGGTTGTCGACTTGTTCTTGTCACCATTGGAAGGCACTTTGGAAGTACTCGGCTCCGCCCACTTTTGCAATCTTGTATCGAGCTGAAAGTTGATGCTGATTTCAAATTTTAGATTTATTTGAGGCTCCGCCCACTCTTGGCTCCTACTTACCACTATAGGCTTGATGAAGAAGAAACGCTACGAATAGCCATTGGCAAAGTAGAGATATCGACACGAAGGATGCGACCACTAGATTCTGAAACTTTTCGATCTACTGAACTTCCAGGAAAAATTATTCAAATGTCAAATTTTACCTTATTAGCCGATGAAGTGTTTGTTTCTCTTTCGACAACAAGAATAAACGAGTTTTGATTTTTCCACAAGAACTGGTTTTTGGAATTCTGGAAAAGTTCAGAAAATCCACGTTGTTCCAAAATAAAGTTTCTTTAAATATCTGAAAAATTTTAAAAATTCCGTTCTGATTTTTTTCCACCTAAAAAATTTCGATGACGAAAAACTTGCCACGTGGTTCTGTAGAACCCCCTGAACCCCTAATTTCAAATCAAATTACTGTATTCCCACCGACAAGTTTTTAAGTGGGAGGACCCTTCAAAAGATAATGAGGGCGTCTTTTCCACTTTTTCAATGGCTATTCCTAGCGATTCTTCTTTTTTGTCAATGGAGCACGGTTGAGGGTAAGTAAAGGAAAAAATGGGCAAAGTTTAAAAATTTTTGGAAGCATTGAATTTAGCGGGATCGGTTACACCGAGTGCTGATTTTCAGAAAGATCGTTAAATCTTGAAAATTTAGGCCCCGCCCACTTTGTGCAATTTTGCCGCATGGTTCCCTAAAATTCGAATTTTCAGCCATTCCAATCAATCACAGTCTGGATACAGTAGTTCGAGTGAAACGAGTGAGATCTGATGAATCGACGACTACAACTTCAGGTTGGACTGGAAACTTTTCGAATTTTCCAAGTAGTTCAAAAATTACAGACACTACAGTAAGCCAAGCGTCAACTACAGTATCCACAGTATCCTTTCACGTCCGGCAGTACTATAACTAAGACAAGTACAAAGAGAGAGAGAGAGGAGCTGAGTACAGGTGAGATTTTCAGAAGATTATTGGTTCCCAACCCTTTTTTTTTCAGCTCCAACTACTTTATCATCTACGGTAATCACTACTTTAACACCCACTACTAGTGTTACTCAAGAATCTACAGTAACCCAGTCTACAATAACTTCTACAAAGCCACCGACGTCATCTGAATCCTCAACGACGTCTACTAGTAATTCCACATCAAAATCAACGGTTGCAACAACTCTACTATCAACTACAGCAACGCCGGAGACTACAGTAACCCAAGGGAGTACTGTGACTTCAACGCCATCTGAAAATCCAAAATCTTCAACTGATTCACCGGATCAACAGCTACCGTATCTGGAACTGCAGCAACCGGATCTACAATAATCGGTAATCTCACTCTAATGGACTTCTCTACCAATTTACCTCTGCCTCCCCCTCGTATGGACTGAATTAGATTTGGAATCGCTCATGACCCCGCTCATTTGATCTCCAGACACTCCTACTCTCCTCACATTCTATATACCTGACTCCCCGGAACCGAAAAAAAAATAAAGCTCCCGCCTACCAGCTACTGTACCACTTACAGTGCCATTCCCCCTACCCTACCATACCCCCTTCCGTAGCCCCTACCGTACCCACTACCGTACCACCTACCCCAACCGGACTTCCTACCTTACACCCATCCTATTACCTATCCTACCACCTACCGTACCATCTACCGTACTACCTACTCTAACTCCCTATTACCTACCGTATCACCGTGATTCGTTCGACTATCCCAAACTGTGATGAATCATGTCTCTAGATTCATCTTGTTTGCTTAGAAATTGAAACATCCTAGTGGACTATCAAAGTGACTTTTTCTGCTGTGCTACTATCAACTACTTTCAACTGCATCCTGCCTGGACTCTATAACTCCTCAATCTTCCGATGACCCTACTGATTCTCTAAACCGAAAAAGAAATAAGAACTTTGGATTTTGAAACTGTTCCTCTGAATACCGCTATTCTGGGCTTTTGGACTATTCTTTTATGATAATCTAATACTATCCATTCACATCAAAACCTCCGACCCACAGAATTACTTTCTGAGGCTTTACTGGACTTTGAAGACTATTCGCTACTCTCATTTCTCTAAGCCGCCTCTTCATCTGGACTTTATCTTCTTAAATCAAACGAGATCTCCTTACTCTTTGGACCCATTTTCCAAATAAAGTAAACTTCGGTTTCCTACTACTCCGGACGTTCCCACAATTCACACCTGCCCCACTTACTAATCTAAAATTACCTCATTGGACTAAAAAAACCAACTGTGTACGGATGTCAAAAATATATATTCTGGCCTTGTATTTTACAGAACTACTCCTAATTATTAGTGTGTCGACTACTGCGATGTTTGCAACAGCGCCGACCCCGTTTCCATAAAAGACGGAGATAAAACTTTGATGTTTGCAGCTTTTATTGCGTTTCAACTTCTTTCTCCCCATTGAATACAAAGTAATATATTGGAGCAAGTAGCTCACATTATCCAAAAAAAAAAAAACTTTATGAAACTTTATGTTTGAAACTTTATGTGCCGTGGTTGGTGGTGCAAGGAAACTCATGAGGGACAATGTGATAAGGGTGGCCAAGGTTCTCCAAATGGCGGTTCGGGGATGAATAAAAACGATATGTCATCCAGTTCAGTGACTGTTGAGAAGAAAGACGATTCGAAAAAGATTGAGGACAAGAAGTCACTCAATGAATAAATAGTTAATCGAAATTTGTTGTTTTTCATTTTTGGGAGCATTGTTTTTCATAAAGAACGCTTTTCTAAGCCTTTCTGTCATTAGTTCAACTCTGAAAACTCATCATTCTGCTCATCATTTTGGTACATTTGGATTCTTATTAGACCTTTTCTTAAGCTTGAGGAATGATGAAATTCAATTCTGGAGACTTCACTTTTGCAAGGAAAACGTTTAAAATGCTCAGGTACAGTAACGGACAAAAATGTATCATATACAGTACCGGCCAATAATCTATGAAATTTTGGCGGTTTCAGTTGAAAAACGTCAACTTTGGGGGTCTGGGAAAAGATGTTAAACTTTACCGTTTGGTCTGAAACTTTTTGGGTGTATACATCAACTCTAGAACTTTATTTTTGTAGTTGACAACTTTTTTGAACGTCCTCTTCTAAAGATGTTGTGTCTCTTTAAAGTATGGCGATGCTAAATATCCGCATTTTTAGTGCAATTTTCACCGATTTCAGGGTCTGCATGTCACAAGCCATATCATCTCTAGAAGATGTCGTACAAAAAAGTTGTCAACTACAAAAGTAGAGATCTAGAGTAGATGTATACACCCAAAAAGTTTCATATCAAACGGTCAAGTTTAACATCTTTTCCCAGACCCCCAAAGTTACAATGTGTCGCAGAGAGCGAGAACGATATCTTCCAAGAAGATTGAGAAAGAAGTGATAATCATTGATGTTTGTTCATTGTCGTTTTCTCATGTTCCTTTTTCTATTATTTCCCAAACTCTTCTTTTGCTCCTCCGCGTTTTCCATACCCCCCGCATGGGAACGCAATTCCCATCTCCTATAAATACAAGCCCAGGTATCACTTTCTATACTCCCTTTTCACCATTCTCCCCCACATGTGATATATTTTTATATCGTCTACCCAATAAACCATCCATATTATAAGAACCGTCTTCTACGTCTTTACATGGTGACCCAGGCAGGTTAGAAAGATGGGTTCTTCTCAAGTTGCTGAAAGATATTCGTCGCGATCTGAATGAGATTGCTGCTGTTTGTCGTTCTGATAAGAAGCAAAACGACACGTGCCTTTGGCTGTCAGTTTGCAGAAGGGAGAAGTTCTGAACGGATGGAAGAGATATACTGTTCTAAAAGAGGCGACCGTTATGGATGATTGATCTGAATGAAAGACATTCTGACTTGGAGGAACATTCTCTCCAAAAGCGTACAGAAGCTCAGTTTGCATATTCATATCGGACGCACGGAGAACGTTTTCCGCATTTCTGGAGTGAATATTCGTGGAGCCAAATCAATTGGGGGTTGTGCAAACTTGTCAAAAGCGAATGTTACATTGTTGAGCTGAGCTGGAAACAGGTAGCATCGGTCTAGGTGAAACTGAGATCCCAAATAAAAATGTCAGGATGTCCCTGATGAAACACGTCTTCAATTGTACGGAGAAGCCATCTGATTTCGCTTTCCATTTGTCATCTGCTACCCTATTCGACCCACGCAGAATTGCTCTTGTTGCGAACTCCACTCTTCAATTTTCTCTATTGCATTCATAGTATTCCGATTTCCTATTCAAAGTTCCCTTCTTCAATCGTTTCATCATTTTCATTTTATTGATTGTAATCACCTGAATATTACTATCCTCTTCTCAAATGAAACTGGGGCCAAGTACTTGAAATAGCAATTCTACGTCACAGATTCTGAAAACCTGAACATTGCTAAACACGACGAACACCAAGTGCATCTTGATTCTGATTTTAGTGACAACAATATTCCATCTCAGTTTTCTGAATGTCTGTATGAAGATGTTCTAAGAGGAGCAAGCAGTTAGTTGCAGAGCCCAGTGCGAAATATGCGAGAGGAAACAAGAAGCCACTTCGCCTACGAAAATGCGTATGTCCATCTCTTCTGTCTGTCGTTTTGCTCTATATGCCTATGTGTTCATATCTAGATGGATATACCAAAATTCTCCTAGTGACATCAGAAGAGCTTACTTCTAGCCACTGCACACTAAATCGTTTGCTTAGCATCCTTATCTACATGTATTTGCCTAATCGCATTCTAATCTTAACCAAGACTAGTGTGATAGACGGTCACCGATGTTAAATCTTTATTTGTTCGGTTCCCATCGTCTCACACTAGTCCTCTCTTTATGCCTTATCATTGGAACCCCTAATCTGTCTCTCATTTCTCTAACTGATTTCCGGACCGCATCTCAACTCCAACCACGACATCATCATCTACTCGACAGAAAAACCCCCACGACACGATCCATCTGCCAACAGGAACGGCAGCATCCAGACTGTCACATGCAATACGAAGATGATCAGAATCCGAGAACTCGTAGGTAATAGACCAACCGAGTGGAGTGTATCTAAAATGTTTGAATATTTCGAAAAAGTCGAGAGAAAATTTGTTACCTTAGTCTTTCTTGCACGAGAGCCTCTTCTCTTGACTTGCAACCAAGCACTCCCGAACCTTCCGATGCTGATGAATCCAACCATCCGAACTGCTCAACACAAACCACCACTCGATTGATGCTCTCTTCTGAAAACTTATACGAAACAAAGTACAAACTGGAAAAAGAAACTTGCTCGAATAATGATCCAGAGAGCTCGAAGACTTCCTTGATTCGATTGCTCGTTGTGCCTCTCCTCTCCTTCCCTCCATTGCTCTTCCTCCACTGGTTTTCGTTGGCTTCTTGACACCGTTGCTCCTTCTTGAAAGTTCCATAACACCTGGAAATACGAATGCATTTTTTGATAGAACACATTTCGTTGCAGGGCGCTCTAGTGCTATTAGCAAATTTGCCCTAATCACCGTCTCCCCGATTTGAGATTCGAACTGCAAGCTACAGTAGCCCGAAATTCGAAAAAGTTTTACGGTGGGTCTACAGCTAAATTTGATTATTTTTTCCTGGCGTTTTTCGAGGAAAAACTTGAACCAAATTGATTTTAAAAATACAAGAACCAAGTTAAGCGTATTTTTAATGTCATTTGGCATGTGAAAAGATTAAACACTGTCTGCACTTGCGATTTTTGTTTGGCAAAATTGAAAATTTGTATCTAGTTTTTCAATTCATCATTGTTTTTAGTGTTTTATAGCTCAAAATGACCGGCGTTGAATTCTGCACAGAACTGTCGAAAGGATTTTGTGATCCGATCAGTAGTTTTCTCAAAGTAATCATAAAACCGCCAAAAATTGCGTTTTTTGACAGTTTTTCGCGGTTTTATGATTATTTTGAGAAAACTACTGATCGGATCACAAAATCCTTTCGACAGTTCTGTGCAGAATTCAACGCCGGTCATTTTGAGCTATAAAACACTAAAAACAATGATGAATTGAAAAACTAGATACAAATTTTCAATTTTGCCAAACAAAAATCGCAAGTGCAGACAGTGTTTAATCTTTTCACATGCCAAATGACATTAAAAATACGCTTAACTTGGTTCTTGTATTTTTAAAATCAATTTGGTTCAAGTTTTTCCTCGAAAAACGCCAGGAAAAAATAATAAAATTTAGCTGTAGACCCACCGTAAAAACTTTTTCGAATTTCGGGCTACTGTAGCTTGCAGTTCGAATTTCAAATCGGGGAGACGGTGCTAATGAAAATCTAAGTTCGTTCTATTGCAAGGGCGCTCTACTGATCAATGCAAACGCGCTCTATTTACAAGACCAATGTTATCTTGATATGCGCATACCTCCTCTTTCCGTTGGCTTCATTTCTTCCTTCGTCTTCCCCCATCACCTCATCCAAACGACCACCAAGCGAACCAACAACTATCCCGACTGCTCCACACGAACCACCAATCGATACTCTTTCCTAAAAACTCCACCCAACAAAGCACAAACTTATGCAAGTACTTACTCAAAACAAGTTCTCTTCCAATTTTTGTGATCTCCATTCGCTTTGTTTGGTTCCCCTTGTGCTCCTTCGTCGAATCGTTCGACATCTGGAAGACATGATGAAAGAAGTGGTAAGAAGCAAATGAAAAGAAGGAAGCACGTTCAAATAAGAAGAAGGAAGCGCGCTCTAATGACGAAAAGCAAGTGCGCTCTATTCACAAGACCAATATCCTCCCATCTTCCTCTTCATCTTCCCGTTGGTTTTCTTCTTTTTCTTTCCTGCCTCCGACCTTCCATCTTTTTGAGCAGCGATGCCTACATCTGAATCCTTCTTTATCGCCACAATCGTCATATTGATCACCGTTTTATTGTTCTTCTGCTTTTGGGATCTCCTCTCGAATTCGAAATTGATGATCTTTCTCTGGAAATTTGCTCGGAAGAAAGTACAAACTGTTTGAAAAACATACTCGAAATCAGTCTTTGCTCGCTTCTCCTCCTCCGATCCATGTGGCAACAACTGAGTTGCGCTGTGTGCAGAGATTCGTACTGACTGGAAGCTTCTGGAATTGCAACGCCCGGAAACTGACACGTGGTATGCAAGTCAAATGACGTCATCAGCATGAAATCAGAGCACGGGGTCACGCGGAAATCCCGAAATTCCATTTTTATTTTGCAAATTCAATTACGGTACGTAACACCGCCACGACTGGATTGTTCTTCTTTTTCTGACTGCTCCTCTCTCCCTCTCGAACTCGAATGCTGACGGCTTTCGCTGGAAAATTGCTCGGAACAAAGTACAAACTGTTTGAAAAACATACTCGAAATTCCTCTTGGCTCTTCTGCTTCTACTCCTCCGATCCATGTGTCCACCGCTGTCGATGTCCTTGTTGTTGTTCTTCCTTCCCTTCAATCGATTTGCACTCTGCCCGCCGTTGGTGATCATTTGCTCGCCGTTACATTCGGTACCGACAGCTTGCGGCTTTCGCTGGAAAATTGCTCGAAACAAAGCACACACTGTCTCAAAAAAAACTCACTCAAAACATAATCCTTGTCGTTGTTGACGTGGATTGCTGATGGGGGAGCTTGCCGGGTGGGTGGTTGACCTGAAATTACGTAAATTAGTATAACCGGCGATGAATAAAGTACAAGAAGAGAAAGAAGAAGAATTGTCGAGAAACGGATTCAATGCAGTAAGTGTGAGGAAAGCGAAAAAAGGGAAAGCAATGATCAGAGAAGAGCGATGCCTACGAAATGAGTGGAAGCGCTTACTATTATCGCAAAAGAAGCACATAAGATCTAATGACAATTGGAACAGTGCAAACTTCATAAAGAGAGAAAGAAAAAGGGGCAAAATATACGGGGCGAAATACACTGAAGCTCTGGGGAACTAGTTCAAATGGCTGAAAGCGATATTGAAATCATGCGTTTGCTTTGATTATAAAGAGAGAATGCATGAAAGCATTGGGATAAGAAGATGAAGCTCATCACGCAGAACAAACACTAGATAGACGAAACTAATAACAAAGGAAGCAGCAGAAGACTCACAAAACCAATACGAATCCCTTATAAATAGAAGATGTGCCAAGCGAGCATATGAATGCTAATAAATGAGATGAAAGGAGGAAACGGACGGTCGCTGGTTACCTGGTGAAGTAATGCAAAGAAAATAACGCCAAAATCTCAAACCATTATTACGATAACTGCGTTTGACGAACGTAGATTGAAAAATGTTAATAGAAATAGAATTCCACGAAATCCAACTCATCGAATTTGATTTTTCTGCTTGGCTACGGTACTCCAACACCGCTACGGCAAATTGCGTACCTCTGCGGACTTGCCCGTGTAGTCCGAGAGGACAATTTTTAGTTCAATTCAACTGAAGAATTTTCTTTGTTTTCAATTGAAATTCCAGTCTAACCTCAACCATTAAAAACAAAATAAATTATTTTACAGAAATGACAATTTGAAAAGTTGCTGCTTTAGAATGTCATGTATATCCCACTTTTTTTGCCACTGCTCTCATCGCTTGCATTAGTGCTCCAATAACTTCTCTGTATTTTCTATCCAATTGAGGTTATTATTAGAATCATAGCAATTGATTTTAACGTTGCTTGATGGCTTGACTTATCTCACCGTTTTGCAAGTGTCTTGACTGGTCGTGTTCACATGCTCAATTCATGTGATCGTTGTTCAATGCCTCTCTCTCTCTTTTTGACTCCATTTAGTGTCTTCATTGCTTTCAGAGAAACAGTAGGTGGGAAGGATGCCTTTCGAAATTTCGAATCGAAATTCATGCACAGCCATTCACATATACATATAGACATGTAGCCCATGGTCGACTAGTTAGTCTAAGGCTTTGGGGAGGGCTGGAGTGCTTCTGAGAATGTCATAGAGAGAGAGAGAGGTATCAGAGAGAGAATAGACGTGCGGTGTAAGCGTGCTGGCCAAACTATCGTCTATCGTCGTATCGTCTAACTATCGTAAAACTATCGTCTTCCTTTATCATTATCTCACCGTTTTGCAAGTGTCTCGACAGGTGCACTTTCTCAATTTATGGGATCATTGTTCAATGCCTCCGTCTCTTTTTTACTTCATTGCTTTCAGAGAAACGATGAACGCGTGTTCTCTATTGATGTCACAATAGCGTTTTGCTCTCTAATGACATGCTGCGATTCAATGTCTCTTTCCTCATTACGCGTAATAAGCAAACTTCTTTTTTTGCTCTTGTCTCTCTTTATCTCTCTCAAAACACGCTTTTTGTATTTAGTTAACGTATGCAATGATATCAACAAGTCTTCATCTACTCTTCTTTTACATGCAGTGTTTCTTTTGTTCTCTTTCCCAACACATCGCTTCTGCTGTCGATATCATGACTTGTGATGATTATCATTATTCCCTCGCATGAGCGCCAATTATGATCTCTTTGCAATGATTATCGTCACTAGTCGTATGATTATTCAACTGTTTTGTTTAGCTTGAGCGGTTTTCGCTTCTCATTTTGCTTTGCAATTATGCCCACTTCTGATTTCGAACACCCACCTAGTAACGAAATGTTTCTAGCTTTATTCCATTCTTCGTCCTCATGCATTCTTTTCGTTTGCTCTCTATCTCTCTCTTTCCCCTATTTGTTCGCTTCTGCTTTCGCCACTAATTCGTTGCTTTGATTATCACTCGTCTGTTGATTTGTTCGCATGCAAACGTTCGCATGCATCGTTTGCTTGTTTTTCGTATTTAGTTAACGTTAGCAATAATTTCAACAAGTCCGCTCCCTCTCTCTTTAAATCCGGTAGGTATGAGACTCACCAATTTTTAAAGGCGCATAGGGGCGGGGTTTAGTCACAAATTTTTGTAATAATGTTGTAGACCACTGTTTGATCATTAATAACTTTGCGAGTTTTGCTCCGATTCTCTTGATTCTTTTTTTGTTGGATAGAAAATCTTGGGGCATCCATGGTCTATGTTTGAACAAACAAATATCCCAATTTTGAGCTGAGTTATGTTGATTCTCCCGAAGCAAGTTATTTTCGCAAAAATTTTGGCTTGAAAAATTTCGGAT
Organism: Caenorhabditis sinica; assembly: GCA_963932045.1. Taxonomy (NCBI): domain Eukaryota; kingdom Metazoa; phylum Nematoda; class Chromadorea; order Rhabditida; family Rhabditidae; genus Caenorhabditis; species Caenorhabditis sinica. Next base: position 392,592 of record OZ009942.1, read on the forward strand.
TTTTTTAGTTTAATTAGTAGCAAAATTTCAGTTTTTGAGCTTTGAACTTGAAATTTTAAGCTTAGCATCGTCAACTATTCAGCTAGGGGAACGTCAAAAAATGTAAATTATATCTCCAAAAACAAAAATTAGAGCCATAAAAGTTTGAAGAATGCTGAAATATGGCAAATTTTCACTTTATCCCCTCCCAAGAAAGAACGGGTGCTTCTTTTGATCTGATTTTTGGCATCCAGATAAAACTGACCACGTTTTATCAGTTTTTCACGTTAGATTGGTGCTATCTCAAAAACCCTTTGAGATATAACTGGAAAACTGACGAAAAATAGGAAAAAATGAAAAAAAATTTTGGAGACCCGAAAAACTTTCATCGGCTGTAACTTTGTTAATTTTCGGAATTTTTGGGTTCCGAAAAAAAAGAGAGATAGATTTAAAAAATTCTCATCTTTCTATGTAAAATTCGAAACACTTTTGGTACAAAAAATTCCCAGGAAAAGCGATATTAATATTTTTTGGCTTGAAAAATTCTTATAACGTATAGCATACCTACATTTTGAGCTTATATTGGTTGTTTTTTGAGTATGATGTAACTCTTATGTTATATTAATGGAATAAGAAGTTTTGTGAGGTGCCATCAAGATTGAGCCATTTTATGGATACTTTTCGATTTTTCAAGCCAAAAGTTAAATGTTCTAAAATCTTCAATTTTGGGGATATCAACACAAAAAAGGGGGGTTCCATTTCAAAATTTTATGCTGAATCCAAATATGCAATCTATTTTTCAATATCTTCACGTTGAAAAGAATCAAGAATTACGTGTGCTTATAACGTGTGTTCGCCGCGCGTTGCGACGCTTACTCGTGCCAAAAGGAAGGGGAGCAGGCCGCCGCGCCCGCACCCTCCTCTACGGTTCCCCTCCTTCCTTCTTACACGCCGAGTGTGGTGCAGTGGTAAAGTTGCAGTGTCAGGTGCGGACGGTTGCAGGTTCGATTCCTTGAGGCAGCAATTTTTTTTGCTTTGTTTTTTATGGAAATTGACGTGTTGCGGAAACAAATAAACCAATCATATCAACCTCCGGACTCGAAATTAGATGTGCCAAACCTGCATGTCCACAGAGGGTGAAAGCTCGAGGGCAATGGCCGCAGGCCAGAGCCTTTGCAATCTCAAGCGAGGGCCGAAGGCACGAGGCGTGTCTAACTTTCAGCGATGGCCGCAGGCCAGAGCCTTTGCAATCTCAAGCGAGGGCCGAAGGCCCGAGGCGTGTCTAACTTTCAGCGATGGCCGCAGGCCAGAGCCTTTGCAATCTCAAGCGAGGGCCGAAGGCCCGACGCGTGTCTAACTTTCGGCGATGGCCGCAGGCCAGAGCCTTTGCGATCTCAAGCGAGGGCCGGAGGATCGAAGCGTGTCTAACTTTCAGCGATGGCCGCAGGCCAGAGCCTTTGCAATCTCAAGCGAGGGCCGAAGGCCCGAGGCGTGTCTAACTTTCGGCGATGGCCGCAGGCCAGAGCCTTTGCAATCTCAAGCGAGGGCCGAAGGCCCGAGGCGTGTCTAACTTTCAGCGATGGCCGCAGGCCAGAGCCTTTGCAATCTCCAGCGAGGGCCGGAGGCCCGAAGCGTGTCTAACTTTCAGCGTTGGCCGCAGGCCAGAGCCTTTGCAATCGGGCAGCCGAAGGCTCCGAGTTACACGGCCGCAGGCCGTAGGCCGAGAAACGCCCGGGACCAGCGGATTCGTTAGGCGTGGCTATCACACGGCCACATGCCGTGTCTTCGAAGGGCCGACGGCCCTGAGACCGGGGAGCCGAAGGCTCCCAGACACACGGCCGCAGGCCGAGAAACTCCCGGAACCAGTGAACACTCCCGTGTGGCATCTAGCAGATTCGGCCGGAGGCCGAAGATGCTAGTAGCAATAATTTATTTCAACAAGCTCTTGCAGTGTTTCGTTTGTTCCGTTTTCCTTCACCTCGCTTCTGCTTTAGAAAACATTAAATTGTCATTAGCAACATTGAATGCGCGTACCGCCGCTTACAATGTGCATCGTCTCCGCCCTTTTCCATTGATCACTGTTTGATGTCATGAGTGACATAAGAACACAAACGAGATGACAATATTCCAAATTCAATTCCCTTTCTAATGAACTTTCGTCTTCTTCTGTTCTCTCTTCGTTGTCACTCTTCATTGAATGACACTCACTGTGCACATTACTTAACACTGCCATTTCCATTGTTAGCTGTCTTCTCTCACAGGAAACATAAGAAGACAAATGAAACTAATATGGTAATACTCCAAATTCGATTATTTTTCTAATGAGCTTACTCTCTTCTTTTTCTGTTCTCTCTCCGTTTAGTATGCTTCTTATCTCTGTTACTTTTTCATTGAATGCGCGTACCGCCGCGCCTCGATTGACTCCGCCCACTCTTCTCTATCACCTTTCGCTTATCCGTTTTTCAAAAAGAAAGAACACCATAGTTGTTGTAATTCCGTCATTTCTAGGTTTATTATTATTCCAAGGATTGCAGTCAATTGCATTTGGTTTTATCTGCTACCGTTCTCTCTCCTTCTCTTATTCATTCAACTTTTCAGCACTTCGTATCGAAATCATCGTATTTTTAAACCTATTTCACCATTTGCTTATCGTCGTTCTCTCTAATTTCTCTTTTTATTATTCGTTTCGTAAATTTCTGCTCAATTTACTTCTAATTTTCGTATTTTTCCAGGCACAATATCGAGTAGAACAAAAGGAGATGAAGAACCCACTGTTTGAGAAGAGACCACGCAACTTCAAGTATGTTTCTTCACAAACGTTTAATGAAGAGACGTTTCGCCGCTATTTTTATGTCGTTCTTTGATATAAAGTATTCCAAAATAAGCGGAAAGGTGTAGTAATTAATATGAAAATGTAACCAAAAGAGGATTAATCATCAAAAATCTGCATACAAATACGACAAAAAGAAGGATTGTGTTGTCACTTCTAAACAGTTCATGTGTTTTGGTTGCACTTCATACGCATTTTCAACACCTTTCCGCGCATTTTGAAGTAGTTTAAACCGACAAGGATGCGAAAATCGATGCGAAACGTTTCGGAGCCTTTTGTACTCAATGCCAATTTGAATTCCTTGCACTGACGCATTCACTCTGATGACACCTAAAGAATCTTTTATCCATAAGTTCTACTTTCAGCTAGACACGGTTCCAAGCTTCTGTACAAGCACCGCCTAGAATCCAGCGAGGCCAAGAAGGAGGAGGTCACCAAGAGACCAAACACCGTCCGCCATGGAGTCAACACTTGTCTCCTTCGTCGTTAACCCGTATGTTTGCGCAATGTGAGAATAATATTTATTAGATAATTTTTCAGAGAAGACAAGTCCGCCTTGAACAAGCTCGTCGAGACTTCAGCGAGCGCCACGAGGAGATCCGCAAGCACTGGGGAGGAGGAGTCATGTCCGCCAAATCTGATACTCGCAAGCTTGCATCTCAAGTTCAACGTTGAGTGCAAGAACCCAGTTGAGGACGGAATTCTCAGAATCGAGGATCTCGTAAGTTTTAGGCTCGGTATTTATGATCTCTAATAAGCACTGGTTATTTTTAGGAAGCTTTCTTCAACGAGAAGATCAAGGTCAACGGAAAGAGCGGTCATTTGGCCAGATCGAGGCCGGAAAATCCAAGGTCTCCGTCATCCCCGAAATCCGATTCTCCAAGAGGTAATCCTTTTTCAAGTCTTCGTTATTTTAACTGTTTGCTTTCAGATACCTCAAGAGAAACTCCCTCCGTGACTGGCTCCGTGTGGTCGCTGTCAACAAGAACACCTATGAGGTCATATACTTCCACATCAATGACGGAGAGGACAACGGAAGCGACCACGAATAAGCTCTGGTCTTGTTGTTGAAATAAATTGTTGTTTCAAAAATGTGTTGTTTTATAAGAGAAAAAGATAATTACGAAAGCAAGAATATGGTAGTTATTCACACTAGCCGACGAGAGCCGAGATCTCCGAAGGAAGTTGTTAATGTCTCATCTTACGAATGGAATCTAATCTCTGATACTGTATTTCCTAAGCTCAAACAGGTTCATTCAGGACTTCTTCATGCTCGCCTATCTTCCCGCGTTAGAAACAATGATCTAATCGCAGAGCCTAGACATCATAGTCGGATGTTCAGTTCCTTCTACAACACATTAGACAACATCAGTTACACACCCAGCACTTACCTCAACTGAAAATTGCTTAACTTCCATTCATAATGACTACTGCATCAAGCAAATGAACTGAAATTTGGTTTTTGTTTGGATTGACTGACAATTCAATGAAACAAAAGTAGACTGATGACAATCAAAACCATTGATATGCTGTATGAGATGGAATGTTTCTTCATTTTGTAAGGATTCCACTATCTCTTGTTAGTTACGGTATTCTCTAAATCACAGATCCAAAACAATTCCAAAACGCAGCCGAAAAGGAACTCATTTTTTGAGGGGAAAATGACATATTTCAGATGGATTTTGATTATTTGAACTTGTTCCACTTATTGATTCGTGATCTAGTCATAAAAATGAACAACTTTGTGGAATTAAAGTCCATGCATGTTGCAATTTGTCATTCTCCACCCCACCCCTAAATTCCCAAAATCAATAGGTGGTCGTTGAATATACCCGGGAAAAGTGGGTTCATTTCTGAATGGTTCCTCGTAGTTTGAACTGATTCCAATCGGTAAATCTTCATGTAGGCATCAAAATATTCGACTTCATGGAGGAAAAACGCAACTATACAGAAATATGTCATTCTCTCGTTTTTCCAAAATCAACGAGAGGCCTTTGAGAAATGGAGACAATCGACGTCGATTCCAGAATTCCCCCGGAGTAGAATTTGTTCAGTTTATGATTTTTAGGATTCTCACATGTAAGCACGACTATTCATGGAAGAAACTCAGACCCGTGTTCTCAATCGTCACTCTTTTCTGAAAACCCATTTCACCGGAATCCATGATGAGGTCTTTGAAAATCGGGAAAATTCCAGTTCTCAATGGAATAGTGGTTTTACCTGTGGTTTTTCAATTTTCGATCTCGACCAAATTTACAAAAGTCGCCGCAATTTTGCTCTCAGACAAGATACATTAATTATAAGCATAGATTCGGAATCCTCATAAAATTGCGCATCTTTTGAACCTAAAATCGAGACATCCGGACAAGACTCCTTCAAAAAATAATAACTAGCATTTCGGAACTAGCATTCACTCTAAAGGATGCCGCAGTCATCTTCTGTGCAGGAAGATTTCAAAAACCAAATTCATCAGCTTCTCTATGGTCAACAAATATCCAGGACCTTTAGATTGTTCTGCCTATTTTCAATGTTACCTGGAAAACCTAAGGACCACCTAAAGAATGAAATAAATAGTGGTTTTACCTGGAAAATCCACGGAGTACCTATAGAATCAAACATTTTCAGAGCCATAACGGATATGTAGCGCTGTACCTGTGATATAATGCCATGACGATACCTATAACTTTTCAAATGCTCCTCCTAATTGGGGTTACTGTAGAAGTTCCTGGCAATCAAGCTGTGATATGTGATATCCAGAACCTTTGTAGAATTCACAAGCCCAATGTAGAATTCACAAGGATAGCAAGGCAGATTGATTCTTGGTTACTGTACTTCACTATTAACAAGACTAGATATTCGATTTTATTCTGAAGATTGTAAGATTCATGAAACTTTTAGATTTAAACAGTATGAGTCTCTGGGTGCTCAAAATATATCCAGAATTCTTCGAATACTCCTTCAATGTTCCATGAAGCAATACAAAATAACAAGGAAGCCAAAGTACCATATATTCTTTAACGAAAATACTACGTTTTTCTTTAGTTGTCCATCTGTGTGTCTTTCTTGTTCCCAGCTTCTTCCCAACTTCAGTTTCCCCCTCTTCCTTGTATCTCCATCTTCAGATTTGGGTTTGAAAGGTACTCCAGTAGGAAACCCAAGGAACCCTTTCAGAATCAAAGCTTTCTTTTCTTGATCCATTTCGAGGCGTCCATCTGTGTTTATAGATTATTGACCGGTACATGTAGATCCAATAGAGCGCATTTGCAACGATGAAATTAGATACCAAATTCAATAGAGCGCACTTGACTGTGTTTTACTTTTTTGTTGGTAAAACAATAGCGTAAAAACGCGTGAAATAGTGAAAAAGTTGACCTTTTCGATTTCATTTTCAATTTCAAAATGACACGTGGAATTTTTCCACATGATTCTATCTTCTGGAAGCCGAAATTTCAGCAGGCAATCAGCTATCGTTAGGGGCACAGATTCATGGAATTAGGCCAAATTTTTGATAGCAAAAAAAATTTTTTTTTCCAAATTGCACTATTCGCGGTTGAGGGGGTCAAATGGATTTTAAAATTATTGGTTGGTTTGGATTTCGAGATCTCTGTAGTTCCAAATACTTTTTTTCAGATATCAGAACACAGAGTAAACAAAAAGATCTTTATTCGATACAAGTATTCAGAAGAAGAATAAAAAAATCATTCCAAAGTGAGTGCCCGTTCCTTCTTCTTGAAGACTTCCCATGAACCGCTCGGATCGTCTTCAATGTTTTGGAATGAGTCCTCGATTGCTTGGATGATGGTTCTGTACGAGTTGCTGCTTGGCTGGCGGTATTCCTTGTACACGGATCGGATGATTTCGACCATGTATTTGTGTCGACTCTCTCTCAAACACTCCTCAGGTTGCTCGAACTGAAAATTTCCACTTTTTTCATTTCCTCTTGATTGCAGAGATCAAAAAGCTAGAGAAGACTACTTACCAACATTCGTTTTGTCGCAGCTGGTCGATAAAACCGTTGACCCACAGTATTTGTCTTCCCAATTCCTTCCTTCATGCAGTCTAGTAGTGTGATGATGAGGCACATCTGATCGTAGAGACCAGATGGCTTCTTCTTCTTCTCCATGACGTCCGGAGGAGCATAATCTGACATCTCGAAGCACAGCTGCATCCTCTGGTCTTCGGGAGTCTCGATGAGCTCGGAAATTCCGAAATCAAGGAGAACCACTTTCGTCCTCTAAAATTTAAGAAAAGTTTTCAAAATTTTCAGAGGCAGACCAACCAGCAAGTCGAATGCGATGTTGTAGGGGCTCACATCCCGATGGATGAGGCCCCTTGATGCAACATACTCCAAAGCTTTCGTCATCTGCCAACCGATTCGACCGACATTCTGTGGTGAAGGAAAGGCCTCGGTCTGATTTAGGTATTGATGGATGCTTTGACCCACTCTTTCGTAAGCTGAAATATGTAATTATAGGAAAGAAAAGCAAACGAGGAAGCTTACCGAGGATTGTGAAAGAGAGAGAGGGTGTGAGATCGTGGTCGAATGACTCCAGGAATACCACGACGTTCCGATGCTTCTCGATGTTTTGCGCTCCCTGAAGATGCTTCATCATTTCGATTTCATGTGCAGCATCGACTGATCTCTGGAAGCATTTGAGCGCCACGGTACACTGTCCATCGTACGGCTTCGCCCTTTCCTCTGCCTCCTTCTCATCCTCCTCATCCTGCTTTCTCTGAACCTCCTCCTTTTTTCTTTCTTCCTCTTCCTTCTGTTCTCGCTCCTTTCTCTTCTTTTCTTCCTCTTCTTCCTCTCGTTTCTTCCTCTCCTGCTCTCCTTCCTTCTTCTTCCCCGCCTTCTTCTCCTTGCTCTCACTCCTCTTCTTCTTCCCATCCACCACATTTCCTTTCTTTCCTCCCGCTCCCTTCTTTCCACGTTTCATCTCCTCCTTTTTCCTCGCTTCCTCCTCCTCTCTCTTCTTCTTTTTCCTCGCTTCCTCCTCCTCTCTCTTCTTTTTTTTCTTCTCCTCGTCGTCCTCCATCTTCTTCTTTTTCCTCTCCTCTGCCTCCTTCTTCTTCTTTAATTTCTCTTCCTCCATCTTTTTCTTCTTCTCCTCTTCCACGTCCTTCTTCTTCTTTTCCGCCTCCTCTCGCTCCTCCTTCGTCATCTTCTGCAACTCTTCTTCCTCCTTTTTTCGCATCTCCACCCCTTCCTTCGTCTTCTTCTTCCTCAACTCCGACTTCATGTCCGCCTTTCTCTGGTCCTCCAGCTTCTCTTCCATCAAGTCTCCGATACGGGCAGCATAAACTACGCCGAATCTTCCGGCACCCAACTCTTTCCCAGTGATGTACTTTCCGACTTGTTGGTCCGATCCGAGGTGTCTTGGTTTTGAAGCACGAAGCATGATTTCGAAGTCTGGAAATCGGAATGCTAGATAAAAAAATACGAAAACAAAATCAGATGCGGGATCCCAAAATCACAGTAAGAATTTCAGATCTTGAATCTTTGATAAAATATAAATTTCAGGCTATTCAAAAGTCGAGAAATTCTGAATCAGAACTCTGGATGGTTGTGGATTTCCAAAAGGACGTTCAAGATAATTCATGCTCTCTAGAATCAAGAAAATTCGAAACTTCTAGTAAAATTGAACCATATTTTCAGATTCCGGATAAAAATCTACCTACATCTACCTTCATCTACCTGTACCTTAGCCTAGCAATTCTCTAAGCACCCAACTATTTCAAGTCCCAAAATCCACATGGATAAAAACTCACTTGTGTTGTTTGAATAAAGGATAAAAAGCAAATAATAGTAAGAATAGAAATAAATAGTAGTAATAATAATAAGAATAGTAGTAGTAATAATAGTAATAAGAATAGTAGTAGTAATAATAGTAGCAAATATGTAGTAGTAGTATAGTTGTAAAGATTGCAACGTCGATGCAGCGCGTAATGAATTCTTCCTCGGGAAAATCTTATGTCAATTAGAATCCGTCACGAGATGTGACGGTCATTCGAAGGTTATCAGATTTTCAGATTTCTCAAACTTCATTTCAACGCAAACAGTCTGTGGATGTTTATGAATTCCCATTTCAGCACCCCAAATCATCCACTTCTTTTATTTTTATCGATTACCAAATGGATTCCTTTCCCGTTTACAGATACTTTCTAAGAGCCAAATAAGTTGTCAGGTTCATTTTAATTAGAATCCATTACACACCATTTCAGAAGTCTCAGTGCCAATCAGAATTTCAAAATGCCATAATTTCAGAACTCGAGAGCGTGATGCTTATAGTTGGGTGTCGTGAAAAGGATCTTACAGGTTACTCGAGTCATTCCATCTGGGAAAAAATTAGATTAGAGGGAAATTTGAAAAAAAGCTTTGCGAAAAAAAAGTTCCTTCAAATTCGACGTCTTCTGAATTCTGATTCTCATTTTCAGATAGTTTGGCGTTGCTTAACGTTTTTGTCATCAAATTTCCTCCATTTTGATACCCATAATGACCATTTTCCAAGAAACTTTTCTCGACGTCTTCTGAATTCAGAATCCCCGGATTCTGGCCTTTTGGAGCATTTTTGTCGTCATCTGTGATTCTCATTGAACTTCCATGATTTCAAAGAAAGAATCTGAAAATATCGAACGAAATTTTTTTTGACGGTTCAAATCAGATGTTTTCAAAATTAGACAACGGGCTACCTTATGAAGTTGTGAAATGTCTGATTGTTAAATTTTCTGTTGCCAAATGGCTTGCTTGCAAAATGTTGCAGTTGCCAATTAGCTTGGTTGCGGAATGTCGTAGTTGCAAAATGTCGTAGTTGCGAAATGTCAAAGTTGCGAAATGTCTTGATTGCGAAATGTCCATAAGTCAAATGCCTTTTTCAAGATCATGGAAATAGACTTCTTCAAAAAATCGATAATCTGAACCTGAAAATTGCTCGACTAGATGTTAACTCAAGTCAGTTTGAAGATGAAATTGTTCAGTCTGTTCTTGACTACTGTAGTTCTGCTTCAGAAGTTTTCATTTCTTGTCAGACAACTTCTAGATTCTACTATCACCCCCAAGAAGTCAGGTGTCCCTTTGAATCTAGACAGACTAAGGATCTCCTATTCAAAATGGGTCTCCACTTGGCATTTGGTGAATTTATTTATAAATTGCAAAAGGTTTACTCTTCTAGAATGTAATTAAAAAAATCTAGAAGTAGGAGTTTTCATAAAAAAAGTGGGTAGACTCCCGGTCTCCTTTGGAGTATGCAGAGTTACAGCGCTACGATCAATCTCTATCATTGGCAGGGATAATGAAGGGTATCAAGAGTACAGTACTCCAACAAGTTACTGTAGATGGGCGGTTAGTTCCTGATTATTTGTGTGTTGGAGCGCACTTGCATACTTTTGAAATTATTGATGTTTTCAGACTCCTCAAACATCCCACATATCTCATAGAGCAACGAAGGACCGGGAAAAAGACAATGATTTATTGGTATCGAGGGATGCGGAGAAAAATATGATTTGTTTCAAAGCATTCACAAGGATATACACACATTTAAAATGCAAACTTCCAGATCAAAAAGGGGAGGTTAGAAACTGGTTGAAAAAATCGATTCTGTGAAGCCGGATGTTCAAACTGCATAGGTCATTTCGTCATGAGCGATGTTCTTGCATGGATCTCCTTGAGCAGCATCCTTGAGACGAGCGGCGATGACGGCCAAGTTACGGCTCTTGCCCAGCTGAAATTTGGGATTCGTATTCACTTGATTTCTGATATAGTTCTTACTCGAATAACGGCGGCATCGCCCCACATCACAGTAACGATAGCCTGGAGAAGACGAGTGAGTGCATCTTCGGACATATATCCGAATGATTTTTTCGATTCTCTGGAAAGAGGAATTAATGTGAAGAGAAGAATCTATTATTACAACTTACAACCACGACAGCTCTCAACAAATCCTCTCGTGGTCCCAATTCCTGCACCGTTTCCGACTGTTTCAGAAGAGCCAAAGACCAGTTGGCGGTGGCAGCGGAGACTTGAAGAATTGTTTTATCACTGATAACTTGTTCCAATAGCAAGGGAGCGAGAGTGGAGAGTTCACGAGAGGCGAACAGCTTTTGACCAGCAGGATGAGCAAATGCGTTTCCAATGCATCTGAAAAACAATTGAATTTAAAGAATTATTTTATCAGAAAACTCACCGGCAGACCATAATTCTCAGGGCAAGATCCTTCGGGTCTGACACCAGAATAGCAATCACTTTATCAACTAGTTCTCTTCCTCTCTGGCCATCACAGAAATAGGAGTTAAGCGATCGATGTGTGAGGGCAACTCTGAAGAAGTCCAAGACTGGCACCAAGTGATCGAAATTCCATTGTAGAGCCATTTCAAAAGCAGACTGAGAAATGTCTGATGAGTAGTTGGACGAGGAGGGAAGCACGAAAAGTTCCTCTAGGCAGTTGATTTGATCCGGGTTCAGTTGGAACGCATCCTGAATCTCGTTCAGTTCCTTTCAGATTTCAAAATACACCGCATGATCCCGAATGCTCAGCGGAACACAGTGGCGAAGGGGGAAAATGACATATTTCAGATGGTTTTTGATCAATTGAACGTGTTCCACTTATCGATTCGTGATCTAGTCATAAAAATGACCAACTTTGTGGAATAAAAATCCATGGATGTTGCAATAGGTCATACCTCACTGGTGTCCGAAATCTCCGAAATTCAACAGGAGAATGTTGAAAATCCGAATTCATTCTTCATTTTTTCACTCGTTCCTTTTGGTGACTAACTTTTTGCATCTCAATCCTCAAAATCTCACAAATTTTAGAATTGATGGGTTGACTAAGACAGTTCTACGTTTGTTCCTGGTCGCAATGAATGCAGCTGGAAGATCGATAAACGATGTGACTTTTAAAAGAGCTCTCTAAATATCCGGAAATTCTGAAACTCTAGAGAATACACTTTCCTCCAATTTCCAAAATTGAAAATTTGAAATTCATTCTGATGGTTGCTCTATAGTCATCTAGAATTCAGGAAGGTTTCAAATTGAATGTTGAAGGTTCATGATCTTCTCAATGATCAATAATTAATCAGGTCCTTTCGCTTTTCCGCTATATTTTCAATGTCTGATTTCACCTGGAAATCCGAAAGACCTCCGTAAGAATAAAAAATGTTAGTCTTTTTCAATACAATGTCAGATCTTTGCATGCTTATAGCCACTTTCTTCCCAGCTTTCCTCCTCTTCCTTTCCTTGTCTCTTTTCACTTTTTCTCTGTAAACGGTTTATGTGATACACGAGTACAATCTTGATAACCGTAATTTGTAAATTGCTACAAACGAAAACTTGAATCCCTCTTGAATGTTTACAGAATTATTTTGAGAACTCAAAGAATTCAAAGAATAGAATCCTCTAAATGCCTAGAAAACGCCCAGAACACTTAGAGTACTATGTTTCATGAAGCAATACGAAATCACAAGGCATATGCACATCCACCTAAGCGGATCAATGGATGTCCCAAGTATGAAAACGGGAGAAACTTGGAGAAGTCTAACAGTGTCTCTCCCCTCTTAGCATAAACCAAAGTGTATGTTTTTATGTGTTCTACCTATATGCATATGCGCTGTCTATATATCTAAAAGAGCCAGTGTGATAGATGGTTACCGATGGAAATCTTTATTGGTTCGGTTCCCTTCTTCTCACACTAGCCTTCTACCAATACCCTTTCACTAAAATGTGCCCATCCTATTGTTTGTTGCATCCCTTCCTTGCAGTGCCCCCGTTGCTCCATCTCCATATCGATGACTTCTGGAAGAACAATGATATGAAGTGATAAGCTATCGCGGAGATGAATATGCAAGTGAGAAGAAGCGAATTCGCTCTAATGACAGTGAAAAACGTTGCAGTGGGCGGAGCCTAATAATGAGCAAACAAAATCCACGTTTCAAATTCGATGTGCGATTTTTTTTTGAATTGAAAATACCACCGCGACCACCAAGTCATCTTTGCTTGCCAAACCGAATCGGTTCATCCTTCTTTCGCTTCGTTTCGCTTCACTTCACGACGTCAGCTTCGGTACCGAATGCTTGTTGACTTCGCTGGAAATTTACTCGAAACAAAGCACAAACTTTATGAAAATACTCACTCAAAACAATGTCCTTGTGGGTGATGACGTGGGTTGAGGGTGGTGGAGCGAATGGATTACCTGAAATCACATGAATTAATAAAGAAAGTAAGAGTAAGAAGAAGGGTCGTGACTCATGAGAAAACGTAAAAAGCAAATAGTATCGAACAATGATACTCTAGAAACTAGAAGAAGAAGCCATTATTATGATAAATGCGTTTGAAATGAGAAGTAAGCGATCGGTAGTTGTCGGCAGAAATAATAATAAGCGCGAAGGGCAATGGAAGCGGCACAAACGACAAATATCTCGCAAAAACAGTACGAAAACCTTTCGAAAATGCTCCGAAATTTACAGCTTCCCATCGAATCCAAAACCAAGCGATCATTGAACCAGCTATCGACCATACCGACTTCTCCACACAACCCACTGATTGATTGTCTCTCTCCTGAAAACATTCCACCCAACAAAGCACCAACTGATACAAGCACTTACTCGAAACAAGTTCCCTGCTATTGTTCGTTCTCTCCTTTCGCTTTTTGTTGTTCCTTCATTGAACCGTTTGATGGAATCTGTAAGATAAATCGAATTGAAAAATGCTAGACATGTTTTGATAGAGAATGCTCTACAGACTCGAAATAAAGTGAAGAAGAAAATACGTCCTATTGATTACAGAGAGCGCGCACTAATGAGAAGAAGAAAGCGATGACAACGTGCATCCTAATGACAATGACATGTGCGATCTAATGACAAAAAGCAAGTGAGCTATATTCACAAGACCAATACCATGCCATCTTTATATGATCCTACCTCCTCGTCCTCATAACGTTGGTGTCCTTCTCTTCCTTTCCTTCCTCCGACCTCCGACTCCTTCTTCGCATTCTTCTCGTTATTCTTCTTTTGGCTTCTCCTTCTCTCCTTCTCGAACTCGAATGCTTACGGATCTCGCTGGAAAATTGCTCGAAACAAAGCACACACTGTCTCAAAAAAACTCACTCAAAACATAATCCTTGTCGTTGATGACGTGGATTATTGGTGGGGGAGCTTGCCGGGTGGGTGGTTGACCTGAAATTTCGTAAATTAGTATAAACGGTGTTGTAGAAGAAGAGAAAGAAGAACTGTCGAGAAACGGATTGAATACAGTAAATATAAAGAAAACGAAAATGGGGTGGGCGGGAAAGTAATGATCAGTGAAGAGCGATGTCTAAGAAATGAATGGAAGCGCTTACTATTATCGCAAAAGAAGCACATAAGATCTAATGACAATTGGAACAGTGCAAACGTCACAAAGAGAGAAAGAAAAAGGGGCAAAATATACGGGGCGAAATACGCTGAAGCTCTGGGGAACTAGTTCAAATGGCTGAATGCGATATTGAAATCATGCGTTTGCTTTGATTATAAAGAGAGAATGCATGAAGGCATTGGGATAAGAAGAGGAAGCTCATCACGCAGAACAAACACTAGACAGACGAAACTAATAACAAAGGAAGCAGCAGGAGACTCACAAAACCAATACGAATCACCCTATAAATAGAAGATGTGCCAAGCGAGCATATGAATGCTAATAAATGAGATGAAAGGAGGAAACGGACGATCGCTGGTTACCTGGTGAAGTAATGGGAGGAATAGAACGCTAAAATCTCAAACCATTATTACGATAACTGCGTTTGACGAACTTAGATTGAAAAATGTTAATAGAAATAGAATTCCACGAAATCCAACTCATTGAATTTGATTTTTCTGCTTGGCTACGGTACTCCAACACCGCTACGGCAAATTGCGTACCTCTGCGGACTTGCCCGTGTAGTCCGAGAGGACAATTTTTAGTTCAATTCAACTGAAGAATTTTCTTTGTTTTCAATTGAAATTCCAGTCTAACCTCAACCATTAAAAACAAAATAAATTATTTTACAGAAATGACAATTTGAAAAGTTGCTGCTTTAGAATGTCATGTATATCCCACTATTTTTGCCACTGCTCTCATCGCTTGCATTAGTGCTCCAATAATTTCTCTGTATTTTCTATCCAATTGAGGTTATTATTAGAATCATATCAATTGATTTTAACGTTGCTTGATGGCTTGACTTATCTCACCGTTTTGCAAGTGTCTTGACTGGTCGTGTGCCCATGCCAAATTCATGTGATCGTTGTTCAATGCCTCTCTCTCTCTTTTTGACTCCATTTAGTGTCTTCATTGCTTTCAGAGAAACGGTGAACGCGTGTTCTTCTGTTGATGTCTCAATAGCGTTTTGCTCTCTAATGAAATGCTGCGATTCAATGTTTCTTCCCGCATTAAGCTTAATAATCAAACTACTTGCGCTTGTCTATCTAGCGCCAAGTATGATCTCTTCCGAACACCCACCTAGTAACGAGATGCTTTTAGCTTTAGGCCGTTCGTCGTCTACATGCCGTATTCTAGTTTGTTCTGTTTCCCCCCATTTGTTCGCTTCTGCTTTCGCCACTAATGCGTTGCGATGATTATCACTCGTCTGTTGGTTTGTTCGCATGCATTGTTTGCTTGTCTATCTTTATCATAGTTGAACTGCTTACTTGTCTCTCTTAAAACGCGCTTTTCGTATTTAGTTAACGTTTGTGATGGTTTCAACAAGTCTTCATCTACTCTTGCAGTGAGCTTAATCTCTTCTTTTTCTGTTCTCTCTCCGTTTAGTATGCTTCTTATCTCTGTTACTCTTTCATTGAATGCGCGTACCGCCGCGCCTCGATTGACTCCGCCCGTTCTTCTCTCTCCTTTCGCTTATCCGTTTTTCAACGAGAAAGAACACCATAGTTGTTGTATTTCAGTCATTTCTAGGTTTATTACTATTCCAAGCATTGCAGTCAATTGCATTTGGTTTTCTCCGCTACCGTTCTCTCTCCTTCTCTTATTCATTCAATTTTTCATCACTTCGTATCGATTTCTAAGAAATCCTCGAATTTTTAAACCTCATTTCATCATTTGCTTATCGTCGTTCTCTCTAATTTCTCTTTTTATTATTCGTTTCGTGAATTTCTGCTCAATTTACTTCTATTTTTCGTATTTTTCCAGGTATAATATCGAGTAGAACAAAAGGAGATGAAGAACCCACTGTTTGAGAAGAGACCACGCAACTTCAAGTATGTTACTTCACAAACGTTTCATGGAGAGACGGCTATTTTTATGTCGTTTTTTGATATAAAGTATTCCAAAATAAGCGGAAAGGTGTAGTATTTAATATGAAAATGTAACCAAAAGAGGAATAATCATCAAAAATCTGCATAAAAATACGACAAAAAGAAGGATTGTGTTGTCACTTCTAAACAGTTCATGTGTTTTGGCTGCACTTCATACGCATTTTCAACACCTTTCCGCGCATTTTGAAAAACGAAAAGCGAAACGTTTCGGAGCCTTTTGTACTCAATGCCAATTTGAATTCCATTTTGCAGGATATACAGCCAAAGAGAGATGTCACTCGCTTCGTCAAATGGCCAAAGTACATCCGTCTCCAACGCCAATCCGCCATTCTCCAGAAGCGTCTGAAGATCCCACCAACCAATTCAGAACCGCCCTTGATAGCCAGTCAGGTTGGTATAGCTAATTCCTTATCAGAGGGATGTAGAAACAGTGTGTTTTGCACTGACGCATTCACTCTGATGACACCTAAAGAATCTTTTATCCATAAGTTCTACTTTCAGCTAGACACGGTTCCAAGCTTCTGGACAAGTACCGCCCAGAATTCAGCGAGGCAAAGAAGGAGGAGGTCACCAAGAGACCAAACACCGTCCGCCATGGAGTCAACACTTGTCTCCTTCGCCGTTACCCGTATGTTTGCGCAATGTGAGAATAATATTTATTAGAAAATTTTTCAGAGAAGACAAGTCCGCCTTGAACAAGCTCGTCGAGACTTCAGCGAGCGCCACGAGGAGATTCGCAAGCACTGGGGAGGAGGAGTCATGTCCGCCAAATCTGATACTCGCAAGCTTGCATCTCAAGTTCAACGTTGAGTGCAAGAACCCAGTTGAGGACGGAATTCTCAGAATCGAGGATCTCGTAAGTTTTAGGCTCGGTATTTATGATCTCTAATAAGCACTGGTTATTTTTAGGAAGCTTTCTTCAACGAGAAGATCAAGGTCAACGGAAAACCGGGCATTTGGCCAAATCGAGGCCGGAAAATCCAAGGTCTCCGTCATCTCCGAAATCCCATTCTCCAAGAGGTAATCCCTTTTCAAGTCTTCGTTATTTTAACTGTTTGCTTTCAGATACCTCAAGAGAAACTCCCTCCGTGACTAGCTCCGTGTGGTCGCTGTCAACAAGAACACCTATGAGGTCAGATACTTCCACATCAATAACGGAGAGGACAACGGAAGCGACCACGAATAATCAGCTCTGGTCTTGTTGTTGAAATAAATTGTTGTTTCAAAAATGTCTTGTTTTATAAGAGAAAAAGATAATTACGAAAGCAATAAGAATATGACAGTTATTCACACTGGCCGACGAGGGCCGAGATCTCCGAAGGAAGTTGTTAATGTCTCATCATACGAATGGAATCTAATCTCTGATACTGCATTTCCTAAGCTCAAACAGGTTCATTCAGGACTTCTTCATGCTCGCTTACCTTCCCGCGTTAGAAACAATGATTTATACTGTCGCACATTGGAAACCAATCTAATCAATGGCAGATAAGAGCCTAGACATCATAGTCGGATGCTCAGTCCCTTGTACAACACATTAGACAACATCAGCTACACACCCAGCACAGCATCTGGTCCCCCGTTTGGAAATCTTTATTATACGGGTTCCCATTTGCTAGATGGAGAACAAAATCAAAGAAGGCCGACAGTCCACACCCGAAAATAATGGAGCACAAATACTCGACTTACCTCAACTGAAAATTGCCTAACTTCCATTCATAATGACTACTGCATCAAATTGAAAAAGCTATGTGTTTGTGATTTCTTAGTATTCAGATCAAGCAAATGAACTGGGATTTGGTTTTTGTTTGGATTGACTGACAATTCAATGAAACAAAAGTAGACTGATGACAATCAAAACCATTGATATGCTGTATGAGATGGAATGTTTTTTTCATTTTGTAAGGATTCCACTATCTCTTGTTAGTTACGGTATTCTCTAAATCACAGATCCAAAACAATTCCAAAACGCAGCCGAAAAGGAACTCATTTTTTGAGGGGAAAATGACATACTTCAGATGGTTTTTGATTATTTGAACTTGTTCCACTTATCGATTCGTGATCTAGCCATAAAAATGAACAACTTTGTGGAATAAAAGTCCATGCATGTTGCAATTTGTCATTCTTCACCCAACCTCAAATAACTCAAAATCAATAGGTGGTCGTTGAATATACCCGGGAAAAGTGGGTTCATTTCTGAATGGTTTCTCGTAGTTTGAACTGATTCCAATCGGTAAATCTTCATGTAGGCATCAAAATATTCGACTTCATGGAGGAAAAACCCAACTATACAGAAATATGTCATTCTCCCGTTTTTCCAAACTCAACGAGAGACCTTTGATAAATGGATGCAATCGACGTCGATTCCAGAATTCCCCAGGAGCAGAATTTGTTCAGTTTATGATTTTTAGGATTCTCACATGTAAGCACGACTATTCATGGAAGAAACTCAGACCCGTGTTTTCAATCGTCACTCTTTTCTGAAAACCCATTTCACCGGAATCCATGATGAGGTCTTTGAAAATCGGGAAAATCCCAGTTCTCAATGGAATAGTGGTTTTACCTGTGGTTTTTCAATTTTCGATCTTGACCAAACTTACAAAAATCGCCGCAGTTTTGCTCTCAGACAAGATACATTAATTATAAGCATAGATTCGGAATCCTCATAAAATTGCGCATTTTTTGAGCTTAAAATCGAGACAGCCGAACAAGATTCCTTCAAAAATGCAGGAAGATTTCAGACTCCAAACTTATGACCTTCTCCATGGTCAACAATTATTCAGGACCTTTAGATTGTTCTTCCTATTTTCAATGAAATAGTGGTTTTACCTGGAAAATCCACGGAGTACCTATAGAATCAAACGTTTTCATTTCTTCATAAAATGCATAGACGATACCCATAACTTTTCAAATACTTCTCCTAATTGGGGTTACTGTAGAAGTTCCTGGCAATCAAGCTGTGATATGTGATATCCAGAACCTTTCGAATATTTCTCATATGCCCAATGTAGAATTCACAAGGATAGCAAGGCAGATTGATTCTTGGTTACTGTACTTCACTATTAACAAGACTAGATATTCGATTTTATTCTGAAGATTGTAAGATTCATGAAACTTTTAGATTTAAACAGTATGAGTCTCTGGGTGCTCAAAATATATCCAGAATTCTTCGAATACTCCTTCAATGTTCCATGAAGCAATACAAAATAACAAGGAAGCCAAAGTACCATATATTCTTTAACGAAAATACTACGTTTTTCTTTAGTTGTCCATCTGTGTGTCTTTCTTGTTCCCAGCTTCTTCCCAACTTCAGTTTCCCCCTCTTCCTTGTATCTCCATCTTCAGATTTGGGTTTGAAAGGTACTCCAGTAGGAAACCCAAGGAACCCTTTCAGAATCAAAGCTTTCTTTTCTTGATCCATTTCGAGGCGTCCATCTGTGTATTTGTCTTTCAGCATCTTCGCCCTTCCTCCTCCCTCCCTCCTTTTGCTGCTTGTCTCGCCTACTCTCTTCGTCTAAAAACGTCTCAATTTTTCAGATCAAACGGTAAAGTTTAACATCCTTTGCCAGACCCCCAAAGTTGACGTTTTTCAACTGAAAACGCCAAAAGTTTATAGATTATTGACCGGTACTGTCGATTCCAGAATCCCGCAACAGTAGGAATTCATGTGTTTTGGATTTTTGTCAATCTCACATGACCTAGAATCTGTCTATGGAGAGACATTTGAGGGTATCTGTCATTTTTCATTTCACCCCTACATCTCAAACTTCCAAAAATCAACGGGAGGCCATTGAAAATTGGGAAAAACCGACGTCGATTCCAGAAGTCCCCGGGGCGACAGAATTTTTTCAATTAGCGGTTTTTGACATGCTTACATATAAGCAAGACTTTCTATGGAAAAAAACTCAGAATGGTCATTTCAATTTTCGTTCTCGACCGAACCCTCGAAATGCTCACTGGTAACGGGAGGCCAGTGAAAATTTGAAGAAGAAGAGAAAATCGTTCCAAAAAATTGCAAGTGGATTTTTGGCTGAAACTTTGACAATTTCATCAAAACAGTAAGAATATTGTTTCCAACGGATGATGTGTGGTTCCTGACCTCATGTGTCAAAAGTGGTTCCCCAAGCCATCTGACGGAAGTCGATTTTTCAAAAATTTTCAACCAAAATCACTAAAATCGATCTAGTCATAAAAATGAACAACTTTGTGGGAAAAAACACAAAACATACACGGGCGTTCTCTTTCTCCACCCCACCCCTAAATTCCCAAAATCAATAGGTGGTCGTTGAATATACCCGGGAAAGGTGGGTTCATTTCTGAATGGTTCCTCGTAGTTTGAACTGATTCCAATCGGTAAATCTTCATGTAGGCATCAAAATATTCGATTTCATGGAGGAAAAACGCAACTATACAGAAATATGTCATTCTCTCGTTTTTCCAAAATCAACGAGAAGCCTTTGATAAATGGAGACAATCGACGTCGATTCCAGAATTCCCCCGGAGCAGAATTTGTTCAGTTTATGATTTTTAGGATTCTCACATGTGCACACGCCTATTCATGGAAGAAGCTCAGACCCGTGTTCTCAATCGTCACTCTTTTCTGAAAACCCATTTCACCGGAATCCATGGTGAGGTTTTTGAAAATCGGGAAAATTGATGTCGATTCCAGAATCCTGCAACAGTAGGAATTCATGATTTTTGGTTTTTCGTCACTCTCACATGACCTAGAATCTGTCTATGTAGAGACATTTGAGGGTATATGCCATTTTTCATTTTTCCCCTATATCCCAAATTGCCCAAAATCAACGGGAGACCTTTGTAAATTTGAAGAAACTAAGTTCAGTTCCAAAAAGTTGCGAGTGTATTTTTGGCTGAAACTTTGACAATATCATCAAAACAGTATGAATGATGTTTCCAACGGATGATGTGTGGGTCCGGACGTCATGTGTCAAAAACGGTTCCCCAGGCCATCTGACGGAAGTCGATTTTTCAAAAATTTTCAACCAAAATCACTAAAATCGCCGCCATTTTGCTCTCGAACAAGATACAACAATTTTGAGCATAGATTCGAAATCCTCATAAAATTCTGCATCTTTTGAGCTAAAAATCAACGCAATCAAACAACATTGACTTTTTTTAGAAAAGCCCCAAAACGCGCAGAAAAAGAGCTCATTTTTTGAGGGGAAAATGACATATTTCGGATGGTTTTTGATCATTTGAACTTGTTCCACTTATCGATTCGTGATCTTGACATGAAATTGAACAGCTTTGTGGAATAAAATTCCATGCATGTTGCAATTTGTCATTTTTCACCCCACCCCTAAATTCCCGAAATCAATAGGAGGTCGTTGAAAACGAAATCCATGTAAGATGCAAAACATCGCGGTTGCGAAATGACTTCTTGCAAAATGTCGTGAAGCTGGAAATGGTTCGAAGACATTTCGCAACCACGAACTCTATATTTTTAGAAATTATGCGTTAAAACCAAATATTTTCGAGTTGCGAAATGGCTTGTTTCGAAATGTCCAGTTGAGAAATGTCTCAGTTGCGAAACGGCGTGAAGCAACCTTTCCCGAAAATCATATTGTTTTTTGTGAAACTGATCCGAAACTGACTTCCATATTGATAATAAGTGCCCCTAAAAACTGTGAATGACAACTGTTCTCTCATTTTTAAAATCAAGGTTTATTTCACAGTTAATTTTTAATCGAAAACTGGGAGTTTGGACCATCTTTTCAGCATCAAAACGAGTGGAAAGTTATTGATATGTCTTCTTGATTGATTTGTCTTCCTGTAGTGATATACACATCAACCAGTCTATTCGGTCCGAGGTAGGATTGGGCGTCAGCATCCATTGGATTGGGAATGTAAGGTCCGAGAACTCTTCTCAAGATCCCAAGATTGAATGTTGGATTGTGAATGACGAGCTCAATTTCCACGATATGCGTGTGTTTGAGTACTGAGTTCCGGAGATTGGCGACTTCCCTTGCTGTCATTTGGTGTCTTTCGATCCTGACGTATACAAGGTGAAGAAATTTTCTGATAGGGATCGTTGTCGGGAAGCACACTCTGATGTCCTGAGCCTTCTTCCACTGCACCGTTCTGGCTATCATTCTCATTGTTTCGTCATCATCCTTGCCGTATGCATTCTTCTCAAGGGAGATGGCCTCGAGGATTTCCGGTTTCAAGTGTCGAACTATTCGCATCATTTGCTTTGGAGTAAGGTGAACCAAATCGACCCAATCCACCGAGAGTGACTTGTGCAGGGAGATCAACTTCTTGTCGATTTTCCTGATCATTTTGTTTGGATTGAATCCATTTTCGACTTTAATCGTCAGCTTCTTGAAATGATGTCCGTGTTTCGTCAAAACGGATAGAAAAACATTGAGTCCAGCGTTGACGTATTTGACATTCTCGAGGAATCCAGTACTTTTATTCACGAGGAATCCAGTACGAATCGCGTTATCCGGATAAATCCCGTATCCGTTTCTTGGTTCGAATGTGCCATATTCGTATCCACATCCTCCCACTTCCTTGTTGTACTTGCAGAAATCTCCATCGCTGAATACAACGCAGGTCGTGTCGCATATGTAGATTCCAAGAGACGTTGGCTCTGGCAGACTCCTCTCCACAATCTGACGCATTCCGGTACACACTTCATAACAGCCAAACCTGAAGAATCAAATTAATTTTTGCTGAGTAATGTCATGGGATCTCACTTTTCGAGAGGATGCAGGTTTTTCACAATATCCTTGACCAAAACCAGAGGGATGTCGGCTATCGTTAGAGCTCTTCTGGAAGGAATAATTATCAGTCTGGATTTGAATTCATTTTGTAGATTTACCTCTTATGATTTTCTGCTTCGAGTGGTGAGTTGTCAGCTGGTAGTGGCATTCCGTCAGTGCAATCACGTTCTGAAATCAGAAAATTACATGAGAATATTCACGGCTTCATGACGTTTCGCAACCGCGACAATCCGCAACCACGGCATTTCGCAACCAAAAGATCCACGTTGCGATCATAATTTTTCAGATTTTGATGGTAATTGGTTGCGAAATGTCCAGTTGCGAAATGACTTGATTGCGAACCGGTGTGGTTGCAAAAGGGATACGTTGCAAAACGACTGGTTTACTGGAGTCTCAAAATCTACTCAGAATTCTCAGAATCCTAAGAGCTGACTATGTACATGGCTCACCCTTCACATGACAATTCGTCTTGACCACCGTGATCAATTTGGCCAGCTCGTCTGACAATCCAGGAATGTTCGCCTTCTCCACCGCATCGGAATCCAGAGACTCGGAATAATTGAGCAACTCGCGGACCACATTCTTCAACTTCAAATTGCCAAACTCGAGTTGTCTTCGGAGAGCGACCATGTTCACGATTCGTCCAGTAATTTGGAGATTTTCGACGATAGTTTTGAGCTTTTCATCTGCAAAAAAGGTTTTGTTCTAGTTGTCGAGATTTCTAGATGTAGCCTTCCTAGCTGAAAAAGCATTTATGATAGCTTCGAGTGTTCCCTGCAAAGCATCTAGTGCTATGTTCTTATCGGAAAACACTTCAAAAATTTTGAGAATGTCACTCAACTTCGAAAGGGAATCAGTAAAATGCAGAATCTCGTGTAATGTAACGGAAGTGTCGATAACATCGCCAAGATAAGCAGCATCATTTTTGTCCTTGGCTGTCAAAGCCGCAGACATACTTTGCTCAAACTTCTTAGTGCTGGATTTCAGTCCCGCGATCTCAAAAGGACCTCCTTTTTCAAAATAGTCCCCGAAATTTTGAGGCAGTTGTTCCATTTTCAGGAAATATTTCCCACCATCAGCGACTACTTTCAGCTGTTTACATGGCTCACCTTTCACATCACAATTCGTCTTGACAACCGTAATCAATTTGGCGAGCTCGTCAGACAATCCAGGAATGCTTGTCTTCTCCACCGCATCGGAATCCACAGACTCGGAATAATTGAGCAATTCACGGACCACATTCTTCAATTTCAAATTGCCAAACTCGAGTTGTCTTCGGAGAGCGACCATGTTCACGATTCGTCCAGTAATTTGGAGATTCTCGACGATAGTTTTGAGCTTTTCATCTGCAAAATGGTTATGTTCTAGTTGTCGAGATTTCTAGATGCAGCCTTCCTGGCTGGGACTTACGCTGAGCAATGTTTTTTGCAGATTTGCGATGATGCGGCATGGTGGAGACGACAGTAGCAGATGGAGAGATATCCGGTGATGTTGTCCGTTTTTTTTAGACTGAACACATCGTGGAATTTTTGTTCCCAATTTCGAAAAAAGTAAAGCTGTCCCGTAGAAATTGAACGTTAGATTTAAAATTTTTTTGTAAAGTCAAGGAGCAATTTGTAATCCACACGTTTTTATGGCTCCCCGACGTTTCGCAACCAGTCATTTCGCAACTGCGACACTTCGCAACCAGTCGTTTCACAACTGTAGAACTTGTCATTTCGCAACTATAGAATTTCGCATCCAGTTATTTTGCAACTAGAGAAATTGTCATTTCGCAACTTTAGAATTTCGTAACCAAAACATTTCGAAACTGGTCGTTTCGAAACCAGTAATTTCGCGACTCTATAAACTAGTCCACTTTACCTTCATTAAGGTTGTATTGGATCGAGGGTATTGTGAACTACTCCAGGTTTTAGACTACATTTGAAAAGTGGATTTTTAGGAAAATCCTGGATTGTGGGGTTTCGAAATGACGTGGTTGCGGATTGTCGCGGTGGCGGAATGAGCGAAATCCTCTAGCGAAATCTCATAGTGGACAAATCAATAAGAGTTGAAAAATGTCGTAGTTGTGAAACGACTGGTTGCGAAACGTCTCGGAGTTTTTTATCAACTGTACTTTTGATCGTTCTCTCCAAATTTGAAAGTTTCCTAACTCAAATTCCAATAAAAGTATTGTTTTGATTCATGAAGTTCTTCTTGTGTCTTCTTGTGAACTTCTTCACAATTCCAGTTCCCCATTTCCTCTTCATCTCCTTGTCTCTCCTTCTTCAAATTTGGGTTTCAAAGATACACCAATAGAATCTTGATAATTCTCCGAAACCCAAGAACCTCTTTCAGAATCAAATTTGTCTTTTCTTCCTCCATTTCCAGCCGTCCGTCTGTGTGTCTGTCTTGTTCAGCTTCTCCCCTCCTCCTTCCCCCTCCTCCTTTGTGCCTGTCTTGGTCCGAGATTTTTCCCAATTTCAGTTTCCCCCTTTTCCGTTTCCTCTCCTTGTCTCTCCTTTTTCAAATTTGGGTTTGAAAGATGCACCAGTAAATTCTTGACAACTGTAGGAAACCCAGGACCCCTTTCAGAATCAAAGCTTTCTTCTCTCAATCCATTTCGTGGCGTCCATCTGTGTGTCTGTCTTGCTGAACAACTTCTCCCCTCCTCCTCCTCCCTCCTTTCTCTACTCCTCACGCCTGCTCTCTTCGTCTCAAACGCTCGCTCCCCCTCCTCATGTCTACTAGTTTCAGCCAACGTCACCCAAGGAAAATCGACTTCTTCTATGAATTCTGATGATCCAAACAATTTCAAAACCACAAAATTCATTTGGAGAAATGGAGGAGAAAAAAGGAACAAAAATGAGGTTGGTGTGTGGGAGGAAAGTGTAGATAAGAGGAATTTTAGAGAGAAGAGGAGAAAAATGAAAGTTGAGAATTGACTGAAAAATGGGAGAGAAAGTTGGAAATATATCGAAAAATTAGGATGATAAACAAGAATATGTATAAAGAAGGAGAGATTACAGTATTTGACCAAACAAGGGTGAAATGAGAGAGAAGGATGGGGTTTTTGGGATAAGAAAAAATTGAAGGAAAATTGAGAAGATCTGGAAGGAGTGAGAAGGAAACAGAGAAATTTACATGAAAACCTAATAGGAATTCGAAGAAATCAGAAAAAAATATGCTGAGAAACTGGAAAATGATGGAATTTCGAGATGTCATCGACGCCTTCTGATCTTCCGATTCTTCCACCAACGTCTTCGGATTCGACTCGAAATTTGAGAAAAATCGAAATTTCAAGTGGGCTTTCTATTCAAAACTTGATCATTTGGAAACTTTGAAAAGTAATGTGATTCTTCGAAATTTGATGAGAAGAAGCAAAAAAAGAGGAGGAAATTCAAATTTTTATATCGAATTCAGTAAAAATTCAAAGTTGAAAATGAAAATGAAAAGTGAAAATTAAAAGTGAAAATTAAGAATTAAGTATTGAAGTTCCTTTTTGAAGAGGTGGTCCTTGTTGTTGAGACTTTGATTGTTTCCTGAAAAATAGAAAGAGGCAAGCAGTTTGCAAGCATTTGTCACCTGAAAATTCGCAAAATTAAAGTGGAATTTGAAAAATTAGTGATTATGGGGTGAACATGGGAAAAAAGAAAAATCAGTTTCGGCCATTTCACCACCAGACTGAAAAAAGTAATGAGAAGAAAAGAGCTGACCTCATCATTGATGGACTCTTTTCTTTAGACATGGACATTCGGATACACAGACACACAGATATAGACAGAGATAAACATAGAGGCGATGATAACAGATAGGATTTTGAATTGAAAATTCCAGATTCGACTCATCTCCACACTTCCATTCACCCTCTTCGTCAATTTGGAAAATTCGAAATCTTCTGCTCACTTCCACGTCTTATGAATCTTCTACTTCTTAGCCATCTACGTCTTCCTTCTTCATTTTTCTTCTTTTCTTGGAGGAACATTCTCTCCAAAAGCCTACAGAAGCTCAGTTTGCATATTCATATCGGACGCACGGAGAACGTTTTCCGCATTTCTGGAGTGGATGTTCGTGGAGCCAAATCAATTGGTGGTGGTGCAAACTTGTCAAAAGCGAATGTTACGTTGTTGAGCTGAGCTGGAAACAGGTAGCATCGATCTAGGTGAAACTGTGTTCCCAATTAAAAATTTCAGGATGTCCCTGATGAAACACGTCTTCAATTGTACGGAGAAGCCATCTGATTTCGCTTTCCATTTGTCATCTGCTACCCTATTCGACCCACGCAGAATTGCTCTTGTTGCGAACTCCACTCTTCAATTTTCTCTATTGCATTCATAGTATTCCGATTTCCTATTCAAAGTTCCCTTCTTCAATCGTTTCATCATTTTCATTTTATTGATTGTAATCACCTGAATATTACTATCCTCTTCTCAAATGAAACTGGGGCCAAGTACTTGAAATAGCAATTCTACGTCACAGATTCTGAAAACCTGAACATTGCTAAACACGACGAACACCAAGTGCATCTTGATTCTGATTTTAGTGACAACAATATTCCATCTCAGTTTTCTGAATGTCTGTATGAAGATGTTCTAAGAGGAGCAAGCAGTTAGTTGCAGAGCCCAGTGCGAAATATGCGAGAGGAAACAAGAAGCCACTTCGCCTACGAAAATGCGTATGTCCATCTCTTCTGTCGTTTTGCTCTATATGCCTATGTGTTCATATCTAGATGGATAACCCAAAAGTCTCCTTGTGACATCAGAAGAGCTTACTTCTAGCCACTGCACACTAAATCGATTGCTTAGCATCCTTATCTACATGTATTTGCCTAATCGCATTCTAATCTTAACCAAGACTAGTGTGATAGACGGTCACCGATGTTAAATCTTTATTTGTTCGGTTCCCATCATCTCACACTAGTCCTCTCCCTATGCCTTATCATTAGAACCCCTAATCTGTCTCTCATTTCTCTAACTGATTTCCGGACCACATGTCAACTCCAACCACGACATCATCTTCTACTCGACAGAGAGAAACCCCCACGACACGAGCCATCTGCCAACGGCAACGGCAGCATCCAGACTGTCACATGCAATACGAAGATGATCAGAATCCGAGAACTCGTAGGTAAAAGACCAACTGAGTGGAGTGTATCTAAAATGTTTGAATATTTCGAAAAAGTCGAGAAAAAATTTGTTACCTGAGTCTTTCTTGCACGAGAGCTTCTTCTCTTGACTTGCAACCGAGTAATCCCGAACCATCCGATGCCAATCAATCAAACCATCCAAACTGCTCAACACGAACCAACACAAGAATCGAGCCTCTCTTCTGAAAGATTAGACGAAACAAAGTACAAACTGGAAAAAGAAACTTGCTCGAATAAAGATCCAGAGAGCTCGAAGACTTCTTTGATCCGTTCGCTTCGCTGCCTCTCCTCTCCTTCCCCTTCCTCCATTGCTTTTCCTTCCGTGGTTTTCGTTGGCTTCTTGGCACCCTGCTCCTTCTTGGAAGTTCCATGACACCTGAAAATACGAATACATTTTTGATAGAAACACATTTTTGTGAAGGCCATTCTAATGCTAAAAACAATATTGCCTTAATGAAATTGTAAGTTCGCTCTATTGCTAACTAAATACTGACAATTGCAAGGGCGCTCTACTGATCAATGCAAACGCGCTCTATTTACAAGACCAATATCATCTTCATATACACATACCTCCTTTTCCCTTTTTTGTTGGCTTCCTTCCTTCGCTTGTCTCCCGCCATCACCTCATCCAAACGACCACCAAGCGAACCATCAACTATGCCAACTGCTCCACACGAAGCATCAATCGATTGACTCTTTCCTAGAAAACTCCAACCAACAAAGCACAAACTTTATAAAATACTTACTCAAAAATAGCTCCCTTCTATTGTTTTTTGTCTCCTTTCGCTTGTTGTTGCTCCTTCATTTAACCGTTTGTTGACATCTGGATGATATCCTCTCCACCATCTTCCTCTTGACCACTGTTCGATCCTTCTGCTTCTGGCTTCTCCTTGTCTCTTCTGCTTTTGGGATCTCCTCTCGAATTCGAAATTGATGATCTTTCTCTGGAAATTTGCTCGGAAGAAAGTACAAACTGTTTGAAAAACATACTCGAAATCAGTCTTTGCTCGCTTCTCCTCCTCCGGTCCATGTGCCAACAACTGAGTTGCGCGGTGTGCAGAGATTCGTACTGACTGGAAGCTTCTGGAATTGCAACGCCCGGAAACTGACACGTGGTATGCAAGTCAAATGACGTCATCAGCATGAAATCAGAGCACGGGGTCACGCGGAAATCCCGAAATTCCATTTTTATTTCGAAAGTTCAATTTTTGCTGAAAATTTTCTCGAAACAATGTACAAACTGGTTGAAAAACATACTCAAAATCCCTCCTCGCTCGCCCGTTTCTCCTCCGATCCATGTGTCCACCGCTGTCGATGTCCTTGTTGTTGTTCTTCCTTCCCTCCTATCGATTTGCACTCTGTCCGCCGTTGGTGATCATTTGCTCGCTGTCTTCGCATCACTTCACATCGTCACATTCGGTACCGAGAGCTTGCGGATTTCGCTGGAAAATTGCTCGAAAGAAAGCACAGACTGTATAAAAAACTCACTCAAAACATATTCCTTGTCGTTGTTAACGTGGATTCCTGGTGGGGGAGCTTGCCGGGTGGGTGGTTGACCTGAAATTACGTAAATTAGTATAACCGGCGATGAATAAAGTACAAGAAGAGAAAGAAGAAGAGTATTCGAGAAACGGATTGAATTCAGTAAATATAGAGAAAACGAAAATGGGGAGGGTGGGAAAGTAATGATCAGAGAAGAGAGATGCCTACGAAATGAGTGGAAGCGCTTACAAATATCGCAATAGAAGCACAGAAGATCTAAGGACACTTGGAAAAGTGCAAACGTCATAGAGAGAGAGAAAGAAGAAGACGGGGCGAAGGGCACTGAAGCTCTGGGGATCTAATTCAAATGGCTGAATCCAATATTATTGAAATCATGAGCTTGCTTTGATTATGAAGAGAGATGGTATGAAAGCATTGGGATAAGAAGAGGAAGCTCATCACGCAGAACACACACTAGACAGACAAAGCTAATAACAAAAGAAGCAGCAGAAGACTCACAAAACCAATACGAATCCCCCTATAAATAGAAGATGTGCCAAGCGAGCATATGAATGCTAATAAATGAGATGAAAGGAGGAAACGGACGGTCGCTGGTTACCTGGTGAATTAATGAGAGGAATAGAACGCTAAAATCTCAAACCATTATTACGATAACTGCGTTTGACGAACGTAGATTGAAAAATGTTAATAGAAATAGAATTCCACGAAATCCAACTCATCGAATTTGATTTTTCTGCTTGGCTACGGTACTCCAACACCGCTACGGCAAATTGCGTACCTCTGCGGACTTGTCCGTGTAGTCCGAGAGGACAATTTTTAGTTCAATTCAACTGAAGAATTTTCTTTGTTTTCAATTGAAATTCCATTCTAACCTCAACCATTAAAAACAAAATAAATTATTTGACAGAAATGACAATTAGAAAAGATGCTGCTTTAGAATGTCATGTATATCCCACTATTTTTGCCACTGCTCTCATCGCTTGCATTAGTGCTCCAATAATTTCTCTGAATTTTCTATCCAGTTGAGGTTATTATTAGAATCATAGAAATTAAATGTAACGTTGCTTGATGGCTTGACTTATCTCACCGTTTTGCAAGTGTCTTGACTGGTCGTGTGCACATGCTCAATTCATGTGATCGTTGTTCAATGCCTCTCTCTTTCTCTCTTTTTGACTCCATTTAGCGTCTTCATTTCTTTCAGAGAAACGGTGATCGCGTGTTCTCTATTGATGTCACAATAGCGTTTTGCTCTCTAATGACATGCTGCGATTCAATGTCTCTTTCCTCATTAAGCGTAATAAGCAAACTTCTTGTTTTGCGCTTGTTTATCTTTATCATAAATAGTTGAGCTGCTTAATTGTCTCTCTCAAAACGCGCTTTTCGTATTTAGTTAACGTTTGCACTGGTTTCAGCAAGTCTTCTTTTACTCTTCTTCAGTGTATTCGTTTGTTCTCTTTCCCTTCACCTCGCGTTTGCTTTAGAAAACATTAAATTGTCATTAGCAACATTGAATGCACGTACCGCCGCTTACAATGCGCATAGAGTAATGGGACGTTATGGGTCCTAGTGCCGGTAACAACAATACGAGTTAAGTGCTAATAAAGGTTTATTAAGATAAACAGTCAGTACAATTGAGGGTGAAAATAAAGACAAAGGGTTAGTTGGGGTTCCGGGACGGGACCGCAAAATGACCTCACGAGTGAGGAAATCCTGGCCTTTTATACGCGAGTCCGGTGGCGGGGCGGAGCCTGTTGCTGAGCGCTGATTGGTCGGCAGTTGGCGCCGCGGGTCTCGCAGCGATGGTGGTGTTCGGTGGCGCGCGCTTGCAGCGTGCGGCCGCCGCGGATTATCGTCCTCGACGTGGGTGGTCTCGGTGTTTCCCTTTGTGTTGTGAGTGCACTGACTGAGTGGCGCACGCGAGAGCGTGGCCCGAAGGAAAGAAAGAAAGGAGGTCCTTCGGAGAGAGGATTCATTGGGTGATGATGGGAATTCATCCTCTTACTGCTCCCCCACGAGAATAACGTATCGCCCTCGATACCAGCTCCCTCCATCTTGACTTGACAATGAATCCAATGTTGTTGGTTCCGATTGCCAATGAAGTTGGTGCTGGATTGTTGGGCAGGGAAGGATGGTGTGAGATGGTTGGTGAAGGTAGGAGATTCCACGAGGTGTCTGCGCGTTTCCCTTTATCAGGGAAAACGCTCCGCAGCTCGCCTCGAGGAATCCTTGGTCTTCCGTGATCCTCCTACTGGTGGATCTGGACTGGATGAGTGTGGTGACTCGATCTTCGTCGGCGACGATGTGGACTTTCTCTGGTCTTCTGGAACTCGTTGGAAAGAGTTGGTTGATCCGGTGGACTTGGGCTTGTAGGCTAAATGCTGGACTACTGTTGGTTGACTGGAGATGGTATCCCAAGACATGGAGTAGTTGCCAAAGTGTTGGTATTTGAATCAGAGACCGGCTCGCCCAGCGCGCCTCCCTTTATCAGGGAAAGCGCTCCGCCAGTGCGAGCGATCTCCTTGGTACCGTAGTCGACAAGTTGTTGTATCCGTGAAGAAACTGTAGGCCAATGATGGAATTTTCGTCGTGGTGATCGGCGAAAAGGTGTCGTTCGAAGGAGAAGAGATGAGTTGCGGAAGTGCATACTTCGTGGCTCTATCAATTAGCCCTGGTGGAAGCCGAAAAAGTTTCGGAAGTTCATTTATCTTCGTGGCTTTAACGGCTAATCCTGGTAACGAGCTGGTTGGCGTTTGGTTCTTGGTGGATTTTTGCGCAAATTCTCCTTTGCAGGTGTCTTCGGCAGTAGTGGTGTTGTCGAGCTTCGGGGTCGTTGCATGGGGACATTTTCAGAGCTTTCAGATGAAGCGTCGTCGGTGTCCTGATGGATTTTGACCTTTTTGGCTTGGCGGCGAGGGGGTTGGTGAGTTGGCTTCGGCTTAGCGACTGGATTGGATGGTTTCCTGTTTACGGTCGTTTCGGCTTCCGAACTACTTTCAGCTGAAGTTGGGATTTCAACTGCAGTGGCTAGCTCTTCGTCAAGTTTGGCTTTGTCTTCCCCGGCGTCTGCGTGCCGCCCTTTATCAGGGCAAGCACTCCGCAGCTCACCGGTTCCGACTGCATCTTTGGACATGATGTATGGCTTGATGTGATCCAAGTGGACACGTTTCGGCTTGAGCTTCGGGCGTCGGACGTCTTGAATGATTGCTTCACATCCATTGATCTCCAGGATCCGGTATTCGTTGATCCACGGCATGACAAGTTTCCTAGCTTGACCGACTTTTGGCTCGAAGTTCTTCATCATGACAATGTCTCCTGGGTAGAAGTGAGTCCCTGTGGCTCCTTTGTTGGCCAGTCGTTGGAAACTTTGCTGAGCTTTCTTCGAATGCTCGGCAGCGTCCTTCCAAGCCTTCTGGAGAGTGGTGACCAATTGCCTTCGGTGTTCTCGGACATCTGGGACCTTGGTTGAAGATGGTGGAGATGGATCAAGGATCTTATCGATCACAAACACTGGATCTCTTCCAAACATCAAGAAGAATGGGGTTTCTCCTGTAGTGGAATGAACAGCGGTGTTGTAGGCGAAAGTGACTCCAGAGAGAACGCGATCCCAGTTTTTGTGGTCCTTGGTGACATACTTACTCATCATGTTGTGGAAGGTTCGAAAAGACCTTTCGGTGGTTCCGTTTCCTTTGGAGTGATGCGGGATGGCCAGATGGTGTTGAAGGTTCAGCTGTTGGCAAAACTCTTTGAATGCGGCAGATGTGAAAGCTGGGCCGTTGTCCGAGATGAACTCGTGAGGAGTGCCATACTTCAAAACGCATTCATCCATCATTGCTCGGGCTACTGTCTCGGTCGTTGCATCCTTGAGTGGGACTGAGATGACGAACTTTGAAAACCAGCAAATCATGTTCATGTAGTACTTGTTTCCGTTGTAAGACTCCGGGAAGGGTCCTGTTAAGTCAACTCCGACTTTTTCAAAGACTTGAGAGGTGAGAACGATGGATTGTGGTTCCCTTGCGGATGGATGTGGTTGGCGGCGTTGCTGGCATGGTACACATTCCGAAGTCCATTGAAAGAAATCCCGTTTCATGCTAGGCCAGAAAAACTTTCGTTTGGTCTTTTCCAGTGACTTTCTCCATCCTAGATGTCCTCCTGCGTTGACGTTTGAATGGAATGAATCGAAGACCAGCTTGTGCATCTTCTTTGGGATGACCGTAAGAAGTCTGCCATGGAACTTGACGACGAGTAATCCTTTGGGGTTGATGGTAACCTGTTCAAGTACAGGATCCCAGTCGTCGGGGAGGGAGTCGATTGGAGTTGCTGGATGTTGTAAAAACCTCTTGATGACTCCGACTTCGGGATCTTCGTCCTGTTCTTTGCACAAGTTGACTGGGTTACTTCCTCTTTCCGAGACGAAAACTTCCGGAGCATATGCTCTTTCAGTGTTCATGCAAATCGGGAACTCAATGATGTCCTCGAGTTCTTCCTTTGGCAGCTCCGTCTCATCTTTGGCACGTGACAAGCAGTCAGCGACTGTGTTCTTCTTTCCATCGATGTGTACGATGTCAATGTCGTGTTGTTGGAGTTCTACCAGGAAACGAGCAATTGTGCTGTTCATCTTGCTCTTCGCCATGATGTAGGTCAAGGGACGATGATCGCAATGAAGGATGATCTTTGAGTTGTAGATGTACGGTTGGAACTGTCGCAACGCAAAGATGATCGCGCTAAGTTCGTTGTGAACCGCTGCTTGTTGAGCTTCTCTTGCGGAGAGAGTCCGGCTGGTGTAGGCGATGACTTGGAAGCTTTTGGGATCTCCTGGGCTTGTCTGCGTTAGAACTGCTCCTTGGGCTACTGCACTGGCGTCGGTGAAGACGTGGAAATCCTTACTGTAGTCAGGGTAACAAAGAACGGGCTTGCTTGTCAGGCAAGTCTTCAATGTGTCGACAGCCTTCTGTTGCTCGTCCGTCCATTCAAACTTGGCATCGTGTCTGGTGAGTCGTGTCAATGGTTCGGCAATCTGAGCATATCCCTTGATGAACTTCCGGAAGAATCCAGACATTCCTAGAAACCGTTTGACTTCGGTTACTGTAGCTGGGGTGGGCATGTTCACTATGGCAGCGACGTTGGCTTCGTTAGGGCTGTAGTCTCTTCCATTGATTCGATGTCCGAGGAATGTGATAGATTGACGGACGAATTCGCACTTCTTGGGTGAAACTTTGAGGTTAAACTCTCGAAAGCGCGAAAGGACCTTCTCGATGGTCTTGAGATGTTCCTCAAACGTCTTGCTGAAGACTAAGACGTCGTCGATGTACAGCATGACACTGTCATCTAATCCGGCCAGAATCTGCGTCATCGCACGTTGGAAATAGGATGCGGCTGACCGTAGACCGAATGGCAGATGAGTGTAGGCGTAGACCTTCCTATCCGTTATGAATCCGCACTTGTATGACGATTCGGGGTCCAGTTTCAGTTGAAGGTATCCGTTGGCCATGTCCATAGATGTGAAGTATCGGGATAGACCGACTTTCTCGATGATGGTCTCGATTCTTGGCAATGGATAGTTGTCAGGGATCGTGACTTCGTTGAGCTTTCGGAAGTCTAGACAGACTCTGAGAGATCCGTTCTTCTTCTTTACCAGGACGATTGGACTAGTCCACGGAGTGTTGCTTTCGGTGATTCGACCGGACATCAGCAATCCGTTTATGTGTTTCTCGAGCTCTGCTTGACATTTGGCTGGTACTCGATAACTTCTCCCATGGATTGGTACTTCCGTATTGGTATAAATGTGAACTGGCTCAGTTTTGGAACTGCCTAAATCGTACGCATTACGTGAGAAGACGTCTTTGTAGCGATCCAGGAGCGTTCTTAGCTGTTCTCGTTGCACAAGTGAGATTCCTTCAGTGCTGTTGAGGTCGACTTTGAATTCCGGGTCATCTGGTAGCTCGTAGGCATTAAGCAATGCTGCAGAGGGTGCTACTTCGGACGGGGTTTCAAAATACTGTAAGCCTTCTGGGGTGTTCCTGATTGGAAAACCATGGGTTAGCCTTGAATCCTTCTTGATAAGCAGTACTTTCTCTGTTGGATTGGATACCATGAGGTGAGCATGGGACGGAGTGAAGACTGCTGGGGAAAGAAATGCTTCGTTGAAGATCTCTACTCCTTCGACCATGATGTTGGTTTCTGGATTGATCAGTTCTTCCGACTGCACTCTGCACTTGACGATGGATTCAGAGTAGGCTGGGATCTTGACTTCTCCTTTAGCATAGATGCTGAGCTGCTGGGGTCCGTTCCCTTTTCGTGTTCTTAGTCCTAGTGGAAGTCTATCTTTGCCGATTTGGAAAATGGCATTCCCGTAGTCGAGGTAGAATCTCGGCAGACGAGACAGGAGATCGTTTCCCAAGATGAACTGATATCCACTGGATCCGGATGGGGTGCATCTTCCTTGTGTGAAGTGAACAACATGTTTGATAGCATGTGAACCGATCATGAAGAAGACTGATGCTGATCCAAGCATCTGGACGGCGCTACCTCCTAATCCGTTTGCTGACGTGATGTGGGATTGTTGTAGCGTTGGTATTCCCAACGTTTTGACCAGTTCTTCGCTAGCTAGAGTGATGTTGGCACCTGTGTCTACCAAAGCGGAGAAGCGTTGCCTGTTGGCTATCACTGGGATTTGGGCGGTGATGTAATCCGGTGTTGGCTGGATAGGCTTCAGCGGTGGTCTTGTGGCTACTGGCGCTCCGATCATAGCGACGAACGGCTGGTGGCTTCTGCTCTGGGACTCAACGAGCTCGTTGTTTCTGGCGATCAAAGATTCGACTTGGTTATCCTTAACCTTGAGCATAGCAACCACGTTATCGTAGTCCGTACGAGAAACGAGGGCGGAGGTGGCAACTTCTGCTGACATGCTTGAAGGTGAGGACAGTTTCATTGCTAGTGAAGAAGGTATTGAACTCTCAGCGCGCCTCCCTTTATCAGGGAAAACGCTCCGCCAATGAGTTTGTTGTTCTCCACTTTGTGTAGGAGTCCTTGGCTTCGGTTGGAACTGATCGTCGTTTTGATGTTTCTTGTTCCAGCGGCAGTTAAGGATAGAGTGTCCGTAAACTCTGCAATTGCTACAGAAGAACTTCGGTCGTGGGCGTCGGTGTTGTCTGACACTGAAGCGTTGACGTTGTACTGGACTCTCTCCTGGTGACCTGGCTTGCGGCAATGGTGTCGTTGTAGCAGTTATCTTTGCTATGACGGCGTCGACGACTGCTGTCATTGATCCAGAGTCAATGCCGTTTGTTGACGAGCTGACCTTTTGCGAAGACGTAAGCACTTCGTACTGTAGAGCAATTGCTAGAGCTTCCTCTTTTGTTGTTGAATTCGACAACTTCGTGTGGAGTTGAATGTGTGGTTTCAATCCGTTGGTGAACGTGTCGAAAACAAGGCTCTTGTATTCGTCATCGAACGTTCCTCCTGTGGCATGTTTTGCTGTTTTGCAGACGCGTCTGTAGAAGTACTGTACTGGTTCGGTTTCTCCTTGTCTCATTGTTCGAAGAGCATCCCGATGCAAGATTCGTAGCTTCGGGTTGTGGAAACGATGTCGTAATGCACAGAAAAGTTGGTTGAGGGTGGGGTTCTTTCTTCCGGCCATCCATTCTTCTGCCTCATCTCTGGCTTTGTCCGTAAGGTACGTTAGAAAGACCTGAAGGCTTCTTTCTTCCGTTGGATGCTCCTGGAGATTGCACTTGTCCGTGAATGCTCTGATGAAAGCGTTCACGTCTTCAGTATCATCTCCACTGAATGGTGTGAGTTCTGCGCCTTGGGTGTACCAATTATCCTTTTCTGGTAGAGATGTGTCTGCATCCTTGCTACTTTCGTTGTTAATGACAATTGGAACAGTTGTATTATCGTTCTTCTTTACCCCCAGCGCGCCTCCCTTTATCAGGGAAAGCGCTCCGCCAGTGGGTTTATCCGAACGATGAAGACTTCCTCGGTTAGACGACTGTTGAGGTGCGTCTTGGCGTTGGTTGTCTCCTTTGCACTCATCTGAAGACGAAACTTTGGTTGTTGTTGAGTTGTTGTCCTCGAAGATGGGCGTTGTTTCCGGTGCGATGGGCGCATCCGTGGAACCACCCGAAGGTGTACCGGCGAGAGCTTGCATTGCTGTCTCGCTTGCCTCATTTGGTTCACGCTCCAATGGGCTGAAGTGATCTCTCTTCACTTCCTCTTTACTGGCCACTGATCCTCTTCTGGCATTGCTATTACTCTTGCTCTTCTCAGCACTATTCGTCATAGCTGACGTTGCCTCATCGGTTTGGTTGGTCGGTGGAAGTACCTGTATTGGCGACTTGCTCGGCGTCCCTTGCTGATGGGCTGTTCCGGCGACGATGCGTGAGTCATCGGAACATTTATTGGGCTCACTCTCTGTAAGGAGAGGGAGCTTTCCTCTCGTGGCGCCATCTGTGAATGACGGGGGAGGGGAAGTTACCACGATTTCTTGGCGCGACGGCGAAATGTCGATTCTTTCGTCTCCGTCCAAGTAGGTGTCGCTCAGCTTGTTTCCCATGGTGAAATCGGCTTGTTTGTCGCTGCGGGGAGCGTCCATGCTCGAGTTGGAGTTGGGTGTGGAATGCATAACTGGGCTAGGTTGCTTTGTCGGAGATTCGAGAAAATCGGAGACGTCGGGGAGGGGGAAGGTGGGGGATACTGGAGAGGGAGCCGTCTGCGCACGGCCCTTTATCAGGGCACGTGCTCCGCAGCTCAGCTCCTCCTCCAGTTTGGCGATCCGGACCAGGTAGGCGGCTTCGTGACGATCGAATCGTTCCTTAAGCGCTTCGACTTCCGATAGAGCAAGATTGGTGGCTCCTTTGAGCTGGGTGGTTTCTTCTTGCTGCTTGTCGGTGTGCTCTTCGAGTTGGTCCTTCACAGTTTGGAGATCCATTTCCACGGCCGAGCGAAAATCGATCATGAAGTTGCTGTCGATCGCAGTTCCTCTTGTGAGACGTTGACCGGCGGCAGAGACTCTCCATGGATGGGTGGGGGATGACACGGCGCGGATGCGGCGTGGCATCGTTGGTTGGTGGGTGGGGGTTGTTCAAAACTATTTTTACCTGAAAAAATTGGATTAAACGATTCTCTGCGGATATACGGATCCGGCAGAGAAAAAATAGGGGGAAAAGATAACGAAAACACACGATGTGCTTCCGGCGGCGAGCGTGAGTACGAAAATGACTCTGCTCCCTTGCCGCTACCGAAAAAGCGAAAGAAAAAGACGTGGTAAGACAAAATCTAGCGCAAAGCGGCGGCTAAAAGCAAGGATTTTGCCCCGAAATAACCCTTGTGCTGTCTAAACAACACCTAAAAAAACCTATCACTTACCCAAAAATAGAATTACGGGCCCATAAAACTAAATTAGGGAGGGAGGGAGGGAGTCCGCCCTTTCCATTGATCACTGTTTGATGTCATGAGTGACATAAGAACATAAATGAGATGACTAGATTCCAAATTTAATTCTCTTTCCAATCAGCTTACTCTCGTCATTGTCCGTTCTCTCTCCGTTTTGCATGCTTCTTATCTGTTCCTCTTACATTGAATGCGCTTGCCACTGCTTCCTATGCACCATCACTTCACTGCGCCATTTCCATTGTTAATAGTCTTGTTTCACAAGGGAAATAAGAACTCAAATAAGATTTATATGACCAGATTCAAAATTTAATTCTCGTTCTAATGACACTACTCTTTACCCCTTTCCTCTGCGTTTCGGATGCTTCTTCTTTCATTGAATGCACGTAATGTTTTCTCATCGCTTCACTCCGCCCATTCTTCTCTCTCCTTTCGCTTATCCGTTTTTCAAAGAGAAAGAACGCCATACTTGTTTTATTTCAGTCATTTCTAGGTTTATTACTATTCCAAGGATTGCAGTCAATTGCATTTAGTTTTCTCTGCTACCGTTCTCTCTCTCCTTCTCTTATTCATTCAATTTTTCATCACTTCGTATCGATTTCTAAGAAATCCTCGAATTTTTAAACCTCATTTCATCATTTGCTTATCGTCGTTCTCTCTAATTTCTCTTTTTATTATTCGTTTCGTGAATGTCTGCTCAATTTACTTCCAATTTTTGTATTTTTCCAGGCACAATATCGAGTAGAACAAAAGGAGAAGAAGAACCCACTGTTTGAGAAGAGACCACGCAACATCAGGTATGTTTCTTCACAAACGTTTAATGAAGAGACGTTTCGCGGCTATTTTTATGTCGTTCTTTGATATAAAGTATTCCAAAATAAGCGGAAAGGTGTAGTAACTAATATGAAAATGCAACCAAAAGAGGAATAATCATCAAAAATCTGCATAAAAATACGACAAAAAGAAGGATTGTGTTGTCACTTCTAAACAGTTCATGTGTTTTGGCTGCACTTCACACTCATTTTCAATACCTTTCCGCGCATTTTGAAGTAGTTTAAGCCGACAAGCGTGCGAAAATCGATGCGAAACGTTTCGGAGCCTTTTGTACTCAATGCCAATTTGAATTCCATTTTGCAGCATATCCAGCCAAAGAGAGATGCTTCGTCAAATGGCCAAAGTACATCCGTCT
The DNA here is from genome assembly GCA_963932045.1 of Caenorhabditis sinica. Lineage (NCBI taxonomy): Eukaryota > Metazoa > Nematoda > Chromadorea > Rhabditida > Rhabditidae > Caenorhabditis > Caenorhabditis sinica. The sequence goes on from OZ009942.1 coordinate 432,623, forward strand.
CCAACGCCAATCCGCCATTCTCCAAAAGCGTCTGAAGATCCCACCAACCATCAACCAATTCAGAACCGCCCTTGATAGCCAGTCCGGTTGGTATAGCTAATTCCTTATCAGAGTGATGTAGAAACATTGTGTTTTGCACTGACGCATTCACTCTGATGACACCTAAAGAATATTTTATTCATAATTTCTACTTTCAGCTAGACACGCTTTCAAGCTTCTGGACAAGTACCGCCCAGAATCCAGCGAGGCCAAGAAGGAGGAGGTCACCAAGAGACCAAACACCGTCCGCCGAGGAGTCAACACTTGTCTCGTTCGCCGTTACCCGTATGTTTGTGCAATGTTAGAATAATATTTATTAGAAAATGTTTCAGAGAAGACAAGTCCGCCTTGAACAAGCTCGTCGAGACCAACAACTTCAGCGAGCGCCACGAGGAGATCCGCAAGCACTGGGGAGGAGGAGTCATGTCCGCCAAGTCTGATGCTCGCAAGCTTGCATCTCAAGTTCAACGTTGAGTGCAAGAACCCAGTTGAGGACGGAATGCTCAGAATCGAGGATCTCGTAAGTTTTAGGCTCCGTATTTATGATCCCTAATAAGCTCTGGTTATTTTCAGGAAGCTTTCTTCAACAAGAAGATCAAGGTCAACGGAAAACCGGGCATTGGCCAGATCGAGACCGGAAAATCCAAAGTCTCCGTCATCTCCCCAAGAGGTAATCCCTTTTCAAGTCTTCGTTATTTTAACTGTTTGCTTTCAGATACCTCAAGTACCTTACCAAGAAGTACCTCAAGAGAAACTCCCTACGTGACTGACTCCGTCAACAAGAAGACCTATGAGGTCAGATACTTCCACATCAATGACGGAGAGGACAACGGAAGCGACCACGAATAAGCTCTGGTCTTGTTGTTGAAATAAATTGTTGTTTCAAAAATGTGTTGTTTTATAAAAGAAAAAAAATAATTATTACGAAAGCAATAAGCGCATGGCAGTTACTCACACTTCTTCTCTGAAGGCAGTGGTTAATCCAAGATGTCACTCGATTTTCTTCTCCTGTTGGAGATTCACAGAATTCTTGCGTTCGCCGATCTCGCCTAAATTTCTTCGCTTCTCGAAAATTTTCAAGTCGGAGAATGGTTGGCATCATTTCACTTGAGGTGTGATCACCTCGAATGGAGAGCTGATATTCTTCTGATAGAGAGGAAACAAAAGTTGAAACAAATAATGAAGCCTTCTCTAAAATAGGGATATTGATCCGTGTTGTTGGGAAACAGTTCTACTAGGATATCTGACGTGTAATCGGATTCTAGACTTCCTGCAACTCCTACCGTAGAGTATGCATGGTACTTCAGATTCTTATGGTATCCATCACATTTTGTCGAATTTTTAATGCAAGTTGATTTGGTTCTCATCCTTCCAGAGATGTCACTACCTTCGATATAATAACAATCACTACTGGAATATACACAGGGGAAAAGAATAGAATACTCGAAACTGTTTCTTCCTCTATCGATGACTGTGTTATCAGCAGGTACTGATGAAATCAAGAGGAGGGAATTACAACTGATTACACGAAAAAAATTGTAGATTCTGGTTTATGCATAACTAACCAAAACGAATGAATAGCCAAGAAGAATTAGTCTGACAAATTAGTCAAATTAGTCTGACAAAGACTCGTCGCGACCGCTCATACCTATGGAAAACTCCGAAAACGAAAATTAAACAACACTTTTTCACTCATCGAGTTCTCAATAAAATGACGAACTCTGCCAAACAGAACCAAAGCCTGCTGCTGTCATGAATTCAGAAAAAGCTTTTCCCCAGTTTCATTAAATTATTACTAGTCTAGGTAAAAAATGTCGTTTTCATGTCACCCCGTCCTTGATTATTCTCCATTTATTCTTTTCACGTATTTTTACGTAATAAATAAATCAATCAATCAATCAATCAAGAAGAAGGATTGGAATACATCTCAAATTGAATATATGTGATTGAATGGGAAATCATGAAATAGGATTATCGGCTGGAAAGAATAGAACATGGATAACAGGCAGATGCCGACAAGAAGGAGCTTATGTTTATTGTTTTAGGTACAGTACCGGCCAGAATGATATTCGCTTTCGTCATTTTCAGTTGAAAAAAGCCAACTTTGAGTGACTGAAAAACTAATTCAAAGTAGTTATTTCTATTTGAAACTTTGCAGGTAGATGAATCAAACCTTGAACTTTAACTTTGTAGTTGACAACTTTTTTGTATCTCTTTAATCAAAAAAGTTACGCACCGAAACCGACGCCGATGCCAAATTTTGCTCGATTGCACTGCTAATTCTGGAAATTTTTTGAGCCTGTTTATTTTGGATAGGACAGAAAATTGGGCAACTTCAAAATGAAAATTCAATATTTGATTGATACACTCTCACATTTTCAAACAGAAAATGCAACTTTGAATCACTTTTTCAGCTATCCAAAGTTGACGATTTTCAGCTGAAGCTGACGAAAACAAATATCATTATGGCCGGTACTGTAGATCAGCGACAACGATTGAAAAGAAAAGAGAACTTGACTGAGCTATAGGTTTATTTTTCAAATGGAAAATTTGGCCCGGTCGGCATGGGTTTTTAGAGTCAAATGTTCAGGCGTCCAAATTTTTCAGCTAACACTTTCGGCTGAAACTATAAACGCTCTCCCGTAACCTTACATAAGCAGGTCCATGTCCCAGGAATCCATTAATACGAATGGCCAAGTCGTACATTACCTCCGGATGAGAACCTCCTTACAAGAAATCCGATGTCAGATGGATAGCAAGATAGAGTTCGAATGATTTTGCAAATCTTGTCTCAGTGAACCCGATTCCGGGTACCTTTTTGATGAATCATAATCTTTTGATCTATATTGCACTTTCCCCTTTGCTCTTGATTGATATTTTCCCCACAGCTTTACATTCTTATCCCCCTCCTGCCTCCCACATCACTTATTGTTTTCCTATATTAGAACTCCTCCCCCTTTTCTATGTATAAAAGCCTCTGAGGCTTTCTTATTATTTTGAGTGATTCTCCTATGTTCAATAAACCATGTAACCATCGTAATTACTCAATAACTTTTCTACAAATGCGCTCTATCGTACTTGAGCTGTTCAATTGAGCGCATTCACAGCTACCATTTCCTTTCCTTAAGTCATAACTTCAGATCCCAATAACATCCAATTCCAAAATCCTTTATCTCGAAAGATCCCAAAATTTCTAAAACCCCGGTGACACTAGGGTAGGAATACATGATGAGAAAAGAAAAAGTTGCAAATGCGCTCCAATGTAATGTAGACGTTTGAACATGGAAAGCAAAACAAGAGTTCGGTAAAGCAATCATCAAACCAACTCAGAAAATCATGAATTGAAAAGGAGCATTACAAAAACGCTCAATTGAGCTACAGTACCGGACAAAGAGCTATGAACTTTTTGCGTTTTCAGTTGTTCAACTTTGGGGGTCTGGGAAAAGATGTTAAACTTGACCGTTTGATCTGAAACTTTTTGGGTGTATACATCCACTCTAGAATTCTATTTTTGTAGTTGACAACTTTTTTGTACAACCTCTTCTAAAGATGTTGTGTCCCTTTGGGGCGATGCTATATTTCCGCATTTTTAGTGCAATTTTCACCGATTTCAGAGTCTTCTGCACTTTACGAGCCATATCATTTCTAGAAGAGGTCGTACAAAAAAGTTGTCAACTACAAAAATGGAGTTCTAGAGTAGATGTATACACCCAAAAAGTTTCAGATCAAACGATCAAGTATAACATCCTTTCCCAGACCTCCAAAGTTGACGTTTTTTCAACTGAAAGCGCCTAAAGTTTAAAGATTATTGACCGGTACATGTAGATCCAATGGAGCGCATTGGCAACAATGAAATTAGATACCAAATTCAATAGAGCGCATTTGACTGTGTTTTACTTTTTTGTTGGTAAAACAATAGCGTAAAAACGCGTGAAATAGTGAAAAAGTTGACCTTTTCGGTTTCATTTTCAATTTCAAAATGACACGTGGAATTTTTCCACATGATTCTATCTTCTGGAAACAGAAATTTCAGCAATCAATCAGCTGTCGTTAGGGGCACTGATTCATGGAATTAGGTCAAGTTTTTGATAGCAAAAACATTTATTTTCCAGCTTGCACTTTTCGCGATTGAGGGGGTCAAATGGATTTGAAAATTATTGGTAGGTTTGGATTTTGAGATCTCTGTAGTTCAAAATACTTTTTTTCAGATAATCGATCAAAACACAGAGTTAACAATATTCTTTATTTAACACAAGTATTATGAAGAAGAAAAAATTATTCCAAAGTGAGTGCCCGTTCCTTTTTTTTGAAGACTTCCCACGAAGAAGTCGGATCATCATCAATGAATTGGAACGTGTCCTCGATTGCTTGGATAATGTTTCTGAACGAATTGCTGCTTGGCTGGCGGTATTCCTTGTACACGGATCGAATAATTCCGACCATGTACTTGTGTCGACTCTCTCTCAAACACTCCTCAGGTTGCTCGAACTGAAAATTTCCACTTTTTTCATTTCCTCTTGATTGCAGAGATCAAAAAGCTAGAGAAGACTACTTACCAACATTCGTTTTGTCGCAGCTGGTCGGTAGAACCGTTGTCCCACCGTATTCTTCTTTCCGATTCCTTCCTCCATACAGTCGAGCAGTGTAATGACGAGGCACATCTCATCATAGAGACCACGAGGCTTCTCTTTCTTTTCCATCACGTCCGGTGGAGCGTAGTCGGATAGCTCGAAGCAGAGAGGCATCCTTTGGTCTTCTGGGGTTTCGATGAGCGCCGAAATTCCGAAATCCAAAAGTAAGACTTTTGTTCTCTTAAATTTAAGAAAAGTTGTTAAAATTTTCAGAGGAAGACCAACCAGAATATCGAGCGCAATGTTATAAGGGCTCACATCCCGATGGATGATCCCCCTCGCCGCCACAAACTCCAAAGCAGATGACATTTGCCAAGCTATGCGTCCGACGTTTTGGGGTGATGGAAAGGCCTCGGTGATGTTGAGGTATTGGTGGAGACTCAGACCAAGACGTTCGTAAGCTGAAATATGTAATTATAGGAATGAAAAGCAAACGAGGACTCTTACCGAGGATTGTGAAAGAGAGAGAGGGTGTGAGATCGTGGTCGAATGACTCCAGGAATGCCACCACGTTCCGATGCTTCTGAAGATTCTGTGTTCCTTGAAGATGCTTCATGATTTCGATTTCATGAGCAGCGTCGAGAGAACGTTGGAAGCACTTCAGAGCAACTGTACACTGCTCGTCGAATGGCTTCGCCTGTTCCGCAGCCTCCCTCTCATCTTCCTCATCCTGCTTTCTCTGAGCCTCCTCCTTTTTTCTTTCTTCCTCTTCCTTCTCTTTCTCCTCCTTTCTCTTCTTTTCTTTCTCTTCTTCCTCTCTTTTCTTTCTCGCCTTCTCGTCGTCCTTCTTCTTCTCCGCCTTCTTCGCCACACTCTCACTCCTCTTCTTCTTCCCATCCACCACCTTTCCTTGCTTTCCTCCCGCTCCCTTCTTTCCACGTTTCATCTCCTCCTTTTTCCTCGCTTCCTCCTCCTTCTTCTCCTCTGCCTCCTTCTTCTTTTTCTTCTTCATCTCTTCTGCCTCCTCTCTCTTCTTCTTTTTCTTCTCCTCGTCGTCCTCCATCTTCTTCTTTTTCCTCTCCTCTGCCTCCTTCTTCTTCTTCAATTTCTCGTCTTCTTTCTTCTTTCTCATCTCCTCTTCCTCATCCTTCTTCTTCTTTTCCGCCTCCTCTCGCTCGTCCGTCGTCATCTTCATCATCTCTTCTTCCTCCTTCTTTCTCGCTTCCACTCCTTCCTTCGTCTTCTGCTTCCTCGCCTCCGACTTCATGTCCGCCTGTTTCTTCTTCTCCAACCACTCATCCAACACGTTTCCGATTCGGGCAGCATAAACTACCCCGAATCGTCCGGCCCCCAACTTTTCCCCAGTGATGTACTTTCCAACCTGCTGGTTTGGTGCGAGGTTTCTTGGTTTTGGAGCACGAATCATGATGTCGAAGTCTGGAAATCGGGATGTTGGATAAAAAAATACGAAAACAAAATCAGATGCGGGATCCCAAAATCACAGTAAGAATTTCAGATCTTGAATCTTTGATAAAATATAAATTTCAGGCTATTCAAAAGTCGAGAAATTCTGAATCAGAATTCTGGATAATTGTGGATTTCCAAAAAGACTTTCAAGATAATTCATGCTTTCTAGAATCAGGAAAAACGGATTGGGAACTTCTAGTAAAATTGAACCATATTTTCAGATTCAAAAATCTACCTGCATCAAAATCCACTTCGAAAAAAACTCACTTGATAGTTGAAGAATGTTGAATACGAATAAATAGTAACAAAGAAAATGTAAAACTTGATAGCGAATGTAAAGCTTGATAGCGAATGAATATGTGATTGCAACGACGTTTGCGGCGCGTAATGAATTCTTCCTCGGGAAAATCTTATGTCAATTAGAATCCGTGACGAGATGTGACGGTCATTCGAAGGTTATCAGATTTTCAGATTTCTCAAACTTCATTTCAATGCAAACAGTCTGTGGATGTTTATGAATTCCCATTTCAGCACCCCCCAAATCATCCACTTCTTTCATTTTTATCGATTCCTCTCCCGTTTACAGATACTTTCTAACTATCTAGAGCCAAATAAGTTGTCAGGTTCATTTTAATTAGAATCCATTACACACCATTTCAGAAGTCTCAGTGCCAATCAGAATATCAAAATCCCATATTTCAGAACTCGAGAGCGTGATGCTTATAGTTGGGTGTCGTGAAAAGGATCTCACAGGTTATTCGAGTCATTCTATCTGGGAAAAAATTAGATTAGAGGGACATTTGAAAAAAAGCTTTGCGAAAAATGGTTTCTTCAAATTCGACGTCTTCTGAATTCTGATTCTTATTTTCAGTTAGTTTGGCGTTGTTAAACTTTTTGTCATCAAATTTCCTCCATTTTGATACCCATAATGACCATTTTCCGAGAAACTTTTCTCGACGTCTTCTGAATTCAGAATCCTCGGATTCTGGCCTTCTGGAGCATATTTTGTCGTCATCTGTGGTTCTCATTGAACTTCCATAATTTCAAAGAAAGAATCTGAAAATATCGAACGAAATTTTTTTTGACGGTTCAAATCAGATGTTTTCAAAATTCGATGACGGGCTACCTTAGGAAGTTGTGAAATGTCTGATTGTTAAATTTTCTGTTGCCAAATGTATTGGTTGCAAAATGTTGCAGTTGCCAATTAGCTTGGTTGCAAAATGTTGCAGTTGCCAAATAGCTTGGTTGCGGAATGTCGTAGTTGCGAAATGTCGTAGTTGCAAAATGTCAAAGTTGCGAAATGTCTTGATTGCAAAATGTCCATAAGTCAAATGCCTTTTTCAAGATCATGGAAATAGACTTCTTCAAAAAATCGATAATCTGAACCTGAAAATTGCTCGACTAGATGTTAACTCAAGTCAGTTTGAAGATGAAATTGTTCAGTCTGTTCTTGACTACTGTAGCTCTGCTTCAAAAATTTTCATTTCTTGGCAGACAACTTCTAGATTCTACTATCACCCCAAGAAGTCAGGAGTCCCTTTGAATCTAGACAGACTAAGGATCTCCTATTCCAAATGGGTCACAACTTGGCATTTGGTGAATTTATTTATAAATTGCAAAAGGTTTACTCTTCTAGAATGTAATTCGAAAAATCTAGAACTAGGAGCTTTCATTAAAAAATGGGTAGACTCCCGGTCTCCTTTGGAGTATGCAGAATTTCAGCGCTACGATCAATCTCTATCATTGGCAGGGATAATGAAGGGTATCAAGAGTATAGTACTCCAACAAGTTACTGTAGATGGGCGGTGAGTTCCTGATTACTTGTGTGTTGGAGCGCATTTGCATACTTTAGAAATTATTGATGTTTTCAGACTCCTCAACCATCCAACATATCTCATTGAGCAAAGAAGGACCGGGAATAAGGCAGTGATTTATTGGTATTGAGGGATTCGGAGAAAAATATGATTTGTTTCAAAGCATTCACAAAGATAAACACACATTTAGAATAACAAACTTCCAGATGAAAAAGGAGAGATTATAAACTGGTTGAAAAATCGATTCTGTGAAGCCGGATGTTCAAACTGCATAGGTCATTTCGTCATGAGCGATGTTCTTGCATGGATCTCCTTGAGCAGCATCCTTGAGACGAGCGGCGATGACGGCCAAGTTACGGCTCTTGTTCAGCTGAAATTTGGTATTCGTATTCACTTGATTTCTGATATAGTTCTTACTCGAATAACGGCGACATCGCCCCACATCACAGTAACGATAGCCTGGAGAAGACGAGTGAGTGCATCTTCGGACATCCGAATGAGTCGATTTTTTCGATTCTCTGGAAAGAGGAATTAATGTGAAGAGAAAAATCTATTATTACAGCTTACAGCCACGACAGCTCTCAACAAATCCTCTCGTGGTCCCAATTCCTGCACCGTTTCCGACTGTTTCAGAAGAGCCAAAGACCAGTTGGCGGTGGCAGCGGAGACTTGAAGAATTGTTTTATCACTGATAACTTGTTCCATTAGCAAGGGAGCGAGAGTGGAGAGTTCACGAGAGGCGAACAGCTATTGACCAGCAGGATGAGCAAATGCGTTTCCAATGCATCTGAAAAACAATTGAATTTAAAGAATTATTTTATCAGAATACTCACCGACAGACTATAATTCTCAGGGCAAGATCCTTTGGGTCTGACACCAGAATAGCAATCACTTTATCAACTAGTTCTCTTCCTCTCTGGCCATCACAGAAATAGGAGTTAAGCGATCGATGTGTGAGGGCAACTCTGAAGAAGTCCAGGACTGGCACCAAGTGATCGAAATTCCATTGTAGAGCCATTTCAAAAGCAGACTGAGAAATGTCTGATGAGTAGTTGGACGAGGAGGGAAGCGCGAAAAGTTCCTCTAGGCAGTTGATTTGATCCGGGTTCAGTTGGGAAAGCATCCTGAATCTCGTTCAGTTCCTTTCAGATTTCAAAATACACCGCATGATCCCGAATGCTCAGCCGAACACAGTAATGAAAGGGGAAAATGACATATTTCAGATGGTTTTTGATCAATTGAACGTGTTCCACTTATCGATTCGTGATCTAGTCATAAAAATGACCAACTTTGTGGAATAAAAGTCCATGCATGTTGCAATTTGTCATACCTCACTGATGCCCGAAATCTCCGAAAATCAACAGGGGAATGTTGAAAATCCGAATTCATTCTTCATTTTTTTCACTCGTCCCTTTTGGTGAGTAACTTTTTGCTTCTCAATCCTCAAAATCTCACAAATTTTAGAATTGATGGGTTGACTAAGACAGTTCTACGTTTGTTCCTGGTCGCAATGAAAGCAGCTGGAAGATCGATATGCGATGTGACTTTTAAAAGAGCTCTCTAAATATCCGGAAATTCTGAAACTCTAGAGAATACACTTTCCTCCAATTTCCAAAATTGAAAATTTGAAATTCATTCTGATGGTTGCTCTATAGTCATCTAGAATTCAGGAAGGTTTCAAATTGAATGTTGAAGGTTCATGATCTTCTCAATGATCAATAATTAAGCAGGTCCTTTCGCTTTTCCGCTATATTTTCAATGTCTGATTTCACCTGGAAATCCGAAAGACCTCCGTAAATGTTAGTTTTTTTCAATACAATGTCAGATCTTTGCATGCTTATAGCCACTTTCTTCCCAGCCTTCCTCCTCTTCCTTTCCTTGTCTCTGCTCACTTTTTCTCTGTAAACGGTTTATGTGATACAAGAGTACAATCTTGATAACCGTAATTTGTAAATTGCTACAAACGAAAACTTGAATCCCTCTTGAATGTTTACAGAATTATTTTGAGAACTCAAAGAATTCAAAGAATAGAATCCTCTAAATGCCTAGAAAACGCCCAGAACACTTAGACTACTATGTTTCATGAAGCAATACGAAATCACAAGGCATATGCACATCCACCTAAGCGGATCAATGGATGTCCCAAGTATGAAAACGGGAGAAACTTGGAGAAGTCTAACAGTGTCTCTCCCCTCTTAGCATAAACCAAAGTGTATGTGTTTAAGTGTTCTACCTATATGCATATGCGCTGTCTATATATCTAAAAGAGCCAGTGTGATAGATGGTTACCGATGGAAATCTTTATTGGTTCGGTTCCCTTCTTCTCACACTAGCCTTCTACCAATACCCTTTCACTAAAATGTGCCCATCCTATTGTTTGTTGCATCCCTTCCTTGCAGTGTCCCCGTTGTTCCATCTCCATATCGATGACTTCTGGAAGAACAATGATATGAAGTGATAAGCTATCGCGGAGATGAATATGCAAGTGAGAAGAAGCGAATTCGCTCTAATGACAGTGAAAAACGTTGCAGTGGGCGGAGCCTAATAAAGAGCAAACAAAATCCACGTTTCAAATTCGATGTGCGATTTTTTTGAATTGAAAATACCACCGCGACCACCAAGTCATCTTTGCTTGCCAAACCGAATCGGTTCATCCTTCTTTCGCTTCGTTTCGCTTCACTTCACGACGTCAGCTTCGGTACCGAATGCTTGTTGACTTCGCTGGAAATTTACTCGAAACAAAGCACAAACTTTATCATAAAACTCACTCAAAACAATGCCCTTGTGGGTGATGACGTGGGTTGAGGGTGGTGGAGCGAGTGGACTACCTGAAATCACATGAATTAATAGAGAAAGTAAGAGTAAGAAGAAGGGTCGTGACTCATGAGAAAACGTAAAAAGCAAATAGTATCGAACAATGTTACTCTAGAAACTAGAAGAAGAAGCCATTATTATGATAACTGCGTTTGAAATGAGAAGTAAGCGATCGGTAGTTGTCGGCAGAAATAATAATAAGCGCGAAGGGCAATGGGAGCGGCACAAACGAGAAATATCTCGCAAAAACAGTACGAAAATCTTTCGAAAATGCTCCGAAATTCACAGCTTCCCATCGAATCCAAAACCAAGCGATCATTGAACCAGCTATCGACCATCCCGACTTCTTCGCACAAACCACCGATTGATTGTCTCTCTCCTGAAAAACTACAACCAACAAAGCACCAACTGATACAAATACTCACTCGAAACAAGTTCCCTGCTTGATGGAATCTGTAAGATAAATCGAATTGAAAAATGCTAGACATGTTTTGATAGAAAATGCTCTACAGACTCGAAATAAAGTGAAGAAGAAAATACGTCCTATTGATTACAGAGAGCGCGCACTAATGAGAAGAAGAAAGCGATGACAACGTGCATCCTAATGACAATGACATGTGCGACCTAATGCAAAAAGCAAGTGAGCTATATTCACAAGACCAATACCATGCCATCTTTATATGATCCTACCTCCTCGTCCTCATAACGTTGGTGTCCTTCTCTTCCTTTCCTTCCTCCGACCTCCGACTCCTTCTTCGCATTCTTCTCGTTATTCTTCTTTTGGCTTCTCCTTCTCTCCTTCTCGAACTCGAATGCTTACGGATCTCGCTGGAAAATTGCTCGAAACAAAGCACACACTGTCTCAAAAAAACTCACTCAAAACATAATCCTTGTCGTTGATGACGTGGATTATTGGTGGGGGAGCTTGCCGGGTGGGTGGTTGACCTGAAATTACGTAAATTAGTATAAACGGTGTTGTAGAAGAAGAGAAAGAAGAACTGTCGAGAAACGGATTGAATTCAGTAAATATAAAGAAAACGAAAATGGGGTGGGCGGGAAAGTAATGATCAGTGAAGAGCGATGTCTAAGAAATGAATGGAAGCGCTTACTATTATCGCAATAGAAGCACATAAGATCGAAGGACAATTGGAACAGTGCAAACTTCATGAAGAGAGAAAGAAAAAGGGGCAAAATATACGGGGCGAAATACACTGAAGCTCTGGGGAACTAGTTCAAATGGCTGAAAGCAATATTGAAATCATGCGTTTGCTTTGATTATAAAGAGAGAATGCATGAAAGCATTGGGATAAGAAGAGGAAGCTCATCACGCAGAACAAACACTAGACAGACGAAGCTAATAACAAAGGAAGCAGCAGGAGACTCACAAAACCAATACGAATCCCTTATAATAAATAGAAGATGTGCCAAGCGAGCATATGAATGCTAATAAATGAGATGAAAGGAGGAAACGGACGATCGCTGGTTACCTGGTGAAGTAATGGGAGGAATAGAACGCTAAAATCTCAAACCATTATTACGATAACTGCGTTTGACGAACTTAGATTGAAAAATGTTAATAGAAATAGAATTCCACGAAATCCAACTCATTGAATTTGATTTTTCTGCTTGGCTACGGTACTCCAACACCGCTACGGCGAATTGCGTACCTCTGCGGACTTGTCCGTGTAGTCCGAGAGGACAATTTTTAGTTCAATTCAACTGAAGAATTTTCTTTGTTTTCAATTGAAATTCCATTCTAACCTCAACCATTAAAAACAAAATAAATTATTTGACAGAAATGACAATTTGAAAAGTTGCTGCTTTAGAATGTCATGTATATCCCACTATTTTTGCCACTGCTCTCATCGCTTGCATTAGTGCTCCAATAATTTCTCTGTATTTTCTATCCAATTGAGGTTATTATTAGAATCATAGCAATTGATTTTAACGTTGCTTGATGGCTTGACTTATCTCACCGTTTTGCAATTGTCTTGACTGGTCGTGTGCACATGCTCAATTCATGTCATCGTTGTTCAATGCCTCTCTCTCTCTTTTTGACTCCATTTAGTGTCTTCATTGCTTTCAGAGAAACAGTGAACGCGTGTTCTCTATTGATGTCACAATAGCGTTTTGCTCTCTAATGACATGCTGCGATTCAATGTTTCTTCCCGCATTAAGCGTAATAATCAAACTTCTTGTTTTGCGCTTCTCTATCTTTATAATAGTTGAACTGCTTAGTTGTCTCTCTTAAAACGCGCTTTTCGTATTTAGTTAACGTTAGCAATGATTTCAACAAGTCTTCATCTACTCTTGCAGTGTTTCGTTTGTTCTCTTTCCTCGCTTCTGCTTCAGAAAACATTAAATTGTCATTAGCAACATTGAATGCGCGTACCGCCGCTTACAATGCGCATCGCTTGTCTCCGCCCTCTATTGATCACTCTTTGATGTCATGAGTGACATAAGAACACGAATAAAAGTTATATGATTAGATTCCCAATTTAATCATCTTTCTAATGTCTCCGTTTTGCATGCTTCTTATCTATTACTCTTACATTGAATACGCTTGCCACTGCTTCCTATGCACCATCACTTCACTCCGCCACTTCCATTGTTAACTGTCTTGTTTCACAAGGGAAATAAGAACTCAAACGAGAATGACATGACTAGTTTCCAAATCCAATTATCCTTCTAATGTCTTCTCGTCTTCTCCTGTTCCATTTTCGTTTCGGATGTTTCTTATCTCTGTTACTCTTTCATTGCATGCGCGTCGCTTCACTCCGCCCACTCTCTCTCTCCTTTCGCTTATCCGTTTTTCAACGAGAAAGAACACCATAGTTGTTGTATTTCAGTCATTTCTAGGTTTATTACTATTCCAAAGATTGCAGTCAATTGCGTTTGGTTTCCTCTGCTACCGTTCTCTCTCCTTCTCTTATTCATTCAATTTTTCAGCACTTCGTATCGATTTCTAAGAAATCCTCGCATTTTTAAACCTCATTGCATCATTTCCCATCGTCGTTCTCTCTTTTTTATTATTCTTTTCGTGAATTTCTGCTCAATTTACTTCTAATTTTCGTATTTTTCCAGGTATAATATCGATTAGAACAAAAGGAGGTGAAGAACCCACTGTTTGAGAAGAGACCACGCAACTTCAAGTATGTTTCTTCACAAACGTTTCATGGAGAGACGTTTCGCCGCTATTTTTATGTTGTTTTTTCTAATATAAAGTATTCCAAAATAAGCGGAAAGGTGTAGTAATTAATATGAAAATGTAACCAAAAGAGAATTAATCATCAAAAAAGAAGGATTGTGTTGTCACTTCTAAACAGTTCATGTGTTTTGACTGCACTTCATACGCATTTTCAACACCTTTCCGCGCATTTTGAAGTAGTTTAAGACGACAATGGTGCGAAAATCGATGCGAAACGTTTCGGAGCCTTTTTGTACTCAATGCCAATTTGAATTCCATTTTGCAGGATATACAGCCAAAGAGAGATGTCACCCGCTTCGTCAAATGGCCAAAGTACATCCGTCTCCAACGCCAATCCGCCATTCTCCAGAAGCGTCTGAAGATCCCACCAACCATCAACCAATTCAGAACCGCCCTTGATAGCCAGTCCGGTTGGTATAGCTAATTCCTTATCAGAGTGATGTAGAAACAGTGTGTTTTGCACTGACGCATTCACTCTGATGACACCTAAAGAATCTTTCATCCATAAATTCTACTTTCAGCTAGACACGCTTTCAAGCTTCTGGACAAGTACCGCCCAGAATACAGCGAGGCCAAGAAGGAGGAGGTCACCAAGAGACCAAACACCGTACGCCGAGGAGGCAACACTTGTCTCCTTCGCCGTTAATCCGTATGTTTGTGCAATGAGAATAATGTTTATTAGAAAATTTTTCAGAGAAGACAAGTCCGCCTTGAACAAGCTCGTCGAGACTTCAGCGAGCGCCACGAGGAGATCCGCAAGCACTGGGGAGGAGGAGTCATGTCCGCCAAATCTGATACTCGCAAGCTTGCATCTCAAGTTCAACGTTGAGTGAAAGAACCCAGTTGAGGACGGAATTCTCAGAATCGAGGATCTCGTAAGTTTTAGGCTCGGTATTTATGATCTCTAATAAGCACTGGTTATTTTCAGGAAGCTTTCTTCAACGAGAAGATCAAGGTCAACGGAAAGAGCGGGCATTTGGCCGCGTCGAGGCCGGAAAATCCAAGGTCTCCGTCATCTCTGAGATCCCATTCTCCAAGAGGTAATCCCTTTTCAAGTCTTCGTTATTTTAACTGTTTGCTTTCAGATACCTCAAGAGAAACTCCCTCCGTGACTAGCTCCGTGTGGTCGCTGTCAACAAGAACACCTATGAGGTCAGATACTTCCACACCAATGACGGAGAGGACAACGGAAGCGACCACGAATAAGCTCTGGTCTTGTTGTTGAAATAAATTGTTGTTTCAAAAATGTGTTGTTTTATAAGAGAAAAAGATAATTACGAAAGCAAGAATATGGTAGTTATTCACACTAGCCGACGAGAGCCGAGATCTCCGAAGGAAGTTGTTAATGTCTCATCTTACGAATGGAATCTAATCTCTGATACTGCATTTCCTAAGCTCAAACAGGTTCATTCAGGACTTCTTCATGCTCGCCTATCTTCCCGCGTTCGAAACAATGATTTATACTGTCGCTCATTAAAAACCAATCTAATCAATGACAGATAAGAGCCTAGACATCATAGTCGGATGCTCAGTTTCTTGTAAAACACATTAGACAACATCAGCTACACACCCAGCACAGCATCTGGTCCCCCGTTTGGAAATCTTTATTATACGGGTTCCCATTTGCTAGATGGAGAACAAAATCAAAGAAGCCCGACACACCCGAAGATACTGGAGCACAAATACTCGACTTACCTCAACTGAAAATTGCCTAACTTCCATTCATAATGACTACTGCATCAAATTGAAAAGGTTATCTGTTTGTGATTTCTTAGTATTCAGAACAAGCAAATGAACTGGGATTTGGTTCTTGTTTGGATTGACTGACAATTCAATGAAACAAAAGTAGACTGACGGTAATCAAAATCATTGATATGCTGTATGAGATCCGAAAAAGTGCTCATTTTTGTGAAAATTGGGAATGTTTGGATGCGCGCAGAGTTGTGAAAAATTGACCTAGAAACATGAATGTGGGCTTATTTTAAAGCCCTAAAACAGTAGTTTCAGAAATCGATGGGCCCACTTGAGCATTAGTTCTAGATTTCAACATCCACCGCATAATCCCGACTGCACACCCGAACACAGTGGTGAAAGGGGAAAATGACATTTCTCAGATGGTTTTTGATCATTTGAACTTGTTCCACTTATCGATTCGTGATCTACTCATAGAAATGAACAACTTTGTGGAATAAAAGTCCATGGATGTTGCAATTTGTCATTCTTCACCCCACCCCTAAATTCCCAAAAAATCAATAGGTGGTCGTCGAATATACCCGGGAAAAGTGGGTTCATTTCTGAATGGTTCCTCGTAGTTTGAACTGATTCCAATCGGTAAATCTTCATGTAGGCATCAAAATATTCGACTTCATGGAGGAAAAACACAACTATACAGAAAAATGTCATTCTCCCGTTTTTCCAAAATCAACGAGAGGCCTTCGATAAATGGAGACAATCGACGTCGATTCCAGAATCCCCTAGTTATAGAATTTGCTTATTTTGCGATTCTTGGCATTCTCACATGTGAACAAGACATTCTATGGAAAAAGCTCAGAATGGTCATTTCAATTTTCGTTCTCGAGCGAACCCTCTAAACGCTCACTAGTAACGGGAGGTCAGTGAAAATTTGAAGAAGAAGAGAAAATCGTTCCAAAAAATTGCAAGTGGGTTTTTGGCTGAAACTTTGACAATTTCATCAAAACAGTATGAATATTGTTTCCAGCGGATGATGTGTGGTTCCTGACGTCATGTGTCAAAAATCGTCTCCCAGGCCATCTCAAGAAAGTCGATTTTTCCAACATTTTAAAACTCAAATCACAATCTTGACCGCAAATTTTGACCTAGAATAGCTACAGCAAATCTAAACATAGATTCGGAATCCTCATAAAATTGCGCATCTTTTGAGCCTAAAATCGAGGCAGCCGGACACTGTTGAGATATTTCTAACTTGAAATCCCAAAACGCGCCGAAAAAAACTCATTTTTGGGAAAATTGGGAATGTTTGGATGCGCGCAGAGTTGTGAAAAATTGACCTAGAAACATGAATGTGGGCTTATTTTGAAGCCCTAAAACAGTAGTTTCAGAAATCGATGGGCCCACTCGAGCATTAGTTCTAGATTTCAAAATCCACCGCATAATCCCGACTGCACACCCGAACACAGTGGTGAAAGGGGAAAATGACATTTCTCAGATGGTTTTTGATCATTTGAACTTGTTCCACTTATCGATTCGTGATCTAGTCATAAAATCAAACAACTTTGTGGAATAAAAGTCCATGCATGTTGCAATTTGTCATTCTTCACCCCACCCCTAAATTCCCAAAATCAATAGGTGGTCGTTGAATATACCGGGAAAACAAGGGGTTCATTTCTGAATGGTTCCTCGTAGTTTGAACTGATTCCAATCGGTAAATCTTCATGTAGGCATCAAAATATTCGACTTCATGGAGGAAAAACCCAACTATACAGAAATATGTCATTCTCCCGTTTTTCCAAACTCAACGAGAGACCTTTGATAAATGGATGCAATCGACGTCGATTCCAGAATTCCCCAGGAGCAGAATTTGTTCAGTTTATGATTTTTAGGATTCTCACATGTAAGCACGACTATTCATGGAAGAAACTCAGACCCGTGTTTTCAATCGTCACTCTTTTCTGAAAACCCATTTCACCGGAATCCATGGTGAGGTCTTTGAAAATCGGGAAAATTCCAGTTCTCAATGGAATAGTGGTTTTACCTGTGGTTTTTCAATTTTCGATCTCGACCAAATTTACAAAAGTCGCCGCAATTTTGCTCTCAGACAAGATACATTAATTATAAGCATAGATTCGGAATCCTCATAAAATTGCGCATCTTTTGAACCTAAAATCGAGACAGCCGGACAAGATTCCTTCAAAAAATAATACCATTTGGAACTAGCATTCACTCTAAAGGATGCCCCAGTCATCTTCTGTGCAGGAAGATTTCAGATTCCAAACTTATGACCTTCTCCATGGTCAACAATTATTCAGGACCTTTAGATTGTTCTTCCTATTTTCAATGAAATAGTGGTTTTACCTGCAAAATCCACGGAGTACCTATAGAATCAAACGTTTTCATTTCTTCATAAAATGCATAGACGATACCCATAACTTTTCAAATACTTCTCCTAATTGGGGTTACTGTAGAAGTTCCTGGCAATAAAGCTGTGATATGTGATATCCAGAACCTTTCGAATATTTCTCATATGCCCAATGTGGAATTCACAAGGATAGCAAGGCAGATTGATTCTTGGTTACTGTACTTCACTACTAACAAGAATATATAATCGATTTTAAAATCACAAAACAAAGCTTAGTTTCGGCCATTATCCACTAGACTAAGACTAAATGAAGCATAGAATCAGAAAAGAGCATGGCCATCATCAGTAGTGGACACTTTTCAGTTGAAAAATGTCAATTTGGGGGGTCTGGGAAAGGATGTTAAACTTGATCGTTCGATTTGAAACTTTCTGGATGTATACATCAACTCTGAAACTCTATTTTTGTAATCGACAACTTCTTTGTACAACTTCTTCTAAAGATGTCTATATCAGGGTCTTCTGCATTTCACGAGCCATATCATTTCTAGAAGAGGTCGTACAAAAAAGTTGTCAACTACAAAAATAGAGTTCTAGAGTTGATGTATACACCCAAAAAGTTTCAGATCAAACGGTCAAGTTTCACATCCTTTGACAGACCCCCAAAGTTGACGTTTTTCAACTGAAAACGCCAAAAGTTTATAGATTATTGGCCGGTACATGTAAATCCAATGGAGCGCATTTGCAACAATGAAATTTGATACCGAATTCAATAGAGCGCACTTGACTGTGTTTTACTTTTTTGTTGGTAAAACAATAGCGTAAAAACGCGTGAAATAGTGAAAAAGTTGACCTTTTCGGTTTCATTTTCAATTTCAAAATGACACGTGGAATTTTTCCACATGATTCTATCTTCTGGAAGCCGAAATTTCAGCAGGCAATCAGCTATCGTTAGGGGCACAGATTCATGGAATTAGGTCAGGTTTTTGGTAGCAAAAAAATTTATTTTTCGCAGATTGCACTATTCACGATTGAGGTCGTCAAATGGATTTTAAAACTAGTGGTAGGTTTGGATTTTGAGATCTCTGTAGTTCAAAATACTTTTTTCAGATAATCGATCAGAACACAGAATTAATAAAGACTTTTATTCAAACCGAGTAAATAGAGAATCATTCCAAAGTGAGTGCCCGATCCTTTTTCTTGAATACTTCCCATGAACCGCTCGGATCATCATCAATGAATTGGAATGAGTCCTCGATTGCTTGGATGATGGTTCTGTACGAGTTGCTGCTTGGCTGAAGATATTCCTTGTACACGGATCGAATAATTCCGACCATGTATTTGTGTCGATTCTCCTTCAAACATTCCTCAGGTTGCTCGAACTGAAAATTTCCACTTTTTTCATTTCCTCTTGATTGCAGAGATCAAAAAGTTAGAGAAAACTACTTACCAACATTTGCTTCGTCGCAGCTGGTCGGTAAAACCGCTGCCCAACTGTGTTCTTCTTCCCAATCCGTTCCTCCATACAGTCGAGTAGTGTGATGACCAAACACATCTCATCGTAGAGACCACAAGGCTTCTCCTTCCCTTCCATGACCTTCGGAGGCGCATAATCCGAGAGCTCGAAGAGGAGTGGCATGCGTTGATCTTGGGGAGTCTCAGTGAGTTCAGAAATTCCGAAGTCAAGGAGAACTACCTTCGTTCGCTGAAATTTAAGAAAAGTTTTCAAAATTTTCAGAGGCAGACCAACCATCAAGTCGAGAGCAATATTGTAGGGACTCACATCCCTATGGATGATCCCCCTAGCCGCCACAAACTCCAAAGCCTTCGTGATTTGCCAACCGATTCGACCGACGTTTTGGGCTGATGGAAAGGCCTCGGTGTCGTTGAGGTATTGCTGCAAGCTTTGTCCAACTCTCTCGTACGCTAAAATATATAATTACAGGAAAGAAAAGCAATCGAGAAAACATACCGAGACAGCTGTAGCTGAGAGTGCTGGACAAATCGTGGTCGAAGGACTCCAGGAACACGACCACGTTTGGATGTTTTTCGAGATTTTGCGCTCCCTGGAGATGTTGCATCATCGCAATCTCGTGAGCAGCATCGACTGATCTCTGGAAGCACTTCAGAGCAACTGTACACTGCTCGTCGAATGGCTTCGCCTGTTCCGCAGCCTCCCTCTCATCTTCCTCATCCTGCTTTCTCTGAGCCTCCTCCTTTTTTCTTTCTTCCTCTTCCTTCTCTTTCTCCTCCTTTCTCTTCTTTTCTTTCTCTTCTTCCTCTCTTTTCTTTCTCGCCTTCTCGTCGTCCTTCTTCTTCTCCGCCTTCTTCGCCACACTCTCACTCCTCTTCTTCTTCCCATCCACCACCTTTCCTTGCTTTCCTCCCGCTCCCTTCTTTCCACGTTTCATCTCCTCCTTTTTCCTCGCTTCCTCCTCCTTCTTCTCCTCTGCCTCCTTCTTCTTTTTCTTCTTCATCTCTTCTGCCTCCTCTCTCTTCTTCTTTTTCTTCTCCTCGTCGTCCTCCATCTTCTTCTTTTTCCTCTCCTCTGCCTCCTTCTTCTTCTTCAATTTCTCGTCTTCTTTCTTCTTTCTCATCTCCTCTTCCTCATCCTTCTTCTTCTTTTCCGCCTCCTCTCGCTCGTCCGTCGTCATCTTCATCATCTCTTCTTCCTCCTTCTTTCTCGCTTCCACTCCTTCCTTCGTCTTCTGCTTCCTCGCCTCCGACTTCATGTCCGCCTGTTTCTTCTTCTCCAACCACTCATCCAACACGTTTCCGATTCGGGCAGCATAAACTACCCCGAATCGTCCGGCCCCCAACTTTTCCCCAGTGATGTACTTTCCAACCTGCTGGTTTGGTGCGAGGTTTCTTGGTTTTGGAGCACGAATCATGGTGTCGAAGTCTGGAAATCGGAATGTTCGATAACGAAAAACGAAAACAAAATCAGATGCGGGATCTCATATTTTAAAAATCACGGTAAGAATTTCAGATCTTAAATCTTTGATAAAATATAAATTTCAGGCTATTCAAAAGTCGAGAAATTCTGAATCAGAACTCTGGATAATTGTGGATTTTCAGAAGGACATTCAAGATAATTCATGCTTTCTAGAATCAGGAAAAACGGATTGGGAACTTCTAGTAAAATTGAACCATATTTTCAGATTCAAAAATCTACCTGCATCAAAATCCACTTCGAAAAAAACTCACTTGATAGTTGAAGAATGTTGAATACGAATAAATAGTAACAAAGAAAATGTAAAACTTGATAGCGAATGTAAAGCTTGATAGCGAATGAATATGTGATTGCAACGACGTTTGCGGCGCGTAATGAATTCTTCCTCGGGAAAATCTTATGTCAATTAGAATCCGTGACGAGATGTGACGGTCATTCGAAGGTTATCAGATTTTCAGATTTCTCAAACTTCATTTCAATGCAAACAGTCTGTGGATGTTTATGAATTCCCATTTCAGCACCCCCCAAATCATCCACTTCTTTCATTTTTATCGATTCCTCTCCCGTTTACAGATACTTTCTAACTATCTAGAGCCAAATAAGTTGTCTGGTTCATTTTTATTAGAATCCATTACACACCATTTCAGAAGTCTCAGTGCCAATCAGAATATCAAAATCCCATATTTCAGAACTCGAGAGCGTGATGCTTATAGTTGGGTGTCGTGAAAAGGATCTCACAGATTACTCGAGTCATTCCATCTGGGAAAAAATTAGATTAGAGGGACATTTGAAAAAAAGCTTTGCGAAAAATGGTTTCTTCAAATTCGACGTCTTCTGAATTCTGATTCTTATTTTCAGTTAGTTTGGCGTTGTTAAACTTTTTGTCATCAAATTTCCTCCATTTTGATACCCATAATGACCATTTTCCGAGAAACTTTTCTCGACGTCTTCTGAATTCAGAATCCTCGGATTCTGGCCTTCTGGAGCATATTTTGTCGTCTGATTCTCATTGAACTTCCATGATTTCGAAGAAAGAATCTGAAAATATCGAACGAAATTTTTTTTGACGGTTCAAATCAGATGTTTTCAAAATTAGACGACGGGCTACCTTATGAAGTTGTGAAATGTCTGATTGTTAGATTTTCTGTTGCCAAATGTATTGGTTGCAAAATCTCCAGTTGCCAAATGGCTTTATTGCAAAATGTTGCAGTTGCCAATTAGCTTGGTTGCGGAATGTCGTAGTTGCGAAATGTCGTAGTTGCAAAATGTCAAAGTTGCGAAATGTCTTGATTGCAAAATGTCCATAAGTCAAATGCCTTTTTCAAGATCATGGAAATAGACTTTTTCAAAAAATCGATAATCTGAACCTGAAAATTGCTCGACTAGATGTTAGCTCAAGTCAGTTTGAAGATGAAATTGTTCAGTCTGTTCTTGACTACTGTAGCTCTGCTTCAGAAGTTTTCATTTCTTGTCAGACAACTTCTAGATTCTACTATCACCCCAAGAAGTCAGGCGTCCTTTTGAATCTAGACAGACTAAGAATCTCCTATTCCAAATGGGTCACAACTTGGCATTTGGTGAATTTATTTATAAATTGCAAAAGGTTTACTCTTCTGGAATGTAATTCGAAAAATCTAGAACTAGGAGCTTTCATTAAAAAATGGGTAGACTCCCGGTCTCCTTTGGAGTATGCAGAATTTCAGCGCTACGATCAATCTCTATCATTGGCAGGGATAATGAAGGGTATCAAGAGTATAGTACTCCAACAAGTTACTGTAGATGGGCGGTGAGTTCCTGATTACTTGTGTGTTGGAGCGCATTTGCATACTTTAGAAATTATTGATGTTTTCTGACTCCTCAACCATCCCACATATCTCATAGAGCAACGAAGGACCGGGAAAAAGGCAGTGATTTATTGGTATTGAGGGATTCGGAGAAAAATATGATTTGTTTCAAAGCATTCACAAAGATAAACACACATTTAGAATAACAAACTTCCAGATGAAAAAGGAGAGATTAGAAACTTGTTGAAAAAATCGATTCTGTGAAGCCGGATGTTCAACCTGCATAGGTCATTTCGTCACGAGCGATGTTTTTGCATGGATCTCCTTGAGCAGCATCCTTGAGACGAGCGGCGATGACGGCCAAGTTACGGCTCTTGTTCAGCTGAAATTTGTTATTCGTATTCACTTGATTTCTGATATAGTTCTTACTCGAATAACGGCGACATCGCCCCACATCACAGTAACGATAGCCTGGAGAAGACGAGTGAGTGCATCTTCGGACATCCGAATGAGTCGATTTTTTCGATTCTCTGGAAAGAGGAATTAATGTGAAGAGAAAAATCTATTATTACAGCTTACAGCCACGACAGCTCTCAACAAATCCTCTCGTGGTCCCAATTCCTGCACCGTTTCCGACTGTCTTTCAGAAGAGCCAAAGACCAGTTGGCGGTGGCAGCGGAGACTTGAAGAATTGTTTTATCACTGATAACTTGTTCCATTAGCAAGGGAGCGAGAGTGGAAAGTTCACGAGAGGCGAACAGCTATTGACCAACAGGATGAGCAAATGCGTTTCCAATGCATCTGAAAAACAATTGAATTTAAAGAATTATTTTATCAGAATACTCACCGGCAGACCATAATTCTCAGGGCAAGATCCTTCGGGTCTGACACCAGAATAGCAATCACTTTATCAACTAGTTCTCTTCCTCTCTGGCCATCACAGAAATTGGAGTTAAGCGATCGATGTGTGAGGGCAACTCTGAAGAAGTCCAAGACTGGCACCAAGTGATCGAAATTCCATTGCAGAGCAATTTCAAACGCAGACAGAGCAATGTCTGATGAGTAGTTGGACGAGGAGGGAAGCACGAAAAGTTCCTCTAGGCAGTTGATTTGATCCGGGTTCAGTTGGAACGCATCCTGAATCTCGTTCAGTTCCTTTCAGATTTCAAAATCCACCGCATGATCCCGAATGTTCAGCCGAACACAGTGATGAAAGGGGAAAATGACATATTTCAGATGGTTTTTGATCATTTGAACTTGTTCCACTTATCGATTCGTGATCTTGACATGAAATTTAACAGCTTTGTGGAATAAAAGTCCATGCATGTTGCAATAGGTCATACCTCACTGATGTCCGAAATCTCCGAAAATCAACAGGAGAATGTTGAAAATCCGAATTCATTCTTCATTTTTTTCACTCGTTCCTTTTGGTGACTAACTTTTTGCTTCTCAATCCTCAAAATCTCACAAATTTTAGAATTGATGGGTTGACTAAGACAGTTCTACGTTTGTTCCTGGTCGCAATGAATGCAGCTGGAAGATCGATAAGCGATGTGACTTTTAAAAGAGCTCTCTAAATATCCGGAAATTCTGAAACTCTAGAGAATACACTTTCCTCCAATTTCCAAAATTGAAAATTTGAAATTCATTCTGATGGTTGCTCTATAGTCATCTAGAATTCAGGAAGGTTTCAAATTGAATGTTGAAGGTTCATGATCTTCTCAATGATCAATAATTAAGCAGGTCCTTTCGCTTTTCCGCTATATTTTCAATGTCTGATTTCACCTGGAAATCCGAAAGACCTCCGTAAGAATAAAAAATGTTCGTTTTTTTCAATACAATGTCAGATCTTTGCATGCTTATAGCCACTTTCTTCCCAGCTTTCCTCCTCTTCCTTGCCTTGTCTCTGCTCACTTTTTCTTCGTAATCTGTTTATCTGATACACGAGTACAATCTTGATAACCGTAATTTGTAAATTGCTACAAACGAAAACTTGAATCCCTCTTGAATGTTTACAGAATTATTTTGAGAACTCAAAGAATTCAAAGAATAGAATCCTCTAAATGCCTAGAAGACACCCAGAACTCTTATTCCTCCTATGTTTCATGAAACAACCAGAATGGCTCCGCCATCCTGGCGGTTTTCTTAAAAATGAGAAATTCCGAAAAATTTATTATCCTCGCCGTGAACTTTCTACTCTCACTTCAGAAAGGGAAGGATAGATATGTACTGGAGTAGCTATTTTTGACGCCTGTCAACCTCATTTCTTGAATTCACATCTAAAAAAAAAGTGGGGCATCATCCTCAAAGAATTTAGGATCGACTTATATGATTTTGGGAAAAATCGGTTGGGTGATGGCTGCGCTAGGGCTGGCGAAAGAAAATTAGCACCAAACCACAAACAGAATTTGCCCTTTAATAATAGTAAGATACGAAATCACAAGGCATTTTCACATTCACCTAAGCGGATCAATGGATGTCCCAAGTATGAAAACGGGAGAAACTTGGAGAAGTCTAACAGTGTCTCTAACAGAAGCAACTCTTAGCATAAACCAAAGTGTATGTGTTTAAGTGTTCTACCTATATGCATATGCGCTGTCTATATATCTAAAAGAGCCAGTGTGATAGATGGTTACCGATGGAAATCTTTATTGGTTCGGTTCCCTTCTTCTCACACTAGCCTTCTACCAATACCCTTTCACTAAAATGTGCCCATCCTATTGTTTGTTGCATCCCTTCCTTGCAGTGTCCCCGTTGTTCCATCTCCATATCGATGACTTCTGGAAGAACAATGATATGAAGTGAGAAGCTATCGCGGAGAGGAATATGCAAGTGAGAAGAAGCGAATTCGCTCTAATGACAATCAGTGGAAAACGTTGCTGTGGGCGGAGCCTAATAAAGAGCAAACAAAATCCACGTTCCAAATTCGATGTGCGATTTTTTTTGAATTGAAAATACCACCGCGACCACCAAGTCATCTTTGCTTGCCAAACCGAATCGGTTCATCCTTCTTTCGCTTCGTTTCGCTTCACTTCACGACGTCAGTTTCGGTACCGAATGCTTGTTGACTTCGCTGGAAATTTACTCGAAACAAAGCACAAACTTTATCATAAAACTCACTCAAAACAATGCCCTTGTGGGTGATGACGTGGGTTGAGGGTGGTGGAGCGAATGGATTACCTGAAATCACATGAATTAATAAAGAAAGTAAGAGTAAGAAGAAGAGTCGTGACTCATGAGAAAACGTAAAAAGCAAATAGTATCAAACAATGATACTCTAGAAACTAGAAGAAGAAGCCATTATTATGAGAATGCGTTTGAAATGAGAAGTAAGCGATCGGTAGTTGTCGGCAGAAATAATAATAAGCGCGAAGGGCAATGGAAGCGGCACAAACGACAAATATCTCGCAAAAACAGTACGAAAATCATTCGAAAATGCTCCGAAATTCACAGCTTCCCATCGAATCCAAAACCAAGCGATCACTGAACCAGCTATCGACCATCCCGACTTCTCCACACAAACCACCGATTGATTGTCTCTCTCCTGAAAAACTACAACCAACAAAGCACCAACTGAACCAAATACTTACTCAAAGCAAGCTCCTTCCTATTGTTCGTTCCTTTCTTTGCCGTTGTTGCTTAATTGAATCGTTTGATGATGCCTGGAAGATGAATAGAATTGAAAAATGCTAGACATGTTTTGATAGAGAATGCTCTACAGACTCGAAATAAAGTGAAGAAGAAAATACGTCCTATTGATAATAGAGAGCGTGCACTAATGAGAAGAAGAAAAAGCGATGACAACGTGCATCCTAATGACAATGACATGTGCGACCTAATGCAAAAAGCAAGTGAGCTATATTCACAAGACCAATACCATGCCATCTTTATATGATCCTACC
Organism: Caenorhabditis sinica; assembly: GCA_963932045.1. Taxonomy (NCBI): domain Eukaryota; kingdom Metazoa; phylum Nematoda; class Chromadorea; order Rhabditida; family Rhabditidae; genus Caenorhabditis; species Caenorhabditis sinica. Next base: position 459,229 of record OZ009942.1, read on the forward strand.
TCCTCGTCCTCATAACGTTGTTGCCCTTCTCTTCCATTCTTTCGCTCCGACCTCCGACTCCTTCTTCGCATTCTTCTCGTTATTCTTCTTCTGGCTTTTCCTTCTCTCCTTTTCGAACTCGAATGCTTACGGATCTCGCTGGAAAATTGCTCGAAACAAAGCACACACTGTCTCAAAAAAACTCACTCAAAACATAATCCTTGTCGTTGATGACGTGGATTATTGGTGGGGGAGCTTGCCGGGTGGGTGGTTGACCTGAAATTACGTAAATTAGTATAAACGGTGTTGTAGAAGAAGAGAAAGAAGAACTGTCGAGAAACGGATTGAATTCAGTAAATATAAAGAAAACGAAAATGGGGAGGGCGGGAAAGTTATGATCAGAGAAGAGAGATGCCTACGAAATGAGTGGAAGCGCTTACTATTATCGCAAAAGAAGCACATAAGATCTAATGACAATTGGAACAGTGCAAACTTCATAAAGAGAGAAAGAAAAAGGGGCAAAATATACGGGGCGAAATACACTGAAGCTCTGGGGAACTAGTTCAAATGGCTGAAAGCAATATTGAAATCATGCGTTTGCTTTGATTACAAAGAGAGAATGCATGAAAGAATTGGGATAAGAAGAGGAAGCTCATCACGCATAACAAACACTAGACAGACGAAACTAATAACAAAGGAAGCAGCAGAAGACTCACAAAACCAATACGAATCACCCTATAAATAGAAGATGTGCCAAGCGAGCATATGAATGCTAATAAATGAGAGGAGGAAACGGACGATCGCTGGTTACCTGGTGAAGTAATGGGAGGAATAGAACGCTAAAATTTCAAACCATTATTACGACAACTGCGTTTGACGAACGTAGATTGAAAAATGTTAATAGAAATAGAATTCCACGAAATCCAACTCATCGAATTTGATTTTTCTGCTTGGCTACGGTATTCCAACACCGCTACGGCAAATTGCGTACCTCTGCGGACTTGCCCGTGTAGTCCGAGAGGACAATTTTTAGTTCAATTCAACTGAAGAATTTTCTTTGTTTTCAATTGAAATTCCATTCTAACCTCAACCATTAAAAACAAAATAAATTATTTGACAGAAATGACAATTTGAAAAGTTGCTGCTTTAGAATGTCATGTATATCCCACTATTTTTGCCACTGCTCTCATCGCTTGCATTAGTGCTCCAATAATTTCTCTGTATTTTCTATTCAATTGAGGTTATTATTAGAATCATAGCAATTGATTTTAACGTTGCTTGATGGCTTGACTTATCTCACCGTTTTGCAATTGTCTTGACTGGTCGTGTGCACATGCTCAATTCATGTGATCGTTGTTCAATGTCTCTGTCTCTTTTTGACTCCATTTAGTGTCTTCATTGCTTTCAGAGAAACAGTGAACGCGTGTTCTCTGTTGATGTCACAATAGCGTTTTGCTCTCTAATGACATGCTGCGATTCAATGTTTCTTCCCGCATTAAGCGTAATAATCAAACTTCTTGTTTTGCGCTTCTCTATCTTTATAATAGTTGAACTGCTTAGTTGTCTCTCTTAAAACGCGTTTTTCGTATTTAGTTAACGTTAGCAATGATTTCAACAAGTTTTCATTCACTCTTGCAGTACTCTCTTTCCCTTCACCTCGCTTCTGCTTCAGAAAACATTAAATTGCCATTAGCAACATTGAATGCGCGTACCGCCGCTTACAATGCGCATCGCTTGTCTCCGCCCTTTCCATTGATCACTGTTTGATGTTATGAGTGACATAAGAACACGAATAAAAGTTATATGACTAGATTCCCTATTTAATTCTCTTTCTAATGGGCCTACTTTCGTCATTGTCCGTTATCTCTCCGTTTTGCATGCTTCTTATCTATTACTCTTACATTGAATGCGCTTGCCACTGCTTCCTATGCGCACGCTTCACTCCGCCACTTCCATTGTTAACTGTCTTGTTTCACAAGGGAAATAAAAACTCAAATAAGAATTATATGACTAGATTCCAAATCCAATTATCCTTCTAATGAGCTTACTCTCGTCTTTTTCTGATCTCTCTTCGTTCTTATCTCTGTTACTCTTTCATGGCAAGCGCATCGCTTCACTCCCCCCACTCTCTCTCTTTCCTTTCGCTTATCCGTTTTTCAACGAGAAAGAACACCATAGTTGTTGTATTTCAGTCATTTCTAGGTTTATTACTATTCCAAGGATTGCAGTCAATTGCATTTGGTTTTCTCCGCTACCGTTCTCTCTCCTTCTCTTATTCATTCAATTTTTCAGCACTTCGTATCGATTTCTAAGAAATCCTCGCATTTTTAAACCTCATTGCATCATTTCCCATCGTCGTTCTCTCTTTTTTATTATTCTTTTCGTGAATTTCTGCTCAATTTACTTCTAATTTTCGTATTTTTCCAGGTATAATATCGATTAGAACAAAAGGAGGTGAAGAACCCACTGTTTGAGAAGAGACCACGCAACTTCAAGTATGTTTCTTCACAAACGTTTCATGGAGAGACGTTTCGCGGCTATTTTTATGTCGTTTTTTGATATAAAGTATTTCAAAATAAGCGGAAAGGTGTAGTAATTCATATGAAAATGTAACCAAAAGAGGATTAATCATCAAAAATCTGCATAAAAATACGACAAAAAGAAGGATTGTGTTGTCACTTCTAAACAGTTCATGTGTTTTGGCTGCAATTCATACGCATTTTCAACACCTTTCCGCGCATTTTGAAGTAGTTTAAACCGACAAGGATGCGAAAATCGATGCGAAACGTTTCGGATCCTTTTGTACTCAATGACAATTTGAATTCCATTTTGCAGGATATACAGCCAAAGAGAGATGCTTCGTCAAATGGCCAAAGTACATCCGTCTCCAACGCCAATCCGCCATTCTCCAGAAGCGTCTGAAGATCCCACCAACCATCAACCAATTCAGAACCGCCCTTGATAGCCAGTCAGGTTGGTATAGCTAATTCATTATCAGAGTGATGTAGAAACAGTGTGTTTTGCACTGACGCATTCACTCTGATGACACCTAAAGAATCTTTCATCCATAAATTCTACTTTCAGCTAGACACGGTTCCAAGCTTCTGGACAAGTACCGCCCAGAATCCAGCGAGGCCAAGAAGGAGGAGGTCACCAAGAGACCAAACACCGTCCGCCATGGAGTCAACACTTTTCTCCTTCGCCGTTAACCCGTATGTTTGCGCAATGTGAGAATAATGTTTATTAGAAAATGCTTCAGAGAAGACAAGTCCGCCTTGAACAAGATCGTCACTGGGGAGGAGGAGTCATGTCCGCCAAGTCTGATGCTCGCAAGCTTGCATCTCAAGTTCAACGTCGAATGCAAGAACCCAGTTGAGGACGGAATTCTCAGAATAGCGCTTCCGACGAGGAGCCAGCACCAGAATTCAAATCCTACGAAGACGCGAAGCAGGAAGTTTTACACTTTGCTACCGATTGCCCTAACTGCCACGGGTCCACCGAAGTTAAAATGAAACCAACCGACATTCCATTCTTTCAAACCGTCATTATCTGATCGTGGTGGCTATAAATCGAATGAGATGAAGTCGGGCGGTGCCATTCGTGATCAGAGATGTCGTTTATCTGTCAAGTTAGAACAAGACGCCGATTTAGGCCGAGATGTCCTGAAGACTGACACCTGCGCACTGTCGATTCCCGAAATCGATTTGCTGGAAATGCGCTGTGCGGACGGTTCACTACCATCGAAGGATTGTTGACAGAAACAAGAGAGCAATTAGATGCAGTGAGTTATTATCAAGCAATATCAATTCAATGTTAAATGTTTTCTCTTCAGCAATCATCATTCTTCATGGGCGATTCTGTCAGGCGAGAAGAGTGGACGATGACTTGGGAATTAACGATATGAAGGTGGACAATTATGGAGAGTTGGAGGTGTTGAAGGAAGATGAAGAGGATTTAGAAGAGGAAGAAAAGCAAACGGAGTAAACAGATGAAGGATATTATTACTAAATGTTGAATTTGTTATTAATATACTTCGTTCCCGTTCTTAACACATGTTTTTCATTTTCCTGATGCTTGTTTGTTTCGTAACGCCTTATTTACTCCTCGTTAGACGAGGAGTAGCACGGACCAAACTATTCAGACATAAGCACGAGTTCGAAAGTAGAAGAACGTCATCGGGTAAGTATTTTATATCAGATTTTCGATTAAAGCTATATACTATTGACATTCGTTTTCAGTTGGAAACGACATTCCTGGATTCGATGTGCACCGAAATGTCACATGCATAGACTTGGCTGGACACGAGAAGTATCTCAAAACGACAATTTTCGGAATGATGCCCGATTACACAATGCTGATGATCGGAGCGAATATAGGAATTATCGGAACAACGAAAGAGAGACATCTCTCATTGCCTCTGTCTCTGCATGTACCCGTTCAGCTGGTACTCGCGAAAATTGATATGTGTCCGGCGAATATTCTCGAGGAGGAGGAGACGATGAAAAATATTACTTTTTCTAATTTCTTAAATGCAATCATAGCAAAAAAGCCAATTGATTGTAATTTCGCTTTTGTCTCATGAAAGAACTCTTTGAAGTTCTTTCATTTTTCTTCTTTGTCTCATATTCAATATTCATTTTCAGGCCGTCGTCCTTCTCTCCGAAACAGCGAGACATTTTTTTAGTTTTCGATTTTACATTTCCTTTCTTTTCATTTTTGTATTTAGAATGGAATCATAGCAATCGTGCCAATTGATTCCATTATTGCTTTGTTTGCATCAGTTTATCTTTGAATTTCAAAACTATTTCTAATCAAATCCTCTATTTCAGGTAATCATGGTCGCTAAGCAACACCCCCAAATCTACAAAGAAGGCTCTTCGCAAGAAGAAGGTGCATCTCAAGTTCAACGTTGAGTGCAAGAACCCAGTTGAGGACGGAATTCTCAGCATCGGAGATCTCGTAAGTTTTAGGCTTGCCCTATTTATGGCATCTAATAAGCTCTGGTTATTTTCAGGAAGCTTTCTTCAACGAGAAGATCAGAGTCAACGGAAAACGGGGCATTTAGCCAGATCGAGGCCGGAAAATCCAAGGTCTCCGTCATTTTCGAGATCCCATTCTCCAAGAGGTAATCCCTTTTCAAGTCTTCGTTATTTTAACTGTTTGCTTTCAGATACCTCAAGAGAAACTCCCTCCGTGACTAGTTCCGTGTGGTCGCTGTCAACAAGAATACCTATGAGATCAGATACTTCCACATCAATGACAGAGAGGACAACGGAAGCGATCACGAATAATCAGCTCTGGTCTTGTTGTTGAAATAAATTGTTGTTCCAAAAATGTCTTGTTTTATAAGAGAAAAAGATAATTATTACGAAAGCATCAAGAGCATGGCAGTTATTCACACTGGTTCTCTGAAGGAAATTGTTAATCCAAGATGTCACTCGATTTTCTTCTCCTGACGGATATTCACAGAATTCTTGCGTTCCCCGATCTGGCCTAATTCCTTTGGTTTTCGAAAATGTTCAAATTGGAGAATGGTTCGCCCTTGCAATCCTTTCACTTCGTGTGACCACCTCGAATGGAGAGCTGATATTCTTCTGATAGAGAGGAAACAAAAGTTGAATAATATAACGAAGCCTTCTCTGAAATAGGGATATTGATCCGTGTTGTTGGGAAATAGTTCTACTAGGATATCTGAGGCATAATCGGATTCTAGATTTCTTGCAACTCCTACCTAACGTAACAAAACTAGAAAACATTACCTACAACTCATAGATATCCATCTCCATATGAATCTCACGGAGGACGAGGTAGAGAAGGTTGAAAAGAAGGAAGGCTGATTGCATTTTGAAGTTTCCGGAATCCAGAAGACGAGGAAAAAAACAAGAAATCAACGTCAAAATAGCAAACTGAGAAATGCTGGAACGAGGTCAGACGAGTATTTCTGTATCGTGAAATGATCATGGGAAACGTTCAGTTTCGGAAAGCGTTGGGTAATTTGGAAAACGAACAAGACATAAAAATCAATACTGAAAAGAGTTTGTGTCTGAGGATAGACAAATGGATAATGTTTGTTGACATGAAAGATACACTGACTCTGTGTAAAATTGATAGTTTTTTGTCTACTCTGTATCTCATTTCTCTCCGTTCTCTCTTACAGTCATAGTGTAAAAGTCAATAATAACAGGGACTGTATAGGGTATTATTGCTGCCATAATTCAAATGAGCATCGATCAATATGCATGTACAAATTGAAAATGGAAGCATCTGGATATTTTGCAACCACTCGTTGTGCAACTTTTACTACATAGTGGCCCAGTACAAGTTCATACACATCTGATTGGGGGTATCATAAATTGATCCAGGTTGTCATCTATGTTTGTAAAGATTTGACTTGAACGTGAGCCTATCACTATGAAATTAGTCCCGCTAAATTCAAGTTTGTCTAAAATTAAAAGTCTGAAATGTGATTCTCTTATTCTGATCGGCTGCTCCATTTTTGCACATGGCATTACCGTCAAATCTGATGTCAAGTCCGCAGCCAAGGAGTGCTAAAACGTTAATTCAGAAACGCATACTATTGCTACAAAGGAACTCCAAAACAGCTGTGTTTTAAATTTCTCAATAAAACCGGCGAATGCCGTCAATAGTTTTATTTCGATATTTCAACAAACTGAATATAGAATTCAATCTCTCTCTTCACCGCCACCAATCCCTGGCTCTTTCGTTGGCTATCTCGATGTCTCTCCTCAGCATTTCCTCAAACTCCTCCCTCTGTTCATCAGTGAATTCTTCTGGAGGCGGAGCTATCACGATGGGTCGAACTTCGAACTTAGTGGTCAGCACAAAGTTCAAATTGTCCCAGCACACCACTGCTTCAGTTCCGGTGTCACTATTGATGACGTATCCAACGTCGTAATGGACGTAGGGTCTGGAATGTTTATGCTAATTATTATTTGAAGGTCGGTCTGTGCTATTATTCCAAAATGTAGACAAGATCTTCAAAAGCAAGCACATTTGAGGGATCCATGACGTTTCGCAACTCACTTTGACTTCGTTACCACAGCCGTATCATTACTAATAACAATCACCGATTTCTGTATGTCTGTCTGTTTGTTGCACGCCATAACTCGGCATCCAGTGGACCGATTTGGATGAAAAATATATAGATCGACTCGAAATTTGTCCGAGATGATGCCCGTGCTTTTCTTTTTTCAAAAAGATCAATTTTGAAATTTTCGAAAATTCACCCTATTTTCAAGGTGACGCCCGTTTGGTGTGTGGGAGGAAAGAGGGGGAGTTCCAAGTCAGTGGAGGCCAGGAGGTTTTAGCCCCCGAAGGGGGCGAAAACCGCCTGGTTCTCTACATTTAGCAACTGGATTTTTCGCAACCGTGGTTGCGAAACAACGAAATGTCAGTTGCGAAATCGACGTGAGTTGCAAAACGTCGCAGTTGCGAGATGACTGGTTGCGAAATGTCGGGGAGCCCAAATGAGTACATCTTGATTTTTAAAAGATAAGAAATTTTTCTCTGGCAACCAAAAATCGCGGTCGTGATGATTTAGTCTAACTTGTTTGGAGTTTTTCCTGGACTCCAATTGATCCTATGCTAAAAAATCTTAAAAATCTAGCTCACCCGACATATACGTTTCGCACTTCTGTTCTCGAAATGTCCTTAAACAATGCTTCCACTGACAGCTCTCGTCCTTCCAATTTCCTCTGAATCCATATCGCCTCAAGCTTCGAGTTCCCAATCCACTCCATAATGAAAGGGTACAAGTTCCCATAGAAGATGTCACTGTTGCTAAGATTAACCACTAAACAGTCCAAGAAACACTCTCTTACGATGTCTTCAGTGACCCACATGGATTCACTAATACTCAAAGAGTCATTGTGAAATTGTACTTGTGGGGTAAATTGAAATTCCACGGGAGGAGTTGCGTACATCTCTAATTGTTTGGCCTTTACAGACCCTGCCAAGACAATCTGATAGTTCTCAGCAGTGAATCTCTCGGGAATGGATAACGCTCGCACGAAGATCAGCTTCACATCGAATCGCCGGATGACCTCAAACACTACAGGGACTTCTGTAGAATCATCGACCGTCAAATGGACCAGAGGTTTCTTGAACGCTTCTAAAAAATGCTCAAATTCTTCTCTCATTTCCAAAGTGAAAACCCCTCCAGACTCCGTGTCAGGTATCGTAATGCTTTCTTCCGGTATCGACACTGTCTCAAAAGAAAGTTTTGAGAGATTAGCTACGCGGAGATTCACAGTATAGGATTCCGGGTAGGAGAGCATTTTTAGGTTTATCCGAGATTTCCTTGAAATTTTAGAGAGGTTGTATCTGAAAGTCGGACTGACTGATATTAGTTTCAAAGTTTCTTGACTTACTGTGTTTTGAAACACAATTGATGAAAGACGACATTTTGAGCGATCAAGGGGAGCCGGAAGAGTGGAAACTTGCTTAGAGCAGAGGGCATTCTAAAAAAGAGCATTTTGAAACGGCTACAAATAATCAATATTTTCCATATTTGTCCAAACCGGGCCGGCGATTTTCTCCACTTAGGCAACAATTTTTCGAACCAAAGTTATATCAAAATGTAGAGCTCAATGAGATCTTTGAAATGATGTGCATGTTAGCTGCTCAGTTTTTTTAATGCCCTTGAAACACTCGGTTCGAGTCATTTTCAGGTGACGCCGGCCCTTGGGACGCCTGACAATAACTGTGAGGCTAAACACTGAGATAATGTATACCATTTTGTAGATCTCATTGAAATCTACGTTTCAATTAGCTTTGTGCTCAAAGTTTTATGATAAGTGGAAAAACACTTCGACCCGATTTGAACAAGTATGATCCTTCCTCAGAGATATATGTGAAAAGTACAAAAACAAAGACGAGGACATTTTTAGTATGGAAGACGTCAAAGAAACAAGAGAAAGACAAGAGTGGTCCTGAATGACTAACACAAAAACTGAATGGAGATGTGGATCGGAGGAGGTCGGCTAAGGAGATAGTATCGGAAACCCCTAGAATGACAGGTAGTGCTAATCCCCCAATTAGGCAGATGCAACAGAGAGGAAGATTAGGATCCCCTGGACAAAGGGGATAGCGGTATGACATCTGTGATGTGGTAGTGGATTAGATCTCTGAAAATGTCGGTACTTGTACTTTTGGGCATGTATGTAGACTTTAAACTCAGAATATAAATTAGCTCGATTCAGAGTTATGTGACGCCAAAGTTCTAGTCGGTACTAATTTTGATAATTTTTGGAGACTGGCATCTCTCCTAAAAGTTCATAAGAGTGCTATACAACAAAAAGGTTTGCCCAGTCTCATGCTGGCTAATCTGACTGATGTTGAAAACATCTGTAGATCAACCATGGTCATTTCAGCGATACAATTTTTGAGACCAAGATGATTCAACGATAATAAAGTTTATTCAAGGTTGTTGACCACATGAAATCATGATTTTAATCAAACGTACTAATTTGATATCTCGAAAAAAAAATCAGGATTTATCTCGGAAGAATATCGTACTTGGTAGTCAACACAAATTGCGAGTTGTTCCAAAATACTGCAGCCTCCATCCCCCGATTATTTTTGATGATATATCCATTCTCATAACGAATTTGTGATCTGAAAAAACAAAAATAAGACCTGACTAACTGGGAAAGTTTCTTACAGATGGCTGGAAGTTGATACATTGTGCACGTTCCTGCTGGGGATCTTCTGTAATATGGTATCTGCCGAAGGTGCTGGTTTTTTCACAGACAGGTCAATGACAATTTCTTTAATTTTTGAATCTTTGTTTACCCAGGAATTTATGAAAGGGTGAAGATCTTCAAACGAAATCTGACTGTCCCTCAGCCAGATGGTAACGCAGTTCATAAAGCTTCTGTTGAGAATTTCCGCTGTAATCCAAGAGGAGTTGGAAAGACGCAAATCATGGTAATTGTATTTGGGAAGCTCGGAAAGTTGAATATTTAATGTGCCGCAGTTTGAAACCAACAATCGTTTTGCATTTGAGGTCTCCATCATGATGCACTTGTACGATTCTGCACTCAAATGTTGTGTGATCCAGAGCTGCGATACAAAGACACTGCCCATATTTAAGTTTAGCTTTTTGGCTAAGAGAAGAACTGAAATTATTTCCGAATTGATGTAAGAACTAAGATTGATTATGGGCTGCTTGAAAACTTTTGATATGAATTCCATCTCATTTTTTAGGTTTTCGAACATCATATCGTTCCAATAAAGTCTAGCGACTAAGATACCATCGTCCTCATTGTTCTTTTGAAGTCTGAACATGCATGAGGTTGTGAACTTAATACTTTGTTGGTAGGAATTTGGAAGTGTGAGAGATCTCACAAGGTTTTGGGATCTTGTACAGGCTTTTGAAAGATCGTACCTGAAATGAGTGGAACCTATCGATATTGCTCTTATTGTTATTGACGCACTGCGTCCTAACACACATTAGATTAAAAACAACGCTTTGAGCGAGTATGGGAAGTCGGAGTAGATTGAACAGTTCTGGAGTAGAGTTCATTCTGAAAAAATATTTGAATGGAATTGGGGCAAAAAAATTGATTGGCTGTGGGCAAAAATAATCAATAGTGCAAATGAGGTAACACCGTATATACACTAGCAGGTAAATCAATATAAACAGATGGCCGTAAGTGATGTGAAATGAGATTAGTGACAGTTAAGTTATTATCTAAAGTTGTACAATGCAGGACCACTGACTAGGCCATGAAATTTTCTTCTCATAATGCGTCAGCTATTGTTCGTTAATCTATCTCGAATACACTGTCTAATCTACGTGTCATTGTCACCTACTGTATTATCCATTAGCATGGAGGGGTCAAACATCAAGATCCAGTTTTCTTGAAACCCTTCTATTCTCAATCACACATCCGATAACATTTTTTAAACGAAGTCCTGCAAACGCGATCTAATCATCTGTGGTCATCATATCAATTTTTGTAATATGAGGTCATTGTCAGGGTGCTGGCCTTGGTCTCCACTTGACAGCATGGTGCCAATTCTGTATTGCAGTATTTCCCCCTTTTGAGGATCGATATTTATTGTGCCCTCCTTTTTCCTCATTTTGCCATATACAGTACCGGTCAATAATCTTTTCAGTTAAAAAACGTCAACTTTGGGGTTTGAGAAAGGATGTTGAACTTGACCGTTTGATCTGAAACTTTTTGGGTGTATACATCAACTCTAGAACTCTATTTTTGTAATTGACCACTTTTTTGTACAATCTCTTCTAGAAATGATATGGCTCATGAAATGCAAAAGACCCTAAAATCGGTAAAAATTGCACTAAAAATGGGGAAATTTAGCATCGCCCCACTTCAAAGGGACACAACATCTTTAGAAGAGGTTTTCCAAAAAAGTTGTCAACTACAAAAATAAAGTTCTAAAGTAGATGTATACACTCGAAAAATTTCAGATCAAACGGTCAAGTTTAATATACTTTCCCAGACCCCCAAAGTTGACGTTTTTCAACTGAAAACCCCAAAAGTTCATAGATTATTGGCCGGTACTGTATCTCTGTACCACCAAATCTGAACTACTTCGTAAGATTTCAGAATGAATCAACAACGTTTTACATTGCTTCGTTTGCCAATAATTGCTGTGGAGGATGTCATCAAGCACTTGTATGCTGATGATCAGTAAGTTCATATTCTATCATAAACAAGAACATTTTCCAACCATATTTCAGGTACACTTTCTCGCGTATTACAAAGCGGACAAGGGGCATAATGAAGTCTCTCTCACGGCGACTACCACCGTACTCGTTGATGTTTATTGTGAATTCGGAATCATGCCAGTACTGCATTGGGACGACTGGAGATAGAAGCGTCGTTTATCATTTCAAAGCAGTCGGTGCTCCTTATAGATACTTCACGGAAGATGATGACTTTGCTGATGAAATAATATATGATATCAAAGAGATTTCCGACGTCTTCAACAAACCCGAAATATCATTGACTGTTCAAAAGCGCTGGCAAATGGAGCCAATGATTGAGGCAGCAAAGGAACTGGGATTAAAATTGTTTTCGATCTCTGTGACGGACCGCGAGGTTCTGGATTACCAATCGTACAATGATTTGATGAACGATAGCAAAGATGCGGAAATCATCGAAATTTGCTCCAGGGCTCCGCGTGATTATCGCTTGGAAGAGGGAATTCGATTCAGTTGCACTAGCGTTGAACTCAAACAAGCTCACTGGTTCACTCTGGATGTTTTGGAAAAATACTTCATGGACTGTGTCACCCTGAGAATCCAGGGATGCAAAGTACCATTTGAGAATCTCCGACCTGTGGTCGAAGCATTAATTGAAAAAGCAACAATCAAGGATCTTTGTATTAGACGGCTCAATGGGCACCCAGCAGTCACAGTGGATACTATTCTTGGAGATTTGCCAAGGGAAAGAATTCAACACGTTTATCCAGAGTAAGTTCAATGTAAGCTGAGCATTCTATAAAAGCTTTTTTTCAGGGTGACCTACTTTCCCGATGGCTATCTGATAAAAATGAAGAATGGAGAGGATATTCTTGTTGGTTGCGATGCTATGTGCTTTGTCATGACACAAAATTTTGAGCAGAATGCTCTTCCAATTTTTGATGAATCTGACTTTGGAGGAGATGAGGGTGAGGGTGAGGGAGATGAAGAAGATGAAGATGGTGAGGAGGTCAACAATGGAGATTGAGATGAATAAATATCTGTTATCATTTATGTAAAGTTTACATCTTGAATAAATTTGAAAGCATTATTCTCAAGCTTACCCTAAAACCCCTTGGATATCTAATTTATGTATGTATGTTTCAATAGTAACGTATTACTGTCATACGACATCCAGATGAATCTTCCTTTCCAGTCCACATGAGAACAGATTACTGTCATATGACCCCCAAATGGACTTTCCCAGACGTTAACAGATTGTGTTCCCAAAAAGAAGAGAGGTCTCCAGTGGGCGTGGCCTATCGTCCTACAGTCAGTATTGTATTGGCAAAGAATATCAGGAGACACCCAGACTGTGAACTCAGTGAGTGCTCAAAACTGAATCCCCTTCAGGTTTGCAGAGTCCAAGAGTGATTCCTAGAACCTTTTAATACCACTTGAATCGTACTCCGCTCTTATTTATTAGGATATCACAGTTTCTCATTATTTCTGTTTGTTACTTTGCTCAGCAAAACAAGCTACAGTTCTATTTCAGGACACTTATATTTTGTTAAAGTTCTATTTTAGACAGTTCCAAAGTGGAATACCCCTTTCCCTTATCAAGTCCTCAAATATTCGTTTTGGTAAGCCCGAAAGCAGTTCCTGAAACACACAAAATCTCTTAAAACTGTGGAACTTTAGTAATCCAAACATATTTTTCTGGACACTATTCGAATTCTGTTTTCCATACCTATAAAAAGGTAACGATATTTACGATTCAGTATTCTTTTCTCCAGTTTGTTGTTCTTCTCCTCATCGTGTTGCAGTAATTTGAACAACCGCGCATTTTCTGGTCTGCGTCTCTTCTGTCTCGTGCGTGCCGGGGGAGCGCGTTTCTGATTTTCACTCAATTTTGCATTACTTTTTCGAAATTTTACTCACAAATCGAATTTTTAAAGTTTTTAGAGTCTTTCGGTCTGGAATGAACTTGGCAAAATGGATTGAACATTCACGAAGTGTGCAAAAAATGTGCTTGAGACGAAAATCAAAGTTATTGGTGTGGTGAGTACATAATTTACTTCTAACAATAACGAAAATTGTGTATTTTCAGATAAGAAACGATTATCCGGATCACGGAAAAGGAATGTGTTTCCTGTTGCAACATCGGAAAATGAGACTTGTTCGGTGAGAAAACTCAATAATCCTTGAATTCAGAGCGAATTTTCAGATTAGCACTCATTTCTCAGAAGACGAACAAATCCTTTTCCTTGTCATGAATGGAGTGGACGATCTAGCAAATCTGAATTCTGAGAAGAGCAACTATTTCGAAGCTCTAGCGGAAAGTGAATCTCAACAAATGCGAATGCTGCATTTTCTGTTCATCTCGTGTCACTTCATTTTGATTTTCGAGCAGACTTCGAGAATCGATTTAGAGTTTATGCGATTTTTAAAGAAAGTGAATTCAACGTCTTGTTTCTTCTGGACTTCGAGAAGTTGCATTCAATAATCGGAAAATGCTACCGTGAGAAGCAAGCAGAAGGCAGAATGGTGATTCCGCGTTTCTTGATTGCATTTCAATATTCGAACTGACACAAATACAGGGAAAAAGGTATCTATCAATACAACTATAACAGTATTTAAAGTACTTCTTACAGCGCGAACTCTACGAAAAGCTGGAGAAAAATCTGGACAGTCAGTTTACGGATATTCTCACACAATATGATCTCATCGAGTCTGGACTTTCTTCATTGTGCCAACTGAACGAAACTATACGAACGAAACTATACAATGTTGAATCCGGAAACTGTGAAAAGAGACATTGTTACGGAGATGTTTGATGTTTTTTCTGGCGGAGGCTGAAAACGGAAACGTTGCAAGAGTCGCTGGAAATCAGAAATTACGTTGCACTGTGTTACCATGCACTAAATAAAAAGACGGAGCTTCGGGAAAGACACATAAAAGCTGTCAAAATTCCCCGCTTTTTTCCTCACTGACTTTATGTTCTAGTAACAATGCGTTCGTCAAATTTCTCGAAGACAATTTTCGTTCGGAGAAAAATGAAATCACTCTGGAAAACGTTATTAAGCTCTTAAAAACTGTTCAATGTGTACTCGATGGGTCGCTTGAAGATAAGCAAGCCGGAAGCAATGAAAACAAAGAATTCTATCAGATCAGAGCACATCGATGAAGTCAGAAGATTGTATACAAATGAGAAGAGACCAATGTCTAGAGAAAGAAGTGGATTCTTAAAAGCGGAAAAAGAAACGCCTGATCCGTCAGTGAAGATTAGAAGTAGAGAGCAGCATTTGGTCAAGGTAAGCGGGAATTTCGACTTGGAAGGGTATTCCGGACGAACATTTTTATTGCATGAAAATAAGTTGGAATATAGATCCTGAAAATCATAACAATAATGCTTGAAAATTGCCCTATCATCCCGAAAATGCTCTAAAAAAAAAGCAATGAAAATGTTTGATCGGAATCCTCAATCAGATTGGTTTTTAAAACTGAATCTCAATGTTTCAGTACCAAGAGGCAACGAACTACATTGAGACAGTCGTCGGTCTGAATCAAGAAGAAGTTCTATCACAAGTGCAGACCATGTGCAACGATATGTGGCGAACCGACCTGCGTGCATGTGAATCGATATCACTGTTGGGCCATCCGTATGTGAAGAAAGTGCATCCGATATCTGGAGATCAGACAGTTTCGGAAGCACGATGGGCCGCTCATGATGCTTCAAACACGATAATTTTGACATGTGTCTGTGGCAGAAAGCAGTTGATTCGCCAGGGGCCATTCTCGGTGAAAGAGGCCAATTTCGACTTTTATGAGCATCCGGACTTCAAGTGTTGTAGACGCCTATGAAGATACCAGTTTCAGTTGTATCAGGAGGATACCGAGGAGACAGATGTACGTGTTTTTAAACCTGACACAGTTATTTTTAAATATTTCAATTTTAGGATATCATGTGGGCAGATCGAGAATCGAATTCACTGCGCGCTGCAAAGAAAATGGCTCGACAAGAAGATGAATTAGAAGAAGAAATCGATGAACTTGACATTCCAGAAAGCCTTCAACAATCACCAACGTCGTCAGTGGAAACATCAGAAGACGACGATGACGACGATCTGGAGATTCAGTCAATGAGTTCATTGGATTCGGTGTTTGACTCGGAGTCATATGCTCGCCCAAGCAGTCGTCGTGAAGAGCTTATGTCTTCTTCTCTAGCAAAATCCGAACGAGATCTGTCCGTGGAGCATGCAAAACGCATTATGAAGTTAGAGAGAGAGAGAGCTGGCAAACTGAACGATTTCCTGATGGGTGTTCCGAATTCTCTTCATTTTTCCTAACTGCTCTTGGAGAGTGCAGTCTTTACAAACATGGAGGAGGGATCAAAAATCAACCGAATTTCAAGATTGGTGGAGAGTACTTGACTCCAGTTGCTGTGTTCTTGGATGTACGTCTTGATCCGCAAGACCTCTAATGTTTGGAATTTCTTGAAATTCTTATCATAGACACATATAAGGTTATCTAGAAAAAAAAATTGAAAGTTTTGGAGTCCTTTTTTTTGGGGGGCTCAAAGCAAAAGGTGCACTATTTCAGTACTAAAATGACCAGGCTCGGTTTCTATAAGTACTGAGCTCAGCTATCAGTTCGAGGAAATTTACTTCACATTGTCTGTATTATCTCAATATTTGAGTTCTAAAGAGAGTTTTTAGTAAAAGAGACAAGAATTCGAAATTTCGAAAATTAACATTTTTCTCCGACGACAAAGTGTTTTAAAAATACTGTCCATTTCAACTGTTCCCCTCGAAATTGTAGATCCGAAAGTGGTCTAGAACTCAAGGAAACCGTGTCTGAATACATTTTAGTACCAAAATAGTGCACTTTTCGCTTTGAACTTCAATATCTTGACTCAATGTAGCGTACTCTGAAATTTTCAAGTGCTACTAGATAGCCTTTGAGGTGCATAAGGAATGTCAAGAAATGTCAAACTTACCAAGTCCTGCGGATTTCCTGTTTGTTTGAAAAGTTGAACTCAATGTATTTTATCATTTCAGGTCAATCATGACGTGTCGGGATCGAAACAAAATGCGCTGCGAGGATCTCAGTCGAAAATACGGAAAAGATCTGAAAGACGTTACTCCTCGTGTCAAACTGTTCGTCGGATTCGAGTACGAGTGTTCCAGAGGTCATCGCTTCTTCGTCGATCACAATGGCTATCTATCACACTGATCTATCACAGAGGTACTCCAAGAGTCGATAGCTCGTGCAGCACTTGGCTCTATTCTCAACGCCGATTTACCTCTACGTCGTCTGCTCAACTTCAGAAGATTCATGTGGTGACACCGAAAGCACCGGTTCATATCACTATTAATCCGAAAATTCTTGTTCCGGGACAAGAGGCTTTGGAGCTTCATCATTCAAAGTAAGCTTTTTGGAAATTTTGAAACCAACACAATGGAAAATACTTCCAGATACGACGTTTTCCACCTTCCTGCCGTTTACAGTGGACCATTTGGAACTTGGATGCCCGACGAACACAATTTGGATCGTCAGGGAATTTTCAAAGGGGGATCCATAAAAGTTTCTTATAAACCGGTTTTGTCTTGCAGGTGTTGATGGTGTATTTATTGTTTATTATGATTTTGGTTATAACTTTTTCCTGTGATTTTAAATAAATTATTATTTTTGTATCATTTTCAATCTTGCGAACCAACATATCATTAAAAAAACCAATTTTATTAGGCAGCAGACAAACGTTTTGAATTGGAATGTAATAGTTCTCCAGAGAGTCATTCGTCAGAGATTTGAAGAGTTTATCAAAAAGTTGATGTATGTTCTTGTGTGAAAAAATGCTCAATTTTTGGGGACCAGTTCTGTATTTTCCTTAACACAAAGTTGAGAACGACCGAGTTATGAATATTCTTCGAAAAAAAATGGGGAATTTTCAGTACTTCGAAAACTTTGACACTTTTCCACTCGCACTTCCCACTCTATAACTTTGCCTACAGTACTCCAATTTTAACCCGGAAAAGTGCTGCAGAAGCCCAGAGATATGTTCTATGCATTTAGAAAAATCGAGCTCATTTGCTCAAAAACTCAAGCAATCACGTGACCTCATAGAAAACGAATATCATTATGACCGGTACTTTCTATTCCATCGAAGTGTGCCTGGACAAACAGATGCAGAGAACGACAACACTTGTGTACAGAGAAGCAGTCAAAAAAGGTCAAAAGCAAAAGTCAAGAAAAAGAGAAGGTGCGAAGCATAATAACGGAAACTTCAACGCGTCGAAGCAAAAAGAAACTGTATTTTTTCCAGATTGTACTATTCGCGATTGAGAGCGTCAAATGGATTTGAAAATTAGTGATAGGTTTTGAAGTCGAGATCTCAGCAGTTCAATTTTTTTTCAGATAATCAATTAGAACACAGAGTAAATATAGAAGTTTATTCAAACCAAGTATATGAAGATTAATCTAGAGTTCGCTCCATTTCCTTCTTCTTGAAGACCTCCCACGAACTGCTCGGATCTTCATCAATACAGTCGAAAGTGGTTTCAATTGTTTTGAGAATCGTTCTGTACGAGTTGCTCGTCGGGTCCAGGTATTCTTTGTACACGGCTCGAATGATGTCAATCATGAACCTGTGTCCATTCTCCCGTAGACATTGCTCCGGTTGCTCGAACTGAAAATTTCAAATTTCTTTCAAGTTTCTGCAAAGATCAAAAAGCCAGAGAAAACTACTTACCAACATCCTTTTCACCGAAGCTGGCTTGTAGAACCTTTGCCCAACTGTGTTCTTTTTGACTACTCCTTCCTTCATACAGTCCAGCATGGTGATGACCAGACACATACAGTCGTAAAGACCGGAAGGCTTCTTCTTCTTCTCCATCACGTCCGGAGGAGCATAGTCGGAGAACTCGAAGCACAGCGGCATCCTTTGGTCTTGTGGAGTTTCGATGAGCTCCGAAATTCCGAAGTCAAGGAGAATCACTCTTGTTCTCTGAAATTTAAGAAAAGTTTTCAAAATTTTCAGAGGCAGACCAACCATAATGTCCAATGCGATGTTGTAGGGACTCAACTGAAGTGTTTCCAGCGATCACTCGATGCTGCTCATGAGATTGCCATGATGCAACATCTCCAGGGAGCGCAGAATCTCGAGAAGCATCGAAACGTGATCGTGTTCCTGGAGCACTTCGACCACGACTTGTACACCTGTCTCGGTAAGTTTCCTTGTTTGATTTCTTTCCTATAATTACATATTTCAGCGTACGAGAGAGTGGGGCTGAGCTTGCAGCAGTACCTGAACGTCACCGAAGCATTCCCATCTCCATAGAACGTCGGAAGAATCGGCTGGCAAATGGTATCTGCTCTGGAGTTCGTGGCGTCCAGGGGGATCATCCATCGGGATGTCTCGTCGAACGGCTTCTCTCCTTCCTTCTTCTTCATTTTCTCCTTATCTTTCTTCAGTCTCTTCTCCTTTTCCACATCCTTCTTCTTCTTGTCCGCCTCCTCTCGCTCGTCCTTCGTCATCTTCATCATCCAAAGTAAACGCCTGTTCCTTCTTCTTGAATACTTCCCATGAAGCGCTCGGATCTTCATCAATAAAATCGAAAGTGGTTTCAATTGTTTTGAGAATCGTTCTGTATGAGTTGCTGTTTGGGTTCAGGTACTCCTTGTACACTGCCTCAATGATCCCCACCATGAACTTGTGTCTATTCTCCCGCAAACAATTCTCCGGCCTTTCGAACTGAAAATTTAAAATTTCTTTCAAACTTCTGCAAAGATAAAAAAGCCAGAGAAAACTACTTACCAACATCCTTTTCACCGAAGCTGGTCTGTAGAACCTCTGTCCAACAGTGTTCTTCTTTACGACTCCTTCCTTCATACAGTCCAGCATGGTGATGACAAGACACATGCAGTCGTAGAGACCGGAAGGCTTCTTCTTCTTCTCCATCACGTCCGGAGGAGCATAGTCGGAAAACTCGAAGCACAGCGGCATCCTTTGGTCTTGTGGAGTTTCGATGAGCTCCGCGATGCCAAAGTCCAACAGAATCGCTTTCGTTCTCTGAAATTTAAGAAAAGTTTTCAAAATTTTCAGAGGCAGACCAACCATCAAGTCCAATGCGATGTTGTAGGGACTCAACTGAAGTGTTTCCAGAGATCACTCGATGCTGCTCATGAGATTGCCATGATGCAACATCTCCAAGGAACTCAAAATCTCGAGAAGCATCGGAACGTGGTCGTCTTCCTGGAACACTTCGACCACGACTTGTACACCTGTCTCGGTAAGTTTCCTTGTTTGATTTCTTTCCTATAATTACATATTTCAGCGTACGAGAGAGTGGGGCTGAGCTTGCAGCAATACCTGAATGAGACCGAGGCGTTTCCATCTCCTCAAAATGTCGGAAGAATTGGCTGGCAAATGGTGTCTGCTCTGGAGTTCGTGGCGTCGAGGGGCCTCATCCATCGGGATGTCTCGTCGAACGGCTTCTCCTTTTCCGCTGCCTCCTTCTCCTCGTCCTCATCCTCCTTCTTCTTGTCCGCCTCCTCTTGCTCGTCCTTCGTCATCGTCTTCACCTCTTCTTCCTCCTTCTTTCTCGCTTCCACCCCTTCCGTCGTCTTCTGCTTCCTCAACTCCGGCTTCATGTCCGCCTTTCTCTGCTCTTCCAGCTTCCCATCCAACACGGTTCCGATACGGGCAGCATAAACCACACCGAATCTACCGGCCCCCAACTGTTTGCCGGTGATGTACTTGCCAACTTGTTGGTTAGATCCGAGGTGTCTTGGTTTGTGAGCACGAATCATGATTTCGAAGTCTGGAAATCGGAATGCTAGATAAAAAAATACGAAAACAAAATCAGATGCGGGATCCCAAAATCATAGTAAGAATTTCAGATCTTGAATCTTTGATAAAATATAAATTTCAGGTCTACTTAGAAAAAAACTCACTTGTGTTGTTCGAATGACGGTCAAAAAGCAAATAAGTAATAGTTAGAATTTGAAAAGCGAATGAAGATTGCTTGAAAGCGTATGGATAATTTGCAACGTCGATTGCAACGTGTGAATTCATCCTCAGGAAAATCGTGGCAATTTAGAAATCTCCTGCATGGAAGAGCCATTCTTGTGTCGATTTACACGTTTAAATAGTTTTTCAAAAAAACAATTTTTTTTTGCGAGAGATGTCCAAATTGCCACGTTGTTCTCTGGCCGCTGGGAAGGATCAGCCACGTGCGGCTCAGTAGTATATTTGCTTGAAAGGCAAATGAATAATAGTAAACAACGACGTTTGTGGCACGTAATGAATTCTTCCTCGGGAAAATTTTATGTCAATCAGAGTCCGTAACGAGATGTGACGGTCATTCGAACGTCATCAGATTTTCAGATTTCTCAAACTTCGTTTCAACGCAAACAGTCTGTGGATGTTTATGAATTCCCATTTCATCAAATGGATTTGAAAATCAATGGTAGGTTTGGATTTCGAGATCTCAGCAGTTCAAAATACTTTTTTCAGATAATCAATTAGAACACAGAGTAAACAAAGACCTTTATCAAAACCAAGTATATGAAGATTAATCTAGAGTTAGCGCCCGTTCCTTCTTCTTGAAGACCTCCCACGAACTGCTCGGATCTTCATCAATACAGTCGAAAGTGGTTTCAATTGTTTTGAGAATCGTTCCGTACGAGTTGCTCGTCGGGTCCAGGTATTCTTTGTACACGGCTCGAATAATGTCAATCATGAACCTGTGTCCATTCTCCCGTAGACATTGCTCCGGACTTTCGAACTGAAAATTTCAAATTTCTTTCAAATTTCTGCAAAGATCAAAAAGCCAGAGAAATCTACTTACTAGCCAGTGTTGAGCGGAAATGAAATTTTATTTGACGGAACACGGAAGACGGAAGACGGAACAAAAATTTTTCCACGGAAGACGGAAGACGGAAAACGGAAAAAAGTTTTTTCCGCGGAACACGGAACACGGAAGACGGAAGAGAAAATTTTTGAACGGCGGAAAATTTTTTTGAAATTTTGACCTGTTTTAGTGCAAAAATTGATTAAAAGTCACTTTTGCTGGGATACTTTTTGAATTTTCGACCCATTTTTTGAAGGAAAATGGATCAAAAATCACTTTTCCTTGAAATTTTTTCTCGATAAAAAATTTTAGTTGAGCGGAAAAAAGTTTGAAATTTACGGAAGACGGAAGACGGAAAACGGAACAAAATTTTTTTCACGGAACACGGAACACGGAAGACGGAAGAGAAAAAACTACGGAAGACGGAAGACGGAAGGAATTCCGCTCAACACTGTTACTAGCATCCTTTTCACCGAAACTGGTCTGTAGAATCTTTGTCCAACTGTGTTCTTCTTCACGACTCCTTCCTTCATACAGTCCAGCATGGTGATGACAAGACACATGCAGTCGTAAAGACCGGAAGGCTTCTTCTTCTTCTCCATCACGTCCGGAGGAGCATAGTCGGAGAACTCGAAGCACAGCGGCATCCTTTGGTCTTGTGGAGTTTCGATGAGCTCCGAAATTCCGAAGTCAAGGAGAATCACTCTTGTTCTCTGAAATTTAAGAAAAGTTTTCAAAATTTTCAGAGACAGACCAACCATCATGTCCAATGCGATGTTGTAGGGGCTCACATCCCGATGGATGATCCCCCTCGACGACACGAACTCCAGAGCAGATACCATTTGCCAGCCGATTCTTCCGACATTTTGAGGACTTGGGAAGGCCTCGGTGGCGTTCAGGTATTGCTGCAAACTCAGCCCCACTCTCTCGTACGCTGAAATATGTAATTATAGGAAAGAAAAGCAATCGAAGAAACTTACCGAGACAGCTGCACAAGTCGTGGTCGAAGTGCTCCAGGAACACGATCACGTTTCGATGCTTCTCGAGATTCTGCGCTCCCTGGAGATGTTGCATCATGGCGATCACATGAGCAGCATCGAGTGATCTCTGGAAACACTTCAGTGCCACGGTACACTTCTCGTCGAACGGCTTCTCCTTTTCCTCTTCCTCATCCTTCTTTCTCTGAGCCTCCTCCTTTTGTCTTTCCTCCTCTTCTTCCTTTTTCCTCTCGTTTCTCTTATTTTCTTTTTCAGCTTCCTCCTTTTTCTTTCTTCTTCTTCGCCTTCTTCGCCTTGCTCGCACTCCTCTTTTTCTTCGCATCGCCCATCTTTTCTTGATTCCCTCCCGCAACGTCGATTGCAACGTGTGAATTCATCCTCAGGAAAATCGTGGCAATTTAGAAATCTCCTGCATGGAAGAGCCAATCATGTGTCGATTTACACGTTTAAGTTTAAAAAAAAACACTGTTTTTTGCGAGAGATGTCCAAATAGCCACGTTGTTCTCTGATCGAACACGCAGGGAAGAGTCAGCCACGTGCGGCTCAGTAATAAATTTGCTTGAAAGGCAAATGAATAATAGTAAACAACGACGTTTGTGGCACGTAATGAATTCTTCCTCGGGAAAATTTTATGTCAATCAGAATCCGTAACGAGATGTGACGGTCATTCGAAGGTTATCAGATTTTCAGATTTCTCAAACTTCGTTTCAACGCAAACAGTCTGTGGATGTTTATGAATTCCCATTTCAGCACCCTAATTATCCACTTCTTTCATTTTTATCGATCACCGAACGGATTCCTCTCCCGTTTACAGATACTTTCTAACGATCTAGAGCCAATTTAGTCGTCAGGTTCATTTTTATTAGAATCCATTACACATAATAAAAAATACCATCCCAGAAGAGGTGTCTCAGTGCCAATCAAAATGCCATAATTTCAGAATTCGAGGGTGTGATGCTTATGGTTGGCTTATGATGTGAGGTCATTGTCACTTCGCGGGCATTTGTCTTTATTTGACAGTATAGTGTCAATCCTCTGAATATTGCCGTATTGCCCCACTCCCCCTCCTCTGCACAGTCAGTGACCATTCACAACACAACGACTTTTTTCTGCATCCATCCTAATATCTCTTCTCTCTCAGAATCGATTTTTCTTTCTTCGATATTTCTCTTTTTTCAAATAACTTCTTTACTAGTCTATGAGATTTCAGAATGAATCAACAACGTTTCACATTACTTCGTTTGCCGATAATTGCTGTGGATTACGTCATCAAGAATTTGAAGGCTGATGATCAGTGAGTTCATATCCTATCTTTCACAAGAACAAACCTATTTCAGGTACACCTTTTCACAAATCACAAAAAGGACTCTGAACATAATGAAGAGTCTTTCACGACGGCTACCACCGTACTTGTTGTTGTTCGATGTATATTTGCGAGTATGTAAATATTTTCTTGGGAAGACCGGAGAAGGTAGCGTGTATTTCTTCAAAACAGTCGATGCCTATATAACATACACCACGGAATTTGAAGACGTCGCACAAGAGATACGCTGGGATATCGAGGATATTTCCGAAGTTTTCAACAAACCCAAAATTTCAGTGACTGTTCAGAAGCTCTGGCAAATGGACCCAATGATTGAGGCGGCAAAAAATTTGGGACTGAAACTGGACACTATCTGTGTAAAGGATCGCGATGAATATTACTTTGGGGAGTACTATCATACAATCCACAATTGTAAAGATGCGAAAAGTTTGGAGATCCGCTTTAAGGCTCCGGCTGACTTTCGATTGGAGGAGGACGCTAGATTCAGCTGCGATAGAATTATTCTCCAACAAGCACACTGGGTCACTCTGGATGTTATGAAAAAGTACTTTATGGACTGTGCCACTTTGAGAATCCAGGGGTGCCAGATACCATTTGAGAGTCTTGGAGATGTGGTCGCAGAGTTGATTGACAAATCGAAGATCAAAGAGTTGTGCATCGAACGGACAACGGAAAACCCAGAAGTCTCAGTGGATACTATTCTGGGAGATATGCCAAGGAAGATAATTCGGCGTGTTTTCCCAGATTTTCCGTAAGTGAAGTGGAAGTTGAGCAGTCTATAATATCTATTTTTCAGGGAGGAATACTTCGACGTTGGCTATTCGATCAAAATGAAAAACGAAGAAGAGATCTTGGTTTGCTGGGATAATACCCATTTTGTCATGACACAACGTTATGGTGAGGGAAGTGAACATCCATCCGAAGAATCTGACAATTGGGACGATTTTGAGGGAGAGGAAGAAGAAGAGGAAGAAGTAGATGGTAACGGTGAAGGTAACAATGACAATATCGATGAATAAGTTTGTGTTTTTGCTCTTATAATACCTACTTCATGAATAAACTTTTATTGAAATTTTTTCTTTCTGTATTCCGTCTTTCGTCCGTCCGTTGACCGTCTGTCGATTCCGCCAAAATTGAATGGCTGAGAAACTAATTCAAAGTAGTTATTTCTGTTTGAAAATGTTAGGGCATCTGAATCAAATCTTGAACTTTAATTTTGTGGTTGACAACTTTTTTGTATCTCTTCAACCAAAAAAACTTGAAAAAAGAAACCTACTGCGATGTCAAATTTTGCTCGATTTCAGTGCTAATTCTCAAAATTGTTTGAGCTTTTTTTCGACTGGTCATATCTTGGCAGAGCGGATTTGTAAAAAAAAGTTGTCAACTACAAAATGAAAGTTCAAGGTTTAATTAATACACTCTCTAATTTTCAAACAAAAAAGTCACTTTGAATCACTTTTTCAGCTACCCACAGTTTATAATTATCCACTGAAAATGACGAAAACGAATATCATTATGGCCGGTACTGTATATTCCATCGAAGTGTGCGTGGACAAACAGATGCAGAGAACGACAACACTTGTGTACAGAGAAGCAGTCAAAAAAGGTCACAAAAGTCAAGAAAAAGAGAAGGTGCGAAGCAGAATAACGAAAACTTCAACGCGTCGAAGCAAAAAGAAACTGTATTTTTCCAGATTGCACTATTCGCGATTGAGGGCTTCAAATGGATTTGAAAATTAGTGGTAGGTTTTGAAGTCGAGATCTCAGCAGTTCAAAATATTTTTATCAGATAATCATTCAGAACACAGAGTAAACAAAGACCTTTATCAAAACCAAGTATATGAAGATCAATCTAGAGTTAGCGCCCGTTCCTTCTTCTTGAAGACCTCCCATGAACCGCTCGGATCTTATTCAATAAAGTCGAAAGTGGTCTCAATTGCTTTGGGAATCGTCCTGTAGGAGTTGCTCGTCGGGTCCAGGTATTCCTTGTAGACGGCTCGAATGATTTCGATCATGTATCTGTGTCCATTCTCCCGTAGACATTGCTCCGGTCGTTCGAACTGAAAATTTCAAATTTCTTTCAAATTTCTGCAAAGATAAAAAAGCCAGAGAAAACTACTTACCAACATGCTTTTCACCGAAGCTGGTCTGTAGAATCTTTGTCCAACGGTGTTCTTCTTCACTACTCCTTTTTCCATACAGTCCAAAAGCGTGATGATGAGGCACATGCAGTCGTAGAGACCGGAAGGCTTCTTCTTCTTCTCCATCACGTCCGGAGGAGCATAGTCGGAAAACTCGAAGCACAGCGGCATCCTTTGGTCTTGTGGAGTTTCGATGAGCTCCGCGATACCAAAGTCCAACAAAATCACTCTTGTTCTCTGAAATTTAAGAAAAGTTTTCAAAATTTTCAGAGCCAGACCAACCATCGAGTCCAATGCAATATTGTACGGGCTAACATCCCGATGGATGATCCCCCTCGACGCCACAAATTCCAGAGCAGACACCATTTGCCAGCCGATTCTTCCGACGTTCTGTGGAGATGGAAACGCCTCGGTCTCATTCAGGTATTGCTGCAAGCTCAGCCCCACTCTCTCGTACGCTGAAATATGTAATTATAGGAAAGAAATCAAACAAGGAAACTTACCGAGACAGGTGTACAAGTCGTGGTCGAAGTGCTCCAGGAAGACGACCACGTTCCGATGCTTCTCGAGATTTTGAGTTCCTTGGAGATGTTGCATCATGGCAATCTCATGAGCAGCATCGAGTGATCGCTGGAAACACTTCAGTGCCACGGTACACTGTTCGTCATACGGCTTCGCCTGTTCCGCCGCCTCCTTCTCATCTTCCTGCTTTCTCTGTGCCTCTTCCTTTTTTCTTTCTTCCTCTTTCTTCCTTTTCCTCCTTTCTCTTCTTTTCTTTTTCAGCTTCCTCCTTCTTCTTTCTTTTTCTCCTCCTCTCCTTCCTTCTTCTTCCCATCCACCATCTTTCCTTGATTCCCTCCCGCTTTCTTCTTTTCCTTATCGTCTCCACGTTTCGCCTCATCCTTTTTCCTCGCTTCTCCATCGTCCTCCTTCTTCTTCCTCCTTCTTCTTCTCCAACTTCTCCTCCAACAAGTTTCCGATTCGGGATGCGTAAACAACTCCGAATCTTCCGGCTCCCAAAAGTTTGCCAGTGATGTACTTGTTGACTTGTTGGTGAGATCCGAGATGTCTTGGTTTGTGAGCACGAATCATGATTTCGAAGTCTGGAAATCGGAATGCTAGATAAAAAAAATACGAAAACAAAATCAGATGCGGGATCCCAAAATCACAGTAAGAATTTCAGATCTTGAATCTTTGATAAAATATAAATTTCAGATCCACTTAGAAAAAACTCACTTGTGTTGTTCGAATGACGGCCAAAAAGCAAATAAATAGTAGTATGAAGCTAATGAATATGTGAATTGCAACGACGTTTGCAACGCGTAATGAATTCTTCCTCGGGAATATCGAGAGCAACGTGGCAATTTAGAAATTTCCTGTATGGAAGAGCCAATCTTGTGTCGATTTACACGTTTAAAATTTTTTCAAAAAAAAAAAAAATTTTTTTTGCGAGAGATTTCCAAATTGCCACGTTGTTCTCTGGCCGAACATGCTGGGAAAGGTCAGCCACGTGCGGCTCAGTAATATATTAGCTTGAAAGGCAAATGAATAATACGGTAAACAACGATGTTTGTGGCACGTAATGAATTCTTCCTCGGGAAAATCTTATGTCAATTAGAATCCGTAACGAGATGTGACGGTCATTCGAACGTCATCAGATTCGAACGTCATCACATCGGAAAATGAGACTTTTTCGGTGAGAAAACTGAATAATCCTTGAATTCAGAGCGAATTTTCAGATTAGCACTCATTTCTCAGAAGACGAACAAATCCTTTTCCTTGTCATGAATGGAGTGGACGATCTAGCGAATCTGAAAAAGGATCTGAATTCTGAGAAGAGCAAGTATTTCGAAGCTCTAGCGGAAAGTGAATCTCAACAAATGCGAATGCTGCATTTTCTGTTCATCTCGTGTCACTTTATTTTGATTTTCGAGCAGACTTCGAGAATCGATTTAGAGTTTATGCGATTTTTAAAGAAAGTGAATTCAACGTCTTGTTTCTTCTGGACTTCGAGAAGTTGCATTCAATAATCGAAAAATGCTACTGTTAGAAGCAGAAGGCATTTCATTTCAACGGAACAATATTCGAAATGACACAAATACAGGGAAAAAGGTATCTATCAATACAACTATAACAGTATTTAAAGTACTTCTTACAGCGCAAACTCTACGAAAAGCTGGAGAAAAATCTTGACTTTAAAATAAGTGTACTAACTTGATATCTCGAAAAAAACAGGATTTATCCCGGAAGAATATTGTACTTGGTAGTCAACACGAATTGCGAGTTGTTCCAAAATGCTGCAGCCTCCATCCCCCGATTATTTTTGATGATATATCCATTCTCATAACGAATTTGTGATCTGAAAAACAAAAATGAGACCTAACTAACTAGGAAAGTTTCTAACAGATGGCTGGAAGTTGATACATTGTACACGTTCCTTCTGGGGATCTTCTGTAATATGGTCTCTGCCGAAGGTTCTGGTTTTTCCACAGACAGGTCGATGACAATTTCTTTAATTTTTGAATCTTTGTTCACCCAGGAATTTATGAAAGCTTGAAGATCTTCAAACGAAATCTGACTATCCGTCAGCCAGATCGTAACGCAGTTCATAAAACTTCTGTTGAGAATTTCCGCTGTAATCCAAGAGGAGTTGGAAAGATGCAAATCATGGTAGTTGTATTCGGGAAGCTCGGAAAGTTGAATATTTAATGTGCCGCAGTTTGAGACCAACAATCGTTTTGCATTTGAGGTCTCCATCATGATGCACTTGTACGATTCTGCACTCAAATGTTGTGTGATCCAGAGCTGCGATACAAAGACACTGCCCATATTTAAGTTTAGCTTTTTGGCTAAGAGAAGAACTGAAATTATTTCCGAATTGATGTAAGAACTAAGATTGATTATGGGCTGCTTGAAAACTTTTGATATGAATTCCATCTCATTTTTTAGGTTTTCGAACATCATATCGTTCCAATAAAGTCTAGCGACTAAGATACCATCGTCCTCATTGTTCTTTTGAAGTCTGAACATGCATGAGGTTGTGAACTTAATACTTTGTTGGTAGGAATTTGGAAGTGTGAGAGATCTCACAAGGTTTTGGGATCTTGTACAGGCTTTTGAAAGATCGTACCTGAAATGAGTGGAACCTATCGATATTGCTCTTATTGTTATTGACGCACTGCGTCCTAACACACATTAGATTAAAAACAACGCTTTGAGCGAGTATGGGAAGTCGGAGTAGATTGAACAGTTCTGGAGTAGAGTTCATTCTGAAAAAATATTTGAATGGAATTGGGGCAAAAAAATTGATTGGCTGTGGGCAAAAATAATCAATAGTGCAAATGAGGTAACACCGTATATACACTAGCAGGTAAATCAATATAAACAGATGGCCGTAAGTGATGTGAAATGAGATTAGTGACAGTTAAGTTATTATCTAAAGTTGTACAATGCAGGACCACTGACTAGGCCATGAAATTTTCTTCTCATAATGCGTCAGCTATTGTTCGTTAATCTATCTCGAATACACTGTCTAATCTACGTGTCATTGTCACCTACTGTATTATCCATTAGCATGGAGGGGTCAAACATCAAGATCCAGTTTTCTTGAAACCCTTCTATTCTCAATCACACATCCGATAACATTTTTTAAACGAAGTCCTGCAAACGCGATCTAATCATCTGTGGTCATCATATCAATTTTTGTAATATGAGGTCATTGTCAGGGTGCTGGCCTTGGTCTCCACTTGACAGCATGGTGCCAATTCTGTATTGCAGTATTTCCCCCTTTTGAGGATCGATATTTATTGTGCCCTCCTTTTTCCTCATTTTGCCATATACAGTACCGGTCAATAATCTTTTCAGTTAAAAAACGTCAACTTTGGGGTTTGAGAAAGGATGTTGAACTTGACCGTTTGATCTGAAACTTTTTGGGTGTATACATCAACTCTAGAACTCTATTTTTGTAATTGACCACTTTTTTGTACAATCTCTTCTAGAAATGATATGGCTCATGAAATGCAAAAGACCCTAAAATCGGTAAAAATTGCACTAAAAATGGGGAAATTTAGCATCGCCCCACTTCAAAGGGACACAACATCTTTAGAAGAGGTTTTCCAAAAAAGTTGTCAACTACAAAAATAAAGTTCTAAAGTAGATGTATACACTCGAAAAATTTCAGATCAAACGGTCAAGTTTAATATACTTTCCCAGACCCCCAAAGTTGACGTTTTTCAACTGAAAACCCCAAAAGTTCATAGATTATTGGCCGGTACTGTATCTCTGTACCACCAAATCTGAACTACTTCGTAAGATTTCAGAATGAATCAACAACGTTTTACATTGCTTCGTTTGCCAATAATTGCTGTGGAGGATGTCATCAAGCACTTGTATGCTGATGATCAGTAAGTTCATATTCTATCATAAACAAGAACATTTTCCAACCATATTTCAGGTACACTTTCTCGCGTATT
This sequence comes from Caenorhabditis sinica, assembly GCA_963932045.1. NCBI lineage: Eukaryota > Metazoa > Nematoda > Chromadorea > Rhabditida > Rhabditidae > Caenorhabditis > Caenorhabditis sinica. Next base: position 489,671 of record OZ009942.1, read on the forward strand.
ACAAAGCGGACAAGGGGCATAATGAAGTCTCTCTCACGGCGACTACCACCGTACTCGTTGATGTTTATTGTGAATTCGGAATCATGCCAGTACTGCATTGGGACGACTGGAGATAGAAGCGTCGTTTATCATTTCAAAGCAGTCGGTGCTCCTTATAGATACTTCACGGAAGATGATGACTTTGCTGATGAAATAATATATGATATCAAAGAGATTTCCGACGTCTTCAACAAACCCGAAATATCATTGACTGTTCAAAAGCGCTGGCAAATGGAGCCAATGATTGAGGCAGCAAAGGAACTGGGATTAAAATTGTTTTCGATCTCTGTGACGGACCGCGAGGTTCTGGATTACCAATCGTACAATGATTTGATGAACGATAGCAAAGATGCGGAAATCATCGAAATTTGCTCCAGGGCTCCGCGTGATTATCGCTTGGAAGAGGGAATTCGATTCAGTTGCACTAGCGTTGAACTCAAACAAGCTCACTGGTTCACTCTGGATGTTTTGGAAAAATACTTTATGGACTGTGTCACCCTGAAAATCCAAGGATGTAAAGTACCATTTGAGAGTCTCCGACCTGTGGTCGAATCATTAATTGAAAAGGCAACCATCAAGGATCTTTGTATTAGACGGCTCAATGGGCACCCAGCAGTCACAGTGGATACTATTCTTGGAGATTTGCCAAGGGAAAGAATTCAACACGTTTATCCAGAGTAAGTTCAATGTAAGCTGAGCATTCTATAAAAGCTTTTTTTCAGGGTGACCTACTTTCCCGATGGCTATTTGATAAAAATGAAGAATGGAGAGGATATTCTTGAGTGTTGTGATGGTATGATCTTTGTCATGACACAAAATTTTGAGCGGGGGACTAATCCAATTTCCGATGAATCTGACTTTGGAGGAGATGAGGGCGAGGATGAGGGAGATGAAGAAGATGAAGATGGTGAGGAGGTCAACAATGGAGATGGAGATGAATAAATATCTGTTATCATTTATGTAAAGTTTACATCTTGAATAAATTTGGAAATAATTATTTTCAAGCTTATCCTAAAACCTGTATTAGAGCGATACCTATATTAGAAATACACTTCACCATGAAGAAAAATTGTACTTTCACACAGATCACGTCAGTTCTGACAATTCTTTAGATATCTACAGTACCGGCCATAATGATATTCGTTTTTGCCATTTTCATTTGAAAATCGTCAACTTTGTGCAGCCAAAAAAAAGATTCAAAGTAGCTTTTTCTGTTTAAAAATTTGAAGGTGTATCAATAAAATATTGAACTTTCATTTGTAGTTGACAACTTTTCTGTACAAGTCCGCTCTGCCAAGATACGGGCTGTCAAAAAAAAAGCTCAATAAATTTCAAGAATTAGCACTGGAATCGAGCAAAATTTGACATCGCCTAGGTTTCTAACAGCGTAACTTTTTTGATTGAAGAGACACAAAGAAGTTGTCAACTACAAAGTTAAAGTTCAAGGTTTGATTCATATACCGTCCAATTCTCAAACAAAAATTACTAATTTGAATAAGTTTTTCAGCTACTCAAAGTTGGTGTTTTTCAACTAAAAATGACGAAAGCGAATATCTTTATGGCCAGTACTGTAATTTATGATTCAATAGTAACTTATTATTGTCATATGAATCTCAGATGAACCTTTCTTTCCAGTCTCCACGAGAACAGATAACTGTCATATGAGACCTAAATACACATTCCCAGACGTTAACAGATTGTGTTCCCAAAAAGAAGAGAAGAGGATAGTTGACCTGACCCAGTGGGCGTGGCCTATTGTCTTACAGTGAGTATTGTATGGGAGAAGAATATCAGGAGACGCCTAGCCAGACTGTGAACTCGGTGAGTGTTCAAAACTGGAGTCCTTTTTGGTTTCCTGTCCATTTCCAGAGTCCAAGAGCGATTTCAAAAAAAAGATTAATACCACTTGAATCTGACTCCGCTCTTATTTATTAGGATATCACAGTTTCTGATTATTTCTGTTTGTTACTTCGCTCAGCAAAACACGCTACAATTCTATTTCAGGACACTTATATTTTGTTAGAGTTCTATTTCAGACAGTTCCAAAGTGGAATACCCCTTTCCTTTATCGAGTCTTCTAATACTTGTTTTGGTAAGCCCGAAAGCAGTTCCTGAAACACACAAAATCTCTTAAAACTGTAGAACTTCAGCAATCCAAACTTATTTTTCTGGACACTATTCGAATTCTGTTTTCCATGCCTATAAAAAGGTAACGATATTTACGATTCAGTATTCTTTTCTCCAGTTTGTTGTTCTTCTCCTCATCGTGTTGCAGTAATTTGAACAACCGCGCATTTTCTGGTCTGCGTCTCTTCTGTCTCGTGCGTGCCGGGGGAGCGCGTTTCTGATTTTCACTCAATTTTGCATTACTTTTTCACGGTGATTTTTTCGCTACATTCAGTTTGGGAAACTAGTCCGCCTAGTCCGCGGCCATGGGAGCGCGCGAATTCAAAAATGAGTTAAAGCCCAGTGTCATTTTATCTTCCAATCCCTTTGAAGCCGTTTTTCTCAAAATTGGTCGCAAAAGTTAAAAATTTCTTTGCACCATTTTGTTTGTCGTGTAATAAATAACGTATAAATGAATTTTTAAGCGATAATTACATCATTCGTAGAAATAAAATTGAAAATTCTGCTAAGCCGGAATTTTCTAGGCCAGCCGCTCGCCGACCAATCAGCGCCGTTTGCAATCCAATCAGGAGCGTTGACTCCGCCCATTTTCGTTTCACTGACGCAAAAGACGCTTTTTTCCATGTTCGCAAAAAATCACCGTGTTTTTCGAAATTTTACTCACAAATCGAATTTTTAAAGTTTTTAGAGTCTTTCGGTCTGGAATGAACTTGGCAAAATGGATTGAACATTCACGAAGTGTGCAAAAAATGTGCTTGAGACGAAAATCAAAGTTATTGGTGTGGTGAGTACATAATTTACTTCTAACAATAACGAAAATTGTGTATTTTCAGATAAGAAACGATTATCCGGATCACGGAAAAGGAATGTGTTTCCTGTTGCAACATCGGAAAATGAGACTTGTTCGGTGAGAAAACTCAATAATAATCCTTGAATTCAGAGCGAATTTTCAGATTAGCACTCATTTCTCAGAAGACGAACAAATCCTTTTCCTTGTCATGAATGAAGTGGACGATCTAGCAAATCTGAATTCTGAGAAGAGCAACTATTTCGAAGCTCAGCGGAAAGTGAATCTCAACAAATGCGAATGCTGCATTTTCTGTTCATCTCGTGTCACTTCATTTTGATTTTCGAGCAGACTTCGAGAATCGGTTTAGAGTTTATGCGATTTTTAAAGAAAGTGAATTCAACGAGGTATGTGCCTTTTTTCAGAAATCAATCATAGTTCCTATGAGCAACTTTTTCAGATTACAACATCGCAAGAAAGTGAATCAACGTCTTGTTTCTTCTGGACTTTGAGAAGTTGCATTCAATAATCGAAAAATGCTTAGAAGCAGAAGGCAGAATGGTGTTTCCGCGTCTCTTGATTGCATTTCAACGAAACAATATTCGAACTGACACAAATATAGGGAAAAAGGTATCTATCAATACAACTATAACATTATTTAAACCGCCTTCTTACAGCGCGAACTCTACGAAAAGCTGGAGAAAAATCTGGAAAGTCAGTTTACGGATATTCTCACACAATATGATCTCATCGAGTCTGGACTTTCTTCATTGTGCCAACTGAACGAAACTATACAAACGAAGCTATACAATGTTGAATCCGGAAAATGTAAAAAGAGACGTTGTTACGGAGACGTTTGATGTTTTTTCTGGCGGAGGCTGAAAACGGAAACGTTGCAAGAGTCGCTGGAAATCAGAAATTACGTTGCACTGTGTTACCATGCACTAAATAAAAAGACGGAGCTTCGGGAAAGACACATAAAAGCTGTCAAAATTCCCCGCTTTTTTCCTCACTGACTTTATGTTCTAGTAACAATGCGTTCGTCAAATTTCTCGAAGACAATTTTCGTTCGGAGAAAAATGAAATCACTCTGGAAAACGTTATTAAGCTCTTAAAAACTGTTCAATGTGTACTCGATGGGTCGCTTGAAGATAAGCAAGCCGGAAGCAATGAAAACAAAGAATTCTATCAGATCAGAGCACATCGATGAAGTCAGAAGATTGTATACAAATGAGAAGAGACCAATGTCTAGAGAAAGAAGAGGATTCTTAAAAGCGGAAAAAAAAACGCCTGATCCGTCAGTGAAGATTAGAAGTAGAGAGCAGCATTTGGTCAAGGTAAGCGGGAATTTCGACTTGGAAGGGTATTCCGGACGAACATTTTTATTGCATGAAAATAAGTTGGAATATAGATCCTGAAAATCATAACAATAATGCTTGAAAATTGCCCTATCATCCCGAAAATGCTCTCAAAAAAAAGCAATGAAAATGTTTGATCGGAATCCTCAATCAGATTGGTTTTTAAAGCTGAATCTCAATATTTCAGTACCAAGAGGCAACGAACTACATTGAGACAGTCGTCGGTCTGAACCAAGAAGAAGTTCTATCATAAGTGCAGACCATGTGCAACGATATGTGGCGAACCGACCTGCGTGCATGTGAATCGATATCACTGTTGGGCCATCCGTATGTGAAGAAAGTGCATCCGATATCTGGAGATCAGACAGTTTCGAAAGCACGATGGGCCGCTCATGATGCTTCAAACACGATAATTTTGAATGTGTCTGTGGCAGAAAGCAGTTGATTCGCCAGGGGCCATTCTCGGTGAAAGAGGCCAATTTCGACTTTTATGAGCATCCGGACTTCAAGTGTTGTAGACGCCTATGGAGATACCAGTTTCAGTTGTATCAGGAGGATACCGAGGAGACAGATGTACGTGTTTTTAAACCTGACACAGTTATTTTTAAATATTTCAATTTTAGGATATCATGTGGGCAGATCGAGAATCGAATTCACTGCGCGCTGCAAAGAAAATGGCTCGACAAGAAGATGAATTAGAAGAAGAAATCGATGAACTTGACATTCCAGAAAGCCTTCAACAATCACCAACGTCGTCAGTGGAAACATCAGAAGACGATGACGACGACGATCTGGAGATTCAGTCAATGAGTTCATTGGATTCGGTGTCTGACTCGGAGTCATATGCTCGCCCAAGCAGTCGTCGTGAAGAGCTTATGTCTTCTTCTCTAGCAAAATCCGAACGAGATCTGGCCGTGGAGCATGCGAAACGCATTATGAAGTTAGAGAGAGAGAGAGCTGGCAAACTGGACGATTTTCTGATGGGTGTTCCGAATTCTCTTCATTTTTCATAACTACTCTTGGAGAGTGCAGTCTTTACAAACATGGAGGATCAAAAATCAACCGAATTTCAAGATTGGTGGAGAGTACTTGACTCCAGTTGCTGTGTTCTTGGATGTACGTCTTGATCCGCAATACCTCGAATGTTTGGAATTTCTTGAAATTCTTATCATAGACACATATAAGGTTATCTAGAAACAATTGAAAGTTTTGGAGTCCTTTTTTTTGGGGGGCTCAAAGCAAAAGGTGCACTATTTCAGTACTAAAATGACCAGGCTCGGTTTCTATAAGTACTGAGCTCAGCTATCAGTTCGAGGATTTTTACTTCACATTGTCTGTATTATCTCAATATTTGAGTTCTAAAGAGAGTTTTTAGTAAAAGAGACAAGAATTCGAAATTTCGAAAATTAACATTTTTCTCCGACGACAAAGTGTTTTAAAAATACTGTCCATTTCAACTGTTCCCCTCGAAATTGTAGATCCGAAAGTGGTCTAGAACTCAAGGAAACCGTGTCTGAATACATTTTAGCACCAAAATAGTGCACTTTTCGCTTTGAACTTCAATATCTTGACTCAATGTAGCGTACTCTGAAATTTTCAAGTGCTACTAGATAGCCTTTGAGGTGCATAAGGAATGTCAAGAAATGTCAAACTTACCAAGTCCTGCGGATTCTCTGTTTGTCTGAATAGTTGAACTCAATGTATTTTATCATTTCAGGTCAATCATGACGTGTGGTGTCGGGATCTAAACAAAATGAGCTGCGAGCATCTCAGTCGAAAATACCGGAAAGATCTGAAAGACGATACTTCTCGTGTCAAACTGTTCGTCGGATTCGAGTACGAGTGTTCCAGAGGTCATCGCTTCTTCGTCGATCACAATGGCGAGCCACTGATCTATCCCAGAGGTACTCAAAGAGTCGATAGCTCGTGCAGCACTTGGCTCTATTCTCAACGCCGATTTACGCCTTCGTTGTCCGTGTACGTGCCCGAAAGACTCCTTTGAAGTCTGCTCAACTTCAGAAGATTCATGTGGTGACACCGAAAGCACCGGTTCATATCACTATTAATCCGAAAATTCTTGTTCCGGGACACGAGGGAACGTATGAAACGGGACAAGAGGCTTTGGAGCTTCATCATTCAAAGTAAGCTTATTGGAAATTTTGAAAGAAACCAACACAATGAAAAATACTTCCAGATACTACGTTCTCCACCTTCCTGCCGTTTACAGTGGTCTATCTGGAACTTTGATGCCCGACGAACACAATTTGGATCGTCAGGCAATTTTCAAAGGGGGATCCATAAAAGTTTCTTATAAACCGGTTTTGTCTTTCAGTTTATTATGATTTTGGTTAAAACTTTTTCCTGTGATTTTAAATAAATTATTATTATTATTTTCGTATCATTTTCAATCTTGCGAACCAACAAACACATATCATTTAAAAAACCAATTTTATTAGGCAGCAGACAAACGTTTCGAATTGGAATGTAATAGTTCTCCAGAGAGTCATTCGTCAGAGATTTGAAGAGTTTATCAAAAAGTTGATGTATGTTCTTGTGTGAAAAAATGCTCAATTTTTGGGGACCAGTTCTGTATCTTCCTTAACACAAAGTTGAGAACGACCGAGTTATGAATATTCTTCGAAAAAAATTGGGAAATTTTCAGTACTTCGAAAAATTTGACACTTTTCCACTCGCACTTCCCGCTATATAACTTTGGTTACAGTACTCCAATTTTAACCCGGAAAAGTGCAGCAGAAGCCCAGAGATATTTTCTATGCATTTAGAAAAATCGAGCTCATTTGCTCAAAAACTCAAGCAATCACGTGACCTCATAGAAAACGAATATCATTATGACCGGTACTGTATATTCCATCGAAGTGTGGCTGGACAAACAGATGCAGAGAACGACAACACTTGTGTACAGAGAAGCAGTCAAAAAAGGTCACAAAAGTCAAGGAAAAGAGAAGGTGCGAAGCATAATAACGGAAACTTCAACGCGTCGAAGAAAAAAGAAACTGTATTTTTCACCAGATTGCACTATTCGCGATTGAGAGCGTCAAATGGATTTGAAAATTAGTGATAGGTTTTGAAGTCGAGATCTCAGCAGTTCAAAATACTTTTTTCAGATAATCAATTAGAACACAGAGTAAATATAGAAGTTTATTCAAACCAAGTATATGAAGATTAATCTAGAGTTCGCGCCATTTCCTTCTTCTTGAAGACCTCCCACGAACTGCTCGGATCTTCATCAATACAGTCGAAAGTGGTTTCAATTGTTTTGAGAATCGTTCTGTACGAGTTGCTCGTCGGGTCCAGGTATTCTTTGTACACGGCTCGAATGATGTCAATCATGAACCTGTGTCCATTCTCCCGTAGACATTGCTCCGGTTGCTCGAACTGAAAATTTCAAATTTCTGCAAAAATCAAAAAGCCAGAGAAAACTACTTACTAGCATACTTTTCACCGAAGCTGGCTTGTAGAACCTTTGCCCAACTGTGTTCTTTTTGACTACCGTTTCCTTCATACAATCCAGCATGGTGATGATGAGGCACATACAGTCGTAAAGAACGGAGGGCTTCTTCTTCTTTTCCATGACATCCGGAGGAGCATAGTCGGAGAATTCGAAGCACAGCTGCATCCTTTGATCTTCTGGAGTTTCGATGAGCTCCGCGATACCAAAGTCCAACAAAATCGCTTTCGTTCTCTGAAATTTAAGAAAAGTTTTCAAAATTTTCAGAGGCAGACCAACCTTCGAGTCGAGCGCAATGTTGTACGGGCTCACATCCCGATGGATGAGGCCCCTCGACGCCACGAACTCCAAAGCAGAAACCATTTGCCAGCCGATTCTTCCGACATTTTGAGGAGATGGAAAGGCTTCTGTCTCGTTTAAATACTGCTGCAAGCTTAGTCCAACTCTCTCGTAAGCTGAAATTTGTAATTATAGGAAAGAAATCAAACAAGGAAACTTACCGAGACAGCTGTAGCTGAGATTGCTGGACAATTCGTGGTCGAAGTGCTCCAGGAACACGATCACGTTTCGATGCTTCTCGAGATTCTGCGCTCCCTGAAGATGTTGCACACTTCTCGTCGAACGGCTTCTCCTTTCCCTCTTCCTCATCCTTCTTTCTCTGAGCCTCCTCCTTTTGTCTTTCCTCCTCTTCTTCCTTTTTTCTCTCGTTTCTCTTCTTTTCTTTTTCAGCTTCCTCCTTTTTCTTTCTTCTTCTTCGCCTTCTTCGCCTTGCTCGCACTCCTCTTTTTCTTCGCATCGCCCATCTTTTCTTGATTCCCTCCCGCAACGTCGATTGCAACGTGTGAATTCATCCTCAGGAAAATCGTGGCAATTTAGAAATCTCCTGCATGGAAGAGCCAATCATGTGTCGATTTACACGTTTAAGTTTAAAAAAAACACTGTTTTTTGCGAGAGATGTCCAAATAGCCACGTTGTTCTCTGATCGAACACGCAGGGAAGAGTCAGCCACGTGCGGCTCAGTAATATATTTGCTTGAAAGGCAAATGAATAATAGTAAACAACGACGTTTGTGGCACGTAATGAATTCTTCCTCGGTAAAATCTTATGTCAATCAGAATCCGTAACGAGATGTGACGGTCATTCGAAGGTTATTAGATGTTCAGATTTCTCAAACTTCATTTCAGCGCAAACAGTCTGTGGATGTTTATGAATTCCTATTTCAGCACCCTAATTATCCACTTCTTTCATTTTTATCGATTACTGAACGGATTCCTTTCCCGTTTACAGATACTTTCTAACGATCTGGAGCCAAATAAGTTGTCAGGTTCACTTTTATTAGAATCCATTACACAATAACAAACATCATCTCAGAAGAGGTGTCTCAGTGCCAATCAAAATGCCATAATTTCAGAATTCGAGGGTGTGATGCTTATGGTTGGCTTATGATGTGAGGTCATTGTCACTTCGCGGGCATTTGTCTTTGTTTGACAGTGTAATATAAGGTGGCACTCTATCACTTTATATCAACATTAGGTTCTGCTTTCAGGGTTCCGAAGGCTTTCTGCCTTTGGGTCCTGAAAGTCGGTGTAGCGGTTCTGAATGTTATAGTACTCTTGGTGCGAGACAAACATCTTTATTCAAACAAAGAGTATCACACGGGAGTACGATAAGGCAGACCGACCGACCAAGAGAGGTCGGTAGGAAAGGGTTAAATACAAGTTCTTATCAGGAGGATCCGGGAGCAGGTCATTACATGGAAACTTCTAGAAATGGTTTGACGTCATAAGGAGAAAGACTATTCTAATGACGCACAGGGCCTGACAACAGTATAGTGCCAATTCTCTGAATATTGCCGTATTGCCCTCCTCCCCCTCCTCTGCACAGTCAGTGACCATTCACAACACAACGACTTTTTTCTGCATCCCTCCTAATATCTCTTCTCTCTCAGAATCGTATTTTCTTTCTTCGATATTTCTCTTTTTTCAAATAACTGCTTTACTAGTCTATGAGATTTCAGAATGAATCAACAACGTTTCACATTACTTCGTTTGCCGATAATTGCTGTGGAGGACGTCATCAAAAATTTGAAGGCTGATGATCAGTGAGTTTATATCCTATCTTTGACGAGAACATTTTTGAATCTATTTCAGGTACACCTTTTCCCAAATCACAAAGCGAACTTGTAACATAATGAAGAGTCTTTCACGACGGCTACCACCGTACTTGTTGTTGTTAAACGTTGAATTGGATGAATGTAAATACTTTCTTGGGAAGACCGGAGAAGGTAGCGTGTATTTCTTCAAAGCAGTCGATGCCTATATATCATACACCACGGAATTCGAAGACGTCGCACAAGAGATACGCTGGGATATCGAGGATATTTCCAAAAGTCTTCAACAAACCCAAAATTTCAGTGTCTGTTCAGAAGCTCTGGCAAATGGACCCAATGATTGGTACAGCGGAAGATTTGGGACTGAAACTGGACACTGTCCGTGTAAAGGATCGCGAGGAATATTACTTCGGGGAGTACTATCATACAATCCAAAATTGCAAAGATGCGAAAAGTTTGGAGATCCGCTTTAAGGCTCCGGCTGACTTTCGATTGGAGGAGGACGCCAGATTCAGCTGCGATAGAATTATTCTCCAACGAGCACAGGTTTGATTAATACACTCTCTAATTTTCAAACAGAAAAAGTGACTTTGAATCACTTTTTCAGCTATCCAAAGTTTATGATTTTCCACTGAAAATGACGAAAACGAATATCATTATGGTCGGTACTGTATATTCCATCGAAGTGTGCGTGGACAAACAGATGCAGAGAACGACAACACTTGTGTACAGAGAAGCAGTAAAAAAGGTCACAAGCAAAAGTCAAGAAAAAGAGAAGGTGCGAAGCAGAATAACGGAAACTTCAACGCGTCGAAGCAAAAAAAAACTGTATTTTTTACCAGATTGCACTATTCGCGATTGAGGGTGTCAAATGGATTTGAAAATTAGTGGTAGGTTTTGAAGTCGAGATCTCAGCAGTTCAAAATACTTTTTTCAGATAATCGATCAGAACACAGAGTAAACAAAGACCTTTATTAAAACCAAGTATATGAAGATCAATCTAGAGTTCGCGCCTGTTCCTTCTTCTTGAATACTTCCCATGAACCGCTCGGATCTTCTTCAATAAAGTCGAAAGTAGTCTCAATTGCTTGGCGAATCGTCTTGAAGGAATTGTTCTTGGGTTGGAGGTACTCTTTGTACACTGCCTCAATGATCCCGACCATGAACCTGTGTCCATTCTCCCTCAAACAATCCTCCGGTCGTTCGAACTGAACATTTCAAATTTCTGCAAAGATAAAAAGCCAGAGAAATCTACTTACCAACATCCTTTTCACCGAAGCTGGTCTGTAGAACCTCTGTCCAATTGTGTTCTTTTTGACTACTCCTTCCTCCATACAGTCCAGCATGGTGATGACAAGACACATGCAGTCGTAGAGACCGGAAGGCTTTCTCTTCTTCTTCATCACATCCGGCGGCGCATAGTCGGTGAACTCGAAGCACAGCGGCATCCTTTGGTCTTCTGGAGTTTCGATAAGCTCCGAAATTCCGCAAGTCCAACAAAATCACTCTTGTTCTCTGAAATTCAAGAAAAGTTTTCAAAATTTTCAGAGGCAGACCAACCATCATGTCCAATGCAATATTGTACGGGCTCACATCCCGATGGATGATCCCCCTCGACGCCACAAACTCCAGAGCAGACACCATTTGCCAGCCAATTCTTCCGACATTTTGAGGAGATGGAAAGGCTTCTGTCTCGTTCAGGTATTGCTGCAAGCTCAGCCCCACTCTCTCGTACGCTGAAATATGTAATTATAGGAAATAAAAGCAAACGAAGAAACTTACCGAGACAGCTGTACAATCCGTGGTCGAAGTGTTCCAGGAAGACGATCACGTTCCGATGCTTCTCGAGATTCTGCGCTCCCTGAAGATGTTGCATCATGGCAATCTCATGAGCAGCATCGAGTGATCTCTGGAAACACTTCAGTGCCACGGTACACTTCTCGTCGAACGGCATCTCCTTTTCCTCTTCCTCATCCTTCTTTCTCTGAGCCTCTTCCTTTTGTCTTTCCTCCTCTTCTTCCTTTTTCCTCTCGTTTCTCTTCTTTTCTTTTTCAGCTTCCTCCTTTTCCTTAGCACCTCCACGTTTCGCCTCATCCTTTTTCCTCGCTTCTTCCTCCTTCTTCTTCTTCAATTTCTTCTCCTTTTCCTCATCCGTTTGTTTCTTGTCCGCCTCGTCTTGCGCCTCCTTCGATGTCGGCCTGTCTCTTGATCTCCAGGTTCTCTTCCAACAAGTTTCCGATTCGGGCTGCGTACACAACTCCGAATCTTCCGGCTCCCAAAAATTTGCCGGTGTAAATTGCTTGAAAGCTAATGAATATGTGAATTGCAACGACGATGCATCGCGTAATGAAGTCTTACTCAGGAAAATCGAGAGCAACGTGGCAATTTAGAAATCTCCTGCATGGAAGAGCCAATCATGTGTCGATTTACACGTTTAAAAGTTTTTCAAAACAAAATTTGTTGTTGCGAGAGATGTCCAAATTGCCACGTTGTTCTCTGGCCGCTGGGAAGAGTCAGCCACGTGCGGCTCAGTAAGATATTTGCTTGAAAGGCAAATGAATAATACGGTAAACAACGACGTTTGTGGCACGCAATGAATTCTTCCTCGAGAAAATCTTATGTCAATCAGAATCCGTAACGAGATGTGACGGTCATTCGTCAACTTTGGGGGACTGTGAAAGGAGATTAAACTTGACCATTTGATCTGAAAATTTTTAGGTGTATACATCAACTCTAGAACTCTAATTTTGTAGTTGACAACTTTTTTGCACGACCTCTTCAAAAGATGTTGTGTCCCTTTAAAATGGAGCGATGCTGAATTTCCGCATTTTGTCCAATTTTCATCGATTTTAGAGTCTTCTGCATTTCACAAGCCATGTCATCTCTAGACGAGGTCGTACAAAAAAGTTGTCAACTACAAAAATGAAGTTCTAAAGTAGATGTATACACCTAAAAAATTTCAGATCAAACGGTCAAGTATAACATCCTTTCCCAGACCCCCAAAGTTGACGTTTTTCAACTGAAAACGCCAAAAGTTTATAGATTATTGGCCGATACTGTATGTTCGAAATTCGTCCGTCCCGCGTCTGTCCTTCGTTCATCTATCCGTCGACCGTCTGTTGGTTCGTCCGTTTGCCCTAATATGGACATTGAACTAAAGCAATTTCGGGTGCCCAGAAAAAGTCGATGGACGAATAACGAATAACGAAAACTTCTACGAGTCGAAGCAAAAAGAAACTGTATTTTTCCAGATTGCACTATTCGCGATTGAGGGCTTCAAATGGATTTGAAAATTAGTGGTAGGTTTGGATTTCGATACTTTTTTCAGATAATCAATCAGAACACAGAGTAAACAAAGACGTTTATTCAAACCAAGTATATGAAGATCAATCTAGAGTTAGCGCCCGTTCCTTCTTCTTGAATACTTCCCATGAAGCGCTCGGATCTTCATCAATAAAGTCGAAGGTGGTCTCAATTGCTTTGAGAATCGTTCTGTATGAGTTGCTCGTCGGGTCCAGGTATTCCTTGTAGACGGCTCGAATGATCTCAATCATGTATTTGTGACCATTCTCCCGTAGACAATCCTCCGGTCGCTCGAACTGAAAATTTCAAATTTCTTTCAAATTTCTGCAAAGATAAAAAGCCAGAGAAATCTACTTACCAACATCCTTTTCACCGAAGCTGGCTTGTAGAACCTTTGCCCAACAGTGTTCTTCTTTACGACTCCTTCTTCCATACAGTCCAAAAGCGTGATGTCGGAAGAATCGGCTGGCAAATGGTGTCTGCTCTGGAGTTCGTGTCGTCAAGGGGGATCATCCATCGGGATGTCTCGTCGAACGGCTTCTCATTTCCGCTGCCTCCTTCTCCTCGTCCTCATCCTTCTTCTTCTTCTCCGCCTCCTCTTGCTCGTCCTTCGTCATCGTCTTCACCTCTTCTTCCTCCTTCTTTCTCGCTTCCACCCCTTCCGTCGTCTTCTGCTTCCTCAACTCCGGCTTCATGTCCGCCTTTCTCTGCTCCTCCAGCTTCGCATCCAACACGGTTCCGATACGGGCAGCATAAACAACTCCGAATCTACCGGCCTCCAACTGTTTGCCGGTGATGTACTTGCCAACTTGTTGGTTAGATCCGAGGTGTCGTTGAGGACGAAGCATGATGTCGAAACCTGGAAATCGGGATGTTCGATAACGAAATAAGAAAACTAAATCAGATGCGGGATCCCATATAAAATCACAGTAAGAATTTCAGATCTTGAATCTTTGATAAAATATAAATTTCAGGTCTACTTAGAAAAAAACTCACTTGTGTTGTTCGAATGACGGTCAAAAAGCAAATAAATAATAGTTAGAATTTGAAAAGCGAATGAAGATTGCTTGAAAGCGTATGGATAATTTGCAACGACGATTGCAACGTGTGAATTCTTCCTCAGGAAAATTGAGAGCAACGTGGCAATTTAGAAATCTCCTGCGTGGAAGAGCCAATCTTGTGTCGATTTACACGTTTAAAAGTTTTTCAAAAAAACAATTTTTTTTTGCGAGAGATGTCCAAATAGCCACGTTGTTCTCTGGCCGCTGGGAAGAGTCAGCCACGTGCGGCTCAGTAATATATTTGCTCGAAAGGCAAATGAATAATAGTAAACAACGACGTTTGTGGCACGTAATGAATTCTTCCTCGGGAAAATCTTATGTCAATCAGAGTCCGTGACGAGATGTGACGGTCATTCGAACGTCATCAGATGTTCAGATTTCTCAAACTTAATTTCGACGCAAACAGTCTGTGGATGTTTATGAATTCCCACTTCAGCACCCTAATCATCCACTTCTTTCATTTTTATCGATTACTGAACGGATTCCTTTCCCGTTTACAGATACTTTCTAACGATCTAGATACCAATTTAGTCGTCAGGTTCATTTTTATTAGAATCCATTACACAATAACAAACATCATCTCAGAAGAGGTGTCTCAGTGCCAATCAAAATGCCATAATTTCAGAATTCGAGGGTGTGATGCTTATGGTTGGCTTATGATGTGAGGTCATTGTCACTTCGCGGGCATTTGTCTTTGTTTGACAGTGTAATATAAGGTGGCACTCTATCACTTTATATCAACATTAGGTTCTGCTTTCAGGGTTCCGAAGGCTTTCTGCCTTTGGGTCCTGAAAGTCGGTGTAGCGGTTCTGAATGTTATAGTACTCTTGGTGCGAGACAAACATCTTTATTCAAACAAAGAGTATCACACGGGAGTACGATAAGGCAGACCGACCGACCAAGAGAGGTCGGTAGGAAAGGGTTAAATACAAGTTCTTATCAGGAGGATCCGGGAGCAGGTCATTACATGGAAACTTCTAGAAATGGTTTGACGTCATAAGGAGAAAGACTATTCTAATGACGCACAGGGCCTGACAACAGTATAGTGCCAATTCTCTGAATATTGCCGTATTGCCCTCCTCCCCCTCCTCTGCACAGTCAGTGACCATTCACAACACAACGACTTTTTTCTGCATCCCTCCTAATATCTCTTCTCTCTCAGAATCGTATTTTCTTTCTTCGATATTTCTCTTTTTTCAAATAACTGCTTTACTAGTCTATGAGATTTCAGAATGAATCAACAACGTTTCACATTACTTCGTTTGCCGATAATTGCTGTGGAGGACGTCATCAAAAATTTGAAGGCTGATGATCAGTGAGTTTATATCCTATCTTTGACGAGAACATTTTTGAATCTATTTCAGGTACACCTTTTCCCAAATCACAAAGCGAACTTGTAACATAATGAAGAGTCTTTCACGACGGCTACCACCGTACTTGTTGTTGTTAAACGTTGAATTGGATGAATGTAAATACTTTCTTGGGAAGACCGGAGAAGGTAGCGTGTATTTCTTCAAAGCAGTCGATGCCTATATATCATACACCACGGAATTCGAAGACGTCGCACAAGAGATACGCTGGGATATCGAGGATATTTCCAAAAGTCTTCAACAAACCCAAAATTTCAGTGTCTGTTCAGAAGCTCTGGCAAATGGACCCAATGATTGGTACAGCGGAAGATTTGGGACTGAAACTGGACACTGTCCGTGTAAAGGATCGCGAGGAATATTACTTCGGGGAGTACTATCATACAATCCAAAATTGCAAAGATGCGAAAAGTTTGGAGATCCGCTTTAAGGCTCCGGCTGACTTTCGATTGGAGGAGGACGCCAGATTCAGCTGCGATAGAATTATTCTCCAACGAGCACAGGTTTGATTAATACACTCTCTAATTTTCAAACAGAAAAAGTGACTTTGAATCACTTTTTCAGCTATCCAAAGTTTATGATTTTCCACTGAAAATGACGAAAACGAATATCATTATGGTCGGTACTGTATATTCCATCGAAGTGTGCGTGGACAAACAGATGCAGAGAACGACAACACTTGTGTACAGAGAAGCAGTAAAAAAGGTCACAAGCAAAAGTCAAGAAAAAGAGAAGGTGCGAAGCAGAATAACGGAAACTTCAACGCGTCGAAGCAAAAAAAAAACTGTATTTTTTACCAGATTGCACTATTCGCGATTGAGGGTGTCAAATGGATTTGAAAATTAGTGGTAGGTTTTGAAGTCGAGATCTCAGCAGTTCAAAATACTTTTTTCAGATAATCGATCAGAACACAGAGTAAACAAAGACCTTTATTAAAACCAAGTATATGAAGATCAATCTAGAGTTCGCGCCTGTTCCTTCTTCTTGAATACTTCCCATGAACCGCTCGGATCTTCTTCAATAAAGTCGAAAGTAGTCTCAATTGCTTGGCGAATCGTCTTGAAGGAATTGTTCTTGGGTTGGAGGTACTCTTTGTACACTGCCTCAATGATCCCGACCATGAACCTGTGTCCATTCTCCCTCAAACAATCCTCCGGTCGTTCGAACTGAACATTTCAAATTTCTGCAAAGATAAAAAGCCAGAGAAATCTACTTACCAACATCCTTTTCACCGAAGCTGGTCTGTAGAACCTCTGTCCAATTGTGTTCTTTTTGACTACTCCTTCCTCCATACAGTCCAGCATGGTGATGACAAGACACATGCAGTCGTAGAGACCGGAAGGCTTTCTCTTCTTCTTCATCACATCCGGCGGCGCATAGTCGGTGAACTCGAAGCACAGCGGCATCCTTTGGTCTTCTGGAGTTTCGATAAGCTCCGAAATTCCGCAAGTCCAACAAAATCACTCTTGTTCTCTGAAATTCAAGAAAAGTTTTCAAAATTTTCAGAGGCAGACCAACCATCATGTCCAATGCAATATTGTACGGGCTCACATCCCGATGGATGATCCCCCTCGACGCCACAAACTCCAGAGCAGACACCATTTGCCAGCCAATTCTTCCGACATTTTGAGGAGATGGAAAGGCTTCTGTCTCGTTCAGGTATTGCTGCAAGCTCAGCCCCACTCTCTCGTACGCTGAAATATGTAATTATAGGAAATAAAAGCAAACGAAGAAACTTACCGAGACAGCTGTACAATCCGTGGTCGAAGTGTTCCAGGAAGACGATCACGTTCCGATGCTTCTCGAGATTCTGCGCTCCCTGAAGATGTTGCATCATGGCAATCTCATGAGCAGCATCGAGTGATCTCTGGAAACACTTCAGTGCCACGGTACACTTCTCGTCGAACGGCATCTCCTTTTCCTCTTCCTCATCCTTCTTTCTCTGAGCCTCTTCCTTTTGTCTTTCCTCCTCTTCTTCCTTTTTCCTCTCGTTTCTCTTCTTTTCTTTTTCAGCTTCCTCCTTTTCCTTAGCACCTCCACGTTTCGCCTCATCCTTTTTCCTCGCTTCTTCCTCCTTCTTCTTCTTCAATTTCTTCTCCTTTTCCTCATCCGTTTGTTTCTTGTCCGCCTCGTCTTGCGCCTCCTTCGATGTCGGCCTGTCTCTTGATCTCCAGGTTCTCTTCCAACAAGTTTCCGATTCGGGCTGCGTACACAACTCCGAATCTTCCGGCTCCCAAAAATTTGCCGGTGTAAATTGCTTGAAAGCTAATGAATATGTGAATTGCAACGACGATGCATCGCGTAATGAAGTCTTACTCAGGAAAATCGAGAGCAACGTGGCAATTTAGAAATCTCCTGCATGGAAGAGCCAATCATGTGTCGATTTACACGTTTAAAAGTTTTTCAAAACAAAATTTGTTGTTGCGAGAGATGTCCAAATTGCCACGTTGTTCTCTGGCCGCTGGGAAGAGTCAGCCACGTGCGGCTCAGTAAGATATTTGCTTGAAAGGCAAATGAATAATACGGTAAACAACGACGTTTGTGGCACGCAATGAATTCTTCCTCGAGAAAATCTTATGTCAATCAGAATCCGTAACGAGATGTGACGGTCATTCGTCAACTTTGGGGGACTGTGAAAGGAGATTAAACTTGACCATTTGATCTGAAAATTTTTAGGTGTATACATCAACTCTAGAACTCTAATTTTGTAGTTGACAACTTTTTTGCACGACCTCTTCAAAAGATGTTGTGTCCCTTTAAAATGGAGCGATGCTGAATTTCCGCATTTTGTCCAATTTTCATCGATTTTAGAGTCTTCTGCATTTCACAAGCCATGTCATCTCTAGACGAGGTCGTACAAAAAAGTTGTCAACTACAAAAATGAAGTTCTAAAGTAGATGTATACACCTAAAAAATTTCAGATCAAACGGTCAAGTATAACATCCTTTCCCAGACCCCCAAAGTTGACGTTTTTCAACTGAAAACGCCAAAAGTTTATAGATTATTGGCCGATACTGTATGTTCGAAATTCGTCCGTCCCGCGTCTGTCCTTCGTTCATCTATCCGTCGACCGTCTGTTGGTTCGTCCGTTTGCCCTAATATGGACATTGAACTAAAGCAATTTCGGGTGCCCAGGAAAAGTCGTGTCCATTCTGCCTCAAACAATTCTCCGGACTTTCGAACTGAAAATTTCAAATTTCTTTCAAATTTCTGCAAAGATCAAAAAGCCAGAGAAAACTACTTACTAGCATCCTTTTCACTGAAACTGGTCTGTAGAATCTTTGTCCAACTGTGTTCTTCTTCACGACTCCTTCCTTCATACAGTCCAGCATGGTGATCACAAGACACATGCAGTCGTAAAGACCGGAAGGCTTCTTCTTCTTCTCCATCACGTCCGGCGGCGCATAATCCGAAAACTCAAAGCAGAGCGGCATCCGTTGGTCTTGTGGAGTTTCGATGAGCTCCGAAATTCCGAAGTCAAGGAGAATCACTCTTGTTCTCTGAAATCTATGAAAAGTTTTCAAAATTTTCTGAGGCAGACCAACCATCGAGTCCAGCGCGATGTTGTACGGGCTCACATCCCGATCAATGAGGCCCCTCGACGACACGAACTCCAAAGCAGATACCATTTGCCAGCCGATTCTTCCGACATTTTGAGGACTTGGGAAGGCCTCGGTCTCGTTCAGGTATTGCTGCAAGCTTAGTCCAACTCTCTCATACGCTGAAATATGCAATTATAGAAAAGAAAAGCAAACGAAGAGACTTACCGAGGCAGGTGTACAAACCGTGGTCGAAGGACTCCAAGAGCGTAATGAATTCTTCCTCGGGAAAATCGAGAGCAATGTGGCAATTTAGAAATCTCCTGCATGGAAGAGCCAATCTTGTGTCGATTTACACGTTTAAAAGTTTAAAAAAAAAACAATTTTTTTTTGCGAGAGATGTCCAAATAGCCACGTTGTTCTCTGGCCGCTGGGAGCGATGCTGAATTTCCGCATTTTGTCCAATTTTCATCGATTTTTGAGTCTTCTGCATTTCACGAGCCATGTCATCTCTAGAAGAGGTCGTACAAAAAAGTTGTCGACTACAAAAGTAGAGTTCTAGAGTTGATTTATACACTCAAAAAGTTTCAGATCAAACGGTCAAGTATAACATCCTTTCCCAGACCCCCAAAGTTGACATTTTTCAACTGAAGACGCCAAAAGTTTATAGATTATTGGCCGATACTGTATGTTCGAAATTCGTCCGTCCCGCGTCTGTCCTTCGTTCATCCATCCGGTGACCGTCTGTTGGTTCGTCCGTTTGCCCTAATATGGACATTGAACTAAAGCAATTTCGGGTGCCCAGAAAAAGTCGATGGACGAATTTCTGACGGACGAACGACGGACTTCAAACATCTACCAACATGGAACCCTTTGTGAAAACTGAATTTTCAATGAAATGTAAACATTGAATACTTCATTATAACAACTTTTGAAAAAAAAAATCTACAACTGAAAATCCATGGTTAGTGTTATGAATCGATACCAATAAATCACTGCCTTTCTCCCGGTCCTTTTTTGCTCGATGAGATATGTTGGATGGTTAAGGAGTCTGAAAACATCTACAGTATGCAATCGAGGTCCAACACACAAGCAATCAAGAACTCACCGCCCATCTACAGTAACATGTTGGAGTACTGTACTCTTGATACCCTTCATTATCCCTGCCAATGATAGAGATTGATCGTAGCACTGCAGTTCTGCATACTCCAAAGGGGACCGGGAGTCTACCCATTTTTTAATGAAAGCTCCTAGTTCTAGATTTTTCGAATTACATTCTAGAAGAGTAAACCTTTTGCAATTTATAAATAAATTCACCAAATGCCAAGTGGAGACCCATTTTGAATAGGAGATCCTTAGTCTGTCTAGATTCAAAGGGACTCCTGACTTCTTGGGGTGATAGTAGAATCTAGAAGTTGTCTGACAAGAAATGAACACTTCTGAAGCATAACTACAGTAGTCCAAAACAGACTGAACAATTTCATCTTCGGACTGACTTGAGCTAGCTTCTAGTCGAGCAATTTTCAGGTTCAGAGTATCAATTTTTTGAAGAAGACCGGTGACAAAGATGTGTCTTCGATTTCTGAAATCTATGTACAGCATCGGTTTATGAAACACGTCCGCCAGAAATTCCAGTAGATTTTTGGCATCGTTCTCAAACTTTGTCCACGATACTGTAGGTTTTTTGAAGCTGTGAAGGAGGCGAAGGGATTTCCAAATTTGCGGGAGCTGGTTAGGCGAAATTTCAATTTCTGAATCTCCAACTTTTATGGAAAACTCGAAAGTTTCGACGAAATAAAGAAAAATATAGTATTGGTTCTTGGAGGTGAAGAAGAACCTCATTACTAGCTTGAATTTGGTGGAACAGAGGGAGATGTAGAATCTGAAAAATTTTAGAATTTTGTGATATCAGTATCGTGCAGAATCAAAAAAAGTAAAACTCACTTCTCTTCTAATTCCATAATCTTGAAAATGTCATTCAGAACCAAAGTTGGAAGTCGGAAAAGATGAAATTGTGGGAGAGTCATCTGTGAGCTGTAGAAGGTGTTATTTTGTATTTATACTTTGAAGATCTGTAAATTAAAATCGATCGAGGATTGTAGTTCTTTCCTTCTGTGCCTCTTCTCTCAAGAGTCCTTGTCTAGTCTTGAGAGACAATTCTAGTGACAGCGTCATTGTTGAATAAGTCACAGTGACAACTGACCTTCATTACACGCATCTATGGACAACTCGGTCACAGCGCACTCTTCATTTTATCGACGCCCATCCTCAGTCTTCCAGAACATCTCGCCTAACATCATGCGCTTCCCAATATTCAATCTACCTTCACTTGCTTTAGAAAAAGTTATGAAATTAATGAATCCATATGAGCAGTAAGTTTTCCAAGAAGTTCCAGACTAACAAAATTATTCTCAGAGTCATAATGTGCACCATATCCAAGAAGTCTTACAAAGCGTTCACATTTCTTCTTTTTCGTCACAGAACATTTGAACTTAATGTCGATCTGGCTGAAAATTTGGATATCACTCTCTGCGAGATGGGGTGTAAAAACTATTTTCTGAAGCTGCATTTTAGGCTAGTTGAAGAAGGATATTACATATCTCAGCGGAAAATCATATTTTCTCATCCCGCAAGAATTGTTACATATTTTATGCAAAGCGATTATATGGAGGTATATTCTACGAATATTTCGAGGTCTATCCATCATTTTATTGGATGTTTGGGTGACTTGTTCGATGTTCCACTGATTAGCTTTGATGTTTTGAATGGGTCTTGTTTGGGGCACTTCCCTTGCTTCCTAGGGATTAAAACAAAGTTTGGAAAAATCAAAGTGACGTCAAAAGAAGCAAGCAGTACTGTTAGTCCCTCTAGTCTTACTAATATTCTCAACAAGTGCTATAATGTGTCTGAAATATTCCTCGATATGTATTTGGATCAGTTTCCAGCTCCACAGGATCTTTTTAACGTTAAATGCAATCATTTCAAGTTTGTGGGCATCAAGCTGAACGAGAACTTGATACAGTTCCTGCTCAGCTCTTGTCATAAAGTTTCTATTATTGGAACACATTTCATGGATTATAAACTGATACCTGCACTGCGAAAATGGAGTCAAAGAACGTTCAGTCAGTTGAAACATCTCACTGTCGAAACAAAGTTTGGCAACATTTGCCTGATGTCTATGATGTTTGAGAAGGCAGAACCAGCACCAGACATGAGATGGGTTGAAGAAGTGACTTTTAATGATCGGTGAGTTTATTTCAATGATAGTGTGCTTTTAAATTCATTCGCTAAATTTCAGTGTTTCGAAGTTTCCGAAAAATGCATGCCTTTCGATCAGACAACATAACGGCATGAACTCAGTTCTATATCATCGGGATGAAAAACTTGAGTGGAGAATCGATATTGATGTGAAAGTGTACTTCTGAATTTTGCCGATTTCTTATAATTTTGGTTAAGGAAAGTTCATGTTATTGTTTCTGTGTTTGTGCCCGCAAACGGTTTTGTCTCCTTTAATCCAAGTGACGATTCTAGTGACAGCTGAATTATTGGACAAGTGACAAGTGACATCCATTGTTGTTATGTGAAGACGAATCTATCACGGGTGGCCTCAACTCTACATACATTTAGTCTTCTGGACCATTAAGGTCAGACTATGCCGTTTCCTATATTTCGTCTCCCTTCAGTGGCTCTTCAGGATGTCATAAAGTTGATGTGCCCACAAATTCAGTAAGTTTTATTACAAACTCAAGTGAAGGATTTCGGTCAAAAATTTTCATTGCATCAAAATACGGTAAAATGTGTGTAGATTCCAGAAGTTTAATGAAAGGGTCCAAAATTGCTCCAAAACGCTGAAAATCTGAATTGATAGGCTCCGGCGGCCGTGGGCTAACTCTGTTATTTTGTCTTCCATTGGCCTCGGCCATATTTTTGGTGATTTCTGTTTGGATCTGAATCTGATTTCTCAAATTGACAAGAAAAACACAAGATAATCTAAGACGATGGAAGAGAAAATTCCAGAGTTAGGCCACGACCACCTGAGGCAGCTTCAGTCCAAAAATCGTATTTTCAGAGCGGGGTTTTCTGGAGCTATTTTTGCGCTTTTTGTTGTGATATTCAGAATCAACATTTTTTCATATTTCTAAGCAATTCAAAAACTTTAATTCGAATCTTCCTTTAAGCTAGAAGCGTGAAAGCCATAGTCAAAGTATCGATCCCAAAAATATCGCTTTTTCAGATTCCTGCTTTCCACGATTTCCAGAAAATCTGACACCGTTGTCAAATTTTACCAATCCCGCAAACAAAACTTTGATCTTAAAATCGAACTATCCGACAGCATCGTGGTCTCCCTCTTTGAAAAACCTTCGGATGGAGTTTGCATTTATTGCGACACCAAACTAAAATTCGAAATGCTTTGTTATTATGATGGTATCGAAAAACGAAGCCTCAAAAATTGGAATATTCGTGAGGGAGTATCTCTTCTTTTGAAAGTTGACCCAATGCAAAATTTGGTTTTGATCTACTCAAAACACTGTGCTCCAGACCTCCGATTCCTCATCACAAATCTAAGTGATTTATTCCGAATTCCATCGATTTCCTTTCACTTCAAAGCCTACTGTGACACTTTCATAAATAGCTTTTTCACTTATTTTCTTGAAGAAAAGAATTTGAAGCTTGACAGAATCACAGTGAGGTCTGCTAAATCCTTGACTCCTGAAAATCTAGCTGCTATTCTAAACGGATGTCGTGCTGCCTCTGATTTAAACCTTGATTTCAATTTGACAAAGTTTGAAAATCTTTTTCTGGATCAGAACATTCCAGGACAACAAGAGTTCCATCCCGTCCAGTATGATCATTTGATTATCAATCACTATTTACATAACACAAGTCATATCGAATCGTTGTTGGGTTGCCGAAAAGTGACATTTTTGGGAACGGCGTCCATGCAAATGGGGGTGGTACCACTACTAGAAAAATGGACGGATGGCTCACAGATCAGCATGTTGACCATTGAAACGAGCATTCTCTATATTACCACTATATTCGGATGTATGAACGTCTCGTCTGTGATAAAACAAACAATTCGTCCCAGATGGGTTATGGAAGCAACGATTGAAGATAAGTACGTTTTTTTGTATTTTTGTGACCTGCCTATTCTTTAATTTTCAGAGTTCACAAGTTCTCAAAACAAACTTGTTTCTCGATCTACCAGCAAGATGGAACAGAGGGGATCGGGTATTTCAAGAAGGGGAAATTCGTGTTGAGAACGGATTTTCGTGATGTGGTTTATGCAGATTATTGATAAAAAGTTTGCGGTTAATCATTGTTTGATGTTTTTCAAATGAACAAATGTTTTTTCTTTTTGGGACCATGTAGTTCGCATGCAGAGGATATATCATCAAACATTTTTTCGGTACAGCGAGAAAACGCGCTTTGTTGCACTCTCAATTTGGCAGCATGCCGGCTATTACGCAGTTAACACGCAACGCGACACGCGACGCGCCTGTAAAATTGCGCGCGAATTCAAATCGATGTACCGCTCTGCGGCCCTTTGAACCTACAACAGTTAATCCTTTCCCAGGACAGTTGGATCAATACATCGTTTCTGTTGGTGTGCACCCTTGAGGTCTTTGCACGCCCAAATCGATTAGTCTCCCGTTTTCTCATTCCTCAAAGTCTTCTTTATTTGTGCCCCTACGACGTCATTTTCAACGAATATTGCATTCACACGATGACCACTTCCATGCTGTCTCAAATCACTTTCCCATTGTTCCAACTTCCTTTACTAGCTTGGGAGGAAGTTCTGAAGTGCATGTCTTATCTAGAACAGTAAGTTACACTTTTGTCATTTTCTAACAACTGAATGGGTTGTTCCATCTCGCCTCTCATAAGACTCAACGTTTATTAAGTGGTTAGAAATTTCATATGTGGAAGGTAATAGGTTTATGAGTACTGGTTAGGTAATGCGTCATATTAGAGAAGGGGCGGAGCCAAGTCTCTTCTGTCTCTTGATGACAAGGAACCAAGAGGAGAGGAACAAGACTCGAGCTTGAGCAAGGATCCGTCCCGTTCACCCAACATTGAATTCCTTTTCAGGTACAAATTCTCAAGTACATCCGAGAAATCTTTCAACGTCATGCGAACATTTCTCGCCCGATACCAAATACCGTTCCAATTAGATATCGAATTTTCTGACCAGGTTGTGATGCGCTTGAGTACCAAAAAACTCGGATTAAAAATCGATTTCAAACGGAATGAAAAAGAAATTTGCTGGGTTAAATTGTATACCAGAACCCTGTCAGAGCTCTTTAAAATATCTGAGGTTTTTCTGAAAATTGAGCAGACACCTAGCTCATCAATTTGTGATATACTCAATTTAATGGAAATCTTGAATTTGAAAATAGAGTATTCGGAAGTGGCGTTGAACGATGAAGACAACCTAAAAACATTTCTCAATTCAAGCAGAAATGTTAAAACCTTGAAGCTTGTTTGCCATCAGGGATTTGATTTTGACACCAAGACATACTCTCAGTTCCAATTCGAACATTTGTCAATACCCAAAGCACATTGGGTTACTGTGAGTCACTTCAATCAATTGTTCATCGATTGCAAATCAATTAATCTGGATGGTTGTGATTTCAAGTGTTTCCATTTGAAATCGATCTTGAGACGATGGATGAAAGGATCTCGGCTGGAGCAGATTGCTATAACATACAAAGGAATCTTGTTCAGACTTCTTTTTGATGATATCCCGGCGACACCCGTTTACAAGGTTACCATTCGAGAACAGTGAGTATTCATTTGACGTGCACAATCATTAATTTTTGTTCAGGGTTTGCAATTATGGAGAAGGACAATGCTACTTGATTCAGCAGACGAACGGAACCCAAGCTGTAGTCTCAAACTACAACAAAATGTTCTTTCTAAACACCAAGTTTCAATTGTGATTCATTTAGAGATTTCGTTTTTTGTTGGTGTGTAAATGAAGATTCATTTGATTATTAAATTTTTGGGAATATCAAAACGGAGTCAGATTATTCTCTTAATTATCATACGGCACCCAGTAGTCAATAGCGGAGCTGAAGTGCACATTGATTCATTTTTGTAAATCACATCATCACTCACTTTTTGACATATCCCCTAATTTGAAGACGTCTAGTTCTACTATCCGTATAGTTGTAAGTCAGTCTCATGTTGTACACACCACTCGATAGAAATAGATAACCACCGACGTGATTACCGTATCTCTGAAATTACGAAATAATGAAATAGTGAGGTTGCAAACTTACCGTTCCAGAATTCGATCCGTTGGTGACTCCAAGTTGGGAAGTTGATCCAAAAGCATCCGTGGCCTTCAAAAGTGAAACTTGGACAACATCAGTCGGTTCTCAAAATAGTTGTTCTATGGTCATCCGAATAATTAGAGATACCATTATCTTGAATTGTCATTGTAAACCAGTAAGCATCTTGGGCAGAAATATTAAACATAGGAAGAGTTATGGATCCTTTCCCAGAAACTTCTGGATTCACAGCATAGAGTAGGTACGGGTTAAAACAAGCGGGAACATATTGTAGAGCCTGGAAGAGTTTTTATCAACTACAGTGAAAAATCCTACCACAGGAATCTGATCATCATCATCAAAAGCGCAGAATCCATTGGTCCGAGTGGCAAAGTCATACAAAATTTCTGAACTCTCTCCGCCGGATGGTGTTCTGGATACCATGAATGTCATCGTGATATGATACTTTCGAAGTTTTGCGACCAAATTAGAAATGTCGGTGGTATTTGGGTACCGTTTCACCAGAATAAACAATTTGGATCCACAAATAGGAACTTGAGAGACTTGGAGATAACGATTTATCATTTGGAACACGTCACTTCCAGTTTGATTATTGGGAAATCCAAGAGTTGGGTCGGGTTGATGAGAGAGGACAGAGTTGTAGACATCTCTAGAAATCATCAGTTTGTGTAAAAGTATCCTTGGCTTTGGCTGCGGACCAGGCATTAGACCTGACGCCTTCGTTTTCCGCTTCAATTATGAAAATGGATAAGAATAATTAAGATTAGCTAGTCAGACCCTAAATTTAAAAATATGAAAATTTAGTTAACAATTGAAAGAATGGACAAATTTGCTCTACTGCACACAACGACTTACTGTGTATTATTATAAAACTCAAAATCACCATCCTGTCTTGTATCAAACCGAATGTTCCCAAAATATGCATAATGCGATGAAACTGGGAAACTTGCGAAATAATGTGCAGCTTCGTTGACAATAGTGGAGTTCATATCATTGGAATATGCATATAGAAACGTGGCTGGCGATTGAGGAGTGCATGAAACTGAAGCATCTGGAAAAATTGAGAAATTTGTACCGTCTGAAATCTGAAAATTTGGATTAGTAGTTTTGGTGTTTTTGGCTTTTCTGTGTGTTAGTTTTGTGGATCACGAGGGGAAGGGAGTAGACATTTAGGGGAATGAAAAAGGTGTACTCAAAATTTTTAATCACATTTTTTATCACTTTCTCCATCAAAAATTGTACCGAACTGATAAGAAATCACATTACTATTCCTCTCTAACATTCCCAAAACACATCATTCCAAAAAAAATTAGATACCTCAACTATGAACCAAAAATCAATAAAATAATAATTTTCAGGGACCCTCCATTTTTCCATGTGTCCCATAATTCTTTTTCAGAAGCAGGACCTTGTTCTCCGACCGATCCAACTACTTTTCTATTTGCTTATTCAAATGATTTGGATCCAAAAATTGTGTCCTATGTGGCGGATTATACGGCTAAAATTTCATTCGGCCAGAAGTATAGTCTATTTGGAAACGTTAGATTTGATGTGAAGGAAAAGGAGTATATATCATTTTCTGGCGAATTTCAGTAAGTTTCCTGTTTACCTCCAATATTTTTTAAATAACTTTGTCAACAAGAAAGTTAACATGATTACTACTGAAACGTTTAGAGAAATAACATAAGCATTCCAAAAATGAATTGTTGTCGGTCCAGAATACTTCTTGATATAGGTCCAAATTAAAACAGGACTTTCGTTTTGACTGAAGCTATTGACTATTTTGGCCACTACATATACCAATTCATAAAATCATTTCAATTCCCCAAGATATAAAATTCTTCTTGATCTTTGTAACCTCGCAATCATTCAGATACACCCAGATGGACATCCACTCCAGGCTACCCAACGCTACTCTTGGATTTCCCGACTCCAATTGCGGAAGTGATGTTTTGGAAACTATGGAAAAATTCCTAGATAATCCTGATGTCACACTTTGTGGCTCCAAAATGTTCATTCTTTTGAAAAGGTCCCCAAATCAAACTGATATACCAACACGTTTAGTCCAAAAGCTTCAAAAATTTCATTCCACATTTACCGTATTGGCTTCTGATACTCCGTCGGGGGGAACAAACCCAAAACTTATGTATGAGTTGGCTAGCTTGACTCAAGGGTTTTGTGCTTTCGATGATGACAACACATTTTATACGGTAACAGGAATGCTTTCTAATGCAGTAAGTACAACATTGCTTCAGAGTATTGGCTACATACCAATGAGTGGGACTCGTTACTTACTGTATGCACAAGATCCAGAAGTTTCTGGTCAAGGGTCTCGAGATTTGCCGCCATTGGTTGTACCGGCCAACTGTAACTGCTGGTTTGAAATGGCCATTGAAGATAGTGGTATCATTCAAGTCTAGGAGTTCGAAGATCGAAAAGATTCAAAGTTTCAGGATCGACAGCGTCTGTCCAAAAAGCAATGTTAAACTGGTTCAATTCTTCGTCCCCACCTGAAACTTTTGGAATCCCTGGGAGCAAAGGAACCGGATTGGTAAACTTCCCAATATTATTTCATCCAGTTAAAAAAAATATTTTTTAGTTCACAGGGAACCATTTAGGCAGTTGGGAGGCCTTGAACCAAACTGTCTACAGTGTATTTCTGGATTTCGAGTATTCGGATGCAAGATCGCGGAGAGTTCAAATTCGGGTTTACCAGAATGAGTGAGGTCTAGATATTTAAAATGGAACACCTAATTTTTGTATTTCAGCCCAGTGGACTACTGGATTCCATACGATGATTGAAAATGAAATAACTTACTAATTCGAATTATTATTATGACAGTAATTGATAAAACTTTTTCTCGGTCAGTTCCAAACAAAACAGTTTCAAAATACACAAATAACAATTTTATTTCATAGAAACTTATAACAATTTGAATGACCACGAATTCCAATGGATGTCCATTTCTGCCCGTTTCCCATCAGCTCGTCTCAAACGAAATGTGGAAGAGTCTCTGAAAACATATTTACTGAAATCTTCGGTTAATTTCTCTAAATAACTTACACTTCTACTCCGTCTAATTTTCTCAATTCTGAATCTAACTCGGTCTCAATCTTTTTGTGATTTATATCATCTCTAGGTAGATAGATTTCTAGGTTTCGATTCTCAAGTTTCCCAGCCAGCCATGATTTCGCGAAATGAGTAATGTCCGAAGCTTGAATATGATGAACTTTCAGCTTTCTATGGCTAAACTTTAGATTTTCACATTTCATACTTTGCAAGGACTCCTTCGACAGCCAAGGTGCGGCGCCTAGATCCATTTCTCGATGCTTCAGTTGAAAAGTTTCAAAATCGGTTGTCTCAATTTGAATTTCATCTAGCCTGAACACATCAGCTTCGATTCCTTCAAAAATAAGTTTTGCATTTTCAACGCTCAACTTTTGATGGGTTAGTTTGAAAGTTTCAAACTTTCTCGTATGCTCAAAAATCGATTTAATGAATAGATTAGAGCAGAAATCAAACTTTTCCGGCTTGCAAATATTAAAAACGAATTTGGTGAGAGCCTCAAAAAGTCGGAGGTTTTTCGAATCACTAGAACCACATTGAAAAGCGAAAATGTGTCCATTTCTGGAGATTTTAGTCTTCTGGTCGTTAATCAATACTTGAGACAATACGAATTTTGAAAAGACTTGAGAAGCAAGTTTCAAAATAATCTTGGGTTGATCCTTCTGAATTATATGGATCACAAAGTGACCTGGGGCAGCGACAATCCATTTAAGTTTTTGAATCGAGTAGTTTAGAAATACAATAGCGGAATTTATCTGTGGGGACATCAAAGTGATGGTGAGTCTAAAAAAATGGGGATGTTAACATACAACATTTTTCGAAACATTTACAAATCCTTCAAATCCATGTGACTTGCGATGACTCGAAGTGGAAGGTAGGGTAATTTGGAGAATTTTCCAGAAGTTACTGTCATTTTTGAGGAGGGAGCCTGAAGTTTGAAAAATTTAGTGAAGAACGAGGTCCAAGTCTCATAAACGTAATTCAGTCAAAAAGAGACTCTCAATAATCAATAACAAAATTGGATAGATAGAGGAAGAGAGTGATTGCTAGCTGTCTTGAGATACCTGAAAAGTTCGATAGAGAGAATCGATTTAAAAGAATAATTCCAAAAACCAAAAAACAATGACACAAGGGAAAGATAGAGGGGGAGGGGGAGTACTGGTTGTGTGGTTGATCGATTCATTTCGACAAGTGCAATGGAGCGCGATTGCGAAAGTTTGCGACAATCCAGAACTGTAATTTTGAATAACACAATAGCCGAAGTTGAACTAACAACAAAATGCTTTATTCGAGAAAAAATAAAAATAAAACCACCCTAAGAATAATTGTAAAAATATACCACCGATTTCTTTTATTTGAACTTTCCTAAATTAATTTATGTACTTTTTGAAACGATGAGCAACAATATTGGGCTCTGGGACATTTCGCTACTAGTAATATTACAACTCACTTGGATTGCACAACCACGTCAATTCGCAATTAAGACAATTCGAAACTAGACGTTTCGCAATTAGTCGTTTACATTTAAAACATTTCTATTTAACCGAAATATCAAAGTTACAAAATGACTGGTTGCAAAATGTCCTGGAGCCCAATCGAATCAAAAATCAACGATTTACAATACGGAAAACGTCCACATCGATGATATGACGTTTGTTCGCGCCTGCTTCCCACCATCTTGTGTCAAAATCATTTGCTCTCCTCTGAAAATGGTTTCAATCAAAACTTATCCAAGTTTTTTTTTTTTGCAAACTTACACTTCGACGCCACCCAGCTTTCTCAATTCGGAATCCACCTCAACCCTAATTTTGTATAACTCCTCTCTTGGCTGGTAAATTCGCGGTAGATAGATTTCGATCTTTTTCAGATTTTCGAATTCTCCAGAAAGCCACGATTTTGCAACATGAACAATGTCAGAAGATTGAATATGATGAGCTTTTAGCTTGTTTTGATTATACTTCAGAATTTCACATGTAATATTTTTAAAAGATTCACTTGACAACCAAGGGGCGTCACCCAGATCCATTTCGCGATGTTTCAGTTGGAAAACTTGGAAATCTTGAGTGTAAATCTGAATTCCTTCTAGCTTGAAGATGTCAGCTTCGATTCCTTCAAAAATCAGTTTTGCACATTCAATGTCCAATTTTTGATGGCTCAGTTTGAAAGTTTCAAACTTTCTCGTATGGTCAAAAATCGATCCAATGTACAAATTTGAGCAGAAATCAAATGTTTCCGGTTTGCAAATTTTCAAAAGGAATTCGGTGAAAGCTTCAAAAACTCGAGGTTTTTCCAAATCCGATGATCCACATCTCAATACAAAAGATTGGCCAATTCTAGAGATTTCAATCTTTAGCCCGTCTACCAGTACTCCAGACGATACGAATTTTAAAGAGCAAACTTGAAGAACAAACTTCAAAATAATGTCGGGTTGATTTTGTTGAATTATACGGATTACAAAGTGACCAGGTGCACTGATGATCCATTTAAGTTTTAGGACGGGGTAGTTTAGGAAACCGACTGCGTAATTGAATTTTGGCGACATCAAGCTGAGAGTTAGTCTGGAAACAATATTTTCATGGCATTTTCTCTCAGAATACTCACAAATCCGTCAAATCCATCAGACTTGCGATTCCGCGAAGTGCAAGGTGAGGGAGTTTAGAGAATCTTCCAGGAGTTACGCTCATTTTTGGAGGAAACCTGAAGTTAGAAAATATGAATTCTTCTAGGATAGTCTGAAAAAGAAAATCGGCTTCGGGACATTTCGCAACTACGACAATTCGCAAACAAGACATTTTGAAACTGGACGTTTCGCAACTCTATAAACTAGCCCACTTTACGTTCATCAAGATTGTATGGGGTTGAAGGTCTTGTGAACTATTCCAGGTTATAATCTACATTTGAAAATTTGTGATTTTAAAGAGAACTTTTTACAAAGGTCCTGGATTTCTTGGTTTCGAAACAACGTGGTGCGATTGTGGGGGTTGCGAAATTACCGGTTGCAAAATGTCGTAGTTGCGAAATGTCTGGGAGCCAGAAAATCAACTCAAAAAAATTCTAAAAGTCGATAACAAAAGGGAGGTAAAGAGGAAGAGGGGCTGCCTTGGGATAGATGTTGCGGTCAGACTATTGATTTCGGCAAGTTTAATAGAGCGCATTTGCATAATCTTGTGAGAAAATTTTGAAATCAACGATCAATTTCAAACGCACAAGGCAGAGTTAATGAAAACTTTTATTCAAGAAAAAATACAAGGCAAAAATTCATTAGATTTTAAAAAAGAACTCTAAAAACAAGTAAATTTTATTCCATTTATATTCACTCCAACTTAGCTACAGTACACCACAAAATCAAAACTCAACAAATCACAAAATGTAAAACAACAATATAGATGTACCGTATTTCAATTGTGCCTTCTTTCCATTTGAGCGAGTCAAAATGAATTTTCCCTCTCTGAAAATGGTTTTTTTATAATTGAAACTCATCTAAATTATTATTTAATAGCACTTACCTTTTAATTTCATCCAATCTTCCTAAATCAACCTCATGGAACATTTTGTATTCGAAATCCGGTATTTCCCCTTTGGGGTATTCAACATCGGGTAGATCAATTCTTAGCTCTTTCAGATTCTCGAGCTCTCCAGAAAGCCAGGATTTTGTGAAATGGATAATATCAGTGGATTGAATTTGACGAGTTTCCGAATGTCTTTGACTATACTTCAGATTTTCACATTTCATATTTTTCAAGGATTCACCAGATAGCCAAGGGGCGGATCCTAAATCCATATCTCGAAGTTTTAGTTGGAAAACTTGGAATTCGTGAGTACAGATTTGAATTTTATCTAGCCTGAAGACATCAACTTCGATTCCTTCAAAAATGAGTTTTGCATTTTCAACGCTCAACTTTTGATGGGTTAGTTTGAAAGTTTCAAACTTTCTCGTGTGCTCAAAAATCGATCCAATGAATAAATTAGAGCAAAAATCAAATATTCCCGGCTTACAAATGCGCATCAGGAAGTTGGCGAGAGCCTCAAAAAGTTGGAGCCTTTCTGAATCTAAAGAACCACATTGAAATCCAAAAATGTCTCCATTTCTGGAGATTTCAGTCTTCTGGTCGTTTATCAATACTCGAGACGATGCAAATTTCGATGCGATCTCCGGAGAAAGTTTCAGAATAATCTTGGGTTGATCCCTCTGGATTATATGGATCACAAAGTGTCCTGGGGCAGCGACAATCCATTTAAGTGTTTGAATCGAGTAGTTTAGAAATACAACGGCACAATTGATTTGTTGGGACATCAGAGTGATGGTGAGTCTAAAAAAATGGGGATGTTAACATACAACATTTTTCGAAACACTTACAAATCTTTCAAATCCATGTGACTTGCGATTACTCGAAGAGGAAGATAGGGTAATTTTGAGAACTTTCCAGAAGTTACTGTCATTTTTGAGTAGGAAATCTGAAGTTTGAAACATTGAAGAAAGATGCCCTAGTCTCAAAAACAAAATCCATTCAAAAGAAGAATCCCAAAAATCAATAACAAAGATGGACAGATAGAGAAAGATAGTGAGTGCTGGCTGTCTTGAGGTAACTGTTGCGGTCGGACTATTGATTTCGACAAGTTCGATAGAGCGCAGTAGCATAATATTGTAAGAAAATTTTGTAATCAGCGATCACCGTCACTGTGAGAAACTGGAACACAACTACCGCGGGTTGCACAGTAGTGGGCTTGTTGCTTAAATCCCGTCTCTTGGCGACGTTTTTTGAAGATACAATAGTCGTTCTTGACGGAAGTTCAATAGAGCGCATTTGCATAATATTGTGAAAAAGCTTTCAAATTTATCGTTATTGTAATAAAACACATATGAGCCAAGATTCACCAACAATTCTTTATTCAAACTAAAAAGTTGAACACAAAAAATTATCTCGCTCTAAAAATGAATTGTGAGAAAAACAGTACTATTTCTCCGATTTCAACTCCCTCCAGCTCGGCTACTTCCTGAGTAACCTGATTTTTCATTCCCTCAAATTCTCTGTAAGTATTTTCGAAAATCGGTAAGACTATTTCAAGAGATTTCAGATTTCTCAATTCTGTTCCATGCATCCAAGATCTGATAAGTGGTAGCACATCAGAAGCCTTAATGTATTCGAAATTGAGATTCCGCTGATTATACTTCAAATTCTGACATTTCATCGTTTTCAGGGACTCTTTGGAGAGCCAAAGGGCGATGCCTAGATCCATTTCTCGATGTTTCAATTGAAAAATTTGGAAGTCTCGAGTCTCCACATTGACATTTTCGAGCTTAAAGGAATCCACCTCGATACCTTCAAACAGGAATTTCGCACTTTCAATGCTCAAATTTTGTTGTCTCAATTTGAAAATCTCAAACTTTTGGGTATGCTCGAAAACTGATTTCCAGAGCAGATTCGAGTCGAAGCTGAACATTTCAGGTTTGCAAATTCTCAAAAGAAAGTTAGTGAGAGCTTCGAATAGTTGAATTCTTTCTGAAGTCAAGTTTCCAGATTTTAACGAAAACATTTGATTGACTCTAGAAATTTCGATCTTCTGACCAGTCAGTAGAACTTGAGAAGATACGAACTTGGCCAAAACTTGAGGGGAAAGTCTTAATATAATTTTGGAAAGGCCTCTCTGGGTTAGATGGATTACGAAGTATCCTGGAGCGCAGATGATCCATTTGAACTCTGCGATATGGTAGTTAAGGGAACCAACGGCGCAATTGAAATATGGAGAAATCAAGGAGAGGGTTAGGCTGTAAAAATATTTGTTTTTGTGATTCCACAAAAGAAACACTTACACCCCTTTCAAATCCATATGACTTGCAATTAATCGAAGTGGAAGCATTGGTAGCTTTGAGAACTTTCCTGGTTGGGCGGTCATTCTTGGCTGGGAGAATCTGAGAAGAAACGAAACTAGAGAGATAAAATTTTTAATAAAAGTTAAAGAAAGGCTGCAGGACATTTCGCAACCGGTTATTTCGCAACTAAGACGGTTTACCACATGTTGAAATTTCATTGAGAGTTTTTTCAAAGTTTATCAACTGCGGAAAAACTCACTCGTGGCATTTTACTGCCATTTTTTACTGTGAGAAAGTTTTCAAAATTTACAACTGCGGAAAAACTGGCGAAACGTCATAGTTGCGAAATGACCGGTTGCAAAATGTCCCGGAGCCCCAAAAACACAAAAAAAATTCAGAAGAAAAAATTGTAAGTGTCAGAGGGAGAGACAGTAAGAATTTGAAGATTTATCGATTTTAAGGTCCTTATAACACGCTGTATACATATACGGTGCCCTGTCAAAAGACGGACGCAATGCATTAGGAGGTTGCTCCTGGGAATCTGAAAAAGAAGACATCGAACGACCCCGCTTTAGCTAGAATCATTTGATTTTGTGAGGATTCTTTACTAAAATCCAAAAAATCAGATGAAACAACAAGTTTCTAAAACCTTCTCGTTCTGCAAAATCATTGAACTCTTGATAAACAATTTGTATGTTGTTTGGCCCAATGCAGTCATTAGCAGTTGCCATCAGCATATCATAAATATTCATGTCAAAAATAGCAATAAAATGAAAACGGCTTGCCCTTGTTTAACTATCATTTGATACCGGAAAAGTTATAATGAAAACCATTCTTATTTTGCTGCTAACTATTCTATCTTATTCAGATGCCTGCTTGAAGATTGGATATTCTGTTCCACGTGAGCTCTCTGAACCCCACTAAAATAAACTAGAAGATTTCAGCTAGCTGTGCTTGCAAAGCTTTGGGATTCGATAGTTCTAACCTTGGAAATTATGTGAAGTCTTCAAGTCAATACTATCAAAAATTGACATCAGGGACACTCAAGGATCCTACTATTTCAATCGATGACTGTTCGCTTACCATGTTTTGTGAAGGAAGTGCGGAGTTATTTGTATTTGACACGGAGAAGGAGCAATATGTCAGATACCGTTTTTGTTCTGAAATATACTCTGTGATTTTCAGATCGGTGAATATCAACTAGATGGATTCTGTAACCCTTATGGACAAACGTGGCAAGTTTCTGTTGACGATGGTCTCCAGTCTTTTGCGCAACTCAATGGAGTGTGCCTCCAGAAACCCGAGCCAGAAGTGAAGTGCTCTCCATTAGATAATGCGACATTCTTATTTGCCCAGTCGAATGATGCATGGATGCCAGATGCTCAAGGCCACATGAAGTATCTGCTGAGAGAGTCTGTTAGCTCAAACCACGTAGACAATACAAGATTCCAAACTGTAGCTTATGTACGATATGATTTGAAGAACGAGGATGAGATAGTGTACTTCAATGGATGGAAGTAAATGGATCTTTAATATGCCAAATATTATTCAAGTTTTTAGAGAGGCGGAGAATATAATGCCACTCATTGAAAGAGAAGGAGGTCTCAGTATGGAGGAAGGTAGTGATGTGTTTCGGATGATTGAGAGATTCATTGACACCTCTCCACATACTGTCTGCGGATCCTATATACAAATTATTATGGGAAGGCATCCAAAGGAAACTGAAATTTCTGATCTGGTGAAGAAAGTTCGGAAATATCGGATCTACTTGGCGATTCATCTAAATAACGGACCGCCTGAAATAGAAGGAACACATCCGGAGACAATGTACGATTTGGCTATTCAGACTAACGGATTCTGTGGATATGGAACTACTGATGTAAGTTTGCCGGGGTTTACGGTATGGGATGTTTTATTCCTAGGCTATTGTAAGGTTGTGAAACGGGGAACTTCGGTCAAGGGTGGAAAATCGTGAGTGTTACTTTACTTATCGATTTCTAACTTTTTTGATAGTCTCCCGACCACATTAAAATTTTGCATGCGTGATGAGAAAACCTTCAGAAATGAGTCCGTAGTTTTGTGAGAATTAGAATCCACTCATTGCTCCAGAATTCTACAGTACCGGACAAAAAGCTATGAACTTTTGCTGTTTTCAGTTGAAAAACGTCAACTTTTGCGGTATGGGAAAGTATGTTAAACTTGACCATTTGATGTGAAACTTTGTGGGTGTATACATCTACTCTAGAACTCTATTTTTGTAGTTGACAACTTTTTTGTACGACCTCTTCTAGAGATGTTGTGTCCCTTTAAAGTGGGGCGATGCTAAATATCCGCATTTTTAGTGCAATTTTCACCGTTTTTAGTGTCTTCCTCATTTCACGAGCCATATCATTTCTAGAAGAGTTCGTACAAAAAAATTGCCAACTACAAAAAGAGAGTTCTAGAGTTGATGTATACGCCCAAAAAGTTTCAAATCAAACGGTCAAATTTAACGTCTTTTCTGAGACCTCAAAGTTGACGTTTTCAACTGAAAACCCCAAAAGTTCATAGCTTTTTGTCCGGCACTGTATGTGAGGTAAGCGTCACTCGACAATGAAAGAAACGCTTCCAAAAATTAATGAATCTCTTCAGTATAATCAACGAAATTTCTCGATGCATGGAGCACACAAAACCAAGAGTAGCGCTGGTTCAAGAATATTCGACTCAAACTTGAATTTTTATTAAGATAGTCTCATTACGCATGCGAAAGTTCAAAATGGTCGGCCCATTGGCACTAAAACCAGCTCTTTAAAAAAAAGCTGGTTTTGATGTCAGCTGCCTACGGCCCTGATTTTTATTGCCTTCGCTATGAGTGCTCTGCTTTGATATCAAGTATTTTCAGTATGGATGGGACCAACCGGATGTGTTCACTTCTTGCCTTGTGTACTCAAAAAACCAGTTCCTTCCCGCTGGCACTGGTTCCATCATTCTACCACCCATGAACATCCTCGTGTTCGATCGTTGTAACATCTATCTTGCTCTTCAAGGACCCTGTGAGCCACACTTTCCAAAAATCGTATGCAAATATGGGTTACAGGGTCATTCAAGGAGTCATTCAAAAGTATGAATCTGAAATGGTACAATGCTGAGTTAGATTTGTTCCGAAATTACGAAACAACGAGGGAGGCGATTCAAGCGCTTCATGTATTCGCAGTCGTTTATTGTCTCCAGATTTGCTATTATTTTTCAGGGACGAACCAACACAGGTACTTATTTATTTTTGGAAAAAGGTGTATACAATTTGACATTGGATTACAATTATTCTTCGTTTGATACGATGTTGATTAGAGTCCTGTGTGAGAATCCGTAAGAGTTTTGAAAGGGTAAAGATAACAGTTCATGGGTGTTTTTCAGAGACCATTTGGAGTATGGATGGCTTCCGTTTGATGATTGATGCATTGGAAAAGTCTCTTTTTAAAAATAAACGTTGAATAACTCAATAAAAGCAAAAAAGCAGTTGAAAACACTATATTCACTGATTCATTAAAGTCATGAATAAGAGTTCAATCAAATGAAAAAGTGCACTGCCAGAATTCCAGTAATGACGAAGAAGAAGTTTTGAACTCTCGAAAATCCTTCATTTTTGGCAAGAGATTCATCCTTGGAATTCGACTCGTTCTGAATAGGACTCCCATTTTCGTTGGGATACTCATTTGTGCTAGATAATCCATTTTTAATCGAGGACTCATCCTTCGCAGCAGGCCCTTTTTTGGCGAAAAATTTTTAAAAAATGAATTGTTTTTCTCGACAAGTATCTCTATTGAAAATCCATCGACTACGTATTACAGTTGCTGTTTAGTAGGACAATTTTTCTCGCCGAATTTTTTTTGGAAACGATCAAACCATACTAGATCATGCTTCTGAGAAACATTTTTTGTCATTAGAACTTTGAATTGTTTCCCCACCCATTCGTCCACACCGGCCGATTTTCGATGCTTGTTCACATAATTGATTCAAGCATTCTCGTCATCCTCACAGGTTTTTTTTCTGAACATCTGAAACTCAAAATTCTCCAATTTCCAATCCTCGGAATCTCCGAATCCCCTGGTTCCCTAAATTTCGATTTTTCGAATTTCTCTGTGTTTTTATCTGCTTTTTAATTAGATTTTTTATTCAATAAATTTCAAAACACTCATGATCTTTTTATTTTGATCGGAATTCTGAAATTATTTCAATGCTTTCCAATAAACTAAATTTAAAAAATCGCCAAAATTCCGAAATCTGTGCATTCTGACGTGATGGTGTTTACACCGAATACGCGTCATTTGACGACAAAATTTTTTCAATCAATTTTTTTTTGCTATTTTTCCGCTATTTTTACGAGTTTTTCTGCGGTTTTTCTCGCAGAAAAACATAGCAATAATAACAGAAAAATTTTTCAGCAAAAAAATGACACCCCCACCACCGCAACCAGCGAAACGACGACTCGTCTTCGACACCGCGCCAGCAGATGTCACCAAAAACATCGAGACAGATCCCAATTTTCCGAGACAAGTAGGTGAAAAAAGGTGAAGAAATTTAAATAATAAGATAGTTTTTAAGTGGAAAATCGCTGGCGACGACATCGACGCGCGCGTTCAGAAGTTGCGAGACGCGATGCGTGCTCAAGGCCATAATCCGGCTCAGAACGCTCTTGTGGATCCGAGTTCCAAATTTCGCACAGGTTTTGTTTTAGGTCTTAAATAAAAAATTGAAAACATTTTTCTTCAGAATACCGCCGAATTCTCACCGCCCACTCGATCATCAAGGACGCTATTCTTCTGAAGCACAAGGAGATTAAATGGTGTTAGTAGGGCCCTATCATTGAAGAAAAAATTTCAATAAGTTTTTTTTCATTTTTCAACTTTGAATTTCAGTCAAAAACGCGACGAAAATGATGACCAACGACATCGATGCTCTTCACAATCGACGTGATCATTTGGACAAGAAGGTTGAGGAGCTCAAGGAGCAATTGGACAGTCTGGAGTACGGAATTTTTTGGAAATTTCGCAAAATTTGATCTAAACACTTTCTTCCTTCAAGAGGACTACACGGCGGCTTTCCCTCCTCTGCCACTCTGGTTCTTTATCATCGCCCTCTGCCTCCTCTCTTGTCTTTGGCAGTGTGGCGCAGGGGCTAGTGTGGCGGGGTGGGAATCCGGTCGACCAGGGTTCGAACCCCATC
The DNA here is from genome assembly GCA_963932045.1 of Caenorhabditis sinica. Lineage (NCBI taxonomy): Eukaryota > Metazoa > Nematoda > Chromadorea > Rhabditida > Rhabditidae > Caenorhabditis > Caenorhabditis sinica. Next base: position 530,210 of record OZ009942.1, read on the forward strand.
GACGGCATTGTCTTTCTGTTTCTTTTTTATCACTTTTTCGAGGCTCTGGGACCATTTTTAATTAATTTTTTGGTCTGGAAACCCATTTTTGCATCAAAAATGACAAAATTTCGCTGTATAGTCCCCTTTTTTCAGCGCCAGCGTGGGAATTCTCAAATCGCAACAGTTGGCTGTGAAGAGTGTGTTGGATTTGCGAGAGGACGAGTATATGGGTGAAGAGGATGCGGACGAGGAATCGAGTTTGCCAGATGAATACAAGAAGTTTGGGAAGATTAGCAAACTTTGTGTAAGGGATTTTTGAATTTTTGCAAAAAATTGTTTTTTTTTTTGCTGAAAATTTGGCCTAAATTTTTTTTCCAAAAACATTTTAGTAGCAAGATTAGACTCATTAGAATCAGCAAAAAGTTCTAAATCACTTGGTATAAAATTAGAAACTACATTTTTTGGAAAAATGAAAAAATCTCAATTTTCCAGGAAGTGGCACTAAAATCGTACGACGACGTCAAGAAGCGCACCGAGCAACTTCAGAAGGCACTGATCACAGCGACGAATCAAGAACGACGTCAACGAGAAACGACTCTTGGTGCCATGGAGCAGAAGGAGAGGGAGAGAGTGGAGGCGTTGGACGATCTGTTACAGGATTTCTCGTTGGAGCAGCTCCGAGAGCTCAGGGATCGAATGAGAATTGCGAGAGGAGATGAGGATTAATTTTGTTTCTTATTTTTGCGATTGCACCTATTTTTCATGTTATCTCACTTTTCATTCAATAAACTATTTTGCGCATAATATCCTATTAACTTGCGAAAATCTTCGGCTTTGAAAAAACTAAAAAACCTTCTCAAGTCTGGGAAATTTCAGCAAAAATACGAATTTCATTCATGTGTATTGACGCTCTCGTCTTTGCTAAAACAACGAATCGAATCGGAAGGATATTTTAGAAAAATGTTCTCTTGATATTTCCATTTGACCTTCTACTTACTTCCTATCTTCTTATCAGTTAACCTTTGCTTCAAACAACCTACACTTTTTCTTATTGTAGACACAACGTTTTTGAGTTTAGATAATAAACATGGGAATGGTACTCGAAACATAAAGTTCACTCTAGTTAGGTAAGAAAAAGGCACTTTAAGTTCCCATAAATCCTTCTTTCTTGATTCATCCTTGGAATTCGACTCGTTCTGAATAGGACTCCCATTCTCGTATTGATACCCATTCTTGCAAGATGGTCCATTTTTGATCGAGGTCTCCACCTTCACAGCAGGCCCTTTTTTGGCAAAAATATAGAAAACATCATTTTTGCCATTGCAATCAAATCAAACACAAGTGAACGTCTCCACTCCGGGAACGAGGAGACTATTTGGAATTTCGGGGAATGAATTGTCTTCCTCGACAAGTATCTCTATTGAAAATCTATCGACTCCGTATTTCAGTTGATGTTTAGCAGGACAATTTTTCTCGCTGAAAAATTTTGGAAACGATTAAACTATGCTAAATCTCGCTCCTGAAGAATATGTTTTGTTATGAAAACTTTGAATTAATTCCATTCCCATCTATTCTTCCACAACGGCCGCTTTTCGATGCTTGTTCACATAATTGATTCAAGCTTCCTCGTCATCCTCACGGGAAAGAAGGATGTTGGCATGGGCAAAAAATCGTAGACCTAGCATTCACAGTTGAGCTCCACCGCAGCTCTTTGACAAAATTACAAGTGCGGTGGAGCACGATTGAAATGCAAACTTACAGAAGAGCATTACGGTGTAAAACTGATTTATTCAAATCATGAATAAGTTCAATCAGAAGAAATTGTACACTGCGAGGGTTCCAATCATGGCAAAGAAAAAGTTTTGAATTTTCGAAAATGCTCCTTTCTTGACAAAAGCGTAAAACTGATCATGCTTGTCAACACAATCCACTCCAACACAAACGAACGTCTTCACTCCGGGAACCAGAAGACTTTTTGGCATTCCGACAAAAGATTGTCCTCCCTGAAGTTTCTCCACAGAAAATCCATCGATTCCGTTTTTCAATTGCTCTTCAGTGGGGCAATTTTTGTTGTATTTCTTTTCAAAACTAGCAACCAATGTTTCATCTTGTTTCTGAAAAATTGAATTCTTGTAAAACTTTCAGCGTTGTTTCATTCTCACCCATTCCTCGAGACCAGCCTCTTTTCGATTCTTGTTCACATAGTTGATGCAGACGACCTTGTCATCGTTAGGTGGTACAGTGAAGTTGGCATGGGCGATGGTCACTACAAATTTCAGTGAATCGCGCCCCACCGCGCTTCACGACAAAATTGCAAGTGCGATGGAGCACTATTGCAAAACACTTACAGAAGAACACGACGGTAAGAAGGCAGCAGAGGAAATTCATATTGATCAACTTCGTTAATCCAGAATAATCGTGTTTTGAATTTCTCCATGAAAGTTTTTTTGCTCTGAAGATATTGATCTCCTTCAGAAAAAATTAGAGACGACAACACGTATCAACAATACAGTACCGGTCTATAATCTATGAAAGGTTTAAGTTGAAAAATGTCAACTTTGGGGGTCTGGGAAAGGATGTTAAAATGGACCGTTTGATCTGAAACTTTTTGGATGTATACATCTACTCTAGAACTCTATTTTTGTAGTTAACAACTTTTTTGTACGACCTCTTCTAAAGATGTTGTGTCCATTCAAAGTGGAGCGATGCTGAATTTCCGCTTTTCAGTGCAATTTTCACCGATTTTAGGGTCTTCTGCATCTCACGAGCCGTATCATCTCTAGAATAGGTCGTACAAAAATGTTGTCAACTACAAAAATAGAGTTCTAAAGTAGATGTATACACCCAAAAAATCACCACAGAAAACAAAACATCATGCTTGACACAAGTTTATTTCAGAAACGGGATTTCAGCAATTTTAATCGTTTCAATAATCAAATGGCAACCAATCATCAGTAGGTCTGAAAAATTATGAATATGTGGTTTTCAAAGTCAAAAAGTTTCTCACTCATCACTGGCGATCCGAACTTGAATAATGTTTCTGGAAGAGTAACTATACTCCAGAGTCACATTGTACACACCTTTCTTGAACGAAGCGGATTCGAATAACATGTTTCGGTACTTAATAATTTGATATTAACTTCAATCAATTTGTATTGCATTTGTATTACCCAAATATCACCCAGGGAATCAGGGGCACCCAGGGAACCACGAGTGATCTCTACGTAGTTTTTATGATTTGCTTCACTGTTGTAAAATGTTCGCTTAACGATGTTCAAAGATTGATGAACCCCTAAAGTGTGCTTGAAAGTTAGTGGAATTGAACAAAATCCCCGTACAGTTTCTTTGAACAGCCACGTAGTCATACATCATGTCCTTGTCTTTTGTCATTGTGAACGGTTTCAAAGTAACAAATCCGTCTTCAGAAACATGTACATTTTGAGAGTAGACTAGATAAGGGTGATAAATGTCGGTGGCATAGAAGAAGGGCTAAATAATTGCTAGACATTATATGTCAAATGTAGGACCCCACTCACTTCATAAAATAAATCTGAAAAACCGCAATATCCATTTGTCATGGCAGCTAACTCATACATTGTCTCTGGGTGTGAGCCTTCAGTTGCATTGTTAGGAAGACCAATGATGAGGAGAACATGATTTTTGCGAAGTTTTGTGACCAGAGTTGAAATTTCAGTTTCATCGGGGAAGCGAGCCATCATGACGAGTATGAAGGATCCACATACTGGATGAGGAGAGGTGTCAAGGAAGTGCTGTAATACATATTATTTATGTTTTGTGATCACTATTTTGACAACTTTCGACGAGAAAAAAATGTAGATAATAACCTGGAATGGTTTACAGTACTCTCAATCTTACACAGCCAAATGTAGGTGAAGACGACAAATTTATGAAGTTGCGAAACGACTGGTTGCGAAATGTCCAGTGCCAAAAAATCTTAGTTGAGAATTTTTGTGGTTGCGAAATCGGCATGAGTTGCAAAATGTCTCGGAATCAGATTTTCACTTTGTGAGATCAAATTTCTAATCCTAGGTTTAGGTGAAAAAATATAATTACGAATTAATATTTCCTTATACTTGCCACTTCTTTGTGACCTCAATAACAAACCTCAATAACTTTTAACACATTGGATCCTCCATCAACAATGTCGAAATCTTTCGTTGAACTTAACATTTTATTATACATTTCTGAGGCTTCTCTGGAAATATCATCATCGTTGCTGTGGTTTTATGACCACTTTTTAGTATCAATGATCCATTCCCAAAACCATTGGAATCAGTCAAACAACTGAATTCACTTACAGCCAGTTATTGTAATACTCGATCTCCTCCTGATGCTTCATATCGAAACGGACGTATCCAATTTTTGTGAACTTATTGGGTGTTCTACTTGGCTCACGCAGATAAACTTCAGACAAATAAGCAACCCGTTGTGGATCCAAACCCGTGGAGTGTGCAAATAGGAAGGTTGAAGGATCAGATGGGCGACATCCATCAGGTTGCGCTTTGCCGACACAGACGGAATTCAGTTGGTTGAATGTCTTTATACCAGCACCAGGGTCAGCTTTCCATTTTTGGATGAATGGATCGCAGAAACCGTCTAACATGAATTCACCGAGCTGAAACCTTTGAACTAAAGTCAGGAAAACTTCAATTATATCTTACATATTCTTCCTTATCTGTGTCGAAGGCGAACAATTTGAAATCGCCTTCACAAAATATTCTAACGGAGCAGTCGTCAATTTCAATTATTGGGGTTTTGATTGTTCCGGATGTCACATTTTCGTAAAACTTATTTGAAGATTTCACGTAATCCAAAACATTAGAGTTGTCGAGTGCGAGTGCTATACAGGCACAGTCAGCTAAAAACTTGAAACAGATAAGAGCAGGAAAAGCATCGACTTACGTGGCTCTGAATAACCAATTTTCAAACAGGCATCTGAACATCCAAGAATAGATAACACTAATGCGAAATGAAGCTTCATCGCAAAAATGAACTTTTGGTAAATGACAAGGAAGCTATAGGAATTTATTCATATCAAATAATTTGTTGAATGTGTTATTCATCTATGTAAATCGCTTCATGAAAAAATTAACTGGCTCCATTGTAGTGTAAATGGTGCAAAAATTCATACCAAAAGCGGTGTATGCCAGCATCTTCAGGAGGGGTCAGAAACATCTTTATTATATTCTACCTAATAGAGTACTAATGATAAATTTGCGACATTTTTAAGAGCTTGAATGCAACATGGGTTTGGTAAAATCTCCACATCCCGTTTATTTATTTATATAAGAATGAGGATTAATTCAAGCGTCCTCTTTATCATTACTGGGAAGACGACTGCTGGATGTTTGCAATTTTAAGAATTTCAATAATCAAATGGCAACCAATCATCAGTAGGTCTGAAAAATGATGAATATGTGTCTTTCAAAGCCAAAAAGTTTCTCACTCATCACTGGCGATCCGAACTTGAATAATGTTTCTGGAAGAGTAACTAAATTCCAGAGTCACATTGTAGACGCCTTTCTTGAACGAATTGTATTGGAATAACATGTTTCGGTACTGAATCGTCAAAAATTAACCCTAATAATGTTTTGGTTACATTTGTATTACTTGAACACGTCCCAGGGAACGACGGGTGACCTCTACATAGTTTTTGTGATCCGCTTCACTGTTATAAAATGTTCGCTTAACATTATTCATAGATTGATCAACCCCTAAAATGTTTGGAAGTTGGTGAAATTGAGAATTATTTTTCTTACAGTTTCTTTGAACAGCAAAACTGTTATACATCATGTCCTTGTCTTTTGTCATTGTGAACGGCTCTAAAGCAACAAATCCATCTCCAGAAACAGGTACATTTTGAGAGTAGACTAGGTAAGGGTGATACACATCAGCAAAGTGGAAAAAATTCTGAAGAATCGCATGAAACTTTGTGGCATATGAAGGACTCCACTCACATTAGTAACTGAGTTTGAAAAACCGCAATATCCATTTGTCTTGGCAGCTAACTCGTGCATTGTTTCTGGGTGTGAGCCTCCAGTTGAATTGTTAGGAAGGCTAGTGGCGAGGAGAACGTGATTTTTTCGAAGTTTTGTGACCAGAGAGGAAATATCAGTTTCATCAGGAAAGCGAGTCATCATGACGAGTATGAAGGATCCACATATAGTGTTAGGGGAGGTGTCAAGGAAGTGCTGAACAACTTCTTTTTCAGGTTCCGCGACACTTTGCAACCGGTCATTTCGCGACCTCGACCGTTAAGCATATGTTGCATTTTCCATTAGTGAAATTTTCAAAAAACTCATGGCTTCTCTGCTAGCCTCTCACAAACCTCAATGACTTTCAGTGCGTTGGTACCTCCATCAACGATGTCAAATCCCTTCGGTGAACTTTTGATCCTATCATACATAGCTTCGGCTGCTCTGGAAACTTTTTCAGCATTATTGGAACATACACATTGGTAGGCAGCATCTTTTTAGGTGTATCGGTGTTCTATTCAAATTTGCTCAAATACGGTTTAAGATCAGCTCAATCCATACATACATACATACAGTACTGCCCATAATGATATTCGTTTTCGTCATTTTTAGTTGAAAAACTTCGAATTTGAGTGGCTGAAAAAGTGATTCAAAGTTGTTATTGTTGTTTGAGAATTCGACAGTAAATGAATCAAACCTTAAACTTTCATTTAGTAGTTGACAACTTTTTCGTATCTCCTCAATTAAAAAAGTTACATACAGAAACCTTTTGCTCTATTTCAGTGCTAATTCTCAAAAACTTTGAACTTTTTTTTCGACGGACCATATCTTTGCAGAGCGGAAATGTACAGAAAAGTTGTCAACTACAAAATGAAAGTTCCAAATTTGATTCATACACTCTCAAATTTTCAGAAGAAAAAGTGGCTTTGAATTATTTTTTCAGCTACCCAAACTTGACTAAATTTTCAACTGAAAATGGCAAAAACAAATGTCATCATGACCGGTACTGTAAATCTAATTTATGCCCTACAAAAGCGCAAAAATGATTAAAAATCGAGTAACTAGAGTTCAACTATAGTTGTAAAATTAATCTGGGCATTTTATGGTTCTACTCCAAAGGAGACCAATGTTTTAGTTTGGGTTACGATAACAGTACCAGTGTTTTTACCATTCAAACCAAGTTAAAAAACCGTGTTCACTTACACCCAATGATCATAATACTCGATTTCCTCCTCGTGCTTCATATCGAAACGAACATATCCAACTTTTCTGAACTTATTGATGGGTAGCATCCATCAGGATGAGGTTTGCGGACACAGACGGAATTCAGTTGGTTGAATGTCTTTATACCAGTTCCAGGGTCGGCTTTCCATTTTTGGGTGAACGGATCGCAGAAACCTTCTAACATGTATTCACCGAGCTGAAATTTTTGGACTAGAGCCATGGAAACTTCTATTATATCTTACATATTCTTCCTTATCTGTATCAAATACGAACAAGTCAAAATTGCCTTCACAAAAAATTCTAATAGAACAATCATTGATCTCTATTACTGGAACTTTGCTTGTCCCGCGTGTCACATTTGTGTAAAACCTGTTGGAATAATTCACATAAGACGAAACATTAGAGATGTCGAGCGCAAGTGCTTCACAAGCACATTCAGCTGAAACCTTGGAATCGGATAAGAGCATGAAAGGCATCGACTTACGTGGATCTGAATACCTAATTTTCAAACAGGCATCCGAATATCTAAGAATATATAACACTAATGCGAAATGAAGCTTCAGTGCTAAAGTGAACTTTTGGTAAATGACAGGGAAACTATAGGAATATATACATATCAATAGTTCAGTTTGCTGGGATGAATGTTTTATGCATCTATGCAAATCGCTTAATGAAAATGTTTGTTGGCTCCAATGTAGTGGAGGTGGTGCACAGAATGGTATAGTAATAAACAATCTTTTTGTATTTCAGGAAACCTTACAATCAGACTACCGTAAACTACCTTTTCAAATATCCAAGTTTGAAAATTTTCAACTGAATATTCCCAAATATGACATTTTTCTGTACGGTAGTGTAAATTGGATTTTTGTACTCATTAATTTGTCATTTCCAGGACAAGAATACAAAAATCGTATTCATACCAGTTGACTTGAGAAGCAATTGTGGGTTCTCAAGAAACTTGGGAATTTCCAAATTCAAATAATTTTCAGCGACATCTGTGTTCTGAATGCTGGCGTTTTGCGTCCAACACCAGCAGCTACTGTAGATGTTCGAGATGCTACAATCATGACTAATCTGATTTCGGCTTACATGATTGCACATAGGGTAATTGAGAAAAGAAGAGATCAGCAGAGAAATCTACATTTCGTTTTCACAACATCGGTTCTTGTGAAGTAATCAGTTCTTACCATTCTCTGGTAAGTCTAAAGTAGATCAATTCATTCAATCTGTATCTCTTCGGATTCATTGGCAATTCTCTTTTCGACACACGATTCTTCAACCCAACTCAAGTCTCCGACTGGAAGAAGGCTGTGACACCTGCTCCCATGTCCGATGCCAAAAAGTACGCAATATCCAAAATCGGAATGACCATTCTCTCCTCATCAATTTCCAACATGAATCTTCAAAATGTAACCGCAACGAGTGTTCATCCGGGAACCGTCTACACAAATATGATGTCAAATCTGCCAGCTCGTTAACAATTGTACATCAAACTGTTGAGAAGATTCACTAGTAACAACTTGTATCATGCTGCGGTGCATCCATTGGGAATCGGGAAGTACTATCTGGCAGCGAAGGGAAGAAACTTGCCGGGAATCGACTATTCACCAGAGACTAATACAACTTTGGAACAGTTCTTCCAGCAGTACAAAATTACTAATTAATTATTGATTTGTGATTTTTTTCCGTTTCATTTGTCTAATGTATTTTTATTTTTGTGTAATGAAGCTTTGTCTTTTTTATCGAGGTCTTCGGTTCGTTTTCATCCAAATTTCCTGGCTCCGCGGAATTCAAAATCATGAATTAAAAATATTTGGGATTTCCACTTAAAATTGGCTTGTGACTGACCAGAAAAGCAATCAATCGTATTCGGTCAGAACCATTCAAAAGTGTCAGTGTCCTGAAAATTATAATTCTTGAGAGGGAGAAACAACATCCATATAGTTCAATGGAAGCGATTTAGAACATTCAAAAATATACATGACTTCATTGTACAAATGGCACCAATATACATAACAAACAAGATAGTAATGTGAACTCGGGGGGGGGGGGGGGGGGGAATTAGGAAGTGGGGTTAGGTTATGGGGCGAAATAGGAATGTTAGCGATTATCATTAGGTCGGTGTATCTTTACCGGTAATTTCTTTTCTCAATTTCTTCATGGCTTTCTCGAAAGCTGCAATAGTCTCGTTCGAATAGATGGCTGGCGTCAAATCTTTTGGCTTTTCCCCATTGTAGTACTTTCCGAACTCCAAAGGCTTCTCTGCAGCACGAATCAAGTTCTGACCAGCGACATCGACAAGAGTGCCACGTCGTTTAATGATATATTGAGCCTTGCGCTGCCGACCTTCGTCGAAGCTCTCCAACATATTCGTATCGACTACTCCCGGATGAACACTCGTCGCCGTCACATTCTGGAGCGTCTTGTTAGCGGAGATCGAAGAGGCGAGAGTGGCCATTCCCATTTTTGAAATGGCATACTCATTGAAATCGGAGGTAAAGGCACCCACGCAAGCTCCCGTCCAACGTTCTGATATCTTTGGATTGAACTTCTTGTAGAGCCACAGGTACCAGCGCTTCTCCGGACGCACGAAGAGAAGCCAACGAGGGAACATTCTGAAAAAAAACACAATGCGTATTGCGTTGCATGCAACAAATTGCTTACTCGATCATAATCGAAGTACTGAAAACGAAGTGAATTGGCCGATTTGGAGAGGTTCTTCCTTCTAGAATCGCGCGTGTAATTATGTAGGAGGATACCAAATTCGTCATCATTTCTCGTACGAGCAATCTTTCGCGATTTGGGACGCATAACGCCGTGTTTGATGAGAATTCGCGCCCTGAGCTTCCGAGCATCATCCATCCACTCCGACATTATGTTTGTGAAGACTACTCCCAGATAAACACTCGTCGCCGTCACATTCTGGAGCGTCTTGTCAGCAGTAATCGACGAGGCGAGAGTGGCCATTCCCATTTTTGAAATCGCATACTCTTTCCAACTAGAGGATTCGGTACCCTTACAGCTTTCCGTCCAATGCACTGCGTTTTCTGGATTGATGTCCTTGTAGAGCCCAATGAACCGATTGTAAGGTTACATCCTGAAAACACAATATTCAATTCACAAGAGCCAACTTCATTTGTTTCATATTATCAAGCCGCAGTATGTTCTCATGGTCAGCTCGAGTAAAACGTAAATGGAGTTAAATCAACTCCACGCGCCTTTAAAACTGACTGATATGACAGATCGCGATGTGATTATTATAAAGCATATTGCTCTCAGCAACTCACTCAATCAACTTCGAAGTAGTGAAAACGAAGTGAATCGGACGTCCAGTTCTTTTCGCGATAATCTTTTGTGCAATTATGTAGGAAAATACCAAACTCGTCATCATCGTGGTATCTCTCCCATTGTCAGTTTTTGGTGAGCTGGGAAGCACGACGCCGTGATTGATGATGCAAATATCGCTAGAAAAAAGTTGATTTCAAACTGAAAATTTGAGCGGAAAAGCTTACAATTGCTTATCGGCGACCTCATTGGCGAACTCAACCACCTTGGCATCCAGGGACAAATCAGCTATCATTTTGTCCACTTTTCGGTTTCCGTTCTGAAAATTTTCGAGTGTTGCGATTAGACTTTCAACGAGAATTGCAACTCATGAAAAAACTCACAATGAGCCGACACTCCTTGATGAGTTCCTCCGCTTTATGCTTGTTTCTTCCGGAGAATGTGATTTCGTATTCCTTCTCATTGTTCCTGACCAAATTCAAAACGGCATGTTTTCCGATTCCGTCGGTACCGCCAGTAACCAAGACACGTGTAGGCTTTGTTTTCGGGGGATTCGATGAGAAGAACGACACTGAAGTGATCGTTTTCAGCCCGTTGAAGGGCTCCGTCCAGTGTGTTGGGCGAAAACGTGGAAGAAGGAGCCGAGATGATGATGAAATGACGGAAGACGCCATTTTGCGAACTGAAAGATGAATAAGTTTTATTACGAACGTTTTTTTTTTGTGAAACATAGATGAGCTAAAGATAATTTTCATATGGACGGAAGCCGGAAAGTAGAGAACCGAATGCGCTTTTGTAAGAAAACGGGTTTTTAAGTGAAAAATCTTAATTTCTCTGATTTCTGGCCACGAAGCCAACAAAATCTCGAATTCATTCGGTTTGACATATATTGTGTATGCTTGGAATATCGAACTCGAAAAAAGTTTCAAAAATCAAAAAGGTCCGGTTTGCCGCCGAACGAAAACGTCTTACAGTAATCCGCGATGGTCTCGCAACGAAGTCTATAAATGCGGCGCTGCGGCAATTCAAAAAAATCTTGTGCTTTTTCAAGATTTCCGAAAAACCATGGTTAAAACCACAGATTGCAATGATTGATTGAAACATTGAAAAACTAGATTGATTGAAAAACTTCTTCAAAATTAAATAGATGTAAATAGAGGAATGTAGTGAAAAATCATAATTTTTATCTCATATTTTAAAATACACCGAATTTCTCCTTTTTTGACCTAGTTCTCGCATAAATTATTGCATATTTCAGTTATTATGGCTTCTCGGTGGCGTTACTACAACTCAAAACGAGGTAATGGAAATAATTTTCGCGGTAGAGGCCGAGGAAGAGGACGGGGAACGAGTTTCAGCTATTTCACTACCTCGTCAGGATCATTTTAAGGAGGATTGCACGATGAGGCGTATAATCAAGGTAACTGACAAGCAGACTGTTTGAATTCATCAAACTTCCTTATTCAGATAAACCTGTGAATCCGAAGGATTTCGTCGATGAAACAGTTTTGAGTCCTTCATTTTCGCAGCTCATGCTCGGAGCAGCTTGCTACGAATAATCGACTCAACTGGTCAGAATTATGAACGATATATCGGAGGATCATGAATTCAGCTGTCTGAAAAGACGTATTAACATTTTGCTGTGTCCTTTTACAACCAAACCATCAATTCAGTGATTGAAGAAGTCAAACCGACAATGATCATCGCCAATAAAAGCCAAGACCTTGCTTTCATTAAGTTATAAAGTGCTCGATGTATGTTCATAACTTTATTCCGCTCCAAAATATATTTCTGTTCCAGACGCAACTCATGAAACACTTCAACCAGAGAACAAAGAAACCACCAATGAGTCAACAGAAGAGAGTATTCCCACATGGGATGCTACGTTGGCGTATTCCACAGATGAGGTTGTAGCTCGAAAAATGAGCAAAATCAATAGAATATTGTGATTTCAGACTGAAGAAAAAGATGTAGATGAAGAAGAGTTCAATGGTCTACCAGCCACGCTTTTCAAACTTCCGAATAACTTTTTCAGTAAGTTATCGCCTTTCTTCGGTGTTTGCTAGGTTATGCCACTGAAAAGAGTTTATTTTTTCAGAAATGCCGAGAGCGTTGCAAAGACTGAAGATGATGGTTGGAGGAGACGATAGCAAGATGACGGACGAAGAAAAGCACACGATTGTGACGATGCGCTTTGATATTGAAGCATTTAACATGGTTCGCGCCGAAAACTTCAATTTTTGCATGCATGATTGAATTTCAGATGAGATCATTCGGTGCTCTCCTTCTCTTTCTCGATGAGACTCGTCTTGGTGTGGAGAATCAGCCATTGTCTATGCCCTCACCAATCAAGTCAATCAAAACAATGACTCTGTTAGTTTACCCATTTGCTCCATGGAAATGTTTTTTCTTGTTTTAGAGAAGACATTGTGGACATTGATTACAGCACAATTCAAGCCCTTGATATTTTACCGAAGGAAGTCGAGAGTAAAGTATTTCATTAAAATATATTTTTATAATATAAAAGTCTATTTGCCACCCAGAAAAATGCTGGAAAAGACACATCTCTGTATGCACTAGTCGACAGATGCCGATCAACAGTTGGAAAGAAATGTCTCAGAAAATGGTTTCGGAATCCGACAACAGATAGAGAGATTCTCGTTTCAAGACAAAAATGTGTCCATTATTTCAAGCAAGATTGGAATGCCGAAGTGACAGCGAAAGTAGCATCGCTGCTTGGAAAAGTGAAGGCGTTGAATGTAAGATTTAAGGAAAAATCTTAATTTTTCAATCCGTTTTTTACAGAACGTATTTCAAAGATTCGAAAGCGGAACTGCGAAGCTTCTTCATTGGGAATGCTTCGTTTTCACAGTTTATGCATTAGTTGATATGGTTTATATTATCAGACAAACGCCGGTGGGTCAATAAATGGAAGCAGTCATGTTTAAGCAAATCAAACTTTTAGATTTCAAGTGAGATCGCTGTCGAGAATTCGCTGCTGATGGAAGTTTCAGAAATCGCTATTATTGCTGGATCCATTGTAAACTAAACTGATTTTTTTCTCCGGTAGTATGGTTATTATTTCAGATAAATTTCGCTGAATCGAGAATCCAAGGAAGAGTGACTGTCATGCCTGCGATTGATGAAGATTTGGATAGATGTATAAACAATGATTTTATTCGATTCAAGATCTTTCAATTACAGTGAGAGACACTTACGAAAATGTGCCAATTATTCTGACCGCAGTTGCGAAGCAGGAGTGTGCTCGTCTCGGAATCGAACCTTACAACAATGTTGCGTGTGTCTACATTCCATTGGTTGGATTCGTTCTCTCACTTCCCATCAACTTCCCTGTTGAATCTCATAGAGAGTGAGATAAAGACAATGATCACTTTCAATATTTTTACATTTCAGTATGTCGTTGGTATACGCCACAAGCGAGGAACTTCAAGTGAGAAATGAAACTACAGAAGCGTTAGATGAGCAATATGGAGACATTCTAATGAAGCTGATCGACAGTCAAACTGCTGTTATTTTGACTTTGAAAACGAGGGTGCTTAAGAAGAAACGTAGCAGCAACAAACTTCTCTCGATAGCTGCTCGAGTGGACGCTCTTGTTTCGCTGGGTCTCGTCGCGGCAGAGAACGGCTGGAACTGCCCCACACTGATCGATGAGCCAGTTATTGAGGCTCTCGAATTGTTTCATCCGATGAGTGCAATGGTCGTAAAGAAAAGTTTCGTTCCGAACCGAGTGAGCAGTGGGCGGGATGGAATCAAGGCCAGTATCATTACAGGACCGAATGCATGCGGCAAAAGTGTTTATAGGAAATCAATTGGGATTCTCGCATTTCTCACCCATATTGGTAGCTTCGTGCCAGCAAGACATGCGAAAGTGGGAAAAGTGGACCGTATTGTTACTAGAATGTTCACCATCGATTCGGTTCTCGATGGAATGTCTACATTCGCTAAAGACGTTGAACAAGTGGCTCTCGCATTGAGGAAAGCCACTGGAAACTCGCTGGTGATCATCGACGAATTCGGAAAGGGAACGATGACAGAAGTTGGATTGTCTCTTCTAGCTTCATGCATGACCTACGGGATGAATAAAGGGCATGAACGTTGTCCACATATATTCCTTGCTTCACACTTCCATGCTCTTCCCAAGTACATTCCTCTTCAGGATAACATTGCTGCATTCTTGGTATCCCAAAAATATATAAAAAACTTCAATTTTTTGGTTATTCAGACTTTCAAAGTCGTTCGAGAAGGAGAAGGAAAAATCAGATATTTGTTCCAAATAGCTGCGGGAATGGTTGATTGCTCGTTTGCGATGGCCGTTGCGAAAGAAGAAGGCATCCCGATGTCTATCATCGGACGAGCGTGTCGAATTTACAAGGCTTTGAAATCGGGAACTCCATTGAAGCATATCAAGGCTGAGGTGGGGCAGAATGATGAAGAAAGACTGGTTGCTGATATGGATATTGTTTCGTAAGCGATGAAGTTTATGTTTAGTGTAAGCATGTAATATTTGTTGCAGAGAAAACGAATCAGAGTTCATGGATGCAGTAGAAGGTTTTGTCATCAGACAGCAGAGAGAAGCAATTGAAGCGAAAGCTTGTTCTAAAGCGCGTATTGCCACGGAACCTGAAGCTTCCGGTGAAGATTCACCTTCGGTTCAAAGACAAGAAGCAAGCAATCATCGGGCAAATAGGTAAGCCGGCAATTTCTTAAATAGAAATTGATTAACTGTTTCAGAGCACTCAGTTTCATTTCTTCGAAATCTGTCCAATCGATCGACTCTGTTTTTGATGCTCTGTTGCCAAAAAGACGAGGAAAAGTAGCCGGTACTCCGAGAGAGAAAGAAGCTGATGTGACTAGGGAGTTAACCAAATCTCCAGATCCTTTCTCAATTGATGAAGATGAAGAAGTTGCGAAAGAAGAAAACGAAGGGGAGGAAGAAGAAGGCACGGTGACAAAGATCCTGATCTCTCCACTTCAAAGATTGGGAAGTGAAGAGGAAGAAAATAGAGGACAATCGGCGGCTCGGTAAAAACTCGCATCTAGAAATAACCACGAATGATGATTATTTTCAGGTCTCGGACTTCGACATTGTCACACCCTCAAGATATAAATGATATGTACACGACTCCAAAAACAGTTAGATCAGACAGTCGTTTTGGTACGAAAAGGCCCCGAACTCCGGCGCCTTCCGAGATACCAGTATGTATGAAAACTGCGAAAACCGCAGCTGCGAGAGGACCAATTCCGCAGGATTCCCAAGTTCCAGAAACACCGGACCAACCATCTCGTGCAAGGTAAAAAAACATTTTTTATCTAAATAGCTCATTTACTGCAGCTCATCGCGTTTCTTGGTTCCCCAACTCCCAGAAGCGAAGACGAATGTTTTGAATAAGGTTTTGGAGAGGTCACATGATTCCATGTTTAAAACTCCATCAAACAACTCTAGGTAAACTTTTGTGAATCCAGATATTTAACGACCTCCCAAACAACAAGCCCATATATTTATCAGATTCCAAAAACCTAGTCAATACTCTCAAATGACTCCGAAAAATCGCGCACCTGCCCATTCATCCATGCGCACTCCGGATCAGAACAGCGTCCATAAAGGCTCGAATCATATGCCGGAAACCCAAGAGAAATCGTTCAACTTCTCGGACAGTTCCATATTCAAATCACAAGAAGCAGCACACATAAGTGCGAACTTGGCCACTCCGAGATCATGTTCGCGATGTGAAATGAGAGAAGATGATGTTATGGAAACTCCGAAAACATCGAAGGAACGTAGTTTAAACCGAAGTTCTTTCACACCGATGGGATCGCCGTTTTCTATTTTCGGCAGTCAGCAGACTCAACTGGAAAACTCATTCCGTTCATCGAACCGGGACGTTTCCCAGTTTTTTGGAACTCAGAACACTAGTGGAGCAAAGAGTAAAGAAACGTCGAAAAAATCTTCTCAGAGTTCTCAAAGAGCTGCTTTCGAAACTCCCCAATAAAGAATTTCTGAGAAACAAAGGTATAATTAATATTTCCATGCACACAGTTTAACTCAACATTTCAGCGAGCTTCACCAAAAAGTGTTCGAAGACAACCAACATCAATATCACCGAGCAGTGTCATGCTTGAACGATTAGAAGACGATAAATCACAGAAGACTCCAAGACCACGAGGAGATAATGCTTCAGATTTCGAGTTTGAGTTCCTGATTAGTGATAACGATCCGATATACGGAAACGAAGACCATTTCCGCAGTCCTCAATTCGACTTTTTGAACACGAAAGAGGACGATAACGACGATGATACATTCTTGAACCTATTCCCCGATTCATCAAACTCCCTAAAAAAAGACAAAAGCGTGAATGTGACCGCGCAATCTGCCAAGAAGAAATAGAATATATTGCATTGGATGTTAAGCTAATCTTGTAATATGAAATCATGTTCCCTTCACAGAAGTTTGTTCTTTTAACTGTTTTTTCGTCCCTTTTTTATCTAATAAATTTTTTTTTTAAGTTTGTTCGCTGCTGTCTTGAAAAATGCAATTTGTAGTATAATTCAAATTATTTGTGTAAAAAGACAAAACGGCAATAATTTCAAATTTTCGATGCGAGACTATCGGTGTTTAAAATAGGAAGTTTTCGTTCGGCGGCAAACCGGACATTTCTGATTTTTGAAAACGCATTCGGCTCTGCTTTCCACCTTCCGTCCATACGAAAATTATCATTCACTGAACTATGTTTCACTAGCTTATTACGATCGTAATAAAACTTATTTGGTCTTTCAGTTCGCAAAATGGCGTCTTCCGTCATTTCATCATCATCTCGGCTCCTTCTTCCACGTTTTCGCCCAACACACTGGACGGAGCCCTTCAACGGGCTGAAAACGATCACTTCAGTGTCGTTCTTCTCATCGAATCCCCCGAAAACGAAGCCTACACGTGTCTTGGTTACTGGCGGTACCGACGGAATCGGAAAACATGCCGTTTTGAATTTGGTCAGGAACAATGAGAAGGAATGCGAAGTCACATTCTCCGGAAGAAACAAGCATAAAGCGGGGGAACTCATCAAGGAGTGTCGGCTCATTGTGAGTTTTTTCATGAGTTGCAATTCTCGTTGAAAGTCTAATCGCAACACTCGAAAATTTTCAGAACGGAAACCGAAAAGTGGACAAAATGATAGCTGATTTGTCCCTGGATGCCAAGGTGGTTGAGTTCGCCAATGAGGTCGCCGATAAGCAATTGTAAGCTTTTCCGCTCAAATTTTCAGTTTGAAATCAACTTTTTTCTAGCGATATTTGCATCGTCAATCACGGCGTCATGCTTCCCAGCTCACCAAAAACTGACAATGGGAGAGATACCACGATGATGACGAGTTTGGTATTTTCCTACATAATTGCACAAAAGATTATCGCGAAAAGAACTGGACGTCCGATTCACTTCGTTTTCACTACTTCGAAGTTGATTGAGTGAGTTGCTGAGAGCAATATGCTTTTTAATAATCACACCGCGATCTGTCATATCAGTCAGTTTTAAAGGCGCGTGGAGTTGATTTAACTCCATTTACGTTTTACTCGAGCTGACCATGAGAACATACTGCGGCTTGATAATATGAAACAAATGAAGTTGGCTCTTGTGAATTGAATATTGTGTTTTCAGGATGTAACCTTACAATCGGTTCATTGGGCTCTACAAGGACATCAATCCAGAAAACGCAGTGCATTGGACGGAAAGCTGAAAGGGTACCGAATCCTCTAGTTGGAAAGAGTATGCGATTTCAAAAATGGAAATGGCCACTCTCGCCTCGTCAATTACTGCTGACAAGACGCTCCAGAATGTGACGGCGACGAGTGTTCATCTGGGGGTAGTCTTCACAAACATAATGTCGGAGTGGATGGATGATGCTCGGAAGCTCAGGGCGCGAATTCTCATCAAACTTGGCGGCACTCCTGTCGATGTCGCTGGTCAGAACTTGATTCGTGCTGCAGAGAAACCTTTGGAATTCGGAAAGTTCTATAAGTGCCGCAAGCCGAAAAATTTGCCGCCAACCGTCTATTCAAACAAGACTATTGAAGCTTTCGAAAGTGCTATGAAGGAATTGAGTGGAGAAATTACTGGTAACGCAGCTCAATAAGCACCGACTCGCGGATAATCGCTAAAATGTATATTTAGCCCCATAAACTAACCGCATTTCCTAATTCCCCCGAGTTCACATTACTATCTTGTTTGTTATGTATATTGGTGCCATTTGTGCAATGAAGTCATGTATATTTTTGAATGTTCTAAATCGTTATCATTCACTGTCAACCTCATGAGTGGCGTTTCTTCCCAGTCGAGTAGTTTTCAGGACAATGTTGACGGGCTTTTACACACATTCTCGAGTTGGTTCACTTTTTCATAACGACAAGTACCCATTGAAAGATTTATTTCCGCTTTGACACATGAAAATTTGAAAATGAAAAAATAACTACGAAGAATAAGATCACCCAACCAACGAAGTGTTCATGAGAACAGTCGCCAGGTGGGGTGATGGTTGTTGAGCAATCAGAAGAGATTGCGGTGGAATGGTTTTTGATTGATTATGAGCGAATGGATGAGCTCTGTCATCTGGAGACAAGGATCCGAGGACGACAACGAGACAGAGGAAGAGAACGAAGGCTAGCCAGACGAGAAGAAGACACAGCTTCTTGTGACGACAGAGACATTTTTGCTTACAGAGTTTCGATTTCTGAAAAAGCTCATTTTAGAATCACGAGGCTTCTAGAAGATTCTCAAAAATACCTCATAAGTGATCGCCGGCAAACTGTATCGATGTATAGAGACCCTCTCCGATGACAAATGTCTCCATTTCACTCTTCTAACTCTACTATCGTTCTTCAGATGATTCTCCAATGTTTTGATTGATTTCACAGTTATCTTACAGTAAGAAATTGCCATCACATACTCAAGATTCTAGAGCCTCTCATCTTATTACACTAGAATCTTTAACCCATAAAATGTACATGTGCTCCTCGCGAGGGGTCGAATCCAAATATTTCTTGATTTGCGCCAGTTTATTCTCCCCTGGGGAGGATATGAAGACATCGGCTCGTGCTCCGACGGGTTGCTGGCAAATCTGAAATATTCGAGTTACTGTAGAAGTACAGTAAGAAGTAGACGATGGACAGTAATACAGTAATACAGTAAGATGCTTCAAAAGTTCAAAATTCTTACTGTAGATGGTCCAGGCTCATCTCCATAGATTGAGAACATTGATGGGGATGGTGATACGTCCGTCTTCCATCTCCATATCTTTTCGAGATTCATCTTCATTGGTGCTCAGAGCGGCGTAGTCAAATGTTATCGTGTCCGGTTTCTCTTTCCGTTCTCTGGAAAAATGAGAATATAATGAAAGGTGAGGGTAGTGAAAATTATGGAAATTTGAGTATTTTAACATGAATCGACTCAGTCCATTGAACTTTTCACGAGGTACATGATCTTTGAAAAGCATTTTTTAGTGTTGTTTGATACCTTAGAGAATTCTAAATGATTAATTTGCATGTCATTAATATCCATAAACAAAATATATAAATGTGTTCTGTTTGCCTCACAAATTCAGTTCGTTTCCGGTTGTGCTACCCCAATATGGCATATGTAGCTCTAATACTACTGCTCGCAATTTTAGAATTTTCAGATGCCTGCTTGAAGATTCGCTATTCTGTACCACGTGAGCTCATTGAATCTTACAAATATTAGTAAACATATTTCAGCTGCCTGTGCTTGTAAAGCCGTGGGATTTGACAGTTCTAGTCTTGGTACTTATGTGAAGCCTCCGAGTCAATACTATCAAAAATTGACATCTGGGAGAGTCAGTGCTCCAAAAATGTCAATTGATGATTGTGCGATAACCATGTTCTGCGAAGGAAGTGCCGAGTTGTTTGTATTTGATGAGGATAAAGAGCAATATGTAAGCTACTATCAAAATTGTTTTGAAATATACGCAGTGATTTTTAGTTTGGGGAATATCAACTAGATGGATTATGCGATTCGTTTGTCCAAAAATGGCAGGTTGCTATTAACGATGAGCTCAAGTATTTCACCCAGCTGAATGGAGTATGTCTTTTGAAGACGGAAAAATGCCTACCCCGGGACAATACAACACTCTTATTTGCACAGTCCACAGATTTATCAACACTTGAAGCTGAATCTGCACTTAGAAAACTTCTAAACGATTCTTACGGACATGAAGCTGAGACGAGGTTTCAGACACTTGGATATGTTCGTTTCGATATGAAGAATGAGGAGGAGATTGTGTATTACAATGGGTGGAAGTAAGCTGATTTTAGTATTCTGAAACATGCAAAGCTTTTTAGAGAAGCGGAGAAGATGATGGCACTAATTCAAAGACCGAAAGGACTCAATAGTATCGATGGAGGTAGTGATGTGTTGAAGATGATTGAGAGATACCTTGACACCTCTCCACATACTGTCTGTGGATCTTACATACTGATTCTTATGGGAAGATTCCCCGATGAAATTGAAATCTCCAGTTTGGTCGCTAAGCTTCGTGATAGCCGCGTTTACCTTGATATCTTTATGACAACTGATTCCGTTGGAGGTTCTCACCCGGAGACAATGTACAGTCTGGCATTACAGACGAATGGAATGTGCGCTTTTAGGAATCGCAGTCGATTTGTGAGTTTAAATATTATTTGCATTACTAGAACATATTTTCTAAACCTACCAAAACGATTTAGACCAGTAACAATGCTCCCACTGCATTCACATCATATTTAGTCTACTCGGCAAATGTGCCAATTCCTGCTGGCAACGGAACTATTTTATTGCCGTCGATGGTTGTCGCGAAGAACTGCAGCCAATGTAGCATCCAAATTGCTATTCAGGGTCCATGTAAGTCCACTTGAGTATGATTTACTACAAATCCTTCAGCGACTGAAATATCTATCAAATTTCTTGCACTATACTATCTGAGACAAGGGGGCGGCGGACGAGAATTTTCAGTGAGAAAGGCTAATCCTGAGGTACAGATGTATTTATGCTTTATTCAAATAAAACGCAAAATTATAGGTACGAACTTATGTTGATCAGTGGCCAAAGTTAGAGGCTGGTGTCTACAATATGAGTCTTATGTACGAATATATTTCGGACAACACAGTAATGATTAGAATCATGACAGATGAGTAAGACTTTCACTGACTTGATGACAGTTCTACTGATCAACGAAGCTTTTCAGACCAGTTGATACGTGGCTACCTTATGATAATTGAAGAATAAATGTTTTCGTCTTTGTCTTGCTAGCACTTGAACATTGCAATGAAAATATTTTTGAACGAACGATATGGTTCGAACTACAATTGCTCATTTGGTGTTTTTTATTTATCATCGTTGAAAAACTTTTTTCAAGGGTTGGTGATATCTCCTTCACCAATCCACCGGGTTGGAATGACAAAGATGTATGCAATTTCTTATTTCTTGGTACCTTTAAACTTTTCTTTACCTAAAATAAAGTCCGTTAAACTAGAGCGAACCTTTTGACATGATGGGCTGGAAGAGATTTTAGATCAAAGTCTATTTCAATGTGGTTTGAACATTCGTTGGAAATTCTAATTACTGCATCTGCATTTCATTAACATTTATAAAAAACCCCCTATAAAAGGGAATCAGCGCTCTTCTTGAATTCAGTTTATTCCCGGCAAAGCTACCCCGGAAATGAAAGTCGTTTTCATTTTGCTTCTAGCAATTGCAGCTTCAGATGCCTGTTTGAAAATTGGATATTCTGTACCACGTGAGTTCCCTGAATCCCACTAAAATAAACTAGAAGATTTCAGCTACCTGTGCTTGCAAAGCTCGGGGATTTGATAAATCTAACCTTGGTACTTATGTTAAGTCTTCAAGTCAATACTATCAAAGATTGTCATCCGGTATACTCAGGGCTGCAGCTATTTCTATCGATGACTGTGCGCTTACCATGTTTTGTCCAGGAAGCGCAGAGTTGTTTGTATTCGATACGGATAAGGAGCAATATGTCAGATACAATTGAAATCGTTCTGAAATATACTCTGTGATTTTTAGGTTGGTGAATATCAACTAGATGGATTATGTAACCCTTATGGACAAACATGGCAAGTTTCGGTAGACGATGTTCTCAAGCCTTTTGCGCAAGTCAATGGAGTGTGCCTCCTGAAATCAGAACCAGCATCTAATTGCACTCCAACAGACGCTTCGACTTACTTGTTCATGCAGTCCACAGATATTGTGCAGGTGGATGCGACATATGCACTGGAAACCATGGAGGAATACTATAACATCGGCGGTTACAAAGATAAGACAAGATTCAAAACAGTTGGATATGTTCGTTTTGACATGGACCATGATGAGGATATTGTTTATTATCAAGGATGGGAGTGAGTGAATATTTCAAAAAATCAAGAATAGTCGGTTACATGTAGGAACTTGGAAGGTATGATGGAACTGATTCGAAGGCCAAGATCGATCAACCGAGTTAATAGTGGAAGTGATGTGTTGAAAACCATCGAGGTTGGAAGCAATGTTAATTTCAGTAAAACACTTTAATTACAGAGATTCCTTGACACATCCCCCTATACAATTTGCGGATCTTACATTCAGATCTTCATGGGAAAGTACCCTGATAACGCGGATATCTCGAATCTTGTAACAAAGCTTCGCAAATATCACGTCTATCTTGCTATCCATCTGACAACAGATTTCTTGCAAGGAGGTTCACATCCGGAGATAATGTACGACTTGGCCATTCGTACTAATGGATTCCTGGGACATGGACCTGCTTATGTAAGGCTACGGGAGAGCGTTCATACAGTACCGGTCAATAACCTATGAACTTTTGGCGGTTTCAGTTGAAAAACGTCAACTTTGGGGGTCTGGGAAAGGATGTTAAACTTGACCGTTTGATCTGAAACTTTTTGGGTGTATACATCTATTCTAGAACTTTATTTTTGTACTTGACAACTTTTTTGTACAACCCCTTCCAAAGATGTTGTGTCCCTTTAAAGTGGGGTCATGCTGAATTTCCGCATTTTCTATGCAATTTACACCGATTTCAGGGTCTTCTGCATTTCACGAGCCATATCATCTCTTGAAGAGGTTGTAACAAAAAGTTGTCAACTACAAAAATAGAGTTCTAGAGTAGATGTATACACCCAAAGAGTTTCAGATCAAACGGTCAAGTTTAACATTCTTTCCTAGACCCCCAAAGTTGACGTTTTTCAACTGAAAACTCCAAAAGGTCATAGATTATTTGACCGGTACTGTAGTTTCAGCCAAAAGTTTTAGCTGGAAAGTTTGGACCCCTGAACATTTGACTCCAAAAACCCGTGCCGATCGGAACCAGATTTTGACATTGGCCTGGTCCGGCTCGTAGCATATCTGGTGTCACTTTAAAGACAGGAAATTACAGCCCGGTTTCGACCAACCCAATGTATTCACATCGTATGTGCACTACTCCCGAAATGTGAAAATCCCTGCTGGAGTTGGCGGTATCATCTTGCCACAGCTGAAAGTCTCAACTACTGCTCAATACAATATGTACAGAGGAGTTCAAGGACTTTGTAAGTCAACTTAAATTTCAAAAATTGGAGTAACGTTAGCTCTTGTTTTTAAAAACAATAATATCTATTTCAATTATTCAGGGAACCAGGACTCATTCCGTGCGCTTACGTTGGCATGGACCAGTAGCACAGGAGAAGGATCATCGGATGTCACTGTAACGAAGGAGAGCATTATGGCACTTCATGTAAAATTGATTCTTATTAATTTCCAAAAGTTAATACTCCACCTTTAGGGGCGAACCAACACGGGTTTCTGGACGCGGTTGTATGCAGATGTTGCCTATAATGTCATTATGGATTACAATTACACTTCACCAAATACGGTGCTCCTTAGAGTCATGAGTGATGAGTAAGTCTTGTGAAAAAGTTGGAAAAAATGTTTTGTCAATTTTTTTCAGACCAGTGGATAATTGGATCCCGTACGACGATTGAGGGAGTGTATTAAATTGACTTGATTTTCTCTTTAATAAATTTTGCATATTTTGGATTTTAATATAGTTTGAACAGGAACAATGTGGTTGATGCACAACTTTTACTAAAATTGATCCCTTGATAGTCAAGCCATAATTGATGTACTGAACCTTCAAGCAAAGTCTTCTCAACGACAAGATGAACTCATTTCCGATTTTAACTAAGTTGATGATGTCCCCTTCATCAATGTTTTGTCCTGGAATGAGAAAGCTGAACGCATTGTATTAATTTCTTGAAGTTTTGTAACCAAAAACTGGGTCCTCTAAACTATACAGGATCAACAAATCGGAAGCAAGTCGGTTTGTTTTGCTATAAAATTCGTGATCTTTGAAAAGATTAGCTCAATTTGGTTCGATCATTCGTCGGCAATTCGTATTACTTCATCTGCAGCTTCCATAGTTGTTTGTCGTGCTCTGGCCACTTGGCAGAAATGTCCGGCCACCAGGAAACCGCTTCAGCTAGTACTCTTCTGAGAATCAAAAGAGATGTTCTGATACTAGAGAATTTGACGGTTTTTCAGATTATCAAGAGTTGAGGTTGTGTGCAAGTTAGAGGAGTCTAGTGACTGTTCTAGTGACTGTTAGTCTCTGCAATTTGTTGAGCATCCACCACCTCTAAGTATTAGATATATATAGGACCAGATTTATGGTTTTTTAGAAGGTTGAAGTCTGCTTTGATGATGCTACTAGTGGAAATCTTAGAAACTGCAGTACCCACTTTATTGAAAACAGATGCAGACAGAGGCGTGAGGGTAACGGAGAGTAATAGGTGATGGAGCGAGTATTTATTGTTCTCACTAGTCACGGTAGAGATGAGGCACTTATTAGTAGGGTTAGATAAATACATTTTGGACACATATTGACACAGAGTCACAGAGACAAATGTGTTAGGTCTAGGCACTGAGTTTTGAACTGAGTCAGACATCCGGACATCGCAAGACGCAGACAAAAATATTAGCAAACATCTGAAAATGCAGATGTCTGCTTAAGCATGTCCTCTCCGTTCTCTTCCATTTCGTCATTTGGCTATGTCATTCCTTCTTGGAGTTCTCGCAAAAGGTCTAGTGCAAATATGTGAGCCGAAATAATAAAGATTTCCAATCTGCGAACATATTTTGCATCGAGCTTAGTAGGCAAGTGACAGGCTTAAAATTGGAATAATGCGTATGACTGTATTTCTCTGTATCTTACTGTATCGGATTTTGTGTGAATAATAGTTACCTCAAATCCGATTAACTCAATTTCTCTTTTTTTAATTAACAACTTCCTTCATAGAACCAGTGTGAATAACTGTCACTCGCTTATTGCTTTCGTAATTATCTTTTTCTCTTATAAAACAACACATTTTTGAAACAACAATTTATTTCAACAACAAGACCAAAGCTTATTTGTGGTCGCTTCCGTTGTCCTCTCCGTCTTTGATGTGGAAGTATCTGACCTCATAAGTGTTCTTATTGACAGCGACCACACGGATCCAGTCACGGAGGGAGTTTCTCTTGAGATATCTGAAAGCAAACAGTTAAAATAACGAAGACTTGAAAAGGGATTACCTCTTGGAGAATGGGATCTCGAAAATGACGGAGACCTTGGATTTTCCGGCCTCGATCTGGCCAAATGCCCGGTTTTCCGTTGACCTTGATCTTCTCGTTGAAGAAAGCTTCCTGAAAATAACCAGAGCTTATTAGGGATCATAAATAGGGCAAGCCTAATACTTACGAGATCCTCGATTCTGAGCATTCCGTCCTCAACTGGGTTCTTGCACTCAACGTTGAACTTGAGATGCACCTTCTTCTTGCGAAGAGCCTTCTTCGTAGACTTGACGAGGTGGCTTAGCGACCATGATTACCTGAAATAGAGGATTTGATTAAAAATAGTTTTGAAATTCAAAGATAAACTGATGCGAACAAAACAATAATAGAATCAATTGGCGAAGTTGCTATGATTCTAATGAGAGAGAGGGAAAATGAAGCAAAAATGATAAGATTGGAATAGCTGAGAAGCTTTTCGTTGATGAAACGATGATGAATATCCACCCTTCGAAGAAGATGTTCAATTTGAATAGTGGATTGCCTGAAAACAGAAGGATGAGTTGTGAGAGAGGGGTAGTGATAGAGAAAGAAAGAAAGAGAGACAATGAAGCGCGAATGAGATCATTTGGAAAATAAAGAAAATACCATCTGCCATTGTTTTTAGGTCGATGTCTGTTCGGAGGAACGTCTGAGTAAGCATGTTGACTATTCCATCACGATCCCCCCTCTGACGCTTCGAAGTCGAAATCCATAATATTCTTCTCTTCGTCGTCTTCTTTTTCATCACTCACTTTTTCATCGACTTATTCAGACTCCGAATCGGATTCTGGTTCAGGCTCTTCTTCTCCACTTGTTTCTTCTCTTCCTCGACTTCTCGTTTTGCTCCTACTTTCTTTTTGAATAATGTGTTGGTGAGTAATAAAGGAAATGTTTGACAAACGAGAGATTGGTTGATATGATGAGAAGAATGGGATAATGAGGTACATACAAAAGGTGGGGACATATTAGTAAGAATACGATTAATTACTTTGATAATCAGTTATTTCAGGACCGAGGACCGACGATTATCATACTATTCATTAATTGGATTAGCTTGTCTTGTTTTTCGTTCCGAGTCGTCATTCGAACGAGAACTATCGTTTGACCAATCAGTCAGCCACAGAGTTCTATCCATTGATACGAGCGTACTGAGAGTTATTCCAAGTACGGCTGTGATTGCAATCGGAACACCCATTAGTTGAAGTACTTGTAATAATTGCTCATTTTGACTCTTCCAGTTTCCACTCTTTCTGTTCCGGTCAGTTGGCGAGTATTGGCGTTCGCAGAAGCCACTGATTGGGCACGGAATTTGGTTGACGGGAGTGGGCGGTGCTGCTTGGAGAAAGTGTACTCAGTTTCCGGCGATTGATTATTCCCGAGACAGTGGACATCTGACTGACGCCAAACACATGGTCCTGGATTGGAGAACCAATCGCGTCGTCTTCGTACTCAAAATCAGAATCATCATCATCATCTGTAAACAGAACCGTTTTTCAATAGATACGAGAAATCTAAACTCACGTCCTCTAGGTTCCGAACTTTCGTCATCCTGCGATCTTTCGTTAGCTTTTATCTCCTTTTCTTCTTTCGCGCACTCCATTAACAGCTGTTCGAAAGCTCCTTGTTGCATCAGTTCATTATACGTTCGGGGTATTCAAATATAGCACCCCCTCTATCCAACTATCACCCCCCCCCCTTAGAATTGGAGTGTCCACCCATTAAAGTTGAGCACCCCACCCATTCTTTCATGCTCAATACTTCTTTCATACTCAATACTTCCATCGTTTATCACAATTATCAGGTCCGACTGTTCAAGATAGGAGAGCTCATTAGCAACCAGAATTCGCGTTTTGTTACGAAGCATAACATCCAGTGTCACTCATCATAGAATGTACGAATGTACGTAACAATGCTGCTTTCTTGATGTAGTTCAGTTCCTTCTCTCTCGAATCTTCGATAACTTTGAGGTTCCCAAGCATACAACTTGATAAGTTTCATTTCATTAAGAACTTCGTTCATTATCTTCGTTTGTTTATCCTTGTAGTACATTTGAGCGATTTGCCATTTCCGAATGATCATAGTGATTCCGAAATTTATTGGAAAGAGAAGAACCATGACAGCGACTCCACTGAACACCGAATTGCCGAGTTGTTGGAACAAAAAGAATGGAGCCAATCCGATTTGAAGAGGATTCGACCAGTACTGCATGATTTGAGGAGTGATCTGTTGGAAACGATCAACATCGATAGCCATCAATTCGACAATTTCTCCGACTGTCTTTTCACGGCGAGCAGCATTTGATGATCGGAGAGTCTTGCGATAGACTGCAGCCGTCAAAACCGTTTGAACTCTAGTTCCAACTTTGAACATCAGATAGTAGTCGTGTTGAATTGAAGAAGGCTCAAAAACATTGCAGTGCAACACCGTGACACAACGATTTCAGAAGCAATGGATTACAGAAAAGAAGAATGTCCGACAGAAACTTGACGAGAGCATCGCCATTCTGATATCCCATTAGGAAAAATATACAGATGATCGAAGGAATCCGGCGCAAACTTTGGCCGGTGTATCTTGGAGCAGTGGTTTCTTCTCATCTTCTTCGACGATTTCTATAAAAAGTTTTTATTAGGATAAAGATTAGTTGATGTGACATACTCTTGCTCTTGGGACCAACAGCCCTGATGTATCATCGTCATTCAGAGAATAGATATCGGAGATGTCCAGCGGCTTTCTCAGACGGCACAGTGCTTCGGTACATCGGAAATTGTAAAAACCAGGCAACCAATGAAAAGGCCTCCTGAAGTCATAATTCCATCGGAAGGAAACGATCAGAGCGGTCAGGACGATCTGAAATGAGAGGAAATGTTAGTTGTGAAATCTCGAATTTCCGCAAAACTTACCATAGCCAGACACAATGTAATCGGATAAACGAATTCGACTGGGTAAGGAAGTCCGTGGAACAGTGTTTCATAACAGCAAGCATTGATAAAGAATCAGCGATCAGTATACACGCGAGTCCAACTTTCACTTGAATTTGCCTCGTCCATGGAATCGGGTTGAGACGGACGAAGAAAATCTGAGCTATCAGAAACGGGGCGAGCAGGAAGAGAATCACAGTCGGAAACCAGACGAGTGTGGCATGTTGATAGCAACGACTGAGGGTTGGGACGCTCGATGTTTCCCAAATCGACGGATCCTGAAAAATTTAGCATGTGAAACACCTCCGATACATTTTCAGTTGATTCGCACTTACCCAGTACTTCTCACCGCAAAACGCGTCGATACCTTCCAGCATCTTTCGTATTTCATACCGCGATACAATTGGTTTTTTATATGTTTAATTTTTTTAATATGAATTCATATTTTTACTCTATGATGCTTCTTTACTTTTAAATCTATTTTTGAATTTTCAAAGGGGTTTTTAAAGGGAAATGTTGAGTAATCGCCGCGCAGCACGATTATAGGGAGGGGGAGAGAACAGAGGGGAATTTTCGGGGGATTTTAATTAATGATTTTTAATTACATCTTGAAGAAATCGGTGAGTTTTTATTACTTGAAAACGAGCAGATGAGTTGGAGCTCGGGGCAATTTTATGAGAGAGAAACCCAATAATTCACGCGCATCTGTCCTTTTCCGTGGCAGTGTTTGCGGACTTGGCCTCGCGACGCGTCGTGTAGTCCGAGAGGACAAATTTCAATTCAATTCAACTGATGCATTTTCTTTGTTTTCAATTGAAATTCCATTCTAACTTCAACCATTAAAAATAAAATGAATTATTTGAAAAAAATAATGATCTTAAGAGTCGCTGCTTTGGCTTGTCATGTAGTTTGTGACATGCTGCGATTCAATGTTTCTTCCCTCATTTCGCGTAATAAGCAAGCTTCCTATTTTGCGCTTCTCTATCGTTATCATAGTTGAACTGCTTAATTGTCTCTCTTAAACCGCGCTTTTCGTATTCAGTTAACAATTGCAATGGTTTCAACAAGTCTTCATCTACTCTTCATTCGCATACAGTGTTTTCTTTTGTTCTCTTTCCCACTACCTTGCTTCTGCTTCAGAAAACTTCGTTTTTTGGGCGAAAATCTATTATTAGACGGTCATGATAATCGAATGCCTAGCTCAAACACTGATAGTTATTGGCTTTTCTTCTTCGGATCTTTGCTCGTTTTTCGGTTCTTTTAGTAATCCACTTCTCAATTTCAGGTAATCAGGGTCGCTAAGCCACACTCCAAATCTACGAAGAAGGCTCTTCGCAAGAAGAAGGTGCATCTCAAGTTCAACGTTGAGTGCAAGAACCCAGTTGAGGACGGAATTCTCAGAATCGAGGATCTCGTAAGTTTTAGACTTGCCCTACTTTTAGCCTCTAATAAGCACTGGTTATTTTTAGAAATTTGTCTTCCGACGACAACCAAGCTGCACCAATCGTAGTGGAAAGTATGTGCGCCAACTGTGAAGAAAACGTTCGTTTTTACGACGGAACATCTCAAGTTCGATATTTTAATTTCAGGGCGAGACACGCATTATGTGCACCTCTATTCCCTACTACAAGGCAGTGATTCTGATGTCCTTCGAATGCCCACACTGTGGTTACAAAAACAACGAAATCCGGAGCGGGAAGGCTGTTCAGGAACATGGAACACTTGTTGTGCTTCGTGTACAGAAGCCTGAAGACTTAAGAAGACAACTGGTGAAGTCCGAGTACGCGTCGATCGAAATTCCCGAGTTACAGTCGGAAATTCCGCACTAATCGCAGCCTGGAGGTGGGCTCACTACGATCGAAGGATTGTTGACAGCAACAAGAGAGCGATTAGATGCAGTGAGTTATTATCAAGCAACATCAAATATTCAATGTTAAAATTTTTCTTCAGCAATCATCATTCTCCATGGGCGATTCTGTCAAACGAGAAGAGTGTCGTGATGACCTTATCGCTCTTCGTCTTCCAGCGACGATTGACTGCGCCTATGGATGATCCTCGGCTGACGAAAGAATTCTACACGAGAACATTACGATGATTTGGGAATTAACGATATGAAGGTGGATGGAGAGATGAAGGAAGATGAAGAGGATTTAGATGAGGAAGAAAAGCTAACAGAGTGAAGAATAGTATTGCTAATTGTTGAATTTGTTATTAATATATTTCGTTCTCACATTATTTTCTGATGCTCGTTTGTTTATTCTCGATTTTGTTGTCAACTTGTTTTTTTTTAACTATTCAGACATAAGCACGAGTTCGAAAGTGAAAGAACGTCATTTGGGTAAGTATTTTATTATTAAAAAAAAGCTATATACTATTGACATTCGTTTTCAGTTGGAAACGCCATTCTTGGATTCGATGTGAACGGAAATGTCACTGGCTGGGCACGAGAAGTTTCTCAAAACGACAATTTTCGGAATGACAGATGCTCGATTACACAATGATCGGAGCGAATATGGGAATTATCGGAACAACGAAAGAGCATCTCTCATTGGCTCTGTCTCTGCATGCACCCGTTTAACTGGTAGTCACGCAAATTGATATGCTTTTGCCAATGGCAAAAAGACATGTGGGAAGAAACAATCGGAAGCTCTATCGGTCGATAAAACTCGCCGATTCGTCTGCTTAATCTCCGAAACTGTTCATATTTTACTCGAACTTTTCTCTGCAGTTGAGCATCCTGTATAATTTTTACTTTTCTCTTCTGTCAGAGAATTGTGGCTGGTCCTCATGATCATTTGAATGAGAGCTATACCTTGTTCTATCATTGTACACCGCTTCCCTGTTTCTTCTTTTATTCTCTCACTTCCTTTTTTTCTAATTTCTTGAATACAACCATAGCAAGGGAGCCAAATGGTTGTATTCTTTCTTTGTCTCTCTATCACAATCACTCTCTCACAACTCATCCTTCTGTTTTCAGGCAATGCACAGTTCCAATTGAACATCTTCTTCAAAAGGTGCATATTCATCATCATTTCATCAACGAAAAGCTTCTATTCAAATCATTTTGCTTCATTTTCCCTCTCTCTCTCAATAGAATCATAGCAACTTGGCCAATTGATTCTATTATTGTTTTGTTCGCATCAGTTTATCTTTCAATTTCAAAAGTATTTTGTAATCCAATCCTCTATTTCAGGTAATCATGGTCGCTAAGCCACCTCGTCAAGTCTACGAAGAAGGCTCTTCGCAAGAAGAAGGTGCATCTCAAGTTCAACGTTGAGTGCAAGAACCCAGTTGAGGACGGAATTCTCTGAATCGAGGATCTCGTAAGTATTAGGCTTACCCTATTTATGATCCCTAATAAGCATTGGTTATTTTCAGGAAGCTTTCTTCAACGAGAAGATCAAGGTCAACGGAAAGACCGGGCATTTGGCCGCCTGAAGTTCGAGGCCAGAAAATCCAAGGTCTCCGTCATCTCCGAAATCCCATTCTCCAAGAGGTAATCCCTTTTCAAGTCTTCGTTATTTTAACTGTTTGCTTTCAGATACCTCAAGTACCTTACCAAGAAGTACCTCAAGAGAAACGCCCTCCGTGACTGGATCCGTGTGGTCGCTGTCAACAAGAACACCTATGAGGTCAGATACTTCCACATCAATGACGGAGAGGACAACAGAAGCGACCACAAATAAGCTTTGGTCTTGTTGTTGAAATAAATTGTTGTTTCAAAAATTTCTTGTTTTATAAGAAAAAAATTACGAAAGCAATGAGCGCATGGCAGTTATTCACACTGGTTCTCTGAAGGAAGTTGTTAATTCAAGACGTCACACGATTTTCTTCTCCTGGTGGAGATTCACAGAATTCTTGCATTCGCCGTTCTGGCCTAAATTCATTCGGTTTTCGAAACATACGGAACAAATAGCCATTGGAATACATCTCAAATTGTATATATGTGATTGAATGGAAAATCATGAAATAGAATTATTGGATGGAAAGAATAGAACATGGATGACATGAATGAGCATTTTATGTTTGTTGTTTTAGATAGATGAGCGACAACGATTGAAATGAAAAGAGAACTTGACTAAGTCATATTTTTATTTTGCAAATGGAAAAGAAAAAAGGAGCAACTTGGTATTCAAATACAATCGAAACAGAAAAATGGCAGCGGAAAGCGAGCTTCATTTGCAAAAATTCACAATGCAAAATGTAGGCGAAAGAAAAGGGAGTAACAACTCACTGGAGGCAGAAAACCAGTCAACCAGTAACAAAATAAAATACAATAATTAATGAAAATTTGAAAAATAGTTTTGAAGATCTTAGGGAGAATAGGAATTACTGGAGACAAGAACCAAAGGAGAAATAAGAGGATAAAGGAACAGAAAATGATGAACTCGCTACGAATACAGTAATGGAACCAACAGAAACAATTGGAATTCACAATTCACATGTCAGTGTAGAATCTTGGCGAGAGTCTGTTCCATTGAAACTTTCTAAAAATTTGACAACTAATTGAGAGCATTGAAAGCAAAATTGAAAGCAAACATTCAGTCAAAACTTTACCTTGTCTGCAGTACACGCAAGTTTTTTGATCTTCAAATAGAAGTCGGACTTTGGTCTTTCTTATGAGTATGATGAGCACTTTGCTGTTCTTCATCCCTCCAGTGTCATCCATCAAGTTGATCTACATTCCCACCTTCTACTGTATCAAATCCGTACTCTGGATCTTTCAAAATCTGGAGTTCTTGATGATTCTCACTGGGAGAAACCAATTTTCACTTCTGAATCCGAGGGATCTCCAATTCTAGAATTTTCTCCTCCTGGAAAGGTTGTAGAATTCACTACAGATATAATCGAACCAGAGCAACTATGCAAATTGAAGAGACTTATGAAGTTTCTCATCCAATTTTTTTCAGTATCTGCTCGTTGAATCCTCTTTTCTCTCTTCATGACAGTCCTTCTCTGTTTGCGAATCCTAATGTCCTCTGTCTACTATTGGTGCGTACTACGACCACGGGTAACGAGTAGGACGGATAGTGGATCACAGAGAACAATAATGAGAAATAGTCCAGACTATGCTCCAGTCAAAATGCGCAGATATAGTATTAGTGAAGTTTCCATAGATGATGATGGCTCAATTGGAACAGATGATCCAGATCTTCAAGCATACAGACATATTCCCTCACATAAAGTCAAGATATACAGAGAAGACAAGGCTGGTGATATCCCCTTCATCAACGCCTTGTCCTGGAATGAGAAAGCTGAAGGTATTTAATTAATATCTTGAGCTTTGTAACCATAAACTGGGTCCTCTAAATTATACTGAATCAGCGAAACGGAAGCAGGTCGGTTTGTTTTCCTGTAAAATCCATGATCTTTGAAAAGATTATTTCAATGTGGTTTGAACACTTATTGGCAATTCTGATTACTTCATTTGCATGCTAAACATATTCATAACAAAAACCCCTATGTAATGAAATCTGCTCCCCATTCAAATATAATTTGTGAAGCTACCCCGTGATGAAATTCGTTTTCATTTTGCTTCTGACTCTTGCAACTTCAGATGCCTGCTTAAAGATTGGATATTCTGTACCACGTGAGCTCCCTGAATCCCACTAAAATAAACTAGAAGATTCCAGCAACATGTGCTTGCAAAGCTCTTGGATTTGACAGTACTAATCTTAGAAATTATGTGAAGTCTTCGAGCCAATATTATCAAAAATTGACATCAGGCACACTCAAGGCTCCTACTATTTCAATCGATGACTGTTCGCTTACCATGTTTTGTGAAGGAAGTGCGGAGTTATTTGTATTTGATACGGATAAGGAGCAATATGCAAGATATATAAAAAATCATCTCAATTATAAAAGAGGAATTTCAGATTGGTGAATATCAACTAGATGGATTCTGTAACCCTTATAGACAAACATGGCAAGTTTCTGTTGACGATGTTCTCAAGCCTTTTGCCGAACTCAATGGAGTGTGCCTCCTGAAACCTGAACCAGAATTCCAATGCTCTCCAACGGACAATGCAACTTACTTGTTCATGCACTCCACCGATATGCTTCCGGACCAACTTGAATATTCACTGTTAACAATGTCCGAACGCTATTATGTAGGACGTTTAAAAAATACGACAAAATTCCGGACTGTTGCTTACGTTCGCTTCGATATGGACCATGACGAGGAGGTATTCTATAATGAGAAAGTGTTTGAGTGAGTGAGATTTTGTTGAAAATGTTAGTAAATGCTAGCTAATTTCAGTAGTTTAACCAGTATAGTTCAGCTGGTTAGAAGACCGGTAGGACTCAACAGAGTTGATGGAGGGAGTGATGTGTTGAAAACGATTGAGAGATTCTTGGACACTTCACCATATCCCGTATGTGGATCTTACCTACATATTTTTATGGCGAAGTACCCCGATGAGGCAGATATCTCGAGCCTGGTCGCAAAGATTCGAAAGAACCACGTGTATCTCGCAATTCAACTTTCAAAGGATTATGTGCCAGGAGGATCATATCCAGAGATTATGCGCGATTTGGCGATTCGCACCAATGGGTTCCTCGGACAGGGACCTGTTTATGTAAGGTTATGGGAGAGAGTTCATATAGTTTAAGCGAAAAATAAATCTGATACCAGATAGGCTGTGCCCCTCTGGAACAAATTCCAGAGTTCCAAGTTCCAGAGGGGGGCAGCCCCTCTGGAACTTAAGCCTGCAACAACTGCAATCGAGTAGCAGTCGAGTTTATAAATACCAAACTTTTAGCCTCTCTCTGCTACGCCGACTGTTCTTGAATCAAACGTTGCCTAC
Source organism: Caenorhabditis sinica (assembly GCA_963932045.1). Lineage (NCBI taxonomy): Eukaryota > Metazoa > Nematoda > Chromadorea > Rhabditida > Rhabditidae > Caenorhabditis > Caenorhabditis sinica. Next base: position 566,055 of record OZ009942.1, read on the forward strand.
TCGCAAAATGTGAGAGTTCCAGCCGGCACCGGTAGTATAATTTTGCCGCCATTGAGTGTTCCCAATTTTGTAAATTATTACATCTACATCGGACTTCAAGGATTTTGTAAGTTAGTGGGAACTTCGAATAGGGGGAGAAGTATTATCCATAATATTACGAAGATGCTTAATAATAGATCATTGTAGAGATCCGAGATGTCTGTTTTCAAAAGATCATGGTTTGAAAAGATCATGTCGCATATTAGATAAGAATCTATATGTCACCATTTTGCATTCAGATGATCAAGATTCATTCCGAGAGCTTACGCTAACGTGGTACAGCAGTACAGGTCAAGGATCATCAAATTATACCTGGACGAAGGAGAGAATGATAGGAATTGTATAATATATTCTTGTCAACTTCGAAAAACGTAACAACTCAATTTATAGGGGCGAACTAACATCGGCGAATTAAGCAAATTGTACACAGACGTAGTCTACAACTTTACTATGAATTATAATTACGTTACGGCAAACACGGTGCTGATTAGAGTCATGAGCGATAAGTGAGATTTTTCATTAAATTGAAGAATCGATGTTTTTTCATTTATGCTTTTTTTAGACCAGTGAATTATTGGATTCCCTATGAAGACTAAAGGATTGTATTGAATTCATTTGATTTTGTCTTTAATAAATTTTGCATGTTCTATGTATGTTGTTATTACTTTTCAAACAGTACCGGCCAGAAGGTTGGGGGTCTGGAATCGGGACTCCAACTTGTTCCCTTGGTCCAGAATTTAGGAGTGAATCCTTGAAACTCTATTTTTGTAGTTGACAACTTTCTTGCACAACCTCTTCTGAAGATCATGAGTATGAATATGTTTGCCTTTCTGTTCCACTTTCAGAGAAAAACCTGGCATGTCCTTTTCAGAATCCAAGTTCCCCCCAAGTTGAGTCAGCAAATAGAATCCGGAAATCTAACAATAAAAATGTAATAATTGGAACTTCTTCATTATTGGCCTCTTCGACAGTCAATAGGCTCCACCCATATATTTGAACTGCGCGTTCCCAAAAATTGGACGTCTAATTGAATTTACAAGAAACTAGAGATAAACAATTTATCACCAAATATAGTGGATCAAAAGAGTTCTCAAAATGCCGGCATCGATTTGAGCCCTTTCGATTCGGCGGACCCGGGTAGTGGAGCTGATCTTGGTGATTGATCTGGAATGTATATAGTTTTTGTAATCTTTGTAGACTCCAAAACTCACTATCTAGTGCTGGTGTCTGTGCTGGTACGACGGGTGTCTGAAGACCGGATTTCGCTGCTGGAGACACTGTAGGCATAGCAGTCGGCGTGACACCCACTGGCACACTTTTCGCACTTTTTAGAGTTCTGAAATTTCGGGGTTCGGATTTGGACTACGGGATGGGGAGGTCTTACTGAAAACTCTTGTTGGCTTGTGGTGTTTGTGCAGATGGTGCTGGTCCAGGTGTGGCTTTTGGGTCGGTTTTCTGAAAAAATTTTGGAAAATTGGTGGTTTTTAGAACATGCCACAAAGACTTTGATCAAATTTATAAAAATTCAAAATTCAGAATTTAGGGAAACTAAAAACCGTGAATCCGTGAATTTTGAAACGTGTAATACTTGGAATCTTCAAAAATTCTGAATTTTTGTAAATTCAGAATCCCTGATAACTCGGAATCCTTGCAGAAAACCAGACATTTTAGGAATCACGTCTTCTCAGTCTTCAGAAGACGTCACAAATTCTGAATCCTCACCGCTGATCTCTGTGTAGACTTGACGTCGTCATCCATGACGGCTTCTGGAAGTTTCATCTTCTTCTCTTTTTCCAACTTTTTCTTCTCCGACTTCTTCGCTTTTTTCGATTTCTTCGAAACCCTCTGTGATGCCTCCGACGACTTCTGTTTCTTCTTATTCTTTTTCTTCGATTTCTTCGTCGATTTTTTCGATGCCTCCTTCAGTTTCTTCTTCTCCTCTTTGTCCAGTGCCGTTCGCGTACTGTCCGGTTCTATATCGTCGGCAGGCTACAAAGACTACAATGACTACAAACTACAACTTTCGTAGTTTGTAGTCCCTGACAACTTACCATCCTCATGGAAGTTGTCACTTTGCGAATCTCACACGACTTCTTTTCCTTCCCCTTGCAAAAGCACATGATGAATATTGTGCCCTGAAAAGTTTGAAGTTTGAACTCTTTGTAGTTTTTGCAGTCTTACCGTAATCATTGAAAAAGTGTTGAGGATAACGAGAAAATCGATAAAAAACATCATCACCAGCTTTTCGGTTTCATTAGCAGAAAATTTTGAGATATCGATTTTTTGATATACACTGGAAAATGAGACAAATGCAACTTTTTTAGATCCTGTAAAAAAGTTGACCTTTCCGAAAACCGAGATTCCTAATTTTGATAAAGGGTGCCACGTTGAAAAATGTTTTGAAAAAATTGCCCTCAAAACATTTTTCAACGTGTCACCCTTTATCAAAATTAGGATTAGGAATCTCGGTTTTTGGAAAGGTCAACTTTTTACAGGATCTAAAAAAGTTTGTTTTTAAAAAATCAAAAGTCAAAACAACGTTTATTTTCGGCTAGCGCGACGAGAAGAAAATGAACATTCAACCGGGACAACTGCCATTGAGAGCGCTGACGTTTTCAAAGTCTTCTGACTCCTCCAAGGATTCAGAATCGGAAAAGAAGAAGAAGACGTCGTCAGAAGAAGAATCAGAAGTTAAGAATGAGGAGAAGTCGTTAGTTCCAGTTCGTGTTTCTGCTGGAAGAATGCGTCGAGGTGGAGCACTGCCACAGGCGAGAGCCGAACCGATTCATGTTCCGAATCAGGTGGCAGCGATGCCAATTGTGATGACGGTAAGGGGACTGCAATCACGACATTCCGCAACCAGTCATTTCGCAACTTCTATATTGGTCTATCAAGTGTCTCGGTTGCGAAATGACTGGTTGCGAAATATTGCGGAGCCACTAAAAAGGGATCACTCCAAACATAAAGTCCGAAAGGTGAAAACACCCGCAATCAATTCGTGAGATGACGTTTCGCAACTAACGTCGACTTTGCAACCACGTCATCTCGAAACCATGTCCTTTCACAATCATGCCTTTTCTCAACTAGTCATTTTGCACCCAGTCATTTCGAAACTCACCTCAATTTTGCAAACGTGACAATTCGCAACAAAGCCATTTCGCGAATAGTCATTTCGTAATCAGTCATTTCGCAACTCACGTCGATTTCGCAACTAGTCATTTTCGCAACTGGAACGTGGAACGGACAAGTTAATACAGTGACGGAATGACTGCTTGCGAAATGCCTGGTTGCGAAATGACGAGTTGCAAAATGACTGGTTGCAAAACGTCGAGGAGCCAACAACGATATTCAACAATTTCAGGGCTTCGTCACTCTGGTCCCCCACACCGTCCTTGATGCCATCGCAATGACCAATTGTCTTATGGTAGTCCAATGCACCGAACCCTTGGAAATCTTCACTGGAATCGAGACCCCGAATCGATACGTCGTCCATGATATGTACCTTCGTCCGATGCTCTTCTGCAACGAGAGATCCAACATCTTCTCACGTGAATGTTGTGGATCCGGTCGAAACTTCAGTATGGACATTCGCGATGTCTATGGGGCGGAGCTGATGCGTTGCTATCGTGACAATCCGTGCTTCTCGTGTACTGACTATCTGGGAACACAATTCCAGGGACAACAGATTGGACTGATGAAGAGAGAGTGTTGTGATGGAAATGTTAGTTTTTTCGAAGAGATACTTGGACCTCCGGACAACCAAAAATATCCGGCGACGTTTTGCAACTTACATCTATTTTGCAACTACACTGTTTTCCCACCGGTCATTTTATCCTGTTTGCAAATTGACATAAGTTGCGAAATGTCGTAGTTGCAAACTGACTAGTTTCGAAGTGTCCAAGCCAAAATTTTCCAGTTCAAACTCCTCGGCGCCGGATGTAACCAACCTCTTCTCATCATGTCGCCAGCATGTGCCTCTTGTGGAGGTACCCAAGTGTTCCCAGTCTGTACCTATACTGGAATCAAAGTCGGAGAAATCGTCCGTCTCTATCCGGGATTTCTTCAGGAGGCATTCACAGACGCCGACACTTATTTGGTTCATTGTGAGTTGTGTCTAGCTTTAAATTTGCTTTACTGGTGGCTCCGAGACGTTTCGGAACTAGGACATTTCGCAACCGCGTAGTTTCAAAACCAAGAAATCCATGTTTTCTGTAGAAAGTTTATTTTGAAATCCAAATAACCTGGAATGGTATATAATATCCACAATCACATAGAATCTAAATGAACATAAAGTGGATAACTGTATAAGGTTTCAAAACGACTAGTTGCGAAACGTCCGGTTTTAAAATGTCTTGGTAGCCAATTGTCGTGGATGCAAAATTTACCTAACTTGCGAAATGGCTGATTACAACATTATAACATTCCTTCTAATTTCAGTCCCCATGGATCTTCCACCAATCTTGAAACTTCTCCTCATCTCCTCGGTCTTCCTCATCGATTTCACCTTCTTCGAGGATAACAATTAGAAGACGTGACCTCGATCACTCTACTCGAAATTCGAACCTGATTTCTCTTTTTTCCTCTACTTGAATAAATTTATTTGGAGTTTTTTCAATTTTGCTATTATTGCAAGTTGCCGTTTTGAAGAGGAACTTGGACACTTCGAAACCACTTCGACACTTCGAAACCATGCCAGTTCACAACTGAGACATTTCGCAACCAGTCGTTTCGCAACTTCAAAAACTGGGCCGTCTTGCGTTCGTTCATTCAGGTTACAAGGGATTGGGACCTTTATACACCAATTCAGGTTGTCATCAAAATCTGAAAAATGTTGCTTTCAACGTGTTTTCACAAAAATGATTTTCACAATCGCAGTTGCAAAAAATGGTATTCACAATCGCAGTTGCACAATCTCCAGTTGCCAAATGTCTTGATTGCAAAATGCTTTCGTTTCAAAATGACTGATTGCGAAATGTCGCAGAACCGATGTTAAAGAATTCTGGGGAATTTTGTAACATTCTGAAGACCCAAAGAGCTTTTTTAGTCTTGTAAATTTATTTATTTTGACAGGAAATCGAGTAGATGTAAGTACAAATAATAAACGATATAGACACAAATTATGGCACAGTTAGTGAAAGAAGGAGCAAATCAAAGAGAAATTAATTCAGTTTCGAAAGAACTTGGCGATTTCTATTTCCTTCTTTTGTTGGTCTTCTGCTTCACGTCTCTTGCTCTCGGCTAGAATCTTATTGACCAAGTTGTTGACTGAAAAAGTATTTGTGATTTTCATTTAAGATTCAAATACTCGGCTCAGCGACATTTCGCGACTGAGACATTTCGGAACTAGCGTCGATTTTGCAACCAAGGTATTGGGCAAATGGACATTGTGCAATTTTATGAAGTATTCCAGTTTACATTCATATAGATTACAAGTCATTGCTACTTTTGGAAACTATGAAAGTGGATTTGGTGGTTTCGAACAAACCGGTTGCGAAACGTCGTAGTTTCGAAATCGCTGTGAGTTGCAAAATGTCGCTGGCCAAACACTCACCCTCTTCATCAACATTGCCTGCTTTCTCCTCCTCTTTCTCCTCCTTTTTATTCCGTTTTCCAATCTTTTTTGCTCTTTGAAGGACTGCTTTCATCATTTTCTCTTGTTGGTGTTTCGCTTTACGTGTTTTGATAAGCTCACTATAGCTTACTGAAAAAAACAGCACTTGAATTTTTTTCTGACCAGAAAACTCACCCTCACTGCTTGTTTTCTGCTCCTCTCTCAAAGTGTTCTGAGCCAAAGATCCTGGAGATTCTTGAAGATATTTCTGGGTCCCTTCCATCTGTTCTGATTCTTGTCGACGATCTACCCAACTACCAAGCGACGGATCAAAATACCAACTCGATGGATTCGATGGTTTTGGAGCAGTAGTAGGGACATTTTGATCTTGAAGCGACCATTGGGAGCCTGGAAATGTTTGGATTTGTAGGTAAAAAGTTTAGCGTTTTTCGAGGATTCTACTGATCACGGTGCTTGGGAACCGGAAGTAGCGATATTTGAAATATCAGGGTTCTGGGATCCGTCCTCAAAGTCGGCGCATTGGCGAATGAGTGAGTGCGCTCCAATGAGAATTAGAAGAACTCAAATAGATTTTCTGGGTATCAATGGAGCGCAATTACTGGTGTGCATGGAAATACAGTAACGGACAAAAAGGTATCCTATTTGGGTGCTTTTAGTGGAAAAAATACGAATTTGTGTTTCTGAAAAAGTAGTTCTACACTACTTTTTCAGAAACCCGAAGTTGACCATTTTTCACCAATAACACCCAAATATGATACCTTTTTGTTAGGTACTGTATCTCGGGCCGACTAGATCAATTAGCAAACTTTTACCAGAATTAGAAGACGTCATTTGAAGATCTCGTATGATCGCCTCAATGTAGGCATTCTCCTGGATTGGCTCGTTTTTCTGTGGAGGAGCAATTTCTTCTGGAATCGGATACATTTGCTCTTTTGGCTTCCAGACTGGTGTTGGCTGTTGTTCGTGCTGTGGTGTTGGATGGGAACCTAGAAATTAATTTTTTGATCTACCAATGTTATTGGGTGCTTACCTGAACTAAACTGGAACTGCACTGGGACTCCAGGATTTTGATAATTCCAAACACCTATTTTTGGAGGAGGGCCCTGAGGACTTTGGATATTTGGCTTGAAGAACGAATCGATCGATGGTAGACTAGAACCCAGAGGTGCTTGGTAGCCCGGATTGAACGGCTGGACTCCAGGATTTAGAGGAATTGGGATTCGTGACTTATTGAAAGATTCCATCAATGGAAGACGAGAACATCGTCGGATTGGAGAGACATAAGGGACGGATTTGGAGTTGAAGCTAGGATAGTCCATATTTTCAGAGTCCTGGGGTAGTTGGTCCGTCGATTGTGGTGGATGGGAATCTGGAAAATTTAGAAATTGGAGAGTGAAGCGCAGTGGGGAGTATTCATCGTTGGCTCCAAAACTTATCTTCAATTTCAAAGAACTCAAAGCCTTGCCTTCAGACTCCCTATGGTACACATGACTCGGGCTAGTCTTACCTGAATTAGATGACTTCGGTGCCGGCTTCCAAAGATCCAGTGAGACGTCCTTCAGGTCAACGTTTGGGTTCTTTATCCGGGGATCGTACGGATTTGTCAGTGCTTCTGATGTTGGATTCGTCTGGCTTTTTGTCTCCCAGACTGATGTTAAAATATTCGGAAACGTCTTGTGAGTCGACGGAGGTGCACGAACTTCGGAGGTATCCTGATAGTTGCTCTGTGTCTTCTGAAGCACTTCTTTTGATGGTGGGGCTTCTGGAAAAAAAAGTTGGCTTAAAATCTTGGAAAATTTTCAATGCAAAGTTTGGAGGGTTCCAAGATCAAAATCTGAAACCTCAGAATCCTTCGACATCTCTCGAAAATCTCAAGCATCGATCAAAATGTTCTGGACCTTCAGATTCTTCTAAAACCTCACCAGAGCCCTTTAGAAAAATGTATACCTGAACTTTTCGATTCCTGGCCTTCCGATGAGAAGCCGTGCAACGATGGACTGATTCCAGAACTCTGCTTCTTTTGTTCTTGAACCTTCTGATTCTTTTTTAGTTTTGGAATTCTAGATTTCCGAATTTTCGACGATGGTCCGGGGAGATTTGAAATCCCTGATAACTCTTGACCCATCCGATCTTTCTGAGCCTTTGAGACTTTTGGAATTTTGAAGGGCTTTGGATTGGGATCTGAAACAGGAAAAAATGTTAATGGTAGATCAAAAACTCAAACTGAAACTTACCTTTGAATAGCTCTAGAGAAACTGCCTTGTTTACTTGAATATTGTAGTCCGGAACCAGGTGGGTCTTCTTTTTCTTTAAATTTTGATCCGAGTTACTGGAGGAAAAGTAGTCGTCAAGGAGATCAGAAGATTCAGAAGCGCCCTTTTTCGGTGATAGACAAGAACCTGAAAATTGATTTTTTGTTCTAAATAGAACTCATCATAAAATCCCGAAACTTACATAGACTCATCGATCCGGAATCGTTTATCGAGTGGAATTTCGAGTCTGAATTTTCTTCAAAATTGTGTTTCTTCTCGTTCAGATGCATGGAGTAAAGGTGATCGTTTGAAGAATCCTTCGCGGGTTTTGGATTCTCGAAAATTGATGATTTCCATGGTGGAGGAGGATCTGAAACTAGAGAGTTTAGCCATTTTTGAGAGCTAAAAACATAGGAATTCGAAAGTACCACAAAATTTGAATCCCCAAAATCTTACCTGTCTTGAGTGTTGCATAGTATTCAATTGAATATTCTTCATTTTCCTGTGATCCTTTCCAACTATTGAAATACGAACCTTCTTGAATCCTCAATTCATTTTGACCCTGAAAACCGAAGAAAACTTCCTATTTTTCCTACTTTTCGACCCACCTGATAATTCCAAAAACCATCCAAAGTCTCTCCGTGATCCGACCAAATCTCGTCGAGCTCCCTCATTCTCTTCTCTCGAAACTCCTCTTCGTTCATTTTCTCATTTTTCTCCTCCAATCCATTTTCGTCGATTTCATCCCAGTCGATTCCCCGCGCATTCAAATCGTACAGCGTTTTCGTTTTCCAAATCCATTCTGATTTGGATTGTTTCATTTGGGAATCTGGAAGAATTTCGGGCTCTAGTCCGAAACATGGGTCCCCCCAACTTTTATGGGTCCCCTTGAACTTTTATGGGTCCCCTTGAACTTTTATGGGTCCCTTTTTGGACCACGAACTTTTATGGGTCCCCTCGAACTTATATGGGTCCCCTTGAACTTTTATGGGTCCCTTTTGGCCCCTCCTGAACTTACATGGGTCCCCTCTGAACTTTTATGGGTCCCCACTGAACTTTTATGGGTCCCTTTTTGCCCCCCTCTGAACTTACATGGGTCCCCTCTGAACTTATATGGGTCCCCTATGAACTTACATGGGTCCCCTCTGAACTTACATGGGTCCCCTCTGAACTTATATGGGTCCCCTATGAACTTACATGGGTCCCCTCTGAACTTATATGGGTTCCCTATGAACTTATATGGGTCCCCTATGAACTTACATGGGTCCCCTCTGAACTTACATGGGTCCCCTCTGAACTTATATGGGTCCCCTCTGAACTTATATGGGTTCCCTATGAACTTACATGGGTCCCCTCTGAACTTATATGGGTTCCCTATGAACTTATATGGGTCCCCTATGAACTTACATGGGTCCCCTCTGAACTTTCATGGGTCCCCCCCCCCCCAAAAGTTGAAAAAAACTTTTTTGGATTATTTTTCCGTTTTCAATGTATTTTATATTCAACTTTTATAGGACCTTTTTCAAGCATTTAAAAATTTTGAGTTAGAGTCAATTTTTCGGGGCGTTTGCCTAAGCCTGAATGAATGTATCAGTGGGAAACTATTTCAGCTTTGTTTCCTTTTGTTTAGGCTTAGGCAAAGGCCTCAGAAACACTATAATAACGAAAAGTTTTTGGCGGGATACACTAGAAAACATACGATCAACGGCTCCCGATGGAAGATTGCAGAAATATCACCTTCTTATGCAAAGAAGGGGAATTGTACAGCATTGATTCCTACCAATTGGACGCCAAAAAAGAGCCAGTGGACCAATCATCGGACACTATTAGCGAGATGTCCGAATAACAAACAGAAGGAAACGATGAAAACAACGTCCAACAAATCGATCACTCAAAAATTTCGATTTTGAGTCAATTTTTCGAGGTGTTTGCCTAAGCCTGATAAATAAAGAACGTTTCTGATTTTTGTGAGAATTGCAAAAATAAGAAAAATCGAAGTTAGTTTTCTTGCACTTTAGACATAAAAATGCCAGTTTTGACTCAAAGTCGAAATTTTGGAATGATTGTTTTGTTGGGCGTTGTTTTCATCGTTTCCTTCTATTTGTTCTTAGGACATCTCCCTGATTGTGCCTGATGATTGGTCCACTGGCTTTCTTCCATACGGGAGCCGTTCATCATATGTTTTGTAGTGTACCCCGCCAAAAACTTTTAGTCATTATAGTGTTTCTGAGGCCCTTGCCTAAGCCTAAGAAGAAGGAAACACAGCCAAAATAACTACCGACTGACAAATTCTTTTTACCATTCTCCGTCGATAGAGGCAAAAATAGAAAACAACGATTTTTCCCGAAAATAGCATTAGGCAGTTTATAAATCATTTTTGGTGAATTACTTCAACCAGCAATGGAGCCCGAAACAAGCAGAAAGCAACCGCAAAATATCCACTTTAGAAAAAAGCAACCAGACACGACAGCGACGGTAACAAAGAAAAATGGACTGTTTGGAATAAAATTGCGCCTAAGAGTACAATCTTTGCCGTCAACTGGAGGAAAATTTAAAGTTCCGCCTTTAAAGAATGTCCCAAGACAATACTCCGTGAATCTAAGTTAAAGCGTTCTCAATCACCAGACAGCCTCTCTACCAATAAAATTTCTTTATCTGCCCTTTTTCAGCGAATAATTTGCGACCAGTTACACCCGTAAATTTGAGCCGTTCACAATCTCCCACAGAGCTATTACCGAAAAAAAGTCGAGACGACAGTGCCTACCCTTATCGTCTTTTGTTCTCAAATTAAACTTGAGTAAAAAACAGGAATATTAGAGTGAAAACGGAGAAAGTAGTTCATCACTTGAAAAGGGCTCATGAAAGTTCAGAAATGAGAAAAAACATTTGAAATTTTTTTTGGGGAGGGGGACCCATAAAAGTTTAGGGGGGACCCATGTAAGTTCAGGGGGGGACCCATGTAAGTTCAAGGGGGACCCATGTAAGTTCGAGGGGGGACCCATAAAAGTTCAGGGGGACCCATGTAAGTTCAGGGGGGACCCATGTAAGTTCAAGCGGGACCCATGTAAGTTCGAACTCCGGGGGGGACCCATAAAAGTTCAAGGGGACCCATATAAGTTCGAGGGGACCCATAAAAGTTCGTGGTCCAAAAAGGGACCCATAAAAGTTCAAGGGGACCCATAAAAGTTCAAGGGGACCCATAAAAGTTCAAGGGGACCCATAAAAGTTGGGGGGACTGTGAAAGGGAAGAAACCAGACGTAAGAATGGCTCTTTCCCTTACAGTATCCTCTCACACTGGGAGCTCTTACCACCCAGAGGAGAGACGAAGGAGACTGGCTCCGCCCTTCTATTTATATGGCGGGGACTGCTCCCCTTTTCTTTAGAGAGTGTGAGTCTTGACATGGGAGATAGGTGACCCTCTCGGGCTCCGTCTCCAGGTCTGGCCTAGGAACTTTACCTGTCCTAGGATGAGTCTCGATCCCTCTGGAATACTGTAGGATCGAGCCTCACCAGATCTCACTACCTATATTCATTATCACTCATATTCATTACTCATTATCTACTTATTTGGCTATTCTTCTAATAAACAGATGTAATCCATCTAAAGTCCAAGAGAACAAATAAAGGTTGAGTCTAAAGAAGAGGAACACGAGCTTCCCCTTCACAGGACCCATGTTTCGGACTAGAGCCGAATTTCGAGATGAACAATACGAAAAAATTGGGGAAAATCGGGAAGGAAAGCATCGAGAAAGGGTTCAAAAAATGAATGAATGGTTTTCAGTCTGTGTGCAAAATTTTTGATCTCCCGTTAGTGGTAGATCAAAAATGTTTGCTTTTGATTTTGAGCAGAAGCAATTTATTATTAAGTTTATGTGATCTACGAGTTTCAAACCAAACTATACAAAAGCTTTTATATTTTTGAAGAATCAAAAAAACTGTTTTGATTCTTGAAAGGCTTGTGAAACAGATTTGATATCCAAATCATGGTAGATCATATTTTCAGAATCTTTTAGTTGTCGTTGTGAATCCCTCAATAAAAATTGAGAACATTTTACGAAAACAAGATCGAAATTCAAATTGGGGTTACTGTAGAAGTTTCTGGTAATCAAACTGTGAGATGTGATACTCAGAACCTTTTGAATATTTCTCATATGCCCACTGAAGTAATACGATATCACACGGATAGCAACACAAGTTGATTCTTGGTTACTGTACTTCACTATTAATATGAATAGACATTCCATTTCACTCTGAAGATTGTCAGAGTTATGAAGTTTCTAGATTCAAACAGTATGAGTATCTAGGTGCTCAAAATGTATTCAGGACTATTCGAATACCTCCTTTATGTTGTGTGAAGCAATACGAAATTACAAAGAAACCAAAGGACCATTTTGAGTATCAAAAACTTAAAAAGTTGTTATCCATGTCCATCTGTATGTCTGTCTTGATCCCAACTTCTTCACAATTCCAGTTCCCCATTTCCACTTCTTTTTCTTGTTTCTCCATCTTCAAATTTGGGTTTGAAAGATACACCAGTACATTCTTGACAACTGTAGGAAAGCCAAGAATCCGTTTCAGAATCAAATTTGTCTTTTCTTCCCCCGTTTCCAGCCGTCCATCTGTGTGTCTGTCTTGGTTCCAGCTTCTCCCCTCTTTCCCCCTTCCTCCTTTTCTCTACTTTCTCTCGCCTACTCTCTTCGTCTCAAACGCTCTCTCCCCCTCCTCATGTCCACTAGTTTCAGCCAGCGTCACCCAAGGAAAAAGGACTTCTTCTATGTATTCTGATGATCGAAACAACTTCAAAACCACAAAATTCATTTGGAGAAAGGAAGAAGAGAAAACGGAACAAAAATGAGGTTGGTGTGTGGGAGGAAACTGTAGATAAGAGGGATTTTAGAGAGAAAAGGAGAAAAATGAGAATTGAGAATTAGCTGCAAATGGAATAAAAAGTTGGAATTAGATCTAAAAACTAGGATGATAAAAAAGAAAAATGATTAGAAAAGAAGGATTACGGTATTTGAGCAAATAAGGGTGAAATGAGAGAGAAGGATGTGGTTTTCGGGAAAATTGAAGGAAAACATGAGAAAATCTGAAAGTAGTGAGTAGGAAATAGAGAAATTTACAGGAAAATCTAATAAGAATTCGAAGGAGATCATAAAAATGACCGAGAAAAAGAAGAAATAATGAAATTCCAGATGCCCTCAACGCCTTCTGATCTTCCGGGTCTTCAGCCAACGTCTTCGGATTCGACTCGAAATTTGAGAGAATTGAAATTTCAAGTGAGTTTTCTATTCAAAACTTGATAATCTGGAAACTATGAAAAGTACTGAGATTTTTCGAAATTTGATGAGAAGAAGCAACAAGAAGGAGATAAAATAAGACATTTTATTTTGAATTCACAAATCAGTAATTTCGGGAAAAGTGTAAGAAGAAGAAGAAGAAAATTTAAAATTGAAATTCCTTTTGAAGATGTGGTACTTGTCGTTGATTTCGACTGTTTTCTGAAAAATTGTGAGAGAAAAACTGAACTCTTTGAGGAATCGTTAGAAAGTGATGAAAGAAGATGAGCGATTAGCGATATTGTATATACGTTAGAACGCGGTCTATAGCTAAAATGACAAAAATTTGAATTTTCCGGCTTTCCCGCCGTTTTTCTAGGTTTCGAAGCATTGTGTACTCCTCGTGGACAATTCACGAGAAGCCGCAAAACTTGAAAAAACGAGTGGAAAACCGAAAAATTCAAATTTCGGTCATTTTCGCAATCGAGCGCGTTCTAATGCTGGAAATATGACTGATAACTAAGTGATGATCAGAATGAAAATTCACAGAATTGACATTGACTGACGCCAAGAAGTATAAGAATTATGTCAATTCTGCGGATTTCCTCCTAGAATTTCCTTATTATCGCTCAGCTACATTTTCAATGTTACAACGCGCTCTATCGCTAACATGACGGAATGTTGAATTTCTCAGCTTTCTCGCAGTTTTCGAGGTTTTGAGGCTTCCTGTGATTTGTGAATAGACCCCAAAACCTGGGAAAACCGATGGGAAAGCCGAAAAAATCAAATTTTTCAGTAATTTTAGCGATGGAGCGCGTTGTAACATCGAAAATGTCGCGAATAGCATCCGTTGTCATTCATCGCTTTCTAATGACTCCTCCAAGAAATGTCGAGAATGAGCAGACGATCGATAGCATTTGTCACCTGAAAATTTGCAAAATTAAAGTGGAAATTGGAAAATTAGTGATAACGGGGTGAACATGGGAAAAAAAGAAAAATCAGTTTCGGCCATTTCACCACCAGACTGAAAAAGTAATGAGAAGAAAAGAGCTGGCCTCATCAGTGATGGACTCTTTTCTTTAGACATGGACATTCGGATACACAGACACACAGACATAGACAGGGATAAACAAAGAGGCGATGATAAAATATAGGATTTTGAATTAAAAATTCCAGAATCGACGACATCTTCACACTTCCACTCAACGCCTTCGTCAATTTGGAAACTTCGAAGTTCGAGAAGATGTGAAGGACGACGCTGGAAAATGAAAAGTTAGTGTAGAGAAGTGAAACGTTGGAGTTGGAGCATGCAGATCAGAGAAAAACAAAAGAGAACACTGTAAAGATACACCAAAAAAGAGGAAGGCAACAAGTAGGTATTAACAATATTTTCAATGTGACAATGCGCTCTATCGCTAACATAGCTAATCTTTGGATTTTTAGGCTTTTTCGTTGTTTTTTCAAGTTTTGAGGTCTCGTGTAATTGTTGAGAATTGTCCAAGAGGAGTAGACGAGACATCAAAACTTGAAAAGCGATGAAAAATCGAAAACTTCGAATTGTAGCCATGTTAGAAATAGAGCGCATTGTGAAACTGAAAATATCGATAATAGAGGAACATGAGAGGAGACAGAGAAAGCACAAGAAGACAAGAAACAAAATGAAATAGTGATAAAGACAGATGAAAACTAGAGAAGAAAAGTGAACTTTTCGCAAGGAAAAAATGTGAAAAGTGCTGAAAAATAGAAAGTGGAATAGTTTTGAATACAGAAAAATCACCTTAAATCGTGCAAAATGATTAGCGATATTTGCTACAACGCGCTCTATCGCTAAAATAGTGAAATTCCAATTTTTCGGCTTTGCCTCCGTTCTCTCAGGTTTCGTTGTTTTGTGGAATTCTTGACGATAAATCACGAGAAGTACACAAAACATGAAAACCTGAAAAAGCAAAGGGAAAGCCGAAAAATGTAAAATTTCGCTATTTTAACAATAGAGCGCGGTTTAACTTTGGAAAACGGGCAAATAGACAAAGAGGAATGTACATGTGATTGAGAAAAAAGGGGAAAATTATTGAAAAAGAAGATTCGAAGAGCAGTCGGATGAAGATGTAGTTGATCTGTGCTGATGCTCCTTGGCAATTGTCACCTGAAAATTTTGCAAAATTAAAGTGGAAATTGGGAAATTAGTGATAATGGGGTGAACATGGGAAACAAGAAAAATCAGTTTCGGCCATTTCACCACCAGACTGAAAAAGTAATGAGAAGAAAAGAGCTGGCCTCATCAGTGATGGACTCTTTTCTTTAGACATGGACATTCGGATACACAGACACACAGATATAGGCAGAGATACACAGAGAGTCGATGATAGAAAATAGGGTTTTGAATTCCAAATTCCAGATTCGACATCTCCACACTTCCGCTCATCTTCTTCGTCTATTTGGAAACTTCGAAATCTTCTGCTCAATTCCACGTCATCTGAATCTTCTAGTTCTTGGCCATCTACATCTTCTGATCTTCATTTTTCTTATGTTTTCTTTCTTCTTCTCCCATCTTTTTGATAATAAAATGTTATTTTTGAACTTCGAATTTGCTTTTTTCTTTTTCTTGTTGACCATCTGAATCTTCTATTTCTTCCTGTCTTGAGACTTCGAGATCTTCAACATCTTCTTCCAGGGAAACTGTCGTCTATCGCTAAGATGTCTGTCGCCGCTGCTGCTTCTTCTGCTCCATCCCGTGCTGCTCTCCGAGCCAACGCCCTGCGCTCCCTTATCGACCAAGGAGTCGGCCTTCGGAATCCATCGATCGCCCCATCCACCATCATCTCCGTCGACCCCAACTTCTTGGTGGTCGAGTTCCCGGCATCGGAATTCATGTGTATGGATGGATCGATTTTGAGAGAGAAGTTGGCCGCGGTTGCACATTGTGTGAGCAAAGCGTCGGTGGAGATGATGATGTCGGATACAACGAGTGGAACTGGCCGCCAGAGCAACTTCAGTGCCCAGTGAGTTCTGAAAACTTGGATATTATGATATTTCTTCAAAAAATCTTCAAAAAACAAATAATTTTCAGGCTCTTTGAGATGCCTGGAGCCACGGAGACAATCCGAATCCGCGGGAAATCCACGCAAGACGTCGTCGTGAATTTCTACCAGTTGGAATTCATGGCAGCTGTCAAACGGAACGATGTTTGGATTCGTGTCGCCGATGGAACGTCTACGTTGATTTTGGATCCAATTCCACAAGTTCAGGCTCCAACTCAACGCAAAAACCGTCGTCCAATGAAGGCGTCGGCTCGTGATTCTCCAAACCCAACGGCTCCAGATGCTCCCGTTGGTTCCGCTCAACAACAACAACAACATCAAGGAACATCTTCTGCTGCTCCTGCTTCAAGTCAGCCACCAGCAGCTGTTCCACCAGTTGCTCCTGCTGCTCAGAGGATTCCCCTTGGTCGTCGGCCGGTCAAGCCCATGCCAGGACTCGTGTTCGCCGCTCGTCCACCACCACCACCACCAGCAAGCCAGCTTGTTCAAGTACGTCGAATTGTGCACCATCTCTGAAATTAGTTCATAATTATCGATTTTCAGGAGTATATGGGCGCCATGGATACACCGATTCAGCAACGCTACATGCTGACAAACGTTCGAACCACGGCTCCCGAGTTTGCGAGAACGCTTCTGAACCAACTATCCGACATTGGAGTCACGCCGTCCAACATCACGCATTCTCCAATGTTCATGAGCCACTCTCTTCACTCTACATTCGTTTTCTACTATGATGTGGAAGACGCAAACCAAAGAGCGATAGTGGAGAGAAGCTTGGCTCCAGAGAGAAATTGGTTCAGGAAATTCGACGCGTTCATGGTGCGAGACGGAGAAAAATTCATGGCGTACGCGATTCCCATGAAGATTCATCTCGTCACCACTCTCATCGCAACTTGGCTCCATGAGACTGCTCTTCGCGCTGCTCACCTTCAGAACCGGAGTCGTGCGGTTGCTTCGCCGGACGTTCTGAGGACTGCATTGTGCCATGAGGAGAAGAAGAAGAACATCGTCAGACTCTTGACTCCAGATGGCCGAAGGATGATGCAACTTCTGAAACGTTAAATAGTTATTGTTTTCATCGCTGTTGATTTTTATTGTAGAGTTTATAGTTATTGTAGAGTTTATTGTTTCATTCTTTTTCTCCAGATTTTCGACCAAAAATGAGATTTTCGACAAAAATAATGCATCTGGAATACCTTCTTTTTTCATTCTTCTGTTCTTTTTTTCCAGTAATTTTTCGGGCAAAACTTTGAGATTTTCGGCTAAAACAACACTCTGGAGTTTTTCTTTTTTTTTTGTAATTTTTAAATAAACATTAAAAATCATAATTTACCTACCTACCTCACAAAAATCTCACTGCAATACTGAACATCATTGGCTGCTGATTCTTGATTCTCAAAACTCTTCGTTTTCCAAGTTTTTGAACCGGCCGATGAAATTCGGCAAGGAGTCTCGGATTATCCATGTTCTGGAAAAAAAGATTAATCATTTTCTTGTTTATTTCTCCCAGAAGTCTTACCTTTTCAATAATCTCCATTGATCATCTAATTTCCAAAATTGACTCCGAATCGGGGCGTCCCCCTTTCCGACACGAACTTTTTCAGTTTTATTAGTTTTATTTTATCTGTTGTTAACATTTTACTCTGATTCCTGTTTTATTTTTAGTTATTTTAAACTGAAAATTCCGAATTATGATTTTTATACTTATGCGACGAACTTGTCAAATATCATTTGAAAAATTTAACGAGAGAGTATTCTTCCGAATACAATCTTCGATTTCCGTAGCTTCTTGGCTAGGAATCGACACAAAATTACCCCATTTCAACCCCCTTTTCATCGTGAAAATTGCCGGCGAACCACAAAATTTTTGAGAAAATTTGTCAAAGTCCGCAAACACCGCCACGCCGAAATGCACACGCAGCTGCATTTTTTTATTATTGATTTTTTGAGTTGGATTTCGTGGATTTGTAGGTCTACTTTTAGCATTTTTCAGTCTACATTCATCAAAAATAGTGTTGAAATCGATTGCGGGAAATTTGTGGCCACCCGCGATCATTGTTGTTTCGATGATCGTTCATTGTTTTCGCCTCATTTTTGTCATTCGTGCGCTCTTTTTGTTCTATGAGTGGTCGTTTTTTCCTTCTCTCTCTCCTTCCTCTTTTTGTTCCGTTCATTTTTGCATTAATTGCTGTTTCCAATCTTCTTCCCTCGTTTGTTTCTATAGCATTACTTTAGCAAGTAACCAGCGATCATATGTTTTCTCTTTTCATCTCGTTTATAAGCACCCATATGCTTGCTTTGCACATCTTCTAGCTCCATGACGCTTCATTATGAATTCAATATTGCTTTCAGCTGCTTACTTTTCTCTTTTCCTGTATTCAATCGGCTTCTAGAAGGCTCATTGCCTTTCAACAAATAGCAATAATCTGTGTCCTCCTTTCATTCTTCGCTTCTCAACTGTCATACGCTCACATCATCACAACCGTTACGCCTCTTGCTTTTAACAACTAGTTTCTTCTCTGTTTCTTCACTTGAACCTTCTATTCTTCTTCGCATTCTTACTCTCTCTTGTTTGGTAACGTTTTTTTAATATCAATTTACGTGCTTTCAGGTCGTCCTCTTCAATAGCAAGCTCCTCCAGCAACACGCTACGTTATCAACAGCAAGGACAGCGATTTGAGTGAGTTTTGAAACAAGTTTGCGCTTTGTTTCGAGTAAATTTCCAGCAAATGATCACCAATTGGAGACGGAGAGTGCAAGTCGAACAGAGGGAATCAAGAACAAAAACAACGAGATCGATAATCAACACCGGTGGGGACGTGGATCGGAGGAGGAGCGAGCGATGAGGAGTTTCGAGTATGTTTTTCAAACAGTTTGTACTTTCTTCCGAGCAAATTTCCAGCGAAACCCGCCAGCATTCGAGTTCGAGAGGAAGAGACGGAGAAGCCAGCAGCAGAAGAGCAAAGAAAGATGAGAAAGGATTCGGAAGAGGAATGCGCTTCACAAGATGGTGGGAGAGAAATCACAGGTCGGAGGCAAGAAAGAAGAAGAAGGACACCAACGTGAAGATTACGAGGAGGTACGATCATATCAAGATGGGATAATATTGCTCTTGTGAATAGAGCGCACTTGCTTTTTGTCATTAGAGCGCGTTTCCTTCTTTTCATTAGAGCGCGTTTCACTCTTTTCATTTGAGCTCCTTTGCTTCTTCCTATCATTAAATCGCGTTTGCTTATTCTTGTCATTAGTGCTTCTTATCACTTCTTATCATCATTTCTTCCAGATGCCGAACGTTTCGAAGAAGCAGCACAAGGGGAACAACATGAACCGAATGGAGACAACGAAAAATTGGAAGGGAGCTTGTTTTGAGTAAGTACTTGCATAAGTTTGTGCTTTGTTGGTTGTAGTTTTCTAGGAAAGAGTCAATCGATCGATGGTTTGTGGGGAGAAGTGGAGATGATCGACGGTTGGATTGGTGGTCGTTTGGACGAGATGAAGGACACGGAAGACGGAGAGCAATTCGATTGTCGAAGCGAAGATGGATCGGATGTCAAGATGACGATTTTGGTGAAGAAGGAACGGGCGGTCGCAAATGGAAATGTAAGGAAGAAAACCAACGGAAAGAGAAGGAAGAGGTATGTCAAGATGGAATGATGTTGGTCTTGTAAATAGAGCGCTCTTGCTTTTTGTCATTAGAGCGAACTTGCCATTGTCATCAGATTCTCATCAGAGCGCATTTCCTACTTTTCATTGTAACAAGTTTGCAGAACTATCAGAAAATTTCCTAGCATGCCTCAATTCGATTTATCTTCCAGATGTGAACAAACGATTCAACGAAGGAGCAACAACAAGGAGATGCGAACAACAAACAATTCGAGGGAACTTGTGTTGAGTAAGTATTTGTATCAGTTGGTACTTTGTTGGGTGGAGTTTTCTAGGAAAGAGTCAATCGATTGGTGGTTCATGTGGAACAGTTGGGATAGTTAATGGTTGACTTGGTGGTCGTTTCGATGAGCTGATGGCGGAAGACGAACGAAGGAAGAAAGTCAACAAAAAGGAGAAAAGGAGGTAGGAGCATATCAAGATGACATTGGTCTTGTAAATAGAGCGCGTTTGCATATATCAGTGGAGCGCCCTTGCATTTGTCAATATTGTTTTAGCATTAGAGCGGCCTTCAAAAAATGTATTCGTATTTCCAGGTGCCACGGAACTTCCGAGAAGGAGCAGCAATGACAACAAGCCAACGAAAACAACTGGAGGAAGAGCAATGGAGGGAAGGAGAGGAGAGGAACAGCGAGCAAACGGATCAAAGAAGCCTTCGTGCTTCCTGGAGCTTTTTTTGAGCAAGTTTCATTTTCCAGTTAGTGCTTTGTTTTGTGTAATTTTTCAGAAAAGAGGATCGATTCGAGATTGGTGTTGAGAGGGTCGAGGAGGTGAAGAGAGGATCGGTGGCAGGCAAGCTGACAACCAGAGGAATTGTCGAGAGGCAGATGAAATGGAGAAGGAAGAGTAGAAGAACGGTCGATCAGTCGGTGGTCAAGATGGGGAGGAAGGATTCGGAACTGGAGATTGCGGAACAACAAGAGGAAGAAGAGGGTCGAAGGAGAAGAGAAGAAGCCAATGGCAAAATGGAGAGGAGGTATGTGAGTTTTACGATCACACGATAGTGGTGCTGTTACCATTAGAGCGCGCTTGCTTCTTTCTTCATTAGAGCGCGCTTGCTTCTTTCTTCATTAGAGCGCGCTTGCTTCTTTCTTCATTAGAGCGCGCTTGCTTCTTTCTTCATTAGAGCGCGCTTGCTTCTTTCTTCATTAGAGCGCGTTTGTTTTTAATCAGGTTTTATCATTAATCTTGTTATTTTCCAGATGACAACGAACAATTCAAAGAAGGACCAACAACCAAGGAAAGGAGACAACAAAAAAAAGATGGAGCATTATTTCGAGCAAGTTTTTTTCCAGTTTGTACTTTGTTTCGTCTAAATTTTCAGAAGAGAGGAGCAATCGTTGGCTTCGTGTTTGATGGGTCTAGAGTTGGAAGGCTTCAAGTCGGATGGATCGGGATAGTTTCGTTTCGAATCAAGAGCAGAGGAAGGACACAAGGATCAGGGACAAGAAGGCATCGATTCGGAGCGGTTTGTATCGAGCGATGATGACGACAACTGAATGGCCTTCGGGTCGTTTGGTTGTGGAGTTGCATTGATTTCGAACCGCTGGGAGGAGGAAGCATAGGATCGAGCTGAAGAAGATCCTCTCAGAAGAGGCACACACACTATTGGCTCCCTTTTTGGGTGGTCTTTGGTGGCTAGGCAGAGTTAGTGTACTCTGCTAGTTAATTTGCATTGGGGATTAAGAAGCGTGAAGGTCTGGCGACAGGCTGAATCTTTCCGAAACCTTTTGTAGATTATAAAGCTCATGGTTGCCCCCAAGGAAGCGGCAAACCCGGCTGAAAAGGTGGCAGCGGTGTCATCCGTGGCTGGAAGTAGATGTGAGAAGTGATGCTCTGCTCCTTCTGTGCGTCTATGAAAGGTCAGATTAACTTGGAGCCCTTTAAGGGAGGTCCGAGGTAGATAAGGAAGTGGAGTGAAGCTTCCATAACGCTTCGAAAGACATGAGAAGCTGTATTCGGATTGAGACTATTGGGATGTCTCGCTTTTTAATAATCCGATTATAGTCTTCTGTAGTCTTTTGGAGGTTAGAAGTAGCTCGGTGGGGCTGGTAAGAGGACCCTGGGGGACTCCTCATGCACTACGATAGTCAGGATACACGATAGATTAGTGTGTGTAGACTCTGATGTAGTGCAGCTCATGCAAAAGTGTGGTCGTCTGAAGTTTACCCAACTTCTTGGGACTAGCCTGTCCATGGATAAGAGTGCCTTGTTTACAAGCGCTCATGAATTAGCTGTACGCCAGAGCATGTCCATCGGTGGACAGCTTGTGTTTCTGACACAAGCTGTGGGATAGGTCTACCACCTTCGGCTTGCATAGGATACAGCGAGTTCAGTTTTGCTCTGTGTAGTCATATTGGTCTAACCTCGGCAGTTATGACTTAGCATAGAGTGAGATAAGAGTGCTTTCTTGACAGAAAGCGCTCATGATTTAGCTAGTCATAGTAGGCTCTTGGAATCATTTGGTTAGTGTGATTTCCTTGGGAATGCATAGACTAGCGAGATCGGCCATTGTTTGTTTTCCCCTGTCTTCGAGAAGCAAGGATGTTGGTCGAGTCGAGAAGTCGTGAGGGAAGAGGATGGGAGTCGTATGGAGAGCAGTTGGATTCGAGAATCATGAGGTATGTTCGGGGTCAGAAGATATTAGGAGGGGCGCATTCTAGTGATGGTAGATGGTAAAAGACTAGTGTGAAGATGCGATCCGAACTAATAAAGATTTCCAATCGGTGACCATCCTCTCACACTAGCTCTTGTTGAAACATAGACATTGCTTAGGCGTATGCATACAGAGGCATAGAGTATATAGTCACATAGGCTTGTGCTATGAGTTGCTTCTGTTAGAAAGACTCTGTTAGACTTCACCTAGCTTCTTCGGTTCTCATTCCTTTGGCATCCTTTCTTATCTCATCGTCTGGTGTATGCGGGTTAGCTTTAGCTAGAGTTGCGGTGTAAAGATGTGACTACTGTAGAGCCAAGCAATCTTACTACAGTACTCACTTGAACTTGGCTTTGGTGGTCTCCTCCAATGCTGATAAGGGCCGGTCACTATCTATTGCATTAGCTCTAGTATAGATACACAGACATCGCTCAGTTTGGCCTCTCTGTATGCATTCTCCTTCTTTCTTCGGAATTGGAGAACTTCATGGTTGGAGTTGGGAAGAAAGGGAGAGCGAAAGAGTGGTAGTGGATTTACTCCATGGTCATGTAGATGCTGGAAGTCTGGACTACTGTCATAAAGAGAGGGACCATCTCTGATACTAGCACTTGTAGACATGCTTGCAGATAGACATCCATGCACATATTGGTGTTGGGATGTATAGACAAGTGGTTATGCTCAACCTATGACTTGTTTCTCGCTGGACAGTTTGTTCCTTATGCAGACATCGGGACATGGGGACAGAGGGATAGAAGCACTCGAAGACATTTGGACACACAACTGAACTGATAGACTGTCTTCACTTTTGAGCTCTTTCTCTTATCTCTTATTTTCTCTTTTATCTTCACTCTAGGTTTCTGTAGGTGTGCATCTAGATGGCTTGAAGAAATCTGGAAGTGTTGAGCACTTCTGGAGAAGCTCGTTGTGGAGATACGATTAGTGGAGCCAAGCAATTTCGGGAAGCTACAGAAGTGACTTGTCGAAAGTAGATGTAGTGAATGGAAAAAGAAGCTGTGAATCCTTGAGTGAAACTCGTAAAGATTTGCAGTTGTTGGTCGTCACTCACAGTAGAGATATATGCATATAGACAGCGCATATGCATATGGATTGAAAAAAAGCACTAGGAACAAAGAACACAATGTCATTTAAAACTGTTACCCTTATCTTATTCTATATTTTCTTTCTTGCAGATTCGAGGATCAGCTGCTGGGCAAGTCGTTCCGACGGGTTCAGATCTGACCATCTTGCCCAGCAGCTGATCCTCGAATCTGCAAGAAAGAAAATATAGAATAAGATAAGGGTAACAGTTTTAAATGACATTGTGTTCTTTGTTCCTAGTGCTTTTTTTCAATCCATATGCATATGCGCTGTCTATATGCATATATCTCTACTGTGAGTGACGACCAACAACTGCAAATCTTTACGAGTTTCACTCAAGGATTCACAGCTTCTTTTTCCATTCACTACATCTACTTTCGACAAGTCACTTCTGTAGCTTCCCGAAATTGCTTGGCTCCACTAATCGTATCTCCACAACGAGCTTCTCCAGAAGTGCTCAACACTTCCAGATTTCTTCAAGCCATCTAGATGCACACCTACAGAAACCTAGAGTGAAGATAAAAGAGAAAATAAGAGATAAGAGAAAGAGCTCAAAAGTGAAGACAGTCTATCAGTTCAGTTGTGTGTCCAAATGTCTTCGAGTGCTTCTATCCCTCTGTCCCCATGTCCCGATGTCTGCATAAGGAACAAACTGTCCAGCGAGAAACAAGTCATAGGTTGAGCATAACCACTTGTCTATACATCCCAACACCAATATGTGCATGGATGTCTATCTGCAAGCATGTCTACAAGTGCTAGTATCAGAGATGGTCCCTCTCTTTATGACAGTAGTCCAGACTTCCAGCATCTACATGACCATGGAGTAAATCCACTACCACTCTTTCGCTCTCCCTTTCTTCCCAACTCCAACCATGAAGTTCTCCAATTCCGAAGAAAGAAGGAGAATGCATACAGAGAGGCCAAACTGAGCGATGTCTGTGTATCTATACTAGAGCTAATGCAATAGATAGTGACCGGCCCTTATCAGCATTGGAGGAGACCACCAAAGCCAAGTTCAAGTGAGTACTGTAGTAAGATTGCTTGGCTCTACAGTAGTCACATCTTTACACCGCAACTCTAGCTAAAGCTAACCCGCATACACCAGACGATGAGATAAGAAAGGATGCCAAAGGAATGAGAACCGAAGAAGCTAGGTGAAGTCTAACAGAGTCTTTCTAACAGAAGCAACTCATAGCACAAGCCTATGTGACTATATACTCTATGCCTCTGTATGCATACGCCTAAGCAATGTCTATGTTTCAACAAGAGCTAGTGTGAGAGGATGGTCACCGATTGGAAATCTTTATTAGTTCGGATCGCATCTTCACACTAGTCTTTTACCATCTACCATCACTAGAATGCGCCCCTCCTAATATCTTCTGACCCCGAACATACCTCATGATTCTCGAATCCAACTGCTCTCCATACGACTCCCATCCTCTTCCCTCACGACTTCTCGACTCGACCAACATCCTTGCTTCTCGAAGACAGGGGAAAACAAACAATGGCCGATCTCGCTAGTCTATGCATTCCCAAGGAAATCACACTAACCAAATGATTCCAAGAGCCTACTATGACTAGCTAAATCATGAGCGCTTTCTGTCAAGAAAGCACTCTTATCTCACTCTATGCTAAGTCATAACTGCCGAGGTTAGACCAATATGACTACACAGAGCAAAACTGAACTCGCTGTATCCTATGCAAGCCGAAGGTGGTAGACCTATCCCACAGCTTGTGTCAGAAACACAAGCTGTCCACCGATGGACATGCTCTGGCGTACAGCTAATTCATGAGCGCTTGTAAACAAGGCACTCTTATCCATGGACAGGCTAGTCCCAAGAAGTTGGGTAAACTTCAGACGACCACACTTTTGCATGAGCTGCACTACATCAGAGTCTACACACACTAATCTATCGTGTATCCTGACTATCGTAGTGCATGAGGAGTCCCCCAGGGTCCTCTTACCAGCCCCACCGAGCTACTTCTAACCTCCAAAAGACTACAGAAGACTATAATCGGATTATTAAAAAGCGAGACATCCCAATAGTCTCAATCCGAATACAGCTTCTCATGTCTTTCGAAGCGTTATGGAAGCTTCACTCCACTTCCTTATCTACCTCGGACCTCCCTTAAAGGGCTCCAAGTTAATCTGACCTTTCATAGACGCACAGAAGGAGCAGAGCATCACTTCTCACATCTACTTCCAGCCACGGATGACACCGCTGCCACCTTTTCAGCCGGGTTTGCCGCTTCCTTGGGGGCAACCATGAGCTTTATAATCTACAAAAGGTTTCGGAAAGATTCAGCCTGTCGCCAGACCTTCACGCTTCTTAATCCCCAATGCAAATTAACTAGCAGAGTACACTAACTCTGCCTAGCCACCAAAGACCACCCAAAAAGAGAGCCAATAGTGTGTGTGCCTCTTCTGAGAGGATCTTCTTCAGCTCGATCCTATGCTTCCTCCTCCCAGCGGTTCGAAATCAATGCAACTCCACAACCAAACGACCCGAAGGCCATTCAGTTGTCGTCATCATCGCTCGATACAAACCGCTCCGAATCGATGCCTTCTTGTCCCTGATCCTTGTGTCCTTCCTCTGCTCTTGATTCGAAACGAAACTATCCCGATCCATCCGACTTGAAGCCTTCCAACTCTAGACCCATCAAACACGAAGCCAACGATTGCCCCTCTCTTCTGAAAATTTAGACGAAACAAAGTACAAACTGGAAAAAAACTTGCTCGAAATAATGCTCCATCTTTTTTTTGTTGTCTCCTTTCCTTGGTTGTTGGTCCTTCTTTGAATTGTTCGTTGTCATCTGGAAAATAACAAGATTAATGATAAAACCTGATTAAAAACAAACGCGCTCTAATGAAGAAAGAAGCAAGCGCGCTCTAATGAAGAAAGAAGCAAGCGCGCTCTAATGAAGAAAGAAGCAAGCGCGCTCTAATGAAGAAAGAAGCAAGCGCGCTCTAATGGTAACAGCACCACTATCGTGTGATCGTAAAACTCACATACCTCCTCTCCATTTTGCCATTGGCTTCTTCTCTTCTCCTTCGACCCTCTTCTTCCTCTTGTTGTTCCGCAATCTCCAGTTCCGAATCCTTCCTCCCCATCTTGACCACCGACTGATCGACCGTTCTTCTACTCTTCCTTCTCCATTTCATCTGCCTCTCGACAATTCCTCTGGTTGTCAGCTTGCCTGCCACCGATCCTCTCTTCACCTCCTCGACCCTCTCAACACCAATCTCGAATCGATCCTCTTTTCTGAAAAATTACACAAAACAAAGCACTAACTGGAAAATGAAACTTGCTCAAAAAAAGCTCCAGGAAGCACGAAGGCTTCTTTGATCCGTTTGCTCGCTGTTCCTCTCCTCTCCTTCCCTCCATTGCTCTTCCTCCAGTTGTTTTCGTTGGCTTGTTGTCATTGCTGCTCCTTCTCGGAAGTTCCGTGGCACCTGGAAATACGAATACATTTTTTGAAGGCCGCTCTAATGCTAAAACAATATTGACAAATGCAAGGGCGCTCCACTGATATATGCAAACGCGCTCTATTTACAAGACCAATGTCATCTTGATATGCTCCTACCTCCTTTTCTCCTTTTTGTTGACTTTCTTCCTTCGTTCGTCTTCCGCCATCAGCTCATCGAAACGACCACCAAGTCAACCATTAACTATCCCAACTGTTCCACATGAACCACCAATCGATTGACTCTTTCCTAGAAAACTCCACCCAACAAAGTACCAACTGATACAAATACTTACTCAACACAAGTTCCCTCGAATTGTTTGTTGTTCGCATCTCCTTGTTGTTGCTCCTTCGTTGAATCGTTTGTTCACATCTGGAAGATAAATCGAATTGAGGCATGCTAGGAAATTTTCTGATAGTTCTGCAAACTTGTTACAATGAAAAGTAGGAAATGCGCTCTGATGAGAATCTGATGACAATGGCAAGTTCGCTCTAATGACAAAAAGCAAGAGCGCTCTATTTACAAGACCAACATCATTCCATCTTGACATACCTCTTCCTTCTCTTTCCGTTGGTTTTCTTCCTTACATTTCCATTTGCGACCGCCCGTTCCTTCTTCACCAAAATCGTCATCTTGACATCCGATCCATCTTCGCTTCGACAATCGAATTGCTCTCCGTCTTCCGTGTCCTTCATCTCGTCCAAACGACCACCAATCCAACCATCGATCATCTCCACTTCTCCCCACAAACCATCGATCGATTGACTCTTTCCTAGAAAACTACAACCAACAAAGCACAAACTTATGCAAGTACTTACTCAAAACAAGCTCCCTTCCAATTTTTCGTTGTCTCCATTCGGTTCATGTTGTTCCCCTTGTGCTGCTTCTTCGAAACGTTCGGCATCTGGAAGAAATGATGATAAGAAGTGATAAGAAGCACTAATGACAAGAATAAGCAAACGCGATTTAATGATAGGAAGAAGCAAAGGAGCTCAAATGAAAAGAGTGAAACGCGCTCTAATGAAAAGAAGGAAACGCGCTCTAATGACAAAAAGCAAGTGCGCTCTATTCACAAGAGCAATATTATCCCATCTTGATATGATCGTACCTCCTCGTAATCTTCACGTTGGTGTCCTTCTTCTTCTTTCTTGCCTCCGACCTGTGATTTCTCTCCCACCATCTTGTGAAGCGCATTCCTCTTCCGAATCCTTTCTCATCTTTCTTTGCTCTTCTGCTGCTGGCTTCTCCGTCTCTTCCTCTCGAACTCGAATGCTGGCGGGTTTCGCTGGAAATTTGCTCGGAAGAAAGTACAAACTGTTTGAAAAACATACTCGAAACTCCTCATCGCTCGCTCCTCCTCCGATCCACGTCCCCACCGGTGTTGATTATCGATCTCGTTGTTTTTGTTCTTGATTCCCTCTGTTCGACTTGCACTCTCCGTCTCCAATTGGTGATCATTTGCTGGAAATTTACTCGAAACAAAGCGCAAACTTGTTTCAAAACTCACTCAAATCGCTGTCCTTGCTGTTGATAACGTAGCGTGTTGCTGGAGGAGCTTGCTATTGAAGAGGACGACCTGAAAGCACGTAAATTGATATTAAAAAAACGTTACCAAACAAGAGAGAGTAAGAATGCGAAGAAGAATAGAAGGTTCAAGTGAAGAAACAGAGAAGAAACTAGTTGTTAAAAGCAAGAGGCGTAACGGTTGTGATGATGTGAGCGTATGACAGTTGAGAAGCGAAGAATGAAAGGAGGACACAGATTATTGCTATTTGTTGAAAGGCAATGAGCCTTCTAGAAGCCGATTGAATACAGGAAAAGAGAAAAGTAAGCAGCTGAAAGCAATATTGAATTCATAATGAAGCGTCATGGAGCTAGAAGATGTGCAAAGCAAGCATATGGGTGCTTATAAACGAGATGAAAAGAGAAAACATATGATCGCTGGTTACTTGCTAAAGTAATGCTATAGAAACAAACGAGGGAAGAAGATTGGAAACAGCAATTAGTGCAAAAATGAACGGAACAAAAAGAGGAAGGAGAGAGAGAAGGAAAAAACGACCACTCACAGAACAAAAAGAGGGCACGAATGACAAAAATGAGGCGAAAACAATGAACGATCATCGAAACAACAATGATCGCGGGTGGCCACAAATTTCCCGCAATCGAATTCAACATCATTTTTGATGAATGTAGACTAAAAAATTCTAAAAATAGACCTACAAATCCACGAAATTTCAACTCAAAAAATCAAGAATAAAAAAATGCAGCTGCGTGTGCATTTCGGCGTGGCGGTGTTTGCGGACTTTGGCAAATTTTCTCAAAAATTTTGTTGTTTCGCCGTCAATTTTCACGATGAAAAGGGGGTTGAAATGGGGTAATTTTGTGCCGATTCCTAGCCAAGAAGCTACGGAAATCGATGATAATATTCGGAAGAATATTATATCGTTAAGGTTATCAAATGATAATAAAGAAATTCGTCGAAAGAGTATAAACAGTGAATTCAGCAGTTCATGACTAAATAA
Source organism: Caenorhabditis sinica (assembly GCA_963932045.1). NCBI lineage: Eukaryota > Metazoa > Nematoda > Chromadorea > Rhabditida > Rhabditidae > Caenorhabditis > Caenorhabditis sinica. The sequence continues at coordinate 595,641 of OZ009942.1, forward strand.
ATAGCTAAAAATAGAAAGGAAATCAGAGTAAAACTATGAAAAAAGATAGAACAAAACTAATTTAAAAAAAAACTAATAAAACGAAAAACTTAAAATTTCGTGTCGGAATAGGGGGGAGCCCCGATTCATGGACGATTTTGGAGATTGGATGATCAATGGAGAGTAATGAAAAGGTGAGACTTCTGGGAGAAATAAACGAGAAAATGATGAATCTCTTTTTCCAGGACATGCAATAAACACTGGAAAACGACGACGACTTCTTGTCGAATTTCACGTTGGCCGATTCAAAAATGATCAAAATTTGAAAAACGAAGAATTTTGAAAATCAAGATGTTGAGTGTTCCAATGAGATTTCTGTGAGGTAGGTAGGAGAATTATGCTTTTCAATGTTTATTAGAACAATTTTAAAAAATCCAGAACAATGTTTTTGTCGAAATTCTCTAAGTTTTGTCCGAAAATTTACTGGAAAAAAGTACAAAGAAAAGAAATTCCAGATAATATTATTCTTGTCTAAAAGCTAATTTTTGGCCAAAAATCTGGAGAAAAAGAACAATAAAAACGTAAGAAAATAACAATCAATGATGTGGCAGATGTCGCTTGAAAATGCCCAACATCGTGAAGCCTTCATCGTTGAGCTTCTCCTCAATTCTCTTCATCACATCAGCATTTTTCAGCGTCGCCCGGATCTCCTCCACGTTCCACACAATGGCTTGGCGACTCGGAGGTGGTCTCTTTGGAATGTAGATCCTGGAGAAGTGAGTCTTGTTTCTACGAAAATCGCGAAGGAAAAACATACCGAGAAGCCACCATCATCGTGTGGAACATTTCCATCATACTCATCGCTCTTGACAAGAACGGGCTGTTGGTGGAGAGCGTGGCGACGGAGAAGAGTCTGGTCCATTCCGACTCATCAAAAATCCCCTTTTCCACCTTCTCCTTCTCTTCATCAGTTTTCACATCGAAATAGATGACGTGGTGGGCGCGAGCGTTGAAAAACATCTTTCGACTTTCGATGAGAATTGGTGCGACTCCCAGATCTTTCATCTTCTTATTGAACCCTTTAATATCGCCTAGCTTTCGAGCTCCACTATTGATGAATGAGTACCGCTGACCGCGCATCGGAGTTTGATCCTGTAGAATTTGCTGAAAAAAGTTTTAATATAAAAATAATCTATTGATTTTCAGAACGTACGATCGATCGGATGTTGGATGGCGGTAGCGGAACAGCAACAATTGAAGCAGGAGCCACTGGCGATGATGCTGGGACTTCAGAAGACGTCGGAGCCAATAGTTGAGCCGATGATGGTGGTGGTGGTGGATTCGAAGTCGATGCCACAGTTGGTGGTGCCAATGACGTCGTTGCGAGAATCGAAGCGAGCGCAGAAGGCGTCGGAGCAAGACGTTTCGCTTCGACGTTTGCTGGTGGAGCTGCTCGCTTCGTTCCGGATGTTTGGCGTGTTGGTTGTGGAGGAGGAGGAGCAGAAGACGAAGAGGAAGGAGCCGCTGGTGGAGATGGGCGGTGCTCTGGAGCATTCCTCGTTCCACTGCCAATCAATTCGAACTTCTCTCCTCTCTTGGCGAAGATGGCGACTCGGGCATAAGCGATCCCATCGTTTCGTTTCACATCTACCTCGAATTTCAAGACATCGGAGCGAGATGGAATCACTCCGGATCTGCAAAATTTTCTCATAAAATGGAATTGGCCAACTCAAATCTTACTGGAAATTCAAAATAGGGGATCTGTCGACCTCTGGAGAATCCCCGGCGATGGCGAGTGCTGCTCCGGCCACAATCATCCCCATCTGTTGGACATCCAACTGGAACTTGGCTGGTTTGGAGGAGGCGAGGAAGATGCTCTCGGCCGGAATCGACAACTTCAGACGTTTAGGAGTGGCTTTCTCGATGCAGTCGATTCCGAATGATCGGCAGATGGTCTTGGCCTCTTTTTTCAGCATATACGCGAAAGCGCGTTGCTTGTAATCGACGGCGGCGAATTGAGCAGACATGGTTGTTTTTTTTTTGCAAAAAATGCGATATATATGACCCTAAATAACGAAAATTTGTTCCAGGAGAACCGAGAAAAATTGGCTCCGGGACGTTTCGAAATCGGACATTTTGAAACCGGATGTTTCATAACTATTAGTTTCGAAACTGGAACTTCCCGAGATTCGCCTGGTTATGAAACGTCCGGTTTCGAAATGGCCAGTTTTGAAACGTCACTAAAAAAGAAGAGTTAGCCATGGGACGTTTCGAAACCACCACAATTCAAGACCACGAAATTTTGAAACCGGAAGATCTCGAAATTTGCCTAGTTATGAAACTTCCGGTTTCGAAATGGCTGGTTTCGAAACGTCCCAGATCCGAAAAATTCAAAATAGAGAAGCTGGAGGCAACAGAAGAAGACAAAGAAAATAGAGAAACATCAAAACTTCAAGTAGATAATAAACATCTTTATTGGATAGAAATCGAGAGAAAATAACAAACAAAAAAAAACAATAATGAAAAATTTCAGTATAAATTGGAAGTTGGAGATCAGAAGAAGACGTGGAGACGAACACCTGAAAAACAACGATTTTCAATTATCACTTCTAGAAGACCCCCACCCCTTCATCAATAGTATTGGCTTCAGGACATTTCGAAACCGTAGGACGTTTCAAAACCGGAACTTTCAAATCTAGACCTTCAAAACCTGAAATTTTCGAGGGAACTTAAAATCGGCGGGTTTTGAAATGTCTGGTTTCGGAATGTCCTGGAGTCTTCAGGAGAGAGTCACTTCTGATGATGACCACGCTCTCTCCTTCCCCCCTTATTACTTTTATGACAGTAAAGTGGTAGTGGTCGAAACTGATTTTTTGATTCCATTATCACTAATTCTCTTATTCTCCAATAATTTAGTGGATTTTCAGGTGACAATTGCCAATCGATGACAATTCAACTACACTTCGATTTCTCGTTTCCATTCATTTCCCTTTCTTCTCAATTTCATGTACATCCAAAATACAGCGAAGTTCCCCTCTTTCCCCTTTTTTGTTCTTGCTTTTCTCTCTCATTTTCTTTACATTTTTAGTGTTTTCGCTTTGCAAAAATTAGCTTTTCTCTGTGCTCCTTCCCCTCTGTTTCGCATTTTCTATTTGCGATATTTTCATTTTCACAATGCGCTCTATTGCTAACATGGCTACAATTTGAAATTTTCAGTTTTTCCGTCTTGTGTAGTCCTCTTGGACAATTTTCCAGAAATACACAAGACCTCAAAACTTGAAAAAACAACGAAAAAGCCTCAAAATTCAAAGTTTAGCCATGTTATCAATAGAGCGCGGTGTATCATTGAGACAATTGATAATGACTGCTTACTGGATTCTGGTGTCTCATTTCAATTCTTTGCAGTTGGAGCAGTTGGCAGATCGACGACTGACGAAGCTGTCACCATCACATCAGAAGTCGATGGAGCATCTGGAGCAACTGGTTGGACGACTGGAGCACGCTTCGACGCCTTCTTTCCTCTCCGATTTCTACGTCTCTCCGATGGCGGGCGAACGAGTTGCGGAGCCGGCTCGAAGTACAACGAAGATGTCCCCTCGGCCACCTCAATCCAAACACCATCCCTCTTGACACGAGAGGTGAACTCCAACTGGAACAAATAAGTGCCGAATCGAACGAATTTCCCACAGATTTGGAACTTCTCCGTGGCTACCGGCATCACAAAGAAGCTGAAAATCATTTGTTTTTTTTGAAGATTTTTTGAAGAAAAATCATTATATCTAATTTTTCAGAACTCACTGGGCACAGAAGTTGATTTGGCGGCCAGTTCCATTCGTTGTATCCGACAGCATCATCACCACCGACGCTTTGCTCACACAGTGTGCCTCTACTTCCAACTTCTCTCTAGAAATCGATCCATCTGAACAGATGAATTCGGACGCCGGGAACTCGATCACCAAGAAGTTGGGTCCGACGGAGACGATGGTGGATGGGGAGAGGGATGGATTCTCGTCACGGAGGCCTTGGTCGATAAGGAAGCGGAGCGCGTTTGCTCGGAGAGCAGCACGAGTAGCGGGTGCAGATGGAGCGGCAGACATAGTCGGCAGTAGATAACAATTCACCCTGGAAGAAGATATTGAAGATCTCGAAATCTCGAGACTAGAAGAAATAGAAGATTCAGATGGTCAACAAATAGAAGAAAAAGCAACTTCGAAGTTCAAGCATAACACTTTAATATCAAAATGATGGGAAAAGAAGAATGAGAGCATTAGGAAGATGAAGATCAGAAGATGTAGATGGCAAGAAGTAGAAAATTCAGGAGACGTCGAATTGAGAAGAAGATTTCGAAGTTTCCAAATAGACGAAGAAGATGAGCGGAAGTGTGGAGATGTCGTCGACTCTGGAATTTTCAGTTCAAAATCCTATCTTTTATCATCGCCTCTTTGTTTATCCCTGTCTATGTCTGTGTGTCTGTGTATCCAAATGTCCATGTCTAAAGAAAAGAGTCCATCACTGATGAGGCCAGCTCTTTTCTTCTCATTACTTTTTCAGTCTGGTGGTGAAATGGCCGAAACTGATCTTTATTGTTTCCCATGTTCACCCCGTTATCACTAATTTTCCAATTCCTACACTAATTTTGTAAATTTTCAGGTTACAAATTTGATCGATCGCCATCTCGATCTCAACCTTTCTCGGAGGAAGAATTAGAAAGTGATGAAAAACGGCGGGAATGCCGAAAAATTCAAATTTTAACAATTTTAGCAATAGAGCGCGTTGTATCATTGAAAATGTCGCTATTAGCTCATTTTCATTCATCGCTTTCTAACGATTCCTCAGAGTGAATGTGAACAATGAAGGCGATGATAAGCGGAATTTTCACGAATGTAAAGTAGAAACTGAGACAAAAGAGTGATAATAAAGCAAACATGAGAAGCAATAAAATAGTTCAGTTTTCTCTCTCATTTTTTCAGGAACCAGTCAAAATCAACGACAAGGACCACCTCTTCAAAAAGGAACTTCAATTTTAAATTCTTAATTTTCACTTTTCATTTTCATTTTCAACTTTCAATTTTTACTGAATTCAAAATAAAAATTCTAATTTTCTGCTCTTTTTTTGCTTCTTCTCATCAAATTTCGAAAAATCTCAGTACTTTTCATAGTTTCCAAATTATCAAGAATTGAAAAAAATCTCACTTGAAATTTCAATTTTCACAAATTTCGAGTTGAATCAGAAGACGTTGGTTGAAGAATCGGAAGATCAGGAGGCGTCGACGGCATCTGAAATTACAATAATTCATCTTTTGCTGAGTCATTTTTTATGATTTTCTTCGAATTCTTATTAGATTTTCCTGTGAATTATTGTATTTCCTGCTCACTACTTTCAGATTTTCTCATTTTTCCTTCAATGTTTTCATATCCCGAAAACCAGAAATCGACCCTCTCATTTTACCCTTATTTGGTCAAATACCGTAATCTATCCTACCTTTTTCTTATTCTTTTTTATTTTTCTCATTTTTAGCTTTATTTCTATCTTTCTCTTCCATTTTCAGCTAATTCTCAAATCTCAATTTCCTCATTTTCTCTCTAAAATCCCTATTATCTACACTCTCCTCCCACACACCAACCTCATTTTTGTTCCTTTTTCTCTCCTTCATTTCTCCAAATGAATTGTGTGGTTTTGAAGTTGTTTTCATCGTCAGAATCGCAACAGAAGACGCTAAGACGTTGGCTGAAATTCGGTGACTTGAGGAGGGGGAGAGAGCGTTTGAGACGAAGAGAGTAGGCGAGACAAGTAGAGAAAAGGGGGGAGGTGGAGGAGGGGAGAAGCTGGAACCACACAATGGACGCCTTGAAAGGGAGGAAGGAAAGAAAGATTTGATTCTGAAAGTGATTCTTGGGTTTCGTAGAATTATCAAGATTCTATTGGTGTATCTTTCCAACCCAGATTTGAGGAAGGAGAGAGGGAGGAAGAGCGAAGAGAGAAACTAAAATTGGGAAAAATCTCGGACCAAGACAGGCACAAAGATGAACAATTGTAGAAAAACTTAGACTTTTCGGTAAAGAATATGGTACTTTGGCTTCCTTGTCATTTTGTATTGTTTCAGGAACTTAGAAGGAGTATTGGAAGAATTCTGAATATATTCCGAGCACCCAGAGACTCATAATGTTTAAATCTAAAAATTTCATAACTCTGACAATCTTCAGAATGAATTCGAATGTCCGTCTTGTTAGTAGTAAAGTACAGTAATCAAGAATCAACTTGTGTTGTTATCCATGGGATATCGTATTGCGTCAATGAGAATGAATCGAAAGGTCCTGAGTATCGCATCTTATAACTTGGTTTCCAGGAGCTTCAACAGTAATCCCAATTAGAAGGAGTATTTGAAAAGTTATGGGTATCGTCATGGCATTGTGTGAAGAATTGTAAATGTTTGATTTTTTAGGTGGTCTATGGGTTTTTCAGGTGAAATCACTATTTCATTGAAAATAGGAAGAACAATCTAAAGGTCCTAAATAATTGTTGACCATGGAGAAGGTCATAAATTTGGAGTCTGAAATCTTCCTGCACAGAAGATGACTGGGGCATCCTTTAGAGTGAATGCTAGCTCCAAATCGTATTATTTTTTGGAGGGATCTTGTCCGGCTGTCTCGATTTCAGGCTTAAAAGATGCGGAATTTTATGTAGATTCCAAATCTATGCTTAGATTTGCTGTAGCTGTTCCGGGTCAAAATTTTATCACACACATATTTTGCCCTAACATAGTCCTAATAGTATTGTTGTAACGTATAAACTCATAACACTTTTACACTTTTTTATATTCAAAGAACAACAAAAATAACAAAGGAAATGGGTCAAAATCAACAAAAAATCAATCGCTTTCTATTCTTCATCGTCGTCTCTCGTGACACTGAGGAATTGACGTTTACGGGCGGTGTTGGTGTACGATCGGAGCACCCATTCGTCTTCAGCCGCCGCCAGATTCTCCAGTGTTCCCAGCTTGATTTGGTATGCTGAAAGTTGGGAAATGTTGATTTTTGGCTTTAAAAATTTGTAGATTCCGAAAATCCTAATGAAAAAGCTCGAAACCGTCTTAAAATCTCGAAATATGAGGTAATTGACACACAAACATCAATTTTTGGGCCTTTCCATTGTGATTTTAGTACAAAAAATTGCAGAAAAACTAACGCTTGAGCTCGAATCTCGGTCCAACTTCGGTCAACTCGACCTCTCCATCAGTCTCAGTTTTATAGACATGATGTCGGAAACTGACATAATCGTCGGCATTCGAGAAAGTGATTATTCTTTTCGAATCTGGCTTCGGCACCGGGTACAAATGCTTCAAAATCGTCGTGAATCTCTGTCCCAACTTGCTATTCAAATTGTCGAAAATCAAATGAGGATACTGTTCGCTCATTGTTCCACAGTTCGGAATATCGTGTCGCATTACGACATTCGCCATTGAGAAGAATGCAGTTGGGCCGAATGGCAAATGACAAACGATCATTCCATCGGGGTTTCCTCGTGTTTCCGTGAAGATGATCAGGTCCGTAGACTGCAAAAAATTGGAGATTGATTCGATGAAATCGGGGGGCTTTTTCCGGTAATTTTGATGTTAAAATGGGGCTTCTAGGTTCGCTTTGAGCCGAGTTACAGAGCAGAATGTCTTCAAAATGTGTAAAAACGCATGTAGATTTCAAAAATCACAGCAGAAATGCTCAAAAAGAGCTTCAAAACCTCGAAAATTCGTGATTTTTAGAGCTCCAACTCGGCTCAAAATGGAGCTAGAAACCTCGTTTTAGTACCAAAATGACACTAATTTAAATACTTACATCCTGAGCTTTACAAGCCTGCACGACTTGTTTCACATCGTAATGTCCACGATTGATTCGCTGAGCGTTTGGGAAGATGAGTTTCATCTCTTTCGAGAACATCTTCAGCCGAGATGATGGATCACGACTGGTGGTGATCACTATTTTCGGATCCTGAGCGCCCGCCCATCGATATTCGCTGTCCACCTCGTACTGCTGACCGCCCCAATCTGAGCCTTTGGCCAACTCGATCGCGTCTTTTCGAAGGTTGTAGTCGATTTTTCTGAAATAAGTTTTTTGAATGTCAATTTTTTCGAGAGGAAACCTGATTTTAATTCTAAAACCGCTATTTTTATCGAAAATTAACCTTAAATGGAATTTTCCTCAAAAGCTCTATTTCTGGATCAATTTTAGCTGAAAATAGCAGTTTCTAGAGCTATTTTCTATCACTAAAATCCAAAAATACAACATACTAACGTATTATTTTCCAATGCATCTCGAATCTTCTCGCGTTTCTCCTCCAAACCCTTCTGCTTCTCCTCCAGCGATTTTCTGAAGATGTACTCTCGTCGAAGACGATTTTCGCGTCGAATCATTCTGAAAATTGTTTCAGTAAATAGTTGAATTTTTCTGGTCATTTTCATATTAAAAAAAGGCACAAATTACAGACAGAACACTTGAAGAAAGGGCAGAAAAAATATCGCTAAGCCTGAATGCGCGGAGAATTAAATGCCGAGTACGCAGAGTCCGCAAAAGTGTGAGAGTGCATTTCGGCGGAAGTTCAAAAAAGAGACGTGGACATGACATTTACCTTGCTGGCAAAAATGAAAGCAAGGAGAGTGCTAGAACAAAAGAAACATTGCAAAATCCCCTCTTGAGTTGTGATGATAATTGCCTTCGGATTCCTACTGTTCTTGGCAATAAGGTTAGTAAGGAAGGTGCCACTTTCGGAAGGATTCTATACCTATTTCAGCCCATGTTATTCGCAAAGCAATTCTGGTGCCATCAAAATTTGTGTAGTTGGAAAAGACAATAATGATACATCATGGGAGGCAACAATTGATAGTGTACGTGTTTCCACAGATTCTCAGATTCCTCCAGCACCCCCAGAATATCAGAAATTGAAAATTGAGAATCTCAAAACAGGAGAATATGGAACCTAAAAAATACTGCCACCCTAACGCAAAAATGCAGAATATCTATTTTCAGGTGGCACTATTCATAGCCAAAAATCATTCGAAGGCTCCCCAAATCTACTATCACATGTCTGGAGATGTTTGTGAATTCGTAGGAAGTGTGGATCGCGCTAAAATGAGATCCGATTTCATCCTAGTTGTCAAAAGGCAAAACGATTCGAAATTCGACTGTGATCCTGAATGGGGACATCAGAGTTTTGCGATTATGAATGTAGGTTATGAGGAGGAAAGTGCACTCTATTGCTAAATATTTTTAGTTCTACCCAGACAAGTACGATCCTGTGGAGTCTCCTGATGAGGATCTCCGATTCGTGGCCAAGATTGCGTTCACTTCTTCTGAATCCTCAAAAGAGTCGCCGCCGAAGTGGAGGAATGTGACGTCGTCTTCCCGGCTTCTGAATGTGCTCCGCCCGCATTTCATGTCTCCGCAAAGCCGCATTCCAGATGAATATCCATTCAAGGGTTGGCTTTTTTTTAAATACGACTTTTAGGATCCCAGAAAACTGAAAAATGAATTCCCTTTATCGAGATTCCGAGTTTTCAACAATCCTGATTATATTCTGAACTTTTTTGTTAACTAGAACTATGAATTTTCTGTAATCCGAAACTTTACTGGAAACATAATTGTCAAGGATTCTGAATTTCGAGGATACTTAGATTCAAAGTAGTAGTAGAATACGTTTGCATAGTTAGGAACATCGAGAATATCCCCCAATTTTGTAAAAATGTTTTCCAAATTTTCAGCCGAACGAGAAGAGCGTGTGAAGCGTCGAATGCTGAAAGCTGTCATTGCTTTGATGGGACTTGCAGTGTGCTCTTTGCTGGTTATCATGTTCTTGGGAAGCTTGTCGAGGTTAGTCCTCCCCCACAATTCAAATACGCTCCATTGATAACTTTTCCAGATACAACGAATCCAAAAAACTGAAAGATCAAGAGTTGGAAAAGAAGAGAAAGCACGAAAAACAAGCAGAATCTGAACCACCGAAGAAGGATAAAAGTAAGAGTGGAGAGGAAAAATCGGAAAAGAAATCGGAGAAGAAGTCTGAGAAGCAAGCCCCAAAAAGTGGCAAATCTACGAAATCCGAAGAATCGAAATCGGCAAAGTCTTCCAAAAAGGAGTCGAAGGATGAAGAGAAGCAACCACTCATTGACAAGTCGAACAAATCCGAGAAGCAGGATTAAAAGAAATGCTTTTTATTGGGATGTAATGAAGTTATTCGTGTTGAACCGTTTTCAAAATTATTTACAATGAACAGCCCGTTTTTTCAATACTAAATTGTCTACATGACCTCTTTTGCAATACACTGGATCACACTTTGAGACACCTGAACCAGTCAAATGTATTCCGTTGTCCATATACAGTACCGGTCAATAATCTATGAACTTTTGGAGTTTTTAGATGAAAAACATCAACTTTGGGGTGTCTGGGAAATTATGTTAAACTTGACCGTTAGATCTGAAACTTTTTGGATGTATACATCTGCTCTAGAACTCTATTTTTGTAGTTGACAACTTTTTTGTACAACCCCTTCTAAAGATGGTGTGGCTCGTGAAATACAGAAGACCATGAAATCGGTGTAAATTGCACTGAAAATGCGGAAATTTAGCATCGGCCCACTTTAAAGGGACACACCATCTTTAGAAGAAGTCGTACAAAAAAGTTGTCAACTACAAAAATAGATTTCTAGAGTTGATGAATACACCCAAAAAGTTTCAGATTAAACGATCCATATTAACATCCTTTCCCAGACTCCCAAAGTTGACGTTTTTCAACTGAAAAGGCAAAAAGTTCATAGATTATTGACCGGTACTGTATGTCAACATGGTCTTTCGATCGAAAGATAGGTACTTGTCGTTCACAGGAACAATTCTCCAAGGTCGAAAATCAGAAAAACAGTACTGTAGTAGACAACATTTTTTTGTGAACCAGCCTTGCATTTCTTGCACTTTATCAACTTGAACCTTTCTCTAGCATACACCCACTCCACCTCGACAGATTCCTTATTCAGATGCAGAGTTTCGGGTACTGTTGGTTTTCGGCGATTTTTGTAAATTTGGTGGAAAATTGTTGAAAAATCGACTTCCGTCAGATGGCCTAGCGGGACCACTTTTGACACATGACGTCCGGACCCACACATCATCCGTTGGAAACAATCATTCATACTGTTTTGATGAAATTGTCCTAGTTTGAGCCAAAAATCAACTCGCAATTTTTTGGAACTCAACTTAGTTTCTTCAAACTTTCAAAGGCCTCTTGTTGATTTTTGGAAGTTTGAGATGTTGGGGTGAAATGAAAAATGACTGATACCCTCAAATGTCTCTCCATAGACAGATTCTGGGTCATGTTAGAGTGACAAAAATCCAAAACACATGAATTCCTACTGTAGCTGGATTCTGGAATCGACGTCGATTGTCTCCATTTATCGAAGGCCTCTCGTTGATTTTGGAAAAACGGGAGAATGACATATTTCTGTATAGTTGCGTTTTTCCTCCATGAAATCGAATATTTTGATGCCTACATGAAGAATTACCGATTGGAATCAGTTCACACAAAAAGAAACCATTCAGAAATGAACCCACTTTTCCCGGTATATTCAACGACCACCTATTGATTTTGGGAATTTAGGGGTGGGGTGGTGAAAGAGAATGCCCGTGTATGTTTTGTGTTTTTTCCACAAAGTTGTTCATTTTTATGACTAGATCACGAATCAATAAGTGGAACAAGTTCAAATAATCAAAAACCATCTGAAATATGTCATTTTCCCCTCTCACCACTGTGTTCGGCTGAACATTCGGGATCATGCGGTGGATTTTGAAATCTAGAAGTAATGTTCGAGTGGGCTCATCGATTTCTGAAACTATTGTTTTAGGGCTTCAAAATAAGCCCACATTCATGTTTCTAGGTCAATTTTTCACAACTCTGCGCGCATCCAAACATTCCCAATTTTCACAAAAATGAGCACTTTTTCGGATCTCATACAACATATCAATGATTTTGATTACCGTCAGTCTGCTTTTGTTTCATTGAATTGTCAGTCAATCCAACAAGAACCAAATCCCAGTTCATTTGCTTGTTCTGAATACTAAGAAATCACAAACAGATAACCTTTTCAATTTGATGCAGTAGTCATTATGAATGGAAGTTAGGCAATTTTCAGTTGAGGTAAGTCTTGTGCTCCTGTATCTTCGGGTGTGGACAGTCGGCCTTCTTTGATTTTGTTCTTCATCTAGCAAATGGGAACCCGTATAATAAAGATTTACAAACGGGGGACCAGATGCTGTGTTGGGTGTGTAGCTGATGTTGTCTAATGTGTTGTACAAGAAACTGAGCATCCGACTATGATGTCTAGGCTCTTATCTGCCATTGATTTGATTGGTTTCCAATGAGCGACAGTATAAATCATTGTTTCTAACGCGGGAAGATAGGCGAGCATGAAGAAGTCCTGAATGAACCTGTTTGAGCGTAGGAAATGCAGTATCAGAGATTAGATTCCATTCGTAAGATGAGACATTAACAACTTCCTTCGGAGAACTCAGCCCTCGTCAGCCAGTGTGCATCACTGCCATATTCTTATTGCTTTCGTAATTATCTTTTCCTCTTATAAAACAACATTTTGAAACAACAATTTATTTCAACAACAAGACCAGAGCTGATTATTCGTGATCGCTTCCGTTGTCCTCTCCGTCATTGATGTGGAAGTATCTGACCTCATAGGTGTTCTTGTTGACAGCGACCACACGGAGCTAGTCACGGAGGGAATTTCTCTTGAGATATCTGAAAGCAAACAGTTAAAATAACGAAGACTTGTAAAGGGATTACCTCTTGGAGAATGGGATCTCGGAGATGACGGAGACCTTGGATTTTCCGGCCTCGATCTGACCAAATGCCCGGTTTTACGCTGACCTTGATCTTCTCGTTGAAGAAAGCTTCCTAAAATAACCAGTGCTTATTAGGGATCATAAATAGGGTAATCCAAAAACTTACGAGATCCTCGATTCTGAGCATTCCGTCTTCAACTGGGTTCTTGCACTCAACGTTGAACTTGAGATGCACCTTCTTCTTGCGAAGAGCCTTCTTCGTAGACTTGACGAGGTGGCTTAGCGACCATGATTACCTGAAATAGAGAATTGGATTACAAAGAGCTTTTAAAGGTGAACTGATGAAAGTTGAAAGAGTTATTTCATGAGACAAAGCAAGATTACAATCAATTGGCTCATTTGCTATGATTGTATTCAAGAAATTAGAAAAAAGAGGAATATTTTTCATCGTCTCCTCAGAGACAGAGACAATGAGATATGCTCTTTCGTTGTTCCGATAATTCCTATATTCGCTCCGATCATCAGCATTGTGTAATTTGGCATCCGTCATTCCTCTTCTAAAGCCTCTTCATCTTCCTCCAACTCTCCACAATTGTCCACCTTCATATCGTTAATTCCCAAGTCATCGTCCTGTTCGAATGTTCCCGTGTAGAATTCCTTCTCCGCTTCTGGAGAATGGCGGATTGGCGTTGGAGACGGATGTACTTTGGCCATTTGACGAAGCGGGTGACATCTCTCTTTGGCTGGATATCCTGCAAAATGGAATTCAAATTGGCATTGAGTACAAAAGGCTCCGAAACGTTTCGCGTCCATTTTCGCACCCTTGTCGGTTTAAACTACTTCAAAATGCGCGGAAAGGTGTGGAAAATGCGTATGAAGTGCAGCCAAAACACATGAACTGTTTAGAAGTGACAACATAATCCTTCTTCTTGTCGTATTTTTATGCAGATTTTTGATGATTATTCCTCTTTTGGTTACATTTTCATATTAATTACTACACCTTTCCGCTTATTTTGGAATACTTTATATCAAAAAACGACATAAAAATACCGGCGAAACGTCTCTCTATGAAACGTTTGTGAAGAAACATACTTGAAGTTGCGTGGTCTCTTCTCAAACAGTGGGTTCTTCATCTCCTTTTGTTCTAATCGATATTTTACCTGGAAAAATACAAAAATTAGAAGTAAATTGAGCAGTAATTCACGAAACGAATAATAAATAAGAGAAATTAGAGAGAACGACGATAAGCAAATGATGATATGAGGTTAAAAAATACGAGGATTTCTTAGAAATCGATACGAAGTGTTGAAAAAATTGAATGAATAAGAGAAGCAGAGAGAACGGTAGCAGAGGAAACCAAATGCAATTGACTGCAATCATTGGAATAGTAATAAACCTAAAAATGACTGTAATACAACAACTGTGGTGTTCTTTCTTTTTGAAAAACGGATAAGCGAAAGGAGAGAGAAGAGAGGGCGGAGCGAAGCGATGCGCATGCAATGTAAGTGTAACATTGATAAGAAGCATGCATAACGGAGAAAGAACGGACAAAGACGGGAGTAAGCTTATTAGAAAGATAATTAAATTACGAATCTAGCCATATAACTATCCTTCGTGTTCTTATGTCTCTTATGGAAGAATACTGTGAACAAAGGAAAATGCAGAGTGAAGTGATGGCGCATAGGGAGAAGTGGTAAGCGTATTCAATGTAAGTGTAACATTGATAAGAAGCATGCATAACGGAGAAAGAACGGACAAAGACGGGAGTAAGCTTATTAGAAAGATAATTAAATTACGAATCTAGCCATATAACTATCCTTCGTGTTCTTATGTCTCTTATGGAAGAATACTGTGAACAAAGGAAAATGCAGAGTGAAGTGATGGCGCATAGGAAGAAGTGGTAAGCGTATTCAATGTAAGTGTAACATTGATAAGAAGCATGCATAACGGAGAAAGAACGGACAAAGACGGGAGTAAGCTTATTAGAAAGATAATTAAATTACGAATCTAGCCATATAACTATCCTTTGTGTTCTTATGTCTCTTATGGAAGAATACTGTGAACAAAGGAAAATGCAGAGTGAAGTGATAGCGCATAGGGAGAAGTGGCAAGCGTATTCAATGTAAGTGTAACATTGATAAGAAGCATGCATAACGGAGAAAGAACGGACAAAGACGGGAGTAAGCTTATTAGAAAGATAATTAAATTACGAATCTAGCCATATAACTATCCTTCGTGTTCTTATGTCTCTTATGGAAGAATACTGTGAACAAAGGAAAATGCAGAGTGAAGTGATGGCGCATAGGGAGAAGTGGTAAGCGTATTCAATGTAAGTGTAACATTGATAAGAAGCATGCATAACGGAGAAAGAACGGACAAAGACGGGAGTAAGCTTATTAGAAAGATAATTAAATTACGAATCTAGCCATATAACTATCCTTTGTGTTCTTATGTCTCTTATGGAAGAATACTGTGAACAAAGGAAAATGCAGAGTGAAGTGATAGCGCATAGGGAGAAGTGGCAAGCGTATTCAATGTAAGTGTAACATTGATAAGAAGCATGCATAACGGAGAAAGAACGGACAAAGACGGGAGTAAGCTTATTAGAAAGATAATTAAATCACGAATCTAGCCATATAACTATCCTTCGTGTTCTTATGTCTCTTATGGAAGAATACTGTGAACAAAGGAAAATGCAGAGTGAAGTGATGGCGCATAGGAAGAAGTGGTAAGCGTATTCAATGTAAGTGTAACATTGATAAGAAGCATGCATAACGGAGAAAGAACGGACAAAGACGGGAGTAAGCTTATTAGAAAGATAATTAAATTACGAATCTAGCCATATAACTATCCTTTGTGTTCTTATGTCTCTTATGGAAGAATACTGTGAACAAAGGAAAATGCAGAGTGAAGTGATGGCGCATAGGGAGAAGTGGTAAGCGTATTCAATGTAAGTGTAACATTGATAAGAAGCATGCATAACGGAGAAAGAACGGACAAAGACGGGAGTAAGCTTATTAGAAAGATAATTAAATTACGAATCTAGCCATATAACTATCCTTCGTGTTCTTATGTCTCTTATGGAAGAATACTGTGAACAAAGGAAAATGCAGAGTGAAGTGATGGCGCATAGGGAGAAGTGGTAAGCGTATTCAATGTAAGTGTAACATTGATAAGAAGCATGCATAACGGAGAAAGAACGGACAAAGACGGGAGTAAGCTTATTAGAAAGATAATTAAATTACGAATCTAGCCATATAACTATCCTTCGTGTTCTTATGTCTCTTATGGAAGAATACTGTGAACAAAGGAAAATGCAGAGTGAAGTGATGGCGCATAGGGAGAAGTGGCAAGCGTATTCAATGTAAGTGTAACATTGATAAGAAGCATGCATAACGGAGAAAGAACGGACAAAGACGGGAGTAAGCTTATTAGAAAGATAATTAAATTACGAATCTAGCCATATAACTATCCTTCGTGTTCTTATGTCTCTTATGGAAGAATACTGTGAACAAAGGAAAATGCAGAGTGAAGTGATGGCGCATAGGGAGAAGTGGTAAGCGTATTCAATGTAAGTGTAACATTGATAAGAAGCATGCATAACGGAGAAAGAACGGACAAAGACGGGAGTAAGCTTATTAGAAAGATAATTAAATTACGAATCTAGCCATATAACTATCCTTCGTGTTCTTATGTCTCTTATGAAAGAATACTGTGAACAAAGGAAAATGCAGAGTGAAGTGATGGCGCATAGATTTCGGCATTCAATGAAAGATTCCTCTATGCTTTCTCTCTGTCTATCCCTGAAATCTCTGGCATCCGGTTTTGTTGAGAATCTTCAGTTGGTGTAGATTTGGAACTTGAATTCCTCTCAAAATCATTCAAAGCATTGAATGTGACAAAAGTATTAAGAGTATTAAGAGTATTAAATCTGATTGAAACTTTCTCAATAGGGTCAGATCTCCTTTTCTGATATATGAAAGATTATTTCTATATTCATAAACTATTCTAGTCTTTCCTTCTAAGTAGAAGGCACTAAACCCACATCTGATTCACTTCTGACTTGGACACTTCAATAGTTGGACTTGCCAATCGTTTATCTCTGTATTGCACCCATTACCAATCAAATTCTCAAAGTTTCAGTCTGCTATCTGATCAGAGAACTCAAAACTATCCTCAACTGGTCCTGGATTTCTTCGATTGAAACTTGCAGAAGATCATCGGTAAATAATGACTACTGCATCAAATCGAAAAGGTTATCTGTTTGTGATTTCTTTGTATTCAGAATAAGCCAATGATTACGGAGGACTGGGATTTGGTTCTTGTTGGGAACTAGCATTATTAGTATTAACAGACAATTGAATGAAACAAAAGCAGAGTGACGGTAATCGAAGACATTACAAAATATAATATATGTTGAATGAGAGAGAATTTTTTATTTTGTAAGGATTTCGCTATCTCTTGTTAGTTACGGTATTCTCTAAATCACAGTATTCCCTTTGTACACAGTAATCAGTTTGACTCGCTAACCATTGCCAACTGCAATTATCCGGGGATCCATCTCCGGTACATACCCAGAAAAGTATGAAGAGTGGCCCGATTATACCTCAGATATCCTAGTCGAACTGTTTCACAACAACACGGATCAATCCCCATTTTTCAGAGTAGGCTTCATTATATTTTTCAACTTTTGTTTCCTCTCTATCAAAAGAATATCAGCTCACCATTCGAAGTGGTCACACCTCAAGTGAAAGGATTGCACGGGCCTACCATTCTGCGACTTGAAAATTTTCGAAAAGCGAAGGAGTTTAGGCCAATATTTCTACCACCTAACATTGAAATTGAATGGAAAAAAATGAAATCAACAGGAAGTGCAGGAGAAGGCAAAATTTACAAATTGAAAAGTGAGAAGCATTGAATTGGGAGCAATTACAGAAAGACTGGAATTAGTTTTAAAAATTAAAACAACATAAAGGTTGACAGATAAAAAAGAACTTTTCAACCGGAATCTCAAGCTGTAAGTTTTTTCAATATGCCAACATAAAAACTTATTCTCTTCTTATTGTTTCCTCTCGTAGGGGTTTCCCGTGAAATAATGCTTCCTTTTCCGTAATTGTATAACCATAATCTTTTGCTTAAGTGCCTCAACCTCTTTTCACTGCAAGTTTCATTTTCCTCTTTTTTCACTCGTTCTATTCGCATTGTCCTCTCCGTTGATATAATCAATATTCATGCTTTCAGAAAACCAACACTCGTCGTCTTCTCTCTAGCCTCGTCAGCACCACCACCCGCAACAATGAAAATATTCGACTTCATGGAGAAAAAACAAAACTATACAGCAATAGATGATCCATCACCCAACCTCCCTTTACTTCCAACTGCCACTATCCCAAAGGAGGGAACCTCGGAGATACATAAGCATGGCAGCCTTCCATGAATAAAAATACTAGGTTGAGTTCGAAATGAGAGTCGTTTTTGACTGTTTTCTAAGATTCTGGGTATCAGTGTGATGTTCGCGAAATGAACTAAAAACTTGGCTTATAAGAACTTGGCAAATGTCTCTCTAGTTGTAACTCTAAACGATTCCTAACTCCCATAACCGGCCCTGTCAGCTTGTGCTCCTACTCTGCGAAAGCCAGCTGTAAATGTGCAACCGGATCGATGACAACAGTAGGAAAATGATGATAATAAAGATCAAAGGTGCCGTTGACCTTTATTTTATGAGGATTCCAAATCTATGCTCAGATTCGCTGTAGCTATTCTAGGTCAAAGTTTACGGTCGATATTGTAATTTTGGTGGAAAATATAGGAAAAATCGACTTCCGTCAGATGGCCTAGCGGGACCACTTTTGACACATGACATCCTGCCCCACACATCATCCGTTGGAAACATCATTCATACTGTTTTGATGAAATTGTCCTAGTTTGAGCCAAAAATCAACTCGCAATTTTTTGGAACTCAACTTTTCCAATTTTCCCGATTTTCAAAGGGCTCCCGTTGATTTTTGGACATTTGGGATCGAGGGTTGAAATGGTGAATGACAGATACCCTCAAATGTCTCTCCATAGACAGATTCTATGTCATCTGAGGATGACGAAAATTCAAGACTCATGAATCCCTACTGTTGGGGAATCTGGAGAATTGACGTCAATTCATCGCGATTTTCAAAGGCCTCACCATGGTTTCCGGTGAAATGGGGGTTTCAGAGAAAAGTGAAAATTGAAAACACGCTTCTGAGTTTCTTCCATGAATAGTCGTGTGTACATGTGAGAATCCTAAAAATCGCAAATTGATCGAATTCTGCTCCTGGGAAATGCGGGTCATTGATTTTCTCTTCTACTCATCATAGGGGGGTTCCCCGGCATAACTGGAGGTTGGGTGACGGATGACAAATTTCTGTATTTTTTTGAATTTTCTCCATAAACTCTTTCTACTTTATGTCTAGATGAAGATTTACCGATTGGAATCAGTTCAAACTACGAGGAACCATTCAGAAATGAACCCACTTTTCCCGGGTATATTCAACGACCACCTATTGATTTTGGGAATTTAGGGGTGGGGTGGAGAAAGAGAACGCCCGTGTATGTTTTGTGTTTTTTTCCACAAAGTTGTTCGATTTTATGACTAGATCACGAATCGATAAGTGGAACAAGTTCAAATAATCAAAATCCATCTGAAATATGTCATTTTCCCCTTTCACCACTGTGCTCGGCTGAACATTCGGGATCATGCGGTGGATTTTGAAATCTAGAACTGATGCTTGAGTGGGCCCATTGATTTCTTAAACTACTGTTTTAGGGCTTCAAAATAAGCCCACATTCATGTTTCTAGGTCAATTTTTCACAACTCTGCGCGCATCCAAACATTCCCAATTTTCACAAAAATGAGTTCTTTTTCGGCGCGTCTTGGGATTTTGAGTGAGAAATTGCTCAACAGTGTCCGTTTGCCTTGATTTTTAGCTCAAAAGATGTGCAATTTTATGAGGATTCCGAATCTATGTTTAGATTTATTGTAGCTATTCTAGGTCAAAATTTGCGGTCAAGATTGTGATTTGAGTTTCAAAATTTTTGAAAAATCGACTTTCTTGAGATGGCCTGGGAGACGATTTTTGACACATGACGTCAGGAACCACACATCATCCGTTGGAAACAATATTCTTACTGTTTTGATGAAATTGTCAAAGTTTCAGCCAAAAATCCACTTGCAATTTTTTGGAACGATTTTCTCTTCTTCTTCAAATTTTCACTGGCCTCCCGTTACCAGTGAGCATTTCGAGGGTTCGGTCGAGAACGAAAATTGAAATGACCATTCTGAGTTTTTTTTTCCATAGAACGTCTTGCTTATATGTAAGCATGTCAAAAACCGCTAATTGAAAAAATTCTGTCGCCCCGGGGCCTTCTGGAATCGACGTCGGTTTTTCCCTATTTTCAATGGCCTCCCGTTGATTTTTGGAAGTTTGAGATGTAGGGGTGAAATGAAAAATGACAGATACCCTCAAATGTCTCTCCATAGACAGATTCTAGGTCATGTGAGATTGACAAAAATCCAAAACACATAAATTCCTACTGTTGCGGGATTCTGGAATCGACGTCGCTCATACCCGGTTTTTGAGAGGCCTCACCATGGATTCCGGTAAAATGGGTTTTCAGAAAAGAGTGAAGATTGAAAACACGGGTCTGAGTTTTTTCCATGAATAGTCGTGCTTACATGTGAGAATCCTAAAAATCATAAACTGAACAAATTCTGCTCCGGGGGAATTCTGGAATCGACGTCGCTTGTCTCCATTTATCAAAGGCTTCTCGTTGAGTTTGGAAAAACGGGAGAATGACATATTTTTGTATAGTTGCGTTTTTCCTCCATGAAATCGAATATTTTGATGCCTACATGAAGAATTACCGATTGGAATCAGTTCACACAAAAAGAAACCATTCAGAAATGAACCCACTTTTCCCGGTATATTCAACGATTTCCCGTTGATTTCGGCAATTTTGGGATCTAGGGGGAAAATGACAAATTGCTGCATGTATGGATTTTTTTCTACAAAGTTATTCAATTTTACGTCTAGATCACGAGTCGATAAGTGGAACAAGTTGAAATGATCAAAAACCATCTGAAACATGTCATTTTCCCTTTAAGAATGAGTGTTTTTTCGGCGCGTCTTTGGGCTTTTCTAGAAATGCTCAATGTTGTCCAAATTGCATGATTTTAGGCTCAAAAGATGCGGAATTTTATGCTGATTCCGAATCTATGCTCAGAATTGCTGTATCTTGTTTGGGAGCAAAAATTCGGCGATTTTAGTAAAATGAGTGGCAAATTTTCAAAAAATTGACTTTCTTCAGATGGCCTGAGGGACCACTTTTGACACATGACGTCCGGCCCCACACATCATCCGTTGGAAACATCATTCATACTGTTTTGATGAAATTGTCCTAGTTTGAGCCAAAAATCAACTCGCAATTTTTTGGAACTCAACTTTTCCAATTTTCCCTATTTTCAATGGCCTCTCGTTGATTTTTGGAAGTTTGAGATGTAGGGGGGAAATGAAAAATGACAGATACCCTCAAATGTCTCTCCATAGACAGATTCTAGGTCATGTTAGATTGACGAAAATCCAAAACACATGAATTCCTACTGTTGGGGAATTCTGAAAATTGACGTCGATTTTCCCGGTTTCCAGAGGGCTTCACCAGGGGTTCCGGAGAAATGGGTTTTCATAAAAAAATGAAAATTGAAAACACGCCTCTGAAAAGGGTCCTTGGGTTTCATACAGTCACCAAAAATCTACTGATGCATCTTTTAAACCCAAATTAGAAGAAGAAGAGACAAGGAGAGGAAGTGGAAAGGGGGAACTGGAACTGGGAAGAAGCTGGAATCAAAACAGACATACAGATGGACAACTAGAGAAAAGTTTGACTTTACGATACAGATACAATCCTTGTGATTTTGTATTACTTCATGGAACATAGAAGGAGCATTCGAAGAATTCTGGATATATTATATGTATTGAGCGTCTCCAGAAAATCACACTATTTGAATCTGGAAGCTGGAAGAATATAATCGAGTTATCTACTCTTGTCAATAGTAAAGTACAGTAACCGAGAACCAATTTGTATTGCTTTCCTTGTGATATAGTATTGCGTCAATTGGTATCACTACTAATAACAATCCCCGATTTCTGTCTGTCTGTCTGTTTGTCGCACGTCATAACTCGGCATCCAGTGGACCGATTTGGATGAAAATTATATAGATCGACTCGAAATTCGTCCGCGATAATGCCCGTGCTTTTCTTTTTTCAAAAATATCAATTTTGAGATTTCATAAAATTTACCCTATTTTCACTGTGGCGCTCCCGGGTGTGTTGGGAATACAAGTAAACGGAGGCCAGGAGGTTAGAGCCCCGAAGGGGCGAAAACCTCCTGGTAAGAGAATTAATTGAAAGAGCCTGGGTATCGCATCATATAACCTGGTTTCCAGGAACTTCTACAGTAAACCCAATTAGGAGTTTTTGAAAAGATATGGGTATTGCACACATCATCCGTTGGTAACAATATTCATTCTGTCTTGATGAAGTTATCATGGTTTCAACCAAAAATCAGCTCGCAAATTTTTTTGGAACTGAACTGAGTTTCTTCAAATTTTCGAAGGCCTCCCGTTGATTTCGGGGAATTTGGGATCTAGGTGTAGAATGAAAGTTTGCATATACTCTCAAATGTCTCTCCATAGACAGATTCTATATCATGTGAGAATGACAAAAACCCAAAAATCCTGAATTCCTACTGTTGGGGAATCCTGAAAATTGACGTCGATCTTCCCGGATTCCAGAGATCATCACCAGGGGTTCCGGAGAAATGGGTTTTCAGAGAAGAAAGAAAATCAAAAACGCGGGTCTGAGTTTTTTCAATGAATAGTCGTGCTTACATGTAAGAATGCAAAAAATCACAAATCTTCAACAAATCATGTGATTCATGTGTTCTGCTATTCTCAAGGCTCTGGGCGGGTCTGAAAAATATTGATATAAATTGGTTGTACTTCAGAGTTTTTTTAGCTGATTGAACCAAAAAATCTTTATAAAGGCAGCCCGTTAGTTTCCATATACTCTTTGTAGAGACCTAAGTTTACACGTTTTTCGAAGAAACTCTTCCTAGCCAATTTCAACTGATTCAATAGAACCCGTGAACTTCTAGAAATCCAATTGTTTCTTGTTCTACTTCAACTCCCGCCACGTCAAAACTCAAAATCCCCAAATCAGTTCTCCCAATTCATCAGTTGTGTAAGCGAGAGAATAATCCATCGCTAGAGAATGTCGTCCGGAAATTCGTCTCGACGCCTTCCCACTCCCCGTACGGTAAGTTTAAAGGCTTGTAATCTGTGCGATCCGGGTCGGGCGGGTCAGACAGGGCCAAGTTGGACGGGCCGGTCTGGCCAAAAACGACTGAGCATAGGGATAACCCTGACGATTTTTCGTCTGCCCGGTCCGGTCGGTCTATTAGAAGTTCTCTCTATTTTCTCAGTTTTCCATTTTCTTTTCCAGAAGTCGACTGCCACGTCTTCCACTGGCAACTCAGCGGCCACCTCTGTCACCTTCAGCAGCAACCGTTCGAGCTCCGCCGGAACCATCGAGTCATCGCCAGGCAGCGTGTGCAGCACAAACGCATTGGCCAACTCGATTTTCAAGTTGGCTTTTTCTACGGCTTTTCTTCTTCTGAATTCCAAATTCTTTTCAGAATAATCCTGCCATATTTGGAATTCTGCGATTGTTCTCGGCCAGCTTCGGTCAGTCCAATAAAAGTTTTCTCTTTTCCATTTTCTTTTCCAGCAGTCGACTGCCACGTCTTCCTCTTCCAACTCGGCGGACACCTCTGTCACCTTCAGCAGCGACCGCTCGAGCTCCGAGAAGACCATCGAACCATCGGCGGTCAGCTCCGACGAAACCCACAAGCCATCGCCGGTCAGCTTGCATAGCACCAAGAGCGTCGGATCCGCCATCTCATTGGCCAACTCTGTCTACAAGTGAGTTTTTTCTACGTCTTTCTTTTACTGAATTCCAAATCCTTTTCAGCGTCGTCGCTCCGGATCTCGAAGTCCAAGATGGAGACGTCCGCCATTGCTACAACTTGCAGGACAAGGGAAAGCTTGTCGTGATCAATCGCATCACTGGAGAGACCGTCTACATGTTCCGTTGTGTCGACGGAAGACGCGTCTTCATCGAGAAGGCGTTGGAAGGAGCCAGTTTGATTTTGACGGATCAGAAGGGGAGAGTCATCAAGTCAATGGCCGGATACTACTAGTGCTCACAGAGGAAGAAGGAGAAAAGAATCTCATAGAAAAGTTCACGACAACGTTTAGTCTTTTGACAATAGATCCAGCATTTGTGTATTTTTGTAGAATGTAAAATAAAGTCTGGAGTCCTGAATATTTGAATTTTTCTAATAGTACCTTATACTCAAGTCTGTTGTACTGAAATCTCTTCTGTAGCGGCTGCCTTCTCCAGGGATAATTCGTTCTCGTTTTGTGGATTATGAACACAGGAATATTTCTCCTTCATGTTTTATGACTAAATCACGAGTCAACAAGTGGAACAAGTTCAAATGACCAAAATCCATCTGAAATATGTCATTTCCCCTTTCACCACTGTGTTCGGCTGAACATTCGGAATCATGCGGTGGATATTTCAGAGAAGGCTTCGTTATATTTTTCAACTTCTGTTTCCTCTCTATCAGAAGAATATCAGCTCTCCATTCGAGGTGGTGACACCTCAAGTGAAAGAATGCCAACCATTCTGCGACTTGAACATTTTCGAAGACCGAAGGAATTCAGGCGAGATCGGCGAATGCAAGTTTTGTGAATCTCCACCAGGAGAAGAAAATCGAGTGATGTCTTGGATTAACAACTTCCTTCTGAGAACCAGTGTGAAAAACTGTCATGCACTTATTGCTTTCGTAATTTTTCTCTTATAAAACAACACATTTTTGAAACAACAATTTATTTCAACAAGAAGACCAGAGCTGTTTATTCGTGATCGCTTCCGTTGTCCTCTCCGTCATTGATGTAGAAGTATCTGACCTCATAGGTGTTCTTGTTGACAGCGACCACACGGAGCCAGTCACGGAGGGAGTTTCTCTTGAGGTACTTCTTGGTAAGGTACTTGAGGTATCTGAAAGCAAACAGTTAAAATAACGAAGACTTGTAAAGGGATTACCTCTTGGAGAATGGGATCTCGGAGATGACGGAGACCTTGGATTTTCCGGCCTCGATCTGACCAAATGCCCGGTTTTACGCTGACCTTGATCTTCTCGTTGAAGAAAGCTTCCTAAAATAACCAGTGCTTATTAGGGATCATAAATAGGGTAATCCAAAAACTTACGAGATCCTCGATTCTGAGCATTCCGTCTTCAACTGGGTTCTTGCACTCAACGTTGAACTTGAGATGCACCTTCTTCTTTCGAAGAGCCTTCTTCGTAGATTTGGGGGTGTTGCTTAGCGACCATGATTACCTGAAATAGAGGATTTGATTAGAAATACTTTTGAAATTCAATGATAAACTGATGCAAACAAAGCAATAATGGAATCAATTGGCACGATTGCTATGATTCCATTCTACAAAAATGAAAAGAAAGGAAATGTAAAATCGAAAACTAAAAAAATGTCTCGCTGTTTCGGAGAGAAGGACGACGGCCTGAAAATGAATATTGATTGTGAGACGAAGAAGAAAAATGAAAGAACTTCAAAGAGTTATTTCATGAGACAAAAGCAAAATTACAATCAATTGGCTCATTTGCTATGATTGTATTTAAGAAATTAGAAAAAGGAATATTTTTCATCGTATCCTCCTCGAGAATATTCGCCGAACACGTTTCGTGACTAATTCGTGACTACCAGATAAACGGGTACATGCAGAGACAGAGACAATGAGAGATGTCTCTCTTTCGTTGTTCCGATAATTCCCATATTCGCTCCGATCATCAGCATTGTGTAATCGGGCATCATTCCGAAAATTGTCGTTTTGAGATACGTCTCGTGTCCAGCCAAGTTTATGCATGTGACATTTCCGTGCACATCGAATCCAAGAATGTCGTTTCCAACTGAAAAAGAATGTCAATAGTATATAACTTTAATCGAAAATCTGATATAAAATACTTACCTGAATGACGTTCCTCCACTTTCGAACTCGTGCTTATGTCTGAATAGTTTGAAAAATACAAGCTGACATTAAAGAGTTTTGAAACAAACAAGTATTATGAAAACGAAAAACATGTGTTAAGAACGAGAACGAAATATATTAATAACAAATTCAACAATTAGTAATAATATCCTTCACTCCGTTTGCTTTTCTTCCTCTTTTAAATCCTCTTCATCTTCCTCCAACACCTCCAACACTCCACAATTGTCCACCTTCATATCGTTAATTCCCAAGTCATCGTCCTGTTCGAATGTTCCCTTGTAGAATTCTTTCGTCAGCCGAGGATCATCCATTGGTGCAGTCAAACTTTGCACATAGCTGCACCCAGTCGGATCGTCAAGAATAATCGTCGCTGGAAGACGAAGAGCGATAATGTCATCACGGCACTCTTCTCGCCTGACAGAATCGCCCATGAAGAATGATGATTGCTGAAGAGAAAACATTTAACATTGAATTGATATTGCTTGATAATAACTTACTGCATCTAATTGCTCTCTTGTTGCTGTCAACAATCCTTCGATCGTAGTGAACCGTCCGCACAGCGCATTTCCAGCAAATCGATTTCGGGAATCCACAGTGCGCAGGTGTCAGTCTTCAGGACATCTCAGGCTAAATCGACGTCTTGTTCTAACTTGACAGATAAACGACATCCCTGATCACGAATGGCACCGCCCGACTTCACCTCATTCGATTTATAGCCACCACGATCATATAATGACGGTTTGAAAGAATGGAATGTCGGTTGGTTTCATTTTAACTTTGGTCGACCCGTGGCAGTTAGGGCAATCGGTAGCAAAGTGTAAAACTTCCTGCTTCGCGTCTTCGTAGGATTTGAATTCTGGTGCTGGCTCCTCGTCGGACGCGCCCTTCTGAGAATTCCGTTCTCAACTGGATTCTTGCACTCAACGTTGAACTTGAGATGCAAGCTTGCGAGCATCAGACTTGGCTGACATGACTCCTCCTCCCCAGTGCTTGCGAATCTCCTCGTGGCGCTCGCGGAAGTCTCGACGAGCTTGTTCAAGACGGACTTTTCTTCTCTGAGAAATTTTCTAATAAATATTATTCTCACATTGCGCAAACATACGGGTTAATGGCGAAGGAGACAAGTGTTGACTCCTCGGCGGACGGTGTTTGGTCTCTTGGTGACCTCCTCCTTCTTTCCAGCGGCACTGGATTCTGGGTGGTACTTGTCCAGAAGCTTGGAAGCGTGTCTAGCTGAAAGTAGAATTTATGGATGAAAGATTCTTTTGGTGTCATCAGAGTGAATGCGTCAGTGCAAAACACAATGTTTCCACATCACTCTGATAAGGAATTAGCTATACCAACCTGACTGGCTATCAAGGGCGGTTCTGAATTGGTTGGTGGGATCTTCAGACGCTTCTGGAGAATGGCGGATTGGCGTTGGAGACGGATGTACTTTGGCCATTTGACGAAGCGGGTGACATCTCTCTTTGGCTGGATATCCTGCAAAATGGAATTCAAATTGGCATTGAGTACAAAAGGCTCCGAAACGTTTCGCATCGATTTTCGCACACTTGTCGGCTTAAAGAACTTCAAAATGCGCGGAAAGGTGTGGAAAATGCGTATGAAGTGCAGCCAAAACACATGAACTGTTTAGAAGTGACAACACAATCCTTCTTCTTGTCGTATTTTTATGCTGATTTTTGATGATAAATCCTCTTTTGGTTACATTTTAATATTAATTACTACACCTTTCCGCTTATTTTGGAATACTTTATATCAAAGAAGGACATAAAAATAGCGGCGAAACGTCTCTCTATGAAACGTTTGTGATGAAACATACCTGATGTTGCGTGGTCTCTTCTCCAACAGTGGGTTCTTCATCTCCTTTTGTTCTAATCGATATTTTACCTGGAAAAATACGGAAATTAGAAGTAAATTGAGCAGAAATTCACGAAACGAATAATAAAAAGAGAAATTAGAGAGAACGACGATAAGAAAATCATCTCCAGTGCTCTTCTTCCGCTCAAAAAGAGGTAGAAATCGTCAAAAATGGTTCCAGGGTATAAAAAGCTTCATAATACTATGCTTCTTATCAAATGACACAGCTTGCATGATACTACTCTTCGCTTTCTTTCGACGTTTTCATTTTCTTCCTTCTCGTTCATCAGAGAATCGGATATTCACCAATTTATGCAATTCCGGATGTTCTCGAAGCTTCTTGATAACTATATGGTAACAGAAAGAATTCTCATCATCCAGATCATCTTGTGAGAATGGGAATGGC
The DNA here is from genome assembly GCA_963932045.1 of Caenorhabditis sinica. NCBI lineage: Eukaryota > Metazoa > Nematoda > Chromadorea > Rhabditida > Rhabditidae > Caenorhabditis > Caenorhabditis sinica. Next base: position 623,873 of record OZ009942.1, read on the forward strand.
ACATGAATCATTGTATCCTCATTATCAGTTTTCAAGACATATTGCAAGAATCGATGATAGTATAGTGCCAGAGTAACAGTAGTTGATTATCAGTTCTCAATGATATAATGCCAGTGTTAGCTTGATACAAGTTCAATGATTGCCAGTGTAACAGTAGTTTAGTATTTAGAGCATATGATTCATGCTTTGCTCTTGAAACCACGATTTAACACTTGAAATCGTCTCAACACTCCTCTTCCGTTACGAAATGTTGCTTTTTTTCATGATTCGATATATTGATTCCGCCCGTTTCTAGAAGCATCACAGCGTCGGTAGATGTGAAATTAGGCAAGGGTCGTAGGATTTTTCAGTGCTTAGCACTTTCTGAAAATGATAGAGTTGATTTAAAAACTTCTTGCGATTTTTCGGAATACTCACTGCTAGAACAATAGGTGCATTTTGATCACTGTGATGTCTGATAAGGATATGAGCATCAGGTGATTCGGAAAATCGCAGCAGTTGCTCGTAGTGCTTGTCGTTTTGCTCGATATCTGAAAAATGCCATAATTATTTTTTATGTCTATTTTTTCCCAGAAGTCTCACCTTTCAATCACTCTTCATCGATCTTCAATTCTCCAAATCGACGTTGAAGCGGGGCGTCCCCCTTTCCGACAAAAAACTTCCCTCCCCGCCCGGTTTTTTAGTTATATTAGACTTATTTTCTCTATTTTATTGTTTTACTTTGCTTTTCTTTTTACTTTTAGCTAGTTTTTAATGGAACATTTCAAATCATAATTTTTATACGTTTTCGGCGAATTTCTCCGATATCATTTGATAAATTTAACGAGAGAGTATTCGTCTGAATACAATCCTCGATTTCCATAGCTTCTTGGCTAGGAATCGGCAAAAAAATTACCCCATTTCAACCCATTTTCACATTGTGAAAATTGCCGGCGAAACAAACATTTGGAAAAAAATTAGCCAAGTCCGCAAACACCGTCACGCCGAAATGCACGCGCAGCTGAGAATTTTTTTTATTTTTTATTTTTTGAGTTGGAAAATCGTGGAATTTGTGTGTCTCTTTCTAGCATTTTTCAGTCTACTTTTATCAAAAATGATGTGGAGTTCGATTGCAGGAAGAATGTAATTGCTCGCGTTCATTGTTGTTTCGATGTTCGCTTGTGTTCGCCTCATTTTTGTCATTCTTGCTCTCTTTTCGTTTAGTGCGTTGCCGTTTCTCTCTTTTCTATTGCATTTCGGGGGTATTTTCGGAAGATTTTCGTACTGTTTTTGCGAGATATTTGTCGTTTGTGCTGCTTCCATTGCCCTTCGCGCTTATTATTATTTCTGCCGACAACTAGCTATCGCTTACTTACTTCTCATTTCAAACGCATTTATCATAATAATGGCTTCTTCTTCTAGTTTCTAGAGTAACATTGCTCGATACTATTTGCTTTTTACGTTTTCATGAGTCACGACCCTTATTCTTACTCTTACTTTCTCTATTAATTCATGTGATTTCAGGTTGTCCTCTCGCTCCACCACCCCAGCAAGCTTCCCCACCCACGCCATCAACCATAAGGAAATTGTTTTGAGTGAGTTTTCTGATACAGTGTGTGCTTTGTTTCGATCAATTTTCCAGAGAATGATAACCAATTGCTGACGGAAAGGGAAGCAACGACCAACAAGGACATCCAGTCGGTGGTCCGATGAATCAGAGGAGAAGGATCGGGAAAGAAGGATCGAAAGATCGAACAAGCTAGGGAGTTTGAGTATGTTTTTCAAGCAGTTTGTGCTTTGTTTCGAGCAATTTTTCAGAGACAAACATTCGATATCGAGGGAGAGAGAAGAAAATGCGAAGGGAATCGATGACAGCGATGTGCAAGAAAGGACAAGTCAAATCGATTTGGCAAGGCAGGATCGAGCGATGGTCAAGATGACAAAGAAGAGGAAGGATTCAGAAATTAGCATCGCTGCTCAAGAAGGGAAAGAAGGAGGAAGGAAGGAAACCAACGAGAGGAGGAAAAGGAGGTATGATAACTTTCTGATCACATAATGTTGGTCTTGTATTTGAGACTCTTTTGCTGTTATCGTTAGGGTGTATTAGCCATTGCCATAAGAGTGTACTTCTTATCATTAGGGTGCACTTGTGATTGTCATTAGAGCGCGCTTGCTTCTTCTCATTAGAGCGAATTTGCTTCTTCTCACTAGGGCGCACATTCCTCTCCGCGATAGCTCCTTCTCACTTCTTATTATTCATTTTCCAGAAGTCATCGATCGATATGGAGATGGAGTAACGGGGACACTGCAAGGAATGACAATAACAAACAATTGGATGGAGTTACCTTTGAGCAAGTTTCTAAGTCAGTTTGTACTTTGTTTCGTCTAGTTTTTCAGGAGAGAGCATCAATCGAGTGGTGGGCGTTTCGATGCGAAGTCGGTAGGTTTGGAGTCGAGGCGCTTACCTTTCCGATTCGGGCGCCGTGCCAGATGGTCAAGCAGAGGAATGGTCGAGAGGCAGATGAAGTGGAGAAGGAAGAGGAGCAGAAGAATGGTCAGAGGAAGAGGGCGCAGCTGAAGGAAAGAATCGACGGTCGGAAGGCGGAGCAGAGGAAAGAAGTCAAGAGAAAATGGAGACACTAGAACTTTATCGCCAATAATTCTACTTTTTCCCCTCTCCCATTTTCTTTTCTCTGTTCAGCACTTTTCGCAGTTTTTCTATTGCAAACATGTCACATTTCTTCTCTGTTTTTCATTTTTCACTTTCACTTTTCCTGCTCCCTATTTTCTGGTGTCCAATTTCAATTTTCTCTCTTCTTTGTATCCGATCTCTATGTTTCTCTCTCTTCTCCAACATCTCTCAGAGGAAGAGAGAACGGTGGCAGAGGAAACCCAATGCAATTGACTGCATGTTTTCAGAGGTGGAACGCGCTCTACTGCAACATTTGAATTTTTCGCTTTCCCAATAATTCGAGGTTCCAAGACCTCGTGTACTCCTCGTGAACAATTCATGAGAAAACAGATGACGACTTCGAGCCTGAAGAAAACAACGGAAAAGCCGAAACATTTTAATTTGAGGCATTTTAGCGATAGAATTTCAATTGCAAAAACTCACCCATGATAGTACTACGGTAGTTTTTGATAAGAAACATATGCGGTAGTGGGTTCAAGACAAGGTACAGTATCACAGCATGTGTCAGATATTCCTCCTTAAAAAGGACCCCATATTGAGCATGTTCTGAACATTTTTAGGAGAATATGACCGATTTTTGGCATGAAAATGACCGTCTTAAGCATTGAAAGAGCCGCGACGAGAGGAGCATACTGTGGGTCAATATGAGCTCAAAAAAGCCATTTTGAGAACAGAATCAGGTAAAAGTCTATTTCAACAGGAAACAGATAGTTTCCAATCTACACAAAATTTTACATATATCAAAGCAATAAACATAGTGAATTCATCTAAGTACTCTTTTTTCTGAATCTGTTTTTGTGAATTCTCAATATTCATCACAAATGCAAATGAATTGTCTTCACAAATATAGAAATATGCTTGAAGTTCCACTCGAGATATCCACGTTTCAGGGAGTCTTGATATCTGAAAAAATTGAGAAATTTAGGTCGAAATTCAACAATCCGATTATCAAATACACGTAGGAATTGTTCACTTCAGAGAAAAACATTTTAGAAAATTTTAGAAAAAGAAAATAATATCAACGTGACATGAACTCTTATCTTATCTCAATCTCAATCTAAGCGCCGCCCGTTTTTCGGCTCCCCCCGATCCAATCAGAGTTTGTCAAATTCAGTACCGAAGTTTCTCCCCCCTTCGATGAGCCCACCTCGGGATGACACGTCGGATCTTCAATGTGGATAGTGAGTTTTACTGAAAAGAAAAGTGAAAGGAGAACGGGGAACTTATTAAGAGGTTCGAGTCGAGAGGATATCAAGAGGACGGAAGTGGAGAGGCAGCGGGAATCGAGGAGCGAAACGAGGATGATTTCAGAAGAGGATGGATAGACGGGAGAGAGCGAGTCGGGGTCAAGGATCGATTTGGAGAAGGACTAGGATACACGGTATGTAGCAGAGTAGAAAGCGACTTTGTGAAGTCGAAGTTTCAAATGATAGTCGGAGGAAATTTCGCTTAAAATGGGACAGATCCAGTTTCCCTCAATTTCGCCACGTTTTACTGTATCCGCTTGCTTTAGTTCCAAATCATCGAGAGCTTATCTGGAACATCCCTAATCGGCTAACATGTCAAAACCACTAGAAGGTCCCGTTCAGAACAGTAGATCACTCTAGTTATCTCTCCAGAATTCCAGATTCTCTAACGACCTACCTGTGTTCTTTCATTAACTGGTCAATGAGTTTCTGGTCTTTCTGAAATTGATTCTTCTATCTGATGGGCGTATCACATATATTCAATTTGAGATGTATTCCAATCCTTGGCTATTCATTCATTTTGGTTAGTTATGCACAAACCACAATCTACAATTTTTTCGTTTCATCAGTTGTAATTCCCCCCTCTTGATTTGATTCTAATGTCTCTTGATATTATCAGTACCTGCTGTCATCGAGAGAAGAAGAAACAGTTTCGATTATTCTATTCTTTTCCCCTGTGTATATTTCAGTTGTTATTATATCAAAGGTAGTGAGAGAGGTTCGTTTTCCTGAAACTGCTCCGTAATCAATCTTGGTTTTCTGATGAAAATTTCAACGATTTTAACGAATTGGAACAACCATCAAATGCATTTGTTTCTGCATATTTTTTGAAAACTCTTGGTGGATCTCTCATCAATGACATCTCCGAAAGGATGAGAACTAAATCTACTTGCATTAAAAAGAGTAGAATATCAGCTCTCCATTCGAGATGGTCACACCTCAACTGAAAGGATTGCAAGGGCGAACCATTCTCCAATTTGAACATTTTCGAAAACCAAAGGAATTAGGCCAGATCGGAGAATGCAAGACTTCTGTGAATCTCCACGAGGAGAAGAAAATCGAGTGATGTCTTGGATTAACAACTTTTTAAAGAGAACTCAGCCCTCGTCGGCCAGTGTGCATAACTGCCATGCTCTTGATGCTGTCGTAATAATTATCTTTTTTTCTTATAAAACAAGACATTTTTGGAACAACAATTTATTTCAACAACAATAACCAGAGCTGCTTATTCTTGATCGCTTCCGTTGTCCTCTCCGTCATTGATGTGGAAGTATCTGACCTCATAGGTGTTCTTGTTGACAGCGACCAGTTAGTCACGGAGGGAGTTTCTCTTGAGGTATCTGAAAGCAACAAGTTAAAATAACGAAGACTTGAAAAGGGATTACCTCTTGGAGAATTGGATCTCGGAGATGACGGAGACCTTGGATTTTCCGGCCTCGATCTGACCAATGCCCGCTCTTTCCGTTGACTATCAAGCTAAATATTCAATCAATCGTTTTACATTTTCTTTGTTACTATTTATTCGTATTCAACCATCTTCAACTATCAAGTGAGTTTTTTTCAAAGTGGATTTGGATGTAGGTAGATTTTTATCCGGAATCTGAAAATATGGTTCAATTTTAATAGAAGTTCCCAATCCGAATTTTCTTGATTCTAGAGAGCATGAATTATCTTGAATATCCTGTTGAAAATCCACAAGTATCCAGAGTTCTGATTCAGAATTTTTCGACTTTTGAATAGCCTGAAATTTATATTTTATCAAAGATTCAAGATCTGAAATTCTTACTGTGATTTTATATGGGATCCCGCATCTGATTTTGTTTTCGTATTTTTTTATCTAGCATTCCGATTTCCAGACTTCGAAATCATGATTCGTGCTCACAAACCAAGACACCTCGGATCAACCCAACAAATTGGCAAGTACGTCACCGGAAAGCAGTTGGGGGCCGGAAGATTCGGTGTGGTTTATGCTGCCCGAATCGGAAACTTGATGGATGAGACGTTGGAGAGGGAGCGGCAAGCAGCCATGAAGTCGGAACTGAGAAAGCAGAGGACGAAGGAAGGAGTGGAAGCGAGAAAGAAGGAGGAAGAGGAGATGATGAAGATGACGACGGACGAGCGAGAGGAGGCGGAAAAGAAGAAGAAGGAAGTGGAAGAGGAGATGCGAAAGAAGAAAGAAGGCGAGAAATTGAAGAAGAAACAGGAGGCAGAAGAGATGAAGAAAAAGAAGGAAGACGAGAAAAAGAAGAAGAAAAAGGACGAGGAAGCAAGGAAAAAGGAGGAGATGAAACGTGGAAAGAAGGGAGCGAGAAGGCGAGAAAGAAGAGAGAGGAAGAAGAGAAAGAAAAGAAGAGAAAGGAGCAGAAAGAGAAGGAAGAGGAAGAAAGAAAAAAGGAGGAGGCACTAAGAAAGCAGGATGAGGAGGATGAGAAGGAGGCAGAGGAACAAGCAAAGCCGTACGATGGACAGTGTACCGTGGCACTGAAGTGTTTCCAAAGATCACTCGATGCTGCTCATGAGATTGCCATGATGCAACATCTCCAAGGAACTCAAAATCTCGAGAAGCATCGGAACGTGGTCGTCTTCCTGGAGCACTTCGACCACGAATTGTCCAGCTCTCTCAGCTACAGCTGTCTCGGTATGTTTTCTCGATTGTTTTCTTTCCTATAATTACATTTTTAGCGTACGAGAGAGTGGGTCTGAGCTTACAGCAATACCTGAACACCACCGAGGCCTTCCCAAGTCCTCAAAATGTCGGAAGAATCGGCTGGCAAATGGTGTCTGCTCTGGAGTTCGTGGCGTCCAGGGGAATCATCCATCGGGATGTGAGCCCCTACAACATCGCATTGGACATGATGGTTGGTCTGTCTCTGAAAATTTTGAAAACTTTTTTTAAATTTCAGAGAACAAGAGTGATTCTCCTTGACTTCGGAATTTCGGAGCTCATCGAAACTCCACAAGACCAAAGGATGCCGCTGTGCTTCGAATTCTCCGACTATGCGCCGCCGGACGTGATGGAGAAGAAGAAGAAGCCCTCCGGTCTCTACGACTGCATGTGCCTCATCATCACCATGCTCGACTGTATGAAGGAAGGAGTAGTGAAAAAGGCCACCGTTGGACAAAGATTCTACAGACCAGCTGCGGTGAAAAAGATGCTGGTAAGTAGTTTTCTCTGGCTTTTTGATCTTTGCAGAAATTTGAAAGAAATTTGAAATTTTCAGTTCGAGCAACCGGAGTAATGTCTACGGGAGAATGGACACAGGTTCATGATTGACATCATTCGAGCCGTGTACAAAGAGTACCAGGACCCGACGAGCAACTTGTACAGAACGATTCTCAAAACAATTGAAACCACTTTCGACTGTATTGATGAAGATCCGAGCGCTTCATGGGAGGTATTCAAGAAGAAGGAACAGGCACTTACTTTGGACTGATTCTCTAAGTATTTGTATCGAATGAAATTGTTTGTTGCTCTGTGTTCTGACTGATTATCTGAAAAAAGTATTTTGAACTGCTGAGATCTCGAAATCAAAACCTACCACTATTTTTCAAATCCATTTGACCCCCTCAATCGCGAAAAGTGCAATCTGGAAAAAATAAAACTTTCAAAAACTTGGCCTAATTTCATAAATCAGTGCCTAACGATAGCTGCCTGATTGTTGAAAATTCTGCTTCCAGAAGAATCTTCCAGAACCATGTGGAAAAATTCCACGTGTCACCGTTTTTGAGAAATGAAATCGAAAAGGTCAACTTTTTCACTATTTCACGCGTTTTTATTGTTTTACCAACAAAAAAGTAAAATACAATCAAGTGCGCTCTATTGAATTTGGTATCTAATTTCATTGTTGCAAATGCGCTCCATTGGATCTACATGTACCGGACAATAATCCATAAACTTTTGGCGTTTTCAGTTGAAAAACGTCAACTTTGGGGGTCTGGGAAAAGATGTTAAGCTAGACCGTTTGATCTGAAACTTTTTGGGTGTATCCATCTACTCTAAAACTCTCTTTTTGTAGTTGACAACTTTTTTGTACAACCTCTTCTAGAGATGATATGGCTCGTGAAATGCAGAAGACCCTGAAATCGGTGAATATTGCACTAAAAATGCGGAAATTTAGCATAGCCCCACTATAAAAGGAACACACATCTTTAGAAGAGGTTGTACAAAAAAGTTGACAACTACAAAAATAGAGTTCTAGAGTTGATGTATACACCCAAAAAGTTTCAAATCAAACGGTCAAGATTAACATCCTTTCCCAGTCCCCCAAAGTTGACGTTTTTTCCATTGATAGCGCAAATAGTTCATAGATTATTGTCCGGTACATGTAGATCACATGGAGCGCATTTGCAACAATGAATCTTGATACCGAATTCAACCGGTACTGTAGCTCAATTGAGCGTTTTTGTAATACTGTTTTTTTTTTCTTTTCTCATCATGTATTCCTACTCTAGTGTCACCGGGGTTTTAGAAATTTTGAGATCTTTCGAGATAAAGGATTTTGGAATTGGATGTTATTGGGATCTACAACTTCTGAAGGAATTTGAGGTTCTGATTTTGCAACCCGGATTGTTCGGAACTAGCATGTTGCGGAAAAAATAAAAATAACCGAATTTCTTCAATTCTGGTGTTGGTACACAATTCATGTCTTTATCCTTTGTTTTCATCGATTTCCAGTTTCTTCAACTTTATTCCCATAAGCACACATACAAAAAGAAATAAGACCGATAGGAATCAACGTCTCCAAGAAGACTTGTCTGGCTACTCCTAAAATTGAAAACACGGGTCTGAGTTTTTTTCCATGAGTAGTCGTGCTTACATGCGAGAATCCTAAAAATCATAAACTGAACACATTCTGCTCCGGGGGAATTCTGGAATCGACGTCGATTGTCTCCATTTATCGAAGGCCTCTCGTTGATTTTGGAAAAACGGGAGAATGACATATTTCTGTATTGTTGCGTTTTTCCTCCATGAAATCGAATATTTTGATGCCTACATGAAGAATTACCGATTGGAATCAGTTCACACAAAAAGAAACCATTCAGAAATGAACCCACTTTTCCCGGGTATATTCAACGACCACCTATTGATTTTGGGAATTTAGGGGGTGGGGTGAAGAATGACAAATTGCAACATGCATGGACTTTTATTCCACAAAGCTGTCCAATTTCATGTCTAGATTACGAGTCGACAAGTGGAACACGTTCAAATGATCAAAAACCATCTGAACCATGTCATTTTCCCCCTTCAAAAGAGAGCTCTTTTTCGGCGCGTTTTGGGGTTTTTCTAAGAAAAGTCAATGTTGTTCGTTTGCTTAGATGGTAGGCTCAAAAGATGCAGAATTTTGTGAGGATTTCATGAAAGCCTATTCAATCTGGATAGAAATCTGAGAACTTTATGTTTCAGTTTTGTGAATCTGAGTTTGTTATCTACTCTCGAGATCCTGATGGAAAAATTCAAACTTTCTGGAAGAATCCCGAAAAAGGAGTCTGAACTTTGTTTGTAACCTCTTTCCAGCACCCAAATATGATTTTGGAGTTTTGCGAATTTTTCAACCTCTGGCTTACTTGTCCTACTACAGTAGTTCAACCAAATATGGGCGGTGCTTATTGAAGAAGCTTCTGGAATCGAAATCTTTGTCCCTGAGTATTCGGAAACCGTTATGGAGAAGCGGTCAATATTGTGGTTTTGGTAGAAAACTTCTGAAAAATCGACTTCCGTCAGAAGACACCCATTTTTGGCAGATGACGTCAGGAACCACACATCATCCGTTGGAAACAATATTTTTACTGTTTTGATGAAGTTGTCATGGTTTGGAATCAAAAATACACTCGCAATTTTTCGGAAAGGGCTCCCGTTGGTTTTGGGAAATTTGTGATCTTGGGGAAAAGAGGGAAATGATAGATAACCTCGAATGTCTCTCCATAGACAGATTCTAGATCATGTGAGATTGACGATAATTCCTACTGTTGGGGTAGTCTGAAAATAGATGTCAATAATTTCCCGGATTCCAGAGGGCCTCACCATGGATTCCGGTGAAATGGGTTTTCAGAAAAGAGTGACAATTCGATTGTTTTTCAATGTTGCTCCTTTTTTCTTTTCCGTTTGCAAAATAAATCTTAGAACTTATTCAAGTTCTCTTTTCATTTCAGTCGCTGATCTACCTAAAACGACAAACATAAGAAACTCATTCATGTCGGCATCACATATATTCAATTTGAGATGTATTCCAATCCTTGTCTATTCATTCATTTTGGTTAGTTATGCATAAACCACAATCCACCATTTTTTCGTTTAATCAGTTGTAATTCCCCCCTCTTGATTTGATTCTAATGTCTCTTGATATTATCAGTATCTGCTGTCATCGATAGAAGAAGAAACAGTTTCGAGTATTCTATTCTTTTCCCCTGTGTATATTCCAGTAGTAATTGTTATTATATCAAAGATAGTGAGAGAGGTTCGTTTTCCTGAAACTGTCCGTAAGATGATCAATCGAGTGGTTGGAGTTTGGTTGCGAAGTCGGATGGTTTGGAGTCGAGTCGCTTACCTTTTCGATTCGCCATGCAAGCTGATCACCCAGAGGAATTGTTGAGAGGCAGATGAAGTGGATGAGGAAGAGGGCGCAGCTGAAGAAAGCAGGAAAGAATCGACGGTCGGAAGGCGGAGCAGAGGAAAGAAGTCAAGAGAAAATGGAGACACTAGAACTTTATCGTCAAATGTTCACCCTCTCCCATTTTCTCTTCTCTGTTCATCACTTTTCGCAGTTTTTCTATTGCAAAAATGTCACATTTCTTCTCTGTTTTTCATCTGTCACTTTCACTTTTCCTGCTCCCTATTTTCTGGTGTCCAATTTCAATATTTTCTCGTCTTTGCATCTGATCTCTATGTTTCACTCTCTTCTCCAACATCTCACTTTTCTACACTAACGTTTGATTTTTCCAGCGTCGCCATTGGTATCGTCTTGAATTTCGAAGTTTCCGATTGACGAAGGCGTTGAGTGGAAGTGTGAAGACGTCGTCGTTTCTGGAATTTCCCAATTCAAAATCCTGTCTCTTATTATCGCCTTCGCATTCCTCTTTTCTCCTATCTATATGTATTTCTGTCTGTGTATCCATATGTCCAGATAAGAGTCCACTACTGATGATGGCCATGCTCTTTTCTTTTCTATACTTTATTCAGTCTTAGTCTAGTGGATAATAACCGAAACTAAGCTTTGTTTTGTTGCTTCTATTATCCCTAATTCTCTCATTTTCTCATTTCCTCAATTAATTTTGCAAATTTTCAGGTGTCATCGATCGTCAGCAACATTTCACCGATAGACATAGTAGAATGTAAAATATACTCAATAGCCTCCTCGAGCTCAGTCATTTCTTGTACTGAAACCATTGGAATGTATGCTCTCTCGTAGCTCTCGTTGGCCATTGCTGTCAGCTTACTGTCGATCATCTCACGATCTTTTTTGATCAATCCCATCGCTTCATATTCTCGTCACTGAAAAATTTTGGCGACGTTTTTCAATTTTCATAATTCTCGAATTTCAGGTTTTCAGTCTGCTAATGTTTTTTTCAGCACGTCTGTATTCCTAAAGTTTTCAACTAGACCTAATACATCTCTAACTTTTTGATTCTGTGCCTATATCAATATCCATTTGCATAAGCCTAAGCGAGGAAAGAAGAAAAAACTTATATCTGTACATCTGTGTATCTGGATGTCTGTCATTTCTCTGTGTCTATATCTATATGCATATGCGATGTATATGTATCTACAAGAGCTAGTGTGATAAATGGTCACCGATTGGAAATCTTTATTAGTTCGGTTCCCCTCTTCTCACACTAGCCTTCTACCTCCTCCACCTTCAATCTGTCTCCTTCTCGACTCATTTCTTTACCAGGTTGCCTGACACCCAACACTGCTTGCACCCGAATCGAAAAGGCAAGCGACCAGACTCCGAACCAAACTCCCACCACTCGATGGATGCTTCCTACTTCCACTTTCTTCTTTCGATTCTTGATTCGATATCCATCCGCCTTTGTTTCCTTCTTCCCCATCATCTTCATCTTGAACACCTTGCTTGCCAAATCGGATCGGTAGGATCGGTTCTTCATATCACATCGCTGTACATCGATTATCTTCAATTTTGGCATTGAATCCTTCTCCCCTCCGATCCTTCTCCTCCCATTCATGTGACTCCGTCAGGCGCTTGGTGATCATTATCTGGAAAATTGATCGAAACAAAGTACAAACTGAAAAAGAACTTGCTCAAGTCAAACTCCATCCTATCGTTGTTGTCTCGTTTTCTTGCCGTGTTCCCGTCGCTCCATCTCCATATCGATGACATCTGGTAGATTAATGATAAGAAATAGAAACAAGCGCACACAAACAATGAGAAGCCTCGAACGCCAATTGGAAGTGAACTCTAATGACAATAGCTCATACACCCTCACGACAAAAGCAAAGACGCCATAATACAAGACCGACATCATGTAAACGTAAAGTTGTCATACCTCCACTTTCTCCTCTTGTTTGCTTCTTCCTTCTTCCTCCTTCCGCTTCCTTCTTCACTACCACAACCAATACCGTGACCACCGAGTCATCTTGGCTTGCCATATCGAATCGGTTGGTCCATCTTTCGCTGTCTTCGCTTCACTTTACAACTTCAGTTTCGGTACCGAATGCTTGTTGAATTCTCTGGAAATTTACTCGAAACAAAGCACAAACTTTATTCAAAAAACTCACTCAAAACAATGTCCTTTCGATTGATTACGTGCTGGTGGGGAAGTCTATTGCTCCTCCATGTCGATCAATGACATCTGGAAGATTGATGATAAGAAATGATCAGAAGCTAGCACGAAGAGTAATATGTGCCCTAATGAGAAGGAGCGAATTCGCTCTAATGAGAAGAAGCAAGCGCGTTCTAACGACAATAGCTAGTGCACTCTAATGATAAGAAGTGCACTCTACTGACAATAGCTAATGCAACGTATCGATAACATCAAAAACTCCTTAATTACAAACCAACATCATGTGATCATAAAGTTGTCATACCTCTTCTTCTTCCTCTCGTTGGTTTCCTTCTCTCCACTTCTCTGCTCATCCTCCTCCGATTCCTCTACCTACTAATCGCCTCTTTACCATTTGACCATTCCCCTGGTTGACCAGCTTGCATGGCGCCCGACACCGCATTCGCTCCGATCGGAAACCAAACGAATCGACTCCAAACGATTGATGCACTCTTCTGAAAAAATAGACAAAACAAAGTACAAACTGTAAAATAGACTTGCTCAAAACGATGTCCTTGCGGTTGTTCCTATTGTTCTTTGTCTCGTTTCGCTTTCTGTTGCTCCTCCCTCGATGCTCCTTCTTCGTTGACAACTGGAAGATAAACGATAAGGAGATTAATGAAAAGATGCGAAAAAATCGCAGGCTAATGACAATAGCTCATGCACCCTAACGATAAAAGAAAGGTGCCTTAAAGGTGGATTCCGACCAAAATGACTTTGGTGTTCAAGTAATGCAAAAAATTGCGTAGATTCCGAATATCACCATGAGAATGCTAAAAAAAATTTTCTATAGCCGTAAAACGCCGTCAAAGTCGAAGGGTGCGGAAGCATTTCCCCCCTTTTGGCCGAGTTTTCTCTGAAAATCCTAGTCCGCGGGCCGGATCCGTGAGAAAACTCGGCCAAAAGGGGGGAAATGTTCAAACATTGACAGCGTTTTACGGCTATAGAAAATTTTTTTGAGCATTCTCATGGTGATATTCGGAATCTACGCAATTTTTTGTATTATTTGAACACCAAAGTCATTTTGGTCGGAATCCACCTTTAATTACAAGACCGACATCATGTAATCGTAAAGTTGTCATACCTCCACTTTCTCCTCTCGTTGGCTTCTCTTCTTCTTCCTCCTTCCGCTTCCATCTTCACTACCACCACTATCACCATGACCATCGAGTCATCTTTGCTTGCCATATCGAATCGATTGGTCCATCTTTCGCTCTTCACTTCGCTTCACTTCATAACGTCATTTTCGTTACCGAACGCTTGTTGAATTCTCTGGAAATTTACTCGAAACAAAGCACAAACTTTATTTTAAAACTCACTCAAAACAATGTCCTTTCGATTGATGACGTGGGCTGCTGGTGGGGAAGCCCATTACTCCTCCATATCGATTGATGACATCTGGAAGATTAAGGATTAGAAGTAATAAGAAGGCAACGCGCTCTAATGACAATCGCAACTGCATCCTAAAAACAAGAAGTGCACTCTAATGAGAATGCTCCAACCTCCTCTTCCCCTTTCCATGGGCTTGTTTCCGTTCCTCTGACTTCCGCCCTTCAATCCCTTCTTCACCACCATCATCATCTTGATCATCGTTCCTTCTCTTGCCCTTCTGTGTGCCTTCGTCTCGACCAAACGACCACTAAGCCAAGTTGGCTTAGCCAACCATCGATCAACTCGAATGCTCCACACAAACTACCGATCGATTGATCTCTCTCCTGAAAAAACTCCACCCAACAAAGCACGAACTGATACCAATACTTACTCAAAGCAAGCTCCTTTCCATGCTGTTGTTCCCTCTACGAACCGCTCGATGGCATCTGCAAGATAAATCGATTTAGGGCATGTTTGGCATTTTCAGATAGAGAATGCTCTGCAATCTCGTCTCAATGAGAAAAAAGGGCGCGCCGATGACAATTGTAATTGTACCCTCATGACAAAAAGCAAGTGAAATCTATTCACAACACGAATATCACATGCCATCTTGATTGATCATACCTCCTCGTCTTCTATACGTTGGTGTTCTTCTCTTCCATTCCTGGCTCCGACCTCCGACTCCTTCTTCACATTCTTCTCGTTATTCTTCTTTTCGCTTCTCCTTCTCGAACTCGAATGCGTACGGCTTTCGCTGGAAAATTGCTCGAAAGAAAGCACGAACTGTATGAAAAACTCACTCGAAACATATTCCTTGTTGTTGCTGACGTGGATTGCTGACGGGGGGAGCTTGCCGGACGGAAGACTTGAAATTATGTAATTTAACATAAATGGCGCTGAATAAAGAACAAGAAGAGAAAGAAGAAGAATTGTCGAAAAACATATTGGATTCAGTAAATATGGGGAAAGCAAAAAGCGGAAGTCGGGACAGTAATGATCAGAAAACAGCAATGCATACGAAATCAGTGGAAGCGCTTACTGAGAGGTGATAATAGTTGAATAGGGTCGCTATTGAAATCATGCGCTTGTTTTGATTATGATGAGAGAATGCATGAAAGCATTGGAATGAAAGCAAGAGGAAGCTGATGGTCATCTGCAGAACAAACGAAGCAGCAGAAGACTCACAGAACCAATACGAATCCCCTATAAATAGAAGATGTGCCAAGCGAGCATAAGAATGAACTCTACGAACTCTACATCATTTTTGATGAAAGTAGACTGAAAAATGCCAGAAATAGACACACAAATTCCACGAAACTCCAACTCAAAAAATCGAAAATTGACTGAAAATGGGGCAAGTCCGCAGAGGTACGCAATTTGCCGTGGCGGTGTTGGAGTACCGTAGCCCAGCAGAAAAATCAAATTCTCCAAATAAAAAAAAGGAATTTCGGAATTTCCGCGTGACCCCGTGACCTGATTTCATGCTGATGACGTCATCTGACCTAGTTTCACTTGTCAGTTTCCGGGCGGTGCAATTCCAGAAGCTTCCAGTCAGTACAACTCTCTGCACACAGCGCAACTCAGTTGACAACTGAGTCAGTTGTTGTTCTCTGTAGATAACTGCTACAATGCCAGGTGAGTTTTTGATTTACTAGCGATATTTTGAAGGAAAAAACTCGCTCTAATGCTAATATGGCTGAAATTTGAAGGTTTCTAGGCTTTCCCGCCGTTTTCAGGAGGTCCCAATGCCTCGAAACACCGAAAATTTGAATTTCAGTCATAAAGAGTCTTCTGAATTCAAGCATCATCTCCCTTTTTCCAGCTCTCGTCAAGAAATGGACGCTCTTCGCGACTGTCATCATGACGTTGCTTGTTTTTCAATCGAACACTACTCCGACGACGCCTACTACTACTACTACAGCTGAAGTAGATCCAAAACCTGTTTTCAGTTCAATTGAGCTGCTCAGGACATGTGCTACGGGTGGTAAACTCAAAGATACCTTAAAAGAATGTGTGGAAAAGAGAGCAGGTATGTTGTTGAGTTACACTATCTCTTTCATTTCACTGTTTTCAGATTCTCGCCTAAATGCTTCTCCAGAGTGCTCCGATCTCGCTCCCCCAAGCAAGACTGACTGCGATGAGCTCACGAAGAAGGCTGATGAGGCTGTTAAGGTTGCACTTAAAGCTGCAATTGACATTATCAGATGTGCTCATGACAAGTGTTCTAAGAAGAAGGCTGATATCATTGGTTAGTTTCCTGTACACATTTAACTCTCATTATAAGTATTCAGCTGATCTTACGAAAGCGTCCCGATCTCAATGTCCAAAATGTCCTGTTGATGATCTAGATGATCTAATAGACACCTTGATTGTTTGCAGTGATTCGAAGAGCAAAGATGCTAGATGCAGTAAGTGTTAGCTCCCGCCTACCTAAACGTATCTGATAATTACAGAGTCGACGCCGGATCCGGATACAAAAATTGGTTTCACTGCTGCTGATCTGATGAACGAATGTGCTAAAGATGAGAGAAAACGCGAAAGCGATCCGTACAATACGTGTGTGGACGGATTGAGGATTAAGAAGGTGAACGAAGAGTGTAAAAAGCAGATTCCACCGCTGGCTGACTGCAAGGCGAATAAGGACCAATTGGCTGACGTTGCTGCTCAGGCTGCGAAGGATGCTGGAGCTCTCATTCTAGCTTGTCAGGGCAAAACGTGCATCGCAGACAACAGAGACAAAATTTTTGGTTAGTTTTTGATGCTTTCAAGTTTTCCTTCAACATTTTATATATTCCAGATGTTCTGAGAACACCAGAACTACAATTGCACTGCCATTCGACTTGTGTCTTCTCTGACTGGAAATTCGCAGAAGCTGTAGATCGTTTGTTCGATTGTGACGACGAGAAGAAGAATCATGCTAGATGCAGTAAGTTGGAAATCTGGTTTGCTTGAACCTTAAATCATTTTTAGAGCCAGCATCGACAACAACAGCTCCGACGACGCCTACGACTACAGTTCAACAGGATCCTAGTCCGCAGCCACAAGTCGACGTCGGCGACCAGAATCCACCAGGTGATGCTTCATCTTCTTCTACGGCTCCTTCCACCACTGTCACTATCCCGGCTTCTTCAACCACAACCACCCCGGCGACGCCTACGACTGCTACAACTCAAGCTGCAGCGATCATTGGAGGCTCAGGATCAGTAGGAGAAGATCAATCTACCACAAACCCGACCATACCATCAGTTGATCCTTCATCTTCTTCTACAGCTCCGTCCACTAGTGTCACTATTCCGACTTCTCCAACCACGTCTTCAACCACAGCCACCCCGACGACGGTATCTTCGACTACAACACCAACTCCGACGAAGCCCTCAACTACGACTACAGTTCAAACGGATCCGGTAGATCCTACATCTTCTACGGCTCCTTCCACTACTGTCACTGTTCCGACTTCTTCTACCACGTCTTCAACCACAGCCATTCCGACGGCGGTGTCTTCGTCTACAGCTCCAACGACGCCTACGACTACAGTTAAACCGGATCCGGAGCCACCACTTGGTTTCACTTCTATTACTCTTGTGGATGATTGTACTCGGTCTGTTCTCATCCCCGATGACACTACGACGTTTGAGGAATGTGTAGACGAAGAAAAAGGCAGGTTTTCGATATTTTTCATTCTTTTCATTGTATGGCTTCAGATCGTCGAGTTCGAGAAGAGTGCAACAAGGATAGCTACACGGACAAGACACAGTGCCAACTAACGCTCGACGGCAAATCTAATGCTGCTGTTGAGGCTGCGAAGAAGGCTGGAGCTCTCGTTCTAAACTGCACGGAAAAGAAGTGCGCAGATGAGATGAAGGTTGCTGCCGTCCGTATGTTTTCGCGTCCGCCATCTCCAGAAACATTCATTCAAGTTTTTCAGAAATATTGGAAGCTGAAGCTATCACGCATTGCCAGAAAGGATGCTCTGATGCCAATACAAAAGCCACTTCAGCAATCGACAAGTTGCTCGGCTGCACGAACCAGAGCATGTCTGCTAGATGCAGTAAGTTTGAAATCTGATCTACATAAACCATCTATCATTTCCAGAGTCAGCGTTAACACCAGCACCTTCAACGTCGACGACTAAGCCCGTAAGCCAAATCTAAACCTGTTCAAATTTAATCAAAATTTCTTTTCAGACCGATCCATCAACCGTACCCTCAACTACACAAGCAACGACTACTGAAGGTGTTAAGTCCTCGGCTACAACTCCA
Organism: Caenorhabditis sinica; assembly: GCA_963932045.1. Taxonomy (NCBI): domain Eukaryota; kingdom Metazoa; phylum Nematoda; class Chromadorea; order Rhabditida; family Rhabditidae; genus Caenorhabditis; species Caenorhabditis sinica. The sequence continues at coordinate 642,199 of OZ009942.1, forward strand.
ATTGTTCTCGCACCAACAACACCCACAGCTACAGTTGCCTCTTCTAAGAATGTTCCTACTCCAGAAGTTTCCTCTGAGTCACCACAGAACCCTCCAACAGATGCTCCAGTAGAAACACAGAAACCGGACATCGTTCCCGAACCAGAACAGTTGAGAGATGTAGAAGTTTTCTCGTGTGAGGTGAGCACATTCCAATTTATTTACTCAATTTTCTTCGCGCACTTTTTCTAACACTGCTAGATCAGACATTTCATCACTGATGTTTATCTACTAGTGCTAGAAGAATGGCAAGAACTGAGAGCGCGTCTCTAGAATTTTTGAGTCACTGGTATGTGCATTACATATTCTGATTTTTCAGGCCCCCTTGCCGGAGAAGTACGCCAACTGTCAGGACTTGTGCGATCGATTGAGAGCAGCTGGAACCAAAAAAGCTCCATCCTCCAACAACCGTTGGCTCCTTCCATTTACCTTGGTGCTCATCGCGCTGGCTGTCAACGCAGTTTTGTTCGGAGCGAATTGGTGGATCAGCAACAAGATTCGGAAAGAGCAAGAGCAAACACCGGAAGCCGTCGTTGATGATGCCGCTGCTGCGAGACTGCGAGCTGCGAACGCTGCTGCAACGGACGCCAAGGATGCAAAGGATGAGGAGAAGAAGGAAGAGAAGAGTGAGGAGGTCGTATCGCCGCCGTCTCTCAAGAACAACGCTGCGGCCAACAAGATGAGAGCCAAGTTGCTAGAAACTCAAGCGAACCTTCATAAGCTGAGAGCACACGCGAAGAAGTGCGCGGATGATCACAAAGCGGACGCGGCGAGCTCAAAATTCCCGAAAAAAGGACCGATCTACATTCCAAATGAGCCAGACGTAAGTTTTCATTCCTCTGTAAGCATCTTTATATTCTATTTTCATTTCAGATCCCACCACCAGCAAAACTTCCAGACAACATCATTCTGGACAAGGTAGAGTTCAATCCGAAGTTCAATGAGATGTGGGTTATTGGGTCGGATGTGGACGATATCGAGTTGGACCAAGACTACGTTATGAATCCAGACTCCGTGACGACTGAAGACGAGGAAGAGAAGAGCAAATCGAAGAAGAGCAAGAAAAGTAAGAAGTCGAAGAAGAGCAAAAAGAGCCGAAAGAGTCAAAAGAGCAAGAAGAGCCAGAAGGACGTGCCATCCACATCCGGACTCCCATCAGCTTCTGCTCCAGCTCCTCCACCTGCCCCCGCTTCGTCTCTTCCGACTGCTCCCGCTCCCCCAACCGCTCCGTCGTCTGCTCAGCCAACGAATGCTCCGTCGTCTGATGCCAATGCCAAGGTTGGAAAAAGCAAAGAGTAGCAGGATGTCGTGCTGTTGTTTCTCACCCCCTAACTCAATGTACTAATTCTCCCCCAATTCTGAGTCCCTGTCACTTGTTCTTATTGCTTATGTATCTGTTCCATCGTAGTTGACTTGTTCTTTCTCTACTCCCACCCAGATCATGTGTACTGTAACAGTTTCATACTCTTGCTTGATTGTATTACTCTCAGAGAGTCCCCCTCCCCACACATTAGTTTATTGCTCTCAATACTCATCTTTTTTCTAAAATCTGGTCGTTCTCATCCCACTCAAATCACACTTTTCCCGACCACCAAAACCAATCCCAAGTTACTGCTACTACTAGCCCTTTACTCCCGAATCCCACTAACATCATCTTTTCTCAAATCATGATCAAATAATAAAGTTTGATTTTTGGGAACCCCTTTAGCTGTTTGCGATATTTTCAGTGTGCCTTCATCCTTCAAATGGCTCCATAAGCGATAAGACCAGACTTCTGTTGACTAGAATCGAAGAAACTTGGGCAACCTGGACGCACAATTTGTGAATTCGAAGAACTCTATCATCCACAAATTGTTGGGAACTTTTGATTAGACTACTGTTGGCACTTTCGATAAGCTCATTTGTCATCTCCGCGATTGGTTTGTTCGAGTTTTGAATGTTGGGCGACTGAAAAATTGCGACAAGTATTGGAAAATTGGAAACAAGTACTCCGGGACACTTGGAAACTAGAACATTTCGAAACACGGTAATGTTACGACACGTTTTCAAGCGAATCATGAAATTTCGAACGAGTTTTGATTGATCCTTTTTTGGATCAGATTCCAATCGGTAAATCTTCATCTAGACATGAAAATATTAGACTTGATGAAGAAAAAACAAAACTATACAGCAATACGCCATACCTCACCCAACCTCCCGTTTTCCCGGACCCCTTTGATTAATGAAGAAAATCGATGTCGATGCCCCGAATTTCCCGGGAGCAGAATTTGATCAATTTAGGATTTTCGACATTCTCGCATGTGCGCACGACTATTCATGGAAAAACTCAGACCCGGAATTCATGATTTTTCGATTTTCTGGATTCTCACATGACCTAGAATCTGTCTATGGAGAGACATTTGAGGGTATCAGTCATTTTTCATTTCATCCCTACATCTCAAACTTCTCAAAATCAACGGGAGGCCATTGAAAACTGGGTAAAAATCGACGTCGATTCTAGAATTCCCTAGTTATAGAATTCGCTTAATTTTCGATTTTTGGCATTCTCACATGTGAACAAGACATTCTATGGAAAAAAAAACTCAGATACATCATTTCAATTTTGGTTCTCGACCGAACCCTCGAAATTCTCACTGGTTTATTTTGGTAATTGATAACAACGGGATGAGGTGGTACAGTAGTTCCAAAAAATTGCGAGTTTATTTTTGGCTGAAACCATGACAACTCGATCAAAACAGTATGAATATTGTTTCCAACGGATGATGTGTGGGGGACGTCATCTGTCGTGGTCCCCCAGCCCATCTGAAGAAAGTCGATTTTTCCAAAATTTTCAAACCCAAATCATAAAATTGACCGCAAATTTTTTTCTAAAATAGATACAGCAAACATGAGAATAGATTTGGAATCCTCATAAAATTGCGCATCTTTTGAGCTAAACATCAAGGCAAACGGACACTGTTGAGCAATTTCTCACTCAAAATCCCAAGACGCGCCGAAAAAAGAGCTGATTTTTGGGAAAATTGGGAATGTTTGGATGCGCGCAGAGTTGTGAAAAATTGACCTAGAAACATGAATGTGGGCTTATTTTGAAGCCCTAAAACAGTAGTTTCAGAAATCGATGGGCCCACTCGAGCATCAGTTCTAGATTTCAAAATCCACCGCATAATTCCGAATGTCCAGCCGAACACAGTGGTGGAAGGGGAAAATAACATATTTCCGATGTTTTTTGATCATTTGAACGTGTTCCACTTGTTGACTCAAAAAACAAACAAAATCTCTTTTAGAAAATTTCAGTTCTAACAAGTACTACCAATTGAATTCGTTCTTGAATCAAGTTCAAAATGAGTAAGTTTTCTTCGAAAAAAGACTCGATCCAAAGTTTCTAGATCTTTCAGATTTCAAGCGAGTGTTTACTGTGATAATATTCATAGTTTACGCGATTCAGCCTTCCACTGAAACCGGTCAGAGTAATTGTAAGTTTTTGGAGTGAAGTTCCGAGAATCATGGGTAAAATTTCAGATCCCTCACCGTCAAATCAAGATGATTTGGATTCCAGTCTCCGTTTCAAGAGAAATCCCCCTGGTGAGTATGAAAGTAACATGGCTATGGGAGCTTTCCTGGAATTTCAAAAACGCTCTGAAGATGAATGCGTTGCCACGTTTCATTGAGTTTTCCTACAAATTTCGGCGAGAACGGGAAGAAATTCCGGGATGAAAACCCAACTCCCATAGCCTTCAAAGTTTCCTTGTCTGGAATCCAAAACCTAATAATTTCCAGATCCCCTCTCCGTCACCGTCGCTCGTGCTCAAAAAGTGTCCCGGATCGTGAATGGAATCGCTCTCCAACAAGGACTCTCGAAAGGAACCATCTCTCCGAACATTCTCATCTCCGAACTTCTCAATTTTGAATCCATCACGCCTTCTGAAATCAAGGGAATCAAGGCTGACGTTCTAGCAGGAATCGTCCAGGAGATTCAGGATCTTCCAGGTCAGTTGACGCCCGATGACCAGCAGAAAGCTGGTATTGAGAAAAACGAGAAACGTTTTCTCATGTATGGCTCGATGTTGAAGAAGACAAACGGAATCGGGGCGGATTTCGAGATTCCAAAAAAAGCTGAATACATGGCAGCCTTGAGAAAGTATCTGTCGGATTTTGGAGATGTTAACATCCTCGTTGACGCTTTAAAACGGTTTCAAATTGCCTTGACTAGCTTTACCGAAATGAGTACGGTCCAGAACTCGAACGATATTCAGATTCAGAAAAAACTGAAATCTCTTACCGAGGATGCCAATGATATCAAGAACATAGACACTTTCAAGTACCTTGTTGATGATCCACACCTGAAAGATGCAGAAGGTACATTCAAAGCCCTCATCAACGTGCATTCGGCTGTTCAAGAATTCCAGGACTCTGAACTTTTTAACTCATATAGTTCTAAAGAGGTTCCTTTTGTAGGGAAAATAGGAGAAAATATCAAGACGTTGAATGATTTGGCTGAGAAGTCGAAATCCTCTCTTTCCAACTTCCAAAGTTTGATTCAAATCTTTGTATCCCGCCATCACCATAACGGAAACAAGATTCAAACTTTGATTTCTGGATTCAAATCTCCAGCAGAACTCAATTTGATTTTCCAAGACTTGGAAGACCCATGGATAAATACAGCAGTCAATAACACTGCTGAGTCGCTTTCACTGGCATTGACTCCTTTGAAAACTCTCAAGTCTAAAACTGAAGCTCTGGAAAATTCTCTAGTTTTACCGGATGGAGATGATTTGAAGGTTTTGGAAATATCAGAAGTTGTCGGTCAGTTATCAGAGTACGCAGATAAATTTGCTCTTATCCACACCAACCTTGATAAAGCTAAACTTGAAGCTACGCAGTCTGAAATGGAACCGACAAATCAGGAAAAGGTCGGAGAACTTTTGCGCAAAATGTTGTCGTTGTCGAAAAAGTTGACAGCTATTGAAACTATCGTTGATATCTCAGCCAAGCTTACGGATGGTGGTGAGCATTTTCAAAAAGTTCAAGATATGCTCGCCATTATTAAAGATCCAGATGTCAGTACTGCTCCACAACAACTCGATGATCTTCAGAAGAGTTCTCAGTTCCAGAAAGTACTTGAAGTTTTGAAAAGTGCTGAAAGCTCAATGGAAGCTCTTTCCTCTGGAACTCCACCCCATATCGATCTTAAACAAGTGAAGACTTTGGCTGATGAAGTGAGCAAAGCTATCGGAGAAATTGATACCTATATGAATGGATTGACTGGGTTTTTTGAGAAGATGGATGGGCTGAGGCAAGTGGAAGGTATCGATATGGTTGAGGAAGCTGTTGACGCTATCAGAATGTACCGTGATTTGAAGCCAAATGACTTGAAATTTGATTCTATTACGAGCCAGCTTACAACTGTCAATACAGTGTTGGATAGTCTTCAGAAAATTATCGAAGGTTTCAAAGATACCAAGAATCCGAGTCCTGAATCCAAAATGCTCGTTGAGCTGAAGGATGTACTGCCTAAGTCACAAATTGTTGGATCGGCGACCAATGTTCTATCCAGCATAGATTCTCTGGCTAAGAATAAGATTGTGATGGATCACAATTCGATTGATTTGATCAAGAAGGAGCTTGGAAATATCAAGGATCCGGAAGATAAGAAGAACTTGGAGATTTTGACGGAGGAATTGAATGGAGAGTTGGACAAGTTGTATCAGGGAATTGGCGCCATCAAGGTTTCCGCCACGTCATCAGATCTTGCTTCTCTTCATCCAACATTTTTGGAAGCCAAAAAGATCTCTGGACTATCCTACGACTTCCGGAAAATCCAAAAGTCCTTGAGGAAGGTTCCAAACGTACCACAGTCAGAGCTCGACAAGATTCTGCAGAACCTGGAAACCCTGGACACTCTTGGATTAGACTTCGCCAAAAGACATGCTGCAATTGATGGATCCAAAAAGTCACTGGAAGATTTGGATTTGTTTTTCGCTTCGTTTTATCAGAAGATGAATGCTCCTGTAGCCACGCCTCCACTAGGATCCAGTCCGGGTCCGGGAACAGCACTATCTGGAAAGAGTAGACGATCGAATGCGGCATCTGGAGCACTTGGCGGGGAAAAAGCGACCACTCCAAAAACTGACAAGTGAGTTCTTACCATTAGAAACGAGGAAAATTACAGTACCGGTCAATAGTATATGAACTTTTGGTGTTTTCAATTGAAAAACGTTAACTTTGGGGGTCTGGGAAAGGATGTTAAATATGGCCGTTTGATTTGAAACTTTTTGGGTGTGTACATCTACTCTAGAACTCTATTTTTGTAGTTGACAACTATTTTGTACGACCTCTTCTAGAGATGATATGGCTCGTGAAATGCAGAAGACCCTTGAATCGGTGAAAATTGCACTGAAAATGCGGAAATTTAGCATCGGCCCACTTTGAAGGGACACAACATCTTTAGAAGAGGTTGTACAAAAAAGTGGTCAACTACAAAAATAGAGTTATAGAGTTGATGTATACACCCAAAAATTTTCAGATAAAACGGTCAAGTATAACATCCATTCCCAGACCCCCAAAGTTGACGTTTTGCAACTGAAAACGCCAAAATTTCATAGATTATTGGCCGGTACTGTATATTGGTGATTTTCAAAAAATACTTTCTTTCAGCACCATGTTGATCGTTATCATCGTCATCGTCGTGTTGGTCTTTCTGGTGGCAGCTGGTATCGGAATATGCTGCTGGAAGAAACACCAGAAAGGTCCGGATCCATATCCCGATCACTCGAGTTCTACGGATCTCGAAGATGGGAAGAACAAGAAGGATGTCAAGAAGAACGGTGCACCTTCAACAACTCCAGCTCCACCTCCACTACCACCGACTCCTGAGCAGCCTCCAGTCATCCCTCTACCTACTCAAGATGCTGTTCCTGCTCCTCCACCACCACCAGTGCCCGAAGGGCCAAAAGAACCTCCACCATTGGAACTTGCCAAAACTCAGAAGTCGTATCGTGAGTGATTCTTAGAAAGTTTCCAGACAATTCACATTGAATTTCAGGTATCAAGTTGGTCCATATCGATGAAAAAATTCTGAGCCAATTTGTCAGAAGTTTCTCTGACATTCTGACTAATGCGAAAAAATATGATGACGAATTAGAAGGTATTTCCTTTGGAGCAGCGGCTGTCAAGTATCTGCGTAACAAGTTCAAAATATATGATACGTCGACGAAAACGGTCACTTCGCATTTTGTGAAAACAATGGAGAAGTGGCAGAGGTATGTTTTTAAGAATCGAAAGACACCCGATTGAAAAAAAGAAAAATGAATGTTTCCAGACACAATGTCCCGTTGGCCGAGAAGAATCGTGTCAAGTTGAAGATCCAAGGAAGCTTTGGCACCGACTACATCCATGCAAATATGTTCACTTATCAGAGTGGTCTCAGAATTATTTTCATGCAAGGACCGCAAGCCAGAAGTGAGGACCCCCAGGATCCCAAAGAAAGCAATATTGAAATTTTCTTTGCAATGTTGATCGAGCAAGGATCTGAATTCATTGTTCAGCTCACCAAGTTTGTGGAGGATGGTAAGAGGATTCGAGTCAACTGGCAAACTAATAGGTCGTTCCTTCAGAAAATGTCCAAGTTGACGAGTACATTCCGCTAGAGAAGGGGCAGTCGGTGAGATTCGAAGGGCTAAGAGTTACCTGCACTGAGTTGGTCAAGACTTTCGACGATCAGTTGGAGACTCGTGACTTGCTCGTGGAATTTGAGTGAGTCTTAAATGAACTGATTGATTTTAAAAATTCAAAAAATTCCAGCGGAAAACCAGCACACACTGTTCAGCATTTGCTCTACAACAGCTGGCCGTATGATGGAGTTCCGCAACGCACCGCTGTCGCCATCGGAATCCTTCACAAGATTCGTGAGAACCCGTACCCCGTGGTGGTCCATGGTTCGGCTGGAATCGGAAGAACTGGAACTTTTGGAAGTGAGTGTAGTGATTTCTCCCATGCTTCATCATTATGATTTTCAGTCATCGAGTTGATCTACCAAACGATTGCCTTGGAGAAAACCCTTCACTACGGAACAGTCTTGCAAAAGTTTCGTCAGACTCGTGCCAACGCGGTTCAGAATGAATTTCAGTATGCGTTCGGATTCAGATGTGCATTGGATTATTTGGCAGCTGTGAGTTTTTTTTCTAAGAATTAGAATTGCAAACATTCTTCACCGCATCTTTCTTGCTGAAAATAAATAGACTGTTTCCAGAATGTTGATGTTACCAAGCAGCGAAGATTGAACAACTTGAGAAGCGAAATGGAAGCGGCGATAAAGGCGGATGAGGAAGCAACAAGAATAGCAGAAGAGGAAGCATCTAGAAACACAGCTATTCAGACGAGAAGGATGGTTGAGGAAGAGAGAAAATCGGAAGAGGCGAGAAAATTGGCTGAGGAAACGAATCCGAAAACCGAGCCAACTCAACCATCGTACAAGGAGAATGCGGGTATGCCGGGAACTTCTAATAAGGCGGTGCCAACACCAGTTGAGAAAAAGAGTAAGCATACGAAGGGGAATCAGAAGAAGGGGAAGAAGAAGAAGTCGAAGGAGCCGAACTGAATTATTCTACTTGTGATATGATTATGAAGTTATTCTGAAAAATAAAAACCTTTTTGAGTTGATAATAGCAATTTCAATAAATACACATCGTACATAGTTAAGGAGAGTCTGCTGTAGCTATTCTAGGTCAAAGTTTAAAAATTTTGGAAAAATCGACTTGCGTTATATGGCCTGGGGGACCTTTTTCTTAGTTACTAGTGAGAATTTCGACAATTTGGTCGAGATCGAAAATTGAAATGACGTATCTGAGTTTTTTTTTCCATAGAATGTCTTGTTCACATGTGAGAATGCCATAAATCGAAAATTAAGCAAATTCTATAACTAGGGAAATCTGGAATCGACGTCGCTCTTTCCCGTATTTTCAGTGGCCTCCCGTTGATTTTTGGAATTTCGAGCATTGGGCGGAGAATGAAAAATGGCATATACCCTCAAATGTCTCTCCATAGACAGATTCTATGTCATGTGAGATTGACAAAAATCCAAAAATCATGAATTCCTACTGTTGAGGAATTCAGATCATTGACGTCGATTTTCCCGGATTCCAGAGGGCCTCACCATGGTTGAAATCGATTTTCAGAAAAGAGTGATGTCTCGAGGAAAATGATTATGAAGAACAGATTCCAACTTTCTCACAGTACACTACTTTTCGGAAAGCTACACTAACCAATAGACCACATACACATGACTAAAAAAACAGTCTAAAATGACTGTTTTTCAATTTGACCTAGTATCGTCAATCACCAAAAACTTACATCTCTGAAGATTGACAGAGCCATATTCAAGCAGTATGAGTTTCTGGGTGCTCAAAATATACCAGGAGTTCATCAAATACCTCTTTTATGTTTCATGAAGCTATACAAAATTTCGAAGAAACTAAAGGAGCATTTTATGGATCGCAAAGTCAACGTTTTTCTCTAATTGTCCATCTTTGTGTCTGTCTTGGTCCTAGCCTATTCCCAGTTTCAGTTTCCTCTTCCCTCTTCCCTTCCTTATCCCTCCTTCTTCAAATTTGGGTTTTAAAGATATGATTCTTGATCACTCTAGATAACCCAAGAACCCCAAGAAAAGCAACACGAGCAGATGCTTGGTTACTGTACTTCACTATTAACAAGAATAAGCATTTGAATCCATTTTGAAGATTGTCAGAGTCACAAAGCTTTCAGATTTTCAAAATGTATTCAGAACTGTTCAAATATTTGTCTCATATTCCATGAAGCAACTCGAAACGGCAAGAAAACCAACCGATCATGTTTTAGAAGTATCGAAAAGTTTAAGTTTTCTCTAGTTTCATATCAATCATATGTCGATTTGTGTATCTGTTTTGATTCCAGCGTCTACCCAGTTCCTGTTCCCCCTTTCCCCTTCCTTTCCTTTTTTCTCCTTCTTCAAATTTGGGTTTGAAAGATACACCAATAGAATCTTGATAATTCTTCGAAACCCAAGAATCCCTTTCAAAATCAAAGTTTTCTTTTCTTCCTCCATTTCCAGCCGTCCATCTGTGCGCCTGTCTTGCTGAACAACTTCTCCCCTCCTCCTCTGAACTTTTCGGTTTTGTTCAAATTTTGGTGGGTGTATACATCAACTCTAGAACACTATTTTTGTAGTGTATAACTGTATCTTACGACCTCTTCTAAATATGATATATCTCGTTATAGTGGCAAGGTCCTAATCTTCTGTTATCAGTGCAATCTTCCTGAATTCTTAAATCCTCTGGCTAGAGGCATACCATCTTTACAAGCGGTCGCACAGAAAAGTTGTAAACTACAAAAATAAAGTTCTAGAGTTGATGCATAAACCCACGAAATTTCTGATAAATCAAACAAGTTTGAGCCATTCTCCGAAACCCCAAAATTGACATTCATCAACTGAAAACCTCTAAAAGTTTACAACCTTTTGAGTGGTACTATATGTACACTAGTAGATTCTTGATACTTCTACAAAACCAAAATATCTGCTTTCAGAATTGAAGCTTTCTTTTCTCAAACCTTTTCCAGTCTTCCATCTTTCTGTCTTGTTGCAGCTTCTCCCCTTCTCCTCCCTCCTTTCTCTACTTCTCCCGCTCACTATTGTCAGAGTCACGAAGCTTTCCGATTTTCAAAATGTATCCAGGATTTTTTAAATATTCCTCTTATATTCTATGAAGCAATACGATATCATAAGGAAACCAAAGGGTTATGTTGAGTATCTATATTTCAAGGTTTTTCTCTAGTTTCATATGTCCAGCCGTGTGTTTGTTTTGGTTCCAGCTTCTTCCCAGTTTCAGTTATCCCCCTTTCCGTTTCCTCTCTTTGTCACTTCTTCTTCACATTTGGGTTTGAAAGATGCATCGGTAGATTTTTCATTACGATAAGAAGTCCAAGGACCCCTTTCAGAATCAAATTAGTCTTTTCTTCCCCCGTTTCCAGTCTTCAATCTGTGTGTCTGTCTTGCTGAACAACGTCTCCCCTCCTCCACCTCCCTCCTTTCTCTACTCGTCTCGCCCACTCTCTTCGTCTGAAACGCTCTCTCCCCCTCCTTATGTCACCGAATTTCAGCCAACGTCACCAAAGGAAAAACGACTTCTTCTATGTATTCTGATGATCCAAACAACTTCAAAACCACAAAAATCATTTGGAGAAATGAAGGAGAGAAAAAGGAACAAGAATGAGGTTGGTATGTGGGAAGAAAGTGTAGATAAGAGGAATTATAGAGAGAAAAGGAGGAGAATGACAGTTGAAAATTAGCTGAAAATGGAAGAGAAATTTGGAAAAAAAGTTAAAAATCAGGAAGATAAAAAAGAAAAATAATTAGGAAGGAAGGATTACGGTTTTTGACCAAATAATGGTGAAATGAGAGAGAAGGATGGGGTTTTCGGGATATGAAAAAATGGAGGAAAATTGAGAAAATCTGAAAGTAGTGAGCGGGAAATACAATAATTCACAGGAAAATCTAACAAGAATTTGAAGAAAACCAGAAAAAATAGTTGAGAAGAAAATGAGTTATTGTAATTTCAGATACTATCGACTTCTTCTGATCTTCCGATTCTTCAGCCAACGTCTTCGGATTCGACTCGAAATTCGTGAAAATTGAAATTTCAAGTGAGATTTTTTTTCGAAATTTGATGAAAAGAAGCAAAAAAAAGAGGAGAAAATTCAAATTTTTATATCGAATTCAGTAAAAATTCAAAGTTGAAAATGAAAATTAAGTGAAAATTAAAAGTGAAAATTAAGAATTAAAAATTGAAGTTCCTTTTTGAAGAGGTGGTCCTTGTTGTTGAGATTTTGACTGGTTCCTGAAAAATTGGGAGAGAAAACTGAATTTTATTGCTTCTCATTTTTGCATTATTATCACTTTTTGTCTCAGTTTCTACTTCGAATTCGTGAAAATTCCGCTTGTATTCGCCTTCATTGTTCACTTTTACTCGAAGGAATCGTTAGAAAGTGATGAATGAAAATTTGCTATTAGCGAAATTCTCAATGTTCGACCGCGCTCTATTGCTAATATTGTTAAAATTTGAATTTTTCGGCCTTCCCGCCGTTTTTCATCACTTTCTAATGATTCCTCCAAGAAATGTTGAGATTGAGATGACGATCGATCACACTTGTCACCTGAAAACTTGCAAAATTAAAGTGAAAATTGGAAAATTAGTGATAATGGGGTGAACATGGGAAACAAGAAAAATCAGTTTCGGCCATTTCACCACCAGACTGAAAAAGTAATGAGAAGAAAAGAGCTGGCCTCATCAGTGATGGACTCTTTTCTTGAGACATGGACATTCGGATACACAGACACACAGATATAGACAAAGACAAACAGAGAGGCGATGATAACTGATAGGATTTTGAATTGGGAAATTCCAGAGTCGAGGGGTGGGTCTTCGAAAAGAAATAATTGAGAATCTTCTTTTTCAGATCTTCGTCTCAACTTCTTTCTTCGTCTCTACGTCTTCTTCTGATCTCCATTTGCCAATTGATTCTGAAATTTTTCAATATCGATTTTTCGTTATTTTTCTTGATTTCTATCCAATAAAGATGGTTATTATCAACTATAGGTTTTGATTCTGCTCTGTTTTCTTCGTCTTATTCTGTTGCCTCCAGATTCTCTATCTTGAATTTTTCGGTTGTGGGACGTTTCGAAACCAGCCATTTCGAAACCGGAAGTTTCATAACCAGGCTAATCTCGAAAATAACCGGTTTCAAAATGTCGTGGTTTTGAATTGTGGCGGTTTCGAAACGTCCTGCATCATATTGTTCCTTTTTCGGGATGTTTCAAAACCGGCCATTCCGAAATCGGACGTTTCATAACCAGGCAAATCTCAGGAACTTCCAGTTTCAAAATTCCTCGTTATGAAACATCCGGTTCCAAAGTGTACAGTTTCGAAACGTCCCGGAGCTAATTCTTCTCGGTTTTCCTGAAAACAAAATTTCGTTATTTAGGGTCTCGCATTTTTTTTGCCGAAAAAAAATCAACATGTCTGCTCAATTGGCCGCCTTCGATAACAAGAACCGTGCTTTCGAGTACATGATCAGAAAGGGAGCCAAGAAGATCTACCCCACCATCTCCATCGACTGCATCGAAAAGGCCACTGTTGATGGTTTGAGGGTGTCGATTGCCGCCGAGAACTTCTTCGCCTCGTCCAATCCAGTCTGCCTCGAGCGATACATCACACGGATGGGTTTCTTTGTTGCCGGAGCCGCTCTCTCCATCGTCGAAGACTCTCCAGACGTTGACTCTCTTCGTTATGAATCACAGTAAGAGCTGGCCAAAGTCTTCGATTCCATGAAACATTTTGCAGGGTCGGAGTGCGTCCATCTCGCTCCGATGAGTTGGTCTTCGATGGAATTGCAAATCGAAAGGACGGAGTTGCGGTTGGTCGTTTTTTCGTCCACGCCAAGAGAGGGAAGAAGTATGAGCTGGTTTGCAAGGGGTCGAGGAGTGGTCCAGCTCCAACTGCTCCAACTGCAAGAAATTGAAATGAGACACTAGAATACAGTAAGTGGTCATTATAAGTATTTACAATTTCACAATGCGCTCTATCGCTAACATGACTACAACTTCAAAATTTGGGTTTTTTGTTGTTTTTTCAAGTTTTAAGGTTAAGTGTAATTCTTGAGAATTGTCCAAAAGGAGTACACGAGAGCTCAACACTGGAAAAAACGACAAAAAAACCGAAATTTTCAAGTTGTAGCCATGTTAGCGATAGAGCGCATTGTGAAACTGAAAATATCGCAAATGGGAAATGTGAAAAAAAGGGGAAGGAGCACATAGAAGAAGGGAAAGTCATTGTATTTTGAATGTACATGATATTGGGAAAAAGGGAAAATGCATGAAAAAGAGGAATAGAAGTGCAGTTGAACTGGCATCGACCGGAACATGTGCTGACGGTCCTTGGCATATGTCAGCCTGAAAATTCGCAATATTAATATAGAGAATAAGAGAATAGTGATAATGGAATCAAAAAACCCAGTTTCGACCACTACCACTTGACTGGCATAAAAGTAATAAGGGGGAAGGAGAGAGCGTGGTCATCATCAGAAGTGACTCTCTCCTGAAAACTCCAGGACATTTCGAAACCAGACTTTTCAAAACTGGATGTTTCAGAACCAGAAATTTCAAAACCCGCCGATTTGAAAGTATCTTGAAATTGTCAGGTTTTGAAGGTCTAGTTTTGAAACTTCCGGTTTTGAAATGTCCGGTTTCGAAATGTCCTGAAGCCCATAGTATTGGTGAAGGGGTGGATGTCTTCTAGAAGGAATAATCGATAATCTTCTGTTTCAGGTCTTCGTCTCAACATCCTTCTTCTTCTGCTCAACATGACGTCTTCTGAATCTTCTAATTCTTGACCATCTACACCTTCTGAACTTCATTTTTCTTATGTTTTCTTTCTTCTATTCCTTTCAAATTCGATAATAAAGTACTATTTTTGAAATTCGAATTCGCTTTTTCTTCTTGTCGACCATCTGAATCTTCTATTTCTTCGAGTCTCGAGGTTTTGAGATCTTCAACATTTTCTTCTAGGGAAACTGTTCATCTACTGTCGAGACAATGTCTGCCGCTGCTACTCCATCTGCTCCATCTATTGCCACTCTCAAGGCCAACGTCATCCGCTCGCTCACCAGCCAAGGAATCGCCCGCTACTATCCATCGCTCTCCATCCGTTCGATCGGCAACATCAAACGCGATTACTTGGCCATCACCTTCCCGGCGTCCGAGTTCATCTCCTCCGATGGATCGTTTTCAAGAAACTCGTTGGTGGAGGTGGCACATTGTGCTTGCAAGGCGTCAATTGAGATGATGACGATGGATACTGGAAATGCTCGGCAGAACAACATGAGTGCACAGTGAGTTCTGAAAAATTACATATTAGGATCTTTTTAATAACTTTTTAAAAAAATTCTTGATGTTTTCAGGGTCTTCGTGACTCCAGAAGCCTCAGAAGTGATTCGGATTCGGTGTGAGCAGTTGAAAGAAGGCGATCATCAGTATCAACTGCATTTTATGGCAGTTGTCATGCGGGATGATCGCTGGATTCGGGTCGCAGATGGTACTTCGTCACTCTTCGTCGTGCCAACTCCTCAACTCCAGCGTTCCAAATCGAATCGCAGATCTCGTCGATCGAAAAAGGAGTCGGCTCCAGAAGTCCCAAATGCTTCAAGTGCTCCAGAGGCTCCGGCCACCGCTCCTCAACAACCACCACAACAAGCTGCTGCTCCAGCACCAAAACCGGCTTCTGCTCCAACTGTCGCTCGTCCAGCGATCCAGCCGATCCCAGGAGCGCATCTGGCGTATCTTGGACGTCCACCAGCACCACCACCAGTCAGCCAGCTGATCCAAGTACGTCGAATTGTGCACCATCTCTGGAATTAGATCATAATTATTGATTTTTCAGCAGTATTCTGGTTCGATGGAGGCTCCCATCAGACAACGCTTCATGTTTGCCAATGTGAGAACCACCGGTCCCCAGCACGCATCGGAACTATTGAATCAACTGTCGGAAATTGGAGTTCGGCCAACCAACGTCGGACACTCGCCCATGTTTATGAGCAACTTTCTTCATCAAACTTGGGTCTTCTATTTTGACATTGAAGATGACGCCCAACGAGCCATCATGGAGAGGAACTTGTTCAAGGAACACCATTGGTTCCGGAAGTTCAATGGATTCAATGTTCGAGATGGGAATCGATTCATGGCGCAGGCGGTTCCGATGAAAGTGCACTTCGCCACCACCATCATCGCCACGTGGTTAAATATCACCGCACTTCGAGCCGCTCACCTCCAGAATCGATCCCGTGCCGTCTCTTCTCCAGATGTCCTGAGAAGCGCTCTCAACTTCGAGTTGGAGAAGAAGCACATCTTCGGATTCTTGACTCCAGAAGGACGTCGGATGCTGCAACAATTGAGAAATTAGGATAATTTTCGTTTTTTGTTGTTTATTCTGTTGTAATTTTCTATATTGTAATTTGCTTTTTTCTCTCTTTTCTCCAGATTTTTGAGCAAAACTTGTAACTTTCGACAAAAATAGTGTTATCTGGAACTGCTTATTTGTTCATTTTCCTGTTTTTTTTCCAGTATTTTTTTCGGGCAAAACTGAGATTTTTGACAAAATTTAAATATAAATTATCTGGATTTTTTTCTTTTTTTTGAAATTTTAATAAAAATTAAATCTCATAATTTTCGAATCTACCTTTCTCTCAACATCATCAGCTACTCGTTTTCAAACTATCGATCTTATTTGGATTTCCCGCGAAAAGTGGGAAAAGTCGTCAAAAGTGGTTCCAGGAAAGAAGAGGATTTCAGAAGATCATGTTCTCTGTCAAATTATGCATTTTGCATAATAATGCTTTTTGCTTCTCGTTGTTCTACTTCCATCCTTGACGCACTTCACTCGACATCTTCAATATCTTGTTTCTCTTCATCAGAATCACATATCTACTCATTTTTCGTCAATTTCAGACGTTCTCGAAGCTTCTTGATCACTAGATGGTTACAGTAAGAATTCTCATTCTCCAGGTTTTATGGGAATGACACATGAATCATTCAATCATTATTATCAGTTTTCACTACATATTCGCAAAAATCGATGATAGTATAGTGCCAGAGTAACAGTAGCTTGGAATTTCGAGCATGTAATTTATGTTTCGCACTTGAAACCACAATTTGACACTTGAAATCTGTCCAACACTCCTCTTCCGTTACGAAATATTACTTCACTCGATATATTGATTTCGCCCGACTTCTGCAAGCTTCACAACTGAAATTCGGCAAGGAGTCGTAGGATTTTTCAGTGTTTAGCAGTTTCTGAAATTTTTAGAGTTGACTCAAAATCTTCTTTTCATTTTTCGGAATACTCACTGATAAAACAATCGCATATCTTCATCACTGTGATGTCTGATAATCGGAAGAGCATCTGACGAGATTCGGAAAATCGTAGCAACTGCTCATCGTGTTTGCCGATCGATTTTTGCTCGTTATCTGAAAAATGTCATAATTATTTTTCTTGTTTATTACTCACAGAAGTCTCACCTTTTTATCACTCTCCATTGATCTTCAATACTCAAAAATCGACTGCAAATCGGGGCGTCCCCCTCTCCGACACGACACTTCCCTCCCCGGTTTTTTTATGTTTTATTACTATTTTTAATCTGTTTCTATTACTTTACTTTGATTCCCCTTATATGTTTAGTTATTTAGTTATGAACTCCAGATTTCATTTTCTCTACTCTTTCGAGGAATTTCTCTGATATCATGTGATAAATTTTACGATAATATTCTTCCGAATATTATCACCGATTTCCGTAGCTTCTTGGCTAGGAATCGGCACAAAAATAACCCCCACTTCCACCTATTTTTTATTGTGAAAATTGGCGGAGAGCAAAAATTTTTGAGAAAATTTGCCAAACTCCGCAAACACCGTCACGTCGCAATGCACGCGCAACGCATTTTTTTTTCGATTTTTGATTTTTGAGGTGGATTTCGTGGAATTTGTGGGTCTATTGTGGGCATTTTTCAGTCTACTTTCATCAAAATTATGAAGAGTTCGTTAGCGGGAAATTTGTGAACACCCGCGTTTTTTGTTGTTTCGATGATCTCTACTTGTTTTCGCCTCATTTTTGTCATTCTCGCTCTCTTTTCGTTCAGTGAGTGGTCGTTTCTCTCTTTTCTCTTGGTTTTCGGGTAAACTTTGTATGGTTTTTGTGAGATTTTTGTCGTTTCGTCCATCGCGATAGATGTCGTTTACTTGCCATTCCTTATGCCGATGACTTGCTTCTCTTTCTCTTTCATTTCGTATGCATTCATGCATCTTCTCATCATAATAAGAGCTTTTTCTAGTTTCTAGAGCATCAGTGTTCCTCGATAAATTCAATATATCGCTTGTTTTCTCTTCGCTGCCTTCAAATCTGCTTCTAGAATCCTCTATTCCCCTTCTGCTCGTCTTCGTTTTGTCAGCAATTTTTCCGCAGATTACTAGTTATCATCACTCTCCACCAATTAGTAGACGCCTTCATACATCCTCTCATCTGATCTTTCCTAACCGAAAAACCTTTCTTTCTAAAGCTTTCCGCGTTTTCTTCAGCATCCGATACCTTGTTTTTTGCTTTGAGGTGTTTCTCCCTTCTCTATGATATCAGTATTCCTTTCAAATTGTTATCGATTGGCAATGAGTCTGTCTCTCGAAACGTCTTCCTATAACCCTTCTTCTTACTCTCTTTAATGTATCACTGTTTCTATATTAATTCTTGTTATTTCAGGTACTCCACTCACAGCAAGCACCCCCACCCATCAAGCAACGTCATCAACTGGAAGGAGAATGTTTTGAGTGAGTTTTCTGATACAGTGTGTGCTTTGTTTCGAGAAAATTTCCAGAGAATTCAACAAGCATTGGGCACCGAAAATGACGTTGGGAAGTGAATCGAAGCGAAGACAGCGACAGAATTTCAAATCGATTCAATTTGGCAAGCAAGGATCGAACGGTGGTCAAGATGACAAAGAAGAGGAAGGATTCAGAAGAAGAAGCATCACTGCTTAAGAAGGGAAAGAAGGAAACGAAAGAAGGAGGAAGGAAGGAAACCAATGTGAAGATCCAATAGTTGTATTCTTGCATCGAGCAGTTTTTCTTTTTTCTCCGATATCAGTATTCCTTTCAAATTGTTATCGATTGGCAATGAGTCGTCTCTCGAAACATCTTCCTATAACCCTTCTCCTTATTCTCCTTATTGTATCAATGTTTCCAGTATTAATTCATGTTATTTCAGGCCATCTGCCCGCTCCAGCACTCCCCCACCCATCAAGCAACGTCATCAACTTCAAGGACTGTGTTTTGAGTGAGTTTTCTGATACAGTGTGTGCTTTGTTTCGATCAATTTTCCAGAGAATTCAACAAACATTCGAGATCGAGAGGAAGAGAGGAGAAGATCAAACGGGGATCGAAGACAGCGATGTGCGAGGAAGGACACAAGAGAAGAAGGACGAGCCGAATCGATTTGGCAGGCAAGGAGCGATCGGCGGAGGATGAAGACGGGAGTTGGAAGTGGAGGAGAATCGACATGGCTGCGGAAAGAAGGAGGAAGCGGAAGGACGAGGAAGGAGGAAACCAACGAGAGGATGAAGAGGAGGTATGACAACTTTATGATCACATGATGTTGGCAATTAAGACCCTTTTGTTGTTATCATTTTGGTGCATTAGCCGATGTCATTAGAGGGCACTTCTTATCATTAGAGTGCGCTTGTTTCTCATTAAAGTATCTTATTAGAGCGAATTCGCTTCTTTGTATTAGGGCGCATATTCCTCTCCGCGATAGCTTCTTATCACTTCATATCATGATCTTCCAGATGTCATCGATCGACATAGAGATGGAACGACGGGGACACTGCAGGGAATGGCTACGACCAACAATAGGATGGAGTTTTCTTGAGCAAGTTTCTTATTCAGTTTGTACTTTGTTTCGTAGAATTTTTCAGAAGAGAGCATCCATCGAGTGTTTGGGAGTTTGGTTTCGAAGTCGGATGGTTTGAAGTCGAGGCGTTTGGTTTTCGATTCTAGCACCAAAGGAGAAGGGGCAGAAGGACGGTCGATCGGTCAGTGGTCATGACGGTGAAAGGATTCGGATTTCAGAAGAGGACACAGCTGCCAAACAAGAGGAAGAAGGAGGTCGGAGGGAAGAAGGAAGCCAAAGTCAATAAGGAGAAGCGGTATGTGAATTTTACGGTCACACAATAGTGATCTTGTAATACGTGCAGTGCTTCTGATGTTATCAGCCATTGTCATCAGAGCTTACTTGCCTCTTATCATTATATCGCTTTTTGTCACTTCTTATGATTTATCTTCTTATCTTCCAGATGCCAACGAACATTTCAAAGAAGGAACAACAACAAGCGAAAGGAAGCAACAATCAATGGATGGAGATTATTTTGAGCAAGTCTTTATTCAGTTTGTACTTTGTTTCGTCTAGTTTTTCAGAAGAGAGCGTCGATTCGGTATCTCTGGGTTTCGAGATCACTTGGTTCGGTGTCGAGTCAAAGACAGAGGATGAATACAAGGATCAATGGAGAGAAGGCATCGATTCGGAGTGGTTTGAATCGAGCGATGATGACGACAACTGAATGGCCTTCGGGTCGTTTGGTTGTGGAGTTGTGTCGATTCCGTTGGAAGGAGGAAGGAGAGGATCGAGCTGAGGAAGATCCTCTCAGAAGAGGCACACACACTATTGGCTCCCTTTTTGGGTGGTCTTTGGTGGCTAGGCGGAGTTAGTGTACTCTGCTAATTAATTTACATTGGGGAGTAAGAAGTTTGAAGGTCTGTCTACAGACTGAATTCTTCCAAAACCTTTTGTAGATTATTATGCTTATGGTTGCCTCCGAGGAAGCGGCATACCCGGCTGAAAAGGGTGGCAGAGGTGTCATCTATGACTCGGAGTAGAAGTGAGAAGTCGAACAGGATACTGGCTCCTTCTGTGCTTCTACAAAGGTCAGAAATACTAGGAGCCCTTTATGGGAGTTCCGAGGTAGATAAGGGAGTGAGTAGGGCGGCTTCCATAACGCTTTGGAGTCATGAGAAGCTGTTATCGGATTGAGACTATTGGACTGTCTCGCTTTTTGGTAATCCGATAATAGTCTTCTGTAGTCTCGCAAAGGTTAGTCATAGCTTGCAGAGTCCACGTGGGACTCGGAGCTGATAAGAGGATCCTGGGGGAATCCTCATGCAATACGATAGTCAGGATACACGATGTCTAGATTAGCGTCTAGAGGGATGTATGTAGACTCTGATGTAGCGCAGGTCATGCAGAAGTGTTCGTCTGGAGTTTTACCGAGCTCCAGGGGTCTAGACTGTCCATGGATAAGAGTTTCTTGTTTACAAGAGCTCACGGAGTTGCATATAGTCCGCATACACCTTACCCGGACTTGATCCGGATACGTGGCATTTAGACTTGAGCGGCTCCGGTATTGTGAAGCGTAGTCTTAAAGGTCGACCCTGGACAGTTTTGACATAGCGTGGATCGAGAAAAGAGTGCTTTCTTGACAGAAAGCGCTCATGATTGAGCTAGTCATAGTAGGATCTTGGAAGTACATTTGGTAAGTGTGTCTTTCTCGGGAATACATAGACAAGCGAGGTCGGCCTAAATGTGTGTTCTCCTGTCTTCGAGGATAGCGACCGAGTCGAGAAGTCGTGGTGATCGTTTGGATGGAGACGTGTGAGCAGATGGAAGCGATTCAATCAAGATGTCTTGAGGTATGTTATGGGCCAGAGTACATGGAGAGTGGATGAAGAGGCGTGCATTCTAGTGATAGGGTAGAGGACTAGTGCGATGATGTGATCCGAACCAATAAAGATTTCAAGTCGGTGACCATCCTCTCACACTAGCTCTTGTAAACAGCGCATATGCATATGAAGGTTTGTAGATATAGAGCATATCGGTGCATATAGTTAGGAGAAAACGATGAGTTGCTTCTGTACTCGTTTCTCCTGTCTCCTCTTCTTCCATTTTCTCATATCATGTGCAGATAGCTATACCTTCTTCCTTCTTACCTTATCTTGGCTCTAGCTTACATTAGGTGAGCATCAAGGTTGTCTTTCAAGATTTCGAATCGACACAGCCATTCACATATACATATAGACATGTAGCCCATGGTCGACTAGCTAGTCTAAGGCTTTGGGGAGGGCTTGAGAACGTTGGTTTCTCGGAAAGTGTTAGAATTCCAAATGAGAGAGAGTAGGCGTGTGGTGTAAGCGTGCTGGCCAAAATGATGTCGCTTCCCAGCCAGGCATCATATAGGAAATCTCGAAGAACTACAGTACTTTTTCCTAGCAGACTAGCTCTAGAGAGCTGTTCCGAGAATCAGTACTTCTTTTTGAGAGCGACAACTGGAAACGGGGACACGGAAATAAGAATCGAGTGATATCCGTATAAACAGTTGCACCGATACACAGTTGCTCTTCCATCCCTATTATCCTTATTTTTTGTTACTGTAGGTCTGCATCTTGCAAGCTTTTTCAAACAGACAGCGATTTTTAGTGAAGTCTAGTTTGATTTTAGTGTGAACTTGTGGAACCAAGAGATGTCAGCAACTACAGTACCCACTAGGGGACTTCTGTAAGAGACCGAAACTTCACCTAGAATATTCACAAAATCCTCTTCTAAATCTCTTTATTTTTGCAGATCCGACGATCGGACGACGTGCAAGCTGGGTAATCGAGTCGATGAAATCGCGTGGAAAAGAGAAGAAGACGTTGTTCGTGGATCGGAAGACCACTTCAAGGGATGCTTAGGGTTGCGCTGAGCCTAGAGAGACAGCGAAGAATAGGGGCGCGTTACAGGTGATAAGGTTTAGGTAGAAGGCTAGTGTGAGAAGAGTGGAACCGAACTAATAAAGATTTCCAAGCGGCGACCATTCTATCACACTAGCTCTGTAGATACATTGACAGCGCTTAGGTAGATGTGCAGATAGATGCAGACGCTTTGGAAAAGATCCATCGATGTGTAGAGACTAGAAGTAAGGTATTCGGAAGTCGAGAGAAGTGCTGAAATACTTACAATACGGATCCTCTTACAGCAGCTCTCTCTTAGTGGTGATGCAGATAGATTGCTCAGGTATATGCATCTAGATATGGCATATAGGCACATAGAGGAAAGCGAGAGACAGGCATATATGTTAGGCTTAGGCTTTGAGTCCTTTTGCTATGTGGGCACTCAGATAAATTTTGGTTCAGTTGGTAACTGCTATCTCCTACTCGAACATCTTGATTCATTCGAATAGGTTCCGAAATTCGGAAAATAGGGGCGTGTTCTGCTGATAGGGTATAGAAAAAAGACTAGTGTGAGAAGAGGGGAACCGAGCCAATAAAGATTTCCAATCGGCGACCACCTCTCTCACTAGCTCTTGTTGGTACATAGACATCGCTTAGACATAGGCATATAGATATAGACAGAGAAATAGCAGACATCACGCACAGATGTACAGATATAAGTTTTTTCTTCTTCCCTCGTTTCTCATATGCATATAGTCACAGAGTCAAACAGGTAGAGAGATGTATAATGGGCTTGGTTTTGTCGTTCTACTTGTTCTCGCAATGGTCTAGTGCGAATGTGTGATCCGAAATAATAAAGATTTCCAGTTGGTGAGCATATTTCGCACTAGGCTCTGTAAGTAACTGCTTGCTCGTATCGATAATCTTTCAGCACACCGCGGATTTCCAGAATCCTCCAGACACATTCTGAGTTCTCTAATGTATTTACGACAACTTTGAAATTGCGCAGCATCCTCCTGAAATCTCAGTAAACCTTTAAAATGCTCAAATACATTATACACATCTTCTTCTGAATTCTAATCCTTCAGATTCCTCCAGAATTCTTCCAGTGCTTTCAGTATCCTCCAGATTGCTCCAGAATCCAGCACATTCCTTTAGATTCAACCAGAAGCCTCCAGAATTCACCACAAGACTATGGAGTATTCTGGAAATACCGGAGTGTTCTGAAGGATTCTCGCCGATTCAGAAGATTTTCTGAGATTCCTGCAGAATTATCAACAAAAAAATCCGATGAGTTCTATTAATTCTGAAGGGCTTTGGAGGATTAGAGAAAAATGGTATTCTCGAATTGCTCGATTGAGCCGATTCTATTCTAAATAACTCATTTTTCTGAATGTCTGTATCCAGATGTTATGAGAGAAGCGAGCAGTTGGATGGGTACTGTAGAGAGGATGGGTACTGTAGATTTCATAGCGTCCCTCTAAACACTTCCGAAGACCTTACTTCTAGCCTCTGCACGACAATGAATTCTAGTTTTAACTCTTTTTCTCAATTCTTAATCCTTCTCTAGTCTTAATAACTCATTTGTCTAAATGTTTGTGTGAAGATGTTCTAAGAGGAGCAAGCAGTTACTTTCAGAATCCAGTGCGAAATGTGCTCACCGACCGGAAATCTTTATTATTTCGGATCACACATTCGCACTAGACCATTGCGAGAACTCCGAGTAGAACGACAGAATCAATGACTAACTGTATATCTGTGTATCCGGATGGATAGATGTGGATGCCCAAAGTATGACGACTTGAAACAAGGTGTGACAGAGTCTCTCTTACAGAAGTCCCCTAGCAGAAGCAACAAATGTCTAAGCGCTGTCTATGTATCAACAAGAGCTAGTGAGAGAGAAGGTCGCCGCTTGGAAATCTTTATTAGTTCGGTTCCCCTCTTCTCACACTAGTCTTTTATCTATACCCTATCACGTGAACGCGCCCCTATTCTTCGCTGTCTCTCTAGGCTCTGCGCGACCCTAAGCACTCCTTGTAGTGGCCTTCCGAACCACGAACGACGTCTTCTGTCTTCAACACGACTTCTACTTTGACTCGACCGAGATGATCAGACTGCACGGCGTCGGATCGTCGTATCTGCAAAAAATTAAAAGATTTAGAAAAAGATTTTTGAATGGGATTCTTATGAATTGATGCTAACATACTTGCATTAGGTTTCTACTTTCTTCACACACTTCCTACACTTCTCTCTGCCTCTTTTTCTATATCTGCTTTCGACAAAGTGAATACTGTAGTATCCAACATCTCTTGGTTCCACAAGTTCACACTACAGTGCGTAACATAAGTATAAGGACACCATTAAAATGACGTTTTCTGACGCTCATGTTTGTAATTGGAAAGAATAAACGCCAGAATCGGATTCAGCGTAAAAAGTTACCCTAGGAAACAAGTTTTTATGTTGAAGTCTTCGAAACTGGTCGTATAGGACCAAAAAAACCGAAAAATGGGCTTTCGCAACCGTAACATAAGTATAAGGACACCTGTTCATTTAGGTGGTAATCAACAAGAAAAAACAAGTTCAATATTTCGTGGCACATCCTTTGTTTGTGATGACCTCAAAGAGGCGGTTTGGCATCGAGTTGATCAAATTCGGAACATATTGGGTCGTCTTGGTCTTGAATTCCTGATCCAACTTCTTCCATTCGTCAAGAATTGCTGTTTTGAGGTCACCGGTGGTTCCGTACTGCTTTCCATTACCGTAGATTCTTCTCACAAGTTCTCCCCACATGTTCTCCATTGGATTGAGATCCGGAGAACATGCGGGCCATGG
Organism: Caenorhabditis sinica; assembly: GCA_963932045.1. Taxonomy (NCBI): domain Eukaryota; kingdom Metazoa; phylum Nematoda; class Chromadorea; order Rhabditida; family Rhabditidae; genus Caenorhabditis; species Caenorhabditis sinica. The sequence goes on from OZ009942.1 coordinate 667,389, forward strand.
AAGAACATCGACATTTTTGGACTGGAACCAGCTCATCGTCGAACGGCTGACATGGATCGCAGCATTGTCTTGCTGGAAGACGAACTGACGACGGCTAAATCGGCGCTTGAACGGAAGGAGATGATCTTTCAGGACATCTTGATACTCGTCCGAGTTCATTCGAGAAGAAGTGAACGCCAATTCGAGAAGACCGGCCGACGAAAAGGCACCCCACACCATCACCGATCCTCCACCAAAGTTCCTCTTCGAGAAGACAAGCTTGTCCTTTCTCAAATCGTGCCAGTAGCATTTGTATCCATCAGGGCCGTCCAGATTGAACTTCTTCTCGTCCGAGAAGATTATCTGAATCAATTTCAAAAGTTTGGAGCATGAAAACATGATCAAAGTCACCTTGGTCCAATCTGTGCCCATGTTGGATCTTGCAAATGCCAGGCGTCCTGTCTTGTGGCGGTCGGTGAGGTGGGGGGCCGGTTTCATAACGGCACGGACGATGTTTGGGTCTTTGTCAATGACTCTCCAAACGGTCTGCTTGCTGACATCCAACTTCAACTCGTTTTTGATGTCGTTACACGACATCATGCTGTTGGAGGCTTTGCGAGAGATGTTGCGTTTGTCACGAGAACTCAACTTCGGAGGGGCTCCTTTCTTGGTGTTGTTGACATAATGATCCGGATTATTCACAAACTGACTAATGCATGTTTTGGAGCGATCCAGATGGTTCGCGATGTCCCGGAGAGACCATCCAGCCGTGTTGAATGCTTTGATTTGAGCTTGCTCAATGTCGGAGAGATGGGTGCCACGTGGCATTGCTGCTAGCCGATCAAATGCTATGGAACTGATTTGGGATCGATCCCTCGAAGTTTTCCAACTTTTTCCACGTATTTAGAGCACGATTCATCTTTTTCAGCTCTTTTTTTTAGCCCAAAGAGGCTGCTGTCCTTATACTTATGTTACGGTTGCAAAAGCCCATTTTTCGGTTTTTTTGGTCCTATACGACCAGCTTCGAAGACTTCAACATAAAAACTTGTTTCCTAGGGTAACTTTTTACGCTGAATCCGATTCTGGCATTTATTCTTTCCAATTACAAACATGAACGTCAGAAAACGTCATTTTAATGGTGTCCTTATACTTATGTTACGCACTGTAGAATCAAACTAGACTTCACTAAAAATCGCTGTCTGTTTGAAAAAGCTTGCAAGATGCAGACCTACAGTAACAAAAAATAAGGATAATAGGGATGGAAGAGCAACTGTGTATCGGTGCAACTGTTTATACGGATATCACTCGATTCTTATTTCCGTGTCCCCGTTTCCAGTTGTCGCTCTCAAAAAGAAGTACTGATTCTCGGAACAGCTCTCTAGAGCTAGTCTGCTAGGAAAAAGTACTGTAGTTCTTCGAGATTTCCTATATGATGCCTGGCTGGGAAGCGACATCATTTTGGCCAGCACGCTTACACCACACGCCTACTCTCTCTCATTTGGAATTCTAACACTTTCCGAGAAACCAACGTTCTCAAGCCCTCCCCAAAGCCTTAGACTAGCTAGTCGACCATGGGCTACATGTCTATATGTATATGTGAATGGCTGTGTCGATTCGAAATCTTGAAAGACAACCTTGATGCTCACCTAATGTAAGCTAGAGCCAAGATAAGGTAAGAAGGAAGAAGGTATAGCTATCTGCACATGATATGAGAAAATGGAAGAAGAGAGACAGGAGAAACGAGTACAGAAGCAACTCATCGTTTTCTCCTAACTATATGCACCGATATGCTCTATATCTACAAACCTTCATATGCATATGCGCTGTTTACAAGAGCTAGTGTGAGAGGATGGTCACCGACTTGAAATCTTTATTGGTTCGGATCACATCATCGCACTAGTCCTCTACCCTATCACTAGAATGCACGCCTCTTCATCCACTCTCCATGTACTCTGGCCCATAACATACCTCAAGACATCTTGATTGAATCGCTTCCATCTGCTCACACGTCTCCATCCAAACGATCACCACGACTTCTCGACTCGGTCGCTATCCTCGAAGACAGGAGAACACACATTTAGGCCGACCTCGCTTGTCTATGTATTCCCGAGAAAGACACACTTACCAAATGTACTTCCAAGATCCTACTATGACTAGCTCAATCATGAGCGCTTTCTGTCAAGAAAGCACTCTTTTCTCGATCCACGCTATGTCAAAACTGTCCAGGGTCGACCTTTAAGACTACGCTTCACAATACCGGAGCCGCTCAAGTCTAAATGCCACGTATCCGGATCAAGTCCGGGTAAGGTGTATGCGGACTATATGCAACTCCGTGAGCTCTTGTAAACAAGAAACTCTTATCCATGGACAGTCTAGACCCCTGGAGCTCGGTAAAACTCCAGACGAACACTTCTGCATGACCTGCGCTACATCAGAGTCTACATACATCCCTCTAGACGCTAATCTAGACATCGTGTATCCTGACTATCGTATTGCATGAGGATTCCCCCAGGATCCTCTTATCAGCTCCGAGTCCCACGTGGACTCTGCAAGCTATGACTAACCTTTGCGAGACTACAGAAGACTATTATCGGATTACCAAAAAGCGAGACAGTCCAATAGTCTCAATCCGATAACAGCTTCTCATGACTCCAAAGCGTTATGGAAGCCGCCCTACTCACTCCCTTATCTACCTCGGAACTCCCATAAAGGGCTCCTAGTATTTCTGACCTTTGTAGAAGCACAGAAGGAGCCAGTATCCTGTTCGACTTCTCACTTCTACTCCGAGTCATAGATGACACCTCTGCCACCCTTTTCAGCCGGGTATGCCGCTTCCTCGGAGGCAACCATAAGCATAATAATCTACAAAAGGTTTTGGAAGAATTCAGTCTGTAGACAGACCTTCAAACTTCTTACTCCCCAATGTAAATTAATTAGCAGAGTACACTAACTCCGCCTAGCCACCAAAGACCACCCAAAAAGGGAGCCAATAGTGTGTGTGCCTCTTCTGAGAGGATCTTCCTCAGCTCGATCCTCTCCTTCCTCCTTCCAACGGAATCGACACAACTCCACAACCAAACGACCCGAAGGCCATTCAGTTGTCGTCATCATCGCTCGATTCAAACCACTCCGAATCGATGCCTTCTCTCCATTGATCCTTGTATTCATCCTCTGTCTTTGACTCGACACCGAACCAAGTGATCTCGAAACCCAGAGATACCGAATCGACGCTCTCTTCTGAAAAACTAGACGAAACAAAGTACAAACTGAATAAAGACTTGCTCAAAATAATCTCCATCCATTGATTGTTGCTTCCTTTCGCTTGTTGTTGTTCCTTCTTTGAAATGTTCGTTGGCATCTGGAAGATAAGAAGATAAATCATAAGAAGTGACAAAAAGCGATATAATGATAAGAGGCAAGTAAGCTCTGATGACAATGGCTGATAACATCAGAAGCACTGCACGTATTACAAGATCACTATTGTGTGACCGTAAAATTCACATACCGCTTCTCCTTATTGACTTTGGCTTCCTTCTTCCCTCCGACCTCCTTCTTCCTCTTGTTTGGCAGCTGTGTCCTCTTCTGAAATCCGAATCCTTTCACCGTCATGACCACTGACCGATCGACCGTCCTTCTGCCCCTTCTCCTTTGGTGCTAGAATCGAAAACCAAACGCCTCGACTTCAAACCATCCGACTTCGAAACCAAACTCCCAAACACTCGATGGATGCTCTCTTCTGAAAAATTCTACGAAACAAAGTACAAACTGAATAAGAAACTTGCTCAAGAAAACTCCATCCTATTGTTGGTCGTAGCCATTCCCTGCAGTGTCCCCGTCGTTCCATCTCTATGTCGATCGATGACATCTGGAAGATCATGATATGAAGTGATAAGAAGCTATCGCGGAGAGGAATATGCGCCCTAATACAAAGAAGCGAATTCGCTCTAATAAGATACTTTAATGAGAAACAAGCGCACTCTAATGATAAGAAGTGCCCTCTAATGACATCGGCTAATGCACCAAAATGATAACAACAAAAGGGTCTTAATTGCCAACATCATGTGATCATAAAGTTGTCATACCTCCTCTTCATCCTCTCGTTGGTTTCCTCCTTCCTCGTCCTTCCGCTTCCTCCTTCTTTCCGCAGCCATGTCGATTCTCCTCCACTTCCAACTCCCGTCTTCATCCTCCGCCGATCGCTCCTTGCCTGCCAAATCGATTCGGCTCGTCCTTCTTCTCTTGTGTCCTTCCTCGCACATCGCTGTCTTCGATCCCCGTTTGATCTTCTCCTCTCTTCCTCTCGATCTCGAATGTTTGTTGAATTCTCTGGAAAATTGATCGAAACAAAGCACACACTGTATCAGAAAACTCACTCAAAACACAGTCCTTGAAGTTGATGACGTTGCTTGATGGGTGGGGGAGTGCTGGAGCGGGCAGATGGCCTGAAATAACATGAATTAATACTGGAAACATTGATACAATAAGGAGAATAAGGAGAAGGGTTATAGGAAGATGTTTCGAGAGACGACTCATTGCCAATCGATAACAATTTGAAAGGAATACTGATATCGGAGAAAAAAGAAAAACTGCTCGATGCAAGAATACAACTATTGGATCTTCACATTGGTTTCCTTCCTTCCTCCTTCTTTCGTTTCCTTCTTTCCCTTCTTAAGCAGTGATGCTTCTTCTTCTGAATCCTTCCTCTTCTTTGTCATCTTGACCACCGTTCGATCCTTGCTTGCCAAATTGAATCGATTTGAAATTCTGTCGCTGTCTTCGCTTCGATTCACTTCCCAACGTCATTTTCGGTGCCCAATGCTTGTTGAATTCTCTGGAAATTTTCTCGAAACAAAGCACACACTGTATCAGAAAACTCACTCAAAACATTCTCCTTCCAGTTGATGACGTTGCTTGATGGGTGGGGGTGCTTGCTGTGAGTGGAGTACCTGAAATAACAAGAATTAATATAGAAACAGTGATACATTAAAGAGAGTAAGAAGAAGGGTTATAGGAAGACGTTTCGAGAGACAGACTCATTGCCAATCGATAACAATTTGAAAGGAATACTGATATCATAGAGAAGGGAGAAACACCTCAAAGCAAAAAACAAGGTATCGGATGCTGAAGAAAACGCAGAAAGCTTTAGAAAGAAAGGTTTTTCGGTTAGGAAAGATCAGATGAGAGGATGTATGAAGGCGTCTACTAATTGGTGGAGAGTGATGATAACTAGTAATCTGCGGAAAAATTGCTGACAAAACGAAGACGAGCAGAAGGGGAATAGAGGATTCTAGAAGCAGATTTGAAGGCAGCGAAGAGAAAACAAGCGATATATTGAATTTATCGAGGAACACTGATGCTCTAGAAACTAGAAAAAGCTCTTATTATGATGAGAAGATGCATGAATGCATACGAAATGAAAGAGAAAGAGAAGCAAGTCATCGGCATAAGGAATGGCAAGTAAACGACATCTATCGCGATGGACGAAACGACAAAAATCTCACAAAAACCATACAAAGTTTACCCGAAAACCAAGAGAAAAGAGAGAAACGACCACTCACTGAACGAAAAGAGAGCGAGAATGACAAAAATGAGGCGAAAACAAGTAGAGATCATCGAAACAACAAAAAACGCGGGTGTTCACAAATTTCCCGCTAACGAACTCTTCATAATTTTGATGAAAGTAGACTGAAAAATGCCCACAATAGACCCACAAATTCCACGAAATCCACCTCAAAAATCAAAAATCGAAAAAAAAATGCGTTGCGCGTGCATTGCGACGTGACGGTGTTTGCGGAGTTTGGCAAATTTTCTCAAAAATTTTTGCTCTCCGCCAATTTTCACAATAAAAAATAGGTGGAAGTGGGGGTTATTTTTGTGCCGATTCCTAGCCAAGAAGCTACGGAAATCGGTGATAATATTCGGAAGAATATTATCGTAAAATTTACCGAATGATATCAGAGAAATTCGTCGAAAGAGTAGAGAAAATAAAATCTGGAGTTCATAACTAAATAGCTAAAAATATAAGGGGAATCAAAGTAAAGTAATAGAAACAGATTAAAAATAGTAATAAAACTTTAAAAACCGGGGATGAAAGTTTCGAGTGGAAAGGGGGACGCCCCGCTTCGGAGTCGATTCTGGAGATTTGAAGATCAATGAAGAGTGATAAAAAGGTGAGACTTCTGAGAGAAATAAACAAGAAAAATAATTATTGCATTTTTCAGATAACGACGGGAAGTCGGTCGATAGGCACTGTGAACAATTGCTACGATTTTCCGAATCTCCCCTGATGCTCTTCCGCTTATCAGAAATCACAGTGAACAAGATATGTGATTGTTTTAGCAGTGAGTATTCCGAAAAATGTAAAAAAGATTTTGAATCAACTCTAAAATTTTCAGAAAATGCTAAACACTGAAAAATCCTACGACTCCTTGCCGAATTTCAAATCTGCCGATGCTGTGTGGGCTTCTAGAAGTCGGGCGGAATCAATATATCGAGTTATGAGATGGAGCATTATTTCGTAATGGAAGAGAAGTGTTGTGCCGATATCGTGTGCGAAACATGAATTACATGATTGAAACTCCTCAACTACTGTTACTCTGGCACTATACTATCATCGATTTTTGCAATATGCCTTGAAAACTGATTATAAGATTTGAATGATTCATGTGCCATTCCCATTTTAATAAGAAGACCTGTGTAATGAGAATTCTTACTGAACCATCTGGTGATCAAGAAGCTTCGAGAACGACCGAAATTGACAAAAAATGTGTAGATGTGCGATTCTGATGGAGAGAAAAAGAAATTGAAAATGTCAAGTGATGTGCGTCTAAGTTAGAAGAGCGAAAAGCAAGAAATTCAAATAAAATCGATAGTTGGAAAACGAGTAGCGGATGATGTTGAGAGAGAAGGTAAGAAAATCATAAGTTTTAATTTTTATTAAAATTTCAAAAAAAAAACTGAAAAAAAGAACAAAAAAATGAACAATAAACAATTCCAGATACCTTTATTTTTGTCGAAAATCACAATTTTTGGCCGAAAAATCTGGAGAAAAGAGAGAAAAAACGAATTACAACAAAACAAAAAACAGAACAAAAAATGAAACTAGTTGCTCGGCAGGTGTCTTCTGAATCCTTGGAGCATCGAGAAACCGTCGACATTCAGATTCCTCTCCACCTTCTCCATCACATTCGCGTTTTCCAGACTGGCTCGAATCTCCTCCACACTCCAGATGACATCCTCCCGATTCGGCGCCGCCCTCCTTGGATTATGAATCCTAGAAAGTGAGTTTTGAGAAGATTGGAATCGCAAACGAAGAAAATTTACCTTGTCGCAAGAAGCATCGATTGGAAGACTTCTCCCACTCGAATGCTTCTTGAGAAGAACGGCGCGTTTTTGGTGAGCTGGCTGACATGGAACATCTTCGTCCAGTTCTCCTCGCGATAGAGCTTCTCTTCAACTTTCCGCACCTCATCGTCCGTCAAAACCGAAAAGTAAAAGATGTAGCGGGGGCGAGGATGGAAGAAGAGTGGCCGGAATTCCACTCGAACTGGACGAACTCCAATGTTGGCCAGCCTTTCCGACAAGTGCTCGTGTGTTGCGGGAGTTCGCGATCCACAGTTGACAAACGAAAATTTGTGGGCGAATCGGGGGGTCCAGTCGAGCAGAACAGGCTGAAAAATTTTGAAAATAATAAATAATCTATGGTTTTTTCAGAACGTACGATGTCTCTGATGTCGGTTGGTGGCCGTGGTGTTGGCGGAGCAGCAGCGACGACTGGAGCTGGAGCACTTGGAGCCGCTGACGATGGATGAGACGACGCTTTCGGAGCTCCAGAAGGTGTCGGCTTTGCTGGATTGGCAGACTTCGTGGAAGAGTCTGGAGCAGCTGAAAACGTTGACGGTGCCGGTGGTGGTGGATTGGAGGACGCAGGAGCTCCAGAAGATGTTGGATGTCCAGAAGCCGACGATGATGTTGCTGCTGCTGCTGGAGTGGAAGATCCTGCAGCATCTGAAGACTTTGGTGGTGCGATTGAAGTCTTCGCAAGAGCTGATGCCAGTCGAGAAGGCGTCGGAACCGATTTTGGAGGCGGAGCTTGGCGCTTGGAGTCCACATTGGCTGGCGGAGCAGCTCTCTTGGTGCCAGAAGGACGACGTGGAGGAGATGGTGGTGGAGCAGAAGAAGAAGTTGAAGGAGCCGCCGGATTTTGTCCATTCATCTTTCCTATCAAAATCAACTCCCACTTCTCCCCCCTCATCGTGGACACTTCAAACAGCGCATGTGCAACACCAGCATTCGGTTTGACCACCACATCGAAAAGCAAAATGTCGGTGCAAGATGGATCCATTCTGGGGCTGCAAATTTTTTCCATGAATTCGGAGATCAAATCAATCTTACTGTGTCTCGAAATGATGGTTTTCTGGAGCATCTTGGGCAATCGAGAGAGCTGCACCGGACAGAAGCATCGCCATCGTTCGAATATGGAATTGGAAGAAGGTCGGCTTGGAATCGTCGAACAACTTCTCTCCAGCAATCCTCATCACGACCCTGTCAAGAGTTGCCATCTCGATGCAATTGGCACTGAAGGATGGACAGAACTTCTTGACATCTCTTCTCAACATGTACTCGAGAACACGCTTCTTGTAGTCGCGGGCGGCAAGTTGATGAGACATAGCAGTTTTTTTTGGCAAAGAATGCGAAAAATTTGACCCTAAATAACGAAAATTTGTTTTCAGGACGTTCCAAAACCGTTCAAGACAACGTACATTTCGAAACCGGACGTTACATAACCAGAAGTTTTGAAACCTGACACTCTTGAGATTCCCCTGGTTATAAAACGTTCGGTTCCGAAATGGCCGGTTTTGAAATGTCCCAGAGCCGAAAAAATAAAAAATAGTGAAGCTGGAGGCAACAGAAGAATACAAAGAAAATGGAGAAGAATCAAAACTTCAAGTAGATAATAGACATCTTTATTGGATGGAAATCAAGAAAAATAACAAAAAAAAAACAACATTGAAAGATTTCAGAATCAATTGGCAAATGGAGATCAGAAGAAGACGTGGAGAAGAAGAAAGATGTTGAGACGAAGACCTGAAACCAAGATTTTCATTAATTCCTTCTAGAAGAACCCCACCCCTTCACCAGTAGTATTGGCTTTGGGAGAATTCGAAACCGGACATTTCACAACCGAAAGTTTCAAAACTAGACCTTCAAAACCTGAAATTTTCAAGATACTTTCAAATCGGCGGGTTTTGAAATGTCTGGTTTCGGAATGTCTTGAAGCCTAGGAGAGAGTCACTTCTGATGATGACCACGCTCTCTCCTTCCCCCCTCTTATTACTTTTATGACAGTAAAGTGGTAGTGGTCGAAACTGTTTTTTTGATTCCATTATCACTATTCTCTTATTCTCTATACTAATCTTGCGAATTTTCAGGCTGACAATTGCCAAGGACCATCAGCACATGTTCCAGCCGATGCTTTTCAACTGCACTTCGATTTTTCACATTTCAATAATTCCCCCCTTTTTCCCTCTTATGTGTACATTCTCCCTTGTCTGTTAGTCAATTTTCCAATGTTACACCGCGCTCTATTGCTAACATAGCAGAAATTTGTCTACAATTTGAATATTTCTGTTTTACCGCCGTTTTTTCAGATTTCAAGGCATTTTGTAGTTATCTAGAATTTTGAAATACCAAATTTCTGCCAATCTTAGCAATAGAGCTCGTTGTAACATTCTTCTTATCGCCAATATTTCACTTTCTATGTTTGTTTCCTCTCTATCATTTTCTCCTCTATTTTCAGTACTTCTTGCAGTTTTTCTCTTGCAAAAAGTTAACTTTTCTTCTTTATTTTTCATCTTTAATATTTGCCATTTCCTCCAATTTCTTGTCTTATTTTGATTTCTGTGTCTCTTCTCATGTTCCCTATTAGCGATATTTTCAGTTTCACAATGCGCTCTATCGCTAACACATCTACAATTTGAAATTTTCGCTATTTTTGTCGTTTTTTCATGTTTTGAAATCTCCTGTAATCCTCTTGGGCAATTTTCGAAAATTACACGAGACCTCAAAACTTGAAAAAACAACGAAGAATCCTATAAATTTAGAGATTAGCCATGTTTTCAATAGAGCGCGTTGTATCATTGAGAATATTGATAATGACTTCTTACTGGATTCTGGTGTCTCATTTCAATTTCTTTGCAGGTGGAGCAGTTGGCAGAGCGACGACTGATGAAGCTGTCACCATCACATCAGAAGTCGATGGTTGCTGCTCTTGAGAGGAAGACGATGGAGCATCTGGAGCAGCTGGCTGGACGACTGGTGCACGCTTTGACGCCTTCTTTGGTCTCCGATGTCTGCGTTCCAACGAAGCCGGATAAACGACTTGAAAATCCGGATCCACGTAGTACAAAGAAGATGTTCCATCGGCGATCTCAACCCAGACGCCATCCCTCTTGACACGAGCGGTGAACTCCAACTGGAAGAATTGCTTCCCGTATTGCACCGACTGTCCACGAATCCAAATCTCCTCTGTGACTAGTGGAATCACGAAGATGCTGAAGAAAAATCATTTATTTTGGAGGTTTTTGAAGAAAAATGATATATTTCTTATTTCAGAACTCGAACTCACTGGGCGCACTGGTTGTCCTGTCGGCCATTTTCACTCGTCTCATTTATCATCATCTCCGCGGAAACCCTGCTGACGACATGACCACTCTCAACCAACACGTCTCTCGAGAACGAGCCATCTGGATTTTTGAACTCCTCTCCAGCGATTTTGACCTCCAAGATGTTGCGGTCGACGGAGACGATGGAAGAGGGAGAGAGGGATGAATCGCTGAGGCCTTGGTTGATGAGGGATTGGAGAGCAATGGCTCGGAGAGCAGCACGAGTTGGAGTGGCAGATGGAGCATCGGAAGACATTCTCGACAATAGCTGATAGTTTCCCTGGAAGAAGATATTGAAAATCTCGAAACCTCCAGACTGGGAGAAATAGAAGATTCAGATGGTCAACAAATAGAAGAAAAAAGCAAATTCGAAGTTCAAACATAACAATTCATTATCAAAATGATGGGAAAAGAAGAAAAGAAAAGAAGAAAAATGAATATCAGAAGATGTAGATGGCAAGAAGTAGAAGATTCAGAAGACGTGGAATTGAGCAGAAGATTTCGAAGCTTTCAAATTGACGATGGAGAAGGATGGAAGTGTGGAGATGTCCTCGATTCTGGAATTTTCAGTTCAAAATCCTATCATTTATCATCGCCTCTCTGTGTATCTCTATCTATATCTGTGTGTCTGTGTATCCAAATGTCCATGTCTAAAGAAAAGAGTCCATCACTGATGAGGCCAGCTCTTTTCTTCTCATTACTTTTTCAGTCTGGTGGTGAAATGGCCGAAACTGATATTTATTTGTTTTCCATGTTCACCCCGTTATCACTAATTTTCCAATTCCTACACTAATTTTGCAAATTTTCAGGTGACAAGTGCTTGCTAAGGATCTTCAGCTCAATCTCAACTAGGAGTCATAAGAGAGCGATGAGTGACAATAGATGCTATTAGGGACATTTTCGATGTTAAAATGCGCTCCATTGTTAATATTGCTGAAAATCGAATTTTTCAGCTTTAACACCGGTTTTCACAGGTTTTGAGGCATCGGATAATCTATGTGGCTTGTTCACAAGACACAGGAAGCCTCAAAACCCGAAAAAATTGTGAAAAAGCCGAAAAATTTAAGGTTTAGCTATATTAGCAATAGAGCGCGTTTTAACATGGAAAATGTAACTTATAGCTAAGCGATGATAGGACAATTCGTGAAGGAAAATTGCAGAATTCTCAGAATTTTCACTCTTCTTGGCATCAACCAACGATTGTATTCGTTATCTGGAAACTTCTGAAGATTCCGAATGACAAATACAAACATTGATTCATGCCAAGAAATGTGAAAATTATGTCAATTCCGTGAATTTCCTTTCCTATCATCGCTTAGCTATCATTCAGTTTCAGTGTTACAACGCGCTCTATTGCTAACATTGCTGGGAATTCAGTTTTTAGCCATTTTAGCAATAGAGCGCGTTGTAACATTGAGAATTTCGTTCTCATTCATCGCTCTCTAACGATTCTTCTCCGAAAATGTCGAAATATGAAGACCATTTCAAGTTGATTTTTCGCAAAATTAATCTAGAAACTGAGACACAAAAGTGATAATAAAGCAGACATGAGAAGCAATAAGAAAGTTCAGTTTTCTCTCTCATTTTTTCAGAAAACAGTCAAAATCAACGGCAAGGACCACATCTTCAAAAGGGACTTCCAATTTTAAATGCTCTTCTTTTTATTATACTTTTCCCGAAATCACTGAATTCAAAATAAAAATTCTAATTTTCTCTTTTTCTTTTTTTGCTTCTTCTCATCAAATTTCGAAAAATCTCAGTACTTTTCAAGGTTTCCAAATTATCAAGTTTTGAAAAAATCTCACTTGAAATTTCAATTTTCTCAAACTTCGAGTCGAATCGGAAGACGTTGGCTGAAGAATCGGAAGATCAGAAGGCGTCGATGGCATCTGGAATTTCAATAATTCATCTTTTTCTCGACGATTTTTACTGATTTTCTTCAAATTCTTGCTAGATTTTCCTGTGAATTATTGTGTTTCCTGCTCACTACTTTCAGATTTTCTCATGTTTTCCTTCACTTTTTTCTTATCCAAAAAACCACTTTCTTCTCTCTCATTTTACCCTTATTTGGTCAATTACTGTAATCTATTCTTCTTTATACATTTTCTTTTTTATCTTTCATCTTTTTAGATTCATTTCTAGCTTTCTCCTTCATTTTCGGCTAATTCTCAACTTTCATTTTCCTCCAGTGCTCTCCAAAATCCCTATTATCTTCACTTTCCTCCCACACACAAACCTCATTTTTGTTCCTTTTTGTCTCCTCCATTTCTCCAAATGAATTTTGTGAGTTTGAAGTTGTTTCGATCATCAGAATACATAGAAGAAGTCGTTTTTCCTTGGGTGACGCTGACTGAAACTCGGGGACATGAGGAGGGGGAGAGAGCGTTTGAGACGAAGAGGGTGGGCGAGAGAAAGTAGAGAAAAGGAGGAAGGGGGAAAGAGGGGAGAAGCTGGAACCAAGACAGACACACAGATGGACGGCTGGAAATGGAGGAAGTAAGGAAAGCCTTGATTCTGGAAGAGGTTCTTGGACTTCTTATAGTTATAAAAAATCTACTGATGCATCTTTCAAATCCAAATTAGAAGAAGAAGAGATAAGGAGAGGAAGCGGAAAGGGGGAACTGGAATTGGGAAGAAGCTGGAATCAAAACAGATTTTGAATTATCGATACTCAATATGGCCCTTTGGTTCCCTTATGATACCGTATTGCTTCATGAAATATAAGAGGAGTATTTGAAAAATCCTGGATACATTTTGAAAATCTGAAAGCTTCGTGACTCTGACAATCGTGAGCGGGAGGAAGGAGGAGCGGAGAAGGTGCAAGAAGACACACAGATGGAAGACGGTAAATGGATTGAGAAGAGAATGTATATAGAGAATGCATATAGAGACATATAGACATAGATCACATAGACACATGCAGATGGATTGCTTCTGTTAGAGAAATCTATAACTTCTCCTAGTTTCTCCAGTCTTCTCTTGTCCTATTTTCTCACATCATGTACTGATAGATATACTTTCTTCCTTCTTATCTTATCTTGGGTCTAGTTACTGTCGATGAGCATCTAAAATGCTTTTCAGGATGTTGAATCTCTGACTATCCTCTCCCACCAGTTCTAGTACAGATGATGCACAGCCATAGACATATGCATATAGGTTCAGACTAGGAGTTGCATACACTGTCAACTTTTCATTTTTCGGAAATCTTCTGGCTTCTGACGCTAATTTAGAAGCTTGTAAGACTAGAAGATGTGACTAGTGGAACCGAGAAGTTCTAGAACTAATGAAGCAAAGAGAGAAGTATCGGAAAGAGTAGAAGTGTCCCGTTCTAGCAAAAATTATGTCGATTCCCCGCCGGTCATTAAATAAACATAAGTAGACATCCGGATAAACAGTTGCCCTTTCATCCCATTATCTTCATTCTCGGTTACTGTAGGTGTGCATCTTCCAAGCATTTCTTTAACGGTTAGCGCTTTTTTGTGAAGTCTAGTTTGATTCTAGGGTGAACTAGGGGAGCCAAGAGATGTTAACTCCTACAGGACTCACTCGGTTGAAAGCAGATATAGAAAGAAAGGGAGATAGGAATGTAGGAAGTGTGTGGAGAGAGTAGAGACCTAGTGCAAGTCTGTTAACCTCAATTCAAAGATTGACATTCAAAAATCTTTTTCTAAATCTTTTTATTTTTGCAGATGCGACGATTCGACGCCGTGCATGCTGATCATCTCGATCGAACCGAGGAAGCAGTCGTGAGGAAGAGAGAAGAAGACGTCGTTTGTGGATTGGAAGGCCACTTCAAGAAACGCTTGGGGTTGTGCCAAGCTAAGAGAGACAGCGAAGAATAGGGGCGTGTTCTAGTAATACGGTATAGGTAGAAGGCTAGTGTGAGAAGAGGGAAACCGAAATAATAAAGATTTCCAAGCGGGGGACCATCTCTCTCACTAGGTCTTGTTGATGCATAGACAGCGCTTAGGTATATGCATGTAGGTATAGATACAAATAAATAAGAGACATCCGGATACACAGATGTACAGATATAATGATTCTTCTCCTTCCCCCGCTTAGGCATATGCATACCGATATGGACAACGTCCACAAGGTAGAGAGATGTATTCGGCCTAGTTGGAAACTCCAATAACCAGATATACATATAGCCATTGGCTTTTCCGTTCTACTCGGAGTTATCGCAATGGTCTAGTTGCGAATGTGTGATTCGAAGTAATAAAAATTTCCAGTCGGTGAGCACATTTCACACTGGACTCTGTAAATAACTGCTTGTCTCTTTTAGAACATATTCATATGTACAGACATTCAGACAAATGGATTATCAAGAATAGAATCCGCTCAATCAAGTATTTCAAGACTATCTTTTCTCTAGTCCTCCAGAGCCCTTGAGAATTAATAGAATTTATCGGATTTTTTCATAATTCTCCTGGAATCTCTGAAAACCTTCTGAATGAACACTTCGGCATTTCCAGAATCCTCCATAGGCATTCAGAGTTCTCTAAAGTATCTCAGACCACTTTGGAAATATGCAAAACCCTCTTGAAATCTCTGAAAGCCTGCAAAATGCTAAAGTATACTATGGATATCTTCTTCTGAATTGTAAAGAATCCTTCATGAAAGTAGCAACACAAGGCGAATGAACATGACAAACAACAAGACGAAGGAACAAGAACTATTTAGTGTGAGAGAATGGTCAGCGATTGGAAATCTTTATTGGTTCGATTTCCATAGCCTCACACTAGCCTGCTACCTATACCATATCACACGAACGCGCCCCTATTTTCTCAAATTTCCGAATCTTTCCGAGTGAAAATGACTGTATCAAGATGTTCTAAGAGGAGATAGTAGTTACCGACTGAGCCCAGTACCGGATTCCTTCAAATGTGTCTGTGTGCCTGCATAGCAAAACGAACTCAAAGTCTGTCGCGTTGCTCTATATGCTTGTGTGCCGATATCTTGATGACGTCGTCAACGTTCCCCCTTTTGGGAGCAACTTGGTTGACTATAAACATACCGAACCGTCATCTATCTGCATCACCATCAAAAGAGCTAGTGTAAGACAATGGGTACTGTAGATTTCTTCTAGACACTTCCGAAGACCTTACTTCTAGCCTCTGCACAACAATGGATTCTAGTCATAACTATTTATCTCAATTCTTAGTCATTTTCTAATCTTAACAACTCATTTGACTAAATGTCTGTATGAAGATGTTCTAAGAGGAGCAAGCAGTTACTTACAGAGTCCAATGCAAAATGTGCTCACCGACTGGAAATCTTTATTATTTCGGATCACACATTTGCACCAGACCATTGTGAGAACTCCGAGTAGAACGGAAAAGCCAATGACTATCTGTATATCTGGTTATTGGAGTTTCCAACTAGGCCGAATACATCTCTATACTTTCTGGACGCTATCGGTATGCATATGCCTAAGCGGGGGAAGGAGAAGAATCATTATATCTGTACATCTGTGTATCTGGATGTCTGCCATTTCTCTGTGTTTATTTCTATATTCATATGTCTAAGCGCTATCTATGAATCAACAAGAGCTAGTGAGAGAGATGGTCGCCGCTTGGAAATCTTTATTAGTTCGGATCGCATCGACTCACACTAGTCTTCTACCTATACCCTATTACCAGAACGCGCCCCTATTCTTCGCTGTCTCTCTTAGCTTGGCACAACCCCAAGCGTTTCTTGAAGTGGCTTTCCAATCCACAAATGACGTCTTCTGTCTTCAACACGGCTTCTACTTCGGCTCGACCGAGATGATCAGCTTGCGCAGCGTCGGATTGTCGTATCTGCAAAAATAAAAAGATTTAGAAAAAGATTTTTGAATGTCAATCTTTGAATTGAGGTTAACAGACTTGCACTAGGTCTCTACTCTCTCCATACACTTCCTACATTCCTATCTCCCTTTCTTTCTATATCTGCTTTCAACCGAGTGAGTCCTGTAGGAGTTAACATCTCTTGGCTCCCCTAGTTCACCCTAGAATCAAACTAGACTTCACAAAAAAGGCTAACCATTTGAAAAAGCTTGCTAGATGCATACCTACAGTAATCTAGATTAATCATAATAGGATGGAAGAGCAACTGTTTATCCGGATGTCACATAATGTTTATCTGTGTCCCCGTTTCCTTTTGTCACTATCAAAGTACTGAACCTCAAAACACCTTATCTGCACTAGAGCTAGTCTGGTCGCAAAAAGTACTGTAGTTCTTCGAGACTTCATATTATTATGACCGGCAGGGAATCGACATACTTTTTGCTAGAAGATGGCACTTGTACTCTTTCCGATACTTCTCTCTATGCTAGAGCTAATACACCCTAACGATGACAGCAAAAGCCTCCTAATTACAAGACCAACATAATGCGATTCAAAGTTTTCCTACCTCCACTTGCTCTTCATATTGGTTTCCTCCTTCCTCTTCCTTCCGCTTCCTCCTTCCTTCCGCAGTAATGTCGATTTTCCTCCGCTTCCGACTCCCGTCTTCATCCTCTCGCCGATCGCTCCTTGCCTGCCAAATCGATTCGGCTCGTCCTTCTTCTCTTGTGTGCTTCATCGCATATCGCTGTCTTCGATTACCTTCATATTTGGCACCGAGCACTAATGCTCTTAGCTGAAAAATTGATCGAAACAAAGCACACACTGTTTGAAAAAACATACTCAAAATCCCTCGCTTCTACGATTCTCCTATCCTTCTCCTTCGATTCTTCTCCTCCCATCCATCTGGCCGCCGATTGGATGTTGTTGTTGTTCATCCCTTTGCACTCTCCGTCAGCCATTGGTGAACATTCTCTGGAAAATTGATCGAAACAAAGCACACACTGTATCATAAAACTCACTCAAAACAATATATCCTTCCAGTTAATGGCGTGGCTTGTTGGGTGGTGGTGCTTGCTATGAGTGGATGTCCTGAAATCACATGAATTAATACTGAAAACATTGCTACATGAAAGAGAGTAACACGACGGATTATAGGAAGACGTTTCGAGACACAGACTCATCGCCAACAGACATTTTACATGAGAAAATTTGATTTTGATGGATTTTCTCGTGCTCTGCTCCGCCAAATTTTCATTCAAAATTTTACAATTTCCCCCGTGTCACCCCCGTCCTCAAATCCCCGTACCCCACTTTGTCTTTGTCCATATGTCGATCAAAGATCAACCGATCGATCAATTCGAAACTCGTTCACACCCAGCTCTAATAGACCTATTTTATTTCAATTAACCAACATGGCTGCTACTAAGATCAATCGATCCACTCAAACTACTAAGATCAATCGATCCACTCAAACTCGTAAGGTAATATCGGGAGGGGGCCAGGGGTTGAGGGTTAAGAGTTTGTGAGAAAGTAGTGAAAAATATGCTAAAAATGTGACTTGAGTTTCAAGGTTCTAGGATCTAGGGGAGCTGAGATATGATGCACAGCGGTTGCGTTGTGTGACTACAGTACTAGCGCGATAAAAATTTGAAAATCCGTGCTCCGCCGCACTCGCCATGCATTTGATCAAATGGAAGAGTTCAAAAATCAGAATGATTTTCTCTTCCATCAGACCAGTGCGCTAGAGCACGACTTTTCAAATTTTTATCGCCCTAATATGAAATGCGCAATTAGACCCGTTCTTGATGATGACACTTCCAAATAGTTTCGAAAGCGCGTCGCAGTTGATATGCAACTTTGAGCTTATGTAACTCATGGTTGAGTCAAGTTGGAAAGCCCATCTTTTGTGCAAGGCGATCCAGAATGTCCTTTCTAAACTCGACGGTCCCGTGGCCAAAGACACTAATTTTCAGCCTCGTGCTCCAAGGAAGCGCCCATTCTACCCAACGGATCGTCAGTCACCGTGTCCGTCGTGCGGAAAACAATTGACAAAAAGCTACCACAAAAACCACCTGGCCAAACATTGTAAAGGAAAAAGGAGAAATGTTCGAAAAATGAAAAAATAAACTTTTACCAATTTTTTTGATTTCTCCAGTTTTAGCGAGTTTCCACTCACATCATTCGCGCTTTGTGATCGTAAAGTTTTCATACCTTCTTCCTCTTGACATCGGCTTCCTTCATTGACATCGGCTTCCGGTTCCTTCTTCGTCATCTTGACCACCGATTGATCCTAGCCTGCCGAATCGATTTGTCCTTCTCTAATGTTCTTCATCTCATTTCGCATCTTCACATTTCCCACTGAAAGCTAATGCACTTCGCTGAAAAATTCCTCGAAACAAAGTACAAACTGTTTGAAAAAACATACTCAAAATCCCTCGCTTGGTCGATCTTTTTCTTCATCTGACCACCAATTGCATGTCGTTGTTGTTCTTGCTTCCCTTTGGACTCTCCATCAACAATTGGTGAACGTTCTCTGGAAAATTGATCGAAACAAAGCACAAACTTTCTCATAAAACTCACTCAAAACATTGTCCTTGAAGTTGATGACGTGGCTTGTTGGGTGGGGGTGCTTGGAGCGAGCGGATTACCTGAAATCACATGATTAATACTGAAAACATTGCTACAATAAGGATAATGAAAAGAAGGGTTATAGGAAGATGTTTCGAGACACAGACTCGTCGCCAATCGATAAGAGACCATTTGAAAGGAATACTGATATCAGAGAGAAAGTAAAAATAGCTCAACGCAAGCATATTACAACTATTGGATGCTGAAAAGAAAACGCGGAAAGCTTTAGAGAGAAAGGTTTTTCGATTAGGCAAGATCAGATGAGAGGATGTATGATGTCGTCTAAATGGGGAGACAGTGATGATTGCTGGCTATCTGCAGAAAAATTGCTGAATAAACGAAGATGAGCAGAAGGGGAATAGAGGGTTCTAGAAGCAGATTCTAAGACATCGAAGAGAAAACAAGCGATATATTGAAATTATCGAGAAACTATGATGCTCAGAAACTAGAAAAAACCCTTATTATGATAAGAAGATGAACGAATGCCTATGAAATGAATGAGAAAGGAAAGCTAGTCATCGGCAGAAAGAATGACAAGTGAACTACCATCTGGCGATGGGCAAAAAGGCAAAAATCTCACAAAAACAGTCACATTCTTCCTGCAATCGAACTCTACATAATTTTTGATGAAAGTAGACTGAAAAATGCTAGAAATAGACACACAAATTCCACGAAATTGCAACTCGAAAAATCAAAAATAAAAAAATTCTCAGCTGCGCGTGCATTTCGGCGTGACGGTGTTTGCGGACTTTTTCAAATTTTGTTGCTCGCAAAAAAAATAAATAAATTACCTTCAATAAATTACCTTGTAAATAAATTACCTTCAATGTTAATGATTATTTTTCCGAAGAATAATTAAGAATTTTAAATTTTAAAACTCGAATTTCAGATGGGTTTCTCGACAGTGGGCAAACTAATTCGGCCGTTCCTGCAACTCCACGAGTGGGATAATGGTGCCGAACGGATCGTTCATACAACAACAATCCAAATTCTCCTTTGTTTCGGATTTCTGGTCACCTCGAACATGATGTTTGGACAACCGATTACTTGTCTGGTTCTTCCAGAAACTCCCGATTCGTCTACGAATTACTTCCATGATTTCTGTTTCTATCAAGATAAACTCCGGATTCCCCCAATGCAAACGTTTGTTATGAATGGAGTGATTCGTTTAGAATATAGCTCATTTCAGTTCATTGGCACGAGAACGCGGTATGGGTACGATGCACTTGAACTTCATTACAAGGGAGGAAGTTGCTGTGACATACTATCAGGTTTGATATCTCTGAAAACGAAAAAAACGAAAAACATTCATCATTTAGTGTGTGTCTGACGCCAGTGCTGATGTGGTAATTCTTCGGGCTCCACTTTTTCCATGGAAAACGAGTTCGCTGCAATCATTCGCTCGCTTGCTAGCTTTGAAGAAAAAAGACGACAAAATGGATTCGAATGATGCGGACTACAAAGTTGATGCCAAAGCGACTCTTCGTTGGCTGGAACACAAAAAGCGGGAACGTTGTGGAATGCATACCACTATGATGATTTACGTCACTAGGAAGTGGATGACTTTTGCATCGCTACTTCTCCTACATTTGTTGGCTGTAAAACACACCGGACGGTAAGATTTTCCAATAAGCAGTCGGTCATAACTTATATATTCCAGCAAATCGGAGATGTTGTCAACGAGTTCACCATGCGATGCATTCTTCCACAGAATTTCGTCAATTCCAAGGTGTTCCTATTCCTCTATTAGTGGTACATACTGGCTATGCTTGTCAGTATTTTCTCTGCAGTCCAATTTACGGCTATGCTCTTCCTTCCAAGATACCAACCGATACGCAACAAAGTCCCTTCTTCCTACTCTCGAATTTTTCGTTGAAGAAGCAGAAAGGGAACATCGCACTGTGGTTCATGACCATAGCGATCGTCTGGATCATTTTGTCGATTACATGAGAAACGATCCGATGCTTCCTAAACTCGCTCTATGAAATAGTGTTGCCGGGGAAGCGAAACAGGAGAAGCCATATGGGAAGAAGTTGGACCGACTGCCCGATGATCGAAATGATTACGAAAAAGATCATGATTATGCTACGAAGTTAGTTCTTAGATACAAAGACTTTTTGTTCTCATCCGATATTCATTTTATCAATTTTCAGAGGCAATTTCAAAAAAGAGGGAAAAGTATACTGGGGATTCGAGGTTTCAAAAAGACCCCCAACATTGATAGAACCCTTGTTATCATGCCAATCATCATGCCAATCACACAAGGTCCATTGAAAAATCCACTTGTTCACACTCATATAACTGGTTGTGCAGTTATCAGATATGTAAGTGACTTTGATCCATCGAATGTATATAATTGTTTTCAGCTATTGATGACTCACTACCTCCCAGTAAGCCGAGTAGCAATGTCAACAACTGTCAAGCAAGACGCATGTGATCTGCCAATTATGTCAACTGGTGGTTTCTTTTTGTAACATTGGTTTCGTTGTGCCCTCAGCAGTTTACTACACATTCGTTTTAGTGATTCCTCGTTACCGACGATACAAAATCAGTACAGGTGATTCTGACCACGTTGTTCTAAATAATCACAAGCCGGTTACAGAACGAAGAGTACTTTACGGAAACTTAATACACGCATTACCGGCGATTTGATCCGGCGATTTGGGAAACATCGAGCGTCCCAAACCTCAGTCGTTGCTATCAACATACCACACTCGTCTCGTTTTCGACTGTGATTCTCTTCCTGCTCGCCCCATTTCTGATAGCTCAGATTTTCTTCCTCCGTCTCAACCCGATTCCATGGACGAGGCAACTTCAAGTGAAAGTTGGACTCGCGTGTATACTGATCGCTGATTCTTTATCAATGCTTGCTGTTCCAATCTATGAAACACTGTTGCACGGACTTCCTTACCCAGTCGAATTCGTTTATCCAATTACATTGTGTCTGGCTATGGTGAGTTTTGCGGAAATTCGAGATTTCACAACTAACATTTCCTCTCATTTCAGATCGTCCTGACCAATGGGTGGATTATCCCAAATGCGTGAAATATGATCATTCGGAAATGGCAAATCGCTCAAATGTACTACAAGGATGAAGAGACGGTGAACGAAGTGCTTAATGGAATAAAAGTTATCAAGTTGTATGCTTGGGAGCCTCCAATAAAGAAAGTGATCGAAGGAGAGAAGGAACTGAACTACATCAAGAAAGCAGCATTCTTACGTACATTCTCTGACATGCTGAATTGTGCACCGCCCTTCCTTGTTGCTGTTTCAACATTCGTCACCTTCATCTACATCGAGCCAAAAAAATGTACTGACTCCAGAGAAAGCTTTTGTATCACTGACACTTCTCAATCAACTGCAATATCCCATGTCACAAGTTGCTGAACTGTTAACTCAAACGGTTCAAGTTATTGTTTCAAACAAGAGGCTGAAGGAATTCTTGATGTCAGAAGAACTCAGTGAGAACTCTATCGATCATAGTAGACGCGATAGTGAGTTGATAAATTCTGTTGTATCATAATTGGAACAATTTTACAGACGCCGATGTCATTAGTGTCAAAAACGCAACTCTTTCCTGGGAATCCGCGGACCCTGTTCCAAGTCTTCATAACATCAGCTTCTCGGTGAATCGGGGAGAATTGGTGACAATTGTTGGACGTGTCGGCTCCGGAAAAAGTTCATTGTTGCAAGCGTTGATGGGAGAAATGGAGAAACTTAATGGTTCGATTTCAATTCATGGACGCCTCTGTTATGTACCACAGCAACCATGGATTCAGCATAACACAGTCCGTCAGAACATTACTTTTGGAAGGCAGTTCAATGACTAATTCTACCAGCGTGTATTGGATGCGTGTGCTCTTCAAGTCGATTTTCTCATTCTTCCACACGGAGATGGTACCGAAATCGGAGAGAAAGGAATAAACTTCTGGTTATCAATGAGCTCTCATATCTCGAACAGTCGAACCTAATAATTGTGATGAACGATGGACGTATTGAGTATCAAGAAACGTATAATGAACTGATGCAACAAGGAGCTTTCGAACAGTTGTTAATGGAGTGCGCGAAGGAAGAAAAGGAGAGGAGAGCTACCGAAAGATCGCAGGATGACAATGACGAAAGTTCGGAACCTAGAGGACGTACGTTTGGAATTCTTGAGTCCCATAAAAATGGTTCTTTTTACAGTAGTGGTGAATGATGATTCTTATTTCGAGTATGAAGACGACTTCTCCAATCCTAGACCATGTATTAGGCGTCAGTCAGATGTCTACTGTCTCGGGAATAATCAATCGCCGGAAAATGAGTACTTCCTTAGCTGAGCAGAACCGCCCACGCCCGTCAATCAAATCCCGTACCCAAGCAGTGACTTCTGCGAACGCCAATACTTGCCAACTGACCGGAACAGAAAGAGTGGAAACTGGAAGAGTCAAAATGAGCACTTATTAAAAGTATTTTGGTGCAATGGGTGTTCCAATTGCAGTCACATTCGTACTTGGAATGACTCTCAGTACGCTCGTATCAATGGGAAGAAATCTGTGGCTGACTGATTGGTCAAACGATAATTCTCGCTCAAATGATGACTTGGAAGGAAAAACAATCAGCGTTTGGCTTGGAGTTTATGCCGGCTTTGGATTCTCAGAAAGTAAGAATTCCCTGATATAAACTTTATCCCTTATTCTGATTTTTCAGTTGTCTTGCTCTTCATCGGAATGCTATCATTACTGTATGGTGGTGTCTCTGCATTAAGAAATCTTCATGCTCCATTGATGCGCATCTTGTTCCGTGTGCCGATGTCTTTCTTCGATACAACTCCATTCGGAAGAATCCTGAATCGCATAGGAAAAGATATTGAAACGGTTGATGCTCTGCTCCCATTTAATGTTCAATTCTTGCTCGCTCCAAGTCGTCTCGACGCTCATCATTATCATGATTTCGACACCAGTTTTTGGAATCGTCATCGTTCCCTGATGTATATGATGGTCATGCGATACTACATTGCGACATCTCGTCAACTGAGTCGTTTGGAATCCATCCCCGATTCACAGTGATTTGTCAGAATCAATTCAAGGATCAGCTACAGAGCGCTTCTGCAAATTGTCGGAAACCAAAGTTCAGTGCCGTTATCTTAACGATGTCGCAAATTGTTGGCTGTCTGTTCGTTTAGAGCTTATCGGAAATTGCATTGTACTCTTCTCCGCACTGTTTGCTGCTCTAACCCGGTCAACAACTACTTCTGGAGTCATCGGATTGTCAGTATCGTACGCCTTGAACATCACCACAGTGCTCAACTTTGCGGTGCGACAAATTACAAAACTGGAGACCAACATTGTCTCGGTTGAACGTGTAATGGAGTATGCTGGACTCAATTTAGTCATCAAACAATTGAATGTGGAGATCAAGCAACAAGAAAAATTCGGAATTGTTGGCCGCACAGGTGCTGGAAAGTCTTCAGTCACTCTATCGCTGTTCCGAATCGTCGAAGCCGCTGAAGGCCAAATCACGCTGGATGGTTTGAACTTGGCCGAAATTGGTCTTCACGATTTGAGATCCAACCTGACGATCATCCCACAAGATCCTGTTTTGTTCTCGGGAACATTGCGTTTCAATTTGGATCCTTTCAATCACTACTCAGACGATGATATCTGGAAAAGTTTGGAACACGCCAATCTCAAAGGTTTCGCTGTTGGACACGAAGAAAAGCTCGACTACACTATAACCGAAGGCGGAGACAACATGAGGTACTTTCCATATTTAGACAAATTCAAAAAAACAAGTTTCAGTGTTGGACAACGTCAACTGGTCTGTCTTGCTCGTGCACTTCTTCGCAAGACTAGAGTTCTCATTCTGGACGAGGCGACTGCTGCGGTTGACGTCTCCGCTGATGCTAGGTGAGGTCTAATTGAGATGCAATTTAAAAAACTTTTTGGAAATATGAATTTCAATAAATAAAAATGTGTGTTAATTTTAAATCTGTAAAAATGAGTGTAGATGCCAGAGATCACCAGGAAACAGGAGAAGGAACAGATTTGGTGCACAAGTGGAGACATATTAGTGAGATATTAGCGTTTCAAAAATGAGGGGAAACGATCCATTTGGATCCCTAGAATTTTGTAATCATTACGTCAAGATGCTCAATGGACCGAACAACGCCGGAACTGATATTTGTTGCTTGTTTTAATAATAAAATCCCCTATTTTGTTACCCACCTATGATTCTAGAAGGAATTTTCGATGAAATCTCATCGCTTACATTGACATTCGTGAGAAAGTGAATACAAAAGGAGGAAATCGGATGTGATTACAATTAAATACGCTTTCGAGAGCTCACTTGTTGTTTCAACTATGAATATAATTGGGAAGGAGAAGGAGGAGAAATCGCCAGTTGATAACGGTTTGCTAGGAATCAAAGAAAGACATTCAATGACGATAAATCGATATGAATAAAGAATCTGAATCTGAATCTCATCGAGTGGCGATGTATACTCATGGAAACTGGTTGTTCGAGGCTCGTCATGCACAACAATACTTCCAAGATGCTACTATGAATGTCGGAGACGTGATAAGATGCCAACACAGAAGTCGGATGATTAGGATTTTGTATTTCGAAGACTTTTTCAATACACACAAGATCGAGACTCGACTGGAAGCCTTCTGAATATAAATTGATGATAATCTAGAAGCACAAATGATACTGAAACTCCAAATATAGCAACGGAAAACCACTAAAATTGCTCTAGAATCCCAAAAATGAGTTTGGAAGCTGATTGCTCTCCACTTATGGAACATTTATAAGCTCATCTTTGAGATTCTAGAGCTTTTCCGTTGCAATATTTGGTTTCGACACACATTTTTTTATCTGAAAATTCTCTTTCCAAACAGTTTCCTATGCGTCTTCTGTTCCAGAAGGCACTCTAAACTAATTTCTTTCTTTTTCCAGAGATGCCGACGACAACGACTACGACAACAACTGATGGATGATGGCGGGGCGGCAGCGGAGGATTGTGGAGGACGATGGATGGAGAGGAGGATGGCGAGGAGGAGTCGTAGAAGAGGAAGAAGAGGTGGCCGTGTTGTGGAGGTATGTATTATGTTGCTTTGATAGGAAAAATGATAAAAATGCTCCCCCCCCCCCCCCCCCCCTTCCTCCATTTCTAGTAGTCTATATTCTACTTGTGTCTATGCTAGCTTCTTCTTCCGTTCCATTAGAAAACACTTTTTGGCTCTTGGAGCATGTTCTTTATATTGTAGTTGGCTTATTCCGATTCTTCTCCTTCGTAGCTTTTCTTGACAGCCAGGTTTCTGGCTTAGGTTAGTATCTCGTGTGCATGTATTCAATGATGAAGAACGACGGATGGAAGCAATATGGATGGAGTTTTTTATTATTTTTTCAATATGGATGGAGGAAATGTGTGGTAAGTGAACAAGAAACAAACGGAACGGAGTGAGTGGAACAAATATACCTGTGGATGGGAGAGGAAGAAGGAGAATGGGGACCGGAACACGACTTCTTCAAAGAAGAAGAACGAGAATGGAAACGAATGGGAACGGGAGATTACGACGATTTGAAGAATCGAAGGAGAGGGGGAAAGAAAACGAAGAAAGTCTAGTCGGCCATCTCGTCGATTTCCTCCGGGAATCGCTGAAGAAAGTAGGTGAGAAGACCGGTTTCGGCGCGACCGAGAGCCTGGGCGTCGATAAGCACATCGAAGATTTCTTCTGAAAAATAGAAAAATTAGTAAATTTGCACTCGAAAACTCCAAATATTAGAGCTATCGGCTTGATTTTTCTCCACTTTTGCTCTTTCTGACAATTGTAACTCACCCAGTGTAGTCTGATGGCATCTCAATCTTTTGACCAACTCGTTCGCATCCCTGGCGAAGGTAGATGATCCCCTGGCATCGAAGATGAGCGGCCGGTTGGCAAATGTGCACGCCATCAACATCATCAAAACTGCAAAATTGTGTTTAGCAATTGAGAAATGTTGGGTACGAAAATCTTCTTACACAAGACTTCTCGATTCGTCTTGGAGGAATTTCCTACGCGACCGCAGAGGACTGGAATTACCGCGAAGCTCTCGGATTGAGCGTCTGCGGCGATGGCCAATCGCGGGAAATCGTCCTCCACGAATTCCAGTTGCCGTCCAATTTGGAGATGTGGATGCGGAGTGAGAGCAACGAGCAAGTGTTCCGTGCAGATACGGTGGAACTGATCTCGGCACATATCGGATGGACGCTCCTCTGGTTGTGCTTGGAGTGGAATCCCCGTTACCACACTCTCTGAAATTGCATTGAGTTGAGAAAGGAATGCATTGAGTTGAGAAAGGGATCAGAAAAATCACTCACTAAACTTCTCGACTCCACAAATTTGCATGGCTCCGATTACCGAAATGACTTCCAGATCTTCGAGGGGTTCCTTGCGAAGCTCAGCAGCAATCAGGAGCTCGGGTGTTCCGGATACTACTTCATCTTCCTAGAAAATAGGAATAATTAATTATAGAATACAATAAAATGAGCACAAAGGTTCTGTTCGAACTTCAAATTTTGATACATCTCCAGTCTCATTAGATTCTTCTGATAATTCTCCAGAAATAATATGAAAGAAAACCCCCATTAAAACTAGTTCTTACTTCGAGTGGATCAGTGCTAACTTGCCAGTACTTCTGGCAAAGTTTTTGACTGGTTCCGATGATCCTCGACACAACTCCTGCCTCATTGGCATCCACAGATTCGTAAACTTCTGCTTTGGCGACTTTCCGATCCTTTCTGTCTTCGTACAAGTCTCAGAACTCTTCCCAAGTTGAGTGAACACGTCGGAATGAGACTGGCGCTGGATCACATCTGCGAACTGTGTAGATGTATTGCAGGACCATGCGCAGTTTGCCCAATCCAACTTTGTTCCGTGACAGCATGAACCTGAAATTAGTCTCCCTTATCTCTAGTTCCCTTTAAAATTAAGAAAATCCCACTTCTTGAATCCTTGCGTTTGTTCGCCCAGTACTCTCTCGGCGATGTATCGGACGACGTCTTGGCGACAGAGCGTCACCGAGGTGACGTTGCCTTGGAGAAGGGGGACTGGAGACGGGAACCGACGCATTTGCGAAGCAAGGCGAGCTACTGCGAAAAAGAGCTCCATGAGCATGTTGTCGTTTCCGAACTCTTGTCTCAATTGCTTGCTCAGGACTTGCAATCCTTTGCATCGCGATGTATCCATTCCGTTCATCGGGCGCATCATTCTCTGAAAATTGATTGTTTCGAAGAGTCTTGTTTTGAAAATTCTCTAGATTCAAAATTGACGAAATGCACGTTCTTGAATTGAAATAATAACTCACACATGTGAATCTCAATGCGCCGGTTTGCCTCCAAGTTTGCGCTCCTACAAGATCGTCCAAGAAGCGTTTGAGAGATCTGACGCGTTTTCGATATCTCCTGTTTTGTTGGCCGTTGTGCAGAATCCTTCTCCACGAATTCTGCTCCAGGGATTGCTGTGGGGGGAAGGGAACGGGGACAACTGGGACGGGCATTCCATTGAGGCGAACCAGACATACGTCTTGTTGAGGGTCGTGGTCGATGTCATTGAAATTCGGCTGGAAGTTCAGCCGTTCCTCATTTGCGTCTCCAAAGTGTTCTTGATGGAAATCTCGAACATGTTCCAAAATCTTCGAGAGGAAGGTACCCTGACGAGGGTTGCGACGAGCGCGAACAACGACATCTTCTGGAGCTCCACCGAACACGTCATCATCAAGCGGATCATCAAGATCTACTGGAACATCTGGAGATCGTTGCCGTGGTGGAGTGTCGAAGTCGAAATCGAGCTCCGGAGCTGCTCCTTGTGGTGATGGTCGTGGAGTCTGTAAATTAGATGAAAAACTTATTTTTGCTTCTTTCGAAACATGTTTCGACTCTTGGATTATTAATGTTTTGGACCATCTTTCGTTTTAACATTTCCTATTCTCGCTCTGAAATTCTTCGAACTTAGAATTGCGCCTGATATCCTAACTTCTCTTCTCCTTTCTCTCTATCATCTGTCTCGCACCCTTTCCCTTTCGCTTTGTTCCCTTCCAGCCCATTACTCTAATATGAGCACAAAAGCTCTCTTCGAACTCAAATTTTGAAATATCTCCAGCCTTATAGATTTTTCTGACAAGTCTCCATCATTTTCGTATAAGCTCCGCCCACTTTCTCTGTGCTCATTACGAACTGCGCCCTCCGATACCGTAGTCAATTTTAAGGGTTTCATAGCGGTTTTTGAGCTTTTCCATTGTGATGTTCATGGTGTACATGTACTATTTTTCATCGTATTCCCTCTTCGCTTCTTCCAGAATACAGAAATGCCTTCTGATGCACAGAGATAACTAGGAGCTCTTATTGATACATGTATTTCATATTTAATAGTATTCCTTATTCCATATCGCTTCTTCGCCGAATCTTTATTAGGTATTCGTTTAATTTCGACAGTCGAGAGGAAAGCTGATTCAAATATCAGCGGTGCACCTGTCAGTACTTTTTCCGAAGGATACTTATCATATTCAATTTCTCTTCATCGATATTTTCCCTTTTTTATCACTTCTAGGGACTTCAGACAAAATCAGAAACTCGACATTCATCCAATCGGTAATCCATAATAATAAGCCCTTATTTCCAGACTCGCTACAGAGCCTTCGATCTGAAAAATAAAAAAGAGTCATGAGATCCATATATCCATTAGAATTCGCCATTCTCGATGTGATACGTCTCTATTCACTCGCTTCTTCAGTTTTCCTATTCTCATTTCAATAACTCTTCCTTTCGCATCTTCTTCATTCAGATCCTTCGTCTCTAATTCAAGAATAGCTCATTCATTAACTTTTGCCAGTGACAGTATCATAACAATCAACTGCTTCTCAACCAGATTTTAAGAGCATTATTGTGAATTTCGGATCATCTTCGACGTTGGAAGCATTTTGAATTCTTCGAAATAGCTCATCGTAAATCCGTATAATCTCGTATTCCTCAACAATCTCGCACGATTCTCGATTAAGGCTATGGGATTCCGCCGATAACTACTATCCTCCTTGAACTCATAAAATGACGATATTCCTTCTCGATTCCCTCAAATACAGTGTTAGAAAGTTGCCATTAAGTTCTCACTTCAGTCAGTTTTAATTCCAACTCCCCGCGCGCTCTCTATCTCCTCTCTTTCTCTCTAGCTCTCTCGCAAATAGTCAAAACTCAAAAGATGGTCCATTTTTTCGATTTTCATGAGTGTTTTTATATCTAAGAGCTACTCACTTGTGCGGCAAGCACCGGAATGCCTCGCACTGATCCTTCCTCCTTCGCTTCATTTTCCGCCTTCTCCTTTTCCTCCTTTTCCTTCTGAAGCTTCTTCAACTTCTCCTCCACTATTGCCTTCTCTCTCTCTCTTCAACTGTCTGTTTTGCGCCTGCCACTTTGACTCCTTAGCGCGTGTTGCAAGATCGCTGTCTGAAGAGCGACGATCTTTCGCAGCCGGACTAGCCATCGCAGACGAGGACTCAAACACGACTCGCTGTCTTTTCGAAGATGTCGATGGTCGTTCTGGCGAGGCATCTCCACTTGCGGACAGTCGTTGAAACCTCAGCGTCTGAATAATGATATTTTCTAGGCCCTCTCATCCTTATTTTTGGCTCTTTTGGCTATGATTTCTCTCTAAATTTTTCTAAAAATTCGACATCCGGAAATCCGGACACACAGACGTTCAAAATTCCCGATTTTTCACAAAATTAGACAATCAGAAAACTCTATTTTTTGTAGGTTTTGAATATTTCCAAAGCCCAATTTCAATTTTTTTCAGATCTCAACGACTAACTTCCGTCTGAACCTCTTGGTCATGGCTCGCCACTACCGCTTGGACCTCCATATCTTCAGTGGCCACCGTGGATTGGTTGAACTGCACAACCGGAACTCCGTTGATGTTGATGGTGACAGTCTCGTCGCGGATGTTGAAGTTGACTGGTGCTCCGGACATGTTGAATCCTGCAAAAATGGATCATCAATCAATAAGGAGGATATCTGGAAAAACAGGTTAGTGACAAAAACTTACTTGATATATGTATTGCTCTTGCAATTTACACAGTTTACCCTGAAAAATGGGCGGGATTACGGTAATTAGGGGGGACCCCTTAGGGAGTTGGTAGAGATATCAAACGGTTTAGAACCGAGAAAGTTTGAGCATGAGTATGAAAATTGAGATACATATATAATACAGTATTCATGAGAAAATAGGGAGGCGGGGGTGCACATTTTGAAAAACCAGAAAAATTAGGGTTACTGTAGGTCGAAAAACACTAAAAGTTTTAAAAGGGGGCGGGGCTTTAGCTCAATGGACAGGGATATTCGAAATTTGGCGATGACGACGCCTTCTGGAGCCCGACGATGATGATGACGTCTTCTGGATTGAAGAGGAGATGTTCGAAGGAAACCTGAAAGAATGTGCTCCATGTTATGTGCTCTCTGATGCTCCACACAATCTCAACATCTCATATGATTGCAAGTTAGTTCCTTTTTTTCCCATATCATTCTAGTTCTTTGCGTCTAACTGTCTCGCTCTCTCTCGCTGCGCTTTCATTATTCTCATTTCAAACCAATAGAATTTGAGAAAAACTTTATTAAAATTCAGTATTTATTATCATAGAAAAATAGAAAAAAATCAACATTTAAAATTAATATTTCGATGAAAAATTGCTCCAAAATCCTCGATTGGTGTGCTCCGATTGATCGATTTTTGTCCGGAATCGAAAAATTGTGAGAAATCCCATATTCTAGGGGGGCGGGGACCCGGTGGTTACTACTGATGAGGCTGCGCCACCGGGATTAGGGTCTTCTAGTTATAACTATCAACATATACTCTTGTCAACTCTAGTAAGAGCAGCCGAAAGTTGGCAAGTTCAGTTTAGAACATCCAATGGTGCTCTTACGTTCAACAAGTGTCGACGATTGTGGAGGAAATGGGGAGTGTTTCTTCTTCTTCAATCCCTATCTTGATATTCTAAATAACCCATGATTTTCCAGGTATTCGAATTGGGAACAAAGCCACCGAGAAGTCTTCCAATCGAACTGGCGATGAGGGCGAAGATCACTGCTTGGAGCACGTGTCGAAGATGAAGAGCAGAAGACGTTGGATTCAGCTGGCATGGAAACGTCCGAAGATCGTGGTCAGAAGAAGTGTGGTTGATATCCGACGACGACGATGATGATTGTAAGTTCCATTTTTTTCAAATTTCCATGAGTTTTCCCCCTATTTCTTCTCGAAGAAGTACTCTGAGTGGTTACTACTGATGATGGCTGCGCCACTCGGGGAGAGGGGAATTCTCTATTTATCTAGTTATTCTTTTTATTTGAACTCTAGTAAGAGCAGCCGAAAGTTCGCATATGTATAGTTAGCTCATACTATACGCTCAGTCTATCTGAGCGTACTTCTAGTAAGGTTTAGGTCTTTCTATACTTTTCGTCGTAACTATAGGCTAATCTAAACATTCAGGACTTTCAGGGTTTTTCTTAGCCTTTATAGGCTTCTTCTTCTTCCTTTTTTTGTCTTCTCTTTTCTTTTCAATAAATCATATTATAGCCCTTGTGTTCTGTTATGAATTTGCACCGCTTATCTTACAAGTTTTGGGAGGGAAATTGGGAATTTCAGATCAACGATAACACACATATTCCGATGCATAGGAGCGGTCTAAATGTTGACCTCGGCTCCGCTGCCAATAACAAAGCCAATGAGACTTTCGGCATATGGATTTAGGCTCAGTAGAGTCTCGAGAGGATTCAAGAGGATTCGAGAAGCCTATTTTGGCACAGAAGTCAAGAATCGAAATTATCGAAGAGGATCTGCAGAGGATGAAAAGTTCGAGAGATTGGAATTTTCGGGAGCGGCCGACTTGATGAACGATGATGCTTCAGAGGTGCTAAGATGCTCAGTTTTTGGTCTAAAATTGAAATTCGAGAGTCTAAAATTTGGAAAATCTTCGGAGGAGATACAGATCGAGTTGCGAGAGTCCAGCAGATAGATTTTGGTCAAAATTCAAAAATTGGAATTTTCGGAAAAAAAGTGAAGATTGATGACGTTGGCGACTAGGAATCAGCCATTTTTCGATACTTACGATACATTCGACTAGTTAGAGTTCCGATTTAGACGCTTTCAGAGATTTTTAGAAAAAAATTCAAAATTCTGCGAAATCTGCCAGTGTCTAGTTTAGAAGAAAAATGGACTAGAAATGCAGGCTGCCGAAGATTTTCAGGACTTCTGGTTACTTGAGAACCGTCAGAAAAGATCGAAATCCGGCGAAAAATTGAGCAAAATTGGCTGAGAATCCTAGCTAGAAGACATGATGAAGGAGTTGACGACGATTCGGAGTCGGAAGAAATCAATGAAGATCAAAAATCGGCGATGTTTTCCCTTGACCTATTTTGAAGAAAAAATAAGATTCCTGGCTTAGTTTCCAGACGTTTTTCTCTAAAATCGCAATAGAAATTGCCTAGCTTTCGAGATCTCTAGGTGAATTTTCAGCCGGGAAATTGAGGTTTCGAAGTGTAGGCATCATTTCTCCGTTATTCACGAAATTCGAACCATTCGAGCAAAGTTTGACGATTATCCTAGATATCAGATGGAACTTTCGGTCCAAAATTCCGAATTTTCCTCCAGATTAGGGTATCTCGAAGGAGCATCGATGTTGAATCTATCACCACGAATTTTGAAATTCCGACGTCTTTTGAGCAGAAACAGAGGCAGCTAGAGACTTTCTAGAACAAGAGAAGCTTAAAAATCCCAGATGTCTTTTCTGAAATCTTTAGAAATTCTAAAGATTTCCGTTTGTTATTTAGAAATTTGATAATAAAGTCATCCGGGGACGGGCAAAAGAAGGTTTGTTACTGAAGCGAAACTGCTAAAAATGCTACATAACAAACCTTTCTTGCCTATCCCCGAATAACACAGTGCAACAACAATAAGAAAGAAAAACATTTGGAAAACAAGACATATCTACAGTATGAACTGCACAAGACATGGCTATATGGCGCCCTAAGCGCCCCCCGACACTGTTTTGCTTGTTTCACCTGTCTTCCAAACACTTGTTATCTCCTAAATTTTACATTATTATTTGTGTGTCGGGGGATTTTTTTTGCGGGATTCTAGAAAACCCCATTTTTTGTGATGTAGCTGTCGTTGAAGTTGTGCTTTGTAGTACAGTACCAAGACGGGAGAGGGAGACCAGTGGGGGTCATCAGCAAGGCAAGGGACACGGCTTCGTCTGAAATTTTGTGTTAGAGTGGGTGCAAATTGATGATTTTTGTGGAGGGTTAGTTAGAAGATCTTTATACAAACTCGAAAGGAGTCGGTTAAAAAAAATAGATTTATTATTTACTGAGAAAAAAATATATTACATGAAATGGGTTAGTAGAAAAAAAAATGTTACATAAAAAAGGGGTGCAATAAAAGACAGTATACAAGAAAAAATGGGATTGGGGCCATCATGGTACATTGAAAAGGGGGTCCGAGGATGAAAGATCCGGATAAGAGAGAGAGAGAGAGAAAAAAATCTATTAAAAAAACATGATTATAAACAGAAGACGGATAACATTTTTCAAACATTTAGCAGCAATAATTTCAAGGAATCCGACCAAAAATCTACACAGTTTTTCAAGAAAATCGCTTCAAAACCTCCAAATATGGCTCAAAAATCAGCAAAAACCTATTGACTTTTCGAAAAAGGGGAGGAGTCGGTCTCCATTTTTTTCATTTCAGCAGCAATTTTAGTGCTATTTTCCAGCTGTAACAGCTTGAAACTCCCAAAGACTGACTCCTAAATATTAGAAAAGCTCAGAAATTGAATTTCCAAAAAAGTGGGCGGAGTCGGGCCCCCTATCATTCGAGTTTTTGGGAAATCAAAGATTTCTGGTCGGACACCTTAAACATGCTTACAAATAGGGGACAAAACGGACAAAAAAAGTACTCAACACACATCAAAAGTTCGAACTTCGAGAAGATTCTAGAGACGTTCTCGCCGTCTAAGCATCTGCTCAAAGCTCCAAAAGTAAGTAAAACAACTGGAGAAAACGGCACAACTCACCTTTACATTTTTTACATCAAGCTCTTTGAGCTTTAGAAGATCCGAAATGAGCAGCAAGTTTGGGAAGCTTCTCTCCGACAAGGTCTCGTAGAACTTTCTGATCGGCGACGGCTCCGATTTGTGAACTAGTGTAGTATCCTTCTGGTTGAAGATGTTCGACACAAGCAAACCAGAATGCATCATGTTTGTCCAAATGAAGAAGTGCGATTGCTGCAAGTCGATTGAGACCTTGACAGTAGCCGACGTGAGCATTGTGATATCGGAAGGTGTAGAGGACATTTCGAAGTTTCCCGATATTCGCAGAATCCGGCTCGTCGAAGAGCTTGTTTGTTGGAAGTGTTCGAGCAAGATAAGATATCGATCTGGAAGTATTCTATATTTTAAAAAGCTGAATCTATATTCTATATTTTACCTGTTTTATGGCAGCATCATAAATACCATCTTACTTCTTTGTAGTCGCTTTCTTGCACTTATTTCGATAGTATCCATTCCCCAATTCTGCTTGCTTATCCTTAACCCAATTCCACACACGACCTCTTTGAGCAGGTGGCACTCCAGTACGTATCAAAGTCTTCAAATCAGGAGATGACATGATTCCAATCGATCGAGATACCGTATTATTCACAAGGAATGCATCCCAAGATTGCAACCATTTCATGTACTCTTCCGATTGCTCCAACTTCGTTGCTTCCACTATATCTGTTGATGTTTCATGATGATGCAGTATCTAGAAGGTCTTCGCTGGTAGTGAAGTTGTCCTTTGTGTAGAATCCGAGTTGATAAGTTAAGTTTTGTTGCATTTCTCGTGGTGTTCTTGCAGATTCTTCGAGAAGTTCTTTCAGAACTCTACGCTCAATTACTGAAAATTTGAAATGAATTATGAACGAGACATATTGCAAGTAGCTCACTTCTTCCCGGCTTGTCAGGGGATTTGAAATGATTCAAGGTTTCCACAGATTGAATGATTGCATGAAGCTGGATGATTTCAGCGTTCAAGAACTGATTTTGAGTACGGTACCCTTCTAAGTTCTGCAACATCTCGAAATTTTTCTTCATCAAGAACTCTGAAAATGTTTTACTTTCTTGAAGGAGATGATTCACTTTCCAACAAACCTTCGAGTTTTTTCTTCAAAGTGAACCGAAGACACATCTACAAGTACGAAACTGTCGAATTTCTGTCAGTCATGGAGACAAGTACTTCATCACGATTCTCTTCTTCGCACATTCGGAGAATCACTTCTTCCTTTGTTCTTAATGATTCTCTAAACGCTTGATTGTTGCAGATCTTTGATAGTATCCTCCAACTTCATACTCTGATCTTCAAGATTACGCGCTCGTCGTGCATTCATGCTATTCGTAATGTGCAATTCCGTGACTTCTCGTTCCTTTTCGAGCAAGTATTCTCGCATCTCCTCGTTGTTGTCTCCCATATCTTCGATTCTCTTTCTGTAAAAAAAACATTTTCCACATTGCATGCGTATTGTTTCTCTTACAATGCTTCATTATTCCGTTGTGCCAAAAGAAGAGCAGCTCTGAGCGAATCCACGACTTCTTCAAGACTTGCGACCTTGTCAGACAATTCAATCACTTTTTCTTCAAGTGGGAGATCCGAAGAAGACACTGTTCCTTTCTACAATTTTGTAATTATTATTCACTCAGTATTTCATCACCTACCCTACTGATGGATATTGGCTCATCTACAGTATTCTGCCGACTGCCTCTCCAACTTGAGAAATTCCTCCGAATGGCACGGAATGGTGCTTCGATACTTTGATTAGCGAGCCGTTTCAGAACAGTTTTCGGACTTTCTATTGTTTTCGGCATTTGGAGAGATCTTTCATTGAGTTGCCCGTTTGGATTCAAGTAACACTCGCTTGCAGAATTTTCTGTTAGGGTTTTGGGCTCTTCGGCCTCTTCTACCACGGAATTAACTTCTTCCGTAATACTTTCACTACAAACTGAACTATCTGCTGAAGATTCGGATCATCGATAAACTGAGTTCTCTTTTTTGGTTTTGGACTTCTAGGGGGAGGCACTGGAGTTGGAGTTGAGCATTCTTCGAAAACTGCAGTTGAGTTCCGTCCTGTTAAAGAAGATATATCGAGACTTGAATCGGATTTAAACTTCGCAGTCCTCCAGCTTCTTTTCCTAGTGTTCTGAAGAGCTCTCATCCATTCGTTCCGTTGCTTATCCGAGCTACATTCTAGTACAATTACTTCATTGTTTGAGCTAAAAGTATTGCACGTTTGAATCAGATAATCCTTTCTATCAAACCCACTGAATTTCAAATCGACCATTTTCTTTTGGATCATATGTGAATGCTGCACCACTCAACGAGACTCTTCCTATGCATTTGATGTCATCTGAATCTTTGTACCAATAGAGGTAAGGAGACGAGTCACACAGAGCGAACCAATAGCGACGACGAGTTATCAGGCCGATGGTGCGAACTTCGATCTGAAATTTATCGATGTACATGAATCGATCAGATACGTCGAAAATCCAGAACTAACTCAATGTAAGTATCCACAAATTGCAGAAGTTCTGAGTTCACGAGCTGGCGGACTGATAGCCCCCGTCGCAGACATTCACACGATATGAAATTCTGGAAAGGGGAATATTAGAATATGCAAAAAGAAAACAGATTCTCTAGTATTTGCATCGTATGTTCAACGACTCATCGCAACGACAAACTGGTTTTTTTCGACCACCAAGAGGCAAGAGGGCAGTGAACGGGGAGAGAACGTATCAAATGTTTATGAATATTGGTTAGAAGTGGAATAATATAAAACATGGAAGTGAGTAGAAGTGAGATAGTAATTATAACTACAGTTGATTGGTTATTGGTAATGATTCTGAAGTTTTCCTTGAGTATCGATCTGATGATGATGGGCTACATGATGGCTGAAAAGAAACGATAATCGCAATTCATTAATGTGAAAACTTACAGAAGATTGTGAAATGAGAGGAGTTGAGAAAGAGTCACCATCAGCCATCTTGTCTTTTTTGAAATTGCCTCTGAAAATTGATAAAATGAATATCGGATGAGAACAAAAAGTCTTTGTATATAAGAACTAACTTCGTAGCATAATCATGATCTTTTTCGCACTCATTGCGATCATCGGGCAGTTCGTAGACGAATCGGGAGTTTCTGGAAGAACCAGACAAGTAATCGGTTGTCCAAACATCATGTTCGAGGTGACCAAAAATCCGAAACAAAGGAGAATTTGGATTGTTGTTGTAGGAACGATCCGTTCGGCACCATTATCTTGGCCATGGCGGACGGTGTTTGGTCTCTTGGTGACCTCCTTCTTCTTTCCAGCGGCACTGGATTCTGGGCGGTACTTGTCCAGAAGCTTGGAAGCGTGTCTAGCTGAAAGTAGAATTTATGGATAAAAGATTCTTTAGGTGTCATCAAAGTGAATGCGTCAGTGCAAAACACAATGTTTCTACATCACTCTGATAAGGAATTAGCTATACCAACCGGACTGGCTATCAAGGGCGGTTCTGAATTGGTTGGTGGGATCTTCAGACGCTTCTGGAGAATGGCGGATTGGCGTTGGAGACGGATGTACTTTGGTCATTTGACGAAGCGGGTGACATCTCTCTTTGGCTGGATATCCTGCAAAATGGAATTCAAATTGGCATTGAGTACAGAAGGCTCCGAAACGTTTCGCATCGATTTTCGCACCATTGTCGTCTTAAACTTCTTCAAAATGTGCGGAAAGGTGTTGAAAATGAGTATGAAGTGCAACCAAAACACATGAACTGTTTAGAAGTGACAACACAATCCTTCTTTTTTGATGATTATTCCTCTTTTGGTTACATTTTCATATTAATTACTACACCTTTCCGCTTATTTTGGAATACTTTATATCAAAGAACGACATAAAAGTAGCCGTCTCTCCATGAAACGTTTGTGAAGAAACATACTTGAAGTTGCGTGGTCTCTTCTCAAACAGTGGGTTCTTCACCTCCTTTTGGACCTTGTTCAACTCGATATTATACCTGGAAAAAAACGAAAATTAAGTAGAAATTCACAAAACGAATAATAAGAAAAGAAATTAGAGAGAACGACGATAAGGAAATGATGAAATGAGGTTTAAAAATAAGAGGATTTCTTCGAAATCGATACGAAGTGTTGAAAAATTGAATGAATAAGAGAAGGAGAGAGAGAACGGTAGCAGAGAAAACCAAATGCAATTGACTGCAATCCTTGGAATAGTAATAAACCTAGAAATGACTGTAATACAACAACTATGGTGTTCTTTCTCTTTGAAAAACGGATAAACCAAAGGAGAGGGAAGAGTGGGCGGAGTGAAGCGATGCGCATGCAATGAAAGAGTAACATAGATAAGAAGCATACGAAACGGAGAGAGAACAGAAGAGGATGAGAGTAAACTGATTAGAAAAGGAATTGAATTAGGAATCTAGTCATATAATTCTTATTTGAGTTCTTATTTCCTTTGTGAAACAAGACAGTTAACGATGGAAAGGGCGGAGTGAAGTGATGGTGCATAGGCAGCAGTGGCAAGCGCATAGAATGTAAGAGTAACATTGATAAGAAGCATGCAAAACGGAGAGAGAACGGACAATGACGAAAGTAGGCTCATTATAAGGGGAATTGAATTTGGAATATTGTCATATTAGTTTCATTTGTCTTCTTATATCACTC
Source organism: Caenorhabditis sinica (assembly GCA_963932045.1). Classification (NCBI taxonomy): domain Eukaryota; kingdom Metazoa; phylum Nematoda; class Chromadorea; order Rhabditida; family Rhabditidae; genus Caenorhabditis; species Caenorhabditis sinica. The sequence goes on from OZ009942.1 coordinate 707,240, forward strand.
ATGACATCAAACAGTGATCAATGGAAAGGGCGGAGACAAGCGATGCGCATTGTAAGCGGCGGTACGTGCATTCAATGTTGCTAATGGCAATTTAATGTTTTCTAAAGCAGAAGCGAGGTGAAGGAAAAGGGAACAAACGAAACACTGCAAGAGCTTGTTGAAATTATTGCTACTTGTTGAAATTATTGCTAACGTTAACTAAATACGAAAAACAAGCAAACGATGCATGCGAACGTTTGCATGCGAACAAATCAACAGACGAGTGATAATCAAAGCAACGCATTGGTGGCGAAAGCAGAAGCGAACAAATGGGGGGAAAGAGAGAGAGCAAACGAAAAGAATGCATGAGGACGAAGAATGGAATAAAGCTAGAAACATCTCGTTACTAGGTGGGTGTTCGAAATCAGAAGTGGGCATAATTGCAAAGCAAAATGAGAAGCGAAAACCGCTCAAGCTAGACAAAACAGTTGAATAATCATACGACTAGTGGCGATAATCATTGCAAAGAGATCAAAATTGGCGCTCATGCGAGGGAATAATGATAATCATCACAAGTCATGATATCGACAGCAGAAGCGATGTGTTGGGAAAGAGAACAAAAGAAACACTGCATGTAAAAGAAGAGTAGATGAAGACTTGTTGATATCATTGCATATGTTAACTGAATACAAAAAGCGTGTTTTGAGAGAGATAAAGAGAGACAAGCACACAACAAAAAGTTTGATAATTACGCGTAATGAGGAAAGAAACATTGAATCGCAGAAAGTCATTAGAGAGCAAAACGCTATTGTGACATCAATAGAGAACACGCGTTCACCGTTTCAATGAAAGCAATGGAGTAAAAAAGAGACGGAGGCATTGAACAATGATCTCATAAATTGAGCACACGACCTGTCGAGACACTTGCAAAACGGTGAGATAATGATAAAGGAAGACGATAAGTGAACAAAAGCTATCGAGAAGAGAACTGACAACAGCTAACGTAGAATGACAGGAAAGTTGATCGAAAGAACATTGAAAGTTCATGATCATCGCGTGTGAACGCAGAATAGGTCTAGGCGAACCAGTGACAATCATAGTCTTCCTATATGATGCCTGGCTGGGTATCGACATCATTTTGGCTGGCACGCTTACACCACACGTCTATCTCTCCGATATCTCTCTGTATGACATTCTCAGAAGCACTCCAGCCCTATCCAAAGCCTTAGACTAACTAGTCGACCATGGGCTACATGTCTATATGTATATGTGAATGGCTGTGCATGAATTTCGATTCGAAATTTCGAAAGACATCCTTCTCACCTACAGTAACTTAGAGCCAAGATAAGTTAGGACGGAAGAATGTATATCTATCTGCACATGATGTGAGAAAATAGGAAAAGAGGAGACAGGCCTATACGATGAGTTGCTTCTGTCCTATTTTCTCCTAACTATATGCACCGATATGCTCTATGTCTACAAACCTTCATATGCATATGCGCTGTCTACAAGAGCTAGTGTGAGAGGATGGTCACCGACTGGAAATCTTTATTGGTTCGGATCGCATCATCACACTAGTCTTCTACCTCTACCCTATCACTAGAATGTACGCCTCTTCATCCACTCTCCATGTACTCTGGGCCATAACATACCTCAAGACATCTTGATTGAAATGATCCCTTCTCCTAACACGACTCCAACGACATCTGATCCATCCACTACCACCACGACTTCTCGACTCGGTCACTATCCTCGAAGACAGGAGTACACAAACATTGGCTGACCTCGCTTGTCTATGCATTCCCATTTCTGTCTACTCACATCTACTCCGAGTCATAGATGACACCTCTGCCATCCTTTTTAGCCGGGTCGCCGTATCCTCGGGGGCAACCAGAAGCATAATAATCTACAATGGCTTTCGGAAGAATTCAGTCTATAGACTTCACACTTCTTACTCCCCAATGTAAATTAACTAGCAGAGGACACTAACTCTGCCTAGCCACCAAAGACAACCCAAAAGGCAAGTCGATAGTGTATGTGCCTCTTCTGAGAGGATCTTCCTCTGCTCTCTCCTCCCAACAGCTCGTAATTGAAGCAACTCCTCTAGAGTTGCGTTAATCCTGCAATCTAAAATTCTAGAAAAAGGATAAAAAACAGCAGATTCCGACAATCCAATAACCTGTGACCGAGAATCTCAAAACTTGGTGACTCCGAGAGTCCAAGAGTCCGATATGCTGCGCTGGAAAATTTGGTTTCGAAACGAACAGGTTGCAAAACGTCGTGGTTGCAAAATGACAGGTTGCGAAGTGAACCCGAAGACGTTGGCTGAAGAATCGGAAGATTAGAAGGCGTTGATGGCATCTGGAATTTCAATAATTCTTCTTTTTTTCTCAGCCTGAATTCTTGGATTTTTGATTTACTAATTCCCGAAATCTTGAACTTTTGGACAACAAGCATTTGTTGCAAGCTCAACATCACAGTATATCGCTCCCGTTGGTCTACTCTTCAAAACTTTTCAAATACTCCTCCTAATTGGGGTTACTGTAGAAGTTTCTGAAAACCAAGTTGTGAGATGTGATACCCGGAACCTAAAGCGATTCAATATCACAAGGATAAAAATACAAGTTTGTCTTCGTTACTGTATTTCATCATGAGCAAGAACAGACGTTCGATTTTATTCTGAAGAGTCATGCTTCTCGATCCAAACAGTATGAGTCTCTGGAGGGTCAAAATGTATTCAAGATTCTTTCAATAATCCTTTCATGTCTACAAAACCACAAGGTAACCAAAGAATCATGTTAAGTATTGCAAAGGTCTAAGTTTTTATCTTGTTGTCTATTTGTATGTCTGTTTGGATTTCAGCTTTTCCCTCTCTTTCTTTTTTGTCTCCTTTTCTCCAAAATCAGGTTAGAATTGGAAGATACAGTACCGCTCAAAAGTTCATAAACTTCTGACGTTTTCAGTAGAAGAAGGCCAATTTGGGTGTCTCAGAGTGTGGTTCAAACTTTTTCTTTTTGTTTGAAATTTGGTGTGTGTGTACACATCCACCCTAGAACTCTATTTTTGTAGTTTACAACTTTTTCTTATAACCTCTTCTAAAGATGGTATATTTCGTTATAGTGGCAGGGTCCTAATCTTCTGTTATCAGTGTAATTTCATGGGTTTTTGGGTGTTCTGGATTTCAGGAGGCATACCCTCTTTGAAAACAATCGTGCAAATCAGTGTCAACTACAAAAATATAATTCTAGAGTTGATGTATACACCCACAAAATTTCTGATAAGTCAGACTAGTTTGAATCATTCTCCGAGACTCTCAAAGTTGACACTTGTCATCTGAAAACATCTATAGTTTACAACCTCTTGGGTGGTACTATAAGAAGTCCAAGAACCCCTCACAGAATCGAAACGTTCTTTTCTCAATCAATTTCAAGGCGTCCATCTGTGTGTCTTCTTGCACCTTCTCCGTTCCTAATTCCTCCCGCTCACGATTGTCAGAGTCACGAAGCTTTCAGATTCTCGAAATGTATCCAGGATTTTTCAAATACTCCTTCTATATTTCATGAAGTAATACGATATCATAAGGAAACCGATTTTGATTCCAGCTTCTTCCCAGTTCCAGTTCCCCCTTTCCACTTCCTTTCCCTTTCTCTCCTCCTTCAAAATCAGATTTGAAAGATGCATCAGTAGATCCAAGGACCCCTTTCAGAATCATATTTGTCTTTTCTTCCTCCATTTCAAGGCGTCCATCTGTGTGTCTGTCGTGTTACAGCTGGTATCGGAGAGAGAATAGACATGTGGTGTAAGCGTGCTGGCCAAACTGATGTCGAGATTCCCAGCCAGGCATCATATAGGAAGACTATGATTGTCACTGGTTCGCCTAGACCTATTCTGCACGCGATGAGCATGAACTTTCAATGTTCTTTCGATCAACTTTCCTGTCATTCTACGTTAGCTGTTGTCAGTTTTCTTCTCGATTTCTTTTGTTCTCTTATTGTTTTCCTTTATCATTATCTCACCGTTTTGCAAGTGTCTCGACAGGTGCACTTTCTCAATTTATGGGATCATTGTTCAATGTCTTCGTCTCTTTTTTACTCCATTGCTTTCAGAGAAACGGTGAACGCGTGTTCTCTATTGATGTCACAATAGCGTTTTCCTCTCTAATTACATTCTGCGATTCAATGTTTCTTTCCTCATTAAGCGTAATAAACAAACTTCTTTTTTTGCACTTGTCTCTCTTTATCTCAAAACACGCTTTTTGTATTCAGTTAACGTTAGCAATGATTTCAACAAGTCTTCATCTACTCTTCTTTTACATGCAGTGTTTCTTTTGTTCTCTTTCCCAACACATCGCTTCTGCTGTCGATATCATGACTTGTGATGATTATCATTATTCCCTCGCATGAGCGCCAATTATGATCTCTTTGCAATGATTATCGCCACTAGTCGTATGATTATTCAACTGTTTTGTTTAACTTGAGCGGTTTTCGCTTCTCATTTTGCTTTGCAATTATGCCCACTTCTGATTTCGAACACCCACCTAGTAACGAGATGTTTCTAACTTTATTCCATTCTTCGTCCTCATGCATTCTTTTCGTTTGCTCTCTCTCTCTCTCTCTCTCTTCCCCTATTTGTTCGCTTCTGCTTTCGTCACAAATGCGTTGCGTTTATTATCACTCGTCTGTTGATTTGTTCTCATGCATCGTTTGCTAGTTTTTCGTATTTAGTTAACGTTAGCAATAATTTCAACAAGCCCCCCGTCTACTCTTGCAGTGTTTCGTTTGTTCCCTTTTCTTCACCTCGCTTCTGCTTTAGAAAACATTAAATTGCCATTAGCAACATTGAATGCACGTACCGCCGTTTACAATGTGCATCGCTTGTCTCCGCCCTTTTCATTCACTGTTTGATGTCATGAGTGACATAAGAAAAAAATGAAACTAATATGACAATATTTCAAATTTAGTTCCCTTTCTAATGAGCCTACTCTCGTCTTTTTCGGTTCTTTCTCCGTTTCGAGTGCTTCTTATCAATGTTTCTCTTACATTGAATGCGCTTGCCACTGCTGCCTATGCACCATCACTTCACTCCGCCCTTTCCTCCTTTCCACTGTTAACTGTCTTGTTTCACAAGGGAAATAAGAACTCAAATAAGATTTATATGACTAGTTTCCAAATCCAATTATCCTTCTAATGAGCTTACTCTCGTCTTTTTCTGTTCCATTTTCGTTTCGGATGCTTCTTATATAAGACTATTAGCTTATCTCTGTTACTCTTTCATAGAATGCGCGTACCGCCGCTTACAATGCGCCTCGATTGACTCCGCCCGTTCTTCTCTCTCCTTTCGCTTATCCGTTTTTCAAAGAGAAAGAACACCATAGTTGTTGTATTTCATTCATTTCTAGGTTTATTACTATTCCAAGGATTGCAGTCAATTGCATTTGATTTTCTCTGCTACCGTTCTCTTTCCTTCTCTTATTCACTCAATTTTTCAGCACTTCGTATCGATTTCGAAGAAATCCTCTTATTTTTAAACCTCATTTCAACTCATTTCATCACTTTCTTGTCGTCGTTATTTTCACTTGCTTGTTGTAGTTATTTTCGAATCGACGTTCTCTCTAATTTCCTCTTTTTATATTCCTAGCTCGAACTCTGATAGTTATTGGCCTTTCTTCTTCGGATCTTTGCTCGTTTTTTGGTTCTTTTAGTAATCCGATCCTCTATTTCAGGTAATCATGGTCGCTAAGCCACAGGCCAAGTCTACGAAGAAGGCTCTTCGCAAAGAAGAAGGTGCATCTCAAGTTCAACGTTGAGTGCAAGAACCCAGTTGAGGACGGAATGCTCAGAATCGAGGATCTCGTAAGTATTAAGCTTACCCTATTTATGATCCCTAATAAGCACTGGTTATTTTAATGAAGCTTTCTTCAACGAGAAGATCAAGGTCAATCATTCGCTCGCTAGCTTTGAAGAAAAAGGACGACAAAATGGATTCGAATGATGCGGACTACAAAGTTGATGTCAAAGCGACTCTTCGTTGGCTGGATCACAAAAAGCGGGAACGTTGTGGAATGCATACCACTATGATGATTTACGTCACTATAAAGTGGATGACTTTTGCATCGCTTCTTCTCCAACATAATAGCCAAAATTTATGCTTCTGGAGAGCTTCTGTGTTCATGTAAGGATTTGATTTTGAAAACCATAAACGAATTAATTTACAGATATCCTACGAATTACTAAATGAAGTGTACAAAAACTTGTTGGCTGTAAAACGCACCGGACGGTAAGATTTTCCAATAAGCTATCGGTCATAACTTATATATTTCAGCAAATCGGAAATGTTGTCAACGAATTCACCATGCGATGCATTCTTCCACAGAATTTCGTCAATTGCAAGGTCTTCCTATTCCTCTATTGGTGGTACATACTGGCTATGCTTGTCAGTATTTTCTCTGCAGTTGCGGCTATGCTCTTCCTTCCAAGATACCAACGATACGCAATAAAGTCCCTTCTTCCTACTCTCGAATTTTTCGTTGGTACATACTGCCTATTTGCCAATTATGTCAACGACAAAGCATTCTTATTCCTCTACTGGTGGTTTCTTTTTGTAACATTGGTTTCGTTGTGCTCTCAGCAGTTTACTACACATTCGTTTTAGTGATTCCTCGCTACCGACGATACAAAATCAGTACAGGTGATTCTGACCACGGTGTTCTAAATAATCACAAGCCGGTTTTCAGAACGAAGAGTATTTTACCGAAACTTACTACACGATTTAGCTCCACTCGATTACATGATTCACAATCTCGGGTGAGTCAAAACTTTCCAGTTGTATCCAATACGGTTTTCTTTTTCAGAAACGATGGTTATCTCGTTTGTCAAATGATCCACGACATCAGCCATCACGGATGTTATCGTTTTGCGGAACACATATGGATGTGTTCAATCGTGAATAACGGGAAACTTCCAACTGAAACAAAGCGAAAAGCGGAGATGGACGGAGCCGGTGACCGCTATCGTGGTGAAAAGTCGGATGCTTCGAAGAGGGAGTTCTGTGCATTGTAGTTCTGACAGCGTCTGCTATCCATCGCTTTTATGCAAAGCTTTAAGAAGAGATGTAAGTATCTATGAACGCTGTGAAACGTAAATATTCTGTTCAGACGTTTTCCGTGCTGAATCAAGGAAGATGAAGAGTTTCGTCGTTATCAAACTTGCCACATTCTAACATCTCCTGGACGTCCAATTCGAGCAAGTGTCACTCATCATCTCACTAGAAACACTGTAAGAAATCCTAAAATTTCTTTTCTTCTCAAAGTATATGTCTCCAGATCAGTTACGTCACCGCAGAAGCGACAATTGAACATTGTCGTCGCTATGGGAGCATACACGGATCCTGGAGATAAACACGAAGAGTACACAATTGGAGAAGTTGGACTTTTGGGAAAGTTGTTTGGTGGGACGTGTCAGTGATGCCTGTGTTATGAAAAATCTCCGTCCAGTCGGAGTTTCCAAGGAGAGAAAGATCTCAGCTCAAGCTGATATTGTTCTCGCTGTTACCAGAGATCAAGCTTGGAATGTGGAGACACGAAAACAGCTTCCGAATTCTATAGATTTGAATCAATTCTTCGCTTCCGATGGCAAAAGCTTCCAAAGGATGATGATGTTGAGCCGATTCGGATGATGATGTTGAGCCGATTCCATGAGAACCTGCAGAGCTGGTTTATACCATTAAGGCCTATACATTCGATATTGATATGCTTCTAATTGTTGGATGTGATGTTCTGATTGGAGGAAAGAGCGTTGGTCTGAGAGTTCATATTCTCAAAATGTCCAATTGCGAACGCCAGCACATGCAGATGTGTGAAACAACTAGATGAGAGACTGGTAGATCTTGAGCTTATTCAGACGTATTTCCCACCGAATGAGGTTGATGAAATGGATGCTACTCAAGAGTTGTAAGTATTTTTTATTCAAAGTTTTATTAAGCAATCATTATTTTTCAGCGAAGACTACATTCTCTCTGACTCCTCTGTTCAAAAGTTCATCGGCAAAAAAGAACTACTCAATGAAAAGAGTTTCATTTTTGCTATCAACTGGAAGATTGGCACAATTTTCGTCAGTTTACATCTCCCGCCGCAATGAAAGGAGAACCAATGACCCTATAATGTCTCAGCTGATTCAAGCATCGATACACTTATTGACACGGTTTTCGACACCGATTCGTACTCTTCTGACATTGTTTCCCGCGCCATTCAGGTGAGTGATAGTATTTAAAATATGAATACCAAGCAGTTAATTAATTTCAGATCGTCTCGGATAAGGAGCATTAGGCCAAATTCGTCATAACAATTGGAATGCACTTTCAAAAATCGTTGATAACAATTTGACTTCAGTCGAGTTTAAGCGAAAGTTCCAACAAAAGACAGATCCGATTAAGATTGAATGCTCCCCCAGGAATCACAAAAAACTGCTGTCAGAGAGTAAGTTTTGACATTAAAATCAACTGAATACATTCTGTTTTAGTTTCTGGTGGTCTCTCCTTCGTGCATGTGAAGAACTCGATTTCGCAGCTCGTGGTATCGTTTGTCTTGCCCCAATGCAACTTGCCGGAGATCTCAAAATGTTCTTGGAGACAACAGTACCGAGTTCCTGAATATCATCAGTACTGAGAATATTCCAAAGCCAGAACATGTCGAAGAGAAGAACAGAAAGATTCCAAACAAGTTGTTCGTAGACTTGATAGAAGAGGCTTCCAAATTTGCTGATAGACGTGTTTTTCTGATGGTAACTATTCAAGTGGCAATTTTTCAGTTGAAAATGTCTTTTCAGAACAGAGAAAGGACAAGACTTCAAAGTGCGAAGCATGGAGAACGCATGTGATTACGATTCAGATGGGCGTTTCATCCAAATCAAATCTGCACTCGAAACTCCAATTGTAATGCTGACAATGCAAAACCATTTGGTGATCCATGTTCTCAAGTTTTCGGTGGAAGCTTTGCGCAGAGTCTCGAATCTCGTTTACACTTTGCTCTCACACTACAAGCATTGCTCAACGCAATCACAGAGGTAAATTATTCACACAAAACCTAAATTCTAACGGAAGAAATTACAGCAAAAGAATCGAGCCCCGGAGTACCATCGTTCGGCGATGTGGAGGCGTGTCTATCGGGAATTGAACGAGCAACTTGATCCTCAAAATCGGAGCAAAGATGAGTATTGCTACATGGCTCACATGCGATAACGAAGGACTTGCGATGATGAAACGAGAAGGAGGATATGTTCGCGAAAATGATTTCAATTGGTTCGTTGGTGTGACCACCGAATCTGCTACGGAGGCTTGTTGTGATGAAACAATACAAAGTGTTGCTCCTCATTCTTACATTAGTGAAACTCGTGCTCTCAAACCAGTCATCACATTCTACCCGTGGAATCGCTTATTCTGGAACGGATGTTAAAGGTAGTAATCTGGAAATCTATTGACTAAATCAAATCTGAATGTTTTAGGCATTGAGTGCTTTCCAGTCATGTTTGGACGCGTTCACGAATGGAAATATCGCTCTCCGAAAAGCAGTTTCCCTGAGTGGAGAATCGGTCAGTTAACCCAATGCATGCATTTTATTGAGAAAACGGAATTTTTCAGCAGGTGGTGACCACGGAATCCGACGAAGAGCCACTAATCGATCCCAAAGTTTTCAACGTCTCATCAGCATGAAGTCCTCCAGGAATTCTGCTCTCAAATGATCTGTCTGTCATCGCTCATTTCGTTGTTCTTTCTTTTGGAATCCTGCATTTGTTATCTTACTGTTCCATCTTCTAGAAATCTCTCTTGTCACAATTCACTATCCTTGCATTTTCTCGTTGTTTTTTATCAATAAATTTCATAAAATTGACTCATAAATCATCAAGAACTGCTGGCACGTTTGGAATTTTTAGCAGACATACTCTGGATGCGAAGACGGAGATCCTCGATTGTCTTCGTATCGCTTTCGTGCTCTCAATTGTTCGTTGATGTCAGTTTTCACATTTTCAACAGTTTCGTCTACACTCGGCTCACGGAGAACTGCTTCGAGTTGAGCTGGAGAGAAACTGGTGACGAGAATCGAAGGAGGATCACAACGATATGCAATTAATCGTTTGAACAACTGCATTTCTCTTCGTTTCTGTTTTCCAAACATCTAGTTTATATATTCTTATAGTTATGAAAAATCTACTGATCCATCTTTTGAGTCTGATTATGAAGAAGAAGAGACAAGGAGAGGAAGCGGATAGGAGGAACTGGAATTGTGAAGAAGCTGGAATCAAAACAAACAGATGGATGGGCCTATGAAACTAGAGAAAACCTTTGAATTATTGATACTCAACATGGCCCTTCGATTTCCTTATAATAGCGTATTGCTTCATGGAATATAAGAGGAGTATTCGAAAAATCCTGGATACATTTAGAAAATCTGAAAGCTTCGTGACTCTGACAATCGTGAGCGGGAGAAGTTGAAGAAAGACACACATATGGAAGACTAGAAATGGAAGAAAAATGATTCTGAAAAGGGTTTTTGGGTTTCTTACAGTTATCAAGAATCTACTTGTGTACATACAGTACCACCCAAAAGGTTGTAAACTTTAGATGTTTTCAGATGACAAATGTGAACTTTGAGGTTTGGGAGAATGGCTCAAACTTGTCTGATTTATCAGAAATTTTGTAGGTGTATGCATCAACTCTAGAACTTTATTTTTGTAGTTGACAACTTTTCTGTGCGACCGCTTCTAACGATGGTATGTCTCCTGCCAGAGCACTAAAGAAATCAGGAATTATGAACTAAAAAAAGAAGGTTTAGCACCTTGCTACTATAACGAAATATACCATCTTTAGAAGAGGTTGTAAGATAAAGCTGTCAACTACAAAAATAGAGTTCTAGAGTTGATGTATACACCCACAAAATTTCTCACAAAATGGAAAAGTTTGAACCACACTCCCAGACACCCAAATTAGACATTTTTCTACTGAAGTTTGCAAACTTTTGAGGGGTACTGTATCTTCCAATTTTAATTTGATTTCTGAGTAAGGGAGACAAAGAAAGGAAGAAGAGGAATGCTGGAATCACGAAAAAGCTGGGGTCAAGAGGGACACACAAATAGACATATGAAACTAGAGAAAACCTTATACGTAACATGTTTCCTTGATTTCTTTTTGGTTTTGTAGACATAAAATCATTATTCAATAAATCTTGAATTTGTTTTAAACCACCAGAGACTTATGATGTTTGAATCTGGTAGCTTCAGGATTCTGGCAATCGTCAGGATAAATTCAAATGTCTATTCTTGCTCATAATGAAGTACAGTAACCAAGAACAACTTGTGTTACTATCTCTGTGATGTTGAATTGCTTTAGGTTCCGAGTATCACATCTTACAACTTGGTGTTACCAGAAACTTCTACAGTAACCCCAATTAGAAAGAGTGTGTGAAGAGTTTTACAATTGTCGGAGCATTGTAGAATTACTGTAGGTACAGTACTCAAAAGTTAAAGTAAACCAACGGGAGCGATATACTGTATGTTGCAAAATGATTGAGCTTGCAACAAATGCTAATTGTCCAAAGGTTCAAATTTCCGGAAATTAGGAAATCAAAAATCCAAGAATTCAAGTGTCTAGAGTTGCGTTAATCCTGAAATCTAAGATTATAGAAAAAGTATAGAAAAGCAGGTTCCGAAAATCCAAAAGCTTGTGACCAAGAATCTCAAAACTTGGTGACTCCGAGAGTCCAAGAGTCCGATATGCTGCGCTGGAAAATTTGGTTTTGAAACGACCAGGTTGCAAAACGTCTAGGTTGCAAAATAACGGGTTGCGAAAAATCGCGGTTGTGAGAAGACTGGCTGCGAAATCGACGTGAGTTTTAAACTTAGAGAGTTGCGAAATGACTGGTTGCGAAACGTCATGGTTGCGAAACGTCGTGGTTGCGAAACGGCATGGTTACGAAACGTCGTGGGTTTCTGGAATGGTGTGGATGCTTAACGTCATTGTTGCAAACGACATGGTTGCGAAACGGCATGGTTACGAAACGTCATGGTTGCGAAACGTCGTGGTTGCGAAACGTCGTGGTTTCGAAATGACGGGTTGCGAATAGTCGGGGAGCCGCTCCTGCTGTGTTCCGGAGTCCCTGTTCCCCACAAAAAGCTTGCATTGACCCTGCCCTACTGACCTACTTTCGTCGGTGTCACCAATCCACGTCATCTCCTCCAGATGCCTCAGTTCCAGTCAGTCAGTCGCCATTTTTCCACTTTTCTCTCTCAATTTTACCCTTTTTTCCTAGATTTTTTCACAGTTTTTCTTCTGAAAACGACGTTTTGAAAAACCAAAAATCGTATATTTCAGTTTTCGTCATGACTACCGAATCCGGAATTTTTGTCGAAAAGAAAGTGCTCGAAGCATTGGAAGGAGCCCGACTTGACTCCTACGTCTCAAAAGTCGTTTTTCACCTTGGAATCCGAAAACTCGAGCAACTCTCGTTGAAGGAAGACAAGGAATTCCAGAGGATCGGGATGAGCAAGGAGGACATTTTCCGTTTGAGAACCGAGATCGCAAGTCTCCCACGGATCCGACGACGCGGAGTGCCAGAAGATCAAGTCTTCGTCGAGAATTCACTACAAACTGGCTCGGACAGAACCGTATCGCCTCACGACTCTTCAATCGACGAAGGAGTGTTGATCTCCAATGAAGAGGTATGTTTTTTGATTCTGAGCATCTGAAACTTTCAGTTTCCAAATTTTCAAGATTAGGAAATTTAGATTTTCTGGAATTCCGGAATTTTGAAAATTTGAAAATTGAAAATTCTAAAATTTTGGAATTTCGGAATTTTGGAATACTGTCTTGGATTTTTGAAATCTTGGACCCCCCCCCCCCCTTCTAATAATAGAAATCAATTTGGTATTTTTTCAGATTCAACTGCTTGAACTTCTTGGCAAAGGGACGATTTCGGTGATCAAAAGAGGAGTGTGGCAGAAACCCAACAGCAGCATCGATGTGGTTGTCAAAGTTTTTGGAGACGTCACGGGAGATGCTCTCGACGAATTGATCAAGGAGACAAGTCAGCTGCAGAAACTGGAAGATGTCTCATTGGTTCGAATTCATGGCCTGGTCCTGAAGCCAACAATGCTGGTTCGCTCACTTACCAATTACAATTTCAAAATCAATTTCATGAATTTCAGGTTATTGAGCACACCGACGCCGTACCTCTTCTTGAAAGACTCAAGGACATCACCAAACCAATTCCAGTTGTCACCAAGCTTCAGGACTATTGCCATCAAGTCGCCATGGCTCTTCAACATCTCGAGAAGTCATCTATCTATCATGAGAAGATTGGGGCAAAAGATGTACTTCTTTCACACGATGATTCAGTAAGTTTTTTCAATCCTTTTGAATCTAATTATCATATATTTCAGACGACAAAACTCAAACTTCCCGTGCAAGCTCCCACCCTCAGATCCGGAAAAGCGCGTCGAAATGCGTGGCTTTCTCCGGAGGCAATGAGGAACCGCGGAACCGCTGAAAAACGATCGATCTTCTCTTATGGAGTATTGATTTGGGAGATTCTGTCCTTCGGAGCGACCCCCTGGAGCCAGTGCACCGCCCACGAGATCGAATCAAAAGTGAGGGGCGGCGAACGGCTCAAAAAACCATCAACGGCAACCAATGAAGTCTTCCGACTGATGAATTCATGTTGGAGCCAAAACCCCCAGGACCGTCCAACAATCGATGCTCTGGTTCAAAAATGGAACGATATGCAACTTGCACTCCAGGAGCTGCTCCAGATTGTCGAAGACAGTCTGAGGAAAATCAAGGAGAAATCCAACTATTTGCATATGGATAAAGATGCCGTAAGTTAGCTAAATTTTCTATTCCATTCAAAAATGAGACTACTTTCATTTCAGATTCTTCGAGAATACCTGAAGACTAACACGTTCCACAAAGTATGCTCATTCTTCTTCAGAGGAATGATCGCGGATAATGTTGCTGAAATCCTAGAGGCCATGCTGCAATGTAGGTTTATCATTGAAATTTGTGACAATCTTTTCAATTTTTCAGCATTGCTCAAAATCAGCTTATCGTCCGTCCTCGAAACAATCGACTATCTTCTACACATCCAGTTGGAATGGTTGATTCCAGAAGTACCACCGAAATCGAATCATAACTGGAAAACAACAATGGATGCGATGGAACTGATTGCTCTGAAACAGGATCTCACGTATCAGGAGAAATGGGTTATTGATAAGATTTGGGTGAGTGTTATGAATCCCAATATTAGTGCATCAAGTTGTTTATTTTTAGTCTCGACACGAACTTTGGAGAAGAATGGACAAAGAAAACTATGATTTCTCAAAGACATCCGGACAACTATGGCTTCTCAGATCAAAAAAGGAAATCGAAGAAATCAAATCCCACCAGAGATCCACAGAAGATCGAAAAGTAGCTGATGCTCAGAGATTGAAGGTCATCAAAGCCCCTCCGACGTCCACAAATGACTGGGTTGATCGATTGAGAACTCGAGACAATGACGCAGAAGACAAAGTCAGTTTGTACAATCTGGGAGAAAATCAAAACAGACCTTTGTTATAGGATTCACATGATGTCGTCAATTCGTTCGCAAGACTCACCATCGAAGAAGAACCAGAAGTAGAGGATCTTGAGGAGGAGGAAGACATTGACTTCTCGATTCCGACGACATCATCAGCCACTGCTCCAAGACGCCAGCGAATTCGTCGAAGCGGCTCCATGAGTTTCCACGCGTCAAAGCAATGAGTCAATAATTATTATCGTCCATTTGTCTTTTAATTTATTCGATTTTCATATTTGTTTTTTACTTTTTTAATATCGCGTTTTTCTTACTGTTTTATTCCGAGTTTTTGAATAAAGTTCCAAAACTGTTTTCTGCTGTTTTCCACTGGAGAAACAAAGCGAAGAAAACAACATCCAAGAATCCGAAATTTCAACTATTTGTGGATGGTGAAGATCAGCGGAATTCACGAATTGAGCCTCCAGTCCGTCCTATTGTCTTTGATTCTAGTCATTAAAAGTCTGGTCTTATCGCTTATGGAGCCATTTGGCACACTGAAAATATCGCAAACAGCTAAAGAGGTTCTCAAAAATCAAACTTTATTATTTGATAATGATTCGAGAAAAGATGACAGAAGAAGAAGTTAACTACAATGGAACAGATACATAAGCAATAAGAACAAGTTACAGGGACTCACAATGGGGGGAGAATTAGTACATTGAGTTGGGGGTGAAACAACAGCACGACATCCTGCTACTCTTTGCTTTTTCCAACCTTGGCATTGGCATCAGACGACGGAGCAGTTGGGGGAGCGGGTGCAGACGGAGCAGGCGAAGGGAGTTTCGCTGGTGGTGGAATCTGAAATCAAATTAGAATATAAAGATGCTTCCCGAGATATGAAAACTCACGTCGGGCTCATTTGGAATGTAGATCCTTGGCGTCCGTTGCAGCAGCGTTCGCAGCTCGCAGTCTCGCAGCAGCGGCATCATCAACGACGGCTTCCGGTGTTTGCTCTTGCTCTTTCCGAATCTTGTTGCTGATCCACCAATTCGCTCCGAACAGAACTGCGTTGACAGCCACCATGATGAGCACCAAGGTGAATGGAAGGAGCCAACGGTTGTTGGAGGATGGAGCTTTTTTGGTTCCAGCTGCTCTCAATCGATCGCACAAGTCCTGACAGTTTGCGTAATTCTCCGGCAAGGGGCCTGCAAAATCAGAATATGTAATGCATATACCAGCGTCTCAAAAATGCTGGCTAATTAGCACTGGTAAATCAAAAGGCAGTAGTGAAATGTCTGATCTACTAATGAAAAAAAAGCACGTCGTCCGCACTGCTAATATGCCAGCAGATCAAATAAGAAGTGCTCACCTGACACGAGAAAACTTCCGCATCTCTCAACTGTTCTGGTTCGGGCACAATGTCCGGTTTCTGTGTTTCTACTGGCGCATCTGTTGGAGGGTTCTGTGGTGACTCAGTGGAAACTTCTGGAGTAGGAACATTCTTAGAAGAGGCAACTGTAGCTGTGGGAGTTGTTGGTGCGAGAACAATTGGAGTTGTAGCCGAGGACTTAACACCTTGCGTGGTCGTTGCATGTGTAGTTGAGGGCGCGGTCGATGGAGTGGTCTGTAAAGCATTTTTGATTGAACTTGAATATGTTTATATTCGACTAACGAGCTCAGTCGTCGACGTTGAAGGTGCTGGTGTTGACTCTGACTCTGGAAATGATAGATGGTTCAAGTGGATTAGATTTCAAACATACTGCATCTAGCAGACATGTTCTGGCTCGAGCAGCCGAGCAACTTGTCGATTGCTGAAGTGGCTTTTGTATTGGCATCAGAGCATCCTCCCTGACAATGCGTGTTGGCTTCAGTTTCCAATTTTTCTGTAAAAATTTGAATGTTTCTGGAGACGGCGGACGCGAAAACATACGGACGGCAACAACCTTCATATCATCTGCGCACTTCTTCTCCGTGCAGTTTAGAACGAGAGCTCCAGCCTCCTTCGCAGTCTTAACAGCAGCTTCAGCTTTCTTGTTGAGCTTTTGTGTGCACTGTTTCTTGTCCGTGTAGCTATTCTTGTTGCACTCTTCTTGAACTCGACGTTCTGAAACTATAATATGAAAAGAATGAAAAATATCGAGAACCTGCCTTTTTCTTTGTCTACACATTGCCCAAACGTCGTGGAGTCATCTGGGATGAGAGCAGTCCGAGTACAATCATCCACAAGAGTAATAGAAGTGAAACCAAGTGGTGGCTCCGGACCCGATTGCACTGTAGTCGTAGGCGTCGTTGGAGCTGTAGACGAAGACACCGCCGTCGGAGTTGTTGTGGTTGAAGAAGTCGGAATAGTGACAGTGTTGGAAGGAGCCGTAGAAGAAGATGAAGGATCAACTGATGGTATGTCCGGGTTTGTGGTAGGTTGAGCTTCTCCTCCTGCTCCAGAGCCTCCAATGATCGCTGCAGCTTGAGTTGTAGTAGTCGAAGATACCGCTGTCGGGGTGGTTGTGGTTGAAGGAGCAGTAGAAGACGATGAAGCATCAGCTGGTGGCTTCTGACCGGCAATGTTGACTTGTGGCTGTGGACTAGGATCTGGTTGAACTGTAGTCGTAGGCGTCGTCGGAACTGTTGTTGTCGATGCTGGCTCTAAAAATGATCTAAGGTTAAAGCAAACCAGATTTCAAACTTACTGCATCTAGCATGCTTCTTCTTGTCGTCACAATCGAACAAACGATCTACAGCTTCTGCGAATTTCGGGTCGGAGAAGAGACAAGTCGAATGGCAGGGCAATTGTAGCTCTGGTGTTCTGAGAACATCTGGAATAAATAAAATGTTTAAGGAAAACTGGCAAACTTCAAAAACTAACCAAAGATTTTGTCTCTGTTGTTATCGATGCACGTTTTGCCCTGACAAGCTAGAATGAGAGCTCCAGCATCCTTCGCAGCCTGTGCAGCAACGACAGCCAATTGCGCCTTATTCGTCTTGCAATCCGCCAGCTGTGGAATCTGCTTTGTACACTCTTCGTTCACCTTTCTCGTCCACAATCCCTTCACACACTTATTGAAGAACTCTCATCCTTAAAGCTTTTTTGATCTTTAGCACATTCGTTCATCAGATCAGCAGCAGTGAAACCAATTTTTGTATCCGGATCCGGCGTCGACTCTGTAATTATCAGATTGGTTTAGTCAGGCGGGAGCTAACACTTACTGCATCTAGAATCCTTGCTCTTCGAATCACTGCAGACAATCAAGGTGTCTATTAGATCATCTAGATCCTCAACAGGGCATGCTAAGCATTGAGATTGGGACGCTTTCGTTAGATCAGCTGAATACTTATAATGAGAGTTTAATGTGTACAGGAAACTAACCAATGATATCAGCCTTCTCCTTAGAACACTTGTCATGAGCACAGCTGATAATGTTCTTTGCAGCTTCCAGTGCACCCTTAACAGCACCACGAGCATTCTTCGTGAACTCATCGCAGTCAGTCTTGCTTTTGGGAGCGAGATCGGAACACTCTTGAGAAGCATTTAGAAGAGAATCTGAAAACTGTGAAATGAAAGAGATAGTGGAACTCAATAACATACCTGCTCTCTTTTCCACACATTCTTTTAAAGTAGCTTTGAGTTTACCACCCGTAGCACATGTTCTGAGCAGCTCAATTGAACTGAAAACAGGTTTTGGATCAACTTCAGCTGTAGTAGTAGTAGTAGGCGTCGTCGTCGTAGTGTTCGATTGAAAAACAAGCAACGTCATGATGACAGTCGCGAAGAGCGTCCATTTCTTGACGAGAGCTGAAAAAGGGAGATGATGCTTGAATTCAGAAGACTCTCTATGACTGAAATTCAAGTTTTCGGTGTTTCGAGGCATTGGGACCTCCTGAAAACGGCGGGAAAGCCTAGAAACCTTCAAATTTCAGTCATATTATAATTTCAATCAAATTTCAGCCATATTAGCATTAGAGCGAGTTTTTTCCTTCAAAATATCGCTAGTAAATCAAAAACTCACCTGGCATTGTAGCAGTTATCTACAGAGAACAACAACTGCGTTGCGCTGTGTGCAGAGATTCGTACTGACTGGAAGCTTCTGGAATTGCACCGCCCGGAAAGTGACAAGTGAAACTAGGTCAAATCACCATGAAATCAGGTCACGGGGTCACGCGGATATTACGAAATTTCATTTTTTATTTTGCTGATTTGATTTTTCTGCTGGGCTACGGTACTCCAACACCGGCACGGCAAATTGCGTACCTCTGCGGACTTGCCCCATTTTCAGCACGGTGATTTTTTTCCTACCTTTTAGTGGAACGTTTTGGAAGGAAAAAGGCGCGAAAAAATCGCTCGCTGATTGGTTAGCTCCGCCCATTTTGGGTTGTTAGGCCACGGCCCTGCTGCTTTCTAGTCCGCCGGCCGCGGCTGTCTCTGTGGCAACTTTCTCTTCCATTAACGAAAGCGAAACGGAGAATCCATTTTTAAGCATGAAGGACACATTTGTTGGGATTCAAACTTCAACCACACAAACTAGATAAAATTTAGGAGGGACTGTTCAAAATTTTTTTTAAACTGTTCGAAATTTTTCCGCGACTTTTTGCCTTCAAAGGTAAAACCGGCCGATGGAAGAAAAATTAACACTACGTTTTTGAATTCCCGCCGGCGGGAATTCAAAAATCGCCTTCTCCTGGCCTAACTTTCTCCAATTTTCGTGGCCGTGTAAACCAACAAAAAAGTAGGGAAAAAATCACCGTGTTCAGTCAATTTTCGATTTTTTGAGTTGGAGTTTCGTGGAATTTGTGTGTCTATTTCTGGCATTTTTCAGTCTACTTTCATCAAAAATGATGTAGAGTTCGTAGAGTTTATTCTTATGCTCGCTTGGCACATCTTCTATTTATAGGGGATTCGTATTGGTTCTGTGAGTCTTCTGCTGCTTTCTTTGTTATTAGTTTCGTCTGTCTAGTGTGTGTTCTGCGTGATGAGCTTCCTCTTCTTATCACAACGCTTTCATTCATCTCTCATCATAATCAAAATGTTTTCAATAGCGACCCTATTCAACTATTATCACCTCCCAGCAAGCGCTTCCACTCATTTCGTATGCATTGCTCTTCTCTGATCATTACTTTACCGCTCTCCCATTTTCGTTTTCTCGATATTTACTGCATTGAATCGTTCTCGACAATTCTTCTTCTTCTTCTTTCTCTTTTCTTCTTCTTTATTCAGCGCCATTTATGCTAAATTACGTAATTTCAGGTCTTCCGCCCACCACCCGACAAGCTCCCCCACCGGAAATCCACGTCATCAATGACATGGAATATGTTTTGAGTGAGTTTTAAAATTCAGTTTGCGCTTTCTTTCGAGCAATTTTCCAGCGAAAGCAGTAAGCATTCGAGTTCGAGAAGAAGACAGGAAGAAGCGAGAAGCAGAAGAGCGATTGAACAATGGGCAAGATGAAGATCGTGGTGATGAGAAAAGATTCGGAGGTAGGCATCGCTGCACAAGGTGATGGGAGAGAAATCGAAGGACGGATTAAGGAAAGGAAGAGAAGGACACCAACGGGAAGAGGACGAGGAGGTACGAGCAAATGGCATGATATTGGTCTTGTGATTAGAGCTCACTTGCCTTTTGTCATTAGGTCGCACATGTCATTGTCATTAGAACATTGTCATTGCTTTCTTCTTCTCATTAGTGCGCGCTCTCTGTTATCATTAGGACGTATTTTCTTCTTCACTTTATTAAGAGTCTGTAGAGCATTCTCTATCTGAAAATGCCAAACATGCATTAATTCGATTTATCTTACAGATGCCATCGAACGGTTCAATGAAGGAACAACATCAAGGAAAGGAGACAACACACAATAGGAAGGAGCTTGTTTTGAGTGAGTATTTGTATCAGTTGGTGCTTTGTTTCGAGTAATTTTCCAGCGAAGGCAATAAACATTCGCATTCTGGAAGAGAGAGGAGAAGCCAGAAAAAGCAGAAGAACGATCAAACCGTGGGCAAGCTGAAGGTCGTGGTGATGAAAAAGGATTCGGAGGTGGATATCGCTGCGGAAGAATGCGAAGAAGGAATCGGATGTCGGAAAGAATGGACACCAACATGAAGATTACGAGGAGGTACGATCATATCAAGATGACATAATATTAGTCTTGCCTGTCTAGTGTTCATTCTGCAGATGACCATCAGCTTCCACTTTTCATTCCAACGCTTTCATACATTCTCTCATCATAATCAAACCAATCGCATATTTCAATAACGCTTTCAGCCACATGGATTAGTGCCTCATTTCCCATTCGCCGCGTCTTCTTTCTCTTGCTTACTGAAGGATTATTAACGTTTGTAATATTCTTACTGTCTAGACTTGCTCTGCTTCATTCGCCAGCGACTCCATTTAACCATTAGAACCTCTCATTCTTTACATCTCTTTTTGTATTGAATTTCATCTTCTCGCCTTTCATAAATGCTTATTGCTAGTGTTTCATCGCTCCTCCTTCTGTGCTTCTAGTGCGATAATAGTAAGCGCTCCCTCTCATTTCGTAGGCTTCGCTCTTCTCTGATCATTACTTTCCCGCCCTCCCATTTTCGCTTTGCGATATTTACTGAATTCAATCTGTTTCTCGAATATTCTTTTTCTTCTTTCTCTTCTTACACGTTACTCAACGCTGTTTATACTAATTTACGTAATTTCAGGTCAACCAACCACCACCAACAACCAACAAGGAGCAACGGGCTCCCCCACCAGCAATACACGTCATCAACCACGAGGAATATGTGTCGAGTGAGTTTTTCATACAGTCTGTGCTTTCTTTTGAGCAATTTTCCAGCAATCGGTCACCGACGGTTGACGGAGAGAGCAAATCAAACGGAGGGAAGAGAACAACAACAACACATCCCAAATCAACAGCGGTTGGCATATGGATCGAAGGAGGAGAAGCGGAAGAGCGAAGAGGAATCTTGAGTATGTTTTTATAACAGTTTGTACTTTGTTTCGAGCAAATTTCCAGCGTAAGACAAGCATTCGTGATCGAGAGGGAAAGAAGGAGGAGCCAGAAGCAGAAGAAGGAGTGAACAGTGGTCAAGATGATGTTGGTGGAGATAAGGGAGGCTTCGGAAGAGGAAATCGCTGCACAAGATGGAGGGAGAGGAATCGGAGGTCGGACCAAGGAATGGAAAAGAAGGAAACCAACGGAATAAGGAAAAGGAGGTAAGGTTATATCAAGATGGCATGATATTATATTCGTCGTATAATTAAAGCGCTTTTGCTGTCATTGTTGTGGTGCATTAGCCAGTGTCATAAGAGCGCGCTAGCTTGTTATCATTTCTTATCATTGATCTGTCAGATGTCATCGATCGTTATGGAGATGGAGCAATGGGAACACAACAAGGAATGGAAACAACGAACAACAGTATGGACATTATTTTGAGCAAGTTCTTTATCAATTTGTACTTTGTTTCGTCTAGTTTTTCAGAAGACAGGATCAATCGAGTGTTTGGAAGTTTGGTTTCCTACCCAGGAATCAAAGGAGAATGATAACCAATGGCTGATGGAGAGTGCAAAGGGAGACAAGAACAACAACGACATTCAATCGGATGGATGGGAGAAGATGGATAGGAGGATCGAACAATTTATGGAATTTGAGTATGTTTTGTCAAAAAGTTTGTGCTTTGTTCCGAGCAATTTTTCAGCGAAGAGCAGTAGCGTTCGGTGCCAAAAGTGAAGATGTGAAGATAATCGATGTACAGCGATGTGCTATGAAGAACCGATCCTACCGATCCGATTTGGCAAGCAAGGTGTTCAAGATGAAGATGATGGGGAAGAAGGAAATGGAGGCAAATGGATATAGAATCAAGAATCGAAAGAAGAAAGTGGAAGTAGGAAGCATCCATCGGGTGTCCGGCAATCTGGTAAAGAAGAAAAGGGTCGAGAAGGCGACGGATTGAAGGTGGAGGAGGTAGAAGGCTAGTGTGAGAGGAGGGGAGCCGAAATAATAAAGATTTCCAAGCGGCGACCATCTCTCTCACTAGCTCTTGTTGATACATAGATATCGCTTAGACATACGTATGTAGGTATAGACACAGAGAAATGACAGACATCCAGATACACAGATGTACAGATATAAGTTTTTTCTTCATCTCTCGCTTAGTCATATGCATATGGATATTGTTATAGGCACAGAGTCAAAAAGTTAGAGATGTATTAGGCCAAGTTGAAAACTTAAGGAATACAGACGTGCTGACAAAAACATTAGCAGACTGAAAACCTGAAATTCGAGAATTCTGAAAACTGAAAAGATTGTTCGTGAGATGATCGACAGTGAGCTGACAGCAATGGCCAACGAGAGCTACGAGAGAGCCTACATTCCAATGGTTTCAGTACAAGAAATGACTGAGCTCGAGGAGGCTATTGAGTATATTTTACATTCTACTATGTCTGTCGGTGAAATGTTGCTGACGATCGATGACACCTGAAAATTCGCAAAATTAATTGAGGAAATGAGAAAATGAGAGAATTAGGGATAATAGAAGCAACAAAACAAAGCTTAGTTTCGGCCATTATCCACTAGACTAAGACAATGAAGCATAGAAACAGAAAAGAGCATGGCCATCATCAGTAGTGGACTCTTTTCTGGACATTTGGATACACAGACAGAAATACATATACATAGGATAGAAGAGGAATGCGAAGGCGATAATAAGAGACAGGATTTTGAATTGGGAAAATCCAGAATCGACGACATCTTCACACTTCCACTCATCGTCTTCGTCAATCGGAAACTTCGAAATTCAAGACGATACCAATGGCGACGCTGGAAAAATCAAACGTTAGTGTAGAGAAGTGAGATGTTGGAGAAGAGAGAGAAACATAGAGATCGGATAAAAGAACAGAGAAAATTGAAATTGGACACCAGAAAATAGGGAGCAGGAAAAGTGAAAGTGACAGATGAAAAACAGAGAAGAAATATGACATTTTTGCAATAGAAAAACTGCGAAAAGTGATGAACAGAGAAGAGAAAATGGGAGAGGGTGAACATTTGACGATAAAGTTCTAGTGTCTCCATTTTCTCTTGACTTCTTTCCTCTGCTCCGCCTTCCGACCGTCGATTCTTTCCTGCTTTCTTCAGCTGCGCCCTCTTCCTCATCCACTTCATCTGCCTCTCAACAATTCCTCTGGGTGACCAGCTTGCATGGCGAATCGAAAAGGTAAGCGACTCGACTCCAAACCATCCGACTTCGCAACCAAACTCCAACCACTCGATTGATCATCTTACGGACAGTTTCAGGAAAACGAACCTCTCTCACTACCTTCGATATAATAACAATCACTACTGAAATATACACAAAGGAAAAGAATAGAATACTCGAAACTGTTTCTTCTTCTATCGATGACTGTGTTATCAGCAGGTACTGATAATATCAATAGACATTGGAATCAAATCAAGAGGGGGAATTATAACTGATTAAACGAAAAAAATTGTAGATTGTGGTTTATGCATGACTAACCAAAATGAATGAATAGCCAAGGATTGGAATACATCTCAAATTGAATATAAAAAAATGAATGGGAAATCATGAAATAGGATTATTGGATGGAAATAATAGAACATGGATAACAGGCAGATGCCGGTAATGATTTTAGGTACAGCACCGGCCATAATGATATTCGTTTTCGTCATTTGGGTATATGAATCTTGAACTTTAAGTTGGTAGTTGATAACATTTTTGTATCTCTTTAATCAAAAACGTTACGCACAGAAACCGACGCCGATGCCAAATTTTGCTCGATTGTAGTGCTAATCCTCGAAATTTTTTGAGCTTGTTTTTTTGGATAGGCCATATCTTGGCAGAGCGGACTTGATCTTAGGAATCGAAAGGCCCATCAGATAGAAGAATCAAGTTCAGAGAGACCAGAAACTCATCAACCAGTTAATGAATGAACACAAGTAGGTCGTTAGAGAATCTGGAATTCTGGAGAGATAACTAGAGTGATATTAGGAATCATACCGAGGTGTTCAAGATGAAAATGATGGGGAAGAAGGAAACAAAGGCGGATGGATATCGAACCAAGAATCGAAAAAAGAAAGTGGAAGTAGGAAGCATCCATCGGGTGTTTGGAAGTTTGGTTTCGAAGTCGGATGGTTTTCGAATCGGGTGCAAGCAGTGTCGGGTGTCAGGCAATTTGGTAAAGAAGAAAATGGTCGAGAAGGAGCCGGATTGAAGGTGGAGGAGGTAGAAGGCTAGTGTGAGAAGAGGGGAACCGAACTAATAAAGATTTACAATCGGCGACCATCTCTCTCACTAGCTCTTGTTGATACATAGACAGTGCTTAGACATATGCATAAAGTAATAGACACAGTGAAATGACAGCCATCCGGATACACAGATGTACAGATATAAGTGTTTTCTTCTTCCCTCGCTTAGGCATATGTATATGGATATTGTTATAGGTACAGAGTCAAAAAGTTAGAGATGTATTAGGCCTAGTTGAAAACTTTATTAATACAGACGTGCTGACAAAAACATTAGCAGACTGAAAACCTGAAATTCGAGAATTCTGAAAACAGATGTTCAGTTTCTCGTCACAGTGAAAAATTGCAACCCAGGAACTTTGAAGGTCCGCCGAGTAAATGTATATTGACTTAGAGAATTGGAAAGCGGCTATAATTAAAGAGGAGAAAAAGAAGATTAAGAAATCGTTGGCACCACCTAAGATTTCCATCAATTTCCGGAAAAGGAGGCTTCATCTAATGTTCTCAGTTTCTCCCAGCGAAATATTGCCAAAAATTTTCCGCCTAAATCACTAAAAATGCCGAAATTTCGCTCCCAGACAAGATACAGCGAATCTGAGCATAGATTCGGAATCAGCATAAAATTTCGCATCTTTTGAGCCTAAAATCATGGTATTTGGACAACATTGGCCTTTCTTAGAAAAGCCTCAAAACGCGCCGAAAAAGAGCTCACTTTTGAAGGGGGAAAATGACATGGTTCAGATGGTTTTTGATTAGTTGAACGTGTTCCACATGTTGACTCGTGATCTAGACATAAAATTGAACAACTTTGTGGAAAAAAATCAAAAACATACAGCAATAGGGTCATAACTCACTGATGTCCAAAATTCCGAGAATCAACGGGAGATCGTTGAGTATGCCAGAAAAAGTGGGTTCAGTTCTGATATGTTCCTGGAAGATTGAACTAATTCTAATCGGTAATACGTCATCTAGACACAAAATAAGAAGGATTCATGGAGAAAAAACACAAATCTACTCCAATATGTGATACCTCACCCAACCTCCCGTTATGCCGGAACCCTTTGATGAATCGAGAAAATCGATGTTAAGTTCCAAATTTTCCCCGGAGCAGAATTCGATCAATTTGTGATTTTTAGGATTCTCGCATGTGCGCACGACTATTTATGGAAAAAACTCAGACCCGTGTTTTCAATTTTCACACTTAGCTGAAACCCGATTTTCCCGGAATCCATGGTGAGGCCTCTCAAAAACCGGGTATGAGCGACGTTGATTCCAGAATCCCGCAACAGTAGGAATTCATGTGTTTCGGATTTTCGTCATGCTCACATGACCTAGAATCTTTTTATGGAGAGACATTCAAGGGTATATGTCATTTACCATTTCAACCCCACATCCCAATATTGCCAAAATCAACGGGAGGCCTTTGAAAATTTGAAGAAACTAAGTTCAGTTCCAAAAAATTGCGAGTTGATTTTTGGCTGAAACTAGGTCAACTTCATCAAAACATTATAAATACTGTTTCCAACGGATGATGTGTGGGCCCGGATGTCATGTGTCAAAAATGGTCCCCCAGGCCATCTGACGGAAGTCAATTTTCTCAAAAATTTCCACTCATTTTACTAAAATCGCCGAATTTTTGCTCCTAGACAAGATACAACGATTCTGAGCATAGATTCGGAATCAGCATGAAATTCCGCATCTTTTGAGCCTAAAATCATGGTATTCGGACAACAATGACAATTTCTAGAGCAGTCCCAAAACGCGCCGAAAAAGAGCTCACTTTTGAAGGGGAAAATGAGGGAAGTTTGGATAGCGGCAGACTTGTCCAGAAACTTTGAAGGTCCGCCGAGTAAATGTATATTGACCTAGAAAGTTCAGAGTAGGCTCAAATTGAAGAGGAGAAACTGTTTTATCAGAATCCGCTGGCACCACCTAAGATTTCCATCAATTTCCGGAAATAAAGTGCATGTCCCGTGATGGTCAGTCTGTGACAGTGGAAATTTGAATACCCGAAAACTTTGAATTGCCGCCGAGTGAACAAAAAGCAACCTAGAAAGTTGAAAGTAGGCTCAAATTGAAGAGGAGAAACTGTTTTATCAGAATCCGATGGCACCACCTAAGATTTCCATCAATTTCCGGAAAAGGAGGCTTCATCTAATGTTCTCAGTTTCTCCCAGCGAAATATTGCCAAAAATTTTCCGCCTAAATCACTAAAAATGCCGAAATTTCGCTCCCAGACAAGATACAGCGAATCTGAGCATAGATTCGGAATCAGCATAAAATTTCGCATCTTTTGAGCCTAAAATCATGGTATTTGGACAACATTGGCCTTTCTTAGAAAAGCCTCAAAACGCGCCGAAAAAGAGCTCACTTTTGAAGGGGGAAAATGACATGGTTCAGATGGTTTTTGATTAGTTGAACGTGTTCCACATGTTGACTCGTGATCTAGACATAAAATTGAACAACTTTGTGGAAAAAAATCAAAAACATACAGCAATAGGGTCATAACTCACTGATGTCCAAAATTCCGAGAATCAACGGGAGATCGTTGAGTATGCCAGAAAAAGTGGGTTCAGTTCTGATATGTTCCTGGAAGATTGAACTAATTCTAATCGGTAATACGTCATCTAGACACAAAATAAGAAGACTTCATGGAGAAAAAACACAAATCTACTCCAATATGTGATACCTCACCCAACCTCCCGTTATGCCGGAACCCTTTGATGAATCGAGAAAATCGATGTTAAGTTCCAAATTTTCCCCGGAGCAGAATTCGATCAATTTGTGATTTTTAGGATTCTCGCATCTGCGCACGACTATTTATGGAAAAAACTCAGACCCGTGTTTTCAATTTTCACACTTAGCTGAAACCCGATTTTCCCGGAAACCATGGTGAGGCCTCTCAAAAACCGGGTATGAGCGACGTTGATTCCAGAATCCCGCAACAGTAGGAATTCATGTGTTTCGGATTTTCGTCATGCTCACATGACCTAGAATCTTTTTATGGAGAGACATTCAAGGGTATATGTCATTTACCATTTCAACCCCACATCCCAATATTGCCAAAATCAACGGGAGGCCTTTGAAAATTTGAAGAAACTAAGTTCAGTTCCAAAAAATTGCGAGTTGATTTTTGGCTGAAACTAGGTCAACTTCATCAAAACATTATAAATACTGTTTCCAACGGATGATGTGTGGGCCCGGATGTCATGTGTCAAAAATGGTCCCCCAGGCCATCTGACGGAAGTCAATTTTCTCAAAAATTTCCACTCATTTTACTAAAATCGCCGAATTTTTGCTCCTAGACAAGATACAACGATTCTGAGCATAGATTCGGAATCAGCATGAAATTCCGCATCTTTTGAGCCTAAAATCATGGTATTCGGACAACAATGACAATTTCTAGAGCAGTCCCAAAACGCGCCGAAAAAGAGCTCACTTTTGAAGGGGAAAATGAGGGAAGTTTGGATAGCGGCAGACTTGTCCAGAAACTTTGAAGGTCCGCCGAGTAAATGTATATTGACCTAGAAAGTTCAGAGTAGGCTCAAATTGAAGAGGAGAAACTGTTTTATCAGAATCCGCTGGCACCACCTAAGATTTCCATCAATTTCCGGAAATAAAGTGCATGTCCCGTGATGGTCAGTCTGTGACAGTGGAAATTTGAATACCCGAAAACTTTGAATTGCCGCCGAGTGAACAAAAAGCAACCTAGAAAGTTCAGAGTAGGCTCAAATTGAAGAGGAGAAACTGTTTTATCAGAATCCGCTGGCACCACCTAAGATTTCCATCAATTTCCGGAAATAAAGTGCATGTCCCGTGATGGTCAGTCTGTGACAGTGGAAATTTGAATACCCGAAAACTTTGAATTGCCGCCGAGTGAACAAAAAGCAACCTAGAAAGTTGAAAGTAGGCTCAAATTGAAGAGGAGAAACTGTTTTATCAGAATCCGATGGCACCACCTAAGATTTCCATCAATTTCCGGAAATAAAGTGCATGTCCCGTGATGGTCAGTCTGTGACAGTGGAAATTTGGATACCCGAAAACTTTGAATTGCCGCCGAGTGAACAAAAAGCAACCTAGAAAGTTCAGAGTAGGCTCAAATTGAAGAGGAGAAACTGTTTTATCAGAATCCGCTGGCACCACCTAAGATTTCCATCAATTTCCGGAAATAAAGTGCATGTCCCGTGATGGTCAGTCTGTGACAGTGGAAATTTGAATACCCGAAAACTTTGAATTGCCGCCGAGTGAACAAAAAGCAACCTAGAAAGTTGAAAGTAGGCTCAAATTGAAGAGGAGAAACTGTTTTATCAGAATCCGATGGCACCACCTAAGATTTCCATCAATTTCCGGAAAAGGAGGCTTCATCTAATGTTCTCAGTTTCTCCCAGCGAAATATTGCCAAAAATTTTCCGCCTAAATCACTAAAAATGCCGAAATTTCGCTCCCAGACAAGATACAGCGAATCTGAGCATAGATTCGGAATCAGCATAAAATTTCGCATCTTTTGAGCCTAAAATCATGGTATTTGGACAACATTGGCCTTTCTTAGAAAAGCCTCAAAACGCGCCGAAAAAGAGCT
The DNA here is from genome assembly GCA_963932045.1 of Caenorhabditis sinica. NCBI lineage: Eukaryota > Metazoa > Nematoda > Chromadorea > Rhabditida > Rhabditidae > Caenorhabditis > Caenorhabditis sinica. The sequence continues at coordinate 736,569 of OZ009942.1, forward strand.
CACTTTTGAAGGGGGAAAATGACATGGTTCAGATGGTTTTTGATTAGTTGAACGTGTTCCACATGTTGACTCGTGATCTAGACATAAAATTGAACAACTTTGTGGAAAAAAATCAAAAACATACAGCAATAGGGTCATAACTCACTGATGTCCAAAATTCCGAGAATCAACGGGAGATCGTTGAGTATGCCAGAAAATGTGGGTTCAGTTCTGATATGTTCCTGGAAGATTGAACTAATTCTAATCGGTAATACGTCATCTAGACACAAAATAAGAAGGATTCATGGAGAAAAAACACAAATATACTCCAATATGTGATACCTCACCCAACCTCCCGTTATGCCGGAACCCTTTGATGAATCGAGAAAATCGATGTTAAGTTCCAAATTTTCCCCGGAGCAGAATTCGATCAATTTGTGATTTTTAGGATTCTCGCATGTGCGCACGACTATTTATGGAAAAAACTCAGACCCGTGTTTTCAATTTTCACACTTAGCTGAAACCCGATTTTCCCGGAATCCATGGTGAGGCCTCTCAAAAACCGGGTATGAGCGACGTTGATTCCAGAATCCCGCAACAGTAGGAATTCATGTGTTTCGGATTTTCGTCATGCTCACATGACCTAGAATCTTTTTATGGAGAGACATTCAAGGGTATATGTCATTTACCATTTCAACCCCACATCCCAATATTGCCAAAATCAACGGGAGGCCTTTGAAAATTTGAAGAAACTAAGTTCAGTTCCAAAAAATTGCGAGTTGATTTTTGGCTGAAACTAGGTCAACTTCATCAAAACATTATAAATACTGTTTCCAACGGATGATGTGTGGGCCCGGATGTCATGTGTCAAAAATGGTCCCCCAGGCCATCTGACGGAAGTCAATTTTCTCAAAAATTTCCACTCATTTTACTAAAATCGCCGAATTTTTGCTCCTAGACAAGATACAACGATTCTGAGCATAGATTCGGAATCAGCATGAAATTCCGCATCTTTTGAGCCTAAAATCATGGTATTCGGACAACAATGACAATTTCTAGAGCAGTCCCAAAACGCGCCGAAAAAGAGCTCACTTTTGAAGGGGAAAATGAGGGAAGTTTGGATAGCGGCAGACTTGTCCAGAAACTTTGAAGGTCCGCCGAGTAAATGTATATTGACCTAGAAAGTTCAGAGTAGGCTCAAATTGAAGAGGAGAAACTGTTTTATCAGAATCCGCTGGCACCACCTAAGATTTCCATCAATTTCCGGAAATAAAGTGCATGTCCCGTGATGGTCAGTCTGTGACAGTGGAAATTTGAATACCCGAAAACTTTGAATTGCCGCCGAGTGAACAAAAAGCAACCTAGAAAGTTCAGAGTAGGCTCAAATTGAAGAGGAGAAACTGTTTTATCAGAATCCGCTGGCACCACCTAAGATTTCCATCAATTTCCGGAAAAGGAGGCTTCATCTAATGTTCTCAGTTTCTCCCAGCGAAATATTGCCAAAAATGTTCCGCCTAAATCACTAAAAATGCCGAAATTTCGCTCCCAGACAAGATACAGCAAATCTGAGCATAGATTCGGAATCAGCATAAAATTTCGCATCTTTTGAGCCTAAAATCATGGTATTTGGACAACATTGGCCTTTCTTAGAAAAGCCTCAAAACGCGCCGAAAAAGAGCTCACTTTTGAAGGGGGAAAATGACATGGTTCAGATGGTTTTTGATTAGTTGAACGTGTTCCACATGTTGACTCGTGATCTAGACATAAAATTGAACAACTTTGTGGAAAAAAAATCAAAAACATACAGCAATAGGGTCATAACTCACTGATGTCCAAAATTCCGAGAATCAACGGGAGATCGTTGAGTATGCCAGAAAAAGTGGGTTCAGTTCTGATATGTTCCTGGAAGATTGAACTAATTCTAATCGGTAATACGTCATCTAGACACAAAATAAGAAGGATTCATGGAGAAAAAACACAAATATACTCCAATATGTGATACCTCACCCAACCTCCCGTTATGCCGGAACCCTTTGATGAATCGAGAAAATCGATGTTAAGTTCCAAATTTTCCCCGGAGCAGAATTCGATCAATTTGTGATTTTTAGGATTCTCGCATGTGCGCACGACTATTTATGGAAAAAACTCAGACCCGTGTTTTCAATTTTCACACTTAGCTGAAACCCGATTTTCCCGGAATCCATGGTGAGGCCTCTCAAAAACCGGGTATGAGCGACGTTGATTCCAGAATCCCGCAACAGTAGGAATTCATGTGTTTCGGATTTTCGTCATGCTCACATGACCTAGAATCTTTTTATGGAGAGACATTCAAGGGTATATGTCATTTACCATTTCAACCCCACATCCCAATATTGCCAAAATCAACGGGAGGCCTTTGAAAATTTGAAGAAACTAAGTTCAGTTCCAAAAAATTGCGAGTTGATTTTTGGCTGAAACTAGGTCAACTTCATCAAAACATTATAAATACTGTTTCCAACGGATGATGTGTGGGCCCGGATGTCATGTGTCAAAAATGGTCCCCCAGGCCATCTGACGGAAGTCAATTTTCTCAAAAATTTCCACTCATTTTACTAAAATCGCCGAATTTTTGCTCCTAGACAAGATACAACGATTCTGAGCATAGATTCGGAATCAGCATGAAATTCCGCATCTTTTGAGCCTAAAATCATGGTATTCGGACAACAATGACAATTTCTAGAGCAGTCCCAAAACGCGCCGAAAAAGAGCTCACTTTTGAAGGGGAAAATGAGGGAAGTTTGGATAGCGGCAGACTTGTCCAGAAACTTTGAAGGTCCGCCGAGTAAATGTATATTGACCTAGAAAGTTCAGAGTAGGCTCAAATTGAAGAGGAGAAACTGTTTTATCAGAATCCGCTGGCACCACCTAAGATTTCCATCAATTTCCGGAAATAAAGTGCATGTCCCGTGATGGTCAGTCTGTGACAGTGGAAATTTGAATACCCGAAAACTTTGAATTGCCGCCGAGTGAACAAAAAGCAACCTAGAAAGTTGAAAGTAGGCTCAAATTGAAGAGGAGAAACTGTTTTATCAGAATCCGATGGCACCACCTAAGATTTCCATCAATTTCCGGAAAAGGAGGCTTCATCTAATGTTCTCAGTTTCTCCCAGCGAAATATTGCCAAAAATGTTCCGCCTAAATCACTAAAAATGCCGAAATTTCGCTCCCAGACAAGATACAGCAAATCTGAGCATAGATTCGGAATCAGCATAAAATTTCGCATCTTTTGAGCCTAAAATCATGGTATTTGGACAACATTGGCCTTTCTTAGAAAAGCCTCAAAACGCGCCGAAAAAGAGCTCACTTTTGAAGGGGGAAAATGACATGGTTCAGATGGTTTTTGATTAGTTGAACGTGTTCCACATGTTGACTCGTGATCTAGACATAAAATTGAACAACTTTGTGGAAAAAAAATCAAAAACATACAGCAATAGGGTCATAACTCACTGATGTCCAAAATTCCGAGAATCAACGGGAGATCGTTGAGTATGCCAGAAAAAGTGGGTTCAGTTCTGATATGTTCCTGGAAGATTGAACTAATTCTAATCGGTAATACGTCATCTAGACACAAAATAAGAAGGATTCATGGAGAAAAAACACAAATATACTCCAATATGTGATACCTCACCCAACCTCCCGTTATGCCGGAACCCTTTGATGAATCGAGAAAATCGATGTTAAGTTCCAAATTTTCCCCGGAGCAGAATTCGATCAATTTGTGATTTTTAGGATTCTCGCATGTGCGCACGACTATTTATGGAAAAAACTCAGACCCGTGTTTTCAATTTTCACACTTAGCTGAAACCCGATTTTCCCGGAATCCATGGTGAGGCCTCTCAAAAACCGGGTATGAGCGACGTTGATTCCAGAATCCCGCAACAGTAGGAATTCATGTGTTTCGGATTTTCGTCATGCTCACATGACCTAGAATCTTTTTATGGAGAGACATTCAAGGGTATATGTCATTTACCATTTCAACCCCACATCCCAATATTGCCAAAATCAACGGGAGGCCTTTGAAAATTTGAAGAAACTAAGTTCAGTTCCAAAAAATTGCGAGTTGATTTTTGGCTGAAACTAGGTCAACTTCATCAAAACATTATAAATACTGTTTCCAACGGATGATGTGTGGGCCCGGATGTCATGTGTCAAAAATGGTCCCCCAGGCCATCTGACGGAAGTCAATTTTCTCAAAAATTTCCACTCATTTTACTAAAATCGCCGAATTTTTGCTCCTAGACAAGATACAACGATTCTGAGCATAGATTCGGAATCAGCATGAAATTCCGCATCTTTTGAGCCTAAAATCATGGTATTCGGACAACAATGACAATTTCTAGAGCAGTCCCAAAACGCGCCGAAAAAGAGCTCACTTTTGAAGGGGAAAATGAGGGAAGTTTGGATAGCGGCAGACTTGTCCAGAAACTTTGAAGGTCCGCCGAGTAAATGTATATTGACCTAGAAAGTTCAGAGTAGGCTCAAATTGAAGAGGAGAAACTGTTTTATCAGAATCCGCTGGCACCACCTAAGATTTCCATCAATTTCCGGAAATAAAGTGCATGTCCCGTGATGGTCAGTCTGTGACAGTGGAAATTTGAATACCCGAAAACTTTGAATTGCCGCCGAGTGAACAAAAAGCAACCTAGAAAGTTGAAAGTAGGCTCAAATTGAAGAGGAGAAACTGTTTTATCAGAATCCGATGGCACCACCTAAGATTTCCATCAATTTCCGGAAAAGGAGGCTTCATCTAATGTTCTCAGTTTCTCCCAGCGAAATATTGCCAAAAATGTTCCGCCTAAATCACTAAAAATGCCGAAATTTCGCTCCCAGACAAGATACAGCAAATCTGAGCATAGATTCGGAATCAGCATAAAATTTCGCATCTTTTGAGCCTAAAATCATGGTATTTGGACAACATTGGCCTTTCTTAGAAAAGCCTCAAAACGCGCCGAAAAAGAGCTCACTTTTGAAGGGGGAAAATGACATGGTTCAGATGGTTTTTGATTAGTTGAACGTGTTCCACATGTTGACTCGTGATCTAGACATAAAATTGAACAACTTTGTGGAAAAAAAATCAAAAACATACAGCAATAGGGTCATAACTCACTGATGTCCAAAATTCCGAGAATCAACGGGAGATCGTTGAGTATGCCAGAAAAAGTGGGTTCAGTTCTGATATGTTCCTGGAAGATTGAACTAATTCTAATCGGTAATACGTCATCTAGACACAAAATAAGAAGGATTCATGGAGAAAAAACACAAATATACTCCAATATGTGATACCTCACCCAACCTCCCGTTATGCCGGAACCCTTTGATGAATCGAGAAAATCGATGTTAAGTTCCAAATTTTCCCCGGAGCAGAATTCGATCAATTTGTGATTTTTAGGATTCTCGCATGTGCGCACGACTATTTATGGAAAAAACTCAGACCCGTGTTTTCAATTTTCACACTTAGCTGAAACCCGATTTTCCCGGAATCCATGGTGAGGCCTCTCAAAAACCGGGTATGAGCGACGTTGATTCCAGAATCCCGCAACAGTAGGAATTCATGTGTTTCGGATTTTCGTCATGCTCACATGACCTAGAATCTTTTTATGGAGAGACATTCAAGGGTATATGTCATTTACCATTTCAACCCCACATCCCAATATTGCCAAAATCAACGGGAGGCCTTTGAAAATTTGAAGAAACTAAGTTCAGTTCCAAAAAATTGCGAGTTGATTTTTGGCTGAAACTAGGTCAACTTCATCAAAACATTATAAATACTGTTTCCAACGGATGATGTGTGGGCCCGGATGTCATGTGTCAAAAATGGTCCCCCAGGCCATCTGACGGAAGTCAATTTTCTCAAAAATTTCCACTCATTTTACTAAAATCGCCGAATTTTTGCTCCTAGACAAGATACAACGATTCTGAGCATAGATTCGGAATCAGCATGAAATTCCGCATCTTTTGAGCCTAAAATCATGGTATTTGGACAACAATGACAATTTCTAGAGAAGTCCCAAAACGCGCCGAAATAGAGCTCACTTTTGAAGGGGAAAATGAGGGAAGTTTGGATAGCGGCAGACTTGTCCAGAAACTTTGAAGGTCCGCCGAGTAAATGTATATTGACCTAGAAAGTTCAGAGTAGGCTCAAATTGAAGAGGAGAAACTGTTTTATCAGAATCCGCTGGCACCACCTAAGATTTCCATCAATTTCCGGAAATAAAGTGCATGTCCCGTGATGGTCAGTCTGTGACAGTGGAAATTTGAATACCCGAAAACTTTGAATTGCCGCCGAGTGAACAAAAAGCAACCTAGAAAGTTGAAAGTAGGCTCAAATTGAAGAGGAGAAACTGTTTTATCAAAATACGATGGCACCACCTAAGATTTCCATCAATTTCCGGAAATAAAGTGCATGTCCCGTGATGGTCAGTCTGTGACAGTGGAAATTTGAATACCCGAAAACTTTGAATTGCCGCCGAGTGAACAAAAAGCAACCTAGAAAGTTGAAAGTAGGCTCAAATTGAAGAGGAGAAACTGTTTTATCAGAATCCGATGGCACCACCTAAGATTTCCATCAATTTCCGGAAATAAAGTGCATGTCCCGTGATGGTCAGTCTGTGACAGTGGAAATTTGAATACCCGAAAACTTTGAATTGCCGCCGAGTGAACAAAAAGCAACCTAGAAAGTTGAAAGTAGGCTCAAATTGAAGAGGAGAAACTGTTTTATCAAAATACGATGGCACCACCTAAGATTTCCATCAATTTCCGGAAATAAAGTGCATGTCCCGTGATGGTCAGTCTGTGACAGTGGAAATTTGAATACCCGAAAACTTTGAATTGCCGCCGAGTGAACAAAAAGCAACCTAGAAAGTTGAACGTAGGCTCAAATTGAAGAGGAGAAACTGTTTTATCAGAATCCGATGGCACCACCTAAGATTTCCATCAATTTCCGGAAAAGGAGGCTTCATCTAATGTTCTCAGTTTCTCCCAGCGAAATATTGCCAAAAATTTTCCGCCTAAATCACTAAAAATGCCGAAATTTCGCTCCCAGACAAGATACAGCGAATCTGAGCATAGATTCGGAATCAGCATAAAATTTCGCATCTTTTGAGCCTAAAATTATGGTATTTGGACAACATTGGCCTTTCTTAGAAAAGCCTCAAAACGCGCCGAAAAAGAGCTCACTTTTGAAGGGGGAAAATGACATGGTTCAGATGGTTTTTGATTAGTTGAACGTGTTCCACATGTTGACTCGTGATCTAGACATAAAATTGAACAACTTTGTGGAAAAAAATCAAAAACATACAGCAATAGGGTCATAACTCACTGATGTCCAAAATTCCGAGAATCAACGGGAGATCGTTGAGTATGCCAGAAAAAGTGGGTTCAGTTCTGATATGTTCCTGGAAGATTGAACTAATTCTAATCGGTAATACGTCATCTAGACACAAAATAAGAAGACTTCATGGAGAAAAAACACAAATATACTCCAATATGTGATACCTCACCCAACCTCCCGTTATGCCGGAACCCTTTGATGAATCGAGAAAATCGATGTTAAGTTCCAAATTTTCCCCGGAGCAGAATTCGATCAATTTGTGATTTTTAGGATTCTCGCATGTGCGCACGACTATTTATGGAAAAAACTCAGACCCGTGTTTTCAATTTTCACACTTAGCTGAAACCCGATTTTCCCGGAATCCATGGTGAGGCCTCTCAAAAACCGGGTATGAGCGACGTTGATTCCAGAATCCCGCAACAGTAGGAATTCATGTGTTTCGGATTTTCGTCATGCTCACATGACCTAGAATCTTTTTATGGAGAGACATTCAAGGGTATATGTCATTTACCATTTCAACCCCACATCCCAATATTGCCAAAATCAACGGGAGGCCTTTGAAAATTTGAAGAAACTAAGTTCAGTTCCAAAAAATTGCGAGTTGATTTTTGGCTGAAACTAGGTCAACTTCATCGAAACATTATAAATACTGTTTCCAACGGATGATGTGTGGGCCCGGATGTCATGTGTCAAAAATGGTCCCCCAGGCCATCTGACGGAAGTCAATTTTCTCAAAAATTTCCACTCATTTTACTAAAATCGCCGAATTTTTGCTCCTAGACAAGATACAACGATTCTGAGCATAGATTCGGAATCAGCATGAAATTCCGCATCTTTTGAGCCTAAAATCATGGTATTCGGACAACAATGACAATTTCTAGAGCAGTCCCAAAACGCGCCGAAAAAGAGCTCACTTTTGAAGGGGAAAATGAGGGAAGTTTGGATAGCGGCAGACTTGTCCAGAAACTTTGAAGGTCCGCCGAGTAAATGTATATTGACCTAGAAAGTTCAGAGTAGGCTCAAATTGAAGAGGAGAAACTGTTTTATCAGAATCCGCTGGCACCACCTAAGATTTCCATCAATTTCCGGAAATAAAGTGCATGTCCCGTGATGGTCAGTCTGTGACAGTGGAAATTTGAATACCCGAAAACTTTGAATTGCCGCCGAGTGAACAAAAAGCAACCTAGAAAGTTGAAAGTAGGCTCAAATTGAAGAGGAGAAACTGTTTTATCAAAATACGATGGCACCACCTAAGATTTCCATCAATTTCCGGAAATAAAGTGCATGTCCCGTGATGGTCAGTCTGTGACAGTGGAAATTTGAATACCCGAAAACTTTGAATTGCCGCCGAGTGAACAAAAAGCAACCTAGAAAGTTGAAAGTAGGCTCAAATTGAAGAGGAGAAACTGTTTTATCAGAATCCGATGGCACCACCTAAGATTTCCATCAATTTCCGGAAATAAAGTGCATGTCCCGTGATGGTCAGTCTGTGACAGTGGAAATTTGAATACCCGAAAACTTTGAATTGCCGCCGAGTGAACAAAAAGCAACCTAGAAAGTTGAAAGTAGGCTCAAATTGAAGAGGAGAAACTGTTTTATCAAAATACGATGGCACCACCTAAGATTTCCATCAATTTCCGGAAATAAAGTGCATGTCCCGTGATGGTCAGTCTGTGACAGTGGAAATTTGAATACCCGAAAACTTTGAATTGCCGCCGAGTGAACAAAAAGCAACCTAGAAAGTTGAACGTAGGCTCAAATTGAAGAGGAGAAACTGTTTTATCAGAATCCGATGGCACCACCTAAGATTTCCATCAATTTCCGGAAAAGGAGGCTTCATCTAATGTTCTCAGTTTCTCCCAGCGAAATATTGCCAAAAATTTTCCGCCTAAATCACTAAAAATGCCGAAATTTCGCTCCCAGACAAGATACAGCGAATCTGAGCATAGATTCGGAATCAGCATAAAATTTCGCATCTTTTGAGCCTAAAATTATGGTATTTGGACAACATTGGCCTTTCTTAGAAAAGCCTCAAAACGCGCCGAAAAAGAGCTCACTTTTGAAGGGGGAAAATGACATGGTTCAGATGGTTTTTGATTAGTTGAACGTGTTCCACATGTTGACTCGTGATCTAGACATAAAATTGAACAACTTTGTGGAAAAAAATCAAAAACATACAGCAATAGGGTCGTAACTCACTGATGTCCAAAATTCCGAGAATCAACGGGAGATCGTTGAGTATGCCAGAAAAAGTGGGTTCAGTTCTGATATGTTCCTGGAAGATTGAACTAATTCTAATCGGTAATACGTCATCTAGACACAAAATAAGAAGACTTCATGGAGAAAAAACACAAATATACTCCAATATGTGATACCTCACCCAACCTCCCGTTATGCCGGAACCCTTTGATGAATCGAGAAAATCGATGTTAAGTTCCAAATTTTCCCCGGAGCAGAATTCGATCAATTTGTGATTTTTAGGATTCTCGCATGTGCGCACGACTATTTATGGAAAAAACTCAGACCCGTGTTTTCAATTTTCACACTTAGCTGAAACCCGATTTTCCCGGAATCCATGGTGAGGCCTCTCAAAAACCGGGTATGAGCGACGTTGATTCCAGAATCCCGCAACAGTAGGAATTCATGTGTTTCGGATTTTCGTCATGCTCACATGACCTAGAATCTTTTTATGGAGAGACATTCAAGGGTATATGTCATTTACCATTTCAACCCCACATCCCAATATTGCCAAAATCAACGGGAGGCCTTTGAAAATTTGAAGAAACTAAGTTCAGTTCCAAAAAATTGCGAGTTGATTTTTGGCTGAAACTAGGTCAACTTCATCAAAACATTATAAATACTGTTTCCAACGGATGATGTGTGGGCCCGGATGTCATGTGTCAAAAATGGTCCCCCAGGCCATCTGACGGAAGTCAATTTTCTCAAAAATTTCCACTCATTTTACTAAAATCGCCGAATTTTTGCTCCTAGACAAGATACAACGATTCTGAGCATAGATTCGGAATCAGCATGAAATTCCGCATCTTTTGAGCCTAAAATCATGGTATTCGGACAACAATGACAATTTCTAGAGCAGTCCCAAAACGCGCCGAAAAAGAGCTCACTTTTGAAGGGGAAAATGAGGGAAGTTTGGATAGCGGCAGACTTGTCCAGAAACTTTGAAGGTCCGCCGAGTAAATGTATATTGACCTAGAAAGTTCAGAGTAGGCTCAAATTGAAGAGGAGAAACTGTTTTATCAGAATCCGCTGGCACCACCTAAGATTTCCATCAATTTCCGGAAATAAAGTGCATGTCCCGTGATGGTCAGTCTGTGACAGTGGAAATTTGAATACCCGAAAACTTTGAATTGCCGCCGAGTGAACAAAAAGCAACCTAGAAAGTTGAAAGTAGGCTCAAATTGAAGAGGAGAAACTGTTTTATCAAAATACGATGGCACCACCTAAGATTTCCATCAATTTCCGGAAATAAAGTGCATGTCCCGTGATGGTCAGTCTGTGACAGTGGAAATTTGAATACCCGAAAACTTTGAATTGCCGCCGAGTGAACAAAAAGCAACCTAGAAAGTTGAAAGTAGGCTCAAATTGAAGAGGAGAAACTGTTTTATCAGAATCCGATGGCACCACCTAAGATTTCCATCAATTTCCGGAAATAAAGTGCATGTCCCGTGATGGTCAGTCTGTGACAGTGGAAATTTGAATACCCGAAAACTTTGAATTGCCGCCGAGTGAACAAAAAGCAACCTAGAAAGTTGAAAGTAGGCTCAAATTGAAGAGGAGAAACTGTTTTATCAAAATACGATGGCACCACCTAAGATTTCCATCAATTTCCGGAAATAAAGTGCATGTCCCGTGATGGTCAGTCTGTGACAGTGGAAATTTGAATACCCGAAAACTTTGAATTGCCGCCGAGTGAACAAAAAGCAACCTAGAAAGTTGAACGTAGGCTCAAATTGAAGAGGAGAAACTGTTTTATCAGAATCCGATGGCACCACCTAAGATTTCCATCAATTTCCGGAAAAGGAGGCTTCATCTAATGTTCTCAGTTTCTCCCAGCGAAATATTGCCAAAAATTTTCCGCCTAAATCACTAAAAATGCCGAAATTTCGCTCCCAGACAAGATACAGCGAATCTGAGCATAGATTCGGAATCAGCATAAAATTTCGCATCTTTTGAGCCTAAAATTATGGTATTTGGACAACATTGGCCTTTCTTAGAAAAGCCTCAAAACGCGCCGAAAAAGAGCTCACTTTTGAAGGGGGAAAATGACATGGTTCAGATGGTTTTTGATTAGTTGAACGTGTTCCACATGTTGACTCGTGATCTAGACATAAAATTGAACAACTTTGTGGAAAAAAATCAAAAACATACAGCAATAGGGTCATAACTCACTGATGTCCAAAATTCCGAGAATCAACGGGAGATCGTTGAGTATGCCAGAAAAAGTGGGTTCAGTTCTGATATGTTCCTGGAAGATTGAACTAATTCTAATCGGTAATACGTCATCTAGACACAAAATAAGAAGACTTCATGGAGAAAAAACACAAATATACTCCAATATGTGATACCTCACCCAACCTCCCGTTATGCCGGAACCCTTTGATGAATCGAGAAAATCGATGTTAAGTTCCAAATTTTCCCCGGAGCAGAATTCGATCAATTTGTGATTTTTAGGATTCTCGCATGTGCGCACGACTATTTATGGAAAAAACTCAGACCCGTGTTTTCAATTTTCACACTTAGCTGAAACCCGATTTTCCCGGAATCCATGGTGAGGCCTCTCAAAAACCGGGTATGAGCGACGTTGATTCCAGAATCCCGCAACAGTAGGAATTCATGTGTTTCGGATTTTCGTCATGCTCACATGACCTAGAATCTTTTTATGGAGAGACATTCAAGGGTATATGTCATTTACCATTTCAACCCCACATCCCAATATTGCCAAAATCAACGGGAGGCCTTTGAAAATTTGAAGAAACTAAGTTCAGTTCCAAAAAATTGCGAGTTGATTTTTGGCTGAAACTAGGTCAACTTCATCGAAACATTATAAATACTGTTTCCAACGGATGATGTGTGGGCCCGGATGTCATGTGTCAAAAATGGTCCCCCAGGCCATCTGACGGAAGTCAATTTTCTCAAAAATTTCCACTCATTTTACTAAAATCGCCGAATTTTTGCTCCTAGACAAGATACAACGATTCTGAGCATAGATTCGGAATCAGCATGAAATTCCGCATCTTTTGAGCCTAAAATCATGGTATTCGGACAACAATGACAATTTCTAGAGCAGTCCCAAAACGCGCCGAAAAAGAGCTCACTTTTGAAGGGGAAAATGAGGGAAGTTTGGATAGCGGCAGACTTGTCCAGAAACTTTGAAGGTCCGCCGAGTAAATGTATATTGACCTAGAAAGTTCAGAGTAGGCTCAAATTGAAGAGGAGAAACTGTTTTATCAGAATCCGCTGGCACCACCTAAGATTTCCATCAATTTCCGGAAATAAAGTGCATGTCCCGTGATGGTCAGTCTGTGACAGTGGAAATTTGAATACCCGAAAACTTTGAATTGCCGCCGAGTGAACAAAAAGCAACCTAGAAAGTTGAAAGTAGGCTCAAATTGAAGAGGAGAAACTGTTTTATCAAAATACGATGGCACCACCTAAGATTTCCATCAATTTCCGGAAATAAAGTGCATGTCCCGTGATGGTCAGTCTGTGACAGTGGAAATTTGAATACCCGAAAACTTTGAATTGCCGCCGAGTGAACAAAAAGCAACCTAGAAAGTTCAGAGTAGGCTCAAATTGAAGAGGAGAAACTGTTTTATCAGAATCCGCTGGCACCACCTAAGATTTCCATCAATTTCCGGAAATAAAGTGCATGTCCCGTGATGGTCAGTCTGTGACAGTGGAAATTTGAATACCCGAAAACTTTGAATTGCCGCCGAGTGAACAAAAAGCAACCTAGAAAGTTGAAAGTAGGCTCAAATTGAAGAGGAGAAACTGTTTTATCAAAATACGATGGCACCACCTAAGATTTCCATCAATTTCCGGAAATAAAGTGCATGTCCCGTGATGGTCAGTCTGTGACAGTGGAAATTTGAATACCCGAAAACTTTGAATTGCCGCCGAGTGAACAAAAAGCAACCTAGAAAGTTGAAAGTAGGCTCAAATTGAAGAGGAGAAACTGTTTTATCAGAATCCGATGGCACCACCTAAGATTTCCATCAATTTCCGGAAATAAAGTGCATGTCCCGTGATGGTCAGTCTGTGACAGTGGAAATTTGAATACCCGAAAACTTTGAATTGCCGCCGAGTGAACAAAAAGCAACCTAGAAAGTTGAAAGTAGGCTCAAATTGAAGAGGAGAAACTGTTTTATCAAAATACGATGGCACCACCTAAGATTTCCATCAATTTCCGGAAATAAAGTGCATGTCCCGTGATGGTCAGTCTGTGACAGTGGAAATTTGAATACCCGAAAACTTTGAATTGCCGCCGAGTGAACAAAAAGCAACCTAGAAAGTTGAACGTAGGCTCAAATTGAAGAGGAGAAACTGTTTTATCAGAATCCGATGGCACCACCTAAGATTTCCATCAATTTCCGGAAAAGGAGGCTTCATCTAATGTTCTCAGTTTCTCCCAGCGAAATATTGCCAAAAATTTTCCGCCTAAATCACTAAAAATGCCGAAATTTCGCTCCCAGACAAGATACAGCGAATCTGAGCATAGATTCGGAATCAGCATAAAATTTCGCATCTTTTGAGCCTAAAATTATGGTATTTGGACAACATTGGCCTTTCTTAGAAAAGCCTCAAAACGCGCCGAAAAAGAGCTCACTTTTGAAGGGGGAAAATGACATGGTTCAGATGGTTTTTGATTAGTTGAACGTGTTCCACATGTTGACTCGTGATCTAGACATAAAATTGAACAACTTTGTGGAAAAAAATCAAAAACATACAGCAATAGGGTCGTAACTCACTGATGTCCAAAATTCCGAGAATCAACGGGAGATCGTTGAGTATGCCAGAAAAAGTGGGTTCAGTTCTGATATGTTCCTGGAAGATTGAACTAATTCTAATCGGTAATACGTCATCTAGACACAAAATAAGAAGACTTCATGGAGAAAAAACACAAATATACTCCAATATGTGATACCTCACCCAACCTCCCGTTATGCCGGAACCCTTTGATGAATCGAGAAAATCGATGTTAAGTTCCAAATTTTCCCCGGAGCAGAATTCGATCAATTTGTGATTTTTAGGATTCTCGCATGTGCGCACGACTATTTATGGAAAAAACTCAGACCCGTGTTTTCAATTTTCACACTTAGCTGAAACCCGATTTTCCCGGAATCCATGGTGAGGCCTCTCAAAAACCGGGTATGAGCGACGTTGATTCCAGAATCCCGCAACAGTAGGAATTCATGTGTTTCGGATTTTCGTCATGCTCACATGACCTAGAATCTTTTTATGGAGAGACATTCAAGGGTATATGTCATTTACCATTTCAACCCCACATCCCAATATTGCCAAAATCAACGGGAGGCCTTTGAAAATTTGAAGAAACTAAGTTCAGTTCCAAAAAATTGCGAGTTGATTTTTGGCTGAAACTAGGTCAACTTCATCAAAACATTATAAATACTGTTTCCAACGGATGATGTGTGGGCCCGGATGTCATGTGTCAAAAATGGTCCCCCAGGCCATCTGACGGAAGTCAATTTTCTCAAAAATTTCCACTCATTTTACTAAAATCGCCGAATTTTTGCTCCTAGACAAGATACAACGATTCTGAGCATAGATTCGGAATCAGCATGAAATTCCGCATCTTTTGAGCCTAAAATCATGGTATTCGGACAACAATGACAATTTCTAGAGCAGTCCCAAAACGCGCCGAAAAAGAGCTCACTTTTGAAGGGGAAAATGAGGGAAGTTTGGATAGCGGCAGACTTGTCCAGAAACTTTGAAGGTCCGCCGAGTAAATGTATATTGACCTAGAAAGTTCAGAGTAGGCTCAAATTGAAGAGGAGAAACTGTTTTATCAGAATCCGCTGGCACCACCTAAGATTTCCATCAATTTCCGGAAATAAAGTGCATGTCCCGTGATGGTCAGTCTGTGACAGTGGAAATTTGAATACCCGAAAACTTTGAATTGCCGCCGAGTGAACAAAAAGCAACCTAGAAAGTTGAAAGTAGGCTCAAATTGAAGAGGAGAAACTGTTTTATCAAAATACGATGGCACCACCTAAGATTTCCATCAATTTCCGGAAATAAAGTGCATGTCCCGTGATGGTCAGTCTGTGACAGTGGAAATTTGAATACCCGAAAACTTTGAATTGCCGCCGAGTGAACAAAAAGCAACCTAGAAAGTTGAAAGTAGGCTCAAATTGAAGAGGAGAAACTGTTTTATCAGAATCCGATGGCACCACCTAAGATTTCCATCAATTTCCGGAAATAAAGTGCATGTCCCGTGATGGTCAGTCTGTGACAGTGGAAATTTGAATACCCGAAAACTTTGAATTGCCGCCGAGTGAACAAAAAGCAACCTAGAAAGTTGAAAGTAGGCTCAAATTGAAGAGGAGAAACTGTTTTATCAAAATACGATGGCACCACCTAAGATTTCCATCAATTTCCGGAAATAAAGTGCATGTCCCGTGATGGTCAGTCTGTGACAGTGGAAATTTGAATACCCGAAAACTTTGAATTGCCGCCGAGTGAACAAAAAGCAACCTAGAAAGTTGAACGTAGGCTCAAATTGAAGAGGAGAAACTGTTTTATCAGAATCCGATGGCACCACCTAAGATTTCCATCAATTTCCGGAAAAGGAGGCTTCATCTAATGTTCTCAGTTTCTCCCAGCGAAATATTGCCAAAAATTTTCCGCCTAAATCACTAAAAATGCCGAAATTTCGCTCCCAGACAAGATACAGCGAATCTGAGCATAGATTCGGAATCAGCATAAAATTTCGCATCTTTTGAGCCTAAAATTATGGTATTTGGACAACATTGGCCTTTCTTAGAAAAGCCTCAAAACGCGCCGAAAAAGAGCTCACTTTTGAAGGGGGAAAATGACATGGTTCAGATGGTTTTTGATTAGTTGAACGTGTTCCACATGTTGACTCGTGATCTAGACATAAAATTGAACAACTTTGTGGAAAAAAATCAAAAACATACAGCAATAGGGTCGTAACTCACTGATGTCCAAAATTCCGAGAATCAACGGGAGATCGTTGAGTATGCCAGAAAAAGTGGGTTCAGTTCTGATATGTTCCTGGAAGATTGAACTAATTCTAATCGGTAATACGTCATCTAGACACAAAATAAGAAGACTTCATGGAGAAAAAACACAAATATACTCCAATATGTGATACCTCACCCAACCTCCCGTTATGCCGGAACCCTTTGATGAATCGAGAAAATCGATGTTAAGTTCCAAATTTTCCCCGGAGCAGAATTCGATCAATTTGTGATTTTTAGGATTCTCGCATGTGCGCACGACTATTTATGGAAAAAACTCAGACCCGTGTTTTCAATTTTCACACTTAGCTGAAACCCGATTTTCCCGGAATCCATGGTGAGGCCTCTCAAAAACCGGGTATGAGCGACGTTGATTCCAGAATCCCGCAACAGTAGGAATTCATGTGTTTCGGATTTTCGTCATGCTCACATGACCTAGAATCTTTTTATGGAGAGACATTCAAGGGTATATGTCATTTACCATTTCAACCCCACATCCCAATATTGCCAAAATCAACGGGAGGCCTTTGAAAATTTGAAGAAACTAAGTTCAGTTCCAAAAAATTGCGAGTTGATTTTTGGCTGAAACTAGGTCAACTTCATCAAAACATTATAAATACTGTTTCCAACGGATGATGTGTGGGCCCGGATGTCATGTGTCAAAAATGGTCCCCCAGGCCATCTGACGGAAGTCAATTTTCTCAAAAATTTCCACTCATTTTACTAAAATCGCCGAATTTTTGCTCCTAGACAAGATACAACGATTCTGAGCATAGATTCGGAATCAGCATGAAATTCCGCATCTTTTGAGCCTAAAATCATGGTATTCGGACAACAATGACAATTTCTAGAGCAGTCCCAAAACGCGCCGAAAAAGAGCTCACTTTTGAAGGGGAAAATGAGGGAAGTTTGGATAGCGGCAGACTTGTCCAGAAACTTTGAAGGTCCGCCGAGTAAATGTATATTGACCTAGAAAGTTCAGAGTAGGCTCAAATTGAAGAGGAGAAACTGTTTTATCAGAATCCGCTGGCACCACCTAAGATTTCCATCAATTTCCGGAAATAAAGTGCATGTCCCGTGATGGTCAGTCTGTGACAGTGGAAATTTGAATACCCGAAAACTTTGAATTGCCGCCGAGTGAACAAAAAGCAACCTAGAAAGTTGAAAGTAGGCTCAAATTGAAGAGGAGAAACTGTTTTATCAGAATCCGCTGGCACCACCTAAGATTTCCATCAATTTCCGGAAATAAAGTGCATGTCCCGTGATGGTCAGTCTGTGACAGTGGAAATTTGAATACCCGAAAACTTTGAATTGCCGCCGAGTGAACAAAAAGCAACCTAGAAAGTTGAAAGTAGGCTCAAATTGAAGAGGAGAAACTGTTTTATCAGAATCCGCTGGCACCACCTAAGATTTCCATCAATTTCCGGAAATAAAGTGCATGTCCCGTGATGGTCAGTCTGTGACAGTGGAAATTTGAATACCCGAAAACTTTGAATTGCCGCCGAGTGAACAAAAAGCAACCTAGAAAGTTGAAAGTAGGCTCAAATTGAAGAGGAGAAACTGTTTTATCAGAATCCGATGGCACCACCTAAGATTTCCATCAATTTCCGGAAAAGGAGGCTTCATCTAATGTTCTCAGTTTCTCCCAGCGAAATATTGCCAAAAATGTTCCGCCTAAATCACTAAAAATGCCGAAATTTCGCTCCCAGACAAGATACAGCGAATCTGAGCATAGATTCGGAATCAGCATAAAATTTCGCATCTTTTGAGCCTAAAATCATGGTATTTGGACAACATTGGCCTTTCTTAGAAAAGCCTCAAAACGCGCCGAAAAAGAGCTCACTTTTGAAGGGGGAAAATGACATGGTTCAGATGGTTTTTGATTAGTTGAACGTGTTCCACATGTTGACTCGTGATCTAGACATAAAATTGAACAACTTTGTGGAAAAAAAATCAAAAACATACAGCAATAGGGTCATAACTCACTGATGTCCAAAATTCCGAGAATCAACGGGAGATCGTTGAGTATGCCAGAAAAAGTGGGTTCAGTTCTGATATGTTCCTGGAAGATTGAACTAATTCTAATCGGTAATACGTCATCTAGACACAAAATAAGAAGGATTCATGGAGAAAAAACACAAATATACTCCAATATGTGATACCTCACCCAACCTCCCGTTATGCCGGAACCCTTTGATGAATCGAGAAAATCGATGTTAAGTTCCAAATTTTCCCCGGAGCAGAATTCGATCAATTTGTGATTTTTAGGATTCTCGCATGTGCGCACGACTATTTATGGAAAAAACTCAGACCCGTGTTTTCAATTTTCACACTTAGCTGAAACCCGATTTTCCCGGAATCCATGGTGAGGCCTCTCAAAAACCGGGTATGAGCGACGTTGATTCCAGAATCCCGCAACAGTAGGAATTCATGTGTTTCGGATTTTCGTCATGCTCACATGACCTAGAATCTTTTTATGGAGAGACATTCAAGGGTATATGTCATTTACCATTTCAACCCCACATCCCAATATTGCCAAAATCAACGGGAGGCCTTTGAAAATTTGAAGAAACTAAGTTCAGTTCCAAAAAATTGCGAGTTGATTTTTGGCTGAAACTAGGTCAACTTCATCAAAACATTATAAATACTGTTTCCAACGGATGATGTGTGGGCCCGGATGTCATGTGTCAAAAATGGTCCCCCAGGCCATCTGACGGAAGTCAATTTTCTCAAAAATTTCCACTCATTTTACTAAAATCGCCGAATTTTTGCTCCTAGACAAGATACAACGATTCTGAGCATAGATTCGGAATCAGCATGAAATTCCGCATCTTTTGAGCCTAAAATCATGGTATTCGGACAACAATGACAATTTCTAGAGCAGTCCCAAAACGCGCCGAAAAAGAGCTCACTTTTGAAGGGGAAAATGAGGGAAGTTTGGATAGCGGCAGACTTGTCCAGAAACTTTGAAGGTCCGCCGAGTAAATGTATATTGACCTAGAAAGTTCAGAGTAGGCTCAAATTGAAGAGGAGAAACTGTTTTATCAGAATCCGCTGGCACCACCTAAGATTTCCATCAATTTCCGGAAATAAAGTGCATGTCCCGTGATGGTCAGTCTGTGACAGTGGAAATTTGAATACCCGAAAACTTTGAATTGCCGCCGAGTGAACAAAAAGCAACCTAGAAAGTTGAAAGTAGGCTCAAATTGAAGAGGAGAAACTGTTTTATCAAAATACGATGGCACCACCTAAGATTTCCATCAATTTCCGGAAATAAAGTGCATGTCCCGTGATGGTCAGTCTGTGACAGTGGAAATTTGAATACCCGAAAACTTTGAATTGCCGCCGAGTGAACAAAAAGCAACCTAGAAAGTTGAAAGTAGGCTCAAATTGAAGAGGAGAAACTGTTTTATCAGAATCCGATGGCACCACCTAAGATTTCCATCAATTTCCGGAAATAAAGTGCATGTCCCGTGATGGTCAGTCTGTGACAGTGGAAATTTGAATACCCGAAAACTTTGAATTGCCGCCGAGTGAACAAAAAGCAACCTAGAAAGTTGAAAGTAGGCTCAAATTGAAGAGGAGAAACTGTTTTATCAAAATACGATGGCACCACCTAAGATTTCCATCAATTTCCGGAAATAAAGTGCATGTCCCGTGATGGTCAGTCTGTGACAGTGGAAATTTGAATACCCGAAAACTTTGAATTGCCGCCGAGTGAACAAAAAGCAACCTAGAAAGTTGAACGTAGGCTCAAATTGAAGAGGAGAAACTGTTTTATCAGAATCCGATGGCACCACCTAAGATTTCCATCAATTTCCAGAAAAGGAGGCTTCATCTAATGTTCTCAGTTTCTCCCAGCGAAATATTGCCAAAAATTTTCCGCCTAAATCACTAAAAATGCCGAAATTTCGCTCCCAGACAAGATACAGCGAATCTGAGCATAGATTCGGAATCAGCATAAAATTTCGCATCTTTTGAGCCTAAAATTATGGTATTTGGACAACATTGGCCTTTCTTAGAAAAGCCTCAAAACGCGCCGAAAAAGAGCTCACTTTTGAAGGGGGAAAATGACATGGTTCAGATGGTTTTTGATTAGTTGAACGTGTTCCACATGTTGACTCGTGATCTAGACATAAAATTGAACAACTTTGTGGAAAAAAATCAAAAACATACAGCAATAGGGTCATAACTCACTGATGTCCAAAATTCCGAGAATCAACGGGAGATCGTTGAGTATGCCAGAAAAAGTGGGTTCAGTTCTGATATGTTCCTGGAAGATTGAACTAATTCTAATCGGTAATACGTCATCTAGACACAAAATAAGAAGACTTCATGGAGAAAAAACACAAATATACTCCAATATGTGATACCTCACCCAACCTCCCGTTATGCCGGAACCCTTTGATGAATCGAGAAAATCGATGTTAAGTTCCAAATTTTCCCCGGAGCAGAATTCGATCAATTTGTGATTTTTAGGATTCTCGCATGTGCGCACGACTATTTATGGAAAAAACTCAGACCCGTGTTTTCAATTTTCACACTTAGCTGAAACCCGATTTTCCCGGAATCCATGGTGAGGCCTCTCAAAAACCGGGTATGAGCGACGTTGATTCCAGAATCCCGCAACAGTAGGAATTCATGTGTTTCGGATTTTCGTCATGCTCACATGACCTAGAATCTTTTTATGGAGAGACATTCAAGGGTATATGTCATTTACCATTTCAACCCCACATCCCAATATTGCCAAAATCAACGGGAGGCCTTTGAAAATTTGAAGAAACTAAGTTCAGTTCCAAAAAATTGCGAGTTGATTTTTGGCTGAAACTAGGTCAACTTCATCAAAACATTATAAATACTGTTTCCAACGGATGATGTGTGGGCCCGGATGTCATGTGTCAAAAATGGTCCCCCAGGCCATCTGACGGAAGTCAATTTTCTCAAAAATTTCCACTCATTTTACTAAAATCGCCGAATTTTTGCTCCTAGACAAGATACAACGATTCTGAGCATAGATTCGGAATCAGCATGAAATTCCGCATCTTTTGAGCCTAAAATCATGGTATTCGGACAACAATGACAATTTCTAGAGCAGTCCCAAAACGCGCCGAAAAAGAGCTCACTTTTGAAGGGGAAAATGAGGGAAGTTTGGATAGCGGCAGACTTGTCCAGAAACTTTGAAGGTCCGCCGAGTAAATGTATATTGAGTTTGGGTGTCTGAATAAGTAGTTTAGAGTAGCCGGATTATCTAGGAAATTTGTGGGTATACGAATCAAACACAGACATTCGTTTTTGTTGTTGACGGTTTATGTGTAAAACTCCTTCTAAAAAAAGTTTTAACTTAACTTAAAAGTGTACAAATGCAAAAAGGCCGCACTTTCTCCAATTCAGCAGCATCACTCTCCATGGAAAGTTTGGATGACAAAGTTTTCCACTACAAAAATGAAGATCTAGGTTTGATTTATAAGCCCACAAATTTTCTAGATTATTGGACTACTCTAAATTATTTTTTCAGCCGCCCCTAGTTCTCCCTTTTACACAAACATCCAAATATGATACCTTTTTCTCCGGTACTGCGTGGATACTCACCGCTATTCTCCACACTTGTTGTTTTTTGAAAACTGGTAATAGGGTTCAGTTGTACAGTACTACTGGCTGTAGAGAAGCTCTTTGTCGTTGCTCTATCTGTGGTCGAGCTTCTGGTCGTTGTTAAAGGCATTGTACTCATAGCCGTTGCAGGAGTTGGTGTCGAATCTAAAACTAAAAAGGTCTAACGAGACGCAAAGTTATCCTACCTTCAGACTTTCCAACATGAAAAACTACCACCAGAAGCACTGTTAACACTCCAACGATCAGTAAAATAATGAAGAAGAGAATAACCACAATCTTCTTAAACCGATCATTCACCATGTACTGTAGTATTGCAAAGTGTCGTTGTTTTCTGGAAGACTTTCATACGATATTTTACAATTTCAAATTACTCACTCAGCAGGTTCAAACAATGGACTTGGGTGTTGTGGTCCACAAACTTCAACAGCTCTTTTGTCATTCTCTTCTGCTTCTGTGTATGCTGGGGGGTCGTCTAAGAACATTTCTTAAAAAACGGGCTGACTGAAAAATTCTTACCGAGAAATTCAAAAAGTTCTGATATTCTGGCTGACATTGTGATGACTAGAGAGAGAGATGGGAAAAGGGAAGAAGAGATAAGAAAGTCGTGTTCCACCCATCATGAATTTTTGAGATGCTCAAAAATATGTTACTGATAAAGGCACTTTCAAAGCATTTAGAAGTGAACTTTTATTAGGAATTCGGGATTTTCATAAAGCTGTTTCATAAGAATTGGGAAGGTAAAGCTAGTATAAAAGCATCTAAAACTGATTCAGTTGTCATATGGAATCCAATAGTCAATTGGTCTGAAAATGTTTTATTTATTTTCTGACAAAAAATCTCAACATACTCTTCACTTAACACTCTGATTTGAAGCGATTCCCGGTTCGAATTCGAATATTCGTAGTCCAGATTCATATTATACACACCTTGTGTGAACAATTGGTATTTTGTTGATACCTAAATCGACGAGGGTGAGAAAATTTCTCATGAAAACTACTCGCCCAGTTTGGATAGCCGGTTGACCTAAAGACTTGAAATGAACTAGAATTTGAATTGCTGTTCCATGATAATCTGAGTGACTGAAAATAATCAAGTGGTCCGTGATCTTGAAGTGTCATTACGATGCGTAACATTCCGATATTTGGTACTGTCATTTGAGGTAGCTCTATGGAGCCAGTACCAGAAACCTTTACATTGGCTGCGTACACTTGATAAGGAGAGTCGTAAGATGGGATGCTATTGGAAGCCTGGAAATCTAAAATTTCCGGAAAATACGCGCACAAACATATACTTACAGACACAAAATCATCATCGAATACACAGAAACCATTTGTGACTGTTGCGAGTGCATACATTGTTTCTGGATGCAACCCTCCAGTTGAGTTTATCGCAGAAACAATGGACAAGTAGGAGTGGTGAAGTTTCAATACTTCTACAGTACTAGAAGTGTCCACTTCATTCACATATCGCTTCAGAAGCATATGGATTCGGGTGCCGCAAGTTGGGACTTGGGATTGGAAAAAGAATGTCTAGAAAATTCCGAAGTGGGGTTTTTGAAAATGGCTACTAACCTCTATAACATTGAGTGCATCACTACCATCACCTGAATCGAGAAGTCCAAGGGATGGGTCTGGTAGATAAGAAGTAGAAATAGATGCTTTCAAGTCTCTGAAAAATTGGTATAAACTATGTAGCGTAGATATTCCTTGTTGGTCTTTCGAAAATTGGCGACCACCAAACCGACCGGTGTCCGACCGGCCGAACCCGTAAATTTTCGAGCAAAACAAAGAAAAGGGAAAAAACCCAAAGACTTATTGCAAATGCAGACATTTGGACAGGATCGTTCGATTCTACAAGGGAAATAATATCTAGTAGCGGCAAGCTTGTCACTCATCACTCTACCTCACCTCCAACTGGTATAGTATTGAAAATCTTTTGGATTCTTCAGATCAAATCGAATAGTGGTCAATACAGAGAATGGAAGAAGCAATTCATCTGTGTACAGATTATCAATAACATCCAAAAGATCCGCTGGATCCATATCATTCGAATATGCTAGCAAAAAAGTGGTGGTAGAGTTTGGAAGGCAATGCAAATCTGAACAATGGCGTCATTACTACAAGTTTTTACAGTCATGATTATTTTACAATCATAGGTAGTAGTGGGTGAAGATGTCGTCATTGTGGTAGTTGCAGGAATACCTGAAAATTAACTTTTTCTAAACAATTCAAACGAGTTCAATTACCCGAGGTAACTTTTCTGGTAGTTATAAGCTTAGAGGTAGTTCTCACCGTTGTAAAGCTTCTTGATGTCGTAGCCGTAGCTGAAATTCAACAGATTGAGGAAGTCATAATTTTAAAATCTTACCTGACGAACTTCCAACGTGGAAAATCACCAAAAGTAGAGCTGCAAGAACCCCAGCAATAAGAATAATAAGAACAATGAGAATTATGGTAATCTTCTTGAATCTCTCGTTCATGGTGTACTGAAGTATCCAGAAGTGGCGTTGTTTTCTAGCAAAGAAAAAGAAATTCATGCAATACTTTGGTTCTAAGAACTCACTCAACTGGTTCAAAAAAAGGCTGTGGCGGTGCCTCACACACTTCCACCGCACGCTTATCGGTGATAACGGCTTCTGTATAGGCTGGTGGTGCAGCATCTGCATTTTAAAAAAGTTGAACGAGATTTAAAAATTATAAAAGCCTACCTATAAATTCATAGATTCCCGAGGTTCTTCCGGACATTTTTATGACTCGAGCGGGAAGATGCAATTAAGAATACAAAGCGAGAAAGGGGAAGAATAGATAAGAGTTCGTGTTCCACCCCTTTTTTTTCGACATTCCTGAGACAGCGGGAGCAGGTTCTACTGATAAGATAGCAGCTGACACCAAGGAGAAAAGAATAAAAATTCCAAGTTTTTTTTTTGAGATAGGATACTTTATGTAGTACATAGAACAAAAAATTACAAGTGAAAAATAAAGTAGTTATTTAATCATCATTCAGTAGTCTAATCGACTTCTTCTTCAAATTTCTGTAGTGAAGTCGGGATGAGTGCTATTCTCATTACGCTTGAAGTTGTGGGTCGGGTCTAAATCAAAGCTTAAATATTATAAAATTTGACTGAAATACTCACTTTTGGAATTCCCATCATCGAAAACAACAAGAAATAGAGTTGTGAAAACAAGTGCAACGAGAAAAAAATTGACAATAAGTATCAGCACAATCTTTTTAACATTCACCAAATACTGTCGAGTTTCAAAGTGTTGTTGCTTACTGAAAAAAAAGAGAAAAACTTACATACAATTCAAAGGAAAAACTCACTCAACCATTTCCAATACCGTGCTGGATTGTGTTATTGTATAAACCTTCACAGTACATTGCTTACTGTAATCAATTTCCGAATGCACTGGTGGTGGTACATCTGAAATATGGGATTCGCTTGATTTTCAAAGTGAACGAAATTACCATAAATATCCAAACCATTCGCAGACATTTTGATAGCGTGATAGTGAAAAATGAGAGCAAAAAGGGAAGAATTGATAAGAGTGTCTGTTCCGCTCCTGATTTTTTGGGGTGGAGGAAGTTTGCTGATAAAGTAGCAGGGCTTACTTCCCGCAAGAAGAGTCGCGCTTTCAACGCAGTGTTCTCAACGTGCTCCCTAACCCAGTGTTGCAACGGGCCGGTTTTATTTTTGTTGAAAAAAGAAACTCGACCTGGTCCATCGATTCTAGTTTCGATGCTTCATTCTGTGATCAAATGTAAACTTGATGAACATGACTAACAAGATTCGAAAATTTGCGACATTTTTTTTTCAAAATTTCCGAGCATTTTGACGAGACGGCACCGGGCGTGTCGGGTCGAAAACATTTTGTTTAGCCCCGCCCGGCCCCTCAGGTTGCAACCTCAAAACTTCAACGACTAGATGTACTTCTAGCAATTTGAGAATAAGAATACTTCTGTTGATGGTTGATTTTTAATTTTTTTGACTGAAGAATATTGTTAAATGATATACTGTTTTATTCGAGAAAATAACATAGGGAATTGAGTCAAGGTTCGATCCTTTGAGCTGAAATAACAATGTCTTGCTAGTTATAAAACCCTCGCGTTCATTCTTACAAAAGTCAACACAAAGCGGCGCAAAAACCGTTGTATACGAAATCTGTCTAACCCATGGGAGATACCATTCCAAATACCACGGTTTTTCGTAGTTCGGACGACATGTAGAATAAGTCCAGGTTGTCTAAAAGTAGGGAGTTTTTACTTAGCTTTGTGTAAACCACTCACATTGAGGACATAATTATCAAAACCATAGTATGTCCTAGGCTCAAGTCCTACCGGACAGGTGCGTTGTTGCTGACATCCATCTTCGGTGGTTTTGTTGACGGTCGCCGGTTGGAAGCGGTAATATTTCAATTCAGTATTATAGTAAGTGCTGTTCTCCAGGTAATACTTGGCGTTTGAATTGTCAAGTTGCAGATGTGGACAAGGGCATTGAGCTGGAAAACGAAATAAGTCGAAAGATAACTGGATTTAGTGTAGTAACTCTTCAACACACAAACTCCCATGAGTTGAGTGTATGGTGTGAGTGTGCCTTCTCCGGTATCGATGTGCCATTGTTGAGCAAAGGAATTGCAGTAACCATCGACGCTATAATCACCTATCTGAAGTCCACTAATCATATTTATAACACTATTATTGCTCTATAAACTCACGAATTCTTCTTTATCGGTGTCAAAAATGAACAACTTGTATTCTCCTTCACAGTACATTGATACAATGCAATCCTCGATCACCAGCTCAGGAGCTTTTATCATGGATTTCGTCACATTGTAATAATATTTTCGGTTATTTTGAAGACTACGGAAGATGTTGGAGGGGTCCAGTTTCTTTGCTTGACAAGCACATGGAGCTAAAATTCTAAATGCTGATCAGGAATCTGAATATGGAGCAATTACGTGGTTCAGAAAAGCCAATCACAAGGCAGGCAGCAGATAGTTTCAGGATAGCTAGAAAAGAGAGAAACACAGCAGTTTTCATTGCAATAAACTGCCTGGAGAGGAATATCCCACTGTCATAGGACAGGTATATATGGCGAATCGCTAATGAAGCTTTGTTAGAATCATTGAATATTATGATAATTAGATGTTGGACAAAGATTTTTAGTTTTCAATGACTTTTGATTTTTTGGAATCTACATAAAGTCATGAAAGTGGTGGCAGAAGTAGAGGAAGACTACTTAGAAATTGAAAACAATTTTGGCGTTGTCGACAATGTTGTCAGTAGTATTAGTAGAAACAGACATGTGAAATTTCGGGCCGGGCTTTCAATTTTTTTGGGAAGCCCGACCCGGCCCGAAATCCAGCTTCCATATTTCTAGTTTATTTTTGGAAACATTTTCAGCGAACTTTCTTAAAAGTTCAAAAAACCATGATAACCAATACATAGCCAATATAATGAAAGCTATCATTACAGCGAAATTTAGGCTGAAAGTCGATTTTTTTCTAATAAATTCGGGCTGGAAATGTGGGTAGGAAAACAAAGTCCATCCGGGTCGCCCGGGCTTTTTTGCAGGCCGGACCGTCATTATTGACCAAAACGCCCGGCCCAGCCTTCGATATGTATGTGTTAAAATCTATAAGAGACGTTTTTAAAACTGAGCTAGAAACATCCACATCAAAAGATAACACAAAAATAACATTTTTTATTCACGAAACTCAACCTTAACTTATCCCCATAAATATTTAAGTTAAGATCCCCATAAAAAATTTAATCAGGCATAAGAGAAGTTGCGTTCACAAATAGCTATCTGGGTCGTCGTACGGAACCCAATCGGCGAGTGGACTGAAAATGGGATGAAAAATGAGTGATAAACAAGTATATCCGATTTACAAGTTGCTGAACATCCTGATTTGTAGAACTTGAATAGCATCACTGGTATATTCGTATTCTAGCGATACATCATAAACACTCGCATTGAAATAAGGCAAAGGGACTAAAAAATTGCAATAATCCTCCTGAAATAAAAACATAGCATTTCGTAAAACCAAATCATTACCATATCAGACAGGATTTCTCTAGGGTCTCCTCGAATATACTTCGATTCTAATGTTGATCTGTCAGTGAAATGTAAACTAAAAGATTGAAAGGAGTCAAGTGGACCGAAAAGTTGAGAAACATGAATTTTAATTATTCGTCAGGCCACTTCTTACCATGATCTTGAACTGTAATTATAGATACAAACCGTTCAAATTGATACACCGTCATTGGTCTCAGATCAATAACTCCTTTTCCAGAGACCGGAGCATTTGCCGCATAAATTAAATAGGCATGCCGATACTTTATGAGGTTCATTGCCGGCTAATAATAATTAACAATACATCAATCTGTAGAGGAACCAGAGAATCTTACTACTGTTAAGTCGTTGTGGAACAAACACAACCCATTTGTCTCAGTGGCAAGATTATATATGGCTTGAGGATACAAACCACCAGTTGTAATGTGAGGAGCTGCTACATTTAGTTGGATGTTCAGCTGACGCATTCGCTCAGCTAACCGCGACACATTCAAATGGTTTAATGCTCGTGACATAATTACTAACATGGTGGCTCCACAAACCGGGACATCTTCGTTGTCCAGAAATCTCTTAAGACTAAAATATGTATTTTGGACGATTCGAATAAAATAACCTCAATCATATTTAAAACATCACTTCCTGTGTCCGCGTTAGAATACCCTAGAGACTCATCAGGGTTGTGGGTTTTAATTGAAGTTTCAAAATCACTTTAAAAAAACTATGTCAGCGTTTTGTAAGCCTATTGACCAAACCTCCAACTGTGTGAATACTTGAAATTCTCCCTTTCCCGGAGATCAAAGCGGATTCTCGCAAACGCAAAATGATGCATACCTCCTTCTCCGCGACTGAAGAACCAACCGTTTATTCTTTCCATGCCTCTTACATCATTTGAATAAGCATATAAAAATGTTGTGTTGTCGCCTGGCAAGCAAGATGAATTACTTCGCGGCCGGGCTGTTGTGCTTGCAATACTAGAACTTGATGACACATCAGCAGTATTGTCTAAACGTTTTATTTTATTAATAGTTCCTTGAACATCATTCACCATCAAGCACGCAAATGCCATACATTTGTTGAAAGCTTGTCAAGCGTATACGAGATCCAATATCGACTTTCCATTTTTGAGTTGTTGGGTCACACTGTCCGCTAGTAGATTGAGTGAATACTTTACCCAATCCAGTCTTATCAAAAACGAGGAGACTGTAACCTTCCGGACACACCATTTCAACAAAACATCCTGTGTTCTGAGCGTTTGGAGGTTGAACATTTCCAGATGTGAGAGTGTCGTAGAATGGATTACTGTCATCAATGAAGTTATGGATAGTGGAGTTGCCAAGAATTTGGTGTTGACAGTTGCATACGAGGGTGGCAGAAGATGTGGTGGTAGGAGAATCAGAAGTAGCTGAAGAATTGTTGGTAGAAGTTATCGGTGTAGATTTTGTAGTAGACGGAGTAGTCACTGTTGTAGAAGTAGATGAGCTAGAAGACGTTGATGTGTTGGTGGACATTGTGGACGTCGTGGACGTAGTCTCAGACTTAAAGCATGTCCCAACCAACTGATTGAACTTTGTCAATCCTGCATCCCTTGTCGCTATCATCCACGTCTTATCCGATGTGTCACAGAATCCATTTGCCTCATAAGCTCCGAACTGTAAACTGCATTATGTCTCTAAAACTCTAAAATCACTCACAATCTTGCCCAACTCAGTATCATCAAAAATAACCAAACTATAATCTTCAGCACAAAACATTGTCCCAGAACATCCTTCTAGTACTAATGTTGGTGCTTCGAGTGTGACAGTGGAGATAATTGGGTAGAAAGAATGATCCGGAGTGATGTAGTTGCGGATAGTGGAGCTATTTAGAGCGAGAGACACGCATCCACAGCCTGAAAGACTTGAGATGGTTTCTGACAATTTTTGGATGTTGAACCTGGCTGGAGTAGTTGTGGACGGCGTGACAGTGGATGTACTTGTAGGAGTTGTTGTAGGAGTCGAAGAAAATGTGGTTGATGTGGTTGGTGCTGTTGGAGTAGTGAAACAAATACCAACCAACTGATTGAATTTTGTAAGCCCCGCATCCCTTGTTGCAATCAACCAAGTCTTATCCGAAGTGTCACAAAACCCACTTGCCTCATAAGCACCAAACTAAAAGTTCTTATGTTGTTCTAACAAGACTTATTGATGACTCACAATCTTGCCCAACTCAGTGTCATCAAAAATAACTAAACTATAGTCTCCAGCACAAAACATTGTTCCAGAACATTCATCAAGTGTTATACTTGGAGCTTCCAGAGTGGCAGTGGAGAGAAGTGGATAGAATGGGTTGCTCGGTTGGACATAATCACCGATTGTGGAACTGTTTAGGGCTAGGGATATGCATCCGCAGCCTTGAAATTTTTCTGGTTTTTTTTCCTATAAACTATTGCGTTTGTACCTGGCTTTAGAGTAGTCGTAACGGCAGTTGTAGATTGAAAAATTTGCACTTTCAGACAACCATTAGAAAATTGAAAGAAGAGCAAAAATGATAAAACTAGGAGAGACTTCATTGCAAACTAGAATGATCATTCGAAGTTAACTATCCATCGATCACCCCTCATGAATATATCATTAATAATTCATGAAGCCAACGCATTAAAATTTGCATTGGTTTTTGACTTTAGTTCATCCCAAAAATTTTGCAGTTTGATAAACTTTCGGAAGCGATGAAGGCTGCTTTTCGTCTATTATTCACTCTCTATATTTCAAGTCGTCTTACTTTTTCTCTAGACTGCGGATGCCCAGTGATAACTCTAGATGAGACAAATATTCAAGACTATGTCGAATCCTCCAGTCCACTTTATACAACTATGACATCTGCAGATTTGATAGTTCCAGTTTCTGACACTCCAGGTTGCTGGATCAACATGCGTTGTGAAAGTGACGAGAGTGATCTTTTGGTTTTTGATGATACAGGATTGGG
The DNA here is from genome assembly GCA_963932045.1 of Caenorhabditis sinica. Lineage (NCBI taxonomy): Eukaryota > Metazoa > Nematoda > Chromadorea > Rhabditida > Rhabditidae > Caenorhabditis > Caenorhabditis sinica. The sequence goes on from OZ009942.1 coordinate 767,803, forward strand.
GAAATGGGTGAGTGTCTCTATTACAGGCTTGATGGTCTAGGCCATTTTCATTTTCTCAGTTTGGTCCTGGCATGGCTAATGGATCATGCGACACTACCACTAAAACATGGAGTCTGGATACTGGAAATGGAATGGAAGACCCGACGCCGTTCAATCAAATTCTGGGAACTTGTTTCTTGAAAAGTGAGGATTCCAAGTTCCGAAAAGTTTATTTTCAATAGTTTTGTTGCTTTCAGATTCTCCAACAACTACTTCTAACCCTAACGCTGCTAGCACAACCACTTCACATCCAACAACTTCTGAATCCAATTGTCACTGCCAAGCGCTTGGCCTAAACAACTCTAACATCCTCAACTACGTCGATGACTCCAATCCATTCTACCCAATTTTGCTGACTACCGATCTCAAGTCTCCTCTTATCACTATCGATGGTTGCTCAGCCTCAATGCACTGTGAAGGGGAGTACAACTTGCTCGTGTTCGATGATACAGGGTTGGGGAAGATGGTGAGGACCCAAATAGAGTAACGGCTAGTAACTTGAAATATTCAGTTCGGTGGATTCAGTGTGGAGGGGTTTTGTAGCCCGGATAGTCAAACATGGAATGTAGATACAGGAAGTGGGGATGGTATGACTTCGTTCCATCAGTTGTACGGAACGTGTTCTCAAAGATGTAAGTTATTGTTAGGTTTTGAAGTATAGGCGGAACATGAAGGTACAGTACCGGCAAACAATCTATAATCTTTTGGTGTTTTCAGTTGAAAAGCGTCAACTTTGGGGGTCTGGGAAAGAATGTTATGCTTGACAGTTTGATCTGAAACTTTTTGGGTGTATGCATCAACTCTAGAACTCTATTTTTGTAGTTGACAACTTTTTTGTACAACCTCTTCTAAAAATGGTGTGTCCCTTTAAAGTGGGGCGATGCCAAATTTCCGCCTTTTTAGTGCAATTTTCACCGTTTTTAGTGTCTTCTGCATTTTACGAGCCATATCATTTTTAGAAGAGGTTATACAAAAATGTTGTCAACTACAAAAATAGAGTTCTAGAGTTGATGTATACACCCAAAAAGTTTCAGATCAAACGGTCAACTTCAACATCCTTTCCCAGACCCCCAAAGTTGACGTTTTTCAAATTAAAACCCCAAAAGTTCATAGCTTTCTGTCCGGTACTGTAGGTAGAAAGACTCAAACTCGTTATCCGAGCAACCAAACTCATAAATAGAATAAGCTATTTTAGCCGTCCCAACAACCACATCAACACCTCTCACCTCAACAACAACAGTGGCTCCAACGACTACTACGGAAGGTATAAACAGTTTCGGCCATAATGATATGCCGTTTATCCATTTTCAGTGCAAAAAGGTCATTTTTGGGTGTCTCAAAAAGTAGTTCAGCGTGGTCCTTTTTGCGTGAAACTTTGGGATTGTATTTATTGTAAATAGAGCTGCAATTTTGTAGTTGACAACTTTTGTCCACCAACTTTTCCTGAAGAGATACGCTCATTCAAAAAAAGAACGAAATTCGGAGTTACTGCGCGCCCCTGTGATTATCTGTCTAGGACAGAATGGTACAAAAAAGTTGTCAACTACAAAATTTAAGCACTATTTGCAATCAATGTAGTCTCTCATTTTCATACCGAAAGGACTATTTTAAACCACTTTTTGAGGCACCCAAAGTTGACGTTTTTGCACTGAAAATGGGCAAACGGCATATAATTATTACCGGCACTGTAAGTTTTTACAATTGTTCTAGAAAACTGCGAGTGTCAAGCCCACCAACTTGACAACTCCAACATCGTCAACTACATCAACGACACCAACCCATTCTACACTATCCTGCTGGGCTCGTCCCATGAGCAGGCGCCATTGCTCAGCTTTACTGGGTGCTCAGGCACAATGAGTTGTGGAACTCCAGGCTATAGCTTGTTGGTGTTCGATGATACTGGGTTGTCTAAACTAGTGAGATTTTGGAAAAGTCTTAAATTTTAACAATATTTGTTTTTATTTTAGTTCAATGGGATCCCCGCAACGGGTCGGTGCAACTCTGCCACTCAAAAATGGAAACTGAACACTGGAAACTCGGAGGGACCTACTAATTTCAACCAACTTTTTGGAGTCTGTTTGAAAAACTGTGAGTCGTTAAAGAGGAAGTACACTAATGGAGATTTTTCGAGTTTTTATATCAATCGACGTAGAATTTCTGAGAGATTAACTAAATGGGCTAGGGTCCAAAAGAATTAGTTGATCTTTCAGAAATTCTACATCGAATGATATCAAAATCTCAAAATTTTGGGATTAGTGTACTCATCCTTTAGGAGTAGACGCCTATAACCTAAACCTGAATAATTTTTAGTTATTCCTTTGACTACCACCACCACTACAACAACAACCACCACTACCACTACAACTACCACTACAACACCTCCCACTACCACCACTGAGTGTAAGTCTAGGATTCTGAATGCAACTGCATCCTATTTTCAGTCATCTGCACACCAAACTTGCCTAGAACATTAGCCATGTTCTATTCCAACGATCTGACTATGGATCTTGTAAAGCAGACTGTGGCAAAGATAAAGAGTACCTATAGTTATGAAGCTTATGCTCTAATGAGAATTGATGATAAAAATGGGGACCAAATGAAGGATTATGGAACTTTGGAGTAAGTTTATAATAAGAAATTAGTTTGGTTAAGCTAGCCTTTTTCTTTCTCAATTCGAACTTTCAGATCCTTCACCTCCGCTATCAAAACGGACTCCACCCTCTCCTTCCCCAGCACTGAAACTGGTAGCGATATACTTGCCTCCATCAACAAATACATTACTGAAAACTCTCCTCAAAAAGTTTGCGGATCCACAATCCTCATTCTCCTCAAGCGCTATCCCAACGAGGCTGATGCATCCGGTACAGTAGCATTGCTCCGTGAGCATCACATAAATTTGAATGTGATTGTTTCAACTGTCCCATCTGGTGGACAAGGAGACTCTAGTGTTATCTATAAGCTGGCGTCAGATGTCCAAGGATTGTGCTTCTATGATTCTGATGTGAACTTCCCGAAAGCCATTGATCAAATGCCAATTGGCTCTCACCCAAATTTGATCTACGCCAACAACCCTACAGTAACCTGGGTGCTTTCTCAACAGCTCCCAGAGATGGTTATTCCAGCTGGACCATTCGACTATTTTATCAGTATGACGTTACAGAACACTCGTAAGGTTACAGCTCTTGATATTATTCATGTCAGATTTCTTTCAGCACCACCAATGCTCTTCTTCAAAAACATGACTGTTTTTTGGACCAATGCCCAATCTTCAAATTCCGGATCCATGGCGATCGATGGGCCACTTGTTAAGCAAGCTGGCGACTCGAATCACTATGGATTCTTGCGGAAACTTGACGAAGCTGTCTATGACTTGTCCCTCAAATACGCCTACTATACCGACGATCAATACTCTCTTCAGTTCAGAGTTTATAGCTCACAGTAAGTTAGATGAATCTGAAACTTTTTTGAAAAAAAAGATTTTCAGAGCAATTGAGGAGTGGTTTCCATATGAATAAAAACGATGAATAAGTGATTTTTGTGATTTCTTGAATGATTTTTCGTTGAATAAAAATTTAATTTCACTTTGATCGACGATCACTCATTTCTGAAGAGTTCAGCTACACTGTATTGCAATATTTTGCATTTCGAATGATTCCAACAGAGTCTAATTTGAATTTCATTAAAATTAATCATGAGAGAGGACGAGCGTTGGACAGTTGAACTGACAACTATTCATTAGTTTTCACTTTGCAATGAACCCCCTGTTCATTTTATTTTTTATACCTTATTTTCCACTATCTGATGGATGTCTTAAAGTGCGATCCATACAATCAACAACTCCTTCCACAACAACTCAGGTGCCAGGTAATATCTTCTATTTTTAGATGCATTAAATAATTTGAAGGATGCGGATGCATATCCCTAGCCCTGAACAGTTCAACAATCCTTGACTACGTTCAACCGAGCAACCCATTTTTTCCACTTCTCTCCACTGCCACTTTGGAAGCTCCAAGTATAACACTTGATGAATGTTCTGGAACAATGTTTTGTGCTGGAGACTATAGTCTAGTCATTTTTGATGACACTGAGTTGGGCAAAATTGTGAGAAATCAATCGGTTTTATCAGGTGACAGTTGAGAGGTTTCAGTTCGGAGCTTATGAAGCAAATGGGTTTTGTGACACTTCGGATAGGACTTGGTTGATAGCTACGAGGGATGCAGGACTCACAAAGTTTAATCAGTTGGTTGGAATATGTTTCACTACTCCAACTACTCCAACAACATCAACCACGTCATTGCCTTCATCTTCTTCTACTTCAACACCAACCACGACTTCTTCGACTACTACTCCTACCACAACTCCTACTAGCACATCCCCTGTCACGCCGTCCACAACCACTCTAGAGCCAGGTTCAACATCCAAAAATCTTCAAAAATCATCTCTAGTCTTTCAGGGTGTGGATGTGTGTCTCTGGCTCTGGATAGCTCTACAATCCGGAACTACATCACTCCGGATCATTCATTCTACCCACTTCTCTCCACTGTCACACTCGAAGCACCAACATTAGTACTAGATGAATGTTCTGGAACAATGTTTTGTGCTGGAGACTATAGTCTAGTCATTTTTGATGACACTGAGTTGGGCAAGATTGTGAGAGATCAATAAGTTTTATCAGGGGACAGTTAAAAGTTTCAGTTTGGAGCTTATGAGGCAAATGGGTTTTGTGAAACTTCGGATAAAACGTGGATGATAGCGACAAGGGATGCAGGGTTGACAAAATTCAATCAGTTGGTTGGGATATGTTTTACGACGGAGAATACCTCAACTTCTACCACGTCTACATCCAAGACGACTGTCGCGTCATTAACTCCTTCTACTGCAGCTGACCTGACATCTTCTGAGAAAACCACGCCTTCAACTTCTACAGCGTCTTCCACCACTACTTCTTCAACTACATCTTCTACTACAAGACCAACGTCTACTAGTTCCCCAGCTCCATCAACCACAACTTTGTCCTCAACAATCTCCACGTCATCGCTTACTTCAATCAAGACTACAACCACCACTTCTTCCACCATGTGCAACTGTCAATATCAAATCTTGGGCAGCTCTACTATCCGTAACTTTATTGATGACAGTAATCCATTTTACGACATGCTCACTTCTGAAAATCTGCAATCTCCTAACGGTCAAGGAACAGGATGTTTTGTTGAAATGAGTTGTGAAGAAGGTTACAGTCTTCTCGTTTTTGATAAGACTGGATTGGGTAAAGTATTTGCTCAATCTACTAGTGGACAGTGTGATGTTACTACTCAAAAATGGAAAATCGATACTGGATCAAGAGTGAGATTGACTACTTTCCATCAAATTAATGGAGTGTGCGTTCCGAACGGTAAGATAAAATGCAAGTTAAAAGTGTTAAAAGTGTTCTTGAATTTCAGAAAATGTAGACTCAAAGACTACAATGAGCCCGATATCCACTTCGCAAAATTCCATGACTACCTCTTCTCAACTCAATGGTACCAAGTGCAAACTACAATCAGTTTTCATGTCTAAACTTTTTAGAACACACAAATTGTACTCCAACTGATCAGTCTACGCTTCTGATTGCCTACTCCAACGACCATGAACCAGAACATATCTCTGAAGTAGCTTGGTTGTATATGGGTGAGGCAATCTCAATGTTTAAAGTGTTTGCACATGTTCGATTTGATGTGCAGGTAGAAGAGGAGATTTACTATCACCCGGATGCAAGGTGGGCTCAAAAAAGACATTTCGATTTTTGAAATGCCCCGTTCGTTTAGCTCTGCAAAAGCTGCTATGCAAAATCGACTGCCAGATCCATCCTTAAGATTTACAACCTCTAGTACTGGAAGTGACGTTCTGAAAGTTATGAAGAAGTTTCTTACAAATACAAACTATCCAATCTGCGGGTCCCGAACGATCATTCTTCTTAAAAGAAACCCAAATGAGAAGGATGATCCAGAACTTGTGGCCTTACTAAGAAAATACCACTCCACAATTTTGGTAGTGACAACATTGACTCCATCCGGAGGATCTAGTCCTGAAACGTTATATGAAATCTCATCAAGAACCAACGGATTTCACGCCAGAGTACCGGATATCGCAATACCATCGGTAGGTAGAAAAGATGGTTCCGCGATATTTCGCAACCAGTCATTTCGCAACTGTAACATTTCTCAACTCACGATTATTCAAATTTTTTCAAAAATTGGATACAACCTGGATTGGTTTATGACTGAGTGTAAACTGGACTACTTCAAAAAGTTGCGAAATGTCCTGTTGTCCTATGTCTTGGTTGCAAAATGTCGCCTAGCCGAAAGGATTCATTTTTTCTGAATCTGAAGATTCTATTTCAGGAAATGGTCTACTCAGTTGCAATGAGTTTCCGATCCTTATTTTACGCTGAGGATGTTCATGTTTCTGGAAACGGCACAATAAATTTAGGACCATTCACACCTCCATCAGAATACATTTGGTTAATGTACACTTTTGGGGATTACAGTATGCTGAAGCGATCTGAAAGTTTGTCAATAATGGTTTTCAGCATCCGTGTTCACAAAACTAGGACTTGCGTTTACTTTTGTCAATGAGAATGATCCATCGGATATTTTGCAGTCCAATACATCTTTTTCGGGTTATTACGGGACCACTCACTGGCAACTTTTCCAGCGTTCCACCTTTAAACTGACTCTACAGTATGAATTCTCGGACAATGAAAGTAAAACTGTACAAATTCGAGCATACAGTAGAGCAGGGTGAGTCGAAATGATAATGATTGTTGTGACGGAATATAGTGATTAATTGCAGACTCGCCAATTGGCTACCATATCAAAATTAACAACGCAGATTTCATTTTCTTCATTGGCAGGAGAAGAGTGCCCGTGAATCTTCTCAACTTATAAAAATTAATGAATCTGTTAAGAATCAGAATTTCAATGTAGCTGAAAATCAAACAAGCTCAGTTGAAATACGGAACTGATGTGCACATCCAAAAGACCAAAACATTTTTAAACAGAAAAATATTTATTACCCCATGCATCAATTATTATCAGTAGAGATAAAAAACCAGGGCTTTATTTTCATAATGTTCAAAATTTCAGTTATTGTAGTCCACCCATGAATTAGCCCGGCTGAAAAACAATCTGGTTCAAAGTCCAAACTTCTTCCAAAAAAACCCACATATTACTGATGAGTCTGATTTGCAAAGTTTCCAATTTTTCATCTGAAAAACGATAATCCAGTGTTACATTGTAGGCTAGCGCGTTGAATCCACATAGTCCAGTTGTAAGGAAGTTTCCCTGAAAGTGGTGTGGGGAATTCACAAAAGTGAACGAAAGAAGCAGTTTACGAATTTGTTGTAAAATGTGTCATCTTTTGTCGTGAAAATTCCATCGGTGCGAAACGTCGCATTTGGGTTGTTCCATCCGAGGAGCAATTGTTGGAACGAGTCGATTGGAGCTGTGAAAAACATCCATTGAGCTTATTACAGCAATTTTCAACGTACCATGATCTTGAAGAGTGACGGAAATAAGATAATTGCCTGTGTATGGCACAGACATTGGTGGTAGGATGATGGAACCGTTACCGGAAACTTGAGGATTCGCAGCATAGAATAAGTATTGATAGTTGGTGGACGGGATAAGTTTCGATACCTGAGAAACTAAGTGTTGTGAAACGAAAAAATTGAAGAGGGGTCAAATTTTCTGAAACGTTTTCAAATTTGATATTGGTCGAATTTCAAGACAATAACTGTTTTTCTTAACAATAATTACAAAAATGAACACCTTTCAACTCTCAAATAGGCAAAAATGATCCCGCTCGGGTAGCTAATACTGTATAAAATCTGATGTGAGAAAAGTTTCGGGTAGTTTTGGACATAATACAACCCAAGAGGGTACTCACGCGGGTCCGTTTTTGCCTATTTGAGAGTTGACAAGAGTTGATTTTGCAACTTTTTGACAAGAAAAACTGCTAGTGTCTCAAAATTTTACGCCGACCTGTATCGAATATGAGAAAAAGTTGCAGAATAGTTTAGTCTCCCTTTGAGTAAACCTTGACAAATTCATCGTCAAAAACACAAAATCCATTGGTACGTGTGGCGAGTCTGTACAGTGTGTCTTGATAAAGTCCTCCTGAAGGGTTTGCAGTGGAAACAACGGTCAAAAGCGCATGGTGCTGCCGGAAGAGCGAAACGAGATTTTCAATATCCGTCTCATTGGGATATCGCTTGACTAAAAACATCATACGTGTTCCACATTTTGGGCCGGCCTGATAGTAGAAGAAGTTCTGGAATTTTAGATTATTGTCTGCAATAGTCTGCAATATAATTACCTCGATTACTCTCAGGACATCACTCCCAATTGCACTGTCTCGATATCCCAAACTAGGATCCGGCAGATGCGAAAGAATTGTTTGGTTTATAGCACTTGAATAACAAAGGATTATAATGTTCTTATATTTAAAGTAACCAACCTGTAGCTTTTTTCAGAATATATTTCCATTCCTTTATTCAAATCAAACCTAATGGCAAAATACATAGCAACATTATTGCTATTAGCCACATCTTTCCATACTTGAGAAACAATTTGCGGGTCCAAATCATTCGAATACGCAAATACGAATGTAGCCGGGTCTGTTGGGCGGCAATTCGCATTCTCTGAATATTCAAAAATTCAATGTTTTCAAAAAACTCTGTTATTTATAGTTTTCTGATTCTTATATTGATTTTTCTTATTTCAATTTTTTCGATTTTTCCTGAAACAATTTTATTAAGTAGGGGGAAGGGGACAGTGTGTGGTGGAATGAAGAAAACTCTTTTTCCTGTTATCATAGGTTTCGTTATCACAGTTTCAAAAACCGATGTAAAATGGGAAACTATTGACGTCACAAAATTTACCCTGAAATTTCAAAATGATACAAATATGTAGTCATTGAAAAATTCTAGAATGCGGGGTGCAAACAAATCCGATCTTGAGACCCAAAAATTTTAGTCAAATTGAAAAATAATACAAAGAAACTGTTTGTTGTTTGGTTTCGCATGAACATTGGAACACACGGGAAAAGTCCGAAAAATCATCTCCCGAATATTCTCTGTTTCCATGGAGCCCCTCACATTATAATGCGAGCACATGGGAAGTATGTCATTCTTGTTATTATTGCTCATCTAATCCACTGCTCATGTTTCTCTTCTCCTTCTTCTTCTTCTTCTCATCTTTTTTCCTGATTAGATTTGCCTATGACATCAATATGATAGCCACTAATGGTTCCCCCGGATCTCATGGAACCTTCGACAGTTTGAATCTTCCATGGGACGAGTGCCTAGATTATTGTTTGGATAGTGAGGCTTGTATGGTGAGGAGCATAAAGAGGTATTGAAATATTGAGTGGGTTTAGGCAATCTCCAATAACGCTTCTGATACCGTATGTCAGGTGTTTGAAATTGGGGAGCTTCAGAATGCAAGGCGAAGTTATGATTCTCGAGAAAAGCTAGCGTTCAAGATGAACTTAACGATTTGTCCCTTAGATGATACGGTGTCAGGAGGGGTAGGTTTTGGGAAAATAGTCGAATTTGGTGAATACCCAGAAATTCAATATTCAGGGTTACCTCCTTGGCTTCAACTCCACCGTTCGCCGATCAACTTATAGTGGATGGGATATCAAATACGACCCTAACACAGAGACGTGGAATTTCGAAGCCACTGGTGTGACTATGTGTGCAACTGCTGGATGGTTGTTGTCTGTTAGGGAAGCTGGGCCTTGGTGTGTTGTGGTAGGAAATGTTTGATAATATGGAGCAAAACATTTCCTTAGATGAACGGAGGGCTAGGCTTAAATGATTGTGTCACACAAGAACAAGCAGCGAGGAATTGTTCATCAAGATTTGATGCTCAGTTAAGTGGATTGGACAACTCGGCGGAGTATGATCATGTTCTTTGTGAGTTGGTAATTTTTTCATTTATGTAGGTACAAGGGCAACTTTGATATTACCATTCTTCTGGAACCATTTACAGTCGAAGTACACATATACAGTACCGGTCAATAATCTTTTAACTTTTTTCGTTTTCAGTTGAAAAACGTCAACTTTGGGGGTCTGGGAAAGGATGTTAAACTTGACCGTTTGATCTGAAACTTTTTGGGTGTATACATCTACTCTAGAACTTTATTTTTGTAGTTGACAACTTTTTGTGCGACCTCTTCTGAAAAGGATATGGCTTGTGAAATGCAGAAGACACTAAAAACGGTGGAAATTACACTAAAAATGCGGAAATTTATCATCGCCCCACTTTAAAAGGACACACCATTTTTAGAAGAGGTCGTACAAAAAATTTGTCAACTACAAAAATAAAGTTCTAGAGTAGATGTATACACCCAAAAATTTTCAGATCAAACGGTCAAGTTTAACATCCTTTCCCAGACCCCCAAAGTTTACGTTTCTCAGCTGAAAACGCCAACTTTTCTCAGCTGAAAACGCCTATTGACCGGTACTGTACGGTCGTAGATACACTCTGAGCCTTTAGATGTTCATAGTAAGGTTAGTGCTAACTTTGCTATCTAGAATTGCACTTTATAGTTTTTCTATCGTATTCTATTATACTTTGAGTACCCTGGCATTTCTTTAATATCCTTAAATTTTGATCATAGGGTGGGCACAGCAATCCTTATGGACTAGTAATCGCACAAACACCTTATACGGTGCTTGGATGGATGGAGTTCGGAAATCAGACTGCATTGGAAACCTGGCTTGTACTGGTGTTAGCGTAAGCCATTTCTTAGAAAGTTTCTTAGACCCAACGCTTTGAAACTTTAGGCCTTTGAATTCTCGGACCTTTTGCTTTCCACAAATCATACTGGAGTAAAATGGAATCCTGGGCAACCCGATGGAACCACCCAAGATTGTTTGGTGTTCAAAGTGAACGTTGATAAGAGTACAGGGATCGATGATGTGTTGTAAGTTATAAGACATTCGGGGGGGGGGGTGTATTCTTCGGAAAATCTTTTTTTTCAGATGCACATCGACAAAGTCAGAGGATGGGAAGACGTGTTTCAAGGGTTATGTTTGTGGGAACAAGCCGAAAAAGTACTAACATGCCTGTTGAAAATGTCAAAAAAACTAATCATAAGTCATCTTTGTTATTCTAAGAGAAACACAATCAAGTTTGTAGATGGCCACAGAAGCTTTTACGAGAGCAAGTTGCCGGTATTGGTCAGAGAGAATCTGAAAATCTTTTTGAGAAGATTTTGAATTCATTTTCACCAGAATGTATTTCCAGACCCAACAGCAACAATACAAGTTTTTGAATTATCAAAGTTTATTATAGAAACATTAGAAAAAATGACAAATAAATTTCATGATTCCCTTGATCTTCTGTTGCCATTCATTCAACAAACTGGTCTTGTGGTACAGCTCTTCTGAAGACAACACCTTGATTTCGGGAATCGGTTCCCCGGTACTTCGGAATTTATCAATATGAATTCCATTACGGTAGATGTGTTGAACTGGTCCTTGCTTACTGGCACGGAGAGCATGCTCTCGGAGAACTTGTTGAAGGTACCAGTTCTTCTGCTTCCTTTTCTTCTGTGGAGCTGTCTTCTGAATCTTCATTTCTTGCGTGACGATGGTATACGGAATTCCGGGCATTTTCTCGACAGGGGCCTTCTGATTCCTCTCGACTTGAACTGTCTTCTGAATCTTTTGGTGACCCTCCACTTCGACCTTGATTCCTCCACATTCCAATTCCTTCTCCACTACTCGGACTCCTGGTTTCGGAGCATTGACCACTCCAATATTGAAGACGAAAGCTGGGCATCCGGTAACGGCTGGAGACGCAGACTTGAACATTTTTGAAATTTTGTTCTGAAAAAATGGAAAGTATAAAAACTGTAAGAAGGAGAAGGATAAGAAGAATATTGAGGAAAAATGTGAAAAAGGGGAAATTGACTAAAAAAGACTTAAAAATTTCCATGATCAAAATCAATAGCCAAAGATGGAATCGAATTCAATATCACTGAACACTGAAATTAGACTTAGAAGTTGAAACCGAAGACACAAGTACTGAAATTGAGTCAGCGAAAATCAGAAAGTATTGAGAAAAAGAGAAGATCTATAAGATAAACGAATTTTGAAGACTGAACGAAGACGTTGTCATGTCTCGAAATGCACATATGAATCAAGAAAAGGCGGGAATCTAAGGCCAGCTGGAATGAGTAAGACAATGCAAATCAATAGGTAATTAGGTTAATGGGAACATAGGATACAGGTGCTGTCTAGAACCAGTTATTGATTTAAAGGAAGGGGGGGGGGGCACATTTGTATACAGATAGGAAAAAATGGTTATCGATCAATTCTGGTATCCTCCTAGAGTCTTCATCCCATTACAGCAACACCGTTTTCACTCAACCCTTGTCTTCTTTCCTCCATGTTCCTTAAATCCTTGCTCTTTTTGAGATCCACTTGGCCAGATAGATTTTCCCTTTTTCTCAATATTTTCTCAATTTGCCCTGTTTCAATTTTAGCACTTGGCTTATCGATTCTAATTTCCCAACCTGTGCTCAGTGTCTGGAAATTTTGAGTCAAATCCCATCTATGGATATTGATTTTTAACAAGCTATTTTAAGTCAATTTTTCTTGTTTCTTTATTCTTCATACAGTCTTTCATAACTTTCATTTTCCAGAACAAAGATCAAAATATGCTCAAGTCAACTTCTCCGACTAACTCAGGATGTCCAGCATCAGCTGCAGAACCTCAAGCTCCGCCCACTTTCGTCTTCAACCTTGGAGTCGTCAATGCTCCGAAACCAGGAGTCCGGGTTGTGGGAACGGTATTAAGATGTGGCTGCATCAAGGTGGAAGCGAAATCTGAGATTCAGAAGGAAGCCCAAGTCGAGAAGGTCGACGCGCTCTCTTCAAGATTTCAAGAATCTGTGAATCAGAAGACCGTCGGCAAACCAGAGAAGGAGATTCTTATACTAAGCAGTTTAGTTCTCTTTTTTACTTCAGTTTTGATCTCTTGCTTCTATTTCTCTTAATGTTCTTTGCACACAGTTTATACTTTGTGCCTGAATAATAAACCTTGATAAGTTTAAAATGTTTTATTTTCTCTAGTCAACTCAGTCAATAATTCCCAAAGCCCAAATAGTGTTGGAATACATAAAAGGTAACAAATGCTAGTATCTAAGGAGAAGGGCGTGTCCCAAGCACTTGTCCACGGAAAGAAGTCTGACCATCTGTCGAGATGGTGCTATTACATCTGGAATCAAAAGTTCTGACCAGACTTTACAGCGAAGCTCTTACGGGGCGGTGGCAATTCCTCCGGTTCCATCTGCATTGATTTGGTAGATCAAACAGTCCTGCGTGTTACTCACGCCGGGTTGATTCGGATTCCACTTGTATCCAGTTGGATCCAAGGAAAATGTGGGATCAGAGAATTGGAAGGCCTGGAAGCGTACATACTGAAGTTTCAGCCGGGAAAGTTCACTAATAAACGATGGAGATTTTGGTATCAATCGATGCGCGGGAAATAATTTTTGTTGGAAAAAAAGAAGGGCATGTCCTTTTATTACAGATTTTGCGGTATTTCGAAAACTAGGCATTCTGAGACTAGGTTCTAAGAGAAATTGTTTCCACCACCCTAATTCTGTCTCGATTGATGTTATCGCGCCGCCGTCAGCTGTCAGTTGACTTTAAAGGCGCATGGAGTTATTTCAGACGATATCAATCAAACGTTTTCGTTACGGCACAAAAAATGTGTCATGATTTTACGATGGACTGATAAACGCGAAGTGTGCCTTCTCGGCCAAAGGCGCATTTCCAGTGCACTAACGAGATATCGTCTGAAAGAACTCAATGCGCCTTTAAAGTCAACTGACAGCAGACGGCGGCGCGATTATACCAAACTCTCAAGTGTTTTAATTGACTTACGCTTAACCCCTGACAAGCTGGGTTACCGATACACTCGGGTTTACGAACGCCATCGATCCAAAAACCAGATAGTGGTGGGTTGCAACATGATAAATTGGAATAACTTGAAGATTTTGCCTTGCCTCAAATTATAAAGTTATTGAAAGCATTCTTCTTGAACTTCACCTTCAATATATTGATACTCTATCTCGTTGTCGATTCCTGTTAAGGTTAAGTTCCATCTGGCATTACTGGATGCTGCCTCATTTCGATTCATAAGTGGTGAGTTCGTGCTGAGCTGTAACTTCATGATACAAAGTTCTGTTTTTTTTTTTCGAAGAATTTACCCCCCTCATACACCATGGTCCGGCCGCTCTAACAAACAATCGGTAGAAGATGGGAGGGCAATACAATGGTTGAGAGTAGTCGATGTTCCAAGTTTCCTCATTCTCATCGTAGTTTACAACATAGGAGATATAGCCTGGTTGTGTCCCGTTATAAATTGATAAGTATCCCTTAAATCAATTATCGTTTTCAAGACCCATAGACTTCCTAAAGAACCTTCCCGCCTTCGGTATCGTCTACTGGGCATGTTGTCAAGTCTGTATTTGAAATTTTGTAGGCAATCTTATAACCGTAACCGTCTCTTTTGATAGATTTTAGTTGCTGCCCATTAAACAGTATACATGTGGAATCAGATCCATTGTTGTAAGCCCCCTTAAGAAACCCTCGATCTACTTCTATCCATCTTTTGACCTACCACACACTGAATATACGTTGAACAGTAAGTCAAGCATTTTGGGAAGTCATAATAAGTTACAATGGTGTAGTTACTGAATTCCTCGGGTGATCCATTGACTAGAATCATAACGAAGTCTGCTTTCGAAGCCCGAGTGGCAAGAATGAGGATCAAACTAAGCAGAGAGAGCAACATTATGAAAATAAAATAGAATAAAGCAATCGGGGGTTTATATATGGAGTCAGACGGGAAAAAACATCATGTGCTCTCAATTATGTTTCGGAGATGTTGAGCGGGGGCATGAGCAATATAGAAATGTCTCCCGAAAATGGATAGAGCGAAGGTCGCGGAAGTTTTGCAAAACAAGACTATAGTCGCAACGCTTGTCTATTCAGCAACCATCAAAATCTGAAGAGCTGCGATTGCAACTTCATACTTTCACGAAAACTTGGATCTTTTAGTTGCGAAATGACGTGGTTGCGAAATGACGTTGTTGTTGCAGTTGAAAAATGTACAGTTGCGGAATTTCATAGTTATAAAATTGACGAGAGTTGCAAAACGTCGCGGTTGCGAAGTGATTGGTTGTGAAGCGTCGAGGGTCCGTTCTGGGTTAAGTAAAATAGTCTGAAATCAATTTTCTACCCTGGTTATAAACGGCAGTACAGTAATTTGCTTGCAACCATTTTCTCGAAGTTCGATGGTTTTGCTGCCAAAAAAAATAATAATGCTGTGACACAAAACTACATACATTCCCTCCCTTCGAAAAAGTTCCCGAAAATCGCGATAGATCCAAACTTCAAAACTCTATGCGCTCGAAGAATCGGACTCAAACTATAAAACGTTTCTATTTTGTTACATCAGAAATTTCGTTCGCCCGCGATCGAAAACATAGAAAAATTGATGTTTTTCCCGATTCCCTCCGGTGTCCATGGTCCCTCGAAACAATGAAGCAATGAAACAAAAAAAGTTATTCAAGCGGGCTTTTTTCACTCTTGGTCTTTTGGCTTTCCATTGAAACATGATTCTTCCTCTGTTCTACATTTTGCTAACCTGGATCTTCTTACAAAACCCTTATTCAATTATGATCGCTTCCAACGGAATACCCGATTCCAATGGTGCCTTTGAGAGTTTTGCGTTCAATTGGGAAGAATGTTGGGATTACTGTCTGAATGAGAACATGGAAGGAGAGTAGTAAGATTCAGTGAAGGAGTTCAACAAAGCTAACGGAAAAACCAGAGAACCTTTATTCAAGAAACTAGACATCTAAGTATAAAATTAACACCCATTGTTAGGTCGGTCCCGCTCCACAAATGTATCCAGTGAAGCAGGTTGTATTATCTGCGGACGTCGCCATGCCACATCTAAATGTTGGACTCAAACACGATTTCAAGGACATCTTACAACTCACGGAAAACTAAAAATCCCACTAGTTCCATCAGGATTTGCTCGGAACCCCAGACAATCTTCACCACTTCCTTGTGGTTCATTTGGATTCCAAATGTAGCCAGACGGATTAGAAGATATCGTAGGATCAGTGAAGGAGAAAGCCTGAATTCCTTGGCAATTCGGGTTTCCTACACATTCAGATTTTTTTGTGCCATCCACCCAACTTGCGTAAAATGTCTTTCTATTGGTGGTGTTGAACCAACGAGATTCGTTTGCTCTCATTTCAATAAATTCATATTCTTCTTTGGTTTCCAAACCACTCAAGACTCCTTTCAAATTTGGACATTTGTTGACGGCAACCGATTGGTTCGAACAGAAACTGTTTGTGACGAACTGAAAGGCTTAGATTATAACAAGAACGTCCCCAGAAGGGCATTTTGCCACTAGTCATTTCGCAACTAGGACATTTCGCAACTCACGTCGATTTTGCAACCGCGAGAATTCGCAACCGCGACAATTCGCAATCAAGACATTTCGAAACTGGAAGTTTCGCAACTCTATAAACTAGTCCACTTTACGTTCATTTAGGTTGCATGGGATTGAGGGTATTGTTAACTATTACAGGCTATAGTCTACATTTGAAAATTAACCTGAACTTTCTACAAAATCCTGGATTTTGTGGTTTCGAAATGACTAGTTGCGAAATTTCGTAGTTGCGAAATTGAAGTGAGTTGCAAAATGTCGTAGTTGCGAAACGACTGGTTGCGAAATGTCTCGTAGTCGGCGTATCAGCTTTAATATTCAATTTCCAGTTTTATGTATCATGGTCCTACCGCTAGACACCATGGACCGGCTTGTCTCACAAACATCATCCATCGAGCATGCGGGCACATTGTAGTTCCAGTTGAGGCGAAATTCCAGACTTGACCTACTGGGTCATATGCAAAAGAATATCCATTGTAAACTTGTCGATCGGAAGTTTTATTTGTGCCAAAATAATAGCCCTGAAAAAAGATATAGGTAAGATTTTGGTTACTTCTGATTATTTTACGTTTCCTTCTTCGGTGTCATCTGCTGGACAAGTCGATTGGTTATCAGACGAGACTAGGGTTTTGAAACCAACTTTCTCGTTTCCATTAACACTACGCTCAACAGATTGCAGCATTCCAATTTCAAATACTTGGCATGAAGTTGAGCTATCCGTAGAGACCACCTACAACAACTCTGGGAAAGAGGACCCGGGACATTTCGCAACTACGAGATTTCGCAACTCACGTCGATTTCGCAACCGCGAAAAATTGGAACAAAGACATTTCGAAACTGGACATTTCGCAACTCTATAAACTAGTACACTTTACGTTCATTTAGGTTTTATGGGATTGAGGGTATTGTGAACTATACCAGGTTATAGTCTACATTTGAAAAGTTGGGATTTTAAAGTGAACTGTCCACGAAAATCCTGGATTTTGTGGTTTCGAAATGGCGTGGTTGCGGATTGTCGCGATGGCGAAATTGAAGTGAGTTGCGAAATGTCGTAGTTGCGAAACGACTGGTTGCGAAATGTCATAGTTGCGAAATGTCTCGGAGCCATGCTACTGACACACCAACGCAAAATTGCAGAAGTTCTTCTTCTGAAGAATGCTCTCCGGCATCAACCAACTCACCATACACATTTCATCATCCAGACAGTAATCTAAACACTCTTCCCAGCTCAACGAAAGGGTCCTCGGAGAAGAATACTCTTTTGGGGATCCATTGGTAACTATCATTTTACAATAGGTTAGCACTTGATCTTGACTCATTAGCAGAAGCCATAACAAAAAAGAAGTGCAAAAAGTCTTGCAGAGCATTATATGAAGATGAGCAACAAATGGAATATGAATGAAAGGGAGTCTCATTATTTTAGGGGACCATGGTAACATGTCTTGTGGTACATAGGCTACACGGGAAGATTCGGAAATCTACATGGAAACGCTCAAACTACGAATGCAACTTCTGAAATGTGGTTTCGATAAGGAAAACTTGAAACTTCCTGATGTTGCTCTATAGTTGCGAAATGACTGGTTG
This sequence comes from Caenorhabditis sinica, assembly GCA_963932045.1. Taxonomy (NCBI): domain Eukaryota; kingdom Metazoa; phylum Nematoda; class Chromadorea; order Rhabditida; family Rhabditidae; genus Caenorhabditis; species Caenorhabditis sinica. Next base: position 785,955 of record OZ009942.1, read on the forward strand.
CGAAATGTCCAGTTGCGAAATGGCATAGTTGCAAAACGACGTGGTTGCGAAACGTCGGCTCTACAGTGGTAGTGAACATAACGAAGTGATATCCTTAACTAAATGACGTGGTTGCAAAAACGACGAGAGTTGCAAAATGTCGGTTCCCCAACGTTTTGCAACCAGTCACTTGGCAACCATTTCGCAACTGGACATTTCGCAACTTTTTGAACTTGTTCGTTTCATGTTTATTAAGTTCGTATGTGATTGGAATCATTGTCAACCATATCAGGTTTTCATCAACATTAGCTTCGGCCAGTTGCAAAATGGCTTGGTTGTGAAATGGTGTTATAGCGAAATCGACGAGAGTTGCGAAACGTCCCAGTTGCGAAATGTCATAGTGGCGAAGTGTCGTGGTTGCAAAACGTCGGGAAACGGCAGGAAAGCCCAAAAATTTTGCTCTCTGCTTTCATTTTCTCTTACAAAAATCAGAAAAACTTATTCAATAACAACAGTATTTATTCAAAGTTTTATGAGGAAAAAAATGCGAAAAACAAGAGGGTGAGACCAACATGGGATAACAATTGGATAACAAAATAAAAATTATAGAAATTTTCAGTCGGCTTCCTCGACGATCGGATCAGAAGTGTAGTCGTAGTCTTCTGGAATTCTCTGGAATTCTTCTGGAGCATAGTAGTAGGTGTAGTTGGAAGACGAGGAGCTGGCAGTGGATGGTTCTGGATGCAATTGCTCTTCTGGCTCTGGCTCCGGCTCCGGCTCCTGGTGGTGATATGGATCATGGGGATGCTCGTAGAGTGTGTGGAGCTGTGGAGTTGGTGGAGCAGGTTCGGGCTGGAATAAGAGGCTTTTTAATGTATTTTTGGCTAAAATAGTCTAAAAATGACCGAAAAACCTCGAAATTCCCCTCAAAATGGGGTTTTTAACTGTTTTTGGCTCTTTTGCCAATTTTAGCAGCAATTTTTGGGCCATTTTCAGCTAAAATAGGCTCAAAATGACCGGAATATAGTGAAAATCATCTTAAAACTGAAGGATTTCGACCAGCATTTTGATTGGTTTAAAATACGCAAAAATGAGTGTAGATTCCGAAAATCGCTCTAAAACCACGAAATTGAGCTCATTTTCCGGGTTTTAGAGCATTTTTTTAATGATTTTCGCATTCTAGACACATTTTTACGTATTTTTGGCTGTTTTAAGATCAATTTTCTCCGCTTTTTCACAATTTTCCAGTCATTTTCCAGTCGTCAGGTATTTTTTCCCGAAAATTTTGCTTACCATGTCCCCTATAATAAGCGGTCCAGAAGTGAAATTTTCCGATTCCGGATAGAGAAAATAGGAGGAGGAAGAGATAGAGGAAGTGGACGGTCCACCGAATTCCTTTAATTCGTATGGTTGGAAGTCTTTGAAGTATTGATGACGGGACTTTGGAGTCGATGGGGCGCTCTGGAAATTTCGAAATTTGAAAAATTTCACTGGAAAATAGGCGTTTTTCAGTGTTTTAGATGGATTTTTGAGCATTTTCATAGTGATTTTTGGATTCTACACCATTGTTATACAAGAAATCGTCGAAATCCAAAAATTCAGAATCCAGAAAACGTCGGAATTCTAAATTTCTCAATTTTCGAATTTTGAGGATTTCCTAGGTAAAAAGGGGCGCAGATTCTGAAAATCACAATGGGAAATCTCAAAAATAGCTCTAAAACCATGAAAATTGGCTTTAAAAAGGCCAAATGGCCGATTTTGGACAAAAAGTGGGCGTAGTTTCGGATAATGGCTCATTTTTTATTTAACTTTCAGTGTTGTAGAGCAATTTTTGAGCGTTTTCATAGTGATTTTTGGATTTTACACCCATTTTTACATCGAAAAGTGACAAAATCCAAAAAATCAAAATCCTGACGACGTCAGAGTTCTGAATTGGCCAATTTTCTAATTTCGACGATTTCCTAGGTAAAAATGAATGTAGATTCTGAAAATTACGATGAAAAATCTCGAAAATCGATCTAAAACCACGAAAAATGGCTTCGAAATGGTCAAGAAGGGGTCATCATCAGATTGGCTCCGCCCCTTTTTTTGGTAATTTTTGAGCCAATTTTCGCGGTTTTGGAGCAATTTCTGATGGTTTTAAATGCAATTTTTGGATTCTATACCCATTTTTACATGGAAAATCGTAGAAATCCAAAAATTCAGAATCCAGAAGACGTCAGAATTCAGAACTATCCTATTCTTGCATTTCGACGATTTCCTATGTAAAAATGTGCGTAGATTTTGAAAATCACAGTGGGAAAGCTCAAAAATCGCCAAAAACCACGAAAATTGGCATTGAAAATGAGCCAAATGACCGATTTTGGACCAAAAGTGGGCGGCGTTTCGGAAAACGGCTCCTTTTGAGGCATTTTTCAAGGTTTTGTAGCGATTTTCGAGCCTTTTAATAGTGATTTTTGGATTTTACACCCATTTTTACATCGAAAAGTGACAAAATCCAAAAATTCAGAATCCAGAAGACGTCAGAATTCTGAATTTTTTAATTTTTAAATTTCGACGATTTCCTAGGTAAAAAGGGGCGTAGATTCTGAGAAACACAATGAAAAAGCTCAGAAATCGCTCTAAAACCACGAAAATTGGCTTAAAAATGATCGAAAAGGGGGCGGAGTCAGCTGGCTCCGCCCCCTTTCGATCATTTCTAAGCCATTTTTCAGTATTTTTGATGGATTTTTGAGCATTTCCATAGTGATTTTCGAATTCTGCGACCATTTTTACATCTAAAAGTGACAAAACCTGAAAATTCGAAAATTCAGAACCCTGAAGACGTCAGAATTCAGGATTCTCCAATTTTCGGATTTCGACATTTCCCATGTAAAAATGGACGTAGATTCTGAAAATCACAAAGGAAAAGTTCAGAAATCGCTCTGAGCCCCCAAGTTGGCTAAAAGTGGGCGGAGTCAAAAGGGGGCGGAGCCAAAAGGGGGCGGAGCCAAAAGTGGGCGGAGCTTCTATACTCTGGAGTCATTTTTCCGGGTTTTTTTCACTCTCAAACCCACCCTTTTCTTATATTTTTTCGGCGACCAATCCAGTTTTCTCCCCATCTCTCTAGTGCCGCCCGGACTCTGTTGATTCTTGATTTTCTTCTTCTTTTCAGCACTAGCAATTCTCTCTCTCCAGAGCAAACCCTCCTCCGGATTCTGAATATAGGAATCTTGAATTTTCACATTTTTCTTCTCTTTTTCTTCGATTTCCTCTTCAAAGCCTCCTTCTGAATTATCTTGAATATATTCGCGCAACTTTGCCAATTCTTCTCGTTTCGCAGCGATTTTCTCCCCTAATTCATGCTCTTTTTCGGCGAATTTATAGAGGCGACGATTCTTTGGAATGTTGTTTTTTAGAATTTCATTGAATTTCCACTCATGATACTCGGCTTGTTTATCGTAGAGAATCAGCTGGGGGACCACTTCTTCGAGCATTTCACACATGAGTTTTATTGCTGAAAATTGGAGGTTTTTAGGCGGGAAATTCAAATTTCTAGAACAAAAACCTTCTGTTTGCGAAGAATTCTTCAAGTTTTGAACGAAATCTGGAATTTCTAGCTCTCTGGAGAGCAATTTTTGGAGTGGAGTCTCTGGAGCGTTTTCGACTATTTTTTCATCGCCATCTGAATTCACAACGTCGATTTCCGAGCTCTTAGAATCTAGATCTGTTTCTGAGTCCTCCATACCCACATAGGGTGGCGAATTGACGAGAACGAAGCGACGACAAGGGTTCATCCTGAAAAATTGAGTTTTTGGGGGTTCAGAGGTGGAAAATGGAAGGAATAGTGACGAAAAATAGATTGAAATCGATTATTTGACCCGGAAAACTTAAAAAAATCCCGAAAATCCGTTAAAAATGGACGAAAAATGAACGAAAAAATAAAGCGAGATCCCAAAAAATAAATAAATGTTTTTGGTGGGCTACTGTAGACAACAAAGTGTTTGCACAATTTTGCAAAATTTTGCGTACAATGCATCAAACTTTACGAACAATTGCTAGCTCTAAAATATTTTTTTGATATTCAAAGCAAGGTCAAATTTCCATGATTTCTCGAACTTTCACCCAGAAAATAACAGAAAAAAAAACAAAAAAATTGTTCAAATTTTCAGCATGAGCGACTCGTCAAAATCCGCCAATCAAAAAATGATGAAAAACATCGAAAAATCGGCAAAAACCACGGATTTCGGACTCGATTTCGACGCTTCTGCATTCTTCGCCGACATCGATTCGCCAAGAATCGAGATTTCCGAGAAAATCGCAATTCTCTCGGGCTTGGACAAGAATCAAGGTGAGAATAGTGGAAATGATGCAATTTTTGAGATTTTTCAATTTTTTAGGTCTCCAAATGATGCGTGTGATGTTGGAAGAGATTCAGAAGCAACGAATTCTGAATTCTGAAGCCCAGAATTCGAAAAATGGAGATGATGAGGAACCGGAAGCGAAGAAAGCTCGCTTGGAGCAAGAGGAGGTTCCAGAAGTCGCCTTCAACGCTGACGACGATGATAAGGAGAATTCTGGGAATTCTGAAGACGTCATCGACGCCGTCACCACATTCAACGCTTCGATTCTCAACCCAAATGCAGAGGAAATCGCCGATTTGATGAGAAACCAGATGCTGAACATCGAACGTCATCTGAAGAGCATGTTCTGTGAGAATCGCGAGCTTCGTGCGACCATCGAGGAGATGAAGAAGTCTTCTAATTCTAACGTCATCTGAATCCAAAGGAATTCTGAATTCCCCCAACTATTGTAACCCTGTTTTTATCCTGCACTGATTGTTTTTGTTGTATCGTTTCTTTTTCAAATTTTACCTAGTAAATTGCATTATTGTTGAGAAAACCTGCCTTATAATCCTGCCGAGCAGAGATTTTCTTCTCACAAAAAAAAGAGACAATAGTATTGAAGGAGTTTCGCTTCGAGACATTTTGCAACCAGGCGTTTGGCAACTATGACATTTCGGAACCGCGGTTGCGAAATGGACGTGAGTTGCGAAATGTCCCTGAGCCAGAAAAGGAGTGATTTTTGACTTTCGAAAAGTTACTCAACTTTGAACATGGATTGTGCAGCAAACATCACTTCAAAAACTCTAGAAAATCATTTTTCGTATTGTTCAAAACTTCCTCAACAATAGTCTCAGTATCCCACGCCTCCCGATCACCAACAAAAAGCTCCAAAAATCACAAAACCATATAAAAGCTGACTCATTTTTTTCCTGAAATCGCCATTTTCAAAATGCGTCTTCTTCTCCCTCTTCTTCTCCTCTTCTGCTTCTTCTCTGCCACCAGAGCCGAGCTTCTTGACGACATCAATGACCTCATCGGACCGTATCTTCAGGACTGGCAGGATTTTTACAATTCCTATCTAACCTGGACAGAGGTTGGTTTTTCGAAAATTTGAATTCGCCGGGTTGAGAGCTTTAGAATGAGTATAAACTTGCTCTAATTTCCATTGTGCTCTGCCACCAGTCATTTTGCAACCAAGACATTTCGCAACCAAGACATTTCGCAACCAAGACTTTTCGCAACCATATAAATCAGCTCAGATTTCATTCATTTATAAATGTTGAATATGACTTGGGATGACAACAACCTATCCAGGTTGTCATCCATTTTTGAAAAATTTGAATGTTAGCTCATTATTATGAATATGGATTTGGTGGTTGCGAAACGGAGTGGTTGCAAAACGACGCGGTTGCGAAATGTCTGGTTGCGAATTGTCCCGAAGCCTTTTTTCTAGGTCATGTGTATACTCATTCGAAAGCTCTCGGCGGGATAGTTCAATTTGAACCTCAAGTATTTAGAATACGTTAAACCATCTTTCAGTATAATTGCTTTGCCATCAACGGCTCCAGAGGTCGTGCTGGAATCACACCGTGGGAATCGTTCTATTATGGATTGTGGGATGGATTCACTAATTGCGAGGCTCGTGACAGTAATACTTCTGGTATCAGTCTTGCGGAATCACACAACTCGCTCTATCAGGCTTCGGGAAGAATTGGAGCATTTCTCCGGGGAATCGTCTTCTTCTGGGAGTATTTTGTTTGAAATTTTCGAGTTTTGAGACTAAAGTTGAATGAATCATTGAGCATTATTCCCTTCTTCAGAATCCCTCAGAATCAGCTTACTAATTAACATAAAATCAAGACAACACAAGTTTATTGTAGAATGACAAATTGACTTATTATTAATTTTCAATTGTTGATAACGTTCTGAACTTTCTTCTTCCACTCATCCACCAATTCCGATTGCTTCTGAAGCTCTTCAGAAGTGAAAATCTTGATCTTCTGAATCGGAATTCTGTCCTCTTCCGATTCAACGTATACCTGGAAAGCACCTCCTGGAAGATGTCTCTTTACGACTTGGACTCCAGCTCTAGGAGCATTTACCACTCCAATATTGAAGGCGAAAGTTGGGATTTCTGAAATTTCAGGGGAACCAGGAGATGTTGGGGAAGTAAGGGACGAGGGGCATCCAGAATCAGAAGACGTCGGAGATTCTAAGACCTTTGGGTTATAGACAGGAGTTTTGGAGAAGTCAAATTTTTTAGGTTTCTGATTAATTTCTTCAGAATTGACGACGTCATCAAGGGCTTCGTAGAGGGAAGTGGTGAAGGTGTCAGACATTTTTTGCGATGAGGGATTCTGGAAATAGAAGACGTTATTCTTGAGAAAACTAATAACGAAAAAAGTGAAGAAATCAATATGAGAGGAAGAAAAACAAGCGACCGAATAACACAGACAGAATAAGGAGAATGACCTTTTTTCCATTACCCTAATAAATAACGCGCGCCAAAAAAAGGGTTACGTCATCTGGAGTAAAAATAAAAAGACTCATTGTCTCCCACCATAATGGAATACTGTATCCCACAACTGTCGTATTTTTTGTTGTTTACATACCCTACTAAAATCGATAACCTACATAGGGAGTCCCACAGTACACCTGGACCAAAAAAAGTAAAATCAATTGAACTGCTAGAAAAATAAGCTACCGTAATGATTGGAAGGTTTGGATACGGGGCTCCTAGACATTTCGCAACCAGTCATTCTGTAACTATGACATTTCGAAACCATGAAAGCGAGAAATTTTTAAAAGGTAGTTGATAACCTGGAAGATTTGTAATACCCTCAATCACACACAGCCCAAGAGCGTGAAGAAGACAAGTTCATAAAGTTGCGATTGGACTGGTTGCGAAACGTCCAGTTTTGAAATGTCTAGATTGCGAAATGTCTTAGTTACAAACGCGACGTGAGTTGCAAAACGTTCAGTTTTGAAATGTCTAGGTTGCGAAATGTCGTAGTTGTAAAAGCAACGCGAGTTGCGAAATATCCCGGAGCCGGCTACGGAAATATGCTAGTGCTATCTGATCCCTCAGTGCTCAAAGTAGATCAAACTTTTAAGAAATCGATCCTCGACCTTCTACATGTTTTTACAACAAACACCATTTCAAAAAAGTTTCAAAAAATCATTTTTCATATCTCTATTGTGTAAAATTTCCTTAACAATGGCCCGTATGCCAGGACCCCCCCCCCCCCCCATGACTAACAAAAGATAGCGCAAAAGCTAAAAATCAGAAAATCATATAAAAGCTGACTCATCTTGCTGCTTCGAAATCAGATTCTGTATCGACTTTGAATTCTGAAAATGCGTCTTTTTCTATCTTTTCTTCTTGTCTTCTGCTTCATCACTGTAGCTGAAGCAGTTCTCTGTGAAGGTTTGGAGCAATACCGAGAGGTTAGTTAAATTATCAATTGGCTCTGAGACATTTCGCAACTAGTCATTTCGCAACTGCGACATTTCGCAACTCACGTCGATTTTGGAACTGCGACAATTCGCCACCAAGACATTTGAAAACTGGACGATTCGCAACCAGTCGTTTCGCAACTCTATAAACTAGTCCACTTTACGATCATCAAGGTTTTATGGGATTGAGAGTATTGAGAACCATTCCAGGTTATAGTCTCCATTTGAAAAGTTTTGATTTTAAAGTGAACTTTTACTAAAATCATGAATTTCGTGGTTTCGAAATGACGTGGTTGTGGATTGTTGCGGTTGCGAAATGTCGTAGCTGCGAAATTGACGTGAGTTGCGCCATTTTGTAGTTGCGAAACGACTGGTTGCGAAATGTCTCGGACCCAAAATTTCCTCTGACCATATTCGAGCTGGAAAATTTCATCAACCTTTTTTTCAGTATTGCAACGCCATCAACCATGGTAGAGGTGCCCGTGGTAGTGACCAGATCCCATTCGAACTTGGCGTGAAATCAGGAATTATCGAGGGACTCTTCAACTGTGCAGCCATGGAAAGTAACACCTCTGGACTTGGAGTGGACGACTCTTACACCGCCGACTATAGATTCTTCGCCAAGGTTGCTGGGATTGTTCGGGAAACTTCTGCCTTCTTCGAGGAGATCATTCTGAGTGTGTTCTCTCGTTATTTGGTTTTGACTGAGGCCAAGTGAAGTTGAATAAATTTGTTGAGCATTGCATTCTGTTTTGGGAACTTATTACCTTCTTTTGAGATTCAGAAGGATACTGAAATACTGAAGGACTCTAATGTTCTGAAGAATCCTGATATTTGAACTCCTATAAAGGTCCTGGCGGAAGCCAGTGCCTTCAAAATAGGGCACGGCCTGAATTCCGAGTTCGGGTTCTAAAGTCAAAAGTGAAATCTGCTGAATCGGAGACTTAGAAGAAGATTATTCAACTCTAGATGCACAAGTTGATGACTCGTAGTCTAAAAAACAAGCTCAAATAATGCTCAAGAATTCATTCAACTTTAAACTTCAAGATTCCAAAAAATTCAAACAAAATACTCCCAGAAGAAGACAATTCCCCGGAGAAATGCTCCAACTCTTCCCGAAGTCTGATAGAGCGAGTTGTGGGATTCCGCGAGACTGACTCCAGAAGTATTGCTCTCACGAGCCTCGCAGTTGGTGAAACCGTCCCAAAATCCATAATAGAACGATTCCCACGATGTGATCCCAGGTTGGGTTCGGGCTCCGTTGAGGGCGAAGCATTGGTTCTGGAAGATGGTGTAATGTATTATGAGTTTTTAGATTGCAGAAGAAATGTCAAATTCAAACTGACCGCATTTAGAGCCTTATAATGAGTATAATCCTGACCTAGCTCTTTCAATTTTCAAAGAAAAATACTACAGGGTGGCATTTAATTACCCGCGCACAACTTCAGCAAGACGAAAAACTATGTTGCAGACAATGGAATGATATGATTTTTTGTGTGTTCATAGAAAAAGATATGATCTATTCCTGCTTCAAATTTCAGAAGATTTTTTCAAAATTTGAAAAAGTTGGGTATGTTCTAATACCTTCATCACATGTATGAGGCGCGGAACTGGGTTTTTAGTGGTTGGGAGAAGCGCTAGAAAAAATGTCTAAGAGCTTCCATTGATCACGGATTAAACTTTAGGCAAAGTTCTATCCTGGTTTTATCAGACAAAACAATAACCATACTGAATTTGATACCTATCCCAAAAAATGAGACCATCGAAAATTGCAAGTTTTGCGTTGGCACGCTGTTTTGAGTGAAGAAAAATGGTCCTGTCGCCTATGTCAATTTCTCGGGAATGAACAGCTCAAACAGTCTGAAAGTTTCAGAATACTTTTTGTAAGAGTTTTTCCACCCAACGAATTCAAATTTGAGTACTTTGACGAATAATGACGGGCGTACAGCTTCAACAAATGCCCTAATCAACATTTTGGATGGTTTTTGAGAAAACTAGGCATATTAATGTGAGATAGGTTCCAATCGAACGGGTTTTTTCACTGAATACGTTTTCTATTGTTTTAATCATTTTGCAAAACAAAAATGATCATACTTCTCATAACAAAACCATATTTTATCGATTTCCTGTTTTGATGGGTCATGGCGCGCCATTTTCAGAACGGAGGTAGGCACGAAAAAATGGTGAAATTTTATGTTGTAGTTAAGAAAACTGCACCATTTTTTGATATGATGAAACCAAATATCTACTATATCACCACTTCAAATTTCCAGTTTATGCTGATTATATAAACGAAACTACGCGGCGCTTTCTAGATGGTCATGCAGCGTGCCTCGCCAGGTCCCACAATCGTCATGTTTTAGCTTCTAACTTTTTTTGTGACGTGCGCACATACTTGAAATTTTGTGACGTGAATTTTGCACATTTCAATGATCCGTGGTTAAAATTTTAGCTCAAAAGCTATATTCGTTCTCTTGAACCACATCCTCAAACATGCGCGGGTAAATAAATGCCACCCTGTACTCTTGGAGACTTTGGCAGGTTTATACTCATTCTAAAGCTCTCAACCTGGCGAATTCAAATTTTCTACTTTCCAAAAAACCAACCTCTGTCCAAAAAAGATAGGAATTGTAGAAGTCCTGCCAGTCCTGAAGATACGGTCCGATGAGGTCATTGATGTCGTCAAGAAATTCGGCTTTGGTGGAAGAGAAAAAGCAGAAGAGGAGCAGAAGAGGGAGAAGAAGACGCATTTTCGGGAATTGAGAAAATTCTAAATTCGAAAAAAAAGGAGACAAGTTAAATATGCTTTTGTGATATTTGGCTTTTCTGTTGCAATTGTTATGGAAATTCTGACACAATAGGTAGATGATTTTTTGAAGACTTCAATTTTTTTTGGTGTCTGTTGCTGAAAAGCATATCAAAAAGTCAAAGATTTGAAATGAAAAATCGAGAAGTCCCTTTTTGAATTCTCAAGATTTTGAATTCTCAAGAGCTTGGAATTACATGAACATTCCTGGGAACTTGAATATGTTTTTCTAGATCCCCGATGATTTTTTCAAATTTGAAGATTGAATTGTTAAATAGCTCAATGAAATCGAGTATATTCAATTGGAACACTTTCACAAGTCGACAAGTAATAAAACCAAGAAAAGTACAAGTTCTAATTTCTGGACGAAAGACGGGAGGAGGCATCACTGGGCTCAGTAAGCGTCTGACCATCTGCTCTGGTGAACAAGACAACAGTAGGCTGAAAATCACAATTTTGAAAAATTTAAAATCTCAGAATTTAAAGATCCCAAATTGTAGTAAAGGTGGTTTTGATATTTTTGAAGGAGATTCCGAAACTTAGTAGTCAATAAAATTTCAGAATCGTACCTTTTTGACCACCGGTGTCTCCTCCTTTTTTGGCTCTCCCTCCTTCTTTGGTGTCTCTTTTGGCTCATCTTTTGGTTTTTCAATCTTCTTCTCAGATTCATCTCTTGCAGTGTTCAAGGCCGGATCTTTGGCCAACTCTCCATCTATTGCAGTGTCCAAATCATCTACGTTTTCATCTTTCATTTGCTTAAAGCACTGTTCCAAGAATGTGTATTCCGATCGAACCACTTCCTTCTTATGAGTTTCTCGATTCTGGAAAACGAATATAACCCCTTTTGGATTTGGAAATAGCACTAACATCACCAAAATAATCAGCCATTGCATATGCTGCCAATGCGTATCGTTTTGGAGAAGTTACAGCTCCATATTTCTCCTTTCTCATATTCTTCATGGCACACGAGAAATCGATCTTTTTGGTGACAGTGAGCATTGTGATACAGTAGAGGATGACTGAAAATTTTTTTGATTATTTGGTTGCTCCGAGACATTTCGCAACTAGTCGTTTCGTCGCAACTAGTCACGTCATTTCAAACACATACAACCTTGATAACGTGAACCAAACAAGTTGATAGAGTTGCGAAACGACTGGTTGCAAAACGCTCAGTTGCAAAATGACTAGTTGCGAAATGTCTCAGAGCCGATTTGATCATTCAAAAATGAAAACAAAAACTCACAAACGAGTGTTGCACTCTCCGTGATTCCGTCCCCACAATGGATAATAGGCGGAGTCTTGTCCTCGGTGTTCAGAATCGCCTTCACAAGATTGGTGAATTTCGGAATCATATCATCGGGCAACGTGTTGTTCTCCCATGGATACGAGTAGTGGGTGATGGTGAACTCTTTGCCATTACTGTAAATAAATCATTTAATTTTTATTTAGCTTCTTGTGAGGAGATTCTTCCTTATGACCTACCCAAATTGTCCAGTGATCGTTAGAATATCTAGATCATCCTTAGTCTCCTTTTTCAAGCACTTCAGAGTCAGGTCGCCAAACTTCATCCCTTGATTCGTTTCCTGGGGGAAATAAATGGGATAGTGGATGCCGTCTGAAAGATACAGTGCAATTAGAAAACAAGATAGTATATTTTACCTTGATATTGCCAGGGATTCAACTTGAACACCCGCTTGCTCTTCTCCTGCGATACCATCCACCAAAATTTCCGTACGATCTCGTTTGACGCATTCTTGTCATTGTTCGCTGATTTGAGCATTGCCGCCTGAGCAACAACCATAGTTCGACCGTCCAAAAGATTGACGTAATTGGCATTGTAGTAGGCGACCGTGCCACTTTTTTCGAATCCTCTCAAATTGACTCTCGTCTTTTTCAGAATAAAATGACCGTTTCTGAAAACATTTTTTCAATCCTGAGATTTTTGCTTTTCCGGAAACTCACTTAGAACTCAGTCGCTCACACAACTTCTCCCTTTCTTTCTCGTCTAAGGTGTGTTTGTCGGAATCACTAGTGAACGCATGCTTGAAATATGCTTCATATGCTGCTGCTTCTGATGCAAATTTTCCCTGTTTTCCGTGATTTTCCCTCCTTTTCTTGAAGTTTTCGGCAATGAGCAAAATGTAATCGTCGTTGGTGTATTTTTTCGAGGTCCATCCCCAGATTTTGTTGTAGATGTAGCGACGGTAGATACGCAGTAAGAGTTGAGAGACGAAGAGCGCAATGCAGAAGAGACAAAAAGCGATAGAGGCAATGATGATGAGAAGCAGTTTTCTGAAAGTAAAACGCTTTGAGATTTTTGCACTTTACTGGAGATCACTAAAGAATTCCGAACCAATAGATTTTCACAACTCACTTATTTTTCTCATCGTCTTTCCCATCATCTGCTTCCCATGACTTCAAAAAGTTGACGAAAAATGCGTCGAGAGCGGCCAACGAATCCTTGGATCCATCGAACGACTTCTGGAACTTGACGAAATCCAAACCCACGGAATCCATAGTCTTCAGAGCCAATTCCACGTCTTCCAACTTGTTCTTTTCCACTGAATCTGTCACCACTTCCTTCAACTTTCCTACTGTACCAGCAATCATCAGAAACTCTCCAGATGCTCCTGTCACCATCTTGGCCTTCTGGAAGACGTCAGAGTAGTCGGCGAGTATCTTGGAATCAGACGGCTTCATAGATTTTTTGAATGAGTCGAGTGAGGAGAGCATCTTCTGAACCACATCCATCAACTTGAGAAGGTCATCCAAATTCTTGACATCTTCAGGATTCTTCAACGTCTTCTGGTGCTTCTGGATAACATCCTTGGTTTTCGGAACGTTTTCTAAATCTTTCCTTTTCTCCAAAGCATCCTTCATGTTGGAAACTCCTTGAACAGCCAATCCAATAGTTTTCGAATGAGCGGATCCATCATTCAGAAGTGCCAACCCACCTGATTCTGGACTTTGGAATCCTTTCATCTGATCCATAGCCTCTTTGAGCTTTTTGAAGTCTTCTGTAGTGCCAGCCACCTTTTTCATCAAATCCAAACCTTGATCAATAGAATTGGTATAAGTTGAGTCTGCCTTCAAGCCACGAAGTCTCCCAATTTCAGTATGTGTCTTTAGAAGAGCCTTCAACCCCTTCCTACTCTGGATACAGGTAAAATGATCCGCGAATTGGTTCAACGAGCCATGGAATTGCGCCAATTCCTTGAACTTGTCTTTGATCCCTTTGGCATTAGATTTGATTGAATTTTGTGAAGTTTCAATTTCATTCACAATAGTCTGGACTGCATCGAGTTTTGCAACCAGTGAGCCCTTATTTTTGTAATTTTGGAACTTCCCTACTGATGACTTTCGGTCCTGCGCAGCTTGCCCTTCTTTGGCGATTTCGATCACTTCATCCATCATTTTTATCAAATCTGGATCACTGAGCAATGGAGCAAGTTTACTGATTGAACCCGGAATGCTCGACACACTTCCATCGATTTTTTTCAAAAGAAGATCCACTGCGTTAATATCCTTATCATCGGGAACAGTAGTCTGCTTGATACAACCCTGGGCTTCTTGGATTCCAGCTTTACTCAGCGTCCCCAATTCTGCTACCACGTGGATCTTACTCATGTGCTCCTGGAATTTTTGAACTTCCGAAGACGTACCACTTTTGAAGACATCCTCTATTTTCTTAGCGGGAGTTTCCAAGCTCTTCAAACTCTTTAGTGCCAAGACCAACTTCTCCGTCTTTACCACATCCTTCATCCATGAATCTTCAAGATTATGGAATACCAATGCCACGTCAGCGGGTCCATTTGGAAGTCCAGAGGTGTGCTCTTTGTCCATGATTTTCTGATTTGATCTACCAGCGACTGCTTGGACATTCGAATACACAGATTTCAGAGGATCCACTCGAGCAAAAAACTTGTTAAGAAAGTCTGCGTAGGAAGTCCATTGTTCTGCTTTACGAACCAGATCTTGATGGGAGAACTTCTTGATACCCTCGTTTCCTTTCAAGAGTGGAGCTAAACCTTCTGATGCCGATTGGAACTTGGTGGAGGTCCAGATGGATCCGATGTTTTGGAGCTGTGATGGAGCGGACTTCAGTTTGACGAGATTATCCTCAATGTCCAAAAAGTACACTTTTGCTTTATCATTATCGGATGGCTGATTGAATTTGATCTGGGTCAACAGACCATCAAAAGTTTTGAAATTTCCTGTCGGTACTAAAGCTAGTACATTTGTCACTGCCACACCATTCGTCTCCAGATTTTCGATCATTGCTTCAAAATCATCCGACTTCCACTCCTTGATATTTCCTATACCATCGACGGTATCACTGATTTCCTTCAACTTATCCAGCGTCTTCTCAATCTCCAAAGCTTCAGCTGACGGGACTGGATCCTTTGGAAGATCTTTCAAGGATCGGAGGACTCTTTCGATTTGTGAAAGATCAAGAGAACTGATTTGTGAAGACGTGACGGTGCCGAGATTGAGAAGTTCGGAGATAAGAGCATCCGGAGGAATGGATCCAGCGATGAGTCCTTGTTGGAGATAGATAGCGTTGGTGATTCTAGCTATCATCTGGAGTTTTGAAACGGACGACTTGAGGTTGTCATCTGGAAAATGAATAGGTTCATACCAGTTAGTAACCGGTTGCAAATGCATAGGGGGATTTTTTATACTGGCTCTACTGACTAGTGAGTTTGAGGGTTTCAAAAGAAAAGTAAACCACATAGAATTCAGATGCGCCCTGTCGTGCTGATCCACGTAGAGATAATTTATAGCTTTAGAGAAACTCCACGTGGAGTACACAGCCAAAAACCCTTGACAATCAAAAACTAACCTCCAGCATCTCTCTTGAATCTACGATGGGTCAGGTTTGAAAGCGAGCTGTCAGAAGAATCCCAACGGAGCGCATCTGCAACAACTTTAGCTTTGGAATCTAGATTCTTCTAGAAAACTCCTAACCTCCAGTATCAGTTTTATTTCCCTCGATACGAGGCAGATGGAGGGCCGTCCAGCCGATGACGAGAATCAAAATCGCGAAACCTAAAATCGCAGAATATTTTATCACCTGAATTTCTTTGATTCGAAAACTCACTCGTTCGCATTTTGGGTAATTGATGTAGCCGCTTTTTTGTTCGAATTCGTTGAAATTTTTGGAATAACCAAAAATCAACTGCTAGATTTGTCAAAAAGTAATGAAAAATAATCGATTTTCAATACGGGGGCCAAAAGGGGCGGAGCTTAGATAGGGAGCAAAGATAATACAGGGTAGGGTTTTCACGTGGGAACTTAATTATTGTTTTGAAACAAAGTTTATTATTGAAAAAAGTCAGAAAAAATTACAAAAAATCACATGATTTCCTTAATCTTCTGTTGCCACTCATTCAAAAGGCTTCTCTTGTGGTGCATCTCTTCTGGAGTCAACATCTTGATTTCCGGAATCGGTTCCCCGGTACTTCGGTAGATTCCTTGAACTGGTCCTCGCATACGTTCACGGCGAGCATATTCGCGGAGAACTTCCTGAAGATACCAGTTCTTCTGCTTCCTCTTCTTCTGTGGAGCTGCCTTCTGCATCTTCGCCTGTGGCTTGACAATGGGCTTCTGAACTTCGGGCATTTTCTCATTTTTGACGAGAGCCTTTTGAATCTTATCGACTTGAACTGTCTTCGGAATTTTTTGGTCACCCTCCACTCCGACTTTGATGGCTCCACACGCCAATTCTGTCTCCACCACACGCATTCCTGGTTTTGGAGCATTGATGACTCCAACGTTGATGACGAAAGTGGGCGGGGATTGGGATTCTGGAGCTGCTGATTGGAGTCCAGAGACGACTGGGGAAGTTGGTTTGAGCATGGTTGGGAAGTGTTCTAGAAAATAGCAAACATATGTAGGAGGAAAATTGAATAAAGATGATGGATAAGGAGGTAGGAGGTAGAAAAATGACTTCCATTTCCCAAATCTTTGGAACGTGAAACTGGAGGCAAGTCAATCTCTAAGTAAACAAAAAAGAAGAAGCCAGAATTCTGAAAAATAAGTGAAGACGATTTCACGTCTCCAGATGGCCAGGTTAATCAAAAAAATGGCGGAATTCTGAGGGCACCTGGAGAGAGAAAGACAATTGAAATCGATCTAAGTGGGACGCCTTCGAGATTTTTTGAAGCAAAGATGGGAAGATATTCTATTGATTTAGGGAATGAATGACACCTGTAAATGAGAAAACAAGAGAAATCGATTATGCGACAACGGGAACCTAAAAGAACAGTGAAAATGAGATCGTAAGGTTCAGGAAATTGTAGGCTCCAAGACGTTTCTCAACCAGTCGTTCCGCATCCGAACATTTCGCAACTCACATCAATTTCAAAACCGCGTCATTTCACAGCCATACCATTTCACGCCTGGACACTTTGTAACTGGACATTTCGCAACTATATAAACATTCCCGTTTCAAAATGCCATTTCACAACTCCATGAAGTATTCCAGCATTCATACATGCTACATGTGATTGGGGACACCATAAACCAATTCTCATTTATGTACTTTTCAAAAAGTTTGGTTTGAGTTGCGAAATGTCCAGTTAAAAAATGTCTTGGTTACAAAATCGACGTGAGTTGCAAAGTGTGGCATTTGCGAAATGACTGGTTGCTAAACGTCGCTAATCTAGAAATCCTCTTGTTAGAGCTTCTAGCCGATTCAGAATTGGAAATAGAAAAACCGAGGGTTCCAATTTATTCAGACCGAACGACATTACAAGTAAGAAAATAGAGTTCAAATAGGATCTCCCCACTCATCCTCCGGGCCCTCCATGGTTTGAAAATCCGGTTTACTCTTCTTTCGATTATTCGCTCTTTCAGCATCTCTTCTCTCTTCCTCCGCCTTTGTTTCCGCGCTCTTTGGTTTGTATGATTTATCATCCCAATCCGACCACTGCTGCGGGTCAGTCATATACTGATGATGTTTTTTGTCACCCCAATTATACGAGTCTCCGTACCAAGGTTTTCTGTTATCGTTATTGTAATCGAGTATATCTCCAAGTCTTTCTTTATTCGGCTTCTCTGAATCCGTCGTATTCTTCTTCTTTTTTTCAACTCCTCTCAAACTCTTCTGTTCCGGCTTTAACGTCTTCTTTTCTTCTTGCATCTTATTCAATACTTCCTCGGGATTCTTCAACGTCAGGTTAACAGAACCGTCTTTTCCAGGAACAGCAGTTTTTGTCGAGTTCGACGTCTTCTTCAAGGATTTCGCTGTCTTCATTGACGCATCTTTCTTTCTCTTCCTGTCCTTCTTCTCGTGTGGATTCACTTCAATCATATCTCTCCAACCATCTTTGATGAGCATAAATCGATCAACAAGATCCTTCGGAAACTTTTCAATTGTCTGAAATCAGAAGAAGAATTCTATTAGATCTGATGAAAAATCTGACTAACCAATCCGGCGGTGAAAAACTCCATCAAAACGAGGACTGAGAATGCATACGCCCATTTGTTGAGGACACAGTCGGGACGAGATTCACGGACACGTTTCAGGCACAATGGTAGATCAACCTTCCTTTCAACGTCGAGTGTTGTGACAGCGTAGGCGACAACTGGAAAGAAACAAATGTTCCGAGACATTACGCAACTACGACATTTCACAACTGGGACATTTTGCAACTAGTCATTACGCACCTATGTCATTTCGCAACCGCTACATTTCATAACTAGTCTTTTCGCAACTAGTCGTTACGCAACTGCGAAATTTCATAACTGCGACGTTTCGTAACTGCGACATTTCGCAACTGCGACATTTCACAACTGGGACATTTTGCAACTAGTCATTTCGCAACTGCGAAATTTCATAACTGTGTAATTTCGTAACTGCGACATTTCGCAACCGCTACATTTTATAACTAGTCTTTTCGCAACTGTGACAGTTTGCAACCACGTCATTTCGAAACCTCAATATTCTAATTTTTGCTAAAAGTTCATATTCGTTCGTACTCTCAATTCCACAAAACCTAAATGAACGTGAAATTGACAAGTTCATAAATTTGCGAAACGATCAGTTGCGAAACGTCTTGGTTGCGAATTGTCGTGGCTGCGAAACGTCGCAGTTGCAAAGCGTCTAGTTGCGAAATGTCTCGAAGCCAAAACAATGAATGAAAACTCACGAGCAACTATTCCAGTCTCAGTGATACCATCTCCACAATGGATAATGGGTGGATGCTTGTCCTTGTTGGCAACAATTTTCGCGACCAGATCGGCAATCAAAAACGGTTCTTGAAGAGTGCCAGTTTCCCAACACGGCAGCCAGTGATGCTCGACAGTAAACTCTTTGGCATCGCCAATTTTCACAGTAAGTTTTCGAACTTCCGTCATCTCATCGATAGCAATCTCCTTTTTGTCCTTTTCGTCCTTTTTGTCCTTCTTGTCCTTTTTATTCAGTTTTGACACACACTTTACAGTAACACCATCAAATTCAAGAGTTTCTCCGATGTTTTGAGGAAAATAGGCTTTGTAAAGGATGTGATCTGAAAAGGGAAAAGTTTCAAGTGTGTCCCCAGATTTCAAAAAGTCTCACCTCCATATTTTAGTGGGTTCAGCATGAAGATCCGCTTGCTCTTCTCCTGTTTTACCATCCACCAAAATTTCGCGAATGTCGAGTCTTTACCAGCTCCTTCTAGACCATAGAGCGGTGTTTGAGCCAAAATCAGACTTTGACGATTCATGAGCTTTAGGTAGCTGGCATGATAGAAGCCGCTTGTGAACCGGTTCCCGTATCCTCTCAACTTGACTCTCGACTTTTTCAGCAATGGCTCACCGTTTCTAAAACACATCAAATTTCGAAAAGTTAGAGAAAGTTGGCACCCCCGACGTTTTGCAACCAGTCATTTTGCAACTGCGACATTTCGCAACTAACGAAAACTGGACTACTTTACAAAGTTGCGAATTGACTAGTTGCGAAATGTCTAGTTACAAAACGTCGGGGTGGCTTGAATTTGATCACTCACAAAGATTCTTTCATATTCTTCTCCATGCACAACGCCTCATTCACCAAGTACATCGAGTTGTAGTGCTCGAAATTGTTATCAAAATAGAGCCCAAACCCCTGATAGGTATGCGAGTACTCTGCTGCCGTCCAGTTCTTCTTGTTTCCTTTGGCGTAGTCTTCGATGGCCTTTGAAAAGTGTAACACAATCATCCGAAGGTAGTCAATGTTGTTGAACTTCTTTCGACACCAACAATGCAACTTGTTGAAGATGTCACGATAGCAGCAATACAGTATGACATCAACAACGGCAAGGACAACGAGGAATGAAACAGAAGCGCCGATGACCATTAGCCAATAAACGAGACGGCTGAAAAATCGATATGACCGAAGAGTTACAGTGTTCAGCAAACTCACTCGTGTTCCTCCTTTTCCCTTCTCTTCATTTCAGCAGCAGCTGCGACGGATGCGGCACTAGCAACTGAAACTTTAGACATCTGATTGATAAAGCTAGTGAAGAAGGCGTCCAGGGCTGATAGAGATGATTTGGATCCATCAAATGACTTCTGGAATTTCACAAAGTCCAGACCCATCGAGTCCATAGTCTTCAGAGTAGATTCGACATCTGCTAGATTCTTCTTTTCATCTGGATCCGTCACCAACTCCTTCAGTTTTCCAACAGTTGCACTGATCGTCTGAAACTCTCCAGATGCTCCGGACACCGATTTGGCCTTTTCGAAAATGTCGGAGTAGTCGACAAGGGTAGTGGATTTGGATGGGGTGATAGACTTTTTGAAGGTATCCAGAGAGGTGAGCATCTTTTGAATCTCATCCAACAACTTCAGAAGTGAATCCAGGTTCTTGGCATCTTCAGGATGTTTCAACGTCTTCTGATGCTTCTCGATGACATCCTTGACCTTTAGAAGACCTTCCAAATCCGTTCTCCTCTCCAAAACATCTTTCATATTGGATACTCCTTGAACAGCCAATCCGATAGTCGTGGAATGAGTGGATCCATTCTCCAGAAGTGCCAATCCATCCGTCAAATTGCTTTTGAACGACTTCTGAGCCATGATGGTAGTCTCCAGTTTCTTGAGAGTGTCCTTGGTGCCAGCAACCTTTTTGATGGCCTCCATGCCGTTGTCTAAAGAAGTGGCCCGACTAGGATCATTGGTCCGAAGAGCCTGCAAAAGTTGAATGTTTCACTCCCTCTAACAATGCCATAAACCTACCTTTACAAGTTCAGCGGTTTCCAGTGCCACAAAGATTTTCTCATTTTGAAGACAAGAAAAATATTTTGAGTACACTTTGACTGCAGAGTGGTAGGTGGTGAGGTCCGGGATCAGTTTTCCAGCATCTTCAGCTTCTTTCTGAATCGTTGTTCCTGTCGGCTGAGAGCTGAAATCTTGCACATCCACCACTGCTTTGGCAAATTCAGCGATCTTCTCAATACGTTCAGTCAGCAGTCTGATGTTGGCATAAGCCTGTAAGATGTGAATAAGTTGGATTTTCTTTGTAATGAAGGTGTAAATAAAATCTTTTTCTCACCTTAAATTTTGTCATGACCAAATTGATATCCGTTGCGGTTTCAGCCTCTTTACAAATCTTGATGACGTCATCGCACCACGGTCCAATCTTTCCATCTTGGAGATATTGGATCAAAGAGTTCGTGTTGACCGTCATATTTCCCAGCAACTGATCAATTCTTATCAAATGACTCTCGAGCTTTTTGACTTTCGTATAATCAATTTCGCCTTGGATTCCTGGTAGATTGCATCCCTGCCCAACAGTGATTCCCGATTTCAGTTCATCAAATTTCGAAACCAGCCGATTGAGATTCTCGACAGCAGTAGGAACCGATGCACCATGATCCACGACAGCCTCTGAGCTGATAACTTCGTGTGCATTCTTCAGTGGTCCTTCCAATTCCTTCAACTTATCCAAAGCCATCGGGAAACTAGTTGAGTTGATAACTTTCCGAATCCACACATCTTTGAGATCATTGTGAACTTTGGCCAAGTCAGATGGTCCTTCTGGGAATCCGGTGGTGAATTGGAGATCGATCTGAGAATGGCGAGAATCCAATAATCTTGTGAAGACGACAAGTGATCCTTCAACTTCCCTCACTGGCGCTATGTTGGTTGTTATTGAGTCCAAGTAGGCAAAGTAAGGCTTCTTTTTGCTAGCATCCAATACGGCTCCCCCCATATTCGCTCGGTAATTTTCAATTACAACGTGCGCCAAAGATATAGGTCGAATCATGTCAATAGCGTTGGAGCCTCCCTTGAACGTGTAGAGTGGCTTCATGGGGGATACATCGTTGAGTGCTGATTTGATTGTCTGGAGTGGTGTAATCAACTGGGTTAACAGAACCTTTGCTGTTTTCTCATTAACTGCTGCATTCTTATGCATTCCAGACCACGTCACAGCAGCCTCCTTCACATTGTTGACTGCAGTTGGAAAGGCACCGCTCTTCAACTTTTTGATCTCCTCCTCTACTCCAGCTGAATTCCACTTCTCAATGCTTCCTAATCCTTTGATATCCTTCACTATTCCCTCTACAGAAGTGAACCACTCCTCTACTATCTTGATATCGGCATCAGGTTTCAGTTTATCAGGAAGAGCCTTCAACGTATCCACAGCTGTTTGGATCTTGGCAGTGTCGAGTGTGGAGATGTCGGATGGTTTGACGGATCCAAAATGAAGGAGTTCGGAAATAAGAGCATCCGGAGGAATGGATCCAGAGATGAGTCCTTGTTGCAGATAGATGGCGTTGGTGATTCTGGCAATCATCTGGAGATTTGAGACGGACGTCTTCAGGTTGTCATCTGGAAAAATAGAAGAGTTTTGATGGTGTTTTAATGCTGAAATTCGGCTGCGCAGATCGAAAAAGACAGCTCAAAGTCATTTCCTATGCAAGTTTGCTCTATTGCGCTCTGAAATTCCACGTGGAGCACTTGAAAAAAAGTTCAAATTGTCCACGTGGAATGCAATTGCGCTCTACCGCACGGAATCTGCCAACGTAGAAACCACGTGGATAATTTGAATTCAATTTTCGAAGTTATCCACGTGGATTCAACACCAGAGACTCTTTGAAAAAAGCGGGAAATTCTAGAAAATTTCCCGATTCAGAAGACTTTTCCTTACCTCCAGAATCCTTTTTAAATCTGCCATTTGCCAGGAGGGAGTCTCGGAATCGGGTCGCTTTCCAATGGGGCGAATCTGCAACTTTTTCAGTTTTGAAAATTTTTGAATTTTCACAAAAATTCTTACCTCCAGTATCGTATTTATTTCCCTCGATACGAGGTAGATGGGGTGCCGTAAAGACGAGAGCGATCAGCAAAAGGAAGAATTCTGAATATTCAGAAGTTTTGATCTACCGGTCTTGATTATAAACTCACTCATTGCTTCTTTTTGTTCCATTCCAAACGAAAATCAAGATCCTTTCGTTGAAATTTGAAGGAATTTTAATCGAAACAAATCGATATTGAATCCAACTGGGCAAAAAGAGGCGTAGAATAACCAGAAACTGATTGGTATTTGATACTGATCGGTTTCTGATTGGGGGAGCAAAAGGGGCGGAGCTTAGATGTGGAACGAAGATAAGGAGAGGTCAGGGTGTCACGTGGATAGTATTGGAACATTCTGGAAGCTTTTTTCAGTAGAAGCTTATAGAAGGAAAAAAAGTTGGGCACGTTGGAAATTTGAAAACGTGGAAATTTTTGTGATAGAGTTTTTCTAAACTTCCAGAAGACTTCCAGAAGCCTGATTTTCTGCGAGAATTTCAGCATCTTCTAATAGTCTGAGGATGATTCAGAGCTTTTCAGAAGCGCTTTAAATTTAGAAGACGGTAAAGAAAATAATTTATTCAACAAAAATTGTTAGGAAATAAAAATGAAGAACTAATGTTGATGGATCCCACGATGACGACAACGAAGATGATGATTCTGAAAAGTTTTCCATTTATTTCTCTGAAAAGTTCTGAACTGCTCGAATCCAAAAACTCACTAAACGATCCCTATTTTATGGCAACTTTGGTTTTTTCGAACATCAGCAAATTTGATTAACGTTCACTGAAAGTATCCGAATTTGACGTCTTCTGAATTCATCTGAAAACTCACTTGTTGAGAAGCATCAGAACCACAAAACTCATTTGCAGAGCTCATCGTTTCTTGCTTTTTTGCATCAGAAAAAAACTACTAGAAACTTCTAGAATTCCCCCAGATAATTGACCAAGGCCCTTGGGCCAAGGGTAAAAAGGGGCGGGGCTAGGATGAGGCTAGGTTCACGTCAAAATCATTCTTCCACGCACAAGCTCCGCCCCTTTTGCCCAGTTGGATTCAGTTTCAATTTGTTTTCTATTCCTTAAAATTTCAACGAAAGCGAAAAATTTATCTTCGGATTTTCGTTCGGAATAGAACAAAAATAAGGAATGAGTGAGTTTCCGATCAAGAGTGGTAGATCAAAACTTCCAAATTTTCAGATATTAGCATTTTGCTGATCGCTCTCGCCATCACGGCACCCCATCTTATTGAGGGAAATGAAAACGATATTGGAGGTGAGAGTTTTTGAGAGAAATCAAACATTTTCAAAACTGAAAAAGTTGCAGATTCGCTCCATTGGAAATCGAACGGATTTCAAGACTTCCATCTGGCTAATGGCAGATTTCGAAAGGATTCTGGAGGTGAGGAAACTTCTTCTGAATTGAGAGGGAATATAGAGTCTCAAGTCTTTTTTGAGAATCGCTGTTGTGAATTCCACATGGAATCCACGTCAGCTAGTTCTGGTAGCGTGCGATAGAGCGCAAGTGCATTCTATGTAGATTTTTTGAGGAATTCTAGTTAGTCGTAGAATCCACGTCACGCAAATAGGTGTAGAGTGCAATAGAGCGCATTTTTGGAATCCATTTCAGGATAGTGCGATAGAGCTTACTTTTTAACGATGAATTCTGAAGCCTTGTTTGACCGATTCGGCTGATTTCAAAGCCAAACTACGGTATTGTGAACCTTCTCTAAACCACTCTATTTTTCCAGATGACAACCTGAAGACGTCTGTCTCAAATCTCCAGATGATTGCCAGAATCACCAACGCCATCTATCTCCAACAAGGACTCATCTCTGGAACCATCCCTCCCGATGCTCTCATCTCGGAACTCCTTCATTTTGGATCCGTCAAACCATCCGATATCGCAACTCTCGACACTGACAAAATCCAAACTGCTGTGAATGCGTTGAAGGAGCTTCCTGCTAAAATGAAACCAAATTTCGACGTCACTTCAGCCGAGCAGTCGTTCGAAGCAATAGAGACAGTAATCAAAAATATCCATGGGATGGGAAATATCAAGAACTGGAACCGAAGAAAGGCGCAGTCGGAAATTGAGAACTTGGCCAAGAATGGAGTGGATTTAAAGAAAATCAATGATTTCGCGGATGCAACAGATAAAATTATTCCGTCCATGAAAAGCTTAGCTGAGAGCACCCCTGGTGCCCCAATTCGTGATGACGACGCTGCCTATCACTTCCGGACTCTTGCTGAAATGCTAAAAGCGGTCAAAACTGTGTCAAGTACCCTCGACGGAGTCTATTGGTCTGCCGACGGATTTTCGAATGTGGAAGATATCATTCGACCGATTGTTTTGGCTCGGACTGGTGTTAAAAGCTACTCCCTGCACTTGTCTCGCCTGTTCCTGAACAAGGATTGTGGAAACGCCTACGTTGCCCATTTCGAGTTGGCCTCTACTTCCAAGAAGGCTGTTAGCGAAGTCAAACCATTCCTTGACATCATCAAACGATTGATGACTGCCCGTCAGATGGAATCTTGGATCCGAAACGACCTCGAGTTCACTACTGGCTTCCCACTTGGCTCTTCTGATTTGACCAAGTTGCACCAAGATCTCAAGGACAATTGGATCAGAAAAGTTGTAAATTCCACGATGCTTGAAACAGCGTTGGACAAATTGAAAGAATTGGGAGGACCACTACAAAGCACGGAAGAAGTTCTCAGCTCCAATGAAGTCTCCGATCACAACACAGCAGTATATTTGATGGTCGAAAAGCTGAATCAATTGATGTCTAGAGGTGACAAGTTGAAGGCTGGAGTTACTACAATCCAAGGATGTAAGCTGCCTACCAATCCGAGTGAACCTGATCCCTCGAGCTTAGTAGCACTCGAAGACCACATGGGGAAGATTGGAAAAATGTTGGAATATTTGAAAACCAACACAACCGTTCTTGTAGAGTATTTGAATAATCCGGAAATTGGTCAATTTTGCGATGAAGTCATTGCGATTTCTAAGAAGGCCGAGGGCTCGAAGGATATCAAAGCCGTGGTGGCTGAGTTTCAGGTAATTTCAGGTACCCATAAAAATCCGACCATCATAATTTTAATTCCAGAGATACACCAAATATGAAAATTTGAAAACCCATATCGATGAAGCTGAGACGCTTGCCAAAGCCATCTTAAATGTTCAACAGGTTTTTACGATAAAGAAGGAAGCCACAAGTGCGAAAACTTTATTCCCAAAATTGGAGGCCTATCATAATGAAGTGAGCATCTTTGCGGAATATTTCGATTGCCTCCAGAAGGATGATGTGCACTCTGTGCTGAAAACTGTTGAGCTGATCAAGGTGAGTTCAATATCTTGTTATTTTCATCAAGGGAGACCGAAAACTCTTCCAGGCAGTCCGAAACGAAGACTCCAGTCGATCGACATCTTTGGATAACGGAATGGAAGCGATCAAGAAGGTTGTTGGAACCAAGGACTCTTTGAAAAAGTTGAAAGTCATCCTCTCTGATCAGAAGTCGTTTAAGAGTAAGGAGACTAAAGGATTGGCACTTTTTAAAGATGGATCCACTCATTCCAAAACTATCGGATTGGCTGTTCAAGGAGTATCCAATATGAAAGATGCTTTGGAGAAGAGGACGGATTTGGAAAGTCTTCTGAGGTTCAAGGATGTCATCCAGAAGCATCAGAAGAAGTTGAAGGATCCTGAAGATGTTAAGAACCTGGATTCACTTCTGACGCTGTTAGATGAGATTCAAAAGATGCTCACCTCTCTGGACACCTTTAAGAAGTCTATTGCCTCATCCAAATCCACCACTCTTGCCGACTACTCTGATATTTTCGAAAAGGCCAAATCGGTGTCCGGAGCATCTGGAGATTTTAACAAGATTAGTGGCTCAGTAGGAAAGTTAAAGGAAGTGGTGACGAATCCAGGCGAGAAGAAAAATCTAGAAGACGTGGAATCCACTCTGAAGACTATGGGCTCGATGGGTCTTGACTTTGTGAAGTTCCAGAAGTCGTTCGATGGATCCAAATCATCCCTATCAGCACTCGACGCCTTTTTCACAAGCTTTGCCAAACAGATGGTGAAAGTTGCAGAAAAAGAAGCAAAGGAGAGGAAGGAACAGTAAGTGGTTTTTTAGCAATTAGTTTTTACTCAAACCCAATTTTCAGGATATTCTTGATTCTGTGTATCCTTGGAGGGATAGTCTTGTTTGGCGCAGTCGTAGGAGTCCATGTTTTCATCTACAAATGCTATCGTTATATCTGGAATCAAATTTACTGCTTCCGAAGAAAACGCACCGACGACTACTACCTTTTGATGGTTTTGAATCATTTCAAGAAGGCAATCGATGTGTATGTAGAGGCGAACAAGAATGATACGACAGCTGTAGTGTCCTCTAACAAGGTTTTGGGATACGGTCTTTATTTTGGGAACGCTTTTCAAACTGACAACACCAATTGTTTGGTGGCCGAAGAGAAGTGCATGGAAAGGAATATTAAAGAGTCGCTGTGAGTTTTGGGCTCAGCGACGTTTCGCAACTATGTCCTTTTGGCAACTGTTCATTTCGCAACTGCGACAATTCGCAACCACGTCATTTCGCAACCGCGACACTTCGCAGCTCACATCAACTTTGCGACTATGACATTTCGCAACTGTACATTTCGCAACCACGAAATTTTGCAACAAGCGATTTCGCAACCATGAGTTCCTCGTTTTTATAAGAATGATGGCAACCTGATAATGTTGCGAAATGACTTGTGGCAAAATGTCCAGTTTCGAAATGTCGAGGTTGCGAAACGTCTTGGTTGCGAAATGACTGGTTGCGAAATGTCTTGGTGCCTTACACCGCTTTTCAAGAAATTCTTGATTTCTCTTTTTCCAGGAACGGTGAGCATTTGCTAAAGAAATCGAGAGTCATACTGAAAGGATTCGGAAGTCGATTTACTGACGGCTACTATCATGCAAATTACTTCAAACTTTTGAATGGTCGAACCATGATTCTGGCTCAAACTGCACTCCACGGATTCGAAGCATCTGGCAAGGCATCAACGGCGGCGAAGTTCTGGTGGATGGTATCGCAGGAGAAGAGCAAGAGGATTTTCATGTTGAATCCGTTGACATATGGATCGAAAGGTATGGGAGAATCTGTGAAATATTAGGAAAAATCACAGGACCATGTTTCAGATATCGTCTACTCCCCATATTTTCCATTCGACGAGGGTGAAAAACTCACTTTTGGAGATATTGTCGTGACGTGCACAAAGTTGAAGATGGTTAAGAATACCGACAAGGATTACAAGGAAAAAAGCGATTTTGAAAAGCAGCTTGTTACTCGAGAGCTTACTGTCAAAATTGGGTAAGAATTTGTTATAGGTTTTGGACACTTGGAGCAGGAACTTTATTAGTTTTTGAGATCTAGTCGTATTTCAATGTCTTTAAAAAATTTCGGATTCTGTAGACAAAGTTAGATATCGCAAGCGCTGGTGGGCCCCCAAAGTTTCGCAACCAGTCACTTCGCAACTGCGGCATTTTGCAACTCATGTCGGTTTTAAAACCACATTACTTTGCAATTATGCCGTTTCGCAACCAGTCATTTCGCAACCATATAAACTTGTCCGTTTTTTGTTCATTTAAGGTGTATGTGATAGGGATAATTATAACTTCCCGACGTTTCGCAACCAGCCTCTTCGCAACTATGCTGTTTCGCAACTAGACATTTTGCAATCAGTCATTTCTCAACCATGTCCCTTTTTGTTAATTTAGGTTATAAATTTGTGATGGAGATCATTAGGACAACGTAGAATTTTTTACAAAGAAGAGGATCTTTTGGTTACGAAATGGCGTGGTTGCGGATTGTCGCAGTTGCAAAATGTACAGTTGCGAAATGTCATAGTTGCAAAATCGACGTGAGTTGCGAAATTTTGCGGTTGCGAAATGGCTGTTTGCGAAACGTCGGGGTGCCCAGATTCGTAGAATCTCAGATTTTCAACAGTTGGCACCTGAAATCTATTCAACTCTCACTAATTCCAGAAACGGCAAAGAGTTCGCCGTCACCCACCACTGGACCCCATTCTGGAACACTGGTACCATCCCCTCCCTGCCAGGATTGATTAGCGGTCTTGTCAAATTAATTCTCGATCCCAAGGACAAAACGCCGCCTATTATCCATTGTGGAGATGGAATCAGTGAGACAGGAATAGTTGCTTGTTAGTTTTTTCAAAACTGATTTTTCGAGATACATTTTGATTTCCAGTTGTCGCCTACTGTGTCACCATGGTCACTGTCACCGAGGAAGTAAATTTTGCGAAGGCTCTCAAAAAACTTCGTGAATCTCGTGCCGACTCAGTCCTAACCAAATGGGCCTATGGATTTGCGGCACTTGTTCTCATGAAATACTTTGTTCATGTGAGTTTCTTTTTTCTGTCAGAAATCAGACATCAATGTTGATTTTTCAGAAATCAGAGAATAGTGCCAATGAGTATATCGTGAAAACATTTGATTCAATGATCGACGGTTTCACAGGATTCATCAAACCTCCCCCTCAAGAAAAGATCAAGAATTCTGATGAGAAGGAAAAATCGGTTGCCAAAAAAATCAAGAGCAAGAAAGATGATAGCTCGATGATGACTGCCGTGGCTGAGCAAGAGAAACCGGAAGAACGTAAGATGGCACTTCAAGATATTATGGCGGAGGTTGCGAAGAATAAGTTGAATGGTCAGCCACCTCGTCTATTTGAACCAGAGGCTCCACCATTCGATCCGAACGCCACTCCAGAACAGAAAACTAAGTATGATATTCAAAGCTTGGATTCTATGAGGGAGAAGTTGCAAAATCCAGACAATTTGACTCCTGAGGAGAAAATAAAGACTCGTGCCGATTTGCGGAGAGAGATTGAAAAGCTTAAGAAGATGATTGAAGAGGATAAGAAGGCGCTGGAAAAGAGGCATGCTGAGGAGGGACAGAAGATGAAGAAAAGAATTGGGACACTTGAGGACGACTTGAAATCCACAGAACGCGCTCGCTTAGACCTACTTCGCGAATACTTGGAGCTTGAGAACAAGCATCTGAAACCCGAAGATGTTCGTTCAGCGGAAGTTGATAACGAAGAAAATGCGGCCAAATTTTTCCAACAACAAAGAGAGCAACAGCAGAAGGCCAGAGAGCAGGATGCCAGCAAGAAGACGACGCAAACCGAGGAATCGAAGAAGAATTGAACTATTGTGACTACTTGATGACTTATTATTTTTTTTGGTTGTAACCGATTCATGATTACTTGTGAATTTTCAATTGTCTTGAATGAAGGAGATTTCTTAAACTTTGTTTGTTTTAGAATTTTCAGGTTTGAAATCTAGTACCGGACAAAAAGATATGAACTTTTGATATGAAAAAAGATATGAAACAAAACCAAAATTAATTGAATACTGCTTTGATCGCCAAAGTGGAAGCTTTGAAAAAAATCGTTCAAAATTCGGATTTTTCAGATTTTCGATTTTTTCCCCTAAGATCATTTTTTTCTCGGTATTTCATTATGAAACTTTGCAAATCAGTTTTAATGTATATTGCTGTCATTTGTACAAAATTTCATGCTAATATCTTGAGTTTGAGCAAAAATAGGCTCAAAATACAAAAAGTTCGGCTCTATTGCAGTTTAGGGGTCCTTCAAAAAAAGGGGTCCCTTCAAGTACCTCCAAAAATATAGGGGTCCCTTCAGGTCCTTCAAAATAAATAGGGGTCCCTTCGTCCTCCATTAAAGGAGCCCAAAAAAATAGGGGTCCCTTCGTACTGGTTTATAGCAGCTCAAAAAATAGGGGTCCCTTCATTTTTTTCTATTAGGTTGAGTCATAAGCATCCGACATTTTTCATGTACCTATTCCTTGGACCCATATTTTTTTTTTGAAGAAACTGAAGGGACCCCCATTTTTTTGGAGGTACTTGAAGGGACCCCTAAACTGCAATAGAGCCAAAAGTTCATATCTTTTTGTCCGTTGCTGTACTTTGGATCCGCGATAATGCATAATACATGCATGCAAATTTTCTAAATTAGCATCTCATTTGCTATTCTATCAGTGTTGATGGACATATCTCATTCTGTTACTGTGCTGACATGTTAACTCTACTCCTAGTTTACCTCTTGATAATCTGCAATGCAGTGTTTTCTCAAGAATGTAATTATCAATTTTCGAAAATTATGAGTTTTCTAGAAGTATTCAGGCTCCTGTCCATCGCAATTGCTCGATGAGTCCAGCATCGGGAACCACATGGATTCATTCAGTCCATTCTACAAAACCATAAAATCATTCAGTCTAAAATTTCCAGTTGTCACAAAAAATGACTGTTCTCAAACCATATACTGTGAAAGCAACGATGATAAATTACTAGTATTCGATGATACCGGCTTAGGGAAATTGGTTTAATCAATTATTCTAAACTAAATCAGTCTCTGTGCATTTTTAGTTTGGAACCCAAACAGCAAATGGTACATGTGATGCGACTACTCAAACATGGAATGTGGACACTGGGAACGGAAAGGAGGATTTGACTTCGTTTGAGCAAATGTTGGGGACGTGTTTGAGCACCAGTGAGAATTTTTCGTAGCTTCGAAGAAGAATTGAACTGGAGAGATGATTTTATCTAAAACGGAATGACTGGGTTTTATAGAAAAAGCTACAGACATACATACATCTGCTATTCAATACACCTGGACTATTCATAAGATGGAACATAGACAACAACGCTTACAGTTAGGTTTATGCGTTTCATCATTTCATTTTCCAGCCCCCTGCAACTGCACCACTGTTGCAATGAATATCTCTGCTATTCAAAAATATCTTGATCCCACAAACCCATTTTATTCGATTCTCACATCTTCCAAGGTTCAAGCTCCGGTTCAAAACTTGTCAAAATGCTCTGCTACAATGTCTTGTGCAACGGGATCTACTCTTCTGCTATTCGACGGTACTGGTTTGGGAAAAACGGTAATCAACGAATGTTGCAAATCAAAGGAGCTACAGTACCGGACAAAAAGATATGAACTTTTGGTGTTTTCAGTTGAAAAATGTCAACTTTGGGAGTCTGGGAAAGGATGTTAAACTTGATCGTTTGATTCGAAACTTTTTGGGTGTATACATCAACTCTAGAACTCTATTTTTGTAGTTGACAACTTTTTTGTACGACCTCTTCTAAAGATGGTGTGTCCCTTTAAAGTGGGGCGATGCTAAATTTCCGCATTTTTAGTGCAATTTCCAACGTTTTAGTGTCTTCTGCATTTCACGAGCCATATCATCTCTAGAATTTTTCAGTTCGATGGATTCTCTGCCACTGGAAAGTGCGACACTAAAACTCAAAAATGGAAAGTAAACACGGGTTCCCGTGTCAGGCTAACAACATTCACTCAAATGTACGGTGTATGTGTTTCTGATGGTGAGACAGTGTTTTCAACATTTTTCGCAAATCCTGATTCACAGAAAGCTCTGAATCTACTCCTACTACAATAAGCAGCACAACAGAAAAGACTACATCAATTTCTCAAACAATGGTACAAAAATCAACTACTACTTGGATACGAAGGAATACTACAGAAAGTAGACAATGAGTTCAGACCAGTGATCCTTCTACTTGCCCTGTTTTCAGATTGCACATTTGAAGACGAATCTCCCGCTATGCTCATTGCTTATTCTAATGATTTTTCTGCAGACGAATTTCGTACTGTACATGAGGGGATTCAGTGGGATGGTATTGATTACACACCTGCCATTGCAACTGTTCGATTTGATGTTGAAAATGAAGAAGCGTTTGAATACTATACCAGTTCTGGGTTAGTTTACCATCTATCTTCAGCAAAATATTTCCAGTGTTTTCAGTCTTGCCGTAGATGCGATATATTCAAAATCTGTTAATCCATCTTTAGCTTTTCTGGACCAAACTCGAGGAAGTAATGTTCTAGATGTTCTAGAGGTTGATTTACCGTATCTTCTTGAACTTTTCTATTGCATTCTTGTTCAGAAGTTTCTTGACACCACTCATGTGTCCCTGTGTAACTTGAAAGTACTGATACTAGCTAAACGTTATTTAGTGCCAACCGATATAACATCAATTGCTAAGAGACTCCAGGCACACTATGGAAGAGTTAATGTTTTCTATTCGGATACACCTTCAGGTGGCGCCACACCAGAACCGATATACAATTTGGCCTCGGAAACTGACGGTCTAGCCTTCTCAACAAATAAAACGCTGTCGGCAAATGTACTCTATACGAATTATTTTGTACCCTTTAAACTTACTTTTTCAGGTGGTTATGCATTTAACCGACAATTATCGGCCTCTTTTCACAAGCTATGTAAAAGTATCAGGAGAAGGTGTCGTTGTTCCACCGCCTGTTCGTCTGTGGGGTGGACAAGAAATGTTTCAAATCGTTTTGGGATACAGCCGTAAGTTATTTTTTTTTACAAATCGACTTCAAATTGATGCAGCCACACTTGAACACTTCCAAAGTCTCGAAATGTCTTGGGGTAAAGGAGTTGATATTGAAGGATCACTCAGATTATCTACATAAATACGACGATACTAGTTCCAAGATATGGGGAAACGTGTATCTCATGAGAGATATGTTCTTTGTTGAAGGAGGATTTTATAACCTGACGTTAAAGTTCAATTACACTGACAATCAAGTGCAAACAATACAAATACGATGACCAATTTTTCATTCGGGTTTCATAGATTTTCACGATAAATGTTTTCTTCCAAATTTCAATGTGATTCTTCAAAGTTCATTTTTCTGATTGGAGACGTTTCGACTGCTTCTGAAGGCTTCTGGGGAAACTTGAATCATTCTAAACCTTCTGGTTGATTCGAAAGGATTCTACTAGGCTCCTGAAAAATGTTTGGAAAATTTCGAAACAAAATCCAGGATGCCAGCAAGAAGACGACGCAAACCGAGGATTCGAAGAAGAATTGAAGTTTTGTAACTATGTACAATAATTTTCAAGACTGATTTTCAAAAAAGGAGCTTAACTGAGAGGCCACGAAATTTCAATACTTTCTAAAATTTGACATTCTAGTAATTTGGAGCCCCAGTAGTCAACATTCTCTTTACGATTTCTGAGGATTCTGGAGAAACCTAGAAAACTGTGGAGAACAGCTTTTCAAAAATATTGTGATAATTTCCCACGTTTCAGATTTTCCACGTGATCAGTTTTCTTTTTCTTGAAAATTCCACGAAAAACGCTTCCAGAAAGTTCCAAAACTATCCACGTGGCACCCTGCCCCCTCCTTATCATTGTTCCACATCCAAGCTCCGCCCCTTTCGCTCCCCCAATCAGAAACCGATCAGTCTTTGGTTACTCAACAAGTTTCGATTCTAAAGAAACAAAAGCGTCGGGTAAACTACGCTAAAAATGCGAACAAGTGAGTTTTTGGTCCTCAAGTTTGGTAGATCAAGAAAGATTTTCAGGTTTCGCGATTTTATTGCTTTTCATAGCGCTCGCCGTTACGGTACCATATCGACCTCGTCTCGAGGAAAATAAAAACGATACTGGAGGTGAGGATATTGAGAAAATTATAAAAATTTCAAAACTGGAAATGTTTCAGATACGCTCCATTGGAAAGCGACCCGATTCCGAGACTCCCTCCTGGCAAATGGCAGATTCAGAAAAGATTCTGGAGGTAAGAAAAAGTCTTCTGAATCGGGAAATTTTTTAGAATCTCCCGCTTTTTTCAAAGAGCCTCTGGTGTGGAATCCACGTGGATAATTTGAAAGACTGATTTCAAATTATCCACCTGGATTCTACGTTGGCAGATTCCGTGCGGTAGAGCGCAATTGCATTCCACGTGGACAATTTGAACTTTTTTCAAGTTCTCCACGTGGAATTTCAGAGCGCAATAGAGCAAACTTGCATAGAAAATGACTTTGAGCTGTTTTTTTCGATCTGCGCAGCCGAATTTCAGCATTAAAACACCATCTAAGCCTCTCTATTTTTCAGATGACAACCTGAAGACGACCGTCTCGAATCTCCAGATGATTGCCAGAATCACCAACGCCATCTATCTCCAACAAGGACTCATCTCTGGAACCATTCCTCCCGATGCTCTTATCTCCGAACTCCTTCATTTTGGATCCGTCAAAACATCCGACATCTCCACTCTCGACACCGCCAAAATCCAAACAGCTGTGATCGCGTTGAAGGAACTCCCTGTCAGACTCAAACCGGATGCACAATCTGAGGCTGCCGAGGCTGCGCTCGCTGCAATGGAAGGAATCGTAAAGGATGTCAGAGGATCCGAGAGTATTCAGAACTGGAACAAGGCACCATTTAAGGAGGAGATAACCAAGTTGAAGGCTGGTGTTCAGACAACAGAAATTGACAATCTGAAGCGAGCAACTGTGGAATGGGAGGCGAATCACGAGAAGCCACTAACTGCAACTCCTTCTGAAGTGAAAAGCAAGTTAAATGATTTGATTGCTCCGTTGAACACTATCAAGAACGCTACCAACAATTTGGCCTCCATCGAGTCCTATTACACATTCACCAAGTTCACTAATGCAATGGAAATGCTCCGTCCCATAGACTTGATCGAAAAAACAGTCAACAATTATGTGACACACTCCGTTCAAGCTGTGCTGAACAATGAGGACGCGCCCGCCTTCATCGCCTACTTTGGATCGATATCAAAATTGGTGGATCCGGTAAAAGAAGTTGTTCCATCTCTCAATGCCATTAAGAATCTGATGGATTCTCGTCAAGTAGGATTCTCAAGTCACGATGGACCACAGTTTACTTCTGGATTCCCAGATGGCTCTCAGGATTTGGTAAAAGTGCAAAGTGACCTGAAGGACGCATGGATTCAAATTGTTGTGAACTCAACGGATCTTCCGATGGCACTGGAAAAGTTAAGAGAGTTGGAAAGACCTCTGAAGGACGTCGACGATGCACTCAATTCCAAAGATGTTCTGGATCATGGCTCTTCGATAGGCATCTTTGTTGATGATGTGCACCATCTGGTTTCTCAATTCGATAAGGTGAAATCTGGGGTGTCCTCTGTTCAAAAATGTACTCCACCACACAATCAGGCTGTTCCGAAGGCAACAAATTTGGAGCCACTGAAAAATCATCTCGAGAATATTGACAAGATGCTAGCCGAAATGAAGACCGAGACAATCGCTGTTGTCGAGAAATTGAAAATTTCTGAATTTCAAAAACAATGTGATGACATCATCAAGATTTGCGAAAGAGCCAAAACCGCATCGGATATCAACACTGTGTTGACTGATTATAAGGTAAGGATATTCGAAGTTTTATAGTTAAAAATCTCAATTTTGCAGAACTATGCGCAGATGGCAACGTTTAACGAGCACATTCTAAAGATACAGACCAGTGCCTTAGCGGTTCAGAACGTACAAAAATCTGGTGCAACAAAAGAACCTGCTATCAAAGATCAAGCTGCCGCTGTTGAAAAGATGTATAAAGTACTGGACGACTACCAAACTACAGTGAAAGACTTTGTGGAATATTTCGATTGTCTTCAAAAGAAGGATGTGTCATCTCTGTTTGATATGGTCGCGATGCTGAAGGTAAGACTTTCATCTTTTGGGTAGCAAATGTGCTCTATTGGTATTAGTCCATTTCCACTAAAAAGTTCTGAAACAGACTGAGTTTCCCTAGAGTGCAACTGCTTTTAACATAAACTTATAGCTTCAACCCATTGTTATATTCCAGACTATCCGCTCCAAGGATTCCACTCATGCCACCTCTATGGATAACGGAATGGAAGCTATCAAGAAGATTGCTGGCACCAAGGACGCTCTGAAGAAATTGGAGTCAATTATCTCTGATCAGAAGTCGTTCAAGAGTAAAGAGACGGATGGATTGGTACTTTTCAAAAATGGATCCACACATTCCAAGACTATCGGATTGGCTGTTCAAGGAGTTTCCAATATGAAAGATGCACTGGAGAAGAGAACTGATTTGGAAGGTCTTCTAAAAGTCAAGGATGTCATCGAGAAGCATAAGAAGAAGTTGAAGGATCATGAAGATGTCAAAAACATCAATTCTCTTGTGAAGTTGTTAGATCAGATGCCGTCGATGATCACTTCCCTGGACACCTTCAAGAAATCCATCACCCCATCCAAATCCACTACCCTTGCCGACTACTCTGACGTCTTCCAAAAGGCCAACTCAGTATCCGGAGCACCTGGAGAGTTGCAGAAGATTGCTGGTACCGTAGGAAAGCTGAAGGAGTTGATGATCGATCCTGAAGAGAAGAAGAAGCTGGAAGACGTGGAATCCACTCTGAAGACTATTGGTTTGGTGGATTTGGACTTCGTCAGATTCCAAAAATCATTCGATGGATCCAAGACGTCTTTATCAGCCCTCGACGCCTTCTTCGACAGTTTTATCAATCAAATTACGAGAGCTTCTGAAAAGGAAAGCTTGGAGAATACACTTTGGTTTGTGTTTTTGCTCTAGAATCTTTCAAAATCAGATTTTTTTGCAGGATTCAGCTTCTGATTATTGGCGGTATCACCACCTCAATAATCGTGATCGTCGTGTGGACTCCGTGCTGCATCTACTTTAAGTATCGTTACATTTGGTGGCGAATCTTCTCATTTTGTCGCAAAAAGTACACCGACGACGATTACCTTCTGATAATTCTGCGACACTTTGCTCATCAAATTGACACTCACGTAGTGGCAAACTGGAAACTTTGGGGAGAAAGTGAATGCAATCGTGAATCACCGGTCGGATACCGGCAATACTTCAGCACCGAGTTCCAGACGGATAATACGAGAAGTTTGTGCACGGCCGAGGAGACATGTCCGTACTACCCAAACGAATGCTTGTGAGTTTAGAGAGGGGCTCCCCGACGTTTCGCAACTGCGGCATTTGGCAACTCCACGTTGCATGCAATCAAAGTTTTTCAAAGGTATTTAGCCTGAAACAGTTTACAATAATCCGTATCACATAGTTGCGAAATGACTGGTTGCCAAATGTCCAGTGGCAAAATGACATGGTTGCGAAATGACTGGTTGCCAAATGTCATGGTTGCGAAATGGCTGGTTGCAAAATGGCATGGCGGCAAAAATGAATAATAAACTATTTTTAGAAACGGGGAACCTTTGCTGAAGAAAACACGGGTCAAGTTACGTAACGGCGGTTGGCGATTCGCGACCGACTTCTACCACGCGAGTTTTGTGAAGTTGTTGAACGGTGCCACGTGGATTCTGTGCCAAACTCCACTCAAAGGATTAATAGGACTCGAGAAGCGAGATATGGTCGACAAGTTTTGGTTTATGGTAGGAAAGAGGAAGAGCAAGCGGATCTTTATGTTGAATCCATTGAACTACGGAACCAAAGGTGAGCAGATAACAGGAATTTCGAGGATTCTGAGGATTCTGAAGATCATAACCTCACTTCATAAGTTTCAGGTCACATCCACTTCGAGCCATACTTTCCAATGAACGAAGGAGATGTGTTTGTGGAGGGCGACATTAAGGTGACTTGTGAGAAGAAGATTGTGGTGAAAGAGACTGACAAGGATTACAAGAAGAAGAGCCAGTTTGAGAGACTTCTTCAAACTCGAGTGCTTGATGTGGAGTATGGGTAAGCACTGGAATACTTTTCCAATTTTGAAAATCTCCTTATTTTTTTTCAGAAACCGCTTTGGCTTTACCTGCACCCATTACTGGGTTCCCTGGTGGTCGACTGGATCGATTCCCGATCATCCGTTCCTGGTTGCCGACCTCGTCAAAGCGATTCTGAATGATAAGGAGGACGATGGGCCGCCCGTGATTCATTGTGGAGATGGTCAAACGGAGAGTGGAATGGTTGCTTGTGAGTGATTCAGAAGGTTTTTGAATCTTTAACAATTCAATTTTCAGTCATCGCCTACTGTGTCACGATGCTCACCGTCTACAGAAAAGTGAATTTCTTCGAGGCTCTCAAAGGAGTTCGCCAACAACGTGCCGGCTCCCTTCAAACTCTTTGGTCGTATGCGTTCGCCGCCTTCGTTCTGATTGAGTACTTTGATAAAAGGGTGAGGATGAATTTTTTGGAATTTTGAATCGGAGATCTGGGAGCCCCGATGCTTTGCAACCACGTCGTTTCGCAACTGACATTTCGCAACTCACGTCGATTTTGTGGCTACGACATTTCGAGAATTTGCAACCATGTCATTTTGCAACCAAAGAATCCGCGCTTTTTGTAGATTGCAATCGAAAATTTTCCCATTTTTAATGGTAATCTGAATCTGTTTATAAAGATCCTTATCACATATAACCTAAAGGAACGTGGACCGGACAAGTTTTTATAGTTGCCAAATGACCAGTTGCAAAGTGGCGTGGTTGCGAAACGTCGGGGCACCGGAACCTGAGAGTCTAGGAATTCTAGGACACCAGGATACTTGGATTTCGAGATCTTGGGATCTGAATCTTCTACTATTCTTAACGAAATTTCATTTTCCAGGATCCCAAACACAAAGACCACGAGGAGATCGAATCCAAGGTCAAAAGGATGACGAACGGATTCACAACAATGATGGAACCCGCCCCAATCCTCGCACCACCCAAAAAGGAGAAATCCGAGAAGAAGAAGGGTCACAAGTCGCTCAAAAAGACCAAGTCCAAGACGGCAACTGCAAAATCTGGCAAGAAGGAAAAATCGTTGAAGGGAACCCAAGAGGAGAACTCTCTGGAAACTGCCATGCCGGAAGATGACGCTCCAAAGTCTCATATGAAGGCCCTGGTTCGTCCGAAAGAAGAACTGGAAGAGATTCAGAAGGAGAAGACCACCCAAATTCTTCCACCGGTGGCTCCCGTTCAAGAACTTCTAACCTTCTGTGAGAACGATGAAATGGAGAAGACGAAAAGAGACATTGCAAAGTTGAATGATCTCCCGCAGAAGGAAAACAACGAGGAGCAGAAGGCGATGGAGAAGAAGAACATTAAGAGAATCCGAAAAGAAAAGAAGATCAAATCTCGTGCGGATTGGGCAATTGATGAGGCGGAAGTGGTGGACCAACCTAAACCGAATCCGGAGTCCAAAGACGCCCCGAAACCCGAACCGACTCAGTGAGAGAGGATTATTGAACTCTTTTGTAACTAACTACTCGAAGTAACCTTTTTGATATTATTCATTCTTGTGACCGATTTATGGTTACTTGTAAATCGTCGCTTGATTCGAATAAATTTGATGATCAAGAACAATTTGTCTTCTTTGAATTTTCAGATGTATTAGGGTGTTTCGACTTGGTAAGTTTCGAAATATCGCAGTTTCGAAGCGTCCGGTTTCGAAACGCCCAGTTGTGAAGTGACCGGTTGCGAAGAGTCTAGTTGCGAAGTGTCACAGTTGCGAAATGTCACGTGACGAAACGTCGCTGAGCCTGAGGAATCTGAGGAATCTCGAGGGGTGACAAGAATTTTTCTGGCAAAAAATTCGGGGGGTACAACGATTCGGGGGTACAACGGGGTACAACTGATTCTGGGGTACAAAGTTAGTGATTCGGGGGTGCAAAATTCTAAGGTACAATAATTCTGGGGTACAACGATTATGATTTTAGGGTACAAATAATTCGGGGGTACAAAAGTTCATAAAAGTGTGAATGGTCCAAAATTTTTCAAAATGTTGTTACTTTTATATGCTGCAGCTACTTTTTCCTACAAAAAGTGATTCGTCTTACCATTAGGCTTAGGAAAATTCGAGGTTGTCTATGTCTTTGAGGTATGTCTTATCAAGTCTTATTATTATTATGTCTTATCAAGTCTACTGACTTGATGTTTCAAAGCCTAATTGTTGAATAGATCTACAACAATATCATAATAGAGCATAGTAAGCAGACACCAGGAAAACAAAAGTAGTTTTGATACCAGGAACACTATCATAATAACACTTGTGTCCATGGAAGAAAAGTTAGTTGAGCAGCCTAATTTTCCAGTTATAGTTCCAATCTGTTAACTCTGGACGAGCTACACTGGTGTCAAAGACTGCTCCCTTTTTCCTGGTGTCTGCTCTACTATGCTCTCCTAAGAGATTGTTGTAGATCCATTCAACAATTATGCTTTGAAACATCAAGTCAGTAGACTTGATAAGACATAATAATAATAAGACTTGATAAGACATACCTCAAATTTTCCTAAGCCTAATGGTCAGACGAATCACTTTTTGTAGGAAAAGGTAGCTGCAGCTTATAAAAGTAACAACATTTTGAAAAATTTTGGACCATTCACACTTTTATGAACTTTTGTACCCCCGAATTATTTGTACCCTAAAATCATAATCGTTGTACCCCTGAAGTAATTCTGTTGTACCCCCGAATTGTTGCAAGTTTGTACCCCTTAATCATTGTACCCCAGAATTATTGTACCTTAGAATTTTGCACCCCCGAATCACTAACTTTGTACCCCAGAATCAGTTGTACCCCGTTGTACCCCCGAATCGTTGTACCCCCCGAATTTTTTGCCAATTTTTCTGGCACCGGGACATTTTGCAACTTCGACATTTTGCAACCAGGAAATTTTGTGACTGGACGTTTCGCAACCAGTTTTTTCGAAACTTTGTAAATTTGGCAAGTTTACATTCATTTAGGTTGAATGTAATTGATTTTGAAACTTTTCGATTTTAACTTTTGAAACTTTTCGATTTTAACTTTCCACAAAAAAACTGGATTTCTTGGTTTTGAAATGGCGAGTTTCGAATTGTTTAGATTGCGAAATCGACGTGAGTTGCAAAATGTCGCCAGTTGCAAAACGACTGGTTGCGAAATGACCCGGAGCCATTGCGCTAGAGTTTGAAGAGTCGGAGAATTCGCAACACAAAACATATAAAAAATTGCGAAGCGTCCAGTTTCGAAATGTCCCGGTTCCAAATTTTCGTGGTTGCAAGATCTACGTGAGTTGCCAAACGGCGCAGTTGCGAAACGTCCCGTAGCCCTGAACAGTAAACGAAATTCGAATAAAATTTTCAAAACTTTATTCAATCGAAAAAGAAAAGAAGAAAACAGTACAATCATACTGTAGTTTCACAGATGAGAACATGAATTATATCCCGTCACAGAGAAAAATAATATGAATTATTTTGAACAGAAATTGAATAGAAACAAAAGTTAGAGGGATAGATCACAAAAAATGCACTTTTTCATTCGACTTTCGGGTGTTGAAGGAGATAACCATGGAATTCGCACCATCCGGCTGGCAAGATGTCGTGGGAGCTGAAAAAAAGAGAGATTCAGAATCGCAAAAATTTGAAGTGAAGGGTCACAGAAGACATAAGAAGCGGACAAAAAACTTCAAAACTCTTTGAAAGCTTCCAAAATGCTCCAAAATCCATCAGAATCCTTCAGAACACCTATAAATCTATTCGAGATTTCAGATGGATCTGGAAGACTCTACAATTATTTGGAATTCTCTAGAAGACTCTAGAAACCTTGAGAACCCTCCAGATTTCTCCAGAACTCTCCTGAATGCCCTTAGGTTCTCCTGAAACTCACTCAATATCGTAGAGCTCGTCAAACTCCTCGTCCCATCCATCAAAGTTCACATTGATCACTCTTCCGTGAATCGACTTGATGTTGGCCGGACAGATCAGCTGATTCTCGCACATGTCCGCCGCTTCGAGACGCATTCCGACCTGAAAATGGGGGAGAAATCAGAATCAGATGACGTCGAAGATTCTCTAGAATTCTAGAACCCGATAATTAAAAATCCTGAGCTTCCAAGAATTTGAAGAATCCAAACGATCCTTCAGAATCCTATAAAATCCTATAGAACTCCCACAGAATCCTTCCCACCCCCACTCACCTTAAACTTATTCATTCTCTCCTGACTGGGCATCGGTCTGAACAATTCCAACGGCAACGGTTGGGCCCCTTCCTCTTCCAAATACTTCTTCCACTTGAAATCTCCCTTATACTCATCCGGTGGTGCCAGTGTCAAACCGTTCTCCTTCGAATATCCCACGGGGAACATGTACACATTGCTGATATGAATCGGGAAACTCTCCTCCGCCTGATCGGGACCATCCATTCCAATGATCAGATATCCATCCGATCGACAGAATGCGAGAACCGATGCCACGTGGAGACTGTTGAATTGTTGGGAGAGTGGATCGATTAGCTCGAACTTTTGACCAACTTCCACTTTTTCCCAGTTTTCCTTGTCCACTGGCGGCTGGGCGAGATCATCGAAGGTGACGTCTTCAGGTTCGTATGGTAGAGGGAGGCCGTGTTTGACTGCGTGGGAAATCTTCTTGCAGTGCTGAAAATATTTAAGGTTGATGGAGTGAAACCGTGCAAACTTCAAACTTCTATGTCTAAGGTTCCGGTGAAGTTAAAAATGGATTTCTGAGCGAAAGCAAAAAAATTTTCTAAAAAAGTTTCAAAGCTCTATCACTATTCTGAGCCGAGTTATGAAACTTTAAAGTTTGAGGCGAGATAGCACGGCAGAGTGGGAGGGTGCAGAGAGTTAGAGTGTCTTGTTGTCTGTACCCTCCTCATCTTCTGCACTCTTTTATACTACACTTCAAAGCGATATATCTCGGCTCCCAGAAGAGATAGAAACTTGATTTTAGGACCAAAAAATGTGAAATTTACAGTCAAAAATATTTCTAAAAGTTTCAAAGTTCTGGCACAATTTTTAGTCGAGTTATGAAGGTCTAAAGTTTGAGGCGAGATAGTACGGCGGAGTGGGAGGGTGCCGACAGTTAGAATGTCTCGTTGTCTGTACCCTCCTCATCATTTGCACTATTTTACTCTCAACTTCAAAACATTATATCTCGGCTCCTAGTTATCCTAGAGACGTGATTTTAGGACCAAAAAATGTGAAATTTACAGTCAAGAATATTTCTGAAAATTTCAAGACCCTGGTTCAACGTTGAAGAAAGATGTGAAGCTTTAAAGTTTGAGGGTGAGAGATCATCAAGATAAAGCAGAGTGCAGAGAGTTAGGTTGTCTGATTGTCTGCGTCTTTGCAAACTTCAAACCGCTATATCTCGGCTCCTAGACATCTTAGATACGTGATTTTGGGACCAAAAAATGTGAAATTTACAGCACAAA
This sequence comes from Caenorhabditis sinica, assembly GCA_963932045.1. Lineage (NCBI taxonomy): Eukaryota > Metazoa > Nematoda > Chromadorea > Rhabditida > Rhabditidae > Caenorhabditis > Caenorhabditis sinica. The sequence goes on from OZ009942.1 coordinate 829,818, forward strand.
AGATTTCTAAAGGTTTTAATACTCTAGCACTATTTTGAGTCGAGATGTGCAGCTTTAAATTTTGAGGGTGAGAGATCATATAGAAAAGGGAGGGTGCAGAAAGTTAGAGTGTCTAATTGTCTGCGTCTCTGCAAACTTCAAACCGCTTTATCTCGCCTCCCAGACATCCTAAAGACGCGATTTCAGTACCAAAAAATGTGAAACTTACAGCCCAAAAGATTTCAAAAAGTTTCGAAACTCTAGCATAATTTTAAGCCAAGATATGAAGCTTCAAAGAAAAGGATGAGAGATCATGAAGAAAAGGGAGGGTGCAGAAAGTTAGAGTGTCTAATTGTCTGCGTCTCTGCAAACTTCAAACCGCTTTATCTCGGGACATCCTAGAGAGATATCCTAGACATCCTAGAGACGTGATTTTGGGATCACAAAGTTAGTATTTTTCGACTCTACGGATTCCTCAAAATCCTCGTACCTGAATGTAGTCGTCCTTGGCAACGAGCTCATACTTGTTGACGGCGGCGAATCCAACAGGGAAGATGAAGAAACTACCCTGATCGATCCAATACTGAGCCCCTTTGTGTCCAGCCTGACGATCATCCTCTGCGTCCGGCAGGGGTCCCGGATGGTCTTCTTTCATCACGAGAACATTCATTCGTCGACCACAAATATCTCGAATTCGGGCGACACGCACCTGCGTTGAGTTCGTGTAGCTGAGCAATTCGAGACGTTGGCCGACACGGAAACGTGGCTTGTAAAGGGCGGCACGATCCTCTTCGAATTGGTTTGAAAGGGCCATGTTGCCGGTTCCAGCTTCGTCGAGTGTTTTCTGAAAATAGAATTCTTGATATGCTATTTTCTGAAACTTCTGAACCTTACCGTTAAGAAACCTTGCAAATCCGTTTTGTACTGCTCATCGACGTCCATCGGTGGAATGTAGATCACGTTCGACAATGTGGGATCCTTGGATACGGCACTGAAAAATTGAAAATTCTCGTTTTTGAATTGCGAAAAAAATCTAGTTTCTAGGACAATTTTGAGTCATATTATATAACTTTGAAATTTAGAATGAGAGAGCATGGGGAAGGATGAGGGCGCAGAAAGTTAGAGTCTCTAGTCGTCTGCGTTCTTGCTCAAACTTTAAAGTGTTGTATCTCAGCTCACAGTTGTGCTAAAAATTCGATTTTTAGACCAAAAAATGTGAAATGTTTAGCTTAAAGTGATGCAAAAAATTCAAGTCTTCAAGTCTATTTTGAGTCAAGATATGAAGCTTTGAAGTTTGACGCGAGACAGTATGAAGAATGAAGAGTGCGCAGAAAGTTAGAGACTCTGGTTGTCTGCACTCTAACCTAAACTTCAAAAGACTGTATCTCAGCTCACGTTTGTGCTAGGAATTTGATTTTACAACCAAAAAAATTGAAATTTTTAGCTTAAAGTTTTACAACTAAATTCAAGTCTTTCGGATTATTTTGAGTCAAGATATGAAACTTTGAAGTTTAGAGCGAGAGAGCGTGGGGGAAGGAGGAGGGTGCAGGAAGTTAGAGACTCTGGTTGTCTGCGCTCTAGCCTAAAAGCTGTATCTCAGCTCCCAGCTAAGCTGGAAACTTGATTTTTGGACCAAAAAAATGTGGAATTTTAGGCTTTTCCAAAAACTTCAAAAAGATATAAAACTCACTCAGCAACAGCGTGCACTTCATTGGACAGCAAGTTGATCCAAAACTTCTTAGACGATCCAATGTATTGAGCCAGGGCTCGATATCCGCAAAGTTTTTTGATTTTGGCGATCCATCTCGTCTCCACTCCTTCGCAAGAGGCGTCGTAGTCGTGTAAGACACACTCGAACTGAAAAATGGGAGTTTCAGGGCTTCGGTTTTTTAGGCTAATTGTCCAGGGGCATTTCGCAACCAGCCATTTCGCAACTCCCATCGATTTCGCAACCAAGACATTTCAAAACTCGCAACTTTATACATCTTACGTTCATTCAGGTTGTGTGTAATGAGGGTTTTATAAACCTTTCCATTTCTGATTTCAAGCGGAACTTTTTCACAAAAAGTCTGGATTTCATGGTTTCAAAACATCGCAGTTGCGAAACGTCTGGTTGCAAAATGTCCCGGAGGCCCTCCTTTTTGGACCCCTTTTTCCCTCAAACTCACATAGGTTCCCTCCTTGAAAATCGAGTCAAACTCAATGGTGAGACTGCTGCTGAGAGCGGTGGCTGGAACGAAAGCAGTCTCTTTTTTCTCGAATTCGTGCAAATGTCGATCCCATAGGAAGGTGTTCCTGTCTCGGGTGGAATTTGGGCGGACCACTTTTATGATTTTCGACATCTGGAATTAAGGATGTTGGGATGGTATGGGAAAGTGCAACAAAAAAAACGTGGACAATTGGTTGAAAGGTCACGCGAATATTTGTTTTTTCACACGTTGGCTACAGATCTTTTTTTGGTGTCAGGACATTTCGCAACCGGTCATTTCGCAACTAGGACGTTTCGTCACGCGTGACGTTTTTGGGAGTTGAAAAATTGATAAATTCCTCAATACAAAATTCAGCGTGTGGGGAACCGTCTGAGTTGCGAAATGGTTAGTTGCAAAATGGTTAGTTGCGAAATGATCGGTTGCGAAATGACCGGTTGCGAAATGTCCTGGAGCTGTTTTCTGTCGTGGGCAGGACTTGTTTCAGAGCGCAAATGCATCATGGGAATGCTGAATTTCCCCAAAATCCGAAGATGAAACCCTTTTATCCAAAAAAAAATGATGAAAAATTCAGGAAAATAAAGAGAAATGGCTAGAGGAAAAATTTGGACAAAATTCAATATATTTTTGATCTACCAAAAACTCAATATTTCAAATTTTAAGTATTTTTAGGCATACATTTCTCAGAATTATTATTGAAGATAATTTTTTCAACAAAAGCCTAGAAAAACACTAAGTAATTTCTACTTTATTCAAGAAAAAACCAGTAAAAACCAAGAAAACTAGGCAGAAAATAGGGGAAATTGCTCCCGAGAGGACACTGCCCCCAGACCCCAAAATCAATGGGGAGGGAGGAAAAGAGGGGGGGGGGGGGGGGGCGACGAGAGAGTGTTAGACAAGAAGAGAGTGGAAGAGAAAGAGAAGGAAAAATGGCGGGAGAACACAGTGGAGGGTTGTGTCTGCGTCTCTTTTCCTGGCACACTCTCTCGAGTCTTCTGGACTCCGGGGTCTAAAGGGGGGGGGGCTAGTGGAACACACTGACTGGGGGAAGGGGGACACTGGAGACGGGAGGAGACAAGAAATGGTAAGATTATGTGGCAGAGAATATTGCAAACAGAAGTTCAGATTTTCAGAATCCTCTAGAACCACCGTATCCACAAAAATGTAAGAATCCCCAGGAATGTCAGAATCTTTTTAGCGATATTCCCCAAGAGGAAGCGCGCTCCATCGCCAACTTGGATGAAATTTGAATTTTCAGCATTCCCGCCGTTTTGAAAACAGCGAAACATGTTTCGGTGGGTGCATGAACTCCTCGTGGACAATTTGACTGCTGCCCGAGTTGTCCACGAGGAGTCCACGCACCCCCGAAAAATGTTTCGCTGTTTTCAAAATGGCGGGAATGCTGAAAATTCAAAATTCAGCCAAGTTGGCGATGGAGCGCGTTTCCTCTTGGGGAATATCGCTATATCTCAGAATATCTCAGAGTTTTGGAATCTCCGACTGAACAAGATCGGAAGTTTCAAAATTTCATTGGCGAAAAAAAATTTTATTTAAAAAAAATCAAGTATTCTTAACAGAGCTATCCAAAGAACTAATAGTTGTGAATTTCGTGGTGGAACAAGTTGGAGGAGCATGTGATGAGCACGAGTTGTTGGAAATTGGGATCTTCGGTTTTTCCAATTTTTCCGATTCTTCACTACTGCTACTACTAGTTGACGCCTTCTTCACGTGACGACGACGTTTCTTGGTTTTTTCGGATTTCCCTTTTTGGCAGTGCTCCGTGCATCTGAAGGTGGAAAATTTGGGTAGATAGCAAATGCGCTCTATTGAACTCACAAACTAAGCTTCAGAAAAGCGGTGGAGCAGAAGACTTGGGTGGCGATGACGACGGTGAAAACGAAGAAAATGCAAATGATGGAGACGATGAAGTGGCCTACAAAAGATAATTTGATGTTCTGAGATTCCAATTTTTCCCACCAACCCATAGGCAATCCATTAAAAGTTGTCGTAGTGAACATCCAGTAGAAGAATACAAGAAATTGGCACATAACCCCGCCAAACTGAAAAATTCACATATTTTTTCCTTTTTAAACTTAGCCACCTACAGTCAAAAACGCGAAAATCGAGAATAGAAGACGAGAGTTTGCAGCCAAAAGTGAGTGAATAATCAAGGAAAACAGAAGGAATCCAACGACAGATCGATTGTCATCCGACCACCATATGGCACTTCCGAGAGCGATACACATGTAGAAATAGGCGATCGAGTGGAGGAAGTTCTGAAATTTAATGATAAAAAATCTAAAGAAGATTTTTTAAAATTTGAGTCCAGAATCCAGTCTCTAGCACGCCTGGGAGCAGAGATAAGACACTTTGAAAATTTGAGAGGCTAGAGCGCAAACGACGAGACACTCTAACTGTCTGCTCCCTCCTCATCACCCACACTCTCTCTTCCAAACTTTGAGCCCGCATATCTTTGCTCAAAGAGGTCCTAGGAGCTCAAGATTAGTTTTGATCTACTTGTCCTTTCAAGAGCTTCAAAATGAGTATAAACAAGGTCTCATGTCTAACAAAACCCGCAAATTTTCAAACTTCAGGAACCATGTAGGCTATATTTTGGAACAAAAATAAAGTCTCTAGCACGCCTGGCAGCTGAGCTAAGAACGTTTGAAGATTTGAGAGGCTGGAGCGCAGACGACGAGACACTCTAACTGTCTGATCCCTCCTCACTCTCCACACTATCTCTCTCACAAACTTTGAAACATCACAACTTTGCTCAAAAAGGTCCTAAAAGCTTAAAACTAGTTTTGATCTACTCGTCCTTACAAGAGCTTCAAAATGAGTATGAACACTACTACAGTATCCTAGTCTCAGTACTCCTTACCCCCAGCGTTGACTTGAACACAAACGGTTGATTCTGATCCGCATCGTCGTGCTTCATCATCTTGATTTTCCCGGGGAGAAAAATTTCGATTACTGATTGATTTTTTTCTTTGATTTCCAGTCTCGGAAAGTTTGACCATAGTGCTCTAGGGCACTGTGCTATGGCTTAGGCGATTGTACTGGATGTCATAGGAACAGTAGGGCATGTGATTTTTGGATAAACTTTTTTTTGGAAAAAAGATAGTGACTTCTGATTGCAGTTCTAGAAAAAAGTCAGGGGTTTGTTGGCCTAATTTCTGGTGTGCAAATTTTGTATTTTTGTATAGACCTTTCCTATTTTGAGATTGGAAAATATAAGTTTTGCTGGAGCTCTGGTATTCTAGTAGTCTTACGGTACCCCTTCCCTTTCGAATCTATGTGCCCTTCTTTGTTTTCTCAAGAATTTCGGACAACAAATGGTAGCGAAACGAGCTATGTAAAGAGTTTTAGACAAAGAATGCGGTATGCCCACAAATGGGGGTGTGACCAAGAACAATAGATTTTATGACCTTTACCACCTATAGACCCTCTGTGCCTAGTGTAAAACAGTACACTCCCCTATTAGGCCACGCCCCTTTTGCGCCCCTGGGAAAATGAGTGTCACCAAGTCACTACACTGGCATTGTATTTGGCCTTTTCTCTCTCCCGCGCACCCATTCTTAATTGTCTGAAAGTCTTCACATTGAATCACGACACCTGCTTATTGTTCTCAAAATCAATACCTTCTCCCCCTTCCAAATTATCATCATTCCGAGTCATTCTTCATTTTTTCTCTCGTCCAGTTTGGTGACCTCTTTCTTTCCTCCTCAATTTCTCAATAATTATTAGATTTCTTTATTTGTATTGAATTTTCGAGTTTCCGGGTTTAGTAGGATTGTTCTATTTTAATACCTGGTGGCCCACCGCGCAGCCAGAAGAGCCACCGGCTGATGAATTAGAAAGAACTTTCCGAAACGCCTGAAAATTTGAAAATTCTAGAGACAACCGAGAATTTCGCATCATCTCAAAACTTGGTAACTACAGTAAGATTTTTAGAAAATCACTCAAAATCTCATGAATGCTCGAATTTGAAGGTTTAGTAGGATTGTTCTATTTTGGTACCTAGTGGCACACCCCGCAGCCAGAAGAGCACATCGCTGTAAATTTGAAAGAACTTTTCGAAGCCACGCCCCTTTGTGTACTTCTGGGAAGATGAGTGTTACCAAGTCAATTGTCCACTTCCATTGTCCCCCACTTCCCTTTCCCACGCTCATCTCCTTCTTTGTCTAAAACTCTTCATATTCAATCGATGACACCTGTTTATTGTCCCTAAAATCAATACCTTCTCCACCCTCCAAATTATCAACATTCCCAGTCATTCTTCATTTTTTCACTCTTCCAGTTTGGTGACTTCTCTTTTTGTCCTCATTTTCTCAATATTTACTTTTCGCCTTTTATTGGATTTCTTATTTTTATTGAATTTTTTATTTACAGGTGCAACTTCAACGGGATCAGATGGAACCAGAAGCCGTATCGAGACCATCAACAAAGACTTCAGGATTCAGAAGTCGCATTAAGGGTAATCCAAAAGGTATGAGGGTACAGGGAAAATACATGAAAAATAAGGTCCGAACAGAGTGCACAGAGGGTTTTAGAAAAAAAGAGGTTATAGTCATTTGAGTTCATGAATTGGAGGGTGGAGTACGGTAGTCCCTTATTTTGACTCAGTCGCTTTCACGCAACTGTAAGAGCTTTCACGCTGTTTACTTCCAAGGGACTATTCAAAAACCCAAAGATTCTGATTTCTAGAGGTGGTAGAGGTGGTAGACAGACTTCATGAATTGGAGGGTGGAGTACGGTAGTTCCCTTATTTTGACTCAGTCGCTTTCACGCAACTGTAAGAGCTTTCACGCTGTTTACTTCCAAGGAACTATTCAAAAACCTGAAAATTTTGCTTTCTAGAGGTGGTAGAGAGACTTCATGAATTGGAGGGTGGAGTACGGTAGTTCCCTTATTTTGACTCAGTCGCTTTCACGCAACTGTAAGAGCTTTCACGCTGTTTACTTCCAAGGGACTATCCAAAAACCCAAAGATTCTGATTTCTAGAGGTGGTAGAGGTGGTAGAGAGACTTCATGAATTGGAGGGTGGAGTACGGTAGTTCCTTATTTTGACTCAGTCGCTTTCACGCAACTGTAAGAGCTTTCACGCTGTTTACTTCCAAGGGACTATCCAAAAACCCAAAGATTCTGATTTCTAGAGGTGGTAGAGGTGGTAGAGAGACTTCATGAATTGGAGGGTGGAGTACGGTAGTTCCTTATTTTGACTCAGTCGCTTTCACGCAACTGTAAGAGCTTTCACGCTGTTTACTTCCAAGGGACTATCCAAAAACCCAAAGATTCTGATTTCTAGAGGTGGTAGAGGTGGTAGAGAGACTTCATGAATTGGAGGGTGGAGTACGGTAGTTCCTTATTTTGACTCAGTCGCTTTCACGCAACTGTAAGAGCTTTCACGCTGTTTACTTCCAAGGGACTATCCAAAAACCCAAAGATTCTGATTTCTAGAGGTGGTAGAGGTGGTAGAGGGAATTCATGAATTGGAGGGTGGAGTACGGTAGTTCCTTATTTTGACTCAGTCGCTTTCACGCAACTGTAAGAGCTTTCACGCTGTTTACTTCCAAGGGACTATCCAAAAACCCAAAGATTCTGATTTCTAGAGGTGGTAGAGAGACTTCATGAATTGGAGGGTGGAGTACGGTAGTTCCCTTATTTTGACTCAGTCGCTTTCACGCAACTGTAAGAGCTTTCACGCTGTTTACTTTCAAGGGACTATCCAAAAACCCAAAGATTCTGATTTCTAGAGGTGGTAGAGGTGGTAGACAGACTTCATGAATTGGAGGGTGGAGTACGGTAGTTCCCTTATTTTGACTCAGTCGCTTTCATGCAACTGTAAGAGCTTTCACGCTGTTTACTTTCAAGGGACTATCCAAAAACCCAAAGATTCTGATTTCTAGAGGTGGTAGAGGTGGTAGAGGTAATTCTTGAATTGGAGGGTGGAGTACGGTAGTTCCCTTATTTTGACTCAGTCGCTTTCACGCAACTGTAAGAGCTTTCACGCTGTTTATTTCCAAGGAACTATTCAAAAACCCAAAGATTCTGATTTCTAGAAATGGTAGAGGTGGTAGAGGTAATTCATGAATTGGAGGGTGGAGTACGGTAGTCCCTTATTTTGACTCAGTCGCTTTCACGCAACTGTAAGAGCTTTCACGCTGTTTACTTTCAAGGGACTATCCAAAAACCTGAAGATTCTGATTTCTAGAGGTGGTAGAGGTGGTAGAGGGAATTCATGAATTGGAGGGTGGAGTACGGTAGTTCCTTATTTTGACTCAGTCGCTTTCATGCAACTGTAAGAGCTTTCACGCTGTTTATTTCCAAGGAACTATTCAAAAACCCAAAGATTCTGATTTCTAGAAATGGTAGAGGTGGTAGAGGTAATTCATGAATTGGAGGGTGGAGTACGGTAGTCCCTTATTTTGACTCAGTCGCTTTCATGCAACTGTAAGAGCTTTCACGCTGTTTACTTTCAAGGGACTATCCAAAAACCTGAAGATTCTGATTTCTAGAGGTGGTAGAGGTGGTAGAGGTAATTCATGAATTGGAGGGTGGAGTACGGTAGTCCCTTATTTTGACTCAGTCGCTTTCACGCAACTGTAAGAGCTTTCACGCTGTTTATTTCCAAGGAACTATTCAAAAACCCAAAGATTCTGATTTCTAGAAATGGTAGAGGTGGTAGAGGTAATTCATGAATTGGAGGGTGGAGTACGGTAGTCCCTTATTTTGACTCAGTCGCTTTCACGCAACTGTAAGAGCTTTCACGCTGTTTACTTTCAAGGGACTATCCAAAAACCTGAAGATTCTGATTTCTAGAGGTGGTAGAGGTGGTAGAGGGAATTCATGAATTGGAGGGTGGAGTACGGTAGTCCCTTATTTTGACTCAGTCGCTTTCACGCAACTGTAAGAGCTTTCACGCTGTTTACTTTCAAGGGACTATCCAAAAACCTGAAGATTCTGATTTCTAGAGGTGGTAGAGGTGGTAGAGGGAATTCATGAATTGGAGGGTGGAGTACGGTAGTTCCTTATTTTGACTCAGTCGCTTTCATGCAACTGTAAGAGCTTTCACGCTGTTTATTTCCAAGGAACTATTCAAAAACCCAAAGATTCTGATTTCTAGAGGTGGTAGAGGTGGTAGAGGGAATTCATGAATTGGAGGGTGGAGTACGGTAGTTCCCTTATTTTGACTCAGTCGCTTTCATGCAACTGTAAGAGCTTTCACGCTGTTTACTTTCAAGGGACTATCCAAAAACCTGAAGATTCTGATTTCTAGAGGTGGTAGAGGTGGTAGAGGGAATTCATGAATTGGAGGGTGGAGTACGGTAGTCCCTTATTTTGACTCAGTCGCTTTCATGCAACTGTAAGAGCTTTCACGCTGTTTATTTCCAAGGAACTATTCAAAAACCCAAAGATTCTGATTTCTAGAAATGGTAGAGGTGGTAGAGGTAATTCATGAATTGGAGGGTGGAGTACGGTAGTCCCTTATTTTGACTCAGTCGCTTTCACGCAACTGTAAGAGCTTTCACGCTGTTTACTTTCAAGGGACTATCCAAAAACCTGAAGATTCTGATTTCTAGAGGTGGTAGAGGTGGTAGAGGGAATTCATGAATTGGAGGGTGGAGTACGGTAGTCCTTTATTTTGACTCAGTCGCTTTCACGCAACTGTAAGAGCTTTCACGCTGTTTACTTCCAAGGGACTATCCAAAAACCTGAAGATTCTGATTTCTAGAGGTGGTAGAGGTGGTAGAGGGAATTCATGAATTGGAGGGTGGAGTACGGTAGTTCCTTATTTTGACTCAGTCGCTTTCATGCAACTGTAAGAGCTTTCACGCTGTTTACTTCCAAGGGACTATCCAAAAACCTGAAGATTCTGATTTCTAGAGGTGGTAGAGGTGGTAGACAGACTTCATGAATTGGAGGGTGGAGTACGGTAGTTCCCTTATTTTGACTCAGTCGCTTTCACGCAACTGTAAGAGCTTTCACGCTGTTTACTTTCAAGGGACTATCCAAAAACCCAAAGATTCTGATTTCTAGAGGTGGTAGAGGTGGTAGAGGTAATTCTTGAATTGGAGGGTGGAGTACGGTAGTCCCTTATTTTGACTCAGTCGCTTTCACGCAACTGTAAGAGCTTTCACGCTGTTTACTTTCAAGGGACTATCCAAAAACCTGAAGATTCTGATTTCTAGAGGTGGTAGAGGTGGTAGAGGGAATTCATGAATTGGAGGGTGGAGTACGGTAGTTCCTTATTTTGACTCAGTCGCTTTCACGCAACTGTAAGAGCTTTCACGCTGTTTACTTTCAAGGGACTATCCAAAAACCCAAAGATTCTGATTTCTAGAGGTGGTAGAGGTGGTAGAGGGAATTCATGAATTGGAGGGTGGAGTACGGTAGTTCCTTATTTTGACTCAGTCGCTTTCATGCAACTGTAAGAGCTTTCACGCTGTTTACTTTCAAGGGACTATCCAAAAACCCAAAGATTCTGATTTCTAGAGGTGGTAGAGGTGGTAGAGGGACTTCATGAATTGGAGGGTGGAGTACGGTAGTCCCTTATTTTGACTCAGTCGCTTTCACGCAACTGTAAGAGCTTTCACGCTGTTTACTTTCAAGGGACTATCCAAAAACCCAAAGATTCTGATTTCTAGAGGTGGTAGAGAGACTTCATGAATTGGAGGGTGGAGTACGGTAGTTCCCTTATTTTGACTCAGTCGCTTTCACGCAACTGTAAGAGCTTTCACGCTGTTTACTTTCAAGGGACTATCCAAAAACCTGAAGATTCTGATTTCTAGAGGTGGTAGAGGTGGTAGACAGACTTCATGAATTGGAGGGTGGAGTACGGTAGTTCCCTTATTTTGACTCAGTCGCTTTCACGCAACTGTAAGAGCTTTCACGCTGTTTACTTCCAAGGGACTATCCAAAAACCCAAAGATTCTGATTTCTAGAGGTGGTAGAGGTGGTAGACAGACTTCATGAATTGGAGGGTGGAGTACGGTAGTTCCTTATTTTGACTCAGTCGCTTTCACGCAACTGTAAGAGCTTTCACGCTGTTTACTTTCAAGGGACTATCCAAAAACCCAAAGATTCTGATTTCTAGAGGTGGTAGAGGTGGTAGACAGACTTCATGAATTGGAGGGTGGAGTACGGTAGTTCCTTATTTTGACTCAGTCGCTTTCACGCAACTGTAAGAGCTTTCACGCTGTTTACTTCCAAGGGACTATCCAAAAACCCAAAGATTCTGATTTCTAGAGGTGGTAGAGGTGGTAGACAGACTTCATGAATTGGAGGGTGGAGTACGGTAGTTCCTTATTTTGACTCAGTCGCTTTCACGCAACTGTAAGAGCTTTCACGCTGTTTACTTTCAAGGGACTATCCAAAAACCCAAAGATTCTGATTTCTAGAGGTGGTAGAGGTGGTAGACAGACTTCATGAATTGGAGGGTGGAGTACGGTAGTTCCTTATTTTGACTCAGTCGCTTTCACGCAACTGTAAGAGCTTTCACGCTGTTTACTTCCAAGGGACTATCCAAAAACCCAAAGATTCTGATTTCTAGAGGTGGTAGAGGTGGTAGACAGACTTCATGAATTGGAGGGTGGAGTACGGTAGTTCCTTATTTTGACTCAGTCGCTTTCACGCAACTGTAAGAGCTTTCACGCTGTTTACTTTCAAGGGACTATCCAAAAACCCAAAGATTCTGATTTCTAGAGGTGGTAGAGGTGGTAGACAGACTTCATGAATTGGAGGGTGGAGTACGGTAGTTCCTTATTTTGACTCAGTCGCTTTCATGCAACTGTAAGAGCTTTCACGCTGTTTACTTCCAAGGGACTATCCAAAAACCCAAAGATTCTGATTTCTAGAGGTGGTAGAGGTGGTAGACAGACTTCATGAATTGGAGGGTGGAGTACGGTAGTTCCTTATTTTGACTCAGTCGCTTTCACGCAACTGTAAGAGCTTTCACGCTGTTTACTTCCAAGGGACTATCCAAAAACCTGAAGATTCTGATTTCTAGAGGTGGTAGAGGTGGTAGAGGGAATTCATGAATTGGAGGGTGGAGTACGGTAGTTCCTTATTTTGACTCAGTCGCTTTCATGCAACTGTAAGAGCTTTCACGCTGTTTACTTCCAAGGGACTATCCAAAAACCTGAAGATTCTGATTTCTAGAGGTGGTAGAGGTGGTAGACAGACTTCATGAATTGGAGGGTGGAGTACGGTAGTTCCCTTATTTTGACTCAGTCGCTTTCACGCAACTGTAAGAGCTTTCACGCTGTTTACTTTCAAGGGACTATCCAAAACCCAAAGATTCTGATTTCTAGAGGTGGTAGAGAGACTTCATGAATTGGAGGGTGGAGTACGGTAGTCCCTTATTTTGACTCAGTCGCTTTTACGCAACTGTAAGAGCTTTCACGCTGTTTACTTCCAAGGGACTATCCAAAAACCCAAAGATTCTGATTTCTAGAGGTGGTAGAGGTGGTAGAGGTAATTCTTGAAGTGGAGGGTGGAGTACGGTAGTCCCTTATTTTGACTCAGTCGCTTTCACGCAACTGTAAGAGCTTTCACGCTGTTTACTTCCAAGGGACTATCCAAAAACCCAAAGATTCTGATTTCTAGAGGTGGTAGAGGTGGTAGACAGACTTCATGAATTGGAGGGTGGAGTACGGTAGTTCCTTATTTTGACTCAGTCGCTTTCATGCAACTGTAAGAGCTTTCACGCTGTTTATTTCCAAGGAACTATCCAAAAACCTGAAGATTCTGATTTCTAGAGGTGGTAGAGGTGGTAGAGGTAATTCTTGAAGTGGAGGGTGGAGTACGGTAGTCCCTTATTTTGACTCAGTCGCTTTCATGCAACTGTAAGAGCTTTCACGCTGTTTACTTCCAAGGGACTATCCAAAAACCCAAAGATTCTGATTTCTAGAGGTGGTAGAGGTGGTAGAGGGAATTCATGAATTGGAGGGTGGAGTACGGTAGTTCCTTATTTTGACTCAGTCGCTTTCATGCAACTGTAAGAGCTTTCACGCTGTTTACTTCCAAGGGACTATCCAAAAACCTGAAGATTCTGATTTCTAGAGGTGGTAGAGGTGGTAGAGGGAATTCATGAATTGGAGGGTGGAGTACGGTAGTTCCTTATTTTGACTCAATCGCTTTCATGCAACTGTAAGAGCTTTCACGCTGTTTATTTCCAAGGAACTATCCAAAAACCTGAAGATTCTGATTTCTAGAGGTGGTAGAGGTGGTAGAGGGAATTCATGAATTGGAGGGTGGAGTACGGTAGTCCCTTATTTTGACTCAGTCGCTTTCACGTAACTGTAAGAGCTTTCACGCTGTTTATTTCCAAGGAACTATCCAAAAACCCAAAGATTCTGATTTCTAGAGGTGGTAGAGGTGGTAGACAGACTTCATGAATTGGAGGGTGGAGTACGGTAGTTCCTTATTTTGACTCAGTCGCTTTCACGCAACTGTAAGAGCTTTCACGCTGTTTATTTCCAAGGAACTATCCAAAAACCTGAAGATTCTGATTTCTAGAGGTGGTAGAGGTGGTAGACAGACTTCATGAATTGGAGGGTGGAGTACGGTAGTCCCTTATTTTGACTCAGTCGCTTTCACGCAACTGTAAGAGCTTTCACGCTGTTTATTTCCAAGGAACTATCCAAAAACCTGAAGATTCTGATTTCTAGAGGTGGTAGAGGTGGTAGAGGGAATTCATGAATTGGAGGGTGGAGTACGGTAGTTCCTTATTTTGACTCAGTCGCTTTCATGCAACTGTAAGAGCTTTCACGCTGTTTACTTCCAAGGGACTATCCAAAAACCTGAAGATTCTGATTTCTAGAGGTGGTAGAGGTGGTAGAGGGAATTCATGAATTGGAGGGTGGAGTACGGTAGTTCCTTATTTTGACTCAGTCGCTTTCACGCAACTGTAAGAGCTTTCACGCTGTTTATTTCGAAGGAACTATCCAAAAACCTGAAGATTCTGATTTCTAGAGGTGGTAGAGGTGGTAGACAGACTTCATGAATTGGAGGGTGGAGTACGGTAGTCCCTTATTTTGACTCAGTCGCTTTCACGCAACTGTAAGAGCTTTCACGCTGTTTATTTCCAAGGAACTATCCAAAAACCTGAAGATTCTGATTTCTAGAGGTGGTAGAGGTGGTAGAGGGAATTCATGAATTGGAGGGTGGAGTACGGTAGTTCCCTTATTTTGACTCAGTCGCTTTCACGCAACTGTAAGAGCTTTCACGCTGTTTACTTTCAAGGGACTATCCAAAACCCAAAGATTCTGATTTCTAGAGGTGGTAGAGAGACTTCATGAATTGGAGGGTGGAGTACGGTAGTCCCTTATTTTGACTCAGTCGCTTTTACGCAACTGTAAGAGCTTTCACGCTGTTTACTTCCAAGGGACTATCCAAAAACCCAAAGATTCTGATTTCTAGAGGTGGTAGAGGTGGTAGAGGTAATTCTTGAAGTGGAGGGTGGAGTACGGTAGTCCCTTATTTTGACTCAGTCGCTTTCACGCAACTGTAAGAGCTTTCACGCTGTTTACTTCCAAGGGACTATCCAAAAACCCAAAGATTCTGATTTCTAGAGGTGGTAGAGGTGGTAGACAGACTTCATGAATTGGAGGGTGGAGTACGGTAGTTCCTTATTTTGACTCAGTCGCTTTCACGCAACTGTAAGAGCTTTCACGCTGTTTATTTCCAAGGAACTATCCAAAAACCTGAAGATTCTGATTTCTAGAGGTGGTAGAGGTGGTAGAGGGAATTCATGAATTGGAGGGTGGAGTACGGTAGTTCCTTATTTTGACTCAGTCGCTTTCACGTAACTGTAAGAGCTTTCACGCTGTTTATTTCCAAGGAACTATCCAAAAACCCAAAGATTCTGATTTCTAGAGGTGGTAGAGGTGGTAGACAGACTTCATGAATTGGAGGGTGGAGTACGGTAGTTCCTTATTTTGACTCAGTCGCTTTCACGCAACTGTAAGAGCTTTCACGCTGTTTATTTCCAAGGAACTATCCAAAAACCCAAAGATTCTGATTTCTAGAGGTGGTAGAGGTGGTAGACAGACTTCATGAATTGGAGGGTGGAGTACGGTAGTTCCTTATTTTGACTCAGTCGCTTTCACGCAACTGTAAGAGCTTTCACGCTGTTTATTTCCAAGGAACTATCCAAAAACCTGAAGATTCTGATTTCTAGAGGTGGTAGAGGTGGTAGAGGGAATTCATGAATTGGAGGGTGGAGTACGGTAGTCCCTTATTTTGACTCAGTCGCTTTCACGTAACTGTAAGAGCTTTCACGCTGTTTATTTCCAAGGAACTATCCAAAAACCCAAAGATTCTGATTTCTAGAGGTGGTAGAGGTGGTAGACAGACTTCATGAATTGGAGGGTGGAGTACGGTAGTTCCTTATTTTGACTCAGTCGCTTTCACGCAACTGTAAGAGCTTTCACGCTGTTTATTTCCAAGGAACTATCCAAAAACCCAAAGATTCTGATTTCTAGAGGTGGTAGAGGTGGTAGACAGACTTCATGAATTGGAGGGTGGAGTACGGTAGTCCCTTATTTTGACTCAGTCGCTTTCACGCAACTGTAAGAGCTTTCACGCTGTTTACTTCCAAGGGACTATCCAAAAACCCAAAGATTCTGATTTCTAGAGGTGGTAGAGGTGGTAGAGGTAATTCTTGAATTGGAGGGTGGAGTACGGTAGTCCCTTATTTTGACTCAGTCGCTTTCACGTAACTGTAAGAGCTTTCACGCTGTTTATTTCCAAGGAACTATCCAAAAACCTGAAGATTCTGATTTCTAGAGGTGGTAGAGGTGGTAGACAGACTTCATGAATTGGAGGGTGGAGTACGGTAGTCCCTTATTTTGACTCAGTCGCTTTCACGCAACTGTAAGAGCTTTCACGCTGTTTATTTCCAAGGAACTATCCAAAAACCTGAAGATTCTGATTTCTAGAGGTGGTAGAGGTGGTAGAGGGAATTCATGAATTGGAGGGTGGAGTACGGTAGTTCCTTATTTTGACTCAGTCGCTTTCACGTAACTGTAAGAGCTTTCACGCTGTTTATTTCCAAGGAACTATCCAAAAACCCAAAGATTCTGATTTCTAGAGGTGGTAGAGGTGGTAGACAGACTTCATGAATTGGAGGGTGGAGTACGGTAGTTCCTTATTTTGACTCAGTCGCTTTCACGCAACTGTAAGAGCTTTCACGCTGTTTATTTCCAAGGAACTATCCAAAAACCCAAAGATTCTGATTTCTAGAGGTGGTAGAGGTGGTAGACAGACTTCATGAATTGGAGGGTGGAGTACGGTAGTTCCTTATTTTGACTCAGTCGCTTTCACGCAACTGTAAGAGCTTTCACGCTGTTTATTTCCAAGGAACTATCCAAAAACCCAAAGATTCTGATTTCTAGAGGTGGTAGAGGTGGTAGACAGACTTCATGAATTGGAGGGTGGAGTACGGTAGTTCCTTATTTTGACTCAGTCGCTTTCACGCAACTGTAAGAGCTTTCACGCTGTTTATTTCCAAGGAACTATCCAAAAACCTGAAGATTCTGATTTCTAGAGGTGGTAGAGGTGGTAGACAGACTTCATGAATTGGAGGGTGGAGTACGGTAGTCCCTTATTTTGACTCAGTCGCTTTCACGCAACTGTAAGAGCTTTCACGCTGTTTATTTCCAAGGAACTATCCAAAAACCCAAAGATTCTGATTTCTAGAGGTGGTAGAGGTGGTAGACAGACTTCATGAATTGGAGGGTGGAGTACGGTAGTTCCTTATTTTGACTCAGTCGCTTTCACGCAACTGTAAGAGCTTTCACGCTGTTTATTTCCAAGGAACTATCCAAAAACCTGAAGATTCTGATTTCTAGAGGTGGTAGAGGTGGTAGACAGACTTCATGAATTGGAGGGTGGAGTACGGTAGTTCCTTATTTTGACTCAGTCGCTTTCACGCAACTGTAAGAGCTTTCACGCTGTTTATTTCCAAGGAACTATCCAAAAACCCAAAGATTCTGATTTCTAGAGGTGGTAGAGGTGGTAGACAGACTTCATGAATTGGAGGGTGGAGTACGGTAGTCCCTTATTTTGACTCAGTCGCTTTCACGCAACTGTAAGAGCTTTCACGCTGTTTATTTCCAAGGAACTATCCAAAAACCTGAAGATTCTGATTTCTAGAGGTGGTAGAGGTGGTAGAGGTAATTCTTGAATTGGAGGGTGGAGTACGGTAGTCCCTTATTTTGACTCAGTCGCTTTCACGTAACTGTAAGAGCTTTCACGCTGTTTATTTCCAAGGAACTATCCAAAAACCCAAAGATTCTGATTTCTAGAGGTGGTAGAGGTGGTAGACAGACTTCATGAATTGGAGGGTGGAGTACGGTAGTTCCTTATTTTGACTCAGTCGCTTTCACGCAACTGTAAGAGCTTTCACGCTGTTTATTTCCAAGGAACTATCCAAAAACCTGAAGATTCTGATTTCTAGAGGTGGTAGAGGTGGTAGAGGGAATTCATGAATTGGAGGGTGGAGTACGGTAGTTCCTTATTTTGACTCAGTCGCTTTCATGCAACTGTAAGAGCTTTCACGCTGTTTACTTTCAAGGGACTATCCAAAAACCCAAAGATTCTGAATTCGAGCAAATTCTGAAGAGATGATGCTGCAAAGTTTGGGAGAGATTGTGTGGAGAGTGAGGAGATAACAAACATTTAGAGTGCTCTTGTCGTCTGAGCTGTAGCCTGTCAAAACTTTGAGTAGGAATATCTTGGTCCTCAGGGAGTGTAGAAACTCGAATTTCTGCTCAAATTTATATTTGAAAGTTCAATTTTCTGTGTCTTTTTTCAAGCCTGTCGTTTATACCTTGAGCTTCAAGATCCCTCTTTTCAGATACATTTTTATAGCTTTGAAATCTTTCCTAGAGTAAAAATGCGGGGTTGCTTCACTTTTCTCAATAACACTCTTTGTGACGTCTCCTAATAATTTCCGTTATTTCTTCTTCCTTTTTTTGTGAAGGAAATCCGGTAGTTAATGGTTTTCTGTTTCCAATGTTTTAGCCGATAATGAAAATTTCTTTACTTCTTTTCATTCTTCACTTCACTTCATATAAAAATCAATAATGATATGTGAGTTTTTCGTATGAGTTGGGCAAGTGGCACATCAAAAGCTTTGAAATTATGACATACGCCTTTAACTTGAATTACTGTACTTTTTCCGATGGAGCCACGCAAAGGTTCATACTAATTTTGAAATTTCTTCTGATTCTGAAGAAGGAAAATTTTCTATTCCAATCCAAATTTGAACCAAATACTTTTTTCAAGAAGTACTGTAGGCCAATTTCAAGTCAACTCTAAGGGTACTGTATGTGCCTTTAAACTAGGAAAGTATAAAAGTGTCTATAGTCATTTTGAAGCTCTTAATGAGCCAAATAAAGCTAATTTAGTTTTGAGTTCCTAGGTCCTTTTTGTGCAAAGATATGAATCTTCAAAGTTTAGGAGAGAGTGTGTGGGGAGTGAAGAGGGAACAGACAGTTAGAGTGTCTCGTCGTCTGCGCTCTAGCCTCTACAAATTTTGAAGCACTCTATCTCTGTTCTCAGAAAGTCTACAGACCTGATTTTTGGCTCAAATTAAAGGGGAATTTTATCCACTTTTTGTTCTCGATTTCAGTCATCCTAATCCTCCACATCATCCATTACACCGGATTCATCGCCGCCCAAGTGACAAACTCTCTTTTGATCTACCTGATCATAAAGAAGGCTCGTGCTCTTTTCGGTCCCTACAGATATGTAATGGGAACATTTGCAATGTTTTCATTGGTTTATGCATGGATCGAGATATTCACTCAACCAGTGATGCATATTCATGGTCCAATTTTTGTCGTCTATATGGATAGTCCACTGAAATATGAGACATGGATTGGTAATGAAGCCACGTGTAAGTTGAGAAAAATCTGGAGATTTTGGGTATGAAGTTGCAATTTTAACTCGCCGACGTTTCGTAATCAGTCATTTCGCAACAAGGACATTTGGTAACTTCCCATTTCGCAACTGCGATAATCTGCGACCGCGTCGTTTCGCAACTGTTCACATCACATTTAACATAAACGAATGTGAAACGGACAAGTTTTTATAGTTGCAGAATGGCATGGTTGCGAAAGGTCGTGGATCTGAGATTTTCTCAAAATTTTTAACTAGAATCTGAAAATTTAGGCCTTTACTGCGGCTCATTTGCTCTCGTTATCTCCCTTCTTGCCACTCAATTTTTCTACAGATATCTGGTTTTTTGTCAGTGAGTTTGTTGTTTCAATTTTCGGGTTTCTAGTCCACCACTTTTCTTCTTCAGCCCCGATCGAATGAAGCATTTTGACGGCTTCAAGCTGCTCCGTCTTTTTATTCCTTCTATTATCTGCTTTGTCAATTGGTTCCTATTTGTCAAATTGGGCATGGCGAATACTGTAGAAAAACAGGAATTTCTGAGAGAAGAATTGGAGAATTTCTATGGAGAAGACTCGAGAAAAGTGTCATTTATTGCTCCGATGTATTGGTCGATCGGGGAAAACGGGGAGAAAATTTGGAAGATTTGGGAAGTACTGTCGTCGGTTGGGTGTATGGTTATCATTGTGAGTGTAACTAAATACAATGTTTAAAAAACTAGAGAAAATTCGCCGGAAATTGAATTCAAAATCATGTCTGTAGACAGTCTGGGAGCCAAGATACAGCGCTTTGAAGTTTTTATGTATAATAGAAAACAGAGTGCAAACGGCAAGACACTCTAACTGTCTCATAGAGCCCTAGGTTCCGCGACATCTTACAACCACGACATTTCGCAACCGCGACATTTCGCAACCACGAAATTCCGCAACTTTGTAAAGTAGGCCTGTTCCCATTCATATAGGTTACATGTGGTTTTTTTAATTTAGTTGAACGTGGACTTATCACAAAAATGCGGATTTAGTGGTTGCGACACGCCGTAGTTGCAAAATCGACAAGAGTTTCGAAAGGTCGCCAGTTGCGAAACGACTTGTTGCGAAATCGACATGAGTTGCAAAATGACCGGTTGCGAAACGTCGTGGTTGCTCATCTTAAAATTTCAGTTCATCTGTTTCTCCACCATCGTATTCTGTGCGACAAAAATCTATCTGCGTTTGAAGTCCGCCACAACAACATTGAGTATGAAGACTTTCGATGTGCACCGTCAACTTTTTGTAACACTTATATTCCAGGTAAGATTTCAAACGCGCTCTAGTAAGAGATGTGTCAACGGAGCGCACTTTCGAGGTTGATGCTGCAAACACGCTACTGAAACTGTGGATTTTTCGATAGAGCGCCCTCACAGTCTAGCAATTGCAAATGCGCTCTAATGTAAATTCTAAATTTCAAAAAAAAAAAAATTTCAGACCCTCCTCCCATTTGCCATGATGTACAGCCCTGTCGGATTGCTCATCACAATCCCATTTTTCGAAATTTCCGTTGGTCGAGCCGCCAATTTTGTTGGAGCCAGTCTGGCAGTATATCCATCTTTGGAGCCCCTAATCGCTCTTTTTTGTATCAAAGAGTTCCGAAGAGCTGTGTTTTGTTAGTTCGTATTCATTTCAAGAGCTATATTTACTCAATAAAATTTTTTTTAGGTTGTGGTTCAACTGAGACTCACAGCAACTTGCCATCTGCAAATCGGATTTCGATGTTTACAAGGACTGTGGTGCGAGGATCATAGCATCACTACGTCGGGACCAGGAACGGAATACGGAATTCCAAGATGTTTTAACCATGTGTACTAGTTTCACTGTGTTTGAGCATGGAAACCCCCCGAACATTGAAAGATGTAAAGTTTTGAACCTAAACGTGTTTATACCCACTTTGAAGCGTTTGCAATGCTGAATATGAAAATGAAGTTTTTATTCAAGTTTTCAAAGAAAATCACAAGTTGTAGCAAAAATAGTTCAAAAAGTAACTGAAAAAATGAAAAGGGGGACAAAGCTCAAAATCAAACTTTTTTAGAGAGTCGAAAGTTTTCAAGAGTCGAAAATTGGAAAACAAGTAGAAGCTCAAATTTTTGAAATTTTACGGTTTATGATAACTGTCCTCAGCCTTTGGGAAGCATCGATTCAACATTTGCTTCAGTTCTTCTTTATCCGATGGACGCCTGAAAATGAAAAGTTTTGTATTATAATTTCTGCTAAAATCTGAAATAGCACTGTTGAAATCTAACGTTTTGAACCATTTTTGTCTAAGGAAACGCGGGACCCCGACGTTTCGCAACTAGACATTTCGCAACCAAGACATTTCGCAACCAGTCATTTCGTAACTTCGTAAGGTAGTCCAGTTCCCATTTATATAAGCTACATGTGATTACGGATATAATAAATCAATCCAGACTGTCATCAACTTTCCAAAAAATGATTGTCGCAATGGCGAAATGACCAGTTGCGAAATGTCATGATTGCGAAAAAGACGCGAGTTGCGAAATGTCATGGTTGCAAAGTGACCGGTTGCGAAACGTCGGGGTGCCGTAAACGCAATATAAAGCCTACAAATTGAGCAAAAATCGCAGAAGTTGTCTCTGGGGGGCCGTGGCCGAGTTTCCCAAAAAAGGGGCGGAGTCAGCCAATGGAATTTTTTGCATCCAAAAACAAATTCAAAAACTAACATGGTATTGATAAACGGAATGAATTCGGATTCGTGATGCTCTCTCTTAAAATGTGAAGTAGCGATATCTGACCGAGGGAACAATTCCGAGCATAATGAGCATTGCCACCTGAAATGTTTTTTTGAAAATCAAAAACTTTAATAAAAATCTCACGTCTTCAGTCCCAAATGAGCAATAGCATGTCGTTTTTGATGAAACGGAATCCCGGTTATCCCTTTATTGCAAAGATTACAGACAACGCGCCTGTGTTTTGTTTCGGTTTGCAACTTTTCATCTCCACTGCTCTCCGGAGACTTTGAATTCTTGACGTCTTCAGAAATAGAAGTCTCCTTCTTTTTTGAACATCCCGAATTTCCCAAAATGACGTTTTGAAGATATTTCGTCACGTCATCCGATAGATTATCTTCAGTTTCTACTCTCATTTTCTTTTGAGGAGGTTCCTCAAAATCTAGAGATTCCGTTGATGAGCAATAGGATGCTGTATCCGTGTCTCGAGTGGATTCAGTGATAAGAGATCCAGATTGATTTTTGGAATCTAAAAAAATTTCATGTAAAAATGTGTGTAGATTCCGAAAATCATAATATAAATGCTCAAAAATCGCTCTGAATCTCCAAAAATGCGCTTCGAAATTAGCAAAAACCAAGCGAATGGTCTCCGGCGGCCGTGGCCGAGTTTCCCAAAAAAAAAAGGGCGGAGTCAGCCAATCAGCGCCATTGCAATTACGGACGCGCACGCTGTGATTGGCTGCTCTTAAATTACAATGGTGCTCATTGGCTGACTCCGCCCCTTTTTTTGGGAAACTCGGCCACGGCCCCCGGAGACCATTCGCGTGATTTTTGCTCATTTTGGAGCGCATTTTCGGAGATTCAGGGCAATTTTTGAGCATTTTTATTATGATTTTTGGAATCTACACCAATTTTTACGTATCTCAAGGTAATAAAAAATTTTGACCGGAATCCTCTTTTAAAGTCATTAAAAACTTACCATTACGATTTTGAAGATCCGAAAGGTCGTCAGTCACCGAAAAAGGCATATGATTAGAGGTCAAAAATGTCAGAAGATTATTGGTAGGTGAGGTTGGGTCCGTGCTGATGACAACGTACATTTCGATTGTTCTGGAAACATGAAATTCATCAAAGGGGTAAAAAATGATATTTGAAAAGTCCATTATTTAGATATGAATCAGTTCGGATGCTTGGTTATAGGTCACCAAACTAGCGAAAGATCGATATATATACCCATTTAAAGAATAATAGGAGAGAAGGTACCTGTTACCCTAACCAACTGAGGTATTGAGGCAAGTAGTTGTGTTAGTGTTGTTCATTGGCTAGCCAATACTAGTGACAAATGGCAGGTGCTAATGTATAAGGATTAGACGTAAGATTTACAATTACTGTATGGATAATGGTATGACCCCAGAAACACATCTGTCTTGTTTTTTTATGAGAATTAAGGAGAAATGGGTAACAAAAAAGGAAAAAAAGATCCTGGGTTAGGAAAAGAGGGGTCCTCTTCTGATCTGTCATTGATTTTATCGATAGAGCACATTTTCCAACTTTCGAACTGCAAACGCGCTCTACTGAATCTCTCGAGAGACTGAGTGTTCAGTGGAGCGCGTTTACAGATCGTTGGCTGCAAATGTGCTCCATTGATAATTGAGAAATTTGGAAGTCTAGATAATAGGCATCTGAAAACTTGAAAATTGGTTCTTCTAGACATCCAGACATTTGGAAGGCTGGAAATTTGAGAACACAGAAGTTTGGACATTCAGACATTTGAACGTACTACCATCTAGAATTTTGGATATTTGGAAATCTGAAATCTGAAAGAAACTGAAAACAGAATTCCCTAAAAATTTTCATTCAACAAACCTTAAATATAACATTTTTTTGTGTGTAGTGGGTAAATATGGTGGGAAAAAGGCTGGAAATTATAGATTTGCGGGCAATAGTACATTTAGACAAACTGCGGTCTGGGTGGAAAATTTTTTGAAACTAGAAGGAGTTATATAAGGGCAAGTTTTGACTATAGTGAGAGGCTTTGGGATATTTGACTAAGGGGGGAAAATTGGAATGAAAATTTTCAATTCCGAGGAGGCTAAAAGGACAAGGAGACTGAAACTCTCTAATTCTAGATTACTCTAGGGAGAAGGCAATTCTCAGAAGGCAAATCAAGAATTCTAAAATCTAGAGAGCTCCATAGAACTATAAAGCTTTAAGGAAGCGCCAGAAAAATTAGAAGTGCTCAAAAGTGTTTGGGGCTGATTATAGATTCTACTCTAATCCAAAGCTTATAGAACGAACTAGTAGCTACTGAATGTACTAGGAGAAGGTGAAAGGATTCTAGTGAAAAATATTCTGGACAATTTTGGAGAGGGAGGAGCACAATAGATTAGATTGGACGATGTTTAGAAATAAGGGAACATGCAAAAGTTTCAGGCAAATAGAAAATATGGTTTAACGAGAGGCTATAAAGGATACGGAAAGATTTGAGATAATCAGGAGGGATGACAATAAACAGAAAAATAAGACGATTATCAAACTGAGACAACGAACAACAGTCTTGATCATCTATCCAGAAAATTTGTGGTATTTGGGATGGAGATTCGAAGATGTGGTAGAAGGTGTTGAGATGTGATGAAGGTTATCATTGGTTTCCGAAGACGTGCTGAAACAATTAAGGCTAGAAAGTAGAAATTTGGAGTTGTCTAGAATCTTCTAGAATCCTTCGGAAGTTTCTAGAATCTTCTAGAGTCCTCCAGAGTCCTCTAGAACTTTCAAAAAGCTTTCAGATTGTCCTGGGGTGCCAAAACCGCTAAATTTGAAGAAAAACTCACTCGGCCCTCCATATATTTGACCTCCAACTTGCAACGACGATAAGCATTGTCATTGAGGATCTCCTTCAACCGGTCTCGGACGTCTTTATCGGAGAAGGCGTGAAGAATAATGTTCTCCTGCGTGCAAGCAAGTCTCCAATCTCGAGAAAGTGCGCGGCTTTTCGAACGATCCATCTCAATATAAATGCCCAGAATTGTCAAGCGGACCATTTCCGACGTCGAAAGGCTGTGGAACATGATCTTGTCGTTTCCTTCCTGAAAAAATAAATTCTCTTAAAACCCAGAATCCTCGAGAACACAATAGTCTCCTCCAGATTCCTCCAAACTCACCAAATAGCTGGGAATAAAGACATTTTTCCAGTTGCCAATGCTTCTCAAGTCTTCCGGATCCGTGATCGTCGTCTTGAAGTAGACTGTTTTCAAGTCATCCCTCAGAAGGCTTCCACGTGTTCTGATCTTCAAGAAATTCCGCGAATCGAGTCCCTCCCGACGCAACACATTATGAATCATTTCTTGTTCATCGTTTGTTCTCAAAATCATGGTGAAGACATGGCGTGGGACTGGAAAGGTAGTTGGAGTGCCGTTGCGGATATCGATGGCACGTCGGTCAAGCTGGAAAAAAAGATTTTAGTTGGAATTAGAAACGTTTTTTGGGTCCTTCATTTTCCAGAGTTCTTTAGAATACTCCAAAGTCTTCCGGAAGCTTCCAGAATTCTAAAGAATCTTCTAGAATCAGAATTCCCCCAGAATACTGCCAAAAAACTTCTAGAATCCTTTAACATCCTATTTGATTTTTCGATAGGACCCCATCCACTTCTAAACTTGATTACAACTTGAACCTCACCTTGTTTTTCAAATCTGCCGAAAATGTGAGTGGTGGAAAAGTGGAGTATTGAGTTGGGTCATCACATGGCCATGTTGGGTCCACAACAACTATGTCGTCGTGCTCCTCGTCTCCCGACCCTGCATCGCGGTCCACTTGATTATTGTTTGGCGGACGCACTTGTGCCACTTGTGCATTCTGAAAAATAAAAAATTGTTCGATTGATAACAAGTTGAAATCCTTCTGAATCCTTCAGACAATTCCAGGATCTTCCGAAATTCTTTAGAATCCTTACACTCTCCTAGAGGCCTCCAGAATCCTGTGGAGTTCTCTAGAACTCTCCAGAACCTTCAGAATCCTTTAAAATCTTCCAAACTTCTTTCTGAAACTCACCTCCACAACTTCCACGTCACCATCTGCTGCTCCGGAATTCGCGCCCGCATCCGTATCACCTGGTCCATTTGTAACAATCGCTGGCACGGTTTCAATGGCACGGTTTAGGCGTTTCTGAAAAAAAATCAATACTAGTCTGGAACCAAGAATCCAACAATCTAAGCTATAAGGGTTCCAAATTGACTACAAAACTTCAAAACTAACCTCGCGTCGTTTTTTGAACTGCTCGTAAGCAATGCGGTGTTTCTGGGTTTTTTGTCCCCAATGATTACTTCCTTCTTGGCTTGATTGGCCTATTTCCGGTTGACTCGTGTGAGCACTTGAACCTTGATAACCATCTCTAGATCCTCCTCGAAAATCGATTCCGAACGCTCCACCACGTCCGTTTTGATATCCATACCCATATCCGAATCCGATTCCTTGTCCTCTTCTCGCTCCCATGGCTCCTTGATAACATCTACTATTCCCACTACTGAATCCTCCACGGGAAACACCGTTTCCGAAACCGTAACCGCCGCGCGATCCCCGTCCATAATCGCCATATGGTCCACTGCAAACTCGTTCGCACGTATTCGTAGTTCTCATTGGTCCTGTATTCTGATGGTGATTTCCTCGCGAAGGGGGGCGATACGGATACGGTACGTCCTGGAAAATTGAATTATTTGGACTGAGAATTTTTGAAGCACGAAGAAACTCTCTAGAATCTTCTAGACTACTCCTAGATCCGTTGAGATTCCTTAAGAATCCTCCAAGATTTTTCAGAATCCTTCTGACTCATCCGGTATTCAGAAAAATCCATCAGAAACCTCTGAATTCTTCTAGAATTCTTCGAAACCATCCAGAATCTTCTGAGATAATCAGGGTCCTAAGACCTTTCAAATCCCTCGAGAATCTTCTAGAATCCTTCTAGACTCTCTATATGCTCCAAATTTTTCTGAGATTCTCTACGACCGCTCCTTAGCAGTGGTGAATCAAAAAGTTCCGAGCTACTCATTTGATAAGCACGTTCGCATTGAAATTACGATGGAGCGCAAGACCACACTACTAAAACCTCTCAGAATCCTTTGGAATCCTTCAGAATGCCCAGAAATAACTCGTAAGAAAACTCACGTTTGGGCTCATCTCTTGACTTCCTTCTGAGCAAACTTCTGACAACGCTGAAGAATGTGTTCTGAAAATAAGGAAAATCTTTATAAATTGAGATCACAGTCTCAGAAAATACACATCGAGCAAAAAGAAAAATCGCGCGAAAGTTGAAAAACGAAAAATCGGAAAGGTGGCCCCTTGGACAAAAATGAGGTCGGAATGGGACCTTTATCAAATTTGTCCATCTTTGATCTACCAAAATAGAACGAAAAAATTATTTTTTGATCTACTGGAAAAAGGCTAGCCAGTTTCGGGAACGTTTCATTATACAGGACTCAGGAAACCCCATAGTTGAAATTTCGAAAATTTCCCTAAAAAGCAGGTCTAGAATTTTTTCAGGTATATTCAAAAATCGATTCATTGCCTATTTATATGACAGCGGCTCCGTTTGATGTGTCGGCATTCTATGAAGTCTTCACATTGGAACACAAGAGACCCCTTTAGGTGAACAATGATTTTATGGTCATTGATTTTTTTTTTTGAAAATCAGTGACACCTGGACTTCTGTGACACCTGTACTTCTGTGAATCAATGATCCTATTTAGTTTCCTCCTCATTCTTTCTTTTTGCAGTAGTCCAGAGTGGTCGTATTTAAAATTTCTAATAATACACATTTTTATTGATTTTTCGAAATATGTGGCTTAGGGGAGAGTTCAAAAAGAACGATCCCCATGCTCCGAAGCTTGCCTAATAAACATTAGATTTTGGCTTAGGGGAGAGTTCAAAAAGAACGATCCCCATGCTCCGAAGCTTGCCTAATAAACTTTAGATTTTGGCTTAGGGGAAAGTTCAAAAAGAACGATCCCCATGCTCCGGAGCTTGCCTAATAAACTTTAGATTTTGGCTTAGGGGAAAGTTCAGAAAGAACGAGCCCCATGCTCCGGAGCTTGCCTAATAAACTTTAGATTTTGGCTTAGGGGAAAGTTCAGAAAGAACGATCCCCATGCTCCGGAGCTTGCCTAATAAACTTTAGATTTTGGCTTAGGGGAAAGTTCAGAAAGAACGAGCCCCATGCTCCGGAGCTTGCCTAATAAACTTTAGATTTTGGCGTAGGGGAAAGTTCAGAAAGAACGAGCCCCATGCTCCGGAGCTTGCCTATTAAACATTAGATTTTGGCTTAGGGGAAAGTTCAAAAAGAACGATCCCGATGCTCCGGAGCTTGCCTATTAAACATTAGATTTTGGCTTAGGGGAAAGTTCAGAAAGAACGATCCCCATGCTCCGGAGCTTGCCTAATAAACTTTAGATTTTGGCTTAGGGGGAAGTTCAGAAAGAACGATCCCCATGCTCCGGAGCTTGCCTAATAAACATTAGATTTTGGCTTAGGGGAAAGTTCAGAAAGAACGATCCCCATGCTCCGGAGCTTGCCTAATAAACATTAGATTTTGGCTTAGGGGAAAGTTCAAAAAGAACGATCCCGATGCTCCGGAGCTTGCCTATTAAACATTAGATTTTGGCTTAGGGGAAAGTTCAGAAAGAACGATCCCCATGCTCCGGAGCTTGCCTAATAAACATTAGATTTTGGCTTAGGGGAAAGTTCAGAAAGAACGATCCCCATGCTCCGGAGCTTGCCTAATAAACTTTAGATTTTGGCTTAGGGGAAAGTTCAGAAAGAACGATCCCCATGCTCCGGAGCTTGCCTAATAAACTTTAGATTTTGGCTTAGGGGAAAGTTCAGAAAGAACGATCCCCATGCTCCGGAGCTTGCCCATAATAAAAAACATTAGATTTTGGCTTAGGGGAAAGTTCAGAAAGAACGATCCCGATGCTCCGGAGCTTGCCTATTAAACATTAGATTTTGGCTTAGGGGAAAGTTCAAAAAGAACGATCCCCATGCTCCGGAGCTTGCCTAATAAACATTAGATTTTGGCTTAGGGGAAAGTTCAGAAAGAACGATCCCCATGCTCCGGAGCTTGCCTAATAAACTTTAGATTTTGGCGTAGGGGAAAGTTCAGAAAGAACGATCCCCATGCTCCGGAGCTTGCCTAATAAACTTTAGATTTTGGCTTAGGGGAAAGTTCAGAAAGAACGATCCCCATGCTCCGGAGCTTGCCCATAATAAAAACTTCAGATTTTGGCTAAGGGGAAAGTTCAGAAAGAACGATCCCCATGCTCCGGAGCTTGCCTATTAAACATTAGATTTTGGCTTAGGGGAAAGTTCAAAAAGAACGATCCCCATGCTCCGGAGCTTGCCTAATAAACATTAGATTTTGGCTTAGGGGAAAGTTCAGAAAGAACGATCCCCATGCTCCGGAGCTTGCCTAATAAACTTTAGATTTTGGCGTAGGGGAAAGTTCAGAAAGAACGATCCCCATGCTCCGGAGCTTGCCTAATAAACTTTAGATTTTGGCTTAGGGGAAAGTTCAGAAAGAACGATCCCCATGCTCCGGAGCTTGCCCATAATAAAAACTTCAGATTTTGGCTAAGGGGAAAGTTCAGAAAGAACGATCCCCATGCTCCGGAGCTTGCCTATTAAACATTAGATTTTGGCTTAGGGGAAAGTTCAAAAAGAACGATCCCCATGCTCCGGAGCTTGCCTAATAAACTTTAGATTTTGGCTTAGGGGAAAGTTCAGAAAGAACGATCCCCATGCTCCGGAGCTTGCCTAATAAACTTTAGATTTTGGCGTAGGGGAAAGTTCAGAAAGAACGATCCCCATGCTCCGGAGCTTGCCTAATAAACTTTAGATTTTGGCTTAGGGGAAAGTTCAGAAAGAACGATCCCCATGCTCCGGAGCTTGCCTATTAAACATTAGATTTTGGCTTAGGGGAAAGTTCAGAAAGAACGATCCCCATGCTCCGGAGCTTGCCTATTAAACATTAGATTTTGGCTTAGGGGAAAGTTCAGAAAGAACGATCCCCATGCTCCGGAGCTTGCCTAATAAACATTAGATTTTGGCTTAGGGGAAAGTTCAGAAAGAACGATCCCCATGCTCCGGAGCTTGCCTAATAAACTTTAGATTTTGGCGTAGGGGAAAGTTCAGAAAGAACGATCCCCATGCTCCGGAGCTTGCCTAATAAACTTTAGATTTTGGCGTAGGGGAAAGTTCAGAAAGAACGATCCCCATGCTCCGGAGCTTGCCTAATAAACTTTAGATTTTGGCTTAGGGGAAAGTTCAGAAAGAACGATCCCCATGCTCCGGAGCTTGCCCATAATAAAAACTTCAGATTTTGGCTAAGGGGAAAGTTCAGAAAGAACGATCCCCATGCTCCGGAGCTTGCCCATAATAAAAAACATTAGATTTTGGCTTAGGGGAAAGTTCAGAAAGAACGATCCCGATGCTCCGGAGCTTGCCTATTAAACATTAGATTTTGGCTTAGGGGAAAGTTCAAAAAGAACGATCCCCATGCTCCGGAGCTTGCCCATAATAATAAACTTTAGATTTTGGCTTAGGGGAAAGTTCAGAAAGAACGATCCCCATGCTCCGGAGCTTGCCTAATAAACTTTAGATTTTGGCTTAGGGGAAAGTTCAGAAAGAACGATCCCGATGCTCCGGAGCTTGCCTATTAAACATTAGATTTTGGCTTAGGGGAAAGTTCAGAAAGAACGATCCCCATGCTCCGGAGCTTGCCTAATAAACTTTAGATTTTGGCGTAGGGGAAAGTTCAGAAAGAACGATCCCCATGCTCCGGAGCTTGCCTAATAAACTTTAGATTTTGGCTTAGGGGAAAGTTCAGAAAGAACGATCCCCATGCTCCGGAGCTTGCCCATAATAAAAACTTCAGATTTTGGCTAAGGGGAAAGTTCAGAAAGAACGATCCCCATGCTCCGGAGCTTGCCTAATAAACTTTAGATTTTGGCGTAGGGGAAAGTTCAGAAAGAACGATCCCCATGCTCCGGAGCTTGCCCATAATAAAAACTTCAGATTTTGGCTAAGGGGAAAGTTCAGAAAGAACGATCCCCATGCTCCGGAGCTTGCCCATAATAAAAAACATTAGATTTTGGCTTAGGGGAAAGTTCAGAAAGAACGATCCCCATGCTCCGGAGCTTGCCTATTAAACATTAGATTTTGGCTTAGGGGAAAGTTCAAAAAGAACGATCCCCATGCTCCGGAGCTTGCCCATAATAATAAACTTTAGATTTTGGCTTAGGGGAAAGTTCAGAAAGAACGATCCTCATGCTCCGGAGCTTGCCTAATAAACTTTAGATTTTGGCTTAGGGGAAAGTTCAGAAAGAACGATCCCCATGCTCCGGAGCTTGCCTAATAAACTTTAGATTTTGGCTTAGGGGAAAGTTCAGAAAGAACGATACCCATGCTCCGGAGCTTGCCTAATAAACTTTAGATTTTGGCTTAGGGGAAAGTTCAGAAAGAACGATCCCCATGCTCCGGAGCTTGCCTATTAAACATTAGATTTTGGCTTAGGGGAAAGTTCAGAAAGAACGATCCCGATGCTCCGGAGCTTGCCTATTAAACATTAGATTTTGGCTTAGGGGAAAGTTCAAAAAGAACGATCCCCATGCTCCGGAGCTTGCCCATAATAATAAACTTTAGATTTTGGCTCAGGGGAAAGTTCAAAAAGAACGATCCCCATGCTGTGGAGCTTGCCCACCTCTAGGTATCCAAGGGTTTTTCTAGTTTTCCCTTTCAAAAAAAATTTCCTCTTCACGTACTGAGCCTCTTCGTGGCGAAGGGGATCAACAGATGCATCTCATTCAAATCGGATGCATCTGGCCAATCAGTACAACTCTTATTGTAGAATCCTGAAATGCAAACTTATGTTGGGCAGACAGCTCACTCTACCAGTGTTCATACTCATTTTTAAAACAATTGCGGTGCAAAAAATAAACTAATTTATTCACTAACAAAAAAACAATAATGCACTTTTGAGATCCTATGAAAATTTATTGAGATACTTTTTCAGGCAGTATTGACTTTCAAAGTTGAATAAATACATTCGATTGTGAATGTATTGGTCTCCTCCAAAAATTCCAAATCTTTTTTCATGGATTAGTCGCTTGACAAATTCCATAAAAAGTTTTTTTCGTTGTGGGTAGTCGTCGTTTTTGTGCATCTGAAAAATTTGGAATCAGAAGACGTCAGAATTCCCAAAACTCACTTCAATATTAACTTGACAAATATCGATCGAATTTTGATCAAATCTCCCTTCTTTGTAGAAAATTTCGAAAAATCCTGGACCAAATTCTGCACCCTCCGCATCAAACCATAGATTGTCGATTTTTGAAATATTGAGCAAGTTTTTGAAAAAGTAGACAATATCAACATGGATCATGCTCTTCTTCGCGTAGCCTCCGTCTGAAATTTGAAAATTGTTCGATTTTGTTATTTTCAGCTCATCCCCTTTTTGTGAAATGGACTAATTTTTCAAAACTGAGACGGATTCTGAAATCTTGAAAATTTGAGATTTTCAGAATAGAAGCTCCGCCCCTTTTCCCCAGCAACTCGACATTTCAAAACCAGTCATTTTGCAACCGTGACACTTTGAAACTTTAAACTGCGAATAGTCTAGTTGCGAAAGTCACGGTTGCGGAATGTTGAAATTGCAAAATGTATGTGAGTTGCGATATGTCACAGTTTCGGAGGTGTACGTGGCCGTCATTTTGAGATTTACGTCAATTTTGAAACTGCGTCATTTCGCAACTACGACAATCCGCAACCACGTCATTTCGCAATCAAATATTCACTTCTTCGTAAAAAGTTCACTTTGTAATCAATTGTTTTTTGATTTTGGTGGTTAAAATTGTTTACTTTTTCAAATCCCTATCACATATCACCTAAATGAACGCAAAACGGACAAGTTTAGATAGTTGCGAAATGTCCAGTTGAGAAATGGTATGGTTGCGAAATATTGCAGTTGCGAAACATCGGTGACTCCTTTCTAGGATCCGAGATACAGTACTATGAATTTCAGGGTGAGCTACACATATAGCATAAATAAACGTAAAACAAACAAGTTTCGATGGTTGCAAAGTACCGGTTGCGAAATGCACAGTTGCGAAATGTCCCATTTTCAAAATAACTGGTTGCGAAATGTCATAAAACTTTTTACCTCACCTTCAACCATCACCATTGCATTGGAAATCCCACTATTGGCTCCGATTGCCAGTGGAAAATAGGTTCCAATTTTCGAATACAATTCATCATTTATATAGCTGACAGGATCCGCTCCATAAAATGTGACATTGTTTCCAAGTTTTCGCATTTTCTAAAAATTTTGATTTTTTAAAATTTTCGATTTCTAATCCATACCCTTCTAAACTGCCTTTCAGCCTGGATGTCTCTTCCAATTCCAACGGAGAAGAGGTTATGGGGTCCGAAATTGTACTGAAAGAGTAAAATTTTGACTTTTAAACATTTTAAAAATTAAGGAGAAAATTTGCAAAGTTTTGAGCTCAAAATCATAAAAATTAGTCCAAAACTGATCGAGTTGTGAGATTTTGAAAAAATTTCCAACATCTTAACATTTTTTTTTTGAATTTTCGAAACTTGGAAAAAAAGATTTGGATTCTGAATCCTTTGCAAATGCAATTATTCCAAATTCTGAGAAATCCTAGGAATTCTAGAATTTTATAATCTCAAAACTAAAAATCCAAACTTTGATAACTCGATCAGTTTTGGTTCAATTTTCGTGATTTTTGGCGCCAAATTTCAAATTTTCAAAGCCCAAAAAATCACTTACAATCTTGGGAAATATCACATGCTTCATTTCATCTGAATTTTTCAACGTCACAAGTCCAATTTGCTGTACATTCGCTCTCAAATCGCATCGTTGCGAGGCAAACATGAAATCATCCCAAAACTGAAAAAGTTCGAGTTAAACTACAGTAATCCAACGGTTACTGTACCTTCTCAGGATTTGTGATCCATAATAAGTTTTCAGAAATACAATCATGCCATTTTTTGAAAACCTCGTTTGTGTCGAATCTTTTGAAAACGGATTTTAGATCAATTTCGTCTTGTTCCGCTTCTGACCAATCTTTATAGTCTTCCTGAAAAAGTTATTACTGAACTTTGGAGCAAGGATCACCGTTTCGCAACCAGCCATTTCGCAACCGCGACATTTCGTAACTCATGTCAATCTTACAACGTCATTATGTCATTTCACAAGCAACTGGAGATTTCGCAACCAGTTTGGCAACTGGAGATTTCGCAACCAGTTTGGCAAGTGAACGTTTCGCAACCAGTTTGGCAACTGGACATTTCGAAACCAGTTTGGCAACTGGACATTTCGAAACCAGTTTGGCAACTGGACATTTCGAAACCAGTTTGGCAACTGGACATTTCACAACCAGTTTGGCAACTGCACATTTCGCAACTAGGTTACCATCAAAATCTCGAAAACTTCGATTGCAACGTGCGATTTTTCCATAAACGTAGTAGATAAATTGGTTGCTAAATGTCATAGTTACGAAACGTCGCGGTTTTGTAATGGCTGGTTTCAAAAAAAGTCTAGACTCACCGAGCACCAAAACCTGAACAAATCCACGAGGGTTACTGTAATCAAAATGGCTAATAATATTTTCGACCCGCGACGCATGGCTAATCCACTGAACTTGAATCCCACCATATTCCCATATGGACCAAAAAGTGGGCGTGGCCTATTTCAGACTTCAGCGAGATCAAGAACAGTGGATGGAAAAAATGGAGAATCAAGTCTTCTTGGTGGTGGATCCAGATTTTGTTGCATTTTGTTATTTGGCACTCTGCAAGAGGGGAGAAAAGTGGGCGGAGCTTGGGGGGGGGGGTACTGTAGACGGGTTCTTGTTTGAGGTGTGTAGTGTGGTTTGAGGTAGTCAGAAATTCTGGAGATTTGTATTAGAATCTTGAAAAGTTATAAATTTCAGGCTCCACGACGTTTCGCAACTATTCGCCGTTTCGCAACCCCTTGCCAACTTTTCGCCAATTTAGAAAAATTCGCTAACAAAAATTGCAACGTGTGGCGAACTATCGTAGTTGCGAAATGACCGGTTGCGAAATGTCCAGGATCATGAGATTTCGAAATATCGAAACTTCTAAAATGTTGAGGTTTAAGAATTTTGAAGGACTCTAAAATTGAAAATCAAAAATAGAGGAATGTTCCGATAAATTCAAGAATTTTGAAATTCACAATATTCAAATCCAAAATCTCAAAAAATCCAGTTTCCATCATGCCAGACCCAAAACCTCAAATTCTCTGCCAAAACGGAAAAAAAACTGAAAATTGCCATTCCCAGAAAAACTGGACAAAAAACGAGAAGCAGAACACAAATTCAAAGAAAAATGAACATGGGAAGAATTTCTCGGATGGAAAAATGTAGATTGATTCTCTCCGACAAATCCGAAGAAACTGAAAATCGACAAAAACGGAGATCAGAAATACATATCTCCGTTCAAAATCTCATGTACTGAGAGGGCTTGGGAATAGAGGGTTTCGGCGGAAAAATCGAAAATTCGATAGAAGAAAAATTTGAAGAGAATGCAGCGAATCTTCCGAATTTGTTTGCTGATTTCATTGTGTTTTTGTTTTACTTATTTGCTGGTTTTCTGGGAAAATGAAGGTTGGTTTTTTTACTTTTTTGAAAATTCGGAATCCATAGAATTCTCAGATTCCTCATCTTTCAGAATATTTCTACAGACCCTCTTCTCCCCTTCCCATCGTCTACAGTAATCACTGTGAAATCCAAAATTGGAATCATGTCGAGACCCATTCCATAAGTACTTCATTATGGGGGTCCATGTCTCGAAAATTGTGGATGGCACTGGAATTATCTAGAGAGGTAGGTGTACGAAATTTTAAAAAAAGCTTCGAGACGTTTTGCAACCAGTCGTTTCGCAACTATGACATTTTGTATTTCACGTCAATTTCGCAACTACGACAATTCGAAACCAAAAAAAAAATCCAGGTTTTTGTATACGTTGAAATCACAACTTTTCAAAATGAAAGTAAGGTGGACTAGTTTATAGAGTTGCAAAACGTCCAGTTTCAAAATGTCTTGGTTGCGAAGTGTCGTAGTTGCAAATCGTCGTAGTTGCGAAATGACTGATTGCGAAACGTCCAGTTTCAAAATTTCTTGGTTGCGAACTGTCGCGGTTGCAAGATCAACGTGAGTTGCAAAACGTCTTAGTTGCGGAATGACTAGTGGCAAAATGTCCCGGAGCCAAATTTTAGAATTTTTGGGTTATTGTGAGCCGAGTTACAGTACTTTTCAGTATGGGTAGAGAGATTGTACATAGTGAGGAGTGCGCAGACAACGAGAGTGTCTAATTGTCTGCGTCCTCTCAAAGTTTAAACTACTGTATCTCCACTCAGAATTGTGCTAGGAAATTGATTTTGATACCAAAAAATGTGAAATTTTCAGCTAAACATTTTACGCTTTTTTCGAGAAATTTAGCAGAGTTTTCAGCAAAGTTATAGTGCTTTAAAGTTTGAGGTGAAAAAATGTCGGGTTGTATGCGCCTTCTCAAACTTCAACGTTGTCTATCTCGGTTGCCATATTAGCTATAAGCTCGAAATTGTTTTCCATCTGGCTCCTAATTTTTCACATAAGTATTTTTATATTTTTCCTACAGTATCCCTTTTCAGAACAGTCAAAACTACACCAAACTCTCCCTAATCGGTGCCTATGTCTACCCGACCTACATTTCCATCACCATCAACTCTCAATCCATGGTCAAACAATCAGTATACTGTAGATATTTCGATTGTAAACGGAATGAGCTATTGGGATCCGAATGGAAGGGTACAGTATTCCCAGAATCCATAGTGCATTGTCCGAGGAGAAAAGGGGCGGAGTTTGTGTCGGTGACGAAGAGAATGGAGGATGAGCCGCCCGTTCCGATGAGATTGAAGTATCGCATTTTTGAGAGTGAGTTTTTTAAAATTTTAACTTTAAAGGGGGGACCCATTTAGAGTAACTGCCCTTTATTTCAAACCTTTATTTCAAAATACTCCATTTCGGCTCAAAAAGGTGCTCACGAAAAGTGACACTTTTCACTTTAAAGTCTCCAAAAAATTTGAAAATCTATCATGGTTTTGAGAGCTCCGAGACATTTCGCAACTAGTCATTTCACAACCAATACATTTCGAAACTGGAAGTTTTGCAACCATTCGTTTCGCAACTTTTTAAACTTGGCTTACAATAACCCAAAAATTCTAAAGTTTGGCTCTGGGACATTTCGCCACTAGTCATTCCGCAACTACGACATTTCGCAACTCACGTCAATTTCGCAACTACGACATTTCGCAACCAAGACATTTCACAACCAATACATTTCGAAACTGGAAGTTTCGCAACCAGACGTTTCGCAACTTTATAAACTTGTCTTCTTCACAAATTTTGGGTTCAAACTCTATACATATTTTCCTAGCTTGTTTCACTCTATTCTTGATTCCACCTCCTAATTTTCTAGTTTCCCGCCAACTTTTTTTTGGCAATTTTTTCGAATTTTTGGACTTCGCTTTGATCGTTTGAGACCCGTTCAGCCGAAACTAGAATTATCAAGTTTTCATTGAGACGGAATCAAAATTTCTGGGAAAATGCCCGAATTTTGAAAAAAATGGGTAAATCTAGTGAGTTTATTTTGGGCCTGAACTTTAGAATTTCAGTGATTTCAATTTTTTGGAATTTAGAAGATTCAAGTTTTTGGGAGTCTTGGATTTCGGAGGATTCTAAATTTCTGAAAATCTGAAATTCTAAGCTTCCTGGTTCCAATGATCGGTACCAAATAAAGCATCAGCAAACCGGACTTTTTCGTCGATTTTTTTTCGAAAATTGAGATATACATCAAATTTATTAAAAATTCATATTTTCAAAGTGTCAAACATCTTTTTATTTCCAATGGAGACACTCCGAAAAAAGATTTTATCCTAAGAATTTCGAGGGATGCCTGTTGAAATTTCGATTGTTTCGGAAGATACCGTGTACAATTGTTCAGGTCGGATGATTGGCAAAAAAGTTGAAATATGGGGGGGGGGGGGGGGGGGGAGGATTTCTGAGCCAAAGTATTCTAATTTCAAATTGAAAGCGAGAGATTATGGGCATCGGGGAGAGCTAAGACAGCTAGATTGTCTGGTTGTCTGCGCTCTAACCTCGGCAAACTTCAGAGCGGCTTTTCTCAGTTTCAGGCTACTTAGAACCTTGATTTTTTGAGCCAGAATTGCTCACATTTGCAGTCATATTTTGTGAAAATTTCAAAACTCTAGCTCACATTTCAGTCGAGTTACAGTACTTGAAGTTTTGGCGATAGTGCGTTGAGAACGAAGAGGGTGCCGACAGCAAGATTGTCTGGGCTCTAGCCGTTTCGAGTCAAACAACCCAATTTTTTTCTAATTTTCAGTTGTCAACTAAAGAAAAAATTGGATAAAATCTTTCAATGTTCAAGAAGAAAAAGCGGAGATCAGACCTAGATAAGAAAATTTGAAAATTTGATTTCGGGGTTTTCAATTTTTCAAAACATAGTGGAGACCTATAGAAATTCATAATCGAATTTCGGAAGCGGGTTTTGAAATTTGGAAACGAAGCAATGTTGATTTCGGTGATCATGATGTTAGTCTTGGTGATTTTTAGAAAATTTGGATCTGGAGAAGAACCGGATTTTTAAAATCAAACAAAAAATTTGTTCCGGCTTCAAGTTCCTGGGATTTCTAGGGACGCTTCGCAACCGCGCCAGTTCGCAACTCTTGTCCATTTTGCAACTGCGACAATTTACAACCCCGTCATTTCGCAACCAAGCGATCCCGTTTTGTAAAAATTCACTGAGCAATCGAAAATATTGAGATTTTAATGATAACCTTATTCCATATGGATTAATTTGACGTAAAATGGATTAGTTTATGTAGTTGCGAAATGACTGGTTGCGAAATGTCCATCTACGAAATGCCATGGTTGCAAAATGTCGCAGTTGCGAAACATCGGTGAGCCCTTCTAGGAGTCGAAATACAGTCCTATGAAATTGGGGGGCGGGGTTGCGAAATTGACGGGAGTTGCAAAACGGCTTGATTGCGAAATGTCGCGGAACCTCTAAATTGTTCCTCTTTCGAAATAAACACTCTCTCACCTCATCTTTCGTTTTCCGCGAACCAAGCGAATTGGACATACATAAATCTAACATACATACAGATTCTAATCTTGGTCTAGTCTCTGTCTTCCTTTTTTCTGTTTTAGGATGACCCGTTTCTTTCGTCTCCGTTCCGATAAGGAGAAAAAACTGAGAACGGTAGGAAAGAAAAAAAAACTGAAAATGATTCGAGGATTAGGAATTCAGACAGGAATCTGAAGTTGAAAAGAGGATTTTTTTAGGGACAGGGGAGAACAGAGAAAGAAGGCTTGGCTAAGACAAATTAAGGATAAAGATTTTTTGAAGAAAAATCCTAGACTTTTCAGAAAAGCTGAAGTTTTTAGCTCGCTTGGAAGTCGAGATACAGCTCTTCAAAGATTCGGGGGAGAGAGTGTAGAGCACGAGGAGGGTGCAGAGAAGCAGACACTCTCGCTGTCTGCGCTCTCTCACTCTCTCTCGCCGCTAATTTCAAAGCTCTGTAACTCGGCTCAAAATTATCCTAGAGCTCTGAAATTTTTGTAGATTTTTAGGCGAAAAACGACAAATATTTCTGTGCAAAAATCAAACTTCTAGCTTTAGTATAAGCGGAGATACAGCACTTTGAAAGTTGAAGAGACGCAGACGACGAGAGACTCTCGCTGTCGGAATCTCTCTGTTCTCTACGCTCTCTCGCCTTCATAGTGCTGTAACTCGCCAAAAAATGATCCTAGAGCTCTGGGCTTTCTTGCATTTTTTTATGATTTTTTATGCTGAACAATCCTATTTAGAACCCGTCCACAACTTCACCATATGTGTTGCATCTTTCTACGGAAACGAGCCGAAATGGATTCAAATCGCAGAGTTCATCGAGCATCACAAAATGGAAGGAGCCACTTTCTTCTACTTTCATATTGGAAACATTTCGAATTATGATAGGAGGATACTGGATGAATATGAGAAGTTTGTTCAATGAAATTTTTTTTTTGAAAAATTTTGATTATTCAGTCAAGGCGATATTGAAGTCAAAGTTCTACAGGAGAATTACGAGAGGCCTTTCTATGCATGGCAGTTGATTGAGATTCAGGTAGGTCAAAATTTTGGAATTAAAAAATATATATAAAAAGAAGAAATTATCTTTATTTTGAGCCTAAAATCTTGAAAATTGGTCAAAAACTGACCGATTTATGAAAACTTGAAAATTTGAATTTCGAAATTTTTGATGAGAAATTTTCAAATCTTTGTAACTTTGTCAGTTTTCACTCGATTTTAGTGGTTTTAGGCTCAAAATGAAGAAATTTTTCTCCTAAAAAATTCCCGCCAAAATTTGAATTTTCAGGACTGCCACATGCGCTCCAAATACCACTCCAAATGGACAGCCTTCATCGATATTGATGAGAGAATTCACACCACTCAAAGCAACAAAACTTTTATTGATATTTTGAATGATTTGGATTCATCAAATGCAGCAGAAATTCGAATGCCCCACTTGAAGGTGGTCAAAAATGGAGAGACTCCGAAAACTTTTGAAAATCCGGAGCAAGTGAAAAATGAGTTGTTTTCGAGGAAATATACAAAGACGGCAGAGCCAGCTTGGTTTGCATCGAAAGCTGTGATAAGGCCGGATAGGGTAAGGGGCCCAGATTGAAGATTTTGAGCTATGACATTGAAAAATTTGAATTTGAGACTTCGAGAGCTTCAAAACCAGTATAATCATGAATAGGACATTTTGCATTTGCGACATTTCGCAACTCCGACATTCCGCAACCAGACATTTTACAACCAAGACATTTCGAAACTAGACGGTTCAGAACCAGTTGTTTCAAAACTTCATAATCTTGTCCTCTATCCGTTGTGTAGTGGGAGTCCTTCCGCAACAGGACATTTCGCAACCAGTCGTTTCACAGCTTTATTATTTTGTGGTTTCGAGATGGCGTAGTTGGGGAGTGTTGCGGTGGCGAAATGACGGGTGGAGAAATGTCGCAGTTTCGAAAAGTCTGATTGCGAAATGTCCCGGAACCTGAATATCGGATCTTGAGGCGAAATTTCGGATTACTGTAGTCTTCGCTGCGAGACCCATTTTTCTCCAAACCTGCTCTTGCTTATATTCATTTTGAAGCTCTCGAAAAGCCAGATTCAAATTTGTTATTCATTTTTAAAATACTACAATTTTTTTAATTCCAGGTTGGAATAATGTCGATCCATGAAACAATCGCCCTGGAACCAGGATACAAGACAGTACACCTACAAGCGGATCAAATGGTTTTCAGGTGGGAGATTTTGCCAAAAGCTTCAAAATAAGTATGACCAAGCCTAGGCATATGCTAGCTGTGGGTCTTGTCACGAAAACTAAAGTACAGTAATCCGTACTCAAAAACGCTAGGACCCCGAAAATTTTCAAAACAAATCTAGTCATAATCATACCCATTTTGAAGCTCTTGATATCGCGATTTCGATTTTTCCATTCACTTTCAAAACCTCCTAACTGTACCCATTTCCAGGCACTACAAAGACACTCTGCACAGAGTCTCTGGCAACGATTGGGCTCAAAATGAGACCATTTCGGATCGACCATTGTCATCAGAATATACAGATTTATTAGCCACAAAAGTAGTGGAGAAAGTGGAATTTGTGTACAAAAAAGTGCCGGTGAACTGTTCGACGATTCCAGAATACATGACGTCTTCTAGATTTTTTCCGAAGGCTTGTGAGAAAATGTTGCTGACATGGTGACATTATAGGTTTTTATTTACATATATGTGTATAGTTTTTAGTGAATAAAGTAGTTTTTTTTCTTCCATTATGTCTCCATTTCTCAGTCGAAAAAAGTTCAAAATAATCGAATTAGAGCATCCACAACCTTGGACATTTTGCAACCAGGACGTTTCGCAACTGGCCATTCTGTTATTACGACAATTCGCAACTACGACATTTCGCAACCACGATATCCACATTTTGTGACCATCTGGAAATCACATGCAACCTATAAGAACGTACACCGGGCTACTGTGTTAAGTTCCGGAAACTGGTTGCGAAGTATCCAGTTGCCAATTGTCCTGGTTGCGAAATGTCTCAGTTGCAAAATGTCCTGGTTGCAAAACGTCGGTCGGCCCTTCTAGGATATCGCAGAAATTCAAAACATCGGGCCCCCAAACTAAACTGACTGGATTCTCGGGCTTTTTTTTCAAAAATTTTTGATATCTTCTGAATGAAAACTTGAACAATTCTCATAAGATCAAAATGAAGATCGAAAATTTGGAAAAATTGAACAAAAAATGTTTGCGGAAAACTAGAAAATTGATATTTAAAGTGGAAAAGACTGCATCGACTATGTATAGACTTTGAATCCAGAACCGCACCCAATGTTCTAAAAAACTGATTAAAAAATGAAAAGTCAAAAAAAACAAACAAATTGTTTAGGGCTTCGAGCTTCGAGACGTTTCGCAACCAGTCATTTTGCAACTAAGACGTTTCGCAACTATTCGATTTCGATGAATCTTGAAAAGTTCGAAAAGGAAAAATAAAAAATCAGGTTAAATAAAAGCGAATGACACGGTTGCGAAACGTCCAGTTGCGATATGTCTTGGTTGGGATATGTCTCAAAATCCCAATGCCAATCCGACACGGTTTTTATGATATTAATGTGAGTTGCGAAATGTCGCGGTTGTAAAATGATTGGTTGCGAAACGTCGGGGCGCCGAATTCTCTGAATCTTTCAACTTATTCAACTTTGTTCACGTGATCCACGACTAAAT
The DNA here is from genome assembly GCA_963932045.1 of Caenorhabditis sinica. Classification (NCBI taxonomy): domain Eukaryota; kingdom Metazoa; phylum Nematoda; class Chromadorea; order Rhabditida; family Rhabditidae; genus Caenorhabditis; species Caenorhabditis sinica. Next base: position 872,546 of record OZ009942.1, read on the forward strand.
GAATTCCAGTTTTTTGAAAACTGATTTTACCAAGAAAAAGTTTCAAAATCTTTCTATTTCCTATTCCATCTGGGACTTTAACCTTCCATTCCGACATGACGTCCCCTGAAAAACCAACTACAACTCATGAATCAACAACTACTCATGAATCAACAACTACTCATGAATCAACAACTACTCAGGAATCAACTATTACTCAAGAATCAACAACGGTACTAAAACAGAATCTTGCTGAAAATAAGCCGCAATTTTCAGGAGACATCCATCGATGTAGACGAATACAAAGAGGACTACAGAAAGAATAAGAAGAAGCTCAAAATTCCAAATGGAGGCTCTCAGAAATTTGAGCTGAAGAATCTGAACACATATGACGAACATGTCAGTGTCTATCTGCAATCGAGTCGCTTCACAATCGAAGACGCCCATCGTTACAAGCACTACAACAGCAACTCAGGCTTTCGGGCTTTTGATCTCAAGCCTGGTGATTCGATAGTGTTCGCTATCAAGGATACAGGAAAGATGAATTACAATTGGAACTTCGAAAACGAGAAACCCTGGTACGAAGGAGCACTTACCGTCTCTGTGCAAGTGAGCAATGTGAATGGGACATGTGAATGCGGATACGACGAAGGTGAGAAAAATATAGGAGCTCCTATACAAGAAAACGACAATTCCAGGTGTCCACTATCACTATTACGACTACATCGTCGAGCTCAGCTCCGAGGATGAGTCATACAACAAGTTATGTGAGAAGAAAGATGCGATTGTGCGGAGAGATCACGAGGATCACATTGATCCGATTCTCGTTACGGTCGAACTATGGGATGACAAGAAGTACGAAGAGCTCCCGGACAATGTCAAGATTTTGAAGGATTGTAAGAAGAATAGTAAGAAGACCTGGAAGAAGTGTGTCATTATGTGAACTCGGGGTTTTTTTTGGATAATGAAGGTTTTTGAGTTTTTAAGTGTGAGCTCAAGACACGAAAAATGCGCCAAGGCACCAAAAATGCGTCAAAACACTAGAAATGCGTCAAGCTGCCGAAAATCAGTCACCGCACCAAAACTTCGTCAAAACTCCAAAAAGGCGTAAAAACACAAGGAATGCGTCAAGACACTAAGAATGCGCCAAGGCACTATAAATGCGTCAAGCTACCGAAAATGCGTCAACGCACGATAAATGCGCCAGTGCACAAGCAATGGGTAAAATCACAAGAAATGCGTCAAGACACTAGCAATGCGCCAAGGCACGGAAAACACGCCAAGATACAAAAAATGCTTCAACGAACTGAAATTGCGCCCATGCGTATTTCTGGTGCCTTGACACACTTCTGGTGCCCTGGCGCCTCCATCAAAAACTCAAAAATCTCCAAATAAATTTATTCTCAATTCCAAAAAAATACCAACAAAAAAAAATAGCGATTATCATTGTTGTTGATTTTATGATATATGATTGTTCGAGTTGTTCGAAAGTGTGAAAATAGTATTCACTTCTTCTTCTTTGGAGGAGGAGGGGGAGGCTGTTGGGAGGTCTCAGTCAAGTAGTTGAATTCACACTCTTTCACTTCCTTCAAGTTGGTCAGATGCACTGCTGCACTGTCACGGTACCTGCAATACCGTAGATTTTAGGGGTACTGTATCGAAAAGTGCGCCAAGGGCGCCGAAAATGCGTCAAGACACGGGAAATGCGTCAAGGGCACCGAAAATGCGTCAAGAGGCTCCCTTTACGCATTTCCTGTGCCTTGACGCATTGCCCGTGCCTTGGCGAATCATCAGATCCCGACAACTTACAATGACAAAATTGGATTCGCATCTTGGCGAGCGGATCATGTGAAGTTTGAAGTCCTTCTTTCCAAACTTTTTGGATCGGAAAAATTGATGGTACAAGAATTTCTCGTTGGCATATCCGAACGCGATTTCGATCTAAAAGAAAATGACAAACTTTTTTATAATTTAAATTTTCCTGAACTCACCAACTCCTGGTCATCGCCAGGCGAGACTGCGTGCTCCTTCAAAACCGTGAACTGGATCTTGTTCATTAGTTGGACGTCTGGAAGAGGTACTGGTTCGTTCGAGTCTGGTGGCATGTAGAATCCTTCTTCGGGGAAAAAGTCAAGGGTGTCTTCTGGTTTCATCTCTTTGGCGGATTCTTGGATCGGCAATTCAGATGCCCAGAAACGGATCCTGAAAAGTGCCAGTAGTCGTGTATTGGGGAATGGCGCGAATAATGCGTTAAAGCACCAAAAGCGTCAAGGCACCAGAAACGCGTCAAGGCACCAAAAAAGCGTCAAGGAACGAGAAATGCGTCAAGACACCGAAAATGCGCCAAGGCACCGAAAAAGCGCCAAGGCACCTAAAATGCGAGTAGGGACTTCCTTGACGCACTTTTGTCTCCATGGCGCATTTTCAGTTCCCTGACGCCATCATAGTGCCATGACGCATTTGCGGTGCCTTGGCGCTTTTCTTGATCCTTTGTACATTTCTCGTGCATTTGAAAACTACCGTACCTTTCCACTTCCTTTCGGGTCGTTGATCGTCTTCTTCATATTTGCTCTCTCTCTTTCTTTCTCGGTGTGGAGGATTTTCTCGAGTCGCCAAAAAAAAGTTTCGTCGAATTTTTCGGAAAAAATTGCGATATTCGGCCGGATCGAAAGAAGCGCACACACACAGAACGGGAAAGTATTTGAGGATCGAATTTGGTTTTGGCGGGAGTTTTGAATTTTTGATGGGGGATATTTTTTGGAGGGAGACGTGGATTTTTTGCAATGTGGAAGTTTTTTTGGAGTTTTGGGAAAAAGAAGGGTGGGTCAAAGTTTATGAAAAATGTTTCATAAACTTGAAAAAGAAATTTCACGTTTTTGACATGCACTCAAATACCGGTTCCGAAACATTTCGCAACCAGCCGTCTCGCAACTACGACCAATCGCAACTCACGTCAATTTAGCAACTATGGGGAAAATTGCGTAGATTTCGAATCCAGAACCACACCCAAAGTTCCGAAAAACTGATTTAAAAAAATGAAAAACCGAAAAAAAAACAGAAAACTTTTCCGGGCATTTCGCAACCAGTCATTTCGCAACTATGACGTTTCGCAACCATTCGATTTCGATGAATCTTGAAAAGTTCGAAAAGGAAACATAGGAAATCAGGTTAAATGAAAGCAAATGTCTCGGTTACGAAACGTCCAGTTGCGAAACGTCCAGTTGCGATATGTCTTGGTTGCGAAATGTCTCGGATCCAAAATTTTAGAACCCATGTTTTTTTTCTTTTTGAACCCCCCCCCCCCCCAATTTCAACTCCTACAACTTTGAAGTCTTTATTTTTTGTTTATCAAGATTCATGACGTCTACATTCGAAGAAAAAGGCCCAGACATATCTCCCAGAGGTACCAGATTTCTTCTTCTTTTTTTTCTAATTTCAAGTATACACCTCCACATTATGTACACCATAAACCCATGAAAAATGGCCCTTGGGAAATTAGAAGTGTCTGGTAACTAGGGGTGAAGTTTGAAGTAGTCTAGACTCCTTTTTTATATGCATACGTCATGAGTATCATGAAAAAATTTGAGATTTCAAATTGGAATTGGTCACAGCTGCGTAGGGGTGTAGTTGCAAAACGTCGCAGTTGCGAAATGACTAATTGCAAAATGTCTCAAAACCCTGAAAAAGTATCAACCTTGGAATCCAAATTTTCGAGATTAGAAGATTTGGAGCTTCAGAATAGGTACTAGACTACAAAATCCAAAATTTCAGAAATCTCAAATTCTAGAATTTTGTTATTTCCACACATTTTTGTGAACTACAAAACATTGTTTATCACATGAGTGAAAATGTGACTGCGCCTATAATTTGTGTTTTCGAAAAATGGCGAAATGACATTTTTGTCATCTGAAAATTGTTGTTTTCGAAGACTAGAATTTGGGAAAATTAGAGATTCAGAATCACCAATTTTTCTAGAAAAATTTCTCAAAAATTATGAAAACAAAAATTTCGTAAACTTTAAAGATTCGGATTCTAAATCCTGAGTCTTCCTATCGACATTTCGAAACTCTCATCGATTTCGCAACCAGGACGTTTCGCAACTGGCCATTCTGTTATTACGACAATTCGCAACTACGACTTTTCGCAACCACAAAATCCAGATTTTTGTGACCACTTGGAATGGTGTATGATACCCTCAATGGCATGCAACCTAAAAAAAACTATTCTATAAAATTGCGGAACGCCTGGTTGCGAAGTGTCTGGTTTTGAAATGTCTTGGTTGCGAAATGACTGGTCGCAAAACGTCGGTGAGACTTTTTTTCTACCTTTCCTCTACTAATCCCCCCGGATTACTAAACTTTTTCTTGGAAAAAAATTTCCAAATGTTGTCAAAATTCTCGTCATCTGAAAATCTAATTGTGACTGAATTCATTAATATAACTGCTCAGAAAGCACATTGCTCAGCTTAAAAATTCCAAAATTCAATTTGTCCCTCTGTCCCCCGGTCGCCCTTTCCAACTCTCTTTTTTTGTTTCCAGCTGCCAATTTTCAATTTTTCATCCTCCAGAAAATATTCTCGCTCAATTTCCTCTTTTTTTCCAATCTCCTCCCTTTCACTCCACATAATACATACATATATTTTTCTTAATTGTATGGGGGCCTTGGCTCAGGCTCCGCCCACTTTTACTCTCTCGTTTCTCTGGCGTCTCTTGGGTTGAGAGAGAATAAGGAGACACACTTTCAGAGTCACTTTCTCGCATGTGAGCACTTTTCTTGCTCTCTCGTTTTCTCTATATTCGATTTTGCATTTTCCTCTTTTCTTTATGGACGCGGCACTCTTTCCTTCCCGTTTTTTGTTTGCTCTTGTTTTGATGTTCTTGCTTTCCTTTTTAGGATGAGTAATCTTTTTTAAGTGGATTGCTCATTTGATCTTAAAAGTTCATTGCTCATCCTAAACCTGAGTTTTCCACTTTCCAGGGTAATATTGAAAAGAAACCATGGATGATGAATCGTTTGCGCCGGTGGCGGCGCAAATGAATCCGTTCTCACGGGGAACGATCGCTTTCTACATTGCGTGCTTCTGTTTTGGAATCTTTGTGAGTTTTTGGGGTCAGGAGGGAGCCGACAAGCAGATGAGCAAGTAGAAAAACTCAGTTATCTAAGCCATCTGGGAGCCAAGATACACTACTTTGAAGTTGGGGAGAGAGAGAAGAGAAGGTGCAGGCAACGAGACACTCTAGCTGTCTGCGCCCTCCCTCAGCGTTACAGTCTCTCGTCTCTAACTTCAAACCGTCACAACATTGCTCAAAATAGAGCTAACTTATCCAAATTTTTTGAGTTGCATTCTAGATGCTTTTCAAAGCAACCCAGAAAGTTTCAACTATTCAGCTCTATTGACAGTTGAGTTATAGCGCTTCAAAGATAGCAGAGTCGCAGACGATTATACACTCTCGCCGTCTGCACTCTCTTGTCTCTCGCCGTCCACTTCAAAGTAGTGGACGCGGAGGCAGCTAGAGTGTCTCGTTGACTTCGCTCTACCGATTCAAGTTTCAAAGAGCAATAACTTGCCTCCCAAGAAATCCAAGAGATTGAAATTTTGAAGGATCTTCAAAAAAGTAGCCAGAAATCAGCTGAGCAAGTTTGAAAGCTCTAGCTCTACTTTGAGCAAAGTTACGACGGTTTGAAGTTAAAGACAAGTGACAAGAGAGTGCAGACGACGAGAGTGATCGTCTGCGTCTCTGCTAACTATAAAGCACTGTAACTCAGCGGTCAATTGAGCGCGTTGAATTCTGAGCCGAGAGACTGGAGCAATAAGGGAGGGCGCAGAGAGCTAGAGTGTCTCGTTGTCTGCGCGCTCCTCACTTCCTACACTACCTTGTCCTGAATTTCAAAGCTCTATATCTCGGCTCCCAGTGATCCTAGAAACTTCGTTCTTGCACAAAAATGTCAAGGTTTTTATCTACTCTCTTTCTCTCTCTCTCTCTTTCTCCTCCTGAACTAGCTCCATTTTGAACAGAGTTATCATTTGATAAGTTTCACAGATTAGTGACTGTGGAGAGTGAGGAGGCCACAGATGATTAGAGTGTTTGATTGTCTGCGCTCTCCTTGTTAAAAGAACCAGCTTACTGGAAAAAAAGTGGCTTTTATTATACCGGAAAAGTTCGACTAGTTAACCTTTACTATGAAAGGAGTTATGGCTGTTTGAAAACCGAGAGAAAGGGCTCCGAACCATTTTGCAACCAGTCGTTTTGCAACTACGACAATCCGCAACCACGTCATTTCGCAACCACAAAATTTCGCAACGAATCATTTCGCCACCGCGACAATCCGCAACCACGACAATTTCGAAATGTCTTGGTTGTGAATGGTCGCGGTAGCGAAATTGACAAGAGTTGCGAAATGTCCCGGAGCCAGAGAAATAGTGTGGAACTGATGAGAGTGCAGACCGCGAGAGTGTCTCGTCGTAAACTGAAACCTCCCATTTCCAGCTCTCCCGTACCTTCCACCGCTACGCTCGTACCGCCCGTTTCAACCGATTCCGTCGGTACCCAATGGAGAAGAAGATCGGAAAACTCGCGCAATCCGTCCACGACGACTTTGGGTTCCTCCTGGGACCAGCCGGTATTCAACACTGTATTCAAGAGGATCTAGATTTTTGCGAGAATTTTCTCCGCGAAAACTTCCCCAATCATACTGTGAAAATGCCACAAAACGTCGTCTGTGTCTGGATTCCACGGGATGGGTTCGAGTGTGGAAAGAAGCTTCAGGAGTTCAACCCGACTGAAGGAAAGTTGGAGGGCAGCTTTTTGACCTACCAGATGACCACCGAGAGGGCTATTGTAAGCGTATTCTAGAAAATGAGAGCCAATTTTTTTTTACTTTCAGGTCACCTACTACAACCTTCCCGACCGTCGTCGCTTCGTCGCTGGACTCTGCATCTACCCACGTCTCCAGAAGTACGAAGATGGTCTTTTCCGTGGACTCCCAATCGAGGAGGAGCCTTGTCAACATGCTCTTGAGAAAGGATACGATTATGTTCCACCGAAGCCGAAGAAGGTCACCAAACGACGAGCCGAAAGAATCCGATTGGTCATCAATGCTGCCCGGGACGCCGGGATTCTCATGCCACACGAAACTTTGGGTGGAGTGTCGGCGAAGATCTATGAGAATCCGAGCCCACCGGCGTATACGGCTTTATTGATGGATGCGGAGGAGATGGCGAAGGAATAGGTAGGGCTTGGGAGCTTTCCTGAAGGCTTGAAGTTGAAGGCGAGAGAGGAGAGAGCGCAGACAGTGAGAGTGTCTAACTCTCCTTGTCTCCTCGACCTTTAAAGCGATACAACTCAGCTGTCAATTGAGCCATAGCGCTGAAATTTTCAGGGATGACCTACAAAGTAGTCAGAATTCAGCTGAGGAAATTTGAAAGCTCTAGCTCTATTTTGCGCATAGTTATGAAAGTTCGAAGTTGAATGCGAGAGAGGACACAGTGCAGACGGCGAGAGGGTCTAACTGTCTGCGTCTCATCGACCTTTAAAACGCTACAACTGAGCTGTCAATTGAGCAATCGCTCTGAAATTTTCGAGGATGACCTGAAAAGCATTCAGAATGTAGCTGACCAAGTTTGGAAGCTCAAGCTCTATTTTCAGCATAGTTATGACAATTTGGAATTGAAGACAAGAGATAATAGAGCACATACAGTGAGAGTGGCTAACTTTCTGCGTCTCCTCAATCTTTAAAGCGCTACAACTCAGCTGTCAATTGAGCTATAGCGCTGAAATTTTTAGTCGTGGCCTAAAAAGTATTCAGAATTTAGCTGAGCAAGTTTGGAAGCTCTAGCTCCACTTTGGGCATAGTTATGACGGTTTGACGTTGAAGACGAGAAAGAAGAGAGTTCAGAGGGCGAGAGGGTCTAGCCGTCTGCGTCGCTGCTAACTTTGGAACGCAATAACTCAGCTGTCAGTAAAGCTATAACGATAAAATTCTCAGAAATTATTTTAAAAGCATTCAGAATGTAACTCACAAAATTTGAAAGACCTAGCTTCATTTCGAGGAGAGTTGTGATGCGTTGAATATTGGCGCGAGAGACAATGAAGATGAAGGAGAGCGCAGACAACTAGAGTGCCTCGTTGTCTGCGCCCTCCTCCTTTCCCACAATCTCTTTGTCTGAACTTCAAAGTGCAATATCTCGGCTCCCAGTAATCCTAGAGACCTCGTTCTTTTACAAAAATTTCAATTTTACGTATCTCAACCCTTACACAATCAGGCATCTCATTCTCATTTTTCAGACACCCCCAATCCCGACAAGCAAGCTCCCCGATGCTCAAATATCTGTGATACATTGTACATATCATCAGAAAAACCCCCAAAAAAAAGCACAACAAAAAAAATGAATACAAAAAATATACCAAAAAATTTCTCTTCTCATCCATGTACATAAATATCTCCTAAATTTTCAGAAAAAAATTTTGCATTTTCTTCTTTCCTATCACCCCAAGCATATCAGTCTCAAGCCAAAAAATTTGCATTTATCTTTTCTCTCTTTCATTTTTCTTTACTCTCTCTTTTGATCTCCCAATCCCCCCCCCCCCCCCAAAAAAAAGTTGTACATATCCCCAGAACCATATCCATGATTCTATTGTATATATCCCTATACCTATACCCCCCCCCCCAAAAAAAAACCCAAAAAAAATTTAAAAATTAAAATCAACAGTATTACCATCACCATCGAGATCAACAGCAACAACATCCACAACATCTGACAGAATCACCGAGGACATCATTCAAATTTCTATCTATAATCACCCTTTTTGTATATTTACTCCCTTCATCCATAGACTGTAGAATAAAAAGTAGAAGTAGAAAAACGTCTTTGTTGGTTTTTTAGATTTTCAGGTTTTCGGGAAGTCGGAAATTGAAAGGATTCGAATTTCCGTCGAAATTAGGGAACGCATCTAACGAATGTCGGACGATAATTGGCTGAAAAAATCAGAGAAAATTCGCACCCCGCTTTCCCGTTCTAAATTTGAAACTCTTGGATTTTCGAATTCCACAGTCAGATACTTAAAAGTTTTCTGAGGCCTAGAGTTCTTAGACTCCTGGATTTTCGAATATCCGAGAATTCGTGATGAAATTGACTTGCGGACAATAAAGTGGTATCGGTCGATGAATGGGAAGAGTTTTAGACAAAGAATGCGGCATGCGCGAAACTGGGGGTGTGACCAAGGACAATAGAAGACTAATGGTTTTATGACCTTGCAAGTCAAATTAAAATTTTCCTTGTGCAATTTTTTCGAATTGACAATATTGGCAAAAGGCATAAGGCAAAAGGCAAGGGTCGGTACTGTATTACTGAAACTGATCAAGAAGCAGTTCCAGATGTCATTAAGACATCAGAGAGTTGCATATTGCCGGGTCCCCTTTCGAGGACCCTTTTTCCAAAAATTAGACGTACGGGGAGATAGAAGGCGCGCTTCTCTTCCATACAGCTCTTTCACTGGATCACCCGGTTCCACCCGGTTCGACCAGCTTTTAGCATGTAAGGGTTTGCTCCTTCCGTACGGTAGTGATTGGGCCGTCTAGCGGACGCCTCTTATGGAAAAGCAGCGGCCGACACCTCACGGGTTCCGCCGTCCACTATGTTTTGCGTGTGAGGGGGGCGGGGTTTAGGAAAATGGAAAGATTTGAAGGTTTTTGACGGATTTTGGTGGTTCGAAGTGGTTTTCGGGATTGAAAATCATGAGAAATCGTGTTTGCTTTCAGAGGAAGGTGAAAATTTATTTTCAAAACATCAAAATAAGGGTAAAACTCATCGAATCTCTGACTAGGAAGGTGAGGTTGCATGTTTTAGTACTCCCTTCATCCATAGACTGTAGAATAAAAAGTAGAAGTAGAAAGAATCGGTTTTTTTTCAATATTCAGGTTTTCAGGAAAATAAGAAACTGAAAGGATTTGAATTGCTGTCAAAACTAGGCAATGAATTTCAAGAATGTCGGACGATAATTAATTGAGAAAGTCAAAGAAAATTTGCACCCCGCTATCCCATTCGAAATTCTGGTGGATTCTGATACAACTGACGTCGATTTCACTATCACGACATTTCGCAACCAAGACGTTTCGAAACTAGAGATTTCGTAACCAAGACATTTCGTAACTTAAAATTTTTCTGAGTCCTTGAGATTCCTGGGCTTGCGGACAACAAAAATGGTATCGGTCGATGTATGTGAAGAGTTTAGACAAAGAATGCGGCATGGGCGAAAAGAGGAGGGGGGGGTGTGGCCAAGGACAATGGAAGACTAATGGTTTTATGACCTTTACCACCTGCACCCTTTGTGCCAAGTGTGAAACAATACACGCCTCTATTAGGCCACGCCCCTTGTGTTCTCCTGGGAAAATGAGTGTCACAAAGTCAATACACTTCCATTGTATTCGGTCTCGTTCTTTTCCCACGATCCTCCCATCCTTTGTCTAAAACTCTTCACATTCAAACTACAACACCTGTTTATTGTTCTCAAAATCAATATCTTCCCCACCTTCCAAATTATCATCATCCCCAGTCATTCTTCATTTTTTCACTCGTCCAGTTTGGTGACTTCTTTTCTCCTCCTCATTTTCTCAATATTGGGTCTCTTAGTTTTATTGAATTTTCGAGTTTCCGGGTTTAGTAGGAAAGTTCTATTTTGTACCTGGTTCCCCTCCCGCGGATCCGGAAGAGCACATCGCTTTGAATTTGAAAGAACATTCCGAAATTCCTGAAAATTTGAGAATTCTAGTGAAAATAGAAAATTCCGCGTAATCTCAAAACTACAGTATGATCTTTAGAAAAGCGCTCAAAATCACATGAATGCTCGAATTTGACGGTTTAGTAGGATTGTTCTCATTTAGTACCTGGTTCCCCTCCCGCGGATCCGGAAGAGCCACCGGCTGATGAATTCAAAAGAACTTTCCGAAATACCTGAAAATTTGAAAATTCTAGAGAAAACGGAGAATTCCGCGTAATCTCCAAACTACAGTATGACTTTTAGAAAAGCGCTCAAAATCACATGAATGCTCGAATTTGACGGTTTAGTAGGATTGTTCATATTTTGTACCTGGTTCCCCTCCCGCGGATCCGGAAGAGCCACCGGCTGATGAATTCAAAAGAACTTTCCGAAATACCTGAAAATTTGAAAATTCTAGAGAAAACGGAGAATTCCGCGTAATCTCCAAACTACAGTATGACTTTTAGAAAAGCGCTCAAAATCACATGAATGCTCGAATTTGACGGTTTAGTAGGATTGTTCATATTTTGTACCTGGTTCCCCTCCCGCGGATCCGGAAGAGCCACCGGCTGATGAATTCAAAAGAACTTTCCGAAATACCTGAAAATTTGAAAATTCTAGAGAAAACGGAGAATTCCGCGTAATCTCCAAACTACAGTATGACTTTTAGAAAAGCGCTCAAAATCACATGAATGCTCGAATTTGACGGTTTTTTAGGATTGTTCATATTTTGCACCTGGTTCCCCTCCCGCGGATCCGGAAGAGCCACCGGCTGATGAATTCAAAAGAACTTTCCGAAATACCTGAAAATTTGAAAATTCTAGAGAAAACGGAGAATTCCGCGTAATCTCCAAACTACAGTATGACTTTTAGAAAAGCGCTCAAAATCACATGAATGCTCGAATTTGACGGTTTTTTAGGATTGTTCTCATTTAGTACCTGGTTCCCCTCCCGCGGATCCGGAAGAGCCACCGGCTGTTGAATTCAAAAGAACTATCCGAAATTCCTGAAAATTTGAAAATTCTAGAGAAAATAGAGAATTCCGCGTATTCTCCAAACTACAGTATGATCTTTAGAAAAGGACACAAAATCACATGAATGCTCGAATTTGACGGTTTAGTAGGAGTGTTCTATTTTCCAGAATCTTCCAAATGTCAAAATGTCTGGCTGATGCCAGTGGCTTCTGTTTTCTAGTGTCTCATACACCTTAAAAAATACAGTCAAACAAAATTCAACATTTTATTCACATCAGAAAACCAAAAATTCCATTTTCAACATCATCAAATCCTCATATTCTGCGTCGGCAGCACAAAAACCAAACAAACAAAATGAATCGGAGGCGAAAACTTAGAAGAATGGAGGTTGGTGAAGGGAAAAGAGGGCGTTTTATGTTGAGGGCTATAATCGAATTATACAGTTTCCCAGGGTTAACTTTTTTATAAATTTGACTTATTTGAGAATTTGGAAAAAAGGAAAGAAAAATGTGTTATATGGTGGGAAACTTTCAAATTTCCGAAAGGATGATTCTTTGGAGTTCGAGGCCGAAATTTTTTTTCAAAAAATAAACCCCAACCCTGGACATGTGGCTTCGGGACATTTCGCAACTACTACATTTCGCAACTCACATCGATTTCGCAACCACTACACTTCTTAACCAAGACATTTCATAACTGGACGTTTTGCGACCAGTCGTTTCGCAACCCTATAAACTTGTCCACTTTACGTTCAATAAGGTTGTATGGGATTGAGGATATTGTGAACTATTCCAGGTTGTAGTCTACATTTGAAAAGTTGTGAATTTTCTTCAAAAATCCTGGATTTCGCGGTTTTGAAATGACGTCGTTGCGAAATGCCGAGGTGGGGAAATGACTGGCAGCGAAATTTCGTAGTTGCAAAAATAACGTTAGTTGCGAAACGACTGGTTACGAAATGTCTCGGAGCCCAATTCTCAACCAAGACATTTCGAAACTGGACATTTCGCAACTTTATAAACGTGGAGACTACAAACGATTCTATCTTCAACACCTGAAATAGTTTGACTTTGTGGTTTCGAAACGTCGTGGTTGCCAATTGTCCTAGTTGCGAAATGACGGGAGTTGCGAAACGACTGGTTGCGAAATGTCTCGGAGCCCGATTTTCATCCAAGAAATTTCGAAACCGGACGTTTCGAAACTTTATAAACTTTGAGGGTACTACAAACTATTCTATAGGTTATCTTCTATACCAGAAAAAGTTCGGTTTCGTAGTTTCGAGATGACGTGGTTGCCAATTGACCCAGTTGCGAAATGTCCAAGTTGCGAAAGGACCGGTTTCAAACTGTCCCGGAGTCGAAAAAGTGCTCTTTACTGATGAGGAGGGAGAATCTGGAGCCCGTCAGACGAGGATTCTGCTGTTCAAATGGTGTAGATGGCTAGGAATCTGAAATTCTGAGAAGAAGAAAAAAAGACGAATTCAATACTCAGTTTTCATTCATTTAACAACAGTGGTACAGTAACAATAACAATAAGAATGCACAATTTTTGAGGAGTGAAGATTTTTTTTCAAAGGAGCAGTTTAAGAGTAAAAATGAGTAATCATGATTAAAAAGATGATTAGGTGTTTTTTTTTTTGAAAAATTGAAATTTTTAAAAAATTGAAGTTATTCCTGCTCCGGCTCCGCCCACTTTCCGCACTTCTCGTCGTATTCCTTGACCAATTTCTCGATTTTCTCGCTAATTTCTCTGACTTCTCTCGCCTCTTCCTCCATATTCGCCTCGATTGCATCGAGCACTTTCAGAAGTTCGTAGTCGTCGAGATTCTCGAATTCCTCTTCTGGAGTTTCGAGCCATTCCTGGAAGAAGAAAATTTGAAAATTTTGAATTTTTTGAAAATTGAAAAAAAAATTTTTTTGTTCTGCTTTCAAAATAAGTTGTAAAATTCATAAATTTTGAAAAAAAATTTTTTGAAAATTTTTCGAAAAAAAATTTTTTTTGAAAATTTTTCCGCTTCCTCTAACTCACTTTAAGAGTTTTCTCAGGAATCTCTTCGACTTCTGAATCCCCCTTCGACGTCTTCTGAATCTCCGAATCCTCATCTGACTTTTTCATTCTCTTCGCAGCTGGCTCCAGATTCTCGTCATCGGAGAAAATCTCCAATTTCTTTTTGGATTTTTGGCTGACGTCGGTCATTTTTCTGAAAACTTTTTTTGCAAAAAAAATTTTTCTTTATCTTGAAATACGTAAAAAATGTGTGTAGATTCCAAAAATCATGATGAAAAAGCTCGAAAATTGCTCTAAAACTCCGAAAAAGGGGTCCGAAATCGGAAGCTCCGCCCACTTTTTTGGCTCATTTTGGAGCAAATTTTTTGGATTTTAAAGCATATTTTCGAGGTTTTAGAGCGAATTTCGGGATTTTTTATTGTGATTTAAGGAGCCAGGACACATTTTTACATATGAAACTGTCAAAATTCGAAAATTCAGGAATTCTGAATCCTGACGTCTTCTGATTTCTGGACACTTGGATTCAAAATTTTTTCGGATTTTCAGTTTTTGACGATTTCCTATACAAAATTGTGTGTAGATTCTGAAAATCATAATGAAAATCCTTGAAAATCGCTTTAAAACCCCGAAAATGAGCTTCGAAATGCTCCAAAAGGGGGAGGAGTCAGCGGAAGCTCGTTTTCGAAGTTTTAGAGCATTTTTTGAGTGTTTTCAGCATGATTTTCGGAATCTACGCTCATTTTTGTATAGAAAATCGTCAAAATCTGAAAATTCCAAAAATTCAGAATCCAGAATCCAGAATCCAGAAGACGTCAGAATTCAAATTTCCTGATTTTTCGAATTTCGGCGTTTTTTTTGGTGAAAATATTAAAAAAAAAACATCTTCTGAAAAGCATATTGAGAATGCTTGAAATATGCTGTGACACCCAGAAAATGTGCTCTAGAACAAATCAAAAAGTGGGCGGAGCTTAAGATTTCGGACCCCTTTTTCGGGGTTTTAGGGTAGTTTTTCAGGATTTTTATTATGATTTTTGAAATCTACATACATTTTTACACAGTTTGAAGCAGAAAAACTCTAGAAAAAAGAAATTTTTTTGGCAAAAAACCATGAAAAAATTTCAAAAATTCAACATTTTTCAGTGAACAAGAACAAGTTTATAAATAACAAGGTTTCAACAAAGAAAAAATGGGGAACACAAAAAAAAAATAATGACAAATTATTAATTTTTCGGGAGAAGTGGTCCTGATGCAGCCATCACGTCCGATGGGTATGGAATGTAGTACGGGAGATATGGCTGAAAAATGAAGAAGAAAATTATGAAAATACGCTCTATTGGACACTGCTGAAAATGGCGGGAAAATGTGATCTACCGATGGAAATTCGCTCTATTGGACGCTAGGAGGTCAAAATGATGCAAATTTGCTCTATTTAGACTCTATGATGCTGCAAACGCGCTCCAGTGCACTCTGGGAATTTCGAATGATGCAAACTCGCTCTACTGGACTAAATAGGCTCAATTTGAAGCAAATTCGCTCTATTGGACTCTGGACGCTGCAAATTCGCTCCAACGCACTCTATTTCTCTGCTTCTCCGCGTCTCTCTTCTTCTGACGCTTCTTCAAAATCTTCGAATGTTCCTTGATAAAACTCTTTGTCTCCCTCAATTCCTCATCGATTTCTTCGATTTTCGCCTCCAAAATCTCCTCCTCAACATCGCATTCCAACATTCGAAGCAATTTTCCACGAGAATTCGACTCGGCTTTTTCGATTTCCTTGGCGAGACACTCGACACGACGATACTCGGATTTTAGCGATTTGATGGTGAGAGTGGTCATTTTTGACATCACTTCGAAGGCTGGAAAATTGAAAATGCGCTCTATTGAGAATGTGCGAATTCGCTCTACCGGCATCCTTGTCCATATCGCCGACGACTTTCTTGAAATCCGCAATACTCAACTCTTGCGAGATCAACTTTGGAAGCAAGATTTTCGCGGTGATTTTTCGGCGTTTCAGCTGAATTTCCAGCTTTCGAGGACCCCCTTTTCCTTCCTCTGGATCGAATACTCCGTAATCATAGACGTTTCTGAATTTCTCCTCATCTGAATCCGGCTCGGATTCCGATTCCGACACTGGATTTTCGTTGTCCCAGGCGATGGCTTTTTGTATTATTTGATGAAGAGAATTAGACATTCTGCAACAAAATTTCTTTGAAAACTAGAAATTTGTCCGGGGAAATTCGCGAAAAATGACCCAAACAAGCTTGCGCGTAGAATATTGGGTTTCGAGGTCCGCAACTGTACGTCGTACGCAAACACCGCGCGTCGGCGGTTTTTCAAATTTTTTAGACTTGAACAATTTTTTCATTAAAAAGCGCATTTTTCAGGAGAATTTCAAGAGAATTGCACTGAAAACCATGAAAATTTAGTGAAAAAAAAGGATTTTGGAACATAAAGCCATTGGAATTACAAAAAAAATACAAAAAAATCAACATTATTCATTCATTAAACGAGGTAAAAATATGAAAATTTGAATTGAAAAAAACAGACATGAAAATTTTAATATGGTCTTGGACGAGTTGGTGGATATTTGGAAGTTTTCTGGTCGTTTCCTTGATTTTGGACTCCAAAATGGAAGACTTGTTGAACGCGACGATAGTTGTGTTGCGACTGGAAATTCTTTGAATCGTTTCGAAAATTTGAACTTCCCGCGCTCACTTGGGACGATTGAGGAGCTGCTGAGGTCTCTGGCACTGGCTCTGGCTGAAATTTGAATTTTTTAATTTTCCAAAAATTTCAAATTCCGGTTTACCTTGGCCTGCACACGCATCAATGGAAATTGCGGCTGACTGCTGTTCTGCAATTCAAATCCGTTAGAATTCGCACTGGAGCGCATTTTCTGAGCCATCAGCGATGGAGCGCGCTTGCTTACAAATTGGCCGCGTTGTACCATGCGATGCGGTGCCATTTGCAAACGAATCGGGCGGCACGGATTGAATTTCGAATTTTCGGCACTTCCAGCGATTTCCGCAACTTTTCGTTCAATTTGGTCGAATTTTTGATTGAAACTTTTCAACTGGTGATTTTGCGATGATATGACTTGTTGAGCGTGCTCCAGTTTTCGCTCCATTTCCTGTATTTTCTGCTCATTCTGTCGATTTTGAGCCTCAGAAGCGGTTAGACGAGTGTGAAGTTGCGAGAAGAAGTCTAAAAAACATTTTTTGGGAGTTTTCTCAAATTTTCCAATTTTACCTTGTCCAGAGGTGAAAAGGCTGTCTTGAGTGGTTTCTGTTGTTTCTTGTGGTTCTTGTTTAATTATTTTATCCATTTTTGAGCGGTTTAGTTGGAAAAATTGCTTATTTTCATGGGAAAATCCTGAAAAAATGGGTCTGAAATTCGAAAATTGCCTCCTTCCGTGTTTGCAGACAATGCATTGTACCATACGACAAATTGCGTACTTTCTAGAATTTTGAATTTTTTGGCATAATTTTGGGGATAATAAGCGATTTCTAGTCGATTAGGATGGCCAAATTAATAAATTTAGATAAAAAATTCTTTAGGTTCTTGTAAAAATGCGAAAAAACGCTTCGAAATTCGAATTTTCCCCTTCTCCGTGTTTGCAGACAATGCATTTTACCTTACGACAAATTGCGTACTTTTTTGAATTTTGAATTTTTTGACAAGATTTTTCTCTCAAGTTTTAGAGCAAATTTTGGAGTTTTTAACCAGGAAAAACTTACTAAAACAAACTCGAAAAAATTGATATATCGTTTGCCGCAAAATTCAAATGCTCTCCAATCCGAATTTCCCCTCAAAATGCTAATTTTTTCCAGAGATGAGTCATCTCGGAAAACGCCATCTCCCGGATTCGGAAGAAGAAACAAATTCAGAAGGCTACCGCGACAAAATCATCATAAAACTACTCGATCGCGTCGAAGCATTGGAAGAAAAAATCCCCCGTATGGAATTCGAGCACCACAACAAAATGCGGACCATCGAAAGCGAGATGGGCGGGAAATTCGAAAAACTCGAAAACGAGTACAAAGAGAAAATGGAGGCGATCGCGGAGAAGGCAGAAGTGGAGACGATTCGCATGATTCAACGCTACAAACGCGCTCTAGCGGACAATTGTCATTTTTTGAAAATGTCGGCGGATGTGATCGACAAACAGGCGGATATGTTGGGCGTGTTGAAGAAGGATGGGAATACGATGGTAGATCAACGGGCGGTGTGGAGTTTGGATGGGACGACGAGAGAGTTGACGAATGAGTTGAGAGGATACTGTAGTAATGGATACGGTATAGCAGGAGGGGAAAAGAGAATGGTAAGGGTTTGTGAGGTTTTGAAAATTCCGATCTAAAAATGTTTGTAGATTTCGAAAATCATAATGAAAATGCTAAAAAATCGCTATAAAGCCCCGAAAAATGGCTCTGAAATGAGCAAAATCGCAGAAGTTGTATCCGACAACTTCTGCGATTTTTGCTCATTTCGGAGCCGATTTTCAGAAATTTAGAGCAATTTCAGAGCATTTTCATCATGATTTTCGAAATCTACACACATTTTTACCTAGAAAACTGTCAAAATTTGAAAATTCAGAAATTCTGAATTTTGACGTCTTCTGGATTCTGGATTCTGATTTTTTTTTTTGGATTTTCAGATTCTATCGATTTTCTATACAAAAATGTGTGTAGATTTCAAAAATCACAATGAAAATGCTCGAAAATTACTCTAAAACCTCGAAAATGAGCTCCGAAAATAAGCAAAAATTAGGCTCCGCCCATTTTTAGGGGTCCGATTCTCGAGTCCTTCGGGGGTTTTGGAGCGGTTTTTGAGCATCTTCATTATGATTTTTGGAATCTCCATACATTTTTGTATAGAAAATCGTCAGAATCTGAAAAATTGAAAAATTCAGAATCCAGAATCCAAAAACCAGAAGACGTCAGAATTCCGAATTTTTGAATTTTCAAACTTTGAGAGTTTTCTATGTAAAAATGAATGTAGAATCCAAAAATCATAACGAAAATGATGCTCAAAAATTGCTCTAAAACCATGAAAATTAGCAAAAAATTGAACGATTTTGAAAATCGGACCCCCCTTAAAGTGGGCGGAGCCTAAATTCTATAGGCTCCGCCCACTTTTTGGGTTGATTTTCATAATTATTGAGCTATTCTTCAACTTGCAATCAAGAAAATTGAACCAAAAATCACAATTATCGGACCCCCTAAAGTGGGCGGAGCCTAATTCTCATAAGCCCCGCCCACTTTTAGGGGTCCGTTTTTGCTGTCATTTGACTTATTTTTCATGCTTCGGAGCTCATTTTCTGAATTTTTGGAGTCTTTATCTATTTTTTTCTTTTTCAGCCCCCACTACCAACACCCCAAATGGGCCAACAACAGCCCTACGTCCCACCACCATGGCCACCAGGAGCCCTCAGCAACTTCGCTCCACCGCACTGGCATCACAACAACAACAATCTACAGTACTATTTGGCTCCGCCCCCACCACCCCCACCACCACCGTCGGCTCCTTTGATGTCATTGGAACTGTCTCCACCGCCACCTCCACCTCCAGAAGAAGAAGAAGACGAAATTCCGATTCCACCGAATTATCATTGATTTTTTTGAATTTCCCGCCTGTTTTTTCAAAATCTGAAAAAAATTTGAATTTTCATTTTTTTTTGCTCGATTTTTTTCCTTGTTTTCTAGAGAGAAAATTTTTGAATTTGCCTCCAAATCTGTCTGATTTTTCACTGTCAAAAAAAGTGTTATTTTTTCTGATTTTTTTGCTTCATATTCGATTTTCAAAACTCGAATTTTTTTATATTTTTCTAGCCATTTTTTATGGGCTAATCTATACATTTTTGCAGATTAAAAAACAAGAAAATCATGGGCAACAAGTGTTTTTCGGGGCAAAAAGAGGAGCTAAACTGGTGTGATATGCCACCAGAGATCAAGTTGGAATGCATCAAAAAATGTGATGTTAAGGAGAGGTAAATAGATGGAAAAATTGGAGAAAATTTGGTTGAAAATGATTGGAAATAGGAGAAAAATGGTGCAAAAAATTTTTTGAAAATTTTTGAAAAAATTGAAATTTGACCTAGCAATTTCTAGCTATAAAATACGCACAAAAATGTGTAGATTCTGAAAATTGCAATGAAAATGCTCGAAAATTGCTCTAAAACAGCGAAAAAGGGGTCCGAAATCGGAAGCTCCGCCCACTTTTTTGGCTCATTTTAGAGCACATTTTCTGGATGTTACGGCAAATTTTGAGCATTTTCGTTGTGCAAAAATGTATGAAGATCCCAAAAATTATAACGAAAATTCTCGAAAATCGCTCTAAAATCCCTTGAAGTATTCGAGAATCGGACCCCTAAAAGTGGGCGGAGCCTAATATTTGCTCATTTTCGGAGCTCAATTTTTGGGATTTTAGAGCGATTTTCAAGCATTCCCATTATGATTTTTGGAATCTACACACATTGTTACATAGAAAATCGAAAAAATCTGAAAATTTGAAAAATTCAGAATCCAGAATCCAGAAGACGTCAGAATTCAAAATTTTCGAACTTTCACATTTTCAAATTTTTTTGCTTCTAGATATGTGAAAATGTGTGCTGATTCCAAATATCGCAATTAAAAAGCCCAAAATTCGCTCTAAAACCTCGAAAAGTCTGCTTTGAAGAGACAAAAGAGGCTACCCCCAAAAGTGGGCGGAGCCTAATATTTGCTCATTTCAAAGCCCATTTTTCCAATTTTAGAGCATTTTTCGAGCATTTTCATTGTGATTTTCGGAATCTACACATCCTTTTTTACCTATTTATCAAATTTTTTTTCAAGACGAAAAAATCGAATTTCCCGATTTTTGGCCAAAAAAATAGGTTAATTTTCGCTTTTTTCCAGCCAAAAAGAGCCCCCTGGCGTCAAATCTGATGCCAGGTCCGCAGACGCAAAAATGCATACTCTTTATTATTTCAGACTCTTGCTCCGTGCCTCCTCTCGCACCGAACATGCTCTCGTGGACTCGTCGAAATCCGAAATTCCACTTCTCCGTGTCTCCTACGGCACCGTACAATCCATCATTTCCACCGGACCAAATATCAATGAATTGACCGATTTGACATTCAAATCCGACAGTAACCACCCGTCTCCGTGTCTCGAACATCTTCTGAAGACGTCGTCCGAAATCGGCATTTTTCAACTTTTGGCCACTTCTTGGACCAGTTTAACCCGCACTTTTGTGGATAGGAATTTCAAAATTCGCGCGCAAATTTTCATGCATGATTCGGCTTGTCGGAGGGACTTGATGTTCTTTTTGCGAGCGTTGGATGAGACGAAAATTCAATGGATTCAGATGAACGGCGAGGAGGAAGAGGAGGTGCCATTCGATGAGATTATTCAGATTCCCAATGTGAGGATGGGAGAAATTTAGGACGAAAAAATGATGTAGAATCCTAAAATCATAGTAAAAATGCTCAAAAATTGCTCTAAAACCTCGAAAAAGGGGTCCGAAATCATAAGCTCCGCCCACTTTTCTGGCACATTATAGAGCACATTTTTTGGATTTTAGAGCATATTTTAAGAATTTTCGTGGTGCAAAAATGTATGGAGATTCCAAAAATCATCACAAAAATGCTCAAAAATTGCTCTAAAACCCCCCGAAGGATTCGAAAATCGGACCCCTAAAAGTGGGCGGAGCCTAATATTTGCTCATTTTCGGAGCTCATTTTTGGGATTTCAAAGCAATTTTTTAGCGTTTTCTTTACGATTTTCGAAATCTACACACATTTTTATATAGGAAATCGTCAGAATCTGAAAATCCGAAAAATTTAGAATCCAGAATCCAGAAGACGTCAGAATTCTGAATTCCTGAATCTTCGCATTTTGGCCTTTTTTGTGTTTTCCATACAAAAATGTGTGTAGATTCCAAAAATCACAACGAAAATGCTCAAAAATTGCTCTAAAACCATGAAAATTAGCAAAAAAATTGAACGATTTTGAAAATCGGACCCCCAAAAGTGGGCGGAGCCTAATTTCTATAGGCTCCGCCCACTTTTAGGGTTGATTTTCTTGATTATTGTGCTATTCTTCAACTTGAAATCGAGAAGACTGAACCAAAAATCACAATTATCGGACCCCCAAAAGTGGGCGGAGCCTAATTTTCATAAGCCACGCCCACTTTTAGGGGTCCGATTTTTTTGATTTTTGACTTATTTTTCATGTTTCGGAGCTCATTTTCAGTATTTTAGAGCGATTTTTGAGCATTTTTAGTATGATTTTTGGACTCTTTACCCATTTTTACGTCTTTTTCAGCCATTCCAATTTTTTCTAATTTTCCAGGTAATCAACTGTCTCTTCTGGCAAATCTCCAACTATCACGGAACGGACGCCGCTGTCAAAGTTGCTCAGGTACATAATATGTAGAAAGAGCGCTCCACTGAGAATGGGCGGAGCTTAAAATTTCTGACAAAATTCAAAAGATGCGCCATGTTTTGGCGATTCTAACAAGCCTAAATTTGTCCGAAATTTTCAAAATTTTTGATCTAAAAAAATTAAATTTCCTAAAAATTCCAGATCTGGATTGACACAGACGCGGAGATTGGCAAAGTTTTCCAAGTGTTGGCATTGGAATACGGTACTTTGGAGGATTTTATCATCGAGTTCGAGGATCGTCTTGTGTAGGTTTTGTTTTTGAGGAACGGACGTTCCAAAACCGGACATTTCGAAACCAACTTGTAGTAGTTTCGGAGCGTCTTAGTTTCGAAGTGTCTCGGTTTCGGAACGTCCCGGAGACAGCGAATCGACTCCAGGAAGTTTCAGAACCAGAAGTTCCATGACCGGACTATTCAAAACCAGAAAATTCAAATCTGGACATTTCGAAACTGGCCTACCATAGTTTCGAAATTTCTCGTGTTTGAAATTTCTTGGTTTCGAAACGTCCTGGAATCATCCAATCGGCTCAGGGGCGTTTCAAAACTAAGGTACCCAGATTTTGAAACGTCCGGTTTTGAAACATCCCGGGGCCGATTGGATGATTCCTGGACGTTTCAAAACCGGACGATTGAAAAGTGCAGACATTTCGAAACTGGCCTACCTTAGTTTTGAAACGTCTGGGTTACGAGTTGTCTCAGTTTTGAAACGTCCCAGAGTCATTTTCCATCGGCTCTAGGACGTTTCAGAACCTGAGACATTTCGTAACCGGGACACTTCGAAACCGACCAATTCTAGCTTGGGAACGACTGGTTTCGAATTGCCTCGGTTTTGAAACGTCTTAGTTTTGAGCTCTGCCGGTTTCGAAATGTCCCGGAGTCTTGTTATCGGCTCCGGGACGTTTCGAAACCGGTTTCGAAATGTCCCGGATCCCTAAAAACGACTGTAACCCCCCCCCCCCCAAAATCTCCCCTTTTTCTTTCAGATACAACTCGTTGAATCTCGTGAGAATCTTCACAGACGATCCCTCCAAACACATTATGCTCGAACTGGGACATCACGCGATGGAGGCGGAGCCCCTCATGGGCGGTCTCGTTTTCAAACGTCTTCAATTCTTCCGTCTTCTTCTCGTCTCATCTGAATCCGAGAATTCGAATAAGGAAGAATGGGCGAAGACGGTGCAATGGATGAGCTATCTGGATCCACACTTTGATTTCCCCGCCTATAAGAGAATCTGAAGAGGATTTCTGGATCTTTTTTACCCATTTTTACCCTACATTTTCCCCAAAAATTTCATTTTTGAAAACTCAAATTTTTCATTTTTTGCGGATCTATTTTTTACCTAAAAATTCCCAATTTTAAGCACACATTTTTTTATCCATTTTCCTGTCTTTTTTCCTCTTTATAACGATTTTCTCATTGTCTATTTTCCCCTCGTTTTTATCCATTTTTTCCGAGTCCTTGGGACCCAAAATTTGGATTTTCTGTCATGTTTTACCCATCATTTATTCACTTTCCACTGAGAATTTGAATTCCCGCCTCTGTCATTTCTTTTTTCAGTTTTTGTGAAAATTCTATAAATTTTGCAGAAATTGAAATTTTCTCCTTTTTTTTCAAAAAAATGTTGGATTTAAAATCGATTTTTTATCGAGAATTATCTGTGTTTTTCTTGAAATTTTTAAAAAAATTTTTTGATTTTCACTTGAAAATTTGGCTCCGGGACATTTCAAAACCGTACGTTTCGAAACCGGCCTACCCTAGTTTCGAAACGTCTGGTTTTGAAACGTCCGGCTTAGGAATGTCCGGAGTCATCCAATCGGCTTCGGGACGTTTCAAAACTGGACGTCTCCAAACCGGACATTCCAAAATCAGACGTTTCCAAACCAACCTATCTGAGTTTCAGAACAGCTGGTTTCGAAACGTCCGGTTTCGAAATGTCCCGGAGCCGAAAGTTTCAAATCTTGAGCTCTTATATTCCCTGTTTTCACGGTTTTGGAACGTCCGGAGTCATCCAATCGGTTTCGGGACGTTTCGAAACCGGAAGTTTCAAAACCGACTAAGGTTTGGACCGTCTGGTTTCGAAACGTCTTGGTTTCAAAACTACCAGTTTCGAAACGTCTCGGAGTCATTCAATCGGCTTCGGGACGTTTCGAAACCGGAACCAGCCTATCTTAGTTTTGAACCGTCTGGTTTCGAAATGTCCGGTTTTGAAACGTCCCGAAGCCGAAAATTCCCTATTTTCACTTATTTTCCTCCCAAATTTCCCCTCAATTTTTTCAGCCAAATGTCAACAATCGAACAAGTGCGAGAGCTGATCAAAAAAGTGGGCGGAGCGACGGGTCCCCCAGTGACAACCACATATTCCGTTTGGTCATCGAGAAACATTGGTGGATGTGTCCTCGATAAATGGTCGGCTCCAAGACTTCTAGGCCGTGTTGATGGCCGAATTCATATACGTGGAAGAGGCGGGAATTCTGGAGAGGATTCTGAATCCGCTTCGAACAAGAATCAGAAGACGTTGGAGTCTGGGAATTCTGGAGAGCCTGAAAAGCCTGAAAGCGCCGCGAAGAGAAATCAGATGACGTTGGGAGCTTCTGAAGACGTGATGAAGAAAAAACAGAAGACGTCGGAATTGGGGAGTTCTAGAATGTCTGAATCCGCGACGAAGCAAATTCAGAAGACGTTGGAATCTGGGAGTTCTGGAAATTCGGAATCCATGGCGAAGAGAAATCAGATGACGTCGGAGCATCAGAAGGAGAAGCAGAAGGAGAAGAATTTTGAGAAGTCTGAAAAATCTGAAAACGTGTCGGCGAAGAATCAGAAGACGTCGGGCGATTCTGAATCCGTGGCTAAGAAAAAGCAGAAGACGTCGGAACATCATAAGGAAAAGCAGAAGGAGAGAAATTCTGGAAATTCTAAAAATTCTGAATCCGTTCCAAATAAGAATCAGAAGTCGTCGGAGTTAGGAAATTCTGAAAAATCTGAAGGCGTGGCGAAAAGAAATCAGAAGACCTTGGGAACTTCTGAAGACGTGGCGACGAAAAAACAGAAGACGTCGGAGCATCAGAAGGAAAAGCAGAAGGAGAAAAATTGTGGGAATTCTGGAAAGTTTGAAGACGTGCTGGAGAGAATTCAGAAGACGTTGGGATATTCTGAAGACGTGACAAAGGAAAAACAGAAGACGTCGGAGTCTGGGAATTCTAAAAATTCTTCCGAAGACCTTACGAAGAAAAATCAGAAGACGTCGGAAATTCAGAAGGAAAAAGTGGTCCCCAAAGAAGCGGTTAGTCATCCTCAAAACTTGAAAAAACTCAAAAATCATTTTCCAGTGCCTCTTCTGCTCCTCCCCCCAACACATCTCCACCGAATGTGACGTCGTCTGGAATTCGAAAATGCGTCGAATGCATTGCAGTGCGAAGAAGATGTGCCTGAAGTGTCTTCAACCGAAGGATTCTGATCGCCACGTCATCTGCTGCCCGAATGAGAATCTGGAGTGTAGTTTGTGCTCGACGAGCAACCGAAAATACTTTCATCACTCGATTCTGTGCAATGTGTATTCGAGGGAGAGAGCCCGAGTTGAATAATTTGATGAATTTGAATTCTTGTTGTTGTTGTTAATAAAAACTGTTTTTTAAACCTATTCCTGATTCTCTAAAGCCTTCAGAATCCGCTCCTTGACATCTTCATTTGTCACGAATAAGACGTCCACTCGAAATAAATCCGCTCGGAATTCGTCCGTACGCCTTCTGTCGTTGTGAAACGACGTAGTTATGAAACGGCCTCGTTGTGAAACCGACGCAGTTGTAAAACGATGTAGCTGTGAAAAGATCTAGTTGTGAAACGGCGTAGTTGTGAAAGCACGTAGTTGTGAAACCGACATGAGTTTGCCTTGTTGTTTGATGTCGTATTTGCAAAATGACTGGTTGTGAAATTGACGTGGGTTTCAAAACGACTGGTCTCAAAACGGCAGAGTTGCGAAATGTCTGGTTGCAAAAATAAATCCGGCAGCCATCCGCCATTCGTTTGTCATCTGTCCATCCGAAATTCCTTCTTCTCAAATGAAGTGTTAAGCTCAACTCAGTATAATACTTTATAATATTAGCGATATTCCCCAAGGGGAAACGCGCTCCATCGCATATTTGGCTGAAATTTGATATGTCAGCTTTCCCGCCGTTTTGAGTCCTCGTGGACAATTCGACTGCTGCCTGAGTTGTCCACGAGGAGACCACGCACACACCAAAACATGTTTTGCTGCTCAAAGCGGCGGGCAAGCTAAAAATTCAAATTTTAGCCAAGTATGCGACGGAGCGCGGTCACCCTTGGGGAATATCGCTAATAGCAATGTTGAGCTGAAGTAGGACATTAATGTACAGTTTTATGTAAAAAAGAGAAACATTGGAATCGTGACATTACAAAAGCAATTAATCCAAATCATTACATTATTAAATTTACTGAATTTTCATTGTAAATTGAAAAAGTTCCACAGTTAAATCAGCAACTTTCCCGTCCTTCACTCGTGTTACGCTTCGCTTTTTCCAATAGTCCTTATCTTCCCTGTTACGGTAACTGAAAAAAAAATCACTTTCAAAAGTTTCCAAAACCATCTTAACTCACTTTGTAACTCCTTTTATTCTATCAATACCGAATAATACGAGCAGACCAAAGTACAAGCCTTTCACTCTCAGTACTTTCAAATTTTCAGGCATGTATTTCCAACCGATCACTATCATTTGGGATATTCTAACCCAATCTGCCATTTCTTTGTCAATTTTGATTTCAATTTCAGGGCTTTTGCAGTTCATCAGCAGATACACAGTAGAAGCCGTAAAGTTAAAAAGGTGCAATTTTGGAGGAGACAGTTTCAATCGACGGGTATCCAATCCCGACGTTCCATGAATCGAAAGCTCCACTTCCTCACTGTTTTTATACTTGAGATACTCAAATTCAGTTTTGTTCCGTAGACTTTTGAAATCGATCAAAACCGATTTCACCCCGTTGACGTAGTCCCAAATGTAACAACTATTGATATCAAAGTCTTCCAGTTGCTCATTGTTAAAGTTGTAAGATTTGAGACGGCAGATATCCATTAGGTGTTGGCTAAGATGCTCTAATGTTTTGAAATCCTGGTTATCCGTATCTGCTTTAGAGCACTCCTTTCGTCCTTTGATCTTGAAACATCTTCTTTCCTTGTTGGATTTAGAGTTTCTTCCCATTAGAACATTAATATTGTTAACTTTTCTGTGTGTCTGAGCTGGTCCCAATTCTGAATAGTGTTCTCCCGCAATAAACTGAAACACGATTTCATCATTCTTTTTGAATAGTTCAGCAATGTCTTCGGAACCATCAAGAAAACTTTTGACATCGAAACAGTCAAACTTTTTCGGCATAGAAACACTCAAACTCATATAGTCATGAGACGATCGATTGCGACTGGCATCGCGTGGAAGAAGATAAGTGCTGTCGATGTTGACTGATATTCTTGTGTTCTTCAATCTTTACTTCTTTAGAAACATTTTGAATTGTGGGGACATCATAGAGAGCTCCAATCTAGAAACAGTTAAATTAGATTTGAAAACGATGATCAACTTACAGTGTCACAAAATCCATACGATTAGTGACTACTAGAAGGGCCACTTCAGGAAGTTTCAACAGTGGAAAGCCCTTCATCCGGGAGAACTTTTGGAGAATTAGATGTCCGGGTAAAAGGGGAAGCAAGGGGAGAAAATGTTGGCTGTCCCTCAAGGAATAGGCAAAAAGCGAGTACATTTATCTAGATTCACGAAGCAACTGCAACTCGGTCTAACGTACGGCAACGAACGGGTTGAGGGTTCAATAAACGCAAAGAGTACGGCTGTGTACACTAGACTGTTCTTTAGTTGCACATCTTGGTTCTTCAAGAATTAGAAGACAGTCAGTCCTGTTACCGGGCAGTGTACTTGACCTTTTCTTGCCACTCTATTTACTCTCAGAGTTTGAATTTATCGATTTTTGTGTCGATATTCTAGCCTCCATCGACGCAGTCGTTACCTCTCTCGTGATAATTATTTTTACTTCTCCTAGCTTTTTGTAGAATGGGTATTATTTTCTCTATCTCCTACAACAAATCGTCTCCGAACTTTCCACTGTTGAAACTTCCTGAGGTCGCCCTTCTCGTGGTCACTAATCGAATGGATCTTGTAACACTGTAAGTTGGTAATTATGTTTAAATGTACAGTACCGGCCATAATGATATTCGTTTTCGTCATTCTCAGTGGAAAATCGTCAACTTTGGGTAGCTGAAAAAGTAATTCAAAGTCACTTTTTCTGTTTGAAAATTCGAGAGTGTATTAGTCAAACCTTGATTTTTTATTTTGTAGTTGACAACTTTTTTGTTCAAACCCGCTGTAGTAAGATACGCCCCATCGAAAAAAAAGCTTTAAAGTTTTCGAGAATTAGCACTGAAATCGAGCAAAATTTGGCATCGCCGTAGGTTTCTAAGCGTAACTCATTTGATTGAAGAGATACAAAAAAGTTATCAACTACAAAATTAAAGTTCAAAGTTTGATTCAGCTGCCCTCAAATTTTCAAGCAAAAAGAGCAACTTTGAATCACTTTTTCAGCTACCCGAATTTGACGTTTTTCAACTGAAAATGACGAAAACGAATATCATTATGGTCGGTACTGTAATTAAACTATTTCTAGATTGGAGCTGTCCATGATGTCCCCACAATTCAAAATGTTTCTAACGAAGTACAGATTGAAGAACACGAGAATATCAGTCAACATCGACAGCACTTATCTTCTTCCCCGCGATGCCAGTCGCACTCGTTCGTCTCATGACTATATGAGTTTGAGTGTTTCTATGCCGAAAAGATATTTTGATGGTTCCGAAGACTTTCCTGAACGTTTCAAGGAGAATAATGAAGTCATGTTTCAGTTTATTGCGGGAGAACACTATTCAGAATTGGGACCAGCTCATGCACCCAGAAAGGTTAACAATATTAATATTCTAATGGGAAGAGACATTGAATCTAGAATGGAAAGAATATTTTCTTACAAGTTACTTTCAAGTTTGAAAGAATATTTTTGCTCAAGAAAATCTTCTTTCAAGTTCAATATCAAAGGACGAGATACTTGTTCTAAAGCAGACACGGATAACGAAGATCTGGAAACATTGGAGCACCTTAGCCAACACCTTATGGATATTTGTCGTCTCAAATCTTACACATTTAATTATGAGCAACTGGAAGACTTTGATATCAATAGTTGTTACATCTGGAAGTACGCCAACAAGGCTAAATCGCCTTCGATTGATTTCAAAAGCCATCGGAACAAAACATTAATTGAGTATTACGATTATGAACACAGTGAGGAAGTGGAGTTTTCAATTCATGGAACTTCTGGTTTGAATACCACTCGATTGATACTATCTCCTCCGAAATTGTACCTTTCTAATTTGACGGCTTCTACTGTGTATCTGCTGATGAACTGCAAAAGCACTGAAATTGAAATCAAAATAGACAAGGAAGAGGCAAATCAGGTTAGAATAATCCAAATGATCGTGGTCGGTTGGAAAATTGGAAAAATGGTTGAAAACTTGAAATTTTTGAAAGTGGAGCATTCGGACTATAGTATTACTGTGTTGGAAGGTCTTGATAGAATCAAAGGAGTTACAGAGTGAGTTGAGAAGATTTTGGAAAATTTCAAAAGTGTTCTTTTTCAGTGAGGGTGACAGAAACGATGTGGACTATTGGAGAAAAGGGCATTGGACGAAGCGAAACACAACACGAGTGACTGATGGAAAAGTTGCTGATTTAGCTGTGAAAATCCTTGAATTTACAATGAGCATTCAGTGAACCTTATATTGTACTAGATCAATTGGTCTCGTAATATTAATTATGTTACTGTACATGTTGGTTCTTCATTCTCGCTTAAAATTATATTTTATTGACGTAAATGGCTTGTGTCTTTTTTAAATGTGAATAAATATTTATGCATATGATGTTGCTTTGTTGAGAATAGCCGCTACACAGCTTAAAAGAGGTCTAGGCAAACATTGAAACATTCGGTTCAGGCGGATGAAGGACAAACGGTCGATGGATTGACGGGCGAAGGGAAAACGAAGGACAGACGAAGTTTGATTGGAGTTAAAACTTTAACCACCCCATTTAGCACTTTCAACTGATTCTCAAACAACTTCCGACTTTTCAATACTATGTTTTTCTAATTGGACAAAATACTCTCTTCAGAGAGATTTCAGAGAAAGAGAGTGTAGTGACAGTGTAGAGAGCACCAGAGGGAAAAATCAATAGTAACAATCGATAAGAATAACAGGTGGGTACAGGTGGGTACAGATTGTTTATCTGTCTCTGCTCCCTTCCCATTCATTTCATTTCCTTCAATTTCCACACAAGATGTTCCAATTGCTCCAACTCCCCCTTCTGGCCATCAACAATGTTCTTCATGAGATGAACCCGCTGGATTTGTAAGTTCCCTTCTTAAAACAGCCCGCAAAATCTCGCAACCTGTCGTTTTGCAACCAAGAAACTTCACAAGCAGTCATTTCGCAACCAAGACATTTCGCAACTTTATACATCCCAGTTTACATTAGTTTTAATGTGATTGGGGGTATTAGAAACCCATCCAGGTTGTCAATTTATTACAAAAATGTGGTTTTCG
Organism: Caenorhabditis sinica; assembly: GCA_963932045.1. NCBI lineage: Eukaryota > Metazoa > Nematoda > Chromadorea > Rhabditida > Rhabditidae > Caenorhabditis > Caenorhabditis sinica. Next base: position 903,337 of record OZ009942.1, read on the forward strand.
TGGTTGCGAAATGACCTAGTTGCGAAACGGCGTAGTTGCGAAACGGCGTAGTTGCGAAACGTCGTAGTTCTGGCACGACCTACTAGTAAAACGACGTAGTTCTGAAACGGCGTAGTTGTGAAACGGCTTTGTTGTGAAACGACGTAATTGTGTAATGCCTTAGTTGTGAAAAGACTTAGTTGTGAAACGGCAAAGTTGCGAAACGACGTAGTTGTGAAACGAAGTAGTTGTGAAATTACCTAGTTGTGACACCGGCATGAGTTTGCAAAATGCCTGGTTGTTTGATGTCGTAGTTGCGAAATGTCTGGTTGCGAAATTGACGTGATTTTCGAAATGAATGGTTGCAAAACGTCGTAGTTTTGAAATGACTGCTTTTTTATCAACCTATCTCACTGTTTTTCCAGAATCAACCTCTCCATGGTGTCCCGGATAACCAAGTCTCTGGTGAAACACTCTCGCCCCTTCTCTCTTCTAGTAGATGATGATGAGATTGTTTCTCTGAAACTAAAGATTGCCAATGATGAAGACTTTCTCAATATCGGTATAGAATATGTGAAACTTGGAACGCGCAACGATGGAAATTTATATTTAAGAGATAAGGTGGTCCCTGTCTATGATGATGCAGCCCCTTTCTGCTATGTATCATGCAATGACTTCAATGGAAGACTCAATTGTTACCTAGAGCTTCTGACCCTGTTATGTGAAGTCTTTACAATCCGATCTGTTGAATTCCTGCTGTTTTCTGAAAGCTCAAATATCTCAATCAGAGTTATCCGTCTTGTAAAAGATCTTGCTGCAAAGTCCCGTGTCAAAGTACAGTATACTTCAATGCAGATTGACCATGGCTATATTGCTTCAAGGCACTTTAAGTTTGTCCTGGATAATATGAGAAATGTCTCAAAACTTTGTATCTTGAGTCGAACGAGTTCAAAGTTTCAATACAATAAGCGAATTTCGCCGACAGAGACTTGCGCCATTTTTTACGCATCATGGCTTCGTTTTAGAGATTTGTCTCTGTTACTGTTATGCTGCAAACGTGTGAAACTGATTGGTATCAATCTAACTAGTCAAGAAGTGAATCTGTTTTTGAGAGAATGGATGATGAAGACTACAGTAACCAAAGAAATAAAACTGCAAGTCGGGAATACTGTCGATGTGGATGTTGCTTTTAATGGAGTGATGATGGTGCCCGATGCAAAGGATTTGCTTTTTGGGGAAGAGTGAGTTTTTTTGTTGTTGTTGAAACATTTGTTCACTTGACGCCAAAAAAAAGTTAAACGACGAAGTTGTGAAATAACCTAGTTGTGAAATGGCCTAGTTTTGTAATGGTCTAGTTGTGAAACGACGTAGTTGTGAAACCGGCGTAGTTGTGAAATGACCTAGTTGTGAAAAGAGCCAGTTGTGAAACGACGTAGTTGTGAAATGACCTAGTTGTAAAACGACCAAGTTGTGAAACGACCGGTTGTGAAATAATCTAGTTGTGAAACGACGTAGTTTTGTAATGACCTAGTTGTGAAACGACGTAGTTGTGAAACGACGTAGTTGTGAAACGGCGTAGTTTTGTGATGACCTAGTTGTGAAACGAGCTTGTTGTAAAACGGCGTAGTTGTGAAATGTCTTGTTGTTAGATGTTTTATTGTAACTAGCCACTTTGTAACCAGTCACTTCGTAACCAATCACTTCGCAACTAGCAACTTTGCAACTGGACATTTCGTAAATTTTGATTGCAACATGGAATTCTTACAAACACCGCAGTTGCTTTGATTGCGAAACGACATGGTTGTGGATGGGTATAGTTGCGACATGTCGAAGTTACAAAATCGCCGTGGTTTCGAAATGGCTGGTTGCGAAACTTCGGGGAAATGGTTTCGCCATAATAGACCGACTAAACATTCCTGCTTTTGCATTTTCAAATTTCGCGCCACCTTCGAAACTGCCATATTTTCAGAATCCAACACTGGGAGAAATGCTACAAGATAACAAGAACGGATGGGATAGTTGCACATATTTGGGTATCAGAAGGATACATTTTTATGAAAACTGAAAAATGATTTGAAATTTTCTTTATTTTTGTGATTTTAATAAAGTTTGGAATGTCAATTTTTAGTTTTGGAATCTGGAGAAAAATTGAAACATTGATAAAATTTAAAGCTTTTGATCTACTTTATTATACCTTAAAACTGAGGCTTCTATAGAAATCTAGACACGGCAAAAGTTTAGAAGAAATCTAATAAGTTCCCAAAATCAAGTTCAAAGTCCAAATATTCAAATAAAGCAAAACCACTAAAAATGGGTAGGCTACAAAGTACGAAATTGGAATTAAAATCATTGAAATCCCAATAGACAGACTTATTTTCTTCCAAAAGTTCCACTTTCGTTGCGCCTTTTCCGCTTCGAAATTTGGACTGGAGGCCGGACTGGCGTAGTGGGCGATGATCTGAAATCAAGGGGTGAGATTCTGAGGATTCTGGAGATTTCATTTTTACCTGCTCCATAGCACTGGGATACGGATCATAATCCAACTCCTCCTGAGCTCTTGCAATACTAAAAGTGTTGTTAGTCAACAGAAGATCCGCTTCCAAAACACTGACAAAGGGGTCCACTTTCAGGTAGTCGGCCACAGTTTGAGCATAAAATGCAGCATAACGAAAAAGGAATCCAGGGATCACAATCATGTTATCCGGGTAGCCAAGGGCCTCGTTAAGAGGGGACCAGAAGGAGAAGGTACCAGTTTGTTCGCGGTCCATTATGTGGTAGACCTGGAAATTTGAGGCGTTGGCGTCAAGTCTAATGGTGAAAAGTATGGGAAATCGACGCCGTACCATTTCAAAACCAGACACTTCAAAACTTTGCGGTTTTGAAACGTCTGGTTTCGAAATGTCGCCAAACCGGGAAATCTCGAAACCGCGACATTTCGAAATGTCTGATGTCAAAATGCCTGGTTTCGAAACGTCGCGGTTTCGAGATGCCTGGTTCCAAGATGTCGCGGTTTTCAAATGTCGCAGATTCAAGTTATCGCGGTTTCAGAACTTCTGGTTTCGTTATGTCTGGTCTTGGAATGTCGCAGTTTCAAAATGTCTGGTTTCGAAATGGCGCGGTTTCGAAATATCGGTGTTTCGAGATATCGCGGTTCCTAAATGTCGCGGTTTCGAAACATTGCGGTTTCAAAACGTCCGGTATCGAAATATCGCGGAGCCGGAAAATCAAATTTTTCAACAGTCCTTTTGGAGCCAGTGTGTGCATTTTTGCGTGGGTGTGTCAGATATTCTCATTGCGGACCTGGCGTCAGATTTGACGCCAAAATATCCCCATTTTCAACTTACCTGCCCATGTTTACAATCGCTATGTCTCAGTGCCAATTCTGCTTTTATCAACCCTTGCACACAATTATCCACACTGGATAATTGAGTCTTTGCCTCAACCCCTCCAGTCTTAGCCATCGCTATCCACCATCCGGATTTTATGAAATCCTGCAAATAAAGTCCTTTTATTTGACAGGATGTCGGAACCCATAATAGGCCAAATCCGGGCGGGTCAGGCCAAGAATAGCCCTGGTCCGGCCCGGAGGGTCCGCAACCAGTCGTTTTGCAACTCACGTCATTTCGGAACCACAAAATCCAGAACTTTTGTAGAAAGTTCTCGTCAAAATCACAACTTTTCAAATGTAGACTATAACCTGGAATAGGTGACAATACCCTCAATCTCATACAACCTTGATGAACGTAAAGTGGACTAGTTTATAGAGTTGCGAAACGACTGGTTGCGAAATATCCAGTTTCAAAATGTCTTGGTTGCGAATTGTCGCGGTTGCAAAATCGACGAGAGTTTCGAAATGTCATAGTTGCGAAATGTCGTAGTTGCGAAATGTCCCGAAGCCGGCCCGGCCCGCGATTCGCAAACCCACCAGCGCCCTCTCCGTAACCCTCTTCTCCCCGACACCATAAATTCCGTTGAAGCGGAGTACTGTAGTTTTGAAGTTCCCACAAGAAGCCTTCCGAACGATTTGCTCTCCATGACACTTTGACTCACAATAGTAGTTGTACCACTGAAAATTATTCTCGTTTTCAGAATTTTAGATTCCGATGATAAGTACAGTACCTTCTCGGGATACGGTATCTCCGATTCCTTGGCATCCACCAGTGGTTTTCCAGTGAAAATCACTCCGACCGAGGAAGTATAAATGAATCGTTTCACATTCTTCGTTTTGCAAATATTGAGCAAATGCATGGTTCCAGTCGAGTTGATATCCATACAAGCCGAACGGTCTCTCTGAAATGAGTGGGCGAAGCTTAGGGGGAAAGGGGCGGGGCTTAAAGTTCTTTACCGCAAATTGTCCTGTCATGCCAACAGCTGCCAAATGGAATACGGTATCAACATGTTCAAGCAGTGAATTCATAATGAAGACGTCACAGAAGGAGCCCTGAAAATTCGAGAAATTTTTTTCCAAAGTTCAAACTTCCCTCACCTTCACAAATGCACAATAGTGCTTCAACATGTCCACTGGGGGCTCGATCAAATCCAATAAAATGATTTGAATACGGTCCTGAACTCTTTTCTCAACTTCAGAATCGAGGTCGAAATTTTCAGAATCCAAATCAGAATCGAAATTTTGGAGTTCCCTCAAAATTTCGGCTCGAATATTTTCCTTCGTCATTTCCACCATTTTTTGAACCAGATGATATGCTAGATGTCCAGCTCCGCCGGTGATTAGCACTCTCCAGGACCCCTTTTTGATTGGGGGGACTTCTGAAAAAAAATTGGAAAAAACTTATTAGCCATGTTCCCAAGGGGAAACGCGCTCCATCGCCAACTTGGCTGAAATTTGAATTTTCAGCTTTCCCGCCGTTTTGAAACAGGGAAACATGTTTTGGTGGGCGCGTAGACTCCTCGTGGACAACTCGGGCACCAGTCGAATTGTCCACGAGGAGTCCACGCGCCCACCAAAACATGTTTCGCTGTTTCAAAACGGCGGGAAAGCTAAAATTCAAATTTCAGCCAAGTTGGCCATGGAGCGCGTTTCCCCTTGAGGAATATTTTTTAAAAACTCCCCACCTGGCTTCGGTGAAGTTTCCAAATCTTCAGATTTTTTCTTGAAACTTTTTTGAAAACTTGGAACTCTTTTGAAACTTTTTTGAAGTCTCTTGGATAGTGATCGACTCAACATTTTTTGAAAAAAATTTTTGACCAAAAAAAAAATTTTTCAAAAAAGTAAAAAATGATCTCACTACCAAAGATCTTCCTCTTTTATACTTTTTTCTCCTCCAACTATACACTTTTTTTTTATTGCTCACTAGTCGAAAAAACAGAATAATACAGTAAAAAGAAGTGAAGAAAAATCGTATCCAGTAAACAATTAGTGTGTCTGGGAGACCCATATTTTAGTTCCGCATTCATTTTCTTTTAGTGAAAAACAAAAATAATAAAAAGTGATAGTAAGAAATTGAAAAAAGTCGAGTTTTTTTGGATCTGTGGGATCTGGTATCATGCAAAATCTGAAATTTTCAATTTTTTCCAAAATCTCAAAAACTCGTTTTCAGTTGAATAATGTCAACTTTGGGGGTCTGGGAAAGGATGTTAAGTTTGACCGTTTGATCTGAAACTTTTTGGGTGTATACATCTACTCTAGAACTCTATTTTTGTAGTTGGCAACTTTTTTGTACAACCTCTTCTAGAGATGTTGTGTCCCTTTAAAGTGGGGCGATGCTAAATTTTCGCATTTTTGAGCAAATTTCACCGATTTAAGGGTCTTTCCACGAGCCATATCATCTCTCGAAGAGGTCGTACAAAAAAGTTGTCAACTACAAAAATAGATTTCTAGGTTAGATGTATACACTCAAAAAGTTTCAGATCAAACGGTCAAGTTTAACATTCTTTCCCAGACCCCCAAAGTTGACGTTTTTCTGAAAACGCCAGAAGTTCATAGCTTTTTCCGGTACCGTATGTTTTAACAAAACAAAAAACAATAAGTAAGTCACCAAAAATTCATTAACGGGAGAAAAAGCATAGCGGGACTGCGATAAAAACCCGAAAAAAGAACAGAAATTATCCAACAAAAGCGACGAAGTGCTTTCCGTTGTCTTCCAACTCGAGTTCGATTTCCTTGCCGTCGGATGGACGAGTGAAGATGATCGATTCTCTTCCGTTGACAGTTCTATCGATTCTGAAAAAATGAGAAATATGTAACTTATCGATTCAAGGCACATTGAGCCATAATTGTCACTGCCCCGAAATTTTGTAAGTGCAAAAAAGTCATGCTTCAGAATTTTTCACATTTCAAAACCGCGACGTTTCTAAAACTAGACGTTCCGAAAGCGGACGTTTCAAAACCGACCGTTTCAAAACTAAGACATCTCGAAACCAGATAAAGGAGTGACATTTCAGAAATTGTATTCATAACCCGGCCCTGGCTCAACTGGCGGGCCCGTAATTTGACAGGTATGCTTTGCGGAGCCGCCAAACTCCGCGAATGGATAATAACTACTAGACACCTGTTCTCAGAGCCCCAGAATAAAAAACTTACGCGGTCGGATCGGCAAAGTCCTTGATGATCTTCTCAAAATTGAGAGCGTTCTCCTCCTTCATATGAAGAGACAAATACATGAACTCGTTGTAGCTTCCAGCCTTCCAAGCAGCCAAGAAATTATGAATATCATCGGCCGTCAGAGTGCAATTGTACAAAATGACGGTTCCGACGTTCATAACCTTCAAGTGCTCCGGCTTGAACCAATGAGCATGTTGAAGATGGAGCTTGTTCATAGTGATGATCTTCTCCGTATCGAAATTGGTTGGCTGGAATTCCTCGGAGACCTCCATGAGAGAAGTGAAGTTGACCTTCACTTTGTTCATGAAGTCGTTGGAGAAAATTCGATTGGCGAGATCGTCAGCTTGATCCTGAGGAGCTCCAACTAGGTTGAAGTTCTCCATGACCACATTACACTGATCCGCCCAGTCAAGAATCTCATGAGCCGGATCCGTTTCAGCGATGAAGATCTGATCCAAAGTGCCGACACCCAGAGTCTTGATGAAGTTCTGAGCGATCATCTTGGTACCTCTCTGCTTCTCTCCGGCTGGCCAGAACGTGTTGTACGCCTTCGTCTCAGCCTCGGAGATCGGGACCTCTTCGCCATCGAATTTCTTGGTCTTAACAACCGTATCACCTTCCTTGTCCTCTTGAGCGTAGAACTTCTGGACGCCACGGATCTCCACCCAATTCCGTGAGAAGTCAACTCCGACCTTGAAAGTCTTGTTTCCTTTCTCGAAGGGTTGGAGTTTTTCCTGGGTTTCGGTGGAGCATTGGATGAGCTCAAAGCTGAAAATGGAGAAGATTAGGTTAATAGACGCTAGTTAGAAAAATCTATGTTTTCTAGGACTCGCTCATTAGGCCATGTACGCGATTTTCCCCAAGGGGAAACGCGCTCTACCGCGAACATGGCTGAAGTTTGAATTTTCATCTTTCCCTCCGTTTTCAGAACAGCGAAACATGTTTTGGTGGGCGCGTGGACTCCTCGTGAACAATTTGACTCCTGCCCGAGTTGTCCACGAGGAGTCCACGCGCCCACCAAAACATCTTTCGGTGTTTTGAAAACAGAAAAAAAAGCTGAAAATTCAAATTTCAGCCAAGTTGGCGATGGAGCGCGTTTCCCCTTTGGGAAGGTATATATCGCTAATAGTTTCAAAAAAACTTACAGATCGGCAGACTCGACACCAGCGAGAATCTGGCGGAGGGCCACCTGTGGGACGTGGAGGAGATCGAAGATGTCGGTCATTGTTGAGCGCGGTTTGAAGGTACGGTAGAGGTACGGTACTGAAATATGGAGGAGATTTTGGTTGGGGGTAAAAGAAAGGGTGAGGGGAGATTATTTGGGAGAATATAGTGTTCCGGAAACTGAGATGGGGGTTGGAGGAAACTGAAAATTTAAGGTTTGAGTTGTGGATATGGGAAAAGGGTAAGGGCGATTATTTGAGAGAATAAAGAGTTCGGATCACTGAACTTTCAATAATTTGAAGAGAAAAAATGTGCTTGAACTAAGTGTACCAGTACAGAATTTGGAGATAAGATATGGGGAAGGGGGACCATTGACCTGTAGTGAGAGAATCAGGAAAACACTAGGTGATGGGTTGGCTAGGAGAAATTGATTAGGGGGCCCTAGGGGACCAAGTTAGAGTGTCTAGGGGTCCAAGAAAAAGACAAGGGGTTCCCTGTAATTAAGGGGGAATCCAACAGTTTTAGGGTACTTAGGGACAGAAAAAAGGGGGTCCTTGGTTCTCACTATTTATGATTAGAGGGCCATTCCAACAGTTTCAAAGACAAAGGGCAGAAAAAATTACTAGTCACTGTAGACATTTCGACTGCATAAATGACCCACAACTGAGTCTGGAGTCCTTACTAGCACGTTTGCAGGAAGATGGACCAGATAGGCTCCGCCCACACACCCCCTTCTAGAACCTTCTCTAGACTCCGCCCCCTAAGTTCGTGGTGTCTGGTGTCAACTGGGATCCTAGACAAACGAGGGGGTCCCACTGTGTTCTCATGACTATTTGATTCTAGTGACAATCTAGACAATGGGAGCAGTGACAAGATGATGGATGACAGCGTTTCAGACAATACACAGGACTCTAATTAGCAGATAGATTCGGATAGATAATAGTGTTGCTGGTATTAGCAGGGATTTCAGAGAGAGTGTGCATTTTTTTGATGTGAGGAGAAAAAGGGCAAGAATGGAAAATTTTGGGTCAAACTGATGAACTGGTACCATAAAGCTTAGGAAGTTGTGCTATTTATCATTGACCTATTTACGGTCGGTGGCCTAGAAATCTCGAATTTCAGATTTCTAGGCCACCGACTTCCAATGTTTCTAAATTGGCTCAAATTTCGAGCTAGACAGCTCAAAATGGTACCAAAAGGCTTAGCATGTTATGCTTATCATTTTTAACCTACTTACGGTAGGTGGCCTAGAAATCCAAAAAAAAATTGGGTTTCTAGGCCACCAACTTTCAATGCTCCTGAATTGGCTCAAAATGAAGCTAGAGGGTTAAAAATAGTACCATAATGCTCAGGAAGTTGTGCTATTTATAATTGACCTACTTACGGTCGGTGGCCTAGAAATCTCGAATTTCGGATTTCTAGGCCACCAACTTCCAATGCTCTCAACTTGGATTAAAATGAAGGTAGAGGGCTGAAACAAGTACCAAAAGGATCAGCGTGATAAACCGACCACATTTGGTCAACTTACGATTGGTGGCCTAGAAAACCAAAAAATTGGATTTCTAGGCCGCCATCTTCCAATGCTCTTAACTTGACTCAAAATGAAGCTAGAGGTAAGGTCATATTTTTACAAACGAGGTCACTATTTTAGAAGAGAACCCGTCAATACTCTCTGTAAAGTTTAGCATATATGAATGAGAATTGAACAACTTTGGGAAGTTGCGAGATGTCTAGTTTCGAAATGTCTTCATTGCAAAATGCCTAGTTGCGAAATGTCTTGGTTGCGAAATCGACATCAGTTGCGAAATGTCTCGGAACCAAATTTCAAAAAAAAAATTCAGACATTTGCAACCAGTTATTTCGCAACCAGGACATTTCGCAACTGAACAGACTGCAACCAGTAATTTCGCAACTTTCTAAAGTTGTGGGTTCAGTGGTTGCGAAGTGACTGGTTGCGAAATGTCATAGTTGCGAAACGTCTCGTTGCGAAATGTCTCAGAGGCTAGAAGTCAATCGTCTTCCATCTTTTTTTTTCCTTTTTTGTCAAACTAAATTCTTGATAAAAAAGTGTTTTTTTATAGCAAGCTTGTAGAAAAAAGACTACATTTATTGAAATAAAACGACTAATTCAACAACAGAAAAAGATAAAACAGAAGTATAAAAAATTAGTCAGCGACCACAGTTACAGTAATCACTCCATCTGGCTCCACTCCAAAGAAGGCGTCACGAGCATCAGTAGCATAATCGAAAGCCTTCGCGTACTTCACAAATATCTTGTCTTCTCCAGGGAGTCCTTTTCTCCGGAAAATCGGAAAAATCAAAAATCCAAATGGTTCAATGAAACCGTAATTGCGATTCATATAGTATTGCTCCTCGTTATTTGTGGAGATTTTGAACATGAGTCGGTGACGTTCGAAATTTTTCAACTTCTTGATTACTGTACCACCATGGGCCGCGGATACGGTGATGAGTGGTGGAAGGGGGATTGGATGGATTTCAAGTTCTGGTGACCAATATTCCACAAATTCCTTATTATCCTTGTTAGCCAAGATGGGCGGCACATTTGGTTCCTCGGTGGATAATCTGAAAAAAAACGTTTAGGCCAAAAATTTGAAAAGTTTAAAAATTTGCTCTAAAACCTCGAAAATGCCTTTCCAAAAAAGGGGCGGAGTCGGACCCCGGTTTTCTCGAAAATTCCTATTATGACATTTTTCGCTCATTTTGGAGCTTATTTTTGAGGTTTTATAGCGATTTTTGAGCTTTGTCATAGTGAAATTTGCACTCGACCTATTTACGAAAAAATGGCCTAGAATCTCAATTTTCGGGTATCTAGGCCATCAACTTTAAAGTGGCGTAACTTGGCTCAAAATGAAGCTAGAAAGCTCAAACTACTACTAAATTGCTCTAAATGGTATATAGATCATTTTTGACCTACTCATGGTCGGTGGCCTAAAAATCTTTATTTTTCTAGGCCACCAATTTTTTTTGGCCACCGGTTTCTAGGCCACCATTTCACAATCATCTTAACTTGGCTCAAAATGAAGCTAGAGCGCTCAAAACGGTACCAAAAAGGTTAGCATGTTACGCCAATCATCTTAGACTTTTTAGCTTGTCTACGTGTGGTGGCCTAAAAATCCAAAACTTGGATTTCTAGGCCACCAACTTCAAATGCTCCTAAATTGGCTCAAAATGAAGCTAGAGGACTGAAACCGGTACCAAAAGGATCAGCGTGATAAATTGATCGGTTTGGTCTAGGCGGCCTAAAAATCGGTGGCCTAAAATTCCAAAGCTTGGATTTCTAGGCCATTATCTTCCTATGCTCTTAACTTGGCTCAAAATGAAGCTAGAGAGCTCAAGCTGACATCAAAAGGATCAGCGTGATAAATCGACCATTTTTGGTCTAGGTGGCCTAGATTACGGTGGCCTAGAAACTCAAATTTCGGCTTTCTAGGTCACCATCTTCCAATGCTCTTAACTTGGCTCAAAATAAAGCTAGAGGACTCAAAATGGTACTAAAAGGCTTGGCATGTTTTACTTATTATTTTCTTGCTTGGCCTAGAAATCCAAAAATTGGATTTCTAGGCCATTTTTTATCGGAATACTCACTGTCGACCTTGCTCCAGTTGCTCTCTTTCGAAATCGATAACTTCAGACTTTTGCTCTTTTCTGAAAAAAAAACCATTTTTGCAAAAATTTTTTTCGAAATCCTTACTGCTCTTTTGGCTCCAATTGCTCTTTTTCAAGCTCCTTATTATCTGTTTGTAGTTGCTCTTCCAGTTTTTCTTCTTCCACTTTCTCATTTTTCAAAAATCCCAATTGAATTTTCGTTTCCAAAACCGGAAATCTCTCCTTGTACAAATTATACCATTTCTCAAATGTCGGATATTTCAGTTTTCTTCCCATCACGTTTGACAACTGTTTATATGAAAATTCGATTGAATTTTGGGAGATGACGTCGTTTAGAATGCATAGTCGAAGGGCAGTGTTGTCGGAGCAGGAGGAGAGGGCTTCGAATAGGTTTCTGGAAAAAAAATTGATCTACTTTTTGATCTACTGGAGCGCAGTTGACATTTCTCAGAGCAAATGCACTCTATCGCACTTGAATTGGCGGTAGAGCGCATTTGAAGCTATTAGCGATATTCCCCAAGGGGAAACGCGCTCCATCGCCAACTTGGCTGAAATTTTAATTTTTAGCTTTCCCGCCGTTTTGAAAACAGCGAAACATGTTTCGGTGGGTGCGTGGAATCCTCGTGGACAATTCGACTGCTGCCCGAGTTGTCCACGAGGAGTCCACGCGCCGACCAAAACATATTTCGCTGTTTTCAAAACGGCGGGAAAGCTGAAAATTCAAATTTCAGCCAAGTTGGCGATGGAGCGCGTTTCCCCTTGGGGAATATCGCTAATAGCTTTAAATGCGCTCTAATGCAAATTTTCACAAAATTCTCAATAGAGCGCGCTTACCTCTTACAAACTTCTTCATTCGGATTTTCCTTCAAAGCCTTGTTGAACAGAAATCCGTGTTCCCCTTGTGTATTATCGTCTTTTCCTCGGATTAAACTCCAAATTTCATACGATTTCCATGAGGGTCTCCAATTGTAAATATCGTAGAGAGTTAGCACTTTTCGAACGTTTATAAACATCTTTTTGGGGAAGGTGCTGAAAATTTGAAAAAATTGGATTTTTGAATTTCATAATGCGCTCTATTGCTAACATTTTGAATTTTCCACTTTCCCGCTGAAAAATCGAGAAATTACAAGTATTTAGCAATAGAGCGCGACTGCAAAATTGAAAATATCGCTGATAAAAGCGGGCAAAAATAGCTATTTTCTGTTGAGAGAAAATTCGTAAAATATAAAGAATGAGCAATGTCGTTGCAAAATCGCTCTATTGCTAAATGTCCATAGAGCGCAATTGCAACATTGAACATTTCAAAACACGCAAATTTGTGTTTCAAGTTCATTCAAAATTTATTAACTTTTCGTCAACAACAAAAACATGCAGAAAATTCGAACGAGTGGATGAATAATAGGATAAAAAAGTTGTCAACAGAGCGCATTTGCGACATAAAAAGACAGAAAAAAGATTAATAACGCATCTTAGTGATACTAATATGATCATTCCAGAAGTCGAATTTGAATTCCAAATAGAGCGCCGGATCGTCACATGTGTAATGGAAGACACTCGTGTCGTCAGTTGGCTCAAGTTCAGCAAAATCCATAATGTCGTCGTCTCGATCCTCATATCTCAAGTTGCAACACTCGAAAATTGGCGAATCGTTGAAAATCTGGAAGAAAAAAAATGAAGGGAATCGGGCTGGGACGTTTCGCAACCAGGTCATTTCGCAACTTTGAAAAGTTGCGAAATGTCTTGGTTGCCAAATGTCCGAAATTTTGAAAATCGGCTTGGGGACATTTCGCAACCAAGGCACTTCGTAACAGGCTTGTTCGGAATTTTTTCGCGCAAAAATTTGACGATTTTTCCTTGAAATTGGCATTTTTCCGGCGATTTTTTTAGAAAAATAAATTTTTGGATTTTTGGGAAAAAAATTTTTCGGAAAATTTTCCAAAAAAAATATTTTTTGTCAAAAAATCAGAAAATCGGAAAAATCGACTCCGATTAAGCCTGCTTTGTAATCAGTCGTTTTGCAACCAGTCACTTCGCAACCACAAAATCCACATCATTAGAAAGTTGCGAAATGTCCAGTTGCCAAATGTCTCGGTTGCAAAATAACTGGTTGCCCAACGTCTGAATATTTTTTGTTTGAAAATTGTCTCCGGGACATTTCGCAACCCGGTCACTTCGGAACCAGGTCATTTCGGATTCAACTACTTTAGAAAGTTGCAAAATGTCCAGTTGCAAAATGTCTCGGTTGCCAAATGTCTTGGTTGCGAAACGTCCCATCGCCAGAAATAGCAAAAACTCCTCTATCTTACATCTCTGAGAGTAATCAAATGCGCTCCAGTGAGAAAAGGCATCAAAATGTGAGATTTAACGAAATGCGAATAGCATTTTAGTGGAAATATTGCTCCATTGTACAAATCGAATTTTCCCTTGATCCAATCGAAAAATGCCTCGAAATAGTCAGTGTGGTCCGCGTGCAAATAGAAGCAGAATTGAAAAACGCCCAATTGAAGGCGTGGGTGACTGAGAAAATCGACCATCTGAAGATAGATTTCCTTCAAAGATTCGAGTTTTTGCTTCTGCGTAGAATATCGAAATTTCACATCGGCCACATCTCGATTGTTCACTTTCAGCGTGAATCCACAATCGCAAAACTCGAAACTCAGTCTTTGAACAATTCTCGGGCGGTCTTGGTACAGAGCGTGCATGCTTCGAGACACTCTCTCCAGTTTGAAGCTGAAAAAAAATTGTGTGAAAAAGTTGCAGAATGTCTTGGTTGCGAAATGTCGTGGTTGCAAAATGTCGCGGAACCGGCTCCGGGACATTTCACAACCAGTCACTTCGCAACTAGTCACTTCCCAGCTGCGACATTTCGCAACTTACTGCCGCAAAACGGCTAGTTGCAAGACATCAAGTTTCGAAAGGTGCTGGTTGCGAAACGTCTTGGTTGCGAAATCGAGACGGGTTGCAAAATGACTGGTTACGAGATGTCTCGGGACCGGAAAATCGGCTCCGAGACATTTCGCAACCAGTCACTTTGCTACTAATCAGTTCGCAACTGCCGCAAAACGGCTAGTTTCAGAACATCCAGTTTCGAAATGTCGTGGTTACAATATCGACGTGAGTTGCAGAATGACTGGACACTTCGTAACTGCGACGTTTTGCAACTAGTCACTTCGCAATCAGTCACTTCGCAACTAGTAATTTCGCATTAACGAAATTCACAACCTTAAAAGTTGACCGGTTGCGAGATGTCTCGGAACCGAAAAATCGACTCCGAGACATTTCGCAACCGACCACTTCGCAACCAGTCAAGTTACAAAACGTCCCTAAAACCAAAAATAACTTACTGTGTATCAACATCAACACTATCAACAATTTGATGTATAATTTCTATCGGCATATCGTAAAGTTCCAGTTCCAAATTCAAATTTCCCGCGGAAAATCGATGGAACCAAAAATCGACAAGTCCATAATTGAAATTTTCAGTGCCAAAAGCCTCACAAAGGCTCTTGTCGACGTCTTGAAGAGATTTCTGTTGGTGGTGAAGAACATCGGAGAGAACACAGATGCGGATGTCGATGTTTGGAAGACTGCTGAAAATTTGCTCTATTGAGAATGTTACCCAAAAAATGGCCTAGAAAACCCTAAATTTGGTTTCCTAGGCCACCAACTTCTAATGCTCATAACTTGGCTCAAAATGAAGGTAGAGGGCTCAAACTACCACTAAACGGCTCGGAAGGCTATGGCGAACATTTTTAACCTACTTATAGTCGGTGGCCTAAGAATCCAAAACCTAGAAATCCAAAAAATTGGATTTCTAGGCCACCAACTTCTAATGCTCATAACTTGGCTCAAAATGAAGGTAGAGGGCTCAAACTACCACTAAACGGCTCGGAAGGCTATGGCGAACATTTTTAACCTACTTATAGTCGGTGGCCTAAGAATCCAAAACCTAGAAATCCAAAAAATTGGATTTCTAGGCCACCAACTTCTAAGTGCCATAACTTGGCTCAAAATGAAGCTAGAGGGCTCAAACTGCTACTAAACGACTCGGAAGGCCATGCCGAACATTTTGTGGCCTAGAAATCCAAACATTTGATTTTCTAGGCCATGCAAGACCATTTTTTCCTTACCCTCCACTTTTCATCGCATAATAATGCTCCTTGGTCAACTGATAAAATTCGATTTCAAAATCATCCTTGGAAATTTCCGGCTCCTTTCCGAGTGCAGTACACATTTTATTGTAGTCGGTGAACGATTTTTCAGCGGTTTTCCATTTAGAAACATCGTAGAGAATCAGCGAGCGAATGCCGATTGGATTGTTTTTAGACATTTTCTTGGTCTTTTCTGGAAAATAAAGAAGTTTCTTTGCTTTAACATACATAAAAAAGAGTGTAGATTTTGAGAATCACAACGAAAATGCTAGAAAATTGCTTTAAAATCTCGAAAATAGGCTCAATAAAGTCTAAAATTGAGAAAATTGAGCAATATTCAGCGTTGCGCGTAGGATTTGCTGCAATGTCCGCAGAGACACCAGACTTGACGCGCACGGAATTTTCCGGGGTAATTCAAATTTTGCGAAGGAAAATCACGGGGAAAACTGAAAAAATGAACTGGAAGCCAAAAAAAATAGCGGAAATTCAGAAAAAATAGAGAACAATTCATTTCAATTCTCCCGAAAATGCCTGGGATTCTAAGCACCGACAAAACTGCTATCAACGAGTTCATTCTCAAGTGTGCCTTCTACAAGAGACCAGTTTATGATGCATATAAAAAATTGTGCAAAAAGCAACAAAATCCGAATATCGATTATGTGGATTTTGAGTGGAAGTATTATCAATTTTATCATGGGAATCGAGATTTGACTATTGAAAAAAGGTAGACAATGCAAACATGCTCTATTGCAAAATTTTTTCCAGTCCAAAAAACTCGTCTCCGGTTACATTATCCGATTTGCCAATGGAACTTCTTGAAAAAGTACTGGATAAAGTGGAGATAATTGATCGGTATGCAAGTTTGCTCCATTGATAAAAACCCCCAATTTTTCAGTGTGAAAGTTCGAAAAATGTCCTCGAATCTTCGCAACCTGGTGGATGATTCAAAAGCGTTTTGTGAAGAATTTTCAGTTGACTTTAGTCCTGATTTGATGCGTTTCCGTTTGGGAAATTGGTTGATTTGGTATACCAAAAATAGTGACGGCTACAGTATTCTATCATCCGAAAAGAGTTATAAGACAACGAGAAAACCCGGAAGTTTTGCATTGAATTCGTCAGAAATGATGATTCGTGACATCTCCACATTTTTGAAGAATCCAAAACTCAAAATCGGTAGTTTACCGTGTGAACAGCAGAGGCAAACTCGATGACTTCATCGCTCTTCTGGAATCCTTAAATTTTCAAATCCAAGTTGAAAAATTCATTATCGATTCGACTACTAGTGACAATCTCTTTCAAACAATTCTACAGTATCTGAAGCCAGGAACACTCGAAGAAATTATTTTGTTCAAAGTTCCACAAAATTGGGAAGGCGCTGAGCAAATTGTGGAGATGGATCAGTGGAAGAAGGCTTTGAGATTCAGATCAGATTGCTTTCCATATGGGTTCCCGATCGAAAAATTGATGCATTTCAAGACAATTTCTATTGGAAGTACAAAAATTACCGAGGAGCGACTTGCCAAGATTCGAGATGTAAGCCTTTTTAAAATGGTTGAAACTTGCTTTAGAAGCGATACGGAGAGCCTTGCAACTATTTATAGACTCAAAATAGCATACCACTCATTTTTGACCTACGTACTCTTCATCTACTTACATTTTTACTTACCTAATGGTGACCTAAAAACTAGAAAAACACATTGGAAGTAGTTTGAAAAAGACAGCCCAATTCTAAGCCAAGTTATGAGCATTTGAAGTTGGTGGACTAGAAAATCAAATTTTTGGATTTCTAGACCATTTTCTGGTAAATAGGTCAAAACGGCAAGCGAAATGTGGGAAACACAATCGTAGTTGTTAGGAGTCCCGAAAATGATTTTGAACCAAGTTATGAGAAAAATAAGTTGGTGGACTCGAAACTCAAATTTTTGGATATTTAGGCCACCGACCATAAGTAGGTCAGAAATGATCTATATAATATGTAGAGCCGTTTAGTAGTCGTTTGAGCTCTCTAGCTTCATTTTGAACCAAGTTATCGGCATTCGAAGTTGACGGCCTAGAAATCTAATTTTCGGGTTTCTAGGCCACCGACCATAAGTAGGTCAGGAATGATCTATATAACATGTAGATCCGTTTAGTAGTAGTTTGAGCTCTCTAGCTTCATTTTGAACCAAGTTATGGGCAATAGAAGTTGACGGCCTAGAAAAATCCAGTTTTGGATTTCTAGGCCATTTTTTGGTACGTAGGTCAAAACGACAAGCAAAACGTGAAAAACACAATGGTAGTTGTTAGGAGTCACGAAAATGATTTTGAGCCAAGTTATGAGCGATATAAGTTGGTGGCCTAGAAAATTCCACTTTTGGATTTCTAGGCCACCGACCATAAGTTGGTTAGAAGTAATCTGTATAATATGTAGAGCCGTTCAGTAGTAGTTTGAGCTCTCTATCTTCATTTTGAACCAAGTTATGGCCATTTGAAATTGGTGGCCTAGAAATCCAAGTTTTCAGATTTTTAGGCCATTAACCCAATAACTTGTCTTAGAATCGATATAGTGAGTTTTTGACTCAAAGCATCCCTTCAATCATTTCTCATCTACTTACAATCAGTGGCCTAGAAATTCAAATCTTCAAATTTCTAGGCCACCAAGTTCAAAGTGTCATAACTTGGCTCAAAATAAAGCTATTGATCTCAAATTACTACCAATAGATTTTTCATGTCCTTGGTGTTTTGGATTCCAAGTTTAGGTTGTAATTTTTTGGTTTTCTAGGCTATTGTTTTTATCTACAGACCATCATTGTTTCCAGAATCTCCTCAAATCCACCCAATTCGAAAGTCTACACTTGGAAATGTACAACCTCAGAGAGCCGGGACCCACCGTAGATGATTTCGACAGAATTATGAGCCAAGATCAAGCTTATGATTTGGAAACTCGTCGATTCTTAATCCCGAATTCTCAGGAATATTTCGAGATGTCGTATAAGAAAAAATTTATCTCAAATTCTCTGTACATTCATAAAGTTAGTGATTAAGCTGCTTTGAAATCTTACTGTAGTTTTCTTATCAAAAAAATAAGCCTATTTGTTCTCATGTCCTTGTTTCTTATTTTGTGGTTTACTGGGACTTTCAAAAATTACCATTAGAGCGCATTTGCTGTTCAGAAATTGAACATGAGCCGAACACCAACTTCTGAAGACGTCGATAGAATCATGAGCCAGAATCCAAAACGGTCTAACACATCAAAATTTATAAACGGGGGAAAAAGCATGTCCAACTGCGATAAAAACCCAAAAAATAACATAGAATTATCCGGCATAGGCGACAAAGTGCTTTCCGTTTTCATTTAACTCCAGCTCGATTTCCTTGCCATCAGATGGACGAGTGAAGGTGATGGACTGGTTTCCATCGGCCATATGGTCAATGCTGAAAGTTTGAAGAAAAATGAAAACCCTGTTTAAAAACGGGCTTAGGGACGTTTCGTAACTGCGACGTTTTGCAACTTTTGTCGTTTCGAAACCACGAGTTCCGTACAACTGGACAAGTGTATCGAGTTGCGAAGCGTTCAGTTTCAGGATCTCTTGGTTACGAAATGTCTTGGTTGTAAAATGGGCATAAGGTTGCGAAACGTCCCAGTTGCGAAATGTCTTTTTCAACTTACTCTTTCTCATCCACAAGACCATTGGAGATCTTCTGCAAGTCGAGTGTGAACCCATTCTTCACATGGATCGATAGATACAAAAAATCGTCATCTTCCCCATTGTTCCAAGAATCCAAAAACTTATGAATATCCTCTTCACGAAGTTCAGATTCATAAAGAATACAACTCCCACAATTCATCGCCATCAAGTGCGCTCCATTGAACCAAGACGAGAACATGCAACTGAATTTACCCATCTTCACTTTCTCCAACTTTGATGGCTTGAATTCTGGAGATGTCTCGAGAAGAGAGGTGAAATTGACCAACACCTTCTCTATGAACCCATCAGAATAAACAAAGTTGCTCACTTCATTCACCTGATCCTCTGGGGCTCCAGCCAAATTAAAGTGATTCATCTTGACACCAAGACCATCAAACCACTTTAGAATCTCCATGACTGGATTGTGGTCCGCGATGAAAACTTGATCGAGCACTTCTAGTTTAGTTGTCTTCAGAAAGTGCTCAGCGATTTTCTTGACTCCTTCAATTTGTTGCTCCTTTGGCCAGTAAGTATCGTACACATTTGGGGTTCGGGAATCAACTGGAATCTCGACACCATCGAAAGTCATCGTCTCCTTGATTCCCATCCTTGGGTCCACCTCTCTAACAAAATAGCACTGACGATCAGTGTTCCTTTCCTGAATTGTGACGCTGTTTCGTAGGAAATCGACTTGGATCTTGAAAGGGTTCTGGACTTCATCGATATCTTGAGCAATTGGGAGAGCCATTCTGAAATGAGTGGAGGTTTTTGAGAGCATGAAAATGAGGGTATAGGAAAATAATCGATAGGCAGTCAGAAGGGAAAGATCGGAAAGAGGTCAGTGAGCCGGCGGCAAGGGGTCAGAAAGCGGTCGGCCGGCGGGCGAAAAGTGGTCGAAAAGTGGTCGACAAGCGGCCGGTTTACGGTCAGGCACCGGCCGGCCAGCGGTCAAAATGCGGTCAGCTAACGAGCGACGAGCAGTGGGCGAGCTGTCGGAAAGCGGTCGGTTAGCGACGGTCGGCGAGCGGCCCGCGGTCGGCCGGTGGTCGACAAGCGGTCGGCTAACGGGCGACTAGAGATCGCTCAGTGGAGCATAGAGCCGAGCATGAGGAAATATATAATACGCAGTCAGAGAGACAAAAGTAAATAGGAAATGAAAAGAATAGTAGGAAAAGGCAAGGAAACAGCAGTCTGAAAAAGCAAATTTCGCTTAAATGCGAAAGTTTTAGCGGTCACCCACCGGTCGGCCGGCGGGCAAAAAGTGTTCGGAAAGCGGTCGGCCGGCGGGCGAAAAGTGGTCAGCCAGCGGGCGGAAAAACTGGTCGTTCAGCGGTAGATAAGCGATTAGAAAGAGGTCAAAAAGCGGTCGGAAAGCGGTTTAGCAAAGGGTCGAAACGTGATAGACTGGTGGTCGGAGAGCGGTCGGAAAATTATCGGCCACCTGGTCGCAAAGCGATCAGCAAACGGTCTCTCTCAAAAAATGACTTTCGACTCTAATACCCAACGAAAATTGTATTGGGTTTTTTCTTCAATATTATTCATAGGGTCCCATAGATAAGGCGAACAAATTGTGTCAAAAAATTGATGAGAGACCATCTACACAAGGCCAAGAGAAGGTTCCAGAAGACGCACGCTATGCGCAAAATCAAAGAGGTCCCAGTTGACACCACAAACTTGGGGGCGGAGTCTAGAGAAGGTTCTAGAACGGGGTGTGTGGGCGGAGCCTATTTGGTTCATCTTCCTGCAAACGTGCTAGTAAGGACTCCAGGATTCAGTTGAGGGTCATTCAGTCTTCTGTTGGTTGCTCACTTCTCAGCATCGATTTTCCAAGACTATTGGATTTTCCCCCTAGTCCTATGTCTTCTTACGACCCCATAGTAGCCCCTAAAACTTTTATCGATTTATTCTAAAAACCCCCCTAACGTTTTGTTGTCTCAATGACCCCTTCCACCCATCTTATAGCCCAAATTCTAGTACTAGTACCCTTAGTCCAAGCACATTCTCTTTTTCCATTTTGCGGAAAAATCAGGGTTCTTCCAACCTCAATCTTTATTTCCCGAACACTTCATACTTTAAGATTGCTTACCCTCTCCTAGATTCCCAATCAAAATCTTCTCCATTTTTCAGTACCGTGCCTCTACCGTATCTTCAAACCGCGCTCAACAATGACCGACGTCTTCGATCTCCTCCACGTCCCAGCCGTCGCTCTCCGCCAAATTCTCGCCGGAATCCACTCTGCCGATCTGTTTGAGCTCATGCAATGCTCCACAGAAACCCAGAAAACACTCCAAATGTACGAGAAGGCCAACAAGACCTTCAAGGTCGGTGTTGACTTCCAACGGAATTGGGTGGAGATTCGTGGTGTCCAGAAGTACTACGCTCAGGAGATGAAGGATGACGTTGAGGTGGGAAAGACTCGGAAATTCGATGGAGAAGAGGTTGTGGTCACCGAGGCTGAGACAAAAGCGTTCAACACTTTCTGGCCAACCGGAGAGAAGCAAAGAGGTACCAAGATGCTTGCTCAGAACTTCATCAAGACTCTGGGTGTCGGAACTTTGGATCAGATCTTCATCGGTGACACTGATCCGGCACAAGAGATTCTTGACTGGGCCGATGAGTGTAAAGTGGTCATGGAGTGCTTCAACCTAGTTGGAGCTCCTCAGGATCAAGCTAACGCCCTCGCTGACCGAATCTTCTCCAACGATTTCTTGAACAAGGTGAAAATCAACTTCACTTCTCTCCTGGAGGTCCCCGAGGATTTCACGCCAACCAATTTTGATACGGAGAAGATCACCACCATGAACAAGTTCCATATTCAATTCGCCCACTGGTTCAATGTGAATCATTTGATGTCGATGAATGTGTGTGCCATCATTCTGTACCACTGTACGTTGAAGAATGAGGACATCCACAAATTCCTGGCTGCTTGGAAGAATGGAAGCTACAACGAGTTCATGTATCTGTCCCTTCATATGAAGGAAGATGCAGATGTGTTGAACTTCGAGAATATCATCAAGGATCTGGCGGACCCAACTTTGTAAGTATTTTTCCTTTTGGAGTTTTGGGATGGGGGGGGGGGGGGGGGGGGGGTTCGTTCTAGAAGCTTTTGTGTTTGAATGCTATTTAGTCCTTCTAACTCTAATTTGTTTTTTCAGAATCGACACCACTGTTGCCGGAAAACAAAGCATCATCTTCACCCGTCCATCCGATGGAAGTGAGATCGAGCTCACCTTGGAGGATAACAACAAGTACTTCAACGCCTTCGTCAACTAATTGCTCTTTGTTTTCGGGGTTTTATCGCAGTCAATCTTATGCTTTTTCCCCGTTAATAAATATTTTTGGTGTCTAACTTTTTGTTTTTTATTGTTTTGAGAGTCCAATCATCAGTGGCGAGAACTCCAGAGTGCAGTTTTTTTGTAGCATTCATAACTCTGCTGAAAATATTTCAAATGACATAAAATTTTGCATGGGTATTACTAAAATGTTGTATAACATAATCCCAATTTTTCGTCAATTATCCGCTATCCGTGACCTAGTTAGTTCTTGTTTTTTTAGCGCCTTTAAGTCTCCGATGGCCTCAAATGGTCATAGATTGCCTTCGACTAGGGTAAAGAAGGGTTCCGGTCAAAGATTTGAACTGCCGTAATATATGTAAAAATAGGTGCTAATTCCAAATATCACACTGAAAAAATCGATACACTGCTCTAAAACCCATAAAACTCTCTTCGAAATGGTCATTGTTGGTCAAAAGTAGCCGCAGGAGGCAGTGGCCTAACTCTGGAGTTTTCTCTTCCATTGACCTCGGACACCTTGTTGTTTCGGAATTCCAGATCGTATTTTCAATTTTTTTCTGCTGAAACCGCCAAGAAACAAGATAGAAGATCCGTCAATACTAACTACAGTACCGGCCATAATGATATTCGTTTTTGTCAATTTCAGTGGAAAATTGTCAGTTTTGGGTAGCTGAAAAAGTGATTCAAAGTCGCTCTTTCTGTTTGAAAATTTGAGAATGTACTAATCAAACCTTGAACTTCAATTCTGTAGTTGACAACTTTTTTGTACAAATCCGCTCTGCCAAGATATGGGCCGTCGAAAAAACAACTAAAAAAATTTCAAGAATTAGCACTAAAATCGAGCAAAAAGTTTCTGTGAGTAACTTTTTTGATTGAAGTGATACAAAAAAGTTGTCAACTACAAAGTTAATGTTCAAGGTTTGATTCATAAACCCTCCGATTCTCAAACAAAAATTACTTTTTTTAATAAGTTTTTCAGCTACTAAAAGCTGGCGTTTTTCAACTGAAAATCTCCGAAATTCATATGGTACTGTACCGGTACTGTAACTAGATGACGGATTGTAGTGTGTACCAAAAAACTTGTGTTTCGTGTTTAGGAGATTCAAAAATGCCAGGGTAACAGTTTTCAGCAAGTTCCAAAACTGTGCAACTCCATTGTAATAGTATAAAAGTTTATTCAAAAAAAAGCGCCAAATTCAAGCGGCAGTACAAATCAAAGAACAAGTCAATTTCCTATTACTAGAATCCATTTTCAGCTCCATATACCGCCCATCCCTCTTCCGATTAAAGCTAACACATTGAGATCCTCTATTGTTAACTTGGATTCTGAAAATTTCAATTTTCATTTGATTAGGCAAACAAAATTTTTCTTACCTATCCGGATCTACCACCCCCTGTAAAACTTGTTCAAAATCCAGGTCACACCCCTCAAGCATCTCCATATAAAATCCCATGAAAACTTTATAGTTTCCAGAGTTCCAGGACAACAGGAAACTATTGATGTCTTGATTTTTAAAGGTGCACCGATGAAGAAAAATCCAAGAGCAATCCATGGCTAGCAAGTGCGCTCCAGTGAACCAATGAGCGTGATGACAATGGAATTGGTATAGGCTAATTTTTTGGTCCCCCAGGAATCTAGACGGCTTGAAGTCCGGAGAGACCTTGAGGAAGGCATCGAAGGTATCCGACACCTTCTCGAGGAAGGAGGTAGAGTAGATCAAGTCGGCAATAAAATCTACGTTGGCGTCAGAAGAGGTGTCTAGGTGCAATTCGAAGTCCTCGATTGGGCCACCATCAAGATTCTTGAGATGCTTCAGCATTTCTCTGGCCGGGTTGGCTCCAGACGCTTCGAATCTGCTACTACTTCCGGATGTTGTTGTCTGAATGAAATTTTGGGAGGATTCGACTTGGGGAACTGTGTCAGTGATAGATGGTTTGAGGTCGATTTGTGGGTGGAAGACTTGAGGGGGTCTGGAATAAGAGGGGATTACTGTAGAGGTTAGGGACTTTATAAAGCCAATAGAGATACAGTACCGGACAAAAAGCTATGAACTTTTGGCGTTTTCAGTTGAAAAACGTCAACTTTGGGGGTCTGGGAAAGGATGTTAAACTTGACCGTTTGATTTGAAACTTTTTGGGCGTATACATCTACTCTAGAACTTTATTTTTGTAGTTGACAACTTTTTTGTACAACATCTTCTAAAGATGGTGTGTCCCTTTAAAGTGGGGCGATGCTAAATATCCGCATTTTCAGTGCAATTCTCACCGATTTTAGGGTCTTCTGCATTTCACGAGCCATATCATCTCTAGAAGAGGTCGTACAAAAATGTTGTCAACTACAAAAATGGAGTTCTAGAGTTGATGTATACATTTAGAAAGTTTCAAATCAAACGGTCAAGCTTAACATCCTTTCCCAGACCCCCAAAATTGACGTTTTTCAACTGAAAGCACCAAAATTTCATAGATTATTGACCGGTACTGTAGAAAATCAACAAAGATCTACTGCCCTTTCAATAGGGAGACAATTGCGCTCTAGCGAAATTTTGAGATTCTGATGTTCTTACCTCACAGCCATGGTGACTCCTCGAATGAGTTGATGGTACTGGACACATGAGTGAGAGAGGAGACGAGAGAATGTCATTTTGCCGTCCGATGAAGTTGGTTTCTGAAGGTGAAAAGATTATGGAAGGCTTTAAAATTGGAAATATTGTAGAAGGTAAGAGTAAAAAATTAACAGTTCGAAAATCAATAAGAACCAAAGAACTGAGCCAAGAAGGGTAGGACAACAGGGGCCCCAGACTTGAGGAAAATAAAAATGACCAGTTAATGAGTCATCAGAATCTGAGACCTTTGTCACTATTTCTTATTGCACGTGCCTTCTAGACACTGATCCCAAAACCTTAACATGCATCCAAACTGTTAATGTCTCGGTCGGATAGCGGTCAGATAGCGGCCCGCTATCGGTCGAAAAGCGGTCGGCAAGCGGAAAACAAGCTGTCGAATTGCGAGAAACGCGGTTGAGCAGCGGTCAGCGAGCAAATTAGAAATACAAGGATAACCAACAAATGAGTCATCAGAGATTCAAATTATTGATTAAAACTGCACGTGCCTCTTTTAGAGTAATCGCTTAACCTCAACATGAACCATAAGTGTCATTGTCCCCCAAAAGAATGTGGTGAGACGAAGAATGATGAGTGACAGTTTCAGACAATGGAGTGTCAGTTGGTCTGGAATAATTGGAGTGTTAGAGGTGAAGAGAAAACTGTACAAGGTGGGAAAATTTAGAAGAAAAGGTGGACAACTATGGGAGAAAGGTCTTCTAGAAGATCAGCGGGACCACTTTCCACTTTAGGGTAGTTGGAGAACCAACTTTAGGCAATTTTGAAGCTTGAATACAATTGTATTGCGAATCTGTGTTTTGATGTTTTCAGATGAACAGCGAAGATTCAGCACTACAGACAGAAATGAAAAATGGCATCTACAGTACTGGAGATCACAGGTTCTTATCGTGGATGAAATCTTTGTCCGAATTCAGATGACACCCAGAGAAATCAGAAGAAGTTAACGTTTGGGCTCCGAGACATTTTGCAACCAGTCGTTTTGCAACTATGACAATTCGCAACCACGTCATTTCAAAACCACAAAAACCAGGATTCTTCTAGAAAGTTCAAATTAAGATCACAACTTCTCAAATGTAGACTATAACCTGAAATAGTTCACAATACCCTCAATCCCATACAACCTTAATGAGGGTAAAGTGGACTAGTTTATAGAGTTGTGAAATGACTGGTTGCAAACTGACGTGAGTTGCGAGATGTCGTAGATGCGAAATGAACGTGAATTGAGAGATATTGATGTTACGAAATGACAGGTTACGATATGTCAAGTTGCGAAATGGTTGCAAAACGTCGGAGTGGCGACATCTAAAGTTTCCTGTCCTCCATCGTTTGAAGCCATGTTTAGCTATTTATGAAGAAAAGGGTCAAGCCAACCAATCTCTTTGAGCTCCAAATTCTCCATCTCAATTTTTTAAATCTTTTCTAGGAGTTGAATTTTATCATCTATAGAGGTATTTGAGAATTCCAAGATGGCTTGGTGCAGATTTTTGACGTCTTCTTTCAACTTCGGTTTTCGATTTCAGAGAGGTCTGAAACAAAAATTGGAAATTTTTCTTCAAATTTGAAAAATTCGGGTTTCCGACGCTTCGCAACCATGTCATTTTGCAACTGGACATTTCGAAACCAGGTCATATGAGATAGGGATCATTGTAAACTGTTTAGGGTTACCATCAAATTCTGAAAAGATTTGTTTGTAAGCGGAATTTTTCGGTGGCGAAATGGCTGGTTGCGAAACGTCTGAGTGCTTAAAATGTGATCTACAGTATCTTCTGAATCCTCTGTTTTGCTCATTTTTCTAGGTGGTTCCAAGCCTGCGTCATCTGAGAGAACGTCTTCTGGAGAATCGCTCATTCTGAAATTTCAAAATGTATTGTAGCTTGAAGGAGGATTTTGGGGGCCCAAGAAATGTGTCTAGATTTGAAGAAATGTTTCAAAAAAGTTGGGTCCCAAGGGATTTTCGTCTCCGAGTCTTTTTAGTAGGTCTTTCATTTTTGACTCTTTTCTGAAAATTTACACTTATTCAAAAAGTTTTACGTAGATCGGAACTATGATAACATTGCCACGTTTCAACTATCCTCCGGTTCCTAAAAACTAAAGAACTGAAAATTTTTATTCCCATTTATTCCTACTGACTACCTTCTAAAAGCATTTTCCTTTCGACTACTAGAAACCGGACATGAATCAACTCGCCAATGCAGTTCCAAGTGAGTTTGTCTAACATCCATTCTTACGACGTCTTGTGGTCTAATAGGTCCCCGCCGTTTCGCAACCAGTCATTTCACAACTGTGACATTTCGCAACTTTCGCCGCTTTTGCAATCACTCCATTTTACAATCATGCCGTTCCACAACTAATCGTTTCGCAACTATTAAAAATCGCGCAATTCACAATCATCTGTGTTTTACTCTATAGGGATTTTTGTGAGCAATTACCATCGAAGTCTGAACAGTTTTGATTGCAACGTGGAATTTCACCAAAACGTGGATCTTTCTGTTGCGAAGTGGTTGCAGTTGTGAAATGTACAGTTGCGAAACGTCGGAAAGTCGTAAATATTCTCATGTAAATGTCTGATTTCAGAACGTCATTTCACCGACGAACGGCGTCTCCCAGCTGGCAGCTCAAATCTCGAATCAGAAAACCATGAGAGGTAGATCAATTAAATGAATTCAAACCCAGACTTATCATTTTTCCTTCCAGCAGTGCTCCGGCGAGAACCGACAGACCCCAGGATTTGGTCAAGGAGACATTGAAGACTCCGCATCCACTGGAGAAGTAAGATTCCATGACATTACTAAGCAAAATTACTTTGAATCTTCAGGTGTGGCTGTTTCGAAGTATCCGCCGACATGAATCAACTCGCCAATGCAGTTCCAAGTGAGTTTGTCTTACTTCCATTCTTACGACGTCTTGTGGTCTAATAGCTCCCCGCCGTTTCGCAACTAGTCATTTCACAACTCTGACATTTCGCAACTTTTGCCGCTTTTGTAATCACTCCATTTCGTAATCATGCCGTTTCGCGACTAGTCGTTTCGCAACTATAAAAAATTGCGCGATTCACAATCATCTGTGTTATACGCGGTAGGGATTCTTGTGAGCAATCGCCATCGAAATCTGAACAGTTTTGATTACAACGTGGAATTGCACCAAAACGTGGATTTTTCTGTTGCAAAATGTGTAGTTGCGAAGTGGTTGCAGTTGCGAAATGTACTGGTTGCGAAGCGTCGGGAAGTCGTAAGTATTTTTATGTAACTTTCTGATTTCAGAACATGATTTCTCCGTCGAACGCCCACTCCCTGCTTCCAGCTCTCAAATCGAAACAGGAAATGAGAAAAGGTAGATCAATTAAATGAATTCAAACCCAGACTTATCATTTTTTCTTCCAGTCTTACGGTAACCGACAGACTTCAGGATTTGGTCAAGGAGACATTGAAGACTCCGCATCCACTGGAGAAGTAAGATTCCATGCCGTTACTAAGCGAAAATTCATTTTGAATCTTCAGGTGCGACTGCTGTGAAGTATCCACCGAAAGGGTTTCCACCGAAAGTCTGCCGGACCCTGAGACTCTTGGCATCTACCTATCCGACAGAACGTGTGTGGTGTATTCCGACGGAAAATATACAAAGTACACCAAGGAAGATGGAGGGACTGGATTCTACTATGGTAGCTACGGCAAAAACGAAAACGGGCACTATGAGGACCGCAAAATTCAATTCGAAACCATGGAAAGGACTGGACTTCTCAAGAATCTCCAATACGCAGACGCCGGCCTCACCGTCTTCTTATCCGTTTTGTCCAAGCACGATGTTCATCTGGGAGATCTGACGATTCAGTTCAAAGAGGGATATACTCCAAATGTGTTCATCAGGAACATCGAGATGAAACTGTCCTCGCTGAACGAGATGCTATCTGTGAGCAAGGTCACTCTGAGGAACCTCAATCCAAAGCAAATGCTGCGGATTATTCGACACTTGGAACCTGAAACCCTCTACTCAATTTCACTTCATAGGAATCCCTACGATGAGGTGGACAATGAGACAATGCGAGTGTTATCCAGGACTGAACAATGGAGACTTGCCGAGTTCATTGATGTGTACTTCCCAACTACGATTCCCTTCAAGAAGTTCTACCACCTTGAAGGCTTCAATATCGAGAGAACCAGGATGACACCAAAGGAAGTGGTCGATCTCAAAAATTCAGTCTTCAAACATAAGCATATCTACGAAGCGTTGGTGACTATTCATGATTCAAAATTCGATACTGGAATTCTAAAACGAAAGCTGGGCCCATCTACACCCGATCCAACGGATTCGTATTCCAGACACTATCACGAAATGGATGAGGTGATCGGTATTCACATAAGCGGAGAAGGAACTGATCAAGTTGACATCGTGCTCTATAGAATGTCCTGAAGTTCCAATTTTTGAATAAACATGTAATATAAAAAAACCGTGCTTTTAAAAATCAGAAAACATTCACACTTTTTAGAAACACCTATGTATTAACCCCAAGGTGAAACGCGCTCCATCGCAATTTGGCTGAAATTTGATTTTTCAGCTTTCCCGCCGTTTTGAAAACTGCGAAACATGTTTTGGTGGGTGCGTGGACAACTCGGGAAACAGTCGAGTTGTCCACGAGGAGTCCACCGAAACATGCTTCGCTGTTTTCAAAACGGCGGGAAAGCTGAAAATTCAAATTTCAGCCAAATTGCGATGGAGCGCGTTTCACCTTGGGGAATATGATCTAATATGATCAATACGGAAGTCAGGTTCACAAAAAAAACTTTTTAGTTTCGGTTTTCGTGAGAGGTTGCTTCACGCCGTTTCGCAACCACGACAATTCGCAACCCAAACATTAGTCAACTGGACATTTCGAAACTAAAGCCATTACGCAAATTTCATTCAATCAACAAAGGCAGCAAATGTGCAAAAAAAAAACAGGAAATTTTCGATTCACAGTTAATAAGGGCTTCGATAAAAAAATTAGGTGAATCGTGGCGGAAGTCCATGACTCAGTCGGCGTTCGTTCTCCGTTTGTCGTCTGGTCTGCAAAAATTTGAAATTTGAATAACTAGTTTTTTTTTGCTTTAAAATAGGTAAAAATGTGCGTAGATTCTAAAAATCATAATGAAAATGATTTAAAATCCCTCTAAAATCGCGAAAAATGGCTCCAAAATGAGCAGAAATCGCAAAAGTTGTATCCGGTGGCCGTGGCCGAGTTTTTTGGGAAACTCGGCCACGGCCACCGAATACATCTTCTGCGATTTTTGTGCCATTTTTCGCGGTTTTAGAGGGATTTTAGAGCTTTTTCCTCATGATTTTTGGAATCTACGCACATTTTTACATATTTTTAAGCAAAAAAAATTTTTTTTTGACCGGAATCCTCCTTCAAAATATGTAAAAACTTGTGCTGATTCCGAATATCATAGTGAAAATTCTCAAAAATCGCTTTAAAACCCTGAAAACCGCTTTAAAAAGACCCATTTTGGCTGAAATGGTCTCCGGGCGGAGTTTTCTCGGCCACCGCATTTTCAACTATTTTCCATCTATTATTCTGGGTTTTCTGAGCAAAAAAGGCAGCTTTTCAGCTTGATTTTTGCTCAAAAAACCCTGAAAAAAATTATGAAAGTAATTGCTGAAAATGAAAATGCGGTGGCCGAGAAAACTCCGCCCGGAGACCATTTCAGCCAAAATGGGTATTTTTAAAGCGATTTTTCAGGGTTTTAAGGCGATTTTTGAGCATTTTCACTGTGATATTCGGAATCAGCACAAGTTTTTACATATTTTGAAGGAGGATTCCGGTCAACATTTTTTTTTGTTTTAAAATACCTAAAAATGTCTGTAGATTCCAAAAATCATAATGAAAATGCTTTAAAATCCCTCTAAAATCGCGAAAAATGGCTCCAAAATGAGCAGAAATCGCAGAAGATGTATCTGATGGCCGTGGCCGAGTTTCCTAAAAAACTCGGCCACGGCCACAAGATACAACTTTTGCGATTTCTGCTCATTTTGGAGCCATTTTTCGCGATTTTAGAGGGATTTTAAAGCATTTTCATTGTGATTTTTGGAATCTACGCACATTTTTACCTATTTTAAAGCAAAAAAAAATGTTTTTGACCGGAATCCTCCTTTAAAGGAGGATTCCACTCAAAATTTTTTTTGCTTCAAAATATGTAAAATTTTGTGCTGATTCCGAATATCATAACGAAAACTCACAAAAATCATTCTAAAACCCCGAAAATCCGCGTTGAAAACGTCATTTTTCAACAAAAATCGTATACGACGGCCGTGGCCGAATTCCGGAGTTTTCTCGGCCACCACCGTTTTTTTGCCAATTTGAGTGATTAGAAGCCAGTTTCAGCCGAAAATACCAGAAAAAAATTACTCAAAATGGCAAAAAAAACGGTGGTGGCCGAGAAAACTCCAGAGTTCGGCCACGGCCGTCCAATACGATTTTGGTTGAAAAATGACGCTTTCAAAGCGGATTTTCGGGGTTTTGGAGCAAATTTTGAGCATTTTCCTTATGATTTTTGGAATCTACGCACATTTTTACATATTTGTCGGTCGAACAAACTTCGCCCTACTGTACAAAACATGGTTTTTTTACCTCTCTAAACTTGCTCCGATCATTGAACTTGCACACAATCTCATGATGAAAATCGGTCTCCTCACTGGCCTCGAGCACATTCCATTCGCAATTCGAGCACATCACTCGATCCCGAAGACACAACGAATGATTCTCGGGAAGTTCCAAACACTTGGTGCATCGACCCTGTTCTTGAAGTATACGAATTCTATCCGAGTAAAGGGATACGGTTTCGCAGTTTATGGAAATGTGCGTGGGCGATTTGTTGCAGAAAATGCACTTTTCAAGATACTCGAGCTCCGCGTTATTTGGGGGAAAATTGAAGGCGTCCGATGGCATAATGAAGGAATTTTTGAGCTCTTCATTTTTAGCTTCGTGGGTGGTCTCCAGCTCCAATTTCGACACTCGTTTTTCGCAAATTTCCAACTCCTCCTCCAACTTTTCAAAGTCGTACTGTAGATTCGAAAATCGGGTTTTCATCTCGTAAATTTGAGAATCAACGCATTTTTGGGAGGCTTCCAGCGATTTCTCCATCCTCTCTGTGGTCTCCTTCATTTTCGATTGCTCATCTTTAATCGAAATTTTGTTTTCTAGAAGTTTCTCCTCTGTGAACTTCTTGTTATCCAGAATAATCTCCTTGAGCTCCAGATTCTCCATCTCAATTTTTTGAATCTTTTCCAGGAGTTGAATTTTATCATCGATAGTGGTGTTGGAGAATTCCAGGATGGCTTGATGCAGATTTTTGACGTCGTCTTTCAGCTTCTGATTCTCGGTGATCAAGGTTTTCACGATTTCAGAGAGGTCTGAAAAAAAGTTGAAAATTTTTCTTCAAATTTGTGCCTCTGCGACGTTTCGCAACCATGCCACTTCGCAACTGGACATTTGGCAACCAGGTAATATGTGATAGGGATCACTGTAAACAGTTTCAGGTTACCACCGAAATCTGGAAAGTTTTGTTTGCAGCGTGGAATCTTGGGTTGCGAAATGTCCCAGTTGCGAAATGGCTGGTTGCGAAATGGCTGGTTGCGAAATGGCTGATTGCGAAAAATGCCCGAAATGTGATCTTTAGTACCTTCTGAATCCTCTGTTCTGCTCATGTTTCTAGACGGTTCCAGGCCTTCGTCATCTGAGAGAACGATTTCTAATGGCTCGTTGTTAACGGGAGTCATGAGGGATTCTGGATTCTGAAAATTTGTCATTTTTTAGGGGGAAAATTGGCTAGTTATTGACTCAAAATTCGTTATTTTTAGCCCAAAATTGATCTATTTTGGCTCAAATTTCATTATTTTGAGCCCGAAATTCGTCATTTTCGGTTCGAATTTGGTAATTTTTCGCTCAAAATTGATGAATCTTGACTCAAAAATAACCGATTCTGGGTTAAAAATGACGATCTACGTGCCAAAAATGATGTATTTTGAGCCAAAATATACGATTTTTGGGTCGAAATTCATCATTGTCGGCTTAAAATTCGTCATTCTTTACTCAAAAATCGCTTTTTAGGTCAAAATTCGACATTTTCGGATCGAATTTGGTAATTTTTGACTCAAAATGCATCATTTTTCAGCTCTAAATGATCAGTTTTTGCCCTAAAATAAGTTATTTTCGACTCAAAATTCGTTATTTTTAGGCCAAAATTAATAAGTTTGACTTTGTCATTTTTAGTCAGAAATTCGTCATTTTTCGATCAAAATTCATAACTGTCCAGCTCTAAATTATCAATTTTTACCCTAAAATCGGTTATTTTTGACTCAAAATTCCTCGTTTTTCACTCTTTTTTTAATTTCAAGCTTTTTTCAACCCAAAAATATTGAATTTTCGCCATCAAACGACAATGAACAACTTGATAAAACACAAAATTTCCACAATTTATTGATAAAATTTTAAAAATTAAATCAAAACAATGAGGAAATGCGGGTGATGGGGGATAACAATATTAGCCTCATTTTTTCAGTACAAGTGCGCTCCACTGTACTTAAAGGTGACCTACAGCAAAGTGCAGTGGAGCGCGCTTGTAATGAAAAAAAAACAGGAGGCTATTCAACAACAAGGAAAAGTGGAAAGTGGTAAAAAATGCATGAAGTTAGGAAAAATTAATAGTGGGAATTTCAAAAATTACAAAAAATGGAGGTGAAAAGGTGACAAGGGAGCATTAATGCTCCATTTTTTTAGTGGATAATGAGAAATTAACTGGGATAAAAAATGTTCAAAAAATTAGAGATGGAATTCCTGCTTAAGCTTCAGAATCTCCTCCTTCTTCGCTTTGAGCATCTCCTCGGCGAAGAGCATCTTTCTCTCGTGGACTTTCTTGAACTCGTCGAATTGCTTCTGGACATTCGAAATCTCAGTTTCCAATTTCGCCTGTTTCTCCTTTGCCTCCTCTTCTGCTTTCTGAAAATTGAATTTTCGGTTTTTTTCTTAAAAGATCGTCCTAGTTCTCTAATAAGACGAATATGCCAATTTTTACGCATAAAAACGCTAAAAATCGAGAAAATTCGTCATTTTTGGCTTAAAATGACGAATTCTGGATAGAAAATGACGATTTTTGATTCTAAACGGCCGAATTTGACTCGAAAATAACGATTTTTAAGTTAGAAATGACGAGTTTTAAGGCAACAATGAAGAATTTTTGGTCAATAATTATGCATTTTGGAGTAAAAAATTGAAGAATTTCGACCCAAAAATGACGAATTTTAAGTAAAAAATGACAAGATTTGACCCAAAAATTACTCAAAAATCAGAACTTTTGGGTCAAAATTCGTCATTTTTGGGACGAAATTCTTCGATTTTTTTACTCAAAAATCGTTCTTTTTGGTTCCAAATAAGTTATTATAGGCTCAAAAATCATCATTTTAGGGTCAAAAGGCGTCATTCTTGGGACAAAATTGTCAATTTTGGCTCAAAATTCGTCCATTTTGACCAAAAACTCGCCATTTTTGGGTCGAAATTCTTCATTTTAGGATCACAATTCGTGATTATCCACTCAGAATTCGTCATTTTGAGTCGAAAATTACGAATTTTCTCGATTTTTTGCCATTTTTATGCTCAAAAATTGTTATATTCGTGTATTCTCCAGACCAGGGACGATTGATTCTCTTACTTTGAGGTTCGTTCTCAGAGTCTGTCCAACCAGTTTGAGCTTTCTGTTATCCTCCTTCAGCTGGGCATTGTTCTTCTCCAGCTCCGCCGACTTTCCAGCGTCCTGGAGCTGAGCAATCTCCTCCTTCAGCTGAGCAATCATCATCTCCTGCTCCTTGAGCTTATCCTTGAGCTTCTCCTCCTCATTGCTCTTTTTAGCCTGAGCCACTTGCTGCTTAAGCTGAGCAATGATCTTCTCCTGCTCAACACACTTCGCGGCGTCCTTGAATGCCTTCTCGAAGAATTTCACTTTTTCAGCACTTCCATCCTCCTTTTGCTCTTTAATCTTGTTCTCCAAAACCAGAATCTTCTTTTCCATCTCCAATTTTTCGGCCTTCAGCTTTGCCTCGAAGCTCTCCTCCAACTTTTTCATCTGATTCTCAGAAGACGTGCTGGGGGTCTTCTGACTCTTCTCGAGCTTCTTAATGTCGGCTTTCATGTCTACAATGTCGTGGTGCAGGTTTTGGAAGTATCCAGAGACATCTGGAAAAAATGGTTTATTTTGACTCGAAAATGATGAAAATTTTTTCTTCAAATTTGAAAAATTTGGCTTTCCGACGTTTCGCAACCATGTCATTTTGAAACTGGACATTTCGCAACTAGGTCATATGTGATAGGGATCAGAATTTGAAAAATGTTGATGGAATTTTCGGTTGCAAAACGTCGAAAGTTGCGAAATGGATGGTTGCGAAACGTCTGGGGGGTCCAAAATGTGATCTACAGTACCTTCAGAATCCTCCAGGCCTTCGTCATCTGAGAGAACGATTTCTAATGGCTCGTTTTTAACGGAAGTCATTAGGGATTCTGTTGAGTTGTACAGTCTGAAAATTCATACTTTTTTGAGGAAAAATTCGTTATTTTAGGCTCAAAATTGGTCTTTTTTTGACTTAAAAATAGTTATTTTGGACTCAAAAATCGTTTTTTTTATAACAAAATTGGTCATTTTCTGGCAAAAAATTCGGTAATTTTGACTTGAAATTTATAATTTTAAGGTCAAAATTTACCAATTTCGGCTCAAATTTCATCATTTTTAGTCAGACATTCGTCATTTTTCGATTAAAATTCATGATTTTCCAGCTCTAAATTATCAATTTTTACCTTAAGATCGGTTATTCTTGACTCAAAATCAATCATTTTTCATCTCAAAATTGGTCCAAAAATAATGAACTTTCGCATCAAACGACAATGAGCAACCTGATAAAACACAAAATTTCCACGATTTATTGATAAAATTTCAAAAATTAAATCAAAACAATGAGGAAATGCGGGTGATGGGGGATAACAATATTAGCCTCATTTTTGCAGTACAAGTGCGCTCCACTGCACTTAAAGGTTACCTACATTAAAGTGCAGTGGAGCGCGCTTGTAATGAAAAAAACAGGAGGCTATTCAACAACAAGGAAAAGTGGATTTTTTGAAAAAGAAGTAACAGTGGTAAAAAATGCATGAAGTAAGGAAAAATGAATAGTGGGAATTTCAAAAATTACAAAATTAGAAGGTAAAAACAAGTGAGGATAATGAGAGATTGACTGGGATAAAAAATGCAGAAAAAGCAGTGAATTTTTAAAGAAAAATTTTGGAACTTTAGAGATTCAGTAAGAGGTAAAATGGTGGGAAATTCAAAAAAATGTATGGGAAAATGAGAAAAATTAGAGATGGAATTCCTGCTTGAGTTACAAAAAAGGAGATTAAGAGGTGACAAGGGAGCAGTAATGCTCAGTTTTTTAAGTGGATAATGAGAAATTAACTGGGATAAAAATGCAGAAATTCGGAAATTCAGAGATAAGAGGTAAAATGGTGGGAAATTCAAAAAATTAGAGATGGAGTTGCTCCTTGAGCTTCAGAATCTCCTCATCCTTCGCCTTGAGCTTCTCCTCAGCCAAGAGTATCTTTCTCTCGTGGGTTCTCTTCAAAACGTTGAGTTGCTTCTTGACATCCGAAATCTCGGTTTCCAGTTGCGCGTGCTTCTCCTTTGCCTCCTCCTCGCGTTTCTTAAGATCTCTTCCAAGATTTCTGAGTTTTCCGTTCATCTCTTTCGCCTTCTCATCGCTCATTTTGAGCTGAGCAATCTCTTCCTTCAGCTGAGCAATGGTCTTCTCCTGCTCAACACACTTCGCGGCGTCCTTGAATGCCTTCTCGAAGAATTTCACTTTTTCAGCACTTCCATCCTCATTTTGATGTCCAATCTTGTTCTCCAAACCCATAATCTTCTTATCCATTTCCGATTTTTCATTTTCCAATTTCTTCAACTTTGCCTCGAAGCTCTCCTCCAACAATTTAATCTGATTCTCAGAAGACGTGCTGGGGGTCTTCTGATTCTTCTCGAGCTTCTTAATACCGGCTTTCATGTTGACGATGTCGTGCTCCAGGCTTTTGAAGAATCCCGAGACATCTGGAAAAAAATGGTTTATTTTTGAGCTTAAAATTGGCTATTTTGACTGAAAAATTATGAATTTTCAGCGAAAAATCATGAATTTTGATTCAAAAATGAAGCATTTTGACTCAAAATGAGATATTTTTTGCTCAAAGTGTATCATTTTCAGGCCAAAAATGATGAATTTCTGTCCTAAAATGTTACTTTCGAGTCAAAAGTGGCACAAATTGAGCCGGAAATGACTTATTTTGAGTCAAAAACAATTAATTTTGGGCCGAAAATTTCTAATTTCCATCGAAAAATAATGAATCCCAGCTCAAAAGTGATGAATTTTTAGCCGAAAATGACGAATATAGAACCGAAAATGACTGAATTTGACCCAAAAATGATGAATTTTTAGCGAAAAATCATGATTTTTAAACCAAAATTGATGAGTTTTCACCCAAAAATAATGAATTTTGACTCAAAATGAGATATTTTTTGCTCAAAGTGTATCATTTTCATGTCAAAAATTGTCATTTTTCGTTAAAAATTGATCATTTTTGAGTCAAAATTCCTCACTGTCGGCTTAAAATTCATCTTTTCTGGCTCAAAATTCGTAATTTCGGATTCAAATTCATCATTTTAGGGTCAAATTTCCTCATTTTGGGCCCAAAATTCATCATTTTTGAGTCAAATTTAGTCATTTTGGGCCAAAATTCATGTCTTTTAGGACAGAATTCATATTTTTTAGGTCAAAATTCATTATTTCTGGGGCAAAAAGCTTCTTTTTTGGGTCAAAATTCATCATTTTCGGTTCTAAATTCGTCATTTTCGGCTAAAAATTCATCATTTTTGAGCTGGGATTCATTATTTTTCGATGGAAATTGGAAATTTTTGGCCCAAAATTAATTGTTTTTGACTCAGAATAAGTCATTTCCGGCTCCATTTTTGCCATTTTTGACTCGAAAGTAACATTTAGGGCCGAAATTCATCATTTTTGGGTGAAAATTTGTTGTTTTTGAGTCAAAATTCATCGTTTCTGGCTCAAAATTCGTCTTTTTTGTGAAAAAATTTTTTGATCGATAATTTTATTGAAATTTTAAAAAATTCAAAAACTGACTATCAACCGAGCTTCCCGAAGGTCTGGCTTTCTTCTTCGCTGGCTCCTGCTGATTTTCCTGATCGGAGAGAACCTCCTCCTTGATTTGCTGGTTTTCTTCAGATGTCACATTCTTTTGGTAAGCTTTTTTGACGGATTTTTGTGCGTCGCTCATTCTGAAATTGTTTCTTTTTGTTATAAACGCCGAAAAAAACAGAGAAAATATGGCGAAAAAATGGGGGAAAATATGGCCTAAAAGTGAGTCTTTTTCGTCTGAAAACTACTATTCAGTAATTTTAAACTGGTTCTTTTGTTAAAAACACAAGAAAAATGGAGAAAATCCGCTGAAAAGTTGGGAAAAAATTCAAATTTTGATTTTTGGCCTAAAAATCGTCAATTTCGCTTAAAATGTCATGTTTTTTGCTGAAAATTGCCAATAATTGAGCTTCTCAGAATATTTTTCACTATATTTTATGCTGAATTTCACAAGTTCGGCTCATTTTGAATGAAAAAAATAGAAGTTTTCCCAAAAAATTCCCCTAAAAAACTGGAAATATTCAAATTTTCCAGTAGTCCAATAGAGCGCACTTGCTGACTTTGAAACGCGGATTTTTCAAATATAATTTTTTTGAAGGTTTTCACTGAATTTCAAGCGATTTCGAGCGATCTTCAGATACATTTCGAGCGGAAGCAACACAAAAATTTACAGAAAAAATAATTTATTAAAAAATTTACAGAAAAAAATAGTTTTAACCTCAAATCGGTCAGTCAGCATGACATCCTTCTCCGGAATCGAAGTTGGAAAAGAGAGGGAAAAGAATGAAAGGTTCTAGTTTTTGATGATTACAGTGATTTGATGTTTTCTGAGTGGCCACTCCTTCGATTTCCTCCAGATGTCACAATCACATAGGGAGCTACCCTTATGACCAGTCGGCATGACATCCTTCTCAGGAATCGAAGTTGGAAAAGAGAGGGAAAAGAATGAAACGTTCTAGTTTTTGATGGTTTTATGATTACAGTAATTTGATGTTTTTTGAGTGGCCACTCCTTCGATTTCCTCCAGATGTCACAATCACATAGGGAGCTACCCTTATGACCAGTCGGCATGACATCCTTCTCAGGAATCGAAGTTGGAAAAGAGAGGGAAAAGAATGAAAGATTCTAGTTTTTGATGGTTTTATGATTACAGTAATTTGATGTTTTTTGAGTGGCCACTCCTTCGATTTCCTCCAGATGTCACAATCACATAGGGAGCTACCCTTATGACCAGTCGGCATGACATCCTTCTCAGGAATCGAAGTTGGAAAAGAGAGGGAAAAGAATGAAAGATTCTAGTTTTTGATGGTTTTATGATTACAGTAATTTGATGTTTTCTGAGTGGCCACTCCTTCGATTTCCTCCAGATGTCACAATCACATAGGGAGCTACCCTTATGACCAGTCGGCATGACATCCTTCTCAGGAATCGAAGTTGGAAAAGAGAGGGAAAAGAATGAAACGTTCTAGTTTTTGATGGTTTTATGATTACAGTAATTTGATGTTTTTTGAGTGGCCACTCCTTCGATTTCCTCCAGATGTCACAATCACATAGGGAGCTACCCTTATGACCAGTCGGCATGACATCCTTCTCAGGAATCGAAGTTGGAAAAGAGAGGGAAAAGAAGGAAACGTTCTAGTTTTTGAGGATTCTTAGGATACAGTAATTTGATGTTTTTTGAGTGGCCACTCCTTCGATTTCCTCCAGATGTCACAATCACATAGGGAGCTACCCTTATGACCAGTCGGCATGACATCCTTCTCAGGAATCGAAGTTGGAAAAGAGAGGGAAAAGAATGAGAGATTCTAGTTTTTGATGATTACAGTAATTTGATGTTTTTTGAGTGGCCACTCCTTCGATTTCCTCCAGATGTCACAATCACATAGGGAGCTACCCTTATGACCAGTCGGCATGACATCCTTCTCAGGAATCGAAGTTGGAAAAGAGAGGGAAAAGATGGAAAGATTCTAGTTTTTGATGGTTTTATGATTACAGTAATTTGATGTTTTCTGAGTGGCCACTCCTTCGATTTCCTCCAGATGTCACAATCACATAGGGAGCTACCCTTATGACCAGTCGGCATGACATCCTTCTCTGGAATCGAAGTTGGAAAAGAGAGGGAAAAGATGGAAAGATTCTAGTTTTTGATGATTACAGTAATTTGATGTTTTTGAGTGGCCACTCCTCCGATTTCCTCCAGATGTCACAATCACATAGGGAGCTACCCTTATGACCAGTCGGCATGACATCCTTCTCCGGAATCGAAGTTGGAAAAGAGAGAGAAGAGAATGAAAGATTCTAGTTTTTGAGGATACAGTAATTTGATGTTTTTTGAGTGGCCACTCCTCCGATTTCCTCCAGATGTCAAAATCACATAGGGAGCTACCCTTATGACCAGTCGGCATGACATCCTTCTCCGGAATCGAAGTTGGAAAAGAGAGGGAAAAGATGGAAAGATTCTAGTTTTTGATGATTACAGTAATTTGATGTTTTTTGAGTGGCCACTCCTCCGATTTCCTCCAGATGTCACAATCACATAGGGAGCTACCCTTATGACCAGTCGGCATGACATCCTTCTCCGGAATCGAAGTTGGAAAAGAGAGAGAAGAGAATGAAAGATTCTAGTTTTTGATGATTACAGTAATTTGATGTTTTTTGAGTGGCCACTCCCTCGATTTCCTCCAGATGTCACAATCACATAGGGAGCTACCCTTATGACCAGTCGGCATGACATCCTTCTCTGGAATCGAAGTTGGAAAAGAGAGGGAAAAGATGGAAAGATTCTAGTTTTTGATGATTACAGTAATTTGATGTTTTTGAGTGGCCACTCCTCCGATTTCCTCCAGATGTCACAATCACATAGGGAGCTACCCTTATGACCAGTCGGCATGACATCCTTCTCCGGAATCGAAGTTGGAAAAGAGAGAGAAGAGAATGAAAGATTCTAGTTTTTGAGGATACAGTAATTTGATGTTTTTTGAGTGGCCACTCCTCCGATTTCCTCCAGATGTCACAATCACATAGGGAGCTACCCTTATGACCAGTCGGCATGACATCCTTCTCCGGAATCGAAGTTGGAAAAGAGAGAGAAGAGAATGAAAGATTCTAGTTTTTGATGATTACAGTAATTTGATGTTTTTTGAGTGGCCACTCCTCCGATTTCCTCCAGATGTCACAATCACATAGGGAGCTACCCTTATGACCAGTCGGCATGACATCCTTCTCCGGAATCGAAGTTGGAAAAGAGAGGGAAAAGATGGAAAGATTCTAGTTTTTGATGATTACAGTAATTTGATGTTTTTTGAGTGGCCACTCCTCCGATTTCCTCCAGATGTCACAATCACATAGGGAGCTACCCTTATGACCAGTCGGCATGACATCCTTCTCCGGAATCGAAGTTGGAAAAGAGAGAGAAGAGAATGAAAGATTCTAGTTTTTGATGATTACAGTAATTTGATGTTTTTTGAGTGGCCACTCCTCCGATTTCCTCCAGATGTCACAATCACATAGGGAGCTACCCTTATGACCAGTCGGCATGACATCCTTCTCCGGAATCGAAGTTGGAAAAGAGAGAGAAGAGAATGAAAGATTCTAGTTTTTGATGATTACAGTAATTTGATGTTTTTTGAGTGGCCACTCCTTCGATTTCCTCCAGATGTCACAATCACATAGGGAGCTACCCTTATGACCAGTCGGCATGACATCCTTCTCCGGAATCGAAGTTGGAAAAGAGAGAGAAGAGAATGAAAGATTCTAGTTTTTGATGATTACAGTAATTTGATG
Organism: Caenorhabditis sinica; assembly: GCA_963932045.1. Lineage (NCBI taxonomy): Eukaryota > Metazoa > Nematoda > Chromadorea > Rhabditida > Rhabditidae > Caenorhabditis > Caenorhabditis sinica. The sequence continues at coordinate 945,391 of OZ009942.1, forward strand.
TTTTTTGAGTGGCCACTCCTCCGATTTCCTCCAGATGTCACAATCACATAGGGAGCTACCCTTATGACCAGTCGGCATGACATCCTTCTCCGGAATCGAAGTTGGAAAAGAGAGAGAAGAGAATGAAAGATTCTAGTTTTTGATGATTACAGTAATTTGATGTTTTTTGAGTGGCCACTCCTCCGATTTCCTCCAGATGTCACAATCACATAGGGAGCTACCCTTATGACCAGTCGGCATGACATCCTTCTCCGGAATCGAAGTTGGAAAAGAGAGAGAAGAGAATGAAAGATTCTAGTTTTTGAGGATACAGTAATTTGATGTTTTTTGAGTGGCCACTCCTCCGATTTCCTCCAGATGTCACAATCACATAGGGAGCTACCCTTATGACCAGTCGGCATGACATCCTTCTCCGGAATCGAAGTTGGAAAAGAGAGAGAAGAGAATGAAAGATTCTAGTTTTTGAGGATACAGTAATTTGATGTTTTTTGAGTGGCCACTCCTCCGATTTCCTCCAGATGTCACAATCACATAGGGAGCTACCCTTATGACCAGTCGGCATGACATCCTTCTACGGAATCGAAGTTGGAAAAGAGAGGGAAATAAATGAAAGATTCTAGTTTTTGATGATTACAGTAATTTGATGTTTTTTTGAGTGGCCACTCCTCCGATTTCCTCCAGATGTCACAATCACATAGGGAGCTACCCTTATGACCAGTCGGCATGACATCCTTCTCCGGAATCGAAGTTGGAAAAGAGAGGGAAGAGAATGAAAGATTCTAGTTTTTGAGGATACAGTAATTTGATGTTTTTTGAGTGGCCACTCCTCCGATTTCCTCCAGATGTCACAATCACATAGGGAGCTACCCTTATGACCAGTCGGCATGACATCCTTCTCCGGAATCGAAGTTGGAAAAGAGAGGGAAGAGAATGAAAGATTCTAGTTTTTGAGGATACAGTAATTTGATGTTTTTTGAGTGGCCACTCCTCCGATTTCCTCCAGATGTCACAATCACATAGGGAGCTACCCTTATGACCAGTCGGCATGACATCCTTCTACGGAATCGAAGTTGGAAAAGAGAGGGAAATGAATGAAAGATTCTAGTTTTTGATGATTACAGTAATTTGATGTTTTTTGAGTGGCCACTCCTCCGATTTCCTCCAGATGTCACAATCACATAGGGAGCTACCCTTATGACCAGTCGGCATGACATCCTTCTCCGGAATCGAAGTTGGAAAAGAGAGGGAAGAGAATGAAAGATTCTAGTTTTTGATGATTACAGTAATTTGATGTTTTTTGAGTGGCCACTCCTCCGATTTTCTCCAGATGTCACAATCACATAGGGAGCTACCCTTATGACCAGTCGGCATGACATCCTTCTCCGGAATCGAAGTTGGAAAAGAGAGAGAAGAGAATGAAAGATTCTAGTTTTTGATGATCTGAAGGATACAGTAATTTGATGTTTTCTGAGTGGCCACTCCTCCGATTTCCTCCAGATGTCACAATCACATAGGGAGCTACCCTTATGACCAGTCGGCATGACATCCTTCTCCGGAATCGAAGTTGGAAAAGAGAGGGAAATGAATGAAAGATTCTAGTTTTTGATGATTACAGTAATTTGATGTTTTTTGAGTGGCCACTCCTTCGATTTCCTCCAGATGTCACAATCACATAGGGAGCTACCCTTATGACCAGTCGGCATGACATCCTTCTCCGGAATCGAAGTTGGAAAAGAGAGGGAAGAGAATGAAAGATTCTAGTTTTTGAGGATACAGTAATTTGATGTTTTTTGAGTGGCCACTCCTCCGATTTCCTCCAGATGTCACAATCACATAGGGAGCTACCCTTATGACCAGTCGGCATGACATCCTTCTCCGGAATCGAAGTTGGAAAAGAGAGAGAAGAGAATGAAAGATTCTAGTTTTTGATGATCTGAAGGATACAGTAATTTGATGTTTTCTGAGTGGCCACTCCTTCGATTTCCTCCAGATGTCACAATCACATAGGGAGCTACCCTTATGACCAGTCAGCATGACATCCTTCTACGGAATCGAAGTTGGAAAAGAGAGAGGGAAAAGAATGAAAGATTCTAGTTTTTGAGGTATTTTGAGGATACAGTAATTTGATGTTTTCTGAGTGGCCACTCCTCCGAATTCCTCCAGATGTCACAATCACATAGGGAGCTACCCTTATGACCAGTCAGCATGACATCCTTCTACGGAATCGAAGTTGGAAAAGAGAGAGAGAAAAGAATGAATGGTTCTAGTTTTTGATGATCTGAAGGATACAGTAATTTGATGTTTTCTGAGTGGCCACTCCTCCGAATTCCTCCAGATGTCACAATCACATAGGGAGCTACCCTTATGACCAGTCAGCATGACATCCTTCTCCGGAATCGAAGTTGGAAAAGAGAGAGAGAAAAGAATGAATGGTTCTAGTTTTTGATGATCTGAAGGATACAGTAATTTGATGTTTTCTGAGTGGCCACTCCTCCGAATTCCTCCAGATGTCACAATCACATAGGGAGCTACCCTTATGACCAGTCAGCATGACATCCTTCTCAGGAATCGAAGTTGGAAAAGGGAGGGAAAAGAACGAAAAGTTCTAGTTGTTGAAGATTCTAAGGATACAGAAAGTCAATTAAATCAATATACCATGTAACTAAAAAATTCAATAAAAAAGAAGGGAAAGAGGAGGTCACCAATTTGAACGAGGGAAAAAATGAAGAATGACTGAAGACGATGATAGTTCAGAGATTGGAAAGGGGGTGGATTATTGATTTTTTTGAGAACAATGGATGTGAAGCGTTCAAAAAAAAATCGAGGGGAGGTGGCGGTTGTAAAATATAATAGGGACAATGGACAAAAGGCGTGTATCGATTTTAGAAAGAGTGCCGGTTTTCTCCTGGGAAGATGTTGACTGGTTTACAATCAGGTCTATGTGTCAAGTGTCTTTTTATCAGTATACATTCATTTTTCCAAACAGGCCACGCCCCATCCCCCTTTTCCCGCCAGCACCCCTTAAGATCACAAAATGCAGAAGTTATCCCCACTAGTGGCTGGATGCTTAGTTCAGCACGCCTTGAAATTCCGTAAGAAGGAAAACTTGTACAAAAAAGTTGTCAACTACAAAAGTGAAGATCTAGGTTTGGTTCATATACCCTCAAAATTTCTAGATAATCGGACTACTGTAAACTATTTTCTCAGACCCACGAATTTGGACTTTTTTTACTAGAAAAGCCCAAATATGAAAATTTTCGGTCCGGTGCTATATTTCAGTTTTTTTGTAGAATTTTGCATACATACAGGTCTCACCACAAAAATGTTCCCATCGGCAACTTTGCCCTAGACACCCCTTCCCCTTTTTTGTTTTCCTTGCAAATTCTAATTTCCCTATCCCAACAAGGTCATAACAATAAAAACATTACGAGTGTGCCCTTTGCATTTTCTTTCCAAAGAGGGTATTGCGAAATCGTCTGTCTAGCATTTGAAATTTGATGGTTTTTCTTGGCGATTTCTGAGAGTTCATGATGTTCTGTAGCTACTGATACTTGTAAATAGTAAGAATACAACAGGTAAGTCTTCAGTCTAAACGAAGTTTTTCAGTTTTCATAAAATAATCTTCTATTATTGCTATGTTTTCAGAATGGTGGCTCATCAATGGGCTATTACTAAACCGCCCTGTAAGGAGGAGGAAAAACCTCTTTGGGAATGCTTTGGTGAATTGGAGGAAGCTAGAAAAAGTGGAGTTTTTGAGAATGAAACGACGTCGGAAGACAAGGAAAGAGATACTCCAAAGGCAATAGAACAAGGTAAGAATTTAAGGATAGGATTTTGTAAAATCTGAGATTCCTTTTTTAGACCCCTGGAAATCCACCGTAACCATACAACTTCTTGACCGCATCCTTTCACTGGAGGATGAAAACTTTGAGCTTAAAATACGACTGGAGGATAACGAAAAGTCCCAGGAAGATTTTCTAAAGACCAACAAGATCTGCAGAATTCTAGTGGGTCATGAAGACAGTAAGGCTCCGCCCACAAAAAAGGAAACTATCATAAGACTATCAAACAACTGCAGCCCTACCCCAGTGGAGATACAATTCAAGAACAGATGCATTTTCTGTCTGGGCTTCAATCATAAATCCGTGGATTGTGAGGTCTATTCGGATTGTTCGGAACGGGAAGAAAAGTTGATTTCGGACACTAGATGTACAAAATGTTTGGATTCAGTTTTTGGAATGATGATTCGAAAGTGCTCCCGGGAAAGAGTGGCATGCTCGAATTGTGTTTTTTATGCAAGCGAGGAACTGAAATTCCATCATCCGTGGATTTGCCAGTTCAATGATCGGGGTGCTTTTCGGGAGGTGAGGAATGACGTTTTCGAAAGTGTTCAAGTTTTTACAAAATTCGATAAAATTTGTCTCATTTCGCAACTGTGACATTTGCAACTTCGGTCAATTCGCAACCAGTCATTTCGAAACTTTGTTTACATTCAAATTTACTTCGAGAAACTGACTTTCTGCAAATAATGTGCATTACATTGTTGCAAAATAACATAGCGGTCGCGGTGGCGAAATGACCGTTTGCGAAATGTCGCGGAGCCTAAATATGAATGTTAAAATTTTCCGTTTTCAGATGAGAAGACGCGAAGCAAACCGAAGTAAAGCTCTGCTGTTACTACCCCCTCTGTTTGATCCGACGACGTAGTTTTTTCTGTTTTTATTTTAAATTTGACCTTGTTTGTAAATTTGCGGATGTATAAAAAATTAACAAAACGCGCTTCGTTGAAATAGATTCAGCACAATTTCATTTAACATATCCCGGGCGAGCAAGACAAATCGCCCCACGTTGGCAATATGTGTTGTCGGTAGTGATGGAACATCTGAAAATTGGAAGGTAAAATGGTTTTGGTAGAAAGTGCGCTCCATTGATAAAATTTAAAAAAAAACGGAAATCGATAGAGCGCACTTTACAACAGAGTACCAAACCAAAAATTGACAACGGAGCACCCTTTCCAACTCACTCCTGAATCACAACATAGCCACTAAGAGATCCTCTATTTTCGACTGATCCACTTGCCAAAAACGCACATTTCCAATAGTTATCCGTCTCCGCTGGAGTCTCGTACCAGTTATAGCCAGTGGTCCCATTAATACTATCATCAGTCTTGAAAAATGATTTCCGGTCAAATCGGTATCCATCGATCCAAAAGTTGCAGTTACTGTACTCCATATCTCTACAGTATTCAGGGAGTTTTTCTGGAAAGCATAGTTAGATTTTTTCTGAAAATTTTATGCACCTGCGAGCATGTTTCCTTCATCAATGGAGTATAGTCCTGCTAGACCTTTATCTCCAGAATCCATACACAAATATTCAGCAGAACTTTGGATATCACATGGGACATCGATGGGGAAGGGGCGGAGCTAAAAATTTCAAATCTAAGCATCCTTCATGTTCCCGGAATCTTACAATAATGCAGACTGATTGAGATCCTCTTACAAGCGTCATGGTATTTTCTGGGCACTCCATAATGCCTAAGAAGTCAATGTTCCAAGTGATAGTATCATCTAGATTATATGTTTCGGAGATGGTATATGTATAGGTGATTGTGTCAGGAACGTATCTCTCCTCAACAAGCTTCTCTCCAAATAATGGTGGATCATAATAGGGGTTTTCGGGGCAAGAGTCAAGAGTGCGCTGAAAAGTTGAAATTTTCGGAAATTTTTGACACTTCGCAACCAAGACATTTGGCAACTGGACACGTCGCAACCAGTCATTTTGCAACTTTGTAAAGTAGCCTTATTCACGTACAACAGGTGGCTGCAAAATGTCGTAGTTGCTGATTACCGATGTGGCGAAATGAAGGGTTGCGAAGCGTCGTAGTTGCGTAATGACTGGTTGCGGAAAGAAATTTCCCTTTCGGAAAGTTGAAAATTCCCCCTAGGTATTTGAACTTACCAACACCCAAACTTTTTAGCAAAAATCTATCCGCCTAACCTCCTAGTGACCTTAGAACCTCGGATATTTATAATCCAAGAGCTCTCACTCACCTTAAAACCAATTCTCATTCCAGAAGATTCATCTTTTTTCGTTATAGGAGTTGTAATGCTCTCAGCCTTGTAGAGGTAACATACCATTTGGAAATAATGGACAATCATCTGTAAAATCAAAATTCAAAAGTACCAGCTCATCATTCTCTTACTCACCGCACATTGAGGTTGATTCAGACACTGTGAAACACATCCATCCCAGTTGGAAGTTTGATCATAACCACTAGTAGTATCCATATATTCTCCCCACACAATTATCACCTTATTACCATCTTCAGTGCTCACTGAAGAGATTAAGATAAGGATGAGAAACACGAGAAACATCTTCTGGGATTTCTTGAGACTGACGTTGAGCTTGAAAGCGGAAGGTATGAGAATAAAGAAAAAATGAAACAAAGGAACATAAAATTCTTCGGCAAAACTTCAAAGGGACCTTCTCAGTGAGACCAAAATCGGAAGTTTTGTGTTTTCAAACCTTCCGTGTTCGAGAAACCAAAACTTTCGAGTTTTGATCTATTTCCTTTTTGGTCTCCAGGAGATGTTCCCTTTGAAGTTTTTCCGTTAAATTTTATGATTTTTTTTGGTCTTACCAAAAGTTCAGTATTTAAAAAGAGGCTGAGATTTGAAAACTAGAAAAGTTGTAAACGTTTTGTTTCCAAGTATACTTTGCTACCTTCAAATTTCAAGTTTCAAACTTTATTCTTCGATTTTTGGTTTTCCTTTTTCATCACCCGAGAAACTACTCTTTCTCTTCAGTTTTTGCACATTTCCATCTTGTCAATGCGCTTGCAACTCTTTTTTTTCCTCCTCCTCCCGATGGGCTCATGCGTTCAAATGGTTCAAATTTGGGGTAATATAGTGCAATCCCTCACTTCATCGAAAAGTGCTGCTGAATGGAAGACAAAGTCTACATATTTAAAAGCACCGGTACCCACATCAAGGAGTTTTCTAGAAAAAAACTGTTTTTCCATTTTGAAGCAACAAAACTCTCACGTAGTCTGGTTTGGTGAACTTCTGTTCCTTCCAATCCCAATCCACCCACTTCAAACTTGTCACTCTTCTTGTTTCCTTGTTCCTCTTCACCCCTCCTAGAAACCAAACTCTTGTCAGTTTTCACGCATTTTCCAAATCCAAAATGCGCCTCCAACTTTGCCTTCTCCTCCCCCTACTTCCAATTTGTTTAACCGTTCAGATGATCGAGTTTTGGGGTGAAATACATCAGTCCAGCACTCCATCGGAAAGCACTACAGTTTGGAAGACATGTAGAGATCAATGTTATTATGAGAATTCTTGTTTGGTAAGACTTTTGTCTCTGCTGAGACAATTCAAATAAATTATAGGCTGTCCGCGAAGTGGACCAAGTGAAAAACTGCCAACTATTTCGATTCGGGCAAATTTCATCTGTGAAGCTCTCAGATTCGGAATCTGGACTTAGAATCGCCATTAAGGTATAGTAGTCATAGTTAGAGATGCATATAAAATATGTCTCCAAGACATTTCGCAACCAGCCGTTTCGCAACAACGTCATTTCGCAACTCACGTCAATTTCGCAACTATGAAATTTTGCAAACGGTCGTTTCGCTACGGGGACAATATCATTTCAAAACCACAAAATCCAGGATTTTTGTAGAATGTTCACGTTAAAATCACAACTTTTCAAAAGTAGACTATAACCTGGAATAGTTCACAACACTCTCAATCCCATACAACCTTAATGAACGTAAAGTGGATTGTAGCTTATAAAGGTGCAAAACGACTGGTTGCGAAACATCCAGTTTTGAAATGTCTTGGTTGCGAGTTGTCGCGGTTGCAAAATCGAAGTGAGTTGCGAAATGACCAGTGGCGAAATTCCCCGGAGCCAGAAATATAACTTTGAAAATCTCAAGTTTCCAGAAAAACATCGCCACATGCCCAGCAACATACGATGATATGCTAGATATAATCTCGTCAGATGAAGATTATTCCAATGACACTCTGGACTACAGCTACAAAATGCTTCTCACGAAAACTCCGGAAGTTCTCTGGAATATTGAGGTTGATTATTTCTTTGAGTGCCCAGTCGGATCTTTCATTTCTATAAGAGGCAATATCCGAGTTTGCATAGAAGTAAGTCCACTTCTCATCTTCTCAGCAAACACCAAAAGTGTAATGTCAGGTTATCAAGTTCAACACCACAACTGCAAGCGGAGACCGAGAGTTAGCCAAGACCTTTTGCTCCTATGACCCTAGACTGGGACTGACGGGACCGTACCTGGACGCAGAGCGGGTTGTGATTGTTGCCAAAGGTTTGGAACACCGTCTTCAAATTATCCTCTGTTTTTTTGTAGCACGCCAACTCGACAGTTGTCCAGGATACAGTTACTGTAACTATTGGATAGATGGGGATCGTGTCAACAACACAGACTTCTCAGTGACAGATAATACTTTGAATGGAACTAGTGGATATCAATGGGGTGTCACTCAATCTGAAATTGAAACACACAAAGAAAAATCATGTCTCTATGTGGAGAGAGTGAGACAAGCCGATAAGGGAAAGATCGTCATTGGCTCGTAAGCATTTCGCATAGTTTGATAAAAAATAATTTATTTTTTGCAGGTGCGACCACAACATCAAAAACGGTAGTTGGGTCATGCGTGGTGCTGTATGCCGGGCTACGCCAATTTACAGTTTTCCCCAATAATTGAAGGTTTTCCAAGTTTGGGAATGAAAATGTTGATGTGTAACCTCAATAGGCGTAGAAGGGCGTCTCGCTCCTAGCAACTAAAGAAATGAAAACATCGCAGAGCTGTCAATTTTGAAACGTTGGTCTTGGGATCTCTCACAAGGGGGTTACTTGAGGTGTCGAGTTGAACTTTCTCTAAAAATCGGACCATAGACTATATTGACCATGAGGATTCAAAATATGCAATAAAAATTGACAAAATGTTCACGTAACTCAAGTTATCAGCCATCAAAGTCTCAGCCAGTACTAATTTTGCTATTTTTTGACAACCCACATATTAGCTCCTAGGCACTTTTAGAAGGCCTAGTTTTTTGTGTTCAGCTCAGAATGATTCCTGCAATTAGATAATATAGGGTTCAAAAACTAGTTTAGACTAAAAATAGGAGAGTTGCGATCTCTACATGTTCCAATTGGACAAGGTTTAGTTATTTACATAATTTGATTGTATGTATCATTCTGAGCTGAACACAAAAAACTAGGCCTTCTAAAAGTGCCTGGGAGCTAAGACATGAGTAGTCAAAAATCAGCAAATTTAGTACTGGCTGAGAGTTTGATGGCTGATAACTCGAGTAACGTGAACATTTTGCCAGTTTTTATTGCAGATTCTGAATCCTCACGGTCAATATAGTCCATGGTCCGATTCCCAGAAAAAGTTCAACTCGACACCTCAAGTAACCCCCTTGTCCGTGTTTTGGTGAGGGTCGAAAATCGAAAAATAATCAAAGAATCAAAAAAACTAAGAGGCCGTTGGATATGCAAATGTTATATATTCAAATATATATTCAAATTTTGGATATAGATATACAGGAAGCCACATGTTGCAGTATCAGTATTCCTATGAATCTATGCAGAATGAATAAAGTTTTCAACAAGTTCGCAGGGATCAAGAAAGCTGTGATAAGTTTTTAAGATGATTTTTCATTTATGGGGGTCTCAGCATGTGGAGAAATAAGCTCTATTTTTGCTGTTAGACCAATTCTAGAATAAATTTCTAGAAACTTTTTTGTGAATGGAAAGCGGACCAAACACCTGATTGGACACCACTCGGCTGTTGTTTTTGTATCCTTCTACCCAATACCATTCAATTTCAGTCCTTGGCCTACAACAATCTGCCTATCTCGGAAACTACACGTATATGTCTCTCCTTTGCATCTGTATTCGTGTTGCCGTGGGCTTCTTTCTGTTCTATTTGCCAGTTGTTGCTGCATTGCCGTTATAAGCAACACGGTAGCGCATCGTTACGTGAGCCGATGGAAATCAGTGAATATATACATTGGGGTTGACCATTTAACACAAGGGAACATTATTTATTCACAATAGTTCAAAATTGGATAGCTGTGGTAATAAAATTTAGTTTGTCTGTATTATGTACACAACAGGGGAGACAAACTACATACATTTCAACAGAAATCGAACAAAACCTGGAGCTTAATAATCATATACAGGATCCGTTCGGCACATGGCTCCGCGAAGGCAATAGTTGTAGGCTGAGATACTCCAGCATCTGAATACAGACTGTTTTTTGCTAATTGTAAAGGTTTAGTTACAGTACCGGACAAAAAGCTATGAACTTTTGGCGTTTTCAGTTGAAAAACTTCAAGTTTGGGGTCTGGGAAAAGATGTTAAGTTTGATCGTTTGATTCTAAACTTTTTGGGTGTATACATCAACTCTAGATCTCTATTTCTGTAGTTGACAACTTTTTTGTACGAACTCTTCTGGAAATGATATGACTCGTAAAACGCAGAAGACACTAAAATCGGTGAAAATTACACTGAAAACGCGGAAATTTAGCATCGCCCCACTTTAAAGGGACACACCATCTTTAGAAGAGTTCGTGCAAAAAAGTTGTCAACTACAAAAATAGAGTTCTAGAGTAGATGAATACACTCAAAAAGTTTCAAATCAAACGACCAAGTTTAACCTTTCCCAGACGCCCAAAATTGACGTATTTCAACTGAAAACACCAAAAGTTCATAGCTTTTTGTCCGGTACTGTATATCAACCCCGAAGCCATACTAAACTTACTGGACAATCCACACAGATCCTCCTGCTGACCCCTTGGTGGCCAAATACAGACAGTTGTTCTCGGGCTCCCATGTGTTTATAGGCTTGTTAAAGTTATATCCATTTGTCCCATCCAGAGTTGTGTCGTTTATGGTAACGTAGGAAGTGTTAGTTCGGTATCCGTCAATCCAATAGTTACAATTTGCCGTGTTTGGGCAGTTTGAAAAGCCGCGAGCTATTGGAATTTTTTGCAAGGCCGAATGCTCATAGCAGAAACTAACCTTTAAAACTGTTCCCCTCATCCATGGAATACGGTCCTGTGAGTCCCAAGTCCCCAGGTTGAGCACACAAATTAGCTCCCATTGTTTTATTCTGGCAGGGAGATGAGTCAGGGAATAGGCGGAGCTGTAACTTTTTGCTACTCTGCTCAGTCTAATGCTTCAAATAAGTTGACGTTGTATAACCTACCGTAATGCATACTCGGGTCTCTCCTCTTACTGAGATGTAAGATCCTTCCGGACACTCAATGAAGTATTTAACATTGATATTCCAGAACTTCTGTCCTGACACCCTGTAGAGATCCATAATGTAGTCGTATGCCAAGGTATCACTTGAATACGTTTCATTAGATCCGATATACTCAAGCATATACTCAAGGGTTGCGGGGCATTTGTCGAAATTCTTCTGAAATCCAGAAACTTAGAATTGACTTAAATGAATTTTCTCACCTTGATAGAAATCCGCTTTCCTGTTGAACTCGAATCGACTATCTCCACTTGTGAAAGTTGTCCAAATCGATAAATTCGGCAGTTTTTTACTGCTTCCAATTGAAGAACGGCCTAGAAAATCTTCATAAAATCTATCAAAAATCTGAAGCCTCACCACACAAGAATTCTCCTCATAACACTTATCTCTACACTCCTTCCATTTGTCAGTGGAGATCACTTCATTACTACTTTCTTGTGGAACTCCCCAGAACTCTATCATTTGCCAACATGAACATATTGGGATCAGAAGGAGAAAATAGGGTAAGGGCCGCATTTCTGAGGTAAGAAATGGGAGGAGACTGAACTTCTTAAAAGTTGAAGAAGCCACAAGTGTACAAGTCTTGGTAATAAAACGGGGGGCCGTAAACCTGACTTCGAGGGACCCCTAGACAACGTAAAAACTTGTACTTCGTATAACGACAACCAAAAGTATACAAGACTCTGTAATAAAACCAAGACTAGACGTTTGGAGCATAAACGTTTTTGTCTGGAGCACTGAGGAAAGTTCCACTATTTCGACCGAAATGGCTATGGAAGCACATTTTTTGTATGGAGAACTTAGGAAATGGGATCCAAGAACTTAGACAGTTTCTTGTCAACATGGTTCATAAGCAATTTCCAGTTTCTCAGACAATGAAAAGTTAGTTATGGAAATCGTAGACAGGCTCAGCGCGACAAATCGCCCCATTCTGAGAGAAACTGCCGTTGTTATCACCTCTAGTGAGAGTGCATCTGAAAAACGATTTTTAGCAGGGATCTCTTCATTGAGGACCCACTTTCCAGTGTAAACCAGGCCCTTCATATAACCCTTAGTTCCCAAATAGACGCATGTTTGGTCGATAGGAGTGGTTTCCGGGTCTTCACTCCAATTGTACCCTTTGATTCCGTCAAGAGTGGTGTCGTTAACCAAAAACGTGTTTGAGATGGTGCGATCTCCATCAATCCAAAAGTTGCAGAGAACGAAGGTGTTACAAATGGTGATTGAGTTGGCTAAAATTGTTAAAGAAAAGTGTTAAGGTCATGAAATATTTCATTATTTTTTTGGAAATCGTCCACGTGTACTACACCGCCGTGATGCTTTGCATTCGTGACGTAGTCTTCTCGAAATTTCGAAACTGGCGTTTTCGCAACCAAAAGATTTCGCACCTCTTGTGCAATTTGAAACTGCGAGACTACGATGCTCAGTTTCTGACACAGAAAACACCAGTTTCAAAATTTGGTTTTAAAACGACTAGTTACTGCTGGTTGCGAAATCTCGCAGTTTTGAATTTCACGTGAGGTGCGAAACCACTTGGTTGCAAAAACGTCAGTTTCGATATTTCGAGCAGCCTACGTCACGGTTGCAAAACGTCGCAGCGGTGTAGTACACGTGGACGATTTCGAAATGTGTTGCGAGACCAACTTTGCACTACATCACACTACTTACCCTTAGCAACCATCCTATCGCCTTCTGCGATATCATAGGGTCCGGTCATTCCCAGAAATCCAGATTCCGCACACGAATTGACTGCTCTTACACGATTGTCGAAGTAGGGTCCCTCGAACCGATATACCTAGAATAGATCTCGAAATCAATAGTCAACTACAGTACCGGCCAATAGTATATGAACTTTTGGCGTTTTCAGTTGAAAGGCATCAACTTTGGGGGGCTTGGAAAGGATGTTAAACTTTTGATCTGAAACTTTTTGGGTGTATACATCAACTTTAGAACTCTATTTTTGAAGTTGACAACTTTTTTCTACAACTTCTTCTAAGAATGATGTGTCCCTTTAAAGTGGGGCGATGCTAAACTTCCGCATTTTTAGCGCAAGTTTCACTGATTTTAGTGTCTTCTGCATTTCACGAGCCATATCATCTCTAGAAGATGTTGTACAAAAAAGTTGTCAACTACAAAAATAGAGTTCTAGAGTAGATGTAAACACTCAAAAAGTTTCAAATCAAACGGTCGAGCTTAACATCCTTTACCAGACCCCGAAATTTGACGTTTTTCAACTGAAAAAACCAAAAGTTCATATACATTGACCGGTACTGTACTTATTTCTTACCGAAATGCAAACCCGAGTGTCTCCCCTCTTTGAAACAATGGAGCCTACCAAAATATAATTATTTGACATAAAGTTTCCTGGACACTCAAAGAAATAGTCAACATTGATATTCCAAAAGTTTCGTCCGTTAGAGTTGGTGAGAGACATACTGTAGCTGTAGTCCAAAAGATCATTTGAATCTTTCTCCTCGGATGGAATCTGGTCAACCATGTCGGCAAGTGTTGCAGGACAGGAGTCGGTGTTTTTCTAAAATCAAGGAAAGCGAGGTCTGCCTAAACCTTGGTTCTGATACCTTGATTGCAATTCTACCTCCTGTGGTAGAGTTGACTATCTCGACGGAGGAAAGTTCTCCAAATCGAAAAACTTGGCAGTTTTCAGTTGCGTCCAGTTCTCGGACAGCCTGAAAAGTGTTTGAGTGAAATTACCAATTGGCGAAATACCGCGCTTTACTGAGAGCATGGCGCAAACTCAGACTTTAACAGAGCTTGGGTACTCCTCGTGGACATCTATTTGAATTGTCCACGAGGAGTTCACAAAGCACCTCGATAGTTCGATAGAGCGCGCTCTGTATAGACTATACTAGAAAACTCTTACCAAGCAAGACTTCTCCACATAGCATTGATCTCTACACTGTATCCAATCTCTAGTCACAGCCACTGGATTACTAGAGTCCTGTACGATACCCCAGAACTCAATCATTTGAAGGCATGAGCAAATTGGGAACAGGAGAAGAAACCATAGTTGAAGGCGCATTTCTCGAATGAAAAATAACCAAACTTTGTTTTCCTCAAGGCGAAAGTTTCTATGGAAACTTTGAGAGGGGAGCATACTTGAGACAAGGGTCTAAGATGAATATGCATCTATAAAATGTGTCTGGCCAATAAGAAGAAAAATGAAGGAAGGAGATGTTGACGTCAAAACTTTAAGAGACATTTCATAACTTGCCATTTTGCAACTCACATCGCTTGCACAACCACGACGATTCGCAACCAAGACATTTCGAAACTTGAAGTTTCGCAACTAGTAGTTTCGTAGCTTTAATATTAAACCACTTTAGATTATTCAGGTTGTGTATGTGATTGAGGATTTTATAAACCATTCCAAGATATCATCTGAGTTGCGAAACGTCGCAGTTGTGAAATGACTGGTTGCGAAATGTCTTGGAAAAATTCTGTACTAGAAGACTTCAAAAAGTCTACAAGTTTAACAGACTAGGTAATGAAAATGGGTAGTAGACGTTTGGAGCATGCTAGTTTTTTTCTAGAGCATTTTTACCAATATCACTATGTAAACATGAATAACAAGTAAACTTCATTCAAGTTCAGAAATCACGTTCAGTTATATACACTGTACTGATAAACCGGATCGGTTCGGCAAATCGCTCCACGTTGACAGTAACCATATGCCCCACCGTCTGTGATCTGACACCTGAAAAGGTTGTAGTAAAAAGTTGTTTTCTCATCCTATCTTGCTTACTCATGAACATAAACTATTCCAGACACAGTTCCCATTGTAGCCAAGAAAACACATTTTCGGATTTCCTCGGATTTCGAAGGGGCTACATCCCACACGTATCCAGTGGTTCCATTCAGAGTGGGATCCTTCACTTCAAAGTCCGTGGAGTTGAATCGATTGCCGTCAATCCAGAAGTTGCAGTGATTGTGGGAAGAGCTACATTTTTGGCTGAGGCCGTCTGAGAAATATTTGAATTGTTTAGCCATAGAGCGCATTTACAAAGTCTTACATGCAATGGCCTTTCCTTCATCAAATGAGTAGGGTCCAGTTAGTCTTGAATCTCCGGGTTGAGTACACAAATCGGCTCCCATGGTTTGGTTCTGACAGGGAGAGGCATCAGGGAATAAACGGACCTCAAATGGGATAGATATAATAGTTTTGCCACCCCGACGTTTCGCAACCATGCCATTTTGCGACTAGACATTTCGCACTAGAAATTTCGCTACCATGTCATTTTGCTACTAGAACATTTGTAGCTCATGTCAATTTCGCAACAATGTCATTTTGCCACAAGACTATTTGTAGCTCATGTCAAATTTGTAACCACGCCATTTCGAAACCATGTCATTATGCACTAGAAATTTCACAACCATGTCATTTTGCGACTATTAAAACTTGTAATTTTTTTGCTCATTTAGGTTATACATATGTTCTCGAAAGGGATTATTGTAAACAATTTCAGATTACCCCCAAATACTGAAAGTTTTTGATTGCAACGTGGATCTGTTGGTTCCGAAATGGCATAGTTGCGAAATCGACGTGAGTTGCGAAACGCAGCGGTTCCCAAATGTCGGGGAGCTGAAAACAATGAACCCACCGTGATACAAACTCGATTTGCCCCTCTTCTATAAACAACAGATCCTTCAGGACACTCAATGAAGTATTCAACATGGATATTCCAGAACTTCTGTTCGTAGGTTTTGCTGAGTGTCATATTGTAGTTGTATGCCAAATTTCCTTTTAGTTCAGTTTCATCAGATGTGATTTTATTGAGCATATCGGCAAGTGT
Organism: Caenorhabditis sinica; assembly: GCA_963932045.1. Lineage (NCBI taxonomy): Eukaryota > Metazoa > Nematoda > Chromadorea > Rhabditida > Rhabditidae > Caenorhabditis > Caenorhabditis sinica. Next base: position 961,505 of record OZ009942.1, read on the forward strand.
TGCAGGGCATTCGTTGATGTTCTTCTAGAATTCAGAAATTAAGAATTGACTTAAAGGGATTTTATTACCTTGATAGAAATCCGCTTTCCTTTTGAACTCGAATCGACTATCTCCACTGATGAAAGCTGCCCGAATCGATATATTTGGCAGTTTTCGGTTGCGTCTAATTGAACGACGGCCTAGAAAATCATCATAAGTTCTATTAAAAACCTGAAGCTTCTTACCACACAAGAGTTCTCCTCATAACACTTATCTCTGCACTCTTTCCAGATATCAGTGGAGATCACTTCATCACTATTTTCCAGTGGTATTCCCCAGAACTCGATCATTTGCCAACATGAAGATATTGGGATCAGAAGAAGAAAATAGAGTAAGAGCCGCATTTCTGAGGGAAGAAATGCGAGGAGACTGACTCTTTCGGGATTTGAAGAAGCAAAAAGTATACTAGACTAGGTAATAAAACGGAGCCATAAAAGTTTTCCGAATTCGGCAGGTGCTCGGTAGACTAGACTGAAGCTCAAGATGGCGAAGCCTTAGATAAATGTCGGCTAAATCGAGAGCTAGACTGCGGGATAATAAAACTGGTGTCTACCAAGACTGAAGCTCAGGGAAACAAGACCTTCGGATTCGAAAAAACCAAAAGTATACTAGTCTAGGTAATAAAAACAGAGCGGTAGACGTCTGGATAGTAATTTTTTTCGTCTGGAGCACTTAAGAAAGTTCCACTATTTTGACCAAGGTTGCTATGGTAACAAAAATAACAAGGTACAGTACCGGACAAAAAGATATGAACTTTTGGTGTTTTCAGTTGAAAAACTTCAACTTTGGGGGTCTGGGAAAGGATGTTAAACTTGACCGTTTGATTCGAAACTTTTTGGGTGTATACATCAACTCTAGAACTTTATTTTCGTAGTTGACCACTTTTTTGTACAACCTATTTTAAAGATGGTGTGTCCCTTTAAAGTGGGGCGATGCTAAATTTCCGCATTTTTAGTGCAATTTTCACCGATTTTAGTGTCTTCTGCATTTCACGAGCCATATCATCTCTAGAAGAGGTTGTACAAAAAAGTTGTCAACTACAAAAATAGAGTTCTAGAGTAGATGTATACACCCAAAAAATTTCAGATCATACGGTCAAATTTAACATCCTTTCCCAGACCCCCCAAAGTTGACGTTTTTCAACTGAAAACACCAAAAGTGCATAGCTTTTTGTCCGGTACTGTAGGTTTATTCAAAGTCACAGAAATTTATCATGCATATTGATAAATCGGATCAGTTGGGCAGTGACCTCCTCGAGCACCATTCTTTTTACTGTATCTAAATAAAACACAAGAATTACTGTATACAAGCTTTTGGGGATAATTTTAAGGTTGAGGATATACCAGGTCAACTTTTATGTCAACTTTTGAAAACATCACCTAAGCGATCCATGTAAAACATCGCAGCATTTTGGAACAGTTTAGTACTCTTCTTCTATTTTTATTTTAACAGATTTATTATCGCAATTTTGACAATAAAAAAATTTAGAATTGGCAACGATCGTGCAGTCAATACTGCACAATGTGCTGAACACGGCAGACTGCTCCACGATAGCAATATGAATTTTCTGTGCTTTGGGTAAGGGTACAGCTAAACAAACTATTATTTTTCAAAGAATTGCCTCTTTGACTTACGATTGAGTTTGAACTTCTTCACGTAATGCAGTCATGAACACGCATACATTATTCCTTAGCGATGTGAACCGATAAGCACTGGATCCGTTTAGACTACTATCACTTAGGTTGTACCCACTACCAGTCCCGATTCCGTCAATCCAGTAATTACGGAAGGTGTATGAGTAAGGTGTTGGGATGAGTGGAACTTTGTCTAATCTTAGTGCGATTTCCTTAACTTCTGCACGATCGTATGGTCCGGATAGACCAATACCATCAGATAAACACAATTCTGAGCCAGCACGCCAAGCTTGGGCAGGAGTGGGAAACACACGGATCTGAAAATCTTCTAGTTTTAGCAGTATGGTTTTTGGTCTTACAGCCATGCAGATCTGATTGTCTCCTCTCAGAAGAACAAACGAATCATCGGGGCATTCGATATAGTAGTTGTAGCTGAACGTCAATTGAGTGATTCCCTTGAGTGTGGCTGAACTGATTGAGTACTGGTAAGCCAGGGTCTCGGTACGGTAGGTTTCCTGGAACGTGATAAATTAGATTTTCCTGCTTTTCTCCAGTCATGTGTACTTCTGATAACACTCAAAATGTCGCTAATATTTCTATTAGGCGCGTTTTCACTTACATTTACAACTTTTCCTTCAAACTCAGCGGAGAAAGTTGGACTACATTGCGAAGTGCGCCTCTGAAATGCTTATGTCTTCCTTGGATCCCAATAGCTCTTTTCTTACCTTTACTCCCACTCGATTACCATTTCCACTATCCGTTTTTCTAATCACTGAAACTTTCCCATATGGGAACACTTGACACCCATAATCGCCTTTTTGTTGAATGGCCTGTACACTCGCTCTCTCAATAACTAAACACAGTAATCTTGTTAGACATACCACACACTGATCATCCCAATAGCATCGACTCATACAATCCATCCATGTTGTTTGGTATTCAACGGGAGTATTGGGTTTCTCTACAACACCCCAGAAGGTGACTATCTTTTGTGATAAAGACAGGGGGATTAGGAGCAAAAAGTAGAGTTGAAGATGCATTTTTTGAGAAGTGAAAGTATAGAAGAGTGATTCTCGGAAGACTCACAGTAGGCCTTGTGGACCATGAAATGAGAATGACGAAGGTTTAGTCTAGTCTGGAGATCAAAAGCATACTAGCCATGGTAATAAAATCGGAGCCGTAAAAGTATACAAAGTCTGGTTAGAAATTGAGCAAGCTACAGTAGACTAAGTATAGTTTAGTTCTTGAAATAGACAGATTTCAGGTGGAAGCCAAAACTTAACACAATCAAGGGGGTTAAATTCATACTTGTCGCGGCCGGGCCGGGCCAGACCGGGACAGGCCGATTTTGGTCAAGTATGGTTAAAGTGATTTGGCCAGGCTACTTTTGATTATCGAAAGCCACTGTGATAGCGAGGGCCTAAGTGTCGGCCCTGGAAACTTCTTTCCAAAATAGCGGCCCGATTTGACCCTGGAACCCACAATCGAGGCCTGGGCCTTGTTTTTGATGGGCTTGTACACTATACATATAGTACTTTTCGCTATGTGTGAAACTTGGAAGATAGTTTAGTGCAACACATTTATTTTCAATAAGGGTTTTAAAATCGGTAGTCAAATTGAAATCACAACTGCGTAATTGGGTTAACTCTGCAGACAGCTCCTCGGAGGCACCAGTGGGGTTTACTCACTGCATCGTTGCAGCTGAAAAAATAGGTTTTCAATGCAAGAGAAAACATGTTCAAAAAAGCCAGCAACTTTTAATCATTTGAATCGAACCAAGCATACTACACCACACCTAAAATTTCAGGTCGAAAGTTTAAGGAGAAAACAAATTAATTCTCCAAATTTGAATACTCGCCAAGACCTTGTTCTAGCAGAAATGACTGGTTCATCCAAAAACTTACTCATGGAAATTCACAATTGCGGTATTTGAGACGTTCGCCGCATAAGCACACGACGGACTATCTGGCAGTGGCTCACTACCATATCCACTGACCCCATTTAAAGTATCATCTGTCATCAAATACACCGTTGAACCCGCAACTTGCTTCTTGCCATCAACCCAAAAGTCATAGTATTTATAATTGATGTTGGCCGGATCATTTTCCACATTTTCGGTTATATACTCCACAATCGTCTTCAACTCGGTGGTACTATATGGGCCAGTGAGTCCTATTCCATTTTTCGTGCATAGAGTAACTCCCTTATCCTGGGTATCGCACCATGGTCTTCCTGCGAATGTACGGATTTCGATACAGACAGCATTAGCGCCTCTGATAGAGGCAAACGACGTGGCTGGGCATTCGATGTAGTATTCAAAAGTGAAGTTGAGTTGGGTCGTAATGTCGTTATCAAAGGTAGCATCGGGGATGATAGTAGGTGCAATATGGTAGAGGAAGGCCATGGTGGAAGTGGAGTTTTGTTCCTAGAAAATTGAGAATAGGGGAATATTTGGAGATCAAGGAAAAACAAAGCGAGTTTCTTGGTTCCCAAATAAACTTATGGGTCCGGAGCCTTACAAGTGGATTCCGCAATCACCCCAGTTGATCCTTCTCTGAGATTTGGCCCACAGATTATATTGGACGCAAGAATTCTAAATCTGCCATAGAATCTCGTGCTGTGTTAAGAATTAAATGTGTAATAATGCCCAACAAAAGTGATGAAGGCTTATTTGTTGCAGATATCAATGTGGGTGCTTTCAAATGTTTCCTTACCGTAATTCTTGTCAATCCAAACGCCGAGGAAGCATCGCCAGCACAAGTGTCCATGGTCAGCTACAAATTTCAATAATTCATGATTTCAAATCTGTACTTTACTCACCTTGATCCCAACTCTAGCACCAGCTACGTTATTCGAGAATTTGACAGAGGAGATTTTGTTGAAACGGAATATTTCACAGCCGATGGTCAGTTTGCGGATGGCCTAAAATGAAGTAATTTTGGTTAGGATATAGGAATAATGACGATTGCTCAGGCAAGTTGTTATAACGATTGCTTGGAATAAAACCTATTAGCGATATTCCCCAAGGGGAAACGCGCTCCATCGCAACATGGCTGAAATTTGAACTTTCACCTTTCCCGCCGTTCTGAAGACAGCTAAACATGTTTCGATGGATGCGTGGACTCCTCGTGACAATTCGACAGCTGCCCGAGTTGTCCACGAGAAGTCCATGCATCCACCAAAACATGTTTCGCTGTTTTCAAAACGGCGGGAAAGCTGAAAATTCAAATTTCAGCCAAGTTGCGATGAAGCGCGTTTCCCCTTGGGAATATCGCTAATAGTTAAATACAGTCCCAACTACTATTTGATAGTATTATTGAAGTTGGACGAATCAAAAAAATTTGACCTACCACACAAGTCTGCTCTTTCAAACACTTGTCTATGCATCCTTTCCAGTTTCCTGCTGTCCAGGATTCAGGAGAATTCGGCTGGTCCAATGCACCCCAAATGATGACCATGTTTTGGCTAATGGATACTGCATATACGGTCATGAAAACTAGTAGAAAGTATAGACGAAGGAGGATCATGATGCTGGAGTCGATAGGCCAAAAGACTTACCAAGAAATGACAAGAGCTTGTGGCTGACTTTTCGGGACAATAAAAGTTGTAGTTTGAAGGAAGTTTCTTAGCAACTAACAAGGAGCAAACTTTTTATTTTGGTGAAGCTGGTAGTCTCGATCTAGAAACAAACGTTGCGACTAGACTCGGTAATAAAATTGCGGCCGTAAAACCAGTACGTTTTTGACTTTTTGGACGAATAAGAGAGCACATCATAATACAAAATAATCATTAAAAAGTCAGTACTCTGTAAAGTAGTTCAAATTCTGTTCAGCTTTCCGATAGAGCTGAGTCCTTAAAGGGGGAGTGTAGTTATTCTAATACATGATTTTTTACATGGATCGATGCAGAATTTAGTTTAGGTTCGAAAACTCTCTTGGGCCTCAGTCTGAAAATGGATCATTCTTGAGATATTCGCAAAAAACAGGTTCAAAAAGTCAACGTAGAGTGGTCAAAAACTTCGCGTTGACCACTCTGAGATTTTCTGTTTGAAAATTTCATCACATTTGACCACCCTACGTTCATTTTTTTAAACCTGTTTTTTGGGGATATCTCAAGAACGTGTAATTTTCAGGCTGCCCTCCAAGAGAGGCTCAGAACCTAAAATGAATTTGGCATCGGTCCATATAAAAATCTCCATATTTTTGGAATTAGTACACTCTCCCTTTAATAACGGTTCTCAATTCTGATTAATGTGCCAAAAAAATAGAACATTTCAAAGTAAGACTGCCATTCTTACCATTAGCTCCCAGCCGTGTGATTTTTTTTCAGCTAAAATGAAAACCAGGCCTAGCGACCACATCTTCAGAAATATTTTCCCGGTCAACCGGCTGCAGATTTTTGCCGGCTTTTCAGCGGCCTTTGACAGTCTTGGTTGAAAGCAAATAATTATGCACTTATTTTGTTAGGTTAAAAACATAAATTTTTTTATTAACATGACCGAGTTGACGCAAATAGTGAAGCATAAGACATGCATTAATTATTAGTAATACGCTCACAGATCAGCAATCAAATAGACAGAAGAGGCTCTGTCCTGCACATTGCTCCTCGGTAACAATAGTCGTTATAAGAACCACAAGCACGAGTTTCAGTACTTCTGAAAAGAAAAAAAATTAGGAGCCTCTTGCCTCTAATATTTGTGCAATACAGAGTTAATTGAATAGCTCAAACATTGGAAAACTCAACCAATCCAAACTTACTTTCCGCACTTGACGTATCCATACATCAAGTCATATCTCAAGAACAAGTTTTCACAATTGCTCCCATAAAAGCTGCTGATTTTTCCGGAGAGTGTTGGGTCGGTCAGAACAAAAGAACCTTCCTTAACAACTCCATCCAACCAAATATAATAATTACTAAAGTACGGCTTGCAATACTCAATGGCGAAAATGCGCTGACTCAAGTTATCTGGAAACATTCCTAACATTTGATCCTTCTGGAAAATCATTACATGTCCATGGTTGTTCTTCCACAACATCGTCGAATGCCGTCAACCCAATTCCTCCATCTTCCCTACACGTTCTTTCAGCAAATGCTCGATTGCCACAATATTTAACGGACTCCGGAAACAAGCGACCCTGAATATAAAATTCTTCGAATAATTCTAAATTCTATAAGCTTCTCACCGAGAGGCACACTGGATGATCTCCTCTCACAGATGCGAGAGAGTCGGCTTGGCATTGGATATAAAATTTGAATGAAACTTCCCATCCTGTTGAAGTTTGATGAACAGAATATCGGTGAGCAACTCGTTCCGTTTTTCTTGTTTCCTGAAAACCTTACCGCATTCCTGAAGCTTATAACTACTTACTGTAACGGGTCCATCCAGGAAGACCGCCTCGGCACTTACTGGGCAAATGTCTAAGGTGATCTAGAAGAAATCGAAATTGAAGTCAAATCTCTAAAAGTTCAAGAAAATGGCTTTCCCGATGTATTGCAACCACGACATTTCGCAACTGCGACATTCCGCAACTGTAGATTTTGAAACTGCAACAATTTCGAAACTGCAACAACTATAGTTGCGAAATGTCGTAGTTGCGAAATAGAATTGAGTTGCAGACCGTCACAGTTGCAGAATTCTCGGTTGCATAACGTCGAGGAGTCAAGAAACTATTATATACCTTGAATCCAACTCGATATCCGAAAAGTTTATCAGACTTGCTTACTGTAGAAATATTATTATAACGGTAAACCTGACACCCATCATCATCGATCTGCCGGATTGCCTAAATTATTATAATAAGATTTGCTCCTTGAGTTTGTTTTCCCACCACACAGTCATATTCCGCTACACACTGATCGATACATTCTTCCCATGATCCAGAATACTCTTCTGGAGTGTTAGGACTATCCAAGATACCCCAGACTACAATGATTTTGGGGGACCGGTCAGCAATCAATAGATTGGTTAGGGCGAGCAGAAAGAATAACAAAACAAGACGCATCTTGGGAAAAAAAGTGAGGAAAAACTTTTGATGTTTCGAATCTAGGGAAGAAGAAAACATTTTCATTTTCAAGACGAACATTGCCATGGAGATAGTGAGCCATTTTTCCTACTTAAGACGAAGATAAATGTCTATAAACTTTGTCTGGCCAAGAAGATGAAACATAGAAAAGTGAGCTCGCCAATAAAAATACAGTAGTATAAGCAGTACGTTTTTGATTTCTTGAGCATGTTAAAAGAAATTTTAAATAATTTTTTATTAACATTTCAGACCATATCAAGTTTGATATCAATACTGAACAAAAGGCATGACTTTGCATAACGCTCCATAGAAGCAGAAGGTGGCGCCATTTCTGAGTGTGCAACTAAAAAAAACCCAATCTTTTTGATCATTAGCCAACAAACCTACTCCTGAGCCTGGAATTTAACACCTTTTCCCGTTTCCGCGAATGCACAGTAATTATTCTGGAAGTAGCTCCACTTATAAAATGTCGTTCCGTTCATCGAACTATCCATCCACACGCGATTCCCGCTACTGTCTTTCCAACCGTCCAGCCAAACAACTGAGGAAAATCCTGACCTTCGCGGCACATCTTTCAGAAGCTCAGTGTCGATTCTTCTCGATTCTTCTTTGCTATAAGGGCCAGTCAAGCTAATACCATTCTCGTCGGATTTACACAATTCGAGTGCGCTCTTCCAGTTTTGACATATTTTCGGAAACAAGCGAACCTGAAAATTGGATTTTAGACTACTAGACTAAGTTGACATTTTGCTCAAGATTTCAAATGAAGCTGCTTTGGAGCTACGAAATGCCAGTTTTCTCCCGGAAGCAGCTCTACGGTAACGGTCAATAATCTATGAGCTTTTGGCGTTTTCAATTGAAAATCATCAACTTTTGGTGTCTGGGAAAGTATGTTAAACTTGACTGTTTGATCTGAAATTTTTTGGGTGTATACATCTACTCTAGAACTCTATTTTTGTAGTTGACAACTTTTTTGAACAACCACTTCTAAAGATGGTGTGTCCCTTTAAAGTGGGGCGATGCTAAATTTCCTCATTTTCAGTGCAATTTTCGCTGATTTTAGTGTCTTCTGCATTTCACGAGCCATATCATTTCTAGAAGAGTTTGTACAAAAAAGTTATCAACTGCAAAAATAGAGTTCTAGAGTTGATGTATACCCCAAAAAATTTCAGATCAAACGGTCAGGTTTAACATCCTTTCCCAGACCCCCAAAGTTGACGCTTTTAACTGAAAACGCCAAAAGTTCATAGATTATTGACCGATACAGTATATTTGCAAAAGATGTCAATCTAGACGTAACTTGGCCACCTTTTCAGCAAGTTTTGAGTAGTTTCTGAGAAAAATTGACATTGAGCGGCTTCTGAGCAGTGATTAGCGATGGAGTTGGCTGCCTTCTCAAGACGAAAATCCCATTAGTCTTACCGTAATACAAATCTGGTTTGGTCCTCTCACTGATACAATCGAGCCATTCGGACATTCGATATAGTAGTTGGAGGTGTAACTTAATACCGTAATTCCATTGACAGTAGCGCTGTTAATAGTGTACTGATAAGCCAGCGTTTCGGTTTGATAGGTTTCCTAAAATAGAAATTTGAATTTAGTTAGTTAAAGTCGTTACCGTGGTCGTGGATTCATCCCCAAAGATGGAAGCAGACTTGGCTGGGCAGTTGGTAATGTTTCTCTGAAATCGGTTTTTTCATTTTTATCCAAAAATATAGAAGACTTACCTTGACACCAACTTTATAATCCTTGCGGTTATTGGATTTTTGAACACTCGAAACGGTACCATAGGGAAACAACAGGCAAGCGTATTCTTCAGGTTCTTGAATAGCCTAAAACTTTTTTCTTATTTATAGCATAGCTTCCCTCAAAAACTCATTACCACACAATCATCTCTCCAATAGCAACGGCTCATACAATCATTCCAGGTTCCAGAATACACTTCCGGCGCGCTTTTGCTTTCTACGGTACCCCAAAAGTCGATCATCATCAAGCTAGTAGATGACAATATCAGGCACTGGAGGACCAGCAGGAATTGGAAGCTCGAAAGCATTTTCGGTGGAAGAATGACGCTGTCTTGGGATTCGAAGACAAGGCAGACACTTTTGTAATAAAACTCGGTAGTAAAGTTGGCCTAGTCTGACTTTTTAGAAATTTTGGGAGTAGAGCGTCTGTGAGCTTGTAGTCTGAACGAGAAGTGCATACATGAAAAGTTTGAAGTCTAATATCATGTATATGAGTACAAATCTTTATTACTTTTTCAAAATCAAGTTGGAGCATAATAATAGGCCAAATCAGTTCTGCAAATGGCACCACGCATACAATTCAGAGCATTGTTTTCATCGGTGACGTGAGAGCAGCTGAAAAAAATTCTTTGGGACATTTCGCAACCAGCCAATTTGCAACTGCGACTTTTCGCAATCAGTCGTTTCGCAACTTTACAAACCGGTCCACCTTACGTTCATTTAGGTTCTGTGTGATTGAAACCATTCCAGGTTCACATTTACATTTTGAAAAATTGTGACTGATGACGAAATGTTATAGTTGCAAAATTGATGTGAGTTGCAAAACGACTGGTTGCGAAACGTCCCGGCATAACCTCCATGTTCCCACTCACCTCACCGCGAAATTCATGCCTCCATGAATACTCGAAAAGAACACACATCCACTACCAGCATCATTCCTGGTTGGTACAGTATCCCAAGTATATCCATTCGTTCCTGGGATAGTTTCATCTGTAGTGGTAAAGGGTCCGGTACCGTAATCTCTAGTACCATCTACCCAAAAGGGGTAGTACTGGTACAGTGTGTCGGTTTGTGGGGAGCTGGAGACGATTGTGTTTAGGGTTGCTGGAAAAATAGAGGGCAAGAGGTGGGAAATGGAAATGAAAAGTGATAAAAAAGTGTGCAAAAAATTTTGGGACACCCGAGGAATTGAACTTTGGTCCTTCAGACAACAGTTGAACAATGGCAAAACCCACTGCGCCATATGAACACTTGTTCGAAAAACGACTAAAGAATGGTTCTAAAAGGTCAAAATTGTGGTTTCTAGGAGTGAAAAATGCTCTAAATTTCATTTTTCTTGTCCAAAACTCTCTAAAATCTCATCTTCCCCCTGAAAAACTCACTTCCCATAACCTTGCCCTCCGAATCACTAGACGGTCCAGTAATCCCCACACCTCCATTTTCCTGGCACAACGCCAAACCAGCAGTTCTATTTTGACAGAGAATAGGCTCCGGGAAGACTCGGATCTGCAATTCAAAAAAAAACAACAGCTACAGTACCTCTACAGTAACCCTACCGAAATACAGCAAGTGAAAGTGTTGCGGAAAACAATATAGTCGTCATCATGGCACTGGATAAAAGTATTGTAGGTGAATTTGAATTGTAGGAGATTTTCAGAAGTTTGTGTTTGGGAGATGGTGTATTGGAAGGTCAACTGTGGAGTTGCGGAGGAGAGCTGGAAGGGAAAAATTGAGATGGTGGACATCCGGATATATCGATACACAGACATCCATTAAATCCGACATTTGGGAAAAAAGAACACATAGACAAATATTCGGAAGTATGGCACACATACGGACATCCGGATGCATAGACACACAAACAGACATCCGGATTCAGGGATACACAAAGACAGACATCTGGACAAGGGACACACAGACAGACATCCGGATGTAAAAATACACACACACACAGACACATTCGGACATATGGACTTATGTACAGAAATCCGGATACATGGACACACAGAAAGACATCCGGATGTATGGACAAATACAGACATCCGGACTGAGGGACACACAGACGGACATCCGGATGCATAGACACATAGAGAGACATTAGGACGTATGGACACACAGGCAGAAATCAGGATGTCAAAACATAAAGAGGCACATTTGGACGTATGGGCACAGATACAGACATCCGGATGTAAAGACACACAGATGCAGACATCTGGATATATGGGCACACAGGCAGACGGAAAAACTAACTGTAACACTGCTGGAACCTGTTAGGCTTGAGGGACAAGAATCTAAAGATGTCTGAAAAACTCAAAAATTATTTTCAAGTCAAAATTTTTGAACCGACTTTCAAGGCTATCTTACTACCCGTTGAGTCTTCTGTTTGATTAAAACTCGAAATTTTTCCAACTCGAAAAATTTGGCAAGCTCCTGACGTTGAGCTAACTTGTTGAAGAAGCTAAAAAATAAGTAGATCAAAAATTTTGGTCCCATCTTACCACACAACTTGGCTCCTGATAACACTTGCTGATACAGTACTCCCAAGAACCGGAGCATTCTTCAGGAGTACTTGAATCTTCTACAGTACCCCAAAGCAAGATCATTTTTTGATTGGGGTCTGTAGCTAAAACTGATGTACATAATAGAGAATAGTAGAAGACTTGGTGGAGCATTTTCGTTTTTTGGGAATATGTCAGAAGAAAGTTGAGTTTTGAAAAAAGAAGGGAGCCGAGAGAATTACATTATGTTGTGGAAATTTATCGGTCTGGTGAGTCAAACAAGGCAGAAAAGGGGACAAAGGGGTCCTCAAAAATGGCAAATTTGACGTATCCATGGATATGCTTATGTTAGACTAGTTGTGCTTTGTTTTGAAGGTTCTAGAGAATTCAAAGGATTTTAGGATTCCTCAGATTTAATACAAATAAATCGGCTCCGTCCTGCAAATCACTCCTCTCATACACCACATTCCGGAGACAATTGTAGCTGAGCAGCTGGAAATTCGAAAAACCATTCTCAATAGAGCGCATTTGCTGACTCACTCATAAGAAAAACTCAGCCCATTATAAAAAAATACGCATCCCCAAGTGGGCTTCTTCAAAGATTCTTCGTCCCATTTATATCCAATTGTCCCATTTAGAGTAGTATCCGACACAGATATAGGACCAGTACCAGGGGGTCGAGTTCCATCAATCCAAAAATCGTAGAGGGAGTATTTAGGTGTAGAAGGGTTGGCTGCTACCAAGGCGTTTATATTCGCTGGAAACAAAAATTAGAGGCTTAAAACATACAGTACCTTTTGGCGTTTTCAGTTGAAAAACGTCAACTTTGGGGGTCTGGAAAAGGATGTTAAACTTGACCGTTTGATCTAAAACTTTTTGGGTGTATACATCAACTCTAAAACTCTATTTTTGTAGTTGACAACTTTTTTGTACGAACTTTTCTAAAGATGTTGTGTCCCTGTGGGGTGATGCTGAATTTCCGCATTTTCAGTGCAATTTTCACCGATTTTAGGGTTTTCACGAGCCATATCATCTCTAGAAGCTGTCCTACAAGAAAGTTGTCAACTACAAAAATTGAGTTCTAGAGTTGATGTATACACCCAAAAAGTTTTAGATCAAACGGTCAAGTTTAACATCCTTTCCCAGACGCCCAAAGTTGACGTTTTCAACTGAAAACTCCAAAAGTTCATAGATTATTGGCCGGTACTGTATGTTGAAACATAAAGCAACTCTTTGAAGACCCTTTAAAAAGTAAGCAAAAGAAATTTTGACTCATTTGGAATTGAACCCCGGTAGGGAGATTAGTACCCCACAACCCCTCAAAACCCACTGCGCCACTCGAACGCCTCTTGCGAAATTGGGCTGTGTGTGGCCTTCTAGGCTAAAAAAACCTCAGGAGTTCAATTTTCAAACTTTCAAATCTTTATATCTTTGTTTTCTAAGACTCACTTGTCATAGTACTCCCTTCCGCTGTACTATATGGCCCAGTCAGTCCTACTCCTCCATCAGTTAGACACATGGCCAATCCTGCAACTTGATTGTCACAGTATGGAGAGTTAGGGAATAGACGGATCTGAAAATCATAGCTCAGGAACTACTGTACCTCTTTTCAAACCGATATGCAAACAGGAATGGCTCTGTAAGAGATATACGAGTCACTTGGGCACTGGATGAAAGTACTGTAGTTGAAATTGAATTGTATGAGTCCAGAGACGTCTGACTGGGAGATGGTGAATTGGTAGGTCAAGGTGTTGGTAGAAGAGGAGAGCTGAAAGCGGAAATAATGGACAAATAGAAACGTAGATGGACTTACAGTTACAGTATTATTCCCAGTAAGAGTGGAGGTGCAGGTAGTGAGAATTGTCTGAAAAACGTCGTATCAGCAAAATTCATTTGTTCAATTGAAAACTCTGATATACAGGTTCCGAGACATTTTGCAACCAGTCATTTCGCAACTACGACATTTCGCAACTAATGTCAATTTCGCAACTGCGACGTTTCGCAACCGGTCATTTCGCCACCGCGACAAACCGCAACCACGCCATTTCGAAGCCACAAAAATTCAGGATTTTTTTAGAAAGTTCAGGTTAAAATCACAACTTTTCAAATGTAGACTATGACCTGGAATAGTTCACAATACCCTCAATCCCATACAACCTTAATGAACGTGAAGTAGACTAGTTTATAGGGTTGCGAAACGACTGGTTGCAAAATGTGTAGTTTTGAAATGTCTTGGGTGTGAATTGTCGTGGTTGCGAAATCGATGTGAGTTGCAAAATGTAGTAGTTGCGAAACGTCCCTGCGCCCAGACAAAAAAGGGAATTCAGCCTTCTATCTCTTCCCCTTTTTCTTACCTTTAGCCCTATCTTGTTTCCTGTTGAAATATCTGTTTTTGTGACCATCAAGACCTTCCCAACTCGAAAAATTTGGCGATTCCCAGAACTTGATTCTTGCAGGAGCTAAAATTCCATCTGTGTTTCTTTATATCCTGATGTCTCCTCTTACCACACAACTTGCTTCATCGTAACACTGACTCATACAAGTATCCCAACTTCCTGAACATTCTTCTGGAGTGTTTGGTTCCTCTACGACACCCCATAATAACAGCATTTTAAGATCACCGTAAGTCGTATTGATTAGAAATAAAAATATACACAGAAAGTGTAGAATACTTGTCATTTTTGAGGATTAAATGTAGTGTGGACAAAGAAAAACCCACATGTTTTGATATAGTGGCGGCAGACAAAAGGGCTGACCCCTCAGAGACAAAGAAAAAGTCGTTTGAAATTTTTGACGTTTCTAGGGGAGACAGAGTCAAAGCAACTAATGAAAGCAACTTGTAAGTGCTTTTTAGAGAAAAAAAACTTGCTTTACATCCCTTTTTGACTCATGAAACTCACATAAAAAATTTAAAGAAAAACACTTGGCCTTTTGATTGTTCAATCTGACCTACACCTCGCTTCTTCCGCTTTGCCCGTAGTTTTATCAGTTAACCTTTCAAAATATCATTCCCACGGGAAGTTTCAATAGATTACATTTTCAAACTAACTTCACTCTAGTCTGATAAAGTTTCACTATAAAAATGGCATTTGTGGTGTCAAGTGTTGCATTCCCCACTTGTAGTCCACCACGCCCTCTCCTTCCTTCCCCGCGTCATATTCTAAAAATTCGACACACATTAGAAAAAAAAACTCAAGACCTTAGCAAAACCTAATATAACCAAAACCAAACCTTTCAGATTCTAACTTTAATATTCCGCTAATTTAATGCGATTTTTCAGAATCACCACTATGCCTTCCTTCATCTCCAAGTACATTTTTCTTTGCTTATTCCAACGATTTGCCATGGGAAACTGTTCAGAACACACTTTACTCACTTTCAATGCATGAGAAGTATATCAAGTTTGCCAGTGTTAGATTTGACATGCAGAATCCGGATCCGATATTTTATGCGATGTCTTATGGGTGAGAGTTCCTTTTCTATGGTAATAGTCCATCATCTAGTGTGGTCGGCGCAAAGTTTTAGCATACAGTACCGGTCAATAAGCTATGAACTTTTGGCGTCTTAAAAACTTTCTGATAAGCAAAAAAGCTACATTACCGGACAAAAAGAACTTTTGGTGTTTTCAGTTCAAAAACGTCAACTTTGGGGGTCTGGGAAAGGATGTTAAACTTGACTGTTTAATCTGAAACGTTTTGGGTGTATACATCTACTCTAGAACTCTATTTTTGTAGTTGACAACTTTCTTGTACGATCTCTTCTAAAAATGTTGTGTCCCTTTAAAGTGGGGCGAAGTTAAATTTCCGCATTTTCAGTGCAATTTTCATCGATTTTAGGGTCTTCCTCATTTCACGAGCCATATCATCTCTAGCAGAGGTCGTACAAAAAAGTTGTCAACTACGAAAATAGAGTTCTAGAGTGGATGTATAAACCCAAAAAGTTTCAGATCAAACGATCAAGTTTAACTTCTTTTCCCAGACCCCCAAAGTTGACGTTTTTTAACTGAAAATGCTAAAAATTCATAGATTATTGGCTGGTACTGCATATAGATGGCGGTGGAGGCCGTCGCCCACACTCCTACAGCGCTATTAACCCATTTTTAAATTCCAGAGAAATGCATAATTATGTGATGAACCACTACCCAGATCCCTCACTTGCATACACAAATCCAAAAACTACCAGTGACATTCTCAACATCCTCACTCAGTTTCTCAACAACACCCAAGTTCCGATTTGCGGCTCCCAAATCTTTATCCTATTAAAACGTCACAGAAGCAATGATGCTCCATCTTCCTTCATTCACGACACCCTTCAAAAAAATCACATCTATGTTACTGCATTAGCATCTCTGGCACCAATTGTCTATGGATCTAGTGTATACGATCTTGCAACGATGTCCAAGGGAATCTGTGCATTTGAGATGGAATCCAATTATGCAAAAGTTTCTGCCCACATTTGGAATGTCGTGGATGTGCCGTACCCGTTTTTGGTGTACTATGCCAATGCGAGAGTTCAGACAAATGGAACTATCGCTCTACCATATATGAATCTTCCTTACACCGACAAGTATTATTTGTTAATGACTGTTCAGGACCATGGTAGCACTACTATGGCGAATGGTTGGTGTTAGAATTGTTATTTTTTCTTTGTTTAATGCATCTCATTTACTCGTTTCAGGGACCCCTGATGCGTTCGAGTGGCTGAAATTGGAATGGAAAAACGTGGATACTCTGGTCACTGGTTATGTGGAAACTACCTCCGCCGACCCGACAGAGGTGAGTTTAACAAAAGGGTTATGCTTTTGAAAACCAGCTTTCACTTTTTCAGCTGAATGGCACTATGTACTGGCCCGACTCGAGCCTGAGCTTTTCATCAGGTTCCTATGACGTGAAACTTTCGTATACCTACAAAGTTCCACAGTCTCTCGAGATTCGTCTCTACAGTGTGCGGTGAGATATATTGGCATTGTAGTATATTTAAGAAATGTGTTATTTTTTAGACCAACCTACTATTGGCTTTGAGTCTTCGTTGTTTCTCGGAATTGAATAATCGACCGGTTCTAATTATCACAAATGTTATAAACCTTAAATGAAGATGATGAAATTTTGTTGACGATAGAACCGTTCTTGAAAACTTCTTATGACACGGAATTCGGAGTGTGCTTAACTGATAAGATTGAGGGCAGCAGGAAAAGTGGGATGGGAAAGAACTTACATAAGTCAAAAAGAAGATAATGAGGTTCTGCAAACGACTGAGCAAAATTATATTCAAAATTTTTCAAGACTCATTTTTTGTTTTAATTCCGTTCACCCGTTTTTCTCTCGCCCACTCGTCTAAAATTCGTCGCAAAACTGACAAACACCGACAAACAGGGGGACCTAGAGGTTTAGACAAATGGTAGAATAACGACGGGCGGATGAATTTCGTCCATATCATACTTGTCGCGGGCCTCATCCGTTACCTTTTGAAGAGAACAAGATTTGCAATAAACAATAACTTCATTTTTCAAGTGAGCACATTTTGAATAAAATCAATTGTTGATCGTTGACCAAACTTCATCAACCAATCATACAAAATAGTTGATTGGCCTGAAAACAATAGGTTTTTTAAATGTAATAAAATCCACTTTACTAACTTCACACTATAAAACCGAATTTGAAGAATTTGTGGATTGGTGTAGGAATATGAATATGACAACTTCATATCATACGATCCGGATGTCATTTTGATGTTTCCATCTGACCAGAACAGCGTTCCGCCCATCTGGGAAATAAACAAAAATTGCACTACCAGAACTCCAGACACCCACCTCTGTCGGGTCTGTGGAATTCGTCTCCACAAATCCAGTAGCAGAAGAATCCATGTTTGTCCATTCCAGCCTCAACTTTTTGAATTCATCTCGAGTGCCTAAATAGCATGAAACATCGGTTTTGCAATAAGAGAGGAATGCACTATTACCATGATCTTGAACAGTCATCAATAATTGATACTCATTGGTGTACGGTAGATTCATATTTGGTAGAGTCATATTTCCGATGGCCAGAACCTCCACATCTTTAGAGTAGACTAAATAAGGATACGCTGTAGACTGACAACTTGGAAAAATGTGCTCAAAAATCTGAAAAAGAAGAAATCCCCCTAATCACATTTTATGAAAACTCGCTTTTTCGAATTTTCCGTCATCTGCGTAAGCACATATTCCCTTAGAAAACGACGTAAGGCCATACAGACTTGTTTCGTATCCACCCACTGGACTCATTGACGACAGTACAATTATATGGATGTTGTTAGATTCGATCATTCGATTTATGAAGTCGATGTTTGGGAATGCTCCACGTAGATGCCTCTTCATGAGAATGACTATTTGAGAGCCGCAGATTGGAACTTGAGTGTTGTTGAGAAACTGGGTGATCATAGTGATAACATCACTTGTTTCATTTGGGTCCGTGTAGGCCAATGAGGGGTCAGGTAGATGGTTTTTCATAAATTCCCACATTTCTCTGAAAATAGTGACGCACAATGTTTTTAGAAAAAGTATAGCATAAGTATTTTTATAATCGAAAATATATCGAACCGACAGAATCGTGAGAAATGTAGGAGTGACTTCAAAATGAGAAAAAAAACGTTCTTCCGGCACATTTCGCAACTACGACATTTGCAACTACGACATTTCGCAACCTCGACGACTCGCAACCAAAGCATTTTGAAACTGGAAGTTTCGCAACCAGTCGTTTCGCAACTCTATAAACTAGTCTACTTGACGTTCAATAAGGTTGTATGGGATTGAGGGTGTTGTCAACTATTAAAGGTTATAATCTGCCTTTAAAAAGTTGTGATTTAAAAGTGAACATTCTACAAAAATTCTGGATTTCGCGGTTTCGGAATGGCGTGGTTGCAGATTGTCGCCTGTAGCAAAATGGCCGGAAGAAAAATGTCGACTCCGCGACACTTCGCAACTGGTCATTTCGCAACTTTGACATTTCGCCACGAGTGAATTCCTCCACAGTTGAAAATTTCTCTAATTAAAAATTCGACGTGTGCCAAACTGTCGTCGTTGCGAAATGACCGGTTGCGAAGTGTCGCGGAGCCGAAATGCCGAAGTTGCGAAATTGACGTGAGTTGCGAAACGTCTTGTGGCCACCTTTTCGTGGTTAACTAATTTTGTTGAAGCCACCGACTTCCGTGACGGTTCTCTACTATGTTTTCCAACACAAAACGACAAAGGCATTGTTTTGCTTACCCATTAGAAGACGCATAGTTTATTGGCTCCGGATTTTGAAGGTCGAATCGAACACTTGCAAATGATGCGTACTTCTTATCCATGCAAATGCTATAGTAAGGACAATAAACATTTTGTCTCTCCAAGTCATTGGAATACGCGAAGAAAAATGTGCTGGGATCGGTGGGTAGACATGATCCGGAGTCTATAAAATTTGGCTAAAATATGGAGAAGGACAAGTTACAATCTGAAAATGTGTTCATTAGGTCAAATTCTAACTAATAGTCTAGATTTCGTTAATACTAATGTTGCATTTTTGATTTTCAGAATATATGTGAAGTTGGGGAGAGAAGTCGTTGGGAAGGCCAGAGGGGTGTGACATTTTTCAAATAGGAAGAAACATTATATACATATTTTCTTATCAAACTAGAATGAAGTCTGTTTGCTTACTCAAAATAGCAGCATTATCTGAAAATTTCCATCATAAGTTCCGTTTGAATTGCATGAAATGTAACCGGGGTTTCGCAATGATTTATTTATTTCAAAAAAATTGGACTGATAAGATTTTAAGGAATATGAAAACTAAGTTATTGCAAAAGGTAACGACAAAAGGCAAAACTGAGTAAAACACCCTTCACCGGGAATATAATAGTTCTCCATTCTTTTGTGTAGAATATTCAAAGTTGGTTGGTCTGAAAATATTGCATTGCTCAAAATCGAACACGTTTTTGTTTACTTCATGCTGTAGAACCTGATGTCATCTTAAGAGTCAAATTTTTTCTAGCACCCCGGTTAAACCACTGAATTGCATTTGTACTGTTTAAAAGAAATTGTGCTAGTTAGAAAATTCATTTAACATTAATCGTTCATTGACGTTAACTGTTTCCGAACAAAGAAAATTTTTAAACAACCGATTAGGAACATGTCATTCCAACGGAAAAAAAGGAAGTTTCCAGAGAAAAGAGGCTTAATTCTCTTCTCTGATAAGAAAAAATTATAATGTGCATAAAACCTCCTTCTAGGTATTGTTCGACACCCCCTCCTTGTGCTCATCGTCTTTCCCTCTTCTACCCCTACGACATATTCTCGAAAATTAGGCAAAAATGATAAAAAAGAACTCAAAATCAAAACTTAATATAAACATTACAGATTCTCTTTTCCTTTTGCTGGTTTTCATGGTTTCGTTACAGATTCCCTATGTCTTCCAACGGACCCCAGCACATTCTTATTTGCCTATTCCAACGATGCGCTAGAAGAGAGTGTTTGGAATGCTATATATGATATATCCATGGATAACAAGTATACATCATTTGCAATGGCTAGATTTGATCTACAAAAACCTGAGCCCATAGCATATATGTCGTCAGTAGGGTGAGTCTACGGTGTAGTAACTTTTTTCACTTCCATTTACTTACTAGGAGAGTTTTTGAACATTCCAGTTCTCTATAACCTTTCTATATATCGACTACGGTATTTCCATTTCTGGAGGCAATTTGGCCAAAACGGTCACGAGAACCGAGTTATAGGTCATCAAAGTGACAGCCAGTACCAAAATTTATAGAAAAAGTTTGACAATGATCTCCTAGTTGCCCAAACGGTGCTTCAAAGGGTTTATGAGCCTCAAAAAAAAAGCAACCTTGATTGCTTTCAGAGAAATGATTGATTATTACTACAATCATAAGCCAGATCCTGAACTGAGCTACTCTGATCCGAATGCTAAAAGTGATGTTCTCAATATCATCGCCCAATATCTCAACAACACTCAAGCCCCGCTTTGCGGCTCCCAGATTTTTGTTATCTTGAAGCGACATAGAGAGAATACAGCTCTACCCAAATCCATAACTCAAGCAATCAAATCCAACCGAATTCATGTCATTACTATTTCTTCAATGACCCCTCTTGGCGGATACGGATCGAGTCTATACGACCTCGCTTGGGTTTCAAAAGGAGTTTGCGCTTTTGAGAAGGACGAAAACATTCCATATGTAGGGTTCCGAAAATCTTCTACCTGTATTTCCGTTTTTCAGGCGACTAGTTTCATTTTTAGCACACCACCTGCGTATCCATATTTAGTCTACTATGTCGATTTGAGGGTTGCAGACAATGGAAGTACCCCTTTGCCACATATGGATCTACCTTATACGGATAAGTATCAATTACTGATGACTGTTCAAGATCATGGTAATTATTGTTTGGCTCCCCAAAGTCCAATTGTTTTGCAACTGCGTCATTTCGCAACTACGTCGTTTCGCAACCAAAATATTTTTTCTAAAAGTTCTTCTTTGCAAACTTCAGGCGCTATCAAATTTTTCAAATTTTGATAGCAATCTGATATAGACTACAATGATCCTTGTCCCATATCGGGAAAGTTAATAAAACTGCGAAACGACTGGTTGCAAAAACTCCAGTTGCAAAATGTCCAGTTGCGAAATGCCGTGGTTACGGGTTGTCGCAGTTGCAAAATGTCCAGTTGCGAAATGACGTGGGTTTTAAAATCGATATGACTTGTTGCGAAATGTCGCTGAACCTTTTGAAATGACTAGCTACGGTTTCAGGACCCATGGATGCATTCGAAAATTTGAAATTGGAGTGGACAAACATGGACTCGTCTGCTTCTGGATATGTAGAAACAAATTCGACTGACTCTGACCACAGGGTGAGCTTCAGAGCTTCAACAACATTTCCTTGTGATCAAAATTGTTTTTTAGTGGGGTGGTAAGTTGCACTGGTCCAGACCGAGCATCGATATGACATCAGGATTTTATGAATTGAAACTGTCGTACACCTACAAAGTCCCTCAAACTCTTCAGATTCGGTTCTATAGCGAGAGGTAAGAAAAATGGGGCGATTTTTGAACAATATATAGTTTTCAGACCAATCAATTATTGGGCTTGAGTGTATTTCGGTTTCTTCCAAAGTGGATTTTGATTCCAGTTTTCAATGTTGTTACCGACCGAAATAAACTTTTTATTTTCGATTCAAAAGTTTTTTTGTTAAAGAAAATTGTTTGCAAAATGTTTCGTTTCTTATCAGTAGTAAACAAAAGTGCAATCCTTGATTACATAGTTGCAAACAAATCAGTTCAAGTTTTCACAGCAACTTTCGAATTTTATTATGAACTTTCTCAAATTTTCCCTTCTGATTCTATCATTCATCACTCTATCCCACCAATTCAACTATCTCGTATTCTGTCCTCTAGTCGCTCATAGCCATCACGTTTTCCTTGCCAAAATCGCAGACACCTTAACCGATGCTGGCCATAATGTGACCTTCTTGGCACCGATAATAATGAAAAAATACGAAAAAGTGAAGTATTTAAAATCCACTAAAGACTTGGTCTATATTCCATCGAGCAAGGAATTCGAAAAGTTTACTGTAGTTGGGAGCTATTCGAAATTTTGGACGAATGATGCGTCAGCGATTCAATTTGTGCCAGCGATTAAAGGATTTATGGAGATGTATTGGCAGTTGAATGAAAATTTGAGTGAAAATTTGAAAGTTTTGGATGATCTGAAGGATAGGAAGTTCGATGCGATGATTTTCCAGTTTATGAGTTTTTTAGCTTTCCGTGAGTTTGACACAGGTAAAGCGCAGTCTGATACGTTATGGATGGGATCAGGTTTCGGATGCATAACTGATCCGTTATGGGAGTTTTTCTAAACGAGCGTTCGCGAACGGGCCGTTTTTGAAGGAATGTTATTTCGTTCACGTGCGGTCCGAAAATGCGTGCGCGTACGGATCCGTAATGGTAGGATATGAGCATCTGATGACTTGCCGAGTTCGGATCTGATTCCAATGCGCATACTGATCCGTTATGGATGGCCGAACGGCCAGGGACTAGTTTTTTCCAAGCTCTTCCATTATTTTTTTTTCAACAATTTTCCGCATTTTCCCGTTTTTCGAATGCGATTTCAAGAGTTCCCCGATACTCGATTGATGTCAACAGTCTGTAGAGACTTCCGACAGGGAGGGAACGAAAAATTCACTGGTTTGTTCGGAAAAGATGTGTTTCGAAATAATTTTTTGATTTTTTTTCAGCCAGCAAACTGATCAACTCTCAATGATAGTCAAGATTAGACAATGAGCTTAACAAGTAAGTACCCATATTTTTTCCAAGTATTTCGTGTGTTTTTCAGATGTCGCTTTCGGAAAAATCAAAACCAGAGCCAGGAAAAAAGACATTTGACGGCTCCGAGAACTACAAGTGATGAGAACATCAGTAATAGGTGAACACAGATAATTAAATATTTCCTATTAAAATTATTTTGCAGGTTGTTGCTCCGTTCAATGGCATCGTCACCGGTGAAATTAACACTGTGGACACAGTGTTTTAAATTATTACGTGTATTCTACAGTAGTACTGATTGTTTTCTATTTTTTCATAATTTTAACTGTATATTTTTGTTGTCTTTTCGTTATTGCTAAATGAATAAATTAAGATGATTGTAGTATTAATAGCATTCAAAAAGCAAGAACAAAAAAGGGAGGAGGGGATTTTTCTGGTTGCCCTATCAGTCGCATGCGGATCCGAAACGTGTCAAAGCCTTCCTGTGCAACTTTACAGACGGGTACACAATGGATCCGATATGGATCCACATACCATTCCTATGCGGACCGCGCGCGAACGACGATACATCCGTAACGGATATGTAGCGCTTTACCTGTGGAGGGAGTTTGTGTTCAGAAAAATTGATGTGACTTGCGAAATGACATAGTTGCAAAATGTCACTGTTGCAAATCACCTGGTTGTGAAATGGCATAGTTACGAAATGAGATAGTTTCGAGATGTCGCAGTTGCAAAATGGCATAGTTGCGAAACGACATAGTTGCGAAGTGATTGGTAGTGAAATGTTGTAGTTGCGAAATGACCAGTCTCGAAATGTTGCAGTTGAAAATGAACTGGTTGCGAAATGTTCAAAAAAGAGAATAGTTACGAAATGACAGGTTGTGAAATGTCGCAGTTGCGAGATGGCATACCGTAAAAACTGTATTAGAACGCCATGGCGTTCTATTTTTTGGAGGGCAGTTGAGGATGGCACGAATTTGAAAAAACTTACAAAAACGTCGAAATGTGCCGTAAATCAGCTTCAGAAGTTCTAGAAAACAATCTGTGTAATACAGTAATCAAGAATAGGACCTTTAAAAGAAAGATTACATCTGGAAAATAGATTTCTAGATGGCGTTGTAATACAGGTGGCGTTCTATTACAGGTGGCGTTATAATACAGTTTTTACGGTAGTTGTAAAATGACGTGGTTGCGAAATGGCGCAGTTGCGAGATGTCTCAGTTCAAATAAGGCATAGTTGCGAAACTTTGGGAGCCATTTTTTGGAGCATGAATTTGCAATTTTGCGGTCCTCCCATCAGATTTGACGCCAACTGCTATTCAGCTCAAAAACTCATTTCCCGATTTCCAGCCATCGCCGACTACCTAAATATCAGAACCCTGTTACCTGCACTATCCATGACTCATGAAGTCACTATGAGCAGATGGATTGGCGAGCCAGCTGCTCCGAGTATTTTACCAGGTCATTTTTCGATTTTTGGAAATCTCAAAAAGAAGAGTTTTCCAGGTACAATCTGCCCATTTGGAGATGACATGAATTTCTGGGAACGGCTTCATAACACCATGACAGATTTGTATTACCAATTTTTCGTTCAACCTGAGCCAATGTGCTCTTTTAAAGACCCGGAGAGAGTTATAGATATGAAGGTAAGTTTCCGCGACGTTTCGCAACTAGACATTTCGCAACTTGACATTTCGCAACTCATGTTGACTTTGCAGCTAAGTCATTTCGCAACCGTGACATTTCGCAACTATATAAGCTTGTCGTTTTGTGATCATTTAGGTTGTAGGGAAAGTTGCGAAAGGTCCCGGTTGCGAAACGTCGGGGAGCCGTTATGTCAGTACTTTTTGGTTGCGGACCTGGCACCAGATTTGACACCGGAAATCTCCTTTTTTCCAGGAAATGACCCTTCGAGCGCCATTCGTTTTTCTCAACGCTAATCCATACTTGGACTATCCACGAGCACTATTGACAAAATCTGTCTGGATTGGAGGGATTACTGTAAATACCACCGAGATCCGGGAACGGAAACTTCCAGAGGAACTTGATGGAATATTGGGAAGACGGGAGAAAAATGTTTTGATTTCTTTTGGATCCCAGATATTGTCAAAGGATATGCCGAGGAGTTATAAGTGAGTTTTCGGCATTTTTGCGCTAGTGTGTCAAATTGCGGACCTGGAATCAGATTTGACGCGCAAGTGGATTTTGAGCGTGGTCGAAAAACAGGATCCCCGACGTTTCGCAACCAGTCATCTCGCAACTCACGTCTATTTCGCGACGTTTCGCAACCAGTCACTTCGCCACCAGGACAATTCGGAACCACGTCATTTCGCAACCATTCGATTCGCAACTCACATCAATTTCGCCACTACGACATTTCGCTACCAATCGCTTTGCCACTAGGACAGTTTGCAACCACGTCATATCGCAACCAAAAGATACATGAAATGTCTAGTTGCGAAATGTCTAGTTGCGAAATGTCTTAGTAACGAAACCGACGTGAGTTGCGAAATGTCTTAGTTGCGAAATGGCTGGTTGCAATAAGACAAAGATGCCACAAACGTTGGATGAGTCTTGGGGTCCAAAAAACCAGGTGAAAACTGACTTGGCGTCAAATCTGATGCCAGGTCCGCAATCAAAAAAGTACTGACACAATTTGACACAAAAATTCAGAAAAATCCTTCCAGAGAAACTCTACTATCTGTAATTGGCTCATTTCCAAATGCCACTTTTATCTGGAAATATGAAGATGACGATATTCAAGAACTCGAAAACCTCCATATCTTTAAGTGGATCCCTCAAACTTCTCTTCTAGGTATGCCTTAAATTACAGTAATCCAATTTCCGGAAAAAATTTTAAGCCGACCCTCGCCTCTCTGCATTCATGACTCATGCCGGTTTGGGAAGTGTCCAGGAATTGAGTTACCTTGGAAAACCGGCGATTTTGATTCCCATTTTTGCCGACCAAATGAGAAATTCTAGAACTTTGGCTAGACATAATGGATCAGTAGTTTTGAGTAAATATGATTTGGAGAACTTTGAAAAAGTTAGAAATGCTGTAGAGGAGATTTTGAGCAATGAAAGGTAAGTCTTCCCAAAATTTCAGCCTCCGACGTTTTGCAACCGTGCCGTTTTGCAACCATACCATTCCGCAACTATGCCATTCCGCAACTACGCCGTTTTGCAACCAGTCATTTCGCAACTATATATACTTGTCCTTTCTGCTTTCATTCAGGTTAAATGTTATCGGGATCATTTTAAACTATTTCAACTTACCATTGAAATCTCTACATTTTTGATTGCATTTGGTTGCGAAGTAGCGTGGTTGCGAAATGTCCCGGTTGCAAAACGGCTGGTTGCGAAACGTCGGGGAGCCAAAAAAACATTTTTCAGCTACCGAAAAAATGCACAAATTCTGGCTCAACACCTTCACGATCAACCGATTTCTCCATCCGAACTTCTTGTGCGCCATGCAGAATTTGGAGCAAAATATGGAGAGCTCAAAAATTTGGATCCCAGTTCTAGAACAATGTCATGGTTCTCATTTTATATGATTGATATTTTTTGTTTTGTTGTTGCTCTTGTTGTGACAATTGGGGGATTTGTTGGATTGGTTATATGGGTTTCCTTAAGATCGGTTGTTCGAAAGTTTTTGTTGGAGCGAAAAGTTAAAATTCAATAAAGATAGCAAATTTGCAAATTTTTTGTTGCTTATCAATTGTAGTAAACAAAGTGCAAACTTTGATAACAAAGATTCAAACTTTCATACTTCAAGTGCAAAGTTTGAATTCCACTTTTGCCATTTTCCAACATTTTGCAGGGCCCCCGACGTTTCGTAACCAGTCGTTTCACAACTGTGACATTTCGCAACTGTGCCATTTCGCAACTATGCCATTTTGCAACCAGTCGTTTTACAACAATGTAAACTAGTTCGTTTTACGTTTATTTCGGTTATAGTTCATGTAGTTGCAAAATGGCTGGTTGCAAAATGTCCAGTTGCGAAACGACTGGTTGCGAAACGTCCAGTTACAAAATGTCGTACTTATGAAAAAACTAAATCCAACCGAGTGAGGGAAGCAATCATAAACAGAAATAAACATAAACTTTATTCTGGTGGTTAAAGATATTACAAACGAAATTAATGAATCCTGAGGTTTTGAACCCCGACGTTTCGCAACCAGTCCATTTCGCAACCGGGACATTTCGCAACTTTTGAAGGTCTGTTTTACAATGATCTCCATCACACATGTATAACCTGAATGAACATAAAACCGACAAGTTGCGAAATGGCCAGTTGCGAAATGCCTAGTTGCGAAACGGTATAGTTGCGAAACGTCTGAAGTTTGATTAATAGCTCAAACCCAGTAGTTGATCGGTCTGAAAAATAAACATTTCTGTGAATCAAATTTTATCAAAATCGACTCACTGTACACTGTAGAACCGAATTTGGAGCAGTTGGGGTTGTTTGTAAGTGTATGTCAGTTTCATACTGTACAATCCAGATGTCATGATGAATCGAGAGTCAGACCAGTAAAGCGTACCATTCATCTGAAAAAAATTGACTTCAAAATTTTGCTTTGAAATTTTGAAATTTCGACCTCCTTCGGATCCGTTGAGCTGGTTTCCACAAACTCCGTTGTTGAAGAATCCAAATTCTTCCAATCCAATCGAAGATTCTCGAATGCATCCGGAGTGGCTGAAGCATTTTTATTGTTTCATTAGAGCGCGAATGCATTCTACAGTACCGGCCAATAGTATATAAACTTTAGGCGTTTTCAGTTGAGAAACGTCAACTTTGGGGGTCTGGGAAAGGATGTTAAACTTGACCGTTTGATCTGAAACTTTTTGGGTGTATACATCAACTCTAGAACTTTATTTTTGTAGTTGATAACTTTTTTGTACAACCTTTTCTAAAGATGTTGTGTCCCTTTAAAGTGGGGCGATGTTAAATTTCCGCATTTTCAGTGCAATTTTTACCGATTTTAGGGTGTTCTGCATTTCACGAGCCATATCATTTCTGGAAAAGGTTGTACAAAAAAGTTGTTAACTACAAAAATAGAGTTCTAGAGTTGATGTATACAACCAAAAAATTTCAGATCAAACAGTCAAGTTTAACATCCTTTCCCAGACCCCCAAAGTTGACGTTTTTCAACTGAAAAAGGCCAAAGTTTCATAGATTATGGACCGGTACTGTAGAAAGGCATACCATTCGGCAAAGTGGTACTACCATGGTCCTGGACAGTCATCAGCAGATAATAGTAACTAGTAGAGGGGATGTTCATTTGTGGAAGAGTGATAACTCCACTGGTTTGAATTCCGATATTGGTTGAGTAGACCACAAAGGGGTATGGCATAGAAGGACCGTCCCAAAGGTGAGAAGACACCTGGAAATTCAAAGATTAGCATTTTCAGCGGTATCTTGACACCCGAACACCAAATCCTGAAACTACTTCTAAAAGTTCTGATGAGAGCGAAAATTTTTGCACTAGCTATTGAAACAAATCATTAAGAGATAGATGTACAAACTCAAAAAGTAGATATTCTTCTCCAGCATGCTCGAAAATCATTCTGAAACAAGATTGAAAACATATAAGCAGCCAAATTCCATCAGACACCCGAATTCGAGCTTCAAACAGTTCAAATCTGCGACGCTCCGCCCACTTGCGTGCAAAAGATAGTGGCGCGCGGAACCCGTGAGATGTCGGCTGCTGCTTTTCTATAAGTCGCCCGTGGAAGCAGGGCGCATCGGGAACTCATGCTTGCATGACAGCACGGAAGGGATGTTCCTAGTAGAAGGCCGTTCCTACTAGGGGCGTAGCTGCCCAAAGGGCGCTACGCTCCTTCCCCCGTGCTATAATTTTTGGAAAAGGATCCTTAACCGGATTCAAAATTCTTTTTTCTAAGAACTGTGGTAATGACAAGATTACTGTGTTATTGAATTAATTTAAAAACTCATTAAAAAACAGAAAAAGGCATACTTGTGATTTGCCTGCCCGGCCCGGGTCAGCCCGGGCCGGGCCGGGCCGGGCAGGCAAAAATTTTCTCGGCCCGGCCCGGCCCGGTCGGCCCGATTTCAAAAAATTCGAAAATTTTTTTTTTGAAAATTTCGATTTTTTTGCTCAAAAATCGAAAATAGATACTTTAAAAATTTCAAAAAATTTGACCTCAAAAAATCGGGCCGACCGGGCCGGGCCGGTAGAAATTCCTCCATCGGCCCGGCCCGGCCCGTAACAAGTATGGAAAAAGGTACTAAACACGAAGCCAGTGATGGTAAGCGGTCGGTCGGCGGTCAATCGGACTTGGTGCTTACCATTAGTTTCCCGAGTTTTTTAAAAAAAAAATGTTACCCCATATATGCACTTTATTTCTGATATTCTTATACTACACATATTCATGTTTTCAGGGAGACGGAAACTGGGGGGGGGGGGGGGGGCGGAGCTTAGGCTTAGTTTTCTACACAATAGGGGGCGGGGCTTACACAAATATCAAAACTTACCTGGGATTATTCACAGCTAGGGGTCTCCTTTTTGGGGAGTAATAATAACCGTGTATAATCGGGAGGGGTCTACTTAACAGGAGAATTCGACTGGAGATTCTAGATTCTTCAAAGGGCAAAAATGAGTCAAATTTCAAATATAATTAGGCAATAGGGATTGGAGAAAAAGGGGCGTAAATTACAATTGGAGTTACTTTGAGAAATAGAGTAATAATGAGCCAAAAGGGGATAATTTTGACAAGCAAACCGGAAACAAACTTTCCGATCTAAGACTACAAATTATCGAATTCCAGGCTTTTAGAGAAGAAAACAGTACTATTCGGAGTACTCCAGATGATGATACACAGATGATGATTCCGTGGAGTTGAGATTCAGAAGACGTCGCCTATTGTCGTTGTGTGGAAGATGATGGGTCAGAAGGGTTCACGTCGTTAGACTGAAAAGTGAAAGGAATCAAAATTATGGACTAGATTTCAAATATTCGGGTTTCTAGGCCTCTTTGAAAACTTTGAAAACTCACGTCTTGTGGAATCTCATTGTAACCTATGTGAACCATTTCTTCACGAACTCGGCGACCAGCGAACTCGGAGAACAGCTGAAAATATAAACATGAAGCCTTCTGCTGCTCCCAATTTAGGAAACTCTAAACTCACAGCATGCACCCTGTCTCGAACGTGGACATTCCGATATCCTTCTTTGATCAAATCGTACTGTGTCAAGGCGACACGATGATCAGTGTGGGCGCGGGAGCGGATGGAGAGGTCGATTTCGACGTAAGTGGCGACAACGACCAAACGAATAACTTCAGAAATCGCCAAGGCGTGAAAAATGGTATTACGCCGGTTTCTCTGCAAAAAAGTTGGTTGTTGAGATTCAGAGATCCTAAGATCCTAAGTATTTTTTGAAAAAAAAATCGCCAAACTCACCAAGGCATTATAGCTGAAAACGTTCAGCCATGGTTCTTCTCTAATACATGACGGGAGGTCATGTCTGCTGGACACTCGAACCCGAAAGTAGACTGTTTGACGAGATTCCTGTCCTCTCAGAAAACATGTGCAGGCGCCAACAACGGTCCAGTCTTCAGCAGATATGCTAAAAAAGACAAATCTCTTTTTGTGGTATACGGTGATGATTACTTTCTCTCGTAATATCCAAACAGGGTGGCTTGTGGAGAAATTTAAAAATAAAAAAGTTAAGAAAAAAGTTTTTCTAATCTGCGGTTTTCCGATCATAAAAAGAACAACATAATCGAGAAAAAAAGAAATTTTAACCGAGAGCAAATTTGACGAAATAGTGAGAGAGAGCAGAGAAAAAGGGAGAAGCGGCGTTAGTGATTGTGGCGCGCGTTGCAGATCAAACACGAAAAGCAAGCTTCACTGTAAATTTCCATATTGCTCATTAGCTTATGAATTCTTCGATGTATTGAGATATTTCAATAGACTATCCAAACTGAATAGTCAGATTTATATGACTTCCTTACTTCCTTAGTGTCGAAGAAAATCAGGAGGAAATTTATTAAATAAAAAAATTGCATGCGAAATGCAATTAAATGACAACAGAAAAATTGAAATGAAGCAAGAAAAAAAAGCCTATCTAATACTAAACGTAATCATTAAGAAGAATCCGAGATTTGAAAAAATCGAAAATTAAGGAACCGGGGATTCGTAGATTCCGAAATATGGGAATTCGACAATTTTGAGTTTCAGAGGTAAAGAGAAAATGGGAATCTGGAATTCGGAGATCCAAGGTTTCAGATACACAGAGAAATGGAATTTCAGAGAAAAACAGAGATTCAGAAATTCAAAAATTTGTTTTAACACTTTGTGAAGTCCCATCACACTTCCGCTTGATATGATTTGCATATTTGTCTTTGACGCTCTTTGATTCTTTTTTATCTACATATTTCTTCTTCATAGCACTCCTGAACATCACGAAAAGATAGTTGATCCTGATCAGAATCACCAAAAAACCACATTTTACCTTATGTTTTTAACACAGTTCTGCCACATTTTAATCAGAATTCAATTATATTTCATACCTCGTCAAAACCGAATTTTAACTATTTTGACGCCGATTACATTTTTATTCTTGCGAATTTTACACCCTCTTTTGATTGAATGTGCTACTATATTTTTTATGTTGGTGCATAGTGTTATTCCCAATGTTTTAAAACCTATTTTACACTTACTTTATAGTTTTTAACATATTATTTGTTATCTTTGCTATACTTTATTCTTCGATTGTCTTACAAATTGTGTCAACCTTTCTCACACCGTATTTAGTTTTTC
Organism: Caenorhabditis sinica; assembly: GCA_963932045.1. Lineage (NCBI taxonomy): Eukaryota > Metazoa > Nematoda > Chromadorea > Rhabditida > Rhabditidae > Caenorhabditis > Caenorhabditis sinica. The sequence continues at coordinate 993,513 of OZ009942.1, forward strand.
ACACCATATTTCAACCTTCTTTTGCATTTTTTTCAACCACTTATTATTTTGACACAAATTACGAAACCCTAACCGTTTCACATCGCATTTTAACCTGCTTCATAGTACATCATAGTTCAACCTTTCACCAATTTTGCAACTTATTTTAACACCACACTTGACAATAACATCGCGCTATTTTCAGAGTAAACATCATTTATTCAACAATACATTCAAAACAGCGCTTCTTGCTCCATTTTTCCAAAAGCCATCCGCAACTCTCTATCTTACCCCACAGTACTCTACACGAGCAAACTGTCAGCTAATCCTGAAAAGCCACACGGAGCACGATCCGTGACGCGATTCCCAAAAAAGCCCAACGATTGCTAAGCGACGAAGGTGGACTCAAAAAACGTCTGAAAAATACAAAATTATTGGAGAGATGGAACTTGAGGGAGAAGAAGTAGGGAGAATTGGAAGGTGGTTGGACGCTATTGTGAGTTGAAGTCATGATAAATGATTCTATAATAGTTCTCTGAAACTCGAAATTCTGACTCCGAATTTTTGAAATACTAACAACCCATATATCAATGAAAAAATATACTAACCACCAGAGTAGTTAGAAAATGAAATATTCAAACTGGGAAGTTGGAAGTTTTTGTTGGAGTCAGAAGTCAAAAGTCAGAAGCGGAAAAATACTCGGAAGTAGGAAGTCGGAAGTCAAAGGTGAAGAATCACGGGAGTTGGAAGCCGAAAGTGATTTTTTTTCAATATTCAGACACGAAAACGTACCGATTTTGCGATGAGAAATTGAATTCTTAGTCGAAATAGGAAGTCGGCAATGAAAAAAATCACGAAAGTCGGAAATCGGAATCTCGAACAACTCTGCTAACCATCCATCAATGAAATCGCTTTCTAAACTTCGAAACCCAGAAATACTGACAACCCGAATACGAGAGGGAGATCCCACGAAGGGAGCTCGCTTTCTAAACTTCGAAACCCAGAAATACTGACAACTCGTAAACGAGAGGGAGATCCCACGAAGGGAGCTCGCTTTCTAAACTTCGAAACCCAGAAATACTGACAACTCGTAAACGAGAGGGAGATCCCACGAAGGGAGCTCGCTTTCTAAACTTCGAAACCCAGAAATACTGACAACCCGAATACGAGAGGGAGATCCCACGAAGGGAGCTCGCTTTCTAAACTTCGAAACCCAGAAATACTGACAACCCGAATACGAGAGGGAGATCCCACAAAGGGAGCTCGCTTTCTAAACTTCGAAACCCAGAAATACTGACAACCCGAATACGAGAGGGAGATCCCACGAAGGGAGCTCGCTTTCTAAACTTCGAAACCCAGAAATACTGACAACTCGTAAACGAGAGGGAGATCCCACGAAGGGAGCTCGCTTTCTAAACTTCGAAACCCAGAAATACTGACAACTCGTAAACGAGAGGGAGATCCCACGAAGGGAGCTCGCTTTCTAAACTTCGAAACCCAGAAATACTGACAACCCGAATACGAGAGGGAGATCCCACGAAGGGAGCTCGCTTTCTAAACTTCGAAACCCAGAAATACTGACAACTCGTAAACGAGAGGGAGATCCCACGAAGGGAGCTCGCTTTCTAAACTTCGAAACCCAGAAATACTGACAACCCGAATACGAGAGGGAGATCCCACGAAGGGAGCTCGCTTTCTAAACTTCGAAACCCAGAAATACTGACAACCCGAATACGAGAGGGAGATCCCACGAAGGGAGCTCGCTTTCTAAACTTCGAAACCCAGAAATACTGACAACCCGAATACGAGAGGGAGATCCCACGAAGGGAGCTTGCTTTCTAAACTTCGAAACCCAGAAATACTGACAACTCGTAAACGAGAGGGAGATCCCACGAAGGGAGCTCGCTTTCTAAACTTCGAAACCCAGAAATACTGACAACCCGAATACGAGAGGGAGATCCCACGAAGGGAGCTCGCTTTCTAAACTTCGAAACCCAGAAATACTGACAACCCGAATACGAGAGGGAGATCCCACGAAGGGAGCTCGCTTTCTAAACTTCGAAACCCAGAAATACTGACAACCCGAATACGAGAGGGAGATCCCACGAAGGGAGCTTGCTTTCTAAACTTCGAAACCCAGAAATACTGACAACTCGTAAACGAGAGGGAGATCCCACGAAGGGAGCTCGCTTTCTAAACTTCGAAACCCAGAAATACTGACAACCCGAATACGAGAGGGAGATCCCACGAAGGGAGCTCGCTTTCTAAACTTCGAAACCCAGAAATACTGACAACTCGTAAACGAGAGGGAGATCCCACGAAGGGAGCTCGCTTTCTAAACTTCGAAACCCAGAAATACTGACAACTCGTAAACGAGAGGGAGATCCCACGAAGGGAGCTCGCTTTCTAAACTTCGAAACCCAGAAATACTAACAACTCGTAAACGAGAGGGAGATCCCACGAAGGGAGCTCGCTTTCTAAACTTCGAAACCCAGAAATACTGACAACTCGTAAACGAGAGGGAGATCCCACGAAGGGAGCTCGCTTTCTAAACTTCGAAACCCAGAAATACTGACAACCCGAATACGAGAGGGAGATCCCACGAAGGGAGCTCGCTTTCTAAACTTCGAAACCCAGAAATACTAACAACTCGTAAACGAGAGGGAGATCCCACGAAGGGAGCTCGCTTTCTAAACTTCGAAACCCAGAAATACTGACAACCCGAATACGAGAGGGAGATCCCACGAAGGGAGCTCGCTTTCTAAACTTCGAAACCCAGAAATACTAACAACTCGTAAACGAGAGGGAGATCCCACGAAGGGAGCTCGCTTTCTAAACTTCGAAACCCAGAAATACTGACAACTCGTAAACGAGAGGGAGATCCCACGAAGGGAGCTCGCTTTCTAAACTTCGAAACCCAGAAATACTGACAACTCGTAAACGAGAGGGAGATCCCACGAAGGGAGCTCGCTTTCTAAACTTCGAAACCCAGAAATACTAATCACCAGAGTTGTTAGAAAATGAAATTTTCAAGCTCCGAAGTCGGAAGTCAATTTTTTTCTGTTGAAGTCAAAAGTCGAAAGGCGAAAGTCGGAAACGATAAAGTGCCCAGAAGCTGGAAGCCGAAGGTGGAACTCGGATTTTTTCGAAAGTCACGGAAGTAAAACTTTCTACTCGGAAGTCGGAAATAAAATTTTTTCGCGGAAGTCGGAAGTGGGAAGTGAAAAAAGCTCGATAGGCGGAATGTCCAACTGCTAACCACCCATATATGAGCAGGAGATCCCGCGAAGGGAGCTCGCTTTCTAGATTCCGAAAAGAATAATTACTAACCACCCATCAATGAGGAGACAAAAAGACAAACTAGGAATTGCAAACTGGAGATTCCAAAGGCTAGGACGACGATACTACGGAAACTACATGGCAAGATGGGAAAAGACCCCATTCCGTGCTCATTTCTAAAACAAGCACAACGACTTCGTCGCCACCCCCTACTCGATTCGCCACGGCATCCATCCTATCCATCGATATCGTCCTCCTGCCATTGAGTCGCAACATCCAGCAGCCAAGTCCACGACGATCGATCGTTTCCTGGAAAAGGAGACGGTTACGTTAGGGTGGTTGATTCTAAGCTTTGTTGGTTCTAAGTATCACAAAAACGTACCAAAACCTTATCCGCGGCCTTGCATCTTCCACGAATCACCGGCGCAGACGCTCCTCGTGACGTGGAGTAGGTACCCTGGAAAATATCAAGTTTTTTTTTCAAATTACAGAGCCATTCAACAGGGTAACAAGAGCAAAAATCAAACAAGAGCGCTTACGATTCAAAAGTGTTGAAAATGAAAAATCGATAAAACCCCCTAACGCACCAAAACCAAAAATGGGGGCAAGAATGACCGTAGAGGAGGGGTAAGGGAGTACACCACCCAATTTGGCGCCATAGAACACAATGGAGAGATAGATCAATACCGGCAAAGTGGGAGAGGGGCAGAGGGGGGACGACCACAGTAAGTGCGCTCCAGTGAGAAGTCAGACCCTGTGGGAGGGGAGGGGGTGTACACAGACAAGGGGCATGTAGTGTGTGCAAAATGTGATCTACCCCCTCGCCGCCAATGATTTCAGCCCACATGTAGAGAGAGACACTAGACGCAGACAAACAGACGTGTCCCAGAGGGTGTCTGGGTCTCCTTCCCCTTTTTGTCATTTTTTTTTGGTCCTCACGTCTAGTTTTCATTTTTTGCCATTTTCTTGAATCTGAATCTTGGAATATTGAAATTTCTGAACGACTCCATCTCTGAATCCACACCACCCCAAGTTCTCTAAATCGTTGAGTGTTACATTTTTGAAAACTGAGTCTCTAAATGTCTGAACTTCTGTCTCTAAATCTCTGAATCTCTAAATTTTTGCATTGTTGAATCTCTGAATCTTTGTTTTCCTCGAAATTCCGTTTCTCTGTGTCTCTGAAACCTTGAATCTCCGAATTCCTGATTCTCATGTTCTCTGAACCTCTGAAACTCAAAATTTTCCAATTTCCAAATTCTTGGTTCCCTAAATTTTGATTTTTCCAAATCTCGGATTATTCTTAATGATTACCTCCTTTCTTTATGAATATATCTTTAAAAAACTTTCTTAATTTGCAGGCATCCACCCCTCAAGACTCAACCTTCACGGCACCGCCCTGTGCCTTTTACTACCCTTGTGCTAGTCCGACGAACGGACGACGTTAGTGAGCAGTAGCAGCACCTGAATCGAGACTAAATGGACGGACCAAGCAACTCAAGCACCTTCCGGGTTCGTTATTTATGAAATTCTTCTAGTATTTGATTAGGGATATAGTAAGGAAATAAAGTGTGAGAGTTGTGCCGTTAGAAAGGTTGAATTTTGAAAGGAGTCCTCAGAAAACAGAAAGATTTTGTGGTTTTGTTATTCTCTGAAAACGCCTTAAGCGTGAAAACTTTTGAGGACTCTTTTGAAAACGTTATCTTTCCAATGATATCCCTCTCCCAGATTTTTTCCTTTAAAGGAGGAATCCGGTCCAAAAATGTTATTGCTGTACGTAAAAATGTGTGCAGGTTCCAAAAATCATTATGAAAATCCTCGAAAATCGCTCTAAAACCCCGATAATTGGCTCTGAAATTAGAAAAAATCACGCGAACGGTCTCCGGTGGCCGTGGCCGAGTTTCCCCAATAAAGGGTAGAGTCAGCCAATAGGCGACTTTGTAATTGCGGATGCGAGCTCCTTGATTGATAGTCGACAAATTTTCATGGTGCTCATTGGCCCTTTTTTGAGGAAACTCGGCCACGGCCGCCGGAGACTAATCGCCTGATTTCTGCGAATCTTCGGAGCGCATCTTCAGGGTTTTAGAGCAATTTTCGAGCATTTTCATTGTGATCTTTGGAATCTGAATTTTACGTGCTTCGAAGCAATACAAATTTTTGACCGGGATCCTCCTTTCAAGATCAAGGTGTCACTTGGAATAGACATTTTGATTTTGACGCTTGAAATTCGGACAATTCTGAATTTCTGAGCAGAATCTCAAAGTTTTCAAGAATGACATCTGTTTTTCTTTCAGATTCCATTCGACGCTTCTCAACTTGCGTACCATGAACGTATCACTTATGACAACAATGGACGTCAGGTATACGAAAGAGTGCTGGCGGCGCCGGGAGTCGAGCGTGGTGATGGGTTAACCACTGGGCAACGCCCGACCGACGGAAATCTTGTCCGCAACAATGGGGGCCTCTCCGAATCCACGACTCCTCCAGACATAGTTCCGACTCCGGAACATCAAGGAGCAAACACTCCGCTAAGTTATCGACAACGCCGTACTGCGAATCGACGACGTGCTCATCAGAATCGAAATGCCCAAAGACGTCGGATGCTGCAGGTGTGTGCCTTGAAAAACCAATCCTTCTAGACCTTGGGGTATCTGAATGGTCTTCGTTCCCCTAGAAGTTTGTAGTGTACAGCCAGCCCCGCGCACGATCTCCTTCTCACAGTTGTCTATGCCCTGCCCGCCATCTTTGTTAAATGTGTGTGTACACAGGTAAAGCGGGGCGTCCCAAAAGCGGCCCGTCGGCGGACCGCATGGCGAACAATCAGCGGCTTAACCGGCGAGCCGCCGACGGACCGCCGTTAACCAATCATCCAGCAATATTTTAGCCACCGCGGTTCCTTACTCACTTTTGCTTTTTCGATATAAAAAAGAACAGATGTTTCTCATAACAATTATTTATTTAGAAGAAATAAAATTACAGAAAAAAATCAACAAAAAATACAAAAATGAAACGGAAAATTACCCAGAACTTTGCATCGCTGAAAAGTTGTGAAAAAATGCATAAGTTCATAACAACATGATGAGAAAACTCAGGAAAACAGGAAAAAACATGCAAATTTTTCACACCAGTGCATAAAAATCTCAGAAGATACAATAGATAACTTTTTTAGACTAATCTACCACAAAACATAACAAACTTCTAGTATTTTTGAGCACTGGTGAGAAGAACTTGGAATTTTCTCTAGTTTTTCCTTGCTTCTCATTATGATCTTATGAACTTACGTATTCTTTCAAAACTTTGCAACGCCACAAAGTTGTGGCTTCCCCTCTTCAGCAATAAATTTAAAATTTAAAAATATTCGCCTCCTGGCTCGATCACTCAGTCGCTCCCTTGTGCTCGCTTCCTCCACTCACTTCGAAACCTGAAGAGAAACATATTGTGATTGAAAGAACTTTTGATTCGCATACCTTTAAAACATCCTTCTTTCGAAGTGGCGTCGAAGTGTTCGAGGTGGTGACTCTCTCGGTCTGCCTGAAAATGCGAATTTTTAAGAATTACGGGAAAAACGATGGAACAGCATAACGAGAAGACGCTAACATCGCGATTTTCGAAATAATTGTCTGAAATTTTGTTGAAAAAAGGAGCAAAAACAGGTAAAAACTTCGCCGTGAAACACTTGAAAAATAAGAAAATTGCAAAAAAAATTCATGTCAGTGTCGATTTACGACGCTAAAGAGCGCGCGTCGCGGGATTTCGGAGTGTCGTTGACTGTAAAAAGCCCGGTTTTTCGAATTCCTCAACGTAGTTCTACAATAAGCAGAGGCCTCCTCTGCAGAGGGGAAGAAATGAGACAAACTAGAACAATGTAACATTAGAAATCTAAATTCGTTGCTGACAAGAAAACCTGTAAAATGCATTTCTTTGAGCAATGTTTTCATCTTCCCCCTAAAACTCTAAAAGTGACAAATATCAATACTGATGAATGGATAGTTATAGATCACTCCAATGTTGATATTGTCAGAAGAAGGATTTGGTAAATCATTTTAGGAGTGACCATTGGAACAAATCAACTTTTCAAACTTTCATGATTAGTAATACATGGCCGGAAGAAGTGAACCGCGGGTTGGTCAGTGGCGGCCCGTTGGCGGCCCGTCGGGAACCCACCTGGGACTATACTCTAGAATATCTGACAAAAATGACATTATATCAGTCAAATGATTTCAGCATAATTGTTTTATATTGCCACCTTTCTCTGTTCATAACTTCCACCTAAAGAGAACCTTTCTACAGTAGGTCTTTCCTTCACAAACAACAAACCTTAAGTTCATGATGACCTGAACACATTTTTATGCTGGAAACCATGATACCAGGACCCCAGATAAATATACGTTCACTTAGAAACAGTATTATGTTGAAAATCCATGTAAGCATCCCCTAACGCATTTAGTGTTTACCCGCCACCGAGCCGCCAGCGGTCCTTCATCCGCCATTGAGCCGCCCTTCATCCGCCATAAATTGTTTCTTGCCTGCCGACCGGTGGTTGGCCCGCCGATGACCCGCCACCGGCCCGCCAGCGGTCGCTCAGCCGCTGTTAGTCCGCCGTTGGGACGCCTGCGGCTGCTCAACCGCCGATAGCCCGTTTTTGGGACGCCCCGCTTTACCTGTGTAGCGCAGTGGTTGTGTGGCCCACTAGCGAAAGTGAGACCGGGGTTCGAACCCAAGATAGTGAACACTTTTTTTGAAGGTTTTTTCTGGTCTAGCAATGAGAAATTAGAGTGTTTCGAGACGCGACACGCAAGAAATATCGTTCTCGGGGCTGAGAGTGCTCAACTTTTGGAAAACTGACAAACCAAATGTCACCTTTCTAGCGCTCAATAAAACTTGACATGCTTATCAATTTTCTTTCTTTCCAGAGCAGAGGAAGAGTGATGAGAGTGCCTGGAACGAACGAAGATGGTTCGACGTCTACCCAAAGTTCAGCTCAGCTCCCATCTGACAACTATCAAATGTCCGAACATACTGTGCCAATCACCTACACCGGTTCACTAGCACTGATCAGTCAAAACTACGCCCACATGGAGAGCCTCGAGGGACCTGGATTAACCAATGCTCCAACAGCCGGTCATGATGCTTCCCGACTCCCAACTGATAACAATGCGACTTCCGAACATACTGTGCCAACCACGATCGAACGCATCAGAGAACAATTGGATAGCGGAGAATTGGAGATTAATGCGACGAACGGGACTCAGGCGGATCAAATGGAGACGAGCCGAACTGGATCTGGATTGAATTCTTTGTTCCCCAACCCAAGTTCGCTCTCTCTCATTAGTCAAAACTACGGAGAAATCGAGGACAACGTTCAGTCTCCTCTACCACCAGCTTTCCAACATCCGAACATCAACACGGATCGAAGACGACGCCTTCAACACGATACGAATCCCTACTCAACGGAACCATCGCGACGACGAGACGAGAACACGAACCAGGATGTAAGTTACAATTTTTCTATTGAAAAGGGGAGGTTTTCTAATTCCGAACTCTTTGTGAGATTCAGAGATTCTGAGTTCAGTTTTTCTTCTTTTTACTAATTCATACATATTTCCAGATCGATCAACTAGCTCAACGTGTCCGCTCCGATCCACCAATTGGCACCGGAGAAACGAGTGTGTTTCTCATGTCTTTCCCAGAGGCATCCATGGCAGAAGCCATTGACGGCATGGAACGTTATAAGTAAGTCATTATTGGCATGTTTCAAAAGCAATGGTGTTATTTTTGCAGCATTGAGCCGAATCAATGGGAAGCGTCCGGAAAGTGGAAGGCGACCGGGCAAACGAGATGTTTTCTGAGGGGTTTTGACCATCTCCACACTGTTCACTATCGCGTCCAGATCGAAGATTCATCCGATCTTCCTACCATTGTCCAGGAGAGCTGGTTCAACGTATTTTCGTTCAATGGTTTGGTAAGTGTTTGAAATATCATTTCGTTTTGTCGAAGAATTGAAGGAACCTTGGATTCTTGGGATTCTGGAGTTTTGGAGTTCTGAAATGCTGGAATAATGGAATTCTTTTTTAAAAAGGATTTTTTGGAATCCGTGGGATCCTTGGAATTCATAGACTCACAAAGATAAACTAAAGTTTCAAAACAATACTATTTTACAGAAGAGTCGACGCCACACTCTCTACCATGCATTGGACCTCTCACGTATTCTCCGTCTTCTCCTGTTGGGGACGTTCGTGGAAAGTGTGCCATCTGCTAGAAGCCGGGTCCACGAGGATCATCGTGTCGCACTGTCCCAACGTAATCTGATAATTGAAGCTTTCGAACACAAAATTGTCCGTGAGAAAGTGTACGAAGTGAGTTTTCCATTTCAATACGTATTCTGCTCAAGATGCACTAGAACTTTCCAGAAACACTTATTTTTCAGATTCTGAGCGAAACGCTTCGCGGACGTCTTCATCAGGAGATGCATTATGTCGGTTGGGTTGGAGAGCTATCCGATCTCCAATAGTCAGTCACCTACACTACACTATGCTCTCCGGCAAAATTTCTCGGCTTTTATCAACCCATCACAGTCTCAAAAATCTACAGTAACCTCCGAAATGTGTTTCTTTCGGTTAGATTCTCAACATGAAACATATTGCTCCCGTTCCCACCTTTTAAACCACCAGACTTTCGTCATTTATACCTGTGTTTGCTCCCTGACTCTTCACTAATGATCTGAATCCTCTATAACTATCCCCTTAAGACCTCTCCCTCATCTATACTGCTCCCCAGTGAACTTTGAGAATACTTATATTCCTCCACACTATTACAAAATGTGCAGTCATTCTCCTCACTCTTTCCAAACCACCACCCTCCTCTTTCTTACTACAGTTTCCGTAGAGATATTGAGTAGTATTTGCGTGCAAATTTTCATGGTAGTATCCGAAGTTGATACATTTATATCTCCCTATATACCCCCTCTTCCAATCACACCCACAACCTTGCCTCCCTATTGCAAATGATCCCCTTTTCACGCCGATTTAGGCATCTCCCCCTTGTGAATTAGCCTTTATCCCAACAAAAAATTGCCAAAAACCCCCCACTACTATCCCAAATTTACTGTGAATATTAAATTGAAATCTAAATAAATGTGTACAACGGGGAACCAACTGTTTTTTTTTTGTTGATTTTCAAACTTCTGGGCAAAGCAGAAGCGTTTTGGATTCTTGGATTCTATGGTTTATTTGGTTTCGCGACGCTCTTTGTTTTTGCCGAGGACATCTGGAAGTCGAGATATTCGGGCTCCAAATGGTCCCAAATTGCATTGATTTTCCAGCTTCCTCCCTACTTTCGAAGCCACCCACTCTCCCGAAAATCTTTCTCGTGCGCCACCTTTTTGGTCGCCCTCCTCTCTCAATAAAAATGCGGACGAGTGGCCGAGGCGGTAAGAGGGACGCTCATCATGCCCAAGGGCTGGGTTCGATTCCCACGCTATGTTAAACTTTTTTGCTTTTTTTGAAAAGCACGAATACGCGCCCGGATTCTTCTTTTCAAGACCTAGAATTTTTTTTCAAGACCCTAAAAAAACAAATAGAAAAGCAACAAAAAAAAAGAGAAACATTTTAACATAGCATGGGAATCGAACCCAGCCCTCGTTCACAAGGAGCGTCCCTCTTACCGCCTCGACCACTTGGCCACATTTTTATAGAAGGAGGAGGGCAGTCATGAAGGTGGCGCACGAGAAAGCTTTTCGGGAAGGAGGGTGGATTTGAAAGTAGGGAGAAAGCTGGAAAGTCAATGCAATTTGGGACCATTTGGAGCCCGAATATCTTGACTTTCAGATGTCCGCGGCAAGAACAGAGAACTGATTCTGAAACCCCGTTGGCTCCTTTTTTGAATGGTGCATCACTCATATGACCATTCCCTGCTTGGGCTTCGAGATTTTTTGATTCTTAGTTTTCAAAAGAAGTCATTTATATATAAACATTCATCACTAAAAAGAGATACTGAGAAATATACATATCAATGAACAACTGACAATATAAAAATGAAGAAACAAAATTTATTGAACATGATTATCTGACAGTTGCTACTCTTCCATTTTGGATGATTTTCCTTTTTCATCCTTGATTGCTTCGTTGTCATCTTCTTCTCTCTGTTTTCATCTCCTTGGCCATCCTTGGAAATTAACGTTTCGGTAACGATGTTACCGTATTCTTACCGTATTCTATAAACTATACTGAGTCTTTTTTTTACACTTTATCAACTCTTTTTAGACCAATCTTCTTTATTTAAACTTTCAATTTACACTATATTTAAACCACTTCAACTTTCATTTGTACCTTTTTATACCGTATTTTACACTTCATTTTAACTCATACCTTAACATTCATAACACTGGATTTCAGCCATTACATCGTTATTTTACCATTTTACACAACCTTTCGACACCTCATTTTTACCTTTTTACATCATATTTTAACCATTTTTACCTTGTATTTTACCTTTTCAAATGCTATTTTCACATGTATTTTAATCCATTTTTACAGCGTATTTTCACCTTTTTCACTTCGTCAAGCCGTTTTTTCATCCCACTTCAACCTTTTTACACCGTATTCTAACTTTTTAAAACATTTAATTTACCTAGTTACCTTTTCAAACTATATATTAACGCATATTTTAACCCTTTTTCACACTTATTTTCACCTTTTACACCTTTATTTTGAATAACTTTCTACCGTATATTTTGCTCTTCCAAACTTCATTTAAACACATATTTTAACTCTCTTTCACACCTTAATTTTACCTTTTCTTCTTTTTCAAACCTTTTTTTTTTGCATTTTCACACCACACATTCAACCATTTTACACTCCATTTTGACACACATTTTAACCCTTTTTTACACCTTTACACAGTTTATTCAACATTTCGAGGCAACGTTTTCACACCATATTTTCATCTTTTTTACACCATATTCTAACCTTTTTACGCTCAAATTTTTCCCGGATTCGAACCTTCATACACTTTTAGAAACTCTTTTCACACTCTACTCAAACTTTCACACCAGACTTTCAACCATTTTACACTTCATCTCAACCTTTTATACCATTTTTCCCTTACGCGCCGCATTTATATTTTCAGAGTAAACATCATTTATTCAATAATACAAACTTTCAAAACACCGCCCCTTGGCACAATTTTTCCGAGCTACCCATTTGCGAGCTAGTCAGCTACCTCTCCAAAAAGAAGAGGGTCGGCGAAAGGCGACACCCCAATTATCCTCACAACCCTTTCGGGTTGATTGGTACCGACAAAAGGTGAACGAAAGGCTCTTATCGCTCTCGCTCACTAGACCGCGGATAGACATCGAAATCCACATCCGAGACGAGAAAGCTGGCCGACATATGTTCTCCGCTTCCTTCCCGATCCAATACTGCTATCACTTTCCAATTAAATTGGAAAGGAAGTTGGCGGAAGGCAAGCAACAGCTGTACCCCCTTAGCCTCGAACTCGCGAGGTACCAATCTACAACAGAAACGGGAAGAGAATGGCGAAGACGCGACGGTGGCCTACTTCCTGATGAGAGAGAAAACAAGAGCATAAGACAAAATCCAATCGATATCCTTCGAGGTTCTTCTCCTGGTTTCATTGGTTTGTCACTATTCAATTTTCATTGAAAAGGAGGTTGGCGGAAGGCAAGCAACAGCTATACCCCCTTAGCCCCGAACTCGCGAGGTACCAACTAAGAGAAAACCGGGGAGAAAAAACGAACCATAATCCATTGAACTGCTACGAGGTGACAAACTCTTCCACGATTTTTCGAGCTACCCATTTGCGAGCTAGTCAGCTACCCTTCCTAAAGGAAGGGGTTGGCGAAAGGCGACACCCCAATTATCCTCACAACCCTTTCGGGTTGATCGGTACCAACAAAAAGTGAACGAATGGTCTTACCCATTCGCCCTCGCTCACTAGCACGCGGATAGACATCGAAACCAACATCCGAAACGAGGAAGCTGTCTGACACTTATTCCCCAATTTTTCCTGGCTCAATAGGTTTTTCACTTTTCAGTTTTCATTGAAAAGGAGGTTGGCGGAAGGCAAGCGACAGCTGTACCCCCTTAGCCCCGAACTCGCGGAGTACCAACTACTGAAGAAACCGAGAAAAAATTGAGTAAATAGGCAAACTAAACCTCAAAAAGCCATACCCGGAGCACGACTAGAGTTGCGAATACTCAGAAGAGCCCAGCGGTTACACTCTAGTTTTACACTCTAGTTTTCACCGAGTATGAACCTTTATACACTTTTTTAACAACCTTTTTATACTCTACTCAACCTTTTACACCATATTCACACACGCGCCGCATTTATATTTTCAGAGTAAACATCATTTATTCATTACATTCAAATAAGCGCCCCTTGTTCACACCTCTTATTTTTTCCCAAATACGCCTTTTTACACACTCCCAAACCATGCTCAACTGAACTCCGCTGCTATTCGCAACCCATAGTCCCAGACTACAGTACTCTAAGTGAGCAGACTAGGCTTCGAAAAGCATAGCCATACGCGGAGCATGACTTGAGGCATGATAACTCAGAAGAGCCCAGCGGTTGCTGAGCCAAGGAGAGTGGAGCCAAAAACGATCTGAAAATAAAAAATCATTTGAATATTGGAACTTGGGGGGGGGGGGTTAGAGACACTTAAAGCTATGGCAAGAGCAACACGCACCATTCTATGTATCATGTGTAAGACATCACTAACACGCCCTGCGGGGGAGGTCACTCTAATAGTCACTCGGATGAATTCCTTAGATTGTATGCATTGTGCTCCTTTTCTAGTGGCTCTATGTATCATGTGTAAGACATCACTAACACGCCCTTCGGGGGAGGTCACTCTAATAGTCACTCGGATGAATTCCCTAGAATGTATGACATGTGTGCTTTCCAAATAGCTCTATGTATCATGCATAAGACATCACTAACCGCCGTGTGGGGGAGGTCACTCTAATAGTCACTCGGATGAATTCCCTAGATTGTATGCCATGTGTTGTGTTTTGCTTTGTGCGTGTTCTCTTGCTCATAGAAATCTCAATCATAAAACGTACCATTTTCTTGTTCCTCCTCGACACGAGCACCACACCATCCGGTTCCATCCGGCTCACAGCTCGGCACCATCCCGAACGCCCATCTCGACCATCCATCTCGACCGTCCAACTCGACCGTCCAACTCGACCGTCCAACTCGATCGCTCATCCCAACTGGCCTTCCCGATCGTCCTTCTCGATCCTTCGTCGTCTGGAAATACAAGTTTTTGAAATGGGTGAAAGAAAAATCAATTTTCAATATATTTGCAGCACGCGAAACATGGAGATTTTTAAAGGAGGACTACGGTCACGAATGTTGACTGCTTTAAAGTGCATAAAAATGTGTGCAGATCCCAATGATCATAATGAAAATGCTCGAAAACCGCTCAAAAACCACGAGAATGAGCTCCGAAATGCTTCAAAAGGGGACTGTAACGGAGTTTTCCGAAAAGGGGGCGGAGTCTGTTCATGAGTGTCATTATAGTTTACTGGGCGCTCAATCCCATTACAATGACGCTCATGGGCAGACTCCGGTCCTTTTTTGGTAAACTCGGCCACTGCCCCTTTTTGGAGCATTTCGGATATCATTTTTGAGGTTTTAGAGCTACATTCAAGCATTTTCATAATGGTTTTTGAAAGTCACACACATTTTTACGTATTGCGAAGCGAAAAACAAGGGTGGGGAGTTGAATAAAGTTCCGGCCCCACAAGATTCGAAAAACATACCATATCCTTATCCGCATTGGTCCTCCCAACGGCCCACTGGTGCAGATGTTCCTTGTGGCGTTGTCGTTACTCTGGAAATAACACCATTATTTTGAAAATCAAGAATAATTTGAGTCAGCTATTAGCAATATTTTCAGTGTTAAAAGGGGCTCCATTGCAAAAATTTTTCTCGCAATGTTTTGAACTCTCCAGTGCAAAAACTTGCGCGCCAATTCGAAAAAAAAATGTCCGCAACGGAGCGCGTTTTAGTACGGAAAATTAATCGAAAAAACATACCTTTGTTGTATCTTCATAGAGCCATTGCACTGTCCACCGGTCGAAGGTGCCCTTGTGGCGTGGTTGATACCCTGGAAAAAGTATCACAAAAATTGTGAATCGAGACAAATTCAAAGAAGGGGAAAAAGCCGTAACAATCTGATTAGAAGCGGCTACCAGTTGAAAACGGACAGAAAAATGAAAAAATCAATAAAACATGGGCCAGCAATTCGCTACCAGAAAAAGAGAAAAGAATGAGAATGACAAGGAGGCCGACGGTGGACCTTGTTTCCCGCCGAAAAATCAATAAGGGTAGATCAAAAATTGGAGGGATGAAAATAAATGAGAAAGTAGGTCTACAAAAAAATGCAGGTGTTGGGTCCAAAATTTGATCTACCTCTCACTATCACCTAATCGTAGGAGTCCTTGTCCATATGTGGTAAGAGACACAATCCCTTTGAGAGACGCAGACAGTACAACGAGTGTTTGACCCAACAGATTTACAGGTTCTAAGGTTCAGAGGTTCAGTGAGACCAAGAATCAGAGGTTCCCAGATTCAGAGATTTCTTGATTCTTAGGTTTCAAAAGAAGTAATTTATTTATAAACATTTATCACTAAAAAGAGATACTGAGAAATATACATATCAATGAACAACTGACAAAATAAAAATGAAGAAACAACATTTTTTGAACATGATTATTTGACAATTGCTACGCTTCCATTTTTGATGATTTTCCTTCTTCATCCTTGATTGCTTCGTTGTCATCTTCTTCTCTCCGTCGTCATCTCTCTGACTATCCCTGAAAATCACCGTTTCGGGAACGGTGATTTTGTATTCTTACCGTATTGTTGTAATCTTACCGTATTTTATACACTATACTGAGTCTTTTTTTACACTTTATCAACCCTTTTTATACCAATCTTCTTCTTTCAAAGTTTCAATTCACACTATATGTTGACCACTTTAACTTTTATTCGTACCTTTTTACATCGTATTTTTCTACTTTTTATTTTAACACTTGTGAACCTTTACTTACCATAATTCACTCTAGTTTACACCGTATCTCATTTTTTACACGTCATTTTAACACATATCTTGACATTTATAACACAGAGTTTCAGCCATAACACTTTTATTTTACCATCTTACTCAACCTTTTCACACCTCATTTTTACCTTTTTACATCATAGTTTAACCTTTTTCACACCATGAAGTTGTTTTTTACCTTGCATTTTACCTTTTCAAACTCTATTTTCACATGAATTTAAGTCCATTCTTACACCTTATTTTCACCTTTTCCACTTTATCAAACCGTTTTTTCATCCCAATTCAATATTTTTACGTCGTATTTTTAATTTTTTTTTAACATTTATTTTACCTTGTTACCCTTTCAAACTCTATTTTAACACATATTTATACTCTTTTTCACACCTTGTTTTTACCTTTTACACCTTTATTTTGAATAATTTTCTACAGTGTATTTTACCTTTTCAAACTCTATTTTGACACAAGTTTTAACTCTCTTTCACACCTTAATTTTACCTTTTTTCTTTTTCAAACCTTTTTTTTTGCATTTTCACACCACACATTCAACCATTTTACACTCCATTTTGATTCTGATTTTCATATTTTCTACCTTTAATCTTCAAGACAATCTTTTTACACCATATTTTCACCTATTTTACACCATTTTTTCATCTTTTTTACACTAAACTTTTACCTCTTTTACAACCTTCTAACCTTTTTAACCTCTAGTTTTCGCCGAATATGAACCTTTATACACTTTTTTAACAACCTTTTTATACTCTACTCAACCTTTTACACCATATTCACACACGCGCCGCATTTATATTTTCAGAGTAAACATCATTTATTCAACAACACATAAATTCAAATAAGCGCCCCTTGCTCACACCTTTTATGTTTGCCTAATACGCCTTTTTGCACTCTACCAAACCATGCTTTCAACCTTATTCTGCTACTGCTCGCAACCCATAGTCCCAGACTACAGTAATCTACATATGCAAACTGAGACCTCAAAAAGCCATACGCGGAGGATGACTTGAGGAGCGACCACTCAGAAGAGCACAGCCGTTGCTGAGCCAAGAAGAGTGGAGCCAAAAACGATCTGAAAATAAAAAATCATTTGAATATTGGAACTTGGGGGGGGGGGGGTTAGAGACACTTAAAGCTATGGCAAGAGCAACACGCACCATTCTATGTATCATGTGTAAGACATCACTAACACGCCCTGCGGGGGAGGTCACTCTAATAGTCACTCGGATGAATTCCTTAGATTGTATGCATTGTGCTCCTTTTCTAGTGGCTCTATGTATCATGTGTAAGACATCACTAACACGCCCTTCGGGGGAGGTCACTCTAATAGTCACTCGGATGAATTCCCTAGAATGTATGACATGTGTGCTTTCCAAATAGCTCTATGTATCATGCATAAGACATCACTAACCGCCGTGTGGGGGAGGTCACTCTAATAGTCACTCGGATGAATTCCCTAGATTGTATGCCATGTGTTGTGTTTTGCTTTGTGCGTGTTCTCTTGCTCATAGAAATCTCAATCATAAAACGTACCATTTTCTTGTTCCTCCTCGACACGAGCACCACACCATCCGGCTCCATCCGGCTCACAGCTCGGCACCATCCCGAACGCCCATCTCGACCATCCATCTCGACCGTCCAACTCGACCGTCCAACTCGACCGTCCAACTCGATCGCTCATCCCAACTGGCCTTCCCGATCGTCCTTCTCGATCCTTCGTCGTCTGGAAATACAAGTTTTTGAAATGGGTGAAAGAAAAATCAATTTTCAATATATTTGCAGCACGCGAAACATGGAGATTTTTAAAGGAGGACTACGGTCACGAATGTTGACTGCTTTAAAGTGCATAAAAATGTGTGCAGATGTCAAATATCATAATGAAAATAGTCGAAAATCGCTCAAAAGCCCGAAAATTTGCTCCGAAATGCTTCAAGGGGGGCTGCGGCCAAGTTTTTCAAAGAAAGGAGAGGAGTATGCCCATAAGCGCCATTATTATTCTCTGGGCGGCAAATAACAGCGCCCCGTATTAACAATGACGCTTTTTGGCAAACTCCGCCTCTTTTTTTGGGAAACTCGGCCACGGCACACTTTTCGAGCGTTTCGGATCTGATTTTCAGGGTTTTCGAGCGATTTTCGAGCATTTCCATTATCGGTATTTGCACACACTCTCACGTATTTTGAAGCGGAAAACAAGAGCGGATTATTGAAAAACATACCATATCCTTATCCGCATTGGTCCTATCAACGGCCCACTGGTGCAGACGGTCCTCGTGGCGTTGTCGTCACTCTGGAAATAACACCATTACTTTGAAAATCAATAACGACTTGAGTCCACTCATAGCGATATTTTCAGTGTTAAAACGCGCTCCATTGCGAACATGACCATCGCGCGCTACTTTTCAGTACTTCGGTAGAGCTCTTCAGTGCAAAAATTTGCGCGCGGATTCGAAAAACCATGTTCGCAACGGAGCGCGTTTTAGTAAGGCAAATTGCAATTTTGACGGCCTAGAAAACCAAAAATTCGTTTAAAAAACATACCTTTGTCGTATCCTCAGTGATTTTTCCCACTGCCCACCGGTCGAAGGTGCCCTTGTGGCGTGGTTGATACCCTGGAAAAAGTATCATAAACATTGTGAATCGATACAAATTCAAAGAAGGAAAAATGCCGTAAGAATCTGATTAGAAGTTGAAAACGGACAGAAAAATGAAAAAATCAATAAAACAAGGGTCAGCAATTCGCTACCAGAAAAGGAGAAAAGAATGAGAATGACAAGGAGGTCGAGAGGAACAGAGTTTCCCGCCGAAAAATCTATAAGGGTAGATCAAAAATAGGAGGGATGACAATAAATAAGAAAGTAGGTCTACAAAAAAAAGGGTATGTGCTGGGTCCAAAATTTGATCTACCTCTCACTCACGGTCACCCAACCGTTAAGGCCCCTGTGTATGTGGTGAGAGACACTATCTCTTTGAGAGACGCAGACAGTACAACAAGTGTTTCACCCCTCCAAGAGGGGATCCATTTGGCCCCCTCTCAGTGTTTCCCTTTTTCCAGTTTTTTTTACTGTCATGGTCTCTTGAGTTGTGTTCCCAAATCTCTGAATCTGTACATCTGTTAATATGTGAATCTGTCATTCTCCGCTCCCTCTCTCTTTCTATCCCGTAGGTATGAGACTCACCAATTTTTAAAGGCGCATGGGGGCGGGGTTTAGTCACACATTTGGACAAAACGTGTAGACCACTTTTTGATCATTAATAACTCTACGAGTTTTGCTTCGATTTTTCTGAGTCTTTTTTTGTTGGATAGGAAATATTGGCGGCACCATGGACCATTTTTAAACAGTGAGCTATCACAACTTTGAGCTGAGTTATGTTGATTCTCCCGAAGCAAGTTTTTCCGCAAAAACTTTGGCTTCAAAAATTTCGGATTTTTTCAGTTTAATTATGATAGTAGCAAAATTTCAGTTTTTGAGCTTTGAGCTTGAAATTTCAAACTTAGCATTCTCTGAATCTGTAAATCTATTATCTAGGGAATTTCTGACTAGTGAGTCTCCTAATCTTTGAATTTTTGATATTCCATATTTCGGAACCGCAGATTTTATGATTTTCCAAATATCTTTATCTCTGAAACCTCGCCTCTTGAAGGCCTTGATTCTCTGAATCTGAATTTGTGTATTTCTGGACTTCTGAATTTCCAATTTTCCGAAATTTTCGAACCTCTGATTCTCTGAAACTCTGGATTTCTGTATCTTTGTATTTCTGAATCTTCAAATTTCTGAATCCCTAATCTCCGAATCTCTAAATTACTGTATCTCTGTACTTTTGAATCTCCGCATCTGGAAAATTCTTTTTTCTTTGCAAATCACTAATTTCAATGAGATTTCCCAAATTTCAGCTCACCGCTCCATAGTAGTCTCCTCGAAACAAGACTCAACATGGCCAGAGAGCCTCCGCCACCGGGTAGCTCCAACATATTTGTAAGTTTTTCTGTAGCTCTCTTTTTTGTGAAGATTGTTCACAATATCCCAGGGATTCCGATAATTATACTGTATGATTTTCAGCCCGATTTCGGCGTCGACCAATTTGGATTCTTTGAAAGACACTCGTTTGACACTGAGGGACGACCCATCTTCGAAAGGGTTCTGAGGGGCCCCGGAATGCCATTGAGGGGGTATCATCCCTACGCAACGCCCTCCTCCCCACCACAACACGGACAACAAGGAACTCCTCAATCGCGAACAACTAGCGAAGACCACACCGGAACCAGACAACCGCGCCGCCAATCGAGCCGCCGGACTCACAACCAGGGTCGTCGTTCGTCCTACCAAGTAAGTGACTTAACAAATTTCCGGGTCTTTTTACCGCGATTTTATTGCCTTGTTCACAAAAATAGCTACTGGTGTTTTTGAAATTCTTATGAAGAAGAAAATCTTGATAGTTGCGCGGTTTCAAAACTTTGGAGATTCGAAAACAGTTCCAACAGTTTGAAAAAGCCCTAGAAAGCTGTTAGAAGACCAAAAAACGAATGAAAACATAGAAAATAAACTAGCTCCATAGTGGACTCGAACCCTCGTCGCTCATTTATCATCCCTCCCTCTTATCCCCTCGACCGCCGACGCTTGTTGCGTCCAATGCTTCTAGGGCATAAAGGAGAGTGAGGGGGAGAAAGGGGAGAGGGTTGAAAGCGTATCATACTCAATTTTCGCATTTTCAGAGATCAAATGCGCGGAACCTCCAGAACACTTCTCGTCAACCACCACGTTCGTACAATTCTGCAAACGAGCCGAGAGCGGATATTGTCATTCTTGAAGACGACCTGAATGCAGAAAGAATCAGAAGTCGGGAATCTGCGGACAGTTCTGGATCTAGTTCGTTGAGAAGTCATCAGGCGAGCCATCCCATTCGTCCTCTATACCACGTTGAACAACATCAGAGAGATTCGAATGGAAGTCTTGATGATGTGAGACAAATGACTCGTGCTGACGATCGTCATGGTGCGCACACCAACGAAGAAAGTGCAACTGGAGCAGGCGGATCTGTGGCCCCTCCACAACAACCATCCAACACCCCTCGTAACGCGTCGAGAGGTGAGACCCTCCCAGGAAACGAATCATCATACGAGCAGGAAACCGGAATAGACGATGCACACAGAATTCATGAAGGAGAAGCAACGGATAACTTTGAGAGTCGAGTTGCGACGAATTTGCGCGGACCTTCTCAAGAAAGAGCGACATCGGAAGCAACGCCTGGAGTTGAACCATCGATAATTGGAAGACGGCAGATTGGGAACCCGCAGGGAAATGTCACCGGAACTGGCAACGGATCATTGGCGGCTCTACTGACATACACATCAGACGAGGACGATGAGCCAGTCAGTGATCAGCCTACACGCGCCACTCCGCCCCAGTCTACTCCAACTTCCGAAGGGATCCGGCGTCCCTATGTAAACCAAGGCCGAAGAAGACGTACCGAGCGTGAAAGCACCTCGTATACACTGAATCCGCCACGCCGACGTTCCGACGATATTGTAAGTCGTTGTCTTCTTTTTGATCCTACTGGTGGCTTTTTGATCAGAATCAAAAAATTTCTAGGCAACTAGAAATTTTGAAAATTCAAGTTCTAGGCCACTAGTTTTGGGTTTTGCAACTCGTGTGACTAATTCATGATTCTTTTCAGTTCCCAATGAGATCCGGCCCGGCCGATCTACCACTCCAAAGTACGACTTCAGTTCAGAATGGTTCTCGGATTGTTTACGTGATGAGCACTCCAGAGGAGTCGCCAGCCGACTGCCTCTCCCGTATGAGATCCGCATACAGGTGAGCTATCAATGTTTAGTTTGGAGAAAAAAATGAACGTCGTTTTCAGTATCGATTTTGATCGTTGGTCGCCTGTCATGACAGCTAAATGTATGATGCGTGGATACGAGAACAAGTTGACCATCCACTTTAAAGTGGATTTGGCCAATAAACACGATATTCCGGCGTGCATATTCGAAGAGTCGTGGCTCAACACGTTTTCATACAACGGCATCGTGAGTTTTTGAAGGTTCTTTCTGTTTGGATTCTAGGGATTCTTGAATTATTTTTCTTTACCAAAAAAATTTGCAGATGAACCGTCTTCATACAGTATACCACTCACTCGACAATTCGGCGATGCTTCGGATGATCCTGATTGCGTGCTTCGTAGAACTTGATGATTCAGTTCGTCCCCGTGTTCACCATGACCACCACATTGCCGTTACGCAACTTGATCTCATTCTTGAAGCCTATGAAGTGTCCATTGTTCGAAGACGCGTGCGATTCGTGAGTTTTCCTGTTTGTGATGCCAATGTTTGCTCCCCGACGTTTCGCAACTGCGGCGACATTTCGCAACTCACATCAATTTGGCAAAAACGTCATATCGCAACTGGACATTTCGCAACCCTCCGCAACCATACTATATTGTTGCGAAATAACGTGCTTGCGAATTGTCATAGTTGCGAGATTGCGAAATGGCGCAGTTGCGAAATGTCGCGGTTGCGAAACGTCGGAGAGCCCAATTTTGAGAACCAAAAGGTTTTTGGTTCTCCTTCAGATTCTGGTTCACCTAAAACGAATTCTAAATTTCAGTTGATCGCGGAATTCGCTTGCCGACGGTTGGAAAACGAAATCCAGAATATCCGCCGTCTCCTTTCCGAAGAAACTAGCTTCGACTAGCTCCACCCACTTTGCCACAATTCCAACGTCACCATCATCAAATACAGTATTCCATGTGGTTAATGAGATCTGAGAAGCGCCCGAATTTGCAAGATTTTGAGCATTTTTTGTCGTTTGTGTTGTAAATAGTTGACTGCCATGATAAGAGTCATGACAGTTTCTATTTTCCCTTTTCCTTTTACACCCCAGATCTGATTCATTTATAGCTTTGTGAATAGTTGAACTTGGCCTTTTAAGTTTTACATCTTTTCTCGTCAACTTTTGCCCATCTAAATAACTTCTAGTCTAGTTCCAATGTAATCTAAGTTTTGAGCTCCAGTTACAGATTATTAACTTCGTTGTTTCCCAGTAACACTTTCATAGTAACTAGACTTTAGTATTGAGATTTTTCCTTTTTTTGTCTAGAATTCATGAAACTATAGTCTCCAGAAACAGTAAGCCCCTGTTGAATAGTCTTATAATACCCTATAATCTCTTCCTCTCTCCAGAATACAGTTATGAGCTTCTTGACTAAAATTGCGCACCCCCCCCCCTCTTGTGCCATAACTATTCCAATTAGCTTTTATTTATATGCTCCGCCCCCTTCAAATCCATCCCAAATTTAATGTAAATTACAAGAATCCCGAATAAAGAGCGTTTTTGGGTACATTCTGTCTTTAAAAACTCACAGCGAGAATTCGAAAAACGAACCACAGAAACTGTCAGATTTTCAAACTCCGGGACCCTCAAAAACTCAGGATTTCTAAAACTCGAAGATTCAAAATTGACGTCTTCTGGCATGAAAATCTTGAGTTCTGGACCACTTCGAACTTTTTTCGACGTTAAAAATGATTGTCGTAGAATTTCTGATAGTTTCATATTAGCGATATTTCCCAAGGGGAAACGCGCTCCATCGCCAACTTGGCTGAAATTTGAATTTTCAGCTTTCCCGCCGTTTTTAAACAGCGAAACATGTTTTGGTGGGTGCGTGGACTCCTCGTGGACAACTCGGGCAGTAGTCGAATTGTCCACAAGGAGTCTACGCGCCCACCAAAACATTTTTCACTGTTTTCAAAACGGCGGGAAAGCTGAAAATTCAAATTTCAGCCAAGTTGGCGATGAAGCGCGTTTCCCCTTGAGGAATATCGCTAATATCCATAACGATAGGACTTGCAAAATGTTGAGATTCTGGATTCAGAAGACGTCAAGATTTGAAATTGGAATATCGGATTTCGGACTGCTCCCATTTCCTAAACTCACAATTTTTGATTTCAGAGCTTTTGTACTTGGACATTTGGGGGGAGGGGTTTCAAATCAGTTTACTGCTATTGATGATAATTGAAATTCAAAAAGATTATTAGCGATATTCCCCAAGGAAAAACGCGCTCTATCGCCAACTTGGCTGAAATTTGAATTTTCAGCTTTCCCGCCGTTTTGAGCAACGAAACATGTTTCGGTGGATGCGTGGACTCCTCGTGGACCACTCGGGCAGCAGTCGAATTGTTCATGAGGAGTCCACGCACCCACCAAAACATGTTTCGCCATTTTCAAAACGGCGGGAATGCTAAAAATTCAAATTTCAGCCAAGTTGGCAATGGAGCGCATTTCCCCTTGGGGAATATCTCTGATAGAACATGAAAATCTGACACTTCCGCTGGTCACTGATGTCTCCTCACTGATTGCTCTTCAAGAAAATGACAACAGCTGTCAACAGTGGTCCGGTCTCTGTGCACTTTTTCTCTTTCTCTCTGCGTCTCTTTATCCCTTTCTTCAAAATGAATTCTCTCTAAATTTTCATCTTCTTTTTGCACCTTTTCTCTTATCCATTGTGTATCTGCATCTCTTGTTATTAACGTAATAATCTTTTTGTTTGTCCTCAGAATCCTCAAACTTCTGAATCTCTCAAACCAAAACTTTACATATTCTAAACATGTGTAATAACTCATCTTCTACTTTCTCTAAAACTGTCATCATTACTTTGTCTAACCCTTAACCCCCTAACCAAACTGAACGCCTTTTCCCTTCTCCTAATTACAGTAGAAAGTAAGAAATAGAAGAAGAATAAGTAGAAGACAAGTCATGCCTAAACAACCGTCTCCTTCCTCATTTCAACCTTCCTTGTGAAATCCTTCCTTTTTCTTTTGCGGGAGGCATAGTCCCCTACCCTGTACAAAGCCGGTAATAACCGGGGTGGTCAAAAGAGAGACGACGATGAGGGCAATTGAGGGGAGAGGGGGGGGGGGGGGGGGCGGTCATGGAGATGGACACATAGACATATTCTATTCTCCAACTTTTGTGAATTTACTAGTTCGCTTATGGACTGCATATCTCTCTGATTCTCACATTTCTCACCAACTTTGCATCGGCTAGATTTTAACTTTTTTTCATTTGTAACTGTTCTTGCAATTTTTCTAGATGTTCAGTTTTTAGTATGTATTATACACAAAAAATAGGTGCTAAATTAATAACTTAAAAGTACTAAAACCGTACCTGGATCCAGTTTTTTTTGGGAGAGTGTATGCATTTTTGCGTAAGCATGTCATTGCGGTCTTAGCATCAGAATTGACGCCAATTTACTATGGAGCGGTTCTGATTTGTTGTGCGTCCCCTTTTGCCTATTTTTAACAAAAATAGCAGCTCAAAAGATGCCTTGGCGTCAAATCGGATGCCAGGTCCGCAGCCAAAAAGCACTGACACGCTGACGCAGAAATGCATGAAAGTCCTCCCGGAATTTTCCCCGAAAAAGTGCTCTCTCGTCACTTTAATCATCTTTTTTCTGTTTTAAAGTTAAAAAAGCGTTTCGTTCTATCAAGGCTGTCATACGGTCTCCCCGACGTTTCGCAACCAGCCATTTTGCAACTCACTTCCATTTCGCAACCACGTCATTTTGCAACTATGCCATTTTGCAACTGGTCATTCGGCAACCTGCCATTTCGCAACTATAGCAACTTGCCCGTTTAAAGTTCATTTAGGTTGTATGTGATAACTGCGACATTTCGCAACTGACTTCCATTTCGCAACCATGAAATTTTGCAACCATGACATTTTGCAACTATGACATTTCGCAACCAGTCACTTCCCAACTTTGTAAAGTAGTCCCGTTTTCATTCATATAGGCTACATGTGATTACGGATATCATAAACCAACTCAGGTTGTCATCAACTTTCCAAAAAAATAGACTTCAACGTGTTCAGTCTTGTGGATTTGGTGGTTGCGAAATGTCGTGGTTCCGAAATTGACGCGAGTTGCAAAATGACTGGTTGCGAAACGTCGGGGTGCCCAATAACTGGAGTTGAATTGCCTCCACTACCTCCTTACCCTCGATTTTCAGTTTTTACAATGATTTGCTTTCCTCAAAATGCATGAACAAGTAAAAAGCATAAAACACCTGGAAACATGTGTTCGGATTCTTGAAAAACTTTTTGAAAATATCTCTTCTCACTTTTCGCCTTTCTCTCAAAACCACTGACTACTACTATACGCTTGAATTCTTTTTTCACCCTCTCATTCTCTTCTTTTCACTCAACAATGATGAGTAAGTTATCGGAATATAGAGAAATAGAAGAGACGCAGAGATAGAGAGAGAAAAGAGTGGATCAGGTTATTAAAATCGGACATAAGGTTGGGAAGAACTTTTTCAAAAATCAGATTTTTCACTTTTCTGAAGTCTTCAAGTTTCCTTTCTTCAAATTTTTTTCAAACTCTTCCTTTTTTTTTTGTTTTTATTTTCCGTTCTCCGTGTTGTTAAGCAACAACAAAATATGGCCTCCGTGGATTCTATGTTTTTTTTGTTGCTCAGCTTTTTTATGCTTTTCGACAGAACTTCGAAAAAAAGCTCAATTTTTTGTCGGGGTCCAGTTCTTTTTTAGGGCATTTCGCAACTACGACATTTCGCAACCAAGACATTTTCAAACTGGACGTTTCGCAACCAGTCGTTTCGAAACTCGAACCTAGTATATGTTCATTAAGGTTGTATGGGATTGAGGGTATTTTCAAATATTCCAGTTTATAGTCTACATTTGAAAAGTTGAAAAAATGGCGTGGTTGCGGATTGTCGCGGTGTCGAAATGACCGGTTGCGAAATGTCGTAGTTGCGAAATTGACGCGAGTTGCGAAATGTCGTATTGTGGTTTTAACGTGAACTGTCTACAAAAATCCTGGATTCCGTGGTTTCGAAATGACCGGTTGCGAAATGACGTAGTTGCGAAACGACTGGTCGCAAAATGTCTCGGAGCCGTACTGTCAAATTTCCAAAAAAGTGTCTATATGTATCTTTCAGCTTTTGATCTACCTTTCCCTCCTTGTTTGACCTACTTTCATATACATTCACACCCCCCCCCCCCCCTCCGCCCTTCTCGCTTACAACCTTTTTCTCTTTTTCCGTATAAGCCGATCCGGTCGAGGAAGAAGAGTAGAGAAGTGGTGCGGAGGCTAAACAAACTATCCCATCTCATCATATTGTCATCCATCCATCAACATACAAACACAGTCATCATCACACGTTTTTCACATAGAGCATCTTCTTTACAAATATTTCCGAAATCTTTATGTACCCTAACTAGGTGAAAAATGTGAAAAAGTGTACTTTTTTTCATCGAGGGTGGTAGTTGCGACATTTTGCAACTGGTCATTTTGCAACCACGTCGTTTCGCAACCATGCCATTTTGCAACTATCCGTTTTACGTTCGTTTAGGTTTGGTGGTAGCATGTTTTGGCTGCGGACCTGGCATCAGATTTGACGCCAAATGATTTTTCTTTTCTTCGGCAGACAACTAAATCCCAATTTGAGAAAAGACACTCTCTTATTCAATTTGCTGTCCTTTTTCTTATCAATTTCTCAAAATATGCTTCATTCTTCAATTTTATCGTTTTCAGCCTATCCCTTCACCTCCACCCGGGATGCTCTATCACTAGTCTAGCTAAAATTGCTCATCCTAAAACCATGCATCCCAACTCCTCCTCCGCCAGAAGTTCTATGAGATTACCCCCGAAAAACTCTTATAAATTTGCAACATGTGATGTTCAATTTTGGAGGAATGAAGACCAAAATGGGACCACTCAAGGGAGGGCTACGGCAACACAAGCCACTTGGAGAGGTGGAAAAGAGACACTGATAGATGGGAGAATGGATCAGGTTGGTTTGGGTGCTAAAATGGAAAGTTGAGATTGGAAAATTTGAATTTGGCGCGTTGAGAGCTTTCGAATGAGTGTAAACATGACTAGACTTATTTCTGAGGTTTTTGCTCCGGGACATTTCGCAACTCACGTCGATTTTGCAACCGCGAAAATTTGCAACCAAGACGTTTCGAAACTGGACGTTTCGCAACCAGTCGTTTCGCAACTCTAAAAACTAGTCTACTTTACGTTTATTAAGGTTGTATGGGATTGAGGAACTAGTCCAGGTCATAGCCAAACTTGTGATTTTAACGTGGACTATCTACAAAAATCCTGGATTTCGTGGTTTCGAAATGTCGTGGTTGCGAAATGTCGTAGTTGCAAAATTAACTTGAGTTGCGAAATGTCATAGTTGCAAAATTGACGAGGTTGCGAAATGTCGTAGTTATTCTGCGAAACTTCTAAACCCAAAAAGCATTTATTTGAAAAACTCAAATAAAAATCCACCTCATCCTTTCAAAAAGTATCAAATTTCCTCATAACCATCGTTTCTATTCTGAATCCCTTTTATACTGCGGGTCCCTTTAAAGGCGCATGCTGCGTTTTTTTTGTTGATAATGGTCTTGACACGAAAGAACTGTAGTCGTGTCGAGACCCAATAGTGTCCGATTTCTTAACGATTACCGTAGCCAATTTTTTGTGGTCTCACCACGAAAACTTTTCTTGCATGCGCCTTCAAACTGAGACGACCGTAATCTTCAACTTCCCCCATATTTTCATATTCAGCCTCCCCAAAAAATCGACGCCGTCATGGCGACGTCTTCTGGAGCCTACTCTGTATCCCAAGCCCGCGGAAATGAGCACACTCGGGATGTTCGTCAGGAAATCCAGCGTACCTTCTATACAGTAGTCACCAAGCCTCAAAGGTGAGAAATTTGAAATTCGTACTTCCAAAAACCCAAAAGTTGCACTTATCTCAAGTTTAAATCTTGACGAGGCAGAAGAAATCTGATGAAAAAACCATCAAAACGCTGTTAAAAAGTCCTAAATTTCTGGGTGTGTGAGTGTGGGAGAGATAAAAGGCGAGAGAGTATGGGGGATGGAGAGACGCAGAGAAAAGAAAAACGAGGGATAGGTGGTCATCCAGGGGTCCCTCCCCGGTTTTTTGTAAAGTTCGCCAGAGCAGAATGCATCTTTTTCGATGCAAGAAGAAGAAGAGGAACCAATAGACATCTCTAACTAAAAGCTATCCGATTTCATAATTCTTTACGGCTGTGTGTGTTTTGTTTTTCTTGTGTTAATTTTGATGTTGAAAGTTTTTGCAAAAATTTTGGGACAGGACTCTAGATTTTAAAACTAGATTTTGGCTCATGTAACCTCAAATTAACTCAATAATGAATCCAAGTTTTCCGATTGCTCTATCTTTAAACTGAGTTATCTCTAGAACCAAAAAACCGATTTTTATGGAAATTATACGGATTGAAAGGAAATTTCTTGGAGATAAAATTTTTACTTTAAACATTTAAAAAATGTTGATTTTGACGACTTCTGGAGTCAAATATAGCTTCGGTGCCAGAACCACGACCACCAAATTTAACCATCATTTTCTCCCCACTTTATCTCAAGAACCAAATAACCTAATTTTATGAAAACTATACCATTTGAAAGGAAATTTTTTGTAGATTCAAATTTAATGTTGAGTTTTATGAAAATTTCGATTTTGACGTCTTCTGAACAGCTTCCAAGAAGGCACTTGAAAATTTGTCCCCAAAAAATTTGGTCACTTTAATCTTTCTTTCTCTTTATTTCAAGAACCAGAAAACTGATTTTTATGAAAACTACACCATTTGATAGGAATTTTTTTGAAGATTCAATCATAATGTTTAACTTTTCAGAAATTTTCATTTTGACGTCTTCTGGAGTCAAATATAGCTGGTCTGCCAGAACTGAGACCACCAAATTTGACCATCATCTTTCTTTCTCTTTATCTCAAGAACCAAAAAACCGATTTTTATGAAAATTATGCGGATTGAAAGGAAATTTTTTGAAGATTCAATTATAATGTTGAATTTTTAAAAAATTTTAATTTTGACGTCTTCTGGACGGCTTCAAAACCACACTGCTAGATATCGGGTCGTTCATGGCTCAGGGGTCATTTTTCGTCCTCATTATCTCAAGAACCAGAAAACCGATTTTTATAAAAATAATACCGAAATAATTTAAATCTTTTGGAAATCATTTTGAATTCCTGAATTTTTGAAAAATTTCATCTTTAACGTCTTCTGGCCTCCAGAATCTGAAGTACACCCAACTTTTAGGGAGGTGAATTTTTCAGCAAAATTTTTCCTAGTTTTTATGATTTTTTGAAACAGTTTTAGGTGTTATCCATCCTTAAGATCTAAACTCTATGTAATTTTGGTTTACTGTCTTTCCTGGGATTTTGAAACTGGCGAAAACTCGAAGAGCCTCTGAAGAAGAGATTGAGATTTTATTCTCTGACCTATTCTCTGAATTCTCTGACCTATTCTCTGAATTCATAACACTTTAACAGTCTTCCCTTCATCCATAACCTTCAAATTTCTTCATTTCCCTCTCTTTCCCTAAAAAACTGTCATTCTCTTTTACTTTTACATTTTCCCTACTCGCTCCCCTCTGCCCTCTCCACTCCCACCACCCCCACTCTCCTATACGCCCCGCCGCCTCTCTCCCCCCAGTGCAGTCATGTCCGAGTGGTTAAGGAGATTGACTCGAAATCAATTGGGCTCTGCCCGCGTAGGTTCGAATCCTGCTGACTGCGAATCATTTTTTCGTCTTTTGTATTGCATGGGGGTGACAAGAACAAATAGCGGATGCGCGAGTGTCTCTTTTGATGTTTGTACTCGACATGTCCCCCTCTCTTTGTCTTCCTTTTTATCTTTTTTATCTCTCGAGTACCTTAAACTTGCAAGTTTCTAGACGACGCGCCATCCCCCTCGGGCACGGGGAGGGAAATCGAAAATTGATATCCTTTATCTCATATCATCAAGAGTCTCTAGATTCATGTTCTAGAGTTTTCTCATTGGTATTAAATGTCTAATTACTCGACTAATTAGCTTTTACGAAAACAAAAAACGTCATGGGAGCCAAGTGTTGTGCTCCAGCGAGCTGTAAAGTTCGGAAGAGGTAGGTGTCCCAAAATTAAAGATTCCAAAGTCTAGTGATCCTTCAAAACCAAAGTTTCCATTTCAGATTGCTCGACGAATACGAGACCCACGAGGTGTATGTCCCATCCAGAAGTGCATCCCAGGATCCGGATGTCGCTTTGGCGCGTCGTCGAGATAGTACTGTAAGGGTCTCGGTACGATCCGAAGGAGCGGCAAATGGCCAAATGAGACAAGCGAATTCCACTGCCGGCGTGTCGCTTACCTTACCGCGTGTCAAGAAACATACGATACGGTCGACGGATACAGTACCTATTGTTAGGGTACCCGCGAGACGGCCACCTTCGAAAGTGGAGACCAGTCATGTTGTGTGAGTCTTGTATTTTGGGATCTTGGGAAATTGGAGTCCAATTTTTTCAGAACCGGTTCCCTAACCCGACAAATCAACGATGTCTCCGGAAAAAGTGTGGTTCGAGATTCAAAGTCAGGCCAAACAATGGCAGCGAGTAGATCGGGAAGTACACCTCCTGGAAAGGTTACTTATCAGTATAAGTGAGTTTTTTCTTTTCTTTTTTTCTTTAGTTTTCTTACTGTACTTGGGACCCCTCAATGTTCCATGTTAAGGATTACAGTAGTCCTCACTTCAGATACAGTAACTTTAACTGACCAAGTTTTCAGAGTAAACGCATCAGAGCGACGAGTCGAATACCGGTATCAGTCAGAGACGCTATTATATGATTTCGAGGAAACCACGTGAGCTTTTTTGTTACTGTAGGAGGTGTTTAAAGACGAAAAATTACTGTATTCGTGTCGAGACCCGAGATATGTGCCTTTAAATGTTGTCCCCGGCGTTTCACAACTACGACATTTTGCAACCGCGTCATTTCGCAACTACGATATTTTGCAACTACGAAATTCCGCAACTACGACGTTCTGCAACTGTACATTTCACAAATGCGACAATCCGCAACCGCGACATTCCATTACCAAAAGACACCCGTTTTTAGAGAAATTATCGGTTGCTGTGTAAATTTTTCAAATCTTGGGGACAACCTGAAATGGTTCACAATGATATTTATCAGATATAACCTAAATGAACGTAAAACGGACAAGTTTTTATAGTGGCATGGTTGTAAAATGACATGGTTGCAAAACGGCGTAGTTGTAAAATGACTTGGTTGCGGAATAACTGGTTGCGAAACGTCGGCAAGCCAATTCTCGCATATAAAACTGCTTATTAAAGTGCATTTTGCGGTTCAGAAAGTTGGTGTTTTGTCACTTCAATTGGATTTTTTCGAAAAACTGTATTTGTGTCGAGACCCTTATTTCATGTTTTCTGAGTCAATTTTCATGAATCAGGACATAAATTTGACCTATTTTCGAGCCATTTTTCAACATAGAATGTTCCAGAAAACGCGAACAACTCGAAACGTGGCAGAGCAAGAAGCGGGTCCAGCCGGCCAACGGAGCCATCGTGACAATGATTCGAAAAACACAAAGTCTTCAGGAAGCAGCGGATGTTCAGGAAGTCTTAGGTACGCTATTTTTTTGGGATTTTGGTGGGATTTTAAAAATGCAAAATCTGGGATAAATAAGGTCAAAACAGGTAAAAAACGAGCTAAACTGGATGTTCCAGAACATCTTGGTGCAAGAAAAAGGGAATCTGGGGTTACCGTAAATTTGTAATATAGAAAAAAATTCGAAACTGACCAAAATCTCCCTAAACCATCCAAACATCTCTTTCCTTCCTTATCTCTCTCTACCGACTACTACTACTGTGCAAAGGGTGGATATGATTTTTGTTGCTCAGTAAGCAAACAGTACCCCGAAGAAATAGTACAGGAATCCGAGAGAGTTAGAGAAAGTGCGTCGAGTTGTGGTACATATCTAACAAGAGATATACAACATCGTGTTATCTCTGCTACTAGTTTTTTTTTTCTTTCTGGGGGTACTACGTGCCGTTTTTTTGGTTTTAGCATAGGTGAGAAATGAT
Source organism: Caenorhabditis sinica (assembly GCA_963932045.1). Lineage (NCBI taxonomy): Eukaryota > Metazoa > Nematoda > Chromadorea > Rhabditida > Rhabditidae > Caenorhabditis > Caenorhabditis sinica. The sequence continues at coordinate 1,026,793 of OZ009942.1, forward strand.
GTCACTTGGCTAAGAAATATGTCGATTTTTTGGGGGATTTTTGCACCTATTTGATTTTCACTATTTTCACTATTTCCACTACCACTACTATCCAATTTTACACCATTTTTCCTGCTTTTTCCTGTAAATTTCCACACCCTTTTATGTACTTTTTGTCGTCGTGTTTTGTCCTAACATGTTTACCAAAGTGAGAGCCTACCTGCTAATCAGTAGATCACACAAGCCTCACTGATTAGGTTGGTGATGGTCACTTTTCTGTTTCCTGCTTTGGTTTTGAATGTCTTTTTCCTTTTTTTTTTACTGTATATCTACTAAAAATTTAGAAAATGAAGAGCTTGGTGGTCTAGAAAGTCTGACGAAACCTGACCAAAATCTAGGGATCTTATCAAAAATTCAAATCACTATAACTTGCTCATTTTTGCTTCTATTAACCTGAAAACACTACAAAAATACTTGGATTTTTAAGAGCTTTTGAATGAGTATAGTCACCCCACTTGCCCGAAATTTCAAATTTTTAAAATTCTGTGTTCCTTCCAACTTTGCTCGCACAACAAAATCATGACTATACTTATTTTGAAGCTCTTGGCAAGCTGAATTGATTCATCGTAAAATCACTTTTCTATGTCAACTGGGAGCTAAGATACACTCATTTGAAATTTCATGAGAGTCGTAAAAGGAATATTTGAATTTAGCGGGTAGTTAGCTTCAAAATGAGCCTAGACATTATTGTGGTGTTCCAAAATCAAAAATTTGTACAATCTCAAAAATAGTCTAAATTATACTCATTTCGAAGCTCAAAATCAGCCAAGTCGATTGCTGTTAAAATTAGGTTTCTAGGCCTATTGTAAGCCAAGATACACTCATTTGAAATTTCATGAGAGACGCAGACAGTTAGAGTGCTCTCGTCGTCTGCGTCTCCCCTCTGAGTAGTTCAAAGCGTTATATCTCGGCTTCCAGGCGGCCTAGATACTTGAATTATGGCTCAAATTTGAAGAATTGTTTTGGGCTGGTTTTCGTTGTCTTAAAATTAGAAAAAAGATGATGGCCGTGAAAATCCTCGGCCACCATCATCATCCCACAAACCTCAACCAATCATCATTACAACGATCAAATAGTTCTTCCTATTCTGTTTCTGCCTATTTCTCTAAACACCCTACCTTTCAATAGAAATGTATACATACATACAAGCACATATGTATGTATGCATGCTTATTTAATTGATAAGAGGAATGAGTGTCGTCACTAGAAAGGCGAAAAAAAGCATTGAGGGTTGTGTACACATAAGCATTTTTAGCGTTTTTGGAGGTGCTGGAAGTGTGAAATTAGACGGGGAGGAGGGTGTGCCCTCCTCTCCTCATTTGCCTGATTTTGTTGCCATTTGGAATTTTCGTCATTTTTTCTCTAGTTTTTTTGTTGCGTAGAACTTGATTTTGGCTAGGCTTTCTAGACCTAAACTGAGAAAACATTATTTCAATAAAAACTCTTACTGAATCTATTTCCAAAAATTTGAGCCTACAAGCAAGTTTCTAGACCGCCGATGAGCCGAGATATAACGCTTTGAACATCTCAGAGGCTAGAGACGCAGACGACGAGAGCACTCTAACTGTCTGTGTCTCTCATGAAATTTCAAATAAGTGTATCTCGGCTTACAGTAGGCCTAGAAACTTGGTTTTAACTGCAATGGACTTGGCGGATTCTGAGCTTCAAAATGAGTATAATTATGGCTATTTTCAATTTTTTGATTTTTACTTCAATTGATATAACTCGACTCATAGTAGTCCTAAATAAGTGGTCTTACTATAAATCGATTCAGCTCACCAAGGGCTTTAAAATGAATATGTATTTATAGAAGTCCTCAATTTTAGATGCTTCCATGGGCCTTCAATTGTCCAAAAATTCAACATCTAAATGTAAAAGAAAACTCTAGAAATTATGAAAAAAGAAACCAAAATTTTAATGATTTTTCGCCTTTTTTCTCTACCTCTCAATAGGATTAAAAATTTTGGTCATCATCATTTTTTCGACATTTCGTTTTTCTGACATTTCCGCTTCCCAAATGACACAGATAGACCACCCATACTAGAAATCTAGTGAAAATTTGAGGAGACCATAAAAAGTTGGAATGTTTTCGTGGTGGGACCCAGGTGGTCCCATGGACCCCCGCTCGCCAAACATATTTCTATCTGTTTTGGAGTTTTAGTCAGCTGAAGGTTTTCTTTTTCTGGTGAAATTTGGAATGTAGTTAGTCCAAAGTAAGTCGAATTTTGCGTAAATGTTATAAAAAATGGAATCAAATTTTTTGTGAAAAAGTCTTAAGTAGAATCATTCTTTTAGGCATATAAAATTTTGATCGCAAAGCAAAATTTGCCATGATTATACTCATTTTGAAGCTCTTCCTCAGCCAAGTATATCCCCGTTAAAACCAAATCTCTAAGACTACTGTAAGCCAAGATATACCCATTTGAAATTTTGAGAGACGCAGACAGTTAGAGTGCTCTCGTCGTCTGCGCTCTAGCCTCGAAAGTTCAAAGTGTTATATCTCGGCTCATTGGCGGCCTAGAAACTTGATTTTTGGCTTAAATGTTGAGGACAAAGTGTCGTATCTCAACTTCCAGAAGGTCTCCAGAACCCAATTTTTGATAATTTTTTGGTCTAGATCACCATCTTCTCAATTTTCTTGTGCCTTGTCAACCACCATCTCCCCGTTTAACTCTTCTAACCTTCTCTAAGTTTTCCGATTCTCCCTACTAACTCAAAATAATGGACACCCCTCGTCGTCGGAATTTCGACGACGTCTTCGCGGATTCTGACGACGACGATGCGGAATTTCGATCCTCGACATGGAACTTCATAGAGAATTCTGGAAGTGCTCGACGTTCGGAAAGTTATCGAGGCACACGGCCACCTCCAAGTTCGATGTTCGAGAGGGGAGCTTTTGGGAGAGGATCGGCGAATGGAGTGGAGACACGCACGGCGTTTAGGGAGCTACCGAGCACGTATGTTTGATGCAAATTCGCTCTATTGGACTTTGAAAGTTCAATAGGGCGCACACGCATTTTAGCTTCTAACCTAGTTAACAATGCTTCGATTCATTTTTCTTTTATGTTCCTCAAATTCAAATTTCCCTCCCAAAATCTAGAATCTCTCTAGACCCATAAGTGCGACCCGGACTGCATCAACATATCAGTTTCACTACGTGACACGACGTGTCAGCAGTACCGGAGCCCGTCATACTACTGTAGAATTGGAGCACTCGGCGCGGCCGCTACCATCGGATCAGTCGGCTCAGCAGCAACCGATACAGGAGCAACGAGTTGTCCAGGTAAATGAGGGTCCTTGATGTTAGATTTTTAAATTTGGCCGGTAGAGAGCTTCAAAATGAGGCCAAACATGGTTAGACTTAAAAACCAAAAAATTTCAAATCTAGCCTTGATTATACTCATTTTGAAGCTCCGAATCCGCCAAGTCGATTGCTGTTAAAATGAAGTTTCTAAGCCTAGTGTAAGGCAAGATACACTCATTTGAAATTTCATGAGAGACGCAGACAGTTAGAGTGCTCTCGTCGTCTGCGTCTCTAGCCTCTGAGAATTTCAATGCGTTATATCTCGGCTCATAGGCGGCCTAGAAACTTGATTGTAGGCTCAAATTATGAGGATTTTTTTGGACTTTTCTGTTCCTAGTAAAGATTTTTAAGCTCTGAAAACTACCCTAGAAAGTGTGCTTATATAGTATTTCTTCAGAGAGAAGTACCTGTCCAAATGGTAGGAAATGGTCACCAACACCATCACAGTGCCTCCTCTTACTCTCGCTACTCTCTCGCCCACGATACGATTCAAAGATACAGTAGTCAGAATTCGAACTCGTCGACGGGAATCTCGCCACATCAGAGACTATCGTCCTACTCGCTGCATAGTATAGTTGGTAAGAAGAGATTTTGAAGGGAAAAATTAAGAAAAAATGGGGATGTTTGGAGAGGTTTTGGTCAAAAATGGTGGGCGGTAAAACTGAAAACACTGGGTAAAACATGTCTAAAAATATTTTAAAAACAAAAATTGGGTAAGGGAAAAAAATTGAAAAAAATTCAAAATACAAAAAAGTGAAATGTCGGGGAGGTTCACAGCAATAAAAGCTAAGGTGGTGTCAAGTTGGGTCTGGGTTTAGTAATGTTTTTTTTGTGTTTTGTGTTGTTTTTGGGGAGATTCATCAAGGTGTTTTGGGAATTTACGAAAACTTCTGTAGAGTTACAGTACCGGCCAATAATCTATAAACTTTTGGCGTTTTCAGTTGAAAAATGTCAATTTTGGGGGTCTGAGAAAAAATTTTAAACTTGACCATTTGATCTGAAACTTTTTGGGTGTATACATCAACTCTAGAACTTTATTTTTGTAGTTGACAACTTTTTTGTACAACCTCTTCTAAAGCTGTTGTGTCCCTTTAAAGTGGGGTGATGCTAAATTTCCGCATTTTTAGTGCAATTTTCACCGATTTTTGGGTCTTCTTCATTTCACGAGCCATACCATCTTTAGAAGAGTTTGTACCAAAAAGTTGTCAACTACAAAAATAGAGTTCTAGAGTAGATGTATACACCCTAAAAGTTTCAGATCAAACGGTCAAGTTTACCATCCTTTCCCAGACCCCCGAAAGTTGACGTTTTTCTACTGAAAATTCAAAAAGTTCATAGATTATTGACCGGTACTGTACATCGGAATTTCAATTTCTTCAACTTCAAATTTCTTTGAGTTTTCAACCTCCTTCTCTCCTCATCCCTCGTAAAACCACATACAAAATTTCCCCCAACTTTTCTTGCTCCTTGTTGATGTTTCTAGTCATCATTCACCACCATGAAGCTGGTAGTCTTCGGCTGCTTCCTAGTTGTCAGCAGCAGCATTTTTCGTTTTTTTTTTTGCGTCTTCCGCGAAAAAAAAACGAAAAATAATCCGTTCCACACACACACAGTACTCCGCCCATGCTCCCTAGTGCATCTGGCGAAATTCGAGAGGAAAATAGTGTTGAGAAGTGAGAGACGCAGAGAAAATAGTGAAAAAAGTTTCGGAGATGATTTGTCTCTTTACGCACTTTTTGCCACTCCTCTAGAAATTTTTCGTGGGATCGGAATTTTTCAAAAAGTTTCGGGTTCAAGTTTTTGGTAGTAAAGGTAGAGATTCTGTTGGCGATATTCCCCAAGGAGAAACGCGCTCCATCGCCAACTTGGCTGAAATTTGAATTTTCAGCTTTCCCGTCGTTTTGAAAACAGCGAAGCATGTTTTGGTGGATGCGTGGACTCCTCGTGGACAACTCAGGCAGCAGTCGAATTGTCCACGAGGAGTCCACGCACCCACCAAAACATGTTTCGCTGTTTTCAAAACGGCGGGAAAGCTGAAAATTCAAATTTCAGCCAAGTTGGCGATGAAGCGCGTTTCTCCTTGGGGAATATTCCTAATAAGATTTCAAGATTCTATATGTTGGAGATTCCGAAATCGGCAATATTCTAAGCCTTTGTAGCTTTAGAATTCGGAACTTCTGAGATGAAATTTTTTTGAGATTTTGATTTTGATTCCTCAATATCCTCAGATCTCACAACTTAAGAGCTTCAGGCTTCGAATTTTCCGATTTCCGGGACTAGCTACAATTCCCCAACCCTAATTTCTCTCTATAGAAACTCGACTAATCGAAATTCATAAATTATTCAAATTTCCCGCCACCGCCCCCCCCCCCCGTCAAACTTCAGTTACCATTATTCAATCTATTCCCCTCATAACTTTTCTCCTCTTTCACCCGTCTAAACGGATTATCGCCTTTTCCTCCGGTCCCCTCTTGCCCCCCCCCCTTTCTGTCCAAACGGAACGTCGGGGGGACAGCTTGACCTTCACCGAATTCTATGTGTGTTGTTTATACTATATGCGAGTAGAAAGAGACAGAGATTTGTGATTATTTATTTATAGTGCCCCTCACCATAAATCAGCAAGTTTCACACCTTTAAATGGGCTTTTTCTAGGTTTTTCGGTGATTTTTAGGCCAAGAATCTGAAGCTCATTTCGTCAAGACCCAAAAGCTTCAGAATCTAGAAAAATCTGCCTCTTTTAGATGAGTCACCAACTAGTCATGACTATAAAAACATCCACTTTTTTTTTTCAAATTTCAAAACCAAAATGACTCATAAATTTTTTTGATTTTAAACTCTTTGGGGGTCCACCCCTTCGGACCCCCAAGATTTAGTTTAATGAGAGAATGACCACCTGACTCTCTTAAAACACACAGAGCTCACTAGTTTTTGTTGTTTCCTCCTAAATTTTTGACTTTTTTTCTGGACTTTTCTGCTAATAACCTTCCAGCCGATTTTCAAAAAATGTTGCATGATTGTCACAGAAATATTCAGAAACAAAGCATATACTTTTTTGTCTTTAACTTGGCTCTACCGTGTAGGATTGGCTCAAAATCTTATCAGAATCTTACGCTGAAATCTTCGGCTCCCCGACGTTTTCCAACCAGTCGTTTTGCAACTGCGACGTTTCAAAACCGCCCCATTTCGCAACCATGCTATTTCGCAACCGGATGTTTTGCAACTTTGGTCCGTTTTACGTTCATTTAGATTTTATGTGATAGGGATAATTGTAAGCAATTTCAGGTTACCATCAAAATCTGAAAAGTTTTGATTGAGTCGCTGAATTTTTACAAAACATGGATTTTTTCGGTTGCGAAATGTCGTAGTTGCAAAACGTACCCGGTTGCAAAACGGAGCCAAAAATACCACATTCAAAAACCTCAAATGTAGACTTCTTAAATACAATGCAAATAACTAGACCTTCCAAAAAGTATATAGGAGCTAAGCGCTCTGAAACTTCAAAGATCCAAAATTTGGTTTATATACATTTTCAGTAATTTTTCTCTACAAATTCATGTTTCTCGGGGTCAATATGACCTAGGAGCCAATTTCGACAAAAATCCTAATACCAGGGGCCGAGCAAGAAGAATCCCAAAGATTCCTGCCTCGGTTTACTAATCTACTTTTGAATTTCCCGCTCATAATTCTTTTTCTAGGGAAGATACAAACACCAAATTTGGCAAAGATCTAAAGCTCTTTAACCTTAATAACTATACCAAAATTCACAAATTTCCAACTATTTTCAACAAAGATACAAGCCAGCAAAGTTTCCAGTAAGCCTAAGCCTAAGCAAAAAGAAATCACCAGACAGAAGGGGTGTCCTGTCTCTTAGACATGTGCAATTGAGTGTAAATACATACGTCTCCTGTAGACTACGGGTGACCTCTTCTCCTTCTTTTTTTTGTTCGGTGCAAGGGGTCATGTCCTCCTTGGACCCCCTTATTCAAACAATAGGGACTCATGGAGGTGTTTTTTTTCTATTTTTTCTCATATTTTCGAAAGACTTTTTTGTTATGTTTCTCTTTTGAAATAGGAATTTGCATAACAGAGAGAATGAATTATGCTGACTCATGTGGGAAAAATTGGGAAAATAGCAGTTACGAAATTTTAGGAAGTCTGTTTTTTTTGCAAATGATGGCTAGTATCTAAAGAATTCTAGGTTTAGAAATCTAAAATTTTCAACAAATTTTTCCACATTCCTTCCGGCTTCCTCCCTCCTTCCAATCCACCGGTCCCCCTTCCTCCGCGCACCCCCCCCCCCCCCTTCCACCATCTTTTGATCGTGTTCATTCTGAATCTCTCTCTCGCTATCTGCGTCTCTCATCCCTCCACACTCTCTCACGCTTCACCCGCCTGTCCTCTCGTTCTCTGCGTCTCTCCAACGATCTCACTCTCTCGGTCCCCCCGTTTCTTTTCGGAAAGCACCCCAGCCGTTCTACGTACCAAGAGAGGGGGACACCGTGGTCAGGTCATTCTCTCTCTTTTTCTTTTCTTTTTCTTCTTCTCTTCCACCAGCATTTTTATGTTGCGCAATGAAATTGAGAAGAAAGGGAGAGAGATAGGATTTTGAAATTTTTTCAAATTTCCCGCCTTCCAGGGTTTCTCTAAATCTCTAGGTTTTTAGTGATCTCTAGTTCTAGTTTTTTGGAAAATGAGACATGTGTTTGTTAAGTGTTGCATGTTGCAGATATTCGAAAAATTCAAGAAGCTCCAGATATTTCGAAACCTTACAATAGAATTTTTCAATTTTTCATGTGATTCTTTGCCCAAAACTTCCAAAAAAAGTCACTTTTTTCTCAAAATTCAAATTCTACCCGTTTCCCGCCTCTGTTTCTCTCCTCGTCTCTCATTTTCCCATACTATCTCATCCTCATTTTTTAGTGATATACCTTCATATATAATATCTCACCCTAAACCGTATATGGCACCGCTAAAATGGTAGGCGAGCGGTATCGTAGTAGTCAGCACCACCACCATCAGACGGATCCATCAGATGCATTCGAAAAAGAGGTTCTCGATCATTATGAGTTGAATCGAGGCAAACACAATGGTAAGGTTTTTGTGGGATTCTCTGTAAAAAAAGGGCTCTGTGGTTCTAAAATATCGAAAAACTAATCATTTTGGGCAAAATTAATGATGCTGGCATAAAAAATACTTGCTCTAAGGTATGCAAAAATCTATGCTGATTCCAAATATCACAATGATAAAACCCAAAAATGTCTCTAAAACCTCGAAAATCCGCATTGAAAACGATATTTTTAGCTAGAAGTTCTATCAGACGGCCGTGGCCTAACTCTGGAGTTTTATCTTCCATCGGCCACCTTGTTTCTCAGCCATTCTAGACAGTTTTTTTTCAAGTTTTTTCGCTGGTAAAACTGGTCCAATGGCCATAAAACAAGGTGGCCGAGGTCAAGAAACCCACAGAGTTAGGCCACGGCCGCCTAAGACAATTTTTGACAAAAACGACCTTTTCAAAGCGGATTTTCGGCGGTTTAGAGCAATTTTAAGGTTTTGAAATGTGATATTCGGAATCAGCACATATTTTTACATATTTCAGAAAAAGAAAAATATTGGATAGGGCACCTCCTTCAAAGTTGGAATACGTTGATTTCTTTGATTTCTGTGTTTTCAGTACTGTCACAAATTGCAAGTTTCTCCGAGCGTTTTTTCAAAAAATCCAGAATTTTATTACTGAATAAGTTCATGAAGTTGCGAAATGTCCAGTTCCGAAATGGCTTGGTTCGCAAAATGACTGGTTGCAAAATGTCCCAAAGCCCAAAATAGAACGCTCCCCCATTCTTAATTTTACTCAATATCAGAACCATCAACCTTTGGCACCCCGCCATCGTGAAGGGGGTCATAAACTTGTAACACCTTTTTTATTTTTTCTTGAAAGTTAAAAATAACATTTTCTCCAAAAAATTTCCTTTCGATCTATATAATTTTCATCCGAATCGGATCACTAGAAATTGAGTTACGGTATAAAAACTAAACTCTAAGGATACTGTACATACTGTAGCTACTGTAGTCTCTAAGCTGTTCGACTTTGTAGACTTGTTTACAGTACTCCTTCCCTCTGGTTTCCAAAATCTTGGCACCTTGCCAACATTTCATTTTCTTATCTATTCCATGTCCTTAGACCCCGATTCCCTTCCCGTTGACTTCCCCCTGATCCGCCTATTTGTCACTTTTCTCCAACTCTAATTCATCAGTGTCAACACTGATTTCATCCGTCGAAATTCAAGGTCTTCCGTTTCCAAAAAAACAACAGAAAATAGATTTGAATCTTTCCTTCTTCACCCCGTCTAAATTCGGAGATTGACAAAAACCAAAACCGTTGCAACAAAGATTTCAATCACTTTTTCTCTACCCCTATATATGCTAAAGGAGGCGAATGAGGGGTCACTCTTTCTACCAACCAGCTAGACCCCCAGCCACAGTTGACAAATATGACAAAACCAACACATATTTGTGGGGGGGGGCTGTGTGTATAGATATATATCTATTGAGGGGAACGGTCAGGTTTCGGAAAGTGTGGCGGTATTAGGGGGGCCGACACCAAAGAAAAGGTGTTACAAGTCTAGGACCCCCTTCAAGGGGAAGCTTTATGGTTCTCAAATTGGGTGACGATAAGAATGGGGGAGGGTTCTCAACTCCGACATTTCGCAACCAAGACATTTTAAAACTAGATGTTTGGCAACTATAGAAACTTAAAAAACTTGTATCTTTTTGTTGCGAAACGACGTGGTTGAAGATTGTCCTAGTTGCGAAATTTACAGTTGCGAAATGTCGTAGTTTTTTTGGTTGCGAAATGGCATAGTTGCGAGATGGCATAGTTGCGAAATGTCTGGTTTATGGTATCTAGATTTGGGTAACATTTTCAAAACTGGACGTTTTGCAACCAGTCGTTTCGCAACTTTATAAACTTGTCCGGTTCTGACTTCAGCCTGTGCTTTTTACAAAGTTCTTTTATTTCGTGGTTAGGCTCCGGGACATTCCGCAACTGAGACCTTTTGCAACTCAAGGTGATTCGCAACCAAGACATTTCGAAACTGGACGTTTTGTAACTTTATAAACTTGTCCACTTTTCGTTCATTTAGGTGACGTGGCTGCCAGTTGCCATGGTCGCGAAATGACCGGTTGCGAAATTCGGTAGTTGCGAAACGACTAGTTGCAAAATGTCCAGTTTTGAGTTTTTCCAAATTTTCTGCCCGCATTTTCAGAACTGCTCAGAGAACACCTCATTTTTCCTCATCCCTGGCTCTCTGAAATCCTAGATCATCCAGATTTTCCACATTACAGTTTTGAGCTCTTCCCGTTTATCAGGGCCCAAAACCTTCCGGATTATCCTATTTTCTTTAGAACACAAACACAAAAATCCATTCATTTTCCTCATGTCCAGCCCTTTTTAAGTGGGGAAAGGGGATTAGTAGCACTTTCGAGAAGAATCATCAGGAAAAGGGGGGGGGGGGTGTTAGAAAAAAAATTGAGAAAAATTGGGATGTTCCAGGAGTAGGATGGTCATTTCGCAACCGTGCCATTTCGCAACTGGACATTTTGAAACTGGACATTTCGCAACTGGGCGCAATTTTTCCTCATTTTCTTGACTTCCGTGTCCTAATACCACTTCACGGATTCCGAAACCCTTGGATTGTTTTCCTTCCAACATCACCGTATATCATGAAACTGTCAAGTAGATTAATCCATCTCTCTCTTTCGGGGAAAAGGTGTTCTTAATGTGATATGAACGCAAGGGATAGGACACTTGAAGGGGGTTACTTATGGTTTGAGGGTCACTTCCACTAATCCGTTGAATTATCGCTGTGTCTGTCTAAGTCTCTTGATTTCTCTCTGCGAAAAGAAAAAAAAATAGGACTCTAAGACCCCGCCCACTTTTAGGGGGACCGCCCACTCTTAGGGGGACCGCCCACTTTTAATAATAGCTAGGGAACTCCAGCCTTCTAGCTATCTGAAAGGTTCTTGGCATAAAAAGCTAAGCTCCGCCTGGTATAAGTATGAGCAAAGGAGGCTCCCCGACATTTCGCAACCACGACATTTCGCAACCAGTCGTTTCGCAACTTTCCCAAATTGTCCACACTTCTTTCATTTAGGTTGTGTATAATTAAAGGTGAACACAACGTGCATTTTTTTCAATAATGAAGATTTGGTGGTTTCGAAATGTCGTGGTTGTGAAATGTCGCAGTTGTGAAATGGCTGGTTGCGAAATGTCGCAGTTGCGACATTACTGGTTGGGAAGTGTCGCACTTTTCTCCGTTTTTCCTCATTTTTCACACTTTTTTGAAAGTGCGACGTCATGAAAAAGTTGCGAAGTGTAAACTTGACCATGCACACACAAACACATACAAACATTTTTTCACCTCCACACATGCTTTAAGAAGCAAGGGAAAAGAGCAAATACCAGATGCACAAGCTGCACTCTTCTTGCTCACACACATACATATAGACACGGGTACAAACAATCAGAATCACTCTCGGAGTGGTGGTGACTATGACTATTGTGCTAAGTTGAAAAAAAGACGAGGTGTTTGTTAGGGTGTTGTGTTGTGATGGAGGGGAAGAAGAATGAGCATGAATGGAAAGAAATATGAGACATTTTTGGGAGGAGGCCTGGTGGCGCTGGTTTTTTTCTAATAGGGGAATTTTTGGGCTTGGACAATACGGGAGACTGGACAATAAAGGGCAAAAAAGGGGTCCCGGGGACTCCGGGACTAAACAAGGTACAGTACTCAAAAGGAAGAGTACTGTGGGAATTATGAATCGGACACAAAAAGTGAAAATCTAGAGTATGGATCAGCCACTTCAGGAGCCTATAACTCAGGAACCAGTGTACTGATTTTAATGGGAGATATACGGTTTGAAAGAAAATTTGAAGGAGATCAAAGGCAAGTGTAGAATTTTAAAAACATTTTAATCTTGACTGTTTTTTTCTAAAATCGAATTTATTAACATGATCCTTGTTAAATTTCCTATCGATCCGTTCAACTTTCATCGAAATCGGTCCTCTGGTTTTGGAGATATAGAGAGCCAAAGTGATAAAACTAAAAAATTAGACATTTCGGGACCTGTTTTTTGATGTGTTAAAAATGAAAAATCAGGAAAAACGGAAATTTCGAACCAAGAAACTCTACGTTTTCTGGTCTAGATTGAACATATTTTCGACTCCTTCTTCACAAAAGTTTTTTTCAATTTTCAGATGAACGAGACACAGTGCAGAAAAAGACGTTCACCAAATGGGTCAATAAGCACTTATCGAAAGTGAGTTTTGATTTCGAAATCTGAGAAGACTTCTTGCAAAAAATACTTTAAGATAGTGGGGTTATCCTTGGAGATAGTCTACAGTAATGGACAACAAAATGGTATCCTATTTTGGTGTTTTTTTTTTTTAAAAAGGGCGTCTTTGGGTGCCAGAAAAAGTAGTTGAAAGTGGCTGGATGATCTAGAAACTTTGAGGACATATAAAACAAACCTAGATCTTTATTTTTGTAGTTGACAACTTTTTGGTACAACGTATCCCTGAAAAGTTGTCGGCACTATTTTCAACATCAGTGTTAATTTCAAGAAAAATAGGTTGTTTAGCGTTTTTACACGTAACTTTTCACGAAATGGTTGTACAAAACAGTTGTCAAGTACAAAAATGTAGATCTAGATTTGTTTTATGAGTCCACAAATTTTCTAGCTAATCGGACCACATTAAACTATCTTTTGAGACACCCAAAATAGGCGTTTTTTACTAAAGCACCCAAACCTGATACCCTTTATTACTGTAGTTTACTGTAGTCTTGCTTACCGTAGTTTCCCACGACACTCCATTCAGTGCTCCCCTTTTACTAGTTTCTAGTGATCATCTATTTCAAAAAGTTTTTTTTTTCACAAAAAAGTTTATTTACAAAAAAAGTTGAAAAAGTACGAGACAAGGTGTACGAAAATCTGAAAAGTCAATATTTAGGTTAGGAATTACATAGAATGCATAGGTTCAGAAACAATAGGAAGTACTAGAAGAGGACTTAGTGACGAAAAAAATTATTTAGAAACCGAAGTTATTTTTCCAGACGGGTCTAAAAGTGGACGATCTTTTCGTCGATTTGCGCGACGGATATGCACTGATTGCACTGCTGGAGGCACTCACTGGCGAACGAATTCAGAAGGAAAATGGATATACACGATTTCATCGGATACAGAATGTGCAGTATTGTCTAGACTTTTTGAAAAAGAAGAATGTGAGTTTTTTCCGAAAATGTTTGAAAATCGAGGAATCTGGGCAACTAACATTCTAAAGCCAATGGTGTATCCATGGGTTTCGAACCTGGGACATTTCGCAACCAGTCAATTCGCAACTGGAACATTTCGCAACTCATACCGCTTTGGTAACTACGATGTTTCGGAACCAGTCAATTCGTAACTCACGTCAATTTTGCAACCAGGCATTTCGGCACCGCGACAATTCGTAACTACGCCATTTCAAAGCTGCCATAATTAGCAACTAGACATTTCAAAACCGCGACGTTTCGCAACTCATGTCACTTTTGCAACTACGACGTTTCGCAACTAGTCAAGTCGCAACTCTCGTCGCTTTCGTAACTACGACATTTCGCAACTACGAAATCCACATTCTTAGAATATTTGAAGCTTAGGCTTTGTTGTTAGCCTCTCCTACCGAAAAAACTAGGTTTTTAAAAATTTTATCGCAGATTTCGAAAAATTTCAAGATTAAAAGAATTCTAGAACCTTCTCTAATTCGACTCCATCATTCCAGATCAAACTAGTAAACATTCGACCCGAGGACATTGTGGAAGGAAATGGAAAACTGACTCTGGGACTCATCTGGACAATCATCCTCAACTTCCAGGTCTCAGTTATCAGACAACGTCTTCTGATGGAGTCTCAACACGAGCAACAAATGAGTGGCACACACACCTCCACATCCAACTCACAGGTCCCCCCTTTTTCAGTTTTTAAGATGCTATTAACATGTGGAAAAATTTGGGACTTTCAGCAGTGTTTGTTACAGGTTATTTGGGTATATTTTAGTCTGAAAAAGTTAAATTTTGGGTTGTCTGGGACTCAATTTTTGGACTTAAAAGTGTAGACAGACCGGGGAAACTAAAAAATTTTGTTAAATTGGTCTAGACTTCACTAAAATAAGTAAAAGGTAAGATTCTCCCTATATGCTTATTCTCATCTATAGGTTCTCCTCCTTCTTATCCATTCGTCCTTATTATTTTCATCTGGTTTCTCCGCTTTTTTTTACTGTGTGAAGTGTGTATTTTCTTATACGTGTGATGCTCATTTACCTGATTTTTTATTAGCAGAATTTTCATTTTTCTAAAAGTAAAATGGGGGACTTTTCGTCATATAGAGGAAAACTTGGGTAGTTCTTAACCTTAATATTGGATTTCAAACACCCCGACGTTTCGCAACCAGCCATTTTGCAACTGCGACATTTCGCAACTTCAATTGATTTTGCAACCACGACATTTCGCAACCAGTCATTCCGTAACTTCGACATTTCGCAACTCACGTCGATTTCGCAACCATCAAATCCACATGCAAAATAATTAGTTCGCATTCAAATCTATTTTTTGAAAAGTAGATGACAACCTGGATTGGTTTATGATATCCGTAATCACATTTAGCCTACAAGAATGAAAGCTGGACTACTTTAGGAAGTTGCGAAATATCTGGTTGCTAAATTTCTAGTTGCGAAATGTCTTGGTTGCAAAATTTTGTGGTTGCGAAATGACTAGTTGCTAAACGTCGTGCCGGATCTCCTATGATCTTAAAGTTGGGCTTTTTTGTGGTCTGGAGATTTTGGCGATTTGGAGAATATTGAATTTCCGATTTTTTATGGATTCCGAGATTCTGATTTCAGAGAAGCTCTGGAGATCATGGAACTATTAAATCTTGAAATGAGCATCTAGGATTCGGAGCTTCTGAATCTGAACAAATATTGATTCTTTAAGAAGTTACTGATGCTCCAAAATGTGTCAACTTTTCAACTTTCCCCATACCAGCAATATTTTTCTGACGATTTCTCGTCTAAATATATCAAAAAGTTGTCCTCTTCTCAACCACACCCAATTACTATAGGAAATCGAAATCAAGATTATGATGAAATGTTGACCCTTCCAAATTTTCCCGTTCCAATTTTTCATGACTCAATAACTTCTTTGGGTGTGGTTTTTTCAGCCATTCATATGGTCCAAAAAATTCGATCAGAAACTAGGGGTGATCTCACGTTTTCTTCTTCTCTCCTTTTCCATCTAAACATCACAATTTTTCTCTCGAGAAGGAAAAAGAAGGCAAAACTGTTGGCTTGGAATTTTTGGGTGTGTCTTCTCTTGCCATCATTTTTTTGTATTTCTCGCCACGTCTTCTAGAGACGAGAACGACGCCTTCTTTTTCTTCTTCCTCTCTTGGTGATTTCTAATCATTTGAATTGGGGGGAGAAGATGGTAAAAATGAAACAAAGAGGAAAAAGGAAACAAAAAAGGAGTGTCGTTTCCGGAGAAGAAGACGTGGGTGGAAGGGAAGATGATCAGAGATTGATGGAGGGACAAATAGATGCACAGATAGATTATTTGGGGGACATCTGGACATTGGGAGGTACAGATGTAGTTGGGGTCTTCAGATTCTCAGAATCCTCAGAATCCTTTGAATCTATTAGCGATATTCCCCAAGAGGAAACGCGCTCAATCGCCAACTTGGCTGAAATTTGAATTTTCAGCTGTCCAGCCGTTTTGAAAACAGCGAAACATGTTTCGGGGGATGCGTGGACTCCTCGTGGACAACTCAGCAGTCAAATTGTCCACGAGGAGTCCACGCACCCACCAAAACATGTTTCGCTGTTTTCAAAACGGCGGGAAAGCTGAAAATTCAAATTTCAGCCAAGTTGGCAATGGAGCGCGTTTCCCCTTGGGGAATATGGCTAATAGACATCTTTAATTTGAGAATCCAGAATCCATGGTTGTAATCCTTCTGATTCTGAAGACGTCCTGGTCACTTCTGAATTCCCGCCACATGTATCAGTTTCCTCTAAAACTTTGAAATTCACAATCAACTTCCGGTTTTTGCTTTTTTTGTTCCCACGACGTCTTCTTTTCCTTCTACCACTCAGCCACCCCCCCCCCCCCTTCCTCTACCATCTTCCAAAATGTGTCAGCTGTAATTGCAGTGTGTCATGTCACTGTCTGAATTTGTTGCAAATTTTTGGCCATCTTTGGAGACCTAGAGACTTCGAGACCCAAAGAAAAAAGGAAAAGTCAACAAAAAACAGACATTCATCGAATTCAAGCGAATTAAATGGGGATTGACATACAAGGAGGGTGTTCAGGTGTTCTTTTTCCGCTGAAGAGTCAATGTTTTGGCGGGAATTTTGACTAAAAATGGCGCAAAAATAGTGAGAACATAAAGTTCGGTAGAGGAACAAACCTGGATTATAAAAACCTGGAAAACTCTATTTGAAATTGAGATTTGTTTGCCAATATTTGTACCAAAATGTAGATCTTGAAAAGATCTACAAATTGATAGTAATTTCTGCAGTTTCCCACTTTCCAATTTTTGAGTAAAAGCCCTCAATTGCTGGGCATTTGGAGGCTTCTAGAGGAAAACTGAAAACTCAAACAGTTATGATCTGTATATGGTTTTGTAGATCTCATCAAGCTCTACATTTTGGTATATTTTTTGTCTCGAAGATCTCAATTTTAATGTCTGATATCGGCCAACCCCTTCGACTACTACGCATCCTCCATCTCAACCCTTAGCGTTCCCACAATTACCCCTAGCCGCTATTCCACCAAGAGGGGGGGGGGGGGGGGAGGGTCACGGATGCTTGCCTACTATACCTGTGGATAATTAGAGTGTTTTCTACTCCCCCCTACTGTCCAATCGAGATCCCCTATTCGATTTAGATTTGGAGGTGGATGATTCGAAATAGCAGCGTTTACCCCCTCCTCCTCCCCAAGTATGAATCAATCAATTTGACAAGTTTCAATGTCCCCCTCTCTCACACAAAACTATTGTAGATCACATGGAGATGTGAGTGTTGGTAGTAGAAACAGAAGAAGAAGAGGTTCACGCCCTCCTAGAAGGGGAGAAAAACACAACAACGGGAAGGAGATGGGGTGGGTGGACACACCCATTCTCATTTTTTGACAACTTGATGTGTGTGCGGGGGGAGGGGGGGGGGGGGGAGAATTGAAGAATTACGAAGGAAGAAATGAATTAATGAATTTTTGGGTTTGATTTTTGGAAAGTGCTAGGGTTAGCAGGAAAATTGGAGGAAAGGATAGAACATTCTGGAAGGTTCCAGAAGCTTCTGAAGCGTAGCACATTCTCTAGAAGCATTCTGAAAGAAGAAAAATTGATTTTGACTAAACCTATCGCAAAAAAATGTGGATTTCGTGGTTACGAAATGTCATAGTTGCGAAATGGCGTTTGCAAAAATGGCGTGAGTTTCAAAAAGGCATAGTTACGAATTGTCGCGGTGCCAAAATGCCTGATTGTAATATTGACATGAGTTGCGAATTGACTGGTTCCGAAACGTCGTGGTTGCAAAAGTGACATGAGTTGCGAAATGCCTCAGTTGCGAAATGACTGGTCGCGAAATGTCACAGTTTCAAAATTCATGGATATCCATAAGCTTCAGAATGATCGACGCCATCTGAATATGCTTCTGGTCGCATCTGAAGATTAGAAGTAGACCCCACATCTTACAAGAAGTCATCCAAATCTAGCTAAAAGTCTTGAACGTTTTCTGAATCCCTACAATCTGATATTTCAACATTTTAGCCCTCTGAGAATCGAATTTCAAAAAGTCTGAAATCAGAAATTCCGAGAAATCTAAAAATCGTAGATCCTTGAGTTCCAGATTTTACCAATCTAGAGTCCATTTGTTAGAACATACGACCCCTCTGCCCTCCTCATCCTCTGAACATGTACTGTTCATTTTTCGATTTACCTCCCATCCTCTTCTTCTTTTTTCTTTCTTCCCAAAATTCCTCTGGGAAAAAGAAACATTTTCGGCATCGAAAGCACCACCGAAGATGATGAAGCCAAAGTGCAAATATCGCCAAAAAGACTCATCTTGGGAAGGAAACAGAGAAAAAGAGAGATGAAACTCTGCTCAAAAGAAACCTCTAAACTGAAAAAGGAATAAGAACAAAAAGTGATTTCGATTTTTGATAGTATCGGGGTAAGGGGAATGGAGAATTTATTATATGCATATAAAATAAAATGCACTGCCCGATTCTTTGCACACAAGCATCGATACACAGGCAGCACACGCAGAGACGTCACATCATAACCCCGACCCCCGTATACGGAGAGGGGAAAAGATAGATACACAGTAGAGGCCAAAAGCAGCACATTTGTGTATCTGTATTCCTGTATGTGAACTATTATCTGTATATATTCGACACTACTATATTTGGTACCTCCCGGTGTGCGCACGTGGATCTCAATTTTTGGAGCATTTTGAAGAGCTCTGAAAGAGTGTTGAAGATTTGGAGCATTTTGAGCAAGATTGAAGTGAGTTGGAGTAGTTTGGAGCAACTTGAAGCATCCAAAAAAAAACTTGGAGGAGTTCTGCAGCATACTGAGCAAGATCAGAGTCCTTAAACTAAATTTGAAGCAACTCGGAGCATCTAGAAGACGTCAGTAATAATTTGGAGCATTCTGAGCAAGACTGAAGTGAGTTAGAGCAGTTTGGAGCATTTCGAGCATTCTGAGGAGCATCAAAAGAAGTTGGAGCATTCTGAGCAAGATTGGAGTATCCAGAAAAAATTTGGAGCACTGAGAAGAAGTCTGGAAGTCTCTGAGCAAGATCAAATTGACCTGAATCAATTTGGAGAATACAGAAGACGTGAGGAGTCGTCTGGAGCACTTCCAACAGATTCGAAGACTCACAAATCGAATTTGAGTATTTTGAGCCATTTTCTATTTGATTTGGACAGTGTGAACCTATCAACACTTCAAGAAACTAATTGAGAGATACCTGAAAACCGCTGAAGGCAATCAAAACAAATCAAAGATATTCGAAACCTTCTGGAACTTCAAAGTTGGCCTAGACGCTTCTAAACAAGATCAGAGCCCAAGAAACCCTTCAAAAATGCTCCTAGTCCTACTAGAATACCTGCTCCATCTAGCTCTCGATATGCTCTGCTACACACTTGGCATCACCAGCTGTTCTTCTTCTTCCACTTATTCCCCTCCATCTCCTCCCCCTCGCCCAACAACTAAACAAGGCGGCAGCAGAAGCAGCGACCACGAAATAGTACGGTACGGGCGAGAGGGTGTAGGAGGTGACGGGGGCGAGGAGACGACTTATTACCAAGGCGGTGGCGGTGGCGACCCCACCTACAAGGACACGCCCACAATCTCATGGAGACGAGAGAAGGGGGGACTGTCGCCCCCTTCTTCTTCTACTCCGTCGACTTCTGCGTCTTCGTTTTGTTCGGTTCAGAAGTTTTCGTCGTTTCTTTCATTACCACAATCTTCATCTTCTTCTTTTGAATCTTCTTCTGAACCTTCTGAATCCTTTGAACCTTCTTCTTCTAGCTCACACGCGTGCGATCATTGCGACTCGTACGTTTGGCATGCGACATCGAGTCTAGCCACAACCTCGCTACTACTACTCACACTCGCCACAACACTCACCATGCTGAAAGTGGTGAGAAGCTATTCGAAGAAGGCCGAGAGAAAGTCTGAAAGCTCCCGAGCAGCAGCAGGAGCTCAAGGATCCATTCAACACTCCAGCAGCAGTCAGCAAGCTATTGGAGGAGGTGGAGGAGCCGGGGGCAACTCCAGCTACTATGAGGAGTACTCGAGCAGAAATGGAGGAGCCGGTGGATACGGTAATGGACATGTTGTTGGATCCAATGGACAAGTAATACATCATGCTGACAATCGGCACTTGGCCAATGCTTATGAGACACATCAACAACATCGTCATGGTGGATTCTCGGAGAGCTCGAGTTATGAGACTCGAGAGCATTTTGAGAGGAAGGTGCAGAGAGTGAAGAAGACACGTGGAGAGAGGGAACGATCCAGGAGCATGAGGAGGGATGAGGTATAGTTTTTTCGTAGAGCGGGATTTCTGTTTTGGATTTATTTCTAAAAGCTTACGACTTTTATCTCTTGAAATTCTATCTACAGTATCGCTATAAGTACTTTTGACATTTTCAGTTAAAAAACGTCAACTTTGGGGGTCTGGGAAAGGATGTTAAACTTGACCATTTGATGTGAAACTTTTTGGGTGTACACATCTACTCTAGAACTCTATTTTTGTAGTTGACAACTTTTTTGTACGACCTCTTCTAAAGATGGTATGTCCCTTTAAAGTGGGGCCATGCTAATTTTCCGCATTTTTAGTGCAATTTTCACCTTTCTTTCTTCATTTCACGAGCCATATCATCTCTAGAAGAGGTCGTACAAAAAAGTTGTCAACTACAAAATAGAGTTCTAGAGTTGATGTATACACCCAAAAAGTTTAAAATCAAACGGACATGTTTAACATCCTTTCCCAGACCCCAAAGTTTTAGGTCATAATTTCTCATCCTTAACCTTTCTATGTCACATTCCTGTCAATTCTGCAAACTTCTAGAACGTTTTTGATGGCCTAAGTCTATTGTAGACTGATTTAAACTTTCTAGACCAGTTTCTTCATTTCTAGACCAGAGAGGACCCTGGATTTTCAACAACTTTTGACTTCCAAGTACTGATATCCCTTCCTAAACACATTGATTACCTTCTACCCCCATCGTCATAATGTTTCGTTTCCAATTGACCTCTTCCTTATCTCCTCTTCTCCTCCGCCACTGAGAGATTGTTTATGACTTTGCATCTTCCTTTTCTCCGCAATTAGACCTCCTCCCGACGTCTTCTTCTTTTCTCTTCTGGGTACATAGATATCTGTTCGATTCATCTCCCCCACAGGTCTAATGAATTCATCAGTTGGGAAGAAAAGAGAGGAGACAGTAGTATAGGGTCTTTGTGTATAGGCGGGAGGGGTAGGGGGGAAGAGATAACCTTGCCAACGCCTACTTTTTGATGGTGTTGTTGGCTGCTGAATTCTGGAGAGAGATTCTGAAGCTAGGGGGACCTGAAATGAAAGAGCCGAGCCTCTGAGAGGCCTATAAAAAGGTAAAAAAGCCTAGAGCTGCCTGAAGGCCACTATAGGGGTCTAGGCCTAGGCCCTGGAATATTCTAGAATCTGGAGGTCTGGAGATTCTGGAGGATTTTGGACTTCAGAACAGCTGGTGGATTCTGAATCCCTCCGTCTCTCATTCTCGAATTCTCACCTCTTCGGAAGGCGTCGAGACGGTTTATGAGATTCTTGTATGCATACACAGCAGAATACTACTATTAGAAAGGGGGGATACGCTTGAATCCATTCACTTTTCCTTCTCGCGAATTCTCGCATTTCGATGATTCTCGATTGTCCTTCTTCCCCCTTCGGCCGACAGCTTCAGCATTATGCTACTGTCGACTGGCCTTCGGGGACAAGGCGAACGGTTTTCGACACTTATGCGCGCGGCCAATGAATCAGGGAAATCCTTTTTGAATAGAAGGGAGGGGGGGGGAGGAAGAATGACTGGGATTCTGAGGATAGACATGAGTTGCAAAATGTCTCAGTTGTAAATTGACTGGTTGCAAAATGCCATAGTTTCAAAACCCATGGGTGCCCCAGGGGCTTCGAAATGATTGACGCCATCTGAATATGCTTCTAGGCACATCTGAAGTTTAGAAGTGGACCACACATTTCACAAGAAGTCATCTGACTTTCGCTGAATGTCCTGAACGTCTTCTGATTCTCTAGAATCTGAAACTTCAACATTGTAGCCCTCTGATCTCTCGAATATCAGAAAGTTTGAAATTTGGGATGTTAAGATTTTGAGATTTTTCTAGCTTCTTGTTTTTGACTCAGGGGACCCCCCCCCCCCCCTCCCCTCTAAATTCCAATATTTCTGGTTCCTTGACCTCTTCTTTGCTTGCCCTTTTTGCCCTTTACACTATCCCTATACTACTGACTTTGACCAGTTTCCTCTAGAATTCCATATTCCCAAAAAAACACTTTTTTGATTGATAATGTGATGGTTTTCTTGAGAAGAAAGAGAAGAACCAAGTTCTTCTTCTTCTCCCTCTCCTCAAGAATAATTCGAGAAGAGAAAACCACACCCAATTTTTTGTTTTCAAGTATACACATAGGGGGGAAAAATGGGTGGAAATTGAAGAAGATGGGAAGAAAGGAATTTGTGTTTAGAAGAGAAATGAAAGATTGATATTGATATGTTGATGATGATCACAATCAACATGATGAGAAATTGAAAAGGAAGAGAAATTTTGATAAACAATAGATGGGGAGAGGAATTTTGAATTCTGAAGACTAGAGGGGTCAGAAGACATGGCCGAATTTTGAAGAAAAAGGAGCGGTTTTTGGCCCAGAAGACAGCAGAGAGCCTAAAAAATTAGATTCTGAAGAAGCCTCTTTATGAGGTTTCCGGTCCAAAAATCAGTTCAAAAGACGTTGGCGTCAAATCTGATGCCAGGTCCGCAACCGGAAAGTACTGACAAAAAAGGCACACAAATTGATTTTCGAACACTTTTTGAGTTTCAAAATAAGCCTAAATTTGAGATCTTTGAACTTAAAAGTTTGAAAATCATGGCCCAAGTCATTTTTCTGGAGATTCAAGTCTCGCCATTTTTGAGCACTAGTACTTCTTAGCTCTATTTTTTCCTCCTGAAATCTCACTTCTTCTCACCGATCAAATTTCAAAACTTCCCACACATTTCCATCTTCAAAAGTGACTAGTTTTCGTCCAACTTTTTTTTTCGGTTCCTCTAGTCCTTTAGTCTACCCAAAACTTTTTTCTCTGCTTTTTTCCGGGCAAGGCATACATATAGTCAAAGAGAGGGTAAAACGGACGGACAAATACAAAAGAGTGGTTGGAAAAACGAACCTGCCCCGGTTGCTTTGTGTCTGTATGCACAGTAGATACATGAGGAAAAGGAGAAGGCATTGACACACAAGGCATATGGCAATGAGTCATGGAGTTTTGAGGGGGACTTGAAATTTCAGGGGTTGAAAATTGGGTAAAAATCGAGGGAAAATGAGCCAAAATGAGTGATTTTTAACGCTTTTTACCCAAATTCTATGTAACACAACACTGCTGAAATCCCCTAACCATATGTATACAGCATTTCAGTTTCTTTTTTCAGATCAACTTTTTTTTACAAATTCCAATTTTTTCAGGTCTCCGAAGCGTTACATGGAAGCGATGCGACATCGGCGCGCGACGCACTGCTTCAATGGGCGCGGAAGGTAAGCGTTGTTTTGAAAATTGAAGATTTGAAGGGAAATTTGAAATTTTGGAAAATTTTTGAGTTTAGAAATGGAAAAATTGGAAAATTTTAGTCCAGGAAAGTTATATTTTGGGAGAAGATAAAAAGGGAATTTAGAACTTTTGGGGGTTAAAAATATTGAAATTTCGAGAATCTGAAAAATCGGAAAACGGAAAGTTCGATGATTTTTGAAAATTTTCATGAAGTTTTTCGGAGGATTCTAAAGAATCTGGAAGGATTCTGAAGGATTCAAGAGAGTCTAAAAAATCAAAAATTTCGCATTTACCAGATTCAGATGAACACATATTCTAATCTTTCAAATTTCCGACGAGTTTCCCACTTTTTGAAATCCAAGGATTCAAATTCGCAAATTTTTGAAAATTCACTTTTCCAATAACCTGAAAACTTTTAGATTCTAATTCCTGACTTTCTGTGGTTTCCCAAACTCCAGAATATCGAATTCTCCAATTTCACATTCTCCATTTTTTCCAGGTGACCGCCGGATATCCTCGTGTGAATGTGAACAACTTCTCGAGCTCATGGCGTGACGGACTCGCCTTTAATGCAATTCTCCATCGATACCGGCCGAATGCTATCGATTGGAATAAGGTGAGTATTTTTCCTTTTAAAATTTGAAATTTTTCGAGCCATCGTGGCCTTTTCTAGCTCAATTTTGGGCTGTTTTAGAACCATTTTTGGTCTCACAACTCGTAAATTTTGACCTAATTAATAGTTCCAGTTTCTCCCCCCAAGAATTCATACTTTTCTAATCAGACTTATTTAGTTTAGAAGACGTTGTTTGAAAACCAGAATTCTAGAATTCTCTGATAACGATGATGATGCTTTTAGTACCAAACAAGGTGTAATAGTTGTTGTCTTCTGCCCCCCGTTTGCATCTTTTTGAATCAGAAGAAGAAGAAGACGTTGAGAATTCAGAAGACCTAGAAAAAGAGAGAAAGAGATGATTGTCTTTGGTGATATAAACATGAATGATTAAAAATGATTAGTGTTGGCGGGAGGAGAAGACGGTAGAAATAGTGTAGCATCTACGAGAGACGCAGAGAATTTCCATTTCCTGTTGATTGGAGATTCTTCGATTCTTCTGAAGACTGAGAAATAGTATAGGCGAATTGAGAGGATTAGAGAAAGTGATAGAGAGAATTAGAGAAAGACACACCTTTTTCGGTATACACAGAGAAGGAGACCTTGGATAGGGCCAAGATAGGAAAAGAGAAGAAGAAGTTTTGTTTGTTTCGGAGAGACTGATTTTTGGCGGTTAGAAGGAAGGTGCGTTTTGATCAACTTTTTTTGACGGGGAAAATTTGATTAGAAGGGGTAAGAAAGTGGACAGATTATGAATTGTCAAGTGGGGTCCAAAAGCGGAAAAAAACGGAGGAAATCTAGATAAAGAAAACAAGAAAATACCATTTTTCAAATTTGGGGGATCTGGGGGTTTTAAGATTCTTATTATCGGAATCCCTGAATTCGTTCAAAACTTCGAAGTTCTAGAATTAACCATAAAAACCACAATTTTCCTTCAGATCAGCGACGAATCGGTCTCCAACCGAGAACGTCTCGACAACGCTTTCGCCGCGGCGGAACGCGAATTCGGCGTGTCACGTCTTCTCGATGCCGAAGACGTCGACACCAACAATCCAGACGAGAAGTCTATCATCACCTACGTCTCGTCCCTCTACAATGCTCTTCCACATCTGCCAGAGCTTAATAGAGTGAGTTGAAAGGGGTCCTGGTCTTTCGGGCTTCCCCACTGTATAGAAATTTGGAGTATCATAGAACAACAGTTATTTGTATGTCCAAAGTCGTCTATATGTCAAATAACCCTCTGTCTGTCTGTCTGTTTGTCCGTCTCTATTACTATGTGTCTTTTAGCTACAAAAAGTACAAGACGAGTACATTGAGGAAGCCTACGAATGGCGAGAATGGGTGGTCCGTGCCATCCAACTCGTCGACGACCGTCTTCTCCAGGGAACAGCTTCTGAACTAATTTATGAACTTCAACGATTCAAAGATGATGATCTACCACCGCGGGAAGAGCAAAAGAGACGATTGACTTTGGTTTATGATCATCTGGAAAAAATGATGCGCTCCACGGAGCTCTTTGCAATTCCACATGAGTTGAGCGCTCCAGAACTGCAGAAAGTTTGGCAGGAGTTGTTGAATTCGATTGATAGAAGATTTGATGTGCTGGATCATCATCGGATTCAGGAGGTATTCAATGTAGACTAACTAATTGTCCCTGTCAAAACTAATATTGCATGAAATCCATCGAGCATGAAAAATGAGTCAAAAACTTCTAATGAAAAAACTGAACATGCAAATTCTAAAGCTATGTTTACTAACTTGTAGATCTCATTGAGCTCCACATTTTGGTGTAACTTTTGTTGAAAAATCTTGCTAAGTTTCCCCCTTCAACCCATATAACCCATGAGACCCAACTTCTTCTAAACTTCCCATTTTTTTCCAGGGAAACTCGACGGACATCATCAGCCGTCTCGAGCGTGGCATCGGAATTGTGAACGAGAAGCTCGACCTGATTCTGAAGAGAATCGAAGACGTCGAAGCACGTGTGGACACCTCCCCACCGGCTGCAGTTGAGCGTACCGTCACCGAAATCGTCGAGGACTTGAACGCCCTCGAGGCTCCAATTGCTCAACTTTTCGAACTTGTCGAGGAGCTCAAGTCCATGCAACATCCAGAAGCCAACGATTTCTACCGTCGTGTCTACGGACTTCACCAGAGAAGAACCGCTTATTTGGACAGACTCACCAATCAGATTTTGGTCCGTTTGGGAGTTCGTACTGACACTCTACACAAGGAGAACCAGGCGCGACTTGAGAACATGAGACAAACATCGTTCAGTCGTGTCGAGGAGTGCATCGAATGGGTGAGAGTCCGAATGGAGAAGCTGACAACTATGGAATTCCTGGAGGACTTGGAGACGTTGGAACACATCTTCGAGCAACACAAACTTGACAACAGAGACATCCAGGACTTCAGACAGAATGTTGATGAATGCATTGCAAGACAAGCTGAGGTCTCTGCTGAGGACACTTATGAGTATTGTGAACTCTTGAGAGTCTTGGAGTCCGAGTACCAACAATTGAGAGATCTATCCGCTGGAAGAATGTTGGATCTTGATTCTCTTATCGCTTTCGTCCGTGCTGCTCAACTTGAGCTCATCTGGGTTTCCGAAAGAGAAAGAATCGAGGTTACCCGTAACTGGAGTGACATCAAGCAACTGGACCTTCCAATGCTTACCAACTACTACAAGCAATTGCTCCATGAGATGGAGCTCCGTGAGAAGCAATACAACGATGTGCACAATCAAGGAGCAGCTCTTCTCAACCAAGGACATCCAGCTGTTCGTGTCATCGAGATCTATCTGAAGACAATGCAAACTCAATGGGATTGGCTGTTGGCGTTGAGCAAGTGCCTTGAGGAGCACCTTCGTGATGCTTTGAACCTCAAGTCGTTTATGGAGGAGGCTGCTGATGCCGAGGCTTGGATCGAGGAGCAGTCAGCAAGACTTGAGACCAACTACAACCGAACTGACTTCAGTTTGGAGGAAGGAGAGAGATTCTTGAGAGAACTCGACGAGATCAAGGAGATTCTCAACAAGTACCATCAGGTTCTGATGGCTCTCACTGAACGATGTGCTTCTATCTCGCCACTCTGGCAGAGAGGAGAACGCATCCCACATCCGATTACTGTAACTGCTCTCTGCGATTATGCTGACCAAAACATTACCATCAAGGCTGGAGACGACGTTGTTCTTCTTGACAACTCGGACTTGATCAAGTGGACCGTTCGTGATTTGTCTGGAGTTGAGGGACAAGTACCATCAGTTGTCTTCCGTATTCCACCACCAGACGCCAGATTGACAGCATTCTTGAACAGACTCCTTCAACAATTCGAGAAGCTGAAGAAGCTTTGGGAGAAGAAGCACCGTATGGTTCGATTCAACATGGTGCTCAACACAATGAGAACTATTCAGTGAGTTATTTTTATTTTTTCCAGATGATTGGGCCTGAGACGTTGAGTTCTTGAACCTTAGCCATGGGTTTTGAAGCCAAAATCTGGGTCATTGGCCTCTGTTTCTGAGTCCAGATATTCATTTTCTCCATGAGTTGTTTTTGAACCCTTGCTATTTTTCAGAGGCTGGGATTTGGACACCTTCAACTCGATCGACCCCGATCAACGTGATGCTATCATGAAGGCGCTCAACGATGACGCCAATAAACTTCTTTCCGAGCTTGATCCAAATGATCCATTGGCACTTCGTCTCCGTGAGGAGCTCCGCAAGACCAACGAGCATTTCTGGAATCTTCTCAACGCTTCTCAAAAGCCACCAGAGCCAGACTGGGCATCTCAATACGATCAGAAGATGTCCGAGCTGCTCCGCAAGCTTGAGGAAGCGTGGCGCCGCTTGAATGACGCGGTCGGAAAGCCAGTTTCGAGATCTCCTGAAGAGCTTGAGAGAGTCATCCATGAGCATAAGAGATTCGAGGATGCTCTTCAAGCTTTGGACGGAGACGTCGCCAATGTCAAGGAGTTGTTCCGTCAACTTCCGAATCCAACACCAACTCAACGTGTCAATCATGATCGTTTGAATGGACTTTGGGATGATTTGTGGGATTTGTCAAGGATGTACGTCGAGCGAATCAAGGTGAGAATTTGAGTCATTTTGGAGCAACATTTCTAATTTTCACGTCTTCAGGTTTTGGAGTCGGTTCTGAATGGCATGGTCGAAGTCGCTGACATCGTGAAGCAGCACGAGATAACGTTGAACTCATTCGACGATCTGCCGGCTGCGCTCGACAAACTGCGTGGACACCACTCGCAGTTGCTCGAGATCAACATGGTGCTCAAGGTGAGACAGTTTCCGAGAAATTCAAATTCTACAAATCCTTATATTTATAGCAACAACAAACCGTCATTGATCAATTGAACAAGAACGTCGCTCTTCTCCGCCAACACGTCGCCCGTACTCGTATCAACGAGGGACAGTAAGTTTTTTTCTTTTCTTTTTGAATTTGGCGCGCTCCAGAGCAACCTCGAGTTCAAAGATCCGTTAAATCTAGTGTTTGGCAACAAAAACAGTTTGCTAGTCCCATATACCAATAAACACTTTTCCAGCCACCCCGACGTGGACGCCATCGAAGACGAAGTCCAGAAGCTCAACGTCCGTTGGGAGAACGTCAACTCTCAAATCGCCGAACGCCTTCTTGCCGTCGAGCGTGCTCTCCAAATCCAAATGGTCTACCGTTCGGAGTACGAGACCGAGATAAAGTGGCTCGATGACGTCGAGGAAACCATCAACCGTCTCCGCAAACCAGACGAGCTCCGTCCAGAGGAATACCAACAAAATTTGGATACACTCATCCAAATGTACTCTCACCTCCAAGAGCACACTCAGAACATTGAGAATGTGAATAAGGAGGGAGGACGGTTTATTCATGAGGCCAAGATCTTTGATGCTAAGCTCGGACAATATGGAGATACCATTGTGGGAGTACACGGACCAGATGTCCGTAGTCTGTTCCGTAGAACCAAGCCACAACCAAAGAATGGTGCTCAGATTGTCACTGAGGAGTTGGAGGTGAGTCAATTTTCTAAGCCACCAAATATACCTCTATTTTCAGCTCCTCAACCGCCGCTTTGCCCAGCTCAGCTCTCTTATCCTCGAACGCCGTAACACGATGCAAGTGCTCATCCAGAACTGGAAGCGTCAGAAGCAGGTTAGTTCCTTTAATGCCAATCTATTATACAAATCTCATTATTCCTCCACACTCGGGTGTCCCAAGTTTCTTGTATAGGCCGTTGGTGATAGAGTAACCTAGGGAAAAGTGGGTACTACACCCATTTTTCCTTTCCTCACAAGCTTTCTCATGGGTAAGGTGTTAGATGTTAGTATAGTCCTTGTAGTCTCCAGTCCCCATATCATTCATTTTTTTTTCTTTATCCTCAATCGATTCTCTTATTTTTTCAACCACCAAAAAATCGAATTCAGAGCACCCAAAACCCCAAATCCAAAACATTTTTCTTAACACTTATCCTAAGTTTTCTTAAGCACCTTTCAGTTTTGGCCGTTTACATTTTATCAGTTCCCCCCAAAAATACTCATAACACCCAGTCCTATGGTACAACTCTCCCTCCGAGATTTGCAGCATTTAATACTCAGTTTCAGCCAGTCAGCAGCTTTTTCAGTTTTCTCTCATATACATCTGTGTGTGCTTTTCACTACACTATACACAAAGCTTTTTTTGAGTTTTCAACCCCCGAAGCCAGCCACGTTCCCTGAAAAGTTCCTGAAAAGCTCCGAAAATCTGAAAAAAAAAATCTAAAAATGCACCACCAAGTCTTTGAAAAAGTGTCTCAAAATGAAACCCAAAAAAAACTAATCGTCGTCACGTCTTCTGATGGATTCAGGTAAGACTCAAAGAATTTTCAGATTCTCTTAACTGTGTGAAGTTTAATCTAATCTCTCAATTTTCAGCATTTGCATTTTTACCAACCAAAAAAAAACTCGTATTTGTTCCATTATTTCAGACTCAATGATCTCTAATTTTTGACATGTCTCTCTTTTGTGTTCTTAATGTTTTCCCTAGGTTTTCTATATGTGAATCTCATGGCTAATTTCTTGCCCAATGCCGCCCCCTTGTTTTGGCTAGTGTTTTCTTTTTTCTAATGGCTTTTTTCATGCTGTCTATAATCTCACCCCCACACGCACACACAGGGAAGATGAGAAGGAATTTGGGGAGATTTTTGAGACCAAAATCAAGATTTTTGTAAAATTTTGAGCCCGAAAAGTTGAAATTTGGAAAATAAGGTTGAATGGTCGTTTTGGGCCAGCCCGGATCGGCCTAGTCGGTTCGAATTGGCTTGGTCGGTCTGGTCGACCTAGTCGGCTTGGTCGGCCTAGTCGGTTCGGATTGGCCTAGTCGACCCAAACTGGCCCAGTCGGTCTGGATCGGCCTGGTCGGTTCGGATTGGCCTAGTTGGTTCGAATAGACGCGAGTTAGTCTTTTTAAGCCTAATCGGCCTAGTCGGCTCAAACTAAGCCTAAATTTCCGCAAATTCTCTCTCATCTCTCCCCTCCTCAAAAACGCTTTTTTTGGCCTGTTTGAAGTGTCTCTCATCTCCATGTTTGTCCTATTTTTCCTCTAAAAGCTCTCCCAATTTTTGTCCATTTTACCTACAAACCCAAAAAATATGCTCACATGTTCTTTGAATTCGATTTTTTCTCTATCTCTCTATTTCTCTCTGTCTCTCATTAGTCCGTAGTCTTACTTTCTGAATCGATGTCTCTAATCTAGCTTTTTGAGCTCTTCTAGGGCTCAAAGTAACCCCCAAATGTCCATATCTATATGTTGTGTGTGAGTGTGGTGATAGTAATCCTTTATATTTTGGTTCAGGTATTGTTGTGAATTTGAGTTTTTCTGAAAGTGCTACTCTTCTGGCTTTATTTTTAACAAAAGTGCTAGTAGAGCGCACTTTCAGAACCTTAAATTCTTGACAAGCCTGAAATCCTAATCCAAGTTTGTAGTGTGTTTCACACCTCTTTTCTAAGCTCTCAACCAAAAATCAGCTTCTACTATTTGATTTATCTGACATTTCGGTTCTTTTCCACAGGAAGAAGAAGATCGTCGTCGTGCCGAGGAAGAGGAGAAGCGACGTGCTTTCGAAGCAGCACGTCTGAAGGCATTGGAAGACGCCGAACGTCTCCGTCGCGAGCGTGAAGACGCCGAGGCGCGTCGTCGTGCTAAAGACGATGCCGATCGGGCACGTCGTCTCGCCGAAGAGGCCGAGAGAGCACGTCGCGAAGCCGAAGAGGCGGAGCGTAGACGACGTGAAGAGGAGGAGAGAAGACGTCGTGAGGCTGAGGAGAGGAAGAGGAGACAGGATGAGGAGGATCGGAGAAGACGGGAGGAAGAGGAGAGAAGACGGCGAGAGGAGGAGGAGAGGAGAAAGGTAGGGGATGATGGTCTTGTTATGAAGATCATGTGCACAATGGGAGATGCGAGGGGGAAGGGATACGGTAGATGTGTCCGGAGCAGTGGAAGCAAAGTTGAAGCTGAGTATCTAACGTAGCCTGGTTGGCCTAGTTGGTCTGTCGGTCAAGTTGACCTTGGTCAGCCTGGATCAGCCTGGTCCGTCTTGGTTGGCAATGCCTGTCTTTGTCGGCCCAGGACTAGTTTGGTTGGCTTCGGCCCGGCTCGGTCTGTTTGGTCTAGGCGATCTACCCAACGTTTGATACTCAGTCAATTTGGCTTTCACTTTTATTCCTGACACTTCTACCGTAACCTCACTTCTCTTACCTCCATGGTTTGATATTTCTTAAGTTCACCCTTTTTTCTTTCTCTACTTAATTTCTGAGTGAAGTGTGATGATATTGCAGTGTGCCTCTGGTTTGCAGTGTGATTATTATTGACTTTACTAACCCCATTCCTAAAACCTGAATTTTTCTTGGTTTTTCTCTTTCTAATTGACTTTTTCCTGGGATTCTCTAGAAATTTGGTAGTGGTGGTTTTTGAGTAAAAAGAGCATGGTTTTGATAGTTGGGAGGGTTTGAATGGAAAATATTGAAAAAACGACTAAATCTTTGAAATTTTGAATATAGACATGTATTAGCAATATCCCCCCCCCCCCAAGGGGAAACGTGCTCCATTGCCAACTTGGCTGAAATTTGAATTTTCAACTATCCATCCGTATTGAAACAGCGAAACATGTTTTGGTGGGTGCGTGGACTCCTCGTGGAAAACTTGGGCAGCAGTCGAATTGTCCACGAGGAGTCCACGCACCCACGGAGACATGTTTCGTTGTTTCAAAACGGCGGGAAAGCTGAAAATTGAAATTTCAGAAAAGTATGCGATGGAGCGCGTTTTCCCTTGGGGAATATCGGTAATATGAATTATACGCAAAAACATAAACTTCTTGAATTATTCAATCTCCCATTCAAACCCTCCCTTTCTGGTTTTCCTGGTTTTTAGTGGTGTTGGTCTATTATAGATTTTCCCCTATTTCTATCCTACATTATCCATTTTCAAACCCTAATCTTTCATTTTTCAGAAGCCAGACATCGACCTCAAGATCCAGAAACCCATCATCAACCTCGAGCCAATTGTCACCAACACCGGAGATGAGTGGGAAATCGTGGACCCAATCGGAGATCATGCCAAGATCTCCGAAGTGGAGGATGAGATGCAGACCTTCGCCGAGGAGACCATCACCAACACTCAATTCTACGAGATGGAGGGTAACCTGAACAAGAAGACCGGAGAGGTTCTCACTTTCTTCGAAGCCATCCGACAAGGAAACCTCACCGCTGCCGGAGAGTTCTTCGACGTTCCATCTGCATCCATCATGTCTTTGGAGGAGGCTGCCAAGTATGGTCTTGTCGAGAAGGATCTTCCAACCGTCCTCAACACCCGTTGGGGAATCCATCACCCGGAGACCGGATCACCAATCACTTTGGCTGAGGCTATCCAGATTGGATTGTACGATTCCAACGTCCGTCAATTCCGTGATATCCACACCGGAGAAATCTTGTCACAATCTGAGTTGATGTCTAAGAAGATCGCCAACATGGAGACTGTCATGAAGTTGATCAAGGAGAAGATCATGAAACTTCCACCAACTTCTCTTGCCAACGCTCTTGACAAGGGAATGTTGAACCCCGTCACTGGAGTCTTCGCAGGAAGACATACTGATATGGAGCTCCAGCTTTGGGCAGCCATCTATCATGGATACCTGTCGATTGAGAATCCAGAACATCTCACCACTATTGGAATCTCACTCACCGACACCATCGAAAATGGATTTGTCAATGCCAACAATGCCGAGTTCGAGGATCGCAACTCGAATGACAAGTTCAACTTCCGTGAGGCCGTTTCCAAGAAGAACAAGCTCATCAACAACGACATTCTCGAAGTTGTGAACACCGCGGACAACAAGAGAGTTTCCCTTGGATCTGCCTTGGTTCGTAACGCCATTGGAGTCAGAGATGGAAGATACACCGACTTGGCTACTCGTCAGACCATGTCTCTCAAAGATGCTCACAAGTATGCTCTCATTGGAAAGGCTCTGACTCTTGAAGAAGCCGCCAGAAGAGAGCTCGTTGATTCTACTGGACACTTTGTTGATCAAGGAATCAAGGGACAAAGATACACTCTTCTTGAGGCCATCGTCGCCGGACTCATCGACGCAGAAGTCCGTCACATCGTTGATCCAGAGGAGAATGATGTCATCTCGGTATCCGAAGCTTTGGAGAGAGGAATTCTTCATCCAAATGGAAAGATTGTTCTTGAGAAGCAAGAGAAGGAGTTCACCATCCCAGAAGCTGTTCGTGAAGGACTCCTCACCAAACGTGTCCGTCACTCTATCTTCCATGTCCGCGGAATCCTCAACACCGAATCCAACCAACGTCTCAGCTTCAATGAAGCCGTCGAAGCCGGAGTCATCATTCCAAATGCTGAGCGTGTTGTCAACCTCCGTACCCAGGAATCTTACCTTCTCACCGATGACCGTGCCCAGAACCTTGTTGATGTTGCCCTCTTGGAGTACTTCACCGAGCCAATGGGCATCAAGAACGATCGAGGAGCCTTCGAGTCCAACTTGATCCGCGCTGTCTCCAATGGAATCATCGATCCAACCAAGGGAGTCTTCTTCAACAAGAATACCAAGCATGAGCTCTCTGTCAAGGAAGCTTACGAGCAAGGATTGATCACCCTTCGTGGCGCCCTGAAGGTCTTCGGACTCTTCAATGTTCCAGCTTCCCTTATCACTCCATCCAAGAAGATTGATCGTAAGAAGAGAATCAGTCGTCCAGGACAAGGAGGACTTGAAGTCGGAGAGCACCAGGTCAAGGTCACCATTGCTGAGGCCATGAAACAAGGACTCATCGACTCCAGAACTCAACGATTCCGTCAAGGAAACATCAACCTCTCATTGGACGAGGCCCTCAGTCAAGGACTCATCGACCCAGCCAGCGAATGGATCGTTCCAGATCGCAGCAAGGGAGTCGGACCAACTATTGAGGAGAAGACCACTGAGACTATGACCGAGACTGGACAACAATTGGCTCCAAAGTATTATCCAGACAAGAACATCGAGGAGTCTGTGACCACTGTTAAGAGAGTCAGAACTACTGAAACCACTGCTCTTGGAGGACCAGGAGGAGTCTCTGTCTACCGTTCCATCACCGGAGGAAAGGGAGCCATCGAGGTTCCATCGAGAGGTTACCATATCTATGAGGCTGAGCGCAAGGGATTGATTGATTTGACCAATGGAAAGATCTCTGCTCCAAATGTCGAAAGAGTGCTCAGCTTCGCTGAAGGAATCGAACTCGGAATCATCGACGCCACCACTATCCAAGTTTCCAGCGGCCGTGGAACCATCTCTGTCAAGGAAGCTTTGGAGAAGAAGATCATGGATTCTGATGGATCAGTCAGCGGCAGAAACATCGAGAAGGCCATCGAGGCTAAGTTCATCATCATCGATGCCGAGCCATTGG
This sequence comes from Caenorhabditis sinica, assembly GCA_963932045.1. Classification (NCBI taxonomy): domain Eukaryota; kingdom Metazoa; phylum Nematoda; class Chromadorea; order Rhabditida; family Rhabditidae; genus Caenorhabditis; species Caenorhabditis sinica. The sequence goes on from OZ009942.1 coordinate 1,062,066, forward strand.
TTCCATACAACAACCAATCCAAGAACATCATCCAGATTCCACCAGGAAACGGACCAATCATCAGTTTCCGTCAAGTTGGACAACCCATCATCGAGGAGTCCACTCAATCTTGGGAGTTCGATAGCCAGCAAGGACTTCTTGTTGACAACATGACTGGAGAGAAGTTGACTCTTGAGAGAGCTCTTGCCACCGGAAAGCTTGCTCCAGAGGACATCTCAGTTCGTGATGGACTTACTGGCCGTGAAATGACATTTGAGGAGGCAGAGAAGTGGGGAATCATTGACTCGAAGAACCGCTACTTTGTCGACAAGGCTCAGAACAAGAGAATGAGCTATACCGAGGCCGCCCAACAGCACTACATGTACCCAACCGGAGGAGTTCCAGAGAACGCTCATGATGCTGTTCACACCACTGTCAAGGTGCAGACCCGTACTGCTGTTGCCAAGAAGGAAGCTTTGTCATCTGGACTTCCACTCTCAGACGATACCCTCGGAAAGGCCCTCGCTCTCGGATGGTACGATCAATCTGCTGGAACCTTCACCCATCCAGATACCCAGAAGAAACTCACCCTGAAGGAGGCTATCATCAAGGGACTCTTCAACCCATATGACACCACCATTATTGATAAGAGATCCGGAAAGGAGCTTTCTCTTTTGGAAGCTATCCACGAGGGAATCGTTGATGATACCGCTGGAACTGTCAAGGATACTCAGACTGGACAGACCTACAATCTTCTCGAGGCTGGAAACCTTGGACTTGTCAAGGGAAAGAACTTCGGAGACACCTTGGACTCTAGCTTGTTCTCTGGAAGACTTGACCTCGGAACTGGAAGCTACACCCGACCATCTGGAGGTAGCAGCATGCCAATTCATGAGGCCATCAACCGTAACTACGTTGACCAGAGCTCCGTTTCTGTCCGTGATCCATCCACCGGACACCAATACTCCTACCAAGAAGCCGTCGAGAGAAGAATCGTCGATCCAGACAGAGGCTTGATCCATGGAGGAGGAAGCGATTCCACCAGCTTCTCTCAAGCTCTCACCACCGGACACTTGACATCATCTGGATCCGGGAGACCAACATCGGGAAACCAACAACGCCTCGTTGAGCAACGTCTTCAGCTCACCCCTTTTGCCCCAAGCAACGGGAGTGGAGTGAGAAGCCGTGACGGTCGTCATGAACTCGTCGATCTTGGAGGAGGACAACAAGTCCAAGTCAAAGTTGTTCGCGATGCCGGAGGAGTTGAGAAGGGAGAGTACACCGATCCAAAGTCTGGAATGAAGTTCACCATCCAAATGCACGGAGATCCAGTGGTCACTGAGACCAAGACCAGTGTCAAGTCCACCTCCCAAGTTCACTCCGTGGAGCTCGAGCCACACGCAGAGTTTGTCGGAATCGACAGAGTCCGTGACAAGAGAAACAACCGTGTCATGACTTTGGAGGAAGCCCGCAAACTTGGAATCGCCAAGGTTGACAAGAAGGGAAAGCAGATGACCCGTACCTACCAAGTCTTCCGTTCCAACATCCAGAACGCCGTGAGCAATGGAGTCAAGGATTCCCACGATGAGAAACTCTCCTTGGAGGATGCTATTCGTGCTGGAATCGTCGATATTCGCGCTCTTACCTACAGTCATCCAAAGGACGGAGCCATCGACTTGACTCAAGCTGCCAACCGTGGACTCATTGATGTCACCCTCTCCGAAGTTCTCCCCAAGGGAATTATTCATCCAGGAACTGGAGAGAAAATTGATATCAAGAGAGGAATCGAATTGAGAATCATCGATGCCAGAACCGGAGAAGTCAGAGATCCAAGAACCAACGAGAGAATCACCTGGCTCGATATCCTCAAGCCAGTCTACCAAGCTATTGCCACTGATGGAGTCTTCGATCCAACCAAGGGACACCATGTACCAGTGACATCCGCTTTGAATGACGGTTTGATCAATGCTGGAACCGGACACTACAAGAATACCATCACCGGAGAAGACGTTCCACTCAATGAGGCTGTTGATAGAGGACTCATTGATAGATCCACCTATGAGACCATCACCAAGCCTTTCTTCACTGACTACCGATCCAACAGAAAACTCAATTTGGTTGAGGCTGTCAGAGAAAGACTCATTGATCCAAAGAACCGTACCATCCAACTCTCCCGTCAATCCATTGTCCCTATAGCCAAGGCTGTTCAAGATGGAAGAATCCCTCTGGAAATTGGAGAGAAGCTCCGTAGAGTCGACAAGCTCAACTTCGCCGAAGCCCTTGGAAAAGGACTCATCGACTCTAAGCAGAACATCTTCACTGATCCAGACACCGGAAGACAGATGAGCATCGCTCAAGCCATCCAAGAAGGATTCATCGATACCGGAAGTGTTCAAGGAATCGAAGGAAACGATGAGAGCAATCTGTTCAACGTGCTCCAATCGTCTGACTTTGATGAGAATTCTGGAAGAATCTACGACAAGAAGTCCAGCCTTCACCTCACCTTCGCCGACGCCGTCCATCGTGGTGTCATTGATGGAGACTCTCTTCTCCACCTTCAAGCTTCTGGAGACCTCGTCACCCTTCGTGACGCACTTCACCAGAACAAGATCGACTCTAATGGAAAGTTTGTTGATGGAGGATCTCGTGTCAAGATCAGCGACGCTGTCAAGTCTGGAAGAATCACTGTCATCGCCTCGCCATCTGAAGCCGTGCAAGCTGTGACAGAAGGTGTCAAGAGACGCGACGCAGAGGGCTACAAATTCAAGATCACCGAGTATGAGGATGCCCAAAACCAGCAAAGACAATCCGTGCCAAAGTTCCGGGAAACCGTTACCGTATCCAAGTTGACTCCTCAATACAACGACCCTGGATTGTCAGTGAGAATGCGCCAGAGCACAACTTCCATCGGAGATCGTGCCAGCAAATTCATCGAGGACCCCTCCCAACTTGCCGAAATCCAACAAGACTTCCTCTCAAGCCTCGAAGCCGCCCAATTCGATACCGACGCCCGAGTGATTCTGAACCCAGCATCTGGACAAAGAGTATCAGTTCGTGAAGCAGCAGAGACCGGTCTCCTCGACGTCCAAACCGGTGAAATCGTGAACCCCGAAAACGGAAAGCGTTTCTCTATTCCAAAAGCCATGCAGATGAAGTATCTCGGAGGAGACGCCGCCAAGAGGCTCATGGAGCAGCTGAACGGCCCAGTTGAGGAAGTGGGCTATGCCACCGAAACCATCACCACCTCCACCCACCGATCCTCTTCTCCAGTCTTCCACACCGCCTCTGTATCCTCCCATCAACAAGGAACCTCCGCTGGACCCTCTGGAACCACCCGTGAATACACAAGAACCATCAACTGGCACGGCCAACCTTCAGAGCTCAGAAATTCCAAGACCGACCCTCTGGCTCCGTACACCTCGGTGACGTCGAATGTCACGGAAGCGACTGAAAATGCCCCATCATGGGCTAGAAAGCAGTAAGGGTACCTTGTTTTTTATCAGCTAACCACACCACGCCCCCAAATTTTATGTACCTCCTTTGATTTTTCCCACCCAAAAAACACTGCCATTTTTCTTTTTTTCATTATCAGTCAGCATCATAGAAAATTCAATATTGTCATAAATCAGTTTCCCCCCGTCTTCCCCTGTCAAAATTCATAATTCCCAGTGCCACTATTTCTTAAAATACTACATCCTCTCCTCTATACACTCCAATGTTTTCCGCTTCATCTCCTCTTCCCAATATTTGCTCATTTTAGCTCAAAAAATAGGAAGCTCCGCCCACTTTTCAAAAACGTCCTTTAGACCTCTATTAGGCTTTCATCGCGCGCCCCAAATTCCATCTTTCGTTGGGAGTCTTCTAGAGCCTTTTGGGATTTTTTGAGATTCTGGGGGTACCCCTATTTTCCTACTTCCTCCTGCCATTTGTAGATTTTTTGTCCCTTTTTATGGAGTGTGCTCAATTCATTTTAAATGTGATGTATTATTATCTGTGCTACTTTCCATTTTTTGCTGTGATTATATCCTTCGAAATATTGAATTATCTTTTTTCTCTTTTTTAATCAAAATTTCATTTTCATAATCAATAAATGAAAAAAAATTAAAATGATTTCGAGTCCCCTTTGCATGCTGGTATCCATCTGTCTGTCCGTCTGTCGTTCCGTCCGGATGTCCACTCTAAAAATAAAAATAGAGAGGGTGTCCGGATGTTTGTCGGTTTGTCCAGTTGTCCATCCAATAAAAGTCAGATTTCCAGAAAGGAAACAAAAGTTCCAGAGACACTTTCAGATTTGAAAATTGATGAAAAAAATTGGTGGTGCATTTTCAGGTTTTTACAGAACTTTCAGAGTTTTCAGGGATTTCAGGGAAGTTAAAAATTGAAAAATGAAGTTTGCTGGAACTGAAACTGAGTAAAAAAATGTTGAAACCTTGAGGATTTGAACGCTGAATTTTCGATTTTTCCACTGAAAATTGGCCATTTTCAGTGGAAGTTTGAGAATTTGAAATCTGAATTCTCGACAGAGTCCATTCTCGACACAATCTGAATTCTCGACAGAGTTAAGAACTCACATGCTCCCAAATTTAGAGTCTCAATGACTCAGGATTTCAAACCATCTAAATGAGAATTTAGTCTTTTCCAGAGTTTTGTAGTTTCAGAACTTTGAACTTCAGGTTCTTCAAATTTTAGAATCTTCGAAGGTACAGAAATCCAAATTTCCGAGATTAGGAGTTCTGAAATTTTCAAAAATCTGAGAGCTCTAAAACTTCGAATCTTAAAAAACCTAAAACTTGTGTTCGCTCAGTTTTGTAGACGAAGAATTCGGAGTCTTGAAATTTCAAATTGCACATTTCCAGTGATTGGAATTTAGGATTTCTTTGATTTTAAAAGGTCATCTTCTAGATTCTTCTACTTCATTGACTAGCTTCATCACCTCAACCTCATCACTTTTCCAAAAATTTCCAAAAAAAGCGTTTCTAAACATTTATATTCTTCTCCAGGAAAATGTGACTCAAGTTGTCTCATTCCGCGAAGCCGAAGTCAACGATATGATGGGAGACTTGACGAGATTCCGACAGGAAATCTTTACCACACATCTCACATTCAACCCCAATACTCAATCAGTGGATGCAGCCAGCAAAAATGTTCAGGTAAGTGCTGGAATAGCAAGGAAAATGAGAAAAAATTGGCTGAAAAGCCTAAATTCAGTTTCTAAGTTATTTAATTTTTCAGAAAGTCAAAGAATCCCTGGACACATGGCGTGACCGTATCAAAGAGCGTCTGGATGCCATTGATGAATTGTGTCGTGAAGAAGGAGACTCGATGACTCCAGAACAATACACAGCGCTCAGAGAAATGAGAAGACAGTTGGCAGATGAATACGATACGGTGTTAAGGACTGTTGAGGGTATTCATACGAGGTGAGCAGCAGAATACTTAAATTTTCAAAAAAAAAACTTTCATCAAAATTACAAAAATTGCCGCAATTTTGCTCCCAGACAAGATACAGCAAATCTGAGCACAGATTCGGAATCCTCATAAAATTCTGCATCTTCTGAGCTTAAATTCAAAGCAATCAAGCAAGCTGGAGATATTTCTCGAATTCCCAAAACGCGCCGAAATAGGGACTCTGAAATAAGCTAGCCATACATTATCACCCCTATTGCCAATACGATCACCACCCGTGATACATATATGTACATAAAGTATGGGAAACAATATTCATATGGCAGTATTCATATGATTTCCCCCCCCCCCCCCCAATATGCAAATTTTGACGACCACTTTCCCATCTCCCCCCTTCGTTTCTTCTCCTAACTTTCTCGTCGCCCACCCCCACCTACCATCATATTCAGTTTTGTTTCTTCTATTTCTCTTCCTGACAGTTTTTCTAGAGGCAACACCAACCCCCCCCCCCCCCCCGTAGATAGAAGTAGATAGGATAGAGATAGAGGTGGTGTTCGCGCATATATTCATTTATAAATGTACACATAGAGATAGATTGCCGTGCATAGATAATATTTGATACACACAGTATTGTGAGGGGGTCGGATGAGAAAGAGAAAAAGGGGGAAAAAGTGGCATGGGTTGTTCAGGTACATACACGCACTAGAGATGATTCTCTGGATGTCTAGTTTTCAACTTTTATAGGTTTTTGGGGCATGGATTTTGAGTTTTGGCTGATTTTCACTCTTTCATTATTTTCATAGCCGAATTGTTACAACGCGCTATACCGCTAACATGGCTGTAATTCGATAATTAAGTCGAAAATTTCAAATTTTTGCCATTTTAGCTGTAGAGCGCGTTTTAACAGTGGAAGTATCGCTAATAGGTATTCTGACCAAACATTTTTACTGCTTAAAGCTATGTAAAAATTGTTGGCTGATTTCAAATATCACTATGAAAAACCCCAAATATTCCTCCTTAGCTCCGAAAATTCCCTTCAAAACAGCTATTTTTGTCAGAAGTTGTCTCAGGCGGCCGTGGCCTAAATTTGGAAGTTTCTCTTCCATCGGCCCCCATCTTGTTTTTTCGGTCATTTGAGAATGGTTTACTTTGAGTTTTTTTTCTAAATGTGGTCTGAAATGGCCGATGACCAACGTTGATGGAAGAGAAAATTCTAGAATTAGGCCACGGCCGGCTGAGACAATTTCTGGCAAAATAGCTTTTTCAAAAGAGCGCCTAGACACTTTAAGACGCTTTAAAACAATTCTAAACCGAATAGAATTTTGAAAATTCTCCTAATCTTTCCTCTTTTTCCAGACTCAACATCCTCTCCTCCCTTCTCATCGAATTCTCTTCTCTCACCTCCTCAATGCAATCATGGATGACAGACCGTACCCGACTAGCCGGAGACATCCGTCACAAATCTGGAGACCCCTTCAAAATTGATGAAGCCCGCTATGAAGCCAAATCTCTGATGGAAGAAGTTATCCGAGAAGAATCCCGTTTGAAAACTATCGGTGCTTCAGTCCTGAAAATTGAGCAAGAAATCGCAGCGATGTATGATGATGTGAGAGCGAGTGGCTCAGATGACGTGCCGAGTGGAATCTCAGTTGATGAAGTTCATGAAACCAGAAGACGTGTAGAAGATGATTATGCTCAGCTGCTCCGCCAGTGTCAAGACTTGATTCAATTCCAGAATAGAGTGCATGCCATGAATGATGAGCACTCTGAGCAAGCTAGACGAGCTGATGAATGGCTTCAGAGTCTCCAGAAGAGTGTAGAAGACGTCGAGAGAGATTCAAGGATTCCAGATGACGCTAGAATTCAAAGAATCGAGGAGTTGAATCGAGTGGCTGCTGGAGGATCCTCTCAACTTGATGATGCAGAAACGGCGTCACGACGTCTTCTGAATGCTCTTGAAGGCACGAATGTTGCCGATGACGTTAGACAGAGACATGAGCAACTGGCTAACAATAGAAGAGGACGTCATCAAGAAATTCAAGATAGAATTCAACAGAATATGATGGAAGCGGCTTCAAGAAAAGCGGAGGCTGAAGGTGTAAAACAAGCTGTTTCAAATTTGAAAGCGTGGAGTCAGAAGACGTCAGAAGACACTAGAAGACCTGTGAAGCTCCCGCTCACTGAGATTGCACTTCACGAGGCCAAGAGAGATGAGCAATTGCTTCATGGAGAGATTGAGAATCGACTAGCACTAGTGGAAGAACTGGAGAGGAAGGCCAAGGAAGTTGGAGATTCAGAATCTCTTTCAGAGCTTCAGGAAGTTAAGAAGAGGTTGAAGAGAAGCAATTCTGACTTGAAGGGTCTCCGAGATAACATCTTTGACGCTATCAATGGCTTGCAAACTGTTAACAACGAAGGAGAGAAGCTGGCACGATCCGTGGACTCTGCAGGAGCTAAGATTCGAACATCGAAGCTTCCAGAAGCCGAAGCTGAAGTGGACGCCCTTCAAAATCAGGCAGAGCATCTAGAGAAGATCACCAAGAATCTCTGTGATATCCCAAATGTCACACAGACCGAGCCAGTGATTCAGAAGACACGGGAACTCCGGAAAAGAGTTGACTCTTGTGCTCAAGACTTGGAGAACAAGAAAGGAAAGCTGGCTGAGCAGGAATCTTTAGATGCCAACTTCGAGGGAGCCAGAACTAATTTACTTGGATGGATTGGAGCCCTGGATGAGCAGATGAAAGGTCTTGAGAAGGTGTCCATTGAAAAAGACAAACTCGCCGAGCAACGAAAGGAGACCATGGAGCTTGCCGATATGCTAGGAGAAGGTCAAGGAAAACTGGACGACTTGGAAGCGCTTGCATCAAAAATTGGAGGTGCCGATCATCAGAAGAAGATTGCTGAGCTCAATGGACGACTTCAACGCCAAGCATCGGAGCTCAAAACTCGTGGAGATCGTATCAACAAGCTTGACGCGAAGGCAACTGCTTTTGCCGACGCTGAAGGCTCTGTCCTTGAATATATGGAAAAGAAGAAGGAGCAACTCGATGAGCTCCCAGTGCCAACTACCAAGGAAGAAGTTAAATCTCAATTGTTGGATCTTGAAAGAATGGATAAAACAGGGAGAGGAGAACAGAGAAGAGTTGAGGAGACAAGACTTTCGGCGAGAGAGCTGGCTCGAGAAGCGTCGATTGAGAAGGAGGCGGTGACGATGGGAGAGAAGGAGAAGAATTTGGCGGAACAATGGGACACTTTGGCAGATCGATTTGATTTGGCGAGAGATAGAGCTAGAAAAGCTGAGAAGCTGCTGGATGAGGTTGGACAGATTGAGAAGTGGATTGGGGCCAAGACGAAAATGATGGAAGCGATTGGAGCACCAAGTACGGATCAAGCGGTGGCCAAGTCACAAATCGGACAGATCGCGCTGATGAAGGCAGAGACGGAAGGAGAGAAATCGACACTGGAAAATGCGAAGGCGGTGGCAGTTGAGTTGATAGCGGGAGCCAAAAGTGGAGGTGGAGAAGAGTTGATGAAGAAGATGGATCTGCTGCATAGAAAATGGCATTCGTTGGAGAGTGGATTGGAGGAGAAGGCTGGAAGAGTTGAGGAGGCTGCCAAGTTGGGACAAGAGTTGAGGGAGATTCAGAAGGAATTGAGGTAAGGGCTTTGAAATTGTGGCAATAGAGATATAACGCTTCATGTTTCCAAAACCCTCAACGCTAATAAAAAGTCATCAATAGCAAAAATGTGCAGCTTGAAATTTTAAAAATTTTTGCTGTTGATTCTTTACTGATAGCTCGAAGGGTTTGCGAGTTACAGTACCGGTCAATAATCTATGAACTTTTGGCGTTTTCAGTTGAAAAACGTCAACTTTGGGGGTCTGGGAAAGAATGTTAAACTTAACCGTTTGATTTGAAACTTTTTGGGTGTATCCATCAACTCTAGAACTCTATTTTTGTAGTTGACAACTTTTTTGTTCGGCCTCTTTCAAAGATGATGTTGCTCGTGAAATGCAGAAGACCCTAAAATCGGTGAAAATTGAACAGAAAAGAAGTTTCGGCATTGCCCCTCTTTAAGGGAATACATCATCCTTAGAAGAGGCCGTACCAAAAAGTAGTCAACTACAAAAATAGAAATCTAGAGTTGATGTAAAAACCGAAAAAGTCTTTGATCAAACAGTCAAATTTGAACCCTTTTCTCACTATCAGATCCCCAAGTTTGACGTTTTCACACAGAAAACGTGAGAAGTTCATATACTATTGACCGGTACTGTAGCACTTCAAAGCGACATATCTCGACAACCACCAAAGCTAGTACAAGGTCATTAACAGCAAAAATGTGTAATTTGAAATTTTGAACATTTTTGCTGTTAAATGTTTTTTGATAGCTTAAACGGTTTGGGAGATATGAGCGGTCAAAGATAAGCAAGACGCAGACAACCATAGCTTTCTTGTCGTGTACCGTAGAAGGAGAGCGCGGTCAACTTTTATCGCAATTATCTCAAAACTAAGCAAAGCTATCAGAAAACTGTTAACAAAAAATATGTGTAAAATTTTACGCTGAGCATTTTTGTAGTTGGCAGTTTTTTAGTAGCTCTAACTGTTTTTGAGATATATTGCTTTGAAGATTGCTACCTTTAGTTTTATCTCCAGAGTCCCGTTAGCCATCAAACAGCATTTAATCAAAGTGCTTGTATTTTATAATTTTTTGATCCCGAATCCATTGAAATTTTCAGAAAAGAGCTCAACGAACTCGAGTCCAATGTCGAGAAAGCCTCTCGCATGTCTCCCAACGACATCGGGGACCAACTAGCCACCCTAGACTCCCTCAAATCTCGTTTTGGAGGAGTCGACGCTGCTCTCGAGAAACTGAAAACCATTCTTGAAGCCACAGAAGACCTCGAAGTAGATGCAACAAATCGTGCTGAGATTCAAGAGCAACTCGAGCAGACTCAGAAGAAGGCTGATGAGTTGGAGAGGAAGATTGAAGGAGTGAAGAAAGCTGCGTTGAGTGCACAGAATGAAGGGGTCGAGTTGGAGAAGAAACTCGACGAACTTGTCGGAATCTTGAATTCCGCTGAAAATGAACTTGAGCAAGCCGCACCAATCGCCGCGGACTCTCAGAAGCTTCATGAAGAGCTTAAGCGAGCTGATGACTTGTTCCAAAAGCTTTTGGAGAACGAGGGAGATGTCTCCTTGATCCGAGCTAAAGTCGCAGAAGAGCTCAAGAAAAAGCCAGATGCTGAGTTGAAGAAGAAAATGGAACTTTTGAACTCAAAGTGGCCAAAGGCCCTCGGAGCCGCCAGGGATCGCAAGGACTTGATAACCAAGGCTGGAGATCTTGTGAAGCAGTTTGGAGATTCTGAAGGAGCACTTGAGCAACGTCTTCAAGGGGATCAAGCTGGGTTAGAGGAGCTTTTGGTAAAGATTCAAGATGAAAAGCAGAACCCGGAAACCTTGGACGCCCTGAAGCTAGTTGAGAAAACCATGGATCGCCGTTTGACGGATGTAGATGCTTTGAACTCTATCATGGATCGTATTGAGGCTTCTGCTCCAGGACCAGATGCGAATCGGCTCAGAAGACGTGCAGAGAAACTAGCAGATGATGCAAAGGGAATGGCAAAGAAGGCCAGGACAGCAGCGGCGTTGGCTCAAAGGAAGCATGATTTCTCGATGAAGTTTGATAAACTTGTTGATGAGATTCAGCAGTTTACGGAAAATCAGAAGGCGAAGATAGAGGATGCAGTGGAGAAGGATCAGATGAATGGGGATAGAGTGCAGTTAAGTGAGTTTTCTGTTCTTAAATAAGTATTTCAAGCAAAAAAATATTTCAGAACTGAACGAAATCGAAGACTTTTGGTCGCTCAAGTCCCGTGAATTGAAGACCGTAGCCGACGAAATCAAGAAGGAGGGAACTCCAGAAGAAGGTCAAATTGTAGATCAAAAAATCACAGATCTCCAATACGGAATCAAAGATCTCCTTGCCATACTAAAAGCTCAGTCCGAGCACCTTGCTGAGAAGAAGGAAGCAGCTGATCGTGTAGCTTCAGAATCCCAAAAGGCAGCTGGAAGAATCAACAGTTTGGTGGCGGAAATCGCGGACTTGGACCCAATTGGACGTAGTCGTGAGGAGCTTGGAAGGCAAAAGGCGGAGATTCTGAATTTGAATGGAGAGCTGGATTCAGCGCAGACGAAGTTGTTGGAATTGGGTGCTGAGTGGGAGGCAGCGTTGGCTGTTGGAATAGTGACACAGCCAGCGTTCGAGACGAATAGAGCAGCTAGTGATGAGTTGAATAAGGTGAGTACTTAATTTTTTGAAAAATTAGCTATCGAGCTCACCTAGAGCTCTAAATTCATAACTACAGTAATTTGATGTTTCGGGGTTTTTAGTTGAAGACATTGGGTGCCAGAAAAAGTAGCTTAGAGTAGTTTGATCATCCAGAAAACTTGTGGGCGTATGAATCAAACCTAGATCTTCATTTTTGTAGTTGACAACTTTTTTGTACGACTATTGCATAAAGAGTTATTTGCGGGAATTCAATTTTTCTGTATTAATTTCTAGGAAATCCGGGTTTCCAGTTTTTTTGCACGTAACTTTTTAAGGAAAAGTCCTACAAAAAAGTCGTCAACTACGAAAATAAAGATCTAGGTTTGATTCATATACCCACAAATTTTCTAGCTGATCAGACTATTCAAAACTTCTCTTTCAGACACCCAAAGTTAGCCTTTTTCCAATAAAAATACCCAAATATGGTACCTGTTTGCCGGTGCAGTAGCAGTATTGGAAAGTGTCCAGGCAAGGTCTGCAATGGCCTAGAAACTGAGACCGAAAATCTGAAAACCCCTATGAATCTAGAAAACTTCTGAAACCCCTAGGTCCCTAGACCAAGATCCTTTGAACTTCCAAGTGTTTTCTGGACCTCCCCCCTCCCCTTTCACGTCACTCTGAAGCCCCTCACCCTTCATTTTTTCGAAATTCCTCAACTTTGTGTTTTTAACCAGACCCCCTATCAAGTTACCCCCTTTTTCTTATCCCTAACCTCTAGTCGTTTGGGTTGTCTGTTTGCAAAATTGTAACATGATGTCCTCCCTCCATTTTTTACTGGTCTATTTGTCATTACTTGAGATTTATGAGGGAATGGGAGAAGGAAAAAGTTTGATTAGATATGGGATATAATGGGGTTGGGGGAGAGTTTTTATGATCTAGGTGAAGTTTCGAGAAGTTGATGGCATGAGGATGGATTCTAGAAGGTTCTAGAAAATTCTCAACTCTTCTAGACTATCATACGACATCCTGAGCGCTTCTAGTCCCTTTCTATTTTTTGGAATATCTTGAAAATCTGTACCTAAGCCCTCCTAGGCCCTTACATCAAAAGGGAGTAGTAAATTTTTATGATAATTACACGATTAAAATTGTAAAATGTGTAATCTTTTGGAATAGAAGCTTCAGAAGTAATTGTTGCATTTTGTGTTCGCTTTGTGTGTCAAAACAAGTTACTTATCCCTTAGAAATAGTGTAAGAATGTGATAGACACAGGCACAAAGAGATAGAAAGACAATGATGATCAGCTGTTAAGAAGAGTAAGGAGAGGCGGGTACTGGGAGGAAGATAGAAGAACGGATAATAGGAGAAAGGAGGAAAAGTTGCGCGCGCTTTTCCCTTCTTCTTCTTCTTCGATATTCGCCTATTTTCTTAATAGGATTCTGAATTTGCTAAAAAATTCAAATGAATGATTTCTGACATTTCTGCTCAGCTATTCTCTAGTCATTCACTGGATGACGCCTTGAATACAGTACCAGTGGTGTTATTGCCTATTTTTTATTATGAGGTAGGAGATTTGAAAAGTAAATAGTAATTGTCATGTAAATTTACATACAGTGCGAGCCAATAATCTACATCTGAACTTTTGGCGCTTTCAGATGAAAAACGTCAACTTTGGAGGTCTGGGAAAGGATGTTAAACTTGACCATTTGATTTGAAACTTTTTGGGTGTATACATCTACTCTAGAACTTTGATTTTGTAGTTGACAACTTTTTTGTACAACCTCTTCTAAAGATGGTGTGTCTCTTTAAAGTGGGGCGATGCCACGTTTCCGCATTTTCAGTGCAATTTTGACCGATTTTAGGGTCTTCAGGATTTCACGAGCCATATCATCTCTAGAAGAGGTTGTACAAAAAAGTTGTCAACTACAAAAATAGAGTTCTAGAGTAGATGTATACACCCAAAAAGTTTAAGACCAAACGGTCAAGTTTAACATTCTTTCCCATACCCCCAAAGTTCTAGGCCATCAATTCTAGAACTTTATTTTTGTAGTTGACAACTTTTTTTGTACGAACTCTTCTAGAAATGATATGGCTCGTGAAATGCAGAAGACACTAAAATCGGTGAAAATTGCTTTAAAAACGCGGAAATTTAGCATCGCCCCACTTTAAAGGGACACACCATCTTTAGAAGAGGTCGTACAAAAAAGTTGTCAACTACAAAAATAGAGTCCCAGAGTTGATGTATACACCCACAAAGTTTAAGATCAAACGGACAAGTTTAACATCCTTTCCCAGACCCCCAAAGTTGACGTTTTTCAACTGAAAACGCCAAAAGTTCATACATAGATTATTGACCGGTACTGTATCTCTTTTGATCGTTTGTACATTTCTAGGTGTGTACAATGCTAAGATTTTAAGGCATTCTGAGACTCTTAAAGATCTAATATTTCCCTATTTTCAGCTCGCCGCCCGTGCTGGCAAACGTCTTGCTCAACGAGAGAAGAAACTTGCTGAAACTGAAGATGACATTGACAAGCTCCACCGTGATGCCGATGAAATCGTTGCAGCCCTTGGAGCCATTTCTTCAGATGACGCTATTCAAAACACCCAGGCTCATCAAGACCCGAAACAAATCGCTGAGAAGGTCCGTCATCTCAAGGACGCCCTAAAGCCAGTCGGTGAAAAAATGGACGCTTTCAATTCGGACTGCAAGCTAATGATCAAAACAGCTGGTCCTGAAGCAGACACGAAAGAGCTGGATTCTCTTCTGAAGAGAGTTGGTGACGCCTACTCTGATGTCGTTGGAAGAGTTGCGGATAAGGAGATGACAGTTGATGCCGCTGTTCAACAACAAGGAAGAGTTGAAGATGCCTATCGAGCTCTTCTAAATTGGTTGGAAGAGACAGAGGAGATGATGGAGAATCAGAAGAAGCCATCTGCAGATGCAAAGGTTGCCAAGGCCCAGTTACATGCTTATGAGGTTCTGATGAAGCATGTGGAGGATAAGAAACCCAGTGTGGATGGATTCAAGGCCATGATTGAGAAGATCGCAGGATCTGGAGATGCTGAATCCTCCGAAGATAAGAAGGCCCTTCTCAATAAGAACCAACAAATCGCAGATCGCTACAAGGAACTTCTGAACTCCGCGGTGGACCGTCAAAGGAAACTCCTGGACGCTGTTGACTTAGCAGAACGTCTTCAAGAAGTCACAATCCCACTTGATCAATGGCTCCAAGGTGCAGAGAAACGTCTTCAAGGACTTGCAAAGGTTCCAATTACTGTGGAGAAAGCTGAAGAGATGCTCCAGGAGCAAGAAGCTTTGCAAGATGAGTTGGAGCACAAATCGGATGATTTGAAGGATGTTTTGGATATTGCTCCGTTGTTGGCTTCCCTGGTTTCCGTGGAAGATGCCAATACAATTAGTGGGCAAGTTCAACAACTCGAGAATCGGGCGCGAGCCCTGGATGCTGGAATCACTAACATGAGACCTCTCCTAGAATCGTTCCTCCAACAAATTCAAGACTTCACTTTGGATGAGGAGGATATGACAAAGTTCGTTGGAGAGACTGAAGTGAAGCTTACGGATTTGGATGAGTTGCCCATTGAGCCGGATGATTTGGTGGAGCAGACTAACATTCTTGCGGAGATCGCTGTGTCTATTGCTGATAGAGATGAGATGATGGCGAATATTTTCGAAGTTGGAAAGCAGTTGGCTATCCAGGGAGAGCCTGAAGATGCCTTGGTTGCTCAGAAGAGACTTGACGATTTGAAGTTTAGATATGCTGACCTGATGACTTCGGCTGATGAGAAGATTGCTCTCCTGGCAAAAGCTATTCCACTATCTGAAGGATTCCATGACGGTTTTGACAATGTGATGCAAGTTCTTGAAGATATGGATAGGGACCTGCAAACCATTGATGAGGAGGATCCAGACACCCAGGCTGAACTCATATTCCTACTTGAAGACGACATTTCTCAGAAGATTCGACCAAGTGTAGATGACCTCACCGTACTCTCCACTCAACTTCAAGCACTTTGCTCTGCTGACAAGGCTGATGAGTTACTAGCTAACACTGTCGCCATGAACAAGTTGGTTAATTCTGTGGCAGATAGAGTTGCTCGCAGAGCAGAACGGATTGAGATGGCTTCGAAGCAATCTAGAGCAGTGCTCGATGATCTGCAGTATCTTATTGAATGGTTTAGCGCCGCCCGAGAGAGAATTTTGGAAGGAGCACAGCCATCATTAGATCTTGAATGCTTGAAGTCGCAGTTGAAACATCAAAAGATCATCAACGAGGAAGCCAACGCCAACAAGATTCAATTCAGAAATGTTGCTGGAGAAGCCAAGAAGGTTGCCAGACAACTTAGTGCTGATGGAAATGATGCGAAGATTTCGGATACGGTGGATGAGGGAAGAGAGTTGGTGGAAGAGGTCATGTCTTTGTGTGCGGATAGAACGGAGACTCTGGAAAGAGCATTGGCTCTCATGGAGCAGTTGACTGCACAATTCGATGAGTTGAATAAGTGGTTGGATCAGATGGATGCTGAGTTGCAAGGATCTGCATCGGTGACGACGGCAACGCCAGCAGCGGAGCTTCGAGAGATGCATAGCCATAATGAGGAGTTGGCGAAGATGGTCGATAGATACAGGCCGATTATTGAAGGGTTCAAGGCTGATGTGGCGGATTTGCAGGTTGGTATTTTATATTTAGCAACTTCTACTAGAATTCTAGGTATTTTGATTAAAATTTTCTCTTTTTTTTCAGGAAATCCTCGCCGAAGATCAATCCCCACTCCTCGAATCCGTCGCCGGAGAACTCGTTCAAGGATATGAAGACGTCAGAGAAGGTGTCCGCGCCCGTGGCCATGCTATTGACAACATGATGGGAGCCACTATTGGATTTGGAGAACGCCTCGAGACCCTTGTCGCAAACCTCCAAGGAGCAGCGGATAGACTCAAAGAGAATGAAGGAATTTCCGCGGATCCAAGTGTTCTTGAGTCTCGTCTCGCTGAAAATCGATCGATTGTTGAGAGTCTTAGAGACAAACAGAATGCTTATGATGCTCTTAAACAGACTGCAAATGAGCTCTTGGCAAGTGCTCCGGAAGGAGATGCTGCTGCTGGAGATGTGGAAAATAAGTTGAATCGGTTGGACAAGCTCTGGAAGGAAATTGAACAAGAGGCTGTGGATCGAGGAGTTGTTCTTGAAGACGTGCTCGAGAAGGCTAAGCACTTCTGGAGTGAATTAGATTCTTGTCAGAAGGCTGTGGATGATTTGAGAAATCGTTTGGAGCTCGTGGAGCCAGCTACAGGACATCCGGAGCAGCTAGCAGATCAGCAGGAGATTATGGCTCAGGTTGCTAATGAGATGGAGAGGACTCGCCCGAGAATCGAGGCTCTCAGCATCGCAGGACAAGAACTTGCAGTATATGTGCCAGATGATGAGAAGGCTGTTATCGAGAACCAGGTGGCGAATGTTCGTGGAGGATTCTCGACGATCACTGGATTGTTTGCTGAAAAGAAGAGAGATCTGATTGCGGCGATGGAGGAGGCGATGGCGTTCCATGGAGATTTGCAAGCGTTGATGAAGTGGTTGGATGTGGCTGAGCAGAGATTGGGCAAGATGGCACCGGTGGAACAGGCGAAGCAGATGAATGAGATCGGGCAGTTGTTGGATGAGTTGCATAGGTAAGGTTTAGTTTTCTTTATTTCTAGACGGCTTGCAGAAGTATTTCCAGACCTATAGACACACATGTGTTCATCTGAGCACCTAGGAGTTAGACATTTGACATCTAGACAGACAGGCAGACATCCGGACTGTCAGGCTCATAGATAGACATCCGGACTTCTAGACACACAGATCTTCAATTCCAGAAACCAACCTAGTTATGTTTCATTTTTCAGATTCAAAGACGAAGTCGACGAGAGAGGTGTTGCCAAGGAACAAGTCGTCGCTACTGCCCTCCAGCTTGCTGCAGACGCCCCACCACATTTGGCGGCTACCGTAAGACATCCTGTTGCCGAGCTCAATGGAAGATGGACTCGCCTCAATGCAGCACTAGCTGAAAGAGAGCACAAACTCGAGAACTCAATGCTACAAATGGGCAAACTCTCTGACGCGATTGCTCAGCTCACAGCATGGATGGATAAGACAAAGGCCACTATCAAGGAAATCGCTCCACCAAAGACTGCGGTGAACCTGAGGGACATTGAAATTGCTCAGTGTAAACTTGTTGTGCTCAGCAATGATGTGCATGCTCATCAGCATAGTGTGGATACTGTAAATGGAGCCGCACAGCAGTATGTGAGAACTTCTGGAGCATTGGATCCTGAGACTTCTGAGAAGTTGGGAGAGATGAACACCAAGTGGGCAGAGATTCAAAAGTTGCTGAAGTCATTGGCTGTGGAGATGGAAGTGTCGAAGAAGGAGGCTGAGAATGTCGGAGGCGAGGTTGAAAAGTGGCAGAGATGGTTGGAAGACACCGAGGCAGCATTGCAATCCACGAAGGCTACAGGAGGACTTCCAGAGACTGCGGAATTCCAATTGGATGAGTTCAAGGTGCTCAAAGCGGATGTTGAACAAAATGCTGGACCATTGGAGCAGCACTTGGCAGCCACTGAAAGATATTTGAGAGAGGAAGATGAGCAGAAGGGAGATACATGGTTGGCCAAGACTCATGGAGCAATGAAGAGCAAGTGGAACAAAGTGAAGGAGTTGTTGGTGGATAGAGAGAAGAAGTTGCAGTTGGCTTATGAGCAAGCTGTGGCTCTAGAAAATGCTGTGAACGAAATGGAGGCATGGATTACTGGTAAGAAAGTTATCTTTTGTGAATGAGCTCTAACTCAACTAAACTCAACTAAACTAGCCAGAACTCAACACTAATCAATTTTCAATTCAGAGATTGATCGCAAACTCGCCGACCTCCCACCAATCTCCCGTCTCTATGAGCGACTCGAGAAGCAGATTGCCGATCACGAAGCACTCATGGATGAGGTCGCTCCTCGTAAAGTTGCCGCTGCCCAACACCAGGCTACCGGTGTCAAAATGCAGTATTATTGTGAGAAGAAGGACGGAATTCCAATCAAAAATCGAACTAATCACCTGAGGCGTCGTGTTGATACGATAGCTGCAAGAGTTGCGGAAAGGGCAAAGCAAATGGCGGCGGTTAGAAATGAGGTGACGACGTGGCATGATGGACTTCGGGATTTGGAGCATTTTGTGGAGGACGTGCAGGAGAGAATCGCTCCGGAATCAGGGACGACGAGCTCGCTGGATAAGTTGAAGGCCAAGTTGGAGGAGGTTAAGGTAAGCATAGCGATGCTCGGAAAACTTATTAGCGATATTCCCCAAGAGTAACTTGGCTGAAATTTGAATTTTCAGCTTCCCCTTTACAGCGAAACATGTTTCGATGGGTGCGTGGACTTCTCGTGGACAACTCGATTGCTGCCCGAGTTGTCCACGAGGAGTCCACGCACCCATCAAAACATGTTTCGCTGTTTTCAAAACAGCGGGAAAGCTGAAAATTCAAATTTCAGCCAAGTTGGCGGTGGAGCGCGTTTCCCCTTTGGGGGCAGACGGTCGGTGATTTTTCAGTGATACGAAATCTTATCTTAATAGCAATGAAATAAGTGATCAACAAATCATATTTTCAGGAAGCTCAACGAGATGTCAATGCCAAAACTCCTCTCTTCGAGGAAAACCAAAATCAAGGAGCCAGACTTCTTAAATCTGTTAAAGGTTACAATCCAGCTGAATTCAAACCCATCTCAAAAGCTAACGAAATGATGAGCAAGAAGTGGAACGAGATGAGCAAGAAGCTTCGAGACCGACTCCGCGAGGCTGAACAGGCCGTGCTAGAGGGTGGCGCATTTGAGGAATCCATGAATGACTTGGAGTCATGGGTGGATGAAGAGCTTCAAAGATATGAGCAAGCGGAGCATCAACCAGTGTTTGGAGATATTGATGGAGTTAGAAGTCTGGTAGATGAGGAGGCAAGAAGAGCAGCCGAGAGAAAGACCAAGGAGAATGGAGTGAAGACTGTGGTGAAGAAGGCGGATGCTCTGTTGGCTTCTGGAGTTGATGAGAAGGATTCAATTGCGCAGGCAAAGGAAAGACTTGTCGATAAATGGCAGAAGGTTGAGGAGGCCGCAAGGAATAGAGGAGATAGTATTAAGGAAGCTGAGCAAGCCGCCGAAGAATTCGATGCTAAGACTCATGCCCTCCTCGATTGGCTCGCTGTAGAAGAGCAAAAATTGAAGAGTGCAGGGCTTGACGATGTCGAGAAGGTCAAGCAAGAGATGGATGACGCGGAGTCCCGCTACATTGGATGCCTTCAGAAGGGAGAGGAGATTCTCGCCAAGTGTCAACCTTCCGCGGAACCAGTTTTGAGAAACTGGATGCGTGTTGTGGAGGCTAGATGGAAGGAAGTCAAGGAGAAGGTTGATGAGAAGGAGTTTGCACTTTTGGAAGAGGAGCAAAAGGCCAAGGAGCATAGTGAGCAGATTGAGAAGTTGGCCAAGTTTGCGGCACAGAAGAGGGAGGAGTTGAATAAGATGATTGAGAAACCACCGGCTCAGGATTTGGATACAATGGAGCAGAATCTTCGGGAGTTTGCTGAACTTGACTTTGAGCTTAGAGAGCAACAGCCAGAAGTTGACGCCGCTTGCAAAGCATCCAAGAAGGGAGGAGTCCGGAATCCAGCTGCCGAAATGCTCTCCACGGAATGGAAGAAGTTGTGGTTAGATGCAATGGGCCTTCAGTCTTCCTTGGATACCCAGAAGGCGTTGTTAGAAGAAATGAAGCGTCTGGAAGGATGGAAATGGGAAGATTGGAAGGAGAGATATGTCGAGTGGAATGATCATGCGAAGGCGAGAGTCTCGGATTTGTTCAGAAGAATTGATAGGCTCCATACGGGAAATGTGCCACGACAAGTGTTCATCGATGGAATTATTGGATCTAGTGAGTTTTATTTTCAATTTTTTGTCGACTTGGCAAATTTTTCCACATTTTTCGGTATTTTTGGGGATTTGAATTCTGCGGCAAACATGCATCGTGTTATTCTAATGGGGAGCTCTCGGAGCACACTAGTAAAACAATGAGGCACACACAGACATCCGGACAGCTAGACACATAGACAGACATCTGGACATCTCAACACACAGACAGAACCTGGGCATCTTGACAAACAGACTGACATCTGGACATCTAGCGACACAGACAGACATCCTGATGTATAGACACACAGGCAGACATCCGGACATCCAGACACACAGAGAGACATTTGGACATCTTGACACACAGACAGACATGCGGACATCCAGACACACAGAGAGACATTTGGACATCTGGACATCTAGACAAACAGACAGACATTTAGACATCTAGACACACATACAAATTATTTTTGCATTTTTGGGTTTACGGTATCTTCTTCCCTCAACCTCATATATATTCTTCACATTTTTGGGTCCCTCTTCTCCCCTTTTCTCCCCATTTTCTGAAAATTTTTAGACGTTATCCCGAACTCGACAATCGTCTATTCCAGTAAGTTTTGGTGTACAGTAGTCTATGGATAATTTTCTCATCGACTGTATGGATTGGGAATGGATGTTGTTTTCTTCTTCTTTTCGGAATGTCTTCTTCTTTTTCTTCCTCTTTCTTTTACTTTCCCCCCTTTTCATTTGTTTCTATCCGGCTCGCCGACGTTTCGCAACTAGTCGTTTCGCAATCACGCCATCTCGCAAATGGTGGTTGCAAAATGTCGTTGAGCCTTCTATTCTATCTATGGGTATGGGAATGTCAAATGTTTTGAGTGGTTTATTGGTTTTCAAATTTTCAAGCAAAAAAAAACTTCTATACCTCTTTTCTATCATTCCCCTTGGTTTGTTTCAGTGTTCATTTGAGTCATGACAAATTTTGAAGTTTCAGTAAGACGCTTTTAGAATCTTTAATGAAATTTGGATTTTTTTTAGAATTCCCAACGTCCCGTCTGGAGATGGAAAAGGTCGCCAACTTGTTCGATAAAGGAGACGGAATGATTAATGCTAAGGAATTTATCAATGCATTGAGATTCGACTTGGCTAATGTGAGTTTTTTGAGTGGAGAATTTTGGCGATTTTTCACAATATACTCTATATTTCAGCGCAATGCCAAGCCTCAAACTGACACCGAAAAGATCACCCACGAAATCGAACGACAGAAGAAGACGTGCAGTTGCTGCACACCTTACCAAATCGAGAAGATCTCCGAGAACCATTATAGGGTAAGTTATTAGAACAAATTGAGTTTAAAAATTGGATTTTTTACAAAATAATACCCCTGGAAAGTTGTAAAAAGGAAAACTTGCTTCATGAGATACATATAGCGCTCAAAGTTAAAAACGCAAATAAATTTCAAAGCAGTATATTTTTGAAACCGTAGGAGCTATCAAAATATTGTTAACAACAATATTGCTCATCTTAAAATTTCACACATTTTTGTAGTTGAAAGTTTTTTGATAACTATAAGAATTAGCGAGATATGGGCAGTCAAACCTAGAGGAGAAAAACTGAGAAGGGGAGACGCAGACAACAAGAGCGCTCTCGTTGTCTGCGTCTTTCGGAACTTTGACCGCCCGTATCTCACAAACCCCTACAGCTATAAAAAAACTAAAAACTACAAAAATGTGTAAAATTTTAAGCTGAGCAATATTGTAGTTGACAAGTTTTTTACAACTCTGAACGTTTTTTAGATACAAGGCATTGAACTTCCTTAACTATTCTTACTTTCAGTTCGGAGACACCCACATCAAACGAATGGTTCGTATCCTCCGCTCCACTGTCATGGTCCGTGTTGGTGGTGGCTGGGAATCTCTCGATGAGTTCCTCCACAAACATGATCCATGTCGTGCCAAGGGACGTCTCAACATCAACATGTTCCCTGAAGCTCGCCCAACACATGCCCTTGATTCAATGCGTGCCTTCACCAAGAACCGACATGCCAAGGATCTTCCAACTTCTGGAACCCCTGGCCCTATCATGAAGATCCGAGAGAAGACTGACAGAAGTGTTCCAATGAGTGGAGGGCTTGGCGGTACCGCAGGGTATACTGTAACTACACCAGATCAACGACCATCAAGGATCCCACGTGCTCCATCAGATATGTCTGCGGGAAGGTTGAGTCGAGTTGGAAGTGTTTCGAACTCGAAGGGATCGCTTATGGATACACCATCGAGGTCGGATTCTAGAGCATCGTCGGATGCTGGAGATAGAGGACAGCAGACAAGGATTCCGTCGTTGAGAGGAAGAAAGGGGACGAGGTGAGCACATTTTCAAAGAAATTTACCTTTTGAACCGTGAGAGTTATACAAATTTTGCCAATTGCAATATTGCTCATCTAAATATTTCGCACATTTTTGTAGTTGAAAGTTTTTTGATAGCTCTACTGTTTCATGAGATAAAAGCTTTCAAAGTTGGCACGCTCCGTGGCGCAAGAAGAGTAAGGGGAGGGGAGACGCAGACCCTCTCGTCGTCTGCGTCTCTCCCGCAACTAGACATTTCGCAACCAGTCATTACGCAACTTTGTAAATAAGTCCAGTTTTCATTCATATAGGTTGAATGCGTTTGGGGATGTCAAAAACCAAACCAGGTTGTAGTCTAGTTAGAAAATAAGTTTGAAGGTAAAGTTATAACAACGGGTTTCGTGGTTGCAAAATGACGTGGTTGCAAATTGTCCTGGTTTCAAAATTGATGTGAGTTTCAAAATGTCACAGTTGCGAAATGACTGGTTGCAAAATGGAACCCTTCTAGAAATTTTTCATCTGTTTTTAGCTAAAACCACTATTTTTTCCAGATACACCCCTCAACAACACCAGCCCGGTTGCCCGTCCTCATCATCGAAATAATTTTCACTTAACTTTTTTTTATATGTACCCCTTAAGCCCCGCCCCCCCCCCCCTCAATGGATTCTGATTTCCTCTTCCTTGTGTCCACAGTGCGCGCCGCCCATCCCTCCATCTTGGGTTACTGTGGATCGAGTCTTGGGGGTGATTCTTGATCCATTGGGCATCTGATTTTCCCAATTTTTTTATTTTTATTTCATATGATTTTCTCTAAAACCGGTATATCTTCAATTTATTGTGACTTTTTCCTGATTTCTTCTGAATCCCCTATCCAAAAATTTCCCAGTTATTTTTTTTTTCAAACTTGTTTTTATTTTAAATGATCCAAAAAGTGCACTTAATGATTCTTTAATTAATGATTCTTGTAATTATGGTTTTAATTTGTCTTTCTCCAAGTTTTAATATGAAGTAATTTATTGATTAAATGTTTTTTAAAGGGTGCAGCTAAGCAATTTTATCCCCCTGAGAATTATTAAAAACACAACACAGGGTTCGAGATAATTACTAATTTATTTCAAAGAGACTTAAATAAGAAAAGAAGATAAAATACAAAGATAAATTAGGATATAAGAGTTACAAATAAATAAAGAGAAAGTTAAAGATTAAAGTGAAAGATTAAATGATAATGCAATTGGGGATAGAGATAATTACATTTGTGATTTGACTGCTCGGCCCTCCTTGAAAATTTTTTTTTGAAAAATTTGAAACAAAGTTGTTAATTTCTCTATAAATTTGTTAGAAAAGTAGTTCGATTTCATATTTGAGGCACCCTGAAAGCGTTGCATCATAATTGCTTCTAAAAATCAGTACTCAACAATTTTTTAGTTCTCAAAGGGGGGGGGGGGGCAGATCCACCCCCTAATTAAAAGATAACCTCCAAACAGAGTGCCTTCCCCCCCCCCCCCCCCCCCCCCCGCACACGTTCTCAACCCGCCACCTTCTGTTTCGCAACCAAACACCACCTGCTCACCAGATTTCATCGGCTATGCCTTTTACATAATTACGCCTCTATCTCTGTTTGGGCCGTTGTCCGGCTATTTTACTAATTGCTGGAGAACGTTCCAAACAATCTTTATCAAGCCCACCCATGTGTTTTAGTTGCGTATATCCCTTGACAGAGAAGTCCCCCCTCTAAGGTGCAACTTTGTAGTTTGCCGGCAAGGGTGCGGGGCCCATGGGCCCGATTTTGAATTTCATTTTTTTTTGCCGCCTTGTCCGCGTTCGCTGCGCAGCGACTCAACAATACAAACGCGATACGCAGCCAAATTTTAGGCTTGGGTTGGCACACAGCCAAACTTTGGATCTTGGCACGATTCTAACGCCAATGCGACAGTGCGCGTTTTCTCTAGTATCCCTTTCGGGAGGCTGTGTATGATGGCCTAGAAAACCAAAAACAAGCCGAGCAGTTACTGTCCTCTCTTGTGTGATGACGTCATCACTTTCCAAGAAGACGAGACAGTATGTGCATTTGAGAGGGATCAGACAATAACACAGTTGCGCGTTAGCTGGTCCGTTATTTCTCTCTTGGCGGAGATTCGTCAATTAGCGTACCAACCGTTTGGCAATCGCGCTCCATTAGAGATTTCTCATAATATCTAGAATCAAACTTCTCTTTCAAATTTCCCCCTAATTTTCAGTCATGCCCTCCGAGAAAGGTATTGTGTGTGAAGTAGATGAGCAAACCATCAAAGTAAGTTCAAGAAAAGAACCCCGCCAAAATCAAAAATTTTCAATGCAGCTGTTCTGTCTGCTTCAACACAAAATCAAGTCTCAAGCCAATTGCTTTTCCAACAATCCTCCTAAACTTGGAGAGTTTTGGCGTTTGCATTGTGGTCCCGTAAGTGATTTTCATTTAATTAAGGCGTTCCTCCTTTTCCAGTTTTGAGTCAGTCAGAGTCATTATTGGTTAAACTAGGCCCATATACATCCCAGATATATCTGCTCTTGTTATCTTTTCCTATTCCAGAGCGCCAAAAAACTATCTCTAGATTCTATTCATGAGGATCACTTGAAGTTCTCAGTCAATCAAGAAAACGTGCTTTTGGCTGAAACATGGGCGATCACCCCGAGCAAAGATGACATTCCCGAGGAGATGTGGGTAAAGTATGGCGGGAAAATTTGGTCTAGATTCCTGGGATTCTTGAGTGATCCAGAGAAGCTATTCGTCAACAGATATGAACCAAGACAAAGAGGATCGGTAGGGCTTTTAGAATCATTTTTTTATTTAATTTTTCATTTCTAGATCCTGGTACAATACGCTCCAACAAAGGACACCGTTTTCAAAATAGTGGGAATCAGTGACGTCGAGTATCCAGCTTTTGTGATGAAGGGGCCAGCGGTAAGGTTTTTTCGGTAATTTTGCAACCTTTGCAACTTTCGCAACTACGACATTTTGCAACCACGTTGTTTTGCAACCAAAAGACCCATGTTTTTGCAAAGATTTCATTTTGCAATCAACATTTTTCAGATTTGGATTGTAACATGTAATTGCTTACAATGGTTGTTATCACATATAACCTAAATGAACGTAATCAGATAAGATTTTATGGTTGCAAAATGTCCAGTTGCGAAATGACGTGGTTGCGAAATGGCATGGTTGCGAAACGTCGGGGTTATGACACCAACCTGAGTTGCGATATGACCAGTTGCAAAACGTCGGTTTTTCAACTTGTGAATGGAGGGGAAAATTTTGTTGGCTCACCACCAATTTTCACCGAATTTCAACCGAATTTTGTTGACGAGTTCTATTAGCGATATTCCCTAAGGGGAAGCGCGCTCTGTTGCCAATTTGGCTGAAATTCAAATTTTCAGCTTTCCCGCCGTTTTGAAAACTGCGGAACATGTCTCGGTGGGTGCGCGGACTCCTCGTGGACAATTCGACTGCTGCCCGAGTTGTCCACGAGGAGTCCACGCACCCACCAAAACATGTTTTGCTGTTTTCAAAACGGCGGGAAAGCTGAAAATTCAAAATTTAGCCAAATTGACAACAGAGCGCGTTTCGTCTTGGGGAATATCGCTATTAGGTTCTTGTTGACTTGTTTGCCTCTTAAAAACACTTATAACAAATTGACAATTTCTTCAATTGTCCATTTTTTTGTTATTTCAGCCCTGGGAAACCTCCGAAGTCCACACACCATGGGAGGATGTGATTCACGACGAGCCTAGGAAGGTATAGTTGAACAAACTCTTTTTTTCCCGCATCACACCCCAATTTTCAGGCTAGATGTCTCAAACACAAATTCGTCCGTTATGCACTATGCATCGCCACAAAACAGCGAAACTTGGCGCACCAAGTGAAACGCCATGGGTCGCCCTACTACTGTGATCATTTGTTCACAGCCAAATACGGTTTGGTACGCAGTTTGTACAAGATTGAGGTAATGGGGGGGGGGGGGGGGGGGGGGTGGGGGGAATGGGATTTTTGGGTGATTCAAAAAGCGATTCTCTAACTCTATAACAGTAGGCCGGTGCCGGCCAGCAAGATGTGTGATAAGGGCGCCGCAACACTTCGCAACCGTTCATTTCGCAACTATGACAGTTCGCCGCACGTTGAATTCTCTGTTAGAGATATTTTCAAAGTCTTCGACTGTGGAGGAAATGACGAAATGTCACAGTTGCGAAATGACCAATTGCGAAGCGTCGCGGAGCAGTCATAGGATCATTTGCAGAAAGGACAATGGTATCAACACGCATTCAGTACAATACATGACCGGGATTCCTACGAGAAACCGTACTGGGTTACTTGTGCTAAAGATGTGATTCCGGTCGCCGCGCCGTTGCCCACTACCGTAGTGGGTGGGAATGTTGAGGTGAGTCTGTGGCTCCGGGACATTTCGCCAATAGTCATTTCGCAACTACGACATTTTGCAACTCACGTCGATTTCGCAACCGCGTCGATTTCACAACCGCGACGATTCGCAACCAATCCATTTCGAAACTGGACGTTTCGCAACCAGTCGTCATCTTTGAAACAACACGTTTTCTTTTCAGATCACCACCTCATTCACATTCAATCACGACACTCTTGAAGGCACTGAGAGTAGAGGGATCACATCTTGGCGGGAAAGAAGTCTTGGTATCAAGAAAGACGCTCATTTCGTGGACACGTATTTGGGGAAAGTTGAAATCTATCCAAACCAAGCTGTTCAGATCATCAAGGTCTGTGAATGCGGCTAAATTACTTTTTTCTAAAAGTTAGTGAAATGGGATTCAAAACTCTTACTTTCAGCTCGTCGAGTCTCTCCACCAAGATTTCTTCTACAGCCGTAAAGATGAGCTAATTACGGTAGCTGTCACGGTCCGCCCACTCAAGACCTATTTTAGGAATAACAACACCTACCCGAGGCATGGATTGTTCACTGTTCATGAAGTGATCGATGTGAACTATGAGGAGGAGTAATAACTTAAACTTTTTCGATCTCTTGTATTTTCACTTGATCTTTTAACTTCATAATTTTGTTCCTGTTGGTTCTTTATTTATTTTTGTTTGTTTTTTTCATATCAGTTTTTGTGCCACTTTTGAATCCTTTGTCCCAGGACGTCATGTATTCCGATGAATGTGATTAAACACAATTAAACACAATTTGAGGGCAGAAGTTTTATGAAAACACTGACGAAAATTTTCGAAACTTTTATGCCGGTGAAAATACTTAAAAGATTGACATGGATGACTATGAATAAATATAACTTGAGAAACAATGAAAAAGCTGAGATCGATTATCAATATTCCTCAAAGTCCACATCAACCACAGTATTCACAAAAAACAATCCATGTTTTGGGTAGGTGTTGTTGTTCCGGAAATAGTCATAGAGTAGGCGGACCTCGACGGTTACCGTAATTGGGTCATCTTTACGGCTGTAGAAGAAGTCTTGGTGGAGAGACTCGACGAGCTGAAGGTAAGAGTTTTGGATAAGCACACCGACGCTTCGCAACCCTTGGTTTTGCAACCACGACATTTCGCAACCAGTCATTTCGCAACTTTGTAAAGTAGTCCGGTTTTCATTCATATAGGATACATGTGATGACGGCTATCATATGCCAATTCAGGTTGTCATCTACTTTTCAAAAAAAACAAAGATTTGAACGTGAACATAATATTATTCATGGGGATTTGGTGGTTGCAAAATGACGTGGTTTCGAAATGACGTGGTTGCGGTTACTTGTGGTTGCGAAATGGCGTGGTTGCGGTTACTCGTGGTTGCGAAATCGACGTTTGTTGCGAAATGTTTGGTTGCAAAACGTCGGGACGCCCTTAACACAGTTAGAGCCAAAACTCGCAAAACCAACCTTGATAATTTGCTTCGCTTCGTTTGGATAGATCTCCACTTTTCCCAAGAACTTGTCCACGAAATGGGCGTCTTCTCTTATACCCTTACTTCTCTGCTCCCAAGGTTTTTCACTCGAGCTCCAAAATTCTTCTAGGGCAGCATGGTTGAATTGGAAGGTGGTTGTAACCTGGAAATTGTTGGTGGTTTTTTCTTCTTATGACGTTTTGTCAATGCTGTTCTAGATTATCAGAAATAGTTGCGAAGTGGCTGGTTGCGAACCGTCCCAGTCGCAAAATGTCACAGTTGCGAAATGTCACAGTTTCGAAAGTGTAAATTGCGAAACATCGCGGAGCCCATAAGCCTCAGACTCACCTCAACGTTGCCATCAACAACGGTAGTTGGCAATGGAGCAGGAATAGGTACCACTTTCGTGGCACAAGTAGCCCAGTATGCTTTTTTGCAGGCTTCTGGATCATAAACACCACTGAATTCGTGTTGGTACCATTGTCCTTTCTGGAAAATATCTACGATCTTCTTTCTATCCGGATTTCCACTATCTTACCTCTAGGCTGTCTAAACAGCGTGTCACACCGTAGTTTGCGGAGATCATGTGATCACAGTAAAAGGTAGACCCGTGACGGTAACTTGCGTGAAGGAAGTTTGGTTGGTCTCTGGCGACACACAGAGCGGAACGAACGAAAGCGTGCTTGAGAAACTTAGCCTAAATTAAAGGTGGAATAAGGATTTCGATAAAAATTTTAATATTATGAAAAATGTGGCACTCCGTTTCGCAACCAGTAATTCCGCAACTGCGGCATTTCGCAACTATGTAATTTCGCAATCACAAAATCCACTAACTTGTTCACGTTCAAATCTATTTTTTTGGAAAGTACATAGATGATGACCTGGATTGGTTTATGATATCCGTAATCACATGTATCCTATATGAATTAAAACAAGTCCACGTTACGAAGTTGCGAAATGTCTTGGTTGCGAAATGACTAGTTGTAAAACGTCGAGGTGTCAAAAATATGTGCTGATTCGAAATATGACATTGAAAAAGGCTTGCTCCAAAACTTCGAAAAATCGCTTCAAACATGTCGTTTTTGTCTCAGCCGGCCGTGGCCGAACTTTCAAAATTTCTCTTTTATCGGCCCTCGGCCATCTTGTTTTTCGGTCATTTCAAATCAGATCGAGCAAGGAAAAACTTGAAAAAAACGGTCTGAAATGACAAGAAGATCGAGGCCCATAGAAGAGAAAACTCTAGATTTAGCCCACGGCCGCCTGAGACAACTTCTGACAAAAATGTTATTTTCATAGCGGATTTTCGGGGTTTTAGAGCAGTTTTTCAAGATTTTTCATTACGGTATTTGGAATCAGCCCACCTTTTTTTAGTTGTATACCTTTCTTCTATATCCGTCAATCATTTCTTCCCATGGTTGTTCGATGGTTTTCCAGGGCTGAAAATGGGAAATAAAAAAACAAATTACTTTAACATTTTTCTTTTTTTGGCACCCCGACGTTTCACAACTAGACATTTCGCAACCAGTCTTTTTGCAACTTTGTAAAGTAGTCCAGTTTTCATACATTTGATTACGGTTATCATAAACAAATTCAGGTTGTCATCTACTTTTCAAAAAATTAGATTTGATCATAAACAAATTATTCCAGATGTGGATTTGGTGGTTCCGAAATGACGTGGTTGCGGATTGTCGCGGTTGCGAAATGACCAGTAACGAAATGTCGTAGTTGCGAAATGACTGGTTGCGAAACGTCGGGATGCTAAATTTTTGACCAGCAATCTTCCTTTAACCCCGATTTTCATGGCTCTCAAAGTTCGTGGCTAGATGAAAGTTTGATTTTTGGAATCAGCAAATCTTCAGCTTTCAAAAACTAAAGATTTCACTTTCCAAATCTCCTTTTTGCTTGAATTACCCCCTGGTACACTTACCGCTATCCACTTCACCTCAGGCCCAAGAGGTGGATACACGACGTTATTGACTCCCACTATTTTGAATACGGTATCCCTTGTTGGAGCGTATTGAACGATGACCTGGAAAAGTCCTTGAATTAAAAAAAAACCACTTAAAATACTTACCGAGCCTTTCTGTCCTGCTTCATATCTCTTGGCGAACAACTTCTCTGGGTCACTCAAAAATCCCAGAAACGGAGCCCAAATTTTCCCGCCATACTTCTCCCACATCTCCTCGGAAATGTCATTCTTGCTTGGGGTAGTAGCCCAAGACTCGGCCATGAGGACGTTTTCTGGATTAATCGAGAACCTCACGTATTCTTCGTACTTCAGACCTGGAGGATTTATGTCGGCTCTCTGTGAAAAAATAGTATCTTATTGACTTTTCATGTGCGCAGCATTTTTCGCAACCAAGACATTTCGCAACTTTGTAAAGGTGGTCCAGTTTTCGTTCATATTGGCTACATGTGATTACGGATATCATAAACCAATCCAGGTTGTCATCTTTGTTCCAAAAAAAAGCAGATTTGAACGTGAACTTTTTATAATGCATGTGGATTTGGTGGTTGCGAAACGACCAGTTGCGAAATGTCGCAGTTGCAAAATGACTGGTTGCGAAATGACTGGTTGCGAAATGTCGGGGCACCCATGAGACCCATAATTTTATATTCTACTCACCGGCCCACCATGATACAAACGCCACCGTTCTCCAATACTGATTCTGTGATGTGAGAAGCGATTGGCCTGATATTTGATCTCCTGTCGGTGGACAGAGAACACCTGTGTTGTAAATTTTTGAAATTTGCGAGATGAGTTATGGACTACGAATGAGCTTACCTTGATGGTCTCGTCGTCCATCTCGCAGACAATGCCTTGGTCGGAACGCATTTTAAAATTACTTATTTATTGACCTGGTACCTAGAAATCTAATAATATGGCATTTAGAAATTTATATGAAATATGTTGTTGGATAACGCAACCAGGAAAAAAAAGGAAAACTGACCAACAACAAGTCTAGTAAGTAAGGCCCCTTCGTGCATCAAGCAGAAGGTGGGCCGTGAGCACTAATAATGGATTATGTGCTACATACGATTTTCCGAGAAAGGGGAGGAAAGCAAGAGTACTAATTAGTATTTATATGCCGTATCGCTTCGCAAGTAGGATTTCATGGTGGTAGTGTTTTCCGATGTTTTGCAACCACGCCATTTCGAAACTTTTTAAACTTGTTTTCTTCACTTACCATTAGTGATTGAGAGTTCTGTGAACCGTTTCCGGTTATCATAAAACTTTGAAAAGATCTGATTGTAACGTTTACAGAAGTTGTAGTTGCGAAATCGACATAGTTTCCATGTGTCGCGGTTTCGAAACGGCTGGTTACAAAACGTCGGACACCCCAAAAAAACATAACCAATGTAAAAAAAGAGGTGTAGGTTGAAAAGAAGTTTTGAACAGAGTGTTTATAGTTGCCCCTGAATTTGAACCCGATTCATTATACCTGTTTTGCTTTGTGTTTTGTGATAACGGTTGAAACGTTTTCTTATCACCCTTATTTAGTCTTTGTACACATAGTTCTTCATATAAATAGATGCGTCTTTTATAGCAAATAAAAGTGTTTTATCGTTTTTTTTTCACGGAGATAACGAGGCTACATTTTCATTCATTTGACTTTTTCAAAAGGAAACACTGACATCAGAAACCGATAAATAAGACACGGTGGTTACTTCGCTTCTCTCGATAGTTGCTTGATCTTGTGCTGGTTTGTAGATTATTTTAAACTCAGACGATACCTTATTCTTCGTTTCCAGATTCTGAATCCATGTAATTTAAAGGATTGATATTGAGGGACAGGTGTAATTATACAAGCAGGTGAACTACGGGTTTCTTTTATTTTTAACTTTACAGGAATTGAAAAACATCAAAAAGTTACACTGACATCAGAAACTGATAAGTAGGATACTGTAGTGGCTTCGTTTCTCTCAATTCTGGTCCGATCTGTTGCTGGTGTATAGACGATTCGGAATTCAGATGACTTTCTTTTCTCTTCTAGCTTCTGAATCCATTTAGTCACTCTTTGAGAATTGCAGATATATACAGACAGTATCCATAGATAGGGTAGATAATATGTGTTTACAATGTACTCATCGGCATAACTAGAAAGCTCTGTGAATATATTGAAGATCTCTCTTAGAATGGAAAACAGTTGAGTGAGCTGGAAAATTGGCTTTCTGAGGGGTATTAGGGCAATCGGCTTCGGGACATTTCGCTACTAGTCATTTCGAAACTACGACATTTCGCAACCAAGGCATTACAAAACTGGACGTTTCGCAACTACATAAACTAGTCCACTTTACGTTCATTAAGGTTGAATGTGATTGAGGGCATTGTGAACTATTCCAGGTTATAGTCTCCATTTGAAATATTGAGATTTTTACGTGAACTTTCTACTTCCTACAAAAATCCTGAATTTCGTGGTTTTGAAATGACGTGGTTGCGGATTGTCGTAGTTGCGAAATTGGCGTGAGTTGCGAAATGTCGTAGTTGCAAAATGTCCTAGTTGCGAAATGTCTCGGAGCCGAGCAAACAGACTTACCATTATGAACCAATTGTAAACTGCTGAGTTAGTGAAAATGAGCACAGATCTAGAATCTTTCAGTTTCGACAATCCCGCTACTATAAACACGGTGTTGATCATGGGTGCCGCTGTTTGTGCAATTTGAACATGTACAGTATTATTGGAAAACTGGAGAACTATTCGTCGTTGTACACAAATCGCAATTGAGCAAACAAATCCAATGAAAATGAGCATTCTCAGCTTCCATTTTTTGCAGCCAAAGATAATCTCCAGTAATTGAATAAAAGCTATCATTAGTACGACAGAACATTGAATAATGTGAGGCATTTCTATTCCTATAATAAAATAATTTGGAGTCGCACCTCTTCCGACGACACGATAAAAAACTCGAGAAACCGTGGCCGGAATCGCCAGATACATCAAAATATGAAAAATTAATAGCAGTTTGAACTGGGAATACTGATTCTTCACTATTTTTGAAATATAGAGGAGCAGCATTATCAATGGGAACCAAAAGTGGTAATAAGTTGAAAAAAAGTTGATGTGAAACTCTCTAAAGCCTGATGCTGCGCTGGAATCATTATTATTGTAGACGATCTCGTAAATACTGAAGCCCATAATGGGGGGGGAGTAGGACAAAACGCAACCAAATCAATATAAAGTAGAAGTTGTGGAGCGGTGCTGAAGGTATATGTTTTTCAAATTTATTGCACCTGCCTTCCGTGACTTGGCTGATCAGTCGGTAGCGAGTCGACGAGTTTCGACCGACTGAAACAGAACTCTTACTGGCGGCCGCTAGGAATACCAGTTCTAATAACAGTTGCTTCGATGATGTCTTGATTTTTCAGATTTCCTTTAAATTAAACCTTTCAAAGATCCATTCGTGATGAAGCTGCAACCAATTATATGAAACTTGGAGTAACGTCATTGGAAGAAAATACTATCCAAAAGAAGTATCCTTTCAGCCAATTACGATGACTTTTTGCCGAGGATTCGTTTTCCGCTTCATCGTTAGGCAGAAAAGAGACGGAGTGCACCAAGGGTCTGACTGTCGAGGAAAGCTAAGCAAAGTTCAAGAGTAGCAGTTCTGCAAACGAACGCCAATTCAAGCATTGTGACGTATGCGTTCCAACTAGATCAAGGATGTTCAGCCAGTCTAGAAAGGAACCTCTTAGTTCCCCAGTTAATCATAACATTGGAATGAATTCAGAAAAATTTTTATGCATCCAAAATAATGAAATAGTAGAAATTCTATCCGAAAATTAAACCGACGCTGTCGTTCAAAAAGCTACTCAACTTAGAGCCGAGCGTAGTGGTTGTAGTAGCCAAGCTAGAGGCAACAGCAGGCAATACATTCTCGACACCTTTCACGACATCTGAAATAAGTTGAGATTGTAGATTTACTGCTCAATTAAATGGTTGCGCTCACTTTTTGCTGCATTACCGAGGTTAGAGACAGCAGCAGACAATCCTTTCCCGAGATTTTCCCCGACATCTGAAATAAGTTGAGATTGTACATTTACTGCTCAATTAACTGGTGGAACTTACTCTTTGCTGCATCACCGAGGCCAGAGACAACAGGAGACAATTCTTTCCCAAAAAGTTTCAAGAGTTCTGAAAAGAGTTAGATTTACTGCTCAATTTTAATAACCGGTAACACTCACCTATTGCAGCGTTGGTCACAACCTGGACACTGCTGGCAATACCGTGTATGGAGGGAGCACCACTCTTGGCTAGAGAATCATAAATCTTTTCAATAGTTGAAGCCAGAGCGGCCGCCACCGGATTTATGCGATTACCAAGAGACTTGAGCACACTATTCAATAAGTTCTGAAGAAGTGATTCCAGACCGGCCACCAATTGCTTTATCTAGAATATAAACTTTTTTTTTCCCTAGAATAGGCAAATTTCTAGAATTCTGTAAACTCAGTCTTTAGAAACAGATCAACCCTAGAGAACCTCAAAAACTAGCACGAATAAAAACATACAATACAGCTTCCTTTGGAATTTGGGACACTTGGGGCGTGCAACGATCATATGTAACTCGACTCTCCGGTGTTTTTGGGCTCGTAAATTTTTTAAACAAGTTTTTAAAATAATCCATTGAAATTTTTTTGGGTCACAGATTCACAAGCGCCCCGGTTTCCAAGAAAGGTGTACATTTATGATTAAAAAAATATGCTAGATACTTACGTTCGATAAGGCATTAGTGTCATTATTGATGGGATCCGACGGTTGTCCACGACAAACTGCGACTGCGAGAAAAAGAATAAGCAGCAGAATGATCCTCATGATGAAGAGCCTTCAGTAACATCTAGTCAAGTGTTTTCCGTTTTATAACAAAAAAAGATCTCACGCTATTGATGGGGCGTTCAAGAAAACGAAAATTCCAGCAAGAATCATTGACTTTCTTTCATATGTCTGTTTTGTTGCATTGTTAAGAGCACAAAGGATTTTGAATTGTCATGTTTTTCAGTTTTGAAAAAGTGATAGGGTGACGAACAGGTTAAGACTAAAAGTTATATTCTTGACCGGGAAGTGAAGAATGTTTTGGAGTTTGGAAGGAATCGAAAGAAATGAGGGAATTCGAATATCACTGTAATTATTGAAGGGGCAGATGTGTTTCAAAAATAAACACTACTACGGTAGATGGTGCTGGTTATACAGTGCTCCACATAAAGTTCGTTCCACCCTGAATTTTCACGGTTTTTCACGTTTATTGCTTTCTAGGTCAATTTTCAGTTTGAGGTAGCATCATGAAAAATGTTCCTCTCCAAACAAGAAATAAGATGCTGTTTTTCATTTTTTGGTCACATGACCTAGTTTCCGAAAAATTTAAAAAATTCCACTTTTTTGGCTGTTTTGAGCTTTGGCGGATCCACATAAAGATCGTTCCACCCTCCAAAAATGACTGATTTAGGTCAGCAGGTCTGAACTTTTAGCCAGAACATGGTTAGAAAGAACAGGCATCCTCGAAAACCTAGAAAAATGAGTTGAAAAAATTATCAACTTTGACCTGCTGGCTGGCTGCCTCTCAGGTATCACTCAACATTGATTCAGGCCTGTCGGCTCCAAAAAATGAACGGATTTGTCCAGATTTCTATCAGAAACAGTTTTTTCAGTGGTTTCACATCGTTTCCATGCCATTTTGAAGCCAAAACTCTTTACATTCCCAAGAAGCGACTGTTTGTGATAGCTGGTGTCAAGGCTGTCACTTTTCGCGGCCAGCCGCCGGCCGGCCGGCCGCGGCCGGCCGCGGCTGGCCGCGGCTAGCCGCGGCTTTTCAGAAATGAAAATTTCTATTGAAAACGTCAAAATTTAAAAAATTCAATTTTTGAAAATTTTCAAATTTTCAACTGAAACGTGAAATTTCCAAAAGCCGCGGCCGGCCGCGGCTAGCCGCGGCTTTTGGCGGCCGGCCGCGGCCGGCCGCGGCTGGCCGTATGACAGCCTTGGCTGGTGTTGACTGCTCAGGTGGAAACAAGGGTATTTTAACCACTTCCACACATCGTATACTCGAAATTCTTAGGAACTCGGTAGAGCACAATCAGATCTATCTG
Source organism: Caenorhabditis sinica (assembly GCA_963932045.1). Taxonomy (NCBI): domain Eukaryota; kingdom Metazoa; phylum Nematoda; class Chromadorea; order Rhabditida; family Rhabditidae; genus Caenorhabditis; species Caenorhabditis sinica. The sequence continues at coordinate 1,098,970 of OZ009942.1, forward strand.
TTTGTGACCATTTCAGGGTCCTCAACACTTTTCTAGGCCTCCTAGACCTCAGGATACAACCCCAAAGGAATGAACTGTGTCATGGAAACTTACGTTTTCCTGATATCAGGTATCCAAACCACCCTTAATTTTGTTCAAAGTGACTTATTGAATTTAATTGACTTTACTTCATATTGCTAGTCAGATTCGGGTCAAAAGACCGATCCTAGCACATACGACACCTCAGAACATTTTTCCGTCTGATACCCGTGTAGCTTCAGAATTATCTTTGAGCTCTAGGAGGCCTAGAAAAGTGTTGAGGACCCTGAAATGGTCACAAACAGATAGATCTGATTGTGCTCTACCGAGTTCCTAAGAATTTCGAGTATACGATGTGTGGAAGTGGTTAAAATACCCTTGTTTCCACCTGAGCAGTCAACACCAGCTATCACAAACAGTCGCTTCTTGGGAATGTAAAGAGTTTTGGCTTCAAAATGGCATGGAAACGATGTGAAACCACTGAAAAAACTGTTTCTGATAGAAATCTGGACAAATCCGTTCATTTTTTGGAGCCGACAGGCCTGAATCAATGTTGAGTGATACCTGAGAGGCAGCCAGCCAGCAGGTCAAAGTTGATAATTTTTTCAACTCATTTTTCTAGGTTTTCGAGGATGCCTGTTCTTTCTAACCATGTTCTGGCTAAAAGTTCAGACCTGCTGACCTAAATCAGTCATTTTTGGAGGGTGGAACGATCTTTATGTGGATCCGCCAAAGCTCAAAACAGCCAAAAAAGTGGAATTTTTCCAATTTTTCGGAAACTAGGTCATGTGACCAAAAAATGAAAAACAGCATCTTATTTCTTGTTCGGAGAGGAACATTTTTCATGATGCTACTTCAAACTGAAAATTGACCTAGAAAGCAATAAACGTGAAAAACCGTGAAAATTCAGGGTGGAACGAACTTTATGTGGAGCACTGTAGAACATTACATGAGGATATGGTTGATGCGAAAAAATTTAAATTGAGTGCATTGTTTTCTGGATAACTTTGATGCATATAGTCACATCATCACAAAGACCTGGCGGAGATTTAGCATTACCAAAATTTTTGTGGGCTCCCCGTCGATTTGAAACCAGTCATTTTGCAACTCACGTTGATTGCGCAACTGCAACAACTGTACATTTCGCAACTGTGACAATCAGCAACCACGTCATCTCGCAACCAAAACATTATATATTCCACGTTGCTATAAAAACTTTTCAGACTTCGAAAATGACCTAAAAATGTTTGCAATGATCCTGATCACAGATAACCTAAATGAACGTAAAACGGACAAGTTGGTATAGTTGCAAAATGTCATCGGGTTATAATAGTTTATCTGTGATCGGAATTGGAGAAACGTAGCCACAGATTCACAATCTGAAAAAACTACAGTTGCGAAATGACATTCAAATCATAATTCTCAAAGCAGTGATGATTCATTGCAATTATTCAGAGTTATACAATGTTTGGCTCCGGGACATTTCGCAGCTAGATGTAAAACGGTTCACCACAAAATGCGGGGGCAAGCACATACTTGGCGGAAAGTCTTAGTTGCGAAATGACCGGTTGTGAAATGTCCCGGAGAGCAATTTCTTAAGCACAATTACTTTCAAATAAAATCAGAATGCAACACTGACATCAGAAACCGACAAATAGGATACTGTAGTTTCGTCATCTCTTTTGATTATTGCCTGATCTTGTGCTGGCATGTAAACAACTTGGAATTCCGATCGCTTATTCTTATCCTCTAGCTCTTTAATCCAGTTCTTAGTTCTTCGAAGGTTGCAGATATAGACTGACAGTATCCATAGATATGGTAGATAGTATACATTCACTATGTACTCATCTGAATAACTGGGAAGATCTGTGGATATCCCAAAGATTTCCCGAAGGATCGATTGGTATTGGACCAACTGAAAACATGGATGCTAGGAAAGTCGGCTCCACGACATTTTGCAACTAGACCGTTTACGAAATGTCATAGTTGTAAAATCGACGTGAGTTGCAAAACGTCGCAAAGCCGGAAAATCTTGAAAAGTATAAATTACCATTATGAATCCATTATATATTACTGCATTTATAAAAATTGAAATACTTTCTGTATCCTTCAACTTTGACCTCCTTAAAACTAGCAATATTGCATTACTGATAGGCATAAGTGATTCGAGGATTTGGATTTCTAAATGAACACTAGAAGTTTCTAGAATAATTCTTCCTGAAAATTTTATATGCGAAGAATCATGAATGAAGTAAAAATCTCACTTTCTAATACCATCCAGTGGAAAATCGTGAAAATAATGAACACTAACAGTCTTATTTTCCAGTGTTTCCACCCCGTTCCCATACATAATAATTGGATAAAAATCACAGTTAACACTAGAAAATTTAGGAAATAATGAGGGAATTCTAATATTACTGCAATTATAGAAGGGTTTTTGTTTCGAATATAAACAATGATACGGTAGATGGTGGCTGCTATAGAACAGTACATGAGGATATGGTAGATGCGAAACAATCTAAATTGACAGTTTTGTTTCCCGGCTAACAATGCATATAGTAACATCATCACAACAAAAAACCAGAAATGATAGAATGTTTTTGAAAGCTCGGCGAGAAAACTTTCATATCCTGAGATTGATTGGGACTCGTTGAATACAACCTGACGGAGATCGAGCATGACAAAAACTAGTCGAATTGGGTGAATTGAGGAGAATGAAATCAAGCACTAAGCGTTATATGTAAAAGTAAGAGCAGATGTTTTTCTGAGAAATTTTCGAGTTGGAAACACCTGCTATATCTACCGTTAAATCTGTATTAGAAGGGCATGCCCTTCTTTTTTTCCTACAACTCAGAATGGCAATCCAATTTTTTGGAATTCAACCATAACAAATGTTCGAGAAAAGGTATTCTGGATGTTTTAGTCGGGTCCTGGTTAATTTTTGACGGGAAATCGAATGAGACATTTTTCAGCCAATTCGAATCACAGAAAAATGCCCATTCTGGCCTTCGGGGCTCAAAATGCCAACTTTTCTGTTATAATAAGCTTCCTATGAAAAATATCTTGGAAGCTCACTGGAGCCAATGGCAAATCGATATTTTTTACTTATCAGAACAGGTGATTTTTGATAAAATTCAATTTGTGAAACACCTGTTCTCAAGTTCACTTTCTTGAAAGACGACTCAGTTTTCCTTTTACTTTACTTTCAAGGTGGAAAATTCACTCTTTTCATCATGGCCCAACTCAGTATTCGTCACATCTTTTACAACGAGACACAATCAATCAAAGGATTAAGATCTTTTCGTAACGAATTCTCGACAACGTTCTATCATTTCTGGTTTCCTTTGTTAATGCTGGCCTTGTACGTAATGAAGTTAGTCAAAAAACAGGGATCACATTTTCACTCTTTTCGTATCTATCATATTCTTATGTACATTTCTATATTCACCACCGTCTATAGTATTATTACTTTCATTCTAAATAAATTTGCTCCAATGATAGTTGCAGTAGTTATAGAAACGCCTCATGTTTCTCAGAATTGGCTAGTGTTGCTCATCATATTCATTCAATTATTGGGCATATCTATTGGCAGGAAAAACTGGAAGTTGAGATTTTTGATATTTAGTATTCTGATGCTTTCTCATTTACTTTTTTTGGGTAGTAAGTTTTGATAGTGTTTGTTTCTGCAACTGGACCTTTTTTTTCAGCAAGATTGGTTTTTAAAGTGACTGAAATTGAAGTCGAAATTCACATTCTGGAACTCGCAGTTCCCATCATCAACATGTTACTGTTGGTAGATCAAGTGTGTAGATCCAAATTTAATGATTCTGAGTCTATTTCAATTGCCATAAACGCATCTATACTCAATGGTATCATAATGGTGAGTGTTTGCGTGTCCAAACGTCACTTCAATTCAAATCTTTCAGATAACCCAATACCTATCGATCCTTCGTGAAGTCTTCCAACTATCCACAGATCTTCCCAGTTATTCCGACGAGTACATAGTGAATGTATACTATCTACCATATCTATGGATACTGTCAGCGTATATCTGCAACTTCCAAACGGTCAAATCTGGGATTCAAAACCTGGAAGAGAAGAGAAAGTCATCTGAATTTCGGATTGTCTATGTGCCCACACGAGATCAAGCTACTATAGAGAGACGTGAAGAAACTACAGTCTCATATTTGTCGATTTCGGATGTCAGTGTTGTTTTTGAAGGTCATTTTTTTATGAGGTCCAATATATTGTAATCACTTTGACACCAAGACAGCCATAGTTTCTTCTTGCTTGGATTTGTGATTAATACAAAACGATTCATGGTCTATCCCGACTTTTGACCTTTGCCAGATCACCATCTTTATCACATGTTTTCCCTATCTTGACTTGAATTCAAAACCTATTGTGTAGTCAACAAAAGGAAAGAAAGAAAGAGAAAGATTTCAGCTCTGTGAAGAAAAAATAGAGTTTGTGTGTGAATAACAGGGATGTTTCAAAATTTCAAACTTTGGGGTGTTCTGAATTTTTGGATCATTTTTGAAGTCTGAAAAATTTTGATAGTGAAAAAAAACGGTGAAACGTCGGGGAGCCACAGATTCACATTTTGGAAAAAAACTGCAGTTGCGAAATGACATTCAATTCATAATTCTGAAAACAGTGATGGTTTATTGAGATTATTCAGAGTTATGCAATATTTGGCCCGGGATATTTTGGAACTAAGATGGTTCACCACAAGATGAGCGATTAGGGGCAAACGCACACTTGGTCTTAGTTGCAAAATGACCGGTTGCGAAATGTCCCGAAGCCCAAAATCAAAAGCACAATTAATTTTTAAAAAAGAAAATCAGAATGCAACACTGACATCAGAAACCGACAAATAGGATACTGTAGTTTCTTCACGTCTCTCTATAGTAGCTTGATCTTGTGTGGGCACATATACAATCCGAAATTCAGATGACTTTCTCTTCTCTTCTAACTTTTGAATCCAAGATTTGACCGTTTGGAAGTTGCAGATATACGCTGACAGTATCCATAGATATGGTAGATAGTATACATTCACTATGTACTCATCTGAATAACTGGGAAGATCTGTGGATAGTTGGAAGACTTCCCGAAGGATCGATAGGTATTGGGTTATCTGAAAACGTGGACATGGCGTTTTGCAACCAGTCATTTCGCAATCAAGACATATGATAATCAAGACATTTGGCAACTGGTCATTTCGCAACTTTTTCAGATAGTCCAGATCACATTTATATAGGTTACATGTGATCTACTTTTTGTGGAGCCCCCTACACTTGCGTGTAGCCTGCCGGTTATTGGCTGTCTGACTTAGACGGGGTCTCTACTCTTGCGATCCTACCTAGCCCACCGCCGGTGGTTCAGTACTACGATGGACTAGGATAAGCGTGTGCTAGGTAACTAGTAATCAACAACTGAGTGAGAGTGAATGAGGCGAGAGCGAGGAGAGGCGACTACGGTCACACCCGGTTCCTGTGTGCAGGTCGTGGCGAGACCCGTCGAGGGGAAAGGATGACAATACCTTTAAAGGGGTGAGAGAGTGTGTGTGGGGGAGAGACGCAGACATACCTGCGGCTCTACACGAAGGGAATGAATGGCGGGCGAGGGAGATACATTATATTGGCGGGTATTTCACCCAAATAAAGGGGAAAGGAATGTATTTGGGGGAAATAAGGTATGAGAAGGAAGGGGAATGAGATAATTATGGGGAAATAGGAATATTGGGGCACGAAGGGGGACAATATTACTATAACAAAGAATTATCGATAGAATATTGTGACAGGAGGGTGTTCGGGGCCCACTCTTCTGTCAACACTTTTGAGGCAGTTTGATTTTAACATTAGCTTTTCACAGAAGTTAGATTTTGTGGTGACGAAATGACCGGTTGCGAAACGTCGTAGTTGCAAAATCAACGTGAGTTGCGAAACGTCGTAAAGCCGAAAAATCTTGAATAATATAAATTACCATTATGAAACCATTATATATAGCTGCATTTATAAAAATTGAAATACTTTCTGCATCCCTCAACTTTGACCTTGTTCTAACTAAAAATATTGCATTGATGATAGGCGTAAGTGATTCGAGGATTTGGAATTCCAATTGAATACTAGAAGTTTCAAGAACAAATCTTGCTGAAAAATTGTATATGTGAAATATCATAAATGAAAGTAAGTATCTCACTTTCTGATACGATCCAGTTAAAAATCATGAAAATAATGAACACTGCCAATCTTATTTTCCAGCGTTTCCACCCCGTTGCCATACATAACAATTGGATAAAAATCACAGTTAACACTAGAGAAGTTTGAAAACAATGAGGAATTTCTAATATCGCTGCAATTATAAAAGGGGCATTTATGTTTTGAATATAAACAATTATGCGGTAGAGGGTGGCTGCTACAGAAAAGTACATGAGGATATGGTAGATGTGAAAAAATCTAAATTGACAGCTCTGTTTCCCGGTTAACTTTAAGGCATATAGTAACATCGTCACAACAAGAAACCAGAAATGATAGAATGTTTTTGAAAATTCGTAGAGGAAATTTTCAAATCCAGAGAGTGATTGGGACTCGTTGAATGCGACATGCCGGAGATCGAGCATGACAAAGAAATTAGTCGAATTGTGTGAGTTGGGGAGAATAAAAGCAAGTACTAAGATGTGTATGTGAAAGTAAGAGCAGATGTTTTTCTGAAAAACTTTTGAGTTGGAAACACCTGTTAAATATATATATATATATATATATATATATATATATATATATATATATATATATATATATATATATATATATATATATATATATATATATATATATATATATATATATATATATATATATATATATATATATATATATATATATATATACGATCTCACTATGAAGATTCTCTAAGTTTCTCCAAAATTCTTAAAATTTTATTTTTGTTCAGTACTCAATCAGATATTGGAGGAAGGCAGGTGAAATACATTTGGAAAATATATGCCTTCAGCACCGCTCCACAACTCCTATTTTATATTCAATTGGTTGCTTTTCGACACACTCTCTCCTCATTATGGGTTTCAGTATCTATCAGATTGTCTATAATGAAACTGATTCCAGCGCAGCATCAGGCTTTAAAGAGTTTCACAATAAATTCTTTTCAACTTATTACCACTTCTGGTTCCCATTTATTATGCTGCTGCTCTATATTTTAAAAATAGTGAGAAAGCAGTGCTCACAGTTCAAACTGCTCTTATCTTTTCATATACTGATGTATCTGGCGACTCTGGCCACGGTTTCTCAAGTTTTTTCTTGTGTCGTCTTCAGAATTTCACCCACAAATTTTTTCATTAAAGCATTAAGAACACCTCACCTTATTCAATGTGATGTAGTACTAATGATAACTTTCATTCAATTACTCGAGATAATCACTGGCTGCAAAAAAATGGAAACTGAGACTGCTGATTTTCATTGGATTTGTTTTCTCACTTGCGATTTGTATACAAATACGAATAGTTCTGCAGTTTTCCGATAGTACCGTATATGTTCAAATTGTACAAACTGCGACACCCATAATCAACACCGTGTTTATAGTAGTGGGCTTGTCGAAACTGAAAGATTCTAGATCTGTGCTCATTTTCACTAACTCAGCAGTGTACAATTGGTTCATAATGGTAAGTCTGTTTGCTCGGCTTCGAGACATTTCGCAACCAGTCGTTTCGCAACTACGACATTTCGCAACCAATAGTTTCGCAACTACGACGTTTCGCAACTCACGTCATTTCGAAACCACGAAATCCAGGACTTTTGTAGAAAGTTCACGTAAAAATCACAACTTTTCAAATGTAGTCCACAACCTGGAATAGTTCACAATGCCCTCAACCCCATACAACCTTAATGAACGTAAAGGAGACTTGACTAGTTTATAACATTGCGAAACGTCTGGGTTGCGAATTATTGCAGTTGCAAAATGTCTTGGTTGCGAAATGACTAGTGTCGAAATCACCGGAGCCCCGTTTGCCCTTATACCCCCTCTGAAAGCCAATTTTCCAGCTTACTCAACTGTTTTCCATTCTAAGAGAGATCAGAGCTTTCTATTTATTTTTCCTATCTATGGATACTGTCTGTATATATCTGCAATTCTCAAAGAGTGATTACATGGATTCAGAAGCTAGAAGAGAAGAAAAATTCACCTGGATTCCGAATCGTTTATACACCAGCAACAGATCGGGCAAGAATTGAGAGAAACGAAGCCACTACAGTATCCTATTTATCAGCTTCTGATGTCAATGTAACTTTTTGATATTTTTCATAAAGTAAGTAAGTTAAAAATAAATGAAACCTATTCTTCACCTGCTTGTATAATTACACCTGTCCCCCAATTTTTCCAATATTTTTCTTCCATTTTTCATAAAATCATCTGCTCTTACTTTCTCAAATACAGCTCAGTACTTGCTTTCATTCTCCTCAACTCACACAATTCGATTAATTTCTCTGTCATGCTCTATCTCCGCCATGTCCTATTCAACGAGTCCCAATCAATCTCAGGGTTTGAAAGTTTCCACGACCAATTTTCAAAAACATTCTATCATTTCTGGTTTTTTGTTGTCATGATTTTACTATATGCATTAAGGTTAGCCGGGAAGCAGAACTGTCAATTTAAATTTTTTCGCAGCTTCCATATCCCTATGTATTTTTCTATAGCAGCCACCATCTACCGTATCGTTGTTTATATTCGAAAAAAATTTGTACCTTCCATAATTGGAGTGATATTAGAAGTTCCTCATTATTTTCAAACTTTTCTAGTGTTGACTGTGATTTTTATTCAATTATTATGTATGACAACGGGATGGAAACGCTGGAAAATAAGATTATTGGTTTTCATTATTTTTGCGATTTCTCATATAGCCCTGACAGAAAGTGAGATACTTACTTCCATTTATGATTTTTCGCATAGATCATTTTTCAGCGAAATTCGTTCTCAAAACTTCTAGTGTTCAAGTGGAAATTCAAATCCCCGAATTACTTATGCCTATTATCAATGCAATATTGCTACTTTTAAGGAGGTCAAAGTTGAGGGATACAGAAAGTATTTCAATTTTTATAAATGCAGTTATATATAATGGTTTCATAATGGTAAGTTATATTTTTCAAGATTTCTCGGCTTTGCGACGTTTCGCAACTCACGTTGATTTTGCAACTACGACGTTTCGCAACCGGTCATTTCGTCACCACAAAATCTAACTTTTCTGTGAAAAGCTAATGTTAAAATCAAATTGCCTCAAAAGTAGATCACATGTAATCTATATAAATGTGATCTGGACTATCTGAAAAAGTTGCGAAATGACCAGTTGTCAAATGTCTTGATTGCCTCTAATGTAGACGATGACCAGGTTTGATCTATCACAACACCAGGACTATCCGAGAAAGTAGCGAAATGACTGGTTGCAAAACGTCGTGTATCCGACCCTCCTAGCATCCACGTTTTCAGATAACCCAATACATATCAATCCTTCGGGGAGACTTTAAGATACCCACAGATCTTCCCAGCTATTCAGATGAGTACATAGTGAATGTATACTATCTACCATATCTATGGATACTGTCGGCCTATATCTGCAACTTTCTAACAGTCAAATCTTGGATTCAAAATCTGGAAGAGAAGAGTAAGTCATCTGAATTTTGGATTGTCTATGTGCCCTCACGAGATCGAGCTACTATAGAGAGACCTGAAGAAACTACAATCTCATATTTGTCGATTTCGGATGTCAGTGTTGTTTTTTGAAAGTCATATTTTCCTTGATGTCTAATAAATTATAATCACTTTGAAACCAAGACAGGCATACTTTCTTTCAAGTTTGGATTTGTGATTAATAAAAAGCCATCCCTGGTATGTCCTAACTTTTGGTCTTTGCCACATCACCATCTTTGTCACATGTTTCCCTTATCTAAACTTGAATTCAAAACCTATTGTGTACTCAACAAAGGGAAGAAAAATTCAAAAATTTTGGTTTTTGTTGAAAAAAGGCAGATTGGCTTTTTCTGAAGATGAGGTCATTGACCAAAAAGAATGTTTTGAAAATCTGATATCTAAATTTTCGAGGGGTCTCTTATGCTAGAATTTTTCGATTTCTAGGTCTATATGAAGGATTCTGGAATTCCCATTTTTCACAGATGGGAGGTAGTTAAAAAAAACAAAGAGGAGGATTCAAATTTCATGATGTTTTATTCAAACTGAAAAAATTATTCATATTGGCACAGATTATACACAAAATCACAGATTACAGTATCACAAATGTATCAAAAATTGGCTCTGCGCCATTTCGCAACCAGTCATTTTGCAACCAAGACATTTCGCAACTTTACAAAATACTCCAGTGTTTCTGCATATCATTGTCATCTAGTTTTGGAAACTGTAATCTACTTTTAGAAAAATATGATGCTATAATATTACTATAAATGTGGATTTCGTGGTTGCGAAATGTCGTGGTTGCGAAACGTCACAGTTTCAAAATTTCTGGTTGCGAAATGTCGCGGAGCTCAAAATGTCGGAACTCTTCTTGCTATGTGTCCTGGAAGACTCTCCGGGGACCAGAAGGCAACGAAAATGACCGCTGCAATACCCAAAAAGAACAAGAAGACAGCGAAAAGCATCCAGAATCGAGCACAATCTCTCCCCAAATGAGATTCTGTTGATATGAAGTTCACTAGGATTGGAGGAGTTACGAGCTCTGGAGTTTCACTGAGACGTCCTAATTCGAAAAGTGGATTTCGGCAGCCAGATTCTGGAGGGGTGACGATTGGTGGAGCACTGTACACTTGGATCGGGCGGAGCTCGATCTGAAATTATGGTATTCAGGATTTTGGACGATTCTGAAGGATTTCGCAAAATCTAGTTGTACGAATCTCAAAAATCCTCATTTTTTCTAAGCAATCAAATTAACAATAAAACAGTGTTTAGGGGTTATGAATCATGACGTCTTCTGAATTCAGAATCTTAACATTTTCAAAACCCTTATCGATATTGGTACCAGATTTTGAAGGTTTCTAAGAATCTGAAATTTTGAAATTCCACAAAAACATAGACTTACCTCTTGATCCTCCTCAGATCTGTTTCTATTGAAAAACCTGCTCATCGTTAGTTTTCTTTCGTTTGGAATTCTGAAGGCTTTTGGTCTGAAAAATATGAATTTCTAAAATTTTTTGAGCGTAAATAGCCAAGAAGAACATATACCAAAACATATAATTAATCTCTCGAGACTGGGAGAAAGGAAAAGTAAAAATAATGCCAGACTGAGCAATTCTTACCATGAGTAATAAAAGTGTCTAGGTGGAAAAAATTGTACAAAAAAATGGTGACATGCAATAGTACTAGTAATAAATTTAGTGTATATTTTTTTGCCAAATTCGCCAAAAAAAATAATTTCAAAAAAACTAGCAGTCTGGCCTATTTTACAAAATCAGAAATCTAATAAAAAATCAAAATTCCAAAAAAAAATTTTTTCAATTTTTAGAAATTTTGAATCCAAAAGAGCACCCCTTTACTCATATTCATTTTGCAATTTGCACCTATATATAGAGCATAAAGAAGAAAACGGAAATGAGAAAATTTGACTACTCTTTCCTTTTCTTCTTCACTAATCTCCCCAGTTAGGCTCCGCCCACTTTACACCTGCCTTTTGGGATTTTGAGAGAGAGTGCAAATTTGGAGAAAGGGCAATTTTAATGAGGGTCGACTCTTGGGGGGACGCATTTGCACAAATATGGAGAATAAGGGATTTCGAGGATTTTAAGGGGTTTTGAGATTTCGACTTCTTTCGTTTTGAGAGTTTCAGAATTTCTCAGAATAATAGAAGAATCCAATTTCCAGAATCCCTTAAAATTGCAAATCCCTCGAAACCTCAGAATCCTGCAGACTCTCAGAAGTTCAAACACTACCTCTTGTTCAAAATCTTCTTGTTTTCGCCGGTGCACCCCCCCCCCCTTGAATATGTACATATCAGCTACTAACGTCACTAACAATAATTCGAGGTCCCCCTTGGGGACCCCAAGGTATGATCAGGCCCACATCATCTCTTTCCTTTTTTTTTGGAATCTAAAACTATCTATGACGATATGAGTGGAAATCAACCAAGATACGGTGGCCAGATTATCAAAAACAACGAGAATTTTGAAAATTTCATCTTTATCAACAAAAAATTTAGTTACAGAAAAACCTTAGGAAACATAGCAGACTCATAGAAATTTCAGAAAAATGATGAGAAATGTTACTTCCAAAAAATACTCATCAAAATAAGAACAGCCCAAAAGACGAATCCTGCAATTATGAGGATGATGTAAACACTGCCGCACTTTTCCCATGTTGTGCTTCTTGGTTCAACATTGTTTGCAGCTGGATCGGTGAGAGTGTTGATTTTGATTTTATTGGAGCTTCGGGGGGCGAATGGGGGCTGGTGGATTTGGATGGCTGTGAATGCAGCAGGCCGAGCTGGAGTTGGATTGGTTCGGGCAAGCTGGAAAGTTCAAAAAAATTAAAAAATTGTGCAAAAAACCAGGCGTTTTGACTGGTCCTGGGAGCAGAGATATGGCGCTTCCAGATTAAGGTCACCAAAAAACTTTGAAGCTTTATATTTCAAGTACCATTGGAGATACTAAAAAGTTGACAACAGCAAAATTGCTCAGATTAAAATTGTACACTTTTAAAATTGTACACTTCGTCTCCTCTCCCCCTCGTCTCGTTGCGCAGGTAGAGTGCGCGGCAAACTTTGACCGCTTGTATCTGAAGACTGGGCTGAGCTATAAAAAAGTTTACAACAACAAAAATGTGTAAAATCTTACACTGAGCCTTTTGCTATTGACAACTTTTCAGTAGCTTCAACGGTTTTTGAGATATATTGGTTCAAACAAGTATAGCGTCTTAAAACTTGCAGACTTTAAATAGATATATCTCAAAAAACGTCAGAGTTAGTAAAAAGTTGTCAATTGCAATATTGCTCAGCACAAAATTTTACACATTTTTGTAGTAAACAACTTTTTGAAAACGCTACTCATTCTTAAGATACAAACGATCAAATCTGAGTGTCTACGCGAGATGTGCTGCGGCTATTCCTTTCAGAGTGAGCGTCTCTCGCGTCTCTCTTTGACCGCCCGAATCTCACAAACCTTTATAGCTAACAAATTGCTCTAAACAAAAAAAATGTGTAGAATCTTAAGCTGAGCAATATTGCAGTTGACAATTTTTTTGTAGCTTTTATGGTTTTGAAGATATCTCGTTATGAGATTTGTAAGTGGTTTTAGGTTCTTAAAGCACGATATCCCGAGAGCTGCACTAACTAGCAAGTCGCTTACAGTCAAAAACTCAAAGAAAATTTTATGTTGAGCAATATTTTTGCAAATATATAGTGTATGGCTCCTGGGGGAAATTCAAGCTCTCACCCCTTCTCTGTATTGACGATACATCTCGACGTTGCTTTGAGGACAATGTATGCAAAATAAGATGAGCAATAAGTCAATTCTTGAATCAATTGACTTCAAGAAGACTACAGAAATCTTGCTGAGCAATGAGGACAAAGCAATAGAGAAGTGAATGAGAGTAAGAGTGTGGCTCCCCTGCTCCTCCTCCTCTTTTTTTCAAATGGAAAGACGTGCAGAAAAGAAGATCAAGTGACCATCTGATGGCTCATTAGAAACCTCCGGGGAGTTTTTGGAAAAGGAAATTTCGGGAAAGGTTGTTTTCGAGGTTTTGGGCTTTGATCGTGATCTACTGGTCTATAGGATTTGGAAGAAAATGAGTCATGGTTTTTGGGCTCCAGAAAATTACACAACTAGTCATTTTGCAACTACGCCATTTCGCAACCGCGACGAAACACAACTAAGTTACGAAAATAAGGTTGTTAGAAAAAAGTAAGATTAAGTTATAAAGTTGTGAGACAACTGGTTGCGAAACGTCCAGTTTCGAAGCGTCTTGATTGAGAATTGTCGCGGATACAAAATCGACGTGAATTCCGTAATGTCCCAGTTGTGAAATGACTGGTTTCGAAATGTCCCGGAGCCAATTTTGGAGCTAAAACAGATCTACTAAACCAACCCGTAAAAATTTGTGTAGATTCCGAAAATGAGACTTGATGAAGTCAAAGAAACAAGGACTATCCTGAACAAAAAAAAAACAAAAAAAGTTAGACACCAATACTTTATTAACGGGGAAAAAGCATAAGTTTGACTGCGATAAAAACCCGAAAACAAAGAGAAATTAGTTGACAAAGGCGTTGAAGTGCTTGTTGTTCTCCTCGAAGGTGAGCTCGATTTCACTTCCATCGGATGGACGGGTGAAGACGATGCTTTGCTTTCCGGCGACAGTGGTGTCGATTCTGAAAGAAATATGGAGTTAGAAAAAGGCCTAAAGGGCTTCTTCTATAAGACTGTAACTCCCGATACCCCCCCCCCCCACTTCCCAAAGCTCCAGAAGGCAGAATACTTACAAAGTCGGATCCGCCAGGTCCTTGATGATGTTCTCGAAATTCAACACATCTGCATCTTCCTTCATATGAAGGGAGAGATACATGAACTCATTGTAACTCCCATTCTTCCAGGCAGCCAGGAACTTGTGGATGTCTTCATTCTTCAAAGTACAGTGATAGAGGATGATGGCCCCCACATTCATCGACATGAGGTGATTCACATTGAACCAGTGGGCGAATTGAATATGGAACTTGTTCATGCTCACTATCTTCTCGGTATTCCACTTCGATGGTGTGAAATCCTCGGGGACCTCCAGGAGAGAAGTGAAGTTGATTTTCACCTTGTTCAAGAAATCGTTGGAGAAGATTCGCTCGGCGAGGGCGGAAGCTTGATCTTTGGGAGCTCCAACTAGGTTGAAGCACTCCATGACCACCTTACACTCATCGGCCCAGTCAAGAATCTCTTGAGCAGGGTCAGTGTCACCGATGAAGATCTGATCCAAAGTGCCGACACCCAGAGTCTTGATGAAGTTCTGAGCAAGCATCTTGGTTCCCCTTTGCTTCTCTCCGGTTGGCCAGAACGTGTTGAACGCTTTTGTCTCAGCCTCGGTGACCACAACCTCTTCTCCATCGAATTTCCGAGTCTTCCCAACCTCAACGTCATCCTTCATCTCCTGGGCGTAGTACTTCTGGACACCACGAATCTCCACCCAGTTCCGTTGGAAGTCAACACCGACCTTGAAGGTCTTGTTGGCTTTCTCGTAGAGTTGGAGTGTTTTCTGGGTTTCTGTGGAGCATTGCATGAGCTCGAACAGATCGGCAGAGTGGATTCCGGCGAGAATCTGACGGAGAGCGACGGCTGGCACGTGGAGGAGATCGAAGACGTCGGTCATTGTTGAGCGCGGTTTGAAGATACGGTGTACGGTACTGAAAATTGAAAATTGTTGGGGGAAGCCAGGAAAGGGGTAAGAGCGATTATTTGGGAAGATAGAGGGTTCGGGAAATGAAGTCTGGGTGCTATTTTGGACAAAGACTAAGAAAAGTACTGGTGCTGGGTACTAGGGTACTGGTACTAGAATTGGGATATGGTAGAGGGAAAGAGAGAGAGGGGGGGGGGGTGTAGATCGATAGTGGGGGTGGGGGCAAGAAGACAGTGAGGGATGGCATGGCTATGAGTAATGGGGAAATCGTTAGGAATAACCCTATACCTAAGTTTAGCAATAAGCCCAGCCTAAGCCTAAGACTTCGAGGGCCCCTAAGCCTAAGACTATCCATAGGCCTACGCCTAAGACAAAGAATAGGTCTAAGTCGGAGTTTAGCCTGACACAGACCGACTAACTAAGGACAAAAGGAGCTTGGGGTAGGGGCACTATTATTTAGGGACATCATTACTAGTTTTAGAAAAACTAGGGTCAAAAACTGGAGAAAGGAATATAGGGGAAACTACCGGACGACCTAGGGGGTTCATTATGGGCTTATGGAGAAAATCTAATAGTTTAGGGGACAAGGAGAATGGAAGAAAAAACAATAGAGGACTTCTGAATGACTCTCGACTGATTCTGAGGTCCTTACTAGCCAGTTTGCAGGAAGATGGACCAAATAGGCTCCGCCCCTAGGTTGCGCACCCCCACGGTTTCTATTGTACTGCTGTGTGTTCCCACGGCTCATCGATTTTTAGGAAACATGGGAGGTACTGTAGGTAATGAGGGGGGTGAGTGGCAGTTATAGACAATAGACACAGCTGTAATTCTCTGAAGGACGATGGAATTAGGGGGAGACTGGGAAATAGTGATTGTGAAGAGAAGGAGTACTGTAACTAGGGAAATTAGGGACTGGAGCAAGGAAAATTTTGAGATTCGGCAGGCTATTAACTATCAAAAAGTGACCAGAGGAACGGATTAGAAACATGAAAGCTACAAGAAATACAGTAACTCGAATTCAAGCTAATGTTCTTGTCTGACTGCTATCCGTCCTATCCGCTGTTTGTTCGCCGTCCAAAAGTTTCCATTGTAAATAAAAAAACCAAAAAGTTTACCAAAAGTCACGTTTGGGTTTCTGTCTCATATTTTCTTTGAATCCACGAATCGAGTTATTTCTATAATTTGTATCGATTTTTCGTCAATTTTCCAATTTTCTCCTCTAAAAATGTCGACTACAAAACGTGCACGGACCAACAGTGACAGTGATATGGATACGGTATTTTTCAAGATTTTTTTTTGGTTTTTATAATCTAAATTTCCAGAGAACGTTCATGGAAGTGATGTGTTCTAAAATGGATCGACTTCAGAAGACTGTCGATGGACTTCAGAAGACTGTCGAGGACACCAACAAGAATCAAAAGAAACTTCAGAATCAGTTGGATTTGATTCTTGCGAAATTGGAAACAAAAAGAGATGAGGAGACTCCAGAAGATTCTTCCAACGATTCCGATGTTCAGGAGTGGGAAAGAAAACTTACGAAAGAAACTTACGAACAGGAATTGGAGGAAAGGAGAAAAGAGGAAGAAATGGAGGAGAGGCTCTATGAAGAAGATGAGAAGGAGCTTGATGAGTTGGAGAAGCAGTTGGAAGAAAAGCAAAAGAAGAAACGAGAGGCTCGGGAGAAGAAAAGGATGACAAAGACAAAGAAGAAGGAAGATGACGATGATGAGAAGAAGAAGGAGGATAACAAGGAGAAGAAGAAGCAAGCGAGTAATAAGGATGATAAGAAAGATGACAAGAAGGAGAAGAAGGAGGCCCCCAAAACTTCCATCATGTCCACAACAACTGCTCCAGCTGAGCCAGCAGGTAAGGGAAAACTAGAATAATAATTTGCACTATCTGAAATTTCAGCTCGTCCTCATCACCCAGCAGCACAGCCAAACAAGAAGTTGTTCCTTGATTCCTCGGATGCTTAGTTCTCTAATTTTTCTTCATCTTTTTCCTCGTCTTAAATTCAATAAATAGTGCTCGCTTTTGCCTTCTTTTTATACTAACAATCAGAGTTGTCAGGAAATGAAAATTTCAAACTCGGAAGTTGGAAGTTGGAAGAAGAAAGCGGCTTTTTGACACGGATTTCAAATTTTTTGCAAGGTAGAATCGACCATGAGAATTCAGAATCTGCAATAAAAATTGGCAAAATTTCCCCTTGATTCGAGTTATGATCTCCAAAAATTTTCCAATTTTTTCCGATGGTTAGGATTATTCGCGTGAAACTTTTTCTTCTAAAAATCTATACTTACTTTGTTCCAGTAGATTTCATCGGCAGGTTGGCTCAGTGGTTGTGGTTCAGGATAGGTAGGCAAAGGTTGTGGATTCGATTCCGGCCTTCGCCTAATTTTTTTTGCAAATTTTTTCATGACTCTACAGGCATTTTAATTTTTTATTTGGATTTCATATTTGGAGCCCTTTTTAAAAAAAGGGCTCCAAATATAAATTTTTAAAGTTTTGCGTATCACATGCTGATGAAAAAACATTTTCAAGATGTTTGCAATCATAAAAAGTTTATGTAAATTTTTGAAGATTTTCAAAGTTTTGCCCATCAAGTGGTTGTCCTACTGTATGTTCTCACGGCCCATCGATTTTCAGGGATACTTGAGGGTACTGTAGGTAGAGTTGAGATGAGTGACAGTCAGAGACAATAGAGGTGACTGTAATTCCCTGACATGGATTCTGGCGTAGACAATCGAAACAGCTGTAATTCTCTGAAGGGCAATGGAATGAGGGGGATTACCAAGGAGACTAGGGAATAGTGGTTGTTAAGAGGAAAAGTACTGTAACTGGGAAAATTAGGGACTGAAGCAAGGAAAATTTTGAGATCTGCCAGGCTATACATTATCAAAAAGTGATCAGAGGAACGGATTAGAAAAGTGAAAGCTAGAAGATACAACAGATACAGTAACCCGAATTTAAGCTGAAATTCTTGTCTGTTCGTTATCCATCCACCGCCCGTCTGCTGTTTGTTCGCCGTACAAAAGTTTCCATTGTAAATTAGAAGAAAAAATAAGCGTGAAGAAACAGGGATGGTACCAAAAAGTTTACCAAAAGTCACGTTTGGGTTTCTGTCTGCAATTTTTTTGAATCCACAAATTTGTTTATTTTCTGAATTTTTACCGATCTTCGTCAAATTTTGATTTTGTCATCTGAAAATGTCAAACCGAAAACGTGCACGAATCGAGAGTGAAAGTGACTTAAATGAGGTAATTTTCTATAAACATTTGTTGAGTTTCAATATCTAAATTTTCAGAAGACGTTCAGGGAGGTCATGACTTCGAAAGTTGATCGTCTACAGAAGAGCGTCGACATAATTCTTGCGAGACTGGAGATGGATGACGAGAGAGAAAAAGCAAAAGGATCAAAAAAGAAGGAAGAATGGGCTGCTAATGTGAGGAAACTTCAAGAGTGTCTTGATGACTCCAACAAGAAACAAGACGAAATGCAGAAGCAGTTGGTTCAGATTCTTGGCAAATTGGAGACAAGTGGCGAGAAAGGGAAACCAGAAGGAGTACAAAAGACGATGACAAATGTGAGTTTTGATGCAAACACGCTCTGATGATAATCTTCACAAGGGATTCTTGATCAGTCAGAAAAAAATAGCATTGCAAGTGCGCTCTAGTGCAAGCTGAAAAGTTAGCCGTGGAGCGCGTTTTTAACTGAAGGTTTTTCAGACTTCAAACGATGAGATGCAGCTAGCTGAAAGGCTGTTCGTTTTGAAGCACATCTTTGAGAATGTATCCAAAATGAAAGAAGGAAAGCGATATTACAGCCAAGAGGAAGATCATTTTGGTGTCCCCTGGTACTTTCAACCGTTTTTTTCCATTCAACACTTCCATTTTTTCAGGAGCATGTACATCTTCAAAAAAGAGCGACATCTCGCTTTCTTCCTCAAATGTCATAAAGATCTGAACACTGGTCCATGGGCGGTCGAAGCCGAATACCTACAAATATTGGAAGGAAACGTTGATGATAACGAGAAATTGAATGAAGGTTGGCAAGTTTTTGGAAACGAAGATGAGAATAATCGATGGGGTGCTTATGGAAATTCGCACTTCATTCGATTGGATGAGTTGAACAGAGATTATCTCACGGATGATAAACTGTCGGCTAAAATCCTCGTACAAGTTAAAACGATGAGAGGAGTATACAAAGAAAATCTGAGACGTTTTGACGAGTCAATGGAAGACGTTTCGAATATGGTGTTGATCGTTGGGAATCGAAAGTTCTACATCTGCAAACAGGTGAGTTGCATATGCGCTTCAATCAAAAACTCAAATTATTATCATTCCAGTTCCTCGCCATCCACTCACCATTCTTCAAGACACTATTCTTTGGACAATTCCACGAATCCTCGCAATCCGAAATCAAACTCTCTGGAATCGCTCGAGAAGATTTCCAGAACTATCTGGAAGTTCTCTATGGGGATCCGTCCATTGATGACATCACTGTAGAGGGAATTCTCCTCATCGCAGACATGTATGATACTTCGATTGTCACTGGGAAATGCGAGGCCTTTTTGATGTACGAATCCAAGAAAACGAGCAAAAAGAAGTTCCAGTTGGCAATTTGGTACAACATGGACAAGTTGAAGGTAAACATTCAAAGATTCTCAATAGAGCACAATTGCATTTTCTCTTTAGGAAAAGTGCCTTACCGACATCACGACGATGGCTGATTTCAAAGCGATGATCTCTGGAACAATCCACTACTTGGACCACTCGACAACGACGGAACTTTTGGAAAAGTCGATTTCACTACAGTAACTTTCTCTCTATCAAACTATCACTGATTCGTATTCTTTCTTTTCTTTTTTCTGTGTCGTAGCCTAAATAAAGTACTTTTAGATTTAACCTCTTGAATCCTATTGTCTTCTTCAGAACTCATGAAAACAGCAAGATCCATAAAATCCATAGACCAAACTGGCGACTCGGATGAGGGCTTCGGAGCGGGCTAGACTCATGTTTTACAAAAAATATAGACTTCCAGAATCATAGGAACTTCGATAGTTCGGCACCCCGACGTTTCGCAACTAGTCATTTCGCAACTGCGCCATTCTACAACTCCCGTCGATTTTGGAACCATGACATTTCGCAACTGTGTTTTTTTTTTCAAAAAAATAGATTTGAATGCGAACTTATTATTTTTCATTTTGATTTGATTGTTGCAAAATGATGTTGTTCCGAAATTTCGCAATTGCGAATTGACCAGTTACGAAATGTCTTGGTTGCGAAATCGACGTGAATTGCGAAACGTCGCAGTTGCGAAATGTCGCAGTTGCGAAACGTCGGGGTGTCGATAGATCTGGGTATTAGAATCTTAAGAAAAGGCCTCAGAATTCAAACTTCTTAAGAATCCAAAAACTTTCTGAATCCATCAGAATCGAGAATCAGAAGATTCTCTGCCCGACAGTTGACCTAAATTTGAAACAACAAAACGTGAGACAAGGGCCGAGGCAAAAAACATTTACAAGAGGCCACGTTTGGGTTTTTTTTTTGGGCTACTTTTTGAATATACAAATTCAATTATTTTCTGAACTTTTTGCTAATTTTTCTTGAAGTTTCTACATTTTTCTTTTGGTAGAATGTCGGCCCCCAAACGAGCACGAATCGACAGTGGAAGTGACACGAATACGGTATTTTTAGAGCTTGTTTTGAACTAATATTTCTTGATTTTTAGGATCCAGTGCTGCCAGAAGGGAAGTCTTTTGTGCTCAAGCACACTTTTGAAGAATTGGACAAACTGGATGAGTGGACCGATTATGAGAGTGTAGAAGTTGAGCATTTTGGCATGAGATGGTAAGTCGATTCATTCTGACATTTTGGATTCTAAGATTTTGTTACATTTTCAGGAACTTGCTCATCGAACAGGATGCTCCTGATGAGCCCATCAAATTCCACATTCAAACGTTCGGAATAGCGAGCAAAAGACCAATTGAAGTGGAGATGGAATGCAGAATCGGTATAAGAACTCCTAGTGGAATTTGGAATTCCACAGTGTGCATTAAATGGGAAAGTGAGAAGAGAAATGAACATGGATACGATCACGACAGTGGGCTTCTGAAGACGTGGAAATGGGAGGATCTAGAAAAGGAGTATCTAATCGACGGAAAGCTAGAAGTGGAAGTCTATGTGAACATCAAGAAGACAAAAGGAATTTACTCGAAAAACCTCATGAGCTTCGACAAATCCATCTCGGATGTCTCCGATGCGATTCTGAAGGTCCGTGAGCAAAGATTCTTCATTATCAAGGGAGTTCTGGCTTATCACTCGAACTACTTCAAAACTCTCTTCTTTGGTAGTTTCAACGAGGCATCACAAAAAGAGATCCAACTTCACGGAGTCAATTCTGAAGACTTTCAAAAGTTTCTGGAGGTGGTTTATGGATATGAATCGATAGCTGGTGAGTCTTTGTTAGACAAATTTGCGAGACGTTTCGCAACCATGTCATTTCGCAACTGACATCGATTCCGCAACCACAGCAATTACCAACCAAGACATTTCGAAACTGGACGTTTCACAACCCGCCATTTCGAAACCATGAAATTCAGATGTTTAGTGAAATTTTCATATCGATGATAACAAGAAATCGTTTGACTCGCCGATATTTCACAACCGCGACGTTTCGTAACCAAGTAATTTCGCAACTCACGTCAATTTTGCAATCGCCACATTTTGCAACTGGACATTTCGCAACTGCAACAATCTCCAACCACGTCATTTCGCAACCACGAAATCCACGAAGTTGCGAATTGTCGTGGTTGGAAAACCTACGTTAGTTGCGGAATGTTGGGTTGCTAAATGACTGGTTGCGAAATGTCCCTAATTTCACATTAATTTTTTGCAGAATCTACCGTTGAAGGTATCCTATGGATTGCTGACATGTTTGATACGGCGAGTGTGGTCCGAAAATGCGAACACTTTCTGCTCTGTGATTCAAAAAAGACGTTGAAAAAGCGTCTTCAGATGGCGCTTCGCTACAACTTGAAGGGATTAAAGGTGAGTTTTCGAGATTTGCATTAGAGCGAATTTGCATTTTTATTTTTCAGAAGAAATGCATTTCGGAAATCAAGGCTCATGAGAATATCAAAACGATTCTCCCAGCAATTTTGGATAGTTTGGAGCCGTCGACGATGCAAGATTTCCTCGAGAAGGCCATCTCAATGCTCTAAATTTTTTGTATTTATTTTTCTGTGTAATAGCCTGAATACAGTACTTGTAGATTGAACCTCTGGAATCCTAATGTCTTCTTCAAAAACTATGAATAACACAAGATCCATAAAATCCATAGACCAAACTGGCGACTCGGATGAGGGTTTCGGAGCGGACTGGAATCATCTTTTACAGAAAATAGACTTTCAGAATCTTAGGAACTTCGATAGTTCAGCACCCCGATGTTTCGCAACTAGTCATTTCGCAACTGTGACATTTCGCAACTAAGACATTTCGCAACTAGACATTTCGCAACCAGTCATTTCGCAACTTTGTAAAGTAGTCCAGTTTTCTTTGTAAAGTAGTCCAGGTTGTCATTTAGTTTTCGAAAAATGGATTTGAAGGGGTACGAATCATTTCGCTTCTGGATTTGATGGTTGCGAGATGACTGGTTGCGAAACGTCGGGGTGCTGATAGTTGATAGTTGAAGGTATTAGAATCTTGGGAAAAGTCTGTGAATTGAAGAAATTTTCGTAGTACTTGGTGTAAAGAGCAATTTTGTAGAACCTTTCCAAAGATTTTAGGTTCCAATGTCCAGAATCCAAAAACCTTCTGAATCCTCCAGAATCGAGAATCAGAAGACTCCCTCAAATCTTGTATTCCACTCCAAAACCACAAAGTACAACATTTTTTGTTCTTTTACGTCAGTGGTCAGGTGGAGAAACGAGTGGTTATCTGGATGATGGATACGAAAAAAGTGGGCGGGGCTTATGAAGGCAGGTTCCAGAAGAACAAATATTGGCCATCGTGAATCTTCTCACAGATAAGAAGACTTCCAAGTTCCTTGAATTATTGGAGATCAAGCTCTGAAAATGGATCCCCAGAGCCCACAAGGAGATAACAAGGTAGGTATGTCTGTGTGTCCGGATGTCCAAAAAAAGTTGAAGTTTGGAGTTTCAAGGTTTAGGGGGCCCGCTCTTCGACTAAAAAGCCTAAAATGTCTAGGCTTTTTTGATTTTCGAGTCTATTTTTGGCTTATCCCTTAGGTCCATCTGTACCTCTGTTTTTCCAGATTTCCACAACAACTTTTTCTCAGATCTTCACCGTCCGACGATCAAAGAAGCCAAGACAAGTCCCTATTGCTGACGATTCAATCTCCCCAGCTGACAAGAAAATCATGATTATTGTACTCATTTTGTTTTTTTTTCATTTTGACTGTTCTGGCTCTGGTTACCATGGGAATCGTATATGCTATTCATCACTCGAGAAAATGAATAAATGGTTTGAAACTTTGATTTTTGGATTTGTCCCATTGAGAGCTTCAAAACGAGTATAAACATGACCAGGTTGATTGCGAAGACCTGAAAATTGTACTTCGAATACAGTAACCTAGATTTCTGGCTACAGTAGCAAACTTTGAACTTGACGGACTTCCGGACAAACAGAAAGTCATACCTTGGCATCCTTCAACTCTTTCTTCTTGTGACTAGTGAGTATCTTCTTTTCTGGTTACAGTACCTCCGAAGTAGGCGTCGGCTAGAACTGGCTCTAGTTAGTCAAGAAGTACCCATTTTTTGAACCAAGAAAACTTAGTTTTCTTTTGAAAATCCCGCTCAATTTCAAGTTCTTTAGGCCAACAAAAACAATTATGACACCTCAGGTTATTCAGACAAACCCCAAAACATGATAGAATTCAATATCAGCCTGAAAAAAACAAATCCACACACCTGGGATCCGAACCATGGACCATCAATTACTAGCCGGCACTACTACCCACTACACCACGCGCGGCATCACTACACTTACCCTATCAATGGGTAGAGAAGAGTGTGGGTGTCTGTGCCACGACCGTTGCCCCAAGTTCAATTTTTTGTACGTGAACTTTTGAATTTGTGTCGAGAACTGCTTCGTGGAGACATCGTGGATTTTTTGACCAGACCTCAAAATGAGCTCCCAGAAGAATCAGTCTTCATCAAATTTCCCTTATTTTTGCTCCTTTTTTACCCATTTTTTGACACCTATTTTCACCCCTTTATCCCTATTTTTGATTTTCAGGAGTTCGCCTCATTTCGATTCTTGTTTTCCGTGTCCAGAAGCACGTCTTCAAATGCCAGCTCATCGTTATAGAGGTCGTGGAGGTGGTCGTGGAGGAGCTGCCCGTGGGAGAGTTGTAAGTGATTTTCTGGCATTTTGATGGTTCTGAGAATCTGAGATTGAGATTTCCGAGATTCTTCAAAAAATACTATTTTGAAAGCCTGGGATTTTGAGGTTCAAAGAATCAGAGATTCCTATATGTATTCATAAAACTGGAGGATTCTGAAATTTGGTTGTTTGAAAAATCTGAAAAGAATCTCTGATTTTTATAATATCAAAATCCCAGGCTCTCAAAATAGTATTTTTTTGAAGAATTTCGATATTTTTGAGTTCAAAAAGTTTAAAGGAGGATTCCGGTCAAAATTTTTTATTGCTGGAAAATTTATAAAAATGTGGGAAAATTCTAAAAATCATAATGAAAACGCTCGCAAATTGCCTCAAACCACTGAAAATTAGCTCCAAAATGAGCAAAAGTCACGCGAATGGTCTCCGGAGGCCGTGGCCGAGTTTCCCAAAATAGGGGCGGAGTCAGCCAATAAACGCTATTTTCATCTGCCGGCAGCCAATCACAGCGCTCGCGTCCATACTTGCAATGGCGCTGATTGGCTGACTCCGCCCCTTTTTTGGAAAACTCGGCCACGGCCTCCGGAGACCATTCGCGCTATTTTTGCTCATTTCGGTGCCAATTTTCAGGGTTTTGGATCAATTTTCGAGCGTTTTCATTATGATTTTCGGAATCTACGCGCATTTTTACATATTTTAAAGCGATAAAAATTTTTGACCGGAATCCTCCTTTAAGATTTTTCAAATTTTCGGAGTTTTTCACCCTAAAATTTTTGAGAATTTTTCAAATTTTCAGCGCCCTCAAATGATCCGAATCGACAATGCGAGCATTTTGTTCTACATCAACTCTGACAACAACGCCCGAGGAGACGTCGGCCATCAGAATCCACGGGATTACGAGAACTTCGAAGGCGTCCAATTCGAGCCGGTGCACCAAGAGCCACCCAGACTTCAGGATCCTTCCCAAGGCGAGCCAGGAGAAGTTGGAGACGTCGTGGGACCAGAAGATCCAGAAGTCGTCATCGTGAAGGTTGTGGAGCCGGTGGAGCCAGTTGCGGAGCATGTGGTTGCGGAGCCTTCTCGTCCACTGCCAGCGGACTGTCAGAATCTGAACCGCAAACAGGCAAAAAAGATCTTCAATACGACGGAGATGCGAGTGAGTCTTCAAATTCCATTGGGAGCATCCGTTTCTTACTGTATCCCCCCCCCCCCCGCGACCGCAGCCGCTGTTATCCAAATAGCCATCACTACCCAAACAGATCACATTTTATTACAAAAAATTTTTATTACAGCAAAAAAAAGTACATAAAATTACAAAAATCTCCATGAAAATGCTCAAAAATCGCTACAAAACCTTGAAAATTGGCTCTAAAATCAGCGGAAACTTCAGAAATCGCTATTCCCAGGAAAAAGGGGGCAGGCTCCGCCCCTTTTTTTGAAAATAGCGATTTTCGAAGTTTTCGCTGATTTCAGAGCCAATTTTCGAGGTTTTGAAGCGATTTTTGAGCATTTTCAGTGACATTTTTGGATTTTTTAAAAATTTTTCGCCTCCTGGCTCGCTCACCTGCGATTCGACCTCGACCAACCTGAAATTGTCAAAATTTACGAGAATTTGATGATTTTTCTCTCATTTTTAGCACAAAAATGTGTGTTTTTTTGCTGGAAACCAGCAAAATAAATCTTTTTGATGCAAATTTCAAATAAATGATCGATTTTTTGCGAAATTTCCATGAAAATCGCATTTTTCGAGTAAAAAAAGAAGTCGAAAAAGTTGAACCGACGAGGGGGTGCGATGATGGAGAAGTGGAGAATCTGAAAACATTCGACGGAGAAGAATTTTCTGAACTTTGTTTCGACTAACCGCTCATCCACTCCTTCCCTCGTTGGTCGTTGTCGTCTCGGGGAGAAATTCTGGAAAATGTCCATTTTTATGAGGTTCTAGGTGAAAATAACTATAAATAGACATAATTAGAACATTTTCTAGTTCAGAAATCATCTATTTTTGTGAGAAATTTCGATGAAAAACACTGAAAATCGAGAGAAAAATCGAAAATCAAGTAAAAATAAACACCGCGCGATGCGGGATTGCGGAGTGTCGTTGTGATGAAAAAAATGGCGGTAATTCAAATTTTCAAGGCGTCTTGACACAAAATTCAACAAAAGAGCGAAATGTTAGGTCTAGGATTAAAAATCGAAAAATAAGGAAAAATGGGGTTTAAAATTCATCAATTTCTAGGAATGGAAACGTATTCGTGAAGTGAAACGCCGTCAAGAAGCTGAAGAAGCACGAATCCGTGAGGCAGTGGCTCGAGGAGGAGGAGGCGATGAATGGTGATAATTTTGTTTGAATGTTTATTTATTTTATGCTCTAAATATGCTAAATTTTTACTTGTGACTATTTCCTGTTTTTTTTTCAATGTAAATTTTATTTCATTCGATTATGATCATGAATAAAGACAATTTTTTTTGTAATTTCTCCTGTTCTCTTTTTCTTCAATTTTTCAGATTTTCCATGTCAAATTAGTGCTTTTGAGCGAAATCTTCCAAAAAAATCGCTAAAAATCGAGGAAAAAATTCAAAAATTGGCTCGTTTCGGCGGAGCGCACTTGCACACTTTGCAGTCTCGGTGCCTCAATTTTCGCTATTTTTAAGCGAATTTCAGGTGAAACGTCAAGTTTTGCTCAATCAATTTGTAGAGAAAAAAAAGAGCTATCGTTTGATATAAAAACCAAAAATTATAGTGAAAGACTCGCTGAGATAAATTATTTTTTCGATTTTTAGACAAGACCACTTTTTTATTACTTTTTAGCATGAAAACACACTAGCATCAAATTCTAGACTTTTTCAAACCTTTGTTTTTGTCTTTACCACACGAAAAACCGTCGAAAATAACCCGAAATCCATTGAAATCCCATTGGTGAGTAGGCTCCGCCCACTTCGCACACAAAACATAGTGGACGGCGGAACCCGTGAGGTGTCGGCTGCTCGATTTGGTGGGGTCGGTGAGGGATGGAGGGCGCACTTCTAGCTGATCGCTTCTGCAAAACAGAGTTTGGAGAATCTTGAGAAGATTCTGAATTTGAATTTGGAGGATATCAAGGATTCTGAAGACATCTCTCATGGTTCTCAAGAGAATTCTAAACATAGGTACCTGAAAACTTTGAATATATCTTACTATTGAGGGTACTTCAATTATGGATTCAGATCTTTTTGTAGGATTCTTCTTCCAAAGTCATGAGATTTTCGGGATCATTGTGATCAATAAGGATGGATTATGTGTTCAAGATTTCTGTTTTTTTTGACGCATGTCTGCTCCAGAAGGTTCCAAAATCAGAATCCTACATTTTTGGACTTCACAATTTCTAAAAACACAAGACTTTATTCAGAATCGGAAAATCTGCGGGTGACACTGATAGTGAGGGGAATTGGATTGCGCGGTACAGTACACGGTTATCAGGAAAACGAGAATGTAGGGAAGGAAAATGAGAAAAATCCAAAGTTTTCCGCAGCAAGAAATTTGAAAATCATTATCTTCTTGAAGACTGCGAGTAGAGTACGGTTCTCTTGGATCTATTTTGATGGTGAAGATCTGAAAATTTGCAAGATTTTGGTGGAAAACATTGTTTTTTGAATTTCGCATATTATGAGCTTCAAATGAATATAAACATGACCTACCTGGGAAAATTTAGAGCTTAAAAAAATGAAAAAATGTGCAAACACTATCTTTACTAATAACAATCACCGATTTCTGTCTGTCCGTCTGTTTGTGCCACCTCATAACTCAACTTTCAGTGGGCCGATTTGGATGAAACTTATATAGATCGACTGGAAATTTGTCTGAGATGATGCCCGTACTTTTCTTTTCTCAAAATATAAATTTTGAAATTTCTTGAAATTCACCCTATTTTCACTCTAACGCATGCGTGGGTGGTGGAGGGCGAGAAAAGAGGGAAGAGAAGGGAGCGAGGTGCGCGGTGCCCACCGCTATGTCTACCCCTCTCAACTCGCCGTTTGCATGAACACCGGTGGTGTAGTGGTGCGCATGTTGGGCGCAGATATTGATACCCGGGTTCGATTCCAGGAATTGATTTTTTGTTTTGTAACAAATTTCTGAACTTTTCCCACTCTTTTTTTTTAGAGAAGAGATCACTACTGGAAAAGGGCACCATTTTGTGGTGATGGTGGTGTAGTGCTCGCAGATTTTAGAGGTTCGAACTCTTAGTCGTTCAATGTTTTTACTATGTTTTCATATGAATAAACAATGCTGTGCGAAGGATTCCTGAAATTGGCTATTGCTGTTTTGAGAGAGTTGACGACAGCAAAAGCTTTTTGACGAGCATCAAGTTTGCTTTAGATCATTTAATTTTCGGAATAGAGTGGACACTATCTAGAAATTCCAAATGGTCAGAAGCTCTGAGGGATGCCGCGTATTGTTCTCCGAATTTCCAAAAAACTGAATACGTTCTCTGGCGTGACCCAAGGGTCCGGTTTTTTCCATCCGGGTTGGAATCCCTAATCGTATCTTTGAATCCAGCACTCTCCCATTAACCGTCCCTAAGCAAATTAATGAAATTTCCAACTCTGACACAAATGCACACGACACATAAGCATAGTTTGTCCTACTTTCGTACAATTTCTTCTATTTTCGTACAATTTTCGACTCCGCGTCAGAATTGACACATTGGAAAATAGACCGGCCGGTCAATTAGAGGAAATACGGTAAACTCCCAGTTTTGGAGAACAAGGAAATCCAAGAATATAACCGACAAGTACGATTGCAACAAAAAGTCGAGTGCTCCAAGAAAAACACAGCTATAAAAATTGGTTCGCAATGATAGAGCAGAATGTTTCAGTAATTCCAAAAGATTTCTTCTATCTTCTTTTTTTACGTACGGACGAAAAGACGAAGCCCAAACGAAAGAGAACACTAAACTTTTAACACCCGAGAGTAAGCGGATGCCAGGAGGTTGGAGCCCCCGAAGGGGGCGAAAACCGCCTGGTTTTTTTGAACATTTGAAAAATCCTCACCTCTGCCTCCTTGGAATCTACCTTGGTAGACCTCTTCCATTTTTTTGAAAAATCCACCATTTTTAGGTACAGTAGTAGTCTTGAATTCAAAATAAGAAGATGAAAATGATGAAAATAACACGAATCTTCTAGAATGCAAATTAGGACCCGCCTATTTTTCCGATGTTTTCTAGAGCTTTCTGACCTATTGACGTAGGTAATTGTAGTACGAAAAGTCGGAAGATTTTTTGAGATGGATTATAGCGTTCTGATTTTTTGACGCAAGAGATTCATCAACAAAATAAAGGATACTTGAGCATTGAACATTGGTGGAATTCAAATAACCAATTATATCGGAATCACAGAATCATGAAATTTGAGGAAAATACAAGTGATGTTGTGTTTAGAGGGTCATAATGCTTCTAGAATCACAGCTGGCAAAAAGTGATAAATTAAAAATGCGCTCAAAATTGAATTTTGCACATTTTTGTAGTCAAACATTTTTTGATATGTAACTCAGTCCACATTTGACAAGTGAGATAGAAACGAAAAAGGGTGCCTTGGCCAAGAGAAAGGAGAGACACAGACGGGCCCACTTTAAAGGCCCATATCTCATCCATCAGTAATGCTATCAGAAAGTGATCAATTACAAAAATGTGTGAAATTTTAAGTTGAGCAATTTTGTAGTTGACTACTTTTTAATAACTCGTTTCTGTTTGGAGATATGCGTTTTTGAAATAGGTATGTTTTCTTCTACTCCATACCAAGTCCAAAAGTGTTTTGATGCATGTCATGGTAGATTGTTGGGGGTCTGTGGATCTACGGACTCTTCTAGTAAAATCAAAAATCGTGGAAAGAGCTTGGGTCTATTGATAATCTCCCAGACAAAATGAAGCCGCCCCAACCACTGAAATGTTTGGTATTTTGAGATTTTCAGAAACTCCAAAAATCTCACCTCTTCTGGAACATTCTGTTTCTCAAGTTCCGATTTCGGCTCATCTACAGTAACTCTCTCCTTATTGCTCATCATAGACGGATCCTTCTCCTCTTGTGTGGTCATTGTTCAAAATGATCGAAATCTCTTGAGTTGGATTTTTGAAGAAAACTTGGAAATGTAGATTTCCATAAGAGATCAAGATTAAACGCATTCAACAATCAAAAAAAAATTGCTTCCACAGGTTTTATTTAAAAAAAATCAGAATAGCAAGAGCATCATCTACCAATCATCATCATCAGAAAAATCTGCCAAAGCTGGAAGCATCTCTTCTGGAGACCAGGAATCGCCCTTCTCAACTTTAATTGTATAGACTCGAATGAAAAAGTTCAGAAATCTCTCCGAATTTGCAATTGGACAGCTATGCTTTATATCGAAATTCCATCCATTTGGGACGTGTATTCCAAGAATTCTGGCGATTCCGGAGGAGTTTCTGATAGGCGTCTGTGATTCGATGGTGCATTTTTGGAAATTTTCCGACTTGGAGAGATTCTGGAATGGGTAAAATATATTTGAGGGTGGTCTAGTTTTCGAAAGAAAAATGAGTTCTTACCTCTCGAAGGCTTCGGATATCTTCAACTCCCATAGATTGCACTCGCACATCGAATACTTCGAAATTCCAAAACAGCGACAAATCGGTAGATTGAAGAACACCAAAATCATACAAACCAGCAATTCTCGCTTTCTTGAACTGATCCATATCCTGGAGTTGATTCATATCGACGAGTTCATTGTTTATACGCATGTCACAGCCGATGTCCAAATCTTCCATGATTCCTGGTTTCATTCTGGAGAGAAGCGATAGAGCAAGTTTGCTCTCTCGAATTTTGATTGAGGCGCAATTCACGTGGAATTTAGTTTTCGTCGTCTTTGACATCGTCATCAACAAATCGACCACTGGCTTCAAATGATCCGAATTGTGGGAGTGGAATTGGAAAAGATCCACTTGGATTTTCGTTGGTTTCAGATAGATTCCCAAGTTGTGGAGAGCGATTTTTAGGAAATTTCCACCGTCACTCTCTTCGGACCATTTCTGTTTCCACGAAGAATTTCCAATTTGGAGAAAGAGACTGACAGAGTTCTTGTCACAGTCGATAGTGACTTCGTCGTAACTCGTCTTGATTTGATCTACGACGAAGCGCATCAATTTAGACATCTTCCGGATTTCAAATCTGGGAAAAATCGTGGTTTTGATGGGCTAGAAATCCTCAAATAGCGTCAACGACTTAAAGGAGGAATCCGACCAAAAATTTTTATTGCTGTAAGCTACGTAAAAATGTGAGTAGATTCCAAAAATCATAATGAAAATGCTCAAAAATTGCTCAAAAATCGCTCTAAAAACCCCTAAAAATGGCCCCAAAATGAGCAAAAATCGCAAAAATTGTATCCGGTGGCCGTGGCCGAGTTTCCCAAAAAAGGGCGGAGTCATATTGGGAAACTCGGTCACGGCCACCGGAAACAACTTCTGCGATTTTTGCTCATTTTGAAGCCATTTTTCGGGGTTTTAAAGCGATTTTTGAGAATTTTTATTATGATTTTTGAAATCTTACCTGATTCACAGTAATAAAAATTTTTGTAAAAATTTTTTATCTTTCGATCCTTTTTGACCTACTCTCCAAAAAATGGTCTGAAATCCAAATATTTGGTTTTCTAGGCCACCAACTTCAAGCAGTCATAATTCTGCACAAACTGAACTTATCTTTCTCAAACAACGACTTGAAGCCTTTTTTTAATTTTTTACGGCCGGTGACCTAGAAAACCAAAAATTTGGGTTTCTAGGCCAAGTTAGTCAGAAATGACACATATCGCCTGACAACTCTCTTGATATTGGTTTGAGTTTAATATCTTCATTTTGATCCGTGTTATGACAAATTGAAGTTGGTGGCCTAGAAAACCAAAAAGTTGGATTTCTAGGCCATTTTTTGGTGAGTAGGTTAAAAAGTGCAGAATTGTTGACAATACCTTTTCTTGACATCTACCGGCTCCAGGATTTTCACAAGAACATGCAATGGAAACTCTTCGAAATTCGGCGGTTTCGGATCATCACTGAAAGATTTTTTTTTGAATTTTCATTTTCTCAAAAATTCAATTCCCACCTTCGATCATACGTCACATCCAATTTTCCAGCCAAAAATCGATGATACCAATAGTCGTATTCCTGATAATTGAATTGCGGAACGATTTTGCAGATATCGTTGTATCCTTTGAAAATTGGCTTCTTGAGTAGTGCATCATATAGGATGAACGATCGAATCACATAGGGGTCCGTGGGGATTGGATGAGAGTTCTGCAAAAATTTGGAGGGAAATTCGAAAAATAGTAATGTTTTGCCGAGTTTACCGACCAAAATTTTCATTGCCGAAAAAAAAACTCACCTCTTCTGGAACCTTCTGTGGCTCATCTACAGTATCTCTCCCATTATTGCTCATCATAAACGGATCCTTCTCCTTTTGTGTGGTCATTTTTCAAAACTATCAAAATTTCTTGAGTCGGAGTCGGATATTGACTTTTGAAGAAAACTTAGAAATGTGGATTTCCTTACGCGATAAAGATCTGTTCTTGAGATTTGGGAACAAATGGATAATGATTTTTTACGTTGAAATCCAGACATTTTTTTCTTCACAAGGTTGGGACATTTCGCAACTAGTCATTTCGCAACTACGACATTTCGCAACCCACGTCGATTTCGCAACCGCGACAATTCGCCACAAAGACATTTTGAAACTGGATGTATCGCAACCAATCGTTTCGTAACTATAAATTTGTTCATTTCATGTTCATTATGGTTGAATGGGATTGAGGGTACTGTGAACTAATCGAGGTTATAGTCCACATTTGAAGAGTTGTGACTTTAACT
The DNA here is from genome assembly GCA_963932045.1 of Caenorhabditis sinica. Classification (NCBI taxonomy): domain Eukaryota; kingdom Metazoa; phylum Nematoda; class Chromadorea; order Rhabditida; family Rhabditidae; genus Caenorhabditis; species Caenorhabditis sinica. The sequence continues at coordinate 1,132,583 of OZ009942.1, forward strand.
TGAACTTTCTACAAAATCCCTGGATTTTGTGGTTGCGAAATTGACGTGAGTTGCGGAACGTCGTAGTTGCGAAATGACCGGTAGCGAAATGGCGTAATTGCACTCTAATATAACAAAGTACAACATTTTTCCTCTTTTACGTCAGTGGTCAGGTGGAGAAAGAAGTGGTCATCTGAATGATAGATACGAAAAAATGGGCGGGGCTTATGGAGGAAGGTTCTAGAAGAATAGATATTGGTCATTGTGAATCTTCTCACAGGTAAGAATACGTTCAATTTCCTTGAATTATTGGAAATCAAGCTCTAAAAATGGATCCCCAAAGCCCACAAGGAGATAATAAGGTAGGTATGTCTGTGTGTCCGGATGTCCAAAAAAAGTTGAACTTTGGAGTTTGGGGGGGGGGTCCCCATTCTTCTACTAAAATGTCTAAAATTTCTAGGTTCTTTTTTAATTTCGAGCCTATCCCTCAGGCCTTCATCCCCTCTTCAGACCCATCTGTACCTCTGTTTGTCCAGATGTCGACAACAACTTTTTCTCAGATTTTCACCGTCCGGCGATCAAAGAAGCCAAAACAGGTCCCCTTTGCTAACGACTCAATCTCCCCAGCTGACAAGAAAGTCATGATTATTGTACTCATTTTGACTGTTTTGGCTCTGGTCACCATGGGAATTGTATATGCTATTCATCACTCAAAAAAATGAATAAAGGGTTTGAAACTTTGATTTTTAGATTTGTCCCATTGAGATCTTCAAAATGAGTATAAACATGATTTATGTTCGAAAAAAGGTTTTCATTAAGTTCTGTTTTTCAGGTTTCACAGATAGAAACTAAGTGGGCGGAGCTTAGTTAGAACAACGTAATATAAGCTGATATAAGGTTTACTTGAGATGATATATAGACAAATGTTGGCAAAAATATAGAAGACTAATAGATAAGTGACAATATTTGCCATGTACAGTGGCGAAAATGGGTGAGTGTCACTTTACTTTTTGTTGTATAATTCTGGTGCTTGAAATTCAATTGCTCTGAAACTTGGCACAAATGTTGTAAAAACCTTCAGAATCATATATCTAGTTTTTTGAAACTCAGATGTTTTCCTGGCTCTCAGAATCCTCCCATATGTAGGCGTGGCTCAAAAGTAAAAACAAAAACTTTCTCAAAAATGGATTATTTTTGCTAGTTTTTGAGTATGTTGATGGACTATGCAGGTACGCACCAAAAAAAGTTTGGTGCACTTTGGTTGAGCGGCTCTTGAGATATGGATGTCGGAGCACAAATTGGGGTGTTTGGCTCTTTGGCCATAACTTGATTGAAAGTTAAAAATTAAGCTTTAAAAATTAAGCTCAAATTTTAGCAAAAGGTGTATCTTTCATTGTTCAACAACTTTCTGTTGTTGAAAATCAGTTTCGAGCAAAAAATATATTTCCGATGTACTGTCATCTTCTGGCAAATTTGAGCCAGTACTAAGAGAAAATAGTATTTGCACGAAATTGAAAACTTTTTTTAATTTTGTTAGCCAAGTATTGATACATATTCTCTGAAATTTTGAGTAGGAAATATGAAGTCTGAGCCAAGTTATGGCCAATGAGCCAAACAGCCCAATTTGTGCTCCGACATTCATATCTCAAGAGCCGATCAACCAAAGTGCACCAAAATTTTTTTGGTGCTTACCTGAGCATGTTTCATCAATATACTCAAAAACTAGAAAAGTTTATTCATTTTTAGAAAAGTTTTTTTTTTCAATTTCGAGCCACTCCTACATCTGGGAGGATTCTGAAGGCCAAAGTTCCAAGATTCAAAAAACTAGATGCATTGTTCTGAAGGTTTTTACAACATCTGTGCCAAATTTCAGAGTAATCGGACTTCAAGCATCAAAGTTATACAGCAAAAAGTAAAGTGACACTCACCCATTTTCGGCACTGTATTCGTTTACTCCGGTTCTTGTTTTGGTTGTTGCTGCTGCTGTTGTTGTTGTTGTTGTTGTCGTTTTTGTTGTTTCAATTTCATTTTCCATAGTGCCAAACGTTCTTCGTGAATTTTCTTTTTCTTCACCTGCCCCGTATGAACACTTCCTACACGCTGCCGCTGTTGTTGTTTTTGTTGTTGTTGTTCTTGCAGGAATTGTTTTTCTAGGTGTTGCAATCTCAGTTGACGGAGTAGCAAACGTTCATCGCGACCCAATTTACACGTCTTTTTCTTCACCTGCTCCGTATGAACACCTCCTACACCACCGTAGTTTTGAGCAGTCGATGAGTGCCACTGCAACGAAAAACGATGAACAGTGAAATTCTGATGTGTGTGTGTCTTCCACTTACCTCCTGATGAGATCGATATGCATTTGGAAGGCTGTTCCAATAAGGTTGGAATGGTTCACAGCGATGGTTATGAGCATAGGGTTGCTGTGGGGGATACATAGTTGGTGCTGATCGTGGCGGAATTGGTGGTGGTGGGAAAAAGAAGTGTGACGGGATTACTGGTGGAGCTGAAAAAAACAAAACAAAAAAAAGTGGCTCATTGTCACTAAGCTGAACCTAATGTCAAACATACCTTGATAAGGATTTCCTTGGTTCATTGGAAAAGCCATTGGTGATGCTGATGTAGGCAAAGATATCAGCGAAGGTGCAGCAACGCGGTTTGTAACAAACGGAGCAACAGGAGCAATAGTAGAAGCACGAGCTGAACATTGACGACAAGGTTGGCGAAGTGCCTCCTGAAGTTCCTGCTGATGTTGCTCTTTGAGTCGCTTAACATCTTCAAACATTTTTTTCAGGATTCTCGAATGTTGTGCTAGCTCAATTTCCCGCGTTGGCTTGAATATTTCCCACAAATCTGGTTTTTGCACAAAAGCCCTAATCATCTCCATTGTAATATTTGTTCGATTGCAAAACTCATTTTCCAGAAACTTTAGCACATCCTGCTCCTGCTTCATTCTGTGCGAAGCAGGGCTGTTCGTCAACAGTTGTAGATATTTTTGCCCGAAGAAGCTTATTTGTTCTTGAGCAATTCGATCTACAGTATCCATCCGTTTTTGAAGTTCTTGCTCCGTGGAACTCAGTTGTGCCATGTGCATTTTTACGAATTCGTCCCGATTACCACTACCGTCGTTTGGGATACAGTTGTTAGGTGGTGATCCTGAAATTGATAAAATAATAGGCGTTTCGCAACTAGCCATTTCGCAACATTGACAATTTACAACTAGGACATTTTGAAACTGGATGTTTCGTAACCAGTTATTTCGCAAGGGTATAAAATAGTTCACTTTACGAAAACCTGGACTTTGTGGTTACGAAATGACTGGTTGCGGAATGTCTGCTAGATAAAACGCCTAAAATGAAACAAGATCTCACCAGAGGAATCATAATTATTATCACTAGTTTATAGAGTTGCGAAACGTTCAGTTCCGAAATGTCTTCAAAGGTTGCAAAATGTCGTAGTTGCGAAATGACTGGTGGCAAATTGTCCTTAAGCCCATTTCGCAACTCACGTCACTTTCGCAACTTTGACAATTCGCAACTAAGACACTACAAAACTGGTTTTTTCGCAACCAGTCGTTTCGCAACTATAGAAAGTGAAAAATCTGGATTTCGTGGTTTCGAAATGGCATTAGTTGCGAAATGTCTCAAAACCAAAAAAATATGCCTGAAATGAAATCAGAACTCACCAGAGGAATCATGATTATCATCTTCTTGACTTGGAGACGACATGTTTTGATGAACGGAATGAGATTCAGGGTGCTCTCTTAATGATAAGTTGGTTATTCAGCAGACAAAAAAGCTTCCACCTAAAGTAAAATCTAAGTTCAGAAAAATGCGAAAAAAGGAAATTTGAGAAAAAAAAGTTGAATGAAAAAGAGAACACATGTCGATTGCGTGCAAGAATGACCTCTACGGAGAAGAAGAGGGGGGGGGGGGGGGAATGGACAAAGAACGAAATGCTTGAGAGACGAAAACAATAATATGTATAAATGTCATATCGAAATGTCAGGGAAAGATGCTGATTTTTGGGAAAGTAAACATGTTTCGTAATTGACATTTGAAAAAAAAACGGTATTTTCAAACTTGGAATAGTTTTCTGATGTTTTGATATTCGTATTGAGGAGAAAAGATACTGGAAGGTACTAGAAGGATAAACAGTGGTCATTGAGAACCACTTTAGACGTCAATTTTATTCTGAACTTCCTGCAAATCTTCGAACAGCGACAGTCAAAAAATGGATCCTCCGAATCCCCAAGAAAATAAAAAGGTGATTCAGTCTGTGTGTCCGGATGTCCAAAAAAAGTTGAATTTTAATCCTAGACACCATAATCCATGTCTATCTGTCCCTATGTTTGTCCAGATCCACAACCACAAACACAATTTTCTGCACGTAGAATATTTCAGCTTTTTCTTGAAAATGCCACGTTTGATAATGTCATCTGTCCCTAAAACTTCTCCAGGAGACCGTAAAACAAAACAATATTTCTCGAATTTCCCTCCGGCATCTCCAGAATCCTCCAAAAAAAATGTCTGCTCATCCAACGGATCCACATGAAAAATTGGATCTGAGCCACAATGGGAGGTAGGAATTTGAAACAATAGTCGACTTTGAAAAAAAAACGAAATTCAAAAAAATTTCAGTGCGGATCCGAAACCGATAAACTTTGAAGAGTTGCCGGCACATATTCTTCGGAAGATTCTGCAGCCGGTGGATATCAGAAAAAGGTATTGTGAACAATTCTGCACTTCAACAACTATTTATTAACGATATTCCCAAAAGGGAAACGCGCTCCATCGCCAACTTGGCTGAAATTTGAATTTTCAGCTTTCCCGCCGTTTTGAAAACAGCGAAACATGTTTTGGTGGGTGCGTGGACTCCTCGTGGACAATTCGACTGCTGCCCGAGTTGTCCACGAGAAATCCACGCACCCCCTAAACATGTTTTGCTGTTTTCAAAACGGTGGGAAAGCTGAAAATTCAAATTTCGGCCAAGTTGGCGATGGAGCGCGTTTCCCCATTGGGAATATCGCTGATACCTAAGAATCATTTTTGACCTACTCACCAAAAATGTCCTAGAAATCCAAATTTTTGATTTTCTAGGCCACCAACTTCAAATCGTCATAACATGAATTAAAATGAAGATATCTAGCTCAAACAACTATCAATAGAATTACAGTTTTCTCCCAGCCATTTTTGACTTCTTACGGTTGGTGGCCTAGAAATCCAATCTTTTGGTTTTCTAGGCCATTTTTTTGGTTTCTAGCTCATTTTTGGATTTCTAGACCATCAAAACCACAATTTTTTCAGATTGGAAATCCGGAAACTCTCCAAAAAGCTGCGCTTCGTCGTTGATCAACTGAAGACTCATTACGACGAGGTCACTATCAATTGTGATAAAAACTCGATCAGTGTTTCTGTCAAGGCTGGCGATTCTAAATGGAAAAAGAAGTGGTCCGAAGAGATCGCCAATGGACATTTCATGGAATACGTGATTCACGGCTTGAGAAAAATTATGGACCCGAAGAAACTTCGAGTCGACCAATTTCAATTCATCTCACACAATTTTGATCATCTGAAAACTATTGTCGATTTGTTCGGGTCGATTTCAAAGACAGCAAGCACCAAATTCCACGTGAAATCTGCCTCGATCAAAATTCGAGATTCCCAACTTGCACTGTCCGTCCTCTCACTCATGAAACCAGGAGTATTGGAAGGTTTGGACATGGGATGCTTCAGAAATCCAAACAAGGAAATCATTGATTTGGAGCAACTCAAGATTATGGATCAATTCAAGCAGGCAAAAACTGTTTCGTTGTTTGAGTTCGGAGTGATTCGATCGACGGATTTGGCGATTTTTGCGAGTTTCGAAGGATTTGATGTGCTAGTTCAATCTACGGGACCTGAAGATGTCCGACGCCTTCGAGATGTAAGTTTTTTTCAAACTGGTTTTCTCAAGCAAAATCGGATTTTTGGAGCTTTTGGGAAGTTTTTGGACATCTTCTTTAAAATTACCGGAACTTGGGTTACGGTAATTTTAAGGAGATGCCCAAAACTTGAAATTCTCAAAATTTGGCTCAACATCATGTCACCAAGACGGCGTTCTTTTGTGACACAGTAGTATTAGCGATATTCCCCAAAGGGAAACGCGCTCCATCGCCAACTTGGCCGAAATTTGAATTTTCAGCGTTACCGCCGGATTTTCTGTTTTCAAAACAGCAAAGCATGTTTTGGTGAGTGCGTGGACTCCTCGTGGACAACTCGAGTAGTCCACGCACTCACCAAAACATGCTTTGCTGTTTTGAAAACAGAAATTCAGGCGGGAACGCGGAAAATTCAAATTTCGGCCAAGTTGGCGATGGAGCGCGTTTCCCCTTGGGGAATATAGTCCCATTTTTCTTGCAAAAACTAGGCCACCTTCAAATATATTTTGCCCATTCCAGATGCTATCCAATTCGGACAAATTCAAAAGATGCTCCATCCAACTTCAGACCCCAATTCCAATCGAAAACATCGTCGGAATTGCAAGAGTCATTGGAAAACGCGTCCCGAATTGGTGGTTCTCCAATGTGAAGCATAGTTGGGCAATTCCAAAGTCGAATAAATATATACACTTTTCCATTGGAGACGACATCGAAGTTGAGGTGCGCAATAGCAATCCTCGAGAAGACAGTTACCCAAACTCGGATGATTACGACTCGGATGACACGGATTTCGACAATTAGAAGGATTACGGTTTCGGATGGGAGACGATGATAAGGATTAGTCGATGATACTCTTGCTCTTGTGTTGCTTTTTTAAAAATAAACCTACTGATCCTATTTTTGTTTGTTGAATAATAAAGTAAGCTTTCTGAAAATCCAAAAATGATCTTTTGTGTTGATTTGGATTATTACTGATAATGTGAATGAAGTTAATGACTAGCGACTATTGGATGTGCATTTGCATATTTGAAAGATTGTGATTCGGAGATGGAGTATCCGATTTTGATAGAAATTCGACTATGTATTAGCGATATTTCCCAAGGGGAAACGCGCTCCATCGCCAACTTAGCTGAAATTTGAATTTTCAGATTTCCTGCCGTTTTGAAAAAAGCGAAACATGTTTTGGTGGGTGCGTGGACTCCTCGCGGACAATTCAATTCTACTGCTGCCCGAGTTGTCCGCGAGGAGTCCACGCACCCACCGAAACATGTTTCGCTTTTTTCAAAACGGCAGGAAATCTGAAAATTCAAATTTCAGCTAAGTTGGCGATGGAGCGCGTTTCCCCTTGGGAAATATCGCTAATACATAGAGTAATAAAAATCCATTTAGGATGAAATTGCCCACTTTTCCAGAAAATCGCGGAAAAACTGAAACTGGCACGAGTAGTCCATAGAGAACCGATGATGAAAACTCGCTCAGTTCACAATGTTCACAGGGAGAACAGGAAATGTTGTAAATGCGCTCCAATGCTAATCCGTAGTGGAAAGCTCGCTCTATCGATAATCCGTGTTACGCTCTATCGCACTACATTCATGTAGAAAACTCGCTCCATTGATGATTCAAGAAGCATATAAAGTTGTCTGATTTCCTGAAAGTTTTCAAGTCAAAACAGAACACAAGTTGGAAGAAAATCAAATGTTTTATTGATTTTCATTTGGTACCATACACATTTACAAATTGGGTCTATATTCTTGAAATAAAAATGGAGAAACTTTTGGAATATGGTAAAATTTGATGAGATATCCAGGAATGAAGAAGCACATATTCTACTACAAAGTTTTAGGAGTACGATAAATTATCACAATTTACACGGGAAGCATTATGGGAAGGAAATTTTAGTTGGTAAGGGGTGCAACTAGAATAGGGAACAACTTGAATACTCAACTAAAGTTACACAACCAAAGTGAAAGGAATCAATGGGAATTCTGAATTTGACGGAACAAACTATATCAGGTTATTACTAGAATCACAATAAAAATGTTTGGAAAAAGTTGAAAAGTAGCAAACTTATCATTCTACAAGGCACAATCAAATCAAAATTGAATCCTTTAGAAGTCTACTGCGGGTACTGGCTATTGAAATGTTCATAAAAATTGACGAAAGCCAATTCCTCTTCAAGTCGTCTCAAGCCAATTGGAAGCAGGACCAGAAAACGAAATTGTTTGTAATTCTCGCCAGAAGATCAAAAAAAGTCACTTGATAAATTTTATCAAAATTTGGCGAATTTTCAATTTTGAAATTTCTCGATTTTCAGGCTATGAAGAAAGACAACTCACGCTTCGAACACGGAGACGGACACCCGGGTCTCGCCAAACACGCCGAATGGTTGTGATGTCGCCGACGACTCTACGGTGGTCATCGCTCAGGGTGGTTCCAACATTCGGGAAAACCTCCATATAGGCTCCGAGAACGACGAGTCTGACGAGCTCGGACTCGCTTAAGGCGTGGAATATAATGCCTCGTCCTGCACGCTGAAAAATGGATATTGTTATTCTGTTTCTTTTCAAAATTTCGAGATTCCGAAACTTCAGAAGTCTAGAATTCATAGATTCTAATGTGTGACTTCATATAGAATGACTCACCAGCACGGTTGGAGTGAAGACACTCTTCCAACACTTTCGACCAAGCGGAACGTCGTTTCGCGCAGACACGTGAACTTTGAAGACGTGTTCAACAGTATCTGGGACACCTCGAATTAGGCATGGGCGAGTCGAATGATGGTGCCAGTGTTGGGGAGAGATTCTGAAAAAAATCCATTGGAAATTTTGGATTTTTGGGTTGAAAATGAACTAACCGATATACATGACTTATCCATTCGATAGCCAGTTGCGGACTCATGTGCGTGGGCATCAGCGAAATGAAGACGTCCGTCGGCTGATTCCGGACAGTGGGGCGGGGCTGGACAGCCAATTGGTCGGCTCTTTCGACGAGCTGAAAATTTGTATTATTGCTATTTGCCAGCGCGAAAAATCAGAAAGTCGAGAAGTTCACAAAACGGATTTCAAAAGGTGAATGTTTGTTTTCTGCTTGAAGTTTTGAGATTCTCCTACAATTCCAATTTTCAGAATTCGAGATGGACTACAAACTACAAAAATCAACTCACAAAGTTGATGTGTTCCGATGTGAGAGCCGCTGGAGGTTCCAATGAATACCATGTTCGGTCAGGGCGTCCGTCGAAAGCATTGCGTTGTTGTTGGCCGACGTGTTGGATCGCCTCCTCATTCTCATCCTCCTCTCCGTCGTGCCCATGTTGTCCGATTACGTTCCCATTTCCCTGTCGTTCTTCCTCATTATCCTGTCCTTCTCCATCTCCTTGCTCTCCTCCTAGTCCCTCTTCTTGACCTTCCTCATTTCTCTGTCCTTCTTCCTCATTTCCATTTCCTTCTTCTTGATCATCTCCACCTCCATTTCTATTTTCATCATCGTTCCCATTTTGACTTTCAGCATCCTCATCGACTCTCTGCCCATTCACATCATCAACGTCCGAATCCCTCTCGTCGAAGTTCAACTCGTGGTCATCGATCACGTAATCCATGCCCAGAGAGTCTTCGTCCCCGTCTCGTTGTTGTTCCAGAGCGCACCTGCGCCGATTTCTCAGTCTTCTATCCGGGTTTCGACGGTACGGGTGGTTGTGAGGACGATGACCAACGCGTGGCGGACGGTTCTCATTTGCCTCGTTTTGATGATCCTGGTGATGTGGCGGCGGTGGTGGGTTGAAATATCCCTGATGGCTTCCTGATCCCTGATGGTTTGGAGCAAGGTTTTGGACTCGTGCACCGTGGCGGATCTGAGCACCGTGGGGATACTGTAGTCCTGGCAGGAACGGTGGATACTGTGGATTCATCACCACTGGCGGACTCTGTGGCACGTGTGTTCCTGGCGGTCCGGCGGCGAATCCAGAAGGTGACGGGAAGTAATGATATCCGTTGTGCTGAAAAACAACAGACTTTTCTAGAATTCTCAAAATCATGGATTTGGTTTTGGATTTTTGAAGAAAAAAATCGAAATCCATAGCCGAAATTCTGGGATTTTCAAAAAAACAACTCACTGGGTAGACGGGGTACATTTTGAGCTCAATGTATCCAGCCGAAGTTACTCCAAGTATTGAACGTTCAGCAAGCGGCGAATTCTGAAAAAAAAGATCAAAATTAAGAGGAGTTTTGAGTCGGAAAACAAGAATCAGAAGGATTGTGAGGCGGAAAAATGATAAAAAGAAGAGAACTAGAGTTATGAAAAACTTTGGGGAACTTCAGGGAGAAATGAACGAAGAAAGGAATAGGTTTTTTTCTCGAAATTTTTTGCTAGCTTTACAAATTTTTGATCTCAATTTTTTTGAAATTTCGGTAGATCAAAAGTTTCAGTTACAGTACCGGCCATAATGATATTCGTTTTCGCCATTTTCAGTGGAAAATCGTCAAGTTTGGGTAGTTGAAAAAGTAATTCAAAGTTGCTTTTTCTATTTGAAAATTTGAGAGTGTATTAATCAAACCTTGAACTTTTATTTTGTAGTTGACAACTTTTCTGTACAAGTCCGCTCAGCCAAGATATGGGTCGTCGAAAAAAGAGCTCTAAAAATGTTGAAAATTTTCACTGAAATCGAGCAAAATTTGACATCGCCGTAGGTTTCTGAGCGTAACTTTTTTGATTGAAGAGATACAAAAAAGTTGTCAACTACAAAATTAAAGTTCAAGGTTGGATTTAAATACCCTCAAAATTTGAAACAGAAATAACAACTTTGAATTAATTTTTTAGCCACTCAAAGTTGGCGTTTTTCAACTGAAAATGACGGAAGCGAATATCATTATGGCCGGTACTGTAGTTTCCTAACCATTTCCGGTCTTGTTAGATTTGGTTTTGTTCTTCCCATGAAAATCGAACAGTCACATAATTTAATATAAAATTTTTTCGGTATTTGCAATTAGAAGCGGACTCATTTTTGTACTGGTTTCGAATATCACCAAATAAGAAAAAGCCGGAAAATGAGCGAAAATCAAGAAAAAACTTTGAGTTTCCTCATTTAATCAATTTTTGAACTTTGGAATTTTGGTAGATCAAAATTTTCGAAAAATTTCCTTTTTCATTTTTCTGGATTTTCTTCCTTTTCGCCGTCCAAATTTTTTTGTAGATGATAGTGTGAATATCGAATTTTGAGATCCCTTTTTGACCAAATTTTGCTAAAATTTATCAAGTTATTTTTTTTGAAGAAAATCAAGAAAAATGAAAAAGGACATTTTCGAAAATTTTGATCTACCAAAATTCTAAAGATTAAAAATTGATGAAATGAGGAAACACAAAGTTTTCTTTGATCTTCGCTCGAATACCGAAAATTTTCGGGAGGAAGCTATGAGATCTTCTTTTCCATTTCCCATTCCTTTCTTCGTTCATTTCTCCCTGAAGTTCCCCAAAGTTTGTCACAACTCTAGTTCTTTTCTTCTTATCATTTTTCCGCCTCCCAATCATTCTGGTTCTTGTTTTCCTTCTCGAAACGCCTCCTAATTTTGATTTTTTTTCAGGATTCGACGCTCGTCATTAATTTCTAAACGGTCAACACTTGGAGTAGCATCGAGTGGATTTATTAAGCCAAAATGTACCCCATCAACAACGGATATCATTTCCCACCACCTCATGGGTTTGCACATCCAGGAGCACACGCGCCGCCTTTCTACCCACAACACCCAGTAGCGCTTCCTCACCTTCCTCCAAGCCTGGGCCCACATGGACAGTTTAACCAGCCGTCGCCACGCCATCAGGACCACCAAACTCTCTATCGAAACGGGCAACGTCGTCAGCACCCCGGGCGTCCTCACCATCCCTATCGTCGCAATCCAACTAGAAGACAGCGAAACCAAAGAAGACGTCATTTGGAAACAGCCCGCCACGTGGATGATGACGAACTTGATATGGACTACGTTATTGATGAGCATGAGTTGAACTTTGACGAGAGGGATTCGAATTCTGATGAGGAAAATGCGCAGAGAGTTGTGGATGGACGAGGTGCAGATGATGATGATTATGAAGATGGTGTAGAAGAGAGAAGATTGGAGCAAGAAAATGTGGACAGAAGACACGGACATGGTCGTGAAGAAAGACATGAAAATGCTCCTGAGGAAGGACATGAAAATGCTCCTGAGGAAGGACATGAAAATGCTCCTGAGGAAGGACATGAAAATGTTCCTGAGGAACGACAAGGAAATGGACGAGAAGCAGAGGATGGAGAGGGTCAGGAGGCGGTCCAAAACGCCGGGCCACAACAACAGAACGTTTTCAACGGTCGTCCTGATAGGACCTTCTACACGTTGGCACCACCAGCGCCTCTCACTCACGCACATATTCAATTTGTGAGTTGACTTTTGTAGTTTGTAGTCGATCTCGATTTCTGAAAATTGGAAATGTAGGAGAATCTCGAAACTTCAAGTAGAAAACAAACACTCACCTTTTGAAATCCGTTTTGTGAACTTCTTGATTTTTCCTTTTTTGCGCTGGCAAATAGCAATAATACAAATTTTCAGCTAGTCCAAAGAGCCGACCAGCTCGCCGTTCAGCCCCGCCCTACTGTCCGAGACCAGCCAACGGACGTATTTGTTTCATTGATGCCCACGCACATGAGTCCGCAACTGGCCCTCGAATGGATTGGTCATGTATACCGGTTAGTTCATTTTCAAACCAAAAATCCAAAATTTTCAATGGATTTTTTTTCAGTATCTCTCCTCAACACTGGCAACATCATTCGACTCGCCCATCCCTCATCAGAGGTGTCCCCGATACTCTGGAGCACATTTACCGGGTTCAGGTGTCTTCGCGAAATGACATTCCTCTTGGTCGAACTTGCTGGAAGAGTGTGTTCACTCCCACCGTGCTCGTGAGTCATTCTATTTAAAGTCACACATTAGAATCTATGGATTCTAGACTTTTGAAGTTTCGGAATCTCGAAATTTTCGAAACTTGAAAGAAAAACAGAATAACAGACTCAATTTTTCAGCGCGCAGGGAGAGGCATACTATTCCATGCCCTCAGTGAAAGCGAAATGATTCGCCTTATGATTCTCGGTGGCTATGCGGAAGTATACCCAAATATTGGCAACACACTCAGTGATGACCACCGGCAAGCTGTCGGCGACGTGGCTACAATCCAACGGGCATGGAGGGATCCAAACGTCCGACTCCGCGTGCGAAGCGTGAGTTGTCTTTCTTCATATCCTGAAAATTGAGAAATTTCAACATTCGCCAAAATACGCCAAAAAGGGGGGAAAAACGAAAAACAAAACCGAGTTTTTCCCCAAAATGATTCGCTAGCTTCACAAATTTTTTATCTCTTTTTTTTGAAATTTCGGTAGATCAAAAGTTTCAGTTAGTTTCCTAACCAATAAGAAAAAGCCAGAAAATGAGCGAAAATCAAGAAAAAAACTTTGAGTTTTCTCTTTTCATCAATTTTGATCTTTGGAATTTTGGTAGATCAAAATTTTCGAGAAATTTCCTTTTTCATTTTTCTGGATTTTCTTCCTTTTCGCCGTCCAAGTTTTGTGTAGTTGATAGTGTGAATATGGACTTTTGAGAACCCCTTTTTGACGAAATTTTGCTAAAATTTATCAAGTGACATTTTTGATCTTCTGGCGAGAATTACAAACAATTTGGTTTTCAGGTACTTCTCCCAATCGGCATCAGACGTCTCGAAGAGGAATTGGCATTTATCGAGTTCTACGACAATTTTAATCAACGGTATCCGCAGTAAACTTTCTACCAGATTCAATTTTGATTTGCTGGTATTTTGTTAAATGACAAGTTTCCTACTATTGAAAATCTTCTAAACATTGGTATTGTCCCCTATCGGTCTCTATATAGTTAGCTCTGGTTGTATAACTTTGGTTGAGTCTTCTAGTTGCTCCTTATTCTAGTTACATCCCTTGCCAGCTACAATTACCTTCCCATAATCCTCCCGTGTAAATTCTGATTAATCATAATTTCAATTGATTTCTCTGACTTTGATTGTGTAATTTTATTCTAGGTTCCCCCACTCTGCTTGCACCCTTTCCTACCAAAAATACCTTTCAGTTTGGTTGTGAAACTTTAGTTAGGTTTCCCCAGTATAGTTGCACCCCTTGACTACTAAAATTGCCTACCCATAATCCTTCCCACGTAAATTATGATCATTTTTAGTACTCCTAAAACTTTGTAGTAAAATACGTGCCTCCTCATCCTATGATATCTTATCAAATTTAAGTACATTCCAAAAATTTCCCCAATTTTATTTCAAGAGTATTGACGCAATTTGTGAATGTAAAATGAGAAAATCAATAAAAGTGTGATTTTCCCCCAACTTGTGTTCTGTTTTGACTTGAAAACTTTCAGGAAATCAGATAACTTTACGTGCTTCATGAATCATAGAAAAATTTCAAGTTTAGAAGTTCATATTCCTCCCACTTTTCGCATTGCGGATTATCAACGGAGCGAGTTTTCTACATGCATTTCGTGCGATAGAGCGTACTTGCAACACGGATTATCGATAGAGCGAGCTTTCCACTATGGATTAGCACTGGAGCGCATTTACAACATTTTCTGTTCTTACTGTGAAAAATGGTGAACTCGCAACAAAGCGAATCAAAAAACTAAATTCGAAAAATCGCCAAAAATCCGAAATCTGTGCATTCTGACGTGATGGTGTTCACACCCAATGCGCGCCATTTGACGACAAAATGTTTACAACCAATTTTTCATTTATTTTTTCGCGATTTTTACAAGTTTCTCACCGATTTTTTTGCAGAAAAAACATATAAAAAGTTACACGAATTTTTTTCAGCGAAAAAAAAAGACACCTCCACCACCGCTACCAACGAAACGACGACTCGTCTTCGACACCCCACCAGCCGATGACACCAAAAACATCGAGACAGATCCCAATTTTCCGAGACAAGTAGGTGAAAAAAGGCGGAAAATTTGAAAAATAAGATCATTTTTCAGTGGAAAATCGCCGGCGACGACGTCGACGTTCGCGTTCAGACGTTGCGAGACGCGATGCGTGCTCAGGGTCACAACCCAGCTCAGAACGCTCTTGTGGATCCGAGTTCCAAATTTCGCACAGGTTTTTGAATTTTTTAGGCCTAGGCTTAGGCCTTACAATAAAAAATTATGAAATTTTTTTTTCAGAATACCGCCGAATTCTTACCGCCCACTCGATCATCACCGACGCGATTCTACTGAAGCACAAGGAGATCAAGTGGTGTTAGTGGAGCCAAAAATTTCTCTTAACATTTTTTTCTAAAAAAGAACATTTTCAGTCAAAAATGCGACGAAAATGATGGCCAACGACATCGATGCACTTCACAATCGACGCGATCATCTGGACAAGAAGGTTGAGGAACTTAAGGAGCAGTTGGAGGGTCTCGAGTACGGAATTTTTGAAATTTTCGCGAAATTTTGATCTAGAAACCTTGTCACGGAGGACTACACCGCGGCTTTCCTTCCTCCGCCGCGCCTCCCTTTATCATCGCCCTCTGCCGCTTCTCTTGCCTCTGGCAGTGTGGCGCAGGGGGGAGTATGGCGGGCCGGGAATCCGGTCGACCGGGGTTCAAACCCCCTCGAGGGATTTATCTTTTTACTGCTTTTTTATCACTTTTTCGAGGCTCAGGGACCATTTCTAAAAGATTTTTAGCCCTCAGAACACTATTTTTGCATCAAAAATCGCTAAATTTCGCTGTGTAGTCCCTTGTTTCAGCGCCAGCGTTGGAATTCTCAAATCGCAACAGCTGGCTGTGAAGAGTGTGTTGGATTTGCGAGAGGACGAGTATATGGGTGAAGAAGACGAGGAATCGAGTTTGCCAGATGAATATAAGAAGTTTGGGAAGATTAGCAAACTTTGTGTAAGGGATTTTCGAAATTTTTTTTTTGAAAATAGGCCGAAAAAATTTTTTCTAACAATTTTTTAACGGCAAGCTTAGATTCATTAGAATCAGCGAAAAATTCTGAATCTTATGGCATAAAATTTCAAAAAAAAAATGTTTATTTGAAATACAAAAAATCCCAATTTTTCCAGGAAGTGGCACTAAAATCGTACGACGACGTCAAGAAGCGCACCGAGCAACTTCAGAAGGCGCTGATCACAGCGACGAATCAAGAACGACGTCAACGAGAATCGACTCTTGGTGTCATGGAGGAGAAGGAGAGGGAGAGAGTGGAGGCGTTGGACGATTTGCTTCAGGATTTCTCGTTGGAGCAGCTCCGAGAGCTCAGGGATCGCATGAGAATCGCCAGAGGAGATGAGTGGAAGAGCGGTTAGTCACACCCAAGTTCAGAAAATTCTTCTCCGAATTATGTTTTTTTCAGAATCTCCACATCGTCGTCGAATCCCTGGAAAATGGCTGAGGTTCTCGAGATTTTCAAAATTTGAATAAAAATTGTGTTTTTTGGAAAATTTCGCTCAAAAAGATTCAATCTTCGAAAAATAGCCGAGTTCTTCTGCGATTCTTTTAACTTGAAGAAATGCGATTTTCTTGGAAAAATTCGCTCAAAATTCACTAATTTCACATGAAAAACCTGAAAAATTGGAAAAAAAGAGAACACAAGAAATTACAAAAATCTCATTTATTCAGAAAACAAAGACATTAATACATATTATCACACTAAAAAAACACAGAGCTAAACATAGAAAATTTGGGAGAGGAGAGTTGAGAGCCACATCAGGCAGATGATCCATTCCATAGACTTCTGAAAATTTTGATTTCTCAAATCCAGAAATCAAATCTAGACATAAAACGATCTCAATCAAAACGCTTGAAAATTCGCTTTGAAATCAGCGAAAACTTCGAAAATCGCTACTTCTTCAAAAAAAAAGGGGCGGAGTTAGCGATTTCTGATGTTTTCACTGGTTTCAGAGCCAATTTTCGAGGTTTTGAAGCTATTTTTGAGCATTTTCATTGTGATTTTTGGTGTTTTTATATACCTTTTGCTATCAACAGCGGCTGTGATCGCGGGGATACAGTACGAAACGGATGGTCCCGATGGAATTTGAAGACTCACTCGATTTTGGCTGTTTCTCGGAATTGCTCGAGCACGTGGAGGCTGTGAATCCCAGTCGTCGGCCATTTCGTCAATTTCGTCGTCCAAATTGGAGTAGCTTGGCTGGTTGCGGATAACACGTGGCTCATGATCTTCTGGATATGGACGGTACGCAAAATCAACATCTTCTGGTGGAGCATAATGGGCTGGAAGTGGAGACTGCGGTGGCTCAAACTGGAAACTAGCCGTGGCAAGAACGTGTACGTTCTCATTCTTCACTTTCGGAACATTCCGGGTGTAGGGGTGGTGACGAGCGGAAGAGGGAGCACGAGAAGATGAAGCCGGTGGTGGAGCGGGAGCTGCAGGTGGAGATGGTGCACGAGATGGAGACGGAGCTGGTGGAGGCGGAGAAGGTGCTGGAGAAGCTGGTGGTGGTGATGAAGCCGGTGGTGGAGGTGGAGCTGGTGGAGGAGTGGGAGCAGGCGGTGGAGATGGAGTTGCGGGAGAAGACGTCGAAGGAGGCGGCTGTGCGGGAGCTTGAGCGGGGGCCGGGTGTTGATGAGGTAGGCGGTGGAGATGGAGTTGGAGTTGGTGGAGGAGCCGTCGAAGGAGCGAGAGCCGGGGCAGGAGGAGGAGCTGGTACGGGAGCCAAATTGAAATTGACTACACCATAGAAGATAGCATATGTTGCATCGAATCCTATCGGTTTCTGAAAATTAGGAAGCCTAATTTTTTTGAAATTTCAAAAATCTTACCTTCGCATCATACTTCCAGCCGAGATTCTTCATCTCATCAACGACTTGTTCCCAACCACGAGGAGTGAGCGACTAAAATTTGTTTTATGTTTTCGAAAACTTGATCTATAAAAACTCACACTTCGCAGCTTCTCCTTCAAGGTTTGAACTCTGAAACATTCCAGGATCCATTCAACTTTGGTGACAGCTACTCTTGGATCATCTGGCAGATGGGATCGTAACTCCGGCCAGAGCTCGATGGAGTGGCTCAATACGAGAAGTCGTGACATCTCGCTCTGCGAGATCCCGTGCCAATCCATCGCGACGTAATCTGAAAATTTTGATTTTTCAAATCCAGAAAAAAGGAATTCATTAGAAATTCTGGAATTCATGAAAAATGAGAATTTGCAGAATTCAAAACTGAGAAATATACAAATTCTTACCAAATTGGTATGGGAGAATGTGGATTGCCATGATTGGGTGACGGTGCTGAATGGAAGCGGTGTCCTTGGGTCTAACTGCACCTCAAACAAGATGTCGGCCCGTCCAATCCTCTGGTCGTTGAAATGAAGGACGATCCGTCGATACTGAAAAAATTGAGGTATATGCATGAGATACCGTAGGACAGAATGAACTCACTTCAGCCGAAGTTGGACCGTACCGACTGCATCCGTCACGTCCTTCATTCCAAACAGCCAGACGAATGCAGTCACCGGAACCTCCTTCTTCACCGTGGCTCCACGTCGAACGGCATTTGCACGAAGCCGAGTCTGTAAGAACCAGGACTTAATTTTTGTCAAAATCTTGGAATCATCAAAGAATTCTCCGGATTCTCAGAATCACGGGAATCACAGATCCGGAGAATATTTGAAAAAAGGGTACTCACCGCTTCTTCCATCTGTGGAGACCACGGATGAGGGGGAACTTGAGCATACGGTTCCAGGTATTCCGTGAACCGTAGCTCGTCCCTCAACCCTGCCCCCTCCATTTCGTCGCCGGATCCTTCTGCTCGTCGCTCTCCTCCAATATCGAAATCGTCATCGACTACTGATCCCCATCTCTCCTCGTCTTCATTATCCACAATTGTCGCATCGATCATCTGAGTGGAGTCTTCAGCAGGATCCGTCATCATCTCATCCACATCATTCCTATTATCCAGCACAACGTCATCTCGTCGTCTTCTTCTGTTCAGAGCGGGATCCACCTCATCCTCATCTTCCATTTCCAGAATTCGTTCTTCTTGGCGACGAACTTCACGAAGTCTCTTTTGGGAAAAGCGAGTGAAAGTCGACTTTTCCATGTTTTCGCGGTTAGTTTGCATTTTGAACGGCTATTTTCTTCTCCGCGTTTTCCAAGTTTCAGAGAGCAACGTCGAGCAAATGGCAATCGGAAAAGCGAGTGAACGAGAGGAAGAACGGTTAGTCGCACCAAGTTCAGCCCATTCTTCTCCGCCTTATGTTTTTCAGATCGCCCCTCGTTGTCGGGCACTCCGTGCCACATCAGCGATCTACCTCCTCCAACCGTGGCCTCTCATCGTCCTCGTCTCCAGAGGCATCCATACGATCTTCAGAATCGTCGGAAGACGTCACCTGGTGTTGCTGTTGTTGGCTTGTTGATGGACCCTCCTGACGTCTTCTCAACGTATTCCGTACCTCATCTGGTCCACTCCTGCTCCACTTTATGTCTCCTCTCTCTTTTCTTCGGCTGATGTCGTTGGCTGGTTGACGGTCCCTCTTCGGCTCGTCTCGCATTTTGAATCTCCTTCCATCCCTATAAATTGATCAACTTCCTACAGAGACTGTAGAGTCTTTAGAAAAAGAAAATTATGCTCTTGCAAGCCTGCAAGCCTTCAGAACATTAGAAATAGTCCAAAAAATAGTAAAAAAAGGATTTAAAAAATCCCATAACATGGATGCAAAAAAGATCGTCACCGGGATCGAACCCGTAAGATCATGGATGCGATCGAAGGCTCTTAACACATGGCCACCGACGCACATTTATGTAGAATCTAGAGACTATAGAAAATGTAGAAAACTATGCTTTTGCGAGCCCCAATCTCAGAGTCTCAAAATTCCAGAAGATCACTTACAAGTCCTCCACGTCCATCGACTTCGATGTCGTCCGAAGTAGAGACGAAGACTCCTGAAGAACAAAAATAGGGATAAAGGGGTGAGCATATGTGTCAAAAGATGGGTAAAAAAAGGAAAAAAAGAAGGGAAATTGGATGATGACTGATTCTTCTGGGAGCTCATTTTTAGGTCCAAACATAAAAGCCACGTTGTCTCCACGAAGCACTTCTCGACACAAATTCAAAAGTTCACGTGAAAAATAATTTTCATTTTCTTCTTTTTCACGCAAAAAAAGGATTTGGGACAACGCGCGCGGCCGAGACATCCGCACTCTTCTCTACCCACTGACAGGGAGAGGTTGGGGATGAGGCGCGTGGTGTAGTGGGTAGTGGTGCAGGCTGGGAATCGAAGGTCCAGGGTTCGAACCCCAAGAGTGTGTAATTGTTTTTTCAGTCTGAAATTGAAGTTTACCATGTTTTGGAGTTTTTCTGAATAACCTATGGTGTCATAATTGTTGAGGTTGACCTGAAAAAGTTGAAATTGAGCAGGATTTTCTGAAGACTTTTTTTTCGAAAATCATTTTATTTCTTATTGTTCATTGATTACTGACAACATTTCATTTTTATTGTTACATTTTTGAGGAATTTTCAGTTATCTTTCAAACTAAAAATCGAAAAAACGTCGTCTTGACTAAACATCGAAAATTCTCAGCGATTTTTCCACTATATTATTTGGTTTTCATATCAATCGATAGCTCTTTTAATTCTCTACAAACTGGATAAGCAAAACTTGTCAATTCACCAGAAATTCGCCTAAAAATAGCGAAAATTGATGCTCAGAGACTGCTAAGTGTGCAAGTGCGCTCCGCCGAAGCCAGTTGATTTTTGAATTTTTTCAGCCGATTTTCAGCGATTTTCCGTGATTTTCCATAGATTTTCTTCATTTTTTATGAAATTTTCCGAATTATTCTTGCTTCCAGATATTCCTCAACGTCGTCAGCATCTTCTGAAGACGATTTCTCCATGGTTTTGCGGTTAGTTTGCTTTTTGAACAGCGATTTTCTTCTCCGCCCATGTTTTCCGAGTTTCAGAGAGCAATTTCGAGCAAATGGAGTTCGGAAAAGCGAAGGAAAGAGAGGAATAGCGGTTAGTCACACCCATGTTCAGAAAATTCTTCTCCGAATCATGTTTTTAGATCGCCCATCGTTGTCGAATCGTCGAATTCGCTCAAAAATCACTACTGCTGATTTGAAAAGTCTGAAAAATTGGAGATCGCCTATTGTCGTCAAATCCCCGGAAAATGGCTGAGTTTTATACTCAAAAATATGCATTTTTCTCAAACAACTTCGCTCGAAAATTGAAAAACCTGAAAAATTGGACAAAAAAGAGAACACAAGAAATTACGAAAATCTCATTTATTCAGAAAACCAAGACAAAAATTTACATTAATATATTAAGACAAAAAGAGAGAGACATTAAAAAAAACGGCGGAATATCGACACACATAGAGGAGAACAGGAGACACATGAAGAACCTCAGGTTTCCTGTTGGCGTCCTGGAAAATTTTTGGGTGGCCTATTTTTTTGAGACCCCTCATAACCTAGTCCGCCAAAAAATGGCCTAACTTTTTCTTAACTTTGAAAAATCTTACCTTGTGGTTGTATTCCCATCCACATCGTCGCATTGCCTCACACATCTCATTCCAGCCGAAGTCGGACAACACCTTTTTTTTTGTTTTTGAAGATTCGATCCATAAAATCTCACATCTCTCAGTCTTTTCTTGATTTTGGGCAGCCTAAAAATTCGGGCAATCAACTTCTCGTCCGTCACCGCTTTTCTGAAGTCCACTCCAATTCTCTTCTTCAGCTTTGGCTCGTGTTCGAGTCCGTTCACCAAAACCATCATTCTTGTCACTTCGCTGGTTGAAACACCGTGGAATATAAGCATTTCCGCATACTTCTGAAATTTTTGATTTCTTAAATCCAGAAAAAGGGAATTCGTTAGAAATTCTAGAATTCAAAAAAATCATCATTCTCCAAAATCAGAATTCTATGATATGGAAATCCTTACCAAATGATGATAACTAAAAGACGATAGCCACGGAAGAATGAATTGTTTGAACGGCAAATCACTCGATCTGTACTTGGAAAGTAATGTCTTCAGCTCGACCTCTCGGCACACAAAAAATCGATTCGGATTTTCCGACGATTTTCTATTTGGCGGGATTCATGCTGAAAAAATTGAGGTATATGCATAAGATACGGTAGAGCGGAGTAAACTCACCCAAGACGGCGCTGAAGATGTTCCAAGGGGTCCTGGTCGTCTCTCCATCTGAAGAGAGTCACATAGACTGTGAGCGGTCCGCGTCGGCTCTCCATTCTTCCTCCGCCAATATTCTGCGCCCGAACCGTCCACTGTAAAAAACAACATGGAATTTTTCACTGTTTGTAATCTACCTCGTACCGTAGCCCATCCCCCGTGGTTTTTGCTCCTCATCGTCTCCAGATTCTCCTGACGCTGCGAGACGTGCTTCAGAATCGTCTCCTCCATAACTGAAATTGTCTACGGAATCCGTCATCTCGTCCTCCTCTTCTTCACTTGATGAAGAGCTCCTTGCTCTCGAGGATAGTTCTTGGTGAATTCGTTTGAGATTCTTCCACACCTATAAATTTGATAATTTTGAACTCCCATACTTTCCTTATTTTTTGATTTTTAATCGATCCTAGACCCAACATTCTCTTTTATGGAATACTGTGTCAAGACGGCTTGAAATTCAAATAACCGCCATTTTTCATCGCAACGACACTCCGATATCCCGCAGTTTCGTATTTTTGCTCGATTTTTGATTTTGTGGTCACGGGATACAGTAAGAAAAATTCACAATGGATGCCCCCAAAAATTTTTGGAAAATGGGAAAAATGAAGACTCACCTTCATTTCTTCGCAAGTGAAGATTGATTTTGCGCCTCGGACACTTAGATCCAGGTTGTTCCTAATAACTGGACGCGGAAGTTTGTACTGTCGTCGGTTGGTGGCCCGTCTTACTGTCATGTCATTGGCTGCTTGCTGGACGGCTGCACGATTCGGGGAATTTATACTTTCGTTTGGATTCACTTGCTCCTCTTCTGCTGGAACATCAGGAATATCCATTGGCGCATCAATGAGGTCGTTAAAATCGATAATGTCGTCGATTCCTAGTGGCTCAACCGGATTCCGAACTCGTGGGGCTGGTCCGATATTCCGTGAATATGGATGGAATCGAAATGGCGCTGAAGCGGACGCCCGCGCGTGATCAGGAAGAGGAGCCAGAGCCAGACTCGGAGCCGAAGCGGAAGGTGGGGAGCCTGAGCAGAAGAGGGAGCCGGAGTTTCTCGAGGAGCCGGAGTTTCTGGGGGAGCCGGAGTAGACACTGGAGCCGGAGTAGACGTTGGAGCCGGTGGAGACGGTGAAGACGCTGGAGCCGGTGGAGATGGAGTTGGAGTTGGTGGAGGAGGAGCTGTTACGGGAGCCAAATTGAAATTGACTACACCTCCATAGAAGATAGCATATTTTGCATTGAATCCTATCGGTGTCTGAAAATTAGGAAAATTCTCAAGAGTTTAACAGCGAAAATTGGTTATTTTTTCAGAACTTTAGTATCCAAATAATCAGAAAAAATCAGAATTTCAACTTTTCAGATATTTAGGATAAAAAAATCTCAAAAGGTGAGAACTTCAGAATGTGAATACTCACTTTCATTTCCGTGCAAGTGAAGATTGCTTTTGCGCCTCTGACACTGAGGTCGAGGTTGTTCCGAATCACAGGACGCGGAAGTCGGAGTGGTCTGGTGGCCCGTCGAACTGTCCCATTGTTGGCTGGTGGCTTCGGCGAATTTCCATTGGGACGAATTGGAGCTGGGTCTTCTGTTGGCGCATCATTCAAGTCAAAATCGATATTAACGTCGTTCAAATCGAAATGGGAGTTATCGATTCTTCGTGTCTCAACCGGATTCCGAACTCGTGGGGCTGGTCCGAAATTCCGTGAATATGGATGGAATCGAAATGGCGCTGAAGCATCAGGAAGAGGAGCCAGAGCCAAACTCGGAGCCGAAGCGGAAGGTGGGGGTCCATGAGAAGAAGATGGAGCCGGAGTTTCTCGGGGAGCCGGAGTTTCTGGAGGAGCAGTAGCTGGTGGATGGGCAGGAGCTGCTGGAGGATCAGTAGCTGATGATGAGGTGGGCGGTGCAGATGGAGTTGGAGTTGGTGGAGGAGCCGTCGATGGAGCGGGAGCCGGGGCAGGAGGAGGAGCTGTTACGGGAGCCAAATTGAAATTGACTACACCTCCATAGAAGATAGCATATTTTGCATCGAATCCTAACGGTGTCTGAAAATTAGGAAAATTCTCAAGAGTTTAACAGCGAAAATTGGTTATTTTTTCAGAACTTTAGTATCCAAATAATCAGAAAAAATCAGAATTTCAACTTTTCAGATATTTAGGATAGAAAAATCTCAAAAGGTGAGTACTTCAGAATTTCAAATTTTCAGAATTTTAGCTTACAACTGCTTCTGGAAGAGCTCCGTGTCCTCTTTGGTGATTTCCTGACATCTGTCAAAAAAGGAAGGAGGGTCTCTCTGGAGTGTGGTCGAATTAGAAAAATTCTGAAGACGCGGGCAACAAGAAGTTTGCAGAGAAGATCCTGAAGATCAGATATAAATTTATATGATGGTGGAAAAGGGGTGAAAATAGGTGTCTAAAAATGGGTAAAAAAGGAACAAAAAGAAGAGAAATGTAGTGATGACTGATTCTTCTGTGAGCTCATTTTCAGGTCAGGACAAAAAATCCACGTTGTCGCCACGAAGCACTTCTCGACACAAATTCAAAAGTTCACGTGAAAAAAGATTTTTCATTTTTCTTCTTTTTTTCACGCCAAAAATTTTCAATTGAGGTAGCGCGCGCGGCAGAGACACGCGCACTCTTCTCTACCCATTGATAGGCTAAGGTTAGAGATGCCGCGCGTGGCGTAGTGGGTAGTAGTGCAGGCTGGCAATTGAAGATCCAGGGTTCAAATCCCATGTGTGCTTTTTTGTTTTTTTCAGGCTGAAAGTGAATTATATCATGTTTTGGAGTTTGTCTGAATAGCTTACGTTGTCCTAATTAGTTTTGTTGACCTGAAAAAGTTGAAAGTGAGGAGGATTTCCAAAAGAAAACTAGGTTTTCTTGAATTCCTGGAATTTTTGAAGCAATTTTTTCGAATTTTTAATCTATTTCTCATTGTTCATTGAATGCTGACAGAATCAGATTTCTATTGTTCCATTTTCTGAAAAATTTTCAGTTACTTTTCAAACTAAAAATTCAAAAAATGCCGTCTTTTCTAAACATCGAAAATTCTCAGCGAATTTTTCACTCTCATTTTTGGTTTTTATATCAATCGATAGCTCTTTTAATTCTCTACAATCTGGATGACCAGAACTTGAATATTTATTAGAAATTCGCCTAAAAACAGCGAAAATTGATGTTCCGACACTGCAAAGTATGCAAGTGCGCTCCGCCGAAATGAGTTGATTTTTGAATTTTTCAGCGATTTTCAGCGATTTTCCATGATTTTCCATAGATTTTCTTCGATTTTTATGAAATTTTCTCAATTATTTTTGATTCCAGATATTTGGCGATGTCACCAGCCTCTTCTGCAGCCGATTTTTCCATCGTTTCGCGGTTAGTTTGCATTTTGAACAGCGATTTGCTTCTCCGCCCATATTTCCAAATTTCAGAGAGCAACGTCGAGCAAATGGCAGGCGGAAGAGCGAGTGAAAGAGTGAAAGAGCGGTTAGTCAGACCCAGTTCAGAAAATTCTTCTCCGATTCATGTTTTTCAGATACCCCATCGTCGTCGAATCCCCGGAAAATGGCTGAGTTTCGATTTTCGGAAAATGTCGCTCAAAAATCACCAAAACCGACTTGAAAAATCTGAAGAACTGGAAGGAATAAGAGAATACAAGAAATTACAAAAAAATCTTCTTCATTCATAGACATAAATACAAAAAAGGGCAGAAGTTTACACAAAAGAGAGAGAGAAATTTTAGAATTTCGGATTTTCCACTTGAACTTCTTGACGGCGAGCACTCTTCGGCTGTTTCCATACCTATAAATCGATTTCATTTTTTACTCGAAAAATGCGATTTTCATAATGAAAATGCTCAAAAATCGCTTCAAAACCTTGAAAATTGGCTCTAAAATCAGCGAAAACTTTCTAAATCGCTAGCGGATTTCTGAGGTTTTCGCTGATTTCCGAGCCAATTTTCGAGGTTTCGAAGCGATTTTTGAGCATTTTCATTGTGATTTTCGGATTTTTATGTTCTTCTTTGCTATCAATAATTGGGGGGGGGGGGGGGGATACAGTACGAAACGGTCTCACCTTCATTTCCGTGGAATAGAAGATTCTCTTCGCTTGTTTTCTGTTCAAATGTTGAAAATCTTCTGGACGAGGACGTGGTGGATGAGGTGAATTTGGAGTTGGTGGAGGAAGATTCGGCGAGAGTGGTTGGATGGGAGAGAGAACATCAATTTGAGCTTCTGGCTCTGGAGACCTTCCATCAACTCGTTCCTCCTGCTCGGCGGCATCCACGACGGCATCTATGATGGCTTCCATGACGGTAACGACACCTTCTGTGACGTCATCGGGAGTTCCTGGATCCAAGAATGCGAACTCGAAGTCATCCATTTGGGCATTTACATTCACTTCCGGCACTGGAAACTGGTCGAGATTGAGATTGAGATCGTTGTTTTGGCCTTGGATCGATGATAATGGGAGTGGGATTGGAAACGGTACAGAATTTGGGATCAGATATGGAAACGGCATTGGAATTGGACCGTTTCGAATCGCCGAATTAGTATCGACGTCGTGCTCCTCTTGATGTTCCTGACGAGAAGAGATTCCACGGTTCGGTGTGTTGAATCGGTAGGGGTGATGGCGGGGTACAAACGACCGGAACGGAAGATAGAACACGGGAGCATAGTGCAGAAATGCGTATTGTCGATTATCGATTATGTGGGGACGCTGAAAATTAGGAAAATTCTCAAAAATTTTAGAGCGAAAAATTGGGGTTTTTTTTTGCAAAATCCCAGAAGCTCACCTACAAAGCGTCCACGATGTCGTCCGAAATAAAGACGATGTCCTGAGTCCTTGTCCTGCTGATCTTGAGGATCAGTGGAATGAAGTCGTCTTATGGAAATTTGATGAAAACCGATTCTTCTGGGAGCTAATTTTCAGGTCAGGACAAAAAATCCACGTTGTCGCCACGAAGCACTTCTCGACACAGATTCAAAAGTTCACGTCAAAAAAGATTCTTCATTTTCTTCTTTTTCACGCAAAAAAAGAGGATTTGTTTTTTTCAGTCTGAAAGGGAATTCTATCATGTTTTGGAGTTTTTCTGAATAACCTATGGCGTCAAAATTATTTTTTGTTGGCTTGAAGAACTTGAAATTGAGTACGTTTTCTTGGATTCTTGGAATCTGGGGATTCTTGTCAGTCTGGTCATGTTTATATTCATTTTGAAGCTCCCAATGAGACAAATCTAAAAATCAAAGTTTCAAACATCTTTATTCATTTTTTCGAGTGATGAATAGCATATACAATTCCCATAGTGACCAAAGCCAAAACTGTCAAAATGAGAACAATAATCATGATTTTCTTATCAGCTGGGGAGATTGATTCGTCAGCAATCGGGACCTGTTTTGGCTTCTTTGATCGTCGGATGGTGAAAATCTGAGAAAAACATTACGGACATCTGGACAAACAGTGGTACAGATGGGTCTGAGAGAGGCATAAAGGCCTAAGGGATAGGCCAAAAATAGCCTCGAAATTCAAAAGAAATGTTAGACTTTTTAGTCAAAGAATGGGGACCCCCTAAACCTTGAAACTCCAAAATTCAACTTTTTGGACATCCGGACACACAGACATACCTACCTTATTATCTCCTGGTGGCCTCTGGGGATCCATTTTTAGAGCTTGACTTCCAATAATTCAAAGAAATTGGACGTCTTCTTATCTGTGAGAAGATTCACAACGACCAATATTTATTCTTCTTGAATCTTCCCCCATAAGCCCCGCCCACTTTTTTGTATCTATCATCCAGATGCCCACTCCTTTCTCCACCTGACCACTGACGTAAAAGAGCAAAAAATGTTGTACTTTGTTATCACGGATTAGATTACACGAGAATTGAATCCACTGGTTTGAAGGAATCTTAGAATTCTGGAGGATGCTGAAAAAATTTGGATTCTGCACTTTGGAACCTTGATTTGCATTCAGCATTCCCATTTTAGATACTGAGATTCTGAAAAGGATTCTGAGGAGGGAGGGGATTTTTTGGGGTCCCCCGTTCTTGTTTGTCCGGATGTCCACAACAACTTTTTTCTCAGATTTTCACCGTCCGACGATCAAAGAAGCCAAAACAGGTTCCCATTGTTGACGACTCAATCTCCCCAGCTGTTAAGAAAATCATGATTATTGTACTCATTTTGACTGTTTTGGCTCTGGTTACCATGGGAATTGTATATGCTATTCGTCCTTCGAAAAAAGGAATAACGATGTTTGAAACTTTGATTTTCGGATTTGTCTCATTAGGAGCTTCAAAATGAATATAAACATGACCAAGTTGATTAGAATCCACAGAATCCAAGAAGAATTATGACCCTCTAAACACAACATCACTATTATTTTCTTCAAATTTCAGTCCCTGCCACCTACGATCCTCTTGGTCACGCTTTCTTATTCACTATGTCCAGTGCTCATGCTGTACTATATTCATCTGCAGCTCTTGTCAGTGAATCTGTCAGATATATTCAGTGTTTTCAGGTACCAATTTTCAGTATTCATGAGAATCATGAGAATCCTCAAGTCGTCAGAAACCTCAATGTCCTCCAGAATTCAAATTCAGAAGCCTTTCACGATTCTCCGATTTCTGTTTTGCAGAAGCGATCAGCGAAAAGCGAGATCCGCATCGCTCGCCGACCCCACCAAATGAAGCAGCCGACACCTCACGGGTTCCGCCGTCCACTATGTGTTTTGTGTGCGAAGGGGCGGAGCCTATTTGTCAATTGGATTTCAATGGATTTCAGGTTATTTTAGACTGTTTTTCGTGTTATAAAAATTAAAACAAGCGTTTTTAAGTGTCTAGAAATTGATGCTGATGTGTTTTCATGCTAAAAATAAAAATCATGTCGTCTTGTCGAAAAATCGAGAATTCTCAGCGAGTTTTCCATTATAATTGTTGGTTTTTATATCAAACGATAGCTCTTTTAATTCTCTACAAACTGAATAAGCAGAACTTAAAGATTCATTAGAAATTCGCATAAAAATAGCGAAAATTGGTGCTCGGACACTGCAAAGTGTGCAAGTGCGCTCCGCTGAAATGAGTAGATTTTTGAATTTTTTTCCCCGATTTTCAGTGATTTTCAATGAATTTTCATGGATTTCCTTCAATTTTTATGAAATTTTCTCAATTTTTTTTGCTTTCAGGTATTCCTCGACGTCTCCAACCTCTTCTCCAGCCGATTTTTTCATGTTTTCGCGGTTAGTTTGCATTTTGAACAGCGATTTTCTTCTCCGCCAAGTTTTTCGAGTTTCAGAGAGCAGTTTCGAGCAACTGCCAAACGGAGAAGCGAGTCAGAGAGTGGATGAGCGGTTAGTCACACCCAAGTTCAGAAAATTCTTCTCCGAATTATGTTTTTCAGATCACCCATCGTCGTCGAATCCGCGGAAAATGGCTGAGGTTCGATTTTTTACTCAAAAATGCAATTTTTTGGAAAATTTCGCTGAGATACCTGAAAAATTGGAAGAAGAAAGAGAACAGAAGAAATTACGAACAATCTCATTTATTCATTTTCACAAAAACTCCAACACAAGTAAAAAACACAAACACCATAAAAGAAAAAAACACATTTACGAGTTTTCGGATCACTTTTAGAGAGAAAAAAATCGAAAAAAATGAACGGAGAGGAGGTGGAGAGAATGGAGAGAAGATTTGACATCAGACATCATTCCAACTCGAGCTTTTTCTTGTTGCGATCCTGGAAATTTTTGGATGGCCTAACTTTTTCGAAACTTGAAAAATCTTACCTGGACATTGTAGCGCCAACCAACGTTCCTCATCTCCTGGCATAGCATCGCCCATCCTTTGTCAGTCAAACCCTAAAAATTTTATCTATTTTCAGAGATTCCATCTATTAAATCTTACCTCCTGGAGCCGATCTTTCACTGGTTGCACTCGGAAGCACTCGATTATGAGCTCAGTTTTCGTGACGGCGATTCTTGGGTCTCCCAGGAAATGGTCTCGGTGTTCCGGGAACATTTCGAAGGCGTGAGCCAATACGAGAAGACGCGACACTTCAGAATCGTGGATCCCATGCCACATCAACAACGGCGAATTTCTCTGAAAAATTTTGATTTCTAGAAATCCAGAAAAAAAAATCGTGCTATATATGCTTAAAAATCGCTTCAAAACCTCGGAAATCGACTTTGAAATCAGTGAAAACATCAGAAATCGCTGGGCAGAGCCATTTTTCCAAGTTTTGAAGCGATTTTTGAACATTTTCATTGTGATTTTCATGAAAAAAATGTGAATTTTCAGAATCCTTACCAAATTATTGCAACAGGAGTTGGTAGTCCAGGGCCAGAGGTAGGAACTGAAGGGGACATCTCTTGCCTTCTGCACTCGGACCTCGAAGCACACATCGTATCTCTTGAATTCTGACTGGAAGTTGAAGATGGACTCCGACGTCGAATGGACAGTCCACTTGTTGGGGTCAATTCTGGAAAAATTTATGTATATGCATGAGATACGGAGATAGATAGAAGAAAATTGATGTACAGTACCGGACAAAAAGCTATGAACTTTTAGTGTTTTCAGTTGAAAAACGTAAACTTTGGGGGTCTGGGAAAGGATGTTAAACTTGACCGTTTGATCTGAAACTTTTTTGATGTATACATCAACTCTAGAACTCTATTTTTGTAGTTGACAACTTTTTTGAACGACCTCTTCTAGAAATGATATGGCTCCTGAAATGCAGAAGACCCTAAAATTGGGGAAAATTGCACTGGAAATGCGGATATTTAGCATCGCCCCACTTTAAAGGGACACACCGTCTTTAGAAGAGGTTGTACAAAAAAGTTGGCAACTACAAAAATAAAGTTCTAGAGTTGATGTATACATCCAAAAAATTTCAGATTAAACGATCAAGTTTAACATTCTCTCCCATTTGCTGGAGTCAATTCTGGAAAAATTGATGTACAGTACCGCTCAAAATATTACAAATTTTCGACATTTTCAGTGAAAAAACGCCAACTTTGAGGGTCTGGGAAAGGGGTTCAAAATTGTCCATTTTATTTGAAATTTTGTGGGTTTATGCATCAATTCTAGACCTTCAATTTTATAATTGACAACTATTTCTGTACAACGTCTTCTGAAAATGATGTGCTTTGTGAAAGTGGAAAGGTTCTAAATGTCCTCGTGCAATTTTCATGGTTTCTAGGGTATTCCATTTTCCACAAGACACACCATCTTTAGAAGAGTTTGCACAAAAAAGTTGTAAACTACAAAAATAGAGTTCTAGAGTAGATGTATACACCCAAAAAGTTTCAGATCAAACGGTCAAGTTTAGCATCCTTTCCCAGACCCCCAAAGTTGATGTTTTTCCACTGAAACCGCCAAAAGTTCATAGACTTTTGGACGGTACTGTATATGCATGAGATACGGTAGGACAATATTAACTCACCCCAGTGCCAACTCGGTCTGACGGACAGCGTCGTCTGGAGCACGAAGTCCATACAGGTGGATGTAAGTCGTGATGTCACCCTCTCGCTTCTTTGCTCCATCTTCCAATTGAACGGCACGAGTCTTCAGCTGTAAAGACCAGGATTTCATTTTTGTCAGAATTTTGGAATCTCGGTATTCTCAGGATCTCAGATCCGAATAATATTCGAAAAAATAAACTCACAACTGTCTCAAGTTCTGGCGACCACTTCTGGGGAGCCTCAACAACATACGGCTCCATATCCTCCTCTCCCATAAGTGGCATGTACTCCTCATCAGATGACGCTGACGCCTCGTTTCTCTGCATCGTATGTGCTCGGTGCACTGAAAATCAAAAAAAGGGGTAAAGGGGTGAAAATAGATGCCAGAAAAATGGATGAAAAAGGAACGAAAAGAAGGGAAATTTGATGAAGACTCAATCCTCTGGAAGCTCAATGTGCAGTCCGTACAAAAAGCCACGATGTCTCCACGGAGCATGACTCCACGACTCTTCAACACGAATCTAACAATTCACGATTTTCTCCTTTTTCACGCAAAAAAGGGAATCGGGTCAACGCGAGTGGCCGTGACACCCGCACTCTTCTCTACCCATTGATAGGGCAAGGTTGAAGATGCCGCGCGTGGTGTAGTGGGTAGTAGTGCCGGCTACGAAACCAAGGTCCTGGGTTCGAATCCAAAGTATGCGGATTTCATTTTTTCAGCTTGAAAGTGAATTCCATCCTGTTTTTGAGTTCTTCTGAATAACCTAAGGTGCCATAATTATTTTTGTTGGCTTGAAGAACTTGAAATTGAGCAGAATTTCCAAAAAAAAACTACTCCTGGATTCTTGAATTGATGGATTCTTGGATTTTGGGTTTGCCAACATTTATCAACATGGTCATGTATATACTCATTTCGAAGCTCTCAATGAGACAGATAAAAGAATCAAAGTTCCAAACCATTTATTCATTTTCTCGAGTGATGAATAGCATATACAATTCCCATAGTAATCAGAGCGAAAACGGTCAAAATAAGTACAATAATCATGATTTTCTTGTCAGCTGGGAAGATTGAGTCGTCTGCAATGGGAACCTGTTTTGGCTTCTTTGATCGTTGGACGGTGAAGATCTGGAATAATAACGTTGTAGACATCTGGACAAACAATGGCACAGATGGGCCTGAAAGCCAGGGGGTGGGCCAAAATAGCTTCGAAATTCAAATAAAAAGCTCGAAATTTCAGACTTTTTAGTCAAAGAGCGGGGGACCCCCTAAACTTTGAAAATCCAAAATTCAACTTTTTCAGACATCCGAAAACACATACAAACTGACCTTGTTATCTCCTTGTGGGCTCTGGGGATCCATTTTCAGAGCTTGATCTTCTATAATTCAACGAAATAGGACTTCTTCTTATCTGTGAGAAGAATGCCAATATTAATTCTTCTAGAACCTTCCTCCATACGCCCCGCCCATTTTTTCGTATCTATCATCCAGATGCCCACTTCTTTCTCCACCTGACCACTGACGTAAAACAGCAAACATGTTGTACTATGTTATCTTGAAATGGACTACAATAATTGAAGTGATCATCTGATTCTCGAGGGTTTTGGAGATTCAGATGGATTCAAAATATTCCGATTTATTTTAAGATTTGCTTAAACCTGCCTGGGTCACCCCGACGTTTTGCAATTAGTCATTTCGCAACTGGACATTTCGGAACTGAAAATTTCGCAACTAGACATTTCGCAACCAAGACATTTTACGAGTTATCAATAAATGTACTTAGAATCGTTAATAGCTCAAGATTGGCGATACGTATTGACCTGAAAATAATGCACGAATTTTCTGATACAAATCCAAACAAATTATATAGAATTACATTTTACAAAAGTGGTCTAATTCCTCATAAAATGACTACTAACCTATTCTCCAATTAAAAATTTTCTGCACGTTGAATATGTTAATTATTTTCTTGAAATTGCCACGTTTGGCAATGTCATCGGTCCCTAAATCTCTTTCAGAAGGCCGTGGAGGAAAACAATTATTTTTCGATTTTCCCTCCAATTTTCCTCCACCATCTTCAGAAGCCTCAAAAAATGCCGGCTCCCAATTTTGAAGAGTTACCAATGGACGTTCTACTGCAAATTCTCGATCCGGTCGATATCAAGAAAAGGTACCATTTTTAACCTACTCACCAAAAAATGGCCTAGAAATCCAAAATTTTGGTTTTCTAGGTCACCGGCCATAAAAATTTTTGAAAAAAGGCGTGGAGAACATTTTGAGTCGTTGTTTGAGCATGATATCTTCATTTGGAGCCGAGTTATGACAATTTGAAACTGGTGGCCTAGAAAACCAAATATTAGGATTTCTAGGCCATTTTTTGGAGAGTAGGTCAAAAAGGAGGATCGGGATACCATTTTAAGTTGTTCGGAGGGCAGTTTGAAGTCATATTTTTGCTATTTTAGAAAAAGGGGAGTTTTTTTTGGTTTCCAGCCCATTTGGGGATTTCTAGACCATCATTAAAACCACAATTTTTTTCAGATTCGAAATCTGGAAGATGTCAAAAAGAGTGCGCTTCGTCGTCGATCAAATCAAAACGAAGTACGACGAGATGACTATCGACTGTGATGAGAACACCGTCAGCATTTTTCTCCAAATTGGAAATTCTTCGTGTAAAGCAAAATGGTCCGAAGAGAAAGATGGTGGAAATTACATGGAAATCGTTCTGGACTTCTTGAAATGCATTCTGAATCCGACAAAGATTCGGGTGGAAATGCTCCAACTCATCTCCAACAATTTCGACCATCTGAAGAAGGTCGTCGAGTTGTTTCTGTGGATTTCCAAAACGACTAATTCGAAATTCCACGTCAAATCCGCTTCAATGAAATTTCAAGAAAGCGCACTTGCACCTTTGATTCTTTCCGTCGTGAAACCAAGAACTTGTGAAGTATTGGACATTGGCTGCTACTGGAACCCAAGCAAGGAATTCATTAATTTGGAGCAAATCAAAGACATCGATCAATTCAAGCAATCGAAAATTGTTTTGTTGACGGATTACGGAGTTCTTCAATTGACCGAATTGGCTCTTCTTGCGAATTTTGAAGAATTCTCCGTGCAAGTTCAATCTATGGGACCTGATGATATCATAAGACTTCGAGATGTAAGATATTTTAAATATGGTTTTTTCAAACAAAAGCGAATTTTCGGAGCTTTTGAGCAATTTTTGGACATCTCCTTTAAAACTACCGTAACTTGGACTTCAGTCAAAATTGTGAACCCAAATTGCTAGTGACCGACTCAAAATGTCATCCCAATAATTTTTGCTCTACCTATCAAAAAATGACCTAGAAACCCAAATGTTGATATTTCTAGACCGCTAACTAAGAATTCTCAAAACTTGCTTCAAAATCGTGAAACCAAGATCGAAACGGCGTTCTTTTGGCGATACTTTATTTTTGACTAACTTTCAAAAAGTGGCCTAGAAAACTTTACAGCGAACATGGCCGAAATTTGAATTCTAAGAGTTTCCGCCGGATTTTCTGTTTTCAAAACAGCAAGACATGTTTTGGTTTGTGCCTGGACTCCTCGTGGACAACTCGGGCAGCAGTCGAATTATTCACGAGTGGTCCACGCACTCACCGAAACATGTTTTGCTGTTTTGAAAACAGAAAATCCGGCGGGAACGCTGAAAATTAAAATTTCGGCCATGTTCGCAATGAAGCGCGTTTCCTTTTGGGGAATATCGCTAATAGTTATAGTTCATAATTTAGGCTGGAATCAAAGTTATGGCCAAAAAGTCATAGGGTGCACCCAGGGCTCATCTTTCTTACAAAAACTAGGCCACCTTCAAATATATTTTGCCCGTTCCAGACTCTCACCAACTCGGTCAACTTCAAAAGATGCGCCATCAAACTACGGGACCAATTCGAAAACACCGACGAAATCGCAAGGGTTCTTGGAAAACCCGTCCCAGATTGGTGGATTTTCAATGGAAAGCATAGCTGCGCGATTGCCGATTCGGACAAACTTCTTCATTTCTCCTTTCAAGACAAGAGACTTGAAGTTGAGAAGGGCGATGCCAGGGCCCCAGACTCGGATGATTCTGATGATGACTGGATTTTCGATTAGAGAGGGGATTACGGTATCGGATGTGAGACGATGATAATGATTAGTAGATGAATCTCTTGATATTCTATTGCTTTTTTGAAAAATAAAAAAAAATCTACTGATCCTTTTTTTTGTTTTTTGAATGCCTTTAAAAACCCCACTGAAAATTGCAAGAATTGACGAAGAAACACTGATGGCCTAACTTTCTCCTTCTCCTTCGCCACCACTATTTTTTTGCCCAACCCGCTCCGAAGCCTTTATCCGAGTCGCCACTCTACTGTCATTTCGCAACTACGACATTTCGCAACCACGACATTTCGCAACCACGACATTTCGCAACTATTAAATTTCGAAAAGTAGACGACAACCTAGATTGGTTTATGATATCCGTAATCACATGAAGCTTATATGAATGAAACCTAGACTACTCTACAAAGTTGCGAAATGACTAGTTGCGAAGTGTCTAGTTGCAAAATATCGTGGTTGCTAAATCGACGTGTTGTGAAATGTCGCAGTTGCAAAATGGCTAGTTGCGAAATGTCGGGGTGCCGAACTATCGAAGTCGCAAATGTTCAATGCTCAAGAATCCTCTATTCTGTTGATGAATCTCTTGCGTCAAAAAATCAGAATACAATAATCCATCTCAAAAAATCTCCTGACTTTTCGTACTACAATTGCCTACGTCAATAGGTCAGAAGGCTCTAGAAAACATTGGGAAAGTGGGCGGGTCTTACTTTGGATTCTAGAAGGTTCTGGTCATTTCTTTCATTTTTATCTTCCTATTTTGAATTCAAGCCTACTACTGTACCAAAAAATGGTGGATTTTTCGAAGAAATGGAAGAGGTCTAGCAAGGTAGATTCCAAGGAGGCAGAGGTGAGGATTTTGAAAGTTCTCAAAAAAGTTCAAATTTTTCCCTTTTTTGAATTTTGAAGCTCATAATATGTGAAATTCAAAAAAAAACTATGTAATCTTCGGAATTTTCAGATCTTCACCATCAAAATCGATCCAAGAGCACTTTCCTCTCCACGCAGTCTTCACGAAGATGATGATTTTCAAATTTCTTGCTGCGGAAAACTGTGGATTTTTCTAATTTTCCTTCCCTATATTCTTGTTTTTCTGATCACCATGTACTGTACCGCGCAATCCGGTTCACCTCACTGTCGTCCATCGATTTTCCGATTCTGAATAAAGACTTGTGTTGTTAGAAATTTTGAGTTTTTAAGAAGTCCAAAAATGCAGGACAGTAGGCGGACCAATTTCGTCAAAATTGCTCTCCCCATACCCCGAAAACCAGAGGAAACTTTTCCACCAATCATTTATTTTCAAATCTCCAAAATCCTTTACCTCTCCCCCTCCATTCCATACAGACGGGCGGTCGGCGGACAAGCGGTGGACAATCGGCGGCTGTCGGCGGAGATATGGCGGGTGGGATTGGGATAGGAGGCGGCAGGCGGTAGACAAGTGGCGGACAATTGGCGGCGGTCGGCAAAGATGCGGCAGGTGAGCGTCGGCTAGTGTCGGGCGGGGGCGAGCGGGCGGGCGGCGGGCGGGCGGCGGGCGGCGGACGAGCGCGGACGGGCGCGGACACGGGTGGGCAGCAGACAGACGGTAGACAAGCGATGGGCAGCGGGCGGGCGGGCGGGCGTCGGATAGGTAGCGGGCGGGAGAGCGGACACCGGATGGACACACGCTTGCCGCCCGCCTACGTCCTTCTATCTGAGAATCCATCCAAAGCCTTTCTAGAGTCGACGACCCCAAGAGAAAAAAAAAACAATTTACAAGGCATTCATTTATTTTCAAATCTCAAAAATCCTCTTCCTCTCCCCCTCCATTCCATACAAAAAATGAGTGATAACCAAGAAGAAGAATGCGAAAAAACTAATGCCAGTGACAATGGACATGAAGATTCTCTCTCGACTGGATAGTGATGGCCATTCGTCTCGGTCTTCTCGAGAAAGGGTCTTCGGGAACTCGTCGATGGTGTATTTCTGGAAAAATAGGGGAAATCAGGATATTAGGAAACACAGATAGACATAGAAGGAATGTGGACATCTGGACTCTGGACACACGGACAGATATATGTTGAAACTTACATCGTATTCCATGGAGTGTGGCACATGGAAGGTCACCACTTTGTTGGACTTTTTGACCGGCATACTGTAATCACTAATCGAAAAAATTGAGACAAATTCTTGTGGTTAGATGAATCTTGTTTGGAGCGTAGAGCCTTTACAGCCTTTAGAAAATTCTAGAAGCTCCGCCCCCTCACGACTTCTGACTTATGGACGTCAAAAAGTCAGAAGTCTACTGACGCAGGTTGGAAGAAAATGTAGTATTCTAAAAATGGAACCTTTTGGGGAGTGATGAGGTTTCTGGATCATAGAAGAGTTTGGAAAATTGGTGGAAATACTGAAAATGAGCAGAAAAGTTTTGATGATTTTGCCCAATAATCGATCCTGAATTTTTCGTATGGTGGACAAGTCAAGTCTATAAAGTTGCGAAACGTCCAGTTTCGAAATGTCATGGTTGCGAATGGTTGCGAGCTGAGAAATTGGCATACGTTGCGAAATGGCTGGTTTTGAAATGTCCCGAAACCGAAAAAGTTTTTTGACGGTAACAAATTCTGAGACTGCTCTGAACGATTGTTCTGGAGAGTTTCTAGTCAAAAATAGACACTATTGGGCCAATAATAATTCCCTAAGCTCATTTGTGATTGAATTTGAGGTAATTATTTTTTACCCAAAATCTGTCAACGATACAGTAAAATACAGAGAAATACAGTCCTACTCATTATTTCAATTTTGTGCCTGTCCCTTGCCTACTGAGCTCAGTGCGAAATAATATGTTCACCGATTGGAAATCTTTATTATTTCGGCTCACATACTAGACCTTTGCTCCAAGAAGAATTACATAGCCAATGACAAAATCTGCATTTCCAGATGTCTGCTAATATTTCTGTCTGTGTGTTGCGATGTCCGAATGTCTGACTCAGTTAAAAACTAGACCTAACACATCTGTCTGTCTCTGTGCCTGTACCGGCCAAAAGATTGCAAACTTTTGCCGTTTTCAGTGCAAAACAGTCAACTTTGGGAGTCTGAAACACAAGTTTCCCGCCGTTCAATTTTTTTGAAATTTCGAGGGTATAGAGACCAACTCTAGTACTCTATTTAACAAAATTGAACGACGGGGAACCTAATTTTCAGACTCCCAAAGTTGACTGCTTTGCACTGAAAATGTGTAAAGTTGACAACTTTTTGGGAGGTACTGTATTTACCTAACCGTACTAATGTATGTGCATCATCTCTACCGAGACTAGTGAGAACAATAATTACTCACTCCATTTCCTATTACTCTCCGTTACTCTTCTATCTGTGTATGTCATCAATAAAGTGAGTACTGTAGTTTCTATGATTTCTAGGCTCCCTCAGTACCATCGTCAAAGTAGATTTCAATCTTCTAGACAACCATAAATTTGGTGCTATATATTGCAGAGAGACTTCTCCTCTAATCAAGCTTAACTTTTCTGAAAAGCCGTCAAATTCTTTCTAGTATCAGAATTACTAGCTGAAGCGGTCTCCGGGTGGCAGGACGCTTACGCGCCTTGTGGCCAGAGCACGACAACAACTATGGAAGCTGACAACTTCCTTACCCGGCTAGGGAATACACCGTCGCCACACTACCACAACCCATTCTGGCCAAGAACAGATTGCAGAGCGATCAAACAAGTCACCACAGAATCCCAAAGGATCCCATAGATCATTGCCGCACTCCAATGTACCACTCCCCACA
Source organism: Caenorhabditis sinica (assembly GCA_963932045.1). Lineage (NCBI taxonomy): Eukaryota > Metazoa > Nematoda > Chromadorea > Rhabditida > Rhabditidae > Caenorhabditis > Caenorhabditis sinica. Next base: position 1,171,989 of record OZ009942.1, read on the forward strand.
GGCGTCCCTTAAACAGCTTGCAGTACATTGGCACACTCAAAAAAGTTGCAGATTGTTACCAAGTCATTCAAATCTAAGGAAGATTCAGCTGAATCCTCTTAGACTCTCCTGAGTATTGGATTTTTAGGACATTTCATACTTATCATTCTTACTAGCTGAAGCGGTCTCCGGGTGGCAGGACGCGATATCGCGCCTTGTGGCCAGAGCACGACAACAACTACGGAAGCTGATAGTCACTTCCTTACCCGGCTCGGGAATACACCTCCGCCTCGTTCTACTCCCCACAGGCGTCCCTTAAACAGCTTGCAGAACGTTTAGACTAAATGAAGAAAAGCCAATGTTCCACTCACCACAGGCTAGGCCTTAAACAGCTTGTGGAACATTGGAAAGAGGGAAAAAAGGCAATTATTTGAAAAAGTTGATCCTTGAGACGGCCAGATTCCCGAGTTGAGGTGCCGATTGACTCCGACCATTGACCTCGACCTCTTGACCTCGTTCTTTGACCTCGTTCTTTGACCTCGACCTCTTGACTTCGACCTCTTGACCTCGACCATTGACCTCGACCTCTTGACCTTCGACCTCCAGCGAACTGCCAACCAACACGAGTACGTCGCTCTGCAAATTACAACAAAGAAAGCACAAACTGGGACTATGAAACTTGCTTTGAACAAGTGACGGCGAGGAGGAGGTGGTGCTGGATGATGATGGGTGGCGGGGGATGTTGAGCTTCTGAAAAAAGAGAAAATTGAAATTTGAAAAGATTGAGAAGAAAAGAGCAAGAGAAAGTAGGCAAAACGGGTGAAAACGGGTTTAAAAAGAGGCAGAGAGAAGGAAAATAGGGTCTAAAAGGAGGCAGGAGGCCCAATAGAGTCGAAAATAGGGCTAGAAAGCCCCGTAGGCCAAAAAGAGAGATATTACATCGAAAAGAAGGCAAAAAATCGGCCCGAGAGGACTAAATTGAGGCTAGAAGGCCTAAAAGAGAGGTATCAGATCGAAAAATCGGTCCGGGAGAACCAAAATTGAGGTTAGCAGGCCAGAAAACGGACTGGCAGGCCTAAATAAGATAAATTAAGCCTAAAAGATAGCAAGCGAGAATTAGCAGGTTAAAAGAGAGAATGGCAGGCTTGGAAGGTGGCTAACAAGTCTAGAGTGATGGTGGTAAGCCTAAAATAGCGCTAGTAAGCCTAAAACAGGATAGTAGGCCTAAAATACGGCGAAAATGAGGCTAGGAAGCCTGGCAAACCTGAAAGGACGACAGTAAGGCAAAAAAATGGGTTAGCAGGCCCAGAAGGGGTTACCAAGCCTAGCAGGCCTAAAATTGGGTTTCTGGGCCTGAAAAACGACTAGCAGACCGAAAAAACGGAGTTGCAGGCGAAAAATCGTGTCTAAAAAGCGTCGAAAATTAGAGAAAAGTTGAAAAATCGCAAAAATAGCATTAGTAAGCCTAGAAAACGGTCTACAAGCCTAGCGGAGCCGTATGACAAATTAGCAGACCGGAAAGAAAAACGGAAGGAAAATAATTGGGCTAGGGGCCTAGAAAGAAGGCTAGAATGGGCGAAAAATCTAGAAAAATTATTTTTCACTGAAAAATAGTGTGCTGGCTGGCGCTGGCTTGATATGCATCACTAGAAGGCGTTGCTAGAAGAATGAGGATACTAGAAAAGAAGCAAAGGAGAGACCGATATAGCTGGAAAATGCAAAATCCCTACGAACGAACTCGCCGAAAGCAAAAAATCCAGGAAAAATGAGAGCGAGAAAAATACGACCGCTCACGAGAAGAATTGGAAGCAAGAATGACTGGAAATGGGCTGTTTGAGCGAAGTGATCAACGAAACAAAATGAAAATCGCGCGTTTTCTGAAGTTCCCGCAAACAAAAAAATCAGAAGATCCCGAAAAAAATCGCCAAAAAATCGAAAAATTGCCAGAAAATGCCAACAAAAATTTGAATTTCGAGCCCGCGACACTTTTCGTTGCGAGACCCATTTGCACTTCGAAACCAGTTTTCAGCGTTTTTCTTGCTTTTTTTGCATAAATTTTGCTCACTTTTTGTTTCAGATTGTGCAGAATTTTTTTCTCTATCGAATGAGTACCAATTTCATAAGAAAATCGCGAATATTAGGCTGATAAAGCTCAAAAACTAAATGCGCGGGTTACGGTAACACTTATTTCCTGTGTGTCGAATTTCCAAGTGATGACGTGGCATTTTCGAGTCACCGCTGTTGTTTCCTTGTCAATTTTCGCAGTTTTCCAGCAATTTTTTGTCAGATTTCTATCCAGAAAACGAATAAATAACGCGAATTTAACAAATTTTCACATATTTCGTCGCCAGTTTCCACAAAAAACTCCGATTTTTGAAGGATTTTAGGCCCAAAAATCATTTTTGCCTAAAAATGCATGATAGTGGGCGTTTTGCGATGTTTTCTTGAGATTTTCGGATTCTATGCATAATTTTAACATGAAAAGCCTCTTTTTGTTCCATATTTCCCTCCGATTCCCCCATTTTCTCCCACAAATCTGATTTTATTGCAGTAATGTTCCTCGACTACGTCAAACCGTTTTGCGCCTTCGTTCCCGAAGTGTCGAAGCCTGATCGGAAGGTGCAGTTTCGCGAGAAGATGCTTTGGACGGCTGTCACACTCATCCTCTATCTCGTCTGCTGCCAAGTGCCACTCTTCGGAATCATGTCATCCGATTCAGCGGATCCAATGTACTGGATGCGTGCCATCATGGCGTCGAATCGTGGAACTCTCATGGAGCTTGGAATCTCGCCCATCGTCACTTCCGGCATGATTATGCAGTTCCTCGTCGGCGCGAAACTGATGGAAGTCGGAGACTCACCGAAGGAGCGTGCATTGTTCAATTCCGCTCAGAAATGTGAGTAAGAACGGTTTTTTGCATAAGAATAGCTTCTGGAGGCTCCAGAACGTTCTATTTGGAAAATCAATAGATTCTCAGCGGCTCTGGGACCTAATTTCATTCATTTCAGTGTTCGGAATCGTGATCACCATCGGACAAGCGCTCGCCTACGTCATGACAGGACTCTACGGACAGCCATCGGAAATCGGAGCTGGAATCTGCCTCCTTCTCGTCGTCCAGCTCACCGTCGCCGGTTTCGTCGTCCTCCTTCTCGACGAGCTCCTCCAAAACGGTTATGGTCTCGGATCAGGAATCTCCCTTTTCATCGCCACCAACATCTGCGAGACGATCGTCTGGAAGACGTTTTCGCCGTTCACCATCAACAGTGGAAGAGGGATCGAGTTCGAAGGAGCAGCCATTGCTTTGTTCCATCTGTTGACTGCTCGTCAGGATAAGGTTCGAGCTCTCCGTGAAGCGTTTTATCGTGGACACCTTCCAAACTTGATGAATTTGCTGGCAACGGTTTTGGTGTTCGCCGTTGTTATCTATCTTCAAGGATTCCGTGTCGAGCTGCCAATCATCTTGTTGGCTGTCACCATCATCTACCAGTACTTTGAGACGTTCGCCAAGGAGCAAGCCGAGATGGGAGGAACACTTTTTTTTTGGATGAAGATTTTTGTTAAATTGTTGTATTTAATGTCTCGGTTTGTTTTTTCTTTTGTTTTCCGTTAATTACTTGTTTGTTTTCAAAGTAATAGTATTTATATCTCCACCCTCTTGCTCTTTCCCCCTTGTTGCATGTATTCTCCCGGTTTATAGTAGAATAATTACTCGTTTTCATTGCATCATTCCTCTATGATTTTAATGTGAATAAAATACACCTTTTCACTTTCTAAATCATTTACCCATTTTTCTGAGAGCTTCAAATACCTCTTAAATTTCTCACTCTTCTTAATCTTCAGCCTTTCGACTTCAAACTTTTTTCCTTTTTGATTCTTCCGCACCACTTGCCGCCCCCTGCACATGGCTTCTGGAGCAGACGACGATGAGGAACAAATGATGATGTTGGAGCAGAAGGGGGACCACGATGGATAAGAAAAGTAAGTAGATTTTTCATATAATAATTTTTCTGTTAACAATTCCTATGTTGCCGTAACCAAAAAATGCCTGAAAACTGTCAAAATCTTATATTTTTTGAGTGAAAATGAGTCACAATCTGGTATTTTCTCTTTTTCCCTGCTTTTTTATTTCCATTGTGCTCGAATTCTGACAAAAATTCATCGAAAATCGCCATGAAAAATTGAATTTTCGAGCCGGCAACCCTTTTCGCGGCGAGACCCATTTGCAGTTCGGAGCCAGTTTTTCAGCTTTTTCTTCCTTTTTTCGCATCAATTTTGCTCAATTTTTATTTCAGATTGTGCAGAATTTTTTTCTCTATCGAATAAATACAAATTTATAAAAAATCGCAAAAATGAGGTTGAAAAAGCTCAAAAACTAGTTGCTCAGGTTACGGTAACACTTATTTCCTGTGTGTCGAATTTTCCAGCGATGACGTTGCATTTTTCGACTCATCGCTCTTGATTTTTCGTCGATTTTCGCAGTTTTCCAGTGATTTTTTGTCAGATTTTTCCTCAAAAACCTCAAAATTTGTGCAATTTTCCCAGTTTTCACCTATTTTATCGCCATTTTTTGCTGAAAAACACAAATTTTTAAAGGATTTTCGCTCAAAACAGTTTAATTGGCAAAAAACCTTAAAATGGGTTTAGATTCCATAGATCGCTATGGAACAGCTCAAAAATTGCTCAAAAACGTTGAAAATCTGCTCTGAAATGAGCGAAATGCTTGAAGGCTTTTTCGGGGTTTTCGAGCGATTTTATAGCTTTTTCATTGTAAAATCTGAGTTCTACACAAATTTCTACCACATTCTCTGCACATTTTAAACTATTTCGAAGTGTTTTTCGTCTCAAAATCTCCCATTCCCCCCGATAACCATGATTTTATTGCAGTAATGTTCCTCGACTACGTCAAACCGTTTTGCGCCTTCGTTCCCGAAGTGTCGAAGCCCGATCGGAAGGTGCAGTTTCGCGAGAAGATGCTTTGGACGGCTGTCACACTCATCCTCTATCTCGTCTGCTGCCAAGTGCCACTCTTCGGAATCATGTCATCCGATTCAGCGGATCCAATGTACTGGATGCGTGCCATCATGGCATCGAATCGTGGAACTCTCGTGGAGCTTGGAATCTCGCCCATCGTCACTTCCGGCATGATTATGCAGTTTCTCGTCGGCGCGAAACTGATGGAAGTCGGAGACTCACCGAAGGAGCGTGCTTTGTTCAATTCCGCTCAGAAATGTTAGTAAGAACGATTTTTTTAGCATAAAAATGACTTCAGGAGGCTCCAGAACGTTCTACACCGATTTTTGCATCATTTTCAGTCGAAAAAAATCACTAAACGCCCAGAAAAATCTGAAAAAGACAATAAAAACTTGCCGAAAGCGAAAAATGACTTCTGGAAACGATTCTCACACTATTTTTGCCAAAAATTGGGAAATTTGCAATTCGAGTGCTTCCAAAAGGCCATTTAACACAAAAACTTGCGAGAATCGGAGAAAAATGACATCTGACAGTTTTTTCTCGGATCTTCGCAAGTTTTAGTGCATTTTCGCCTTTTAGGTGCATTTTCATTGTGAATTTCCCCCTTGCCAGTCATTCGAGCTATTTTTTGCTGAAAACGGTACTAAAATCGCTTGAAGGAGATATTTTGGTGCTTTTTGCGGGTTTTTTTCAATAGTTTTCACATTTTGCTGGTCATGATGATGAATTTTCGACTGGAAATGATGCAAAACTCGTTGTGAAACGTCTCGGAGCCATCGAGCTACTGAAAATGATTAAAAATATCAGAAAAATGTGTGAAGACTCACATAGAGCACTGAAATGGCTCCTGAGACCAATTTTCGAAAAAATTGAAAAAATGATTTTGTCTAAAAGTACCTAAAAATGACCCGAAAACTGCGAAAATTGTGATACAATACTCAACCGCCTGCGATTTTCACACTTTTCCAGTCTTTTTGAGACACTTTTCGCCAAAAATGGTATAAAAATCGCTCGAAGATCCATTGCATTGTGTTATCTGTGGTTATTTTCACATTTTTCTGATCATTTTGATGTATTTTTGGCTGAAAACGAGACAGGAGACCTCCTGGCATCCTCTTATTCTAAAAAACCAATAATTTCAATTTTTCAGTGTTCGGAATCGTGATCACCATCGGACAAGCGCTCGCCTACGTCATGACAGGACTCTACGGACAGCCATCGGAACTCGGTGCCGGAATCTGTCTCCTTCTCGTCGTCCAGCTCACCGTCGCCGGTCTCATCGTGCTCCTTCTCGACGAACTCCTCCAAGCCGGCTATGGCCTCGGTTCCGGAATCTCGCTCTACATCGCCACCAACTGTTGCGAGACGATCGCCTGGAAGATGTTTTCGCCGTTCACCATCGACAGTGGACGAGGACCCCGATTTGAAGGAGCCGTCCTTGCTCTATTCCACCAGCTATCCTCTCGTCAAAATAAGGTGGAAGCTCTTCGCGACGTCTTCTATCGAGCAAATCTTCCAAATATGAACAACTTGCTATCAACATTCGCAGTATTCGCAGTGATAATCTATCTCCAAGGATTCAGAATCGAGCTTCCCATCAGCAGCCGTAACCGCCGCGGAATCAGCAGCACTTTCCCTATCAAGCTCTTCTACACTTCAAACATGCCGATAATACTTCAAGCAGCTCTCGTTTCGAACATAAACGTCTTGTCACAGGTATTTTTTATTGGTTTTTCGGCTCCGGGACGTTTCGCAGCGATATCAGCACCTTTTTTTGCCGAAAATACCTGAAAAATGACCGGAAAAGGGTGAAAATTGCTACTAAACAGCTATTTGAAGGTGAGTGAACATTGAAACCCCGCTTAAATCGAAGAAAAGTGGCAAGAAAACCTTGTTTCGGCCTTGCAGTCGAAAATCTCATTTCTATACCTTATTCTTCGATTTAAGTGGGGTTTCAATGTTTATTTTCCTCCTAATACCTGTTTAGTTGCAATTTTCGCACTTTTCCAGTCATTTTGAGGTATTTTTAGCGAAAAAAGGCGCTGAAATCGCTGTAAATTGTTTCGGAGTCATTTGTTAGCGATTTTTCGTCTTAAAACATGTTCTATATTTCAGATGCTCGCATCAAAGTTCGGAGGAAACTTCATCATCGACATCGTGGTCTGCAGATGGCGCGAGAGGCTTCCCAATCGGTGGACTCTGCTACTACCTCTCCCCACCACACACCTTCTCCCATATGCTCGAAGATCCTCTCCACTGCATCGTCTACATCATCTTCATGCTCGGATCATGTGCGTTCTTCTCGAAGACCTGGATCGAAGTGTCTGGGTCATCCGCTAAAGACGTCGCCAAGAAGCTCAAAGAGCAAGGAATGGTCATGAGAGGACACCGCGAGAACTCGATGATCCATGAGCTCAATCGATACATTCCAACCGCCGCCGCATTCGGAGGATTGTGCGTTGGAGCACTATCGGTCACTGCTGACTTCATGGGAGCCATCGGATCGGGAACTGGAATCTTGTTGGCTGTCACCATCATCTACCAGTACTTTGAGACGTTCGCCAAGGAGCAAGCCGAGATGGGAGGACTCTCCACCATGTTCTAATGATAATTACTTGTTTTTTTTTTAGAATAATAGTATTTATATCTACACCCCTCTTTCTCTTTCCCCGTCCCCTTGATTGCCTTATTGTATTCTCCCGGTTTATAAAAGTATAATTACCCGTTCCCATTGCATCATTCCTATAAGATTGTTAGGATTTTATGTGAATAAAAATTTTATTATAAAATGCACCTTTTAACCAGAAATTTCAGAAAACTCGATCAAAAGAGCTAATCCGAGGGAAGAAACTAGATTTTTCGATTTTTGTTAGTTTTTTTGCTCAAAATCCTTGAAAATCTTTGTAAAACAATGTTTTTGATGATTTTTAGTGCAATTTTTACATTGAAAACCTAAAATTTCACTATCAATCCACCTGAAATACCTTGCAATCACTTGAAATCGTCTAAAATTGAGATTTTTCATCATTATTCACAGATTCCTGGATTTTTTCGCTGTTTTTTGCAGAAAATTGCTGTAACCGATAGTTTTATCTATTTTCCTAGCGATTTTTCATTTTTTAAACCTGAAAATTGGGTTTTAAACCCTTCAAAATCACTTAAAAACCGACATTTTTCACTTGGAAATAACAAAAACTGATCTTGTCCTCGCGGACTACACGCTCCCCGTAAATCCACCCCAGAGCCGACGGAGAAAGAAAATGCGCGGAAGTTTGAATTTGAGTTTTTCCAAAGTTGCTCAATTTTGCTCGATTTTGGCTCAAAATTCTCCTATTTTTTTATTCAAACATAACACTAAACATCAAAAATTTCAAACAACAATAAAATCCCGAAATCTTTCCAGGTGACAACAATCGCACGAGCTCGCGAGGCAATTGGCAACTATGTGGCTCTTTGTAATCTCATTTCTGCAAAAAAATTGAACTCGATGACATGGAGATTTTTTCAGATCCTGAATTTTCACACTTTTTTCGATACAAAACAAAAAATAAAAATATTTTATCAAAAATTAAATAGCAAATACAGCACCATTCAACAAGCATACACCGTACATCTGGTTGAAAGTCGTTAATCTAATTCGAGATCCAGTGTCCACTGCCCATTTTGCAGTTTTTGAGTTGCACGTACCAGTTGTGGAGGGAGTTTCGAACTGAAATGTTGATATTGGGGAAAGCAAAAACTCTTCCAGAATGGCTCCAAGACATTTCGCAACTAGTCATTTCGTAACTGCGACATTTCGCAACCTCGTTATTTCCGCTCTTCGATTGCTCAGGGTGTGTTCATGAGAATCACAAAAAGGAAGGGCTCCGAGACATTTCGCAACCAGTCGTTTCGCAACTAAGACATTTCGCAACTTGTCATTTTGCAACTGCGACATTTCGCAACCTCGTCATTACCACGAAACCCAGAATTTTTAACCTCTAATGGTTTACTTTACTCTCACTCACACTCATCCCAAGGGAACGTGAAGAAGACTAGTTTAAAAAGTTGGGAAACGTCCAGTTTCTAAATGTCTTGGTTGCGAAATGTCGCAGTTGCGAAATGACTAGTTGCGTAATGTCTCGCTTTGTCGTCAAATCTGATGCCAAGTACGCAATCCCCTTACCGCTTTCCCAATCACAGTACTATCAAAAACCGTTAAACTGTATCCCGTCTCACAAATCATTGTCCCTGAACACCCTGTTTTAGTCAACACTGGAGTTTTCATAGTTGCATTGTACATTAGATAATAAGAAAATGGATTGCCCTCCTTTATATAGTCAGCGATATTAGAGCCATCTAGGGCAATGGCTGTGCAGTTACATGACTCTGAAAAATAGTCTCTAGATTTTGAATTCTCCCAAATTTTAAAATTACCGCCAACTATACAAGTTGCCAATAGTTCCTCAAACCATGTAGGGTCATCCATCCCGTTTCCAGTGTCCACGCTCCATGCTTGGGTTGCGAAATCGCAGGTTGCATTTGCCATTTTTGTACCGAACTTGAGAATTAAAAAACATTTAAAGATGATTTTTGATTTTTTGACCTACTAGTTTTCCAAGACCAGTATTGTCAAAGATCAGTAGATTACTGTCATCCTCACAGCTTAGCCACTTCCAACACCCACCGATTTCCTTGGGTAAGTTCAATTTTTTGGAGATCATTGTCTTGTAAAAGGGGCTAGAAGGATCGATGTATGACTGGATATTGGTATTGTTGATGGTCTGACTTTGGCAACTGCATTCTTGAGAATGGACTGGGTTTGAAAAAGCAAATAGTGTGAATAGCAGCAGAACAATTTCCATAGGGAGGATAGCCAAAAATGACTAGAATGTTCTTTTGAAAATGGAATGATGAGGGGTTGCTTGATGCATGCATTATGAAAAATATGATAATTACTGTATAATCGATGATTTAGTGGAATAGGAAGTGTGATAGAAGTTTAAAAAAAAACGAAAAGTTTACCAACAAAATCGAAAAAAGTTTCAAGGCTCTAACACAATTTTGAGCTGAGATATGAAGATTTGAAGTTTGAGGGAAAAGAGTATGAAGAAAGAGGAGTGTGCAGACAACGAGAGTGTCTTGTTGTCTGCGCCCTCCTCATGTAGCACACTCTATCGCCTTGAACTTCGAAGAAAATCATTACTAGTTTCAACGTCGCGAAAAAAATTGGTTTCAGGACAGGAAAACTGACAATTTTGAACAGGTTCCATGGCTCCCCGACGTTTCGCAACTAGTCATTTCGCAACTGCGACATTTCGCAACTGCGACATTTCGCAACTGCGACATTTCGCAACTAAGAAATTTTGAAACCAAGACATTGCGCAACTAGACGTTTTGCCTCAGGTTATTTTGCCACTGCGACAATTCGCAACCTCGTCGTTTCGAAACCACGAAACCCATAACTTTAAACCTCTAATGGTTTACAGTACTTTCAATCACACACACAGTCTAAGTGAACGTAAAGAAGACAAGTTAAGAAAGTTGCGAAATGTCCAGTTTCGAAATGACTAGTGGCAAAATGTCGGGGTTGCGAAATTGACATGAGTTGCGAAATGACCAGTTGCGAAACGTCGGGGTTCTGTTTCTAATTGGTTTCAGAAGGTTTCCAAAATGTTCAATGCTCCAGGAACCTTTATTTTTCCAAAGAATTCCATTTTTAGACTACTACATACAATTCCTTTGAACTTGCGTCAATAAACTTTCTGACTTTTCTCTTCTATTGACGTCCGTGGGTCAGAAGTCGTGAGGGGGCGGAGCTTATGACTTCTAGAAGATTCAAAAAGTTCTATTGAACAACAAGGGTTTGTTCACCATATTCTTTTTTTTGCGGATTACAGTATGCCGGTCAAAAAGTCTAACAAAGTGGTGACTTTCTACCTGCCACACTCCATGGAATACGATGTAGGTTTGCTTATCTGTCTGTCTGTGTGTCCGGATGTCCAGATGTCCAGATGTCCAAATTTCCAGATATCCACTTATCCAGATGTCCAGGCGTCCGGACATCGTCGCTTCCGAATGTTCCGATGTTCTGTGTACCAATTTATGTCCTCAAACCAGATATCCCCTATTTTTCCAGAAATACACCATTGACGAGTTCCCGAAGACCCTTTCTCGAGAAGACCGAGACGAATGGCCATCACTATCCAGTCGAGAGAGAATCTTCATGTCCATTGTCACTGGCATCAGTTTTTTCGCATTTTTCTTTTTGGTCATCACTCATTTTTTGTATGGAATGGAGGGGGAGAGGAAGAGGATTTTTGAGATTTGAGAATAAATGAATGCCTTGTAAAATAGTAGTTTTTTCTCTTGGGGGGGTCGACTCTGAAAGGTTGCTGGATACCTGATTTCTTAGAATCAGATATTGATAAATTTCCCTTTTTTTCAGAACCCCTCCTCCTTTTTCTCTGGTGTCTCTCGTCTCTCTTACTTTTCTCCTTCGACCAGATACTGAGCCATTTGCTTGCAATGCTGCCCACCACAAACCCCAAGCCTCCTCGAGTCTCCAAACTAGACGCCGAGGCTCGGAAATCTATGCGTTCTCAGTACCAATTCGACGCTATCCTAGTTCTGCTAACCATCGTCTATTACTTTTGCATGTTGAACATGTACTTCTCGGATTTTGGCCCAACTACCCCAATGATGAACCCGGCTAACAATCTCACTACCGTTATCATTCGTAAGTTGAACGAAACGCCACCGCCGCCAGTAGACCGCCGACCGCCGCCGCCTATCCGGCGGCCGCCCGACTGCTGCCTATTCACCGACCGCCCACCGCCCCCCGCCCGCTCGTCGCCTGTTGGCCGCCGTCCGCCCGCCTCCTGCCCGCCGCCTATCCGCCGACCGTCAATCAGTAGCTCGCCCGTCGCCTATCTGCCGCCTGTCTCCACCGCCCAACGGTCACCTGTCCGGCCACCTATCTTCCGTTCAGTCCTGATATGTTGCTGGAAGTTTGAATTGATTCTAATCGGTAAATCTTCTTCTAGACATGAAATAGAAAGACTTTATGGAGAAAAATAAAAAAAATACAGAAATTTGTCATCCGTCACCCAACCTCCCCCGTTATGCCGGGGAACCCCCCTATGATGAGTAGCAGAGAAAATCAATGACCCGCATTTCCCAGGAGCAGAATTCGATCAATTTGCGATTTTTAGGATTCTCACATGAGCACATGACGATTCATGGAAGAAACTCAGAAGGGTGTTTTCAATTTTCACTTTTCTCTGAAAACCCCATTTCACCGGAAACCATGGTGAGGCCTTTGAAAATCGGGACCAATTGACGTCAATTCTCCAGATTCCCCAACAGTAGGGATTCATGAGTCTTGAATTTTCGTCATCCTCAGATGACATAGAATCTGTCTATGGAGAGACATTCGAAGGTATATGCCATTTTCCATTTCAACCCTCCATCCCAAATTTCTAAAAATCAACGGGAGCCCTTTGAAAATCGGGAAAAATGAAAAAGTTGAGTTCCAAAAAATTGCGAGTTGATTTTTGGCTCAAACCATGACAATTTTATCAAAACATCACAAATATTGTTTCCAACGGATGATGTGTGGGGCCGGACGTCATGTGTCAAAAATGGTCCCTCAGGCCATCTGAATAAAGTCAATTTTTTGAAAATTTTCCGCCTAAATCACTAAAACTGCCGAAACTTTGCTCCCAAACAAGATCTATGGAGAGACATTCGAAGGTATATGTCATTTACCATTTCAACCCATATCCGCAATTCGAACAGCGTCTCCTTCCCCTCACACTTCTGTACGCCCTGCCGGTGAAAAGAAAAGAATGGCAGCATGGTCGAAGTGGTTGTAGGGCTGGTCAGAAATCTAGAGGTCAGGGGTTCGGATCCACTCGATCAATTTTGTTTTTTATTCTTTTTAACAAATTATTATTCAGTTTTTACAAGATTTTGTTAGATTTCGTTACAGATTCCGCCTTTCTGGAACTACAAAAAACGATATTTTAACATTTTGACAAAATTTGATTTTCTGAAAATCGAAGATTTCTCCATGTCCCAGTGGAAGAATTCAGGAATGTTTTTTCGAGGAAAACGAAACCTAAAGGAACTATTTTTTTCGAAATAGTATTTTGTTGAGGATATAAAACTTTAAAAGGATCACATGTACACTATGTAGCCGCCGGATGATTTAGATAGAACTCGTACACGGAGAAGGAAGAGTAGGTTTTCTTTTAGTTCTCAGTTTCTCGTACTTTTTTTTAAAGTTTTTTTATTCAGCGTCAAGAGTGTGAATTCTCCATTAGTGAACACAAAACCAATAGAGAAGAAACTCTCAAAGGATGAGCAACGAACTCAGACGATCTCTTTGGATTACATCAACTTTTCGGAAATGACGACGATTAAGAAGCCGAAGACGGAATTGGAACAGAAGACGAAGAAGAAGCAGAAGGATGAGGATAAGACGATCAGTCCACAGAAGACACAGGAGACACTGGAGGAGGCGCCAACCAAGAAGGAAAAGGTAGGCTGGGGAAATCTGGAGAATTGCACACAGAGATTTCCTAACGAGCTCAAGCTTGAATTCTCCAAATCTTCCAAAGTAAAAAATATTCTCTTCTCAATGTTTCCAACTTTCAGCCGTCGGTGGCCCCGTCAAAAAAGAATCTTCCGCAACCCCCTCGAGACTTCCATCAGAGAGCTCTGAGTGAAATGGAAAAAGAGTTGTCCGATGAGAGAATGGATACGTTTATGGAGAATCGGAAGAAGAGAAAGAAGGAGATAAAGGAGCAAGAGAGAAAGGAGGAGGAGAAGAAAAGACAGAAGAAGAAGCGAACTTGATTTTTATTGGCTGTTTATAAAACTACTCTGATTCAAATATAACTTTTCGTAATGAATACTACGACCCTCGTACTGAGTTGACAGCTATGATGTGCTGAGTTTCGTACTGACTGAAAACCAAGGACAATGAAGAAATAGGCTTATATATCGGCGATGTCCCCTTAAACTACGGTAGCAGGAGTGGCTGTAATTATACACCAATTTGCAAAGGGCTTAGGATTAAAATTTTTTACGTGGGATTTAAATTTTTCCACAAGACTATCGTTATTTCGCTATTTCAAACTTTATAGTTACTCGGACGCCTTGGACTACTTGATACTTCATGTCTTCGTCGAGAAATCGCAATCGCCGGCCGATATTTCCATCGGATAGATACTTGGCACGACGGTAAGTGTTTAGACGACGAAAATTTAATGAAAACTGGTTTGCAGCCCAGCTGAAGCTCGCCGCCATGAACAGGAGATGAGGGATCTCGCTTTTGCTCGTAGTCTGGAAATGCAACAGCATCAAGGAGTACCTTCTGGAGACAACAGTAACCAGCCAAGTACTTCACGAGTTATGCCAAACTCGCCGGTTCGTGTTGGTGTTCCCGATCCAACGTGGGGCGATTGTACGATGTGTTTCGAAGTTCCTATTCGTCCACAAGGATGCAACCGTTGTCATCAAATTATTGGATGTGCTGAGTGAGAAATCGTCATTGAAAACGATTTTCATGAATTTTATTTTTACAGATGCGTTCTCACTTGGTACAACTCGGCAAAACCGGCAGCTTCGTGTCCTCTCTGCCGTAACAAATGGGACGGAAAAGCCGAAGTTACCGCTATGAGTGAGATCGCAGACAAATGATTCATTTGAAATGAATTTCTCGAATGCTAGTATAAGACTCTGTTCGTTCACCTATTGGTCTACTGTGTTGAGATATTTCCATTCACCACTTATAGTATTGCAAAGCCCGGGAGCACTAAAACTGATTGTCATGGCCGAGCTGTCTGACCTTAATCCATGACTGAATTTCATTCAGATCTTCATAATGCGATTTCGGCTGAGAGAAGGTGGGGGATAACTTTTGATAGAAATGGGGCGGGGTTAACAAAAAACCTAGGACAGAAATATGTATGTGTCTTTAAAACCGTATCGCAAATGAATAGAATCTTGGGGGGTAAAAAGGGGGGGGGGCAGGGGAGCTCAAGTTTTAGAAAACACAAAGAAGGAATGTTTTAAAATGAGTCAAGACGATTGTCGTCCTCATTAGCTGATCGTCTCACTTCATCCGCACGTTCGTCCTCATCTGAATCCGACATTGCGAGATCGTTGAGAATCTGTCCAGCAGCCAGATTATCGTCGTGCCACATTTGGGAGTCGTAATCTGGAAAAATAGAAGAGATGATAAAGCATTTTCTGAACTCCCTGAACTCCCTGAAACTCCCTGAAACTCCATGTCTTTTCTCACCTGATCTCCCTTTTCCCGGAATCCATGATGAGGCCTCTGAAAACCGGGAAAATCGACGACGCTTCCAGAATCCCACAACAGTAGGAATTCATGATTTTTGGATTTTTGTCAATCTCAGATGATGTGAAAAGTGTCTGTGGAGATACATTTGAGGGTTGATGACATTTTCCGTTTCACCCCTTGATCCTGAATTTTCTCAAATCAACGGGAGGCTGTTGAAAAACGGGAAAAATCGACGTCGATTCGAGAATTCGCCGGGGCGACAGAATTTTCTCAATTTGCGATTTTTTGCCTTCTCACATGTGAACAAGACATTCTATGGAAAAAAAACTCAGATACATCATTTCAATTTTCGATCTCGACCGAATCCTCGAAATTCTCACGGCTCTATTGCAGTTTAGGGGTCCCTTCAAAAAATAGGGGTCCCCTAAAAAAATAGGGGTCCCTTCAGGACCCTCGAAAAAAATGGGGGTCCCTTCAAGTACCTCAAAAAAAATAGGGGTCCCTTCGTCTTTGATTGAGGGAGCCCAAAAAAATAGGGGTCCCTTCAGGTCCCTCGAAAAAAATAGGGGTCCCTTCGTCCGTGCTATAAGCAGCTCAAAAAAATAGGGGTCCCTTCAACTGCTTCAAAAAAAATAGGGGTCCCTTCATTTTTTATTAGTGTTCCATTTTTTCAAAAACTTTTTTTTTCATGTTTTGATGACAAAGCCGAACGTCAGTACCGGTCCAAAGAAGAGCTTCATGAAAAAAAGTCGAAAAGTTATGACTCAATCTAATAGAAAAAAATGAAGGGACCCTTATTTTTTTTGAGGTAGTTGAAGGGACCCCTATTTTTTTGAGCTGCCTATAGCCCGGACGAAGGGACCCCTATTTTTTTCGAGAGACCTGAAGGGACCCCTATTTTTTGGGCTCCTATAATCGGGGACGAAGGGTCCCCTATTTTTTTCAAGGGTCCTGAAGGGACCCCTATTTTTTCGGAGGTTCTTGAAGGGACCCCTATTTTTTTAGGGGACCCCTATTTTTCGAAGGGACCCCTAAACTGCAATAGAGCCATTCTCACTAGTAACGGGAGGCCAGTGAAAATTTTGAATAGAGGAAATCGTTCCCAAAAATTGCGAGTGTATTTTTGGCTGAAACTTTGACAATATCATCACAGCAGTACGCATATTG
The DNA here is from genome assembly GCA_963932045.1 of Caenorhabditis sinica. Lineage (NCBI taxonomy): Eukaryota > Metazoa > Nematoda > Chromadorea > Rhabditida > Rhabditidae > Caenorhabditis > Caenorhabditis sinica. The sequence continues at coordinate 1,188,400 of OZ009942.1, forward strand.
TTTCCAACGGGTGATGTGTGGTTCCTGATGTCATGTGTCAAAAGTGGTCCCCCAGGTCATCTGAAGAAAGTCGATTTGTCCAAAATTTTTAAGCTCAAATCACAATCTAATCCGCAAATTTTGACTCAGGATAGCTACAGCAAATCTAAACATAGATTCGGAATCCTTATAAAATTGCGCATCTTTTGAGCCTAAAATCATGGTATTTGGACAACATTGACGTTTCTTAGAAAAGCCCGAAGACGCGCCGAAAAAAAGCTCATTTTTGAAGGGGAAAATGACCTCTTTCAGATGGTTTTCGATCATTTGAACGTGTTTCACTTGTTGACTCGTGATCTAGACATGAGCATGAAAAACTTTGTAGAATAAAACCAAAAACATACAGCAATAGGGTCATTCTCCACCCGATCCCAAATCTCCCGAAATCAACGGGAGATCTTTGAATATACCGAGAAAAGTGAGTTCAGTTCTAGATGGTTCCTGCAACATTGAACTGATTCCAATCGGTAAATCCTCATGTAGACATGAAAATATTAGACTTCATGGAGAAAAAACCCCAATATACTCTAATATGTCTTTTCTCACCTAATCTCCCGTTTCCCGGAATCCATGGTGAGGCCTCTCAAAAACCGTGAAAATCGGCGCCGCTTCCAGAATTCCGCGGCGGGAATAATTGCTTAATTTGTGATTTTTAACATTCTCACATGTGAGCACGACTATTCATGGAAAAAACTCAGAGGGGTATTTTCAATTTTTGCTCTCGCCCGAATCGTCGAAATTCTCACTAGTAACGGAAGGCCATTGAAAACTTTGAAAATAGAGAAAATCGTTCCTAAAAATTGCAAGTGGATTTTTGGCTGAAACTTTGACAATATCATCACAGCAGTACAAATATTGTTTCCAACGGATGATGTGTGGTTCCTGACGTCATGTGTCAAAAATCGTCTCCCAGGCCATCTCAAGAAAGTCGATTTTTCCAAAATTTTTAAGCTCAAATCACAATCTAGACCGCAAATTTTGACCCAGGATAGCTACAGCAAATCCAAACATCGATTCGGAATCCTCATAAAATTGCGCATCTTTTGAGCTTAAAATCAAAAGAAACGGACAAGTTTCAGCGATTTCTCACTCAAAATCCCAAAACGCGCCGAAATAGAACTCATTTTTGTGAAAACGAGGAAAGTTTGAATGCACGCAGAGTTGTGAAAAATTGACCTAGAAACATGAATGTGGGCTTATTTTGAAGCCCTAAAACAGTAGTTTCAGAAATCGATGGGCCCACTCGAGCATTAGTTCTAGATTTCAAAATCCACCGCATAATCCCGACTGCACACCCGAACACAGTGGTGAAAGGGGAAAATGACATAGTTCGGATAGTTTTTGATCATTTGAACTTGTTCCACTTATCGATTCGTGATCTAGTCATAAAAATGAACAACTTTGTGGAAAAAAACACAAAACATACATGGGCGTTCTCTTTCTCCAACCCACCCCTAAATTCCCAAAATCAATAGGTGGTCGTTGAATATACCGGGAAAAGTGGGTTCATTTCTGAATGGTTCTTCGAAGTTTGAACTGATTCCAATCGGTAAATCTGCATGTAGGCATCAAAATATTCGACTTCATGGAGGAAAAACGCAACTATACAGAAATATGTCATTCTCCCGTTTTTTCCAAAATCAGCGAGAGGCCTTTGATAAATGGTGAAAATCGACGTCGCTTCCAGAATTCCCCCGGAGCAGAATTTGTTGAATTTGTGATTTTTTGGATTCTCACATGTAAGCACGACTATTCATGGAAGAAACTCAGACCCGTGTTTTCAATTTTCACGCTTTCCTGAAAACCCATTTCACCGGAATCCATGATGAGGCCTTTGAAAATCGGGAAAATATTGACGTCATTTTCAGATGTGCCCAACAGTCGGAATTCATGATTTTTGGATATTCTGGATTCTCACATGACCTAGAATCTGTCAATGGAGAGATATTTGAGGGTATCTGTCATTTTTCAGTTTTCCCCTATATCCCAAATCGCCCAAAATCAACGGGAAGCCTTTGAAAATTCCCGGTAAAATCGACGTCGTTTCCAGAATTCCCTAACTATAGCATTTGCTTATTTTGTGATTTTTGACATTCTCACATGTAAGCAAGATATTCTATGGAAAAAACTCAGATACGTCATCTCAATTTTTGCTCTCGCCCGAATCGTCGAAATTCTCACTAGTAACGGAAGGCCAGTGAAAACTTTGAAAATAGAGAAAATCGTTCCTAAAAATTGCAAGTGGATTCTGGCTGAAACTCCGACAATATCATCACATCAGTACAAAAATTGTTTCCAACGGATGCAATGTGGTTCCTGATGTCATGTGTCAAAAGTGGTCCCCCAGGTCATCTGAAGAAAGTCGATTTTTCAAAAATTATCCACCAAAATCACTAAAATTGCCGCAATTTTGCTCTTAGACAAGATACATCAAATCGAAGCGTAGATTCAAAATCCTCATGAAATTTCGCATCTTTTGAGCCTAAAATCAAGCCAAACAGACAACATTGACGTTTCTTAGAAAAGCCCGAAGACGCGCCAAAAAAGAGCTCATTTTTGAAGGGGAAAATGACCTCTTTCAGATGGTTTTCGATCATTTGAACGTGTTCCACTTGTTGACTTGTGCTCTAGATATGAGAATGAACAACTTTGTGGAATAAAACCTAAAACATACATGGGCGTTCTCATTCTCCCCCAATGCCCAAATATCCGAAAATCAACGGGCGGTCGTTGAATATAGCGGGAAAAGTGAGTTCATTTCAAGATGGTTCCTGCAAGTTTGAACTGATTCCAATTGGTAAATCGTCATGTAGTCATGAAAATATTAGACTTCATGGAGAAAAAACCCCAATATACAGAAATATGTCATTTCTCACCTAACCTCCCGTTTTCCGGAAACCATGGTTAGGCCTCTGAAAACCGGGAAAATCGGCGTCGCTTCCAGAATTCCGCGGCGGGAATAATTGCTTAATTTGTGAATTTTGACATTCTCACATGTGAACAAGACATTCTGAACTAATATTTTGTTGAGGATACCATATTTTATAAGGATCACATGTATACTATATTCTGTTGAAAAAATAGGTCCTGTACTCTAAGAAACCTCTTAACTCTAAGAAAAACAGTTTCCTAAATTCTTTGACTGGTCTGGGACATGGAAAAATCTTCGATTTTCGTATAAATCAAGTTAACGAAATGCCACAAAAACTTGTAAAAATCGATTAAAATACTGCCAAAACAATCGGTCGAGTGTGGATCCGAACCCTTGACCTCCAGAATACTGACCAGCAATCACCTCTACCATCTCTGCTTGATTTTCTCTCGTTTAGCACATTTGAATCTATTCATTAGCAAGTTTAGAAAAACAATTAATGAGAGGTAACTGATAATGGCTCCCTTGTCAGTCATCTTTTTTTCTTCATTTTTTTGAAACTTGAAGGTTTGGAAATTCTGTGATGTGATTCTCTCATCCTATTTGTACAAAAAAGACTGTCTGGCGAAGAATGGAGCAAATTTAGTGCAATTTTTATTCCGACTTCTCAAAAATTTCCAATTTTGAATTACAATTTTCGAAAACGTGAAATTCTTTCAAGATTTTTTTTTCAATTTTTGCGCTTCCGATTCTTTTTCAATTTATTCCTCTCCTCTATTCGCAATGTGAGATCGTCTCATTTTCCGGAAGCGGGTTTTATTAAGGCATGTTTCATGGGTTCATACAGTATCTGTATCAGCAATTACGCTCTATTGAACTGTCCTCAATAGAGCACGATTGCGTTCCAGGTATTTTTGAGCTTCCGAGGCTCTGAATTTCTCTCTTTTTTTTCACAATCTGAACCATATTGATTTCATGATTCCAGGTCTACAGTCAATCCTGGACGTCTCGAAATCCGATTTTGATGCTTTGGATTTTGGGATTTTCGATTTTCGGAGGTTCGCGAAATTCAATCGACAACGTGGAGTTTTCGTGGATTTTTTTGGAAAAAGAATTTCGAATTTTGAGAAGAATGGCGTGGGAAAATGTCAGTTTTGGATTTTCAATTTTTGAAAAGTAAGCTCTCATTCTCCATTAGGTTCTACAGTACCGCTCAAAACGATGAAAACTTTCGACATTTTCAATGGAAAAACGCCTTATTTGAGGGTCCAGGAAGGGTTAAAATTTGTCCATTTTATTTGAATTTTTGTGGGTTTATGCATCAATTTTAGAGCTTCAATTTTGTAGTTGACAACTTTTCTGTACAACGTCTTCTAAAGATGATGTGTCTTGTGAAAGCGGAACGGTGCCAAATGTCCTCGTTTTCAGTGCAATTTTCCTGGTTTTAGTGGTATTCCATTTTCCAAAGACTCTTTCTTTAGAAGACTTTTTACAAAAAAGTTATCAATTACTAAATTGAAACTCTAGAATTGATGCATAAACCCACAAAATTTCAGGTCAAACGAATAAACTTGAATCCTTCTCCCAAACCCCCAAAGTGGACGCTTTTCCACTAAAAATATCAAAAGTTTACAACTTTTTGAGCGGTACTGTATATCTGGAACTGAATTGTAATAAGAAGAGTTTCATGGGCTCATACAGTACCTGTGTCAGCAAATGCGCTCTACTGAACTTTCGACATGATTCATCAGTAGAGCGCGATTGCCGAGTGTGCAAATTTTGAGTAGATTTGAGTACTTTTTTCAGGGGGATGGCAAGCAAAGGATGGGAAGTTTCGCATTTTTGGTATGCTCGGACTCCCAACGATTTGGACAACGTGGATTTTTTTTTGAAAAGAAGATTTCAGAGTTTCGAGAAGACACACGTGACAAGACATCAATTTTGGATTTTCGATGGATCCGATCAACATTGCACATTTATTGGATTTCTAGTTTTCAGAATTCAAATTTTAGCTTTCTCAAACTTTCAGACTCGATTTTGGCAAAATTTCAAAATTTTCAAATTTTCAGGTTACGATGGATCGGGAATGTTCAAGGTGCTATATGATGAGGTGAGAGTTAGAAGATTTCGAATCAAATTTTGAGTGTTTCCTATTTCCAGATATAGAGAATTTTGTCGCTCGGAATTGGTCGATTTTGATGGTGTTTTGTATTTTCGAATTCTCAAGTTTTGGATTTTTGGAATGCTCAAAGATGCCGAATTCAGCTGCACAAGAAGTCTCGACTAAGTGAACTCTGTTTCATCTGTTTTCTGTTTTCAGGTTGATAGGAACCAGAATCCCAGATCTGGTTCAGAATTTTGGAAACCCGAAATTGAGAATCTTCGGGGTTCCAGATTCTCTGAAGAGCGGAGAAATTTGGGAATAGAAATAACTTAAAATTTGACTACAAAAAAAACTGCAGCAGAGTCTAGAGGGTTATCAACAGAGCGCACTTGTTGACAAAAGTCTAAAAATGCAAATACAAAAAATCAGAAGATCTCGGTACAGAAGATGAAAATCAGAAGAAAATCAGAAATAGTCCTTGTTTTTTTTCGATTGTTGACTTAGTGATTTTGTTGACTTTTTCGATTGTTGACTTGATTGTTGACATAGCTTTTGTTGTCAAGTCTTTTTGCAGCCTCCGTTGTTTCCGTTCCCAAGTATATGAATATTTCAATGAATGTTTTCATACTTTCTTCGCATGACTATTCCGAAAATAAGGACAAATCAAACAGGTCCTCTTGTTTCGAAGCATGCACTATTTTTGAAATTAAAAAGAGTGCATGGGGAAACTAGATTAGTTCGAAATTCTGGATATCTGGAAATAGGAAACACTCAAAATTTGATTCGAAATCTTCTAACTCTCACCTCATCATATAGCACCTTGAACATTCCCGATCCATCGTAACCTGAAAATTTGAAATTGTTCATTTTGCCAAAATCGAGTCTGAAAGTTTGAGAAATTGAAATATTTGATTTCTGAAAGATATGAGTAAGAGAAAACTTTTTGGGATTTTGGAAGTTTTTTGGGTTTTTTTTTAGTTTTTTGGTCATTTTGAGTTGTTTTGCTTGATAGCTAGATACTCGTGTTTAGAGTCAAATTGAAGCTTTTTACTTGTTTTATTTGATTTTTTTTTAGAGAAAGTAGAAACAGAAGCAAAAACTGCAATGCAAGCACAGAAACATTCAAATCTAAGGATATGGCGATCCCAATCACATGTAACCTAAATGAACGCAAAAACAACAATTAAAAAAGTTACGAATGTCTTCGAAATATTCAATATATAGTTGCGAAATGTCCAGTTTTGAATTGTACAGTTTCAAAATGACCAGTTGCGAAATGACCTGATTGAAATATCGTGGTTGCGAAATGATGTGGTTGCAGAATGGCACAGTCACGATATGTCCAGCTGCGAAACGTCCTGCTGCAAAATGGCATGGTTGCAGAATGAATAGTTACGAAACGTCCCTTTTATCTTTTCTTCAAAAACATGACACAAAAATTAAGCTCCGCCCACTCTTTATTCAATCAAAAATCAATAATATCAATAGAGTTCTCAATCCGCATCCACTGTATCCTCGCTTCGTTGATCCTCCACACTGTCCTCGTCTCTTCTTTCTGGTGCCGGTGGGGGAGGAGTTGGATTTTTGCGAATTGGAAGTGTTGGTGGCGGAGATGGTGAAGATGGTGAAGAGAGCAAGGAGAGTGAGAAGAGCGGGAGTTTGAATTCTGAAAAATTTTGATGTCTTAATTTGACTAGTCATGAAAGCCTGAATATATTTTTCAAAACACAAAAATGTCAATTTTGAGCCGGGTTAAGAGGATTTGAAGGTGATGGCCTAGAAATCACAAATCTGGCTTTTTAGGTCATCGATTTCAAAGGGTTGGCCGAGAAACTCAAAATTGGATTCATAGCCATGAATCATAGGTCTTATATTTAAACTCTCGGGCTCCCCGACGTTTTGCAACCAAAAGATCCACGTTCATAAAAATTCCACGTTGCAATCGAAATTTCAAAAATTTTAATGGTAACCTGATATCGCAGGAGTTTTTGACAATGATCCCTATCACATTTACCCTAAACGGACAAGTTCGTATAGTTGAAAAATGTCCAGTTGCAAAATGACTAGTTGCGAAACGTCGGGGTGCCATAACTTGATTTCAAATCCAGATTTTTCAAAATTTCCAACCACCAATTTCTTTTTCTAACGGCCCCCTTCCAAATCCCTTCAATCTAATCTGAGGACGGTGACCCCTACAATAACACTACCATACTAACCTGCATATCAATGCGAACACAAATTTGATCATTTTTTGAAGTCGCTCAAAATCTCTTCTTTCGATGGTATGGAAGAGACCAAAATGGGAAATCCGAAATGATGTGGAAATTTTTTATAATTCTACGAGAGAGGAAAAAACCGAACAAAAAATAGACTGGCACAAGTCGTGGAAATTTCACGGAGATTAAAAAATTTTGTGAAAAAGTTTTCACGTTTCTTTGAAAATCCCAAAAGTTGATTAGAAGCCGTAGCTCAGAAAAGCCATGGCCTATATTCTTAGTCAAAAAATATCAAAACCAGACAAAGAAGTATCATTGTTGGAAGTTTTTAATGGAAAAAAGTCTATTTTGGTTGTCTGAAAAAACGTTCAGGGTAGTCCAATTGCTCCAAAAAGAGATATAGGTCAAAGAAGAATGCCTGAACGGTGCAGATTGAAATTTGAAGGATCGAGTGTTTAAAGGATTTAGGATTGAGTTTACCACGTAAATTTTATATGGGTCGACGCAGAAAAAATTTTCTAGTGATTTCTAGTTTCTTCCATGCCATAAAAATGGTCTACTATGCAATAATTCATACTTGAGACGCGCTGACCCAGTTAGCAATCTTGGAAAAACCGCGATTGTAAGTGGACGACCGAGACGAAGTGTATTTGCTTCCAGGAGGAATTTCTCTACCCACTGAACGAAGGTATCGTCGTCGTTTTCTCCGGAATACTTTGAAATTGTTGTTGACAGGGCTTCGGTTGCCCCTTTGATATCCTTAAAGGACAACCGATTTCCTGCTGCAGCTGGTAGAACAGCGACGCGGGGAGCGTTTGCTCTATTTTTTGAATTCGTTGTTAAATGAGGACTACAGCCAAAAAATTTTATCGCTTTAAACTACGTAAAAATGTGCGTAGATTCCAAAAATCATTATGAAAATGCTCGAAAATCGCTCAAAACTCCCTAAGAATGGCTCCGAAATGAGCAAAAAACGTAGAATTTTTAATAATCATCTTTTGATTTTCAGAATGTGAGACACTCCAGAAGATCCGCATAGGAGATATCACATCACAGCTGACTCCTCAGTTCAAAGTCGAATGCATCATGGTGGAATCCACAAACAGATACATTTTTAATGAACCAGGAAAAACCTTCATGATTCTCGCTGTGGAAAATAGAGTAGTGGAAGCACTGAATAACTACGTGAGTTTAATCAATTTTGAAACTAATGTTATGTAAAACTTTCAGAGAGTCGAAACAATGGGAAAAGTTATCGTTGGTTGCAAGATGATTCTCGGAGTGAATTGAGATCAGAAGAGAGGACTCATGGATTGATGTATACTGCTTTATCAAGATTGAGATCTCTGGATTCGCGTTGGATCTTGAACATCGACACCAAGAATTGGAAACATTCGATCCGAGCCAAAGCCAGACTGGAACGCAAACGAGGATTTAAAAAATGATTTTGTTTGTTTTATGATATGGTTAATGACATGTTTTGTTGATAATAAAGATGTTTTGATTCAAAAATAACGCAGCATCCCTAGCTCGAGGCGCCTCAGCGGTAGAAGCGTCATGACGGGGTACTCGGTTTCGACTTTGGATGCGCGCAGAGTTGTGAAAAATTAACCTAGAAACATGAATGTGGGCTTATTTTGAAGCCCTAAAACGGTAGTTTCAGAAATCGATGAGCCCACTCAAGCATTAGTTCTAGATTTCAAAATCCACCGCATAATCCCGACTGCACACCCGAACACAGTGGTGAAAGGGGAAAATGACATAGTTCGGATAGTTTTTGATCATTTGAACTTGTTCCACTTATCGATTCGTGATCTAGTCATAAAATCGAACAACTTTGTGGAAAAAAACACAAAACATACATGGGCGTTCTCTTTCTCCAACCCACCCCTAAATTCCCAAAATCAATAGGTGGTCGTTGAATATACCGGGAAAAGTGGGTTCATTTCTGAATGGTTCTTCGAAGTTTGAACTGATTCCAATCGGTAAATCTTCATGTAGGCATCAAAATATTCGACTTCATGGAGGAAAAACGCAACTATACAGAAATATGTCATTCTCCCGTTTTTTCCAAAATCAGCGAGAGGCCTTTGATAAATGGTGAAAATCGACGTCGCTTCCAGAATTCCCCCGGAGCAGAATTTGTTGAATTTGTGATTTTTTGGATTCTCACATGTAAGCACGACTATTCATGGAAGAAACTCAGACCCGTGTTTTCAATTTTCACGCTTTCCTGAAAACCCATTTCACCGGAATCCATGATGAGGCCTTTGAAAATCGGGAAAATATTGACGTCATTTTCAGATGTGCCCAACAGTCGGAATTCATGATTTTTGGATATTCTGGATTCTCACATGACCTAGAATCTGTCAATGGAGAGATATTTGAGGGTATCTGTCATTTTTCAGTTTTCCCCTATATCCCAAATCGCCCAAAATCAACGGGAAGCCATTGAAAATCGGGAAAAAGCGACGTCGATTCCAGAATTCCCTAATTATAGATTTCTCTTATTTTGCGATTTTTGACATTCTGACATGAAAACGAGACATTCATGAAAAAAACTCAGATACATCATTTCAATTTTCGATCTCGACCGAATCCTCGAAATTCTCACTAGTTACGGGAGGCCAGTGAAAATTTGAAGAAGAAGAGAAAATCGTTCCAAAAAATTGCGAGTTCCATTTCGGCTGTAACTAGGACAATTTCATCAAAACATCATGAATATTGTTTCCAACGGATGATGTGTGGGGCCGGACGTCATGTGTCAGAAATGGTCCCCCAGGTCATCTGAAGAAAGTCACTTTTTCAAAAATTTCCACTCATTTCACTATATCGGCCGCAAAATTTTTTCTAGACTAGATACAGCAAATCTAAGCATAGATTCGGAATCCTCATGAAATTTCGCATCTTTTGAGCCTAAAATCATGGTATTTGGACAACATTGACGTTTCTTAGAAAAGCCCGAAGACGCGCCGAAAAAAAGCTCATTTTTGAAGGGGAAAATGACCTCTTTCAGATGGTTTTCGATCATTTGAACGTGTTTCACTTGTTGACTCGTGATCTAGACATGAGCATGAAAAACTTTGTGGAATAAAACCAAAAACATACAGCAATAGGGTCATTCTCCACCCGATCCCAAATCTCCCGAAATCAACGGGAGATCTTTGAATATACCGAGAAAAGTGAGTTCAGTTCTAGATGGTTCCTGCAACATTGAACTGATTCCAATCGGTAAATCCTCATGTAGACATGAAAATATTAGACTTCATGGAGAAAAAACCCCAATATACTCTAATATGTCTTTTCTCACCTAATCTCCCGTTTCCCGGAATCCATGGTGAGGCCTCTCAAAAACCGTGAAAATCGGCGCCGCTTCCAGAATTCCGCGGCGGGAATAATTGCTTAATTTGTGATTTTTAACATTCTCACATGTGAGCACGACTATTCATGGAAAAAACTCAGAGGGGTATTTTCAATTTTTGCTCTCGCCCGAATCGTCGAAATTCTCACTAGTAACGGAAGGCCATTGAAAACTTTGAAAATAGAGAAAATCGTTCCTAAAAATTGCAAGTGGATTTTTGGCTGAAACTTTGACAATATCATCACAGCAGTACAAATATTGTTTCCAACGGATGATGTGTGGTTCCTGACGTCATGTGTCAAAAATCGTCTCCCAGGCCATCTCAAGAAAGTCGATTTTTCCAAAATTTTAAAGCTCAAATCACAATCTAGACCGCAAATTTTGACCCAGGATAGCTACAGCAAATCCAAACATCGATTCGGAATCCTCATAAAATTGCGCATCTTTTGAGCTTAAAATCAAAAGAAACGGACAAGTTTCAGCGATTTCTCACTCAAAATCCCAAAACGCGCCGAAATAGAACTCATTTTTGTGAAAACGAGGAAAGTTTGAATGCACGCAGAGTTGTGAAAAATTGACCTAGAAACATGAATGTGGGCTTATTTTGAAGCCCTAAAACAGTAGTTTCAGAAATCGATGGGCCCACTCGAGCATTAGTTCTAGATTTCAAAATCCACCGCATAATCCCGACTGCACACCCGAACACAGTGGTGAAAGGGGAAAATGACATAGTTCGGATAGTTTTTGATCATTTGAACTTGTTCCACTTATCGATTCGTGATCTAGTCATAAAAATGAACAACTTTGTGGAAAAAAACACAAAACATACATGGGCGTTCTCTTTCTCCAACCCACCCCTAAATTCCCAAAATCAATAGGTGGTCGTTGAATATACCGGGAAAAGTGGGTTCATTTCTGAATGGTTCTTCGAAGTTTGAACTGATTCCAATCGGTAAATCTGCATGTAGGCATCAAAATATTCGACTTCATGGAGGAAAAACGCAACTATACAGAAATATGTCATTCTCCCGTTTTTTCCAAAATCAGCGAGAGGCCTTTGATAAATGGTGAAAATCGACGTCGCTTCCAGAATTCCCCCGGAGCAGAATTTGTTGAATTTGTGATTTTTTGGATTCTCACATGTAAGCACGACTATTCATGGAAGAAACTCAGACCCGTGTTTTCAATTTTCACGCTTTCCTGAAAACCCATTTCACCGGAATCCATGATGAGGCCTTTGAAAATCGGGAAAATATTGACGTCATTTTCAGATGTGCCCAACAGTCGGAATTCATGATTTTTGGATATTCTGGATTCTCACATGACCTAGAATCTGTCAATGGAGAGATATTTGAGGGTATCTGTCATTTTTCAGTTTTCCCCTATATCCCAAATCGCCCAAAATCAACGGGAAGCCATTGAAAATCGGGAAAAAGCGACGTCGATTCCAGAATTCCCTAATTATAGATTTCTCTTATTTTGCGATTTTTGACATTCTGACATGAAAACGAGACATTCATGAAAAAAACTCAGATACATCATTTCAATTTTCGATCTCGACCGAATCCTCGAAATTCTCACTAGTTTTTTTTGGTGATTGATAACAACGTGATGAGGTGGTACAGTAGTTCCAAAAAATTGCGTGTATTTTTGGCTGAAACTTCGAGATTATCATCACAGCAGTACGCATATTGTTTCCAACGGATGATGTGTGGGTCCTGACGTCATGTGTCGAAAATGGTTCCCCAGGCCATACCACAAATTTCGACCTAGAATAGCTACAGCAAATCTGAGCATAGATTCAGAATCCTCATAAAATAACGGTCAGCGGCACCTTTGATCTTTATTATCATCATTTTCCTACTGTTGTCATCGAACCGGTTGGTGAGTTTTTCATTCCTCTCCTTTCTTTTCAATAATTTCCTTTTCTCTCTTCAAAATAATGATTTTCCAGAGACACATCATATCGATGAATCGAGCAACAATGGACCGAAAGCTGGCTTTGCAGAGTAGGAGCACAAGTTGACAGGCGGGTGGTAGGAGTTAGGAAGCGTTTAGAGTTACAACTAGAGAGACTCTTGGGTTGGAAGCCAAGTTCTTAGTTCATTTCGCTAACATCACACCGATACCCAGAATCTTAGAAAACAGTCAAAAACGACTCTCATTCCTAGTATTTTCATTCATGGAAGGCTACCATACTTATGTATCTCCGAGGTACCCTCCTTTGTGATAGTGGCAGTTGGAAGTGGATGAGAAGAAAAGTTACCTCCACTTTTGGTACTTCATTGCACTTCTAGAATTTTACAGTAACCATAGTAACATCTAGAGCTTTAGGAAAAAGTAAAAAACCGTCAAAAACGACGACGAATCTTTGTTGGCTCCTGACTGGAATTCCTCCAAATTTTCATGCGCTTTCACGGCTGATTTAGCATTAATGATTATTCTCTGAGCACCAGAAGCTATTGTATTCTGACCAGGGTTCATCCTACGCCCCTAGAATCTTTGCCATTCCTTCTTTTCAGATACAATCAAACTCTCAGCGACTCCTCGTGTTTTCAAGCGCTTTTATGGCTTAAAACCAAAGAAATCCCAGAGTAACATGTAGGGAAAAACTAGTCCGGCGGTCTAGTTTTCCACGATTTCTGCCTATCATCCCTCTAGACTGTTAGATATTAATCTATAAATTCTCGTCCTTCAATGTTACGAAAACCATGCATTCTGAATCTCAGAAGATACTAAACGAGAGCTTTCTCACAGTTTTCCGCGCTTTTATGGCGGAAAATCGAAGGATTCTCGTCTAGAAACACTGTGAGATTTTCAGGATGATAGTCTGGATTACCGTCTTTCTGAGTGCCAGGAGGGGAGGAGTTGCTAGACACCCTTCCCCATCCCAGTCCTAGGTCGTTTCTTATTTTTTCAGAAAGTGATAATGAGAAAGATGAAAAAAATTGAATGAAAAGTGGCGGTTTCTTCTAATTTCAAAGACGAAATCCATTGGGTAAGGCGCTGATGAGAACCGGCGGCAGGAAGCGAGACATCTGAAGAATAGGGAACTGTACAGAGTTCTGAATTTTAAAAAATGTGAAGTCTCTCTGAGGTCTTCTAGAAAGGATAATGAAAATCCGACTTTTTTCAAGCCTTTTGATTCTTCTCAAGAAGATGAGGACCTACTCCAGAAGACAGAAGATTTTCAGAATGCTCTTCAGGAATAGTCAAGTATCGGGAGTCTAAAAATCAGCCTACCTTTGATTCTGAAAACTGTATCCATTGAAAATGTCGGTGGTGGCAGAGCATCTGGCGAGAAGCGGCGACTCTGAAAATGAAAAATTGCATAAATTACTGTAGGTTTATGGGAGATGTATCTATCTGCTGGAGCCTCGAATCTAGAATCTCTCTGATTTTAAAGGCTGATAACCGACGAGTTTTTGATGAGGATAGGACACACCAGAACCTTGCTTCTGATGCTCTGGATACTTATAGATTCTGACAAAGGCTCTCCTGTACTTCGAGAATCTAGGTGATGCAAGATGCTCTGAATCTCAACCGATTCCTTGCAAGGATTCTCCAGGTTTCAAACGCTTTTACGGCATAAAACCCGAGAATTCCCAACAATAATCATTATAGTTAATCGACGAATCTATCCAATGACTCAACATCGAACTTTCTTCTGAACCTCAACAGATTCCGAACAGGAATTCCTCAAGCTTTCATGCGCTTTTATGGCTGAAAATTGGGGAATTTCCGAGTGCACAACACATTTCCGGAGCACCAGAAGCTTATTTACTCTATCTGGAGGCTTATCCTATACCTCCAGAATCTGAGACATTCTCCTCATTCAGAAGCAGAAACCGAAAAGCCTAACCAATGGAATTCTCCGGATTTCCCAGCGCTTTTATGGCTGGAAATCGAAGAATCCCTGTCTGTCAGAACTCAGAAAAAATGTGACAATATAAGCACCTGAGCATCTAGAGCATCTAGATTCTCTCGTCATCAAAACCATCGCCATTTGATCGATCCTTCTTCTCGTATCGGTTTGCTCTCCTTCTTCTATGCCCTTCTTCTCGACCACACGACAACTAAACCAGCCATCCGACCATCCCAACTGCTCCACATAAACCACCAATCGATACTCTTTCCTAGAAAACTACAACCAACAAAGCACGAACTGATACAACCACTTACTCAAAATAAGTTCTTATCCAATTGTTGTTTTGTCCTCTCCCTCTTTCCATTGGTTTCCTTCTTCCTTTGCTTGGCTCCGACCTCCGAATCTTCTTCCACCATCTTGAGCAGCGATACCCACTTCCGAAGCCTCTCCACCATCTTCATCTTTGCCACCGATCCATCGTTCTTCTTCTTCTTCTGGCTTCTCCCCCTCTCCCTCTCGAACTCGAATGCTTCTATTTCGCTGGAAAATTCTTCGAAAGAAAGCACAAACTTTTTGAAAAACATACTCAAAATTCCTCTTCGCTCTTCCGCGTCTCCTCCTCCGATCCATGTGCCAACAACTGAGTTGCGCTGTGTGCAGAGATTCGTACTGACTGGAAGCTTCTGGAATAGCACCGCCCGGAAACTGACACGTGGCACTCAGGTCAAATGACGTCATCAGCATGAAATCAGAGCACGGGGTCACGCGGAAATCCCGAAATTCCATTTTTATTTTGCAAATTTAATTTTTTCTGAAAAATTGCTCGGAACAAAGTACAAACTGTTTGAAAAACATACTCAAAATTCCTCATCGCTCGCTCGTTTCTCCTCCTCCGATCCATGTGTCCACCGCTGTCAATGTCCTTGTTGTTGTTCTTCCTTCCCTCCTATCGATTTGCACTCTCTATTCGCAATTGGTGATCATTTGCTCGCAGTCGCATTCGGTACCGACAGCTTTTGCTGGAAAATTGCTCGAAACAAAGCACACACTGTCTCAAAAAAAACTCACTCAAAACATTGTCCTTGCTGTTGATGACGTGGACTCCTGATGGGGGAGCTTGCCGGGTGGGTGGTTGACCTGAAATTACGTAAATCAGTATAAACGGCGTTGAATAAAGTGCAAGAAAAGAAAGAAGAAGAATTGTCGAGAAACCGATTCAATGCAATAAATATGGGGAAAGCGGAAATGGGAGGGCGGGAAAGTAATGATCAGCGAAGAGCGAATCCTACGAGATGAGTGGGAGCACTTACTATTATCGCAAAAGAAGCACAAAAGATCGAAGGACAATTGGAACAGTGCAAACGTTATAAAGAGAGAATAAAGAGAGAAAGAAGAAGACGGGGCGAAGAACAATGAAGCTCTGGGAAACTAATTCAAATGGCTGAAAGCAATATTGAAATCATGCGTGTGCTTTGATTATAAAGAGAGAATGCATGAAAGCATTGGGATAAGAAGAGGAAGCTCATCACGCAGAACACACACTAGACAGACGAAACTAATAACAAAGGAAGCAGCAGAAGACTCACAAAACCAATACGAATCCCTTATAAATAGAAGATGTGCCAAGCGAGCATATGAATGCTAATAAATGAGATGAAAGGAGGAAACGGACGATCGCTGGTCACCTGGCGAAGTAATGCGAAGAAAAGAACGCTAAACTCTCAAACCATTATTACAATAACTGCGTTTGACGAACGTAGATTGAAAAATGTTAATAGAAATAAACCCACAAATTCCACGAAATCCAACTCATCGAATTTGATTTTTCCGCTTGGCTACGGTACTCCAACACCGCTACGGCAAATTGCGTACCTCTGCGGACTTGCCCGTGTAGTCCGAGAGGACAATTTTTAGTTCAGTTCAACTGAAGAATTTTCTTTGTTTTCAATTGATATTCCATTCTAACCTCAACCATTAAAAACAAAATAAATTATTTGACAGAAATGACAATTTGAAAAGTTGCTGCTTTAGAATATCATGTATATCCCACTATTTTTGCCATTGCTCTCATCGCTTGCATTAGTGCTCCAATAATTTCTCTGTATTTTCTATCCAATTGAGGTTATTATTAAAATCATAGCAATTGATTTTAACGTTGCTTGATGGCTTGACTTATCTCACCGTTTTGCAAGTGTCTTGACTTCTCTTTCCCCCCACTTGTTCACTTCTGCTTTCGCCACTAATGAGTTGCGATGATTATCATGCATCGTTTGCCTGTCTATCTTTATGATAGTTGAACTGCTTAATTGTCTCTTAGTTAATGTTAGCATTGATTTCAACAAATCGTCATTTACTCTTCTCTTGCATGCAGTGTTTTCGTTGGTTCTTTTTACCTTCACCTCGCTTCTGCTTTAGAAAACATTAAATTGTCAGCAACCATTTAGCAACCATTAGCAACGCGTACCGCCTTACTTACAATGTGCATCGCTTGTCTCCTCCCTTTCCATTGATCACTGTTTGATGTCATGAATGACATAAGAAGACAAATGAAACTAATATGACAATATTCCAAATGGAATTCCCCTTATAATGAACTTTCGTCTTCTTCAGTTCTCTCTTCGTTTCGGATGATTCTTATCTCTGTTACTCTTTCATAGAATGCGCGTACCGTCGCTTACATGCGCATCGCTTCACTCCGCCCACTCTTCTCTCTCCGTTCGCTTATCCGTTTTTCAAAGATAAAGAACACCATAGTTGTTGTATTCCAGTCATTTCTAGGTTTATATATGCAGTCAATTGGTTCCCTCTGCCACTGTTCTCTCTCCCTTCCCGCTTTCCCCATATTTATTGCATTGAATCGGTTTCTCGACATTTCTTCTTCTTCCTCTTCTTCCTCTTCTTGTACGCCGTTTAAGTATGCTAATTTACGTAATTTCAGGTCAACCACCACCCGACAAGCTCCCCCACTAGCAACACACGACATCAACAGCAAGGACAATGTTTTGAGTGAGTTTTTTTGAGACAGTTCGTGCTTTGTTTCGAGCAATTTTCCAGCAAAAGCCATTAGCTGAAAGACCAATAAGGAAGGAGCAACAGCAAGCGAAAGGAAGCAACAAACCATTGGATGGATCTTATTTTGTTTTGAGTGAGTTTGTTTATAAAGTTTGTGCTTTGTTTCGAGTAAATTTCCAGCGAAGGCCGTAAGCATTCGATAACGAAAATGACGTTGTGAAGTGAAGCGAAGCGAATACAGCGAAAGATGGACCAACCGATTCGATATGGCAAGCAATGATGACTCGGTGGTCACGGTATCGGTTGTGGTAGTGAAGAAGGAAGCGGAAGAAGGAGGGAAGTCATCGAGATGAGAAAGTGGAGGTATGACAACTTTACGATTACATTATGTCGGTCTTGTAATAAAGGCGTCTTTGTTGTTATCGTTAGGTTGCATTAGCTATTGTCATCAGAGTGCACTTGCAATTGGCGTTAGAGGATGCTTGCTTCTCATTATTAGTGCGCGCTAGCTTCTTATCACTTCATAGCATTGTTCTTCCAGATGTCATCGATCGATATGAAGAAGCAACGGGACACTACAAGAAAAGGAGACAACGAACAATAGGCTGGAGTGTGTTTCGAGCAAGTTTTTCTTTCAGTTTGTACTTTGTTTCGTCTAATTTTTTTCAGAAGAGAGCGTCAATTGGTTTGGTGGTTCGTGTCGTGCAGTCGGGTTGATGGCTTGTTTCGGAGTCACTTGGTTTTGGATTCGTGTGGTATGGAGTCCAATGGTTCGAGACATGTAGACATAGAGCACTTCGGCACGTACTATAAAGTCGATTGTAAATAAAGACGTCGGACATGGGGGACACACAGAAACATTAGCAGACATCAAGCTCCACAGATGTACAGATATACCTTCTTCCTTCTTATCTTGTCTTGGCTCTAGGTTATTGAGAATCTAAGATGCCTTTCATTATTTCTCGTACCAGTTCTAGGATATTTGATGTACATCGATAGACATATACATATATGTGGAACAGTTAGGAGTCGGAACAGGTGGCTAGACAGATGTGTGAGGTTTAGACTGGGAGTTGCAAACGCGGTCAACTTTTTAGTTTTCGGAAAATTTCTGGCTTCTGATGGAAGGAGAGAGTAGAAGTGGCATGTTATCTTCGTTCACGGTTACTGTAGGTGTGCTTATAGCAAGTTTTTTTTTAACAGTTAGCGCGTTTTAGTGAAGTCTAGCTTGATTCTAGTGTGATCTAGTGGAACCAAGGAAATGTCAGCAACCACATTTATTATTAAGACTCACTGAAAACAAACATTGAAAGATATAGGAATAGAGGAAGTGTGCGGAGAGAGTAGAGACCTAGTGTAAGGCCTTTAGAGAGGAAAATATTGTTCTAAATTTTTTTTTTGCAGATGCGACGATCCGACGTCGTGCAAGCTGGGCAATCGAGTTGAAGAAAGAGTCTTAATGAGGGCAGAAAACGTCGTTCGTGGATCGGAAAGCCACTTCAAGGGGTGCTTAGAGCCGCGCAGAGATAAGAAAGACATTGAAGATTAGGAGCATATTTTAGTGCAAGGGTATTGGTATAAGGCTAGTGTGAGAAGAGGGGAACCGAACTAATAAAGATTTCCATCGGTAACCATCTATCACACTAGCTCTTATAGATATATAGACAGCTCATACGCATATAGATAGTGCACATAAACACATAAACTTTGGTTTATGCTAAGAGTTGCTTCTGTTAGAGACACTGTTAGACTTCTCCAAGTTTCTCCCGTTTTCATACTTGGGACATCCACTAGATACATAGACAGCGCTTAGGTGGATGTGCAAATGCCTTGTGATTTTGTATTGCTTCATGAAACATTGGAGGAGTACTCCAAGAGTTCTGGATGTCTTCTAGGCATTTAGAGCATTCTTTGAATTCCCTGAGTTCTCTGAACAATTCTGTAAACATTGAAGAGGAATTCGAGTTTCCTTTTGTAGCAATTTCCAAATTACGGCTATCAAGATTGTATTCGTGAACCATCAAATCCGATTACCAAGAAAAAGTGAGAAGAGACGAGGAAAGTAAGAGGAGAAAAGCTGGTTAGAAAGTGGTTCTGACCGGACACAGATCTAACATTGTATTGAAAAATGAACACGTTTTATTGTTAATAAGGTCTTGTGAAGGGGTGACGTCATGCTCTGCCTGACTTTCCCCCTTTTCTATCTTCCTCTCCTATTGGCGGCTCACCACCAAGAGGAGAGACGGAGGAGACTGGCTCCGCCCACCGGCTCCGCCAAGGAGGGGGGACGACGCCAGACCCTCAGTGTTGAAGAATCTAGGACATGAGGTAGCGGGGTCTTGAACCTAGAGGAAACTCTAGGGGACGGCCCCTAGATTTGACCTATCCGAGACTTAGGCCTGTCTCGGATCCCTATCTCGCTAACCCCTTTTATGTCCCTTTTACTTTAACCTCAATAAACCATAATCCACCCAAGAGGTAACTGACCACCAGATAAAGGTTGAGTCTTTATGAAGGAGACCGGAGTCAACCCCTTCACATGGAGGTCCCACCTTTAGTGATCTTCCCACCCCAAAGGGAAGATCACTCATTACCTCTACTTGAACTACTATTCATTCTATGTTATTTTTATTCATTGTTCTGAATGTGCTACCGCCTACACACTATGGATAACCAATTTCACGTTTGCAACGTTCAAGTAGGTCTCATCACCTGTCCATCGGAGATGCGTCATGAACATGTCCGGTTGGAAGGTCCGACAACCACGATGAGACTCAGGTACGCGAACAGGACATTTTCATCAGTCCTGTCTCCCTTATGATCTGGAATAGTTACCTTGGTCCAATTTTGGGAAAACTCCGAATCCCATCTTTTCAAACCCAAATTGACCAGGATTTATGGAAATAGTCTCTCTATAGATTCAAGAAATAGAGATTTATTATCTTCCTTGTTATAAGTCCTCTATCTCATTTATTTTCATTTCATTCTGAAATTTATCTCTCATATTGTTCTCATATCAAGAATCTCTCTCTTTCAAAACGTGTTTAAGACTTTTTACTGGTTTGTTAGGTAGGTAATTAGTATGTGATTGTAATTTGAGAAGGTTTAACTTTATCATCATCATCATTTCTTCCGAGTTAACATTGTCTTTGAAAGCACCCATTTTACTTCTCTCGAACATGTCTTTGTATTTATCTGAAAACAACCTGAGTCAAAATGTTATGTTGTTGTAGTTGGAATCCTAAAAATCATTGGCGAAAACTGGTTCAGAGACAATGAAGGTAGCCTAAGAGAAGAAAAAGGTCTAAAATCCAACGGAAGTAACAATACAGAATTCCACCGAAAACCTTCGTCCGTGATTAGCTGGTTTATCTGTAACTTCTCACAACCGTAACCTAACTGGTTCCAATCCACTACGAAGATAACATAGGACTTCATTAGTAGGATTAAAGCTCCCCAGTATACTAGTAAGGATCCTAGTGAATGGGAACGCTGGTTAGTTAAAAGTTTCTTTTAAATTTTGACTCGTCCATATCATCTCACGAACCTATCAGAAAACGTCGAGTTTTCGTAATCTGTCCCAGGACAAATTGATAGGTGGGAAAAGAATTAGGTCATTTAAGTCAGCTTATAGTGTTCATCTCATATAGAAATCTATCAAATGCCAGTGTTAGCCAAGTAAATCGGAGCCGGATCCACGGACTACAGGAACTCGCGGCAAGAAATGGGATAAGGAATTCAAAAAGCTGGAAACAGCACAGCAGACGTCCCTGAAAATTTCGATGATTTATTGTGTGATGGATCTCGCCGAACGAGTAGAAAGAACTCTCCTTGGCAACCCCAGGACAACCTCAGTCAAGATAAGCGGGACAGAAAAATCTACGCTTGACTCAGGCAGTTGGAGCCACGTACATCGACAAACAAAAGGGCCCAGTTCAGGCGATGAGAGCTCGTATGGCCATCGAACTCATCGACGAGCGTGAACACAGAAAGTAGAGACAACCTGGAGGGATACCAGGATAAAACTCTAAAAGATGACGTGATGTGTTTTCCGACGAACAGTAGAAGCAGGGAGTTAAAATTACGGACCCAGAATAAACTTCTCGTCCTTGGCATTTGGTGGGGGTCACCCTTGATGAAACTGAAGATCCATATTGACCCCGGGGAAGTAATTTGATCAGTTTAGTACTTCTGGGAGAGAATTGTATCCTATCAGATGAACACTGTAGACCTAATTTTGAGAAAACCGTGTATAGTTGAGAGGCTAGAAGGTAGGATTTTGACGCCTTGGGTTTGCGTCAAAGGACTTAGATGGTTGTTTACGAAGGCACTAGTAGGACTACGGTAGAAGATGTCCAAAGAGCACTCCGTGAAGAAGAGGAAGCTGGAGAAGAAGAAGCGCGAGGAAGGACATCCAACGAAGAGACGCAGAGAACCCAGCACCCAACATCAACGGAGAGAAGAAGACGGAAGTGCGGACACACAAGAAGAAGAAGAAAAGAAGAGTCCAGAAGAAGAAGAAGGGGCAATTTACTATTCAGAGTGTGTGCGCGTAGGCAGAAGACGTGCTTTTCAAGGAAGCACCCGCCACTCACATAAGAAGAATAATGACCCCTCGGGACCAAAGGCCGAGCACATGACAGATGTGAAAAGAAAAGATACGAGAAAGGAAAGGCGTGTGACAAACATTAGTCTAGGGGACTATAGTCGGCTCACCCATATAGGGAAAAGAGGGACAAATGACCTCCCACACAGACTACATACGAAGAGGAAAGGGCATATAAGCATATTCAGTACGAAGGGAGACCACATTCTCTTGTTTCCTTTGCTCAACCCTTTGACTCTTTCCCTCGAATCCTAGTATTTTTGAAGAATTTCAGAAGTTCTTCAAGCATCAAAGCATCGTCTCGTTCAGCCTGAAGTGTAAAAGAAGCCGAAGTTTGAGAAGTAATTAGTAAGTAATTTTGGGGTTACCAAAAACAGGGTAAAGACATTGTTATTTATCAATTTCATGTATTTCATTTTAGTAAAACCGGAAGAAATCACTAGGAATTACTATTTTCCATCTCAAGTACATTTCCTAGAAATCCTTCTCATTTACTCTCACTCTCTCCAACTTAAAATTCGATCTAATTTCTCTCTCCATTGGATATCTCTCTACATTTGATTATTGTTTTTATTTCTTTTCGATTATTTCTTGTCCCTCGCTTGAAGAAAATCCCAACTAAAGGTCCTCATTGGAACTTGTGTTCATTGAAGATAAGACAAGATGTCGAATCCTTCTGTTGTGATCAGACAATGGGGCGACAACGTAAGAGGTAGGGCCCAGAGAGGTCAGGGAAGAGGAAGAAATGCTCGAGGCCGATCAATGGCTCCAACGGGTGGACAACCTGCGAAGGTGTACACACCAAGAGCAAAATCCATGAGGGTGTTAAGACGAACCCAAGACTGGAAGAATGCTGGGGACAACTCAAACCATCAAACGAGTCATCCTAATCCTCTCTCCCCGGAGAAGACCGACCAGGGAGTCTGCCACTCTTGTCAAAGACCCATCTTCCCTGTCAAGGAACACAAGAAGGCGGACCTTCAACAGTGGAAAGGCTACTCCGTCACGTGTCCCCTTTGTCGGATTAAGATCCACCAGGTGTCACCTCTCCACTACAAGGAACATTGTCAGGGCCCAACTCGTCGTCAACCGGTCCGTTCCTCGGACTTCGAATTCCAGGAATGGAGGGGATTTCAGCGAAGCAAAGCTTGGGAGAAGATTAACATCTTAGATGATGTTCATTGTGGTCCAGATCACGGAGTGGAGACCCAAAACGCCTCGGAGATCGTTGGAAGACAACTTCCATTCACCGAAGACTCGTCATGCACCTTTATTGCTATGGTGATCCCGTCGAACTCGAGGAGCACAGTCTTGTACTCTAAGAGATTCCGGGAGCCCATCCTTCTCCATTGGAGATTTGGGAAAGCAACACCGGGAGAAATCTTCAAGATCGTCGTTAACCGACCCGATTGGGGCCCAAGACTAGGATGCTTGAATCCTGCCAACTCCTCCGGTCTCCAATATAGATTGGACCCGGAGCTCTACGGAATCAAGACCCTCTTCGCCAGGGACCCAAGAGGATCGGGACTCTCGGGAAAGTTGATGGTCAGAGTGCGTTTTCAAGCACACTATGACTCACAGTGGAGACGAACTTCATTCTTGAATGAGGTTATCCACTGGGGAGCGCTGATCAACCCAAGATGGCATCCTTCAAGCGACCCTCTCCAACGACCTTATTCAATCCAAGTGGAGGCGGAAAGAACATCGGTGGGCTTCAAAGTCTATCAATGTTCTTTTAACAATGCAGAGCAAACACCAGGACTGTGGACCACAAATCCATATGTCTTCGTTGGCCGCCTTCCACGAAGCCATGAGAAAGCTGAGGATACACCAGTACCAGCAACGGAGAAGAAGGAAAACTTGGGACAGATGGACAAGTTTGTCGAGGACAAGACAGAGGAAAACAAGAAAGAAGTGAAGGAGGAAGAGGAGCAAATGACCTTCCGAGTCATCATATTGCCGGAAATAAAAGGACAATATTATGCATTTTCCCCCGACCTGGGATACGCGGTCCTGATGGATCAATCTATCGGAATCAAAACACCAGGGAAAGTGTTCGGAATCACCATCGCTAAGGCAGACTTCAGAAAAGAAGATCTAGTTCTCTCCAGAAGTAACTCCACAGGGAAAAGAATACATCTTCCCACCAACGAGTCTCCGATCAGACCAAAATTCCGTCCAGAGAACGGAAAAGACGAGACTGGTCCAGGAGAACTCGATATGTGGACGAGATTTGTCTGGGAGGATGGCCGCTGGACCAATGAATACATCTCCATTGAGGACTTGATCCTGGAGAATGGAGGGAAATTCATTCCAATAGCGGGCAGACAAGTGAATGATCTTCTGTTTGTGTCTACTCAGACGGCTCTTGATGCCCTGATTGTCCGAAAGGTGATCTCCAAACTGAAATGGACCAATAAGAAGCCGGGACATTCCAGAGTGGAACACATGGATGGGAAGAATCAGCCAATACTTCAAAGCAACTCGCCTTACGTTAGACCTCCCCCAGGACTCAAGGAGCAGGAGGAGAAGGAACTAGAAGAGGAGGATTGGGAGATCATCGACTCAGAGGCTCCTCAAGCCTCGTCATCCCAAACCCTCTTCTAGCCTTCGTACAGTCTAATTTTCAATCTTACATTTGAACGTTGAGCTTCGATTGCCGGATTCAACAAGAATCCTGGCGAAGAATAAGCTAAAGATTGAAAATTTTACTTGTAGGATGAGTTGCATTGATAACCCCATTTTCGTTTATATATAACATCCATAATAGAAATAATGGAATTGGCAAACTACCCTTCTCAAAGACACCAAGATTATCGGAAGTACTCTACCCTCTTTCCTTCACTCAGAAAAGAATTCCAAAAGACAAGATTGAGTCGAAAAGTTTCAACAACGACAGACACCAGCAATTCACAAACGCTAGGTTCAATTAGCTGTGATACCAAAAGGATTCTGAAAAGGCTCACACCTACAAGGATTGGAGCAACACTCATCACAATTTCGCAAACCATAGTCTCAACCAAACCACCAAAAGACCCACTATCTCGAGGTACCATACCTTAGTAGAATGTTACAACAACATCCAAGATAGGACATTCACCAGAGAGTAGTAGTCATCACAACTCAGCAGTATCTTGAAGAAGACACCTTCTAACACAAATTCATAACCGTGTTTAGAAACCTCATCAAGACACCTCCCAAAAACCCAACTGAAGACATTTTCATGAGGACAGACATCAATCAACAAGATTCAACAACGGATGCCCCTCAATCTACATATTGTCGACCAAATAGCAGAACCAACATTTCGGCTAGGAAGTGGGAAACAAGGCTAAGATCATGAGATGCAGAAGGTCGAACCAGAAAAGATCTCCAGTAACAGAACCATCAATTGCTCGGATCTAGGTTCGAGGATAGCAGAGGGAAAGATCTAGTCTCAACCGGGAGGAACGGAAAACTGAGTTAAAGACGCAAGGTCTGTGGTCAAAAAAAAAAAAAAAAAAACCCCATTTTGTTGGAAAAGTTGTCTCCAGTAGGACGGAAAAGGAAAACAAGAGAAGAGCGGAGACCAAACCAGGCGACGATTCGTCTAAGTACATGGGATCCAGAACAATCTATTTCCAAGACTCCATCTATTATTGGAAAAGATAGGCTCACTCACAGAACTTCCTCGTCTGAAAACGTCGAACTAACACACAGCTTCCACAGAAAAGTAAGCACTATTGGTTTGGAAGGGGAAAGTACATCGTGAAAACCAAAGATTCCGTTGTTAGAACGACGACAATCACCAAAGACAATCTCGTTAATATCCTAGAAACCAATTCCGGGAGAAAGCTAGAGAAAAGAAGTCTTTGAGAACACAGAATCTACGGTAACTCACTTTGGAAAATTTGCTCTATTCAATCAGATGATTACTGGTATCATCACAGTAATTCGCTGCATACTCTTCACCTAAGACAAGGAAAATGCACCCAAAAAGAGGCATCTAATACTATCAACCGTTGTCTCGATCTAGTCAAAAGACAACTTGCTAGACTTTAGCATTTGAGATTTTCGGATTTATCAGTTAATCGAGATCCAAATGACAGGACGACAGTTGATCAAGACACTTGTCACAGGTATGAGAGATCAATTGTCTACGGGAAGTTCAGAATATAACCGGAACATCCAGTAAGGACAGAGGCAACGCAGTCGAAAACAGCTATTGAATCAAGAACCAGACTTGAAATCCCACGAAGAACATCTCACAAGAGATGATTGCTTACCACTTCAATGTAGAGGTGTAGCTACATTGGCACTCACATTTGAACAGCGCCAAAGCCGTATCATTTGAATAATGATACCCAACAAGTTCACTCGGTAAAGGCTCTCCGAAATATATCGACAAGTTCAAGAAGAAACATCAAAAAGTTCGATCTGGAGATCGAAGAAGAAAGCTGGAGTTGGAGGTCCCAGACCAAAAGAGTATCAGTTCACGTACCATACGATCTTTTACCGACGTACAAAACTGAACTCAGTTGAGAAACAATGTAAACATGTTCGGGAAAATCAAGTTAGGGAAATAATCGCTGGGAAACAGAAAAGTTTTGTTATAAGCTTTATGCTTCGGACATCAGGTTATCACAAAAAAAAAAAAAGACCATCGGAAGACATTGTGCTCACCAAGGTTCCTAGAAAACAACGAATGGGAAAAAAAAACCGAAAGGAAGAGCAGAAAACACGGGAGTGTTTCGACAATGTCAGATGAGTCAGGAGATTGTGAAAATCGGACCAAGTCAGCTATAGTAAGGTTGATCTCACTGGATGAATTCTAACACAGAAGAAAATGAGATCCCCGAAAAATAACGCTGAAATAAGAGTAGATTGAAAAGATCGAAGGACAGGAGTTCTCTCTTTCTCTCTCTCATTATGATGGTCCAATCCACAGTTCTTATTGGGACAATCTACCAACTTTGGGATGACATTGAAGGAAGGCAGACTGTAAATCCCAGGTACCAGAAACAAAACCGACGATGGTGTACAACTAATAGCGGAGTTCGAAGAAGGATTGTACATCATACACCATCGAAGCCACACAGAGGTGCCGCAGGGATTCGGAACAGTCAACGAAAAGGATAGTCAAAAGTGAGATAATAGCGCAGAAGCTCAGACTACCAAGAGCCAAGACGTCATTCTCTGAAACATCATCGAGGTTATCACACTGACGGAATCAATGTCCAGAACCAAAGATTGTCGAAACAAAAAGGGAATTTTGGAAATGAAGCAGAAGCGAAAAAGGTCATATGATGAAGACTACTGAAAAAGTTAACTTTGTTCAAGTCGAAAATATCTCATCTTAAAAATGCTAGATATTCAAGACGACAAGTAAAGAATTGCTTGGAGACACAACAAAGAGTCGCAGGAAAGTCTATAACAGTGACAAAGTTTTATCTCAATATACAGTAAGTCGAAGTACCATCAGTTAGACCTTATGACAAAGACTCCTTGAAAGTCAAGTCTGTCACAATCAAGTTGAAAGTATTGCATTCACAATCTGACAAAATGCTATATGTTCAACATGATAAGTTGAAATTGAAGAAGAGCCTAGACAAACATTGAGAATGCTAGGAAAGTCTTTAACAACTTAAGAAGATCAATCAATCGAAAATCAAGTCGATGTCCAACCAACACAATCAACAACATCGAAATATCATTTCAACTTCGAAGAAGAGCTGAGAATTATGATAAAGAGAATATCATAGTAGCAAAATTCCATAGCCCAAACAAGAAGGTTCACATCCATCGTCAGTCCAACTATCACAGCTCAGATGGATCGATTTTGGATAACAGTCCCATCAACGAAGAAGATGTTCGAGCTAGTAGAAATGTCAGGGAGACATGACTGAACCGACTTGAACACGAACAATGCGCCCAACAAGGAGCCGCATTTGGCTATCTAATTGGAGGATTCCTGGAAGAATAGTCTATACAGTCACATGATTAGAACTGTACATAGTAGACAGTAGACACGACCAACACCAAATGTCAAACACCACTATTATCTCCACTCTTTGGAAAGAAGAACTCCGAAAATTGTTCAGAAGGAAGGAGAAGTTCGATTTGGAAGCGAAGATGTCAAGATGAGTGTAGAGATCAGCAGAAGTAAGGTGGTTGAAGAAGTGTCTCAAGAGGATATTCCAAGAATCAAGCTACTATCTCCAAAACAATCAGCAGATCGTCACTAACAAGAAGTGAAGATTGGTTGACAGTAATATTCTCAGAGGAATTATGGGAAACTGAAAATCAATTTACAGTTAGACCAGATTCCCTAGTGAAGGAAACGAGAACATCAAGGTTTCCTCACACGAATTCAGCCAAAGTTGAAATGAGAAGTTATCAAGGAGTGAAGCAAGTGATCACAAAGAGTACACTAGAAAAGAAGACAGGTTAAATCAAGATGTGAATAGCAAAGGAGGTCCATCAAAAATACTTACAACAGACAGCCTTTTCCACACCTTCATCTTAACAGGTCAATTTGCAATTCAAGAAGAAAGTGTATTTGGAGAAAAGGACTCTCCACTGGAAGCAGGAAGATGATTCAAAACGTCAGGACGACAGAAGACATCAACGGCAGAATGGATGAAGCCGGCGACAGTAGCGAGAAGATGAAAGGATGTCAGCAGTCGTAATCAAGAATTGTTCAATCTTACCTGAATATGAACCGCACAAAAGCTTAAGCAACGAGCCCAAAGAAAGATGTAGACTTTTCATTGAATCAGTCACAGGAATACAGAGGTACTTTCACACACACTAATCTGACGAGATTACAGTGATGAAAGGGAAGAGTGACAACACTCCGCAAACAGTAGAAGTTTAGAAGACCTATTGTCAGGAGAAATGATTCAATCAACTGAACAGGCTACGGATCAAAAATGCAATCAAGCATATGGATTAGCTTTGAAAATCAGAAGCAAAGTCTACATCGAAAAACGGAACGATCCTTTGATGAGGTCGTCAACAAGACAAGTTGATAAGCAGAACCACTTCAAGTTCAACAAACTTCGAATCACGTTATCAAGGATTTCCAATAATCCTACCGACTGAAGATTGATATCAACTCAAAGGTACCAGACACCAAGTACTACGAGGATATCCATAGGAATTCAAGTTGTTGAGAAGGCGGGTTCAAGGTTCATCAGTCATCAATGCACTCAAGATTGGAGCATGTACTAAAGTGAGATCACTAAGTTTAGAAAAAGGAGATTGAGAGATATCACAAGAGTTAAGCAGGAGCATCGGAACGCTCAAGTCGATAAGATCCACGAAGAAGAACTGCTTGTGATAGTAAGATCGTACTTATTTCGAATATCCTGTAGAGTTGGAGAGAAGGTTTAGTGAGATTTAAGGGAAAGTTCAATAAGTGAAACTAATAGTTCCTAGCCCCTCTGAAATCCGGAACTCAGAGCGTCCAATGTCATCATAAATGGACAAGGGTATGAGACACTGAAAGGAACTAGAAGGAAAACTCAGCTACTCGAGATTGAGTATTGAACTTATTGAGGGAACAAGATCAGTTCCCAGAGGAATTTTGCAGTTACTAAGAAGAATTCTATCCCTAATTAGTCTCATTTTATATTATCCAAAAACCTATAATCACCTGTTTGCCTAATTACCTAACTACCTAAGTCAGTCAATAAACCAGTAATCAGAACAGGAAAGTCTTAAAAGTCTATTAACCTAGGAACGTTTGGAAAACCTATCAGTTCAAAAGGCTAAAATACTCAGAAAATCACCAGCGGATTCAGTTTGTTTGATTATTCTTCGAGTTAACACGTTGAGATCTTTGAAAGTTAAAAGAGAGAGAGAGAACATACCAATTTCTTTACATCATCATCAAGAATACCGGAAAACTTCAACATTTCCGAGGAAAATTCGTGCCATTTTGTTTTAAGTTTCATTCAAGTTCATTTTAAAACTCCCGAAACTCTTTTCATCATCGGTTTCAGCCAGCAAGTCGACGTGCAAGGCTTTTGAACTTTGAGACATTGTAGCGGGAAAGAGTGTTGAACAGTTGAGACTATATGGGAAATCCTTTTGGAAATCAAAGATTTTCCTTATTTTCGTGATCAAGAAACTTCCCACAGAACTTTTTCGTGTACTAATCCCTGTTCTTATCACTCCAAAATGACCACGAATTCACTTCTTTCCACTTTCTTCCTTAGGTTTCTAACATCAGTAACTTTCAATTCAGAGTCAATTGCGAAAGAGCAGTCATACAGGAGCTCCACTAGACTCACTCACTCATCAAAATCATTTCAGAAGTGAGAATAATTGAAGAACTGGTGATAGAAAACGGAAGTAGAGTTTTGTAGAGTTTGGTAGAAGAGAGATAATGAGATTCAAGAACTGAGGCATACAAATATATCACCTTCAGGGAGATTTGACGAAAAACCAAGAGGAAGTCTGGATTTAGATCGAAATATGGTTGAGAACATATGAATCTTTATTCATAACGACCACGTGATCTATATCGTAGAATCACTCTTTCATTCCACCTTTTGAGCTAAGCACACTACGAGGAAAAAACCAAGAAAATATAAGTTTGTTTGACAACTTTCGGAGAAAAGTTTCGAATCATCTTTTGTTGATAAGAAATATCTACATGTGAAAGATCCAAAAGATCGAAATTGGAGAAAAAGAAAATCCGAAAACTCAGAAAATTTTCGAGTCAAACTTAATTATTTCTTGAGGAAACGTTTTGAATGGAACCCAATAACCTTTTGAGGGAATCAGTCAGGATGTCACCAGTCAGAGCAGCGCCAAAGACGCCGACACAAGTCATCATCGCCACCATCATCACCATAAGGGTCATGATGCAGAATTTCATCATGGAACAGTGGTCCGTCAGCAGGTGAAAAATCGAATTGTTTTACAGTATGACAACAAAGTAGCCGTGGACATTGGTACGGAGATGATGAAAGACGGATCGACATAGACTGAATAACTTCATTGGTGGTTCCAAGGACCGAGGACTGGCAATCAACCCGATTTGGCTTGGTACAAGACAACTCATGCCGCTTGGTATCAGAAAAACGTGAACGATAGTGCAGCTCAAACCGATAATGGAATTGGAAGAACGGATAAGTTTTTCGTTCTTTTGGAGAGGGAATACAGCCCAAATAGGCGCCATAAAACGGCAATTGACCTCAAAGTCTAAGAAACTCCTAAATATCATGGAAATTTGCGTAGAACTCAGAAAACATACATCAGTTTTGAAGAAAGTCAAACCATGATAGGTCATCAAATCAGGAGAAACTGATTTTGGAACGATAGTCATTATGACAAGGAACCAATTCGAACTCGTTCCAACACCAAACTCGTCCAGAAATGACTTTATTTCAGTAGACTGCCGTCAATGGAAGAATGGTCGAATCACAACACCAACAGGAATGGAGATGAGTTACACAGGGGTCATCAGAAGTCTACAGAAACGGAGAATGTTCAAGTTCGCAATAACATCGTCGATATCACATTTGAGCAATGGATCGTGTCGGAAAAGTATGACCCCATTTTCGTTATTCTCCCATCCTGTCCCAACTTTCATTATTCTTTTACCTCACCCTCCCAAAACCCCAATTCCCAATTCAACATCAATCGGATTCTAAATTTCGTCTATTCACTTTAATTCTGATTCTATATTGAGATTTGTAATTATATTTCAGTTATTCCATTGTAACCCCACATTTTATTGTATTTTCATTTACTTTTATTATATAAGCATACCCCATAATTAGTATACTTATTGTGTACGTCTCCTCCTTTTTGTGTCTGAGGACAGCCACTTTTCTAAACGAGGGGGGATGTGAAGGGGTGACGTCATGCTCTGCCTGACTTTCCCCCTTTTCTATCTTCCTCTCCTATTGGCGGCTCACCACCAAGAGGAGAGACGGAGGAGACTGGCTCCGCCCACCGGCTCCGCCAAGGAGGGGGGACGACGCCAGACCCTCAGTGTTGAAGAATCTAGGACATGAGGTAGCGGGGTCTTGAACCTAGAGGAAACTCTAGGGGACGGCCCCTAGATTTGACCTATCCGAGACTTAGGCCTGTCTCGGATCCCTATCTCGCTAACCCCTTTTATGTCCCTTTTACTTTAACCTCAATAAACCATAATCCACCCAAGAGGTAACTGACCACCAGATAAAGGTTGAGTCTTTATGAAGGAGACCGGAGTCAACCCCTTCACAGTCTAAAGGATTTTCAGGTCAAATCAGACATTGAAAATATAGCGGAAAACCGAAACGTCCTGGTTAATTGATAACCATTGAGAAGATCATGAATCTTCAATTTGAAACCTTCCTGAATTCTAGATGACTCTAGAGCAACCATTAGAATGAATCTCAATATTTCAATTTTGGAAATTGAAGGAAAGTGTATTCTCTAGAATTTCAGATATGTCCGGATATTTACTTTCAACAGTAACGACGCTTATCGATCTTCCAGCTGCACTCATTGCGACCAGATACAAAAGTAGAACTGTCTTAATCAACCCATCAATTCTAAAATTCGTGAGATTTTGTATGTTTTTCTAGAATTTTATCAATAAATGGGATGAAACTAAACATCCAATAATTGAGAAGCAAAAAGTTAGTCACGAAAAGGAACGAGTGAAAAAAATGAGGAATGACTGGGGATGATGACAATTGTGAGGATAAGGAGGGTATTGATTCGAGAACAATGCAAATGAGTCAACTGTGATAGTCTACTCATTTTCATTGTTCTCCAATCAATACCATCTTGATGAAATTCGAAACGGACAGGGATCCACTGCAAAGAGTAAAAAATAACACTTACCCACTTAGTAACACATCACTTTTTAGATAACTACAGTAACCAATATACCATATCCACAAGACTAGAAAACATAGTTGGGTTTTTCCTCCGTGAAGCCAAATATTTTGATGCCTACATGAAGATGTGAAGTTGTGAAGTGTGAGGGGCGTGGTCTAGCAAAATGGAATTATCTTTCCAGGAGCACATTCCAGAGGTGGCACTACTTGTCCCCTCTGTGTCTAGTATCAATAAATATTAATCAAATGAAATCAACTGAAAGTGTAGGAGTATTGAACAATGAGAAAGCAACATTTACAAAATGAAAAGAGAGAAGTATTGAACTGGAAGCAGTTACAGAAAGACTGGAGTGTTAAGAATACGAAATTATGAACGAGTTTATAGCTTTCTCAAAAATCAGGTTAAAATTGGAAGATACAGTACCGCTCAAAAGTTTGTAAACTTCAGATGAAAAATGTCAACTTTAGGTGTCTGAGAGAGTGGTTCAAACTTTTCCATTTTGTGAGAAATTTTGTGGGTGTACATTTATTTGAAGATTTTGTAAGAAGATTTTGTAGTTGACAACTTTTTCTTACGACGTTTTCTAAAGATGATATATCTCGTTATAGTGGCAAGGTGCTAAACCTTCCTTTTTCAGTTCAATCTTCCTGAATTCTTTAGTGCTCTGGCAGGAGGCATACCATCTTTAGAAGCGATCGCACGACAAAGTTATAAACTACAAAAAAAGTTCTAGACTTGATGCATACACCCACGAAATTTCTGATAAATTAGACAAGTTTGAGCCATTCTCCGAGACCCCAAAATTGACATTCATCAACTGAAAACCTCTAAAAGTTTACAACCTTTTGAGTGGTACTATATGTACACCAGTAGATTCTTGATAACTGTAAGAAACCCAAGAACCCTTTTCACGTTCAGAATCTCTATTTTCTTCCTCATTTCTAGACTTCCATATGTGTGTCTTGTTGCACCTTCTCCCCTCTTCCTCTTCCCTCCTTTCTCTACTTCTCCCTCTTCAAATTTTCCTCTTATATTCCATGAAGCAATACGATATCATAAGGAAACCAAAGGGTCATGTTGAGTATCGATAATTCAAAGTTTTTCTCTAGTTTCATATGTCCATCTGTGTGTCTGTTTTGATTCTTTTCCCAGTTCCAATTCCCCTTTCCACCTCCTTTCCTTGTCCCTTCTTCTTCAACATTGGTTTTGAAAGATGCATCAGTAGATTTTCTATAACTATAAGAATATATAAACCAGAAGTTTTTGAAAACAGAAATCGGCGAAACGAAGAAAAATGCAGTTGTTCAAACGATTCATTCCATATCATGTGATCCTCCTTCGATTCTCGTCACCAGTTTCTCTCCAGCTCAAATCAAAGCAGTTCTCCGTGAGCCGAGTGTAGATGAAACTGTTGAAAATGTGAAAACTGACATCAACGAACAATTGAAAGCAGGCTACCGAACTTCAAAAATGTCGGGAAGCGATACGAAGACAATCGAGGATCTCCGTCTTCGCATCCAGTGTATGGAACGAGAACTCCTGTAAAAATTCCAAACGTGCCAGCAGTTCTTGATGATTTATGAGTCAATTGTATGAAATTTATTGATAAAAACAACGAGAAAATGCAAGGATAGTGAATTGTGACAAGAGAGATTTCTAGAAGATGGAACAGTAAGATAACAAATGCAGGATTCCAAAAGAAAGAACGAGCAGAACAACGAAATGACAGATGACAGACAGATCACTTGAGAGATGAATTCCTGGAGGACTTTATGCTGATGAGACGTTGAAAACTTTGGGATCGATTAGTGGCTCTTCGTCGGATTCCGTGGTCACCACCGATGGCTGCTGAAAAATTCCGTTTTTCAATAAAATCCATGCATTGGGTTAACTGACCGATTCTCCACTCAGGGAAACTGCTTTTCGGAGAGCGATATTTCCATTCGTGAACGCGTCCAAACATGACTGGAAAGCACTCAATGCCTGAAACATTCAGATTTGATTTAGTCAATAGATTTCCAGATTACTACCTTAACAGGATGATCCGTTCCAGAATAAGCGATTCCACGGTAGAATGTGTGATGACTGGTTTGAGAGCACGAGTTTCACTAATGTACGAATGAGGAGCAACACTTTGTATTGTTTCATCACAACAAGCCTCCGTAGAGCAGCACGAGAACTTCGGATGTTGAGAGCAAAGCGAACCAATTGAAATCACTTTCGCGAACATCCTCGTAACCTTTTGGACCGTATCCTCCTTCTCGTTTCATCATCGCAAGTCCTTCGTTATCACATGTGAGCCATGTAGCAATACTCATCTTTGCTCCGTTTTTTGAAGATCTTCAGATCAAGTTGCTCGTTCAATTCCCGATAGACACGAATGATTTCTCTCAAGACAACGCCTCCACATCACCGAACGATGGTACTCCGGCTCGATTCTTTTGCTGTAATTTCTTCCAACTTTGGTTAGAATTTAGAATTTGTGTGAATAATTTACCTCTGTGATTGCGTTGAGCAATGCTTGTAGTGTGAGAGCGAAGTGTAAACGAGATTCGAGACTATGCGCAAAGCTTCCACCGAAAACTTGAGAACATGGATCACCAAATGGTTTTGCATTGTCGAAAGTAGATCCTGCAGTCGTCAGCATTACAATTGGAGTTTCGAGTGCAGATTTGATTTGGATAAAAAACGCCCATCTGAATCGTAATCATATGCGTTCTCCATGCTTTGCACTTGGAAGTCTTGTCCTTTCTCTGTTCTGAAAAGACATTTTCAACTGAAAAATTCCCACTTGAATAGATACCATCAGAAAAACACGTCTATCAGCAAAAGCCTCTTCTATCAAGTCTACGAACAACTTGTTTGGAATCTTTCTGTACTTCTCTTCGACATGTTCTGGCTTTGGAATACTGATGATATTCAGGAACTCGGTACTGTTGTCTCCAAGAACAGTCAATCGATCTCTGTGAATCACTGCCATTATTTTGAGATCTCCGGCAAGTTGCACGAGCTGCGAAATCGAGTTCTTCACATGCACGAAGGAGAGACCACCAGAAACTAAAACAGAATGTATTCAGTTGATTTTAATGTCAAAACTTACTCTCTGACAGCAGTTGTTTGTGATTCCTGGGGAGCATTCAATCGTTGGAACTTTCGGTTAAAATCGACTGAAGTCAAACAGTTATCAACGATTTTTGAAAGTTCATTCCAATTGTTATGACGAATTTGACCTAATGCTCCACGGGAGTTATCCGAGACGATCTGAAATTAATTAACTGCTTGGTATTCATATTTTAAATACTATCACTCACCTGAATGGCGCGGAAAACAATGTCAAAAGAGTACGAATCGGTGTCGAAAACCGTGTCAATAAGTGTATCGATGCTTGAATCAGCTGAGAGATTATAGGGTCATTGGTTCTCTTTTCATTGCGGCGAGAGATGTAAATTGACGAACATTGTGCCAATCGAACTCTGTGAAAACTTTCGCCGCCTTCCAGTTGATAGCAAATGAAACTCTTTTCATTGAATAGTTCTTTTTTGCCGATGAACTTTTGAACAGAGCAGTCAGAGAGAATGTTGCGGCGGTTAGTGGATTGTAGGTAGTCTTCGCTGAAAAATAATGATTGCTTAATAAAACTTAGAATAAAAAAGACTTACAACTCTTGAGTAGCATCCATTTCATCAACCTCATTCGGTGGGAAATACGTCTGAATAAGCGCAAGATCTACCAGTCTCTCATCTTTAGCGGTAGTTGTTTCACACATGTGCTGGAGTTCGCAATTGGACATGTTGAGAATATGAACTCTCAGACCAACGCTCTTTCCCTCCAATCAGAACTTCACATCCAACAATTAGAAGCATATCAATATCGGATGTATAGGCCTTAATGGTATAAACCAGCTCTACAGGTTCTCGTGGAATCGGCTCAACATCATCATCCTCACTGCCAGTTTGGAAGCTTTTGCCATCGGAAGCAAAGAATTGATTCAAATCCATAGAATTCGGAAGCTGTTTTCGTGTCTCCGCATTCGAAGCTTGAACCCATCCGTCTCTGGTAACAGCGAAAACAATATCAGCTTGAGCTGAGATCTTTCTCTCCTTGGAAACTCCGACTGGACGGAGATTTTTCATAACACAGGCATCACTGAAACAACATTCCCAGAAGTCCAACTTCTCCAGTTGTGTACTCTTCGTGTTTATCTCCAGGATCCGTGTATGCTGCCATAGCGACAATGTTCAATTGTCCTTCTGCGGTGACGTAACTGATCTGGAGACATATACTTTGAGAAGAAAAGAAATTTTAGGATTTCTTACAGTGTTTCTAGTGGGATGATCAGTGACACTTGCTCGAATTGGACGTCCAGGAGATGTTAGAATGTGGCAAGTTTGATAACGACGAAACTCTCCATCTTCCTTGATTCAGCACGGAAAACGTCTGAACAGAATATTTACGTTTCAGAGCGTTCATAGATACTTACATCTCTTCCTTTCGCGTAAAGCTTTGCATAAAAGCGATGGATAGGAGACGTTGTCGGAACTACAATGCACAGAACTCCCTCTTCGAAGCACCGACTTTCCACCACGATAGTGATCACCGGCTCCGTCCGTCTCCGCGTCTGAGACTGAAGAGTTTTGCTCTTTTTCGCTTTGTTTGAGTTGAGGAGTTGGAATTTTCCCGTTATTCACGATTGAATACATCCATATGTGTTCCGCAAAACGATAACATTCGTGATGGCTGATGCCGTGGATCATTTGACAAACGAGATAACCATCGTTTCTGAAAAAAAACAAAACCGTATTGGTCAGCTGGAAAGTTTTGACTCACCCGAGATTGTGAATCATGTAATCGAGTGGAGCTAAATCGTGTAGTAAGTTTCGGTAAAGTACTCTTCGTTCTGTAACCGGCTTGTGATTATTTAGAACAACGTGGTCAGAATCACCTGTACTGATTTTGTATCGTCGGTAGCGAGGAATCACTAAAACGAATGTGTAGTAAACTGCTGAGAGCACAACGAAACCAATGTTACAAAAAGAAACCACCAGTAGAGGGATTGGCAGATAACATGCATCTTGCTTGACGGTTGTTGACATTGCTACTCGGCTTACTGGGAGGCAGTGAGTCATCAATAGCTGAAAACAATTGTATACATTCGATAGATCAAAGTCACTTACATATCTGATAACTGATAATATGAGGGTGAACAAGTGGATTTTTCAATGGACCTTGTATGATTAGAATGAACTGAATATGGCAAATCTGAACCATTTCATCGATACATAGAGGCACATTGCCTGTGACGGACCAAACCAAGAACCTCTAAAAAATGCAATAAGTGTTCATACTGAGTCTTTGAAAATAGTTACTTTTTTATTTGGATTCATTCTTGAAACTGTGATGCTTGTTTCAAAAAACGACACTCCTCTGGATATTCTATTTCTTCATCATCTCGTATATACGAATAGTATTCTATAAATGCGACGATATCGGCTCCACTGAAACTTCCGAGACCAGAGAGAATTTCCAGAAGAAGACTGGAAGCATCGTTAAGATACAGTGAAGAATTGGAAGAAGAGGGAGCCACTGGAATAAGCAGTGATTAGAGTTTTTATTTTTCGTGAATATATTTATTACCATGTAAAAATCGGAAGTTCCTGACAGCACATTGTGATACATAGTTCCCTGTCTTGGTCCTCTACTACTTTGAACATGAACACCAGTTTTCTGCCTTTTTCCAAAATAGCAAAGATTCCGGGTATTCTTTTGGCAGCTGACAAACAATAGGACTCCCGAATAATGGCTTCGAAGCAGTCAGAAAGAACAAGAATACAAGGATGGAAATCGTCGCATTATGAAGCAGCTTATCAGTAGTACCTTGACGTCCAGGAAGGGGGTTTGTAAATGATACGACTTTGTCATCTGAATATTCAAGATCATAGCCTCGCACCGAACCAAAGTATTGCGATATGGTTGGAGTAGTAAACTATCCAATATGATATCATGAATTAAAATTTGAATTGATGGTATATATTTAAAACTTAGAAAGAGAAAGCAAGGACTTTGTAAACAAATTATAAACATTGAATATCTTCTAAAAATGAAACAAACATGAATATTGGTTATAAGTGGAA
This sequence comes from Caenorhabditis sinica, assembly GCA_963932045.1. Lineage (NCBI taxonomy): Eukaryota > Metazoa > Nematoda > Chromadorea > Rhabditida > Rhabditidae > Caenorhabditis > Caenorhabditis sinica. Next base: position 1,227,436 of record OZ009942.1, read on the forward strand.
TAATATAAAATTATAGAACATGGAAGTGAGTAGAAGTGAGATAGTAACTATAACTACAGTTAATTGGTTATTAGTAATGATTCTGAAGTTTTCCAGTTGAGTAACGATCTGATGATGATGGGCTACATGATGGCTGAAAAGAAACGATAATCGCAATTCATTAAAGTGAAAACTTACAGAAGATTGTGAAATGAAAGGAGTTGAGAAAGAGTCACCATCAGCCGTCTTTTTTGAAATTGCCTCTGAAAATTGATAAAATGAATACATTGATCGGATGAGAACAATAACTAACTTCGTAGCATAATCATGATCTTTTTCGTACTCATTGCGATCATCGGGCAGTCACTTCTTCCCATATGGCTTCTCCTGTTTCGCTCTCGCTTTCCCCGGCAACACTATTTCATAGAGCGAGTTCAGGAAGCATCGGATTCTTACAACACTCAAAGGGACACAAAATGATCGAGACGATCGCTATGGCCATGAACCACAGTGCGATGTTCCCTTTCTGCTTCTTCAACGAAAAATTCGAGAGTAGGAAGAAGGGACTTCGTTGCGTATCGTTGGTATCTTGGAAGGAAGAGCATAGCCAGTATGTACCACTAATAGAGGAATAGGAACATCTAGGAATTGAAGAAATTCTGTGGAAGAATGCATCACATGGTGAATTCGTTGACAACATCTCCGATTTGCTGAAATATATAAGTTATGACCGCTTATTGGACAATCTTACCGTCCGGTGTGTTTTACAGCCAAAAATCTGCGGGAACACGCCGGTGTACAAGTTTTTACACACTCCATTTAGTAATTCGTAGGATATCTGTAAATTAATTCGTTTATGGTTTTCAAAATCAAATCCCTACATGAACACAGAAGCTCTCCAGAAGCATGCATTTTGGCTGTTATGTTGGAGAAGTAGCGATGCAAAAGTTATTCATAGTGGTATGCATTCCACAACGTTCCCGCTTTTTGTGTTCCTGTCAACGAAGAGTCGCTTTGGCATCAACTTTGTAGTCCACATCATTCGAATCCATTTTGTGGTCGTTTTTCTTCAAAGCTAGCGAGCGAATGATTGCAGCGAAATCGTTTCCATAGAAAAAGTGGAGCCCGAAGAATTACCACATCAGCGCTGGCGTCAGACACATTGCGACTTGAAGAGAAATGATGAACGGCGTCCACTAAATGATGAATGTTTTTCGTTTTCAGAGATATCAAACCTGATAGTATGTCACAGCAACTTCCTCCCTTGTAATGAAGTTCAAGTGCATCATACCCATACCGCGTTCTCGTGCCAATGAACTGAAATGATCTATATTCTAAACGAATGACTCCATTCATAACAAACGGTTGCATTGGGGGAATCCGGAGTTTATCTTGATAGAAACAGAAACCGTGGAAGTAATTCGCAGACGAATCGGGAGTTTCTGGAAGAACCAGACAAGTAATCGGTTGTCCAAACATCATGTTCGAGGTGACCAGAAATCCGAAACAAAGGAGAATTTGGATTGTTGTTGTATGAACGATCCGTTCGGCACCATTATCCCACTCGTGGAGTTGCAGGAACGGCCGAATTAGTTTGCCCACTGTCGAGAAACCCATCTGAAATTCGAGTTTTAAAATTTAAAATTCTTAATTATTCGGAAAAATAATCATTAACATTGAAGGTAATTTATTTATTTTTTTTGCAAGCAACAAAATTTGAAAAAGTCCGCAAACACCGTCACGCCGAAATGCACGCGCACCTGAGAATTTTTTTATTTTTGATTTTTCGAGTTGGAATTTCGTGGAATTTGTGGATCTATTGTTAGCAATTTTCAGTCTACTTTCATCAAAAATGATGTAGAGTTCGATAACACGAAAAATCTGATCAGCCAGGTTTGCTGTTGTTTCGATGATCGTTCGTTTTTTGTTTTCGCCTCCCTTTCGTCATTCTTACTCTCTTTTCGTTTAGTGAGTAGTCGTTTCTCTTGGTACTCTTAATTTTCCGGGCGTTTTCGGATAATTTTCGTGCTATTTTTGTGATATTTTTCGTCTTTTTGCCCATCGCGATAGAGGTCGTTTACTTGTCATTGTTTCTGTTGTTGACTAGCTTTCCTTTCTCATTCATTTCATAGGCATTCATTCATTTTGTCATCATAAAAAGGGCCTTTTGTAGCTTCTGAGGATCATAGTTTCTTGATAATTTCAATATATCGCTTGTTTTCTCTTCGCTGCCTCAGAATCTGCTTCTAGAAGCCTCTATACTCGTCTTCGTTTATTCAGCAATTTTTCCGCAGATGGCTAGCAATCATCACTGTCTCCCCATTTAGATGCCTTTATACATCCTCTCATCTGAACTCGTCTGATCGAAAAAAAACATTCTTTTAGAGCTTTCCGCGTTTTCTTCAGCATCCAATACCTTTTTTTTTGCTTCGAGCTATTTTTCCTTTCTCTCTGATATCAGTATTCCTTTCAAATTGTTTCTTATCGATTGGCGATGAGTCTGTGTCTGGAAACGTCTCCCTATAACCCTTCTTCTTATGCTCTTCAATGTAGAAATGTTTCTATATTCATTCATGTTATTTCAGGCCATCGCTCCAGCACTCCCCTACCCAACAAGCAACATCATCAACTGGAAGGATATTGTTTTGAGTGAGTTTTCTGATACAGTGTGTGCTTTGTTTCGATCAATTTTCCAGAGAATGTTCACCAATGACTGATGGAGAGTCCAAAGGGAAGCAAGAACAACAACGACATGCAATTGGTGGTCAGATGAAGAGAAAGATCGAACAAGCGAGGGATTTTGAGTATGTTTTTTCAAACAGTTTGTACTTTGTTTCGAGAAATTTTTCAGCGAAGAGCATTAGCTTTCGGTGCGCAATGTGAAGATGCGAAATGAGAAGAAGAACATGAGAGAAGGACAAATCGATTTTGGCAGGCAATGATCAATCGGTGGTCAAGCTGACGAAGAAGGAACCGGAGGCGGATGGAAATCGAATCAAGAAGAGGAAGAAGGAAATGAAAGTTGGAGGAGTGAAGGAAGCCCATGTCAAGAGGAAGAAGGTATGAAAACTGTTATGTGATATGAGTGGAAACTCGCTAAAAATGGAGAAATCGAAAATAATTTGTAAAGATTTATTATTTGACATTTCGACCATTTCTCCTCTTCTCTTTACAAACCGTGGCAATGTGGACATTGTAGTAGTTCTTCACCAGTAGTGTCAAGCAGAACGGACATGGTGTCCGGCGATCCGTCAGCGGTCTCTGACGAGTTGGTCGTGGCTGGAAAGAAGTGTCTTTGGCCAAGGGACCCTCGAGTTTAGAAAGGACATTCTGGATCGCCTTGCACAATAGATGGGCTTTCCAGCTCGACTCAACCAAAAGTTATATGAGCTCAAAGTAGCATATCAATTGCGACGCAACCGCGCTTTCGAGACTATTTGGAATCATCAAGAACGGGTCTAATTGCGCATTTCATATTAGGGCGGTAAACATTTGAAAAGTCGTGCTCCAGCGCACTGGTCTGATGGAAGAGAAAATCATACTGATTTTTGAACTCATCCATTTGACCAAATGCACGGCGGAGCACTGATTTTCAAATTTTTATCGCGCTATAACTGTAGTCACACAACGCAGCCGCGACGCAACTGCTGTGCGTCCTATCTCATCTCCCTAGATCCTAGAACCTTGAAACTCAAGTCACTACTTCACTACTTTCTCACAAACTTCTAATCCTCAATCTCTGGCCCCCTCCCGATATTACCTTAGTTGTTTGGGTGGACTTATTGCTCTTAGTAGCAGCCATTGTTAGTAGATTGAAATAAGATAGGTCGATAAAAGGTGGGTGAGCACGAGTTTCGAATTGATCGATCGGTTGATCTTTGATCGACATGTGGACAGAGACAAAGTGGGGTACGGGGATTTGGGGACGGGGGTGACACGGGGGAAATTGTAAAATTTTGAATGAAAATTTGGCGGAGCAGAGCACGAGAAAATCCATCAAAATCAAATTTTCTCAACTAAAATGCCTGTTGGCGATGAGTCTGTGTCTCGAAACGTCTTCCTATAATCCGTCGTGTTACTCTCTTTAATGTAGCAACGTTTCTATATTAATTCATGTTATTTCAGGCCATCTGCCCGCTCCAGCACTCCCCCACCCAACAAGCAACGTCATCAACTGCAAGGGCAATGTTTTGAGTGAGTTTTATGATACAGTGTGTGCTTTGTTTCGATCAATTTTCAGAGAATGTTCACCAATGACTGATGGAGAGTCCAAAGGAAAGCGAGAACAGTAACGGCATGCAATTGGCGGCCAGATGGATAGGAGGAGAAGAATCGAAGGAGAAGGATAGGAGAATCGTAGAAGCGAGGGATTTTGAGTATGTTTTTTCGAACAGTTTGTACTTTGTTTCGATCAATTTTTCAGCTAAGAGCATTAGTGCTCGGTGCCAAATATGAAGGGAATCGAAGACAGCGATGTACGATGAAGGACAGAAGAGAAGAAGGACGAGCCGAATCGATTTGGCAGGCAAGGAGCGATCGGCGAGAGGATGAAGACGGGAGTCGGAAGCGAAGGAAAATCGACATCGCTGCTGAAGGAAGAAGGAAGCGGAAGGAGGATGAGCAGAGGAGAAGAGAGAAGGAAACCAATGTGAAGAGGAAATGGAGGTAGGAAAACCTTGTAATCACATGATGTTGGTCTTGTAATTAGGAGGCTTTTGCTGTCATCGTTAGGGTGTATTAGCTCTAGCTCTAGCATAGAGAGAAGTATCGGAAAGAGTACAAGTGCCATCTTCTAGCAAAAAGTATGTCGATTCCCTGCCGGTCATAATAATCGAAGAACTACAGTACTTTTTGCGACCAGACTAGCTCTAGTGCAGATAAGGTGTTTTGAGGTTCAGTGCTTCTTTTTGAGAGTGACAACAGGAAACGGGGGACACAGATAAACATTATGTGACATCCGGATAAACAGTTGCTCTTCCATCCCATTTTTATTAATCTAGATTACTGTAGGTATGCATCTAGCAAGCTTTTTCGAACGGTTAGCCCTTTTTAGTGAAGCCTAGTTTGATTCTGGTGTGAACTTGTGGAACCAAGAGATGTAAGCAACTACAGTACCCACTTGGTCCAAAGCAGTAATAGAAAGAAAGGCATGGAGGAATGTAGGAAGTGTGTGAAGAAAGTAGAAACCTAATGCAAGTGTGCTAGCCTCAATTCAGAAGAATTCCATTCACAAATCTTTTTCTAAATCTCTCATCTTTGCAGATGCGACAATCCGATGCCGTGCAAGCTGATCATCTCGGTTGAGTCAAAGTAGAAGTCGTGTTGAAGACAGAAGACGTCGTTCGTAGTTTGGAAGGCCACTTCAAGATGCGCGTAGGGTTGTGGCAAGCCAAGAAAGACAGCGAGGAATAGGGGCGTGTTCTAGTGATAAGGTTTAGTAGAGAAGACTAGTGTGAGACGATGCGATCCGAACTAATAAAGATTTCCATCGGTGACCATCTCTCTCACTAGCTATTGTTCCTTCATCTGTCTGTTCATCGTATTCATTTCTTTTGTGTTGCTCCTTCCCTGATGCTCCTTCTTCGAATCGTTCGTTGTCATCTGGAAGCTAAGATAGGAAGATTAACTCTTGTAGAAATATAGACTGTGCCTAGTCATATGCATAGGCACAGAGGCCTAATTGGAAACTCCAGTATTTGAACTCTAGAAATACAGACATTCGGACATGTGGGCACACATACAGACCGGATAACCAGATATACAGTTAGTCATTGAGTCTGTCGTTCTACTTGAAGTCCCCGCAAAGGTCTAGTGCGAATGTGTTATCCGAAATAATAAAGATTTCCAGTCGGTGAGCATATTTCGCATTGGACTCGGTAAGTAACTGCTCGCTCCTTTTAGAATAATCTTAAACATACATTCAGACAAATGAGTTATTAAGACTAGAAAAGGATTGAGAAGTGAGGAAAAGAATAAATCCATCGTCGTGTAGAAGCTATTAGGGTGGTCCATAAGTTTCTTTCGTTTCTGATAGACAAAGTTTGACTTGCATTTCCCAGTTAGTTTGAATATCAATCACAATGATCGTTTTGCTGTTTTGAAGAGCAACTCAAGTACTTCTAGCAGCACTTTTATCTCATCCCTCCCTCGATTCATTTGTTAGAAATAATGGTTTTCCCCGCGCCGGTCATGGTTGATCCTGACATAAGGTTTCCTTTTGAGAAAATTTGATACTTATAGAAATGGATTTTTTTTGGACAAGTTGTTTATTTAAAAGTGAAATAAGTTGTTCTTTGCGTTACAAAAAAGAGTATCTAAAAATCTCGCGCTTTTAGAGAATTGAGAAGCAATTTTTGGGAGGACAACATTTTGTCATTATGGTACATTGAATGAGTGGTGTGGATCTGTCAATCAACCAATACCCATGAAACTAATTGTATTATTGTTATGATATTAATGGGTTGTAGAACAATACATTTTCAAAGCCCAGATAATTAGTAACCGCCTAGAAAATTGAATTGAACAATGTATAGAAATTTTGGAAAATTGACTAAAATTTCATATTTGAACAAGAGAAGTTTTCACAACTTTTTCTTGTGAGTTGGAAAGCTCTAGTCAAATTCAACTATTTGAATCAAAACCTTATGAGTTGTTTAACTACTGTGACAAGTTTGAATCGAACACCTCTCTTTTGATGTCCAAGAGACCTCCAAATATCTCGATTTTCAGTGAAAATATGAGTGCTTGAGAGAAATGACTCGGGCCTGGATAATAATCGTTTTAGTAGTTCGATGTTATACCGACAAAATCAACTATAGTTTACAATTAATTATCAATAAAATTCAAACATCTATCTAACCCACATACGAAGAATGAGCTAATATCGCATCAGCGCGGGAAATGCTTAATTAATGGTGAAAGCATCCGTGTGTTAACAATGTGTTTTTTGAGGGACTATTGTTGAACTGCCTGAATATAATATTTTCAACCTTGTTCTTCTTGAATATCATACGTTAAAGATTGTGTGATAGCATCTTCTACGAAAATTTTTCAAAACAAAACAGGTCATCAAAAAGGGTATCTCTTACAGTTCGAACTGCCGCAACCACAGGTTTGATGGAGTGGAGCCAGAGAGCTGTCGGGTAAATACTGAAGAGATACTCACTATATATGAATACATTTTAAGTTTCCCAAATCAGTTCCCAGCAAGAAACTTTAAACTAAAAAAATTGGAAAAATCGAAAGAAACTTATGGACCACCCTAATAGAAGTTAGGTCTTCGGAAGTGTAGGTAATTCTGAACACACGGATTTCGACCGTTTCTGAAGACTCTGAGGATAATGGAGTATTTCGGACAATCCAGAAGAATTCTGGAGATATTGCGACACTTGAAAGCTAGTGTAGAAGTTTAGAAGGTTCCGGGGAATCCTGAAGAAATTCGAAGGATTTCTTGGTTCTCATCAAATTTGAACGATTCATGAGGAATGCAATGTATAACAAAAGGTTCTGGAAATTTTCAGAGCATTCTGGCAAGTTGCGAAGAATAGTGAAAAGTTCAGAACTAATTAGCAGGACTTCAGGGATGGTTTTAGAAGAATATAAAGGATGTCATAAGATTTTTGCAAATATTGATGGACAAATATTGATGGATCTGATTATTAAGAATAGAATCGAATGAGTTATTAAGAATAGAATCGGCTCGATCAGGCAATTTGAGACTATCATTTTCCTCTAGAGCCCTCCACAGCCCTTCAGAATTAATAGAATTTTATCAGCTTTCTTCATATTCTTCCTGGAATCTCTAATAACTTTCTGGAGGCTGAATATTTCCAGAACCCTTTGTTATACATTGTATTCCTCATGAATCGTTCAAATTTGATGAGAACCAAGAAAATCCTTAGAATTTCTTCAGGATTCCCCAGAATCTTCTATATTTTTTTACATTTTTTTCCTGTAAATTCCTCTTTTTCCTGTTCACTACTTTCAGATTTTCTCATTTTTTCCTTCCATTTTTTCATATCCCAAAAACCCCATACTTCTCTCTCATTTCACCTTTATTTGGTCGAATACCGTAATCATTCCTTCCTAATCAGTTGTCTTTTTTATCTTCCTAATTTTTAGATTTAATTCCAACTTTCTCTTCTATTTTCACCTAATTCTCAATTCTCATTTTCCTCCTTTTCTCTCTAAAATCCCTCTTATCTACACTTTCCTCCCACACACAAACCTCATTTTTGTTCCTTTTTCTCTCCTTCATTTCTCCAAACGAATTTTGTCGTTTTGAAGTGGTTTGGATCATCAGAATACATAGAAGAAGTCGTTTTTCCTTGGGTGACGCTGGCTGAAACTGTGGGACATGAGGAGGGGGAGAGAGCGTTTGAGAAGAAGAGAGTAGGCGAGAGAAAGTAGAGAAAGGAGGGACGTGAAGGAGGGAAGACGTTGTTCAGCAAGACAGACACACAGATGGACGCCTCGAAAAGGATTGAGAAAAGACAAATATGATTCTGAAAGAGGTCCTTGGGTTTCCTACAGTTGTCACAGTTGTCAATTGGTGTATGTCAAAGAAGAAAAGACAGGGAAAGAAAGAGGGAAAGGGGAAAAGAGAAACTGAAATTGGGAAGAAGCTGGAATCAAAACAGATATAGGGATTGACTTATGAAACTAGAGAAAAACCTTGAATTATCGATACTCAACATGGTCTTTTGGATTTATCGAGGGTTTCTATTGCTTCATTCAACATAGAAGGAGTATTCTAAGAATCTTGAATATATATTTTGACCCTCCAGAGACTCATACCGTTTAAATCTAAAAGTTTCATGACTCTGACAATCTTCAGAATTGATTCGAATGTCTATTCCTGCTAATAGTGAAGTACAGTAACCAAGAATAAAGTAATGGGTATCGTCTTGGCATTGTGTGAAGAAGTGAAAATGTTTGATTCTTTACTTGATCCATGGTTTTTTTCAGGTAAAATCAATGATTCATTGAGTATGGGAAGAACAATCTAAAGGTCCTGGATATTTGTTGACCATGGAGAAGCTCATGAATTTGGATTCTGAAATCTTCCTGCATACGAGATGACTGGGGGCATCTTTTGAAATGAATGCTAGAAATTTAGAAAAGGAACCCACTTTTCCCGGTATATTGGGAGATTTGGACATTGAGTGGTGAAAGAGAATGCCCGTGTATGTTTTGTGTTTTTTTCCACAAAGTTGTTCGATTTCATGTCTAGATTACGAGGCAACAAGTGAAACACGTTCACATTATCAAAAACCATCTGAAATATGTCAGTCTCTTCTTCGAAAATGAGCTCTTTTTCGGCGCGTTTTGGGATTAGTGAGAAATATCTCAAACTTGTCCGTTTGTTTTAATGTTAAGCTCAAAAGATGCACAATTTTATGAGGATTCCGAATCTATGCTTTGATTTGCTGTATCTTGTCTGGGAGCAAAATTGTGGCAATTTTAGTGATTTTGGTGGATAATTTTGGAAAAATCGACTTCCTTCAATTTTGGACATTGGGCGAAGAATTAAAAAAGACAGATACCCTTTAATGTTTTTTCATAGACACTTTTCACAACATTTGAAATCGAAGACAATGCAGAATTCAACAATTCCTAATGTTGGAGACATTTGAAAATTGACACCGATTTTCCCGGTTTTCAGAAGCCTCACCATGGATTCCGGTGAATTTTGGCCGTTGGGCGGAGAATGAAAAATGAGAGATACCCTCAAATGTCTCTCCATAGACAGATTCTAGGTCATCTGAGAATGACGAAAATCCAAAAATCATGAATTCCGACTGTTGGGGAATTCTGATAATTGACGTCGGTTTTCCCTGATTCCAGACGGCCTCACCATGGTTGAAATGGGTTTTCAGGAAAAAGTGATGGCTTGAGGGAACTGATTGAGAAGAACAGCTTCTCACTGTTTTACAGTACACCACTTTTGAGAAAGATACAGTAATCAATATATCAAATCCGCAACACTAGAAAACACTTTTGAATGACAGTTCTTTTTTAATTTGACCTAGTATCGTCAATCACCAAAAACTTCCATCTCTGAAGACTGTCAGAGGCATTCCATATTCAAGCAGTATCCGTTTTCTGAGTGCTCAAAATCTACCCGGTATTCATCAAATATCTCAAGTATGTTTCATGAAGCATTACAAAATCTCAAAGAAACCGAAGGAGCATACAGTACCGGCCAAAAGGTTGTCAACTTTTGGTTTTTTGGCCGACGTTTTGCTCAAACTGACTTGTTTCGCTTGTAATTTAGCAGGAAACATGACAGTAGTGTGACACATAAATTTGCCAAGTTTTATCGTGAAATTCCTAGAGAAACAGTTTTTATGACAAAAAATTGAAATTTTGGAAAATCTCTAGTTTTGACTACTTTTTCTTCGAAGCTCTCTAACTTCTAGTGTGGAGTTTTTTATAGAGTAGAAAATATCAAAAGTAGTTGCCGAAATGTGAAAGTGTTGTAAAAAGTAATTTGCACACAGATTAGAGCATTTTACAGGTAGAACAGGATGATCAAAGTCAAAAAAGTTGTCAGTGACTCTTACGTTTTCAACCAATCACTTTTGATCAAAGTTTATGAACGAATCTCGGGGTTTTCAACAGGTAAATTGTATTTTTTCGATTAAACAGGAGTTTTTCAATATAGAAAACACAAAACTGGGTCAGTCGTATCTTCTTGAGCTCTACTATGAGGCTCCATTTGAATTATCCTATTGAAACGCAACATCGTATCGACCACTTCTATGGCTGTAGAAACGATTTCTGTGTCGATTTCGGATATTTGTCTATGATTTTAGTTTTTGGCATCGTATATCTTCAATTTTCCCTCATTTGGGCCTCTAATATTGATCGGCTGTCCTGCACGACCACTTATTATGTCTGCTCTTGCAATTAGTTGCAACATCATATCTTACCAGGCGGTTTTCGCCCCCTTCGGGGGTTCCAACCCCTTGGCCTCCGTTTTCTTCCGGGAGTATTCTACTTTTCTTTGAAACAGATGGCGCCGATGCTGTGATTTCGCTTGATCGAAAAGGGCATGTGCAACTAATAGGCTGCATCGCGGCTAAAACTTCATTGAGGTTGCTAATTCGCTGCTTCTGAATCCCTTATAACTGTCAAAAGATCACAATTTGACGGATCTATTTAGCTTGTTCTCTATGTTTCCACTGTGGCGCAGAGTTGCAATGAAGTGAAACTTTCAAAAAAGAAATTTCAGAATTAAAAGTCGGAAATGAAAAATGCGAGAAAAGTCAGGTTTTGAACGATTTAGGTTTCTAATCGCTCGAAATTTTCAACAAAACCGGGGTACCTATGTATCTTAATCCATCGACCATAAAAGATCAAAACGCTTCCTTTTAGTTGTCGGTTCATAAAAATAACCGTTGACCTTAATTTCGTAGTACTCTAATTTCAGTTATGAAGAGCAGGAGACAGACTCACATGCAGAAACCCTCAACGCAATGAAGTTTTGCGGTTTCAAAGTTCTCTAGCACATTAGAATAGTCTCGTACTGTATTACTCCGGGAGGTATTAGGGTGGAAAGAAAGTTTCTCCCGTTTTGGATGCCACAACTTGCGCACTGATTTCCTAACTGGTTTTGGGCTTTGACACAAATTTTTTTTGTGGATTTTGATGAGTCACTTAATGGCAGTTTGGCACTATTTTACCGTGTAGCTCATATGTTTTCCTCGCCTGTAAGACAACATTTTCTGATCTCCGTCATGGTAGCTATTGGTGTATGGTTTTGTTCTCGAAGAATTCCACACTTGAGAAAACTAAACTTGTGAAACGCAATGGTGATTTTTAATTAAAATAAAATTTTCTTCATCACACAAAAAAGATTTGCTCGATTTAGTGTTTTCTTGAAAAATTTGGACCCAATCTCTAGGTTCACTCTGAATGGCGATCTATGAACTTTGAAAGGATGGCTTGGATTTATTTATCAAGCAATACTCTTGAAACTAATTATATTATTTACCAAATACTAGTTGACAATGATGACTGATAGTTTTGGAAACCTTACTCTTCATGGTTGTAAGGAATTTTGATCTTCAGCTAACTCATGGTTTTTAGAGAAGTAACTAAAATTTCAGTTTTGGTTAGGGCATGCTTTTGTCATTTTTTCTCGAAGACTAGGAAGCTCTGGTTTTATTCTGTTATGATTATGCATAGCTAATGAGGTGTTTAAAAAAAACTGATAATATCAGGCCTGCTTCTATTTTTATTCAATCAGGAGATCCCGAAACGTCTCGATTTTTGGTGAAATTTAGGTTGCTGTTTTGGAGTAAGTCTTGCTCAGCTCAGATTTGTTGCAGAATTCCTATATTTTACCAGCAAAATAAACAACTCTTTATCATTTTATTATGATAAAATTGAGGCTTATAAACACTCACCACCCAGAGTGTGAACAAATCTTACTATGCTGATGATAGGTATAATTAGCAGTAAGATCATATGAGGATTAAGAACTTATCCTGAAAGGAGCCACTGATAAACTATATTGGTATTGTATTTTAACACGTGCTCTTTCCAAATATTTTAGTCACAAACTTGCTCAACAACATCTTCTATATGAAAACTTCAAAAATAAACAGGTCACAAAAAATGGCATCCTCAGTAATTCGAACTGCCAAAACGCTTATATTGGCGTAGCTGTGCTAGGACTTTACACAGTATATACCAATGATACGTAGACCTTCTACCAACGTACCTTAGGTTTTTTGAATCAAGCCTCCGTGAGAAAATTAGAATGAAAATAATCTTCAAAAACGGGAGAAACTTTCTTTACACCCTAATATACAACAGAAAAGAAAAGATCGCGACTTCGCGGGAATCAAACCCCCGACATCTCACGTCCGAGTCATCGGCACTACACCACCCACTTCACTTCCATGCTCACTCTCAAGGCGTTTACAAAAACGCGCCTCCTCTTTTGTCTCTCCCCCTAGTTCCTACTACACACCCATCGGGCGTCACAGTAAAAATAAGGCGAAATAACGAAAAGTTCGAACTTATCAATTTCGAGAAAAGATTACATCGGACAAATGTCCAGTCGATCTCTATGAGTTTCATTCAAATCGGTCCACTGGCAATCGAGTTATGACTTACAAAAGACGGAAATAACTGAATATTATTAGTGAAAAGATGAAGATAAGTTTCCGCTATTTATACCCATATCTCAGAAGCTCTAGAATCTTCTAGTAGCAGAAAACTCCCGAAAATAGTGGAAAACGTTCAGAAACTTTTTACAAAATACCAATTCCTTTCCTGGCATTGAACCCGGGTATCACGATCAGCGACCATACATCCGCACCACTACGCTATTGGTGCACATGCCAAAAGCGATGCGAGAGGGGTAGACATAGCGGTGGGCACTGCGCACCTCGCTCCCCTCCCTTCCCCTCTTCTCTTGCCCTCCACCACTCACGCATGCGCTAAAGGGAAAATGGGGGTGTATTACAGAAAATATCAAAATTGATATTTTCGAGAAAAGAAAACTACGGGCATCATCTCCGACAAATTTCCAGCCGATCTGTGAAACTTTCATCCAAATCGGTCCACTGGTAGCCGAGATATGATGAGCGACAAAGGCACATACACACAGAATTGTCGATTGTTATTAGTAAAGATAATTTCTAGAGGACCTTTTTTCGTGAAGCTGGAGGGTTCAAAGCTGGTTTTTGTTTTCTCTCACAATTATTTTTCAGCAAAACAAAGTTTTCATCTTCCCCGAACATTGCTCTGTGACTTGGGGGTCTAGCTCTGAACTGGTGTTGCAACTAATTGTAAGAGCAGACATAATAAGTGGTCGTGCAGGACAGCCGAGCAATATTAGAGGCCCAAATGAGGGGAAATTGAAGATATACGATGCCAAAAACTAAAATCATAGACAAATACCTGAAACCACAACAGATGATGTTTCTATAGCAAAAGAAGTGGTGAAAGCGATGCTGAGTTTCAATAAGAAAATTCTAACGGACGTTCATGGTAGAGGTCAAGAGGGTAAAACTGATCCAATTTTGTGTTTTCTAGATTGAAAAACTCCCGTTCAATCAAAAAAATACATTTTACTCAATGAAAATCCCAAGATTCGTCTTTAAATTCCAATCAAAAGTGATCGGTTTGTGACATAATATTAACTCTCACTTTTTCTAACTTTGAGCATCCTGTTCTATCTGAAAGATGCTCTAATCTGGGAGCAAATTGTTTTCGGAACACTTTCACATCTTGGCAACTACCTTTGATATGTTATACTCTTTGAAACACTCCACACTAGAAGTTACAGGGCTTCGAAGAAAAAGTAGTCAAAACTAGAGGTTTTCCAAAATTTCAAGCTTTTGTCATAAAAACTGTTTCTCTTGGAATTTCACGATGATACTTGGCAAATTCATGTGTCACACTACATTCATGTTTTTCTCCAAGTTACAAGCAAAACAAGTCACTTTGAGCAAAATTTCGGCCAAATAACCAAAAGTTGACAACCTTTTGGCCGGTACTGTATGTATATATTCCTATAGCTTCCCTGTCATTTAACAAAAAATCACTTTTGCGATGAAGCTTCATTTCGCACTTGTTTTATCTATTCTTAGCTGTTCTGATGCCTGTTTAAAAATTGGGTATTCAGAGCCACGTAAGTCAATGTCTTTCATGCTCTTATCTGTTTCAAGTTTTCAGCTGAATGTGCCTGTGAAGCACTTGCGCTCGACATCTCTAATGTTTCGTCTTACGTGAATTATTCCAACAAGTTTTACAGAAATGTGACATACGGGACAACCAAAGTTCCAGTAATAGAGATTGATGATTGCTCTATTAGAATTCTTTGTGAAGGCAATTTTGACTTGTTCGTATTTGATACGGACAAGGAAGAATATGTAGGATATAATAGAACTTTTCCTGGCTCTAGTCCAAAAATTTCAGCTCGGTGATTACAGTTGAGGGAATTCTATTGATCTCTGATATGTATGACACTCAAATTGTCACCGGGAAATGCGAAACATTCTTGATGAGGGAGTCCGAGAAACCAAGCAAAAAGAAGGTCTATGGAGAGACATTCGAGGGTATCTGTCATTTTTCCCTAATATCCCAAATCTCCCAAAAATCAACGGGAGGCCATTGAAAATCGGGAAAAGGCGACGTCGATTCCAGAATTCCCCGGGTACTGTAGGTAGAGTCTCACTGGTAACAGGAGGCCAGTGAAAATTTGAAGAAGAAGAGAAAATCGTTCCAAAATATTGCGAGTTGATTTTTGGCTGAAACTTTGACAATTTCATCAAAACAGTAAGAATATTGTTTCCAACGGATGATGTGTGGTTCCTGACGTCATGTGTCAAAAATCGTCTCCCAGTCCATCTCAAGAAAGTCGATTTTTCAAAAACAAATTTTGCTCCCGAATAAGATACAGCAAATCTAAACATAGATTCGGAATCCTTATAAAATTGCGCATCTTTTGAGCTTAAAATCAAGAAAAATGGACAAGTTTGAGCAATTTCTCACTCAAAATCCCAAAACGCGCCGAAATAGAACTCATTTTTGTGAAAACGAGGAAAGTTTGAATGCACGCAGAGTTGTGAAAAATTGACCTAGAAACATGAATGTGGGCTTATTTTGAAGCCCTAAAACAGTAGTTTCAGAAATCGATGGGCCCACTCGAGCATTAGTTCTAGATTTCAAAACCCACCGCATAATCCCGACTGCACACCCGAACACAGTGGTGAAAGGGGAAAATGACATAGTTCGGATAGTTTTTGATCATTTGAACTTGTTCCACTTATCGATTCGTGATCTAGTCATAAAAATGAACAACTTTGTGGAAAAAAACACAAAACATACATGGGCGTTCTCTTTCTCCAACCCACCCCTAAATTCCCAAAATCAATAGGTGGTCGTTGAATATACCGGAAAAAGTGGGTTCATTTCTGAATGGTTCTTCGAAGTTTGAACTGATTCCAATCGGTAAATCTTCATGTAGGCATCAAAATATTCGACTTCATGGAGGAAAAACGCAACTATACAGAAATATGTCATTCTCCCGTTTTTCCAAAATCAGCGAGAGGCCTTTGATAAATGGTGAAAATCGACGTCGCTTCCAGAATTCCCCCGGAGCAGAATTTGTTGAATTTGTGATTTTTTGGATTCTCACATGTAAGCACGACTATTCATGGAAGAAACTCAGACCCGTGTTTTCAATTTTCACGCTTTCCTGAAAACCCATTTCACCGGAATCCATGATGAGGCCTTTGAAAATCGGGAAAATATTGACGTCATTTTCAGATGTGCCCAACAGTCGGAATTCATGATTTTTGGATATTCTGGATTCTCACATGACCTAGAATCTGTCAATGGAGAGATATTTGAGGGTATCTGTCATTTTTCAGTTTTCCCCTATATCCCAAATCGCCCAAAATCAACGGGAGGCCATTGAAAATCGGGAAAAAGCGACGTCGATTCCAGAATTCCCTAATTATAGAATTCTCTTATTTTGCGATTTTTGACATTCTTACCTGTGAACAAGACAGTCTATGGAAACAACTTACATACGTCATTTCAATTTTGGTTCTCGACCGAACACTCGAAATTCTCACTAGTTTTTTTTTTGGTGATTGATAACAACGTGATGAGGTGGTACAGTAGTTCCAAAAAATTGCGTGTATTTTTGACTGAAACTTCGAGATTATCATCACAGCAGTACGCATATTGTTTCCAACGGATGATGTGTGGGTCCTGACGTCATGTGTCGAAAATGGTTCCCCAGGCCATACCACAAATTTCGAGCTAGAATAGCTACAGCAAATCTGAGCATAGATTCAGAATCCTCATAAAATAAAGGTCAGCGGCACCTTTGATCTTTATTATCATCATTTTCCTACTGTTGTCATCGAACCGGTTGGTGAGTTTTTCATTCCTCTCCTTTCTTTTCAATAATTTCCTTTTCTTTCTTCAAAATAATGATTTTCCAGAGACACATCATATCGATGGATCGAGCAACAATGGACCGAAAGCTGGCTTTGCAGAGTAGGAGCACAAGTTGACAGGCGGGTGGTAGGAGTTAGGAAGCGTTTAGAGTTACAACTAGAGAGACTCTTGGGTTGGAAGCCAAGTTCTTAGTTCATTTCGCTAACATCACACCGATACCCAGAATCTTAGAAAACAGTCAAAAACGACTCTCATTCCTAGTATTTTCATTCATGGAAGGCTACCATACTTATGTATCTCCGAGGTACCCTCCTTTGTGATAGTGGCAGTTGGAAGTGGATGAGAAGAAAAGTTAACTCCACTTTTGGTACTTCATTGCACTTCTAGAATTTTACAGTAACCATAGTAACATCCAGAGCTTTAGGAAAAATTTAAAAACCGTCAAAAACGACGACGAATCTTTGTTGGCTCCTGACTGGAATTCCTCCAAATTTTCATGCGCTTTCATGGCTGATTTAGAATTACTGATTATTCTCTGAGCACCAGAAGCTATTGTATTCTGACCAGGGTTCATCCTACGCCCCTAGAATCTTTGCCATTCCTTCTTTTCAGATACAATCGAACTCTCAGCGACTCCTCGTGTTTTCAAGCGCTTTTATGGCTTAAAACCAAAGAAATCCCAGAGTAACATGTAGGGAAAAACTAGTCCGGCGGTCTAGTTTTCCATGATTTCTGCCTATCATCCCTCTAGACTGTTAGATATTGATCTATAATTTCTTGTCCTTCAATGTTACGAAAACCATGCATTCTGAATCTCAGAAGATACTAAACGAGAACTTTCTCACAGTCTTCCGCGCTTTTATGGCGGAAAATCGAAGGATTCTCGTCTAGAAACACTGTGAGATTTTCAGGATGATTGTCTGGATTACCGTCTTTCTGAGTGTCAGGAGGGGAGGAGTTGCTAGACACCCTTCCCCATCCCAGTCCTAGGTCATTTCTTATTTTTTCAGAAAGTGATAATGAGAAAGATGAAAAAAAATTGAATGAAAAGTGGCGGTTTCTTCTAATTTCAAAGACGAAATCCATTGGGTAAGGCGCTGATGAGAACCGGCGGCAGGAAGCGAGACATCTGAAGAATAGGGAACTGTACAGAGTTCTGAATTTAAAAAAAAATGTGAAGTCTCTCTGAGGTCTTCTAGAAAGGATAATGAAAATCCGACTTTTTTCAAGCCTTTTGATTCTTCTCAAGAAGATGAGGAGCTACTCCAGAAGACAGCAGATTTTCAGAATGCTCTTTAGAAATAGTCAAGTATCGGGAGTCTAAAAATCAGCCTACCTTTGATTCTGAAAACTGTATCCATTGAAAATGTCGGTGGTGGCAGAGCATCTGGCGAGAAGCGGCGACTCTGAAAATGAAAAGTTGCATAAATTACTGTAGGTTTATGGGAGATGTATCTATCTGCTGGAGCCTCGAATCTAGAATCTCTCTGATTTTAAAGGCTGATAACCGACGAGTTTTTGATGAGGATAGGACACACCAGAACCTTGCTTCTGATGCTCTGGATACTTATAGATTCTGACAAAGGCTCTCCTGTACTTCGAGAATCTGGGTGGTGCAAGATGCTCTGAATCTCAACCGATTCCTTGCAAGGATTCTCCAGGTTTCAAACGCTTTTACGGCATAAAACCCGAGAATTCCCAACAATAATCATTACAGTTAATCGACGAATCTATCCAATAACTCAACATCGAACTTTCTTCTGAACCTCAACACATTCCGAACAGGAATTCCTCAAATTTCCATGCGCTTTTATGGCTGAAAATTGGGGAATTTCCGAGTGCACAACACATTTCCGGAGCACCAGAAGCTTATTTACTCTATCTGGAGGCTTATCCTATACCTCCAGAATCTGAGACATTCTCCTCATTCAGAAGCAGAAACCGAAAAGCCTAACCAATGGAATTCTCCGGATTTCCCAGCGCTTTTATGGCTGGAAATCGAAGAATCCCTGTCTGTCAGAACTCAGAAAAAATGTGACAATATAAGCACCTGAGCATCTAGAGCATCTAGATTCTCTCGTCATCAAAACCATCGCCATTTGATCGATCCTTCTTCTCGTATCGGTTTGCTCTCCTTCTTCTATGCCCTTCTTCTCGACCACACGACAACTAAACCAGCCATCCGACCATCCCAACTGCTCCACATAAACCACCAATCGATACTCTTTCCTAGAAAACTACAACCAACAAAGCACGAACTGATACAACCACTTACTCAAAATAAGTTCTTATCCAATTGTTGTTTTGTCCTCTCCCTCTTTCCATTGGTTTCCTTCTTCCTTTGCTTGGCTCCGACCTCCGAATCTTCTTCCACCATCTTGAGCAGCGATACCCACTTCCGAAGCCTCTCCACCATCTTCATCTTTGCCACCGATCCATCGTTCTTCTTCTTCTTCTGGCTTCTCCCCCTCTCCCTCTCGAACTCGAATGCTTCTATTTCGCTGGAAAATTCTTCGAAAGAAAGCACAAACTTTTTGAAAAACATACTCAAAATTCCTCTTCGCTCTTCCGCGTCTCCTCCTCCGATCCATGTGCCAACAACTGAGTTGCGCTGTGTGCAGAGATTCGTACTGACTGGAAGCTTCTGGAATAGCACCGCCCGGAAACTGACACGTGGCACTCAGGTCAAATGACGTCATCAGCATGAAATCAGAGCACGGGGTCACGCGGAAATCCCGAAATTCCATTTTTATTTTGCAAATTTAATTTTTTCTGAAAAATTGCTCGGAACAAAGTACAAACTGTTTGAAAAACATACTCAAAATTCCTCATCGCTCGCTCGTTTCTCCTCCTCCGATCCATGTGTCCACCGCTGTCAATGTCCTTGTTGTTGTTCTTCCTTCCCTCCTATCGATTTGCACTCTCTATTCGCAATTGGTGATCATTTGCTCGCAGTCGCATTCGGTACCGACAGCTTTTGCTGGAAAATTGCTCGAAACAAAGCACACACTGTCTCAAAAAAAACTCACTCAAAACATTGTCCTTGCTGTTGATGACGTGGACTCCTGATGGGGGAGCTTGCCGGGTGGGTGGTTGACCTGAAATTACGTAAATCAGTATAAACGGCGTTGAATAAAGTGCAAGAAAAGAAAGAAGAAGAATTGTCGAGAAACCGATTCAATGCAATAAATATGGGGAAAGCGGAAATGGGAGGGCGGGAAAGTAATGATCAGCGAAGAGCGAATCCTACGAGATGAGTGGGAGCACTTACTATTATCGCAAAAGAAGCACAGAAGATCGAATGACAATTGGAACAGTGCAAACGTCATAAAGAGAGAAAGAAGAAGACGGGGCGAAGAACAATGAAGCTCTGGGAAACTAATTCAAATGGCTGAAAGCGATATTGAAATCATGCGCTTGCTTTGATTATAAAGAGAGAATGCATGAAAGCATTGGGATAAGAAGAGGAAGCTCATCACGCAGAACACACACTAGACAGACGAAACTAATAACAAAGGAAGCAGCAGAAGACTCACAAAACCAATACGAATCCCTTATAAATAGCAGATGTGCCAAGGGAGCATATGAATGCTAATAAATGAGATGAAAGGAGGAAACGGACGATCGCTGGTCACCTGGCGAAGTAATGCGAAGAAAAGAACGCTAAACTCTCAAACCATTATTACAATAACTGCGTTTGACGAACGTAGATTGAAAAATGTTAATAGAAATAAACCCACAAATTCCACGAAATCCAACTCATCGAATTTGATTTTTCTGCTTGGCTACGGTACGCAACACCACCGCGACAAATTGCGTACCTTTGCGGACTTGCCCGTGTAGTCCGAGAGGACAATTTTTAGTTCAATTCAACTGAAGAATTTTCTTTGTTTTCAATTGAAATTCCATTCTAACCTCAACCATTAAAAACAAAATAAATTATTTGACAGAAATGACAATTTGAAAAGTTGCTGCTTCAGAATGTCATGTATGTCCCACTATTTTTGCCACTGCTCTCATCGCTTGCATTAGTGCTCCAATAATTTCTCTGTATTTTCTATCCAATTGAGGTTATTATTAGAATCATAGCAATTGATTTTAACGTTGCTTGATGGCTTGACTTATCTCACCGTTTTGCAAGTGTCTTGACTTCTCTTTCCCCCCACTTGTTCACTTCTGCTTTCGCCACTAATGAGTTGCGATGATTATCATGCATCGTTTGCCTGTCTATCTTTATGATAGTTGAACTGCTTAATTGTCTCTTAGTTAATGTTAGCATTGATTTCAACAAATCGTCATTTACTCTTCTCTTGCATGCAGTGTTTTCGTTGGTTCTTTTTACCTTCACCTCGCTTCTGCTTTAGAAAACATTAAATTGTCAGCAACCATTTAGCAACCATTAGCAACGCGTACCGCCTTACTTACAATGTGCATCGCTTGTCTCCTCCCTTTCCATTGATCACTGTTTGATGTCATGAATGACATAAGAAGACAAATGAAACTAATATGACAATATTCCAAATGGAATTCCCCTTATAATGAACTTTCGTCTTCTTCAGTTCTCTCTTCGTTTCGGATGATTCTTATCTCTGTTACTCTTTCATAGAATGCGCGTACCGTCGCTTACATGCGCATCGCTTCACTCCGCCCACTCTTCTCTCTCCGTTCGCTTATCCGTTTTTCAAAGATAAAGAACACCATAGTTGTTGTATTCCAGTCATTTCTAGGTTTATATATGCAGTCAATTGGTTCCCTCTGCCACTGTTCTCTCTCCCTTCCCGCTTTCCCCATATTTATTGCATTGAATCGGTTTCTCGACATTTCTTCTTCTTCCTCTTCTTCCTCTTCTTGTACGCCGTTTAAGTATGCTAATTTACGTAATTTCAGGTCAACCACCACCCGACAAGCTCCCCCACTAGCAACACACGACATCAACAGCAAGGACAATGTTTTGAGTGAGTTTTTTTGAGACAGTTCGTGCTTTGTTTCGAGCAATTTTCCAGCAAAAGCCATTAGCTGAAAGACCAATAAGGAAGGAGCAACAGCAAGCGAAAGGAAGCAACAAACCATTGGATGGATCTTATTTTGTTTTGAGTGAGTTTGTTTATAAAGTTTGTGCTTTGTTTCGAGTAAATTTCCAGCGAAGGCCGTAAGCATTCGATAACGAAAATGACGTTGTGAAGTGAAGCGAAGCGAATACAGCGAAAGATGGACCAACCGATTCGATATGGCAAGCAATGATGACTCGGTGGTCACGGTATCGGTTGTGGTAGTGAAGAAGGAAGCGGAAGAAGGAGGGAAGTCATCGAGATGAGAAAGTGGAGGTATGACAACTTTACGATTACATTATGTCGGTCTTGTAATAAAGGCGTCTTTGTTGTTATCGTTAGGTTGCATTAGCTATTGTCATCAGAGTGCACTTGCAATTGGCGTTAGAGGATGCTTGCTTCTCATTATTAGTGCGCGCTAGCTTCTTATCACTTCATAGCATTGTTCTTCCAGATGTCATCGATCGATATGAAGAAGCAACGGGACACTACAAGAAAAGGAGACAACGAACAATAGGCTGGAGTGTGTTTCGAGCAAGTTTTTCTTTCAGTTTGTACTTTGTTTCGTCTAATTTTTCAGAAGAGATCGTCAATTGGTTTGGTGGTTCGTGTCGTGCAGTCGGGTTGATGGCTTGTTTCGGAGTCACTTGGTTTTGGATTCGTGTGGTATGGAGTCCAATGGTTCGAGACATGTAGACATAGAGCACTTCGGCACGTACTATAAAGTCGATTGTAAATAAAGACGTCGGACATGGGGGACACACAGAAACATTAGCAGACATCAAGCTCCACAGATGTACAGATATACCTTCTTCCTTCTTATCTTGTCTTGGCTCTAGGTTATTGAGAATCTAAGATGCCTTTCATTATTTCTCGTACCAGTTCTAGGATATTTGATGTACATCGATAGACATATACATATATGTGGAACAGTTAGGAGTCGGAACAGGTGGCTAGACAGATGTGTGAGGTTTAGACTGGGAGTTGCAAACGCGGTCAACTTTTTAGTTTTCGGAAAATTTCTGGCTTCTGATGGAAGGAGAGAGTAGAAGTGGCATGTTATCTTCGTTCACGGTTACTGTAGGTGTGCTTATAGCAAGTTTTTTTTTAACAGTTAGCGCGTTTTAGTGAAGTCTAGCTTGATTCTAGTGTGATCTAGTGGAACCAAGGAAATGTCAGCAACCACATTTATTATTAAGACTCACTGAAAACAAACATTGAAAGATATAGGAATAGAGGAAGTGTGCGGAGAGAGTAGAGACCTAGTGTAAGGCCTTTAGAGAGGAAAATATTGTTCTAAATTTTTTTTTTGCAGATGCGACGATCCGACGTCGTGCAAGCTGGGCAATCGAGTTGAAGAAAGAGTCTTAATGAGGGCAGAAAACGTCGTTCGTGGATCGGAAAGCCACTTCAAGGGGTGCTTAGAGCCGCGCAGAGATAAGAAAGACATTGAAGATTAGGAGCATATTTTAGTGCAAGGGTATTGGTATAAGGCTAGTGTGAGAAGAGGGGAACCGAACTAATAAAGATTTCCATCGGTAACCATCTATCACACTGGCTCTTATAGATATATAGACAGCTCATACGCATATAGGTAGTGCACATAAACACATAAACTTTGGTTTATGCTAAGAGTTGCTTCTGTTAGAGACACTGTTAGACTTCTCCAAGTTTCTCCCGTTTTCATACTTGGGACATCCACTAGATACATAGACAGCGCTTAGGTGGATGTGCAAATGCCTTGTGATTTTGTATTGCTTCATGAAACATTGGAGGAGTACTCCAAGAGTTCTGGATGTCTTCTAGGCATTTAGAGCATTCTTTGAATTCCCTGAGTTCTCTGAACAATTCTGTAAACATTGAAGAGGAATTCGAGTTTCCTTTTGTAGCAATTTCCAAATTACGGCTATCAAGATTGTATTCGTGAACCATCTAATCCGATTACCAAGAAAAAGTGAGAAGAGACGAGGAAATTAAGAGGAGAAAAGCTGGTTAGAAAGTGGCTATAAGCATCTGTGAAAGGGAAGATTCTAGGCCTTTCCTTTCTTTCTTATTCTACCCGAGTACAGTCTTTTGGGACGACAATTATTCGTACAGCGGAGCCGACACGCATGTGTAATTGAGTATTGACAGCTGAGGGGAAATTGAGTCCCATTAAGCTTATTTACTCATGCCCTTATGCGGGTCGACGGAGCGTCGTATAGTTGGAGCCACTTGAAACTGTATAGTTGAAAGGACGACTTAGCACCGCCCCTTTAGTATAAAAGGCCAACGCCATAACATAAACTTGAGTCAGGAATAACCATCCGAAGGGATGAGGTTTGTCGATTTACTCATCTCATATTCTTGTCTCAATAAATACATTCACATGTGAACACGGCCTTATCTATATATGATAAACGGAGGGAACTGGCACGTCCCTTTCTAAAACCCGTTTACACATACACAGATCTGACATTGTATTGAAAAATGAACACGTTTTATTGTTAATAAGGTCTAAAGGATTTCCAGGTCAAATCAGACATTGAAAATATAGCGGAAAACCGAAACGTCCTGGTTAATTGTTTACCATTGAGAAGATCATGAACATTCAATTTGAAATCTTCCTGAATTCTAGATGACTCTAGAACAACCATTAGAATGAATCTCGATATTTCAATTTTGAAAATTGAAGGAAAGTGTATTCTCTAGAATTTCAGATATATCCGGATATTTACTTTCAAAAGTAACGACGCTTATCGATCTTTCAGCTGCACTTATTGCGACCAGATACAAAAGTAGAACTGTCTTAATCAACCCATCAATTCTAAAGTTCGTGAGATTTTGTATGTTTATCTCGAATTTTATCAATAAATGGGATGAAACTAAACATCCAATAATTGAGAAGCAAAAAGTTAGTCACGAAAAGGAACGAGTGAAAAAAATGAGGAATGACTGGGGATGATGACAATTGTGAGGATAAGGAGGGTATTGATTCGAGAATAGAGGCACTGGAATTGATTGAAGGTGAACTGTGAGTTGATAATTAGAAACAAGACTCGTAAGATGATGAAAGAGCATAATCAATAACAAAATGGATGATATACTCAGTTATGACATAATTGATAGAAGAGCAACCTTCTGCTCTCGTGCATTCCTTACAATAGTCATCATGAATCAGTTTCCACCAGAAAACATCTGAGTGGAATGATTGGTTTTATTATTTATGAGGATTCTTAAATGCATCGTCTTCCAGAGTACGGAATGTGGTATATGCTCTCTTTGCAACAATTCATCGGAAAGTTGAGATCAGATGTTTCGAAAATTCGCTCCTGTTCCGAAAAACTAAAAGTTATCGGTGAGAATCAGCGAAGTGAATGGGTAGTCGATCATGCAGTTATCAAAGTTCGAACGGAAAAGGTGGTAGAACTTTTCTCAACAATCGAAGTTTTCATTGGATTGATCAAGCGTAGATTAGCTGTAATTCCTGCCAGTACAGACGGTTTGTTACTGCTACACTCTTCATATCCAAAATTTCCAATTTCCAGAATATGTTCGTTCGAAGACGTATCTCCACCCGCTTTCCAAACTTTCTCAATCTGAAGAGTCTGCTCAAAAGCTGATCGGTTGGGCTGAGAAACTATCTACTCTCGTTGGAAACATGAAACGAATCAATAAACGATTCGGGGATGCTGATGTTTTCAAGTTGAAGGATCACGTGGTGGGGAAATTTCAATTGAATGGAGGCTTGAAAGAACTCTCTGACGATCTTCAACTTTTCAATGGCTACTTTGATTCGGAGAAAAACTTGATCGCAAAGTTTCTGGAAGAAATTCCAAAGTGGACTAAGGATATGGATCCCAGCGATTCTGTGGATGAATGTGAGACTGATGTAACCCAGCTGCTCTTGCTTGTTCAAAAGATTTACAAGAAGCTAGACGGATTGAAAAAGGGAGAAGAAGATAAATCTCTTGATCAGATCAATGTTATCGTGGACATTCTCAAACAATCCGATATCCAAAGTGCTGTAGACAGTCTTGCATTGACTGTCCGTGAGCATTCAGCTGGAGAAAAAAAGCGACAATTCGTCGAAGGACTTGCAGAATTGAGCAGTGTGCTCGCCGGAATCCTCGAAAACAATTTAACTCATTTGACGAATTGTCTCGGATATTTCTGCGTTTTCTATCGAGCAATGCTTTCCATGAGTATGCAACTCTACGAGAAGGGTTCTGTGAACTCAATTCCCAAAGCAGAGAAGCAAGAGTCCGGAGACGGTTAGACTGATGACAGTGGAGAAGGTGGAGGAATTGGAGAAGGAGGCACTGCTAAAGGATTTGCAAGATATCGACAAGAACGAGAAAGGCGACCAGGATGAAGGAGAAGATCAGTCTGATGAAGAGCCAGACGGGGAAGATCAAATGGGAGAAGTCGAAGAAGAAGATGAAAAGCAGTTAGATCCAAAAATGTGGGACGAGGAAGAGAAAGAACAAGGCCAGCAGAAAAATATGGATCAGGAGCAACAGGCTGCTGAAGATCAGACTGAAGAGATGGTTGCCAAGGAAGACGATGCGCAGACAAAGGATGAGAACCAGGAGAAGGAAGGGAAAGATGAAGAGAATGAGGATGCGATGGAAGAGGATGATCAAGAAAATATGGATGAGCGGGCTGAAGATCAGTTGGACACTTCTGAACCAAACCAAAATGACGAGACACCTGAAAAAGGTGAAATAGACGAAACTGAGAATGGGGATGATGGCGCTGAAACTGACAAGAAAGACGAAGGAGCAATGGAAGGTGAGGGAGAAGAGGAGTAGTCTGGGCAGCAGGATTTAGAAGACGTCGATGAATCTAAACAGGCAAATGAAGATGAAGAAGAGCGGAAAAAGGAATATGATGCTCTCGAGCAAGGAACTGGTGGCGAGAAAAACGACCAGGAAGAGAATAAAGATGTCGCGGATGGAGGTTTGGTTGAAGAAGAGGAAAAAGAAAATCGAGAGGATAAAGATGAGAAAGGAGAAGGAAAGAGCAAGTCTGATCCGAACGGTGATGGAAGTAAAGGAGACGACTGAAAAAGAAGAGGAAGAAAAAGAAGAGCAGGACGATGAAGAGAAAGTGGAAAGGAAGAGAGAGTTGGCTACTGACGATGCTCCGATGGAGGAGGCTGAGATGGGAGAAGGAGAAGAGAATGAATCGGGTCAGCAGATGGAGAATGCAGAAGTTTCCGATCGACAAATGGTTGGAAAAGGAACCATTTGGGAAGCACGACAAACAAAACGAGAAGAGAAGCGGGAAGAGGAAAAAGAAGAAAAGAAGAGAACTGAAGGGTGCGTTGGAAGGAACTGCCGGAGAAGAAGGAGGAGAAGTGAACGAGGAAGATGCTGAAGAAACCAAAGACGCTCATATTCATATGGCTGCACATGATCTCCTGTGGTAAGACAGTAATCGCTTCATAAAACATAGAAACGATAGTCTTCTTTTCGTCCGTTGAACGAGAAAGCCGCCGAACAATGGGCATCAATGTCTCGAACTGTTGGAATCCTAGTTGCTGAACTGGCCGAGAATCTTGGTTTGATGGAAAAACGGTTGAATATGAGAAGACTTATTCCTTACATCGCCAGTGAATACCGAAAAGATCGCATCTGGATGAGAAGAACAAAAAGAGCACAGAGAGAAAATCAAGTGAGTGTGGGTTTATGTTATTCGCCAGAGTATTCAACATTTCAGATTCTTGTTGCTGTGGATGATTCTGAATCCATGAACGAAAACGGAATTCATCAAAATACATGCGAATCCGTGTGCATTGTTGAAGACGCGCTCAGAAGGTAACTTGTTCGGAATTTTAGCAATTCATAACTGAATGATTTTCAGATGTGATGTTGGTCGAGTTTCCGTTTGCTCGTTTGGTGCCGACGTTCAAACTATCGTTCCGTTCGGTGAAGCGTCTGCCAGTAGAAGTATCGAAATGCTCAAGCAAATGACATTCTCGCAAAAGAAAACTGATCTTCTCTTGCTTCTGAAAACAGCTGAATCTAAATATTCCACTCATTCCAACACTGAGTTTGTGATAGTTTTTCTAATGTTCAGCTTGTTTTTTTTCTGGTGGCACTTAATATTTCGAAATAAAAATTTTCATGTATACTCAGAGGCATTACGCATTTTGTCTAAAACTTGAGAGCCGACTGATTCGAGTGGTAATGTGTGGCTTAGTTGCAGGTTTTCAACACAAGATTCTTATCTAGCGTAAAAACTGACACGATTTTAAAATATAAATATGGCCCCTATGTTTTTATTCTTAGAATCAGTCGCTCACCTAATAATCTCCCTAGCCAAATCTTGCGAACCGGTAGGGTCTAAACGCTAGTAAATATTTAAAAGGGCACTGTCTCTTGAGGGTAAAGCTATTTAGTTTCATGGAAACTATCGAAGCCATTCCTGATCCATCTTAAGTGTATTTCGTTATCGATCGAAACAATACGCCAATGAGAACAGCGAGGATGAAAAAGAAAAACTCGTCACAATCTGAATCTTCTTTCATAAGTCAACTATAATAGGTTCGAGTTATCTAATTCTTGTGCGCTCGGACTGCAAGACAGAAAACAGAAATTGATAACAAGTTTTCATTTTCAACAAAAACAATTTAAAGTTTTCCAAGATCACGAGCACGTTCAAGCTTGAGCTTGCGAGCATCAGACTTGGCGGACATGACTCCTCCTCCCCAGTGCTTGCGGATCTTCTCGTGGCGCTCGCTGAAGTTGTTGTTCACAGTCTCGACGAGCTTGTTCAAGGCGGACTTGTCCTCTCTGAAAAAAAGTTGAATAACGAAAATTCTCAAACAATGCAAACATACGGGTTAATGTCGACAAGAGCAAGAGCAGCGGTGGTCTTTCTGCGGACAACAGTTCCGAGAGCGGCCTTTCCCTTGATGATGGCGTATGGGACGTTGTACTTGCGGCAGAGAGCCGGAAGGTGGAGAACGATCTCAATTGGGTTGACATCGTGAGCGGTGAGCACCAATTGGGCCTTGCGGGTCTCAACAAGACGAGTGATCGTGTTGACTCCATGGCGGACAGTGTTTGGTCTCTTGGTGACCCTCTCCTTCTTTCCAGCGGCGCCGCCTCCTTTTTGGCCTCGCTGGATTCTGGGCGGTACTTGTCCAGAAGCTTGAAAGCTTGTCTAGCTGAAAACAGAAGCGTTTGATAAATCACTCAAAATTCGTATAAAAATTCTTACTTCACCTGTCAGAGTGGATGCGTCAGTGCAAAACACGAGATTTGCTTATACTACATTACTCTGATAAGAACTTAGCTATACCAACCGGACTGGCTATCAAGGGCGGTTCTGAATTGGTTGATGGTTGGTGGGATCTTCAGACGCTTCTGGAGGATGGCGGATTGGCGATGGAGACGGATGTACTTTGGTCATTTGCCGAAGCGGGTGACATCTCTCTTTGGCTGGATATCTTGTCCTGCAAATAACCATAGTTATTATAGAGATTTATAAATTTTATTGTAATTTGCATGATTTGTCCTAACCGTCAATGACCCATCGGATCTACGAAAGGATAAGGAATATGTAATTCAGGCATCTCAAGTAGCGGTAGAGGGCCACACAGACTGTTGGTATTCGATATGGTGGACCGAGGTCAACCCCTCGTTATGAACACGATGAAAAGCAATCAACCCCGAAGAGGATCGCTAATCGCATGTCGTTACGGAAAATGCAAACTATAACTGATACTGATGGGAGCACTTTCTCATAAGCTAAGTTTTCGATTTTTACGTACCGATGTTGAAGTTGCGTGGTCTCTTCTCAAACAGTGGGTTCTTCACTTCCTTTTGGACTTGAGTCTGAGCACGGATGTGCGCTGGAACAGCGGCGACTTTCTTCTTGATGACTTTCTTACTTGGCTGAAAATACACCGTTAGTTGGAAATATTACATGCGTCTGCAGAATATTCGTCAATGAAATGACGTCAATTATGCCAATTTTGAAGAAAAACTCACCATCTTGTATGCACGATTCCGTCCTCAACTGGGTTCTTGCACTCAACGTTGAACTTGAGATGCACCTTCTTCTTGCGAAGAGCCTTCTTGGTAGACTTGGCGGGTGGCTTAGCGACCATGATTACCTGAAATAGAGGATTGGATTACTAAAAAGAACCGAAATTCGAAGATAAAGTGATGCAAACGAAACAGTAATAGAATCAATTGGCCAAATTGCTATGATTCTATTGAGAGAAAGAGAGAGGGAAAATGAAGCAAAACTAAAAAGGTGGGAATAGCTAAAAAAAACGTTTCGTTGATGAAATGATGATGAAGATGCACCTTTCGAAGAATATGTCCAACTGGGACAGTGGATTGTCTGAAAACAGTAGGATGAGTTGTGAGAGAGTGATAGTGATAGAGAGAGAGAGAGAGAAAGAGTGAGAGACAACGAAACACGAATGAGATCAATTGGCAAGATTGCTATGATTCTATTCGATACAAATGCATGAAAGGATAGGAAACAGAAAATGTGCTCAGAGAGCGAAAATGGTGAAAATGTGTTGCTGAGGAAACCATTTCGAGGATGTTGATGTTGCGGAGAGAAGGAAGATGGCCTGAAAATAAATATTGATTTTGAGAGGAAGAAAAGTGAAAGAGCTTCGAAGAGTTCTTTCATGAGACAAAGCAAGACTACAATCAATTGGCTCATTTGCTATGATTGTATTTCATCAAATTGAAAGAAGAAAGTATGAGAAGAAAGGAAACAAGAGAGAAACGTTGTGCAGTAAGAAAGCAAGGGGTAGATTTTCTTCGCTGATATGATTCAGTAGGTGTTGATGTGGCAGAAGTCAGGAAGGGTTTATTGTCTGAAAATGTAAAATGAGTTGGTAGAACGTTGTGAAGATAAAAAAGAAATGAAGCGAGAAATGAATCAATTGGCTCGTTTGCTATGACTCTATTCAAGCATCACACGATATAAATATAAATAATGGGAAAAGAGCGAAAGTGGCGAGATGAACTGTTGCGAGCGAAGTTAGTTGACAAGAGAAAACTGCAAGCAGCAAACTAAAAAAAAAGAGGAGAAGAAGCAAAAGAAGCTATTAGTAAGCTATTGAATTTTGATAGGATAAAAAAGCAAAAACGCCTAGAGATGAGAGGCAGCGAAAGGTAAGAGGTGTCGGCGGTAGAGAAAAGGAAGAAATGCGCATAGGATTGCAGACGAAAAAAAGGTTCTGCTGCTTTGAAGATGCTTCTCTCCAAGTCACAGTCATTAACCAAGAATATGTCATTGATACAACTTTGTTCTACTAATAGCATCGCTTGCCGACACATATTTTATGAAACACACGCACACAAGAGAGACCGTGCGAATCGGGAAGAAAGTTTGACACAATCATGTGAGATTGCACTAAATTGCACTAAAGAAAATTCAAAATGTGTTGTTTGCATGTATTTTAGTGCAATCGTGATGGTGTCAAATGATCTTTCCGATTCACACGGTCTCAGATACAAAACCACTTCGATGGCAACGAGCACCCGACTCCCGTAGCGTTGACCTCTCCGACGTCGAATCGAGGATATCTGAAAACAAAAAAGTTGACTTTGAGAGGAGAAGAAGAACTTCAGAGCAAGAGTTGAATTATTAGGCACGATTGCTATGATTCTGTTCAAGCACTGAAGTTCCTAATATATGAAAAAGCAACGAGAAAAGGTTTTTTAATGTTGTCATCTCGTAGGTGTTGTTGTTGCTTCGGCTTTGATGATCTGCAAATGGAAAGAATTATTATGAGAAAGGGAGAAGTGTGAGAAGTGAAAGCAGATTGTCAAGCCATTAAGCAACGTTAGAATCAATTGCTGATTCTGAGCAAAACTTCAATTGAATAGAAAGTACAGGGAAATTATCGGAGTACTAATGCAAGCGATGAGAGCAGTGACAAAATTAGTGGGAGAATGCATGACAATATAAAGCAGCGCCTTTTCAAATTATTATTATTTCTGTGAAATAATTCCTTTTATTTTAAATGGTAGAAGTTAGAATGGAATTTCAATTGAAAACAAAGAAAAATGCTTCAGCTGAATTCATTTGACAGTTGTCCTCTCGGACTACACGGCGGTCAAGTCGGCCAAACACTGCGACGGAAAAAGACAGACTATTTAATACTTTTTTGCTGATTTCGGGGATTTTCTTCAGTCATTCATAGTTTTTCCTTGCAAATTGTTACTGGAAGAAAAAACATCAAACTACCTTTACCGATTTTGACAATAAAATGATACGTTTCAGTAGAATCGTGCAACAAGCGTAATAGTGATGTTTTATGAATTTCAGCTATGGAACAACCTGAAAGCTCGGGCTCGAGTGAAGAGAAGCCAATTGAAATAGACGAAGAAGATGAAAATTGGGAAGACGAGGAGCAGGACGATGATGGCGAAGAGTCCGAATCGGATGAAAAGGAAGAAGACTCGGATAGTTCAGATGACTCGGATTCGGTGAATTCAGTCTGGTCAGATGTCCAAGAATCGGCAGGAGTCATTACTGCAGAAGCAGCGGTCCGTTCTATTTGCTGGTGTTTTGCAGTTTTTATAGTCTTTTTTTTCAGGAAGCAGAAATAGTGAAAAGTTCGAGAAAGCCATAACCTTCATAGCAGATAAACGAATTGATGGGGGCAAGAAACTTTTTCAAAATCTTCTCGATGACCCAACTATATCAAGCTATGAAGAACTAGATTACGAAGCTTTTGAAGAACCTCCTCGCTACGCTAAAATGCCAAAAATATTCATCCACGAAAATTTGGCGAAACTCTATGAAAATTTACTTGAAGAGAAAAGATCAGGGGTGCGAATTTTAGGTGACAAAGAGACACATAGACTCAAGAATACGGAGATCCAGCATTTGTGTGAAGTGCTCGCGTACGAGCCAAACAACACTGAAATCTGGCTAGACGTCGCGATGAAGTGCGTGGAAATCGTTGACTTGAATTTTGGTAAGTTCAAGCGTTGTAAACTCTCAAAGAATCGTTGGAGGCTCATGCAACAGTGGTCTATATCACATGTGACTACAGTGGTTGCCTGACCGTTTGAAACAATTTCAAGAACAAGACGATCTCAACGATAAAATGAAGTATCTCAAGCATAAGGTTAGATCAACAAATCAGTATCACAAGTGTCTTTGTGACCGAATATTCGATGAAGACCCACCGTTGAAAAAAGTCGCGGATATAGTGAGCTGCGTCGAAGAATTGACTCAGAAATCCGAGGAGGAGATGTTGAAAAGAAAAAGAAAGGAATGAGGCAAACACATCATAAGAAGAAAGAATACTCTGGCGACGAATACTGTTCGTTGAGAGAACTAATTCGGAAGGCGTGATATAACTAAAGCTAACACGACTGCAGATGAAGATGATTCGCAGGCAGTCGAAGAAGAGAGGATGAGCAAAATGCCGGACAATGAATTGGCTCAGGAATTTCACTTGGAGTATTCAGATATTGTGCCAATACGGTGTGACGAGTGTTTGAGCCTTCTGGAATGTGCATTCGCTGGTCAAACCAAAACGATTGTTGAGTTTATGGAATTCACACTGAACCTTCTAACAATGATATGTCCTTCTGGTGGAACACTTCCAGAAGAAATGCGAGAAGTTACACGAGAAATCTACAATCGATTGGCCTTCTGCGAAAATGTTCAGGAGTTGCAATACTTGAGCATTAGTGTGTTAGTGTTCAAGGTGGATTGTCGGAAAGCGACACAGGCGTTAGTACTTGGCTATCGTTCGTCGCTTTGAAAAGAGCAGGATCAGAAGAAGCATATTCGATTGAAGAAAAGCGAGCGTTTACGTTGTGATTCATGTGGAAGTAGGAGGCGATGGATCTGTTGAGCTATTGGATACAGTCGCTCGAGAAGTTGAAATCTCACATATATCTAATGGAGTTGATTGCACGAGCAATGCATTTCTATCTGTTTTTCGTCGAGGAAGAAGGCAAACAGAAAAATGTGGAATTTCTGTTGCAGAAGTTGCATAAAAGGATTTCTCTACTATCCCTAACCAGGAAACGCTTTTTACAATAGGATATTACATCTGTCTTTTAAGGAAAAAGTATCCAAAGTTTGAGAAAAATTGGAGAAGGGTACTTTGAGCAGTTGAATAAGAACGATGATCCGGATGTTATGCCGCTTCTCGAGTTGGATTTGTTGGTGAAAGCACGTGAGAATGACAAATTGATAGGGAACGTCGGCTTGGGTCGTATTGGCTTTGACGAATATTCGCGATTTGTTCCAGGTAACTAAATTGAAATAGAATGTAATGTTTTCAGCTGGATTTGAACGAAATTCATGAATTATTGAAATGCCGTATCATGCCATCTCGGCTCGCAATTCAAGCTTCAAGCTAAACCGGAGCACCAACGGCTCTGTTACTTTTTTATTGGAAAACTCGAAGCAAATAGTGTCAATTGGGACATTCTGAAAGTCGTGGAGAGCTTCTATGAAGTAGTGTGTGAACTTACTGGATTCTATTATCTTCAAAAGGTTGAAACGAAGAAGCAGCAGAACTTCGAGAAGTTCATTATCAAGCGTTCTCATCCGTCTACAAATATCTTGTTGATAACGAAATGCCAGATTTGGAGATATCGCAATGTACACAAAGAGGTTAAACAAAGTAGCTTATTGTTCAAAGAGATGAATACGGTTTTGAAAGAACAACACGTAGAGGACAATAAGAAGGTAATTATAGATTACTAAGTTTCTAGAAAACTGGGAAGAGTCACATTTGTATCCTTATGTTTTCAGATTCTTCGCGATGAACTATTTTCCAGTTTGAAGGAAATGTGCATTCGTGCTTTCACTCTGCTAATCGAAAAGTTTCCACACATGAAGTCATACTACCGTCTTGTTCAGCTCTATTACAAGAAAGGCGAATTCGATATGGCATCTGAGCAAATCTTCAAGAACGCTTTCAAACGAAAGAAGCGCGATGATGGAATGTTCGATAACTGCGTTGAAATTTGATGCACAGATTTGAATCGAATTATACTCATTTCTTATCGAGAGATGCATCAAATTGGGTGCTCTAATCGCACAAAAAACGAAAAATGTGCAAAATGTCGTTGCCATGTTGCAGACAATGATTGGCATCATTGTGAAGAGAGATGAGTAAGTTTGAGTTAGAAACCTTAGACTAAAACACATCGTACGATGAAAGATTATAAACTTATGTTTCAGACAACAGAACATCATGGCGGTTCGTGATCACGACGTACTTGGCTGCAATGGATCAAATTGTTTATTCGAGAGATCAGAGTCAGTTTGTGTTACAAATGTTTCAAAAGTTTAATCGCCATTCTTTCAGCGTCCACGAGAAGCACACCATCTCCCGGACCCGACCTACCATTGAGAGCACAAAAGACGCATCACTTAACAATGAAGTCACTGCGTACAGAACTATGGATAATCTGGCAATCATTTAACAAATGCTCCAAGCCGCAGGAAGAACTCATCCGTCTCATTCGCGAAAAAGCAGAAGTTCGAATCTCTTCGCTGCCTTGAAGAACATCTCGCACAGGAGAATCAACGAACAATGCAGGAACAAAAGAATGCGCAACAAGTGAAATTCGCGATGGAGAAGACTGCGAAACAGGCAGCTGATGCTCAAACTGCTCGGAAGGAAAAATAGCAATAACGAGACTACTTCTAGCAAGTGGCTTACAATGCTGCTGCACAATCAGAATTAGAAAAAGAGAGATAAAGGTGAAGCAAGCTCTAGATATACGAGAGCTATTAGCAAAGCAGGCGAAGGAAGAACAGGCTGAAGGGAGACAAGCTGCAATCGCGATTCATTGAATGCTGCTCGACGTGAACAGACAATCGGAGTAATTGTGAACTTGATGGCTATCGATGTTGATTGTTTCCAACAGATCACTCCTCAAATCATGCAGTACTGGTCGAATTCTCTTCAAATCGGATTGACTCAATTCTTTTTGTTCCAACAACTCGGCGTTTCGGTGTTCAGTGGAGTTACTGGGATAGTTCCTCTCTTTCCAATCACTTTCGGAATCACTATGATCATTCGGAAATGGCAAATAGTCAAATGTACTACCAGGATGAACACACAAAGATGATGAACGAAGTGATTAATGACATAAAAATTATCAAGTTGTATGCTTGGGAACTTACAATGGAGAAAGTTATCGAAGATTTGAGAGACACCATAGTTGTTCTATTTCAGTCATTTCTACAACACGCTCCATTGCAAACATTGCTATGGAATCCACCCAAATTTTCCCCATTTCAACTCATTTTTCATTGTGAAAATGTCGGCAAGCAACAAAATTTGGAAGAAAAATAGCCAAAGTCCGCAAACACCGTCACGTCGCAATGCACGCTTGGCCCAATTTCTTCGATTTTTGATTTTTGAGTCGGAGATTTGTATGGATATTTCTAGCATTTTTCAGTCTACTTTCATCAAAAATGGTGTAGAAATTGATAGCTTATTGTTGTTTCGATGAACGCGCATTGTTTTCGTTCATTTGAGCAGTAATTGCTGCTTTCACCCTTCTTCCCTCGTTCGCTTTTTGTGCATTACTTCAGTAGGTGACCACCGCACATCTGTTTCCTCCTTTCATCTCATTTATAAGCATTCATATGCTCGTTTTGCACATTTTCTAGTTCCATGGCGCTCCATTATGATTTCAATATCGCTTCCAGCTGCTTTGCTCTCTCCCCGCTGCTCTCCATTTGCTTTTAGAAGCCGTTCCGCCCGTTTTTTCCTTATTTTTACTAGGCATCTGGTAGCGTCCAATAATGTCTATTATTACTCGTGACCACGACGATTTCTATTGTTTCTCGTGATTGCCACGTATGCATTTGCCACATCATCGCTTCCCCCTCCAACTCAGTCTTGAGTCTGTTCCAGTTTTGCCCCTCTGCATTCTTGCTTCAACTCTCTATCTCTCTCTCTCTCTTGTTTGACAACGTTTCTATATCAATTTACGTGCTTTCAGGTCGTCGACTCCAACAGGCCCCTCCACTCAACATCATCAGCAGGACTACGATTTGAGTGAGTTTTGACAGCAGTTTGCGCTTTGTTTCGATCAATTTTCCAGAGAATGATCACCAATGACAAACGGAGTGTGCAAATCGATTAGAGGGAAGCACGAACAACAACAACGAGATCGATAATCAACATCGATAGGCACTCGGATCGGAGGAGGAAAAGCAGAAAGAGCAAAGAGGGAATTTGAGTATGTGTTTCTAACAGTTTGTACTTTCTTCCGAGCATATTTTCAGCGAACGCCGTCAGCATTCGAATTCGAGAGAAGGGAAGGGATCCCAGAAGCAAAAGAATGACGATTGTGGCGATAAAGAAGGATTCAGATGAGGGCATCGCTGCTCAAGAAGATGGAAGAGGAATCGATAGTCGGAGCAAGACGAGGAAAAGAAGGAAACCAACGGAAAGAGAAAGAGAAGGTACGATCATATCACGATGACTTGATATTGCGAATAGAGCACTCTTGCTTTTTTTTCATTAGAGCGCACTTCATTCTTCTCAATAGAGCGAGTTGGATTCTTATCACTATTTCTCGTGTTCCCTATTGACACGTATGCATTTGTCATCGCTTCCCCTCCAACCTTGCGATTCTCATTAGGACACACTTGCAACTGTCATTTGTGCGCCCTTTCCGTTAGCATTAGAGCGACCCTGCAATTGTCAATAGGGCAGAATTGCTTTCACCCTTAGAAAACCCTCAAAAAAGTTGTTCTTCTATCAGAAAATGCAATTGTATTTTCAGGTGCCATGGAACTTCCAAGAAGGAGCAGCGTTGTCGAGAAGCCAATGAGAACCACTGGAGGAAGATCAATGGAGGAAGGATGAGGAGAGAGGACGCAGCGAGCAAATGGATTGAAGAAGCCTTCTGGCTTTCAGGAGCATGATTCGAGCAAGTTTCTTTTTCCAGTTAGTGCTTTGTTTCGTATAATTTTTCAGAAAAGAGCAGCAATCGATGGGTGGTTCGTGGCATGTAGTCGGGATAGTTGGCTTCGTGTTCACTTGGTATGGAGTCGGATGGATCGGAGTCGGCTAGATTGTCGTGTCTGGAGTAAAAGAGTGGCATGTGCCCGGAAAGCACTTGGAGAAATGAGAGACAGTTTAGGGGTTCCGATGATAAATCATAGGGCGAGGACTAGTGTGAAACGATGGGAACCGAAGCAATAAAGATTTCCATCGGTGACCATCTATCACACTAGTCATGGTTAAGATTAGATTGCGCTTAGCCATAAACATGTAGATACGGATGTTTAGAAATAGATTTAGTGTGCAGTGGCTAGAAGTAATGTCTTCAGTATATGCATCTATATATGAACACATATAGCAAAACGACATAGACAGACAGAAGAGATAGGCATCTTCGTAGACTAAGCGGCTTCTTGTTTCCTCTCGCACATTTCCCACTGGGCTCTGTAACTAACTGTTTGATCCTCTCAGAACATCTTTATACACTCAGAAAAATGAGATGGAATATTGTTGTCACTAAAATCAGAAACTAGGTGTTCATCGTGTTTAGAAATGTTTGGTTTTCATGATCTGTCGCGTAGAATTGCTATTTCAAGTACTTGGCTCCAGTTTTATTAAAGAATATTATAGTAATATTCAGGTGATTACAATCAATAAAATAGAAATGATGAAACGACAGAAAAAGGGAATTTTGAATAAGAAATCGAAAAACTATGAATACAATAGAGAAAATTAAAGAGAGGAGTTAGCAACAAGAGCAACTCCGCGTTGGTAGAATACGGTAGCAGATGACAAATGGAAGGCGAGTGGGGAAATCAGCTGGCGACGATCTCCGTACAATTGAAGACGTGTTCCATCAGCGACATCCTGGAAATTTTTATTTAGAAGCTCAGTTTCACATAGATCAATGATACCTGTTTCCAGCTCAGCTCAACAACGCCACATTCACATTCTTGACAAGTTCGCAAAATGCGAGCTTGTTACCACCAATTGATTTGGCTCCACGAATATCCACTCCAGAAATGCAGAAAACGTTCTCCGTGCGTCCGATATGGATATGCAAACTGAGCTGTTCGAGAGACCAAGTATTAGCCTGAGCGACTTGTTGACGGGTAGCAGTGATGTATGCTGCTGGAGAGAATGTTCCTCCAAGCCAGAATGTTTCTCTCTGAAAATTTGCATGTATTGCAACTCAATCAATCCATTAAACGAACCTTCAAGTTGTCAGATCCTCCGATGCGCATGAGTTGCTTGAGTCTTTCATTCAGATCAATCATCCAATCCATAACGGTAACTTCTTTTGGAACCGTGTATCTCTTCCATCCGTTTGGAACTTCTCCCTTCTGCAAACTGGCAGCCAAAGCACGTGTCTCATTGTTTTGCTTCTTCTCAGCACGACAAACAGCAGCAATCTCATTCAGGTCGCGACAAATGTCTTTCAGCAACTGAGATCCCAAGTTGACTTCTCTTTCGAAGAATCTGAACAACGGATCCTTGATGTTCTCCACGGTACGGCGCATTTTAACGATCTCCTTTGGCAACAACTGCAGCCATTGCTTTGCGAGTTCTCCCAACTGAGCCATCCATTGTGGTTTCGCTTCCTCCTTTCCGTCTTCACTGAATGCCAGTTCTTCATCGGTTACCTTCAACATGTTGCGGAGCATCGATTCTCCTCTCTTCGTCAGCAAAACTTTCTCTGCATTGTTTGGAAGTCCGAGACAAGCGGGCAGTTGCTCGTTCTTCAGCTCCTCGACCTATCTTTGATCTTTCTTTGTTACGTTGAACAAGGCCTCATCACCATCATACTTCGAGATGAGCACATGATCTTGCTCGAAACTTTTAGCAGTGAACAAATTCTCCAGAACACAATCAAGTAGGACCTGGTCAAACTTATTGTCTATCTTTCCTCCGTAGATGCATTGACTGAGAAAAGTACGAAGAGTGGTCCATGGAAGACATTCAGGCTCCACATTCGGTCTACCTTTAACAACAGAATAAACGGCAGCATCCAGAGTGTCACATGCAACACGAAGATCAGCATCCGAGAACTCGTAGGCAGTAGACCAACCGAGAGGAGTGTATCTAAAATGTGTGAATTTTGTGAATAAGTCGAGACAATTTTTTTACCTGAGTCTTTTTTGCACGAGAGCATGCAACCAGCATACAAGGAGATACAGTCTGCTTCTTTCTGTCGGGGCTTTGGTGAGCCGTTGAGGAGGAATGCTGGATAAGGAACGGAGAAGATTGGCCTTCAATGCAGTAGCTGGTTTGAACACAACCACTCGCGAAGCTCTCATGATAGCAGACGGAAGTTTGGGATGAATTTCGGCAGTTAGGAAAAGACGGAACTGTACATGTGGCTTCATCGAATGCAACCGTTTCTCTAATTGGGCGAGCCAGCTTGGAGCCAAGTGAACGTTCTTGAGAAGGACCCATCTTCCTGACTTTGTAGCAGCTTGCAGAGCCGAGTCAGCCTGGTTGGAACCTTCGGCGGAACCAATAGCGATAGACGTTAATTGTCAGCTAGTCTCGACAGCGAGATCCTCAATCTTTCCAGATGCATCGTAACCAGTAGCTGAGCAGAGTAGAATAGGCTCAGATCGAGCAACTTCGTTGTCAACGATTGAGAGAATATCCACCACTTTGTCTTGTTGCATGAAGTGGTCATCGAAAGCAGCGGAGACGACGCGATGAGCGGATGTCATGAGTCTGTCGGGACGACGTTCATGAACTACGATCAAGGAATCCATTGCAGTACACAAAGGCGTTAGCTTTCCATCAGCATCATCCGAGACGGCTGGAACATTGATTTCCGAATTATCGTGCGTCAGCCAGGAAGTCACAGCAGCAGCGTTGGATTTCAATTTAGTGAAAACGGTTTCGAATCCGTTCAGTTTGACTTTAGCGATAGCCTTCTTGTTCTCAACAGATAACAAATAGTTTTGTGAGCTCGTCGATACTTGAAGTGATCATGCATATATGCTACGAGACGGTCCACCTTCTCTTTTGTCTTTTCGAAAGTCTTCTCGCTGTTGATTTTGCCCGCGTACTCGACGATGAACGCCATGTCGATGTCTGGAAGAAAATGGGAATTTCGAGGGTGTTGGGAGTTAAAATTCGACCACAATTGACAAATTTTGACTTAACATTAATAATTTTTGTCAATAATTATTTCGGAAATCTGTCAAAAAATCGTACAAATCAACTTCTGCATATAGGCCCAACACCAGAATGGCAGAAGAAAGCAGCAGACTTGGAATGCGAAGAAGAACGGAACCCATTGATAGTAGTTGATGGAAGCGTCTTCTGTGTAGAGATCTGTCATCTGGAAAGCATCGTGTTGGTTAATTCGACTGCAGAAAGCTTACCATTCTTTGCAAAGAAATCGGATCTACCCAGAAAAAGATCAAAGTGTTGGTGGACCATTTGTGGAAGATTTCGCCGCGAAGCATTTGGTCGTAATACCCCGCATATGAGAGGAATGCAGATGAGAGAAGAGCATCTCCGACAAGAGAATCCATTTGTTGAGAGAACCCAGCACTTCCACTTGAGATGAAAGGGGATTACCTTTTCTTGAACAGATGACAGATCTTGCTTTATATTTTCAGCTTGACCGATAAGTTGAGCATACTCTTCCTTGTATTTTCCGATGGATTCTTCCAGTTCCGTAATTCTGACATCAACAACCTTTCCTTCTTCGGTCTTCTTCGCTGCTTCTTTCTCCAATCTCTTCAGTTCGTTTCTCAACGGTTCGACTTTGTGAAGCATCGTTGAGTTCAACAGCTGAGCTCTCGCCTATTTCAACATTGGTCCGCAGGCCACAGATGCACGATTGACCTTTTCGAACTCCCAATCTGGATTCTGAATGTATTTCTCCATTTGACTCGAAATCTGAGGAGTCAGTGACTCCGTGTCGAACTGAAGAATTCTGGTCATGAAATCTTCCTTCATCACAACTTGACAGCCTTCCAATCTGTTCCAACGTGTTCTCCCAGCAAAATGCAAATTGCTTCCAACGTGACAGTGACTGGAGGACTGGACATTGATTTGACTTCAACCAGCTGACTCTTTTTGATTCCTTGAACTGCCGTCTGAGCTTCCGCTACGGCTGGTTCAACTTGTGCCAAATCGCTTTTGACAAATGTCTTCTTTTCAGTCATTTGCTTCAACTGCTCAGCAAGTTCTTTCTGCAATTGTTCTGAGAACTTCTTCTCCTCTTCAGCCTTCTGTTGTTCTCCCTTCTTTCAACTTCAAATTAGCAGCTTCCTTTTTCTCTTCCAATTCCTTTCTCTTCAAATGCAGTTCCTCCACTTGTTCCTCCGTTTCACTGATCTTGTTCAAACCGATATTCAAGTGAATCTTCTCCTCTTCAAGATCGGATCGCTTTTCATGGAAAACTGCCATAAACTGTTTGATGAAGTCAAGGAAGTGTCTTGGAGTACAACGCAGTGACCCTTCTTCATCTCCATTTCGTTGAACTTCTGAACAGTCTTGTGCACAAGGCAAAGGGTGTTGACGACGGCATCACGATATGTTGGTTGTGAAGGAACAAGTTCGCATGATGGGGTCAACCAGACAGATCCTTCGTAACCTGTTCTATCGAGATTCATGGTTTTCGTTAGCTCAGATCCATCTTGGTAGAGAGCGTTTTCACTCCAGTCACGATGACAACGTGAAGATTACGCATGACTTGTTGTGTGAACCATTTGTAAAGCTCATCATGACTGTCAAGGAACAATCCTTG
This sequence comes from Caenorhabditis sinica, assembly GCA_963932045.1. Classification (NCBI taxonomy): domain Eukaryota; kingdom Metazoa; phylum Nematoda; class Chromadorea; order Rhabditida; family Rhabditidae; genus Caenorhabditis; species Caenorhabditis sinica. The sequence goes on from OZ009942.1 coordinate 1,270,106, forward strand.
TCTTTGAGTTCCTTCCTTAATTTGGGTCATCAGGGTGGTGTGTTCATCTCCTTCGAACAATCCAGGAACTTCACCGTTAGCAAGCAAAGTGTTCAATCTCTCAAGGAATCCAGTGTCAAGCATTTAACTCATCCATGATGAAGCAAAGTTTCTCGTTTCGGCAACCAGCTCTTCGCAAGACGGTTCTCATGTCTTCATCGAAGTCGGCGGCAGTGTACTTGGAATGTACCTTCAGTTGGAATACGCTAAGTGCATTCAACCAAACGACGAATCTTGACAATGTTGTTTTCCTGCTCCTGCAGTTCCGATTAGAAGCAAATTGAGATTGACGATAGATTCTGTCAATTCGGAGAACATGGTCGAGCATTTGGTCGAAGAGCACAAGTTTAACATCAAGCTCTTCTTCGTAGAATCCTTTGAGTCTTGCAGAAACATAGTCTTGAAGTTCTTCACGTGTAACTGGAACGTAGTTGCGGGATAGCCAGCAGGATTATAACAATGGTCTCTTAAGAGCTTCATCAAGACGACAGGAGTTTCCGAAATATCGCTCTGCCGTGGTATCCACAAGTTTATCGGTCCACTCTCGTTCTTCTTCAGTAACCAATCTGTCTTGGAACAGACGAATTGCTTCATGAGCCCATATGCGGACTAGTTGTTCATCAGATAGCGATTCCAATGGTGTGATGGCCTCCGAAATTCCTCTGACCCATCTGGTCAATTCTCTTGGAGAATCGACATAATGAGGCTGATCGTCTTGAGTGAAGTGTTCCTGACTAGCCAAATAAACATCAACCATCGCATTTGTGAGCTGATCGGCCAATCCTCGGACTGCTGGTGTCATCTTAAGCATGTCACGGTTGAATGTTCCATAGATCTGCTGCAGTGAGGTTTGTCCTGGATAATTGACGTATACAATAGGGACGGGACGGAGGAAACGAGATGTCATTGGATGACGTCCAGGAGGTGGATTACAGGCAATTGGATACGCTCGAGAGAAACCCAGCTGTGGTCGGAAGTTCTATAGAATCCATTCAATTCGACAAGTTGACGAAGGAAGCTGATGACTCTTTGTGTTCCGTACTTGTCCGGGGCTGGTAAATTGATCTCGTCACAGAAGATTACGAGCCACTGCGAAAGTTGAACTGGTGCAAGGACAACGCCATTCGTTGTACGCCTGGAATCAATCATTTTCTTATTCAGAGATATGTTTGAATGTGTTGATAAATGGTAACCAAGAATCTTACCTGTACTCGCAGTAATGATCGAAGGTGCGGAGAAGCAATTCTGGTGTAGTCGATGATGAGAAATCGACATTGACGACATCCATTTCCTGTTGGGAGCGACGAACAGCGAGAAGTGTCATTGTTTTACCGGAACCGGGTGGCCCGCACAAAACAAGTGGCTTATGCTCCGCAAGCCAAGCTGCGAGGAGCATTTCATGGAGAAACGGTGTCGATTGTTGGAACGACGAGATCTGCAGCAGCAACACGATGAGATTCAATTTCCACAGTTGGAACTTTAGCGAGCCATGGCTGCCAATCTCCATTCAGTTGTACTTCATAGTCGATAAGACAAGCCTGAAAATAGTTTTTGAATAGTGGATGCCGAGTCTACGCCGTCATACCTGTTGGTTTGGTGGCAAAGAGATAGTTGTGACCTGTCGAATGAAATCACTCATCATCTCTCTTGACTTCCATTTTCCATCACCACTGAATGCCCAGATTGGTGAGCATCAATTGGAGAGCAAAGTTCGGAATCTGGTCAAGTTCCATTGCATCATCAATCAGCCCTTCATCATGAGAAACCATCTTGCGAACTGAGTACGACATCATTGAGAAGAAAGAAGGCAGCTGCCGCTGAGGAGTCGGAGGCATGATATGTTCCAGTTCAGCAACCGCACATTTCAAAGCTCCTGGTACAATTCCATCTTGTGAGAAGTGTGTCTGCAGGGCGAGAGCAGCAGTTCTTTGAATTTTGATAGCACATGTTCCCTTTTCCTCTTCTCTGATCAAGTTAGCTGGAGCATTTGATGACGAGAAGCTCACCGCAGATTCAGAATCAAACGGTCGAAGCATTGAGAGATATCTTTCGAACAACATCCCTGAAGTGACAACTTCCTCACTGAACCATTCCACAACGGGATACTGTAGAGAGTGCCGCATATTTCAGATCAGCGACTTCGAAGATGATTCTGACGTTTGATGGAATTGATAGACGTTCTCCATTCGGCAATGCAAGCAGTTTATTGTCATCCAACACTGAATTCAAGTTTTCCACCCATTCTGGATCAACAGTGATCTGATATAGCTGGAGCACCTTGTTAAGCCACATTGATCCCATTTTTCCTTGAACATCAGAATAAATAAGAAGATGTTCGTTGCAAACCAAAGCCAACTGTTCGTCGAGCCTGAAATTCGAGAAAATAATTAAATGGAAAACAATTATTCGGACTTACTCTTTCCTTTGATTGGCGGTGTAGTGAATTCCCGGGAAGACATTCGAAAGAAGCGAGCTGAGCAAAGCGATTTCTTCGTTAACAAGCTTTGGAACGAGTGTCTCGCAGACCGACTGAATGAGCATCTGTTGTTCGGCAATATCCTCCAAAGCTGCTGATCCCATTTTGTCCAACTTGTCACGCTTGATGTTACCAGCGGAAGCCAATACGTACTTCAAAGCACAAAAGGCAAAATCGTAGGGACACTGAGCAGAGAGTTGCTCTTTGCAAAGTATGAACAATGGAGCAATCTTGTTGGCGAGAGTGTACGTAATCCTTGAGAGAAGAGCATGACTTGAGCAATTAGCTGACGATCTGGCTGAGTCATTGCCAAGCTTCGGAAGAGTTGCTTCAAGTCATCAGGCAGGTTCGAACGTCCCGAATAGCCAGGGTTCATTGTAATGAAGATTCCGATATTTAAGTTTACATTGAGACGCTTTCCAACAAGGTCCACACTCATCTCCACCAGCACGAACTGCTTCTTGAACAGTTTGAATTTGTTGGGAAACGGCGGAGAGCATGCGCACCTCTAAACGATTGAACTCGTCGAAACATCCCGACTTGGCATAATCCAACCAAAATACGACCCATTGCTTGGAAATCGAACGTTTCATCAAAATTGAATACAAGAACAAAGCGACCGAGTTGATGTCCGAGAGCTTTCACAGATTCAGTCTTTCCTGTTCCGGCAGGTCCGAATGGAGAGCCTCCGAGGCGGGAGTGGAGTGCTTGAGTCATAGTGAGATAGCAACGATCAGTGAGTGGAATACGAACGAGTCTCTCTTGAATTCCCAGATATTCGAACCCGTAGAAAAACTGAGCGTTGGCCATTTTTACAACACAACAGCGTACTGGATCCACTTCCTTAGTGTCGAAATAGAACCGCATACATTCCAGCCTTCCAAAGTATCGCGTTTATGAACTAATTCGGTGATCTAAAATGTTTCATTCATTTAATTATTCAAGTAAACAAATCACCAATGCTACCATCTTCTTTCTGCGAATCGGAGGTTGCTCCTTGAGTACACTATCTGCCAGAAGTTCGAGAGTTTTCACAACCAATTGTTCAACATTTTCGGCTCCTTTCCCATCCGCTAGTGTCTTCTCCATTTCATCGCACCACCAAATTTCAGCGCTCAAAGTAATAACTTGTGTTGGATAGTTGTCCAACCATTGCACGTAATCATCAGTTGTCATTGTTTGAATGTTCATCTTGGAGAAATGAGCGAGCGACGATGCAAGTTGTCTAGCCAGAGTATGTTTCATTTCAGACTCAAGCGCCTGCAGCCAATCATTGATCCGAACGTCTTTCGTCACTACTTTCTTGACCATGCTGACCTTTTCGCCTACTCTCGAATGGAAAGCGGTGATCTGAAAACAAAAAAAACTGTACATGTTTATCGTCAATAACCAAACCAACCGATCTATCGTCTTCCTCAATGTTAATAGCAGACATTTTCTTCAAATGCTTTTGGATTCTTGTGATCTCTTTGCTGTTACCCATGATCTCCAACAAGTCTTCATCTCCAACAAAATAGAAACGTGGGAAGGATGATCGTTCTCTCTCCAAATATTCTCCCAGCGCCTTCTGAATCTTAGCAAGCATGTCTGCGAGGCGCTCGAGAAGACGTTGTGCTCCTTGCATATTTACTACATCGAGAACTCGGGGAGAAGTAGAAACCTTCTTCATCAAAACCAAGACATCAGTAGTGATTGTGGCGAATCTTGAGCTTTCAAATGGAAGCAATGTAGCAATCTCAGCAGATCCAGAGAAAAGACCTTCCAGACAAATTCATCTTTGTTGAACATCAATCCAGACATCAAAGATAGCATTGATCTTATTGAGCTTTTCATCCCAGAACTGTGCACTTTTTTCAAATTGCTTGTAGTATGGCGACAATTTCATCGCTGACAGCGAGTTCTGATGTTCCTTAAGCTTGTTGAACAAATCGTCCCATCCTTTGATCAAACGAGTCTTATTCTGGTAGTTGACAAGCTCGACCTCATAGTTCTGCCAATACTCGCGCATCTCTCGCAGGAATTCTTCCAGGGCCATCTCTCCTTGAGCAACCAAGAGAATTTTTTTGATTGTCGGCTCGTGTCGTACAATGTCGGCATCCCAAACTAAAAATAAAAACGTTGATATCTAGCATACACACCCCAGAATACCTTGTCCAAGAGTCAAATCTGAAAGATTCCAGTTAGCACGCATCTCCTTCATCATTTGATGCCAATGTCTTCTGCACTTAACAGGAAGTTGCTTCCACTGGTTCATCAGCTCATCCAGTGATTGACGAATCTTTCTTGGCTGAACAGAGAGCCACGTTTACTGGTTACTGGTTACTGGTTGAAGAGCCTTCCACACGTCCTGATCCAATGCTACTCGTGCTTTGCGCATCTTGTTTCTCTCCTCGGCTAATTTGTTCAGTTTAGCTTCATAAGCAGTGATGACATTGAGAGCATCCTGTGGTCGCTGAGCTCCTTCGACAGGCTTGTTCTTGTTCCAGTCAGCCAGAGTTTCTCCTGTTCTCCTCTCGACGAGCTCGCCTTCCTGCTTCGTTTGTAAATTCATCATCTGAGTTTGGATAGATGCGTCTCTCAAGTTGAGAATTTCAGCGAATGCAGACCACTCTCCTTCAACGTTTTCCGAGTACAGCCACTGAGCTGGGAACTGATACCGTTGTTGATTAAGAAGACGTTGTGATGATCGGTACAGGTCGACAGCGTCTTGTCCTGCTTTAGTTTGTTTCTTGAGAGACTGAACAAATGAAATGAGGCCAATGGTATCAGAAGTTGATCCACCATCGACAGACTGAGTTTCCAGAACGTTTCTCCACTTGAAAACAGAGTTGAAGAATTTTTGCATCTCATCGCCAACAACAGCTCCGAACTTCATGAGCATTTCCTTGTGCCAGTAATCGTACTTGAAGAGAATCTTCTGCTGCGCTTTACCATATTCAACGGTGACTGGGAAAATGGCTTTGCGGGTATCTTGCGTGTCGAAAACAAGACGGTCTTTGCGAATCTTCATCAAAGTTTTCATCCATTTCGAAAGCGATGTTCCTAGCTTTTCGAACAACTGCTCAGACTGAAGAACCCAGAGCGACTGATAACTGAGCCACTCGCTGAGATATTCTTCAAGATCAGACATGATTCCGTTTCGCAATCGTAAGCTTTCTCGAGACATGCCTGTCCTTCCGGCATCACGTTCAGGATGTTGTGATAAGTCTCTGGCTCGATTTCTTCGTTCATCACCATCTGAAAAAGTGAATATGTTGAAAATAAATAAATAATAAGTTTCCTCACCTGGAACAGATTGCCGCTGATTCTTGTTTGAGCAGTACATACACTGTGCCATTCATATAATTGTTCCAAAATCTTCTCACGAGTTTCGCGAGTGCTTGGACTGATGTACAGCGTTTGAGCAGTCATACACAACTCGACGACGACATTCTTGACTTGTGGCAGAACAACTTGACGTTCACGAAGCTCTTCTACTTCTTCCGATTGTGAAAAAACGAGAGTCCAGAGACGGATTGCGTCTTCAACGCGACGAGCAAGAATAGTCTCGATTTGTCGATCCAAAGTGTTGACCCATTGAGCCTAGTTAGAGTAGTTCTCGTACAGTACGAGACTGTCAAGATTATAGTTGACTTTCAATTGAAGCTGCATGCGACCATCAACTTGAGCTCTTTCAACAGTGAGAATCTTATTTGGAAGGGTCCAGTTTTGTGATTGAACTGTCTCGACCCAATCTTCGAACATTGGTTGAGTGTTTAATTTCACCTTGAAATTGTCTCCATCTGCCTTGAGTTGGCGTCCATCAACATGGTTCTCCCATTGCTTTCCCAGAACGTCTTCTACACGTTTCATATATCTTTGAAGTTGTCTTTCAAAGTTACGAATCCACATAATCTTTGCGGAAAATGGTGGCAGGCCAGCGGTTTGCATGATCTTGACTCCTTGCTCACCACGAGCTTTCGTGAATCTTTCCTGTAGCTTGTTGATATCGTCTTTGACACGATTGATGAGACGGGTTTGGTATTCGTAGATTGCTCCACGGATGCGAGGACGGATGAACAGAGCGTTATAACGACTGAAGATGGAGAACATTTCGTTCGAATTTCTTGATGATTCGAGTTGTCCCTTGAGTCTTGTCGTGATTGCAGTCTCCACAACCCCTATTTGATCTTCTTAGCGCTTGAAAGCGTTCTCCCAAGCCGGACTATCCACGTCAAGAAATTCAACATTCTTCGAAATCTCGTAAGCAATATCTACTTGCTCATCTGGCGACTTCTCTCCTTCGGTTGAGTCAACCATGAATTCTTCCTTTGTACGGGAAGAAGAATTTCCAACTGGACGGAGAACACGATCGATGACAGTACGGAACTGTTCATGCTGCCTGAAATAAACAGTTTTGAATGAGAACTAAACATGGTGACATACTTTCTGAATTGGAAAATCTGGGTGAGACGTCAGAGTATTGTAGTCCTGAACAACTGCCAACTTTTGCTTCAATCCAGTGTCGCTATCGAATCCAACAGTTGCGTGGAAACGCTTTCCGCATTTCAATGCCTCGAGAGTTAGTGTGACTTCTTCCCCTTCCCTTGAGCAATCTTGAGAAGAGCGCGTTAATAAACAGATAAACCAGAGCTTCCTGAAAATAACCGATGCTTATTACGTGCAATAAATAAGGTAAGCCAAAAACTTACGAGATCGTCGATTCTGAGAATTCCGTCCTCAACTGGGTTCTTGCACTCAACGTTGAACTTGAGATGCACCTTCTTCTTGCGAAGAGCCTTCTTCGTAGATTTGGCGGGTGGCTTAGCGACCATGATTACCTGAAATAGAGGAATGGATTAGTAAAAAGAACCGAAATTCGAAGATAAAGTGATGCAAACGAAACAGTAATAGAATCAATTGGCCAAATTGCTATGATTCTATTGAGAAAAAGAGAGAGTGAAAATAAAGCAAAATAATAAGATTTGAATAGCTAAAAAAACGTTTCGTTGATGAAAGGATGATGAAGATGCACCTTTCGAAGAATATGTCCAACTGGGACAGTGGATTGTCTGAAAACAGTAGGATGAGTTGTGAGAGAGTGATAGAGAGAGAAAGAGAGAAAACGAAACACGAATGAGATCAATTGGCAAGATTGCTATGATTCTATTCGATACAAATGCATGAAAGGATAGGAAACAGAAAATGTGCTCAGAGAGCGAAAATGGAGAAAATGTTTTGCTGAGGAAACCATTTCGAGAATGTTGATGTTGCGGAGAGAAGGAAGATGGCCTGAAAATAAATATTGATTTTGAGAGGAAGAAAAGTGAAAGAGCTTCGAAGAGTTCTTTCATGAGACAAAGCAAGACTACAATCAATTGGCTCATTTGCTATGATTGTATTTCATCAAATTGAAAGAAAAAAGTGTGAGAAGAAAGGAAACAAGAGAGAAACGTTGTGCAGTAAGAAAGCAAGGGGTAGATTTTCTTCGCTGATATGATTCAGTAGGTGATGTGGTTGAGGTCAGGAAGGGTTTATTGTCTGAAAATGTAAAATGAGTTGGTAGAACGTTGTGAAGATAGAAAAGAAATGAAGCGAGAAATGAATCAATTGGCTCGTTTGCTATGACTCTATTCAAGCATCACACAAAACGGAGAATGGGAAGCAATAAAGGAAAGTCGCTAAATGAACTGTTGCGAGCGAAGTTAAATGAGAAGTGTGATGAAAACTGCAAGCGGCAAACTAAAAAGAAAAGAAAGAAGCAGAAGAAGCTATTAGTAGGCTATTGAAATTAAGTGGAATAAATAAGCAAAAACGCCTAGCAATGAGAGGCAGCGAAAGGAAAGAGGCGTCGGCGATAGAGAAAAGGAAGAAATGCGCATAGGATTGCAGACGAAAGAAGGCTGCTTTGAAGATGCTACTTACCAAAACAGAGCAAGTTTTCCACTATAATTTTCGGTTTTTATATCAAACGATAGCTCTTTTAATTCTTTACAAATAAGCAGAATTGGATATTTCACCAGAAATTCGCCTGATGCTCGGAGACTGCAAAGTGCAATTGAGAAAGATGCAAGTGCGCTCCACCGAAACTAGTTGATTATTGAATTTTTTCGCCGATTTTCAGCGATTTTCAATAAATCTCCATGATTTTTCTTCGATTTTTATAAAATTTGCTCATTTCTTTTTGCTTTCAGATATTCTTCAACATCGACAGTCTCTTCAGAAGCCGATGTTTCCATAGTTGTGCGGTTAGTTTGCATTTTGAACAGCGAGTTTCTTCTCCGGCCATTTTTTCCAAGTTTCAGGGAGCAACGTCGAGCAAATGGCAATCGGACAAGCGAGTGAACGAGAGGAAGAACGGTTAGTCGCACCAAGTTCAGCCCATTCTTCTCCGCATTATTTTTTCAGATCGCCCCTGTCGTCGGAACCGCGAAAAATGGCTGAGTTTCTCAAGTGCGTTGCGATGAGTATCACTCGTCGCCATTCATTTGACAGTTCGCAAATGAACATAGAGGCTGTTCTCTTACCCACGCTCGCTTCTCTGCTTTAGGCACCATGCATTACTATGATTCTCACACTTACACTTCGTTCACACTCGATGAACATGAACTTTCAATGCTCTTTCTATTAACATTCCTATCATTCAACGTTAGCTATTGTCAGTTCTCTTCTCGATATCTTTCGTTCACTTATCGCTTTCCTTTATCTCACCGTTTTGCAAGTGTCTCGACAGGTCGTGTTCTCAATTTATGTGATCATTGTTCAATGCTTCCGTCTCTTTTTTACTCCATTTAGTATCTTCATTGCTTTCAGACAAACGGTGAATGCGTGTTTTCTGTTGGTGTCTCAATATACATTGAATGCCGCTAACTGTGCACATTACTTATCACTGCCGTTTTCATTGCTAGCTGTCTTTTTACACAAGGGACACAAGAAGAAGAATGGAATTTAAATGACTACATTTCAATTCCCTTTCTTATCAGTTTACTCTCGTCCTTTCTGTTCTCTCTTCGTTCCGAATGCTTCTTTGTCACTCTACATTGAATGTCGCTTACTGTGCACATTACTTATCACTGCCGTTTCCATTGTTAGCTGTCTTTTTACACAAGGGACACAAGAAGAAGAATGGTATTTAAATGACTACATTTCAATTCCCTTTCTTATCAGTTTACTCTCGTCCTTTCTGTTCTCTCTTCGTTCCGAATGCTTCTTTGTCACTCTACATTGAATGCCGCTAACTGTGCACATTACTTATCACTGCCGTTTCCATTGTTAGCTGTCTTTTTACACAAGGGACACAAGAAGAAGAATGGAATTTAAATGACTACATTTCAATTCCCTTTCTTATCAGTTTACTCTCGTCCTCTTCTGTTCTCTTTTCGTTTCGAATGCTTCTTTGTCACTCTACATTGAATGTCGCTTACTGTGCACATTACTTATCACTGCCGTTTCCATTGTTAGCTGTCTTTTTACACAAGGGACACAAGAAGAAGAATGGAATTTAAATGACTACATTCCAATTCCCTTTCTTATCAGTTTACTCTCGTCCTCTTCTGTTCTCTTTTCGTTTCGAATGCTTCTTTGTCACTCTACATTGAATGCCGCTTACTGTGCAGTTATTTTCAATTGCTTGTCGTAGTTATTCTCGAATCGATGTCCTCTCTAATTTCCTCTTTTTATATTCCTAGCTCGAACTATGATAGTTATTGGCCTTTCTTCTTCGTATCTTTGCTCGTTTTTCGGTTCTTCTACTAATACAATCCTCTATTTCAGGTAATCATGGTCGCTAAGCCACCTCGCCAAGTCTGCCAAGAAGGCTCTTCGCAAGAAGAAGGTGCATCTCAAGTTCAACGTTGAGTGCAAGAACCCAGTTGAGGACGGAATTCTCAGAATCGAGGATCTCGTAAGTTTTAGGCTCGGTATTGATGATCCCTAATAAGCACTGGTTGTTTTTAGGAAGCTTTCTTCAAAGAGAAGATCAAGGTCAACGGAAAATCGGGCATTTGGCCAGATTAAGGCCGGAAAATCCAAGGTCTCCGTCATCTCCCATTCTCCAAGAGGTAATCCATTTTCAAGTCTTTCTTATTTTAACTGTTTGCTTTCAGATACCTCAAGTACCTTACCAAGAAGTACCTCAAGAGAAACTCCCTCCGTGACTGACTCCGTGTGGTCGCTGTCAACAAGAAGACCTATAAGGTCAGATACTTCCACATCAATGACGGAGAGGACAACGGAAGCGACCACGAATAAGCTCTGGTCTTGTTGTTGAAATAAATTGTTATTTCAAAATGTGTTGTTTATAAAGGAAAAAGATAATTACGAAAGCAATAAGCGCATTGCAGTTATTCACACTGGTCGAAGAGGACTGAGTTCTCTGAAGGAAGCTGTTAATCCAAGACGTCACACGATTTTCTTCTCCTCTTGGAGATTCACCGAATTCTTGCATTCGCCGATCTGACCTAAATTCCTTCGGTTTTCGAAAATTTGGTTAGCATCGTTTCACTTGAGGTGTGACCACCTCGAATAGATAGCTGATATTCTTCTGATAGAGAGGAAACAAAAGTTGAAAAATATAATGAAGCGTACTCTGGAATACGGAGATAGATCCGTATCGTTGTGAAACAATTCTACTAGGAAATCTAAGGCAAAATCGGATTCTAGACTTCTTGCAACTCCTGCCGTAGAATATGCATAGTACTTCAGATTCTTATGATATCCATCACATTTTGTCGGATTTTTAATGCATGTTGATTTAGTTCTCATCCTTCCGGAGATGTAATTGATGAGAGGTCCACAAAGAGTCTTCAAAAAATTCCCTCCTAACATTAATTCATTTTTTGGATCATATAGCCCAGAAACAAATGCATTTGATCGTTGTTCCAATTCGTTGAAATCGTTGAAAAATTCATCAGAAAACCAAGATTGATTACGGACAGTTTGAAGAAAACGAGAGCAGAGAAGACGTCATAGTCAACCGAACAAATGTTAACCGAGAAAAGAGTGTCAGTGCTTGGAGAGAAACATGTGATGAAACTGATCTTCAGTAAAAAGCCAAACGTCCGGAATCCAAAGAGTTAGGAATGAGAGAATTCGAGAATCTACTGCAAGGTTGTTGTCAGAGTAGTTGGTGGATCTGTGGTTGCCAATCACGGAGGATTCCAAGTTTACAAATTCACTCTAATGCGAAAGTTGACTTCGAGTGATTGTATTTAGGCCCCGACGAAGAATTCTAAATCATCATCGATATTTTTAACGATTTCGCCTCGGTTATTTGTAATAATATCCAGTTTCGTTGATTGTTGTTTAGGATGAAGGCTTCGATGATGTGAAGAAGTGTGTATACAATCCATTCTTCGAAATTTCAGCCTCCACAGTTTGAGTTCTAGTAAGATGAAGCTTCGAAAATCCCGCTAATCTGAAAATTTGAAACAAGAGATTCGATAGTGATGATTTTATTTGAGATTGGGAATGGAGGAGGATACAATAGAAATAAAGCTAAAAGTGAAAAGTGCTTAAAATCGGTAGGGGGACAAACGAGAAAATAAGGGAAGGAAGCAGATTACGCGGAAGAAAACCGAAATTTCATCGTTGTACTCGTAGGGGGGAGGGAATTATAAAAGAGATGGGGGCGGGGCAAAGCGAAGTTTTCAGGTGGAAGGGAAATTAAATACGGAATTTTTACAACGGGGAACGGTAAAAATCAGAAGAAGAATGAGAGAAGGTTCACAATATCCGGATTGCATGCTTTCGACGGCCTTGCGCACCTGAGCAGCCACCTCGTTGGGTCCCTCGTAGACGGCGATCAACACGGCCGTTTTGGTCTTGACGGCGAAGAATCCAGTGTTTTCCTTCTTGCCGAAGATCAACGACTCCTCGGTACGTGGCACGACGTAGTGAACGCCTTCGATGTCGGCTCCCTTGGCTGGCACGTTGGTGATGTCGTCGAACAGGGCGACGAATGACTTCAGTTCGGCGTCGGTGGCCTGGAAGAAGGGGAATGGTTAGGGGGAATGTTTGATGACATTAAAGATTTATGAGCTGAAGAAGTGTGCAGCTTGCTTCCGAAGCCAGCTTCGCGACGTTTCGCAGCAAGTTAAGTTTTGTTTGTGACTTATAGTACCTCACAATGATATGAGAAGTGCGAAAATTGCTACCAAACAGCAATCAGAAAGTAAATAAACATTGAAACCTCGCTATAATCGGAGAAAAAGGATAACAAAGCCTTTTGTAACCACTTTCGGCATTGCAGTAATCTAATCTTAATCATATACCTTTTACTCTGGCTTGTGCGCGTTTTCCATGTTTATTTACCTTCTGAAATAGCTGGTTAGTAGTAATTTTTACACTTCTCTGGTCATTTTTAGGGACTTTAAGTTTCAAACGGCGCTAAAATCGCTGTGAAACGTGTCAGACGCCGAATTTTCGATAGATTTTTCCTTTTACCTTGAAAATGTTGTCCTACTCGGTGCGAGCCCAGACGGAGCCATCGGCAGCGCCAACGATGGCAGCCCGCTTGATCGACGTGGCGGAGGCGGTTGTGGTGTCAATGTAGGCATGCATCCGGACATTTTGAAAAGCGATGTGTGTGTGGGGTAGAGAAGAGAAGCGTGGGGTAGAGAAGAGAAGCTTGGGGTAGAGAAGAGGATCTGAAATGAGAAACATATGGTGAATTGGTTTATGAGGTAAAGTAATGCGAAAAGAAGAAGAATAATGGGTCGAACAGAAGGGATCTAATGAGGAAGAAGGGCAGTAGAAGAAGAAAACTATTCTAGAAAGTTCTATATATTAAGGATGAAATATTAAGGATTAAGTTGAAAGAGAAGCGGGAGCGATGGACGAAAATTTGATCTTTGCGAGCGATGTTTTCGGCCGATTTTTCGTTGGTGAAACATCAGTTTTTCGAAAATCAAACTGGTCAACTATACAAATGAATACGCCTCCTTTCGATTTTTCGATAAGAAAAGGCGAAAAATAGCGAAAAAGAGGAGAGAACAGCCAGAATGAAGCGCTTGTTTTTTTTTGCGTCGCGGCGCCAGAGAACCAAGCGAGACACAACGGAACGTCGAGAGACGCAGGCGACAGAGTCAAAGGCGCATGTAGTTTTCACTCGCAGATATCTCGCCACGAAAAGTATTCGAAGGCGCTAAAAATGGATATGAAAAAAATGTGGACTTACTTTGCTGATAAATTTATTGTTTTTTTCCTTTGCAACCTTTTTCTTGGTGTTTCTTGATGTAATTGAGCTTCAGACTGGTGTCGCAATCCGGGCATTTGCCCCTCCCATCCGATGGGTGCGTCGGTCTTGGCTGATGTTTTTTGTTCTGACCTGCTGGTGTCTTTCGAACAGGTTTTCGAATCGGAGTTTTCTTTGTAGCAGGAATTGGAGGTGTCGGGAGTTTAGGCTTCGCTGTTCCATCCTTTCCATCCTTTCCCATTTTTCTCATAGCTTCATCGTCTCTCTTCAACTCATTTTCCTCCGTCCCAAATCTTCTCTTTCTCGTATTTCCACCCATCACTAAATCCTTATTACGAGGAGACATCGCACTGACTTCAGAGTTATCATCAGAAACCATGGATTCTGTGTGTGACACCTTGCTCTCTCTCCCGACTCTCGATTTTTGTTGATTTTGTGGAGGCCGTGGAGGCATTCGTGCATTGCTAGCGCGGGAGCCATTCTAAAAAATAAATTTTAGTTGACTTCGAATTTTCGGCATTGAAGTAGCAAAAATTTGGCTTTAAAAAATTATGAATTCGTCTCACCTCCATTTGTTGTTTTAAGAGTTGTTGCATCATTTTTTCCATTCCATCCATCCTTGCTTCCATTCTTTTTAGCCCAGACTGCATTTGTCCTTGCACCTGGATGATTTTATTCAGGATAATTTTTTCATTATCAGTTAAGGGCATCGTGCTAAGCGAATTGTTGTCTAATATCGATTTCCTCTCCACCAAAAATGTATCGATTTTTCCGATGACACAGAAAATGAGTTGGATAAAAAAAAATTTCTGACGTGATACAAAAACCTAGAGATAGTGAAATATCCAACTATGAATTTTCACGTTTTTTTCTTTTCAGCGCCTATTGCTTTCAGTGTTTTCCATCAACATTCCCCCTTGTCATCGCTTGTAATTCATTATATCGTTTCCTTTCCCTCATCCTCCCTCGCTCCCTTCTCACTTCATAACCACAATGTTTCTTTTTCCAGAAAATCCCCGATGGAAGAAAGGCACGCGTCATCACTGCTCTCCGTCAAGCCAAACAGCACCTTTTCAACTATCAGGGATACATTGGAGCATATTTGCTCATCGGAGGAGTCGATCCAACTGGACCACATCTTTACATGTGCTCCGCCAACGGAACCACCATGGCCTTCCCGTTCACCGCTCAAGGATCCGGATCCTATGCGGCAATCACCATTTTGGAGCGTGATTTCAAGACAGACATGACGGTAATTTTTGCCTTGAAATATAGTTGAACATTCCTGATTTTCAGAAAGAGGAAGCCGAGAAGCTGGTGCAGCGCGCGCTGGAAGCCGATGGAACCATGCCAACTCAGTCCACCAACGAGGGAGAGTCCTTCACCACCTTCTTCTCGGACACCGGATCCGGCCGTTACGTGCCAAGATCCATCTTTGTCGATCTCGAGCCAACCGTCGTTGACGAGATCCGCACCGGAACCTACAAGAAATTGTTCCATCCAGAGCAGATGATCACCGGAAAGGAAGACGCCGCCAACAACTCCGCCCGTGGACACTACACCGTCGGAAAGGAGCTCATCGACACCGTCCTCGACAGAATCCGCCGTCTCGCTGATAACTGCAGTGGACTTCAAGGATTCTTCGTATTCCACTCGTTCGGAGGAGGAACCGGATCCGGATTCACTTCCCTTCTCATGGAGCGTCTTTCCGTCGACTACGGAAAGAAGTCCAAGCTTGAGTTCTCGATCTACCCAGCTCCACAAGTCTCAACCGCCGTCGTTGAGCCATACAACTCTATCCTCACTACTCACACCACTTTGGAGCACTCTGATTGCGCCTTCATGGTCGACAACGAGGCTATCTACGATATCTGCCGCAGAAACTTGGATGTTGAGCGCCCAAGCTACACCGACCTCAACAGAATCATCTCTCAGGTTTGTTATCACCAGTATGATTTCTCTTTCTTAATTATCAATCCTTCAGGTTGTGTCCTCCATCACCGCCTCTCTGAGATTCGATGGAGCCCTCAACGTTGATCTCAACGAGTTCCAGACCAACTTGGTCCCATACCCAAGAATCCACTTCCCACTTGCTGCCTACACTCCACTTATCTCCGCTGAGAAGGCTTACCACGAGGCTCTGTCCGTCAGTGACATCACCAACAGCTGCTTCGAGCCAGCCAACCAGATGGTGAAGTGCGATCCACGCCACGGAAAGTACATGGCTGTGTGCCTCTTGTACCGTGGAGACGTTGTGCCAAAGGACGTCAACACCGCCATCGCTGCCATCAAGACCAAGAGAACGATCCAGTTCGTCGACTGGTGCCCAACTGGATTCAAGGTCGGAATCAACTACCAGCCACCAACCGTTGTTCCAGGAGGAGATCTCGCCAAGGTGCCACGCGCCGTGTGCATGCTCTCCAACACCACAGCCATCGCTGAGGCCTGGTCTCGTTTGGACTACAAGTTCGACTTGATGTACGCCAAGCGCGCCTTCGTCCACTGGTAAGTTGCAGTCACTTTCATCATGATCTCAGTTCTAACATTCGTTTTCCAGGTACGTCGGAGAAGGAATGGAGGAAGGAGAGTTCACCGAGGCTCGTGAGGACTTGGCTGCTCTCGAAAAGGACTACGAGGAGGTCGGAGCCGACTCCAACGTGGGAGGAGAGGAAGAGACCGAGGAGTACTAAGAGATTCCACCATATCTCCAAACTGCCACACCCCGATAACACCTGACCGTCCGTATTTATTTTCACAGTTTTATGACAATAAATCTTGTAATGTATATGAACTTTTTTGTGTTGCCACCACCTCTGTAAATGAATGAAAGTTGAAACACTTTACATGTTTATTTCGAAAATGGGTTCCATCAGAGAGTGAGAGTGCAGCGGCGCAAAGTAAACATTGGAAAGCCCAAAATTTGAACAGCTTCGTCATCTCTGAAAAAGAGCATCAGAAATCGGATACTTGTTAGTTACAGGAAGAGAGAAAGAAATGGCTGGGCAGGTGAATGGGAATTGGGTTCCGTCGCAAACGGCGACGATGATTCTGCCATATGTCGGCGATGAGAAAGAAGGCGTTGGCCAGTTGGTGTCGGATTTGAAGGAGAAGGGAACGAATTTCGTTTTATTGGACAAAACACCACAGATACTCGAGTTGCAGACGATTCTCAAAGATAGGTAGGAACTCGATGAATATAGGACAATTTTGCCTGAAAATGACTCAATTCTTCTGTATTTTTCTCTACAATGAAGCTTCAGAACATCAATACGAATTCAAAGAAAAAACAACAATTTTTCTTCATTTTCAGAACAACAAATCACTCTGACTTCGTGTTCAACGCGGATCGTCTGATGCGTTTGGTGATCGAAGAGGGTCTGAATCATTTGCCATTCACCGAGCACACAGTCACCACACCAACCGGATTCAGATATGAGGGAATTCAATTCAATCGAGGAAATTGTGGTGTATCGTTGTGTAGAAGTGGAGAAGCGATGGAAGTGTCGTTGCGACAGTGTTGTCGATGTATTCGTATTGGAAAGATTTTGATTGGTACGGGAAAGCTCAAAAGTACTAGAATCTTCTCGAAGTCACCTTCCTAACTATGTCACTTTTGCTTGAGCCGGTTTACTGGTTCTGGAGATACATCTTATTTCAAAATCCAATTTTCACATGTCAAATTTTCCAGGCGACGAACAAAAAGTCCTCTACGCCCGTCTCCTGCCAGACATCCAGTCGAGACGTGTATTGCTGTTGTATCCAACTATTGGGTAAGTTTATTAAAATTGCAGGAAGCTTTCTCAACTTTGGTTGGAAGGAATTCGTTTCATTTTTAGCCAGTAATAACGAGAAACGCTCGAAAACTGCTTCTTCTTCTTCTTCTTCCATTTCAAATTTCTTCCGCTGTCCACTATATCACTTTTGCACGTAACGTTTTTTACTTATTTTTCTGATTTTCAGCTCAGAAATGCATCCATCCGAATGGTCTTCTTCCGCCTACACGGCAAACGAAACGGTCGTCCGCGTGCCAGTAGCGACTCGACGAACACATACAAAAAGCCAAGATTCAGAAGCAGAAAGGGGCGACAATTTGGCGCCGGATGGGATGCTGACGCCTCCTTCAATTCTTCTCACAACGCATCGTTCAACAACTCTTTTAATGAATCCTTCAATGTATCTTTCAATGGAGGTGAGTAAAACCCCTATTTCACAGAAAATTGTTCATTTTTGTCTATCTTTCAGAGCGCCAGAAAAAGAAAAGGAACGACGACTGGGGCAATAAATCCTTCAACGATTTCTCCTCTTCAAATCGTCAACGCCGTGGCCGTGCCAGCAGCAGCAACAGTGACTCCAAGTATTACCATCAAAATCAGAATTTCACAAGATGGGGACCACCTCGTTTTGGTGCCAGCTGGGAAGCGAATTCCACAGCTAACCGCAGTTTCTCTGGAATCGACTCCTTAATAAAAATCCGATGGTTAAGGCTAAGCAAACCGAAAATTGGCAGAAGAAGCGACAGCCAACGCATGGATCTTTTTCTCAAACCAATATTCACTATACGGGCGGATATATGGATACGAATCCATGGCGAGCCCAAGAATACTTCCGTGGAGAGACCTCTTCCAAAGTCTCAGAAAATGACTGGAATTCTATTTGCGATTTTCACATGCCGAAAAGATATGAGCAAATCAGTGGACAGACTTCGAATATTTATAACAAGCCAAAGGACTCAAATCAGTCAAGATTCAGAAGCAACCTCCACGAAAGACCTGGAGACAGTCAAGGTCGAAAATCTTCTTCTTCTTTTGACTGGAAACGTCCAAGGGATTCTGGAGATCAACTCGAGGCTCAGCTTGGACCAAACGACTCCTTCTGCTCCACGAGAAGCATGGGCTCTCGGAGAGACAGTGGTAATCACTGGGATGCGGATACGACGTGTCACGAAGGTGAGGAAACCAGGATCTGAGACGTTTCTCAACTGCGACGATCCGCAACCAAACGATCGAAATTTTTGTGAACAGTTGACCTTACAATCAAAACTTCTTAGATTTTGATAGTTGCGAAATTTCCAGTTGAGAAACGTCGGGGAGTTCAATTTCAGAATGGCTAACAACGATATTGATTTGCAGATCCTCGGTACCACCATTTCTACGAGAACGATGGCGAGTCAGTAAACAACGAATCGAGTCAACTATCGGAAAACGATACATTCTATCAATACAGAAATGTGGATTGGTCGGTGAGGGAGATTTGAATGCAACTGGTCCTTTGGATGACTCGATTCTCACTGAGAATGAGGACCCCCTGGATACTACTGGATTGCCGGATAGAAGTTTTGGAAGTCAAACATCGTCTTGCTCGAAGAAGAAGAGTTCTCGAAAAGTTCTATCGGCTCTGAACAAGACATTTGCTGGTTTCGAGATGCGAGGTCCCTCGCCCATTATCGAAGTTGATGAGGAGGCTTATACACCGGTTGGAGCCAGAGTCAAAGGGGGTGAGCATTTTTTATTGTGGAAAATATGTCTAGATTTCAAAGATTCTAGTAAAAAACTTGAAAATTGCCTTGAAATAAACACAAATAACGAAGCCCCGCCCACTTTTTGGAACTCTCGGGCGATGTTTTTTTTATTCGATTTAGAGCTAAATTTCCGGGATTGAGAGTTATTTTTCAGATTTTTCATTGTGATATGCAAATTCAGTCGATATTTTTACATGGAAAGTCTATCAAAATTCAAAAATTTAGGAATCCAGAATTCTAACTTCTTCTGAAAAATGTGGAATTTTTCAAAGGTTTTTCGATGTTCTATGTAAAAATAAGTGAAGATTTCAAATGTATTCATTAGATATTTAGCTCAAAAATCGCAATAAAACCCGACAAATTTGCTTCAAATTGAACCAGAATTCATTGAGCGAGATCCTCCGATGTGGGCGGAGCTTCACTGTTTCGACGCATTTTGGAGCCTTTTTGAGGTTTTAACGTAATTTCCATACTCTCAATGTCACTTTTTAACTCAACACAAATTGTTGCACATATTAAAGCAAATCAAATGTTGAACAAATTAAAAATTTCAGAAAAAACTCCACTTCGCAACAAGCCCAAGATCAATAGCAAGGAGGATCACTCGCTGTTGGCAGAATTCGAAGCGTTGAGTCTGGCGGGAAAAGTTAACAAAAAGGCGCATTCGTCTTCTCATCTGAAGCCCTCAGAGCCTCCTTTGTTATCTGAAGTCAACGAGGATTTGGGCAAAAGTTGGCAAGATCTCTCTACTATAGAAAAGGAGCAGCCGAGTCTCAAACGATCTAAGTAAGTTCTCCATATTCGATGTCGAAACTGTTGTCAGTCAGGAAGCGCCCACGTTAAAATGCATACACTTGTTGCAAAAATGCAAACATTAAATGTTTCCAGATCCTGCGACGTCTTCCTCCCCGACAAGGTTCACTCTTCTACATCTAACTATCTTCGAAAATTCACGAGAAAACAGATCTGGCATCCGGAGATCAGAGAGATTCCTGACGTCGTTCCATCCCCTGACTGGCGGTACTGGACAACAATGGCCAAGTCGTCTCTTCTCATCGATGTCAACCCAAACTATCCCGCCGGAAAGTACATTGTCCATAATGGTCTCATCCCGAAAATGCCCTTCATTATCGTAATCTCCAACCACGTCCTCTATTACAATCAAGAAGCACAACGTGTCGCAATGCGCCCGTCCTTCGAATTCGATCTCATCCCGTACGCCTCCTGCAACTACGGAGAAGTGGTCCCCGGTGTGTACGAGTTTCTTGACAAGAACGATATGGAGTACGGTTGGGTGTATGGACATGTTGCACGGATGACGAGAGTTGTCAATAGAGTGCCATCCAAGGACTACAATAAGGATATTCCGATGAACATGTTGAAAACACTTCGAGATAGATTCTTGAAGGAAGAGGAGGAGCACTAACTTATTTGTGATTGACTTATTACTATGATTATCTTTTCCATCTTTTACATTTTGTTACCTCTTGTAAGATATACTTTTTGTACATAAATAAAACCTGGTGAATAGTGAACAAGTTTTGAATTGTGGTCTTTATGGGGCCCTATGCGAACTCTTTGGAAAATTTCAGTTCCGTCGCAATCGCTCCAGAATCCTCGCTTTGGCCGCGTGGTACTGTGGTAGTGGCAGCCCACACCAATCGGAAGGATGGTGGTTCAAACCCAAAGGTCTCCCATAATTTTTTTTCGTAATAATTTTTCAACCTTCTCTTGTAAATATAACTATTTTGAACATGGCGGAGCTGAAAATGGCGCCCAGGGGAAATCCAGAAAAGTGTCAGACGTGTTTCCAGACTTCTCCAGCTACAAACTACGAACAAAAAACATGTGAATGAAGAGGAAGACTTATTTTTCTTTGATCTTACGACACCTTTTTTTCCTGGACCAAACATTAATAATGGATGACTCACTTTGGAGGAGAAAAAAGAAACGAAAAACGTTTTTGGAAAATTTGGATTTTTTCAGAAATTTCCTGGTTTTGGATTTCAGGTTTCTGAAGAGACTGCAAACTTTTGGAAGAAAAAAATTCAATAAGAATGAATGACTTGAACAAACCAACCTCGAAATCTTTGAAGGAACGTTTTTTTTTTTTGAAAACTTGAGTTTTTCTTCGGATCTAAAAAAACATCCTTGTTTTCAATTTCCGCAAAAAAAAACTTCCAATTAGATCTGACCCAAATGCGGGTCTCAGGGGTTCGAGGAAAATGGAGAAAGTTTTGGATTTGGAAAAAATTAATTAAAAGTTCTATTTGTTTCATAAAGTAGAGTTAGTAAGACGAATTTGAAGGATGAAGAAACCCAAATTTTGGGTTCCTAGGCCACCCTCAGACTCCTTCAACCCCTCTACAGTAACCCACCGGAAACTCCTTATCCTGACATCCGCAAAGCATACAACAGCACGGACCGTCGATTTGGAAGATGACATTACCATCTCCATCCAACACATCATAATTCGACGACATGAATCCACACCGTTGACGGATCACTCCGAGCACACCCATCGACGGCGTCTCGATGATGCATTCTTGTTGACAACAGCCGACGCACGCGAAACAACCGTAACATCCACCTCCGCAGCACTTGAATTCACGCTTGATGGTGAGGACTTCCTGCAAAAAAGAGTGGGTTGGGTTTGGAGCATTTTGAGCCTAGAAACAGGTGAAAGTGTCAAAAACTGAGCTGGTTATGTAGTTTCGGAATTTTTCGAAATCCATGGAATAGTTTGGAGTACTGTAACTCCGTCAGTTTTGGCTCAAAAGTTATGAAAAATGGCTAGTTTTGTTTGGCTCAACAAGAACTTTAACACAAGTATAAACACGGCTTGCAACGGAAGCTCAGAGTTTTAAAGAACCCCATGCGCTTTTAAACTAGAAAAGGTTTGTTTTATATGTCCACCAATTTTCTAGACAATTGGACTACCCTAAACTTTTTTTCAGACAACCAAAATTGACTTTTTTCCATAAAAAATGTCCAAATATGATACTTCCTTGTCTGGTTTTGTATGCTACTATTCGACTAAAAATCTAGGCCAAGGTTTTTTCTGAGCTATGGCTTCTATTCCACTTTTGGGATTTTCCAGGACATGTGAAAACATTTCTTCAAATTTTTCTGTTTCCGTGACATTTTCCACGACTTGTGCCAATCCATTTTTTTCTTCGGTTTTTTCTCTCTCGTAGAATTATAAAAAATTTCCACATCATTTCGGATTTTCGATTTTGGTCTCCTTCATACCATCGAAGAAGAGATTTTGATAGACTTCAAAAAATGATCAAATTTGTGTTCGCATTGATATGCAGGTTAGTAGGGATTACTGTAGGAGTCGCAGTCTTCAAGTTTGATTGAAGGCATTTGAAAGGGGGACGTCAGAAAAGCATAATGGTGGTTTGAAATTTTGAAAAATCGGGATTTTGAGCAGAGTTATGAGAATGTGAAGTTCGTGGCCTAGAAATCCAGATTTGGGATATCTAGGCCATTATCTTCAAACCATCCTAACCCGGCTCAAAATTGAGTTTTTTGTGTCCTGAAAAATGAGTCAATACCCTCAAAAAATTTTCCAGAATTCAAACCCCCGCCCTTCACACTCTCCCCATTCTCCTCATCACCATCACCACTCCAATCCTTTTCATCCTTTGCATCAAGACCAAGAGAACGATCCAGTTCGTCGACTGGTGCCCAACTGGATTCAAGGTCGGAATCAACTACCAGCCACCAACCGTTGTTCCTGGAGGAGATCTCGCCAAGGTGCCACGCGCCGTGTGCATGCTCTCCAACACCACAGCCATCGCTGAGGCCTGGTCTCGTTTGGACTACAAGTTCGACTTGATGTACGCCAAGCGCGCCTTCGTCCACTGGTAAGTTGCAGTCACTTTCATCATGATCTCAGTTCTAACATTCGTTTTCCAGGTACGTCGGAGAAGGAATGGAGGAAGGAGAGTTCACCGAGGCTCGTGAGGACTTGGCTGCTCTCGAAAAGGACTACGAGGAGGTCGGAGCCGACTCCAACGTGGGAGGAGAGGAAGAGACCGAGGAGTACTAAGCGATTCCACCATATCTCCAAACTGCCACACCCCGATAACACCTGACCGTCCGTATTTATTTTCACAGTTTTATGACAATAAATCTTGTAATGTATATGAACTTTTTTGTGTTGCCACCACCTCTGTAAATGAATGAAAGTTGAAACACTTTACATGTTTATTTCGAAAATGGGTTCCATCAGAGAGTGAGAGTGCAGCGGCGCAAAGTAAACATTGGAAAGCCCAAAATTTGAACAGCTTCGTCATCTCTGAAAAAGAGCATCAGAAATCGGATACTTGTTAGTTACAGGAAGAGAGAAAGAAATGGCTGGGCAGGTGAATGGGAATTGGGTTCCGTCGCAAACGGCGACGATGATTCTGCCATATGTCGGCGATGAGAAAGAAGGCGTTGGCCAGTTGGTGTCGGATTTGAAGGAGAAGGGAACGAATTTCGTTTTATTGGACAAAACACCACAGATACTCGAGTTGCAGACGATTCTCAAAGATAGGTAGGAACTCGATGAATATAGGACAATTTTGCCTGAAAATGACTCAATTCTTCTGTATTTTTCTCTACAATGAAGCTTCAGAACATCAATACGAATTCAAAGAAAAAACAACAATTTTTCTTCATTTTCAGAACAACAAATCACTCTGACTTCGTGTTCAACGCGGATCGTCTGATGCGTTTGGTGATCGAAGAGGGTCTGAATCATTTGCCATTCACCGAGCACACAGTCACCACACCGACCGGGTTTAGATACGAGGGAATTCAATTCAATCGAGGAAATTGTGGTGTATCGTTGTGTAGAAGTGGAGAAGCGATGGAAGTGTCGTTGCGACAGTGTTGTCGATGTATTCGTATTGGAAAGATTTTGATTGGTACGGGAAAGCTCAAAAGTACTAGAATCTTCTCGAAGTCACCTTCCTAACTATGTCACTTTTGCTTGAGCCGGTTTACTGGTTCTGGAGATACATCTTATTTCAAAATCCAATTTTCACATGTCAAATTTTCCAGGCGACGAACAAAAAGTCCTCTACGCCCGTCTCCTGCCAGACATCCAGTCGAGACGTGTATTGCTGTTGTATCCAACTATTGGGTAAGTTTATTAAAATTGCAGGAAGCTTTCTCAACTTTGGTTGGAAGGAATTCGTTTCATTTTTAGCCAGTAATAACGAGAAACGCTCGAAAACTGCTTCTTCTTCTTCTTCTTCCATTTCAAATTTCTTCCGCTGTCCACTATATCACTTTTGCACGTAACGTTTTTTACTTATTTTTCTGATTTTCAGCTCAGAAATGCATCCATCCGAATGGTCTTCTTCCGCCTACACGGCAAACGAAACGGTCGTCCGCGTGCCAGTAGCGACTCGACGAACACATACAAAAAGCCAAGATTCAGAAGCAGAAAGGGGCGACAATTTGGCGCCGGATGGGATGCTGACGCCTCCTTCAATTCTTCTCACAACGCATCGTTCAACAACTCTTTTAATGAATCCTTCAATGTATCTTTCAATGGA
This sequence comes from Caenorhabditis sinica, assembly GCA_963932045.1. NCBI lineage: Eukaryota > Metazoa > Nematoda > Chromadorea > Rhabditida > Rhabditidae > Caenorhabditis > Caenorhabditis sinica. The sequence continues at coordinate 1,294,867 of OZ009942.1, forward strand.
GGTGAGTAAAACCCCTATTTCACAGAAAATTGTTCATTTTTGTCTATCTTTCAGAGCGCCAGAAAAAGAAAAGGAACGACGACTGGGGCAATAAATCCTTCAACGATTTCTCCTCTTCAAATCGTCAACGCCGTGGCCGTGCCAGCAGCAGCAACAGTGACTCCAAGTATTACCATCAAAATCAGAATTTCACAAGATGGGGACCACCTCGTTTTGGTGCCAGCTGGGAAGCGAATTCCACAGCTAACCGCAGTTTCTCTGGAATCGACTCCTTAATAAAAATCCGATGGTTAAGGCTAAGCAAACCGAAAATTGGCAGAAGAAGCGACAGCCAACGCATGGATCTTTTTCTCAAACCAATATTCACTATACGGGCGGATATATGGATACGAATCCATGGCGAGCCCAAGAATACTTCCGTGGAGAGACCTCTTCCAAAGTCTCAGAAAATGACTGGAATTCTATTTGCGATTTTCACATGCCGAAAAGATATGAGCAAATCAGTGGACAGACTTCGAATATTTATAACAAGCCAAAGGACTCAAATCAGTCAAGATTCAGAAGCAACCTCCACGAAAGACCTGGAGACAGTCAAGGTCGAAAATCTTCTTCTTCTTTTGACTGGAAACGTCCAAGGGATTCTGGAGATCAACTCGAGGCTCAGCTTGGACCAAACGACTCCTTCTGCTCCACGAGAAGCATGGGCTCTCGGAGAGACAGTGGTAATCACTGGGATGCGGATACGACGTGTCACGAAGGTGAGGAAACCAGGATCTGAGACGTTTCTCAACTGCGACGATCCGCAACCAAACGATCGAAATTTTTGTGAACAGTTGACCTTACAATCAAAACTTCTTAGATTTTGATAGTTGCGAAATTTCCAGTTGAGAAACGTCGGGGAGTTCAATTTTAGAATGGCTAACAACGATATTGATTTGCAGATCCTCGGTACCACCATTTCTACGAGAACGATGGCGAGTCAGTAAACAACGAATCGAGTCAACTATCGGAAAACGATACATTCTATCAATACAGAAATGTGGATTGGTCGGTGAGGGAGATTTGAATGCAACTGGTCCTTTGGATGACTCGATTCTCACTGAGAATGAGGACCCCCTGGATACTACTGGATTGCCGGATAGAAGTTTTGGAAGTCAAACATCGTCTTGCTCGAAGAAGAAGAGTTCTCGAAAAGTTCTATCGGCTCTGAACAAGACATTTGCTGGTTTCGAGATGCGAGGTCCCTCGCCCATTATCGAAGTTGATGAGGAGGCTTATACACCGGTTGGAGCCAGAGTCAAAGGGGGTGAGCATTTTTTATTGTGGAAAATATGTCTAGATTTCAAAGATTCTAGTAAAAAACTTGAAAATTGCCTTGAAATAAACACAAATAACGAAGCCCCGCCCACTTTTTGGAACTCTCGGGCGATGTTTTTTTTATTCGATTTAGAGCTAAATTTCCGGGATTGAGAGTTATTTTTCAGATTTTTCATTGTGATATGCAAATTCAGTCGATATTTTTACATGGAAAGTCTATCAAAATTCAAAAATTTAGGAATCCAGAATTCTAACTTCTTCTGAAAAATGTGGAATTTTTCAAAGGTTTTTCGATGTTCTATGTAAAAATAAGTGAAGATTTCAAATGTATTCATTAGATATTTAGCTCAAAAATCGCAATAAAACCCGACAAATTTGCTTCAAATTGAACCAGAATTCATTGAGCGAGATCCTCCGATGTGGGCGGAGCTTCACTGTTTCGACGCATTTTGGAGCCTTTTTGAGGTTTTAACGTAATTTCCATACTCTCAATGTCACTTTTTAACTCAACACAAATTGTTGCACATATTAAAGCAAATCAAATGTTGAACAAATTAAAAATTTCAGAAAAAACTCCACTTCGCAACAAGCCCAAGATCAATAGCAAGGAGGATCACTCGCTGTTGGCAGAATTCGAAGCGTTGAGTCTGGCGGGAAAAGAACAAAAAGGCGCATTCGTCTTCTCATCTGAAGCCCTCAGAGCCTCCTTTGTTATCTGAAGTCAACGAGGATTTGGGCAAAAGTTGGCAAGATCTCTCTACTATAGAAAAGGAGCAGCCGAGTCTCAAACGATCTAAGTAAGTTCTCCATATTCGATGTCGAAACTGTTGTCAGTCAGGAAGCGCCCACGTTAAAATGCATACACTTGTTGCAAAAATGCAAACATTAAATGTTTCCAGATCCTGCGACGTCTTCCTCCCCGACAAGGTTCACTCTTCTACATCTAACTATCTTCGAAAATTCACGAGAAAACAGATCTGGCATCCGGAGATCAGAGAGATTCCTGACGTCGTTCCATCCCCTGACTGGCGGTACTGGACAACAATGGCCAAGTCGTCTCTTCTCATCGATGTCAACCCAAACTATCCCGCCGGAAAGTACATTGTCCATAATGGTCTCATCCCGAAAATGCCCTTCATTATCGTAATCTCCAACCACGTCCTCTATTACAATCAAGAAGCACAACGTGTCGCAATGCGCCCGTCCTTCGAATTCGATCTCATCCCGTACGCCTCCTGCAACTACGGAGAAGTGGTCCCCGGTGTGTACGAGTTTCTTGACAAGAACGATATGGAGTACGGTTGGGTGTATGGACATGTTGCACGGATGACGAGAGTTGTCAATAGAGTGCCATCCAAGGACTACAATAAGGATATTCCGATGAACATGTTGAAAACACTTCGAGATAGATTCTTGAAGGAAGAGGAGGAGCACTAACTTATTTGTGATTGACTTATTACTATGATTATCTTTTCCATCTTTTACATTTTGTTACCTCTTGTAAGATATACTTTTTGTACATAAATAAAACCTGGTGAATAGTGAACAAGTTTTGAATTGTGGTCTTTATGGGGCCCTATGCGAACTCTTTGGAAAATTTCAGTTCCGTCGCAATCGCTCCAGAATCCTCGCTTTGGCCGCGTGGTACTGTGGTAGTGGCAGCCCACACCAATCGGAAGGATGGTGGTTCAAACCCAAAGGTCTCCCATAATTTTTTTTTCGTAATAATTTTTCAACCTTCTCTTGTAAATATAACTATTTTGAACATGGCGGAGCTGAAAATGGCGCCCAGGGGAAATCCAGAAAAGTGTCAGACGTGTTTCCAGACTTCTCCAGCTACAAACTACGAACAAAAAACATGTGAATGAAGAGGAAGACTTATTTTTCTTTGATCTTACGACACCTTTTTTTCCTGGACCAAACATTAATAATGGATGACTCACTTTGGAGGAGAAAAAAGAAACGAAAAACGTTTTTGGAAAATTTGGATTTTTTCAAAAATTTCCTGGTTTTGGATTTCAGGTTTCTGAAGAGACTGCAAACTTTTGGAAGAAAAAAATTCAATAAGAATGAATGACTTGAACAAACCAACCTCGAAATCTTTGAAGGAACTTTTTTTTTTGAAAACTTGAGTTTTTCTTCGGATCTAAAAAAACATCCTTGTTTTCAATTTCCGCAAAAAAAAACTTCCAATTAGATCTGACCCAAATGCGGGTCTCAGGGGTTCGAGGAAAATGGAGAAAGTTTTGGATTTGGAAAAAATTAATTAAAAGTTCTATTTGTTTCATAAAGTAGAGTTAGTAAGACGAATTTGAAGGATGAAGAAACCCAAATTTTGGGTTCCTAGGCCACCCTCAGACTCCTTCAACCCCTCTACAGTAACCCACCGGAAACTCCTTATCCTGACATCCGCAAAGCATACAACAGCACGGACCGTCGATTTGGAAGATGACATTACCATCTCCATCCAACACATCATAATTCGACGACATGAATCCACACCGTTGACGGATCACTCCGAGCACACCCATCGACGGCGTCTCGATGATGCATTCTTGTTGACAACAGCCGACGCACGCGAAACAACCGTAACATCCACCTCCGCAACACTTGAATTCACGTTTGATCGTGAGGACTTCCTGGAAAAAAGTGGATTGGATTTGGAGCATGTTGAGCCGAGAAACAGGTGAAAATGTCAAAAACTGAGAGAGTTATGGAGTTTCGTAATTTTTCGAAAATCATGGCAAAGTTTGGACTACTGTAACTCGGCCAGTTTTTGTGCAAAAATTACAAAAAAATGGTTAGTTTTGTTTGGCTTAACAAGAGCTTCAAAATAAGTACCAACATGGCTTGCAACGGAAACCTTGAGTTTTAAGGAACCCCATGCGCTTTTAAACTAGAAAAGGTTTGTTTTATATGTCCACCAATTTTCTAGACAATTGGACTACCCTAAACTTTTTTTCAGACAACCAAAATTGACTTTTTTCCATAAAAAAATGTCCAAATATGATACTTCCTTGTCTGGTTTTGTATGCTACTATTCGACTAAAAATCTAGGCCAAGGTTTTTTCTGAGCTATGGCTTCTATTCCACTTTTGGGATTTTCCAGGACATGTGAAAACATTTCTTCAGATTTTTCTGTTTCCGTGACATTTTCCACGACTTGTGCCAGTCCATTTTTTTCTTCGGTTTTTTCTCTCTCGTAGAATTATAAAAAATTTCCACATCATTTCGGATTTTCGATTTTGGTCTCCTTCATACCATCGAAGAAGAGAGTTTGATAGACTTCAAAAAATGATCAAATTTGTGTTCGCATTGATATGCAGGTTAGTAGGGATTACTGTAGGAGTCGCAGTCTTCAAGTTTGATTGAAGGCATTTGAAAGGGGGACGTCAGAAAAGCATAATGATGGTTTGAAATTTTGAAAAATCGGGATTTTGAGCAGAGTTATGAGAATGTGAAGTTCGTGGCCTAGAAATCCAGATTTGGGATATCTAGGCCATTATCTTCAAACCATCCTAACCCGGCTCAAAATTGAGTTTTTTGTGTCCTGAAAAATGAGTCAATACCCTCAAAAAATTTTCCAGAATTCAAACCCCCGCCCTTCACACTCTCCCCATTCTCCTCATCACCATCACCACTCCAATCCTTTTCATCCTTTGCATCAAGACCAAGAGAACGATCCAGTTCGTCGACTGGTGCCCAACTGGATTCAAGGTCGGAATCAACTACCAGCCACCAACCGTTGTTCCTGGAGGAGATCTCGCCAAGGTGCCACGCGCCGTGTGCATGCTCTCCAACACCACAGCCATCGCTGAGGCCTGGTCTCGTTTGGACTACAAGTTCGACTTGATGTACGCCAAGCGCGCCTTCGTCCACTGGTAAGTTGCAGTCACTTTCATCATGATCTCAGTTCTAACATTCGTTTTCCAGGTACGTCGGAGAAGGAATGGAGGAAGGAGAGTTCACCGAGGCTCGTGAGGACTTGGCTGCTCTCGAAAAGGACTACGAGGAGGTCGGAGCCGACTCCAACGTGGGAGGAGAGGAAGAGACCGAGGAGTACTAAGCGATTCCACCATATCTCCAAACTGCCACACCCCGATAACACCTGACCGTCCGTATTTATTTTCACAGTTTTATGACAATAAATCTTGTAATGTATATGAACTTTTTTGTGTTGCCACCACCTCTGTAAAGGAATGAAAGTTGAAACACTTTACATGTTTATTTCGAAAATGGGTTCCATCAGAGAGTGAGAGTGCAGCGGCGCAAAGTAAACATTGGAAAGCCCAAAATTTGAACAGCTTCGTCATCTCTAAAAAAGAGCATCAGAAATCGGATACTTGTTAGTTACAGGAAGAGAGAAAGAAATGGCTGGGCAGGTGAATGGGAATTGGGTTCCGTCGCAAACGGCGACGATGATTCTGCCACATGTCGGCGATGAGAAAGAAGGCGTTGGCCAGTTGGTGTCGGATTTGAAGGAGAAGGGAACGAATTTCGTTTTATTGGACAAAACACCACAGATACTCGAGTTGCAGACGATTCTCAAAGATAGGTAGGAACTCGATGAATCTAGGACAATTTTGCCTGAAAATGACTCAATTCTTCTGTATTTTTCTCTACAATGAAGCTTCAGAACATCAATAAGAATTCAAAGAAAAAACAACAATTTTTCTTCATTTTCAGAACAACAAATCACTCTGACTTCGTGTTCAACGCGGATCGTCTGATGCGTTTGGTGATCGAAGAGGGTCTGAATCATTTGCCATTCACCGAGCACACAGTCACCACACCAACCGGATTCAGATATGAGGGAATTCAATTCAATCGAGGAAATTGTGGTGTATCGTTGTGTAGAAGTGGAGAAGCGATGGAAGTGTCGTTGCGACAGTGTTGTCGATGTATTCGTATTGGAAAGATTTTGATTGGTACGGGAAAGCTCAAAAGTATTAGAATCTTCTCGAAGTCACCTTCCTAACTATGTCACTTTTGCTTGAGCCGGTTTACTGGTTCTGGAGATACATCTTATTTCAAAATCCAATTTTCACATGTCAAATTTTCCAGGCGACGAACAAAAAGTCCTCTACGCCCGTCTCCTGCCAGACATCCAGTCGAGACGTGTATTGCTGTTGTATCCAACTATTGGGTAAGTTTATTAAAATTGCAGGAAGCTTTCTCAACTTTGGTTGGAAGGAATTCGTTTCATTTTTAGCCAGTAATAACGAGAAACGCTCGAAAACTGCTTCTTCTTCTTCCATTTCAAATTTCTTCCGCTGTCCACTATATCACTTTTGCACGTAACGTTTTTTACTTATTTTTCTGATTTTCAGCTCAGAAATGCATCCATCCGAATGGTCTTCTTCCGCCTACACGGCAAACGAAACGGTCGTCCGCGTGCCAGTAGCGACTCGACGAACACATACAAAAAGCCAAGATTCAGAAGCAGAAAGGGGCGACAATTTGGCGCCGGATGGGATGCTGACGCCTCCTTCAATTCTTCTCACAACGCATCGTTCAACAACTCTTTTAATGAATCCTTCAATGTATCTTTCAATGGAGGTGAGTAAAACCCCTATTTCACAGAAAATTGTTCATTTTTGTCTATCTTTCAGAGCGCCAGAAAAAGAAAAGGAACGACGACTGGGGCAATAAATCCTTCAACGATTTCTCCTCTTCAAATCGTCAACGCCATGGCCGTGCCAGCAGCAGCAACAGTGACTCCAAGTATTACCATCAAAATCAGAATTTCACAAGATGGGGACCACCTCGTTTTGGTGCCAGCTGGGAAGCGAATTCCACAGCTAACCGCAGTTTCTCTGGAATCGACTCCTTAATAAAAATCCGATGGTTAAGGCTAAGCAAACCGAAAATTGGCAGAAGAAGCGACAGCCAACGCATGGATCTTTTTCTCAAACCAATATTCACTATACGGGCGGATATATGGATACGAATCCATGGCGAGCCCAAGAATACTTCCGTGGAGAGACCTCTTCCAAAGTCTCAGAAAATGACTGGAATTCTATTTGCGATTTTCACATGCCGAAAAGATATGAGCAAATCAGTGGACAGACTTCGAATATTTATAACAAGCCAAAGGACTCAAATCAGTCAAGATTCAGAAGCAACCTCCACGAAAGACCTGGAGACAGTCAAGGTCGAAAATCTTCTTCTTCTTTTGACTGGAAACGTCCAAGGGATTCTGGAGATCAACTCGAGGCTCAGCTTGGACCAAACGACTCCTTCTGCTCCACGAGAAGCATGGGCTCTCGGAGAGACAGTGGTAATCACTGGGATGCGGATACGACGTGTCACGAAGGTGAGGAAACCAGGATCTGAGACGTTTCTCAACTGCGACGATCCGCAACCAAACGATCGAAATTTTTGTGAACAGTTGACCTTACAATCAAAACTTCTTAGATTTTGATAGTTGCGAAATTTCCAGTTGAGAAACGTCGGGGAGTTCAATTTTAGAATGGCTAACAACGATATTGATTTGCAGATCCTCGGTACCACCATTTCTACGAGAACGATGGCGAGTCAGTAAACAACGAATCGAGTCAACTATCGGAAAACGATACATTCTATCAATACAGAAATGTGGATTGGTCGGTGAGGGAGATTTGAATGCAACTGGTCCTTTGGATGACTCGATTCTCACTGAGAATGAGGACCCCCTGGATACTACTGGATTGCCGGATAGAAGTTTTGGAAGTCAAACATCGTCTTGCTCGAAGAAGAAGAGTTCTCGAAAAGTTCTATCGGCTCTGAACAAGACATTTGCTGGTTTCGAGATGCGAGGTCCCTCGCCCATTATCGAAGTTGATGAGGAGGCTTATACACCGGTTGGAGCCAGAGTCAAAGGGGGTGAGCATTTTTTATTGTGGAAAATATGTCTAGATTTCAAAGATTCTAGTAAAAAACTTGAAAATTGCCTTGAAATAAACACAAATAACGAAGCCCCGCCCACTTTTTGGAACTCTCGGGCGATGTTTTTTTTATTCGATTTAGAGCTAAATTTCCGGGATTGAGAGTTATTTTTCAGATTTTTCATTGTGATATGCAAATTCAGTCGATATTTTTACATGGAAAGTCTATCAAAATTCAAAAATTTAGGAATCCAGAATTCTAACTTCTTCTGAAAAATGTGGAATTTTTCAAAGGTTTTTCGATGTTCTATGTAAAAATAAGTGAAGATTTCAAATGTATTCATTAGATATTTAGCTCAAAAATCGCAATAAAACCCGACAAATTTGCTTCAAATTGAACCAGAATTCATTGAGCGAGATCCTCCGATGTGGGCGGAGCTTCACTGTTTCGACGCATTTTGGAGCCTTTTTGAGGTTTTAACGTAATTTCCATACTCTCAATGTCACTTTTTAACTCAACACAAATTGTTGCACATATTAAAGCAAATCAAATGTTGAACAAATTAAAAATTTCAGAAAAAACTCCACTTCGCAACAAGCCCAAGATCAATAGCAAGGAGGATCACTCGCTGTTGGCAGAATTCGAAGCGTTGAGTCTGGCGGGAAAAGTTAACAAAAAGGCGCATTCGTCTTCTCATCTGAAGCCCTCAGAGCCTCCTTTGTTATCTGAAGTCAACGAGGATTTGGGCAAAAGTTGGCAAGATCTCTCTACTATAGAAAAGGAGCAGCCGAGTCTCAAACGATCTAAGTAAGTTCTCCATATTCGATGTCGAAACTGTTGTCAGTCAGGAAGCGCCCACGTTAAAATGCATACACTTGTTGCAAAAATGCAAACATTAAATGTTTCCAGATCCTGCGACGTCTTCCTCCCCGACAAGGTTCACTCTTCTACATCTAACTATCTTCGAAAATTCACGAGAAAACAGATCTGGCATCCGGAGATCAGAGAGATTCCTGACGTCGTTCCATCCCCTGACTGGCGGTACTGGACAACAATGGCCAAGTCGTCTCTTCTCATCGATGTCAACCCAAACTATCCCGCCGGAAAGTACATTGTCCATAATGGTCTCATCCCGAAAATGCCCTTCATTATCGTAATCTCCAACCACGTCCTCTATTACAATCAAGAAGCACAACGTGTCGCAATGCGCCCGTCCTTCGAATTCGATCTCATCCCGTACGCCTCCTGCAACTACGGAGAAGTGGTCCCCGGTGTGTACGAGTTTCTTGACAAGAACGATATGGAGTACGGTTGGGTGTATGGACATGTTGCACGGATGACGAGAGTTGTCAATAGAGTGCCATCCAAGGACTACAATAAGGATATTCCGATGAACATGTTGAAAACACTTCGAGATAGATTCTTGAAGGAAGAGGAGGAGCACTAACTTATTTGTGATTGACTTATTACTATGATTATCTTTTCCATCTTTTACATTTTGTTACCTCTTGTAAGATATACTTTTTGTACATAAATAAAACCTGGTGAATAGTGAACAAGTTTTGAATTGTGGTCTTTATGGGGCCCTATGCGAACTCTTTGGAAAATTTCAGTTCCGTCGCAATCGCTCCAGAATCCTCGCTTTGGCCGCGTGGTACTGTGGTAGTGGCAGCCCACACCAATCGGAAGGATGGTGGTTCAAACCCAAAGGTCTCCCATAATTTTTTTTTCGTAATAATTTTTCAACCTTCTCTTGTAAATATAACTATTTTGAACATGGCGGAGCTGAAAATGGCGCCCAGGGGAAATCCAGAAAAGTGTCAGACGTGTTTCCAGACTTCTCCAGCTACAAACTACGAACAAAAAACATGTGAATGAAGAGGAAGACTTATTTTTCTTTGATCTTACGACACCTTTTTTTCCTGGACCAAACATTAATAATGGATGACTCACTTTGGAGGAGAAAAAAGAAACGAAAAACGTTTTTGGAAAATTTGGATTTTTTCAGAAATTTCCTGGTTTTGGATTTCAGGTTTCTGAAGAGACTGCAAACTTTTGGAAGAAAAAAATTCAATAAGAATGAATGACTTGAACAAACCAACCTCGAAATCTTTGAAGGAACTTTTTTTTTTGAAAACTTGAGTTTTTCTTCGGATCTAAAAAAACATCCTTGTTTTCAATTTCCGCAAAAAAAAACTTCCAATTAGATCTGACCCAAATGCGGGTCTCAGGGGTTCGAGGAAAATGGAGAAAGTTTTGGATTTGGAAAAAATTAATTAAAAGTTATATTTGTTTCATAAAGTAGAGTTAGTAAGACGAATTTGAAGGATTACTGCCCTTGAACCCTTATTTTCAAAATTTAAAAGTTGCCTGTCTGTTTGTGCATCTGTTTGTCCAAAAAAGTTCTTATTTATGACTAATTGAAGTTTTCTGATCAGCTGTTTTTGGGTTACTCTTTTTTCACTTTTCTGTAATAAAATTTTTCTCGAGAAATTTGATTTGTTTGCAAAAAATGAAAACAGGCCCAGATTTAGAATTCTTGAGATTTGATAGAATTCTGAGATTCTAAAAATCTGAAAGTTGGTATTTTGAATTTCTGCCTCTCTGACGTCTGCTAGTTCTTTTTTGAATTTCTCAATCTAGTGATATTTTGAGTGAAGACCATCTATTCAATACTTTACAAAAAAGAATAAAGTCTTTTGCTGTACCCATATACTATCAACTCCATTATAATGTAGATTCCACATTCAAAGAAGACGGCAAAAAATTGAAAAATATTTTTGTCGTCTCCGATTTGCTGAACTTTTCTTTGAGTATTTGAATATCTTGAAGAAATGCACTGATATACCCCATAGAACCGATCATTTTTGAAGATCCTCGCTTCTAAAGCAAACGTGGTATCGATAAACAGTAGTAGGTAACTATTTAGGTTTCTGAAAATAAAGTTCCTAGTTTCTCTAGAAATTCTAAATATATTTTTATTTGAGGTCAACGAAGCAGTTGGTTCTTGCTTTCTTTAAAAGACTTGAGGTTTATTTTAGATATAGGATCCTCAATTCCCAGATTGTGTTTAAAGTTCTGAAAACTTATGATTTCACGAAAGATAATTTCGAGATTCTGAAAACCAAAAATTTGCATCAAGTTTTTTGTAAAAACAAACATTACATAAAAAACACCCATCTCAAAAAAACAACAAGATAATTTTTTATTCTTAATTGCACCTTTTTGAAATCGTTCGCATCATTTTTTTCTTCTAAACACCCAGCTTTTAACACTATCCCTTCTTATTATTTTCCAAAAGTACTCTTCTGAATGCTCTCTTCAAAAGATCCCAACTATTCATTCTTACACAAATCCACTAGAAAATCAGTAGCTGCCCGGGTGAATGTTGCATCAGAAGGTTGGTGGACTCCATCGTCAAAAATGATTTCGCGAAACTTTTTTCTCTAGATCAACCCTCTCACCCACGGGTTACTGTAGTTGTGCTCGGCAACGATATCAACTTTGCTCATACAGTTTTTGAAGGTTGGCGTATTCCCGAATCTTAACGCACTTTTTGATACCATTTTCAGATCGAACCGAAAACTTTACATTCCTTCTTAAACCCAATGTTCTCTGATCGGTCCATTGGTGCTGATGTTTTCCTTCACGCCCTTCACGACAGTCACTGCAATTTTGCAAATACGGTAGAAATACGCTAAGCGACTGAGAATATGTTAACAGACTTCAAGGGATCGAAAATAGGTAAATCTCTTCTTTAGTCTTGAATCCTTGACGCATGTCTCGGGCGATGACGCACTTTCATTGTCTGTATTTTTCAGACATCAATAATATTTTCATCTCTAATGATATTCCTCGCTCTACTGATGATTCTTCTCAATTGGCGTCTCTCGCGGCGGGTCCTGGCACGAAAGAAGCATCCTACAGTAAGAAAGTTGCGAAAAATGTTGATAAAAGCACGGGCCGCTGTGAAGACTGGCATGTGATTTTGGAGTGAGTTGGGGAGATTTTGGAGTGAGTTGGGGAGAGGAGCGGAAAATGCGTCGAGGGCAAAGAGGGCGTCAAGGATCCGAAATCCGTCAAGGCACGGGAAATGTGCCAAGAATCCAACAATGCATCGAAGATCTAATAGTGCGTATAGAAACCAGAAGTCCTTTGAAGGGTATAATTTTGTTGAGCTAGAAATCGATGCTTTTCTGGAACCTTGGTGCATTTGTAGTGCTTTGATTCATTCTCCGTTTTTGAAGGTGATATCAGTTCACTGAAAACATTCTGGGCTTCTCGGCGCAGAGTGCCCCACCCAAACATTCCAACCATCTCGTCAACAGGACCCCCTAATCACACAAAGCCAAAACAACCCACCAACCACAACAGAACTTGCCACATCACAAGCACCGCCCCCTCCACCGGAACCAAAACCGAAAACTGTCAGAAAATCGATAATCGACAAGACGGCAGCGGCAATGCACGAGGGAAAACCGCTGTTGTGCTCGGGAAATGTTGATGATGCAGTGTGAAACGGGAACTTTGTAGACAATCAATAAATATGTTAAAGTTTTTTCCTAAAGCTGTTCTACATATATTCGTTTTTCGAGTGGTAGCAAAGATTCGAACATAAATGGGCTTTTCTGCAGTTGTGACATTTTTCATGTGACGTCATCCAGAATCTTATTACCTACTCAAAAAATACTACAATTTTCTGCGTCTCGCATACTATGTGATCACCCCAATCTCCGATTTTTTTGACCTCAAAAACAAGGAGTTATATAATATCATTGCGTTATAATGAAAAAAAGGAACTTTTATGAACAATTACTAAAGTTTAGCCTTTTCCATCATTGGTTTCAAGTACTGAGTGACCGATGGAAGTACATCGTTCTGATTCAGAGGAGAGGATTTCGCCCATTTGAACAGATTCTCGTATACATTTCCATAACGACGACCGAGAACCTGGAAAATGGAATGATGCAAATTTGCCTCAAAGATAATCTACATACCGATCTCAACTGCATATCACTGATTTGGAAAGAGTCAACAAGAGAAACAGCATTTGGTCGAATTCTCTCTGCAATTCGTGATGCAGTACGACAACCCAGATAAAGGGAGGATTTCCGTGTAAGAACTCTCTGACAACGTCTTAATGCAAGTTATAAAAAATTTCAGAGCAATGTATTTACTGCAATTTTGTGTTCGACAAATGAAGAGTGAGTTGAAACATTATTTCCTAGAAATGTCTTCTACATATATGGAGGGTGATGCATAAGTTTTGGCGATTTGTCGTACACGTCATTTTTGTGAAGGAACTCGAGATTGTAATTCTGAACTGGTCTTTTTACAGCCTGCTTGCCGATAGAAACTCAAGCCAAATATAAGAAAACGCAAGTTAATTAAAATGTAGCCTATGTACAGAATATTATGTTTTTAACATTTTCAGAGAATTGCAATAAACTGGTCGACGAGGGCGTTGCTGTTCTTTGCTCACAAGGCTCATGTACGTTATCTGAAAATTCAATCGAATTCAAAATACATCCGATTGCAGGGAGGGACTGCATGCAAGGACATCAAACCTTTCTCACCTCCGGATGAAACCACAACTCCAATTGCCTTGATTGCTGGCTGCGTCGCCGGTGGACTTGTTCTCGGTTTCCTTCTCATGTTCATCATCGGATTCTTGTGTCGAAAGAGGATTGGTTCTCGATATGCTCGAGCTGGATCCATGCAGTCTGGAATGGCAACTGGTACACCATCTGGAACATCTACAAATCCGGAAACTGGCACGACGAACACTCCGACAATGGTCACTCGTTATTGAGGAATCACGGATATGAACTATGCCTATTTTTAATTGTTCATCTTTGAAATAGTTCTTGTTTCGGCAAGATTACTAGTGCGATTTCTAATCAAATTTTTTGGGTAGTAAAATTGTGCCTTCCTTGAGGTTCTCTCACTCTTAACAACATCTTCTGATTTCTCAGGCAACAATGCCCACGTCAAAATAGTTCTCTCTTACGAAGTCCATTTGATCACATTTCTTAGGACTCTAAGACTTCTGACCGAAAATTGTACCTTCAAATAGAATTTTGAAAAAGTCACGGATTTCTATGACCATGGAACAAACTAGATTTGGTTGATGAGAACCTCGATATTTAAAAAAAGGCCCTGAAATGGAAGAAAAACTATTCAGTTTTTTATGAGATTGTAAGGATTCTCGAGCTTCTTGAATTTAGAATTATTGGATTCCTTGACTTTTCAACCTTTCAATGATCCACTGCTTCCTATTTAAAAAAACGGATTGGTTAGAAAAATCAGACTACTAAAATCCTTCTCAATACCTTATGACTTTTCAGACCACAATTGTTTACGTCAAGGGGTTAGAAGGGATTGGAAAAATAAGAGAGGTTGGTTCCTGGAAAAACTTCTACGCACTGTATCTCTTGTACTCTGTCGTTTCATCACACGGGACTTCTACCAATGTATAGAGAAAAACAAGGGCTACAAAATGAGTATAAATTCAATAGATTTCGTTTTGAATAGTTTTCCAGATAAGGCTCATAAAGTAACGGGTCTTTTTTATCCCGTCATTCTCTCTTTCTCTGCCAACTTCCCCTTTCCCCCCTTCTTCGCCACCGCCCGCAACCCCCACATTCCTATACACCCTCAACCCCACTCTCCATCGGCGCACGGTTAGCTCAGTCGGTAGAGCACCAGACTCTTAATCTGGTTGTCTCGGGTTCGAGCCCTCATTGGTCTTATCTTTTTTGCTTCTTCTTCTAATCGTTTGATGTTGTAGAAAGTGCTTTTTCATCATTTTTTTTGCATTCCTGGCATCCAATTCAAGATCAAAAATAAGGCAAAAACTATTTATTTTAGGTACCATCGATTCTGCTGATATATCACATTTTGAGAGGTTTTGGGGAGGGAAAAAAATAAGAGGGGGGGGGGGGGGTAACACTGAAATCTTCTTCGTTTTACATGGGGAAACAGGTGTATGTATACAAGAAAAAATGGGGGAGAGGCAAACAAAAGATATGGATAAATTATATGATTTTGATTTTATTAATAATAAGCAGCACAGCCGTATAGAAGGGGGCGGAGCCTGGAAAAAAGTGGGCGGAGCCAAAAAAATGTGGGCGGAGATTCTCTTCTAAACATCGAAATGAGCCAGCTGTTGGTGGGTCCGTAGATAGCGGGGTGTCGCTTTTTGAGGTGTCACACATGGTACCAGCCATAGGATTTTTGGACCTGGAAAAACTTTTTGACCGGCATACTGTAATCACTAATCGAAAAAAGTTGAGACAACTATCTTGTTGTTAGATGAATCTTCTTTGGAGCCGAGACCTATTAGAGATTTCTAGAAGCTCCGACTACCCCACGCCTTCAGAGCAAAACTTCGTGACTTTTATAAGCCGCGCAGGGTCTTTCTTAAGACCCGGTGAACAATTTTTGGACGCCTTGTCCCCCTCTAGGGCAGGGTGAAAGTGTGTACTAAAATTGGAAGAGATATGGGGTGTCTGATTTCTAGAACCACGACGTTTTGCAACTGGACATTTCTCAACTGCCCATTTCGCAACTGGACATTTTGCAACTGATACTGTTATTGACGACGAGAGGGGGTGACTGGAATTCTAGCACCACGACGTTTCGCAACCAGTCATTTCGCAACTGGACATTTCGCAACTGGGCATTTCGCAACTGGACATTTTGCAACCGGATCTGTAATTGGCGGCAGAATGGATAATCTAGAATTCTGGCACCACGACTTGTCGCAACCAGGAAATTTCGCCGCTGCCATTTCACAACTGTCCATTTTGCAACTGGACATTTCGCAACTGTACATTTTGCAACCAGTCGTTTTGCAACTTATAACCTTGATCATTTTACATTATTTAGTTCATGTCGTAGTTTCGAAGTTGTCAGGAGTTCCGAAACGTCGTGGAGCCGGAATTCTAGAAAGTTGCTGGAATCTGAAAACATCTGAAAATCGAAAAAACACTATTTTAAAAGAAAATAGTTTATTTTAAAAAGGAGAAAAATGGTTGAAAATAGACGAAAAAAGAAGGGGAAATGGGGGGAAAATTACCAAAAAATTAAGAGGGCGCCGACGATGGGTTGTATGCATCATCCAGAAGACAGATACACACACGTTGCTGGCCCGAGTAGTTCTTGGCAAATCCGAACTCTGCTGCTTCGAAAATGGTCCATGTTGGGTTTGGGTCTGCGAGCACGGTGCGCATCATCTCCAAAACCGCAAAACGACTGTAGGTTCGAGTGGCAGGGTTTCTTTGAAGCACAATATCGACGAGGGCTGCCACGGCTCGGACACCACACGAAAATCCGTCGTGCTGCAAAAAAATTGAGTTTTTGGAAGAGAGCGCTTTTTTTAGCGCGTAAACTTTGATGCGGTATATCTCAAAAGCAAGTGGAGTTATCAAAATCTTGTTAACTACAAAAATGTACGAAATTTCCATTTCTATATTTCGACAGTTAACAAAATTTTGATAGCTCTTTTAGATGTAGAGATAAAACGTTTCACAGTAACGCACCTCTCATGGGCGCACTATGGGCGCGTCACCAACTTTGCATGTCTATTTCTCAACTCTCCTTGTAGTTATCAAAATTTTGTAAACTAAAAAAATATGCCAAATTTATTTTTCTACAATTTTTCCAGCTAAACGCATCATTTTATCTATCCAACTACCCAAGAAACACCCCAACATACTTGTTGCTCGTATTCTCTGTTGACAGTACATGGGACGTATTCCGTGTAGAGATGGCCAAATAAACGGCAGATTTGTGAAGACAAAACCGCGGGAATCTGAAATTAGAAATTTTAATGCTTGAAAAAATTTGAAGGAAAATTATAAGTACCTCTGGCATCCCGGCCTTGTCCCATTGTTGCATACTGTCGAAGAGCTCCACTTCGTGAAGGTCCTTGTTGTAGCTGAAAAAGGAAATTTTGAAAATTTTTTCTGATGTCTTCTGGACTCGCGGAATCTCATTTTTAAAATTTTTACGTCTTCCGAATCACAAAAATTCTAGAAAAACTCACTGGACAAGAACGTAGTGGGATCTGCTGCTATCGTAGAGCACCTGGATTGCCGGATAATTGCCAGTCACAAGTTTTCGAATGTCCTCCGTTTCCCCCTGAAGAAAAACTTTGGAATTTTTAAAGAATTCTGAAGTCTAAGAACTCACAATTGTCACATACTGGATCGCCATGAACGCCTCCAGTCTTTCCGGGCACACTGCTCGAAGCTTGTCGCAGAAAGTGTTAATCACATCGTCATGGAGTCGAACCCCGAATCGCAACTGGAATTTGGAAATTTTTCTTGAAAATTTTTGAATGGAAAGATGAAATTCGAATTTAGCGCGTCTAGAGCTTCAAAATGAGTATAAACATGACTACTTTTCTCAAAATTTTTGAGAATTTTCAAAGGATGCCCAACCACTGCATCAGTAAGCGCGCTCTAGTAAAAAGTCAGAGAAAAACACCGCGTCTCTCACGAACTCCTCGTGGACAAGAGGTTCCTTTTGTCCACGAGAAGTCCTTTTTCTGACTTTTCAGCGCGCTTATGTAGTGGTAGGGCAAGGCGCATACAGTACTATTAGGAGCAAAAATTTACCTCCTCCTTCAGATTGAGATCCCCTCCCGTCGATTGTCTTTTTTCCTTCTGAACGTCTTCTTCGGTATCTCCTAGGCGCGCCATGTTTTGAAAAATGTACTGAAATGTACTGAGCACTGAAAAATGTGAGTGTGCTTTTCGGAATTCGACAACTTGAAGATCACGAATCTGAAAGTTCACGATTTCTTTTTTTTTTTGAGCAAAAAGAGGATATTGAGGCAACTCGCGTGGCCGTGACACCCGCACTGTTGTCTACCGATTGATAGGTTGAAGTTAGAGATGACGCGCGTGGTGTAGTGGGTAGTAGTGCCGGCTTCTAAGTGAAGGTCGAGAGTTCGACCCCTAGTGTGTGGATTTGTTTTTTTCTGTCTGAAAGTGAATTCTATCATGTTTTGGAGTTTGTCTGAATAACCTAACCTGTGAATTGAATTGAAGAGTGAGTGAAGTGTGCAGTGAAAGCTCTCTGCTGGTTATGCGTTCGCAAATTTTGCCGAAAATCCACATGGTTTATCCTTTTCACGATTCGAACTTATATTCGCAAAGATATGACGAATATGAGTAAAACCTAAAGGAACTGAAGAAGAAAAGTTTTTTGCTTACGACCATATTACGTTGAATCCACTTCATCCCGTCCGATCTGGCAAGTTAAACAAAAAAAAAAAACGCGCGCGCACTGGGATTTCTGGAACGCTAACATAAACATTTTAAAAAATGACTGCCTTGGGATAGGCTTGGGGGACCATTTTCACAGATGACGACAGGAACCGAGCATCATCCATTGGAAACATAATTCAGGTTGTTTTGATGAAATTGTCAAAGTTTCAGCCGAAAATCTACTCGCAGTTTTTCAACACATTGTTTCTGAATCTTCTTATCATCATCTTAAGACACATTTCTGAACTATTGGTAGAAGTTTCATCAAGCTCGGTCCAGTATGTGCTGAGTTGTAGCCGGCAACACACAAACACACAGACATAATTTGTCGATTATTATTAGTAAAGATAACCTGGAATAGTTCACAATGCCCTCAATCCAATACAACCTCAATGAACATAAAGTGGACTAGTTCATAAAGTTGCGAAACGACCGGTTGCGAAACATCCAGTTTCGAAATGTCTTGGTTGCGAAATAACTAGTTGCAAAATGTCCCGGAGCCAGAACTAGTCATACTCAACTTGCAGTACTCTATGCGGAATATATCGGGTTCCAATGGAAAAATTCGGATGGCTCAAATTCGGGATATGTGAACATTGACAACGAAACACGGCCTCAATTGTTATGTCTTTATAGTCCAAAAGGAAATGTTGAAGAGCGAGAAATTTTTTGAAATAAAAATCTGTTTTAGGGTAACTACAATGTTTCCTCAGACACTTGACAAAGGGGTGTACACAATGTGGATCTGGTGGAAGTTTACGTTTGAATATGGGTACCCAATATCGTCGTGGAAGATTCCTCAAGTGCGAGTTTATAGCGATCAGTGAGTACTGCGATGTGACTACTTGGCTCCAAGACATTTCGCAACCAGTCAATTCGCAACTACGTCATTTCGAATCCACGAAATCCCTAATTTTTCCGACTGGTTGCGAAACGCCCAGTTTCGAAATGTCTTTATTGCGAATTGTAGCGGTTGCGAAATCGACGTAGGTTGCGAAGTCGTAGTTGCAAAATGACTAGTTGCGACATGTCCAGGAGCCGATTATGATGCATTTTTAGGACCAATTGACTACTGGGTAGGTTGGGTATGGACACCTGGCTACACATGAGGTTTGGAAAGGTTGAAGATTTCACAGATTATTCAATAAAGTTATCTTGTCTTAATGAAGCAATATTGCAATATGCCAATTTCTCCAGTAAGAAACTCAAGCCCGAAAAGATGAGAACGTCAAGAAATATAAGAAAATGCAAGTTAAGTAAAATGTAGCCTATGTACAGAATATTATGTTTTTAACATTTTCAGAGAATCGCAATAAACTGGTCGACGAGGGCGTTGCTGTTCTTTGCTCACAAGGCTCATGTACGTTATCTGAAAATTCAATCGAATTCAAAATACATCCGATTGCAGGGAGGGACTGCATGCAAGGACATCAAACCTTTCTCACCTCCGGATGAAACCGCAACTCCAATTGCCTTGATTGCTGGCTGCGTCGCCGGTGGACTTGTTCTTGGTCTCCTTCTCATGTTCATCATCGGATTCTTGTGTCGAAAGAGGATTGGTTCTCGATATGCTCGAGCTGGATCCATGCAGTCTGGAATGGCAACTGGTACACCATCTGGAACATCTACAAATCCGGAAACTGGCACGACGAACACTCCGACAATGGTCACTCGTTATTGAGGAATCACGGATATGAACTATGCCTATTTTTAATTGTTCATCTTTGAAATAGTTCTTGTTTCGGCAAGATTACTAGTGCGATTTCTAATCAAATTTTTTGGGTAGTAAAATTGTGCCTTCCTTGAGGTTCTCTCACTCTTAACAACATCTTCTGATTTCTCAGGCAACAATGCCCACGTCAAAATAGTTCTCTCTTACGAAGTCCATTTGATCACATTTCTTAGGACTCTAAGACTTCTGACCGAAAATTGTACCTTCAAATAGAATTTTGAAAAAGTCACGGATTTCTATGACCATGGAACAAACTAGATTTGGTTGATGAGAACCTCGATATTTAAAAAAAGGCCCTGAAATGGAAGAAAAACTATTCAGTTTTTTATGAGATTGTAAGGATTCTCGAGCTTCTTGAATTTAGAATTATTGGATTCCTTGACTTTTCAACCTTTCAATGATCCACTGCTTCCTATTTAAAAAAACGGATTGGTTAGAAAAATCAGACTACTAAAATCCTTCTCAATATCTTATGACTTTTCAGACCACAATTGTTTACGTCAAGGGGTTAGAAGGGATTGGAAAAATAAGAGAGGTTGGTTCCTGGAAAAACTTCTACGCACTGTATCTCTTGTACTCTGTCGTTTCATCACACGGGACTTCTACCAATGTATAGAGAAAAACAAGGGCTACAAAATGAGTATAAATTCAATAGATTTCGTTTTGAATAGTTTTCCAGATAAGGCTCATAAACTATTGGGTCTTTTTTATCACATGCCGTGCATTCTTCCTTGCCCTGCCAACCTCCCCCTCCTTCCCTCCCCGCCGCCGACAACCCCCACCTTCCTATACGCCGTCCACCCTTCTTCCTTTCACGGCCCGGTTAGCTCAGTCGGTAGAGCACCAGACTCTTAATCTGGTTGCCTCGGGTTCGAGCCCCGCATTGGGCTTATCTTTTTTGCTTCTTCTTCTAATCGTTTGATGTTGTAGAAAGTGCTTTTTCATCATTTTTTTTGCATTCCTGGCATCCAATTCAAGATCAAAAATAAGGCAAAAACTATTTATTTTAGGTACCATCGATTCTGCTGATATATCACATTTTGAGAGGTTGGGGAGAAAAAAATATGGGGGAAAACATTGAAATCTTTTTCGTTTTACATGGGAAACAGGTGTATGTATACAAGAAAAAAATAGGGGGAGGAGCAAAAAAAATTGGATAAATTATATGATTTTGATTTTATTAATAATAAGCAGCACAGCCGTATAGAGACCAGAGAGAAGCGGGCGGAGCCTTGAGAAAAGTGGGCGGAGATTCTTTTCTAAACATCGAAATGAGCCAGCTGTTGGTGGGTCCGTAGATATCGGGGTGTCGCTTTTTGAGGTGTCACACATGGTACCAGCCATAGGATTTTTGAACCTGGAAAGAAGGACTTTAGGGGGAATCTCTGTGTGT
Source organism: Caenorhabditis sinica (assembly GCA_963932045.1). Lineage (NCBI taxonomy): Eukaryota > Metazoa > Nematoda > Chromadorea > Rhabditida > Rhabditidae > Caenorhabditis > Caenorhabditis sinica. The sequence continues at coordinate 1,316,453 of OZ009942.1, forward strand.
CCAGTTGTCCAATTTTTCGAAACTTTTTTGCCTATCGCCAAATTTGATGAAATTCGGCTCAAAATGCCTCGTTTTTCAGCCAAAAATGCGGCAAATACTCATGTGCTACTTTTGCTCATGGGCTTCTTTCGTTGTTTTTACTCATTTGCTACCATTATCAAATTTGCTACCGTCTTATTTTGAAGTTGAATCATGATTTCTCAAACTCTTCCGAAGCCTAAAAATAATGTGAAACAAAGCTTAATTGTGAGTTTTGCTTTTGGATTACTGTACTTTTGGATCACTGTACTTCCGAATTACTGTATGTTTGGGTTACTGTACCTTTGGGTTACTGCACACTTGGGATACTGTACTTTTGGATTACTGTGCTTCCGGATTACTGCGCTTCCGGATCGCTGTACCTTTTGGTTACTGTACTTTTGAGTTACTGTACTTTTAGAGTACTGTTTTTCTAAGTACTGTACCTTTGGATTACTGTACCTCAACATCATATTTCCAGGACTTCATGGAGTTTGAGCAACAGAGCCAAAACCGTAATAATGGAGGTGAGATTTTTTAGAATTTCAAATTTTCTCACAAAATTTTGATTTTCAGTTTAACCCGCTTATGTTCGTCCGTCTCTGCCTACAGTAACCTGCTTTAATTTATTACTTTCTCACTAACGGTAATTTTTCGAAAAAAAAGTTTATTTAATTGTCCAATTTTTTTTTGGTTTTCAGGCGGTGTCACCTTTTCGTCTTCAAACTGAATATTCTCGGCTCCGCCCACTTCTTGTGATTTCATTTTTCTCGGATAGGCTCCGCCCACTTTCCGCCAACGCATTTTTTGAAATATTTCGACAATCCCCCCAGCCTGGGGCCCAGGCACTCATTTTTGCCACACCCTTTTATTTTGACATATATATTTTTGCTTTCTCGTGATTCCCCTCCCCCCTTGACTGACTCCGCCTTTTTTTCAAAAACATAAAATAAAAGTTAACTCAGTCGACTTTTTATTCAAAAAAATAATTTAAAAAAAAAGAAAAAAATCTTAATCCAGTTCCATCATTCGTTCCATCTCCATCATCAAAAACTTCTCTTCAACGGATAGCTCGACTCTTTTCCTTGGCGCAGCAGCTTCCATTGCTTTCGCTAGACCCACCATCGTCAGCATCACAGAAAATTCAGTAACCTTGTCTACAGTATCCTTTGGAGGTGCCGATGACGCGGTTACAGTATCCTTCTCGTGAACCGATGCGGAGGAGTCGAATTTTTGCGAATTGGAAGTGTTGGTGGTGGATGGTTTGTAGGGTGGAGTGATTTTCTCCGAAGGCTCCTCGACGTCTTTTGTGGGCTTGGCTTTCTGGAAAAATCATCGGTGGATTTTTTTGACAGAAAAAATTGGCTAAATTTCAGGAGTTTGCAACATTTTTCAAATCTGAAAAAAGTTAATTTTAAGCCGAGTTGTAGTCAAATCTAAAAATTCAAGGCCGCTTGTTTTGGTATTCTATAACGTAGCTCAAGAAAACCCCAAAATACTTTTCGAATCTCAAAAAAGTCAATCTTAAGTCAAGTTATGGTCATTAGAAGTATGTGGCCTAGAAATCCAATTTTTGAAGTTCTAGGCCACAAACTTCAAACGGTCACAACTTGGCCAAAATAGAGATTTTTGAGATCTGAAAAGTGCACTAGGTTCCTCAAAACATTACCGACCGATTGTTGTTTCTCATGATGATGATTCGATAACTGTGAGTTTAATGAGTGTTAGATCAAAAAAGTTGGAGGAAAAATCTTTGTTTTGAGCGAAGTTATGGTCATCTGAAGTTGGTTGCCTAGGGAACCGAATTTGGAGAATTCTAGGCCACCATTGTCAGATTTTGTTTGTCAAGTTTTGAGGGACTTAATGCACTTTTCAGATCTCAAAAATCTCTATTTTGGGCTAAATTGTGACCGTTTGAAGTTTGTGGCCTAGAATTTCAAAAATTGGATTTCTAGGCCACAAACTTCTAATGACCATAACTCGGCTTAAAATTGACTATTTTGAGATTTGAAAAATGTTGCAAACTCCTGAAATTTAGCCATTTTTTTCTGTCAAAAAATCCACCCATGATTTTTCCAGAATACTGTAGTCGCCAATCAAATTTTCATCCTGCGGCTGCTGATTGTTTTTGCTGTTAAAGCAATTGAAGTTGCTGCGCCAGGGAAAAGAGACGAGCAATCCGTCGAAGAGAATTTAATGATGGAGATTGAACTGGATTGAGATTTTTTCTTTTTTGTAATTTTTTTTTGAATAAAAAATGGGCGGAGCTTAAGTTTTATTTTATGTTTCTGAAAAAAGGGGGCGGAGTCAGTCAGGGGAGGGAATCACGAGAAAGCAAAAAAAAAATATATGTCAAAAAATCAAAGGGTGTGGCAAAAAAGGGGGCGGGGCCTGGGTCAAAATATTTTTTTAAAAATGCGAAAGTGGGCGGAGCCTGTCCGAGAAAAATGTAATCATGAAAAGTGGGCGGAGCCGAGAAAGTGGGCGTGGCTTAGTTTGAAGACGAGAAGGTGACACCGCCTGAAAACAAAAAAATTGTGAAATTAAAAAAAAATTTTTTTTTTGAAAAATTACCATTAGTAATAAATTAAAGCAGGTTACTGTAGGCGGAGACGGACGAACATAGGCGGGTTAAACTGAAAATAAAAATTTTGTTAGAAAATTGGAAATTCCAAAAAATCTCACCTCCATTATTACGGTTTTGGCTCTGCTGCTCGAACTCCATGAAGTCCTGAAAATATGATGTTGAGGTACAGTAATCCAAAGATACGGTACTTCAGAAAGTACAGTAATCTGGAAGTACAGTAATCCAGGGGTACAGTACTCCAAAATACAAAATAATTGAGGTACAGTAATCCAAAGGTACAGTACTTAGAAAAACAGTACTCTAAAAGTACAGTAACTCAAAAGTTCAGTAACCAAAAGGTACAGCGATCCGGAAGCACAGTAACCCGAAGGTACAGTAATCCGGAAGTACAGTACTCCAAAAACAAAACTCACAATCAAGAATGTGGCGCCGAGAAGGACTCCCTTCAGTTTAACGTCCAAGTTTCCGGGGACTGAAAAAATTTGATTTTTTGGGAAAGTGGGCGGAGCCTAGAGAAAATGGACGAAGCTTACAGTTGACGGCGAAGGTGTCGGCGTCGGTGAAGGCCTCACGGAAGCAGCCACCCCACTTCTTGGTGATCGCTCCGACGATGGTACCGTTGTTGGCGGTTTTGATCTGAAAATTGGGTACAGTAATCCTTTGGAATCTCAAAATCTAGGAGATGTCAGAATCCAAGAATTCTCTTACAGTAACCCACCGGAAACTCCTTATCCTGACATCCGCAAAGCATACAACAGCACGGACCGTCGATTTGGAAGATGACATTACCATCACCATCCAACACATCATAATTCGACGACATGAATCCACACCGTTGACGGATCACTCCGAGCACCCCCATCGACGGCGTCTCGATGATGCATTCTTGTTGACAGCAGCCGACGCACGCGAAACAACCGTAACATCCACCTCCGCAGCACTTGAATTCACGTTTGATCGTGAGGACTTCCTGCAAAAAAAGAGTGGGTTGGATTTGGAGCATGTTGAGCCGAGAAACAGGTGAAAATGTCAAAAACTGAGCGAGTTATGGAGTTTCGTAATTTTTCGAAAATCATGGCAAAGTTTGGACTACTGTAACTCGGCCAGTTTTTGTGCAAAAATTACAAAAAAATGGTTAGTTTTGTTTGGCTTAACAAGAGCTTCAAAATAAGTACCAACATGGCTTGCAACGGAAACCTTGAGTTTTAAGGAACCCCATGCGCTTTTAAACTAGAAAAGGTTTGTTTTATATGTCCACCAATTTTCTAGACAATTGGACTACCCTAAACTTTTTTTCAGACAACCAAAATTGACTTTTTTCCATAAAAAAATGTCCAAATATGATACTTCCTTGTCTGGTTTTGTATGCTACTATTCGACTAAAAATCTAGGCCAAGGTTTTTTCTGAGCTATGGCTTCTATTCCACTTTTGGGATTTTCCAGGACATGTGAAAACATTTCTTCAGATTTTTCTGTTTCCGTGACATTTTCCACGACTTGTGCCAGTCCATTTTTTTCTTCGGTTTTTTCTCTCTCGTAGAATTATAAAAAATTTCCACATCATTTCGGATTTTCGATTTTGGTCTCCTTCATACCATCGAAGAAGAGAGTTTGATAGACTTCAAAAAATGATCAAATTTGTGTTCGCATTGATATGCAGGTTAGTAGGGATTACTGTAGGAGTCGCAGTCTCCAAGTTTGATTGAAGGCATTTGAAAGGGGGACGTCAGAAAAGCATAATGGTGGTTTGAAATTTTGAAAAATCGGGATTTTGAGCAGAGTTATGAGAATGTGAAGTTCGTGGCCTAGAAATCCAGATTTGGGATATCTAGGCCATTATCTTCAAACCATCCTAACCCGGCTCAAAATTGAGTTTTTTGTGTCCTGAAAAATGAGTCAATACCCTCAAAAAATTTTCCAGAATTCAAACCCCCGCCCTTCACACTCTCCCCATTCTCCTCATCACCATCACCACTCCAATCCTTTTCATCCTTTGCATCAAGACCAAGAGAACCATCCAATTCGTCGACTGGTGCCCAACTGGATTCAAGGTCGGAATCAACTACCAGCCACCAACCGTTGTTCCAGGAGGAGATCTCGCCAAGGTGCCACGCGCCGTGTGCATGCTCTCCAACACCACAGCCATCGCTGAGGCCTGGTCTCGTTTGGACTACAAGTTCGACTTGATGTACGCCAAGCGCGCCTTCGTCCACTGGTAAGTTGCAGTCACTTTCATCATGATCTCAGTTCTAACATTCGTTTTCCAGGTACGTCGGAGAAGGAATGGAGGAAGGAGAGTTCACCGAGGCTCGTGAGGACTTGGCTGCTCTCGAAAAGGACTACGAGGAGGTCGGAGCCGACTCCAACGTGGGAGGAGAGGAAGAGACCGAGGAGTACTAAGCGATTCCACCATATCTCCAAACTGCCACACCCCGATAACACCTGACCGTCCGTATTTATTTTCACAGTTTTATGACAATAAATCTTGTAATGTATATGAACTTTTTTGTGTTGCCACCACCTCTGTAAAGGAATGAAAGTTGAAACACTTTACATGTTTATTTCGAAAATGGGTTCCATCAGAGAGTGAGAGTGCAGCGGCGCAAAGTAAACATTGGAAAGCCCAAAATTTGAACAGCTTCGTCATCTCTGAGATTTTTTGCCTGAAAATGACAATTTTGCCTGAAAATGACTCAATTCTTCTGTATTTTTCTCTACAATGAACCTTCAGAACATCAATACGAATTCAAAGAAAAAACAACAATTTTTCTTCATTTTCAGAACAACAAATCACTCTGACTTCGTGTTCAACGCGGATCGTCTGATGCGTTTGGTGATCGAAGAGGGTCTGAATCATTTGCCATTCACCGAGCACACAGTCACCACACCGACCGGGTTTAGATACGACGGAATTCAATTCAATCGAGGAAATTGTGGTGTATCGTTGTGTAGAAGTGGAGAAGCGATGGAAGTGTCGTTGCGACAGTGTTGTCGATGTATTCGTATTGGAAAGATTTTGATTGGTACGGGAAAGCTCAAAAGTATTAGAATCTTCTCGAAGTCACCTTCCTAACTATGTCACTTTTGCTTGAGCCGGTTTACTGGTTCTGGAGATACATCTTATTTCAAAATCCAATTTTCACATGTCAAATTTTCCAGGCGACGAACAAAAAGTCCTCTACGCCCGTCTCCTGCCAGACATCCAGTCGAGACGTGTATTGCTGTTGTATCCAACTATTGGGTAAGTTTATTAAAATTGCAGGAAGCTTTCTCAACTTTGGTTGGAAGGAATTCGTTTCATTTTTAGCCAGTAATAACGAGAAACGCTCGAAAACTGCTTCTTCTTCTTCTTCTTCCATTTCAAATTTCTTCCGCTGTCCACTATATCACTTTTGCACGTAACGTTTTTTACTTATTTTTCTGATTTTCAGCTCAGAAATGCATCCATCCGAATGGTCTTCTTCCGCCTACACGGCAAACGAAACGGTCGTCCGCGTGCCAGTAGCGACTCGACGAACACATACAAAAAGCCAAGATTCAGAAGCAGAAAGGGGCGACAATTTGGCGCCGGATGGGATGCTGACGCCTCCTTCAATTCTTCTCACAACGCATCGTTCAACAACTCTTTTAATGAATCCTTCAATGTATCTTTCAATGGAGGTGAGTAAAACCCCTATTTCACAGAAAATTGTTCATTTTTGTCTATCTTTCAGAGCGCCAGAAAAAGAAAAGGAACGACGACTGGGGCAATAAATCCTTCAACGATTTCTCCTCTTCAAATCGTCAACGCCATGGCCGTGCCAGCAGCAGCAACAGTGACTCCAAGTATTACCATCAAAATCAGAATTTCACAAGATGGGGACCACCTCGTTTTGGTGCCAGCTGGGAAGCGAATTCCACAGCTAACCGCAGTTTCTCTGGAATCGACTCCTTAATAAAAATCCGATGGTTAAGGCTAAGCAAACCGAAAATTGGCAGAAGAAGCGACAGCCAACGCATGGATCTTTTTCTCAAACCAATATTCACTATACGGGCGGATATATGGATACGAATCCATGGCGAGCCCAAGAATACTTCCGTGGAGAGACCTCTTCCAAAGTCTCAGAAAATGACTGGAATTCTATTTGCGATTTTCACATGCCGAAAAGATATGAGCAAATCAGTGGACAGACTTCGAATATTTATAACAAGCCAAAGGACTCAAATCAGTCAAGATTCAGAAGCAACCTCCACGAAAGACCTGGAGACAGTCAAGGTCGAAAATCTTCTTCTTCTTTTGACTGGAAACGTCCAAGGGATTCTGGAGATCAACTCGAGGCTCAGCTTGGACCAAACGACTCCTTCTGCTCCACGAGAAGCATGGGCTCTCGGAGAGACAGTGGTAATCACTGGGATGCGGATACGACGTGTCACGAAGGTGAGGAAACCAGGATCTGAGACGTTTCTCAACTGCGACGATCCGCAACCAAACGATCGAAATTTTTGTGAACAGTTGACCTTACAATCAAAACTTCTTAGATTTTGATAGTTGCGAAATTTCCAGTTGAGAAACGTCGGGGAGTTCAATTTCAGAATGGCTAACAACGATATTGATTTGCAGATCCTCGGTACCACCATGGTCTGGAATGACCCGAAAAAAGTTTTCTGCGACACAAAAAACATTTCTTCAGATTTATTATTTCCGTGAAATTTTCCACGATTGGTGCTAGTCCCTTTTTTTGTTTCTTTTTTGTAGAATAATAAAAATGTTCCACATTAGTTTCGATTTTTTTGATATCCTTTGAGGATAAAGGTTCACTTTTTCAAAGATGATCGCAATAATGTTTGCCATATTTATCAGGTTAGTTTGGGCAGGATTACTGTAGAGGAGAATATTTTAAATTTTGTTAAGAAAAGCACTCAAAAGTTTGTAACTAGAAGAGCAAGTTGGTTTTTGAAAATAAAAAAAATCTCGATGCTAAGCCAAGTTATAAGCATTTAGTGGTTGGTAGCCTTAGGGATTACTGTAGGAGTCGCAGTCCTCAAATTCGTTAGAAAAGCAAAGTGGCGGTTTGGAATTTGGGAAAATCTGGATTTTGAGCAGAGTTGTGAGAATGTGAAGTTTGTGGCCTAGAAATCCAGATTTGGGATATCTAGGCCATTATCTTCAAACCATCCTAACCCGGCTCAAAATTGAGTTTTTTGTGTCCTGAAAAATGAGTCAAAACCCTCAAAAAATTTTCCAGAATTCAAACCCCCGCCCTTCTCACTCTCCCCATTCTCCTCTTCACCATCACCACTCCAATCCTTTTCATCATTTGCATCAAGAAAAAAAAGAAGAAGCCGATTCAACCAATTCCACCCGGCGGACCCCCTGGAGCGACGAATGGAAGGAAGGTGGCGGCGTTAAGATTGAGGCAAAAACCGATTTTTGTGTTTGAGGATGAAAATTCAAAAAGTGTGAGTGGTAGATCAAAAAGTTTGAGAAGAAAAGTTGATTTTGAGCAGAGTTAGGAGGATTTGAAGTTGATGGCCTAGGAATTTCCTTTCTGGGATTTTAGACCACTGGCTTCAATATGTCTTATGAACCCCAAAACACTTCATAGATTTCAAAAATGTTGATTTTGAACAAAGTTATGGCGGTTTGAAGTTAATGGCTTAGAAATCCAAAAGTTGGATTCCTAGGCCACCAAGTTGAAACCCTTGTAACTCGCCTCAAAATCAACATTTTTGAGATACAAAAATTGATTTCAAATCCTCAAATTTACCAAAATTTTTTAATCTGAATTTGAAAGAAAAAAATCTCAAAATAATATTCCAGAACGCCAAAACCCCGAAATCCAAAAGCGTCGAGGAGCCTTCGGAGAAAATCACTCCACCCTACAAACCATCCACCACCAACACTTCCAATTCGCAAAAATTCGACTCCTCCGCATCGGTTCACGAGAAGGATACTGTAACCGCGTCATCGGCACCTCCACAGGATACTGTAGAATGCGTTGTTATGGAGCTTATGAAGCTGTCGCTGCTGGGTCTAATAAGAACAAGTTTAGCTTCTACCCCAGAGAAAAGATCAGCCGAAGAAAATGATTTTTATGATGAATAGTGAACTGGATTGAGATTTTTATTTTTTTGTAATTATTATTTGAATAAAAAATAGGCGGAGCTTAACTTTTATTTTATGTTTCTGAAAAAAAGGCGGAGTCAGTCAAGGGGGGAGGGGAATCACGAGAAAGCAAAAATATATATGTCAAAATAAAAGGGTGTGGCAAAAATGAGTGCCTGGGCCCCAGGCTGGGGGGATTGTCGAAATATTTCAAAAAATGCGTTGGCGGAAAGTGGGCGGAGCCTGTCCGAGAAAAATGAAATCAAAAGAAGTGGGCGGAGCCGAGAATATTCAGTTTGAAGACGAGAAGGTGACACCGCCTGAAAACCAAAAAAAAATTGGACAATTAAATAAACTTTTTTTTCGAAAAATTACCGTTAGTGAGAAAGTAATAAATTAAAGCAGGTTACTGTAGGCGGAGACGGACGAACATAAGCGGGTTAAACTGAAAATCAAAATTTTGTGAGAAAATTTGAAATTCTAAAAAATCTCACCTCCATTATTACGGTTTTGGTTCTGTTGCTCGAACTCCATGAAGTCCTGGAAATATGATGTTGAGGTACAGTAATCCAAAGGTACAGTACTTAGAAAAACAGTACTCTAAAAGTACAGTAACTCAAAAGTTCAGTAACCAAAAGGTACAGCGATCCGGAAGCACAGTAATCCAAAAGTACAGTATCCCAAGTGTGCAGTAACCCAAAGGTACAGTAACCCAAATATACAGTAATCCGGAAGTACAGTGATCCAAAAGTACAGTAATCCAAAAGCAAAACTCACAATTAAGCTTTGTTTCACATTATTTTTAGGCTTCGGAAGAGTTTGAGAAATCATGATTCAACTTCAAAATAAGACGGTTGCAAATTTGATAATGGTAGCAAATGAGTAAAAACAACGAAAGAAGCCCATGAGCAAAAGTAGCACATGAGTATTTGCCGCATTTTTGGCTGAAAAACGAGGCATTTTGAGCCGAATTTCATCAAATTTGGCGATAGGCAAAAAAGTTTCGAAAAATTGGACAACTGGACACACAGAGATTCCCCCTAAAGTCCTTCTTTCCAGGTTCAAAAATCCTATGGCTGGTACCATGTGTGACACCTCAAAAAGCGACACCCCGATATCTACGGACCCACCAACAGCTGGCTCATTTCGATGTTTAGAAAAGAATCTCCGCCCACTTTTCTCAAGGCTCCGCCCGCTTCTCTCTGGTCTCTATACGGCTGTGCTGCTTATTATTAATAAAATCAAAATCATATAATTTATCCAATTTTTTTTGCTCCTCCCCCTATTTTTTTCTTGTATACATACACCTGTTTCCCATGTAAAACGAAAAAGATTTCAATGTTTTCCCCCATATTTTTTTCTCCCCAACCTCTCAAAATGTGATATATCAGCAGAATCGATGGTACCTAAAATAAATAGTTTTTGCCTTATTTCTGATCTTGAATTGGATGCCAGGAATGCAAAAAAATGATGAAAAAGCACTTTCTTTAACATCAAACGATTAGAAGAAGAAGCAAAAAAGATAAGACCAATGAGGGCTCGAACCCGAGACAACCAGATTAAGAGTCTGGTGCTCTACCGACTGAGCTAACCGTGCGCCGATGGAGAGTGGGGTTGAGGGTGTATAGGAATGTGGGGGTTGCGGGCGGTGGCGAAGAAGGGGGGAAAGGGGAAGTTGGCAGAGAAAGAGAGAATGACGGGATAAAAAAACCCGTTACTTTATGAGCCTTATCTGGAAAAATATTCAAAACGAAATCTATTGAATTTATACTCATTTTGTAGCCCTTGTTTTTCTCTATACATTGGTAGAAGTCCCGTGTGATGAAACGACAGAGTACAAGAGATACAGTGCGTAGAAGTTTTTCCAGGAACCAACCTCTCTTATTTTTCCAATCCCTTCTAACCCCTTGACGTAAACAATTGTGGTCTGAAAAGTCATAAGATATTGAGAAGGATTTCAGTAGTCTGATTTTTCTAACCAATCCGTTTTTTTTTAAATAAGAAGCAGTGGATCATTGAAAGGTTGAAAAGTCAAGGAATCCAATAATTCTAAATTCAAGAAGCTCGAGAATCCTTACAATCTCATAAAAAACTGAATAGTTTTTCTTCCATTTCAGGGCCTTTTTTTAAATATCGAGGTTCTCATCAACCAAATCTAGTTTGTTCCATGGTCATATAAATCCGTAACTTTTTCAAAATTCTATTTGAAGGCACAATTTTCGGTCAGAAGTCTTAGAGTCCTAAGAAATGTGATCAAATGGACTTCGTAAGAGAGAACTATTTTGACGTGGGCATTGTTGCCTGAGAAATCAGAAGATGTTGTTAAGAGAACCGAAAAAACTACAGTACAAAAAGTATCATATTTGGGTGTTTTAGTGGAAAAAAGCCAACTTTGGGTGTCTGAAAAAGTAATTCAAAGTGGTCTGAAAATTCTGAAAATTTGTGGGTGTATGAACCAAACCTAGATCTTCATTTTTGTAGTTGACAACTTTTTTGTACAACTTTTCATTAAAAATTTACATGCGGAAATTTTTTTAAAAAGTTAAAAATTGAAGTAGCACCCCACTCGCGCGAACAACTTCTCAAGGAAAGGTCGTACAAAAAAGTTGTCAACTACAAAAATGAAGATCTAGGTTTGGTTCATACACCCACAAATTTTCAGAATTTTCAGACCACTTTGAATTACTTTTTCAGACACCCAAAGTTGGCTTTTTTCCACTAAAACACCCAAATATGATACTTTTTGTACTGTAGTTTTTTCGGTACTGTAGTTGCAAAAAAATCAGACTCAAAAAGTGTAAAACCCCATAAGATTCCAGTAAATATAGCCAGACGGTTACCCCGCGCGCGTCGAGGTCCCCCTCCAGCTCGCTGAAATCTTCATTGAGGAGCCATGATCCAACCACAGCCAGAGCATTGCTCCGCGTCTCTACCAGTTGAGCTAGGAAGGCGGCTGAGGGGAAGAGAGGGGGTGCATGTATATGTAGGGGAGAAAAAGAAGAGGAAGAAGATGACGTGAGCCTCACTCACTGAGAAGAGAAGAGAGGAGAGGGTCTTCTTGACAAGGAGAAAAAAGAGCATTCTCATTTTTCTATGTCTTTCTCTGCGTCTCTTTAATCGAAGAAAAAATGAGCAAATGAGAAAAACATAAAAAGTCGACTATTTTTGGCTCTGATATTCTAAAGGATTCTGAAACTCTGAAAAAGAAGTGGTGACACGAAGAAAACTTTAAAAAATGAGTTTATTAAGAAATGCAAGTACATAACAAAAACAGAATAAGAGCAGAAAAATCAACAAGAAACAAACTATTTTAAACACTCCGCCACTATTTCTCCTCAGCATTGGCATTTCCGCAGTCATCGTGAATGTTGCGAAGGGTACTCCAACAACGATAACGACATCTTTGTGAATCGTAACATCTCCGGTACACTCCGGATCCAGAGGATCTATTAGACTGCAAAATGTATTCATTTTACTCTATATCTTGATATGGCAAAACGTAGTCATAGAATCTCATAATCCAAGAATTGAGATTTTTCAAAAGCTCATGTTAGTCTTTACAAGGAAACCATTTTCAAAAAGCTCCATAGAATTATTTCTAAATTGGTACATAGATACAGTTTTTGACGGGCTTTCGATTGCACTAGGTGGCGTCCTGCACAAACACCTAGAACTCGAGATATTTGGGTCGAAAGTTTCGTGCATATTCCATCACTCTTTTCTATGCCTTTCACGTGCACTATTTCGCAAGCAGCGGTGGTCGAATGGGTAGTGCGGGTGGTCGGTAATCCAGAGGTCGGGGTTCGGATCCTCCTGTGTGAAATGTTGTTTTTCATTTTTTGTTACATCTAGTTTTCAACTTTTGCAAGTCTTCAGGACTTCATAGAATTATTTTTGAGTTCCATGTGACCAAAAAAAATCATCCACTATTTCGGAAGAACTTTGACTTTTTTTCCAAATTTGAAATTTTCCCCATGTCCAAGAGTCACAATGTGGAAAATGGGTTAGAAACGGTGGATGAATCCGGTTCCCTGTGTAGACATTTCCTTCACTGCCTAGAGTTGACTTGGGTCGTAGGATGAAGGCGAATGTGCATTGTATTTCGCAATAAGACATGAGTTGGCTGACACGGCTTTATTCGCTGGTATAGAATCCCAAAGGGGGGAATATTAGGCTGGTATAGGAATCAAAGGGGAGAGAGCGGTACTTCGAGACGAAGCACACGCTCACATGCTGGTAGGGGAACAATTAGTGGTGACTGACGAGTGTGTGTGGTGATAATGACGCAAACACTCTCTCGCGGTGAGACGCAGAGAAGGCGCGAAGAGTGGGTTAACGGAGTGTCGTTGCGGCATTGCGGAGCGTCGTTGGCGGTAGTTTGAATCGGCGCTTTTGGCGGTGATTCAAATTGTTGTTTCCGAGATGTACATTTTCCGTTGTTGACGTTTCCTCGAAATGCACGATGTCCCGGACAGCAAGCTGGTGACATGAATAATCTCAGTTGATTCCTTTGAATGTGTGAATATTCCAGATGGGTTGTATGACGTGAATGTTAGCGAATGGTTGAGTTGATTGACTTGAGTGAGCACGTGTTGAGCCTTGAACGTTAGTGAGAGAGAACTACTAGATAGATGAAGCTTGTCTAGTAAAGCTGCTTCTTTACATTCTCGGAATGATAAGGAAGACTTGAGGACTAAACTGCCACTCTGGACGGTTTAGTCATGTGAGTCTGAGACGCAAGTCTCGGACGATCCGGATCGTGGTATTCCATGGGAATATCGCGACATTGGGGGGGGGAGGAACCTGACATTTGCGCAAGACACAATGTTAGGTTGGTCGTTTGTGACTTTGCTTTCCGGGGAAGGCTCGGTCTCGCACGATTTTGTTGTCCTGATGGCTGGTGTGGACTGGGTTTGGCGGCTTTCTTCTTGTTGGCTGCCTCGACGACCTTTGACTGGATATCCTGTTGGTTGGCTAGCTTTGTGGCAGATCTGGTGACCCGCTTGTCGTCGCTGGTAGATGACTTCTTGGTTGAAGTTTCCTTGACTGAAGACTCCTTCTTTGAAGACGAATGTTGTGACGATTGCTTGGGAACAACTGAAGACTCCTTCTTCGGCGGTTTATGTGACGATGACTGATTTTCAAATGAAGACCCCTTCTTCGGCTGCTGCTTACTTGAAGACTCCTTCTTTGACGATCGTTTGCTGGTGGAAGGAAAATCCTGGTCGTTGACTGACTTCTCCTGGTCGTTGCTCCTACGCTTAGCTTTTCCCCTGTAGTTGTCTGACTTCTCCTGGTCGTTGCTCATATCCTGAACTTCTCCCCTGTCGTTGTCTGACTCACTGCTTGTCCTCCTCTTGCTGGCACGCTTCTTCTTGTCCTTGGATCCCGGCGGTCTTCCTCTCCTTTTCGGCGAAGATTCTGCTGGTACTGTGACTACTGTTGGATAAGATTCCGCGTTGAGTTGTGGTGGTTTGAACTTCAGCTTGTCTTCTTCCTCTTGTTCGAAGTATCCCAAATCCTCGAGTGGAATGAGATGACAGACTGCTTTCTCCAGTTCGCTGGTACCTGCTCTTACCATGACTGATTGAATCTTTCCTCCGATTGTCCTTTTAATGCTGGTGATTACTCCTATTGGCCACTTGAGACGTTTTGTAGGTGTAGAATCGATTAGAACTACATGTCCAACCTTCGGTTTGACTCTGGCGTGAGCTTTGTTCTTCGGTGTGAACTCCCTGAGTGTCGTGAGGTACTCCTGAATGAACTGTTGCCATATTTCGTTCTTGATCTTCCCAAGTTCCTCCAGATAGTTACGGCTGTATTGCTCAATCTGGTACGGTTTTGCTTGTTGGAACTGAGAATCCGTCCTTTCTGGCATTGCGAGTCGTACATTTGGCATTATGAAGTCCATCGGTGTCAGTGCTGGTGAGTCGAAGCAATCCTTCTTGTTTGGAGTGATTGGTCTCGAGTTGAGGATACCTTCTGCTTCGATGATCATGGTCTCCAGCTCCAAAAACGGCAGTGTCCTTGATCCTATCGTTTTGTGGATTATGTTCTTGACGAGGGCAACCAATCTCTCATAGATTCCACCCATCCATGGGGATAAAGGTGTAATGAGCTTGATCTCAATCTCATTTTCGGCCATGTAGCTGGTGAGAGTCTGGCTGGTATTGACGAGTTCCTTCAAGTCCTTGTTCATCATCCTGTAACCCAGTTTGAACTGGGTCCCGTTGTCGCTGAGAATGCTTTTCGGAACTCCTCTCCTCGATGTGTAGCGTCGGAAGGCGTTGATGAACCCAATCGTGCTGTTGCTGGTAACTAACTCCAGGTGGACTGCTCTCGTTACGAGACATGTCACTAGAAGTACCCAAGCTTTTCCTGTGACTTCAGGCGTGATCTTGTAGTTGAGTGGACCGAGATAGTCTAAGCCCACATTCTTGAAAGAGAGGTATGGGGGGGTGCTAGTACATGACATGAGGAGGGGGAGAGAGGGGAGCCATAGGGCTTGTATGATGACGTCATAGGTTTAGACCGTTCAATTTAATGGATTTTCGCAATTATTTTGCTTTTTCTCTATATTCCTTCCAATTTTATAGTTTTTTTCGATAATGAGATTTTCAATATTTGTTTTTCTGTTTTTGTTTTTTAATTGTACGTATTTTTTCGAAAAGTTTTTTGTTTGTTTGTTTGTATATTTCAATTATTATCTTTGTCTGTATTTATAATTAGTAAAGTAATTCATAGATTTGTTTTTGTTTAATTAGTGTACGCTAAAACAAAATGTAATGAGATAACTAATAACTTTGTTTTGAATTTTGTCTCATTAATTGAGACCCAAACAGAGTATACCATTTTGTAGAGTTGAGGTGTTTTTGCACATGAAATCTTCTCATAATGACGAGTAATTACCAGAAACTAGCTTAAAAACACGAAAATCATTCTTAATTGATGTTAGATGATTGAGAGTTGGCACGATGCCAAGTTAGCATGTTATGTTTTTGGCATGAGGCCAAGAGGCGGAGCTTAATGACTGGATACGGTTAGTCTCTCAGATTTCTTCATTCCTACCATTTTCAACCTTAGTGATAAGGTGAGTTTTTCTAGCTCTCGTTCTGAGAATCATATTTAACTTTTCTTATATCTATTTTTTTTTGTTCCTAAAATAGTGGAAAATTTTTCTAATATGTTTATTTGTATTATATTTTCCAGGACCATATTATTGCGATTGCATTCCCCAGACCTAAGCAGACCATCATGAACACTGGAACTTTACCCATCTCATCGTCACCAAGCAATGGGTTCAATGATTCGAACAATCAAGTTTTTGTTGAGGTTTGAGTCAATTTGAAAGAAAAACATATAAGAATGACTTTCAGGAAAAATACAAAGGAATCAAATTATTGAAAATGGAAAATACATCATGCACAAAAACGCTTGGCACATCCATGCAAGTCACTGAAATTCTTCTAAAATTGACAGCATCTTTGATTTTCGAAGAATCTGGAGCCCTCAATTTTGGAGAATGCGTTGTTGAACTGCTAAGAGTGAACAATCCGTTCTGTGCAGAAAGTACAGCTGTGTCAATTGCAATTGAAGGTGGTGATAACTTTGACTTTGCTGGTACACAATTCAAACAAATGCAAGAAATTGGTATTGGTGATGTCATCCATGCTGTCCAATATGCCGAACGTGAACTGGATTTGAACACCCCATTAGTTGCTGTGAAGTTTGTTTATATAGGTACTCCCTGTTCTGACTGATACTCTACCGAAGGCTAAAACACACTCATTTTCCTGGTGCTCGGTTTGGTGATGATAATAAGTTGATCACTTTTATTTTAATTTACATTTAAAACTATTTTTGTGTGATTTCATCCATTGTTTCCCATGTTGGAATTTATAAATATACATTTTATTGTTATTTGAATAAAGTTTTTCGTACAAACACTTATGAACCAATACTGATTGCTTGTAAAATCACCAAAGTTCTCATACAATCTAACACAGATAATACTATTTTGAAACAAAAATCATGCTTCATACTCAAATCAGAATTTTAAAACATTATCCAAGTTGCAAATTCATGTTTGGTATACTTTACTTACTCAAAAAGATTTTATTATGGGTGATGTTAATTCTACAAAGCAAGGAAATGTGTCATTGATTGAATATTCATGTAGAGAATTGAAAAAAAAAAAACAAAGATTTCTCAACTATTTAGAAGGAATATTAAAGTCTCTGGTTGAAAGGAAGCTACGTAATGCTGACGGTTGATCTTATGATCTCTTCAATTTTGTTAGTTGTATAAATTATCCAACAGTTGTTTGATGATTTCCAAATACTTTATTCATGAAAATGAATAATTTTCACAATTCGAATAAATTCTATTTATTTTTCAGAAAAGAAGAAAAGTTCTCTCTTAGTGTGCATCAATAACACACTAACTGATAAAAAAGCAGAAGATGTTACCATTCTGCTAGTAATCGGGAAAAGTGGAAAACCAGTAGAAGACTACAAACATACAGAAATATTTAGTGTAATAATTGTTGTTGATCTTTTGATCTAGGAAAATGTTCTCACCGTGAAATTGGACTGTTTCCAACTATCCAATATACACAGGGATATAGCATTTTTCAGAATTTCTCCAAAACATCAGACAAAATGCGTCTCTCTTTGCAAAAGTGCAACTGCTAGGGCGTATTAGTCACACTCAAAATAATGAAATCAGAGAAAATGTTCAGTTTCTGCTAATAATTGTGAAAAAAGGAGAAAAGGTGTGAAACGCGGAAAGAAGATGATCTTTTAGACAAAATGACCATTTGGATGAATTGATAAGGGGTAAATAAGACAATATGACCGGCTAAGTAGCCATTTATAATACATTTTCGTCTCCTAGACGTCGTATTTTTATTATTTCTCATTTTACTTTCTTTCCATTTTTTGACTAGCCTAAATATCTTCATATCATGATGGATATTGTCGAAGCAGAGGTAAGTAATACCAATATGCTAATATATTAACCATATAAGGTTTTTTAGGAGCAGATCGGCGGAGCTAGAGTTCGACTACTGAAAAAAGAAGACACTGAAGGTAAAGGTAGATTCCGTGGTGTAGTAAAGACCGTCACTCTCACTCTGAAATTGCTACAAAGTATAACGACTGACCCTCAGGGTCCGGAAGTGTTCGCTGATACACTGATCGAACTGGTACATAGACATGATCCTTTCAAGACTCCAGAAACAAGAGCTGGAATTATTTTCGAATCAGATGAAATTGAGTCAGCTGTTGGATTCTCTTTCCAAAAAATCAACAAAATACGAAAAGAGGAAATTATTGAAAACATGGCAAAAATGTCGCAATCAAGTCGTTCACCGTTGGAATTACAAGTGCCTAATATTACTGTTCGAATAACTTATGTCAATCCTCCCACAGGAAGTGGGAAGCGAAAGTTCACTACAGGAGATATACTTGATTTGGCAGATTTCAAGAAAAAGAAGATAAATGATGAGATTTTGGAAGAGGAAACACATAACTTGAAAGGTACCCGGTCAAACATAATGCTGAACGAAGGTATATTTGTAAAAATATCAAAAACTTATTATTATTATATGAATTATTTTCAGTTCTGGAAGATTGCTTACCACATGCACTTTATCAAGTGTTAATGTATCATCAATGGAAACACGATCGATCTGCGGAAAAAAGAAACAAATATCGTAGTGCTGTGAGGAAAACGTATAAGATGCCAGGAATTTGTACAGATGTGTATGACGCAGTGATCGAATTGAAAAAGGTAATATATAATGAGAAAAAAAATCTAATGCTGTTTTATTTCAGAAAGCTGGTGTAACCAAATCCAGTAATTTTGACAGGATCGACATTGAACAATTCCAAACAACTGTCTTTTCACGAACACACCAAATTGTTGTATTTGTGGAAAACTCGACTACTCCCTATTATGCTGGACCATACGTTGGAGAAGGAAAACAACTAGTATTATATCTATCCGATGGACATTATAGAGGAGTCAGAAGTGTATGTGCTCTTCTGAAAACTGATTACTATTGTTTTCTATGTGATGCAAGATACAAAGATGCTGCTTCTCATTATAAGTGCCCTTTGATACATAGACTATGTGGTCAGAAAACTTGTCCGGTTACTTCAAATGATACGGAGATTCGATGTGAAAAATGCAAAATAAAGTTCAGATCCAATTGTTGCTATGAAAACCATTTGAAAAAAGGTAACTCAGAATAAGATTTTTATTCAAAATGCATATATTTCATTTTCAGGAAAGTTCAATGGTAAAAATCGCTGTGAGCACACGAAAATCTGCAGAAAGTGTGGTGTTGCGTATTACACAAACAAAAATAAAGAAGAACACAGATGTGGAGAAAAGTGGTGCTACCGATGCAACTGTAAGAGAGCAAAGAACCATAAATGTATAATGCCGTCATCAAAGAAAAACGAGAAGAGACTCACAAGACGTCGCGTCTTTTTCGATATCGAGGTAAAGTATCATTCAAAATAATATGAACACTTTCACTAACATCTACTGTTTCAGAGTAGAGCTGATCCAATCACAGGACGTCAACACCCAGTTCTTTTCATTGCTCTTCGCTGTTGCCCATGCTGTTCATCATCTATTCCGAAAGATATCGAACAAGCAAAACTAGAAAAATGCAAAAATTGTGCACCAGACGGCAGATTGAAGATCATTGAGTGCATGACTTTGCAAAACCGAGACGTGGATGTTGCTTCTGAACTCACAAAATGGTTGTTCGCCAAACATCATAGAGGGAGTGTAGTCCTAGCTCACAATGCTTCAGGGTCAGTTTTTCTTATTTTCTTAATGAATAATTTTCTATATTTTAGGTACGATGCTCAATTTATTCTCGAGAACATGATATCAAGTAACAAAGCCGAGCCGCAACTGATCTTAGATGGCACGAAGTTAATATTCATGGAGCATAAGGGAGTTCGTTTGCTGGATTCTATGAAATTCTTGACAATGAGTTTGGCCGGGATGGGAAAAGCATTTGAAATCGATTCAGTCAAAGGGTTTGCCTTTTCTCTATTATCAATTCATCTACATACTCTTTTTCAGTGATTTCCCCGTTCTGTTCATCAGACCTGAACATTATGACTACACTGGTCCAATTCCAGAGGACAAATGGTATGATCTCGAAAATAAGTCTTCTTCAAATAGAAAAAGTATTCTCAAATTTCTTCAATCTGAAAGAGAAACAAACAAAACTTTCAACTTTATGAATGAAATAGAAATGTACTGTTATAACGACGTTTACATTCTTGCTAAATCGATGACTATTTTTGAAACGGAGTTCGAATCAATGACAGATGTCTGTCTCTTGGAAGTAAGTTTGATATGTTGATTACATTGGTAATTATTTTCTTTAGGAATCAACAACTGCAGCGTCAGCTGCTGCTTTGGTATTCCGTAGAAATCATCTGGACCCTGAAAAACCAATCGTTCTTGATGTTAAGCCATCCATCACTACTAATAGCTCTGTTCTAAGTCAGAAGTACTTGGCATGGTTTAGCAAAGAAGAAGGTGTTCAGGTTAACATGTCAACAACAAACGGGGAGCAAAAGGTTTGTGGAAAAGAAATTGGTATAATTTTCAAAAATATACTTTTTCAGATTGGCAAATACCATGTAGATGGATTCATAAGTCCATGCTCCAAATACCCAGAAGGATTGATTATTGAATTTTTTGTGAGTTCAACTAGAAATGGGATTAAAATAATGGGGTTTTCAGGGATGTTATTATCACGCACATACATGCACATACACTTCATCTTCGATGATCGGCAACGAAAACAGTCAAGATATTTGGAAACGAGATGAAGAGAGATTGGAATTTTTGAGAACCAAGCATCCGGTAAAAGTCATTTGGGAGTGTGAAGTCAACCAGGAGCTCCAGAAAAATCAAGAAATGTCAGAATTTTTTGAAAACTATGAACCACTGGTAAGTTTCTAGGACTAATTTTGAATCTCATTATTTTTACAGGATATTCTTCATTGTGAAAAATCTCTTGCTGGTGGAAGAACAGAAGTCTTCAAGCTTTATGCCAACAACTTCAAACAACTGTTACGATATCTGGATGTTGTCAGGTAACACATAGCATGTACAAATGAAAAAATCAACTTACTTTCAGTCTTTATCCTACCGTAATGAAGCATGAAGCATTTCCGATTGGGAATCCGGAAAACGTCTCCCGTCAAACAATGAAAACGCCCATGAAACATCCTAGTGATATAAATTTTCGAGGTTTTCTAAGCTGCAGAGTATTACCCCCACGAAAATTGGAGTTACCTCTTTTACCAATAAAGTATGGCGGCAAATTACTTTTCGGATTGTGTAAATGTAAGTCAAAAAGATTGGATTACGTATAATATCATTATTTCCTTTAGGTTGTGCTAAAGAACTGTGCACTGGATATTGTGAACATACGAATGAACAAAGATCTTTCAATGGCACTTTCACAACAGCTGAATTATGTAAAGCTTTGGAGCTGGGATACATCATAACTGATGTTTATCATGTATGTTCAACAATTAACATTATTGATAAACATAATGACAATTTTCAGGGTGTAAAATATGTGCACTGGGTGCAAAATGACCAAAACGGACAAGGTGGGCTATTCACATCTTATATCAATACGATGATGGAAGAGAAGATTGTAAGTTTGCACATCGCCAAGTAATTTTATATAATAAAATTCAATTACAGTACAGCTCAGGATGGCCTTCAAACGTGAAAACTGATGAAGAGAAAGTAGCTTTCTGCCAAGAATACTTGGAAAAGGAACACATTAAACTATCTGACCACTCCAGATTCAAGAAAAACCCAGGAAAACGAGCTGTAGCCAAGTTGATGTTGAATTCATTGGTAATATTCAAATACAAAATCAAGTCTAATTAATATTTTTACAGTGGGGCAAATTTGCACAAAATGTGGACCGAGAGACGACAAGCATAATCATCGATCCTTCCAAGTTTTGGAATCTCATGTATCAGACAAATACTGTGATTTCACTGGTTAGATGTGTGAATGATGTACTCATCGTGAAATATCGAAAGCAGGCGGAAACTTTGGAAAGTATGAGGACAAGTGCAATGCAATTAGCCACGTACACTACTTCATACTCAAGACTTCGACTTTACAAATTCATGGAGAAGGTCGGCGGGGATAACATCATATATACCGGTAAAGTCAATCGTACAAATTATTATTGGAGATTACTTTTCAGATACGGATTCGATCATATATAGAGTTCCTGAAGGTACCAAGGATCCACTAGAAGAAGAAATCGGATCTTATTTGGGTCAATTAACCGATGAACTGGAAGGAGAAATGACTGAGTTTGTGAGTCTTGGACCAAAGACTTACTGTTACAAAGACCTACTATGTAACCAAGAAGAGAAAATTGTGAGAAAAGCAAAAGGCATAACAATGAACTCTCAAGTTGAGAAACAAGTCACTTTTGAAAGTATGAAGAACATGGTTGACGAAGTAATTCAAGATTTACCTCGTACACATTTGAGTCTACCACAGCACACAATGTACAGAGATAGAGACCATCGTGTGTTCAGTAGGAAGATGATGAAGCAGTTCAAATTCACATTCAACAAAAGGCGTCTACTCTCCAATGGATCTACATTGCCGTATGGTTATTGCGAATAATTATTTTTCATGTTCAATTTCAAATAATAATAACTCCTTTTTTTGTTGCATTCAATGTCATTTTCATTATTTTGTTCAAATATAAACATGTACCACAACCACTTTGTTGATTTTTCTAAAACTTCCAATTTTTAATGTGAAATGAGTACCTTATAGTTATTGCAAAATGTAGTTGCAGTAGTTGCAAAATCTAAATTTAAACTAATAGATTATATATCTCTGAGATCAAAACAAAATAACGAAACTATTTTGCAATCATTGTCATTGTTATAATTTTCTTCAAAGATAAATATGCTACACAACTACTTCTATTGTTTGAAAAACTTCAAACTTTTTATTTGAAACGCGTGTTTCGTAGGTATACAGGTGTAAAATCTACATTTTGAATGCTATATTTCTGAAATAATCATCGAAAACTTATCTACTTTTTCAATTAATACAACCTTTCCTAACAGGTACCATGATAAGTTCCTCCATCTTTGACGGACAACTTTCCATGAACGTGGGGAAAAATATATTCACATTCCCTCTATGTTAGCAATAGGAAAGACCTAACCGCTATACGATGACGTAACCCACAGGGTACATGGACGTGTTGTTACTGTTTACATTGGCCAGATGCCAAGATGATGGCTACTTTACACCCTGGTGCTCTCTATACTTTGCGAAAAAACTAAAATATAACGAAGAAGTTTGAGTTTTCTGACTTAATTCTGCATATATGAAACTTTTTGATCACAGCCGACCGGAAATCATACGTTCTTTCAAAGAGATTTTATTATTTTAAAGCTTCAGAATTGATAATGATGATAACAAAAATTGGAAAAGACATGAAAAAAGTAATATACAGAACAAGATACCTATCAAAAACACATTAAATTTTAGACAATAACGACATTTTTGTACTCACAAAACCTAGAAATATGAAGTTATAACTTGATAAGTAAAACAAATTTGAAAAAAGACAGCACATTAGATAAAACAAAAAGAACATTTCCACAAAGTTTAGCTAAACTATCTAGAATTCGGAATTTATAATGAAAAAACAATAAGTAAACACATTCGTAAACTTGAAAAATTGGGAATAATGAAGATCACAAGAAGAAACTGATACATAGATACATGAAAAACCTGAAAATCATATCAAAATGTCAAGAACTTTGAATCAAGTAATCAAAGTATGGTGACACAACTTCTTCTTAAATAACTGAAGTTTATGAACTGATTATCAACTGAAAACCATACCACATTGGAAGATAAAGACAAAAACTATGAAAAAGAAAACAACTAGTTATGGGCATTACAAAAAAAAAAATTACTGAAAATATTCTGCAAAATGAGTAACAGATTCGAAATCTCCGTAAAATTTCGATCAAAATGAGTATAATATCACCTAGGTTGGAGTAATTCCAAGAATTGAGGTGACGGTAGGGATACTCTGACGCGGTAATATCAAAGTGATTAATTAAAATGGAGACCTAATTAAAAAGAAGGAACTCTAGTGCTGAAAGATAGTGTGCAAACAAAAGAGACGCAGACATACCAGCGCCAGAGAATTGTGGGGGACAGTTTAGACCCTTTTTTCTTGTACCTCCCAACACACTCTCACTCTCTCGCCTCTGGCTCCCTCTGTAAGGATGAGTCATCGTCGGCTCGGAGTTTTCGTTATGACTCATCCGTCCCCTCCCAATTCTCTGGCGCTGGTATGTCTGCGTCTCTTTTGTTTGCACACTATCTTTCAGCACTAGAGTTCCTTCTTTTTAATTAGGTCTCCATTTTAATTAATCACTTTGATATTACCGCGTCAGAGTATCCCTACCGTCACCTCAATTCTTGGAATTACTCCAACCTAGGTGATATTATACTCATTTTGATCGAAATTTTACGGAGATTTCGAATCTGTTACTCATTTTGCAGAATATTTTCAGTAATTTTTTTTTTGTAATGCCCATAACTAGTTGTTTTCTTTTTCATAGTTTTTGTCTTTATCTTCCAATGTGGTATGGTTTTCAGTTGATAATCAGTTCATAAACTTCAGTTATTTAAGAAGAAGTTGTGTCACCATACTTTGATTACTTGATTCAAAGTTCTTGACATTTTGATATGATTTTCAGGTTTTTCATGTATCTATGTATCAGTTTCTTCTTGTGATCTTCATTATTCCCAATTTTTCAAGTTTACGAATGTGTTTACTTATTGTTTTTTCATTATAAATTCCGAATTCTAGATAGTTTAGCTAAACTTTGTGGAAATGTTCTTTTTGTTTTATCTAATGTGCTGTCTTTTTTCAAATTTGTTTTACTTATCAAGTTATAACTTCATATTTCTAGGTTTTGTGAGTACAAAAATGTCGTTATTGTCTAAAATTTAATGTGTTTTTGATAGGTATCTTGTTCTGTATATTACTTTTTTCATGTCTTTTCCAATTTTTGTTATCATCATTATCAATTCTGAAGCTTTAAAATAATAAAATCTCTTTGAAAGAACGTATGATTTCCGGTCGGCTGTGATCAAAAAGTTTCATATATGCAGAATTAAGTCAGAAAACTCAAACTTCTTCGTTATATTTTAGTTTTTTCGCAAAGTATAGAGAGCACCAGGGTGTAAAGTAGCCATCATCTTGGCATCTGGCCAATGTAAACAGTAACAACACGTCCATGTACCCTGTGGGTTACGTCATCGTATAGCGGTTAGGTCTTTCCTATTGCTAACATAGAGGGAATGTGAATATATTTTTCCCCACGTTCATGGAAAGTTGTCCGTCAAAGATGGAGGAACTTATCATGGTACCTGTTAGGAAAGGTTGTATTAATTGAAAAAGTAGATAAGTTTTCGATGATTATTTCAGAAATATAGCATTCAAAATGTAGATTTTACACCTGTATACCTACGAAACACGCGTTTCAAATAAAAAGTTTGAAGTTTTTCAAACAATAGAAGTAGTTGTGTAGCATATTTATCTTTGAAGAAAATTATAACAATGACAATGATTGCAAAATAGTTTCGTTATTTTGTTTTGATCTCAGAGATATATAATCTATTAGTTTAAATTTAGATTTTGCAACTACTGCAACTACATTTTGCAATAACTATAAGGTACTCATTTCACATTAAAAATTGGAAGTTTTAGAAAAATCAACAAAGTGGTTGTGGTACATGTTTATATTTGAACAAAATAATGAAAATGACATTGAATGCAACAAAAAAAGGAGTTATTATTATTTGAAATTGAACATGAAAAATAATTATTCGCAATAACCATACGGCAATGTAGATCCATTGGAGAGTAGACGCCTTTTGTTGAATGTGAATTTGAACTGCTTCATCATCTTCCTACTGAACACACGATGGTCTCTATCTCTGTACATTGTGTGCTGTGGTAGACTCAAATGTGTACGAGGTAAATCTTGAATTACTTCGTCAACCATGTTCTTCATACTTTCAAAAGTGACTTGTTTCTCAACTTGAGAGTTCATTGTTATGCCTTTTGCTTTTCTCACAATTTTCTCTTCTTGGTTACATAGTAGGTCTTTGTAACAGTAAGTCTTTGGTCCAAGACTCACAAACTCAGTCATTTCTCCTTCCAGTTCATCGGTTAATTGACCCAAATAAGATCCGATTTCTTCTTCTAGTGGATCCTTGGTACCTTCAGGAACTCTATATATGATCGAATCCGTATCTGAAAAGTAATCTCCAATAATAATTTGTACGATTGACTTTACCGGTATATATGATGTTATCCCCGCCGACCTTCTCCATGAATTTGTAAAGTCGAAGTCTTGAGTATGAAGTAGTGTACGTGGCTAATTGCATTGCACTTGTCCTCATACTTTCCAAAGTTTCCGCCTGCTTTCGATATTTCACGATGAGTACATCATTCACACATCTAACCAGTGAAATCACAGTATTTGTCTGATACATGAGATTCCAAAACTTGGAAGGATCGATGATTATGCTTGTCGTCTCTCGGTCCACATTTTGTGCAAATTTGCCCCACTGTAAAAATATTAATTAGACTTGATTTTGTATTTGAATATTACCAATGAATTCAACATCAACTTGGCTACAGCTCGTTTTCCTGGGTTTTTCTTGAATCTGGAGTGGTCAGATAGTTTAATGTGTTCCTTTTCCAAGTATTCTTGGCAGAAAGCTACTTTCTCTTCATCAGTTTTCACGTTTGAAGGCCATCCTGAGCTGTACTGTAATTGAATTTTATTATATAAAATTACTTGGCGATGTGCAAACTTACAATCTTCTCTTCCATCATCGTATTGATATAAGATGTGAATAGCCCACCTTGTCCGTTTTGGTCATTTTGCACCCAGTGCACATATTTTACACCCTGAAAATTGTCATTATGTTTATCAATAATGTTAATTGTTGAACATACATGATAAACATCAGTTATGATGTATCCCAGCTCCAAAGCTTTACATAATTCAGCTGTTGTGAAAGTGCCATTGAAAGATCTTTGTTCATTCGTATGTTCACAATATCCAGTGCACAGTTCTTTAGCACAACCTAAAGGAAATAATGATATTATACGTAATCCAATCTTTTTGACTTACATTTACACAATCCGAAAAGTAATTTGCCGCCATACTTTATTGGTAAAAGAGGTAACTCCAATTTTCGTGGGGGTAATACTCTGCAGCTTAGAAAACCTCGAAAATTTATATCACTAGGATGTTTCATGGGCGTTTTCATTGTTTGACGGGAGACGTTTTCCGGATTCCCAATCGGAAATGCTTCATGCTTCATTACGGTAGGATAAAGACTGAAAGTAAGTTGATTTTTTCATTTGTACATGCTATGTGTTACCTGACAACATCCAGATATCGTAACAGTTGTTTGAAGTTGTTGGCATAAAGCTTGAAGACTTCTGTTCTTCCACCAGCAAGAGATTTTTCACAATGAAGAATATCCTGTAAAAATAATGAGATTCAAAATTAGTCCTAGAAACTTACCAGTGGTTCATAGTTTTCAAAAAATTCTGACATTTCTTGATTTTTCTGGAGCTCCTGGTTGACTTCACACTCCCAAATGACTTTTACCGGATGCTTGGTTCTCAAAAATTCCAATCTCTCTTCATCTCGTTTCCAAATATCTTGACTGTTTTCGTTGCCGATCATCGAAGATGAAGTGTATGTGCATGTATGTGCGTGATAATAACATCCCTGAAAACCCCATTATTTTAATCCCATTTCTAGTTGAACTCACAAAAAATTCAATAATCAATCCTTCTGGGTATTTGGAGCATGGACTTATGAATCCATCTACATGGTATTTGCCAATCTGAAAAAGTATATTTTTGAAAATTATACCAATTTCTTTTCCACAAACCTTTTGCTCCCCGTTTGTTGTTGACATGTTAACCTGAACACCTTCTTCTTTGCTAAACCATGCCAAGTACTTCTGACTTAGAACAGAGCTATTAGTAGTGATGGATGGCTTAACATCAAGAACGATTGGTTTTTCAGGGTCCAGATGATTTCTACGGAATACCAAAGCAGCAGCTGACGCTGCAGTTGTTGATTCCTAAAGAAAATAATTACCAATGTAATCAACATATCAAACTTACTTCCAAGAGACAGACATCTGTCATTGATTCGAACTCCGTTTCAAAAATAGTCATCGATTTAGCAAGAATGTAAACGTCGTTATAACAGTACATTTCTATTTCATTCATAAAGTTGAAAGTTTTGTTTGTTTCTCTTTCAGATTGAAGAAATTTGAGAATACTTTTTCTATTTGAAGAAGACTTATTTTCGAGATCATACCATTTGTCCTCTGGAATTGGACCAGTGTAGTCATAATGTTCAGGTCTGATGAACAGAACGGGGAAATCACTGAAAAAGAGTATGTAGATGAATTGATAATAGAGAAAAGGCAAACCCTTTGACTGAATCGATTTCAAATGCTTTTCCCATCCCGGCCAAACTCATTGTCAAGAATTTCATAGAATCCAGCAAACGAACTCCCTTATGCTCCATGAATATTAACTTCGTGCCATCTAAGATCAGTTGCGGCTCGGCTTTGTTACTTGATATCATGTTCTCGAGAATAAATTGAGCATCGTACCTAAAATATAGAAAATTATTCATTAAGAAAATAAGAAAAACTGACCCTGAAGCATTGTGAGCTAGGACTACACTCCCTCTATGATGTTTGGCGAACAACCATTTTGTGAGTTCAGAAGCAACATCCACGTCTCGGTTTTGCAAAGTCATGCACTCAATGATCTTCAATCTGCCGTCTGGTGCACAATTTTTGCATTTTTCTAGTTTTGCTTGTTCGATATCTTTCGGAATAGATGATGAACAGCATGGGCAACAGCGAAGAGCAATGAAAAGAACTGGGTGTTGACGTCCTGTGATTGGATCAGCTCTACTCTGAAACAGTAGATGTTAGTGAAAGTGTTCATATTATTTTGAATGATACTTTACCTCGATATCGAAAAAGACGCGACGTCTTGTGAGTCTCTTCTCGTTTTTCTTTGATGACGGCATTATACATTTATGGTTCTTTGCTCTCTTACAGTTGCATCGGTAGCACCACTTTTCTCCACATCTGTGTTCTTCTTTATTTTTGTTTGTGTAATACGCAACACCACACTTTCTGCAGATTTTCGTGTGCTCACAGCGATTTTTACCATTGAACTTTCCTGAAAATGAAATATATGCATTTTGAATAAAAATCTTATTCTGAGTTACCTTTTTTCAAATGGTTTTCATAGCAACAATTGGATCTGAACTTTATTTTGCATTTTTCACATCGAATCTCCGTATCATTTGAAGTAACCGGACAAGTTTTCTGACCACATAGTCTATGTATCAAAGGGCACTTATAATGAGAAGCAGCATCTTTGTATCTTGCATCACATAGAAAACAATAGTAATCAGTTTTCAGAAGAGCACATACACTTCTGACTCCTCTATAATGTCCATCGGATAGATATAATACTAGTTGTTTTCCTTCTCCAACGTATGGTCCAGCATAATAGGGAGTAGTCGAGTTTTCCACAAATACAACAATTTGGTGTGTTCGTGAAAAGACAGTTGTTTGGAATTGTTCAATGTCGATCCTGTCAAAATTACTGGATTTGGTTACACCAGCTTTCTGAAATAAAACAGCATTAGATTTTTTTTCTCATTATATATTACCTCTTTCAATTCGATCACTGCGTCATACACATCTGTACAAATTCCTGGCATCTTATACGTTTTCCTCACAGCACTACGATATTTGTTTCTTTTTTCCGCAGATCGATCGTGTTTCCATTGATGATACATTAACACTTGATAAAGTGCATGTGGTAAGCAATCTTCCAGAACTGAAAATAATTCATATAATAATAATAAGTTTTTGATATTTTTACAAATATACCTTCGTTCAGCATTATGTTTGACCGGGTACCTTTCAAGTTATGTGTTTCCTCTTCCAAAATCTCATCATTTATCTTCTTTTTCTTGAAATCTGCCAAATCAAGTATATCTCCTGTAGTGAACTTTCGCTTCCCACTTCCTGTGGGAGGATTGACATAAGTTATTCGAACAGTAATATTAGGCACTTGTAATTCCAACGGTGAACGACTTGATTGCGACATTTTTGCCATGTTTTCAATAATTTCCTCTTTTCGTATTTTGTTGATTTTTTGGAAAGAGAATCCAACAGCTGACTCAATTTCATCTGATTCGAAAATAATTCCAGCTCTTGTTTCTGGAGTCTTGAAAGGATCATGTCTATGTACCAGTTCGATCAGTGTATCAGCGAACACTTCCGGACCCTGAGGGTCAGTCGTTATACTTTGTAGCAATTTCAGAGTGAGAGTGACGGTCTTTACTACACCACGGAATCTACCTTTACCTTCAGTGTCTTCTTTTTTCAGTAGTCGAACTCTAGCTCCGCCGATCTGCTCCTAAAAAACCTTATATGGTTAATATATTAGCATATTGGTATTACTTACCTCTGCTTCGACAATATCCATCATGATATGAAGATATTTAGGCTAGTCAAAAAATGGAAAGAAAGTAAAATGAGAAATAATAAAAATACGACGTCTAGGAGACGAAAATGTATTATAAATGGCTACTTAGCCGGTCATATTGTCTTATTTACCCCTTATCAATTCATCCAAATGGTCATTTTGTCTAAAAGATCATCTTCTTTCCGCGTTTCACACCTTTTCTCCTTTTTTCACAATTATTAGCAGAAACTGAACATTTTCTCTGATTTCATTATTTTGAGTGTGACTAATACGCCCTAGCAGTTGCACTTTTGCAAAGAGAGACGCATTTTGTCTGATGTTTTGGAGAAATTCTGAAAAATGCTATATCCCTGTGTATATTGGATAGTTGGAAACAGTCCAATTTCACGGTGAGAACATTTTCCTAGATCAAAAGATCAACAACAATTATTACACTAAATATTTCTGTATGTTTGTAGTCTTCTACTGGTTTTCCACTTTTCCCGATTACTAGCAGAATGGTAACATCTTCTGCTTTTTTATCAGTTAGTGTGTTATTGATGCACACTAAGAGAGAACTTTTCTTCTTTTCTGAAAAATAAATAGAATTTATTCGAATTGTGAAAATTATTCATTTTCATGAATAAAGTATTTGGAAATCATCAAACAACTGTTGGATAATTTATACAACTAACAAAATTGAAGAGATCATAAGATCAACCGTCAGCATTACGTAGCTTCCTTTCAACCAGAGACTTTAATATTCCTTCTAAATAGTTGAGAAATCTTTGTTTTTTTTTTTTCAATTCTCTACATGAATATTCAATCAATGACACATTTCCTTGCTTTGTAGAATTAACATCACCCATAATAAAATCTTTTTGAGTAAGTAAAGTATACCAAACATGAATTTGCAACTTGGATAATGTTTTAAAATTCTGATTTGAGTATGAAGCATGATTTTTGTTTCAAAATAGTATTATCTGTGTTAGATTGTATGAGAACTTTGGTGATTTTACAAGCAATCAGTATTGGTTCATAAGTGTTTGTACGAAAAACTTTATTCAAATAACAATAAAATGTATATTTATAAATTCCAACATGGGAAACAATGGATGAAATCACACAAAAATAGTTTTAAATGTAAATTAAAATAAAAGTGATCAACTTATTATCATCACCAAACCGAGCACCAGGAAAATGAGTGTGTTTTAGCCTTCGGTAGAGTATCAGTCAGAACAGGGAGTACCTATATAAACAAACTTCACAGCAACTAATGGGGTGTTCAAATCCAGTTCACGTTCGGCATATTGGACAGCATGGATGACATCACCAATACCAATTTCTTGCATTTGTTTGAATTGTGTACCAGCAAAGTCAAAGTTATCACCACCTTCAATTGCAATTGACACAGCTGTACTTTCTGCACAGAACGGATTGTTCACTCTTAGCAGTTCAACAACGCATTCTCCAAAATTGAGGGCTCCAGAT
This sequence comes from Caenorhabditis sinica, assembly GCA_963932045.1. Lineage (NCBI taxonomy): Eukaryota > Metazoa > Nematoda > Chromadorea > Rhabditida > Rhabditidae > Caenorhabditis > Caenorhabditis sinica. The sequence goes on from OZ009942.1 coordinate 1,348,310, forward strand.
TCTTCGAAAATCAAAGATGCTGTCAATTTTAGAAGAATTTCAGTGACTTGCATGGATGTGCCAAGCGTTTTTGTGCATGATGTATTTTCCATTTTCAATAATTTGATTCCTTTGTATTTTTCCTGAAAGTCATTCTTATATGTTTTTCTTTCAAATTGACTCAAACCTCAACAAAAACTTGATTGTTCGAATCATTGAACCCATTGCTTGGTGACGATGAGATGGGTAAAGTTCCAGTGTTCATGATGGTCTGCTTAGGTCTGGGGAATGCAATCGCAATAATATGGTCCTGGAAAATATAATACAAATAAACATATTAGAAAAATTTTCCACTATTTTAGGAACAAAAAAAAATAGATATAAGAAAAGTTAAATATGATTCTCAGAACGAGAGCTAGAAAAACTCACCTTATCACTAAGGTTGAAAATGGTAGGAATGAAGAAATCTGAGAGACTAACCGTATCCAGTCATTAAGCTCCGCCTCTTGGCCTCATGCCAAAAACATAACATGCTAACTTGGCATCGTGCCAACTCTCAATCATCTAACATCAATTAAGAATGATTTTCGTGTTTTTAAGCTAGTTTCTGGTAATTACTCGTCATTATGAGAAGATTTCATGTGCAAAAACACCTCAACTCTACAAAATGGTATACTCTGTTTGGGTCTCAATTAATGAGACAAAATTCAAAACAAAGTTATTAGTTATCTCATTACATTTTGTTTTAGCGTACACTAATTAAACAAAAACAAATCTATGAATTACTTTACTAATTATAAATACAGACAAAGATAATAATTGAAATATACAAACAAACAAACAAAAAACTTTTCGAAAAAATACGTACAATTAAAAAACAAAAACAGAAAAACAAATATTGAAAATCTCATTATCGAAAAAAACTATAAAATTGGAAGGAATATAGAGAAAAAGCAAAATAATTGCGAAAATCCATTAAATTGAACGGTCTAAACCTATGACGTCATCATACAAGCCCTATGGCTCCCCTCTCTCCCCCTCCTCATGTCATGTACTAGCACCCCCCCATACCTCTCTCTTGAATGGTCCTTCTAGCGTAGTCCTGACTGCTGGTATCTCCTCCGTGTATGGATACTGATAAGGTAGTCCGTGCTTCTTTTGGCAAGTGAAGCAGTTTTTCCTGACTGTTGTTACGACTGGAAGAATCCCTTGTATCCAATACTTCTTTTGGATTGCGCAGACGACGTCCTTGACTCCTTGATGACACAATTGCTTGTGCATATCCCATACGATCTTCTCAGCTAGTGGATGCTTGCCGACAATGGCGATAGGTGTTTTCATTTCGCTGGTGATCCTGTGGTCTGTGGCTCTGCCGAGTCTTGTACGTCTCCTCCAGATTCCTTCTATTTTGAAGAAGCTATCCGACCTCGTTCTTTCTAGCTGTTGCCCTCTTCGATCCGCGTCCATGTAGTGATCATGGATGATGTATTCTTTGGCAACTTGTCTTTTGGCTACTTCGTCCCTGCTGGTATCGGCTTTGCTGAATGCTGTCATCGTTCGTCCTTGATACATGTATTCGGACTCCGGATGTCGTCGATTCCTTCTGGATACGAGTGTGTGGATAAACTGGAGAGCTTTGGTCATCCTTGACGTTAGAGTTATGAAGCTATTCGTTCGTTCATATGGCACGCGTGATGAGTAAACGTAGCGGTACTTCTTGCTGGTCTGGAGACTGTTCATTTGGACATCTTTAGGAACTGTCTTGATGATCCCAAGTTGAGCGGCGTATTCACGGAAGGCGTATGGATCTGCTGGTGTTCCATCCAGTTTTGAGGGCCAGAATTCTTCGGTTTTCTTCAGAAATTCCGGTCCGTCGTGCCAGAGTGTGTTCCTTTGAAGATCCTCCATCGAACATCCTCTGGTGGCTATGTCAGCTGGATTGGCATCCGTGGGAACGTATCTAACGTTGACTTCAGCGTTGTGAATTGTCCTGAGCTTCCCGAAGTTCTCGTGAATCGACTGCACTCGATTTGAGACCCATTTCGATCCTGCAGTGCTGGTAGTCGAGCTAATCGTCCAATACAGTGTGATGGTACTGTCGCTGAAGTGTGTGACCTTCTTGAAATCGAGTCGCAGCTCCTTTGCTAGTGTTACTGCTAGATTGGTTGCAAGTTCCAGTGAGATTAACTCCATCCGCGGAATCGTGAATGCTTTCGCGTTGGATTGTGGTTTGATCTTTGACTTGGCCATGACGAGCTTGCTGGTGTAGACTCCGTTTCCGAGATCGTAACGAACGTATCCGCAGGCGGCGTAGTGCTCCTTGGAGGCGTCCGAAAACAGAATCAGCTCCACATTTTTGTAGTCGTAGTCTCCGATCAAGCGTCGTGGAATTTCGTACTTCTCGCTGGTAAACTGCTTCTTGATCTTGTTCCACCAATTATCCAGTTCTTGCGGAAATGGTGTATCCCAATCTAGTCCGAGTTCCCAGCATTTTGCGTTAAGTGACTTGGATTGAATCAGTAGTGGTATGACGAGTCCACATGGATCGTAGTTGGATCCCTTGAAGGCTGCTAGCATCCTTTTCGTTGGAGTTCCGGCTGGTGGCTTGGCGATTTTGATGGAAATTGTATCTCGTTCGCTGTCCCACCAATGACCTAGGAGTTTGCAAGTTTTGCCCTTGGCCCGATCCTCTTCCTTGATCTTCTCTACCGTCTCTGGATGATTGACTTGAAATTCCCGAAGATTCATGTGCATTCCTCGGAATTTGGCTTTCCCTTGCTGGTAGAGCGAGTAGAGTTCCCTCTCGTCGTTGCTGGTAAAGAGAACGTTGTCGACATATAGATTGTCGAGTATCCTCTTGTTGATTTCCTCTGGCTTGTCATCCATGTAGGCGTGAATGGTGACTTGAAGAAGAAATGGCGAGCTGGAGATGCCGAATGGAAGCCTGGTAAATCGGAAGATTTGGATGTTCGCTGGTGTTACACCTCCTTCTGGATCCTTTAGCCATAGAATCCTGAGCATGTTCCTTTGGTCCTTTTGTAGGCGTACTTGATGGAACGCTTTCTCTATATCTGAGACCATCAGATACTTCCCAAGCCTTGATCTCATGATTATTCCTGGGATTGCATTGAGAAGAGCTGGTCCTGGAAACATGCAGTCGTTGACGGAGAGTTCTCCTTTCATCTTCGCTGAAGCATCGGTGACGATCCGCATCTTCGTTGTTTCAGAGTCTTCTTTGAAAACTACTGAGCATGGCATGTATGAAGGCGTTCCGTCTGCGTCCATTGCTGGTGTGACCTTTTCGAGGATCCCTGCTTCCAGTTGCTCCTTGATGCCTTTGTGGAACGCTAGTCGTAACTCTCTGGTTTTGAGTTTACCACTGTAGAGGGAACCTAGTCTTTTCAGAGCCAAAGGATAGTTTCCGCCGAGAAACTTTTCTCGACCGTTGAGTGGGAACTTGACGTAGATCTTGTTGTCTTTATCCTTGAATGCTGACTCTTTGAACCTTCTTATGAGCTCGTTGTCATGATCCTCCTTTGACTGGGTTATCGTCGGATTCTCGATTCCTAAGTTGGCTAGGCTGGTAGACTGCTCGTAAAGCTTTGCAAGCTTTAAGTTGGATACTGGACTGTGTGACGGCGTTGGGTCTGTGATCTCCTGGTTGTAGTCGTCCGTCTCCCAATCGATGATGGTGGAACCTTCGTGTAGTACATTGACTTGTATTTCCCGTGAAGGCGCTGGTATCAACACTCCAGATTCCGCTGGTGGTACGAAGACGTCTCCAACGAGCATCCTCTCTATTGTTCTTCCGCTGGGAAGGTCGTAAGACTTGACCTTCTTCAGTTTCTTCATCGTTGAGAGCACGTTGTTGCCGAGTATGAGATCGATCGGCTTTCCGTCCGCTTGTTCCAAATCCTTCTTTGGTGGAAGCTTGATACCTTTGGACCTGATGAATATCCTGTCTGCTTCGGAAAAGGCTGGTTTGGCGAATCTTGTCGTCATTTTGTCGAAGCTCACGGTATCCATCGTCCAAGTGTTTCCTTGGATGTCCACTATGTGCAGTCTGTAATACGTGCACCAGTCCCTGTCCGTTGCGGATACGAATCCTGTGAACCTGATCTTCTGTCTTCCTACTGCTCGTAGTCTGAGTCGTTTGGCTGCTGCAGTAGAGATTACTGAAGATTGGGCTCCTGTGTCCACTAACGCTGTTAGTGTTTCTCCTGCTGGTGTTGTTAGCAAGATGAATGGTAGTTTTACGTCCTCGTCGGTGATGTTGGTGACGATGACGTGTTGCGTTGTCTCTGTTGTGTATGCTGGTGGTGGGTTGTCGAGACGTGCTTCACGCATGATGCGTTGGAGTTCCTCTTCTGCCTGATCACCCAGTGCGAATACCTCACCATCCGTGGTCCTCTTCGGTCTCTCAATGTTCGATTCCGATTTGGCTGGTGGCTTGGGTTCACACCGCTTGAAGCTGGATTTGGTACTCCGACGTGAGTTGGTAGATGATGCGGAGGCTGGTGATGATGATCTTGAATTGGACGTCTGTGAGTGTAGACGTGATGGTGGTGAAAGTGAGGAGTATCTAGAACTCGGGGGTTTCAGCCCCATCATCCCGAAACAACTGAATTTCGAGTCCGGCGTCGTCGTAGAGATCGTAGTCTTGAAGGAAGGTGTTGATCTTGACTTTGTCCGTCTTCGAGTTGTCGCAATGTCCTGAGAAGTGCTTGCATTGGCAGTGATAGCAACGGAAACGAGAGAGACATTCCGTGGTCGGGTGCTGGTTGCTCAAGCAGTTTCCACAGAGTTTCTTCTTCTGGATGTTCTCGATCTTCGTTTTGACTGGTAGCTTGCACTCGACAGCAGAGTGGTCGTCCTTGCTGCAGTAGGCGCACGGCATCGTTCTGCCAGGTGGTTGGAAGCCTTTCACGCGTTTCCACGATCCTTTCTTCTCGTATGAACGGCTTCTTCCCCATTTGTCTCCTTGCTGGTACTTGCGATCCTTCTCCATCTTGTTGACGAAGACTTCATCTGTAGCTGCTGGTGTGGTCCTCTTGTGAAGACGTTCCTCGCTCCTTTTGTCGGCGATGAGTTCGTAGGCGAGGTTGAGCAACTTGTCGAAGGTATCGGTTCCTCTCAGGTACTTCCTGTTGACCTTGCTTCTCATGAACGCTGGTAGCTTGTCGATGAAATCTCTGAGGAAGTAGTGATCATTGATTTGTATTCCCAGTGCTTTGAGACGATGGGCCTTGTTTGCGAGTGAGTTGATTCCTGACTCCATGTTCTCCACATTGTCTTCCTTGATGCGAAGCGTTTTGATGGCGTCGAGAAGAGTTTCTTCTTGGATGGAGTTTCCGTTGTATTGTCGGTCCATATTCTTGAGCAGTACTTGATAGTCCTCGGCTGAAATGCTGGTAGATTGCATCTCCTCCTTGGCCTTGCCTTCCAGAAGACTGAGCAAGATGGTCTGCTTGATCTCCGGGGTGAAAACTGCCTTGTCGTGGACCATTGTACGGAATTTGCTCATGAAGAGAGCGTAGTGGCAGGTGTCTCCTGCGAACTTCTCCATCACGTTCATGACGGCTGTCATTTCGGCGGCTGCAGATGCTGGTGGGTAGGCTTGAATCGATGGGATGTCCTTCTGTACAGTTTGGCGCTGGTATGAAGAAGTTGATCCTCCGTAGCGATCGTCGATGAGTCCGTTGTTGAATCCACGAAGTCCGCTGGTAGAGGGCGCTTGACTTTGAGAACGGCGCTTCTCCTTCTCCTTCATCTCGTCGACTGCAATAGCCATCCTGTTCAGGGCCATCTGGAATCCATTGCGATCCTCCGTATGTTCCTTCTGCATGCTTTCTATCTTGTTGATGACTCCGCTGGTAATGTTCTTCACGACGTCAAGAAGCTCCACGTGCTTCTGGTCTTGAACCTCATGACGATGGTCTAGGCCCAGGTCCTTTCCCGCAACTCTGGCGGAACGGTTACCCAGACTTTCGACCGTCTCAATCGGCTCGATGGAATGACGTCCATTGTTTGCTCCTGCGGAGCGACCTCTGGTATTGTGTTGGTGGGTTACCATTGGTCTTGGCACGTGAGTGCTGGTGGCTGGTGGTTGGCCTGTCGCATCTGTGAACTGGTCGACTGATGCTGGTAGAATTGCTGACGGTCCTCCTTGGCTGGTATCCTTCGGTGGTCCTTCAAGCAAGTTTTGAATCTTCTCAATGAGCGTGACGATAGATTCGCGCACTTGATCGAATTCGTGCTTCACCATCAGGTGATTCTCCATCTCTTTGCGACTTGATCTGTCGGTTTCCTCGGCCTCCTCGATCTCCGGATGCTGGTGGAAGAAGGTGTCGATGTCGTTCTTGGTGGCGTCGAGCATATTGAGCTTCTCCAGGAGCGTAGCTTGAGCACTACGCATCACTTCGTGTCCCTCTGGACGGAGATCCGGCTGGTAGATGGCTTCGACTTGAGCAAGAGTTGCTTTGGCATCCTTGACCTTTTTGGTGACGTTGGTTTTGAGTCCTTGCAATGGATGGGCTGACATCCTGATGATGATTGAGCGCTGTGTATGGCTGGTACACTAAATTATCCCTGCAAAAATTCGAGACATTAGTATTGTGGTGGGAGCTGAGCTCCACACCTCGGTAACACACACGCTGCGGAAGTTTGAATTTTTGTTTTGCGTCTACCTCCCTCTTACCATAGGGAAAGACGAGCAATTGATTTTATAAGTCCCCCAATTTACTATAAAGGGACAGGGTGGCTTACTACATTATTTTTGGCGACCAGTAGTTAACCTATAGATGGTCCATAATACCTGCACCAGCATTACGCTATCCTCTGGAGAATTATTTGGGCCCGAGAATAGGCGAGGCCCGTCGAGATATACAGCTCGACCCCTGTCTCGGAAAAGCAATCCTGCAACGATTGCCCCGTGTTGGAGGGTTGTGCGCCTTGGCTCCCAACACGTCGTCGTGATCCCGAGAAGTTCTCAATAGCCAGTGAGTGGTGTCCCGGTCCGGCTGGTGTCGTCCATCGGCATGTGCCATCGATGTAGACGTCCTTGTCGTCCGATCCATTGATCCATTCACTTCCCGCCAGGTAGAAATTGGAACTCGGTTGCTGTTTTGATGACTACTTTCAGCTTAGTGGACTCAGGCTGGTGTATTGATGCGATCCTTCGCTCTCAGATCCATCTGCCATCCTGTTCCTTTGTAGTTGAACCTGAATTCGTTTTGCGAGATTAGATAGGGGTCCCTAGGTAATCACCCGTCGGCGATTTTTCCCAGAGGGGGTTAAAACACTAGATTTGATTTTGATGTTAGGCTAGTGGGGCATGATTTTTAAACCTTACCTTATTTTTATCGCGCAATAACAGAATAGAGGGTGTACTCTTTTAGAGCCGCGTCCGTCTAATTCTATGCAATCTTGCAGTCGCTCGTGGTGTTACCGAAGTGGGAACAGACAATAAGACAGGCGAAGAGATAGAAAAAGATAAGAAATGCAGGTTAAAAACCCGTACAATAGGACACTTTGAATAACACATAGCAGCACATTAGTCTTTTCATTCAGATAGATATTTGGTGTTTTGATACCGTGGTTATTAGTCTTCTTGTTGGCCGCTTGTGGCTGCTACTGACTTTTGCGAGGCTTTCGCTTGAACAACTTGTCGAGCATGACTCCGGCTGGTGGTACTTCGCTGTCGTCCTTCTGCTCCTCCTCCTTCTGCTTTTGCTCCTGCTTCTCTCTTTCCTCCTTCTTTTTCCGTGCTGCTTCCTCGGTGTATTTGAGTTGGCAGAGTAGGAGATGGTGTTTGTTGGCTTGACAGTCTTTCCCTCTGCAGAGTTTGGTGACGTTGACTTTCAGGTTGGTGCACTCGCTGGTATCATGCCAGGAGAGGCACTCGATGCATCGGCCTTGGTCCTTGATCAGCTTTCGTCTCGCTTCGGCGGTCTGGTACTGTTCGCATGCTGAGGCGCCATGTGTTCCTTCGCAGAAGTAACATCCTGTCTTGTTGAGTTCTGGAATCTTGTTCGGTCCTCTGACGGTCAAAACTGATCCTTGCTCTTGTGATTCCTCGAGTTTGCTCTGCTGGTACTTGACTCTTTTGGCCAACTCCACGACTTCCTCGATCTCTCTCTCGATCTCCTCGTCTCTCTGGTCATAGGCATCCTTGAGCTCTTGGTACATGAAGGAGATTTGGTTGCAGACGTCCTTTAACAATTCCATCGCGACTTGTGTCGGCTGGTGCTGGCTGCTGACGATGTCGATAAGTCGACGCTGCTCTTCCGCATCTCCGTTCTGGGCTGCTTTGACGATTCTCTGGTAGTTGATAGGTGTTCCGTCGGTGTCGACCACTTCTGGATCCTCGTAGACCGTCCACTCCTCTTCGTTATTAGTACTTGACGCTGGTATTGGATCCGACGTCGTGACTTCCAACTCAGCAGTGATTCTCAGCTGGTCGCTGGAAACAACGAGATCCTCGATCCCGCTCTGGGGCGCGGCTTCGTCGCTGATCCCTGCTAACAGCTGGTCCTCATTGTATGTGTGTCTGCTGGTGGTTCCTTCTTGAGATGGTTCCTCCGGTGGAATGTGGGTGACGTCCATCTGCAGAAGTTGTTGTTGTTGTTCCGTTGAAGAAGAGTGGTAAAAGAGAGAGAGATATAATCGGAATCGAACCGATGTGAGGGGTTGGGATAGAAGATAAGCAGTTAACTGGTGTTTTACTTCATTAGCGAGAAAGTAAGACAAAAATTAGGTTAACAGAGAAGACATTGATTCGGAGTTCGGTGATGTGAGATCGGGTCCTAGTCCGAATGATGCTGGTGTCCTCCAGAGGTTCCGGCTCCGTTTGTAGACGCTTGTCCTTCGTCGGTGGATGGTGCTGGTACGTCGACAGTGAACAGCTTGGTGGTGGCTTCCATCATCCGGTTGACGACGTTGGCCATGATGTTGATCTGTTGCTGCAGACGTCTGTCCTCCGATCCAGTTGATTTGATGACTTCGTCAATCTTGCTGGTGACGTCACGGCTGACTCCCGTCACGATCTGGATGTTGGTCTGGATGATCTGCATGTTGTTCAGAAGGCGATACGTGACCTTTGCATGCTCCTCCTCCATCTCCTTGATTCTCGCCTCGAGTTGGGCGATTCGATCGTCGTTGTTGGTGGCGGTGACGTCTGGATTCGAAACTCTGCTGGTAGACTCCGATGGTGGTGTCGACGGCATCTTGTTGCTTCTAAAATGAAAAAGACTGTGTGCTATGGTTAGTGTACGCTATTGGCAATATCACGGTTAAAAGAGTACGAGTGGTGAACGAGAAAAAGATAGAGAGTAGGCCGAGACAAGGGGGTAAGGAGAATAAAACGTTGCATCTGTAAACGCGCAGAATTTATGGTTCAGTGGTTTTTTGACGATGAAATTTTGAGTTTAGTCTACGCTTAACCTTGTAACACCTACACTGCTATCTGCGTCGCTCGGTAGACGGCCAGCACTTAAAATCGAACTGCCGGCGCTGCTCTAAGACGTGTTACCACGTCGCCCTTGTCCAGGGGGCCCACGATTTAGACAGCAGTATGTTCCGACTTCCACGGATCCGCGCCACGATGCGGAGTGTACAAACATGAGTTTTGTTACAGATTTTGACGAATTTTGCGTTAAACTTAGCTGACGAGGCGCTCCCGAGCTCCTCCTTTCGATTGCTCATGCTTAGCACGAACGACCGGCCAGAGGGCTCTCCGAAGCCTTTTGTCCACTTTGAATAGATCATTGCTGGTAGAACTCGTAGTTGGCGCCAAAATTGATCAGATCTCGACGCTTCCTTCAGAATTCCTCCACGTCCGTTTGCTGGCGACATCCGAACGCTGCTCCGACGTCTTCTCCGCGCAAAAACGACAAAATCCTCGACTGAATTGCTCCCGATTCCTTGCGATCGCTGGTATACGAAACGATTGCCGTCGGATCGCTGATCGCTGGTAACCACGCTAAAATTCCGTTGAATTTCCGTCCGAGTGATTACGAAATCCATTGCTTTTGACTCGAGTATCGGCTCCAATGACACCAATTCCCTAGGCCATCCGACGCTGGTACTCGAACCGCTCTGGGCTCGACGAGACTCAGTCTCTAATACCGGTCGTATGCACCATGTGAAAAATGGGTTAGAAACGGTGGATGAATCCGGTTCCCTGTGTAGACATTTCCTTCACTGCCTAGAGTTGACTTGGGTCGTAGGATGAAGGCGAATGTGCATTGTATTTCGCAATAAGACATGAGTTGGCTGACACGGCTTTATTCGCTGGTATAGAATCCCAAAGGGGGGAATATTAGGCTGGTATAGGAATCAAAGGGGAGAGAGCGGTACTTCGAGACGAAGCACACGCTCACATGCTGGTAGGGGAACAATTAGTGGTGACTGACGAGTGTGTGTGGTGATAATGACGCAAACACTCTCTCGCGGTGAGACGCAGAGAAGGCGCGAAGAGTGGGTTAACGGAGTGTCGTTGCGGCATTGCGGAGCGTCGTTGGCGGTAGTTTGAATCGGCGCTTTTGGCGGTGATTCAAATTGTTGTTTCCGAGATGTACATTTTCCGTTGTTGACGTTTCCTCGAAATGCACGATGTCCCGGACAGCAAGCTGGTGACATGAATAATCTCAGTTGATTCCTTTGAATGTGTGAATATTCCAGATGGGTTGTATGACGTGAATGTTAGCGAATGGTTGAGTTGATTGACTTGAGTGAGCACGTGTTGAGCCTTGAACGTTAGTGAGAGAGAACTACTAGATAGATGAAGCTTGTCTAGTAAAGCTGCTTCTTTACATTCTCGGAATGATAAGGAAGACTTGAGGACTAAACTGCCACTCTGGACGGTTTAGTCATGTGAGTCTGAGACGCAAGTCTCGGACGATCCGGATCGTGGTATTCCATGGGAATATCGCGACACACAAGGAACTCAAAAATAATTCTATGAAGTCCTGAAGACTTGCAAAAGTTGAAAACTAGATGTTACAAAAAATGAAAAACAACATTTCCCACAGGTGGATCCGAACCCTGACCTCTGGATTACCGACCACCCGCACTACCCATTCGACCACCAATCGAAAGCCCGTCAAAAACTGTATCTATGTACCAATTTAGAAAAAATTCTATGGAGCTTTTTGAAAATGGTTTCCTTGTAAGTAGTATAATTTGAATAAAATCAAGATCAAAATGTGTGGTTTTCAGAAGAAAACTACACATTTTTTGACAGCCGTACACAGTTGGTTGTCGAAGGAGGGGGAAATGAGCATTTGCCGGATGAAAATAAGAGAGAAGCAAAAAAGAGAGTTAGAGAAAATAGGAATTGAGATAATTATAGTAGTTTAGCTTCAGAGAAACAAAACACAGGGCCATAACTCAGCAGGTGAAAAGATGGAAGAATAGGAAAATAGAGAGCAAGGAGGCAGTAGACGAAGAGCCAGGTGTCATAGGAAAGGATATTGAAAAATTCTGAAGGATTCTCAAGTTTTGAAACTCTGAAATTCTGAACAAGAAGTAGTGACGCAAACACAGTTTCTTAAGAGTCCATTTATTCAAAAATTTAAGAACAGAAAACAACGTAAGAAAAACATAATAATTATTAAAAAATCAACACCCTGACCAGTCATCCGTTATCTCCATCCGACTTGACTATATTTATCTGTTATGCAAGCTTCATCAAAATACACATGAAATGGGGGAATAATGAGAAAATCCCGTAACAAAGACGACCACAATTAGATAGCTATGCAGGAGGAGGACGCTGAGTAATCACACTTGAGACTGAAACTCAAACATACGAGGCTTCGTTTCCCTCAGTCTCAATGTCAGAAATTTTTCTGGATAGTCTTCGTTCCGGATCCAGACGCCATTGACGGAAACTGTGCCTCAGCTGAAGGCTGTGATGTTTCATTTGTCTGCTCGGGTGATTCTACCGGAGCATTTGGGGATTCTTGGGCGCGCCGCGATGTGCTTGCATATCAGTTGTAGATTGCGGGCAGAAAGATGCTGAAATAATTTATCTAGAAAAAAAGCGATGCTTTCGAAACATACCTTATAACAATCCCCACCAAAATTCCGATGGCTAAAACCTTAAAAAGACTTAAAAACCTCTCTCGTGTTGTTTTTGATCATCAGGGTTGTTGCGAGCACTCGATCGAGACATTCTGAAAGTTATGAGTTAAAAGAAACATATTTAGACTTTCTCACAAATATTATACATTATTGAAAATCGTCCTGGATGCATAACAAGAGTAACCTTGGAGGTTGACATCCTCTTGCTCTCATGAGGTGTTCGAAAGCATTGGCATAGTCTATTGCAAGCTGTTGATCTGTAAGTATACAAGCCTTCCCTCCGTGGCCGTCAAGAGGGAGGAGGAGAGACGCAGACGACGAGAGCGCTCTCGTCGTCTGCGTCTCTCAGCGCTTTAGCTTCGATTGCTTGTAATTCGAGAACGAAACGAGCTATCAAAAAACTTTCAACTACAAAAATGTTTGAAATTTTATGCTCAGCATTTTTGCTGTTAACAACATTTTGGTAGCTCTAATAGTTGCTGTGATATGATTAGTTTAAATTTTTATAACAAAAAAACTATGAAAGTTACTCACGGTTTGCCATCCGTGTTTTCTATCTCACAAGTGATGTTGTTCCAAGTGTTGAGTTTTAGTGGAGCGTATTGGTAGTTTCCGGAAAGGCCACGTGTTGGAGGATTCACATGTGCAATGCTCCACAAAGTGTTTGGAATGGAATTTGGACGGATTTCAATTTTTTATAGCTGCTTTTGTCGCAAGACTCGTGACTGTCGGTGATGACTCTTCTGATTGCTCTGTGTGTAGATAGCGCAAGTCTGGAATATAACAGTAAACTTTTAGGGTGTACGATAGTCCTAGAAAGTTGAAATTAAAATTTTTGAATTCAGCTAGTCAAGAGCTTTCGATTGATACCCCACAAGCCTATTTTTCGAAAAAAAAAACAAATTTTCGAAAATTTCAGAAATTTCAGAAATTTCAAAAAATTCAAACTTTCCTAACTTCCTTCATTTTTATCCGACTCAAAATGTGTCAAATGTTTTGAAACCTTTGTATGCTGCCCGGTGCCAAATGCAGTGTGTTGTGCAGATATGCTTCATTGTTGTCCAAATGGATTTACTTGTCATGGACAATTTTGTTCGCAAAATGTTAGTTGGGGTAGATCAAATAGTTTGTAAAACTGCGGGAATTCAAATGATCCAAAATTCGAGAATGGGCTAACTATGTATGTTCCTGAATCTTCCCATGCTCTATATTTTGCAAATTTTTATGAAAAAACTAATGCTATTTCAAGAAAGCTCATGTTAGTCTCCATATATACTCACCTTCCATTTTCACATAGAAAATTTTCAGTAAAATCAAGATCAAAATGTGTAGTTTTCAAAAGAAAACAACACATTTTCGACAGCCGTACACAGTTGGTCGTCGAAGGAGAGGGAAATGAGCATTTTCCGGATGAAAATGAGAGAGAAGCGGAAAAGAGAGTTAGAGAAAATATAACTTGAGATAATTATACTAGTTTTGCTTCAGAGAAACAATACACAAGCCCATTACTCAGCAGGTGAAAAGATGGAAGAATAGGAAAATTGAGCAAGGAGGCATTAAGCGAAGAGCCAGGTGTCATAAGAGAGAATAATGTCATTGATGAATTCTGAGATTCTGGAAGAAGTTGAGATTTTGCAATTTCCAAAAGTCTAAGTACAGAAAAAGGGAAAATTATTTATATAGGAAACTTAAATTTTTCACAAAATCACATTCAAGAAAATCATCAATTTTCATCCTCCTCGTTATCCTCATTCTGCTCGACTTGCTTCCCGGCCATCCAGAATCTGGTTCTCATCGTTCTGGCGTGCTTCTCACATTTTCCACCAGCCACACAGTGGTATCCTCCTGGGCAGCAGGTGTTCTCACAACAGACCGCCTGAAATTATAGTCTAAAAATTTGAGTTGAGCCAGTTGAGAGCTTCAAAATGGCCCAAACATGACCTGGTTTAGATATTTTTGAAATTTGGCTCATTTTTGTTAAAGGGCCTCAGGAAGCCCTCATGAAATAAAAATAGGTCATGTTTATAGTCATTTTTAAGCTCTGAGTTTGTTTTTTTATTTTTTGCACTTTTTGACTAGTTTGTGCTCAACATGAGCTTCAAAATGAGCCCAAACATGACCTGTTTTCAATTTTTTTTGAAGTTTGGATATTTTTTAGATGGTCTCAGGGAGCCCTCACGAAATCAAAGTAGGTCATGTTTATAGTCATTTTGAAGCTGTGAGTTTGCTTGTTGATTATTTTTGTATAGTTTGTCAGAATTGTGCTCACCACGAGCTTCAAAATAAGCCCAAACATGACCAAGTTTGAAAATTTTTGAAATTTGGCTTATTTTTGTTAGAGGGACTCAGGAAGCCCTCATGAAAAGTAAATAGGTCATGTTTCTACTCATTTTATAGCTCAGTTTACTGTCTTCTTTTATTTTTGCACATTTTGTCTAAATAGCGCTTCTCAGGAGCTTCAAAATGAGCCCAGACACCGGTTTGACAAATTTTGGTATGTTTTTTCTCATGAAGTTCAGGGAGCCCTTATGAAATTAAAATAAGTCATGTTTAAAGTCATTTCAAAGCTGTGAAATAGCTTGTTAATTTTTCTGCATATTTTATTTAGTTTGTGCTCACCATGAGCTTCAAAATGAGCCCAAACAGGACCTAGTTTGAAAATTTTTCAAAATTAGGTTCATTTTTCTTCTCATGAAATGACTTCATTTAAGACGAAGTATTGGAACCTTCTGAAAATTGGCACACTGATAGTATCGAACCTCCTGAGAAAGAATCTGAAATCAAAAACTGCGCAATAGAGCCCGTTTCCGAAATATGAGCATCTGAAATTTGGCTTCTGAAAACTCCGCCCCCTCAGCTTCTCCCGCGCTTCCTTCCCTCCCTCTTTCTTATACGCCCTCCTCCTCACCTTGTAGCACCGAGGATGTGGCGCAGTGGTTGTGGTGCGCGGATTGTAGGCGAAGGACCGGGGTTCGGTTCTTGTCGGAGGTTTTACTTTTTTCTTTGCAATGTTCTGTTTTTTTTTGCTTTTTGTTCGCATTTCTGAACACTTTGAATATGATTTTTGAGTTTCTTGGACCCTTGGGAAGCCACTGTATCAATTTGAGGAGATTTCATATTTTCGAAATTTCATGATTTTTCCCATACCCAACCCCACCTCAAAACTCAAAAAAATGTTCTTCTTCGAAAAGTTTATGAAAACTTCTTGATTTGATTGATAGTTATGTTTTGGCATCTTGTGCAAATTTGGTGAGACACATCATTATTTTGAAGACTCTGGTGTTTGTCAGAGTGTTCTAATTGAAGAACTCTCTGAACGTTTGAAACTCACAAAATCAGGAATTACAAAGAAATAAATTCTGAAAATAAGTGAAATATGCCAAAACATAACTATCAATCAAATCAAGAAGTTTTCATAAACTTTTCGAAGAAAACATTTTTTTGAGTTTTGAGGTGGGGTTGGGTATGGGAAAAATCATGAAATTTCGAAAATATGAAATCTCCTCAAATTGATACAGTGGCTTCCCAAGGGTCCAAGAAACTCAAAAATCATATTCAAACTGTTCAGAAATGCGAACAAAAAGCAAAAAAAAACAGAACACTGCAAAGAAAAAAGTAAAACCTCCGACAAGAACCGAACCCCGGTCCTTCGCCTACAATCCCCACACCACAATCACTGCGCCACATCCTCGGTGCTGCGAGGTGAGGAGGAGGGCGTATAAGAAAGAGGGAGGGAAGGAAGCGCGGGAGAAGCGGAGGAGGCGGAGTTTTCAGAAGCCAAATTTCAGATGCTCATATTTCGGAAACGGGCTCTATTGCGCAGTTTTTGACTTCAGATTCTTTCTCAGGAGGTTCGATACTATCAGTGTGCCAATTTTCAGAAGGTTCCAATACTTCGTCTAAAATGAACTCCATTGTAAGAAAAATGAACCTAATTTTGAAAAATTTTCAAACTAGGTCCTGTTTGGGCTCATTTTGAAGCTCATGGTGAGCACAAACTAAATAAAATATGCAGAAAAATTAACAAGCTATTTCACAGCTTTGAAATGACTTTAAACATGACTTATTTTCAGGGGGCCTCAGCGAGCCCTTATGAACTCAAAGCAGGTCATGTTTATAGTCATTTTGAAGTTCTTTTCTTGCACATTTTGTATTTTTTAATTTCAAACCACAAACACCACTCCCTCGACTTACATTACTCAAAGGACAACACATGGCCTTCCTCTCCCCATTCTCTCCGCGGATCTTGCAACAAGTCGTCTTTGCCGGGCAAGTTTTTCCAACACCACATCCAATTGGGTTGACGTCGTCCTCTTCTGTGGATTCTGAAGAAGATTCAGAATCCTCTGAAGTTTCAGAAGACACAGATTCTCCATCCTCATCCTGGTCCTCTTCTGGGAGGAAGTCGATGGCCGGTTTACGGTGGATAGCGGTGGAAGCGAATTTTCGGAGGTGCGGGATTTTGGCATACTGTAACACATGATTAAAGGCCCGCATTTTTTTTATCTACCCCAACTAACATTCTGCGAACAAAACTGTCCATGGCAAGTAAATCCATTTGGACAACAATGAAGCATATCTGCACAACACACTGCATTGGGCACCGGGCAGCATCCAAAGGTTCCTTGCTCCAGGAGGCAGCAGGTAGAGCCGTCTGGGCATTTGCTGGACTTGTCGGGGCAGAGTACCTAAACACACAATTGATAAGAAGAGTATTTGACACATTTTGAACCAAAAAACATGAAAATCGGATAAAAATGAAGGAAGTTATGATGGTTTGAATTTTTTGGAATTTCAAAAATTTTCAAAAAAAAGTTTTTTTTGAAAACTAGGCTTGTGGGGTATCAATCGAAAGCTCTTGACTAGATGAATTCAAAAACTTCAATTTCAACCTTCTAGGACTACCGTACACCCCAAAACTCAAGGACTACCGTACCCCCAAAAAGTTACCAACCTCATTAAACTCATTCCTCTCCACAGTCTTCCTTGCCGGCGTCTTCTTTCTCATTGGCGTGTGATTATCATTTTCGCCCATACAACGGGCCCCTTGTGGATCACATGTGGTACCCGATGGACAACAATGAGTACGGTCATCACAGCAGACCGCCTGTGGCATCGGGCAACATCCCCACATGTTGTCTCCCAACTTGCAGCATGTCTCGTCGTCGCCGCATGCGGTTTCTTTGTCGCATTGGTGGGCGCTCTGAAAATTGTTAAAATTTAGAATTAATAGTAGGTTCAAGTAGAAAAAATTCCACATTTTTTGAGCCTAAGAACATTAAAATTGGTTGAAAACTAAGAAAGTTACGGTAGCTAGAAAATGTTTTGAAATTTTTCAAAACCCAAGACTTTGAAACTCTCAAAAATGGGCGGAGCCTAAACTTGCTGGACTTGTTGGGGCAGAGGACATCAACACATTATAAAAAAATTTTTGTAAATTTGACACAATTTGAGCTAAAGATCATGAAAATCGGATGGAAATGAAGAGAGTTAGGAAAGTTTGAATTTTTTTAAATTTCAAAACTTTTCGAAAAAAAATTTTTTGAAAAAAAATAGGCATGTGGGGTATCGTTCGAAAGCTCTTGTCTAGCTGAATTTAAAAAATTAGTATTGTTACTAAAAAGTTACTATATCTCATAAAAAAGACCAATAACAAAAAAATCGTCATGAAACCAAGTACCAAAAGTCGACAATTTTTTTCGATTTTTTAATTGACTTTCACATTTTTAAAGATTTTTAAGCACATGTTAGCCTAAAATAGTATTCTGAAAACAATTATTGTTTAATTTAGTCCTTTTTTAGATAATTTTTAGGCAATTTCTAGGCAATTTCCCCCTAAAAACTCACCGAAAACTTCACTAAAAATAGTGCTGACACTAGTAAAAATAAGAAACGGCGCATTTCTGAAAAGAAGAAGAACCGAAGGAATGAATGTTTTATTTGGATGGGGGAAGACTGTATCGGGGTGAAAACTGATAAGAAAATATGTTGTCTTATCTTTATTAAGGTGTCTTTGCTCTCTCTCTCTCAAGAATAGGCGATTTTACGATTAATAAATACCAAATATGGCCAGAAGGCACAGTTTAGGGGTTAATGTGGAGGAAGTGAAATTAATAATATTTTAACATTTTTAATTTTTTTAAGCATGAAATTTCCTTCAATTTGATACCCATATTGATGGGTTTTTGTGGAAAATTGATATGTAAAATTTGACGTCTTCTAAATTTTAATTTTTGGAATTCAGAGTACTATTAGAAAAAGATTTTAGAAGAAAATGGGGAAGCCTAAACGATTTTTAGTAGAAATTACAGTGTTTTAAAATCTAGATGCTTCATTTTTGTGAAAATCAGGATTCTGGAATTTCTCCAGAATCCAGATGACGTCAGAATTTCGAAAATCCGAAAAATCGGTTTTTTTTATTTCTAAATTGTTCTCCTATAAATTCTCGTTATTTTCATATGAATGTTAGTATAAGTACTAGAATGCCAAAGGGAAAAAACTCAGAATTCTGAATTCAGCTGGATTCAGAAAACGTCGAAATTTCAAAAACCTCAAACTTGAAATTTTCTAAAATTTTTGACTTTCAGGCCTTCCATTTGGATTTTTTTCTGATTTTATCAGATTTTCAAAAACGGAGAGCATTCAGAATCCCTAACGTCTTCTAAATGCAGAATCTTCAAAACTTGAAACCTGAAGCCTCTCCCAGGGAACTCTCTAATATCTGGACTCAACTGGGAACTCAGACGACAACTTTTGAAATTCCAAGAATTTAGAGTCCCACGACGTCTTCTGAATTCTGAATCCAGAATCAGAATCTTCAGAATCCCCCCTCTCCTTCTATTCTCTACCCTTTATCCATGAGCAATAGTCCCCCCTCTCTCCCCTCTGCCCTCTCATTTCCCCACGCTCCTTGTACGCCCTCCTTCCTCCCCCCCCGGCCAGTGGCCGGATGGTCTAGAGGTATGATTCTCGCTTCGGGTGCGAGAGGTCCCGGGTTCGATTCCCGGTTCGGCCCAAATCTTTTTTGCTCTTTTTTTCATTGTTTTTTGAAGGTCAAAAGTTGAAAAAACACATTTTAGACCCGTTGTGCAGCTCTCACAAAGCTACTTGTCCTCATGCTGGGCTCCACTGAACTCCCATACTGTCGATTTGTTAGGTAGTCGATTCTAAAAATGAGAACTTCAAATTTCGCGCCAAAATCAAAATTTTGAAAAAAAAACCTCAAAAGTTTCGTGAACTTTTCCCTCAAAACTCGTCTATAAGCCGCATTGCTCATTATCATTACAGTACACTGACACATGGAATGGGAGCCCACAAGGAACATTGTGTCGGTGGCGAGTTCTGAAACTTTTGGAGATGGATTACTGTACTTCTACTAGGCTAACCTTGCAACCGAACGGAGTCCGTGAGCACCACATACATACAAGAGTTCATGGGTACTATGATAAGAACCCCTGGGACCACTAGCTGCATTGCTAAACTGATAAGAGCCGTTCTATGGGCTCGGTAGGTTTGGGAAGACATGTGCTGACGGAGGCGTTGAAGAATGATCATTGTGTGGACCCCCAAGCCAAAGCAGTACCTGGGAAAGTGCCAAAATTTGGAAAATTGAATTTGGGAGATCTAGCGGAGCATTTTGAGCTCAAACACGGCCCTTTTTGAGAAATTTTTTGAGGAGAAGACCTAAATCGAAATCTGGGACACGTTTTGGGTTTGAAGTGCTCCTAAGACTCTGAATATTTGATTTTGAATGTAAAATCCAATTTTATCACTGCAAGAGCTTCAAAATGAGCCCAAACTCGACTATAATTGCTCAAAATCAATTTTTGCTCCAAATTTCAGAATTGACCAAAATTGTCCAAAATTGACCAAATTTAGGCTCAAAATATCAGAAATTTTAATCTAAATCCCAATTTCCCTATTTCAACCTCCTAAACTTACCAACCAATGATAAAAACCCATGAAAAAGCACCTAGTCCAGTTACAGCCAACCATGGATTCAGCCGATGATCATAGACTTCAAATCCATTAATACTTAGCCAACGGAAACATTGTGGATAGTTCTGGAAATGGATTACTGTAAATGTTGGGTTACTGTACCCAAAAACTTGACTTACAGTAGTCAAAAATTCGAATTTTTGCTGGTCACTCAGCTGACTATTCCATAGACTTAATCCAGTGATAAAAGGGAAAATGTGGGTCAAGATTATAAGAAATTTTTCAACGTAGAGTTTGCTGGAATACGTCTGAAAATGTTGATCTGGATTACTGTATTTTGATTTGTATTACTGTACTTCGATATGGATTACTTTATTTGGTGTGGATTACTGTACTTTGACCTGTATTATTGTACTTTGACCTAGATTACTGTACTTTGACCTAGATTACTGTATTTTGATCTGGATTACTGTAATTCAACTTAGACTACAGTACTTTGACCTAGATTACTGAATTTTGGTCTAGATTACTGTATTTTTGCCTGGATTACTGTACTTTGACCTGGACTACTGTAGTTTGGTCTGGATTACTGTACTCTGATTTGGATTACTGTACACCGACAACAATTCAAAGTTGGCCAATTTTTGTCAATTTTTTTCGGAATTTTTTTTTTCAAAAAGTTTCAACAAACCTGACTAATCTGCGCAGCTGCATTATGTCTATAGACAAAACAGCATAATCCAGCGGCCAACTCAAAACAAAAAACCCATACCCATAATGACATACTCAAATGAGAACTAATGAATTGGCCAAAAAACTCTCCGGTATTATAGCCACCGACCATCGGGAAGAAATAGTACCCGGGGCAGATAAATGACATGTGGGCTTCTGTGAGGAATGAGATGAGCTGGAAAAAGTAAGAAATTTTATTTTGGCTGGTAGAGAGCTTCAAAATGAGCCCAAACATGGCTAGGTTTGGAAAATTTTGAAAATTGACTTTTTTGGGCTCGCAAACGCTCAAAATATAGCATGTTTATACTCATTTTGAAGCTCTAATTTAGTTCATTTTGAATTTGAATACTGTTTTCTAAATTTGGCTCACCGAGAGCTCCAAAATGAGCCCAAACATGACTAGATTCAAAAAATAGGCTTATTTTCATAAACGAGCCTTCAGAACCCCCAATATCTCAAAATATAGCATGTTTATACTCATTTCGAAGCTCTCAATTTGCTCTACTCAAATTCAGAAATATTTTTAACCTACCTGCATATAAATCAATAAATATTTGTACCCAAACATGCCAGGCGATTTGAATAAAACCAACCAAAATCCCACTATATTTATAGGTAGCGAAAATCCAGCGATTACATGTAAGGTTGTAGTATAGTAAACTGGAATAGTGTCAGGGCAGGGGATGGGCATTTTTTGAAAATAAAAATGAATGGAAACCAGAAATTCTCGGTTCCAGAAAAATCTAGAATGCTCCTTTTTGTGCCAGATCTGGTATACTCACTCCAATGTACCAGCAGGTGAAATCACTTTTTTATGGATTTCCAGAAAAATGTTTTGGAGAAAAAAATTACGTCCAAATTTTAATTTTAGCTGAGTGAGATCATAGTGGAACTGAATGGAAAAGCACGGCAGTTTTTGAAAATCTGGACACCCGGAAATCTGGATAATCGAAAATCTGAAAAGTTGGGACATCTGGACATCCAGATATCCGGAAATCTGTTTATAGGATGAATTTGGGTATCTGGACATCCGGACACCTGGAAATTCAAAAATAAGAAAAACAAAGGCTGGACATCTGGAAATCTGGAAATCCAGACATCTGGGCATTTGGACATCTGGACATCTGGACATCCGGAAATCTGGAAATCTGGACATCTGGCAGTTTAGAACTTCTGTACATCCGGAGATTGGGAGATCTGAAAGTCGGGAATACGAATATCTGGACATCTGGACATCTGGAAATCTGGAAATCTGGACATCTGGACATCTGGACATCTGGACATCTAGAAGCTCTATAGATGGCTCCGCCCGTTAATGAGCTCCTCCTCCAACCTTTCTCGTGACTATTTCGAAAGAGCTAGAAGATCAGTACCAAGTAGGAATTCCTCTGGGTCCACACTAATGAACTTGTTATTAAGAAAGGCATTTGACCAATGGTTTATTCAGACTTTTCAAGAGATCATAAGATTGGAATATAGTAAAGATGAGTTGTGGAATCATAAGATAATTAAGAGGGAAAAGTTGGAGGGGAGGGCGGTGCTGAACAACACATGAATAAGGGTTGAGCATTGCAAAGTTTGGGAGAATTGGATCCAGTTGTTATGGCAGTCCATATGGCTCATAGCGTGAGTAGTCAAACGTGATAATATTATTTTTCAAGAGGATCATGAGCACGATGAAGAGGA
Organism: Caenorhabditis sinica; assembly: GCA_963932045.1. Lineage (NCBI taxonomy): Eukaryota > Metazoa > Nematoda > Chromadorea > Rhabditida > Rhabditidae > Caenorhabditis > Caenorhabditis sinica. The sequence goes on from OZ009942.1 coordinate 1,370,729, forward strand.
CGATGGCGATGCCGATGAAGACCCGGAGGCAGAATAGTGACCACCAGGCCCGACCGCGTCCTTGGCACGGCATCTGGAATAAGGAACGTGTTGAGATTATTTCGGGAGCATCTACTTCGAAAACGAAATTTCGTTTTCCGATCCTTTACTATTCTATGGTTTGATTTTCAAAACACACCTTGAGCAGCCTACTTGATGGTTTATTAGGTTGGGAAGCAGGATTCTGAATACCAAGAGCCAGAGAGATCCTATATAAGATTCAAATCGAGCTCCGCTAGAGCTTGTGAGGTTGACTAGAATGAGACTCTCCTAGTCTTCTATCCTCTTATATATCCCCTATCTCCTGAGGGCCAACAGGCTACATGTGATTTCCTAACTCGCGACTCATTAGCCTCGTGATATCTAGGAGAAAAACTGAATGATCAGTTTTAGACTATTTCTAATCAGTAAGCCTTGTGAACTTTTGAAAATCTAAAAAGTGTCTAACAAGGGGGTTACTTGAGGTGTCGAGTTGAACTTTTTCTAGAAATCAGACCATAGACTATATTGACCGTGAGAATTCAGAATCTGCAATAAAAATTGGCAGAATTTTCACGTGACTCGAGTTATCTGCCATCAATGTCTCAGCCAGTACTAATTTTGCTGATTTTTGACAACTCATATCTTAGCTCCCAGGCACTTTCAAAAGGTCTAGTTTTTTGTGTTAAGCTCAGAATAATGCCGACAATCAAATAATGTAAATAAATAGAAATTGTCCAATTGGAACATGTAGAGATCGCAAGTCCCCTAATTTTAGTCTAAATAAAGTTTTTGAAACTTATACTATCTAATTGCAGGCATTATTCTGAGCTTAACACAAAAAACTAGACCTTCTGAAAGTTCCTGGGAGCTAAGATATGAGTTGTCAAAAATCAGCAAAATTAGTACTGGCTGAGACTTTGATGGCTGATAACTCGAGTTACGTGAACATTTTTCCAATTTTTATTGTAGATTCTGAATCCTCACGGTCAATATAGTCTATGGTCCAATTCCTAGAAAAAGTTCAACTCGACACCTCAAGTAACCCCCTTGTAAGCACTCTGAAGGTCTCATGGGTTCTGGAGACTTCGCCCTGTTTTCAGAAATAACCTAGTTTTGAATTTTGTTTTTGATTTATTGAGATCAGAAAATTTGAATATTGTAAAGATGACTTTTGAAATCATTGGATATTGGAGAGCGGAAAGGGGGGGGGGTTAAAAGTGGAAGGAAATAACACATTACAAAAGGAACGATTCGGAAGGGAGTAGAGACGGGGACGATTGGGAGAGTTTATCATTGCGAAGATTAAGAGAATCGGGTTCAGCACAACGCAATTTCAATTATCCACCACCCCAGATGCCTGTGTTGTATGAGTAGTGGGATATGTTCCCGGAATGATTGACCACGGCTATCACGTCAAATTTTTCATAAAAAGCGCACAAGAAAACAATGCTGGCGCGTTTCTCGATACAAAGATGAAAGTTGGATTTTAAAAAATTGGAAAATTAGGAAATTTATTCGTGAACTTTGAAGTTCTCTATTTTTGAAAAGATTCACTAGAATTGTCCCATATCTGTGACTTGATTGGTGTTGATGAAGTATTGAATCATCAGCACTGCCATGAACCATCCCATCTGATAATTTAAAAATCACCAGAATAAGAAACAAATCTTGAGGGGAAAGTTTAGTAGTGGAACTAATAAGTTTGTAAATTTGGAAATATAGGTGACGAAATCAGTAGCGAAATTATCAGGATTCTTGATTCCTAAAAAACTTTCCATGTCCCCAATTATTCCACTGCACTCATCATCTATGGTGTCCTGACTACTGACTTTCTGGTAATTTTTTAGGGTTTCCCACGACTTGGAGAATTCAGAATCATATCTTCAATTTTTCTTGCAGCGAAGAGCCCTCAGCGGCATAAAAATTATGATTCCAGATCTTGTCGTCCTTTCTTCTTTTTCTATAACTCTTGAAAAATGTGATCTTACTTTTCTACTGCTCATATGAGAAGTTTTTCAGGAGATTCTTTTTTCTTCTGTGGGTTCTCATGACCCCATTTCGATCGAGCACTTTTCGGGACCATTTGTTCAAAAAATATCAGTATCACTATGTCACATCAATTCTCGATGTTTGTTTCAATTTGAGACACTAAAATACGCCTTAACTGTTTTTCTCGGCTCAGAAAACCAACTGACCGGTTCCTTCAAAATCTAATAACGATCTCAATTCTTTGTTTTATGGATAGTATTTAGGCTCAAAACATTCACAAAAAAATTTCGAACAATCTCTACTAAAATTTATTGAATTCCTTTCTCTGCCTTTCCGAGGAGTCATCAAAAACCTTCAAAATTAGCTAAATTCAGTTGATTTTTTAGAAAATCTAATAACGTCTTCATTTCTCAACCGATTCTGACGTATTTAGGTTCATTTTCTTTGTTTTTTAAACCTTTACAATCTCTACTATTGAACTAAGCCAGAAAAAATTTGCTCGGTGAGAAAAACGCAAAAATAATGTTTTTGAGATCAATCGAGAAACGCGTCAACAAAATAGAAAAAATTGTTTTTTGAAGAAAATTCGCCGTGGGCTACGATGAAGACGACGCCGAGGACGACGGCAATGACCATAAGACATGTCATGAAGCAGAATTCGATCCACCAGCACAGGCTGCGTTCTTTGAAGAATTCTTTGTACGGCATCTGGAAAATGGAGTTGCTATTAAGATACAGGACCGGCCAAAAATCTATGAACTTTTGGTGTTTTCAGTTGAAAAACATCAACTTTGGGGATCTGGGAAAGGAAGATTAAACTTGATAGTTTGATTTGAAACTTTTTGGGTGTATACATCAACTCTAGAACTCTATTTTTGTAGTTGGCAATTTCTTTGTTCAAACTCTTCTAGAAATGATATGACTCGTGAAACGCAGAAGACACTAAAATCCGTGAAAGTTGCACTAAAAATGCGGAAATTTAGCATCACCCCACTTTAAAGGGACACAACATCTTTAGAAGAGGTCGTACAAAAAAGTTGTCAACTACAAAAATAGAGTTCTAGAGTTGATGTATACACCCAAAAAGTTTCAAATAAAACGATCAAGCTTAACATTCTTTCCCAGACCCCCAAAGTTGACGTTTTTCAACTGAAAACACCAAAAGTTCATAGCTTTTTGTCCGGTACTGTAGTAAAAGGTGCTAGGAATAGCAGGATCTATGTTTCTAAAGACCTCCTCCTGCTATGACTTGATTTTTCAAACTCACTCTGGTCTATCTATTTGCCTGTTTGTTCGGTAGCTAAGTGCAAGACGAAGGTAGTTAGGATGTGAGATCCTAAGCTCCTAGAAGCTGCAACAGGAGCTCTACGAGAACAATAAGAATGAGCTTCTCTCACTCTACTCTCCTCTTATATACGCCTATCTCCCGGGGGGGGGGGGGGGGGGACTCCGACATGCGATTTCCTAACTCGACTCATTAGCCTCGTGATATCTAATTATCAGTTTTCGATTCCTTCTAGTCTGTAAGCCTTGTGAACTTTTGAAAATCTAAAAAGTGTCTAAAGTAAAATATAAAGGTCTCGTGGGTTCTGTATTTAGAAATAACCAAGTTTTGGATTTGCTTTTTTATTTATTGAGATCAGAAATTTTGAATATAGTGAAGATGACTTTTGAAATCATTAGATAATTGGAAGAAAAAAGAGGAGGGGGGGGGGGGGTGGGGTAGGACATAAGAAAGGGGTGATTTGGAAGGAAAGGGAGAATTCGATTCAGCCCGACACGGTGTCAATTATCCGTAAAAGCCTCCGCTGTCTTTGTTTGGCTTGTCCCTGTTCTCGTTTGCAGTAAGGACCCGACATAGACCCTGATGAAAACCCCGATGAAGACCCCGATGAAGAAGACGATGATAATGGCGATGTAAGTCGAAAGACAACATTTGTCCCACCAGTCCTTGTCGCGTCCTTGGAAGAATTTGATATCTTTGCACGGCATCTGGAATAAGGAATATGTTGAGATCATTTTGGGAGTAGCTATTTCGAAAGTGAAAAGTTTCAAAGTTTAAAACACACCTTGAACAGCCTACTTGATGGCTTATATGGTTGGGAAGCAAAATTCTGAATACCGCGAGACAGAGAGATCTTCTAGATCTTGTGAGGTTGACTAGAATGAGACTCTCTCCAGTCTTCTATCCTCTTATATACCCCCTATCTCCCGGGGGGACTCCTACATGCGATTTCCTAACTCGCGACTCATTAGCCTCGTGATATCTAGGAGAAAAACTGAATGATCAGTTTTCAACTTCTTCTAATCAGTAATCCCTGTGAACTTTTGAAAAAAAAAACACTTTTTTAATCTAAAAAGTGTCTAAAGTGCAATCTGAAGGTCTCATGAGTTTTAGAGACTTTAGCCAATAGAACCAAATTTTGAATTTTGTTTTTAATTTATTGAGCCTTGACAAGAGATCTGGAAATCCGGAAATCCGGATAAATGGACATATGGAAATTCAGAAATCGGAAAAGTTCGGACATCTGGACATCTGGACATCCTGAAATCTGGAAACCATGATATTCGGAAAATCGAAATGAGTTGGACATCTTGAAGTCTGTACACACGGAAACCTAGAAAATGCAGAAATTTGGAAATTCATAAATCTGTATGGTTCGGACATCTGAACATCTGGAAATCCATCATCCCGACGTTTCGCAACCAGTCATTTCGCAACTCACGTCGATTTTGCCACCACGCCATTTCGCAGCTGGTCATTTCGCCACCCCGACGTTTCGCAACTAGTCATTTCGCAACCACCAAATCCAGAAAACCTGGATTGATTTATGATATCCGTAATCACATGTAGCCTATATGAACAAAAACTGGACTACTTTGCGAAGTTGCGAAATGACTGGTTGCGAAATGTATAGTTGCAAAATGTCGTAGTTGCGAAATCGACGTGAGTTGCCAAACCGACGTGAGTTGTGAAATATTTTAGTTGTAACATGAATAGTTGTGAAATGTCCAGTTGCGAAATGGCATGGTTGCAAACTGACGTGGTTGCGAAATCGACGTGAGTTGCGAAATGACTTGTTGCGAAACGTCGTGGTGCCTTCTTGGACATCTGGAAATCCGGACATACAGACATCTGCAAACCTGTTTAAAATTATAAATCATGCACATTTCCAGGTGAAATTTTCCAGAATTTCCCTCCAAAATTGAAAAAAGAGAGGGTGTGATGGATCAAAAATTAGTACTCGATCACAAAAATTTTTCTTCTTCTTTCCACCAAAAAATATAGAATTTTTCAGCTGTCACAATGTCATACTGGAGACATATAGCTTCTAGAAATCATGTTGATTATGACAAAATTCAACATTTCAAAATTTTTTTTGATTTTTCTAGAATTTTCCAGATGCCTTCCCCTTGCCCAGACACTATACCAGCCTATTATACCACGACTTTACATATCATTGGTGGAATTTCTTTACCTATAAATTTAGTGGGTTTCTGGTTGGTTTGGTTTCAGAGTCCTGGCATGTTTGGGTACAAGTATTGTTTGTGTTATATGCAGGTAGGTCAAAATTTTGCAAAAAATTGAATAGAGCAAGTTTTGAGCTTTCATATGAGTATAAGCATAGTAAACAATTTTTGGCTCCGCGAGCAAGAAAATGAGCCAAAATTTTGAGAATCAGAGAATACAATATCGGCAGCCCGACGCTTTGCAACCACTCGTTTCGCAACCGCGACATTTTGCAACCGGGACATTTCGCAACTAGTCATTTCGTAACCAAAAGAAGGCGAAATGTCCAGTTGCGAAATGACCTTGTTGCCAAATCGATGTGAGTTGCGAAATGTTTTAGTTGCGAAATGACTAGTTGCGAAATGTCGAGTTGCCAAATCGACGTGAGTTGCAAAACGTCGGGGTCCCAGAAAAACTCAGAAACAAATTTTTTGTGACTATTTTGAGCACTTTTGGAGCATTCAGGCTTCGAATTTTGGAATTTTTCAAGAAAAATGGGTACCCCGACGTTTCGCAACCGGTCATTTCACAACTCACGTCGATTTTGCAACCACGTCATTTCGCAATCACCAAATCCACAGTTCCTACAGTTGCGAAATAACTAGTTGCAAAATGTCCGGTTGTGAAATGACAGGATGCGAAACGTCCAGTTGCGAAATTACTGGTTGCGAAATGACACGGTTGCAAAATGTCCAGTTGCGAAATTTAATTGTTGCCAAATTGACGTCAGTTGTGAAACGTCGCAGTTGCCAAATGAGGGGTTGCGAAATGTCCATTTGCGAAATATCCAGTTGCGAAATGACCAGAATTTAGGCGAACGGGAAACGGACAAGTTTATATAGTTGTGAAATGATTGGTTGTGAAACTTCCAGTTGCGAAATGACGTGGTTTCCAAACCGAAGTAAGCTGCGAAATTACTAGTTGCGAAATGGCATGGTTGCGAAACGTCGGAGAGCCTCATTTTGAACGTCTAAGAAACGTTTTTTCGAATTTCCCCCATTTCCAGTTAGCCGCATTTCTAACCGAGCTGCACATGTCTTGGGGCTGTCCAGCCTATTATTTCTTTCCCCTAGTTGGTGGTTATAATACTGGAGAGTTCCTGGGACAGTACCTACCTGCACATCTAAGTTTCTCCCTCTGGGTGGGGGTGTATTCATTCGAGTTGGCTGGTGGTCTTTGTTGTTTTGTGTATAGACATAATGCAGCTGTTCAGATTAATCAGGTGGGTGGATTTTTGAAGTTTTGAATCCAAAAAAAATTGATAAAAATTGGTCTACTCTAAATGAATACACCCCTATTTTGAGCCCCTAACTTTAAAATTTCAACTTTCCAAATTTCGCGCCCTGAGAGCCCCAAACTCGATCTATCTAGCTAATTTACAAAAATCGGACCCCTTTTTGGATTACTGTAATTTTACCTAATTTTAACAAAACTAGTCATGTTTGTACTTATTTTGAAGCTCTTGAACTCGAAACATTGTTTATAACAATTTCAAATGACTAATTTTAAGTTCTAAGAAGTTATGCGCCTTTAAACTAGGACTACTGTAGCTTTTCAAAAATCCTACTGTAGCTTTTCAAAATCCAATGAGCCGGGGCATGTTTATACTCATTTTGAAGCTCTTAACCTGCCAATTTATTTGTTGTACCTATCTTCTACAAAATCCAAACCCCTCCTTCTAGACAGCCGCATTTCTAACGGAGCTCTACATGTCATGGATCTGTCCCGGCTACTATTTCTTCCCGTTAGTTGGTGGTTATAATACTGGAGAGTTTTTTGGAAAATTAATAGATTCACATACCAGTATGTCGATTTGGGTAGGGGTGTATTCATTCGAGTTGGCTGGTGGGCTGTGTTGTTTTGTATATCGACATAATGCAGCTATTCAAATTAATCAGGTAAGTACAAAACATTTGCGAGGAAGACTTTGAAAAACGTGAGAAAAAAAGTGAGAAAAAACGATGGATTCTGAAGTTTCTGGGTCAAAGTACAGTAATCCAGGTTAAAGTACAGTAATCCAGGTCAAAGTACAGTAAGACAGAGCAAAGTACAATAATTCAGATCAAGGTACAGTAGTCTAGGTTAAAGTACAGTAATCTAGTACAAAGTACAGTAATCTTAGTCAAAGTACAGTAATCTAGGTCAAAGAAAAGCTATACAGGTCAAAATACAGTAGTCTAGGTCGAAGTACAGTAGTCCAGGTCAAAGTACAGTAATCTGGGTCAAAGAACAGTAATCTAGGTAGAAGTACAGTAATCCAGGTTAAAATACAGTAATCTACGACAGTGTACAGTAATCCAGGTCTAAGCACAGTAATCCAGATCAAAGTACAGTAATTCAGGACAACGTACTGTAATCCCAATTTTCACATTTTTCCAGAACACCGCTGGCAAGCAATATGTCAAAAAAGTGGCCCTCGTCCTCGTCCATATTTTCCCATTTGCCACTTCCACGTGCATGTATATGTCTGGTTTGACCTACCAGGAAAAATATGACTATGTCAGGAAAGTAGGTCAAGGAACTAGGTACAGTACTCCAAAATACAGTAACCAGATTTCCAGAATTACCCGCAATGTTTGAAATGGATGGCTTATGATGGATTTGAAGCATATGATAGTAGTGTGAATCCGATGATAATTGTGACGGGAGCCGGAGCATTTGTTTTTGTTTTTGTTATTGTTTGGTGGGTGGAGAAATTTAGAGCAAAAAATTTGGAGCATTTTGAGCCCAAACACGACGAGATTTGGAGCATTTTGAGCCAAAATGAACATCTTTTAAAAATGGTCGTGTTTGGGCTTATTTTGGAGCCCATAACCTCAAAAAGCAGATAAATTAACAAAAAATTCAAATTTCGCGCAAAATTTGGAACATTTTGAGCCCAAACTCGACGAGATTTGGAGCATTTTGAAATTTGGAGCATTTTTTCAAAACTGGCTGTGTTTGGGCTCAAAATGCTCCAAATTTTCTGCCAAACTCAAATTTTCAAATTTCTCCAAAATTTCAGGTACTGTTTTACCCTTGGAGTCCATACAATGGTTATACTTCAAAGATTACGACAGCACATGTCGGCTCAGACCTACCATATGCATCGAGCCGCATTGCTCAGCTTAACAATGCAAATGGTTCTGCCTGGGGGTCTAATCATTATACCAAAAAATATCATACTGTACATAACATTGTCAGAATCTTTGGAATATCAAGGTGAGCAAAATTTTGGTGATTTGTGAGAAATTTGGCTCAAAATGAGCACTTTTGGGGGAGATCACTGTACTTTGACCTAGATTACTGTAATTTGACCTGAATTACTGTACTTTGTCCTAGATTACTGTAGATTGGTCTAGATTACTGTATCTTGACCTGGATTACTGTACGTTGACCCAGATTACTGTACGTCGATCTGAATTACTGTACTTTCACCTAGAATACTGAACTTGGACCTAGATTACTGTACATTGGCCTGGATTACTGTACTTTTATCTAGATTACAGTAATACTAAACCAATGTTTTTTTTCCAGAACTCGCCACCAACATGATGTTCTTGATGGGGTCCCACTCTATGTGTCAGTGTACTGTAATGATTATGAGCAATTCTGTGTATCGACGAGTTTTGAGAGAGAAGTTTACAAAACTTTTGAGGTATTTTGAATTTGAATTTTGGGGCGAAATTTGAAATTTTGAATTTCAGAATCGACTACTTGACAAATCAACAATATGGAAGCTCCGTGGAGCCAAGTATGAGGACTAATAGTTTTGTGAGGGCTCAGAATTTGGCGATTCCGGTGGCATGAGATTCCGAATAGTTGCGAAATGTCCAGTTGCGAAATGGTATGGTTGCGAAATGTCAAAGTGCCGAAAATTTTTGTTCCAAATTTGCTTCTTTTTTATTGTTTACTTTACTGTGGTCATTGTGATTATAATACTTCTTATCATTCTAAATAACTGAAAAAAATTTCGAGTCAACAACAAAATATTTTTTCTCCAAAAAAAATTTTTGGAGAAAAAATTATTGTTGATTTTTGATGTTATTATTCTCTTTTTTGCTCTCAATGAACCAATTTTTCTTCTTTTTTTGTCACCTGTTTGCACCCTCTGTGAGTCAGCTGCTACTACCCAACTGCCATCTCATTTTTCCTGGGACCCCCTTTATTATCTGTTGAAGAAATGGGTTCTTATCGATTTTCGCTACTTGTATTTTTTATTATGTGCTGGATTTTTCTGGATACTGTGGATGGAGTTAGAAACAACAAAACTCAATTTTTGAGAAGAGGCCAGCGGCCCAAATGTATCAGGCTCGAGAGATGCATAAAATGGTGTGAGGTGGAGTTGAAAATTGTGAGTTTTTGAGGTTGAATTTGCACTTTTGAAAATTTGAAGTAAAAATTTCTAAATTTAGAATAAAATTCTGAGCATTTTGACACCACTTTTAGTGATTTTCGGCTGATTTTGAGCATTTTAAGCCAAAAAACAGCTATTTTGGGTAAATTTTGATTTTGGAGCATTTTCAGAAGACGTGCTCCAGATTCTTCAAAAATTTTGATTCTCAATTTTTTGCAAGTTTTATGTTTGCTAACTTCACCTTTAGCCAAGCTTCAAAATGAGCCCAAACATGACTATTTTCTGAAAATTTTCAAATTTTGATCAAAATGCTCCAAATCTGGAAATGCTCCAAATCTAGTCGAGTTTGGGCTCAAGATGCTCCAAAAATTTTTCTGAATTCGAACAAAACCGATTTTGTTTATTATTGTTTTTGGTAGATCAAGAGCTCCAAAATGAGCTCAAACACGTCTACTTTCTAAAACTCCTCTATTTTGGCTCAAAATGCTCCAAATTTTTTGCTCAACCCAAATTCATTACATTCAACAGTACATCTTTTTTCCAGGACGACAGAATCCCGAAATGCTTCCAACACCGATGTTGGTGTGTCACTGAAGACTCGCCCTTGGTGGCCCCGATGAGCTACTTCACCACTACTCTGAGCACCGTAATTGAGGATACTGAAGAAGGATCTGGAGAATTTGAACTTTTGGAAAATTCAGAGCAAATACCAATTAATTTTGATATAATTGAATATTTGAAAAACTGGTTTGATTTTTGAGGTTTTTAGCAAGAATGAATTGTTTTATTTTTAGAAAATTTTTTGTGCTCCGTGAGGCTGTAAAAACCTCTAATGTGCTCCAAACTTAAAAAAAATCAAAAATTCGTATTTCTTAGGTAATGAGCTTTAAAATAAGCCCAAACATGACTAAATTTGGGGAACATTAATTTTGACATTTTTTGTGCTCCGTGAGCCCATAAATGACTCAAATGAGTTTGGAGCTCTTTAAAAATAATAAATTCAAATTTCCCGGGTTTAGAGCTTTAAAATGAGCCTAATCTCGGCTCAATTAGGAAAACTTGATTTTGTGCTCTTTTGTGCTCCGCGAGCCCATAAATGGCTCAAATGAGCTCGGAATCTTCTGAAAATTGTGAAGTCAAATTTTTCACGTTTGGAGCTTCAAAATGAGCCTAATATCGGCTGAATTTGAGTAATTTGATTTTGTGCTCTTTTGTGCTCTTTTGTGCTCTCCTGAAGAAAAAACCATTTCAAAAAATAAAACATTTTATTTTGACAAGATTGCTTCTTTTCTGATGACTAGAATGTTCACATTCACTACTAAAAATTCGATGAATTCAAAAAAATATTTTCGAAAATAAAATATAAATTTGGTCAAAGTCAAAGGGGATCTGATAACGGGGGTACAAAGCAAAAAAATGGGTGAGTAGATCAAAAAAAAAAAATTTCAAAGAAAAAGGGGCGGAGCTTGGACCAGTAGAAACAGGGGGACCCCGTTTCACTGCCAATGAGATCATCGTGTACGGCTAGTTTTGGCACTCCGACGTTTCGCAACCAGTCGTTTTGCAACCACCAAATCTACAAGCATGAAGTTGCGAAATGACTGGTTGCGAAACGTCGGGGTGACCAAGTTTTGGGACAATACAATAAAATTGAAAAAAAGGGTTGGACCGGATAACTATTGACTAGAAATCCTCCATGAGATCAATGGGAAAGCCAGGGAATGTTCGGAGAAAAAATTGGGCAAAAATAGCAAAAAAAATCACAGGGAAAGTGTCATTTTTTGGCACCCCGACGTTTCGCAACTAGTCGTTTCGCAACCGAGACATTTCGCAACTAGACATTTCGCAACCTTAAGAACTTTGGTTTCGATGGTTACAAAACGTCTTAGTTGCGAAATGTCTAGTTGCGAAATGTCTAGTTACGAAATGACTGGTTGCGAAACGTCGGGGTGCCAAAAACTATATGGATTTTGTGTGCTTGGGGGGACTCTATAACGCTATAACTCGTTGTGGATGTTTCGGTATGTTCTTGGAAATTTCAATTTTACCGGGAGGGAAAAAAAAAACTTGGGAAAATGGTAGATCATGATGAAAAAGTTACATGAAAGTGTTTAAAATTTGATGGAAAATCAATCTACAGTATCTACAAATGGGCGCAAACTTACACAACACCAACAACAACAACGACACACCACTATTTTTTCTACAGATTTTTGACTTGAAATTGGGTTTTCCAGGAAATTTTTTCGAAGTAAATTTTGTGACATTTTGAGCCATACAACAAGTCTCTAGGCCAAAAATGAGCGAAGTTATGGATTTTCGAAACTTTTCAAAAATCTCAAAATTTGGAAAAATGACCATAACTCGCTTAGTTTTTGTCGAAATAGGATGAAAATTAGATCATTGGAATTGTTAGAATTAGAGATTTTGAATGAATATAAATTTGCCAGGATTTGAAAATATTTGATTTTCGAGCACACGGAGCACAAAAATACTCCATGAGCCAAAAATTAAAGTTATCTCAATTTTGTGGTTTTTAGACTCATTTTAAAGCTCTTTATTTGCTAATTTTGGATATCTCATTTTCTAGAGTCAAAACTAATTTTTGAGCTCTCGGAGCACCAAAATGCTCCGCGAGCCAAAAAATCAAGGTTCACCAAATCCACTCTTCTTAGGCTCATTCGAGAGCTCTCTGTCTGCTTATTTTGAATTTTGTATTTTCAAAAGTCAAAACTCATTTTTGAGCTCACGGAGCACCAAAATGCTCCGTGAGCAAAAAATCAAAATTCTCAAAAAATAGTCAAATTTGGGCTCAAAATGTGTCAAATTTCCAGAGAAACTCAAAAATCTTAATGATATTTTTCAAGTCAAAAAACTCGGGAGTCTTACGAGAAAATACGGATTTTTCGTGTTGTACTGGTGGTAGTAATGGTGTTGTTGCTGGTGTCGGGGTCCGCCGCTGATGGCATGTTTTTGAAGACTCCACGGAATCATATGATGGTGTCGCATTGAAGAGGAAGAAGCTGTAATTTTTTCAAATTTCCCAAAATAAATTTTCCCGCCAAAAAGTTTCCCGAAGTGGGCGGAGCTTAGGGAGGACAAAAACACACAAAATCCAAAAAAAATCTGAGATGACACCTAGAACGGGGGAGGTAACAAATACAATATAGACGACTAGAGAGACAGGAAAAAATATCAGTGAAATACGGTGGAGTGCAATAATAGGGGGCGTCACACATGCTACATACATTTGTGTTAGATACAGTAAAAACGAGTACGGTAAGATGAGAAAAAAAAGTATATGGCACAGGTAATAGAGCTAGAGATTCACGGAAGAAAAATAGGAGATCAAAAAGTTGTTGGTGGTACGAGATCAAAAAATCAATCAATCGCAAAAATAATCAATATGGTCGACTGGACTCTCGCGGACGTTTCAGCTGCACTTTAAGACGTTTCATGCCGATTTGAAAACCGTTCATTGCGGCTATCGCTGCCTGAGACGAATGGATGTTGTCGTACGACACGAAACCTATAAACGATTGACAGAATATGAAAAGAAAAACGAGGTGAGAGAGAGAGGGATAGACACTTCAAGCAAGATATTGAGAAGATCTTTTTTTTTGGTATTTGTGACATTTTTGAATTCAGCATCATAAAATTTGGAGCATTTTGAGCCCAAACACCACTAGTTTTGTGCATTTTGAGATTTGGAGCAAATTGCTCCAAATTTGAACATGGAGTAAAACTAGTCATTTTGGGCTCAAAATGCTCCAAATTTTGTGGAAGAAAAATTGGAATTTCTAAAATTGGAACATTTTTGAGTATCTGAGTATTTTTTCAGATTCGGGGTTTTTCAGAAGCTCAGGTTCATCGGACGTCTTCTGATTTCGGCTCCGGGACATTTTGCCACCAGTAATTTTGCAACTACGACATTTCGCAACCAAGCTATTTCGAAACTGGACGTTCCGCAACCAGTCGTTTCGCAACTCTATACACTAGTCCACTTTACGTTCATTAAGGTTGTATGGGATTGAGAGTATTGTGAACTATTCCAGATTATAGTCTAAATTTGAAAAGTTCTGATTTTACCGTGAATTTTCCACCAAAATCCTGGATTTCGTGGTTTCGAAGTGACGTGGTTGCGGAATGTCGCGGTGGCGAAATGACCGGTAGCGAAATGTCGTAGTTGCGAAACGGCTAGTTGCGAAATGTCGTAGTTGCGAAACGACTGGTTGCGAAAGGTCTCGGAGCCCTGATTTCAGATTACAGAAATCCAAAAAAACCAAAATCAACCCTTGCACACTTTGAGAAGCATTTTTTTTCAAAAAAAAACAACTAAATTTGCTTCCAATTTTCTCAATTATGAATTCTGAAACTTGAGGTCTTCTGAATTCAGAAACTCAAAATTTTAAAGAATGCTTCGATATGAAAATTGAATCGCGATGTCTCATTTTTGCCCGAAAAAATCTGAAAATTTGAACTTTCGAATTTGCTTCAAATTTTTCGAAATTTTTCGTTTTTTTTATTCCAAAAATTCAGAATATCTTTTTTACATTCTCCAAGTGATTTTGAGCATCTTGAACTTTATTTCCACAAAATTGATAAGTTTTTAGATTTGGAACCTATGGAGCTTCTGGCCCTCAAGATTCTGCAAATCTCAAACTTGACCAATATTGTCAAATTTGAGCTCAAAATGCTCTAAACCACACAAAAATCTCATCCGTTAAAAATTCAAAATTGAAAATTACTACTTCAACCAAAATATCAACCATCGAAAAAAATCATCAATGTGTGAGGGGACCGACCACCGACAAATAGATATGTAGCACCAAAAATGTAAAAATATCACCACCATATGAAAACTGATAATAATATCGATAATCGTGCTCTGATGAAATATTAATAAATGTGAAAAGCTGAATATCTAAATGTCGGAAAAGTACAGTAGTCACTCTCACATTGACGAAGAAGTTGGGAGTGTTAGGGGGAGGAGGTCTGGCGGGAAATTCAAAAAAAAGTTTTTTCCCAAACCATTGCTCCCGCCACCAACACTCACAACATGATATAGGGGTTGAAGGGTGTCACATTTCAAATACCAAAAAAAAATGAAGATATCAAGAAGGTATATATATATGGAAAAAAGAATCGAAACACAAACCGAAGCACTTGCTCTGATTAGTGGCGCGGTCGACAAACACTTTGGCGGACACGACGTGACCGAACGGCGCGAACATTTGAATGAGTTCCGCGTCGCCAAACTCTTGCGGCAGGTGATAGATGAAAAGGTTGCAGCCATCGGGACCAAGCACTAAAATGAAAATAAGAACGAATGACAATCACGACAATACTGAAAAAATATATGGTTTGAACTTTTTTTTGGGTTTGCTTCTAACTTTACCTTTGAGTTTTTGGAGGAGTGATAAGGTGGGTGGGTTTTTGAGTGAGGTGATTTGGGGCTCTCTAAGTCCTCAGGAGCCCAATTATTCCAGTATTATTTTTTTGTGACAATCCAAAATATTTTCTACATTTTGAGCTATAAGCCAAGTCTCTAGGCCAAAGCAAAGTTATAGATTTTCGAAATTTTTCGAAAGTCTCAAAATTTGGAAAAATGACCATAACTCGCTTAGTTTTTGTCTAAAATGGTTGAAAATTAGACCATCAAGTTTTTCAAAACAAGCGCTTTCAGATGAATATAAATTCGCCAAGATTTGAAAGTTTTTGATTTTCGAGCTCACGGACCACCGAAATGCTCAATGAGCCAAAAATTAAAGTTATCTCAATTCTGTGGGTTTTGAGCTGATTTGAATGCTCTCCGTCTGCTCATTTCGAATTTTTAAATTTAAAAAATCAAAACTCATTTTTGAGCTCACGGAGCACCAAAATGCTCCATAGAGAGAATGGGTCACTAGACTCAAAAGTAGCCAAAAACTGATTTTTAAGATTCAACTTGGTTTAGGCTTCAAAATAAGCTCGATTTTCAAAATTTCACAGTCTCAAAGAGCACAAAGTGTGCTCCAGCGTTCCCCAAAAAACCACACACATAACCATTCGCCTCCAAAAACTCCACAAATACTACTTCCATCATCATCTCAATCAATTAACCTATCCAAAAAATTTTCAACTACTACCATCACAAGCCATTGTCTCGAAAAATAAATAGGAGGAAGAAAAATCAAATAGAAAATGAAAAAATATATAGAGAGAAAGAGAGAGAGTGATGACCTCACAACAATCGATCAAATATTTAGATATATATAAATATATAGATATACTCAAAATATACTGAGACTCAAAAATAATGGAAATTATGTACCACGAAAATGAATACGTATACTCAACACCAGGGGAGGGAAGAATTTTTAGGTTTCTAATTCTACTATTTGTGAAATCTGAAAATTCGGAAAATTGATGGCTCACCTTCTTTGGGGGTAATCATTGGGATAGCCGCTTGAGCGGCTTGGTGTTGCATTTGAGCCAGTTGGAGGGCTGCTGCCGCGTCTGCCACTGAAAGAAGTGGGTAGTTTTGGATTAGGATATTAGGACGTTTCAAAACCAGTCATTTCGCAACCCTGTCGATTTTGCAACCACCAAATCAACATGATGATAATTTCAGGTTTAAATCTATTTCAGATGTCAACCTGGATTGGTTTATGATATCCGTAATCATATGAAGCCTTTATGAATGAAAACTGGACTACTTTACGTAGTTGCGAAATAACTGGTCGCGAAATGTCGCAGTTGCGAAATGACTGGTTGAGAAATGTCTAGTTGTAAAGTGGCATGGTTACATAATGGTATGGTTGCAAAATGACGTGGTTGCGAAACGTCACACTTGCGAAATATGTGGTTGCAAAATGTCGGAGTGCCAGGGGGGGGGGGGCGTTCGAGCTACATTTTGATAGGAATAGCATGGTGGGCGCGGGGACATTTTGCAACCAGTCATTTCGCAACTGCGAATTTTCGCAACCATGCTATTCTGCAACTAGACATTTCACAACTAGTCCTTTGGCAAATTTGTGTGACGTTTCACTACTGCCAACAATCCGCAACGACGTCATTTTGAAACTACAAAATCCAAAGTTCCTAAAGTTGCGGAACGACTGGTTTCTAATGTTGCGAAACGGCAGTTCAGTTTCGAGATGTCTTGAAAGCGAATTGTCGTGGTTGCAAAATGTCGCAGTTGCGAAATGACTGGTTGCGAAACGTCGGGGTGTCAATTTTCATTGTTAATTTCAAAAAAAAACCGGTTTTTTTGTATTCGTACGACTAACTTTTTAAGGAAGAGTTGTACAAAAAAGTTGTCAACTACAAAAATGAAGATCTAAGTTTGCTTGATATAACCACAAATTTTCTAGATAATCGGACTACTGTGAACTTCTTTATCGGACGCTCCAAGTTGGCATTTTTTCTAGAAAACGCGCTCAAATATGGTACCTTTATGTATGTACGGTACTGTATATATACCAAACTCAGACATTCTTAGACTCAAATTACTCCCTATCACCTGCCTAACTCGAAAATCAAACTTAAAACTCACTATGTTGGCTCTCAATCCCAGTAATCAGCGAATTGTAGCTGGCAGCGGCGGCGGCGGCAGCCGCAGCCGCAGCATAAGAGTTCGCCGCATCGCTTTGTGATGAAGTCGTTGACGCCGTCGCCTGACTAACCGGATGCACTTGTTGATGTGATTGTGCTTGTTGTTGTGCATGCTGAGCATGGGCGGCCACGGCGGCCTGCTGTGCCTGCTGAGCCGCTTGTTGCTGAGCCAACGCCTGCGCCGCCAGTGCATAATGTTGGTTTTGAGATACCGCGGCGGCGGACTGTAGGCCTTGGAGCTGGGCGAGTTGCGGTTGCTGCGCTTGCATGACGGGGGTGGCTGCTGCGGCGGCGGCAGCGGCAGCCTGGAGTTGTAACATTTGGAGGGGGTCCTGTAATTATTTTGGTGAAATTTCGGGAAAATTTGGAGCATTTTGAGCTATCCTAGAGCTTGTAGCATTAAAATTAAGAAAGTTATGGAGTTTCGAAAATTTTCGAAAACTTCAAAATGTCATATCTTGGTTAAAAATGAACCATACAGTTTCAAAATTATACCATTGGAATCAGCTTGTTGAGAGCTTTCAAAAAAGCCAAATCATGCTACGAATACAGTACTTTTGATATTTGGGCTCGCGGAGCCCGGAAACCAAAAATTGCTGAATCTTGTCATGATTATACTTTCTGGAAAGCTCGTAGCCTGATAATTCCAAAATTTTTATTTTGAATCGATTCGGACAATTCTTAACCGAGATAGGATGGTTTTACGAAAAATTTTGAATTTCGAAATTTTTCGAAACTCTCTAACTTTGCTAATTTTCACGCTAGAGACATGGTTTTGGGCTCAAAATGTTGCTACGCATTTCCTTTTCTTAATAAAATTATGATCACATCTCTACAGTACTCACCGCAGCAGCGACATGGTGTTGCTGCAACAATGGCAAATACGCGACACTGGCCGCCGACGTTTGTGCCATCATCGACTGTTGTTGTAGGACTTGCTGATAGGCGTTATACTGTAGGCCCACTTGATTCGCCAACATCGGATTCAACATTCCCATTTGAGCGGCCATCTGTTGCATTCGGCGACTTTGTCGCTCTTTTTCGGTATCCGCATATTTTACGACGAGACTTGAAGAGGCGCCAGGCATGGTTTGAGATCCGTGGAGGGCTGAGATGGCCATGTGAGCATCGAAACCGGATTTGTATTTGACGAAGGCACAGCCTTTTGATGCGCCGTCGGCACCACGGAGTACGGTGACCTGGAAAAAGTTTTCTTGAAATTTCGAAATTTTCGAAATCTCAAAATGCTCCGTGAGCCAAACATTGAAGTTATTCCGATTCTGTTATTTTTATACACATCCTATTTTTGACCTACTTTCCTGATTTATAGCTTAAAATATCCTACTCGTTTTTACTATCTATGAAAAATATCAGACATCTAGTTTCGGCGTCTTCAGATTCCTCGAAGTCCCCCAACTTCTCCAAGACCCCCCCCCCCCAATTTTCGGTCATACGCCGGAACTGAACATATCCATTTGAGTGGGGTATGTATAGAAATCCATCTTCCATAAAAATGCTCTCACATACATTCATCATTTCCCCTCCAAGTTTCCGCCATTTTAGGGTCCCCCAGGTCTTATATGTGAAAATGGCCTAATGTTAAGATCGAGTTTTTTGGCTCGGGGCATTTCGCAACCCATCACTTCGCTACTGTGACTGTTCGCAACTCTCTCCCAGTTTCGAAATGTCTTGATTGCGAATTGACGCGGTTGCGAAATGTCCCTCTTTCAGATTGCTCATGCTAAACTCACCTCATCCAACTCTCCAAATGCTGCGAATAACGTGCGGACATCATCTTCGGACTGCTGCTTTGACAACATTCCAATGAACAATTTCTTATCATCTGCCTTGTCCTTGGGACTCGCCGGTCGACTGTCTGTATCTGCTGGCTTCACTTGCATCGCTCTGTTCATCTGGAAAATTTGAAGCTGATTTTAGTTTTTTGTCTTTAAAATGGGGGTGTGGATTGTTTTTGAAATTTTCGAAAAAAGGTTAGATTTGAGTCAAGTTATGACGTTTTGAAGTTGGTGGCCTAGAATCCCAAGTTATGGGATCCTAGACCACCAAAGTATTGGATGGCCTAGTTTTCACAGATACGGATTTCTAGACCACCGAAGTATTCGATGGCCTAGGTTTCACAGATTTGGATTCCTAGGCCACCGACGTATTGGATGGCCTAGATGTTCCAGATTTAGAATTCTAGGCCACCGATGTATTCGATGGCCTAAATTTCCAAGATCAGGACTTCTAGGCCACAAAGGTATTCGATGATCTAGATTTCCAAGATTCCGTTTCCTAGGCCACCGAATTATTGGATTACCTAAATTTCCCGGTTTAGGATTCCTAGGCCACAGATGTATTCAATGCCTTCGATGGTCTAGATGTCCCAGATTTGGATTTCTAGGCCATCGAAGTATTCGATGGCAGAAATTTCCAAGATTGAGATTCTTAGGCCACCGAGGTATGGGATGCTCTAAATCTCCTCAGATTTGGACTTCTAGGCCACCGACTAATTCGATGGCCTAGACTCCCCAGATTCGGATTCCTAGGCCACCAACTTAAAATGCTCATAACTTGGCTCAAACTCAACATTTTTGAGCTTCGAAACCACCTACAGAAAGTTCAAAGTGAGCCAAATTTGAACATAGTCTAGCTTTCCATAATTTGGTTTTCTAGGCCACTGTATTTCTCTGAATGTTCTAGAAATCCAAGTTGGCCATGATCATCCTTCTTCGAAAGCTCATAACGAGTAGAAGAAAAATTGAATCTAGCAAAATTCGAACCAAAATTGAAGAAATCACCAGGAAATTTGAAAATTTCCAAAATACCAGATCATCCCAAAATCTGCGATTTCAAAATCCAAAAAATAAGTACTGTACCAAAAACAAAATAAAGTAAAAACTCACAAATCTTCAAGCTTCAACTATTTTCCTATATAGAGGTTCGACTAGGTTCCAATTGATGTGCAAAAGTAAGTGTTAGCCAACAGAAGGAGCAGTAGATGTGAAAAGAGAATTGCTCGAAAAGTAACACTTTTTTCTCTTTTCTCTATCTCTATTTTCTCTTTTTCAACACACACACACTTCCATCCACACATCCATACATACACAGATGCGCCCGTTACGTACCTAATCCAATTTCAGACAACCGAGGTCCGTGTCCCCACCCCTACTAACACATAGACAGAGGACAGGGGGTAGCGGCGGCACGAAATAAATTCAATCAGAAATTTTCCGAAATTCGCTTTTCGCGCTACGGGACCTCCTTATTCTTGTCTCCTCCTCCGGAACTAACGACCGATTTTCTTCTAGAAAAAGGGAAGAAGCTGTCAATTCTTGTCAATTCTCGCTCGGAGCACACATTTATTTTATTCCGTTTCACTTTATGCTGAGCAATTTTATGCCAACCGAAATTTTTGCGCGGGGGTCCTAAGCAGGAGGCTATGTCCCGATAGCCAAACTTATCCAAAATCGGCCCGGCTCCAAAAAAACCTGCCCGGGCCGCAACAAATATGCCTATAGTCTATGGGATGAGAAAATCGATTAGGGAGATTCAGAAGGCCTTCTGAATCTAGAATCTAGTTCTGAAATTTCAGTAGGTATCCTTGAAATCAGAAGAGCCTCTAAATTCGGTTTCTCGATCACAACTCCCCTCATATTGATCCGTAAGCAATTAAATTTGCACTTAAAAAATGGAAATTTTGCAAGCTTTCCAATAAACCTTATTTTAGATTTTTAGGTCATCTAGACAGATTCCAGGCCACACCTAACATGTCGTGGCCTAGAAACCCATACTTTGAGACATCATACGCCATTTTGGTAGTCCCTAATTGTGCAAACTTCAACAAGTCTAGAGGTGGCTCTAACGTTGAAAAATACCGAGTTATGAGCATTTGAAGTTAGTGGCCTAGAAATCCAAAATGTGGATTTCTAGGCCACCAACTTTAAACCCTCCTAACTCGGCAGAAAATATACTTTTTGTGTGAATCAAACTGAGATTTCCTGCCAATTTCAAACCAAATTTGCCTAATCTAAGAAGGTGTACGTTATAATTCGTGTTCATCTAGGTCGTCCTGAAATTTCAGTGGCCTAGAAAAACCCAATCTCAAAAAAAGGCTCTCTCTCAATGTTTTCTGATTAAATATGTTCTGCTGAGTCCATTGCTGGTTTTTAAGTTGAAAAATAGGAACTTTGAGAAAAGTTATGAGCATTTGAAGTTGGTGGCCTAGAAACCCAAATCTTGGGTTCCTAGGCCATCTACTATAAACTCTCGTAACTTGGCTAAAAGTCAACATTTTTCAATTTTGAAAACTATTTTGAAATATTCATGACATCTTCTACTATCTGTTACTTTGATGGCCTAGAAACCCAAATCTTGGATTCCTAGGCCATCAAGTTCCAATACTCATATCTTGGCTCAAAATCAACATTTTTCAAATTTGAAAGCAGGTTTAAAAACCTCATTTATAGCTACAAATTTTTTTCTAGTCTCTACCTACGTTCATTATTTTTAAAACCAAAAAAATGCAGAATACTCACCCCAGGCAACGTCTTCTGATCGTGTAGCGCCGTTTGACACCGCTGCGCGCTTTCTCGATGGCAGAATGTGAGAAATGCGCAGCCTTTGTGCATACCTGAATGCATTCGGAATTTCGAGAGAAAAAGAGAAAAGAAGAATAAGGTGTGAGGGAGAATCGGCGAACCGTGATTCCGGTATTATTACGGGATACGCCCCTATTTCTCAGTACTCACCAGTATACTTGTCTTTGAGTATTGTGAATTCGTAGATCTTGCCAAACTGCTCGAACAGGTGTCGTAGGTCTTTCTCTTCCAGATTTCGTGGGATCTGTAAATTTTAAATTTTGAGTACTGTAGTTTGATTAAGCTTGTTATGAGCTTCAAAATGAGCATGCGTATGTCGAAAAAGGGGTGTTTTGAGTAAAGTTATAAACATTTAAAATTGGTGGCCTAGGAACCCAATATTTGGTTTCCTAGGCCATCAACTTCTAATGCCCATAACTTGGTTGAAAATTGATGTATTTGTAGGCCAAAAACACAAATTGGCTCATTTTGAATAGGAAAACTAGTGAGAAAAGTTGAGGACTAGTTTTCTCAGATTTGGCTTTCTCGGCCAGCAGAGTAAGAGATGGCCGAATAACAACAAATCTCACAACATTACACTTTTCTGCTTGCTAGATTAAACAGCCCCTGACAAATCAAAATAAGTTTTCAAATCTCAAAATTCTCGATTTTAAGCCAAGTTATGGGCATTTATAATTGGTGGCCTAGAAAACCAAATTTTGGGTTTCTAGGCCACCAGAATTAGAGGTGGCCTAGGAACCCTCTTAGCCTTCTAGACTGGACATATCAAGACAAATCCAAATCAGTTCTCAGAATTCAAAAATTCTGATTTTAAGCCAAGTTATGAGCATTTGAAGTTAGTGGCCTAGGAATCCGAAGGTTGGATTTCTAGGCCACCAATTTCAAATGCTCATAACTTTACTGAACTTTGATCGTTTTGAGTCTCCGAACTATCAATCTACTTGTTATTACCTAAGCTTTCATATAGAATGTCTATGGCTTAGAAAATTCAATTATTGGGATTCTATGCCACCTAGACCGAAAAATTGACATTTCTCAAATCTGGTTATCATTATGCTGGTTCAGAAGCCCTAATCATGAGAAACTCAAAAATGTAGTTTTTATCAAATTCGGACAAAAACTAACCGAGATATGGTAATTTGAAAAGTTTCGTAAATTTTCGAAATTCTGTAACTTTACTATTTCTGGCTTGTTTTCAGTGGTTGATAGCTCAAAATGTGCCAAATTTTTTGAGCTCTTAGTGAAAAATATTCACGACATTGTTTTGAGGCTTCTACCCACGCTCCCCTTGAAGTTTTGACATCGTCTCGGATTCTGAATCCCTTTTCTTCCATATTCTCAAGTCCCCTTAGCTTCTACCAAAGTTCACATCTTCTTCTTCTTCATCCTATATACTACCCCATTACTCCAGATTGCGTGACGTCTTCTCATCTCATGGCCCATCCATCTACTCCAGAAGAATATACATCCATCCCACATCTTCTTATTCCAATGGTCCCCCCCCCCCGATACGTCTTCCGGTCCCCTCTCTCTCTCTTTTTTCTCTGCGTCTCTCACCTCTCCATACTCTCTCACTTTCGTGTCAAGTTTGTCGGGTTGTGCTCCAAAACTGGGTAGAGAGTTGAGAGTTTCGGGGGTAGTGTGTGAGCCCACACTTCCTAATCGATTTGTGTGCTCTTTTCTCAGGAAGGGTGTGCTTTTTGATGTGGGTGCACACGAGCTATATGAAGCACAAATTGAGCCTAGCGCGCAGGAAATGAAAAGATTTATAAGTCTGGAATATTGGATTATGGGAAAAGGTGTCAGAAAGATTTGCAAGATGGTCTAGAAACCCAAAACTAGTCCCTCGACTAAGCTCAAATTTTTTGTAGCAAAAATAGAACCAATTCCACAAATTTTAAGCCTAAACCCGTCGAAATTGAACGAAAACCAAAGGAGTTACAGTAATTTGAAAAATTTCGAAACTTGGCTAAAATTTCAAATAGTCATAACTTGGCCAGTTTTGCTCCGAATTTGATGCAATTTGGTTTTTGAGATCCTCAGAACATGTCCCAAAAATAAGCATAATCACAACATAATTGAATTTCTAGGCCCCTATAAATTTGGTGGCCTAGAAAAACAAGTCAGCGAAAATTAAGCCATGACAATTCCATTTAGAGGGCGCCTTTCTGATTCGTGGTTTCAAAACCCATAAACGTCGACGTTGGAGCAAACTACAGGGGTTTGAAGTTAATGGCCTAGAAATCCTAAATTTGGTTTTCTAGGTCACCAAGGTATTCGATGGCCTAGATTGGGTTTCCAGGCCACCAAATGATTGGATGGCCTAGTTTTCTCAGATTTGGATTTCCAGGCCACCGAGGTATTCGATGGCCTAGATGTCCCAGATTTGGATTTCTAGGCCACCGAAGTATTGGATGGCCGAGATTCAGAATTCTACAGTACTCTGATTACTGTATCCATTCATATTTTCTCCTTTCCTAGCCCCTCCCGTCATCATAATCCCTATTCAAATCCTTTTTTGTTGACTGACACTCGTTCGTTTTTCATTTTTCTAGCCCCCATCTAATAATCAGTAGTAGTCTTTCTTATCCCCTGACTTTTTTCTTAACAAGAAAACAAAAAATTTTTCATAAGATTCCAGTGCTCCTTGATGAGAAAAATAATAGAAATCGTCATAGTCGACAAATGTCAAAAGGTAGCTATGACAACCGGAAAAAGGTTGTTGACTCCCTGGTGATTTTTTTTGTGTTTTGTAGTCATTTGCTATTTTTGAGTTTTATCAGAGCTACAGTAGTTTAAAATAGTTGAGAATATTAGATTCTTGCTAAGCTCATTGAGAGCTTTAAAATGAGTATAAACATGGGCAAGTTTTGGAATTTCGAAACTTTTAAGGAGGCACTTGCGCATTTAAAATGACCTACTGTAAAGTAAGGATACGGTAACTAGGTCATGTTTAGGCTCATTTTGGAGCTCTTTAATTGAAAAAGACAATTACATTATTTGTAAAAGCTAGGCTCTAGTTTGAAAAAAGTTATGCACCTTTAAAGGCAAGAAGGCGTGATAGTGGGCAACCGCCTGGTTTTTACCTGTTTTTACGACTTCGGGCTACTGTAACTAGCGCAAGTTTGGGCTCATTTTGAAGGTTTTGATTTGCCAAAGACAATGTTTGCAATTTCAAGAACCAATCTTTGATTTTAAAGAGGCTATGCGCTTTTAAAGGCGAATTATTGTAAGTTTTTGAACCAGGGACTCATTTGAAGCGTTTTTCGCCCGCCAAATTCAACTTTTTAAAATCCCTACCTGTCCGACGAACAGCTTAATAGCATCGGGATCCTTAACGGGAAACCCATTCGAGTCGGTGGACGAGGTGCTGCTGGCACGCAACTCGTGCTGCGCAGACTGCCCCTGCTGCCCCATTACAGCAGCCGTGGGTGGCGCAACGACGGCTACTGTAGGTGGAATGGTGGCACGCTGGAATAGTAGGAGTTTTGAAAAAGAAAACCACTTGAAAATACACAAAATGTAGAAGAAAATGAGAGAACGGGGTTCGTGGAGAAGGGGCGGAAATTAGAAGGGAAATTGGGGGAGGGAAGCTGGGAGGAAATTGAAGAATTTGAAGAACCTGAGAGATTCTGAAGCCTCAGAATCTCAGAATCACTGATTTCAGAAGACGTCAAAAATTCAGAATTCCCTGTTTTTATCGTTAACTTTTTCCGGATTTCAGAATCATCAAAACATCGAAATTTTCAAATATTTTTCAGTTGAAATCTAGCTAAAAATTTTCCCCAAATCTGAAAATTTCTTTTGATTTTTGAAAACTCATAATTGCAAAAGTCAGGCTGGAATTTATGAAATCACATTCTAAACAAAAATGTCAAAAAATTGAAGTTTCAAGGAAATCATTTGAAAATCAAAAGGTAAATGTTGTCATAAGACACCTAATAGCAGGTGATTCTGCCAAAAAGTTCACAAAAAATTGGACTTTAGGCTCCGAGACATTTGGCAACTGCGAAAATCCGCAACCACGTCATTTCGCAACCAAAAGATACAAGTTATTGTGAAAATTAGTTGCTAAATGACACTAATTGCAAAATGGCATGGTTGCGAAATGACGCGGTTTCAAAATTGACGTGAGTTGAGAAATGTCGTAGTTGCGAAATGACTGGTTGCGAAACGTCGGGGTGATAAAAACCAAAAAAAAGTGCACCAAAAAGTTCAAAAACTCAGGTGACACTTAGCAGCTTAATGAGCACGCAAAAAAATCAGAAAATTCAGATTTCGTCCACTTTTTTGTCCACAAATCTCTACGGTAACCAAAAAGTCATAGAGTCTATTTTTCACAAAAAAATCCATCCATATGCTTCAAATTTGGCCCCCTAAAGATTCAGAACTCAGAAAAAAGTGTACTCTCAAAAAAACCTTTCATTTTTCCTGAAACCTACTCTCAAACCCACACCAGAAGCAAAGAGTATGGCCACGAGGGAGAGGCTGTCGAGGGGGACCCCACGAGAAAAAGAAGAAGAAGCAAAAATGGACAAGAAGAAGAAGAAGAAGCCGTTGGAAAATAGAAGGAGAGGAGTGCGCGGGCATGAGAGAGAGCCAAGCACCCCCCCCCCCCCCTTTCCCGGGGGCACAAATACACTGCCTTCTGCATGAAGAAGAAGACGTCCAGCCCTTCAGGCGTCGTCGTCAACATTCATCCTTCTTCTATGAAAAGAGAGAGTGTACAAGATGAAGAGACGCAGGTGGAGAGAAAAAGAGAACGAGGAGAAGCCATGGAAGAGGAGGAGCTCATTCAAGGGGGGCTCTTCTGGATGAATGAATGGGGGGACAAATGAGGAGCAAATCTTCTTTTCTGAGATTAATTTCGCCGGCGGCTTTTTGAGAAGAAGGAGATATAGGATTTACAGAGATGTTCAGAAATGGAGATGGAACGAAAAAAATTGAGACAAAAACAGGATTTGGGAGCAAAATGGGCACAAGAAGATGAATTGGATTCTGAGATTCTAGAAGATTCTAAGTCCCTGATATTCGAAGAATTAAAGATTCTAAGATTACAAATTTCCAGTATTCAAAAACTCTGTTTTGTTGAATTTTGGCCATTTTCAAATTTATGCTCCGCCCCCCCCCCCCTTTTTCCTATCAGAACGAAAACGAACGGAAACCCTATAAGCGTTCGGATCAAGAAGAATCCCGGAATCTCTGAATCCCAAGAAATCACGATTTCTTAACAAATATATATTCAGAAGCCGTATCTTAGTCTAGAAGACGTCAATGGTCTATACTGACTATGAGGACTCAAAGGGAACGTCAATGTCTGGTTTTTTTGAGGATTCAGATGACGTTGGTATTCTGAATCAGAGGACAATTTTTCACAGCAAAGAACAAGGAAATTCGACAAATTATGAGCAAAAACTGAGTCAGTAATTTGAAAATTAAGAAAGTTATGAAGATTTGAAAAGACTTAAAAACGAGAATCTGAAAAATGGGGTTTTCCTGGATTCAGAAGACGTCAAACATCTGAAATTGTGAATATGCATTCTCATCGAACCGACCATAAAATTTGATACACTTTGAGCCAAAAACCGATTCAGTAGCTTCAAAATGAAGCAAGTTACAGTTGCTTGAACTTTTAACGAATTCGAAAATTTTAATTTAAGGATTCAGCAGAATTCAGAAGACCTCATTCTGGCGAGACAACATTCAACATAAACCGTAAAATATTTTACACATTTTGAGCCTAAAACGACACGAATACGGTCAAAATGAAGAAAGTTATGAAGATTTGAAAATTTTCGAAAAAATCAAAACTGTTATTTTTAGCATAACTCGATTAGTTTTGGTCACAAACAGGTGAAATTTATATTTTTAGAATAAGCAAGGTTTCAGCTTCAAAATGAGTATAGTCATGGTCGAGATCCAAATTTTTGAAAAATGTCCATGCACCTTTAAACTCAAAAAATCCAAAAAATTTCAACTTCCATGTAACCTGACGAGTTTATACGGCACGCCGACGTTTCGCAACCAGTCATTTCGCAACTGCGACATTTTGCAACTAGACATTTCGCAACCAGTCATTTCGTAACTAGACATTTCGCAACCAGTCATTTCGCAACTTTGTGAAGTAGTTCAGTTTTCATTTACATAGGCGATTACGGATGTCGTAAACCAGTCCAGATTGTCGTGGTTGCGGATTGTCGCGGTGGCAAAATGGCGTGGTTGCATAACGGACGCAAGTTACGAAATGTCGCAGTTGCGAGATGACTGGTTTCAAAAGGTTGGATTGCCGAAACAAGGATACACCGGAAAGAAACACCCTCTATGAACAAGATGCGAAAATTGGACTAAAAGCAGAAAGGCAGGGACAGGAGCAGGTGGTGTAGAATTACAAGTGTACTAGGAAGGGGGGGGGGACCCCTTTTGTCTTTGGTTCCTCCTAGTTAGGGGTCCCATTCATGCTTCACTTCCCCGTTTCCTACTGTCCATCTGTGCATCCATTTGTCTTTCGGTACTTTTAGAATCTGTCTGTGTGTCTGTAGATCCTCCAGGACCCTGCGGGACATTTCACAACTCCCGTCAATTTCGCAACTATGACATTTCGCAACCTAGACATTTCGCAACCAACCCCTTTCGCAATCAGCCATTTCACAACTCTAGTCCACTTTACGTTCATTGAGGTTTTATGGGATTGAGGGTATTGTGAACTATTCCAGGTTATAGTCTACAATTGAAGATATTTGCGAAGTGTCGCAGTTGCGAAACAACGTGGTTGCGAAATGTCATAGTTGCGAAACGACTGGTTGCGAAATGTCTCGGAGCTTGAAGTCCACCCTTGTCCCCTAGGTTACGGTATGTCCATCTGTGTGTCTGTGTGTCGCCCTCTATTGTACATAGATCCATCCCTCCATAACTCCCCATGGAGCCACTTTTCATCATAGAGAAA
Organism: Caenorhabditis sinica; assembly: GCA_963932045.1. Taxonomy (NCBI): domain Eukaryota; kingdom Metazoa; phylum Nematoda; class Chromadorea; order Rhabditida; family Rhabditidae; genus Caenorhabditis; species Caenorhabditis sinica. Next base: position 1,399,726 of record OZ009942.1, read on the forward strand.
TGAAGCCCAAAACGCACCAAAACATGCCAAAATTCTAAAGTTAAAGGGGGGCTTCTCATGTGTGAAGACTTATGACTATATGGGTCTTCAAGGCGTATTCCCTGGAGACAGACAACGTCTTCTTACAAATGACGACTTCTCCTTCTTCTTCTCATGGATATGGTGCTGCTTCCTCTTGATGCATAGCCTAAAAGGATGGGGACAGATGTTAAGGGAGGGAACCTCCCTTCCCGACAGACCATGAACGGTCAATCTCACACAGTGAGGGGGGAGGGGGGCAGCTGTCACCAGGGGAACAGATGGTCAACATGGTAGAGGGAGACAGTAGTATCATTATGGAGAATAGGAAATTGGGGGTCCATTTAGGTACATGACCGAGGAGAAGAGAGGATTAACATTTTTGTGCAGATGTATTAAGGAACGCTTGGTGAGGAAGAAGAAGAAGATAGATTGGAAAAGGGTCAAGCCGATGGTGGATAGGGTCTAATTACGATGATGAAAAATGGCTATAGGAGAATCCAGAGAAAGGGGGAACCCTTGAAAAAGACCTAAAAAAGAATAAAAAGAACATTTGAAGGGGGTCGGACTCGAACCCGCAACCACCTGAACAAAAGGCAGACGCGTAGCCGAGTAGGCTAGACGGCTGCCGGTGAGAGTGGTGGGTGGTGGCGCGTAGATAAGAGTGGTGGGCGCGGGCGCTTGGCGGGGAGGGGAGGAGGATTTTGGATTTCAGAAAAAAAAACTAGCATGTTGAAAATTTTGGAATACGATTTTTCCACTTATTTTGCTGGTCGAGAAAAAGAAAATGGAGTGTAATTATAATGTTTTTATTCAACATTCAGGAAAAACTTTGAGGAAGGAAAATAACAAATAATAAATTTCTAGTATGACTCATAAATTGGTGTGGGAAAAATGTATAAAACATGATTTATTTTTTGGGGGGCAGAAGAAAATTAGATTATTTTGGGACACAAAAAATTTGAAATCCCAGGGCACTACAGTAACTAAGATTCTCGTAATCTCAAAAATGATCAAGTCTTTATTTTTCCCTGAATCTCAAAAATCAATTCTCAATCTCCACTTCTGCCCGGCGATTTCGACTCTGCACTCCCACGACGACTCTTCTGAATCGGCGGACGAAGACGTGGCAAGACGGGCATACGGCTGGAAAGGTCTCGACGCGAAATCACATGACACGCTTCGATGAGTACTGTAACCGTAACATGATTACTGTAGATGCTCCTAAAACTACCTTCTCTGATACCAATACTCGGCTTCCATTGTTGCTTGTCCAAAAACTTGAACTTGATCTTCGGATCCTTCTTGCAGAAGATGGTGGGTGCCGAGAGTGGAAACGTCTTCGGGATGTTTACAGTGACCACATACTCGGCGTACGGTGGGGCGTACTGTAATAAAAATGGTTAAAAAATGGTTAAAAAAGAAAGCAAAAAAATTTTGAGGAGGGTGGGGGTCGAACCCGGCGGGGTCAGAACAAAAGGCAGACCCGCGCCCGGGTAGGCTACGCGCCTGCCGGTGACAGGAGAGGGTGGTGGCGCGTAGATAAGAGTGGTGGGTGCGGGCGTTGGCGCCGCTCGAGGAGGGAAGTGAGGGTGGAGGAAATTTTCAAAAAATTTTTTAAATTTTTTGGAAAGTTCAAAAATCCAGAATTCTAGAATCCTACCGTCTTCAAGGTGACATCGAAGCAAGTTTTCGACGGAATCGGCTCAAATCTGACCGTATAGAATAGACCGGATCCCTCCACAGCGGCATTCTGCAAATTTTTTATATTTTTGGGTTTTGTAGTTTTTTTCAAAACTTTGCCAACTCACCACCACATTATCCACACGTTTCTCTCCAATCGTGCTCATTGGAGGCGGGAAATTCAAAATTTTCTTGAAAAATCAAAAATTTGTAAAATGAATGTGATTCAAGTGTTGGTCCTCCTTACTCTTTTGGCTCCAATGGTTCCAGGTAAAAATTAAAAAATGCAAGGTTACGCGGGAATTCAAATTCCCATTTGAAATCTTGTGAATCCAAAAGTTTCAGGCTCAAAAGTCCGAAAACTAGTGGATTTCTTGGATAAAGATGCTCCAAATGATATCGAGAAGGCTCCCAACTACAATGAGGAGAGTGTCGCGTTTCAGAGAGTTAAGTAGAGCGCACTTGCCTAAATTGAAAATTGGAAATTTTAGAACAAAAACTTCAATCCTTGTCTGGAAAATCGAGCCATCTGCTCCAACAATGGCCGGTGTTTGAGTGAGGATGGGAAGTTGGTTTTTCAAAATTTTGAAGTTCCCGCCGATTCTGAGCCCGCCAAATTTAAAATTTCCAGCTTCTATTGTGTCTGTCCAGTGACCCACTACGGTAAGACGTGTGAACATGTGGCGGATCAGACGAATTGTGAGAAGAATCTGTGTCAGAACAACTCGACGTGTGTTAGGTTAGTCCAAAAAAGTTAGTCCAAAAATTTCAAGTCGAAGTTTCTAGAAAAAACGAAAAAATTCTTCAAAACTCCGCCCCCCCCCCCCCCCCTCCTCCATTTTTTCACTTTTTTCTCTGACCCAATTTCTCCCCCTCGCACCCTCCTCGCCCCGCCACTCTCTCGCCGGCCGCCACTCTCCTATACGCGCTCTACCCCTTTAGCCGCCGACGGAGAGATGGCCGAGCGGTCCAAGGCGCTGGTTTAAGGCACCAGTCCCTTCGGGGGCGTGGGTTCGAATCCCACTCTCTTCAGTTTCCTTTTTGCTTTTTTTGCTTTCTAGTACTAGCACTTTTAATCATTTTTGCACTATTTTCAGCACCAAAAACCGCCGAACCATCGTCAACACGGTACTTTTAAAGCAACTCCGACTCTCGAAAGGTGTAAAAGAGCCGCTGAGCGACAAGGAGTTGGAAGAAATTGATATCCCAGTGGAGTATGAGTGTATCTGTCAAAAAGGTTACTTTGGAGGACTGTGTGATGAGTCGGAAGTGGATAGAACGTGTCAAGAAGTGCACTGTTTGGGGCGTGGAACGGGAGTGGTGGATAAGGAGGGAAAGTGTCATTGTGAATGTGAGAAGCAGTATTTCGGGGAGAGAGTGAGTTCGCTTTTTTTCAAATTTTTGATGGATGGCAAACCTTCTTTAAATATTCGAAAAATTTCAGTGCGAGCAACTCTCAGCATGCTACGATACCCAATGTGAGAATGGTGGTATTTGTGAGGATCAGATAGACCTAAATGTAAGTTTTATGAACTGAAATTGCTCAAAATCTCGAAAATTTGAATTCCCGCCATCCTTCCATGCCTAAAAAAGGAAGCAAAAAAAACAAAAAAGAAAAAAACTAAGTGGGGGTCGAACCCCCAACCTCTAATTACTAAACTACCACGCTACCGCCTGAGCTAGACCTCACGCCGAGTGGGGGAGGGCAGAGGGCGTAGACAAGAGTGCGGTCGTCGTGCCCTTTGCCTGGACAGGGGGAGGAGACCTCGACCTTCAAAATTTCAGTCCAAGACCGTCACAGCCACATGCAAATGCCCAACTACTGTAGAGATTATTGGTGGTACTGTAACAGGTGAGCCCTTTTTCTACAGTAATTTTTTAACTATTCAAATTTACAGGAGAAAATTGCGAAGTCTTGAAGATCCCTGACCCGATACCCCAAGACCTGGTGGTTCCTTGTGCTGATGGCCAAAATTCTTCGTATTTTTTCAAGAAGCTTATTGGAAAGTTAGTCTTACTGTAGTAATATTTCGTCCTAGTTTTTGTAAAGAATCGACATTGGTTTCGATAAGGATATCCTGGAGTTGGAGGCTATCAAATACGACTATCATGATGGGAAGACAAAGGATGGAGTGATGGATCATGGCTGGTGTGAAAATGGAGGAAAATGTGTGCCCGAAGTGATAAGAGGTGAAAAATAGGGATGTTTTCCTTCTCACTACTCTACCCCCATTGTTTTCTATATTTTTTTCTCCCCGCCGCCTGCCTCCCTCCCTGCCGCCGACCCTCGCAACCCCCACATTCCTATACGCCCTCCACCCTTTCCTCTCTCGCCGCCCGGTTAGCTCAGTCGGTAGAGCACCAGACTCTTAATCTGGTTGTCGCGGGTTCGAGCCCCGCATTGGGCTGATGTTTTTTGCTTTTTTTTGCTTTGCCTCGAAAAGTGAGTAGAATAGTTTTTACACTATTTTTTTGCTATTTTTTTCTTTTTTGCAGTCCAAACCTCCCGCGCCTACTACATCCATCGTTGCGAATGTGCGGATCCTCTAACTGATGGCTACTACTGTGAGTATAAACGTCACGACGCGTGTTCTTTGACTCGAGAGGAAGTTGCTCGTGGAGCACGCTGGGATGAGAAGTGTACGGATTCGGAGCATGGAGCATGTGTGGATATTCATGGGGAGCATATTTGTGTGTAAGTTTAGGAGAAATTACTGTAGTTACTGTAGCTTATTCGGACTTCCAGCTGCAAACCAGACTACACCGGAGAAACTTGTGAAGTCTTCGACCCATGCGCTCGGCACCCTTGCAAACATGGAGACTGTATTCCGGTAGGTCAAACAAATATTTCGGTAGATCAAAAAAATTTTCCTCCCAGATCCTCAGTTCGGCTGATGTTGCATTCGGCACAAATCGATATCAATGTTTATGTCCACTATCTGCAAAATTAGATACTGAAAGTAATGATTGTGTGGAGATCAAAGCGAGTGCGTTCATTGGATTTTATCTCATCCTCAAGTGTCCCAATTCTTTTCTTCATCTTCTGTCCCTCCTCCGCATGCCTCTTTTCCAGCGCCTTTTTGTCCACTTCGATCATCTTCTTAAGCTTTTCAATCTCTCTCCGCAAATCGGCACGAGTCTTGTTTCTCTCCTTAGGAGTCAATTTGTCAGGATTTTGCAACTTCTCCCTCATAGAATCCAAGCTTTGAATATCATACTTAGTACTCTGTGGTTGAGTGCCGTTCGGATCGAATAGTGGAGCCGGTGGTTCAAATAGAGGAGGTGGCTGGCCATTCAACTTATTCTTCGCAACCTCAGCCATAATATCTTGAAGTGCCATCTTACGTTCTTCCGGTTTCTCTTGCTCAGCCACGGCAGTCTTCATCGAGCTACCATCTTTCTTGCTCTTGATTTTTTTGGCAACCGATTCTTCCTTCTCATCAGAATTCTTGATCTTTTCTTGAGGAGGAGGTTTGATGAATTCTGTGAAACCGTCGATCATCGAATCAAATGTTTTCTTGATATACTCATTGGCACTATTCTCTGATTTCTGAAAAATCAACCTTGATGTCTGATTTCTGATAGAAAAAAAGAAACTCACATGAACAAAAAATTTCATGAGAACAAGCGCCGCAAATCCATAAGCCCATTTGGTTAGGACAGAGTCGGCACGAGATTCACGAAGTTTCTTTAGAGCCTTCACAAAATTGACTTCCTCGGTGACAGTGACCATGGTGACACAGTAGGCGACAACTGAAAATCAAAATCTAGTTCGAAAAATCAGTTTTGAAAAAACTTACAAGCAACGATTCCGGTCTCACTGATTCCATCTCCACAATGGATAACCGGCGGCGTTTTGTCCTTGGAATCGAGAATCAATTTAACAAGACCGCTAATAAGGCCTGGCAGGGAGGGGATGGTACCAGTGTTCCAGAATGGGGTCCAGTAGTGGGTGACGGCGAATTCTTTGCGGTTTCTGGAATTAGTGAGAGTTGGATTTTTCAACTGTTGAAAATATGAGATTCTACAAATCTGGGCACCATTTCGTAACCAAAAGATCCTTTATTCGTAAACAATTCTGCGTTGTCCTAATGATCTCTATCACATATGTATAACCTAAACTAACGAAAAACGGACATGGTTGAGAAATGACGGGTTGCGAAATGTCTAGTTGCGGAACAGCATGGTTGCGAAATGCCGCAGTTGCGAAGTGACTGGTTGCGAAACGTCGGGGAGCCCACCAGAGCTTGCGACCTCTAACTTTTTGTACAAAATCCTACGTTTTTTTAAACATTGAAAAAGATCTCAAAAACTGATAAAGTTCCTGCTCCAAATGCCAAAACCTATATAAAATTCTCACCCAATTTTGACAGTAAGATCTCGAGTAACGAGCTGCTTCTCAAAATCAGTTTTATCCTTGTAGCCCTTGTCGGTATTCTTAACCATCTTTATCTTTGTGCACGTCACCACAATATCTCCAAAAGTGAGTTTTTCACCCTCGTCGAATGGAAAATATGGAGAGTAGACGATATCTGAAACATGGTCCAGTGAGATTTTCTAAAACTTCAGATTCTCTCGTACCTTTTGAACCATATGTCAACGGATTCAACATGAAAATCCTCTTGCTCTTCTCCTGCGATACCATCCACCAGAACCGTAAATCGACTTCCGAATCCTTTCAGTATGACTCTCGATTTCTTTAGCAGGTGCTCTCCGTTCCTGGAAAATAGAGATCTAAAACTTCTGAAAACTTGGTGTCAAGCTAAGGTACCCCTACATTTCGCAAACAGTCATTTTGAAACCACGACATTTTGCAACCGCGACATTTCGAAACTGGACATTTTGCCACAAGTCATTTCGCAACATTATCAAGTTGCCATGATTATTACAAAAACGTGGAAGTTTCGGTTGCGAAATGACGTGGTTGCGAAATGCCGCGGTTGCGAAATGACTTGATGCGAAATGTACAGTTGTGAGATGTCATAGTAGCAAAGTTGATGTGAGCTGCAAGATGTCAGTTGCGAAATGTCGCGGTTGCGAAATGGCTTGTTGCAAAATCTCATAGTTGTGAAGTTGACGTGAGCTGCGAAATGCGGCGGGTGCGAAATGACTTGTTCCGAAATGTCATAGTCGCAAAGTTGATGTGAGCTGCGAAATGTCGCGGTTGCGAAATGTCGTGGTTGCAAAATGTCGTAGAGCCCAAAACTCACAGCGACTCTTTAAGATTCTTCTCCATGCACTTCTCTTCGGCCACCAAGCAATTCGTGTTGTCAGTTTGAAAAGCGTTCCCAAAATAAAGACCGTATCCCAGAACCTCGTTAGAAGACACTACAGCTGTCGTATCATTCTTGTTCGCCTCTACATACACATCGATTGCCTTCTTGAAATGGTTCAAAACCATCAGAAGGTAGTAGTCGTCCGTGCGTTTCCTTCGGAAGCAGTAAATTTGATTCCAGATATAGCGATAGCATTTGTAGAGGAAAACATGAACTCCTACGACTGCGCCAAATAAGGCTAATCCTCCAAGGATACAAAGAATCAAGAATATCCTGAAAATTTGGTTTATGTACAAATTAATTTCCAAGAAACCACTCACTGTTCCTTTCTCTCCTTCGCTTCTTTTTCTGCAACCTTCACCATCTGTTTGGCAAAGCTAGTGAAGAAGGCGTCGAGGGCTGATAGGGATGATTTGGATCCATCAAATGACTTCTGGAACTTCACAAAATCCAATCCCATCGAATCCATAGTCTTCAGAGTGGATTCCACGTCTTCCAACTTCTTCTTCTCGCCTGGATTCGTCATCACTTCCTTCAGCTTTCCTACTGTACCACTAATCTTTCTAAAATCTCCAGATGCTCCGGACACTGATTTGGCATTTTCGAAAATGTCAGAATAGTCGGCAAGGGTGGTGGATTTGGAGGGAGTGATAAAATTTTTAAAGGTGTCCAGGGAGGTGAGCATCTTCTGAATCTCTTCAAACAGCGTCAAAAGTGAGTTCAGATTCTTGACATCTTCAGGATCTTTCAACTTCTTCTGATGCTTTTCGATGACATTCTTGACCTTCAGAAGATTTTCCAGATCCGTTCTCTTCTCCAAAGCATCCTTCATATTGGATACTCCTTGAACAGCCAATCCGATAGTTTTGGAATGAGTGGATCCATCTTTAAAAAGTGCCAATCCTTTAGTCTCCTTACTCTTGAACGACTTCTGATCAGAGAGGATGACTTTCAACTTTTTTAACGAGTCCTTAGTTCCAGCAACCTTCTTGATGGCTTCCATTCCGTTATCCAAAGATGTCGATCGACTGGAGTCTTCGTTTCGGACCGCCTGGATGAATTTTCGGTCTCCCTTGAAATAACAAGATATTGAACTCACCTTGATCAGCTCAACAGTTTTCAGCACAGAGTGCACATCATCCTTTTGAAGGCAATCGAAATATTCCGCAAAAATATTCACTTCATTATGATAGGCCTCCAGTTTCGGAAATAAAGTGTTCGCACTTGTGGCTTCCTTCTGTATCGAACTAGTCTTTTGAACATTCACGATTGCTTTGGCAAGCGTCTCGATTTCATCAATATGGGTTTTCAGATTTTCATATTTGGTGTACCTCTGGAATTAAAATTATGATGGTCGGATTTTTAAGGGATCCTTTAATCATTCATGTCTTACCCGAAATTCAGCCACCACGGCCTTAATATCCTTCGAGCCTTCGGCCTTCTTAGAAATCGCAATGACTTAATCGCAAAATTGACCAATTTCCGGATTATTCAAATACTCGACAAGAGCGGTTGTGTTGGTTTTCATATATTCCAACATCCGTCCAATCTTCCCCATGTGGTCTTCGAGTGTTAATAAGCTCGAGGGATCCGGTTCATTCGGATTGGTAGGCAGCTTACATCCTTGGATTGTAGTAATTCCAGCCTTCAAGTTGTCACCTCTAGACATCAATTGATTCAGCTTTTCGACCATCAAATATACTGCTGTGTTGTGATCGGTGACTTCATGGGAGCTGAGAACTTCTTCCGTGCTTTGTAGTGGTCCTTCCAATTCTTTCAACTTGTCCAGTGCTGTTTCAAGCATCGTGGAATTTACAACTTTTCTGATCCAGTTATCCTTGAGATCTTGGTGCAGTTTGGTCAAATCAGAAGAGCCAAGTGGGAAGCCAGTAGTGAACTCGAGGTCGTTTCGGATCCATGATTCTATCTGACGGGCAGTCATTAATCGTTTGATGGTGTCAAGGAATGGTTCGACTTCGTCAACAGCCTTCTTGGAAGTAAAGGCCAATTCGAAATGGGTGATGTAGGCGTTTCCACGGTCCTTGTTCAGGAACAGGCGAGACAAGTGCAGGGAGTAACTTTTAACACCAGTCCGAGCCAAAACAATCGGTCGAATGATATCTTCCACATTTGAAAACCCGTCGGCAGTCCAATAGACTCCGTCGAGTGTACTTGACACAGTTTTGACCGCTTTTAGCATTTCAGCAAGAGTCCGGAAGTGATAGGCAGCGTCGTCATCACGAATTGGGGCACCAGGGGTGCTCTCAGCTAAGCTTTTCATGGACGGAATAATTTTATCTGCTGCATCCGCAAAATCGTTGATTTTCTTCAGATCCACTCCATTATTGGCCAAGTTCTCAATTTCCGTCTGCGCCTTTTTTCGGTTCCAGTTCTTGATATTCCCCATCCCTTGGATATCTCTGATTACTGTCTCTATTGCTTCGAACGACTGTTCGGCTGAAGTGACGTCAAAATTGGGTTTCATTTTAGCAGGGAGTTCCTTCAACGCATTCACCGCTGTTTGGATCTTGGCAGTGTCGAGAGCGGAGATGTCGGATGGTTTGACGGATCCGAAATGAAGGAGTTCGGAGATGAGAGCATCCGGAGGAATGGTTCCAGAGATGAGTCCTTGTTGGAGGTAGATGGCGTTGGTGATTCTGGCAATCATCTGGAGATTTGAGACGGACGTCTTCAGGTTTTCATCTGGAAAAATAGACGTGTTTAGAGAAGGTTCACAATACCGTAGTTTGGCTTTGAAATCAGCCGAATCGGTCAAACAAGGCTTCAGAATTCATCGTTAGAAAGTTAGCTCTATCGCACTACCCTGAAATGGATTTCAAAAATGCGCTCTATTGCACTCTACACCTATTTGCGTGACGTGGTTTCCACGATAGAACCGAGAAATTTTCAAATCAAGAGTGAGATGCAATCGCGCTCTTCCGCACTATCATAAAATCTGTTGACATGGATTCCACATGGAATTCACACCAGCGATTCTCAAGAAAAGCTTCAGACTCTAGACAATCCCTCGATTTAGAGGACGTTTCCTCACCTCCAGAATCCTTTCGAAATCTGCCATTAGCCAGATGGGAGTCTTGAAATCCAGTCGATTTCCAATGGAGCGTATCTGCAACTCTTTCAGTTTCGAAAAGTTTTGATTTCTCTCAAAAACTCTCACCTCCAGTATTGTTTTTATTTCCCTTGACAAGTGGAAGGTGAGGTGCCGTGATGGCGAGAGCGATCAGCAAAAAGCTAATTTCTGAAAATTTAGAAGTTTTGATCTACCACTCTTGATCGGAAACCCACTCATTCCTTATTTTTGTTCTATTCTGAACGAAAATCCGGAGATAAATTTTTCGCTTTCGTTGAAATTTTAAGGAATAATCGAAAACAAATTTAAATTGAATCCAACTGGGCAAAAAGGGGCGGAGCTAGTGCGTGGAAGAATGAGTTCGACGTGAACTTGGCCTCATCCTAGCCCCGCCCTTTTGGCCCTTGGCCCAAGGGCCTTGGGTCAATTATCTGGGGGAATTCTAGAAGCTTCTAGTAGTTTTTTGTGAAACAAAAAAAGCAAGAAACGAGGAGCTCTGCAAATGAGTTTTTGTGGTTCTGAGGCTTCTCAACAAGTGAGTTTTCAGAAGAATTCAGAAGACGTCAAATTCGGATATTTTCAGTGAACGTTAATCAAAATCGCTGATGTTCGAAAAAACCAAAGTTGCCATAAAATAAGGATCTAACAAGTGAGTTTTTTGATCTGAGAAGCTCGGAATTTTTCAGAAAAAAATCGGAAACTTTTCAGAATTATCATCTTCGTCGTCGTCATCGTGGGATCCATCAACATTAGATCTTCAGTTCTATTTACTAATAATTTGTTGAATAAACTTTAATTTCTAACGTCTTCTAAATTTAAAACGATTCTGAAAAGTTCTGAATCATCCTCAGACTATTAGAAGATGTTGAAATTCTCACAGAGAATCTGGCTTCTGGAAGTCTTCTAGAAGAACTCTGTCACAAAAATTTTCACGTTTTCAAATTTCCAACGTGACCAACTTTTTCCCTTCTAGAAGCTTCTACTGATAAAAGCTTCCAGAAAGTTCCAAAACTATCCACGTGACACCCTGCCCCTTCCTTATCATTGCTCCACATCTAAGCTCCGCCCCTTTTGCTCCCCCAATCAGAAACCGATCAGTATCAAATATCAATCAGTTTCTGGTTATTCTACGCCTCCTTTTGCCCAGTTGGATTCAATATCGATTTTTTTCGATTAAAATTCCTTCAAATTTCAACGAAAGAGAAATTTGTCTCCGGATTTTCGTTTGGAATGGAACAAAAAGAAGCAATGAGTGAGTTTCCAATCAAGACTGGTAGATCAAAACTTCTAAATTTTCAGAATTCTTCCTTCTGCTGATCGCTCTTGCCTTTACGGCTCGTCACCTACCTCGTATCGAGGGAAATAAATACGATACTAGAGGTAAGAGTTTTCTAGAAAAATCAAAAATTTTCAAAACTGAAGAGTTGCAGATTCGCCCCATTGGAAATCGAACGGATTTCAAGACTCCCATCTGGCTAATGGCAGATTCAGAAAGGATACTGGAGGTGAGGGAACGTCTTCCAAATTGAAGGAGAATCTAGAGACTGATGCTTTTTCTGAGAATCGCTGGTGTGAATCCGCACCAGCAGATTTTATGAAAGTGCGGCGCGATTGCATCGAACCCTTGAAAATTTATCGGCTCTATTGTGGAAACCACGTCACGCAAATAGGTGTAGAGTGCAATAGAGCGCATTTGTAGAATAGACTTCAAAAAAGTGTGATTAAGCTCAAATTTCGACAAGGTTCCTTTTCGACCGATTCAGCTGATTTCAAAATCAAGCTGCAACTATCAGGAACTCGTCCAAATCTCTCTATTTTTCCAGATGACAACCTGAAGACGTCCGTCTCGAATCTCCAGATGATTGCCAGAATCACCAACGCCATCTATCTCCAACAAGGACTCATCTCTGGAACCATTCCTCCGGATGCTCTCATATCCGAACTCCTGCATTTTGGATCCGTCAAACCATCCGACATCTCCACTCTCGACACTGCCAAGATTCAAATAGCTGTGAATGCGTTAAAGGGTCTTCCTGATAAGCTGAAACCGGAAAAACCGATATCTGGAGCAGAAAAATCGTTAGAAGGTGTTCAGAAAATTATGAAGGATATTAGAGGATTGGAGAACCTCAATACATGGAACCCAAAAACGTTCGGGCTGGAGATTGAGAAGTTGGCTAAGGATGGAGTCGAAGCGGGATTTGTTTCTGAACTGCTACAGAAAGTGTCGGGATGGGAAAACGATAGGAGTAGACCTTTGGAAGCTAACCTCGCCGATCAAGACATCAGAACCAACCTTGGTAACGTGAAAACAACTCTATTGAAAGTCAAATCCGCCTACCAAACATTGACTTCTGCGAAACCTTACTGGACGTTTGTTATTGCTGCCAATGCGTCGGATGGAATCAAACCAGCTTTATTGGCTGAAAAGGGATACCAATCATATAAGAAGAATTCGGCAGATGCAGTTCCAAATCCGAAGAACAACAAAGCCTACATATCATATTTTGAATCCATTCGGACTTTGATGGCTCCTGTGACAGAAGCAAAAGCATCCATGGAGGTTTTCAAGAATTTGATGACTGCTCGCCTTGGAGAATCATGGAAACAGGAAGATCTTCAGTACACCGTCGGATTCCCAAGTGGTACTTCTGATTTTGTGAAGGTTCATATGGACCTTAAGGATATCTGGATCCGAAAAGTGGTAAACTCGACAAGTCTTCCGAAGGCTCTGGAGAAGTTGAAAGAACTGGAAGGACCTCTTTTGAAGATCAATGAAGCTCTCAAACCCAACGACGCCACGAGTCATATCTCACCGATTTTGAGTTTCTCCAATGAAGTGGATAAGCTGATTCCAAGATTCGAGTCGCTGAAATCTGGGTTGGCAGCTTTTGAGAAATGTAACCAGCCTGGTAACTCCCTGCCAATCGATAACTACGAAAAGATTCAAGAGCTCGAAGGCCACCTTCAACAGATAGATCGAATGTTGGCTGAAATGCAAGACAATACGACTGCTCTCGTCGAATATCTTAAGGATCCAGAAATTAGTCAATTCTGTGATGACGTCATCAAGATTTGTGAGGAGTCCAAAAATGCCAAAGACATCAAGAAAGTTCTCAAAGATTTCAAGGTAAGAGAATCAAACGAAACTGAACTCAGTACTACAATTTTCAATTTACAGGACTACCCCAACATGGTCAAACTAACAGATCATTTCTCTGAAATAGAAACAATTGCTCGACGTGTGGTGACTGTTCAAGATCCCAAAGGAGTCACTATCCAGTCAAAAGCCATTCCCGCCAAGGATCTATTCCCAGAATTAGACACTTACCACACTGCTGTCAAGCACTTTGCAACATATTTCGACTGTCTTCAGAAGGATGATTTATATTCTGCATTCGAGACGATTGAAATGATTAAGGTGAGTCGCTAAAACTTTGAGAGCTATAAAACAATCTCGATGTTTCTAGGCGATTCGATCAGATGATCCTAATCGAGTGACTTCTCTGGATAACGAAATGGAAGCCATCAAAAAGGTTGCTGGCACCAAGGACACTCTCAAGAAATTGGAGACTACCATCTCGGCTCAGAAGTCGTTCAAAAGCAATGTGACGGATGGATTGGCACTTCTGGCGGATGCATCCACACATTCAAAGACTATCGGATTGGCTGTTCAAGGAGTATCCCATATGAAAGATGCGTTGGAGAAGAGGACGGATTTGGAAGATCTTCTGAAGGTCAAGGATGTCATCCAGAAGCATCAGAAGACGTTGAAAGATCCTGAAGATGCCAAGAACCTGAATTCTCTTCCGAGGTTGTTAGATGAGATTCAAAAGATGCTCACCTCCCTGGATACCTTCAAAAAGTCTATTGCCCCATCCAAATCCACTACCCTTGCCGACTACTCCGACGTTTTCCTGAAGGGCAAATCAGTGTTCGGAGTATCGTCTGTTCGGAGTATCGTGTTCGGAGTAGTGTTCGAAGAGAGTTTCAGACGATTGCTGGTACCGTAGGAAAACTGAAGGAGTTGGTGACGAATCCAGAAGAGAAGAAAGATCTAGAAGACGTGGAATCCACTCTCAAGACTATGGACTCGATGGGTCTGGACTTTGTGAAGTTCCAGAAGTCGTTCGATGGATCCAAGGCTTCTCTATCAGCACTTGACGCCTTCTTCACTAGCTTCATCAATCAGATGTCTACGGTTTCAGTTGCTAGTGCCGCATCAGTCGCAGCTGCTGCTGAAGCAAAGAGACGGGAAAAGGAGGAACATGAGTAAGTTTGCTGAGCACCGGAACTGTTGGTTTATATCGATTTTTTCAGCCGTCTCGTTTATTGGTCATCGGCATTCCTGTTTTAACCCTTGCTGTCTTTGCCGGCGTTGCAGTCATGCTGTATTGCTGCTGTCGTGACATCTTCAACAAATTGAATTGTTTGTGTCGAAAGAAGTTCAACAACATTGACTACCTCCGAATGATTGTGTTACACTTTGCAAAGGCCATCGAAGACTATGCCAAAGGAAACAAGAAGAACTGGACGGCAGAAGAGTGCTCGCATGATTATAAGGCATTCGGACTCTATTTTGATAACAATTTCGAGCACTACAATTCGCTGTACTTGGTGAATGAGGCGTTGTGCATGGAGAAGAATATGCGGGAATCTCTGTGAGTGATCAAGCTCTAGCCACTCCGACGTTTTGTAACTAGACATTTCGCAACCAGTCAATTCGCAACTTTGTAAAGTAGACAAGTTTTAATTTGTGATTTCCGATAGCATAAACCAATCCAGGTTGTCAGTTACTTTCCAAAACATTGATTTGAACGTAGACGTTAGTTGCGAGATGTCGCAGTTGCAAAATGATTGGTTGCAAAACGTCATGGTTCCAACTTTCTCTAATTTTTCCAAATTCGATGTGTTTTAGGAACGGCGAGCCATTGCTGAAAAAGTCGAGAGTCAAGTTGAGAGGGTACGGGAACCGGTTCAAAAGCGGCTACTATCATGCCAGCTACCTGAAGCTCATGAATCGTCAAAGTCTGATTTTGGCTCAAACGCCCCTCTATGGCCTAGAAGGAGCTGGTAAAGACTCGACATTCGCGAAATTTTGGTGGATGGTAAAACAGGAGAAGAGCAAGCGGATCTTCATGTTAAATCCACTGAAATATGGAGGTGAGACTTTTTGAAATCTGGGGACTCACTTAAAAATTTTTCCTTTTCAGATCAGATCCTTTACAAAGCTTACTTTCCTCAAAACATCGGAGAAACTCTCGAATTTGATGGCGTTACTGTAAAGTGTGTGTCAAAAATGAGTAAAAAGGACAAAAAGGACAAAAAGGAGATTGCTATCGATGAGATGACGGAAGTTCGAAAACTTACATTGAAAATTGGCGATGCCAAAGAGTTCACTGTCGAGCATCACTGGCTGCCGTGTTGGGAAACTGGAACTCTTCAAGAACCGTTTTTGATTGCTGATCTGGTCGCGAAAATTGTTGCCAGCAAGGACAAGCATCCACCCATCATCCATTGTGGAGATGGTATCACTGAGACTGGAATAGTTGCTCGTGAGTTTTCATTCTTTGTTTTGGCTTCGAGACATTTCGCAACTAGACGCTTCGCAACTGCGACATTTTGCAACTCAGGTCAATTTCGCAACCAAGACTATCCGCAACTAACACATTTCAAAACTGGACGTTTCGCAACCAGTCGTTCCGCAACTTTATCATCTATATTTCAAACTCAATGTGAACTTTTCGTCAAATATCAGGATATTGTAATTTCGAAATAACGTGGTTCCGAAATGTCGCCTTCACGAAATGTCGCAATTATGAAATGTAGCGGTTGCGAAATGTCGCAGTTGCGAAATTTCACAGTTATGAAATTTCGCAGTTGCGTAATGACTAGTTGCAAAATGTCCCAGTTGTGAAATATCGCAGTTGCGAAATGTCTCGGAACTTTTGTTTTTTTCCAGTTGTCGCCTACGCTGTCACAACACTCGACGTTGAAAGAAAGGTTGATCTACCATGGTGCCTGAAACGTGTCCGTGAATCTCGTCCCGACTGTGTCCTCAACAAATGGGCGTATGCATTCTCAGTCCTCGTTTTGATGGAGTTTTTCACCGCCGGATTGGTTAGTCACATTTTTCATCAGATCTAATAGAATTCTTCTTCTGATTTCAGACAATTGAAAAGTTTCCGAAGGATCTTATTGATCCATTCATGCTTATCAAAGATGGTTGGAGAGATATGATTGAATTGAATCCGCACGAGAAGAAGGACAGGAAGAGAAAGAAAGATGCGTCAATGAAGACAGCGAAATCCTTGAAGAAGACGTCGAACTCGACAAAAACTGCTGTTCCTGGAAAAGAGGGTTCTGTTAACCTGACGTTGAAGAATCCCGAGGAAGTATTGAATAAGATGCAAGAAGAAAAGAAGACGTTGAAGCCGGAACAGAAGAGTTTGAGAGGAGTTGAGAAAAAGAAGAAGAATACGACGGATTCAGAGAAGCCAAATAAAGAAAGACTTGGGGATATACTCGAGTACAATTACGAAAACAGAGACCCTTGGTACAAAGACTCGTATAATTGGGGTGACAAAAAACATCATATGTATATGACTGACGAGCATTGGTCGGATTGGGATGATAAATCAATCAAACCAAAGAGCGCGGAAACAAAGGCGGAGGAAGAGAGAAGAGATGCTGAAAGAGAGTTGGAAAGAGCGAATAATCGAAAGAAGAGCAAACCGGATTTTCAAACCATAGAGCTCCCGGCGGAGGAGGATGAGTGGGGAGATCCTATTTGAACTCTATTTTCTTACTTGTAATGTCGTTCGGTCTGAATAAATTGGAACCCTCGGTTTTTCTGGTTTTTCTACTTTCAGATCTGAATTGGCTAGAAGTTCTAACAAGAGGATTTCTAGATTAGCGACGTTTTGCAACCAGTCATTTCGCAAATGCCACACTTTGCAACTCACGTCGATTTTGTAACCAAGACATTTTGTAACTGGACATTTCGCAACCACTATATTCTAATTTATTTATAAGTTCGCGTTCAAACCAAACTTTTTGAAAAATATATAGATGAG
This sequence comes from Caenorhabditis sinica, assembly GCA_963932045.1. Taxonomy (NCBI): domain Eukaryota; kingdom Metazoa; phylum Nematoda; class Chromadorea; order Rhabditida; family Rhabditidae; genus Caenorhabditis; species Caenorhabditis sinica. Next base: position 1,416,870 of record OZ009942.1, read on the forward strand.
AATTGGTTTATGGGATCCCCAATCACATGTGGCATATATGAATGAATGCTGGAATACTTCATAGAGTTGTGAAATGGCTAGTTGCGAGTTGTCCAACGTTAATCTCTGTTCCCAGGAATATTCAAGTAATTCTGAGCTTCTGAAAATCCAAAATATTGGTACTCCAGGTTTTCATTTTAAATCTTTGACTTTTAGATAAGCTTTTCAGCAACAGACACCGAAAAAAAATTGAAGTCTTCAAAAAATAATCTCTCTATTGTGTTAGAATTTCCATAACAATTGCAACAGAAAAGCCAAATATCACAAAAGCATATTTAACTTGTCTCTTTTTTCTTCAAATCTAGACTTTTCTGAATTCCCAAAAATGCGTCTTCTACTCCCCCTTCTTCTCCTCTTCTGCATTTTCTCTGCCACCAAAGCCGAACTTCTCGACGACATCAATGACCTCATCGGACCGTATCTTTAGGACTGGCAGGATTTTTACAATTCCTATCTATTCTGGACAGAGGTTGGTTTTTTGTGGAAGTGTAAAATTTGAATTCGTCAGGTTGAAAGCTTTAGAATGAGTATAAACATGCCAAAGTATCCAAGAGTAGTATTTTTCTTTGAAAATTGAACTAGCTAGGTCAGGAGTACACTCATTCAAAGGCTCTACGTGTGGCCAGTTTGGATTTGACATTTTTCTAAAATCTTAGATTCCAATGAGACGGTGTAACATCTTCCAGAACCAATGCTTTGCCCTCAACGGAGCCAGAACTCAACCTGGAATCACATCGTGGGAATCGTTCTATTATGGATTTTGGGACGGATTCACCAACTGCGAGGCTCGTGACAGCAATACTTCTGGAGTCAGTCTCGCGGAATCCCACAACTCACTCTATCAGACTTCGGGAAGAGTTGGAGCATTTCTCCGGGGAATCGTCTTCTTCGGGGAGTATTTTGTTTGAATTTTTGGAACCTTAAGGATTAAAGTTGAATGAATCATTGAGCATTATTTGAGTTCGTTTTCCAGACTACGAGGCATCAACATGTGTATTTAGAGTCAAATCATCTTTTTCTAAATCTTGGATTCAGCAAGTTTCAATGTCGACTTTAGAAGCCGAATCCGGAATCCAGGCCAAACCCCAATTTTGAAGGCAGCGACTCTTAAGTCTAGCCACCAAGATTTTGATAGGATTCAGAAACTCAAAATCCTTCCAAATCTCACAAGAAGATAATAAGTTCTCAAAACAGAATGCAATGCTCAACAAATTCATTCAATTTCACTTGGCCTCAGTGAGAACCAAATAACGAGAGAACACACTCAGAATGATCTCCTCGAAGAAGGCAGACGTCTCCCGAACGATGCCAGCAACCTTGGCGAAGAATCTGTAGTCGGCGGTGTAGGAGTCATCCACTCCAAGTCCAGAAGTGTTACTTTCCATTGCTGCACAGTTGAAGAGTCCCTCGATGATTCCTGATTTCACGCCAAGTTCGAATGGGATCTGGTCACTTCCACGGGCACCTCTACCATGGTTGATGGCGGCGCAATACTGAAAAAAGGTTGATAAAATCTTTCAACTTGATTAGGGTTCGATGAAATTTTGGCTCCGAGACATTTCGCAACCAGTCGTTTCGCAACTACGACATTTCGCAACTCACGTCAAATTCGCAACTATTTACGACATTTTGCTTCCAGTCATTTCGCTATCGCGACGATCCGCAACCACGAAACCTAGGATTTTTCAAAAAGTGAAAAATCACAACTTTTCAAAAGTAGACTATAACCTGGAATGGTTCTCAATACTCTCAATCCCATAAAACCTTGATGATCGTAAAGTGGACTAGTTTAAAGCGTTGCGAAACGACTGGTTGCGAAACGTCCAGTTTCGAAATGTCCTGGTTGCGAGTTGTGACGGTTCCGAAATTGACTCGAGTTGCGAAATGTCGTAGTTGCGAAATGTCTCGGAGCCAATTAATTTAACTAACCTCTCGGTATTGCTCCAGACCTTCACAGAGAACGGCATCAGCCACAGTGAAGAAGTAGAAGACGAGAAGAGAAGTGAGAAAAAGATGCATTTTCAGAATTCCAAGTCAAAAAAGAATCTGATTTTGAAGCAGGAAGATGAGTCAATTTTATATGATTTTCTGATTTTTAGCTTTTGCGTTATCTTTTGTTAGTCATTGGGGGGGGGGGGGGGGGGTCGTGGCAAACAGGTCATTGTTAAGTAAATTTGACATAATAGAGATATGAAAAATGATTTTTTGAAACTTTTTTTGAAGTGATGTTTTGCAGGCAAAAACATGTAAAAGATCGGGGATCGATTTCACAAAACTTTGAGCACTAGGGGATCGATCCGCAGACGGCTGTGGGACATTTCGCAACTCACGTCGCGGGTGTAACTACGACGTTTCGCAACCTAGACATTTCGAAACTGGACGTTTCGCAACTTTCGTTGTTCTTACAACTATGACGTTTCGCAACTTTGTCATTTTAAAACTGAACGTTTCGAAACTCACGTCGCTTTGGAACTAAGACGTTTCGCAACTCCCGTTGTTCTTACAACTACGACACTTCGCAACCTAGACATTTCAAAACTGGAAGTTTTACAACCAGTCGTTTCGCACCTTCATATGCTTGTACATTTTATGTTTCATTTGGGCTATGTGGAATTGAGGGTATTACGAATCTTTCCAGCTTATCAACTACGTTTCAAAAATTTCTCGCTTTCATGGTTTCGAAATGTCCTAGTTACGGAATGACTGGTTGCGAAATGTCCAGGAGCACCGTATCCAAACCTTCTAATCATTACGGTAGTTTTCTTGTCTAGAAGTTCAATTGACTTTCTTTTTACTGGTCCAGGTGTGCTGTGGGACTCTATGTACATAGTTTATCGATTTTAGTAGGGTATGCAAACAACAAAAATAAATGACGACAGTTGTGTGATACAGTATTCCATTAGGAGACAATGAATCTTTTTATTCTTACACCAGATGATGTAATTGTCTTCACCCCCTTTTTTGCGCACGTTATTTATTAGGGTAATGGAAAAAGATCATTCTTCTTATTCTGTCTGTGTTATTTGGTCGCATGTTTTTTTTCGCTCTCATATTGATTTCTTCACTTTTTTTGTTATTAGCTTTCTCAATAATAACGTCTTCTATTTTCAGAATCTCTCATCGTTGAAAAATGTCTGACGCCTTCACCACTTCCCTCTATAAAGCCCTTGACGACGTCGTCAATTCTGAAGAAATTATTCAGAAACCTACAAAATTTGACTTCTCCAAAACCCCTGTCTATAACCCTAATATCCCTGAATCTCCAACGTCTCCTGATTCTGGATGTCCCTCGTCACTCACTTCCCCAGTATCTCCTGGTTCTCCTATAATTTCAGAAATCCCAACTTTCGCCTTCAATATTGGAGTTGTAAATGCACCTAGAGCTGGAGTCCAAGTCATAAAGAGGCACCTTCCAGGAGGTGCTTTCCAGGTATACATCGAAACAGAAGAGGACAAAATTCCGATTCAGAAAATCAGAATTTTCAGTTCTGAAGAGCTTCAGAAACAATCGGAATTGGTGGATGAGTGGAAGAAGAAAGTTCAGAACGTTATGAACAATTGAAAATCGATAATAAGTCAATTTTTCATTTTACAATAAACCTGTCTTGTCTTATTTTCTTATTATTGTTCTTAGCAGATTTTGAGATTCTGAAGGTGGAAATAATGCTCAATGATTCATTCAACTTTAATCTTTCGATTTCAAAAAATTCAAACAAAATTCTCCCAGAAGAAGACGATTCCCCGGAGAAATGCTCCAACTCTTCCCGAGGCCTGGTAGAATGCGTTGTGAGATTCCGCGAGACTGATGCCAGAAGTGTTACTGTCACGAGCTTCGCAGTTGGTGAACCCGTCCCACAATCCATAATAGAACGATTCCCACGGTGTGATTCCTAGCTGGCCTCTAGCACCGTTGATGGCAAAGCAATTATACTGAAAGATGGTATAACGTCTTCTGAATACTTCTGTTTATTCCGACGAGAGCTTTTGAATGAGTATACACATGACCTAGAAAAAGGCTCCGGGACATTTCGCAACCAGACATTTCGCAACTACCAAATCCACATTCAAAATCATAAGCTCACTTTCAAATCAAACTTTTTTAAAAGTAGATGGCATCCTGGATTGGTTTATGTCATCCCAAGCCATATTCAACCTTTGTGAATGAAAACTGAACTTATTCATATAGTTGCGAAATGTCCAGTTGCCAAATGTCTTGGTTGCGAAATGACTGGTTGCGAAACAACGAAGGGATAGAACAAAATTGATATTTGAGACCTCTAGCATGTTTATACGCATTCTAAAGCTCTCGATTCAAATTTTCACATTTTCGAAAAACCAACCTCTGTCCAGGTTAGATAGGAATTGTAAAAATCCTGCCAGTTCTGAAGATACGGTCCGATGAGGTCATTGATGTCGTCAAGAAATTCGGCGTTGGTGGCAGAGAAAAAGCAGAAAACGAGAAGAAGAGGGAGAAGAAGACGCATTTTAGAAATGGCGATTTTGGGGAAAATATGAGTCAGCTTTTATATGATTTTGTGATTTTTGGGGCTCTTTGTTGAAGATGGAGGCGTGGGATACTGAGACCTTTGTTAAGGAAATTTCGCATAACAAAGGTACGAAAGATGATTTTCAGAGTTTTTGAAGTGATGTTTGCTGTAGAATCCATAGTCGAAGTTGAGTTGATTTTCAAAACTCGAAAACCACTCCTTTTCTGGCTCAATGACATTTCGCAACTACGACATTTCGCAACTCACGTCCATATCGCAACCGCGGTTTCGAAACGACGTGGCTGCGGAAGGTCGAGGTGGCGAGATGACCGATAGGGAAATTTCGTAGTTGCGAAACGGCTGGTTGTGAAATGTTTCAGAGCCTTCAGTACTGATGGTTCCAATTTTCAGAATCCCTCATCTTCAAAAATTTTCAATTCAGAAAGTCCCCATTGTATGACCAATGTTCCCAGAATCTCCAACGTCTTCTGATTCTGAAGGTACATCGACCTTCATTTTTCCAAGGTCCTCTGGAAGCTCAATCTTCGATTTCAAATGTTTTCGTCGATGATAAATCCATTTTACATTTCAATCCACAATAAATCTGTGTTGTCTTGGTGTTTTTCTTTACAGGATAATAAGGAAGGTTTTCTCAACAATAATGCAATTTACTAGGTAAAATTTGAAAAAGAAACGATACAACAAAAACAATCAGTGCAGGATAAAAACAGGGTTACAATAGTCAATAGTTGAGGGAATTCAGAATTCCATGGATTCAGATGACGTTAGAATTAGAAGACTTCTTCATCTCTTCTATGGTGGCACGAAGCTCGCGATTCTCACAGAACATCGACTTCAGATGACGTTCGATGTTCAGCATCTGGTTTCTCATCAAATCGGCGATTTCCTCTGCATTTGGGTTGAGAATCGAAGCGTTGAATGTGGTGACGGCGTCGATGACGTCTTCAGAATTCCCAGAATTCTCCTTATCATCGTCGTCAGCGTTGAAAACGACTTCTGGAGCCTCCTCTTGCTCCAAACGCGCTCTCTTCGCTTCCGGTTCCTCATCATCTCCATTTTTCGAATTCTGGGCTTCAGAATTCAGAATTCGTTGCTTCTGAATCTCTTCCAACATCACACGCATCATTTGGAGGCCTGAAAATCGAAAAATTTCAAAAATTGCATCATTTTCACTATTCTCACCTTGATTCTTGTCCAAGCCCGAGAGAATTGCGATTTTCTCGGAAATCTCGATTCTTGGCGAATCGATGTCGGCGAAGAATGCAGAGGCGTCGAAATCGAGTCCGAAATCCGAGGTTTTTGCCGATTTTTCGATGGTTTTCATCATTTTTTGATAGAGTCGACGATTCTTTGGAATGTTGTTTTTTAGAATTTCATTGAATTTCCACTCATGATACTCGGCTTGTTTATCGTAGAGAATCAGCTGGGGGACCACTTCTTCGAGCATTTCACACATGAGTTTTATTGCTGAAAAATGGGAGTTTTTGGGCGGGAAATTCAAATTTTGAGAGCAAATACCTTCTGTTTGCGAAGAATTCTTCAAGTTTTGAACGAAATCTGGAATTTCTAGCTCTCTGGAGAGCAATTTTTGGAGTAGAGCCTCTGGAGCGTTTTCGACTATTTTTTCATCGCCATCTGAATTCACAACATCGATTTCCGAGCTCTTAGAATCCAGATCTGTTTCTGAGTCCTCTTCGTACTCCATACCCACATGGGGTAGCGAATTGACGAGAACGAAGCGACGACAAGGGTTCATCCTGAAAAATCGAGTTTTTGGGGGTTTAGAGGTGGAAAATCGAATGTATAGTGACGGAAAATCGATTTAAATCGAATTTTTCGACCCGGAAAACTTAAAAAAAATTCCCGAAAATCCGTTAAAAATCGACAAAAAATGAACGAAAAAATAAAGCGAGGTCCCAAAAAATAAATAAATGTTTCTGGTGGGTTACTGTAGAGTGTTTGCACAATTTTGCAACATTTTGCGTACAATGTATTTTTTTAGTTTTTTTTTTGTTATTTTCTGGTTAAAAATTCGAGAAATCATGGAAATTGGACCTTGCTTTGAATATCACAAAAAAAATTTTAGAGCTAGCAATTGTTCGTAGAATTAAATACATTGTACGCAAAATGTTGCAAAATTGTGCAAACACTCTACAGTAACCCACCAGAAACATTTATTTATTTTTTGGGACCTCGCTTTATTTTTTCGTTCATTTTTTGTCGATTTTTAACGGATTTTCGGGAATTTTTTTTAAGTTTTCCGGGTCGAAAAATTCGATTTAAATCGATTTTCCGTCACTATACATTCGATTTTCCACCTCTAAACCCCCAAAAACTCGATTTTTCAGGATGAACCCTTGTCGTCGCTTCGTTCTCGTCAATTCGCTACCCCATGTGGGTATGGAGTACGAAGAGGACTCAGAAACAGATCTGGATTCTAAGAGCTCGGAAATCGATGTTGTGAATTCAGATGGCGATGAAAAAATAGTCGAAAACGCTCCAGAGGCTCTACTCCAAAAATTGCTCTCCAGAGAGCTAGAAATTCCAGATTTCGTTCAAAACTTGAAGAATTCTTCGCAAACAGAAGGTATTTGCTCTCAAAATTTGAATTTCCCGCCCAAAAACTCCCATTTTTCAGCAATAAAACTCATGTGTGAAATGCTCGAAGAAGTGGTCCCCCAGCTGATTCTCTACGATAAACAAGCCGAGTATCATGAGTGGAAATTCAATGAAATTCTAAAAAACAACATTCCAAAGAATCGTCGACTCTATCAAAAAATGATGAAAACCATCGAAAAATCGGCAAAAACCTCGGATTTCGGACTCGATTTCGACGCCTCTGCATTCTTCGCCGACATCGATTCGCCAAGAATCGAGATTTCCGAGAAAATCGCAATTCTCTCGGGCTTGGACAAGAATCAAGGTGAGAATAGTGAAAATGATGCAATTTTTGAAATTTTTCGATTTTCAGGCCTCCAAATGATGCGTGTGATGTTGGAAGAGATTCAGAAGCAACGAATTCTGAATTCTGAAGCCCAGAATTCGAAAAATGGAGATGATGAGGAACCGGAAGCGAAGAGAGCGCGTTTGGAGCAAGAGGAGGCTCCAGAAGTCGTTTTCAACGCTGACGACGATGATAAGGAGAATTCTGGGAATTCTGAAGACGTCATCGACGCCGTCACCACATTCAACGCTTCGATTCTCAACCCAAATGCAGAGGAAATCGCCGATTTGATGAGAAACCAGATGCTGAACATCGAACGTCATCTGAAGTCGATGTTCTGTGAGAATCGCGAGCTTCGTGCCACCATAGAAGAGATGAAGAAGTCTTCTAATTCTAACGTCATCTGAATCCATGGAATTCTGAATTCCCTCAACTATTGACTATTGTAACCCTGTTTTTATCCTGCACTGATTGTTTTTGTTGTATCGTTTCTTTTTCAAATTTTACCTAGTAAATTGCATTATTGTTGAGAAAACCTTCCTTATTATCCTGTAAAGAAAAACACCAAGACAACACAGATTTATTGTGGATTGAAATGTAAAATGGATTTATCATCGACGAAAACATTTGAAATCGAAGATTGAGCTTCCAGAGGACCTTGGAAAAATGAAGGTCGATGTACCTTCAGAATCAGAAGACGTTGGAGATTCTGGGAACATTGGTCATACAATGGGGACTTTCTGAATTGAAAATTTTTGAAGATGAGGGATTCTGAAAATTGGAACCATCAGTACTGAAGGCTCTGAAACATTTCACAACCAGCCGTTTCGCAACTACGAAATTTCCCTATCGGTCATCTCGCCACCTCGACCTTCCGCAGCCACGTCGTTTCGAAACCGCGGTTGCGATATGGACGTGAGTTGCGAAATGTCGTAGTTGCGAAATGTCATTGAGCCAGAAAAGGAGTGGTTTTCGAGTTTTGAAAATCAACTCAACTTCGACTATGGATTCTACAGCAAACATCACTTCAAAAACTCTGAAAATCATCTTTCGTACCTTTGTTATGCGAAATTTCCTTAACAAAGGTCTCAGTATCCCACGCCTCCATCTTCAACAAAGAGCCCCAAAAATCACAAAATCATATAAAAGCTGACTCATATTTTCCCCAAAATCGCCATTTCTAAAATGCGTCTTCTTCTCCCTCTTCTTCTCGTTTTCTGCTTTTTCTCTGCCACCAACGCCGAATTTCTTGACGACATCAATGACCTCATCGGACCGTATCTTCAGAACTGGCAGGATTTTTACAATTCCTATCTAACCTGGACAGAGGTTGGTTTTTCGAAAATGTGAAAATTTGAATCGAGAGCTTTAGAATGCGTATAAACATGCTAGAGGTCTCAAATATCAATTTTGTTCTATCCCTTCGTTGTTTCGCAACCAGTCATTTCGCAACCAAGACATTTGGCAACTGGACATTTCGCAACTATATGAATAAGTTCAGTTTTCATTCACAAAGGTTGAATATGGCTTGGGATGACATAAACCAATCCAGGATGCCATCTACTTTTAAAAAAGTTTGATTTGAAAGTGAGCTTATGATTTTGAATGTGGATTTGGTAGTTGCGAAATGTCTGGTTGCGAAATGTCCCGGAGCCTTTTTCTAGGTCATGTGTATACTCATTCAAAAGCTCTCGTCGGAATAAACAGAAGTATTCAGAAGACGTTATACCATCTTTCAGTATAATTGCTTTCCATTTCGCCACCACGACAGTCCTTACGACATCCGTAATCACATATAGCCTATATGAATGAAAACTGGACAGCTTTACAAAGTTGTGAAATGGCTGGTTGAGAAATGTCTAGTTGCGAATTGTCTTGGTTGCGATAAGTCGTGGTTGCGAAATCGGCGTTAGTTGCGAAATGACTAGTTCGTAGGTGCAAAACTGACGTGGGTTGCGACACGTCACAGTTGCGAAATGGCTGGTTGCGAAAAGATTGGGTTGTCGAAACAAGGATACACCGGAAAGAAGCACCCGTCTAGGAACAAGATGCGAAAATTGGACTAAAAGCAGAAAGGCAGGGACAGGAGCAGGTGGTGTAGAATTACAAGTGTACTAGGAAGGGGGGGGGGGGACCCCTTTTGTCTTTGGTTCCTCCTAGTTAGGGGTCCCATTCATGCTTGACTTCCCGTTTCCTACTGTCCATCTGTGCATCCATTTGTCTTTCGGTACTTCTAGAATCTGTCTGTGTGTCTGTAGATCCTCCAGGACAATTTGCAACTACGACAATTCGCAACCAAGACATTTCGAAACTGGACGTTTCGGAACTCTATAAACTAGTCCACTTTACGTTCATGAAGGTTGTATGGGATTGAGGGTATTGTGAACTATTTCAGGGTTTCGAAATGACGTGGTTGTGGATTGTCGCAGCGAAGAAATGCTGTTAGCGAAATTTCATAGTCGCGAAATTGACGTGAGTTGCGAAATGTCATAGTTGCGAAACGACTGGTTGCGAAGTGTCTCGAAGCTCATAACTCTGTTTGTCCTGGTTAGCTCGCCCCCTAGGTTACGGTATGTCCATCTGTGTGTCTGTGTGTCGCCCTCTATTGTACATAGATCCATCGCCTCATAACTCCCCATGGAGCCACTTTTCATCATAGAGAAATGAAGCCCAAAACGCACCAAAACATGCCAAAATTTTAAAGTTAAAGGGGGGCTTCTCATGTGTGAAGACTTATGACTATATGGGTCTTCTAGGCGTATTCCCTGGAGACAGACAACGTCTTCTTACAAATGACGACTTCTCCTTCTTCTTCTCATGGATATGGTGGTGCTTCCTCTTGATGCATAGCCTAAAAGGATGGGGACAGATATTAAGGGAGGGGGACCTCCCTTCCCGACAGACCATGAACGGTCAATCTCACACAGTGAGGGGGGAGGGGGGCAGCTGTCACCAGGGGAACAGATGGTCAACATGGTAGAGGGAGACAGTAGTATCATTATGGAGAATAGGAAATTGGGGGTCCATTTAGGTACATGACCGAGGAGAAGAGAGGATTAACATTTTTGTGCAGATGTATTAAGGAACGCTTGGAGGAGAAGAAGAAGATAGATTGGAAAAGGGTCAAGCCGATGGTGGATAGGGTCTAATTACGATGATGAAAAATGACTATCGGGTGATCCAGAGAAAGGGGGAACCGTTGAAAAAGACCTAAAAAAGAATAAAAAGAAATTTTGGAGGGGGTCGGAGTCGAACCCGCGACCACCTGAACAAAAGGCAGACGCGTAGCCGAGTAGGCTAGACGGCTGCCGGTGACAGTAGTGGGTGGTGGCGCGTAGATAAGAGTGGTGGGCGCCGGCGGTTGGCGAGAAGGGGAGGAGGGATTTGGAGATTTCAGAAAAAATTTTGCATGTTGAAAAATGTTGGATATTTTGGAATTGGTGTGGGAAAAATGTATAAAACATGATTTATTTTTGGAGGCAGAGGGAAATTAGATTATCGTTGGACACAAAAAATTTGAAATCTCAGACCCCTACAGTAACTAAGAACCTCGGAATCTAAAAAATGATCAAGTCTTTATTTTCCCCCAAAAAATCTGAATCTCGAAAATCATTTCTCAATCTCCACTTCTGCTCGGCGATTTCGACTCGGCACTCCCACGACGACTCTTCTGAATCGGCGGACGAAGACGTGGCAAAACGGGCATACGGCTGGAAAGGTCTCGACGCGAAATCACATGACACGCTTCGATGAGTACTGTAACCGTAACATGATTACTGTAGATGTTCCTAAAACTACCTTCTCTGATACCAATACTCGGCTTCCATTGTTGCTTGTCCAAAAACTTGAACTTGATCTTCGGATCCTTCTTGCAGAAGATGGTGGGTGCCGAGAGTGGAAACGTCTTCGGAATGTTCACAGTGACCACATACTCGGCGTATGGTGGGGCGTACTGTAATAAAAAATGGTTTAAAAATGGATAAAAAAGAAAACAAAACATTTTTGGGGAGGGTGGGGGTCGAACCCGGGAGCGTCAGAACAAAAGGCAGACCCGCGCCCGGGTAGGCTACGCGCCTGCCGGTAACAGGTGAGGGTGGTGGCGCGTAGACAAGAGTGGTGGGCGCGGGCGTTTGGCGCGGAGAGGGGAGGGGAGAGAGGATGATAAATTTTCAGAAAATTATGAAAATTTTTGGGAAGTTCAGAAATCCAAAATTCTAGAAACCCACCGTCTTCAAGGTGACATCGAAGCAAGTTTTCGACGGAATTGGCTCAAATCTGACCGTATAGAATAGCCCGGATCCCTCCACAGCGGCATTCTGAAATTTTTTATATTTTTAGGGTTTAGAAGTTTTTTTTCAAAACTTTGCCAACTCACCACCACATTATCCACACGTTTTTCTCCAATTGTGCTCATGTTGGAGGCGGGAAATTCAAAAATTTAAAGAGACAAAAATTCAAAATTCGTAAAATGAATGTGATTCAAGTGTTGGTTCTTCTAACTCTTTTGGCTTCAATGGTTCCAGGTAAACTTTTTTTAAACTTTGAATACTTGGGTTACGCGGGAATTCTAATCTTTCCTCAAAATCTAAAATCCAAAAGTTTCAGGATCCAAAGTCCGAAAACTAGTGGATTTCTTGGATAAAGATGCTCCAAATGATATCGAGAAGGCTCCCAACTACAATGAGGAGAGTGTCGCGTTTCAGAGAGTTCAGTAGAGCGCACTTGCCTAAATTGAAAATTGAAAATTTTAGAACAAAAACTTCAATCCTTGTCTGGAAAATCGAGCCATCTGCTCCAACAATGGCCGGTGTTTGAGTGAGGATGGAAAGTTGGTTTCTTTTTCAAATTTCCCGCCAATTTTTAGCCCGCCAAATTTGAAATTTCCAGCTTCTATTGTGTCTGTCCAGTGACCCACTACGGTAAGACGTGTGAACACGTGGCGGATCAGACGAATTGTGAGAAGAATCTGTGTCAGAACAACTCGACGTGTGTTAGGTTAGTCCATAAAAAATTTCCAAAAAATTTAGGTCGAAATATCCAGAAAATTCTAGGAAAATCTTCAAAATCCCCGCCACTCTCTCGCCGGCCGCCACTCTCCTATACGCGCTCTACCCCTTTAGCCGCCGACGGAGAGATGGCCGAGCGGTCCAAGGCGCTGGTTTAAGGCACCAGTCCCTTCGGGGGCGTGGGTTCGAATCCCACTCTCTTCAGTTTCCTTTTTGCTTTTTTTGCTCTCTAGTACAATCACTTTTAATGATTTTTGACCTATTTTCAGCACCAAAAACCGTCGAACTATGGTCAACACAGTGCTTTTAAAGCAACTCCGACTCTCGAAAGGTGTAAAAGAGCCGCTGAGCGACAAGGAATTGGAAGAAATTGATATGCAAGTGGAGTATGAGTGTATCTGTCAAAAAGGTTACTTTGGAGGACTGTGTGATGAGTCGGAAGTGGATAGAACGTGTCAAGAAGTGCACTGTTTGGGGCGTGGAACGGGAGTGGTGGATAAGGAGGGAAAGTGTCATTGTGAATGTGAGAAGCAGTATTTCGGGGAGAGAGTGAGTTTAACTTTTTTCAAATTTTTGATGGCTAACTTAATTTATAAATTAGGTTAAAAACATTCGAAAAATTTCAGTGCGAGCAACTCTCAGCATGCTACGATACCCAGTGTGAGAATGGTGGTATTTGTGAAGATCAGATAGACCTAAATGTAAGTTTTTTAAAAGACCTAAAATTGCTCAAAATCCACAAAATTTGAATTCCCGCCATCTTTCCATGCCTGAAAAAGGAAGCAAAAAGAAAACAAAAAAGAAAAAAACTAGGTGGGGTCGAACCCCCAACCTCTAATTGCTAAACTACCACGCTACCGCCCGAGCTAGACCTCACGGCGAGTGGGGGAGGGCAGAGGGCGTAGACAAGAGTGCGGTCGCCGTGCCCTTTCGCCTAGGGAAAAGGAGACCTCGACCTTCAAAATTTCAGTCCAAGACCGTCACTGCCACATGCAAATGCCCAACTACTGTAGAGATTATTGGTGGTACTGTAACAGGTGAGCCTCCTTCTACAGTAATTTTTGGTCCAATATGAATTTCAGGAGAAAACTGCGAAGTCTTGAAGATCCCTGACACGATTCCCCAAGACCTTGTGGTGCCTTGTGCTGATGGCCAAAATTCTTCGTATTTTTTCAAGAAACTTATTGGAAAGTTAGTCTTACTGCAGTCATATTTAAACCATCTTATTTTTGTAAAGAATCGACATTGGTTTCGATAAGGATATCCTGGAGTTGGAGGCTATCAAATACGACTATCATGATGGGAAGACAAAGGATGGAGTAATGGACCATGGCTGGTGTGAAAATGGAGGAAAATGTGTACCCGAAGTGATAAGAGGTGAAAAATAGGGCGAAATTTTGGATGCTTTCCTTCTCCTACATTTTTCTCTTTTTTCTCTCCCCCTCTTGCCTCCTTCCCCGCCGCCGACAACCCGCGCATTCCCCCACTTTCCTATACGCCCTCTACCCCACTCTCCATCGCCGCCCGGTTAGCTCAGTCGGTAGAGCACCAGACTCTTAATCTGGTTGTCGCGGGTTCGAGCCCCGCATTGGGCTTAGCTTTTTTGCTTTTTTTGCTTTGCCTGGGAGAGTGATGAGGAATAGTTTTTACACTATTTTTTGCAAATTTTTCCAGTCCAAACCTCTCGCGCCTACTACATCCATCGTTGTGAGTGTGCGGATCCCCTAACTGATGGCTACTATTGTGAATATAAACGCCACGACGCGTGTTCCTTGACTCGAGAGGAAGTTGCTCGTGGAGCACGTTGGGATGAGAAGTGTACGGATTCGGAGCATGGAGCATGTGTGGATATTCATGGGGAGGCGACTTGTGTGTAAGTCTTGGAGAAATTACTGTAGTCTACGTCTAACTTAAACTTCCAGTTGCAAACCAGACTACACTGGAGAAACTTGTGAAGTCTTCGACCCATGCGCCCGGCACCCTTGCAAACATGGAGACTGTATTCCGGTAGGTCAAAAAAAATATTCCGGTAGATCAAAAAATTTTTCCTCCCAGATCCCCAGTTCGGCTGATGTTGCATTCGGCACAAATCGATATCAATGTTTATGTCCACTATCTGCAAAATTAGATACTGAAAGTAATGATTGTGTGGAGATCAACGAAAAGAAGTGTGCGAAGGGAGTGTGTGGAAATGGGCGGTGCGTTCCGTGTGAGAGGTGAGTTTTTGGACTACTGTAACTTTGCGGGCAGTTGGCAGATCTAGATGAAAAAAAAAATGGTAGGATAGGAAATTTTATGTAAAATATTTTATCATTTTGGATTCTGTGAAAATGTTGATTTTGAAGAAAGTTATAGGGCTTTGAAGTTTATAAGATATTTCAAAGTGATCCTTGTTTTTATTTGGGTTATATCTCAATGCTATCTAGATCAAATTTTATGAAATTTATACCATTCGATAGGAAATTTTTCGTAGATCATTCAAAATTGTAGATTTTGCAAAAATTCCAATATTGAAGGATTCTAGACCTTATTCCGAACCCCCACTTTTCCAGCGAAATCTCCTATGACGATGACCTGATGCCTCTGTGTAACAACAACGAAAAAGCGCAGGGATTCAGATGTCTTTGTGAATCCGGATATCTTCCACCGTACTGTAAAATCCATACCAATCCATGCTACCATAATCTCTGCCAGAATAGTGCAACATGTCATGAGGATCCAAAGACTAGGAGTTATGAGTGAGGATTTGTATCGAGAGACTAACCCTCAAAATTTCGAATTTTTTAGTTGTCAATGCGTCAACGGGACACGTGGAAGTCTATGTGAGACTGTTGACGATTCGTGTGATGCGTTTGGTAAGTTTTATTTTCAAAAAAAGGTTAATTATCAGGATAAGGTAGTTGAAAGTTGACTAGATACGCTCTAAAAACAAAACAAAAAATAAACAGAGGTGATCGGACTCGAACCAGAGACCCCTTGATTCATAGGCAAACCTCTTATCCACTAAGCCACACCGCGCACCTTTCAGCTTTTTGCAAAATTTGCATACTCACCCAGCTTTATGCATTCCGCCGCCGCCCTCCCCCCTACTTATATGCCCTCTGCCTCCGCACACAATGGTCGTAGCGTAGAGCAGTGGCTAACGGGTTTGCCTACCAATCTCAAGTCACTGGTTCGACGCCGGCAACCCGTTTTGGCTTTTTTATTTTTTTTTATAACATTTTTTGACTTCAGGAAGCAAAATCTGCGATCATGGAGAGTGTGTAAACGATCAATACTTTCATCGAGGGTTCTCTTGTGATTGTTATGAAGGTTGGGAAGGTCTAGACTGTGAAATTTCAATCGAATGGAGTAGTGTTCAATGGGCGAGAATCACGAGGAACTATCAGTATACGCTTCCACTTTTGGCTTGTTGTCTGAGTTTGATTGTGATGGTTCCGTTGATTTTGATGGGTCGGAGGAGGAGAGGGAATCGGGAGAAGAAGGAGGTGTTGGAGTCGAAAAGTTCTGTTGTTGATTCTCATTCGGAATTCAAGAATCCTTAAATTTTTATATTTTCTGGAAAAATAAAGAGGTCTTTTTTATATTTTAAAAAGCGCTATGGAATTCAGATGACGTCACAATCTTCAGAATCCCAAAATCTGAAAAATCTCCATCTTCAACCATCTGCTTCTGATGTTTTCCGTTAATTTTTCAAAGCCGGGTGCGGAAAAATGAGCTTTCGATGCGTGTGAAACCGTCGTTAGCGATTCCAAAACTTCCGTCGATGCTCTGCTCTAAATTCAAGAAGCCCTAAATTATAAATTTTTTCGAAAAAAAATAAAGAGGTCATTTTTATATATCTAAACAAAAAAACTCTATGGAGGGGAGAAACAACGGAGTGGGGGGAAAACAAGAAGGAAGGGGGTCATCAAAAAAAGAGAAAAAAAATGATATTAAAGGAGGATTCTGACCAAAAAAATGTGCGTAGATTCTTAAAATCTTAGTGAAAATGCTCTCCAATACCGAGAAATGCCTTAAAAATGACTTCAAAATGAGCAAAAATCGCCAAAAGTTATCCCTAGATCATTTTGGAACCATTTTTCGGCGGTTTTAGAGCGATTTTTGAGCATATTCATAAAGATTTTTGGAATTTAAGCACATTTTTTTGGTGGGAAATTCAAAAAAAGAAAAATCAATGATTAGAGAACATTTCGGTGAGTCGTTGTCTCGAATCGGTGCTTGACAGCGTCCACGCAGTGGCGATACCCAATCCAACCAGCGCTCCAATTCCCGACGCCTTCAGTCCATGCGGTGATCGATAGATGGCTCCAGTGAGTGCTCCGGCTCCGAATCCATTCAACTCATCCTCGGCACGAACGGACCGCAATCCGATTTCCAAAGCCGAATACATGAAGACAATGGCTCCAGCTGGCTGAGCGAATCCCGAACCGTGCTTCATCGTCGCGTTCACCATTCGAGTCATCCACGGTTTTCCGGCCATTTTTCGCGTTTCTGGGTTGACGAGCTCACCGAGGGCTCCGCGAGCACATCCCACACCGAATGCTCCGCCGACTGCCCATCTGGAATAGGGGAAAAATTGATTTTCATAGAAGGGAAGAAGCGATTTTTAGCCCAAAAAAAGATCCAAAAATCATAAAAATCGAAGAAAAATGACCCATTTTTCGGCAAATTTTCATGGTTTTTGATTCGCTTTCCATAAGAATTATGAAAATTCGAAATTTCGGAAGCGGTTTTAGACCTTCTAGACGCTGCCTGACGCCTTCGGGACGATTCTGGAGTAATTTGATGCCTTCAGAATCTTCCTGACGGAAAATGACCTAAAAATCATGAAAAGCGATGAAAAATTACCCTTTTTGGCCGATTTCTAAGGTTTTTTGTTCGATTTTTAGCGTTTTAGCATAGAAATAGACAAAACTCATGGAAAATTGAGTAAAAATGGCGCAGAAAAGTTTTTTTTTCCAATTTTTTCGGTAAAAATTATCAAAAATGACCGAAAAATTATGGAAAATTTGACGAAAAATGACCAAAAAATCTGAAATTTTCGTTGATTTTTCGGCGATTTCAGGTCATTTTTGGCCAAGTCTGAGTGAAAATGAGCTGAAATTTGAGAAAAATGAGCCAAAATTGACCAAAATTCTACAAAAAATGACTTAAAATAGCCTGGAAATTCATAAATTTTCTGGTCAATTTCAGACTGAAAATTAGCGAAATTTTATGATTTTCGGGTCATTTTTTGCCGAATTTCTTGATTTTCGGGTCATTTCTCGTCAGGAAGCTTCGGAATGCTTCAAATTGCTCCCGAATCGGCAGAAACGCTCCAGAATCGTCCTGAAGGCATCAGACGGCTTCTAGAAGGTCTAGAACCGATTTTACGGGTTTAAAGCCAATTTTCGCTTTCCAAAAGCTTCCACATGATTCAGAAGACGTCACAATGCTTAAAATGCTTCAAATCGCTCCAGAATCGTCCTGAAGGCGTCTAAAACCGCTTTTATGGGTTTAAAGCAAATTTTCGCTTTCCAGAACCTTCCAGAAGCTTCCAGAACCATGTTCAAATCCTCACCCAATATGTCCGAGTGCGAACTCGAATTTTCCCTTTCCGGCCACACCGCCCTCGGGCATAATGTACTGTGGCTGCTGCGAGACGAACATCGACGGATCCATCTGCACGTAGGGCGTCATTTGTCGCGAAACGCCCACTCCGGCGGATTTCAGTTGATCCAAGGCGAGAACCGGGGCGGCTGGAAACGGCGAGTGATCCGGAACTGTTGATGATGGTGCTGGCTGAAAAAATGGGCATTTTCAGAGTTTTTGAGGTTTTTAGGATGAAAGTCGGGCATTTTTAGCCTAGAAAACCCAAAAATTCACCGTCGGCGAGTCAAAACCGGGCACGGAGAAGTTCATTCCGGCGCTCAGATCCACTGGCGCTGCCGAGATCTCCACTGACGAGGATGGAGTGTCGTTGCTGCCGCCGAGTCCAAACCAACCCATTTTGTGATTTCTGCAATTCAAAAAATGAAAATTTGGGATTACATCATCTTTGGTTTTTGCAAGTTTTCAGGCGAAATTTTCGATAAAGTTGATCAAATTTTTATATCAAAAAATTCCTCGTTTTCTTGGGAACATTTTGATATGAAAATCGCTTAGAAAATTTTGAAAATCAGTGAAGAGTAGAGGAAAAAAGAAAAATTAATGGGAAAAATGATGTAAAATTCTGGCAACGATGCTCCGAAATAACGCCGCCGGTTTCGCTAAACAAGGCGCAATGCGTTATTTCGGAGTGTCGTTGCTGAATTTTTTTGCCTATTTTTGAGCTTTTCCTTGATTTTTTTGAATGGGATTCTGAAGAGAACTGATTGTATATATGAATGTTGAAGTAAAAAATTGAAAATGTAAAAAATTTGAGTCACAAACCATGAAAATTGGAGCAGAATAGGGCCCAAAAATGTAGATTTTTAGTGAAATTGCATCATAGAGCATTTTAGGCGAAATTAGGTCATTTTCTAGGTTTCAGGGTTTAAAAATTGTATTAAAAACGTTAAAAATCATGATTTTCAGGTCTAAAAACCCTAAAATCCTATTTGTTCTGAAAAATTTTTTTTTTTGGTTTTTTCCATTTTTTCAAATTTCCCGGATTTTTTTTGAGCTTCTCTCATTTTCTCCTCATTTTCCACTATAAATTCCCAAATTTTTCCGCCAGAAATCCCCAAAAATTTGTCACATGCTCATCACATGACTCCGACTCCAAGACACCCCTAGGACCCCCCGGGTCCCCTTTGTTCATGTGTGTCACAAAAAACAAACAAGAATTCTAGAAATTCTATTTCGAAATTCCCTCCACACTTTTTTCACCTGAAATCGAGAAAAATGCATTTCCAAATCACGTGGATGACGTGTGTTGTGTGTTGAATCCCCCACCAAAGATCACTATTTGTCTGTTTTTCGGGGTCTAGACGTCATTTTTCGAGGTTTTAGATGAGTTTTTCCATGAAAATCGGTGAATTTTGATCCGGAAACTTGAAATTTAGGCTAGATTTCTAATCATAGTCGAACTATTTTTTAGAAATTTCGACTTTTTCTCACCTGAAAATGACATTTTTCGACCTTCTAGATGGATTTTTCAGTAGAAAATGACAATTTTCGACCCAAAAACCTCATTTTTGACCTAAAATTCGTCATTTTTGATCCTGCACTCACCATCCCTTTGGAGCACCAAAGAGCACAAAAATATCAACAACAACAAAAATAGAAAAATCGAGAAAACTAGACTTTGTCTTGTTTATAGTTTTGGAGCTTCGAGAGCAATTTTGACTCAAAATACGAAAAAAATTCCCGCCATTTTTCCCGGATTGGACGCCTACAAGGATCTTCTGCTAGAATACGATTTTTTATGAAAATCGGTTTATTTGGTCATATGTTTCATTTTTTTATGCCTATGTCAATAAGGATTTTTTTGCATTTTCCCCTTTCTCCCCTTATTGAAGCCAATTCAAAGTTCACTCGGTTTGTGTTCTTTGTGTGATCCTCATTCCCATTTTTCTCTCTCTCTCTCTTTTTCTCCAGCACTCTCTCCATTTCCCAAACTATTTCTCCTTCTTCTTATCTTTTTTTGTTACCTTTCACTCGAGACCCCCCCCCCCCCCACCCTTCACCAACCGACGATTTCCGTCATTCCCGAGACGACAAACTTCTCATTTTTCTCTCCCTTACCCCCCACTTCCACTTCATTTTCTGACGTCTTTTGACTAGACTTTTTGGGTTTAGAGGCGTTCGGGAGCCAAAAAATGCTTTTAGATGAGTTTTTGATTCGTGGAAATCTCAAAAATCGAATTTTACGGTTAAAAATTATCTAGAAAACGTTGAAAAATGGGGAAATTTACTCTAGAAAAGTCCAGATTTGATTTGAAAAAAAAATGTTTTTTTTTTCTAAATTTTCACCCAATCTTCGATTTTCCGTCTTTTTTCTCCTATTTTCCCTCAATTTTCCCCCATTTTCACCCCTATATTTTTTCAGATTTCCCTCAAATTCTACACACACAAATTCATCACAAAAATGCGAATCTGGTCCAGCGAGCACACTTTTGAGTATGTTTTCCTGGAGAAAAATGAAATTTCCGGCTAATTTGGAGTGAAAAATCGTGATTTTCAAGTCAAAAAACCTCAAAAAATGGCAAAAATTGACCGAAAAATGACTTTTCTGGTTGATTTCGAACAAAAACATTCTTTTTCGGCGATTTTCAAGCGCAAAATCGGTCAAATTTTGTAATTTTGTAATTTTTAGGCCAAAAATCGACATTTTGGGTTATTTTTGACATGAAAATCGTATTTTTTGAGCAACAAACGACCCTAAAAGAGCCGAAAAAGGTCAGAAAAATGACGGAAAGTGTCCAAAATTGACCTAAAAAATATATTTTTTCTTTGAAAATTCAAATTTTTTACGATTTTTGAATTCTCAAGCTAAAAATCGTTATTTTTGGGCCAAAAAGTCCACTTTAAAAGCTATTTTTCATTCAAAAATTGTGATTTTTGAGTCGAAAATCTCCAAAAAAATGTATATTTTTTCTAAAAAGTCAATTTTTCAGTCAATTTCCATGATTTTTTGGCTCAAAATCAGCCATTTTTTACTCAATTTTTCCCAATTCTTTTTCAAATTTCCCTCCAAAAATTCTCTATTCTAATTTTCAGTCACGAATGGGAGACAGTCGCAATGGCTGCATTCAAAAAGTACCCAAACCCACTGAATCGTGCCGTCACCGGAATCGACGTCGTCAAACAGACACTGGAAGCTGGCAAAATATTAACAGAGCGCATTATTCAATCGCATTTCAGTATTCCTGGATGGGCTACTAAGGTTCGAAAAGAAATTGGCTAGAAATGGACTAAAAAATCGAAAAATTCGAGTTTTTTTACCTAAAAATCTGAAAATTTGAGCTATTTTGAGCTAGAAATGTTTTTAAGGCAAAAATAGCCATTTTTCGGCTATTTTAGACCAAAAATTGCGATTTTTGAGCTATTTTTACCCTAGAAAACACCAAAATTCAAGTTTTCGAAAAAAAAAATTTTCTTTGAAAATTTTTTTTTCCATATTTTCAGACTTTTTTTTTCAAATTCCCATAAAAAATAACCCTTATTTTCCAGCTCACCGGCTTCTCTGGCACCCAATATTCACACGAGTACACCGTCATCGATCCACACCGGAAAGAGTTTTCGCTGACGACGAGAAATGTGAGGAAATTTCTTGGAAATCGAAAAAAATTGACCAAAAATTTGGAAAAATCGACGAGAAATGACCCAGAATAGTCGAAATTTGGAGAAAAATTACCAAAAATTCATGAAAATCGACGAAAAATGACCAAAAATGACCCAAAAAAAGTCGAAATTTAGAGGAAGAATGACCAAGAAATCCGAAATTTTGAGCTTTTCCAACCAAAAAATGACCAAAAAATTGAGAAAATCGATGAAAATTGACCTACAAATGTCCAAATTTTCGAAGTTTTGGTCGATTTTCGACATTTTTCACCCAAATTTTTGCTAAAAATGACCTTAAAAACCATGAAAATTGACGAAAATTGACCGTAAAAATGTCCAAATTTCATTAAAAATACATTTTCGAAGTTTTTTAGTCGATTTTCGTCACTTTTTCTCCAAAATTTTCGTTCGAAAATGATCCAAAAATCATGAAAATCGACGAAAAAAGACCCACAAAAGTCGAAAATTATAGAAAAATCTCAAATTTTCGACTTTCTAGATTGTTTTTAACCATTTTTCGTCGATTTCAGCTCACTTTTGACAAATTCTTACCAATTTTGCCTCATTTTTTGTCAATTTTTCCCAATTTTCATATTTTTCCAGCTCAACGGCTCCTCATTCCTCCGTGTCGACGAGAAATTGACCTACAAACCAGACCAAGAGGATCCGAATAAGACCGTTTTGAAACAAGACGTCATCGTCACAATCACACTTCCCGCGTTCGCTGATTACTGTGAGAAGACGTTTTTGAGTATCTACTCGCAGAATGCGTCCAAGGTGAGCTTTTAGGTGAAAAATGACCCAAAAATCTCAAAAATTGATCAAAACTACCCCTGTGACAAGCTTTAGAAGGGTAAATAGCATATGGGGGTCATTTTTACTGAAATTTTTTTATTTAGCGCCTTAAAATACCCCAAAACGAACTTTAGAGCGAAAAACAGCTCCCAGGGTAAATTTTTAGCGAAATATTCAAATTTACCGCCAAAAAATAACCTTAAAAGCTCAAAAATTCCCAAATTTGCAGGGTCGCCAAGGTGTCGAATGGGTCATTGATCATTTGAAGAAGGAGTACGAGGCGATTTCGACGAAGGTAAGGGATTTTTTAGAATGTTGAAAGTTTGAAAAAATTGAGAAAAAAAACAAAAAAATTAAGCTAATAAGCCTTGTTGAAATGCACATTTTGGATTGCATGGATCGAAATTTGGAAACCAGGATACCGTAATTGGACGGACGGAGAAAAATTCGCCGTTGTTTTGTCGGCTGTTGGAGTTTTCTCAGAAAGCTGAGCAGCCCCTGCGGACATCCGGATACACCGATTTTGGCTTTTTTTGACGCCTAAGACCTCGCACAAAGAACACTCAAAATTTCTTCCAAGTGTCTATTTGTTCTCTATAGTACTCCCCCTCTTCCACCAGAGACCACCCAATATATCACTTCTTTGTGACCCCCCTCTCTCCAGTATCTTTCGAATCTTCCTTGTCATATGGTTTTATCATAACAGGTGGTAATGGCAACGGTCGTAATGATTCTCGTGCACCACCTTGAATAATACTAGGCATAGAGAACGAGCATCGAACAATCATTAAGGAGGAGTTCAGATAACAACTTTTATTTAGATGGAGGTTTACTTAAAGGGGGGGGGGGTCCTGAAGCGTTACAGTAGCATTAAAGACAAATGTTAAGGCGTTTGGAATAGTTTTCTTCTTCCATAGTTTAAAAGTTAATTATAGACAATGATTCTAAACAACAGATGCAATAGATAGACATGAAATTCTCATGTAGACCATCCTGTTAAGATTTGGAATTTTTTCCCAAAAATTCCACTGATTTTCACGTCTTCTGAAGACTCTAGAAGACGTCAAAATCTGAACTCTTTTTTTAGCTGTTTTAGCAAACAAAGTTCTTTTTTTAGCTTCACGACATGTAAATTTGGTCGACTCAATCCGAGATTTGCGAAATCTCGAAACTACGATGTTGCACATTTTAGTTGCTTGCTCTTTTTTTGGTTGGTTTTTTCGTAAATTTTTTTTGTTGAATCTACAGTTGCCCCTAAAAAGAGCAAAGATGTGCTCATCGTAGTTTTGAGAATCACGGGACAGTTTGTAACCAGTCATTTCGCAAACTGCAACGTTTCGCAACTCACGTCAGTTTCGAAACCATAAAGTTCTAAAGTTGTAAAACGTCAGTTTCGAAACGGCTTGGTTGCGAAACGTCATAGTTGCATGATGCCCCAGAGCCCTTTTCCAGCGATGTTTGAGTCTAAAAAGTCTAAAAATTTTTCCCGATTTTTACCAAAATTTCAAATTTCCCGCTTTTTCTAGGTATCCACCGAAGTGCTCGAGATGTCTGAGAAAATGCGCTCCTGGAGCATTCCAACGTCTTCTGGAGCAGCTTCAACGTCTTCTCCATCTTGCTCATCGCCTTCAAGTCCCCCCACTTCTTCAACACCGTCTTCCTCTTCAACACCTCCGAAATCTCCGTAGATCATTTTTTGGCGCCTTTTTTTGGTAGATCATTATTTTTTCCCCTAGAGTTGAATTAGTATTCTTTTTTGCACCCCTTTTTTTGTTGACCCCATTCATTTTCATCGAATTATCTCGTTCTAGGAGCTTTTTTGATGCTTTATCCATTCTCTTCCCGATAACTCAGTTAATATTGATTTTTCCGGTTTTACGAGTGAAAAATTGGCATTTTTGAGAGATTTTTGACCCGAAAAAGTTGAATTTTGGTCTGGAAATGTCCATTTTTGGCCTAAAAAGCCTCTAGAAAATTGGCAAAAAAATTTTTTTGACGAAATTTTTTTATTTTTAGGCCATTTTTTCGAAATTTTTAGAGATTTCTGGATGATTTTAGACCAATTTTAGACCAATTTACACCACAAAAATGTCAATTTTCGCTCCAATTTTTCCCGAATTTCTCCATTTCCCACCATTTTTTTTTCAAAATAACGGGTGTGTCATATTCATTTTTTCTCACAGAAATCATTCATTCATTCATTTTTTGTTTCCCATGATTTTTTTGTGTTTTCTCAGTGTTTTCCCCTCCATTTTTTCCCGATTTTTCGATTTCTATAACACTATTCATTTTCATGAAATGAACAATAAATTTATGGTTTTTGGGATTTTTGGTTTTTTGACAATTTTCAGGGAGGAATGGAGAGTTTTAGAGAGGTTTTTGAGGTGAAAAAAACAGTTCAAATGAATTTTGAAAACTTCAAAAATGGGGAAGCCCGTCGTTTCGCAACCAATCATTTTGCAACCGCGACAATCCGCAACCAAGTCACTTCGCAACCATAAAGTTCTAAAGTTGTAAAACGTCCAGTTTTGAAATGGCTAGGTTGCTAATTGTGGTTGCGAAACGGTACAGTTGCAGAACGTCCCAGAGCCCTTTCAGCGATGTTTGAGCATAAAAATGGATGTTTTGGCCTGGTTTATGGTATCCGTAATCACATGTAGCCGATATGAATGAAAACTGGGGTACTTTAGGAAGTTGTGAAATGTCTTGGTTGCGAAATGTCTTGGTTGCGAAATGTCCCAGTTGCGAACTGGCCCCTTCTTCAGATTTTCCTCCTCTTTTTTCCTGCAAAATATTCTTTGTAAAAATCTAGTGCGAATAAAATTTCCCCCCTGAATTTGACACATCTTCGAATTTTGCATCCCTCCCCTCTTCGTATTTTCGAAACCAAAAAGTAAAGAAGAAACAGAAAATAAATTGAATTCAGAAGACGTGTGTCTTGAATGAATGTAGAAGACGTTGACAGATTCAGAAGATTCAATATGCATGGAAGAGTGAAAAGAGATGGAAAAGATGGAATTTCAAATGAAATCTCAGAGTGTGAAAATCTGTGAGGTTTTGTTGGTGTGTACTATGAATGTATGTATATACTTTTTTGAATGGAGCACACAGATTTCATTCATTTTCTATGAAAAAGGGGAGACACCTTTTTCATAGAAAATGAACCTTTCCATTTTTTGAATTTACCGCTCAAATCTTATTACTTTTCTCGGAAGAAGATGACGTTTTTGGGGTGACGTCTTCTGAGATTCTGAGCCGACCTTCTGAAGTCAAGAGGAGTTCTGAACTCGAAAAGTCAGTCGGGCACCCCGACGTTTTGAAACCACGACGTTTCGCAACCAAGACATTTTGCAACCAAGACATTTGGCACCTTCATACAGTAGTCCAGTTTTCATTCATATAGGCTACATGTAATTACGGATATCATAAACCAGGCCAAAAATTCCATTTTTAGGCTCAAACATCGATGAGGGGAGTTTTGTAACTGTGACGTTTCGCAACCACAATTAGCAACCAAGCCATTTCGAAACTGGACATTTTACAACTTTAGAACCTTATGGTTGCGAAATGGCGTGGTTGCGGATTGTCGCGGTAGAGAACTGAACAGTGTCAAAATGTTGTGGTTGCGAAATGACTGGTTACAAAACGTCGGGGTGTCCCACTTTTGACAGACCAACATGAAACACCTAAATTTAACTTTAAAATGATAATTTTGGTAAAAATTGCTTTTCCATCGAATCGCCTTAATTTCGTTAAAATCGATCCACTGGTTATTGAGCTACAGTACGAATAAGTACCAAAAAATGGTGAATTTTTAATCTAGTAAACATCGGATTTTCCTCAGAAACTTCGCTCTATTGACAACACTCTTTATGTCATTTTCCTCCCATAATTTATCATGGAATCATGATATTCTGGCGACCCTTTTTCCCTTCTCTCGTTCCTTATTTCATCTAGATTCTACCACCAATAACAACAACAAACGCGGGGAATCCGAGAAAGAGATTATCAAATTATTCCTCTCTTTTCTATCCTGAGAAAACGGGGCCCCCTTTCCCATCTCCTAATTTCTCAGAATTTATGTGTGTGTTTATGTGGTAATTGTATGTGGTAAATTGTGGTGGGTTAGAGGAAGGAGAGGACACAATTTACAGCTCGCCCCCCTCTTCTTGGAGCAAGATGCTCCAGGGAGATAACCGCGCGCACTCATTTCGACACATTCTCGTCTAGGCCAGTATTCAGAACATTTGAAATTGCGATAAATTTGAATTTGAATTCAGAAGAACGTAGGGGAGATGTGTCTAGTGTTCAGAAAAAGTCAATTTGACACGTAAGTTTGACCTTTGCACTTTATTTGGGCTTCGGGACGTTTCGCAACTAGTCATTTTGCAACCAAGACATTTCGCAACTGGACGTTTCGCAACTGTACAAACTAGTCCACTTTACGTTCATTACGGCCGTATAGGTTTGAGGGCATTGTGAACTATTCCAGGTTGTAGTCTACATTTGAAAATTGTGATTTTAAAGTGAACTTTCTACATAAATCCTTGATTTCGTGGTTTCGAAATGGCGTAGTTGCGAAATTGACGTGAGTTGTGAAATCACCCCGACGTTTCGCAACCACGACATTTCGGCACTGGTTATTTCGCGACCGCGACAATCCGCAACCACGTCATTTCGCAACCATTAAATTCTATAGTTGTAAAACGTCTAGTTTCGAAACGGCTTTGTTGCTAATTGAGGTTGCGAAACGTCACAGTTGCAAAACGCCCCGGAGCCCTGTCAGCGATGTTTGAGCCGAAAAATGGAAGTTTCGGCCTGGTTTATGATATCCGTAATCATGTAGCCTAAGTTGCGAAATGTCTTGGAAATGTCGTAGTTTCAAATTCGACGTCAGTTGCGAAATGTCGTAGTTGCGAAATTGACGTGGTTGCGGAATGACTCGGAGCCTTTTAGATATCTCCAACTTATGTCTTTCTTGCCTATCGTTCTATGTGCTATTCTTGCTGGTCTACAGCCTATCTTATCGCCTTGTCATCTATAATCTATTGGCACATGCTCTCAGTACATTTACCATTATTTCTTCTTGCATTTCTTGTCAAACCCTCTAAACTGTATGCGCCTTCAAACCCCACCGACTACCACCAGCCGGCAAGCTTACAACACCTTCCCGACTTGCTTGCTTTCATATCTCTATTGTTGATCTCACAATAGCCAATATCCCCTACTACTTATCATATAATAGACACATCTACATAAACACACATAGCCCTCAGCAAAACGAAAAAGAAAAAGAAAGACAGGCGGTTCAAAACTGTGCCCAAGTTCCTCTAGACAGGTTTCCATCCTTCCCCAACGCGGTCATTTTCCATTTTCCGTAAAAACGGACGGCCCGTTCCGTATTGCTTTTCATCTCATTTACACCACCAGTGTGCCCTCTTTTTACTAGTCGTTTTGGTGACGGTTTTTTTCGTCCGAAAAGGGAAAAAGAGGAGTCATCGTCAATCCCATTTACAGTTATGGGAGGTCAAATGTGTTATGTGTGTGTTCTGTACTGTGTGGGTGGGCCTATGGTCAGAATAAGGACTTTTCACTTTTTTGGTGTCTTTTAGAATGATGACAACGTGGGTTACTGTACCTCACCCTAATTTTTTGCTCCACGACACTTCGCAACCGGTCATTTCGTAACTGTGACATTCCGCCAGCAACTGTGACAAGTCGCTGCAAAATGACCGGTTGCGAAATGTCTAGTTGCGAAATGACCGGTTGCGAAATGTCGTTGTTGCAAAATGACCGGTTGCGAAGTGTCGCCAAGGCCTTTTTTTGGCTTCCTTTCTCGGTGTTTTTTTTTGAGATACTGCTACACTTTTAGTTGCCTAGTCCAAAAATGATGCACTTCGGATTCCAGGGTCTAGAAGATGTTAAAATTGAGATTTTCTACAAATTCGAAAAATTAGAACCATCTGTAAAAAATGTTCTATCAATAAACAAAATGCTTATCAGAATTGAACCCTTGGCTCTTGAGTTACAGTAAAAAGAAAATTTGTACCGAAAAAATTTTGGAAACACATTTTTCAAAACGGTTTATCTTAACTTCTGGTGAACCGATTTTTATGAAAATTGTATGGATTGATAGGAAATTTTTGGAACTATAGTTTGAGCAATAATTTTGTGAAAATTTCAAATATGATAACTTCTGAAGCACTCTTTTCTGCAGAGTGAAAAACTCGCAATTTTCAAAAATTTCATGAAAATTCCCGCGGGTTATCTTGACTTTCAGTGGGCTGAATTTTATGAAAATTATACAATTCGAAGGGAAATTTTCTGGAGACTTTTTTATTTTCAATTTATTTTCAAAATTCTGATTCTAACGTCTTCTGAACTTCAGAATCTACAAGAAACCATATATCCGTTGTTGACACTTTTGAGGAATTCCAACTTTTGCAGTTTTTCTGTAGACACGACTTCTAGTGAAAAAGTCTTCTTGATGTCGCTTCTACAAAAGTCACGTCTACATAAAATTCACAGTACATACAGTAGTCCTCCGACAAGACCTCTTACCCCTTATACTTCAAAACGACAAATTTCGATTCTTGATCACCCATCATAATCTTTAGAAAAGTTTTCCCACCGTCCTCCGATATTCTTCTCATTCTTGACATCTTCTGAAGTCCTCTTTTTCTTCTCCTCCTCCCTTTTCTTGGCATCAGAATAAACGAACGGCTTCTTCTTTTCCGCTAGTAGCACCCCGACAGATGGTCAAGCCTCCCCCCCCACCCTCTCTCGCGTTTTCTCGCTTTCCGGAGAGAGAGAAGATTGATCTTTGAAGATTTTGTATAGATTTTGTATATTCTTATTATTAGTCTCTAGTGGTTTTGCGGCGGTGGTTGCAAAATGTCTCTTGCGGAAAAACGGAAAAAAGTGGATAGGAGAGGTGTTGAAAAAAAAGTGGAATGGTTTCTTATGACTGTATTTCATTTTTGTGTATGTAGACTGGACGTTACACAACCAGACATTTCGCAACCAGTCATTTCGCAACTGGGGCATTTCACAGCTCACGTCCATTTGGCAACCAAGACATTCCGCAACCATGCCATTTCGCAACTATATAAACTTGTCCGTTTTACGTTCATTTAGGTTATAGAGATCATATTAAACAATACCATAAAAATTTGAGTTGCAAAATGTCCCGGGGCCAGATTTTTCAAATGACAGTTGGTGCCTGCTAGATTCCTGTAGTTTAATAGCACCGACGAAAACCACTCCAGAAAACGTAAAAGTTTGAAAATACCTAAAATTCAAGATGCCAATATTATCTACAAAAAATTTCCTATCAATCTGTATAATTTTCATAAAAATCTGTCCACTAGTTCTCGAGATTGGTACCTTGAAACTGATGAGCTGAATTTTTCAGCTCCCCGACGTTTCGCAACCGGTTATTTCGCACCTGGGCATTTCGAAACTCCAGTTGATTTTGCAACTCATGTCGATTTCACAACCCCGACATTTCGCAACAATGCCATTTTGCAACTTTATAAACTTGACCGTTTTCATCTAGGTTGTAAGTGATAAAGATCATTTTAAACACTTGGTTGCAAAATGGAGTGGTTGTGGATTGCTGGAGATTTGAAATATACAGTTGTAAAATTGATGGAAGTTGCAAAATGTCCCAGTTACAAAATGACCGGTTGCGAAACGTCGGGGAGCCATCAATTTCCAGACCCTCAAAAACGCGTTTGATCATACTTTTTTCTGTGCTCTCTTTTGCTTTCTCGTGTTATTTTCTATTCGACTTATCCTGAGCTTAGTCGAGAATTTCAGTCACATTTTTTTGCTCAAACTTACGCACTATGAATGATTGATAGTCTCTGGAATCCTTCTTTTTTTCTTCTTATATATTTTTTGGTTTTTTCCTTTTCATGGAGCGTTCTTGGAATCCCAAGATCTTTCGTGAAAGATCTGTATCAACAAGAACATGTGTTAGAATGGAGAAAGATATGAATTAGTCACGAAAAAAAATCTGAAAATCTGAAAATCCCTGTTCAAAAAATGAAAAATAACACGAAAATAGAGAATGTTTGAATTCCTAATCCGTAGATTTGAGAAATCCTTGTTTTCCGAACGGATCTGTCAAACAGCATGATGAGTCAGATCTTGTGACGTTTCGCAACCAGTCATTTCGCAACTAGGACTTTTCGCAACTATGCCCTTTTGCAACTTGGGCAGTTCGCAACCGAAAGGAAACCTGAAATTGTCCCCAATGATAACTATCACATAAATGCCTAAATGAACGTATAGTTTTCATAGTTGCGAAATGACTGGTTGCGAAATGTCTAGTTATGAAATGACTGGTTGCGAAATGTCTAGTTGCGAAATGAATGGTTGCGAAATGTCCAGTTCTAAAATGACTGGTTGCAAAACGGCAGGAGCATTGGCTCTAGTCCCAAACATGGGTCCCCCCAACTTTTATGGGTCCCCTCGAACTTATTTGGGTCCCCTTGAACTTTTTTGGGTCCCTTTTTGGGACGCGAACTTTTTTGGGTCCCCTTGAACTTATTTGGGTCCCCTCAAACTTATTTGGGTCCCTCAAACTTTTTTGGGTCCCCTCTGAACTTTTTTGGGTCCCCTCTGAACTTTTTTGGGTCCCCTCAGAACTTTTTTGGGTCCCCTCTAAACTTTTTTGGGTCCCCTCTGAACTTTTTTGGGTCCCCTCAGAACTTTTTTGGGTCCCCTCTGAACTTTTGTGGGTCCCCTCTGAACTTTTTTGGGTCCCTTTCGACCCCCTCTGAACTTTCATGGGTCCCTCCAAAAAGTTGAAAAAAGGTTTTTTCTGTATTTTTTATTTATTTTCACAGTTTTATTTGTTTTGTTTTTACTGAAACTTTGGCACAATAGTGGTCGGAGCGCACTCCAGAATTTCGAATCAGAGTCAAGTTTACGGGGCCTTTGGCGTTGGAGAACCAAAAAATCAATCAGCAAGACATCTCGTGTGCTGTATTTATCTGACTTGTTTGCAAATCTTATTGAAAATTATGCTTAGGACGTTCGGAAAGTCCTCTGGATCGAAAAGTCCTCCTCCGCCAAAAATGACTTATGTCTATTGTTGAAAGAAATCTTAGTATTCTATCATTGGCTCTATCGGCAAAGAATGTGTCAATCAGTGAGGTTCCATAGGCAGAAAACGGTCCGAACCGCAAAAAATGGTTCCAAATTTTGGGTGACACGAATTTCAGAATTGAATGGTCTCGACCACAAAGAAAAGTCCCATGAATTCATAATTCAATAATTATTTTGGTTGCATTTCCTTTTTCTTAGGCTTAGGCAAAGGCCTCAGAAACACTATAATTACAAATTTGCATTTTAAGACCCTTTTTAGTTTCCAAATTCTATTAAAGACTTCTGTGGCGTTTCCTAAGCCTGAAAATATAAGGAAAAATATAATGGCTTGGGACCATTCAATTCTGAAATGAGTGTCCCCAAATATTTGAGACCATTCTTTGCCTATAGTGCCTTACTGATTGACAGATTCTTCACCAATAGAGCCAAAAATAGAATACTAAGAATTTTTTTCAAAAATAGGCTTAGGGCGGCGCGGCGGTCCGTAAGTCGTTTTTGGTTGAGGGAAACATTCCGACCCAAAGGATACTTCCCCTTATATTTTCAGGCTTAGGAAACGCCACAGAAGTCTTTCATGGAATTTGGAAACTAAAATTCGTCTTAAAATGCATTTTTGTAATTATAGTGTTTCTGAGGCCTTTGCCTAAGCCTAAGAAAAAGGAAATGCAACCAAAATAATTATTGAATTATGAATTCATGGGACTTTTCTTTGTGGTCGAGACCATTCAATTTTGAAATTCGTGTCACCCAAAATTTCGGGATCATTCTTTACGGTTGGGGCCATTCATTGCCTATAGAGCCATAAGTCATTATCTTGGCCGCGCTTCCTTTTTCTTAGGCTTAGGCAAAGGCCTCAAAAACACTATAATCGCAAAAAAGCACTTTAAGACGCATGTTAGTTTCCAATTTTGATTTTTAAATAAAAATTGTCCTAAAAACTTCCGTGACGATTACTACTCTCAAATAAAAATGAAGTAAAAAGCGGAGTGTGTGAGTAAAAACGGAAAAAGTTGTTCATCACTTAAAACGGGCTCATGATAGTTTGGAAATAAGAAAAAAACAGTCAAAACAAAAAAATGTTAACTTTTTTTTGGGGGGGGACCCACAAAAGTTCAGAGAGGACCCACAAAAGTTCAGAGGGGACCCAAAAAAGTTCAGAGGGGACCCAAAAAAGTTCAGAGGGGACCCAAAAAAGTTCAGAGGGGACCCAAAAAAGTTCAGAGGGGACCCACAAAAGTTCAACTTCCAGGGGGGACCCAAATAAGTTTGAGGGGACCCAAATAAGTTCAAGGGGACCCAAAAAAGTTCGCGTCCCAAAAAGGGACCCAAATAAGTTCAAGGGGACCCAAATAAGTTCAAGGGGACCCATAAAAGTTGGGGGGACCCATGTTTGGGACTAGAGCCGGAGCATTTTTGTACAAAACTTCAGAATCCTACGGATTCAGAAGCCCAAGGATCGTAGATCCAGGTGCCATCCCATCCACTATGTGTACTTGATCTACCGATACATATTCAACAATGTTTGTTCATTTTTTCCTTCTTCTGTCCGGACGCCATTCTCCTCTCTGAAAATTGCTGTTTGCCAGTAGGGGGGTGGCCAATGGCCACCCTCTCAGGCGAAAATGTTAGAATGGCAATTATCCCCCCTGGTCTTTTTCTTCTTTTTCCTTTTTTCAACAAAACTTCGCACCTTTTCTTCTTCTTTTTCTACTTCCACCACTTCAGAGGGGAAGAAAAATGTTGTTTCCAGTTTCTTTGAATAGTTCCTCTTCTTCTTCTCGATTTCCGACACAGTCCGCTTGCCTTTTGTGTACTTTTTCGGGATTATGAATTCTTGGACGTTTCGCAACTACGACATTTCGCAACTCATGTCGATTTCGCTACCACGACATTTTGGCACTGGTCATTTCGCAACTACGACAATCCGCAACCGCGTCATTTCGCAACCATAATGTTCTAAAGTTGTAAAACGTCCAGTTTCGAAATGGCCTGATTGCTAATTGTGGTTGCAAAACGTCACAGTTGCAGAACGCCCCGGTGCCCTTTCAGCGATGTTTGACCCTAAAAATGGAAGTTTTGGCCTGGTTTATGATATCCGTAATCACATATAGCCTATATGAATGAAAACTGGGCTCTACTTTGCAAAGTTGCGAAATGACTGGTTGCGAAATGTCTAGTTACAAAATGTCTTGGTTACGAAATGTCTTGGTTGTCAAACGTCACAGTTGCGAAGTGTCTCAGAATTCTTGAGAATCTCCTCTGATTCCCAAAAAATCTGTA
Organism: Caenorhabditis sinica; assembly: GCA_963932045.1. NCBI lineage: Eukaryota > Metazoa > Nematoda > Chromadorea > Rhabditida > Rhabditidae > Caenorhabditis > Caenorhabditis sinica. The sequence goes on from OZ009942.1 coordinate 1,450,808, forward strand.
TGTGTGTCCAGATGTCCGGATTTCGCCTCATGACTCAATTTCCTCCCTCCCACCCCAAAAAACCTATCCATCACTTTTCACCCCCCCCCCTTTCCTAGAATAACCCAAAAATATATCCGTTCCATTTGCTCCCGATACCCCCAATTTTCCCCCATCTATCTTTTCCCTCTCTGTTTCTCTGCGTCTCTCCATCTCCCACACTCTCTCATTTTTCCCTTACAAATCCCAAATTCTACTCATTTTTCTCTTGTCCAAATTTTTGGGATTTGGGGGCCCCGGGGGCCCCCCAGCCTCCTTTTTTGGAAATAGAAGATGTTCATTTTTGGTTTGGAGATTTTAGAATTTGTAGTATCGTTTTGGGACATTTGAGAATTTTGAGTTACTGTACCTTATATACAGTAATTCTGAAATGGGCGGAGCCTAACGCGGCACCTGGCAAAATTTGAAATTTCGAAAATTCTGAGATTCTGCATTTCGTTTCGTTTTGCAACTAGTCATTTCAAAACTGCGACATTTCGCAACCAAGTCATTCCATAACCAAGACATTTCGAAACTTGTCCAGTTTTCATTCATATAAACTACATGTGATTACGGATATCATTAACCAGGCCAAAACTTTCATTTTTAGGCTCAAACATCGCTGAGAGGGCTCCGGGACGTCCTGCAACTATGACGTTTCGCAACCACAATTAGCAACCAAGCCATTTCGAAACTGGACGCTTTACAACTTTAGAACTTTATGGTTGCAAAATGACGTGATTGCAGATTGTCGCGGTGGCGAACTAATCAGTGCCAAAATTTCTTGATTGCGAAATGTCGCAGTTGCGAAATGACTGGTTGCGAAACGTCGGGGTGCTTTTTTCCAATCAATTAACCCTCAAAATGTGTCAAATTTTCCCCCCGTTTTTTCTATTTTTAGCAAAAAAAGTTCTCAAATTTCGAGAGAAGTTGACGTCTTCGTTGTCATTTGTTCTCTTTTTCTCTCTTTTTTTCAAAAATGAAAAAAGATGAGAGTGAAAAGAAGACACTGCCTACTCGAGAATGCGTTCCTCTTTCCCTTTTTTTCGAGTTTTTTGTTCGACGAAAAAATGGAAAGAATTCCACCCTCTTGTTACATTGGTTGTTTTGGTTTGGGAGTTCGGGAACTCGGATTTTTCTTTTTTTTTTTGCAGAAAAAAGTAAACTAGTAGTAGTTTTTTGAGGGCGGGAAAATTGAAATCGTTCAAGTGAAAAATCTTGGAAAAAGTCATTTTTTATTATGTGCTTAATCGACCGTTTAATGTCATTTTTCTTAAATTTTTTTTTTTGCTTTTTCTTGGTTAATTTTAGACTAAAACTAACTTTTTTTCAGATTTGGACGACTTAATGGATTTGAAATTTTTTAGTTTTGGATTCTTGGATTTCACCAATTTAATGTAACAATCCGAACATCTAATGCTCATTTTCGAGCTTCTCGTCATTTTTTACCCCAGAGCCCAACGTTTCAGAAAAATATGAAGAAGTGTCGTAGGATCTGGTGTTTGGTACGCAAACACTCTGCGTACCAAACACCATATCTTACGACACTTTTTCAGATCGTTCTGAAAAATGGGGACCTGGGGTAAAAAAATTATGCCGAATCTAAATCTGAAATCAGTTTCATTAAATTGACCGTCTAGGTAGGTCAAAACCGGGTCTCAAAAGTGATCTCTAGAGCTTTCAACCTCCATTTTCACCTCTCAGAATTGAAAACCCGGAAATTTCAAGTTGATTTTCGAAATCCTCACCTCATGTTACCCCAACCCTGATGTTTTTAGTAAATTTGAACAAAGTGTCGTAAGATGTGGTGTTTCGTGTTTGCGGACCAAACACCACATCTCACGACACTTTTTCAAATCGTTCTGAATTTTGGGTTCTGGCGTAAAAAATAATGAGAAGTTTGATGGTAAGCTTCAAAATCCATGAAATTTACATTCAGGTTTTAAAGGCACATGGCTACAGTAAAGCAGTCTAAAAATTTTAGGGTTTTCAGGAAACCTTTGAAATATCAGAATCTTCCTCCATCTGGTCAAAATTTTTTTGTTCCATTCTTCATTTCTCTTTTTTCATGTTTCCTGCTCTCATTAATCACACTCAAGTGCCCGGGTCCCCCCCCCCCCTGTCCCGCCCGAGGGGCTCTTTTTGATTTATTCCTGCTCTTTTCCCCTTTACTTTTCTATATTTTTTGTGCTCTTTTTGTACACACTAAACTTTCATATCCCCCTTAAATTTCCCGACATATATAATTTTTATTGCTCTTCAAAAGCGATCAGAGCACCCCGATTTTTATAGCCGAGTTCTCACACTTTTCCTCCGAAAAATTTCCGAAAATCGAGGGATTATGGGGAGAGTGAGAGACGCAGAGACGTGTCGAAAACTTTGTGTAGTACACCGGGGGACATGGGTAAACGGGGGGACCCCAGAAAGAAGAAAAAGTGGACATTTGTCGAAAATAAAAATGAGAGAGAAATGACGATGCGAGAGGATAACAAGTGACTCTCTTTCCTCCTGTCCAACACAAGATTTCCTTGTCCACATTGATTTTTTGTTTTTTTTTTTAGGTTTCCATTTTTTCTTACTGTAGATCTGCGTTTTTGAAATTTTACACAGAGGCGATTTTTGAGCATTTGAAAGTCGTTGTCATGAATTTTAAAGCTTGCCATTGAATTTCTCGTTATTTTTTACTCCAGAACCCAAATTTTCAGAACGGTTTGAAGAAATGTCGTAGGATGTGGTGTTTGGTCCGCAAACACAAAACAACACATCTTACGACACGTTGTTCAAATTTAATGAAAACTTCCGGGTTGGGGTAACATGATGTGAGGATTCCGAAAATCAACTTAAAATTCCCGGGTTTTGAATTCTAAGGGGTGAAAATCGAAATTGAAAGCTCTAGAGTTCACTTTTGAAACCCGGTTTTGCCCTACCTAGATGCCCAACTTCAAAAAACAAATTTCAGATTTAGATTCTGCGTTATTTTTTACTCCAGATCCCAAGTTTTCAGAGCGATCTGAAAAAGTGTCGTAAGATATGGTGTTCGGTACGCAGAGTGTTTGCGTACCAAAATCCACATCTTACGACGCATTTACAAATTTTTCTGAAAAGTAAGGATCTGGGTAAAACATGTCGAGAAGCTCGAAAATAAACATGAAATTTGCGGATTTCAACATCAAACTAGTGAAATCCACAATGACTTCTAGGATTTCTCAACCAAATTTTTCCCCCATTTTTTACCCAAATTCAATCAAAACTCACCTAGATATATGCACACCTTTTACCACGCTTGTTATTCTTGTTCTTTTTTCTTTTTCTTCCCCTCGAACTACTCCCGAAATTTCATGATTAGTCCGAGAGACTTTCATTGTATGTTCACTGAGAAAAAGTCCAGAAGAACACATACGGGAAATTTCTGAAGAAAGGAAAACAAGAAGACGTCAAGGTTCAAACAGAAAACGGTGAACAAGAAATGAACAATTTGATTAGCCGATTTCCGCTTGTATTGCGATGAGAGTGAGATTTCCGAAAATGAAGATGAAGATTCATTCAAGCATCATTTTCTCTTCTTGATCATGGTGATCTTAGGTAGAGTTGATCAGGTTTAAAGGCGCATAACTTGCTTGAAAATTGAGATAGGTAGTTGTGAATAGGCTTATTTTGAAGTTGAGTTATTCCTAAGTTTGGCAATTTTTAGATTTTGAATTTAACATCAAATTGAAAAAAGTTACAGTAGTTTCAAGCGCAAACAATATCCAAATACAGCACTTTAAGTTTAAAGGCACATAACTTTTTTGAAAATTGAGCTCAATTATTGTTGATAGGCTCATTTTAAAGCTCAAAATTCGAAAAATTTGAAACTTTTTAGTCCTCAAGTTTAGCACTATTTTCGACAAAGTTACAGTAGTTTCTAGAACTTACCCAATAGAATCTTCTCGAACACTCTAGCACACCTACACCCAAAAGTCAATATTTGGTTAAGAAACCGTATTATGTAAATATTTTGGTATTATACATACCTCCTCCTACTAATGGTTATTGATAGGTTTTCCCCTTTCGTTTATGGTCAGAGCAAATAGTGATTTTTCGAATTTTTTAGTACTTTTTTTGTTGGACGGACAAAATGATTTTTTTTCAGAGTGTAGATTTGACGGAATTCAAGTACAGTAACCCAAATTTTTCTGAAATTTTAAAATTTTAAAATATTGTCCAACATTTTTAACACATTTGGGGACTAAAATCATAAAATTTGAGTAAAAATGAGCAAGGTTATGAGCCTTCAAAAAAATGCTTATTTTTATTTTTTCGAAAACTACAGCGAGCCTTCGAAATTTTCCAATCGAGACCCATGAAAGCGTATTCAATTAATTTTTCATATTTTTATATATTTTCCATCATTTTCTACACATTTTGGTACCAGAATCATGAAATTTGAGCAAAAATGAGCAAGGTTATGAACTTTCAAAAAAAATGTTTCACCAAAATTTTTTTTGAAATTTCAGAAAACTACAGTAATCTATCAAAATTTTCCGTTCAAGACCCGAGAAGTCTCAATTTTTGAGTTCTTGGATTACTGTATATACCGTAGTTCAACCGACTCCCAACTTTGAATTCGTCTATGCGCCTTTAAACTCAAATTACTGTACTAGACCACCACTAGAACTAAAAATGGGCGGAGCCAGAATCCATGGGCGGTGCTTAGGCGTATGGGGTATGATTCGAGAGCTCTAGACACGATCAAAACAGAAACAAGATATTTTTGGGTCTCAAGTGGAAAATTAAAGGGTTACTGTACTTTCAAACAATTTTGAGGAAGTTTTTTTTTTCAAATGACTGTAACTTTCTTCATTTTCACTCAATTTTTGGGGTTTTAGGCTCAAAATGTTTGAAAGAAAAGGGAAATTTTTTGAACTACTGTACCCAACTGCAACACTTCTCATTCATAAGTACTAGTTGTTTCCTAATCCCCTTTGAATTCGTCTATGCGCCTTTAAACTCAAATCTCCCACTCCTAGAACTTTCGATGGAGCTCTAGATTTTGTTGGAACTTTCTAGAACCTTCTAGAACCACCTTTAATCTTACATTAAGCCTACCTTAAAGATTACTGTAGGATTAAAGGCGCATAAAACCTCCAGAAAACCCTCCAAAACCACATTCAATCATCTCACCTAAAGTGCGAAAAAACCTGTCACATTGTAACACTTTTCGCCTCCTCCACCTTACCCCTCTTCATGTCACATTCTATACAACCCCCCCCCCCCCCTCTCCACCACTAAACCATCTCCTCTAGAGAGTGTGCTGCTCAATGAGCCCCCCCCCCCTTTCCCGAGACGGGGTCTCTCATTCCCGCGAGAATGCGACGGCCACCTGTCATGTGTCTCTGCGTCTCTCATTCTCTAGTACTATCTCGCTTATTGTCTAAATGTCTGCGTCTTTCTGATTTTTGGGTTCTCTAGGTGGGAATGGGGGATGGATGGATGGGGCTCATTTATATTCCATGAGTTCCGAATGCTGTTTTTTTTGGGTAGCACTGTTTTTTAGGTTTAGGGATGATTTTGAAAGTTTCTAGTGTAAAAATTTGGACTTTTTGAAAGTTTTTAGAGCTGGAAATCTAAAATTTTCAATTATTGTATTCTTCAATTTTTTAATTTTTTAAACTTGAAACTGGATTTTCTCACTCTTTCAAGCTCAAAATTTGCTATTTGGGACCCCTATTTTTAGTTGTTTTTTTTCTTGAGAATTGGATTATTTTGACTTCTTAGTCTTCTATTCTAGACTCATAGAAATCATTAATATTCTAATCCATGAATTCTTGAATAGACATGGATTAGCATTTTCATTCAATGTTCAAAAACAAGAAAAAAACCAAGAAGTTCTGGGAAAAACAAAGAATATATGTAGTATGAAAATAGACTGGGAATGAGTCAGATATGACTAGAGATAGCTGAGAGTAGATTTGGAGTGATTCAAGTACAGTAACATAAAATTTTTAGGATTTTCAAAATTTCGAAATATTGTCCAATATTTTCTACGCATTTTGGTACTAGAATCATAAAATTTGAGCAAAAATGAGCAAAGTTATGAGCGTTAAAAAAACATTTTTTTTGAAATTTTTGAAAACTACAGTAAGCCTTCGAAATATTCCAATCGAGACCCATAAAAGCGTATTTAGTTAATTATTGAATATATTTGAATGTTTTCCAACATTTTCCTACACATTTTGGTATAAAAATCATGAAATTTGAGCAAAAATGAGCAAAGTTATAGACCTCCAAAAAAAATTTTTTTTTTAATTTTAAAAACTACAGTAATCTATCAAAATTTTCCATTCAAGACCCAAGAAGTCTCAACTTTCAAGGTTTTCTGTATTTTTTGAGTTACTGTATATACCGTAGTTCAGCCGACTCCCAACTTTGAATTCGTCTATGCGCCTTTAAACTCAAACTACTTTACTTGACCACCACTAGAACTAAAAGGGGGCGGAGCCAGAATCTATGGGCGGTGCCTAGGCGCATGGGGTATCATTCGAGAGCTCTAAACATGCTGGAGCCAAAAATAATACATTTTTGAGGCTCAAAGAAAAAACCCAAGGGTTACTGTACTTTGAAACAATTTTGATAGAGTTTTTCTTTAAAAGTCTGTCACTTTTTTCATTTTCACTCAATTTTTGGAGTTTTAGGTTCAAAATTTTTAGGAAAAAAGCGCAAAATTTTTTGAACTACTGTACCCAACGCAACACTTCTTATTCATAAGTACTAGTTGTTTCCTAATCCCTTCTTAACTAAACCCCCATGGGAAACCAGAAAAGAAGGGGGGGGGGGGGGGTATTAGTCATCAACTCAGTATTCCAAGGTCCTTCCAGTGATTTCGAAACATTCTATTCCATTTTTTTTCTCATTTTCTTTTCTAACCGTCTAAGTCTCTCACTATTTCTCTCTCCCCTCTCTCATTGTGTTCTCATCAGTTAAGTGTGATGTTTACCAGTTTCACTCTTAAGTTTCAGAATGAGAGACAGTGATGATGTCATTTCTTCTCACATTTCCAGTTGATTTTCGTGGGAAAAAATGAGAAGGAGAGTTTTGGAACATTCCTAGAATTTTTCCAATTTTACAGGGTTTTGCAACAAAAAACTAGAGGTTCCTAGCTCAGAAATGACCTTAATATTATTCAAAAAAGATTTTATCGTCAATGTTTTTTCGCTTTCAATCTTTCCTTCTCAATTTTTTCCAATTTTTTATAATCTACATTTTTGAATATTTATTATTTGAAAAGCTCTGTTTTTGCTAAGTTTAACAATATAGTTATCATGTTTCTAGCACAACGATTACTGTAGTTATGGTAATTTGAAGTTTCTCATTTTTCAAAAATTGAAAATACAGTAAACCAAGTTTGAAGGTGCATGAGGGAGACATAAATTTTGATAAATATAATGTATTTATATTCATTTAAAAGCCCTATTTTTGCCAAGTTTCATATTATAATTTTTGTGTTTTTAGCATAAAGGTTACTGTAGTTATAGTCATCTGAATTTTTCTAATTTTGTGAGATCAAAAATACAGTAAGGCAGGTTTAAAGGCGCATAGAGGTTTTTAGAATTATTTAAAAACTAATGTTTTTAGTATCGTTCGAATGCCCTATTTTTGTCAAGTTCAACAATTTAGTTTTTGTGTTTCTAGCACAAAGATTACTGTAGTTATGCTCATTTGAAAATTTCAAAAAAAAAATTTTTTTCAAAATTTCTAAAATTTCAAAGTCATGTAACTTTTCTAGTTTTTTCCCTAGAAGGCTGATCTTTGTGTCAAATTGTTGCAAATTTTTCATTAATTTATACAAATGTAACGTTGATATTTTCGGTCTTAGCTACAATAATTTTTCACCCTCTTTTCCCAGACTGCCAAAACTCATTCCAGCTGCTATGTTTATTCAAGCGTTTTTTTTTGCCACTGCCACCCCTTTTTCCTTAATTTGATACTTAACACCTGTCAGAAGGTCATCTGTCTTCTTCTTCTGAATCCTCCTCTTCAGAAGAAAAAGAAGAAGACACCTGCTGTCATCACATCATCATTCATCCCGTCAGCCCCCCCCCCCCCCCCTTAGGCTAATTATACGCAGTCCGTATTGCGACTGCTTAGAGATTTATTGGATGCCATTTTTGATCTACTAAGGGCAAAATTTATAAGAATTCGAGATAATTTTGAAAATTGTCATGAAGTTTTAGGCCAGAATTTGAAAATTTGAATGTGGAAAAATTAGTTGGAAATCAAGTTTTTGACGCCAAAGTTTTCACCTCATTGGATGTTTTTTGACACTTCGCAACTGGTCATTTCGTAACCGGTCATTTCGCAACTGTCGTAGTTGCGAAATGACCGGTTGCAAAGTGTCGCGGAGCTAAATTCTCAAAATTTTTGGACCCCCCCCCCCCCCTCTCTCTATGTATACATACACTTCTTCCCTACACACATATTTGATTTCATGTTGTATTTTCAAATAGTAATTCGAGTCATTCCTTGTTTTCTCTGCGTCTCTCTCACTCTCCAGTTTTGCCCGTTTTCTTTACATGCACTTCACTTCCACTTTTTTTTGCTTTTTCTTTTTCTTGGGTGCTATTTATAGTGTGAAGAACGGTTTGTTGGAGAGTGGACACTCTTGGTCAATTTTGACCAGTTTTCTTACTGTAACTCCCTGGATTTTTGAGCAAAGAAATTAAAATTTATATATAGCTAAATTCAGCTAATTCAGAGCTTTATAATGATAGTAAATTTGTCTAGGCTCCGCCCACTACAAGTACAGTAAACCTAGTTTAAAAGCGCATAAAAGTTTTCCTTGAGTTTGTCTGTAACTCCCTAGATTTTGGTGCTAGATTCAAAAAAATTATACATCTAAATTTAGCACATTTAGAGCTTTCCAATGATACCATATTTCCCTAGGCTCCGCCCATTAGAAGTACAGTAATTCTAGTTTAAAGGCGCATGGAGCTCTTTTAAATTGAGGTCAAATTTTTTTAAAGACGCATGGTTCATTTTAAGTTTTTCTCCTATTATCTATTCTCAGTTTTTATTCCATGTCTCCCAATAACTAATCACCCTAAAAGGGGTTTCACACCCACTAATCCTTTCTTTTCTCCGATTTTTGTCAAAATTTTTGAAGTGGTCATAAGCACCCCCCAAAGAGGGTTTAGGGGGGACACCCCTAAACCTGATAAGTGGGTTTTTAACACCTCCGTTTTTTCGAGAAATTGTTTTTCAAATTTGTACGCTTATCAGAAAAGGGTACCCCAAAGATTTTTGACACCTAAAATTTGGATTTTCTTATCGAATACGGTCTGGAGTTTTTGGTCAAAAAGTGACAAATCATATCCCTTGAAAACTGACGCCGAAACGTTTTGAAACTAGCCGTTTAGCAAACTAGCCGTTTCGCAACGACAGATTTCAAAACTAAGACATTATGGCATTGTGATAATCCGCAACCGCGTCATTTCTAAACAGCGAAATCCATATTTTTGTAAAAGTCCAGTTTCGAATTGTCTCGGTTGAGGAATGTCGCATTTGCGAGATGGCTGGCTGCGAAATCTCAAAGTTGCCCTCCAAAATCCCCTCCGATTTTTGGAAATCGTCATTTCTTCAATCTTTTCAAAAGATTCCAACTCCTTTTGATCTCCTTCCGCAAGTCCAACTACCTCAGATTCCACTTTTCAACTTTTGCTCCCCGTCTTAATGACCCTCTAGATCTGACACCTTTCACCCCCCCCCCCCCCCACTTTCTTTGATTCCGTTATCACACTTTTCATCAATGTCACCTCTCTCTCTCTCTCTCTCTCTATTCCTCCCCCCACTTACCTCATGTTCTCCCATCTCCAGTGTCTTCCAATTTTCTAACAGACATCACACAAGAACTCTTAGAATATTCAATGAGCCTTGAACTTTTTCTGGAAAATTGGCTCCGGGACGTTTCACAACCAGTCGTTTTGAAACTACGACATTTTGCTGGCGCGACAACCCGCAACCAAGACATTTCGAAACTGGCCGTTTCGCAACCAGTCGTTTCGCAACTCTATAAACTAGTAGACTTTACTGGTCCTCTTTCCTGGTTTCGAAATGTCGTGGTTGCGGATTGTCGCGGTTCAGTAATGACCGGAAGTGAAATTTTGTAGTTGCGAAATGGACGTGAGTTGCAAAATGTCATAGTTGCGAAATGTCTTGGAGCCTGAAACTTACAGTAATACTCAGGACGATATTTTGGACGATTTTCCTTGAAAATTATGGAAGAAACTGTTATTTTTAAATTCTATGACATCTGTAAGCAACAACAATAAATATAAGATTAGTCATAGAATTCTTGTTCTTCTTTTTTGTCTGATTTTGACACAAAGCATTATCTCATTAAATGTTTTTTTTGCATTTTTGACACAATCGAAAAGTTATTATTCCATTTTTTTTTCAGCACCGTACTCACTTTTTTATTCTGAATTTCTCCAAATTTTCCATTTTTTCAGATTCCCAAACGGGCTCAAGCTACATTTCATGAATCGCTGATTTTGATGATCGACATTTGATTTTTTTCGTAAGATTTTTTTTTCAAAAACAGCTTCTGGATTCTTGGATTCTTTCCGAAATTGAGAATCAAAGATCTAGTGACTTCTCTTGTTCTTTACAGTGATATTCTAGCCTAACCTACTATTATATGGACCCTAGATGACACATCACCATATTCCTTCTTATCTATCTCCATCAAAACCTCACCTCATCATATTCTTCTTCTTATCCGTTCCTCCTCCCCCCCCCCCCCCTTTCCTCCTCATTTCCCTCCTGTTTTTCCCATCCACATATCTATCACCCATTAGTGTAATTACACCCCTTCTGACGTTCCTCAACACGCACACGCACACACACATGACAGATTCGAGGATCATGGTATATGATGGTGACCTCCTTTTTTTTGACTCATGGCGTTTTTGACTTTTTGAACTTTCTGGGTAGAGTTTTGAATGAGCTGAGCCATGTTAAACGAGAAAATTTTATAGGTAAACTTTCAAACATTTTGAGCCCAAAACCAGCATGATAGCTAGAAAATGAACAAAGTTATAGAGTTTTGAAAATTTCCGAAATTCAAAAATTTTGAAAAACTACAGTAACTACCGTAGCTTTTATCCAATTTTGATAAATTTTTTATTTTTGAAATCAGCACAAAAATAACTTCAAAATGAACATAACCATGGCTCATTTTGACTATATTGGTTCTCTAAGGGTCCGTGCGCCTTTAAACTCTGGTCAGTCCTACATTAGGTACCGTAACTACCGTAGTTTTGGTTCAATTTAGATGAATTAACAATTTTTGAGCTCAGCTAGTCTAGAGCTTTAAAATGAGCACAAATATGACTAACTTTTATCTATGTTAGTTCTCAAAAAGTCTCCATGACTCCATGCGACACAAAACTACTGTCATCGTCAGTAAAACTACAGTAACTCCATTCAAATTTGACCAATTTTTACAACATTGTTATTTTTGAATACAGCTAGTCTAGAGCTTCAAAATGAATAAACACTCCCTACTTATTTCTTGTTTAATCCAATTCATGCGCCTTTATTTTCACAGCCTACTCAACTTTTGACTTCCTCATTTTCACCCTTTTCTCCATGCCATTTTTCAGCCATAAAACTGCTTCCTATACCCATAAAAACCTGAGAAAATTCATATAGACTCTCTTGACCAAAATTTTTTCGCTGATAAGAAACTCGGCGCCATTTTTGATCTTTTCAACGGAGAAATTTTTTTTTTCACTTTTTCAAGTTCTTCGAAATTTGAATGACTATTGATTACCCTGTCAATTAGAAGAGATCAAAAATAATATGTCAAAACGCGTTTTTTTCGATTTGTTTGTGCACACGAGGTGAACCGTATCAGCTGATTTGTCTCTTCCCCGATAGGATTAAGTATGTTTAGTGTTCTTCTTTTATAGGTTAGAGAATAATAATAGAGACATTACTATTATTAGTTTGTTATCGGGAGGTTACCCACTACTATTTTTGGTGGTCAAAAATTTTGACGTATTTGAATTTATAATGTGAAAAATTTGAAGCATTTTGAGCTATAAATCAGGGCTCTAGGTAAAAAATGAAGGGAGTTATGAGCATTTGAAAATTTAAACAAAAATTAAGTTTTTCAATTTTTCAGTATTCCCAGACGTTTCGTAACCAGTTATTTCGCAACCGCGACATTTCGTAACTGTGGCCACGTTATTTCGTAACCAAGAGATCTAGGTTTAAGTAAAAAATTTATGTAGGTGCGAAATCACATGGTTGCGGGATGACGTGGTTGCAAAATCGACGAGAGTTGCGAAATCGACGTGAGTTGCGAAATCGACGTGAGTTGCGAAATGGCGTGGTTGTGAAACGTCGGGGAGCCAAAAGAGCTCGCTTAGTTTGAAACTGTAATTTTCATATAATTTGGATAAAAACTAGACGAGTTACGGTAGATCTTCAAAATTTTTCATTTTTGATAAACTTCGAAAAACTGTAACATTCTTCATTTTTGAGCTAAGGAGTAGGTTTTGGGCTCAAAATGTTTGGAATTTTATAAAGTTTAATTTAAAATTTATTAGATCTACAGTAACCCTAAACATCCTGAGCAAAAATCTAGACATTTTAGATTCAGGTAGTTTAATTTTAAACCACCACATTTAGGGGACAACTTTGCTCATTTTCATCAAATTTTACTCATTTTTGGCTCAAATTTTTCTGCAATCTTCTAGAACTTTTTGCTATTTTATAACCTTCCAGAACCTTCTAGAATCCCCAAATTTTCGCGCACTTTTCATCCAACTCCCCGGCAAACATCAAAGCGAAGATAAGTGTATTTATGCTGGGAGGGGGGGGGGGGGGGTACTTTAGATTTGTCGGATTTGTGCATTGTCACCATAAGAGTACTGGGGAAGGGACACTCGATAAGTTCTCCTCTCTGTCATCCCTTCCCTGAATGGTCCTCTTCTTTTGTGTGTCGTCGGGGGTCCACTTGAGAGTGTTGGGGTCCGCCCCGTGTGTGTACACATACACAATAGGGGGGACCCCAAAAAGGGGGCGTGGCCTTTGATAAAGTTTTGGGGACAAGGGGAGCCTAGACTATCTGTGAGTCATGTTGGGATAAAAATACATTTTTGGAAATTTTGACAGTGACCAAAAAATTTTGATTTAACAAAAAATTTGAATTGTTTGTTTGACCGCAACTCGGTCAGTATTTGTCCAAAAACGCCGTGGTTAATCTTATTTTAAAGCCCTAGACTAGCCAAATCTAGATTTTTTTCTTTTTGTAAATTTTGAACTATGTTGAGCCGAGATACAGTAATCCTTCCCTTCGGTTCTTCATTATATATAGCGTGGGCACTTTCACAAAGATAACTTTGTTATTTTTTTGCCCAAGAAGGCGTGGTTAAGCTTATTTTAAAGTTCTAGACTAGCCAAATCTAGATTTTCATAGTTTGTAAATTTTGAATAATTTTGGGCTGAGTTACAGTATCTCAAAGTTTGTGTTCTCCCGTTTTAAAGCGTAAGGCTCGAAATCAGATTCACTTCATTTCAAATTTTTAGAAGTGGATCACATTTACATTCATTTTGAAGCTCTTTTTATGCCAAACATTTCGGTATATTTTTCAAACATATTGGACTGTCTTCCGCAAAGATACAGTAGTCCTAACCTCCTATCCTTTCATATAAAGGAATAGGCTCTTTTTCAAAACTCGAAATTCTTCAAACCATGTCTTGTTTATACTCATTCTGAAGCTCTATTTGTGCTCAATATGAAAATTGTAATTTTATAAAAATTTTACTGAATTCAGCTTAGTTACAGTACCCCCAATCCACTTAAAGGCGCATAGACATTTCCCCTTTGATCCTGTTTTCAAACCCAGCCAAATCCTATCATGTCTATACTCATTTTGACCCTCTTTCCCTTCCAAATTCAAATTTCAAAATTTCCAAACCTAATTTTGGTTTCCTAGGCCACCAAAGCACAATCAAAGTGGGGGGACCCCACTTTGATTGAATTAAGAGCACTTTGGGGTCCCCTCTCCTCATGTCTATTTGTTTGTGTCGTCGTCGCCTTTTCTGAGAATCCGAAGAAAATGGGGGAAGAGAAGGGACGCTTAATTAAATTAATGAAGTCTGTGTGACGAGCAGCACCACACTCCGGACCCCCCCCCCCCCTCTCTTTTCCACTCTTTTTCTTATGTCCACTGGTTTTGGAGCACCATTGCTCAGAATTGGAAAATTGCTCATGGTTGCTTTTTTGTTTGGGGGTCAGAGGGACTATACTACTACTTTTTCTCCTTGAAATTTTTTTCGAAAAAAAATTATTCTTTTCCCAAAACCCTCTAGGCCTCCTAAACTCTAAATAACCAATTTTTCACCCAAATTTTTTTTCAAACTTCCCGCACTTTTGATCTTTTTTTTTCGAGAATTTGCCATCCTGTTACTCCTCATACACCCCCCCCCCCCCCTCCAAAGAAAATTTTCTCCGAACCGACAAATCCAATTAATAGTGAACGGAACGTGTATGTATACACACAACTTACGGCACGTCTTCTTCTTTCTCTCCACTTTTACTTCTTCTCTTCCACCACTTTTTTCATTTTCCGAGATCTTCTAAAGTTTCTAAACTGCTATTTCTTTCAGGATGCACTACAGTACCAGTTTGGTTCATTTTTAACTTTCAACCACGGTTTTCACCCCTTGGACCTCAAAATCCCTAGAAATCATTGTGATTTTCGGATTCAGCGACATTGGTTACCCCTATCATGAAAATTTCAGCCGATTTGAACAAACTGTCGTAAGGTATGGTGTACTGTACGCAGTGGTGTTTGCGTACAGTACACCATACCTTACGACACTTGCTTCAAATTCGCTGAAATTTGAGTACCATGGGTAAATTCATGCCCTAAGTACTAAAATGATAATCAATCTTCCTAATTTTAGGATCTTCCAGGTGAAATTGGCTTCTGAAGTCTCATTGGAAAAATTTTCCCTCAATCCCCAATTTAGACCCCTTGGACCTCAAAACTGCTGGAAATCATTGGTATTTTCGGATTCAGCGCCACTGTTTACCCCGGGTCTGTAAATCCCAACCAATTTGAACAAAGTGTCGTAAGGTATGGTGTACTGTACGCAGTGGTGTTTGCGTACCAAACACCAGACCTTACGACACTTTTTCAAATCGATCTGAAAATTTCAATCCTGGGGTGGAAAAAAGCGAGAAATTGATTGGAAACATTAATTTTTCATAATTGGAACTCCATTTTGCCAAAAAAGAGAGCCTAGTACGAAACGTATTAATTTTCGATTTGAAATCGGTTTTGACAGCTCTCGGTTCCCGCCAAACAAATCTTGCAAATCTCGTCTCGTACACAAGAACCGATTTCGTTTCTTTCGTTTTTTTAACATTTTGATGAATGAATTGAGACATGCAAGAAGGCAAGAAAGGGGGTCCAAGGTCGGCGCTCTTTTCCTTTGAAGACGTCGTGCCCAGTTTTTTGATGGATTGATGAACACTCCTTCTCTTTTCCTCGTTTTCGTTTCGGGCCCTTTCTCCCGTTTTATATACCGCCCCCCCCCTTTCTCCTCAGATCTACTTTTTTTCGTGGGAGAAAATGTTTCCAAAACCAAATTTTCCTAAAAATTCAAAAGCCAATATCACCTAGAAGACGTCAAAATATTGAGAATTGATTGTCATTTTCGAGCTCAGCGTACTTTTTTACCCCAAGTACGCAATTTTCAGCGAATTCGAAGCAAGTGTCGTAAGGTATGGTGTACTGTACGCAATGGAATTTCGTACATGTAGCGTACAGTACACCACACCTTACGACACTTTGTGGAAATTCGCTGAAAATTTCAGGGGAGGGGTAGTTGATGACGCTGAATCTGAAAATGACATTGGATTTTCAAAATTTTAATGTCTAGAGGGTCAACAAGAGGCTCCAACCATGTACTCTTAGATCCAATTTCCACTGCTTCAAAAGTAGAATTTAAAAATTTCAAGTTGATTTTCGGATTCAGGATGTCCCGTTACCTTAGTACCTAAATTTTCAGTCAGTTTGAACAATGTGTCGTAAGGTATGGTGCACTGTACGCAATTGTGTTTGCGTACCAAACACCGAACCTTACGACACTTTTTCAAATCGCTCCAAAATTTTCAATTCTGACCTAAAATTTCTTGAGAAGTCAGAATTTCGCACTCATTTTTCGAAATTTTCGCATCTAATACCCCAAATTGTGGTGCAAACTTTACTCTTTGTGTGCACAAAAGCCTAGTAAGTTTTTTGCAATCTTTGTCCATCGTACAAATAGTAGAAAAAACGCAAAGTGACACCTCTCTATCTTCTTTTTTGTCACTATCCCTATGGAATTTTTTTTTTGCTCTCTTTTTTTTTTGGTTGTCCCATAATTCAATTGGTCCAAACAGAGAAAAAAAGAGAAATGTAGCTTTTTGGAACTCTAAAAAGCAGAAAAAAGAAGAAGAGAAGAGAGTGACAACTTCCGTTTTTATTTGAAATCGATCCCTTTTTTCATGTCACTTTTTTTCCTTGATGCAAAATTTCCGGATATCCTTTTTCCTAGAAAACGTCATTTTGACCTTCTTAGGTCAGATTTCAGTTGACCTTTTGAGGTTTTAGAACTGATTCTTGACCCGATAGACTCTAGAAGCCAATTTTGACTACTTGAAACTCAACATCTAAAAATTTAAATGTCATTTTCGAAGTCAGCGTGCTCTGTTACCCCCAATCTGATAATTTCAGCCAAATCAGAGAAAGTGTCGTAAGGTATGGTGTATTGTACGCAATCACTTTGCGTACAATGCACCATACCTTACGACACTTTGTTCAAATGAGCTGAAATTTTCAGGGGAGGGCAAATTTGGTACGTAGAACTCGAAAATAAGCTTGAAATTCAGAAATTTTGAGATTAAAAGGGTCAAAACGGGGTCCCAAAATCTGAACTAGCTCTCAAAAGCCCTTATCTTCTACACTTCAAACTCGAAATTTTCAAAATTTTAATATCATTTTCAGAATCAGCGTGCTTTGTTACCTCTACCCTGAAATTTTCAGCCAATTTGAACAAAGTGTCGTAAAGTTTGATGTTTGGTGTTTGCACACAAAACACCATACCTTACGACACTTTCTCAAAAAATTCGACAGATGGTAAAAACACACGCTGAGTCCGAATATCGACTTGAAATTTCAAAATATTGAGGTCTAAATGGTCATTTTTGAGCGAAATCACCAAAAAGACCAGAAGACATCTTGTGCCTTCTGACAGGTGATATTCTCCAGTCTTTTTTGCGGCAAACAAGGTGTCATCTATCCGTTTTCCTCCTCTCTTTTGAATCCTCCCATTTTCGGGGTCACCCATGTTTGCTCTCTCGGTTCGCCTTGTATGGGCGATGGATGCTTTTTCCCTCTCTTTATGTACATTTTCTCCTCCGATACCTGAACATACATAGAGAGAGAAAATGAGACAGGAACACTCAAACACACTCTCTCTCCTCGATTTCGCTTTTCCCGCTTCAGCTTAAGACCCCCTTCTAGAAGGTGAGCAGAAGAGAGAGTGGTGATTTTTTGGAGATTTTGAAATTTTGAATCTTCAGAATTTTGAATCTTATTAGCGATATTCCCCAAGGGGAAACGCGCCCCATCGCTAACTTGGCTGAAATTTGAATTCTCAGCTTTCCCGCCGTTTTGAGAACAGCGAAACATGTTTTGGTGGGTGCGTGGACTCCTCGTGGACAACTCGGGCAGCAGTCGAATTGTTCACGAGAAGTCCACGCACCCACCGAAACATGTTTCGCGGTTTTCAAAACGGTGGGAAAGCTGAAAATTCAAATTTCAGCCAAGTTGGCGATAGAGCTTGCCAAATTAAGCTCCGCCCCTTTTTTTCTACACTCATTAAAATCATTAGAGATGGCGCTCTTTTGGTCTTTATGTTTGACGATTGTTAAAATTCTTCCAATTGTTTTTATGATCTACCCTGCCACCTGCGCTCACTTGCCAATACCATCATGTTTTACTACTGTCCTTTCTAGGCTCCCCCCCCCCTGTTTTTTTTCTTCAAAATCCTATAGAAAAGTGTGTTATAATTTCAGGCTCTTTTATGTCATCTCAATTCCGAAAGGGGGGGGGGGTCTTCATTTTTTCTCAGTTCCCTCGGGATCTGAAAATCTTAGACGGTCAGAATCCTCCAGATTCTAAAATCCTTCAGACCCTCCGAATCGGATTACACTACTATACTAAACTCTAAGAACTCAAAAGTAGTCAAAAAGTAAAAAGTGCACCCTTCCTTCCCGAATAGAGAACCTCATCCTATTCCCGAATCTCCGCGTCCAAATCTACCCCCTCCGTTTCCTAAAACTCAAAAAAAAAGTCCATTTCTCTCCGAGCAGAATTAAAAGAAGAAGACCATCATCATCGCCATGATTTTGCACTTTTCTCCCCTTTTCCAAAAAGTGGTGGGCTCCTCTTTTTATATGGAGCAGCTGGAGGGCGCACCCGGCCAGCTGGGGGGTGTCCTAAGGGAACTGAGAAAAATGAGGACCCCCTTTTGGAATCGAAAAGAGATAAAAGAGCCTAAAATTATCACACGGAGTGATTTCTCACATTTCTGACTCACTTTTTCCACCTTTTTTGGATTCTTGAACTATCTTGAAAGTCCAAAATCCAAAATCCAAAAATCTAGAGTATTCTAGAATCTCATGGTTCTAAGATTTTCCATATTTCTCTCATTTTATACCCATTTTTCACCAAAATTTTACTATCCCTTCTCTCGGTTCTCGGACCCTCCGTTTAGGCTCCCAGAGCTCACGCAATAACTGAATAAATTTAGTGTGTCCGGTCCCCCCCCCCTCTCGTTTCTCCCTTATGACCACTGCTTTTTTTTGCTCTTTTCCCTACTAAACGGAGCCCCCGAGCACAAATTCTCTGGTTCTTTTTCCTCCCGCCTTTTTCGTCTAACTCTCCACTTTATTTTCTCTTTTTCCTCGGGTTTCAGAATATTTTTTTGCCTCATTTTTTCAAGAGTATGATTCATCGTTTATCTAGAATATTCTAGAGCGTTTTTAACATTTTTTGGGTTTTGGAATTTTGGAATTTCGTTATTTTTTCTTCTAGATTTTCTGTCAAACTTTATGACCTGAACATATTTGAATTCGGTTAAATTACCGCTTAAAAAGAACTAGTTTGGGCCAAGTTATGAGCATTTGAAGTTGGTGGCCTAGAAATCCATATTTGGGTTTCTAGGCCACCAACTTTACATTGACAGAACTTGGCTCAAATTGGGTATTTCCAAACTTTGAAAACAGTATTCTGCTCGAAATTTCTTGTACATTTTAACGAAAGCATCGATTTCAATTTTTCATGATTTTCATGGTGGCCTAGAATTCCAACATTTGATTTTTAGGCCACTAACACCAAATTATTGGAGTTTGCTCTAAGAAACTAAGATCTCTTTTTTTGAATCTTTTAAAAAACTCAATTTTGAGAAGAGCTTTACCCATTCAAAGTTGGTGGCTTAGAATTCAAAAATTGGGTTTTTATGCCCGGGGCCGAGGAACCCAAGATTTGGATTTCTAGGCCACCATATTTCTTATTTTGTTTGAAATGTTCAAAGGGTCACAAAAACTTTTCAGATCTTGAAAATCTTGGTTTGCAGCCGAATTATGACCTCTTGAAAATGGTGGCCTTGGAATTCAAAATTTGGATTTCTAGGCCACCAAAATTGGTGGGCTAAAAACCCAAAACCTGGATTTCTAAGCCATCATTTTTTAAATTTTGTTTGAAATGTTCTAAAGACTACAAAACACTTTTCAGATCTCAAAAATCTTGGTTTTCAGCCAAGTTGTGATAGTTTGAAGTTGGTGGCCTAGGAACTCAAATTTGAATTCTCTAGGCCATCAAAGTTGGTGGCCTGGAAACCCAAGATTTGGATTTCTAGGCCACCAACTTTTTTCATTTTGTTTGAAATGTTCTATGAAAGACAAAACTCTTTTCAGATCTCAAAAATCTTGATTTTCATCCAAGCTATGACCCTCTAAAGTTGGTGGCCTAGGAATACAAAATTTGGATTTCTAGGCCACTCATTTTTTTCATCTTTTCTGTTCTTATCTTCCTCAAATTTTTTATTCGTTCTTCTGTTCTCTCTTTTTCTTCAAAACTTTTTCAAATTTCCCAAATTTCCAGAAACCCCCCACCAATTTGGACATTCATCATGCGATAGAGGACCCCCTTATATACACTACAAACTACACAAACTACAAAAAGACTACAAACTTCCTAAACTACACACAAAATGAGCAACACCAACTCATTTCGACCCTCACCGACCGTATTCATTCAACTCGTCACCCTCGCCCTTTTCCTGTTATTACAAATCGGCTCTGCCCACTTATCACCATCGGGAGATGGCGGAGAATTCGATGATGACGTGACGACTACAGTGTCCTCGATTGCGTCACCGATGCGGAGAACGTATACGAATGAATGGGCGGTGCGGATAGCGGGTGGAAAGTCGGAGGATGCCGATCGGTTGGCCAATAAGTACGGGTACACTAATTTGGGTCCGGTGAGTAACCTTTTTTTTTGAAAAGTTGACAGAAAATATAGAAGAAAAATCGAGAAAAAATTTGAGTGTGACCTAGTAACCCAAGCTTGGTTTTCTAGGCCACCAGATTAAAATTGCTATAACTCGGCTCAAACTCGAAAATCAAAATTCTAATCCACCAATGCTAAATTTTGTTAGATGGTATGAGGACCCTAACTCATTTTTTAGATTTCAAAAATCATCATTTTGAGCAAAGTTATGCTCTTTTGAAGTTGGTGGCCTAGAAATCTATATTTGGGTTTCTAGGCCACCAACTTTAAAGGACTATAACTTGGCTCAAAAATGAGATTTTTGAAGTCTGAAAAGTGTATTAGGCTTCCCAAAGCAATTTGAACACATGTGGGCATTCGTAACCTAGAAATCCAAATTTGGATTTCTAGGCCACCAGATTCAACTTGATATAACTCAGCTCAAAATTGAAATTCTAAGCCACCAACGCTCAACTTTGTTAGGCTTGATACGAGGTCTGTAACCCAATTTTTAGATTTCAAAAATATCAATTTTGAGCCAAGTTATGAGAGTTTGAAGTTGGTGGCCTGGAAGTCCAAAATTAGGATTCTAGGCCACAAAATTGAAACTACTGTAACTTCGCTCAAATCTGTTATTTTTGAAATCTGAAAAGCGCTTTAGATAGATTTCTTAAATTTAAAAAACTTCATTTTGAGCGAAGTTATGCTCTTATAAAGTTGGTGACCTAGAAATCCAAATTTGGATTTCTAGGCCATCAAATTCAAAAGCTTATAACTGGGCTCAAATAAAACATTTTTGAGTTTTGAAAACTGTTTTGGGGTCCTCAAACTATGCTGAAAAACTTGTGACCTAGAAATCCAAATTCTGGATTTCTAGGCCACCAACTTCAAATACCTATAACTCGGGGCAATCTTGTCATTTTTGCCGATTTTTACACTTATTTCAAAGCTCTCAATCTGCCAATTCCAATTTTTTAGATCATTCCGGGTGATGAATTCTATTTATTCCGTGACGATCGAAAGAAGTCTCGATCTTCACGAAAAACGCGATCCCTATCAGCCAACCAATTGCAACATGAAGAAGAGGTGATGTGGATGGAGCAACAAGTGGCCAAAAGAAGAGTGAAACGAGGATATCGACGGATAAAAAGGCATACGGAGGATAATGAGATTATTGAGGAAGATGAGGGACGGCAAGTGAGCAAATCAAGGAATCGGAAACATCCGGACCCCAATGATCCATTGTGGACTGATATGTGGTATTTGGTGAGTTTTTTTAATGTTGTAGATCAAAAATAGAAGACGTCGGAAAAAGATGCAATTTTCTGAACTCAAAAATATTGATTTTGAGCCAAGTTATGAGCATTTGAAGTTGATGGCCTAGTTTGGGTTTCTAGGCCATGAAATTTCCACGATTATAACTTGGCTCAAAATAGAGATTTTTGAGATCTGAAAATTTTGTTAGAATCTGCAATTCATTCTTAACACGCTAGAAAAACAATGGCCTAAAGTCTCGATAATGGTTTCCTAGGCCACCACTTGTTTTTAACGACTTGCGATCTCAAAAACAGAAAATTTCTAAAACTCGTATTTGTGAAAAAAACTCAAGATATCCTGAGCAAAACGCTCCTTTCAATTTCTATGAAGGCCCAATTTGAGCCAAGTTATGAGCATTTGAATTTGGCGGCCTAGAAATCCATACTTGGGTTTCTAGTCCATCAACTTCAAACGCTCATAACTTGGCTCAAAATCTTAATTTTCAAGTTTTGATATATATGTTAGAATTTTCAAACCATGCTGAACAAGTTAAAAAAACAATGGCCTAAAATCTCAATAATAGTTTCCTGAGCCGCTACTGTTTTTGACGACTTGCAATCTCAAAATGGAAAAATTCAGAAAACTTACATTTTAGAATAAAAGTGCAAGAAAACCTGAGCAAAACGCTGTTTTCAAAATTTCAAAAAACCCAATTCGAGGCAAGTTATAAGCCTTTAAAGTTGATGACCTAGAAATCCATATTCGGGTTTCTAGGCCACCAACTTCTGGTTTCTTATAACGTAGCTCAAGAGGACCCCAAAACACTTTTCAAATCTCAAAAAACTCGATTTTGAGCCAAGTTCTGAGTATTTGAAGTTAGCGCCCTAGAAATCCATTTTCGGGTTTCTAGGCCACCAACTTCAAATGCTCATAACTTGGCTCAAAGTCAATATTTTCAAGATCTGAAAACTGTATTCAATTTAGCAAAACTTTTTTGTTCAAATCAACACAATTTTCAAATCCAACAATTTTCAGAACCGCGGTCAAAGCGACATGGACTTCCACACCCGCATGGATCACAATGTCAAAGAAGCCTGGGATCTTGGGTACACTGGAAAAGGAGTAGTCGTCACAATCCTGGATGACGGACTAGAAAGAACCCATCCGGATATCTCACCGAATTACGACGAAAGAGCATCTTATGATGTGAATGATCGGGATAATGATCCAATGCCGAGATATGAGTTTTCCGATGAAAATCGACATGGAACCCGTTGTGCTGGAGAAGTGGCGGCGATATTCAATAATAGTTTGTGTATCGTTGGAATCGCTTATAATGCGAATATCGGAGGAATTCGAATGTTGGATGGAGATGTGACGGATGCGGTTGAGGCGGCATCTGTGGGACATAATGCGGATTATATCGATATTTATAGGTGGGTACGGAGACTTTGAAAATTTTGATTCTGATGAGCTTGTTGTGAGAATTCCAAATCAGTTTTTAGATCTCAAAAAAGTTGAGTTTGAGCCGAGATATGCTAGCTTGAAGTTGGTGGCCTAGAAATCCAAATATTGGGGTTCTAGTCCACAAGCTACCATTTTTATTTGGGGAATCCAAAACAGTTTTCAGAACTCAAAAACGGTCAGATTTAAGCCGAGTTATAGGCTTTCGAAGTTGGTGGCCTAGAAATCCGGCATTCGGATTTCTAGGCCACGAACTTCAAGAGAGCATAACTTTGCTCAAAACTGAGATTTGAAAACCAATCAAGGAATAATAGGCCACAAACGCTGGATTTTTTTAGGCTTGTTGTAAGA
The DNA here is from genome assembly GCA_963932045.1 of Caenorhabditis sinica. Lineage (NCBI taxonomy): Eukaryota > Metazoa > Nematoda > Chromadorea > Rhabditida > Rhabditidae > Caenorhabditis > Caenorhabditis sinica. The sequence goes on from OZ009942.1 coordinate 1,474,495, forward strand.
AATCTGAGTCACTTTTTAGTGTTTGAAAATCTTCATTTTGAGCAAAGTTATGCTCTTATAAAGTTGGTGGCCTAGAAATTCATTTTTGGGTTTCTAGGCCACCAATCTTGAAAGTAGTGGCCTAGAAACCGAAAATGTGGATTCCTAGGCCACCAACATTTAGGCCACTAGTACCTCATTTTGTTAGGGCTGTTATAAAAAACCTAACTCGTTCTTTAGGTTTCGAAACTCTTCAATTTGAGCAAAGTTATGCTCTTACAACTTTTGTGGCCTAGAAAACCAAGTTTTAATTTCTAGGCCGCCAACTTTGAAAGCCTATAACTCGGCTCAGGAATGAGATATTTTAGTTCTATAAACTGTTCCTAAAAGCCTAATTTTTACACTTCCTAACCTCAGCTTTCTGAATTTCAGCGCCTCCTGGGGTCCGGATGACGACGGTCGTACTGTAGACGGCCCCGCAAAGCTAACTCGCTCAGCATTCGAAAAAGGAATAACAATGGGTCGAAAAGGAAAAGGATCGATATTTGTATGGGCATCAGGGAACGGAGGAAAAGATGCAGATTCTTGTAATTGTGATGGTTACACTAATTCGATTTACACTCTTTCGATATCTTCTGCCACGGAAAATGGCAATATTCCATGGTATTCGGAGGCTTGTAGTTCCACCCTGGCGACCACTTATTCATCTGGAGCAACTGGAGAAAAAATGATAGTGACGACGGACCTTCATCATGCATGCACTAATATGCACACTGGAACAAGTGCATCGGCTCCGTTAGCAGCTGGAATTGTGGCTTTGGCTCTGGAAGCGAACCCGAATTTGACATGGAGGGACCTTCAGCATATTGTTATTAGGACAGCGAAGCCTATTAATTTGAGAGCTGGGGACTGGACAACGAATGGAGTTGGGCGGAATGTATCGCATAGTTTTGGTTATGGATTGATGGATGCTGGAGCTATGGTGAAGCTGGCAAAAGTTTGGAAACGGGTCGATGAGCAGCATAGGTGTAGACAGTTCTACCCGAGCAGGTATAAGTGAGTTTTTTTGAACTTTGTAATGCGAAAAAGGGATTTGAAAAATGTGAATTTTGAGCCAAGTTGTCACCCTTTGAAGATGGTGACCTAGAAATCCGAAATTTGGATTTCTAGGCCACCAACTTCAAATACTGATAACTTGGCCTAAAATAGAGATTTTCAAGATCTAAAAATTTGGATTTTTAGCCTTAACATCAACTTGTTAAAAATTTTCCCGAGGTTCTAATACACCTTTCAAATCTACAAAATGTTGATTTTGAAGCAAGTTACAGGCGCTTGAAGTTGATGGCCTAGAAATCCAAATTTTGGATTTCTAGGCCATCAATTTCAAATGCTCATAAGTTGGCTCAAAGTAAAGATTTTCGAGATCTAAAAAGTGCATTTGAACACACAAAACATTCCTAACAAGTTCAAAAAAGCAATGACCTAGAATCTCAAATATGGTTTTCTGGGTCACCACTGTTTTCCGTGACTTATAATTCCGAATAATGAAAATTAAAAAAAATCAAAAAATCATTAAAAAATACAAGAAATTTGGAGCAAAAGGGTGTTTTCAGATTTCAAAACGAGTCAACTTGAGCCAAGTTATGAGCATTTCAAGTTGATGGCCTAGAAGATCAATTTTGGGTTTCTAGGCCATCAACTTCAAACTCTTATAACTTGGCTCAAAAATAACATTTTTGAAATCTGAAAAATGCACCAGACTTCTCTACAAAACCTATTTTTCAACTTTTCAGGAACATCCCTAACGGAAACCGTCTTCAACTCCAACTTTACTCCGATGGATGTTATGGAGGAGCCGAGGAGAATAAGGTGTCATATGTGGAGCATGTGCAGGCAATTGTGACACTGAAAGCACCAAAAAGAGGAGATGTTCAGATTTATTTAACTTCACCTTCAGGTAAGCCTAGGAATTGGATTTTTAGCAAAACTTGGAGATCTTGAAAATATGAATTTTGAATAAAGTTACGGTTGGTGGCCTAGAAATCCAACTTTGGGATTCTAGGCCTAGAATTGGTGGCCTAGAAACCCAAAAATCGGTTTCCTAGGCCACCAACTTTGGTGGCCTAGAAACTCAAAAACCGATTTCCTAGGCCACCAACATTAAATGCTCATAATTCAGCTCAAAATCTGTCTTTTTGAGTTCTGAAAACTGGATTCGGCTCCTATTGAGATTTCCCATTTTATTATTTATTTAATTTTTTCAAATTTCCAGGCACCAAATCCACACTGCTCACCAAAAGAGCACGCGATACATCAAGGAGTGGTTTCACGGATTGGGCCTTCATGACAACTCACAATTGGGGAGAACAGGCGGCCGGGTTGTGGATTCTGGAGATTGATAATGATGGATGGGATGGTGAGTTGTTGGGGGACTTTGAGGATTTTGAGAATTTTATTTTTGTAGTAACTTGTGTTCAAATGATTTTATAGTTTTTGAGAAATTGAGTGCAGTTTTCAGATCTCCAAAACCTTGAATTTGAGCAAAGATATGACCGTTTAAATTTGGTGGCCTAGAATCCCAAATTAGGGAATCTAGGCCACCAACTTTAAGTACTTCAAATTGGACTTAATATGGGAATCCAGACCCATTTTTCAGATTTGGAAAATATCAATTTTGAGCAGAATTATGATCCTTTAAAGTTGGTGGCCTAGAATCCCAAATTTGGATTCCTAGGCCACCAACATTAAATACTTCAAATTGGACTTAGTATGGGGGTCCGAACCCATTTTTCAGATTTCAAAAATTTCACCTTAGCTCAAGTTATGAGATTTTGAAGTGGGTGGCCTAGAAATCCCAAATATTGAATTCCAGGCCACCAACTTCAAACGCTCATAACTTGGCTCAAAATCAACATTTTTCAGATCTGAAAACTGTTTTGGAATCTGTAGAACTTTTTAAACAAGTTTCACTATTATCGGCCTAAAAAACGCATTCTTGAAATTCTAGGCCACCTGTTTTAAAATGTCGTAACATCGCTTACAACTGATATTTTTGACTCCTTAAAGTTCGATTTGGTTGACCATATTTTCTGAACCGAAACATGTTTTTCAAATCCTAAAAATCTAATTTTTGAGACGAGCCACAATCACTAGAAGTTGATGGCCTAGAATCCCAAATTTGTAAATCTAGGTCACCAACTTCAAAATCACATAACTTGGCTCAAAATCAACATTTTTCAAATCTGAAAATTGCATTCAACTGCTTTGATCTTTTCAAACATTTTAGTTATTTTGACATTTCTACTCTGCACTTTCTAGTCCACCAAAAAACCTTCAAAAACTTTCAGACGCCGAACTCGTCAAATGGGAACTTGTCCTCTACGGTACCGATAGGGAAACTGGGGACTTTGGAGGCCAACATTCTTCTCCTCTAGCCGTCAGAAGTGTTCAAATGGAGGCGACGTCATCTGGATTCAGAATATCACTTCTAGATGTATTCTGGAGCATTTTCATTTTTAGATTAATTTTTTAAATTTTTCCTAATTTTTAAAATTTTTCCTAATTTTTTAAATTTTTGATTTCCTGAACCCCCTCAAAATCTCAAAGATCTCATATCGTTTTTCTAGTTTTCTGCCTTTTTCTTTCCCTTTTTTTCTCGATAGGTCCCAACTTTTTCTCTCTCTTTTTCTCTGCGTCTCTCTGTTTTCCACACACTCTCTCGTCTCCTCGATTACGGTACAAGTTTCGGTTTCTGTACATTCCGCTTTTCGTCACTTTCTCTTTTTTTCAAAAAAAATTTTCCACACAACGAAAAAAATTTTTTTTTTCAAATTTTTAAATTTAATTTCCTTGAACCACCCAATGACATTTTTCACGATTGGTGCTAGTCCCTTTTTTTGTTTCTTTTTTTGTAGAATAATAAAAAATTTCCACATCAGTTCCTGTTTTTGATTATAAAGACCTTCATACCATCAAAAGAAGAAATTTGAAGAGACTTTAAAAAATGATCAAATTTGTGTGAGTTTGATAAACAACGTTGTAAAGTGTGTGACTAGAAAAAAATTGGTTTTTGAAATTTTGAAAAATCTCGATTCTAAGCCAAGTTATGAGCACTTGAAGTTGGTGGCCTAGAAATCCAGAATTTGGATTTCTGAACCATCAATTTCTAATTTTATTCAACACGTTTTGAGCACCATATATCACTTTTCAGATCTCAAAAATCTTAGTTCTAAGCCAAGTTATAAGCTTTTGAAGTTGGTGGCCTAGAAAAGTTTCTAGGCCACCAACTTCAAATTGTCATAACTCGGCTCCAATTAAAGATTTTTGAGATCTGAAAAGTGCTATAGGGGGGCTAAAAGTCTAAATTTGAGTTTCCTAGGCCATCAATTTGAAATCCTCATAACCTGGCCTAGGCATGTTATTTTTGAAATCTAAAAAATGGGTTTGGATCCACATATCAAGTTAATTTCAAAGCATATAAAGTTGGTAGCCTAGATTTCCAAATTTGAGTTTTCTAGACCACCAACTTTGAACGCTCATGACTTCGCTCAAAATTGATATTTTCAAAATCCAATTCTCTTCCAGAACCCAAGCCATCGCTCTCCTCGTCGTCTTCATTCTTCTTCTCACCATCACCACCCCAATTCTCTTCATCATGTGCATCAAGAAAAAGTCAAAGAAGCCGGCGGTCGAGCCAACGTCGGAAATTCGTCTCAAACCACCTGGAGTGGCTATGTTCAAAACGAGACAACGACCGATTTCTGGACCGATTGAGGATGATGTTTCGAAAAGTGTGAGTTAGGGGAGTGGTAGATCAAAAAAGTTGGAGGAAAAAGCTCCATTTTGAGCCAAGTTATGGTCATCTGAAGTTGGTGGCCTAGGAAACCGAATTTGGATAATTCTAGGCCACCATTTTCAGATTTTGTTTGTCATGTTTTGAGGGGCTCAGTGTACTTTTCAGATTTGGAAAATCTCTATTTTGGCCAAGTTGTGACCGTTTGAAGTTTGTGGCCTAGAATTTCAAAAATTGGATTTCTAGGCCACAAACTTCTAATGACCATAACTCGGCTTGAAATTGACTTTTTTGAGATTTGAAAAATGTTGCAAACTCCTGAAATTTAGCTCATTTTTTCTGTCTAAAAAATCCACCGATGATTTTTCCAGAAAGCCAACCCAAGCCCAAAAGACGTCGAGTTTTTTTTTGTGCTGTTTATGCTGATTGCTGCTGCTGCGCCGGTCAAAAAGGATACTGTAGCTGCTCCACTTGCACCCCCGCCAGCACCCGAGAAAAAAGACGAGGACAGTGTCGATGAGCAAAGAAGCGAGGAGTCAGAAACCGTCGATTGAGATTCTCCTCTTTTTTGTAATTTTTTTTTGAATAAAAAGTGGGCGGAGCTTAACCTTTATTTTATGTTTTTCAAGAAAAAGGGGCGGAAGTCAGTCAAGGGGGGGGGGGGGAATCACGAGAAAGCAAAAATATATATGTCAAAAAATCAAAGGGTGTGGCAAAAAAGGGGGCGGGGCCTGGGTCAAAATATTTTTTAAAAATGCGAAAGTGGGCGGAGCCTGTCCGAGAAAAATGGAATCATGAAAAGTGGGCGGAGCCGAGAAAGTGGGCGTGGCTTAGTTTGAAGACGAGAAGGTGACACCGCCTGAAAATCAAAAAAAATTGAGAATTGAAAAAAAATTTTTTTGAAAAATTACCGTTAGTGAGAAACGTAATAAATTAAAGCAGGTTACTGTAGGCGGAGACGGACGAACATAAGCGGGTTAGACTGAAAAAAAAACAAAATTTTGTTAAAAAATTCAAAATTCCAAAATCTCACCTCCATTATTACGGTTTTGGCTCTGTTGCTCGAACTCCATGAAGTCCTGAAAATATGATTTTGTGGTACAGTAATCCAAAAATACAGTACTCCAAAAAATATAGTAATCCAAAAGTACAGTACTCCAGAAGTACAGTAATCCGGAAGTACAGTAACCGAAAAGTACAGTAACTTAAAGGTACAGTACTTCAAAAAGTACAGTACTCCAAAGGCTCAGTAATCCAAAAGTACAGTAACGCGAAGATACAGAAATCCAGAAGTACAGTAATCCAAAAGCACAGTAACTCAAAGGTACAGTAACCCGGAAGTACAGTAATTCAAAAAGTACGGTACCCCAAAGTTACGGTAACCCGAAGGTACAATAATCCGGAAGTACAGTAACCCAAAGATACAGTACTCCAAAATTACAGTAATCCAAAAATGAAAACTCACAATCAAGAATGTGGCGCCGAGAAGGACTCCCTTGAGTTTGACGTCCAAGTCACCGGGGACTAAAAAAATTTGAATTTTGAAAAAAAATTTGAATTTTTGGGAGAATGGGCGGAGCTTACAATTGACGGCAAAGGTGTCGGCGTCGGTGAAGGCCTCACGGAAGCAGCCACCCCACTTCTTGGTGATCGCTCCGACGATGGTACCGTTGTTGGCGGTTTTGATCTGAAAATTGGGGTACAGTAATCTTTCGAAATTTCGAAAAATCTCGATTCTGAGCCGAGTTGTGAGCATTTGAAGTTGGTGACCTAGGAAACCAAAATTTGGATTTCTAGGCCATCAACTTGAAATCAAATTGAAGATTTCTAAGATCTGAAAAGTGTTATAGTGTTCTCAGAACGTGTTATTCAGAGTGAGGGCCTAGAAACCCAAATTTTGGGTTCCTAGGCCACCCTTAGACTCCTTCAACCCCTCTACAGTAACCCACCGGAAACTCCTTATCCTGACATCCGCAAAGCATACAACAGCACGGACCGTCGATTTGGAAGATGACATTACCATCACCATCCAACACGTCATAATTCGACGACATGAATCCACACCGTTGACGGATCACTCCGAGAACGCCCATCGATGGCGTCTCGATGATGCATTCTTGTTGACAGCAGCCGACGCACGCGAAACAACCGTAACATCCACCTCCGCAACACTTGAATTCACGTTTGATCGTGAGGACTTCCTGCAAAAAAAGAGTGGGGTGGATTTGGAGCATTTTGAGCCGAAAAACAGGTGCAAGTGTCAAAAACTGAGCGAGTTATAAAGTTTCGAAATTTTTCGTAACTTTTCGAAATTTTTCAAAAATTCAAAAGACTGTAACTCAGTCAGTTTTGATCCAAAAATTATGAAAAATAGCTAGTTTTGTTTGGCTTAACACGGGCTTTAAAATGAGTATAAACACGGCTTGCAGCAGAAATTTAGAGTTTCAAGGAACCCCATGCGCCTTTAAGCACGTTTAAGCTAAAAGAGAGTAACTTCAAACTACTGTAACTCGCCCAGTTTTGGTCAAAAACGATAAAAACTAGCTAGTTTTGTTAGGTTCAGAAAGAGCTTCAAAATGAGTACAAACAAGACATGCATCTGAAATTTTGAGTTTCAAAAAACCCATGTGCCTTTAAACTGGAAAAAGTGAACTTATAAGTACTGTAACTCGGCCAGTTTTTATTCTAAATTTATGAAAAATAGCTAGTTTTGTAAAGCTTGAAGAGACCTTTAAAATAAGTATAAATACGGCTTTCATCTAGAATTCTAAATTTCCAGGACCTCATGCGCCTAGGAAAAGTGATCTCCAAACTACTGTAACTTAGTCAGTTTTGATTCAAAAGTTATGAAAAATAGCTAGTTTTGAAAGGCTTAACAAGAGCTTCAAAATGAGTATAAACGCGACCTATAATGATTAATTTAGATGTGGGAATACTGCCATGCGCCTTTAATCATGTTGCAATTACAGTAATGCCTCCCGTATGACCCTAATTTTTTCCCAACCAAGACAATCCGGATACCCTTAGAAAGCCCAAAACGCGCTGGTTTTGAAAATCTAGTTGCCATAATAGCAGCAATAAAATGCGTCGAGATATGTGCCCTTGAATCCCAGACAACCTTAATGAACATAAAGTGGACTAGTTTATAGAGTTGCGAAACGTCCAGTTTCAAAAAGTCCTGGTTGCAAATTCTTGCGGTTGCGGAATTGACATGAGTTGCGAAACGTCTCGGAGCCACTAAACACTTCTACCTCTCTGCATAGTACTGTAACTCGGCCAGTTTTTAAACTAGAGGGCTGATCTTACTATCAAAATGTAGCAAATTGGACAGCAAATTTATCTTGAACGACACCAAGTTGAAAAAATTAAAAATTGAAAAAAATTTGACCCACCCTCTTAAAGTTATCCACAACATGCATGACGAATCCGCGATTCGGTCCACAACACTGTCGCTCACAGCAACCGGACTCCTCGAACGCGTAGTAGCACTGCTCCCCGTTGGCATTCTTCAACACATACTTGTTCTTCGTCTCCCAATCCGTCACAATCTCGATCAACTCTTTGATTTGATGAACCATTATCGTATCCAGATAGGTCAAGTATTCGAGACCGGTCGGAACGCCTTGGATGGCTGGCGGAAGTGGCATCCAGACGGAGCCGGGTGCTGGCTGAACGAAGGCTCCCGGTTGGGTGGTGATCGTTGGTTGCATTTGGAATTGTTGTCCGGGATTCTGTTGTTGAGGCGCGTAGCCCGGTTGTTGGTTGATTACGGGGTGTTGCATGGTGTTGGGTGGGCTTGAGTCGGGGTGGAGAAGGGCTGAAAATTTGTCATTTTTCAATGGAAAAGGGGATGTTAAAGGATGTTTAGAAAGCGATAATAATTGAGAAATTCGACGGAATTTCAGGTTGGGAGGTGATGAAAAAAGAAGAAAAATGAACCCAAAAAAATTGGCCAAAAATGAATAGAGTTAGGATTTTTAAATGTAGGGGAGACGGCACCACGACGCTTCGCAACTAGTCATTTTGCAACTTCGTCATTTCGCAACCAAGACATTTCGCAACCAAGACATTTCGAAACCAAGACATTTCGCAACCCACCAAATTCACATGCAAAATATCCGTAATCACATGTATCCTATATGAATGAAAACTGGACTACTTTACAAAGTTGCGAAATGACCAGTTGCGAGATGTCTGGTTACGATATGTTCAGTTGCAAAATGTCTTTGTTGTAAAATCGAGAGGAGTTGTGAAATGTAGCAGTTGCGAAATGACCTGGTTGCGAAACGTCGGGGTGACTGCATTTTTTTCGTCAGCGTGTCAGAGTACTTTCTGGCTGCGGACCTGGCATCAGATTTGACGCCAAGTGGCTTTTGGGGCTGGTTTTTTAAACGCAAAAAGAAGAAAGAAAAAGCAACAGAATCATCAATGAATTTCAACTCAAAAAAAAATAGAATTTCCTGTTTTGCCTGTTATTCAAAAACCCAGGAAAAACGGATAAAAAGGAGGTGAGAACTGTTATTCTGAAAAATGATGACAAAAGTATGAAACTACAGTACTAAAAATTTAAAGGCGCATGCATGTAGATGGGAGTCAAAAATGAGAAAAATGTGGGTCTAAAAATTTTTCAAATTTTGGTCGGATTCCTCCTTTAATAGTTACAGTATTAGCGATATTCCCCAAGGGGAAACGCGCTCCATCGCAACTTGACTGAAATTTGAATTTTCAGCTTTCCCACCGATTTGAAAACATCGAAACATGTTTTGGTGGGTGCGTGGACTCCTCGTGGACAATTCGAGTGCTGTCCGAGTTGTTCACGAGGAGTCCACGCACTCACCGAAACATGTTTCGCTGTTTTCAAAAGATGATGTCATATATACATAGAGCACCAAAAATATCAGGGGGGGGGTTTCAAAAAAATTTCGAAATCCCAAAATTCTCGATTTTAATTTCTTCCTATTTCTTTGTTATCTTATCAGACCTTAATTGAGGAACCTGAAAAATTAAGAAGAAAAAAAGATGATATCAAATTAACTGAACGGAAGGCTAAAGGGCTAAAGCCTAGAAGGGGGGGGGGGGGGCTGAAAATTTTTTTTCAAAAACTCATAACTTCATTTTATACGCATGACTGAAAGTGACTAAAGGTAACCGACTACACAAAGACAAAAATACGAAAACCTCTCTTTTTCTCTTCTTCTAGCCTTCATGATTTCACCTGTTCCCGGAGAAAAAGAGTCGAAAAGTTTGGGTGCCGTTACCATGGAGAAATTCTCTATCAGAAGGAAAAAAGTGGAGCGTGTGATAATAGGGAAAATGTGAAAAGAGAAAAAAATAGAAAGGCTACTGGTGTGTGGTGGTCAGAAAAGTGGAGGAGGGGTGAATCATCTGAAGAAGAAGAAAAATATAAAGTGAAATTGAAGAACAGAAGAGGGGAGAGAGAAGAGGGTCTAGAGAAAAAGAGAAATAAAAACAACAACAATTATGTCTAGGCTAAAAAAAAGGCCAAAAAATTGACAAAAAATGCAGAAATTCCGACAATCAGGACCTCGAAAATGAGTTTGAAGGAGGATTCCGGTCAAAAATTTTTTTGCTTCAAAATATGTAAAATCTTGTGCTGATTCCGAATATGATAGTGAAAACGCTCAAAAATCTCTCTAAAACCCCTTCAAAACTACCCTTTTCCGGCCGAATGGTCTGCTGGGGCCGTGGCCTAACTCCCGGAGTTTTCTAGGCCACCTGACTCGGCCACCGCATTTTCAGATATTTTTCCACCATTTTTTCAGGTTTTTTTGTAAAAACCAAAAGAAAAAGTGAAATTCACAAAACAAACCGAAAAAATGGTGAAAAAATTTGACAACGCGGTGGCCGAGTCAGGTGGTCTAGAAAACTCCGGGAGTTAGGCCACGGCCCCAGCAGACCATTCGGCCGGAAAAGGGTAGTTTTGAAGGGGTTTTAGAGAGATTTTTGAGCGTTTTCACTATCATATTCGGAATCAGCACAAGATTTTACATATTTTGAAGCAAAAAAATTTTTGAAGCGTTTTCACTATTATTTTTGAAGCGTTTTCACTATTTTGAAGCGTTTTCACTATTTTGAAGCGTTTTCACTATTTCAAGCGTTTTCACTATTATATTCGGAATCAGCACAAAATTTTACATATTTACATATTTTGAAGCAATAAAAAATTTTGACCGGAATCCTCCTTTAATATGAGTATAAGCATGACTAGGATATGATTCCTGAAAAACCATGAATCAGCTTTTTTTTCTCAGTAAAAAAAATCAGAATTATTCCTTACCCTAGTCCGCTCACCAGACACCAAAACAAAACTTATTAGCCTTCTTTCTGCTCCGTCAGAAAAATAATTTGAACAAAAAAATATTCCAGAGGAAAAAATTTAATCAACTCTACCTAACCTACTACCTTATTCTTGTTATTAGAGCCTAGGCCAGGAATTCAATTACAAATTGAAAAATCAGAGCAAAATAGACTTCAGACATGTACAAGTCTACGTATGCATATGTATACATTTAGCCTAGTGTGTGTAAATACCTAGACCAGAACAAAAAAGACGAGACAGATGAAAACAAAATTGAAAGAGAAAGGAAAAAATAGCTGATTTTTTTTTGAGAGAGAGGGGAGGGGTGACGAAACATGTACTGCCCCAGAAGACCAAAGAAACATAAACGGGTAATAGGCGGAGACGAGATAGACCAAAAAAAAATATAATTGTTGACCTTTATGTCGGTGTTTTTGGCAATAGGTTTAGAAGTGTTAAACGGTACATTGCGCACTCTGGGAAACTGTAAAATTTTGGATGCCGAAATTCCAAATTTGGATGGCAAATTCGATGAACTTGGAGAATTGGGAATCCGCCAAAAAGTAGAGGTCAAAAAATTGGAAAAATGAATTTTAAGGGAAAGTTTGTGGTCAAATTTTGGGGGGAATGAGTCATAATAAATGAAGATTCCTAGACTCTAGTTTGTTTTCAAAATTGTTCAAGAAAATATTCATGACATAGAATTTATTGGGTACTCCGACGTTTCGCAACCAGTCATTTCGCAACTCAGACATTTCGCAACTAGTCATTTTGCAACCAGTCGTTTCGCAACTATGACATCTCGCAACCACGTTATTTCGCAACCACCAAATCCACATGCAAAATGATAAGTATTCTATTTTTTGAAAAGTAGATGACAACCTGGATTGGTTTATGATATCCGTAATGACATGTAGCCTATCTGAATGATAACTGGGCTACTTTACAAAGTTGCGAAACGTCGTGGTTGCGAAAAGGCAGGGTTGCCAAGTGTCGTGGTTGCAAAAATGACGGGAGTTGCGAAATGTCGCAGTTGCGAAATGACTAGTTGCAAAACGTCGGGGTTGTACAGTAGGATTTTGCTGCCCTACAGCGATAAAGCCGTCTGGTTTTGAATTTATTAAACAGGAAATGCCCGGCGACCAAATTCTTTTCAAATCTACATAATGTCCATTGTATTTTATGGTTGCCACTGGCTGCGGGGGAGAGAAAAAAGAGACAAACTAGACACATTTTCTAGTCTAGTCTAAAATTTGTCATATTTAGAGAAGCCTCATGTGGAAAGTACGGCTCCGCGACATTTTGCAACTAGTCATTTTGCAACTTTGTAAAGTAGTTTAGTTTTCAGTCATATAGGCTACATGTGATTACGGATATCATTAATCAACCAAGGTTGTCATCTACTTTACAAAGATATTGCTTTGAATGTGAACTGTGGGTTTGGTATTTTCAAAATGGCGTGGTTGCGAAATGTCTAGTTGCCAAACGTCGTGGTTGCGAAACGTCTTGGTTGCGAAACGTCTTGGTTTCGAAACGTCGCGGTTGCAAAATGACTGGTTGCAAAACGTCGGGGTGCGTGCCCAATAAAGTCTACGTCAGCTTCGATGATGTTTAGTGTGAGAGCCAAGAAAAATCTTTAGCAATTTCTTAATTTCAGCACTAAACATTTGTTCTACATATTTTTGGTTTTTTATCTTTCAAGAAAATATTTATTATCCTCCAAATCTCAGTAAAAATCTAGAAAAAAATGACGGTTTTTGGTCAAATAAACAAAGCTTATCCCTTTGCTCTTTTTTTTTAGGGGAGCACTTTGTATTCTAGCTTTCGGATGACGTCAAGAATTACCATTTTTACAAAATTTTCAAAATCATTTTGATCTCCAAAAAATTCCCTTTCCAACCGTATAAGTTTTATAAAAATTGAGCCACTAGTTCATGAGATACAAGGAAAAGAAGATGGCTAATATTAGAAAAGTAGGGCTAAAATTTGGAGAGGCAAGCCTTCAGATTAAAAAAAAAACTTCTCAAAATTTGGAAAAACCGACACACAGACAGATTCTTCCAAACTAAAAAAATCAACAAGGAACCAAAAAATTTCTATCTCTGTGGTTAACACAAGGGCAGCAATAAGAAAAAGAACACAAGTGTTGTCCCCAAAGCCAATAGAAGAAAAAGAAACGAAGACAAGAAAAATGGTGGCAAAATGAGAAACATTCCTCCTCCTTCTCCTTCTCTCTCGCCCTCTCGCCATAGAAATGGCACATGAGAGACTAGAGGTAATTGAGAGACGCAGAGAAAGAGAGGGCTAGAGGGCACTAGATGAGGAAGGAGAAGGCCAGGAACAGGGGAAAAGAACTAAACACAACAAACCAAACAGAAGAGATGAGTTGGAACCCTGTTAGCTTGGTAGAGGAACTCTTGGGAGTTTTTAAATGAGCATAACTTTGTTCAAAGTTGAGCTAGAACAATGAAATGTGAAGCGTTGGATTGGGGAGACTGAGAGCTTTAAAATGAGTATAATCATGACTAGGTTTGAAAATTTTGAAATTTTACGGTATGGCCAGGCGCGGCTGGTCGGCGGGTGGTCGGCGGTCGCGACCGCGGCTGGGCGGCGGTCGGTCGTGGGTGGTCGGTCGTGGCCGGCCGGCCGGCCACGGCCGCCTGCCTACCTACTGACCGCCGTAATCCATGCGCCTTTAAACTAGGGGTGTTGAGATTCTTGATGGCCTAGAAAACCTCACTTTGAAAAATCTAGTCCGCACTAAAAATTACCGGAACGGCACACATAACAAGAAAGCGATGAAACAAAAATCATTAGCGGCGGCAATTTACAAAAAGTGAAAAACAAGTGAAAGTGTACTACTGGTAATGGTTGTGTCTCTGTTTTTTTTTCTCTTCTATCTGTCTGTGTTTCCAGGTTTAGAAATAGGAACATTTTTCATTTTTTTAACTGTAAAGAAGATAGAGATCAAATGATGTTTGCCACTTGTTATAAAGTTTTGTTTACTTACTCGGAAAATTACTAGGGAGAAATTTTGGTCGGCATTTTTTTCATCTAGAAAAAAGTAGGTGAGCTCCGCGAGCAAGCACCAATGGAACAGAATATGGATAATTGAACAAAACTTTTAAAAATAGCAAAATTTGATTTAAGAAGCATAACGCAGTACTGTAGTAAAAATTGGAAATTTTGTGGAAGTGAAAAAAATCGAAAATTTTCGAACAATCATATCTCAAGTCATCCTCGACCAATATTTACAAAATTAATATGTATAGTATCAGCAGATTATGAGCTTCAAAATAAGCATAAACTTGTAACATGAAAAACAATGGGTCTTGAGTTACAGTAGTTGGCGCATGGTTTATCCTCCCAAAGTTGAAAAAAAAGAAAACTTGAAAGATTCATATTGGCAGAGATTTTCACAATAAACTAGTGAAACAAATATTTTTGAATTGAGCATGTCACGAGCTTTAAAATGAGTCTAAACATGCCATATTTTGAAATACGGTCCTTGAGTTACTGTGGCTCAAAAGTGCATGATTTATCCTGTCAAATGAAAAAAATCAGGAAAGTTGAAACATCCATATTGAAAGCCGTTTTCACATTTTGATAGTGAAACAAATACAATCAATTTTAGCATGTCACGAGCTTTAAAATGAGCACAGATATGCCCTATTTTGAAATTAGTGTCTTCAGCTACAGTACTCCAAGTTTAAAGGCACATGATGAAGTCTAGCCTAGGGTTGATGACTTATTTGGAGGCACTAGGTTTTACGAATTTGAATTCTATGTCTAATGCCTGTATCAAAACTACTGCTTTCCTATAAAGTAGATCAAAATTTGCTTCCTCTGCTCTCAACGGATGTATGCCAGCAGTTGAGCAAACTAACGGAAAAAAAGCAGCTGAAAACAAAATTTCGAAACTTTGCAAAAACTGTCAAACTCCAAAACTAGAAAAAAAAACTTGGCTAAAGACTATTATGACGGCTGAAAAAAAAACGGAAAAGGAAGCCAGACAAAAGATTAACTTCCCCCGGAGAAGAATAATAGGGAAAAATGGCTTCATGAAACATTCAGAAGAGAAAAAAAAGAGGAATGAGCTACTCATTTATCATTCTTGCGTTTCAGGTCTGTAGGTCAAAACTGCGAAATTTGGATTGTAGTTTGGTTAGATAGGAGTTTATAAACATGAGTATATAGTTGCGAAACGGTATGGTTGCGAAATGACGTGGTTGTGAAATGGGATAGTTGGGAAATGTCCGGTTGCGAAACATCGGGAATCCCAAACAGCTGATGTCTTCTACCAATCTATCAAAATCCGAAATCTTTCATCCTGAAATTTCAAATTCCGAATATTACAGCCTATTATTCTCCTTCCACGAATTCACAAAAGTAAAGTATTCTTCAGAATCCTGAATTTTTGAAGATTCTAAAAACTCCCCCTTTCTTTTAATTACAGTATACCGTTCACCCTGCCCTAGAGGCGGACAAGGCGTCCAAAAATTGTTCACCGGGTCTTAAGAAAGGCCCTGCGCGGCTTATAAAAGTCACGAAGTTTTGCTCTGAATTCGTGGGGTAGTCATTCGTGGTGTGTACGGACACCTCACGGGTTCCGCCCGCCATCATGTTTTGTGTGTGAAGGGGGCGGGGCGAAGTGAGCAGAAAGGGGGCTACTGAAGAGGCGCAAGACGGCGTGAGGAATACGTGAGGAATATAAGGGAGATGTGTAGGTGTGGGGAAATTTTGAAGATTTGTAAACCTTTCAGATAGAAAATGCGAACATTTTTTAATCTTTATGAATCAGATAGTCTCAATTCCTGAATCCTGTAGTCCGTTAGAAACGAGTTTTCTGAATTTGATGTCTTCTGATTCTCAGTATTCTACTTGAGCTTTCTTGGATTGTCCTATATTTTTAGTTTCTTCATCAACAAAGTGTATCTGAACGTTTCGCAACCAGGATATTTCGCAACTGGACACTTCGCAGCCTATATTTTTGCTACTTTTTAAAGTTGTGGAGTTCGTGGTTGCGAAATGACTGGTTCCGAAGGACCTGGTTGCGAAATGTCGCTGTGTCGATTTTCAAAAGAAAAAGTTCCGACATTTGGCAGCCAGTTATTTCGCAGCCAATAATTTCAAAATCCGACATTTCGCAACTGGACATTTCGCAACTGGACATTTCGAAACCGGACACTTCGCAAACGGACATTTCCCAACTGGTCATTTCGCAACTGGAAGTTTTGCAACCGGTACCGTAATTGGTGGGAGAGGGGAAATCTAGAATTCTGCCACCACGACGTTTTGCAACAGACCATTTCGCAACTGGAAATTTTTCTACCGGACATTTCGCAACCAGTGATTTGCAACTCTATAACCTCGACCATTTTTCGTCTGTTTAGTTCATGTCGTAGTTGCGAATTCGAAATGAGGTTGAGAAACGTCCGGAAATCTGAATAATCGCTGAAATCTGAAAACACCTGAAAATCGACAACACAATTTTAAAAGAAAATTCATTTTAAAAAGAAACACAATAAATTGAGCAATCAGTATATTCGATAATAGAGAGAGAGAGGAATAGGGGGAGGGTTCTGATTTTTGAGATTTTTCAAGTAAAGGGATGAAAGAAAAATGGGGGGGGGGGGGGGTTTGATATTAGATGTTTTTTTGGAAAACATCGAAAAAATAAGATTTTCAAAAAAAAGAGACCAGTATGAGGGGGGGGGGGGTTACAAGTAGTACAAAAAATGCAGAGAAAAAAAATCGTTGAACGATCGAAAAAACAAAAGAATATGGTTGAAAATAGACAAAAAAAAAGAGGGAAAAATGGAGAAAAAATGACCAAAAAATAAAGAAAAATCGGTAAATTTTGGGTTCAAAAAATCGACTTTTATAGACAAAATGTGGTCTAAAATTGAACTTTTTGGGTTGAAAAACTCTGAATTTTTGACATTTTTAGGTTCAAAAGTGACAATTTTCAATGAGAAAATGGCGAAATTTGAAAATTTTTGGGTCAAAAAAGTTCAATTTTTCACAATTTTGGACTAGAAATCTCAATTTTTCGATTTTCTAGGCCGAAATTCTCCGATTTTTCTCGATTTTTGGGTCAAAATTCATTTTTGAAACAAGTTCTAAGTGCTCAAAAGAGCCGAATGAATCAATTTAATCTGTTGAATCCTCGAAATTCCATGAAGCCCCGCCCCCTCGAGCTTCTCGACGACTCGTCGAATCATCGCAATTCGTGTCCACGGATCTTCAGGATGCTCAAATGGTTGCTCATTCTTATTTTTCCGCCATTTCTCCTCCAAATGCTCCTTCTCCTCGATCAGATGACGTCGGAATTCAAGAATCACGTCTTCAGAAGAATTCTGATTCTCCAGAAGACGTCGTGTCATCTGAAGCCAATCGGGGTGCAGCGATTTGACGGTGCCCAGCAATTGTTGGGATACTGTAGTGATGGAATAGGCGGTGCCGTCGGACGACGTCGCACTACAGTAGGGCGGCTGTTGTGGTCTTGGTTTGGGCGCCAATTTCAAATTCAAATTTTTGGCGGCGGGTGGCGCCAAATTTGAAAATCCAACTTTCTTGGCCGAGGAGGCAGTGGTCGGGCGGTCGGCTTTGCTTTTTCGGGGTACTGTAGGGGGCCGAGGGGCGGGGCGTTCGCCGTGAATTTGATTGGAGACCGTTTGGCCGGAGAAGTGACGTTGGGAGCTGGAAGATTTTAGGGTTTTTTGGGGGATTTTGGTCCTATTTTTCGGGCCTTTTTTAGGCCATTTTTTGGGCTTTCTGGGCTAAAATTTTAGACTTTTTTTTGAGCATTTCGAGCAATTTTGAGCCTAAAGTTTCTAGGCCGATTTCCGGGTTTTTCAGGCCAATTTTTAGTCTTTTTGGGCCAAGTTTCCAGGCTTTTTGGGTCCATCAGGCCGGTTTTAGACCTGAATATTCGATTTTTCTCAACAATTTTTCTAAAATTTCCGGGCCATTTTTCGAGCATTTTGAGCAATTTTGAACCAAAAGTTTCTAGGTAAATTTTTGAGCTTTTTTAGCCATTTTCAGACTTTTAGGAGTCAATTTTTTGGATTTTCGTGTCATTTTTCATGATTTCTAGACCAAAATATGGGTTTTCTAGGTCAATTTTCAACATTTTTAAGTCAATTTTTACCTCTTCTCATCCTTCCTCAACCCTTTTCCACTGATCGCATCGATATCCATCAATGGCAATGGAAATATGCTTCGAGTCGATGGTTTGATCACGAATTGAGCCAAATTCACCGGTAGAGGGTGGGTCTTGTTCTGGCGTTGCTCCAGGTCACGGAGCTTTTCCGGGCTCACTTGGACGACGGACATTGAGTGGCGAAGGGCTCCGGGGGCTGGAAAAATAGAAGGATTTTCGACTTTTTAGGGTGAAAAATGGTTAATTTCGAATCAAGATTGATTGGAAAATAGGCATTTTTTGACTTCTTTAGGCTCAAAATTAGTTAATTTTGGCCTAAAATGTTTTATTTTTGAGCTCTGGGAGCTGAAAATGGAGCATTTTTGACTTTTTAGAGGAAAAAATTATGAAAAATTGGGAGTTTCCGGGCTCCCTGAGCCTATCTTGAAGGTTTTCAGAGCGGAAAATTTGACTTGTTCTGGTCTAAATTGACCAAAAATTGGTCATTTTTCGAAATTTCTGAGTTCAAAATGAGCCAATTTGGCTCAAAATTAGTAATTTTTGAGCTTCAGAAAGGGCTTCAGAGGCCAAAAAGCCTGGAGTTTTTAGAGGTATATTTGAAGATTTTTTGGTCCAAAAATCATGAAAATTAGTCATTTTTCAGGCTCTCTAGGCTTAAAATGATCTATTTTTGAAGTTCAAAATCTTGAATTTTGGCCTAAAATTCATCATTTTTCACAATTTTTTCGGCTCAAAATCGACCAATTTTTTTCAAATTTTTTTTTCAAATTTCCCGCTCAAAAATTTTCAAAAACTCACCAAATCCATCAAATCCATTCCTCTGCTGCTCCAGATTCATCGTTTTTGGATTCATCAAATTATTCAAACTGGCTGATCTATGGGCATTAATAGTAGTAGTAGTAGCGTCACGGGCACGTTCGATTTGATTGGATCCTGGAAAACGAGGAAAATAGATAATTAGGGGGTCCGGGGGGGTCCGGAAGGGGCAATTAGGGGTGAAAAAACATGGGGATTACTGTACTAATGACCCCCTAAATCGGTCGAAAATGAAACTGCGGACATCCGGATGTCCAGACACACAGATAGACGCAAAAATGAGCTCCAGGGGTCAAATTTGATTAAAAATGAGCCAAAAATGGCCGAAAACGGTCCTAAAAGACTGGTTCTCCGAAATCGAAAATTAGTCATTTAGGATCATTTTAGACCATTTTTAGAGCATTTTACGATATTTTTGGCTCATTTTCGACCATTTTTTGTTATTTTTGGATGATTTTGGTTCATTTTGGACCATTTTTGGATCATTTTTAATCACTTTGGAGTCATTTTTGACCACTTTTAGGTCATTTTCGGCTATTTTTCAGCTTCCTCATTTTCCTCAATTTTCAAGCTATCAGTCTGTCTGTGTGTCCGGATGTCCTCTGGGTCATTTTCAGCCGAATTTCCTTGTTCTTGGGTCATTTTTACCCGATTTTTCTGTTTTTGGGTCATTTTTAACCGATTTTTCTGGTTTTTAGCTCATTTTCAAGCTATTTTTCACTACAAACTCACCCAAACTAAATCCAGACACATCTCTTCCGGCGCTTCTCAAAATCGGCGTTTCCATCTCCGGACTATAGTCTTTGAATGCCAATTGGACTATGGTCTTGTCTGGATCATCTACTTCTTCTTCTTCTTCATCATGATCATGGTTTTGGACGAGGGTCGTCGATTTTTGGGGGCGACGCTTCTCGTAGAGCTCGTAGAGTTGGGTGTCGCCGAGGTTTACTGCAAAATACTTCAATGAAAAATGAAGAAAAATTGTTAAAGGAGGTCTCCGGTCAAAAATTTTTATTGCTTTGAAATATGTAAAAATGTGTGTAGATTCTGAAAATCATAATGAAAATGCTCGGAAATTGCTTTAAAATCTTGAAAAATGGCTCCTAAATGGGCAAAATGGTCTCAGGCGGCCGTGGCCGAGTTTCCCAAAAAAGACTCCGCCCTTTTTTGGAAAACTCGGCCACAGACCATTCCCATGGTTTTTTGCCTATTACGGAGCCATTTTTCAGGATTTAAAAGCGATTTTTGAGAATTATCATAATGATTTTCAGAATCTACACACATTTTTACATATTTTAAAGCAAAAAAAAATTTTGACCGGACTCCTCCTTTAAAGGAGGAATCCGCCCAAAATTTTTTTGCTTTAAAATATGTAATAATGTGTGTAGATTCTGAAAATCATTATGAAAATGCTCAAAAATTGCACTAAAACCCAGAAAATCCGCTTTGAAAACATCATTTTTTAACCAAAATCGTATTGGACGGCCGTGGCCGAACTCCGGAGTTTTCTCGGCCACCGCCTTTTTTCGCCAATTTGAGGAATTTTTTATAGTTTTTTCGGCTGAAACTTGCTTAACTTAACTTTAAAGCAAGTTTCAGAAACCAGAAAAAATCACTCAAATAGGCGAAAAAAGGTGGTGGCCGAGAAAACTCCAGAGTTCGGCCACGGCCGTCCAATACGACTTTGGTCGAAAATGACGTTTTCAAAGCGGATTTTCTGGGTTTTAAACCGATTATTGTGACTTTTCATTATGATATTCGGAATCTACACACATTTTTACATATTTTAAAGCAAAAAATTTTTGACCGGAATCCTCCTTTAAAGGATTCTGAGACGGATTCTGAGCCTTGGACGGGCGGTGGATCGTCAAAAGTATTACGGTGGTCGGGCAAAAATCGCAAGGGCGGACTACTGTCCCCCTCTACACACTATTATTCTCTTTCCATCTGTCTTCTCTAAGACCCCCCCCCTTTTTTTTTCTTATTTTCACTCTATTATCTATTCTCCCCTACCTTCTCTATTGACCCCCCGCCAATTGGTATACCCGGTTAGATGGACGACCGTTACGCGAATGGCAATGGGTTCGACACCCCTTTATGAAGAAGGGGGTCCCCCTTCTCTTAGCTAGTGATGTCTTGCGATTACTACAACCTGATCTTATTTGAAAGGTGCTCATTGCTCATCGTTAAAAAGTGGGCAGTGGGGTCCCGTGTGAATGCAATTTGAAAAGTCTGAAGCTCGAGGGAAGATTTTTGGGGGAATTTAAGGGGGTCCTAAGGGGTCCCAAGAATTCAGATGACGTCTAGATTCTTCTGGAGGACTATTGGGGGGTCCTAGAGGGCCTAGGCTTATTCTAGATGGTTGCAGAAGCTAGGGGATTCTGGAGGCGTCCCGGGCTTCGGGGGTCTTCCAGATGATTCTGGAGCAACCTAGATGAATTCTTATGATTCCGGAGGCATCTGGAGACCTCTAGACGATTCTAAAGCTCCAGATGAACTTTTCGGCTTCTAAAGGCGTCTAGAGGAATCTGGAGCAATCTAGATGAATTCTGATGATTCTAGTAGCTTCTGGAGCAGTCTGAAGTGCCCTAGACGATTCTGAAGCTCCAGGAAGCATCCAGATGAATTTTTGGCTTCTGAAGTCGTCTAGACAAATTTCAACGATTCTAAACGCCTTCTGAAGCCTTCTATCCTCTTCTATTACCTCTAGTAGTATTGGTGGCTGTGCTTTTGTACGATGACGTCTTCTGATAATTCTGATTCTGATTCCTTCTTCCTCTCTGCTCCATAGAATACATCAAATCCGACGAGTGGCCACCCGGAGCACGACGGTGTTGTTCAATGGCGGTGACACCGGATTCGAAGGCCAGCGATGGTTGACTGGAGGGTCTGGAATAGGGGAAAATGTGATTGGTGGCCGCGTTTTGGTGGACAAGTTTTGGTGGCCTAGAAATCGCAATTTTTGGTTTTCTAGGCCATGAACTTTAAATAGTTATAACTTGGCTCAAAATCAACCAATTCGAATGGTTAAGATAGCTACAGTACTCCCAGAATCTCCTCTACAAGATGGTGGCCTAGAAATCCACAAACCTCAATTTCTAGGTCATTTTTGGTGGCCTAGAAAACCAAATTTTGGCTCGATTTTTTTCAATTTTTCCGCTGTTTTTGCTACTCACGGTCTAGTATCATCATCACCCTCAGTGCTCGTCTCATCCTCTTCTAATCCCTCCCCTCCAATATTCCAGTCACTATCCTCGACAATCCCTCCATTCTTCTTAACGTCATCTGCTTTCTGACGTCTTCTAGAATTCTTCTCCTCTTCTTCTTGTCTTTGTCTTATTTTCTGCTGCTGATCAACAAGCTTCTTGGCGCGACTAACCTGCAAAAAAAAGATGGTGAAAATTGGAAATAGGGAAAAAAATGGAGGCGAAAACAAAAAACAAATGTGTGTCGTTATCAGGCTTTTATGTTGTTTTCAGGAGGCTTTTTCTTCAATTTTTATGGTTTTTTGGATATAAAATTGGAGATGAACCCCCCTTTGGCATACTGTACCTCAGCCAGTGGGCTAAATTCCACGAAAATTATATGGTTAGATGGGGAATTCTCTCTGGATGCTTCTAGCTTTTTGAATTTTTCGAAAATTCAAATTTTAACGTCTTCTAGGCTTCAGAATCTGAAAAATGCTCCATATCACTAAAAGCGGCTACAGTATCCCAGTCAGTGGCTCGAATTGCATGAAAATTACACGGTTAGATAGGCAATTTTCTCTAAATACTTCTGAAATTTTCAAATTTCAAAAAATTGCGATTCGGACGTCTTCTGCGCCCCAGAATCCAGAAATGCTCTATTTTACGAAAAGCGCCTACAGTACCTCAGCCAGTAGTCCAAATATCTTGAAAACTATATAGTTAGATAGGAAATCTTCTCTAGATTCTTCCACTTTTGAATTTTTCAAAAAATTCTGAATTTGACGTCTTCTAGACTCCAGAATCCAAAACTGCACCATCTCACTAAAATCGTCTACAGTACTCTAACCAGTAGTCCAATTTTCGTGAAATTTATACGGTTAGATAGGAAATTTTGTCAAGATACTCCTAAAATTTTGAATTTTCAAAAAATTCCAATTTTGACGTCTCCTGGGCTCCAGAATCCAAAAATGCTACTTCTTCTAAAATATCGTAATTTTCTCCGTTTTTTTTCTCAGTTTTTAGCGTCTAGACTAAAAGCAGGTGATTTTGATTCTCGTTTTCCTATTATTCATCTCTGTTATTTCTCTGAAAATTGTTATTTTTCAAAATTTCTAGCCTCTAGACCCCTAATTAGTCAAAAAGCACTCCAAAAACCACAATTTTCGCCAAAAACTTCGATTTTCTAGACTAAAATTTTATGAAAAACTCGAATTTTAAACTCTCCGATCTCTCCAAGCGACTTTTCCGCCATTTTTAAGCCTTACCTGAACAAAAAGCGACTTCTGTGACTGTCCAGACGAGCTACTGCACACCGAGGACGCTCGATCGCTGGTGACGCTGACATTCGAGTTTTTTCGCTGAAAATAAGGAAATTTAGGTGAAAAATAGCTAGAAATTTGAATTTTTGAGTGGAAAATCATGAAAAATGACCTAAAAATCAAAAAAATTCGATTTTTTTCATTTTTGGGTGAATTTCTCAGTGAAAATAACATTTCTAGAGTGAAAAATAGCGGCGAATTCGAATTTTCTAGTGAGAAATCCTGAAAAATAACCTAAAAATCGTAAAAATCGAAGAAAAATGATCTAAACTTCATGAAAACGGGCCAAAATCGAAAAATTCGATTTTCATCGTTTCTGGAAAAAAAATTTTGCTGAAAATAGGGTTTCTAGGGTGAAAAATTGCGAGAAATATGAATTTTGGAGTGAAAAATCATAAAAATGACATAAAAATCGTGAAAAATTAGCGAAATCGGCCAAAATCGAAAAATTCGATTTTTATGATTTCTGGGTCAATTTTCGTCATTTTTCCGGATTTTTGGGTTATTTTTTATGATTTTTCTTAATTTTTAGGTCTTTTTTAACGTTTTTAACCATATTTCCTACCTGACTAGCTATCATCAGCTCCTCAAAGCTATTCTGCATTTCTTCCAAGTTTACAGTCTCATTATGATGCTTTTTCCGGGAAATCGACGAATTTTCAGTCCAATTAAACGATTTATTCACTCGAGAATCGCTATTTGTCTTTATTGGACTGATTCTTTTTTTGGGATTCTGACTATTGGAAGTTCTATTTTTTGATGGAGTTGTCAATGTGCTCAAATCCAGTCGGTGTGGCAAGTGAATCGATTTTTGCGAAGAAGCTCTTGTTCGATTTCCGGCAAATGTAGTTTCCTAAAAATCGAATTTGTAGAAATTCTTATTAAATTTAAAATTAATTTACATCCGGCACGAAGCTTTCATAGTTTTGATAGCCAGAGCTAATTAAATCGATTCCCTCGTCGTTTTCCATGTACATTTCGCTGAAATTCAAGTATTTTTTCAATATAGTGCATTCTTTTATCTGTTTTTTATTGTAAAAATCTTTAAAATCTCAAATTTCCTTAGAAATTCAATAAAAATCCTTTAAAAATTGAAAAACCGCGCTTTTCGCGGCTTTTGGCTCGTTGCCAAGAAGCAATCGTTGCGAGACCCACTCGCCCGATAAATGCGTGCGCCTTTAACCTCAGAGAAAAATTAGCATTTTTCATCGATTTTAAATGATTTTTGATGCGAAAAAGCAGAAAATCAAGTGAAATATGAAGAAAATAGATGAAAAATAGAAAGAAAATGATGATTTTAATGCCTAAAACTCTTGATTTTCGCTTAAAAATCATGAAAAATGACAAGAATTCGTTTTTTCAGAGAACCGCTACACAAATGCAGATTTAAAGGCCAGAAGTCGTCGTTCTGGGGGCAGAAAATCGCTGGGAATTCGATAAAAACAATAAAAATAGCGAAAAATCGACGAGAAACATGTTCAAATGGGATCCGTGCGGTCTGGTGTGCGTATGCATGATATACGCCCTTATGGCATATGCCGATTATGTGATTCTCATCTGGATGTTGCTACCCACATTTGGACACTCGTACGTTATATGTTGTGTGTGAATCGTGTGAAAATTCTGGCCAAAATATACCGAAAATCGAGGAAACCAAAAAATCGTGGGAAAATATCATTTTTCTCATTTTTCTCAAAAAAAAGCAGTGGAAAGAAGGTTAAAAAAGCTCAAGAAAACCAGAAAAATGCTACAGAAACTATAGACATTATGAAAAATCGAAACATTTTGAGAAAAATCCGAAAAAATCCAGAAAATTCGACCAAAAATGACTTTGTTCCAAAAAAATGAGATTTCTAGGTAAAATATGCCGAGTTTACATCTTTTTGGGGTTTTCTGACCTTAGAAATGCGAATTGTTGCCTCGTTTTACCCTGGAAACGCTGAAAAGTTTTAGAAAATATCTGAAAACCAAAATTTTCGACCAAAAATCACTAAGACTTGAAAAATGCCATTTCTTGGCCCAATTTCCAAATTTTTTGGGTTTTTCGACTCGAAAAATTCAAATTTCCACCTCATTTCCATCGATGAACCCTCTATTTTTCAGAACATGGACAGTAATTCACGGGGTGGCCTTCAACTCGCTTCTCATCACCACAATCATCGCTCACACCCGCGCGATGACGTCCGATCCGGGAGTGGTGCCGATTTCGCAGTCAAAGTATGGAAAATCGAGATTTTAAGCGGAAAATGAGTGAAAAATCGAAAAATTCGACGAAAAATGACCCAGAAATCATGAAAATTGACCTAAAATTGATAGTTTTTGGTTAATTTTTCAAAAAAAAATTTTTTTGTTAAAAAAAATTTTTTTTTGGAAAAGGAATTTTGTCAAAAATACATCAAAAATATGAAATTTAAACAAAAAATAACCTAAAAACCACGAAAATTGACCTAAAATCGACCTTTTTGACGGATTTTGGCCCAATTTTTCCCATTTTTCTCCCAATTTTCAATTTTTCCAGACTCCAAAAACCAACAAATTCGCATCCGGACTATTCCTCCGACGACGAGGATGAATCAGATGAGGAGGCAGCATTCAGAAGAGATCACTTCAATCGACCGTCGGCTACGGAATGGACTATGTGCACGCGGTGTGATTCGTTGAGGCCTCCGAGGGCGCATCATTGTCGAGTTTGTAAACGATGTATTCGGAAGATGGATCATCATTGTAAGGAAGAAATGTGGATAGGGAGATAGTGGAGATTCTGAGCTTCAAAATGAGCCGAAAATCGAGAAATTTAAAAAAAAATGAGCCGAGATACAGTAAAATTAGAATTGAAGGAGATCGAACATTTTAAAAGTTTTCTTTTGAAAAGTTTTGAAATCAATTTCGGTGGATTTTCTCCAATTTTTGTGTATAAAAATAGAGGAGATTCTAAGCTTCAAAATGAGCCGAAAATCGAGAAATTTAAAAAAAAATTGACCCAAAATATGTTAAAATTTCGAAAAAAAAATTTTTTTTTGATTTTTCTAAATATTGTGTCTAAGTAACGAAAAAACTCAAAATCGACGAATTTTGCTTCAAAATAAGCCAAATATCTCGGAAATTTGGAAAAAATGACCCAAATTTTTCAAAAATAGAAAAACTTTTTTGAAAATTTCAAATTTTCCTCCCAAATTTCAGATTCAGCTGAAAAACGACCAAATTGGTTTTGAAATAAGCCAAACATCACAAAAATCTAAAAAAATTGACTCAAAAAAGTGAAATTTTCAAAAATATTAAAATCTTGACTTTCTTTCCAATTTTTCAAATTTCCCTTCAAATTTCAGCAGTTTTCAAATAACCTATATTTTCCAGGTCCCTGGGTGAACAACTGCGTTGGAGAGTTCAATCAGAAGTGGTTCCTCCAATTCATCTTCTATGTGGGCGCCTCCAGTCTTTACTCGTTATTGTGAGTCTTTCCGTTGAAATTAAGCGATTTTGACCTAAAAATTTGAATTTCCCGCCAAAAATTGATCTAGAAGTTTTGAATTTCCCGCCAAAATTTCTCACCAAAAAAATTTGACCCTGAAATTCAAAAATTCGAGTTTCCCGCCGAAAATCGACCCTTCCATTAAAATGAGCGATTCTAACCCAAAAATTCAAATTTCCCGCCAAAAAATTTGACCTACAAAATTCAAATTTCCCGCCAAAAAAGTTTCACCATTTTTACAGTATCCTCTGCCTATGCTGGGTGCACCATGATGCATATGGCTCGACCGGAATCAAGGGACCCCTCGGAGAGAATATCTATCATGCTAAAGTGTAAGTGGACATCTGGATTCTGGGGATACACAGACAGAATTTTTTTTGAAAATTCAAAAAAATTGAACCATTTTTGCAGAATTCACTCTGTTATGCTGGCCATGGAAAGTGCACTATTCGGGTTGTTCGTTCTTGCCGTTTCGTGTGATCAGGTAGATTTTTCACGATTTTTCGATGAAAATTTTGGATTTTAGAGGGAATTTTGACCCGGGAAAAGTTGAATTTTTGAAATTCGAGAATATTTGAAATTTCGAAAAAAAAAAATTTTTCAAAAAAAATTTTTTTGAATTTCCCTCCAAAATTTTTTTTTTCAAAAAAAATTTTTAACCAAATTTTCATCCCCAAAACTTCAAATTTTTCCTTCTTCCAGCTCGGCGCAATTTTCACCGACGAAACCGCCATCGAGGCTTGCCAACGACGTGGGCGAAACTATTTGGCGTCGTCGAGAAGGCCGCGGAATAGTAAGGTGGCCATGATGAAGCAGGTCTGCGGGCCAGGTAAGAAATATTCTTTAATAGAAAATTTGGAGCATTTTGAGTCGAAAATCAAGAAAAATGGAGCATTTTGAGCAAAGTTAGGTCAAAATTGGTAATAGCCGAAAATGGCCAATTTGGAGCATTTTCTGCCAGAGATCACGAAAATTAGATCATTTTGAGCCAGAAATCGTAGTTTTTGCAGTATTTTGAGCCGAAATTCATCAATTTTGAAAAAATTTGAGCCAAAATAGGTCAAAATTGGTTATAACCGAAATTGGCCAATTTAATGCATTTTGATCCAAAATTCATGAAAATTGGACCATTCTGAACCGGAAACAATGCATTTTGGACCACGTTGAGCCTGAATTCGGGGGTTTTGAAGCATTTTAAGCCAACAATTAATAAAGTTTGGTCAATTTTGAGCCAAAATTAATCTTGTTCGGAGCATTTTGAGCCAAATAGAGCTATATCCGCCTTGAGCCAAAATTAACGAATTTGGAGCATTTTTAGCTAAATAATTATGAATTTTGAGCCAAATTAGATCAAATTTGGCTTGAGTAAAAAATAGGCTTTTTGGGCCAAAAAAGTGTCAAAAAATTGGACATCCGGACACACAGATCCCCACCCCTCTTCTCCTCTAAAAATCCATGTTTTTCAGGTCCAAAAATCCTATGGCTGGTACCATGTGTGACACCTCAAAAAGCGACACCCCGGTATCTACGGACCCACCAACAGCTGGCTCATTTCGATGTTTAGGAGAGAGGCTCCGCCCACATTTTTTTGGCTCCGCCCACTTTTTTCCAGGCTCCGCCCCCTTCTATACGGCTGTGCTGCTTATTATTAATAAAATCAAAATCATATAATTTATCCATATTTTTTGCTCCCCTTTTTTTTTGCTTTTTCTTGTATACATACACCCGTTTCCCCATGTAAAACGAAGAAGATTTCAGTGTTCCCCCCCCCCCCCCTCTTATTTTTTTTTCTCCCCCGAAACCTCTCAAAATGTGATATATCAGCAGAATCGATGGTGCCTAAAATAAATAGTTTTTGCCTTACCTTTGCCTTATTGCTTTGAATTGGGTCCCCAGGAATGTCAAAAAAATGAGGGGAAAATGATTTTTACAACACCGGGATAATCAGAAAAAGAAGCAAAAAAGCATAAGCCCAATGCGGGGCTCGAACCCGCGACAACCAGATTAAGAGTCTGGTGCTCTACCGACTGAGCTAACCGGGCGGCGAAGGGAAGAGGGGTGGAGGGCGTATAGGAAAGTGGGGGTTGTCGGCGGCGGGGAGGAGGGGGAAAGGGGAAGTTGGCAGCGAGAGGGAGAGTGGCATGTGATAAAAATTCACACATTTTTGGGGGCTCCTACTGGGAAAGTTGAGCCGAAAAGAATGGTTGAATTTATGCTCATTTTGTAAGCCCTTGTTTTTCTCTATCTTCCGGTATAACTTCTGCTTGGTAAAACTGAGAAATGAATGAGTGGCAATGCCTATAAGTGTTTCACTTTTGGATCCAAAAATCCGACGTCTTCAAGAATGAAAAACTTAGAAGCCGACACCCAAGTCCATTTTTCTCCAGTGGAACCTTGATTTTGAAGTCCAGAAGAATTCAGAAAATTTTTGGATTTTTGGAATAAGGGATAATAATGATTCTGAATCTATGACAATCTCTAAACTTTCGATTATTTGGAAAATATGAGTTGACAGTTGGACATCTGTAAAAAAATCTGGAAAAATCAAATTATGCAAAATCTCTTATTTCCGTTTTCCAGGTGTCTCGGAAGTCTTTCAAAAAAGTTTGGATTCATTTTTGGGAATCTGGAATCACTTTCCTTTTTTCTTGGAGGATTTTCAAATTCTGTAAAATTTCTTTCTATTTTGTGATCAAGCAAATGTCTTCAATTAAGCAGAAGCAATAAAATATTAGCTTACAGTAGTTCAAGAGAACAAGAAGAATAGGAGAGGCTGCTCCTGAAAAGATGACTTTCCTAGCATTTCTGTTGGCTCCGCCCACTTCAATTCTCTCCTCTCTTATTTTTCCCTTTTTTATTGAAGATGCTATCAATCCCATTGAGATATCATACCACCAGCAACAAAACGACAAAACAATAGTTAGAAAGGAACACTTTTACAATCCAAAAATCTTTATTAGAAATCTCACAAGAAATCTTGCCGAAACAAGAACTATCATAAAAATCAGATGAACAAGTAAAGATATGTGAAGTTCATATCCGTGACTCCTCAATAACGATTGGCCATTGTCGGAGTGTTCGTCATGCCAGTTGCCGGATTGGTAGATGTTCCAGATTGAGTCCCAGTTGCCATTCCAGTTTGCTTGGATCCAGATTTTGCTTTACGAGCAGCGCTCTTCTTTCGGCACAAGAATCCGATGATGAACATGAGAAGAAGACCAAGAACAAGTCGACCGATGAAGCAGCCAGCAATCAAGGCAATTGGAGTAGGGGCAAAAGTTCAAAAGACGAGCATAACCCAATTTTATATTAGCGATATTCCTCAAGGAAAAACGCCCCCCCCCCCATCGCCAACTTGGATGAAATTTGAATTTTCAGCTTTCCCGCCGTTTTGAAGACAGCGAAACATGTTTCGGTGGGTGCGTGGGCTCCTCGTGGACAACTCGGGCAGCAGTCGAATTGTCCACGAGGTCGGCCTATGAGCGGCGGACAGGCAGTGGAAGGCGGACGGCCGATAGGCGGCGGACAGGCGGCGGGCGGGCGAGCTACGGATAGGCGGCGGCAGGTGGTAAAAAGTCGGCGGACACGCGACGGACGTGGACAATCGACGGCGGTCGGCGCACGGGTCTTAGACCAGCGGCGGACCGGGCGGACAATCGACGGCGGCCGGCAAAGATGAGGCGGGTGGGCGGCGGATAGGCGGCTGCTGGTGGATCGGCGGAATCGGCGGAATCTCGGCGGGTGGGCAACAGACAGATTTTCGGTCAAGAGGCTGACAGGCGGTGGACGTTCGTTGGACAACCGGTGACAGATATTCGGTGGACAACCGGCGGGTGGGCGGCGGATGGGCAGCGGGCGGTCAGTGGATAAAAAGCGGGCGAGTAGAGGATAGGTGGCAGCGAGCGGCGAACAGGCGGTGGATAAACGACGGAAAAGGGGCAGGCAGACGGCGGATAGGCGGCGTGCGGTCGGCGGCACTTGGCGGTCGGGCGTTGGACGGGTGGCGGAGATACGGTGGGTGGGCGGCGGACATTCGGTCGACAATTGGCGGCGGTCGGCGGTTAAACAACAAACGGCGGTCGGGTGGCAGATAGGCAGCGGGCGGTGGACAAGCGGCGAGCAGACAGGTCGGGCGGCGTACGGGCGGGCGGTGGCTGGTGTTGGGCGGACCGCCGGCAGTCTGACAATAGACAACAAACGGCGGTCGAGCGGCGTACGGGCGGGCGGCGGACGGTATATATGCAGCGGGCGGCGGGCGGTAGACAGACGGTAAACAAGTGAAGGGCGGGCGGAGGACAGGCGGTGAGCTTGCGGCAGTCATGCGGCGAGTGAACGGCGGACCGGCGGTGGCGGGCGTCTGACAGGCGGTAGACAGGCGACGGAGAGGCGGCGGGTGGCGGACAGGCAGTCGACCGCGAACAGGCGGCGGCGGGTGGACGGCGGATAGGTGGCCGAGAAGGCGACTGGTGGGTGGCGGAGGACAGACGGCTGTGAGTTGCTGACAGGCGGCGGACGATCGGACGATAGGCGTAAGACAGGCGGTGGGCCGGGGAGCTACGGACAGCCAGGCGGGTGGCGGGTGGACGACGGATAGGCGGCGGATGGTCGGCGGCCAACAGGCGACAAGCGGGCGGCGGGCGGGCGGCGGATATGCGGCGAGCGGACAGGTGGGCGGCGGGCGGTCAGTGAATAGGCAACGGTCGGGCGGCGGAATGGCGGCGGACTGCTGCCGGATAGGAGGCGGTGGTCGGCGGTCTACTGGCGGCGGCGGCTTTTCGTTAAACTTACGAATGATATAAGCAAAGTGGAGAAAAGCCATCTGGAAAATTAGCGAGTATCCGACAAGGGTGAGATATTTGTAGATAATAATCTTGTCGATTAGATATAACATTGTGATGTCAACATAAAAAACAAATAATTTGACTATGGAGAAGATTTCGTTTTGCCTTTTGATCCGCTCATAAATTTTTACATCGCCGTCCAAAAATTCATTGATCACTTTGCTATACTGATATCAGATGAGACCTTTGACGGTGATAGAGGTTCCAGCGACGAGATAAGACGATAATATCATATTATGAAGTCCGAAAAATCGGTAGAAGTGGTAGTGAGATTGGAAGTCTGATTCATCATTGGGGTAGTTGGGGCTAAATCTGAGAAGTACATGTTCAACATGCAAAAGTAATGGACGATGGTCAGCAGAAAAATTTATTATAGAAAAGAAGGAGATTTCTCATTGAGAGATAGTCAGAGAAGCAAAATATATTCCGATTACAGGAGAAATCGATTCATTGAGACAAAATGACTTTATTAAATAATCAGTGAAATCTCCAACCCCTAAAAAGTATATGTATAGCCAGGTGTCCATACCCATTTTGCCCAGTAGTCAATTGGTCTGAAAATACATCATCCGTAAATAGTCGGCTCCGGGACATATCGCAACTAGTCATTGCGCAACTACGACATTTCGCAACTCACGTCGATTTCACAACCGCGACAGTTCGCAACAAAGACATTTCGAAACTGGACGTTTTGCAACCAGTCGGAAAAGTCCTGGATTTTGTGGTTTCAAAATGACGTGGTTGCGAAATGTCTGGCAGCCAAATAGTCACATCGCAGTACTCACTGATCGCTATAAACCCGCACTTGAGGGATCTTAAACGATGATATTGGGTACCCATATTCAAACGTAAACTTCCACCAGATCCACATTGTGTACACCCCTTTGTCAAGTGTGTAAGCGAACATATTGTAGTTACCCTAAAACAGATTTTTTTTTTCAAAAAATTAGGCTCTTCAGCATTTCATTTTGGACTAAAAAACATACCAATTGAGGCCGTGTTTCGTTGTCAATGTTCACATATCCCGAATTTGAGCCATCCGAATTTTTCCATTGGAACCCGATATATTCCGCATAGAGTACTGTAAGTTGAGTATGACTAGTTCTGGCTCCGGGACATTTTGCAACTAGTTATTTCGCAACCAAGACATTTCGAAACTGGATGTTTCGCAACCGGTCGTTTCGCAACTTTATGAACTAGTCCACTTTATGTTCATTGAGGTTGTATTGGATTGAGGGCATTGTGAACTATTCCAGGTTATCTTTACAATCGACAAATTATGTCTGTGTGTTTGTGTGTTGCCGGCTACAACTCAGCACATACTGGACCGAGCTTGATGAAACTTCTAGCAATAGTTCAGAAATGTGTCTTAAGATGATGATAAGAAGATTCAGAAACAATGTGTTGAAAAACTGCGAGTAGATTTTCGGCTGAAACTTTGACAATTTCATCAAAACAACCTGAATTATGTTTCCAATGGATGATGCTCGGTTCCTGTCGTCATCTGTGAAAATGGTCCTTCAAGCCTATCCCAAGGCAGTCATTTTTTAAAATTTTTATGTTAGCGTTCCAGAAATCCCAGTGCGCGCGCGTTTTTTTTGTTTAACTTGCCAGATCGGACGGGATGAAGTGGATTCAACGTAATATGGTCGTAAGCAAAAAACTTTTCTTCTTCAGTTCCTTTAGGTTTTACTCATATTCGTCATATCTTTGCGAATATAAGTTCAAATCGTGAAAAGGATACACCATGTGGATTTTCGGCAAAATTTGCCAATGCATAACCAGCAGAGAACTTTCACTGCACACTTCACTCACTCTTCAATTCAATTCACAGGTTAGGTTATTCAGACAAACTCCAAAACATGATAGAATTCACTTTCAGACAGAAAAAAACAAAACCACACACTAGGGGGTCGAACCCTCGACCTTCACTTCGTAGCCGGCACTACTACCCACTACACCACGCGCGTCATCTCTAACTTCAACCTATCAATCGGTAGACAACAGTGCGGGTGTCACGGCCACGCGAGTTGCCTCAATATCCTCTTTTTGCTCAAAAAAAAAGAAAAACGTGAACTTTCAGATTCGTGATCTTCAAGTTGTCGAATTCCGAAAAGCACACTCACATTTCTCAGTGCTCAGTACATTTCAGTACATTTTTCAAAACATGGCGCGCCTAGGAGATACCGAAGAAGACGTTCAGAAGGAAAAAAGACAATCGACGGGAGGGGATATCAATCTGAAGGAAGAGGTAAATTTTTGCTCCTAATAGTACTGTATGCGCCTTGCCCTACCACTACATAAGCGCGCTGAAAAGTCAGAAAAAGGACTTCTCGTGGACAAAAGGAACCTCTTGTCCACGAGGAGTCCGCAGCGAAATAATTTTTTCGTGAGAGACGCGGTGTTTTTCTCTGACTTTTTACTAGAGCGCGCTTACTGATGTAGTGGTTGGGCATCCTTTGAAAATTCTCAAAAATTTTGAGAAAAGTAGTCATGTTTATACTCATTTTGAAGCTCTAGACGCGCTAAATTCGAATTTCATCTTTCCATTCAAAAATTTTCAAGAAAAATTTCCGAATTCCAGTTGCGATTCGGCCAACGACTCCATGACGATGTGATTAACACTTTCTGCGACAAGCTTCGAGCAGTGTGCCCGGAAAGACTGGAGGCGTTCATGGCGATCCAATATGTGACAATTGTGAGTTCTTAGACTTCAGAATTCTTTAAAAATTCCAAAGTTTTTCTTCAGGGGGAAACGGACGACGTTCGAAAGCTAGTGACTGGCAATTATCCGGCAATCCAGGTGCTCTACGATAGCAGCAGATCCCACTACGTTCTTGTCCAGTGAGTTTTTCTAGAATTTTTGTGATTCGGGAGACGTAAAAATTTTAAAAATGAGATTCCGGGAGTCCAGAAGACATCAGAAAAAATTTTCAAAATTTCCTTTTTCAGCTACAACAAGGACCTTCACGAAGTGGAGCTCTTCGACAGTATGCAACAATGGGACAACGCCGGGATGCCAGAGGTACTTATAATTTTCCTTCAAATTTTTTCAAGCATTAAAATTTCTAATTTCAGATTCCCGCGGATTTGTCTTCACAAATCTGCCGTTTATTTGGCCATCTCTACACGGAATACGTTCCATGCATTGTCGATAGAGAGTACGAGCAACAGGTATGTTGGGGTGTTTCTTGGGTAGTTGGATAGAAAAAATGATGCGTTTAGCTGGAAAAATTGTAGAAAAATAAATTTGGCATATTTTTTTAGTTTACAAAATTTTGCAAAATGTACAGTTGCGAAATGTCCAGTTGCAAAATGGACAGTTGTGAAATGGCAGCGGCGAAATTTCCTGGTTGCGACAAGTCGTGGTGCCAGAATTCTAGATTCTCCATTCTGCCGCCAATTACAGATCCGGTTGCAAAATGTCCAGTTGCGAAATGCCCAGTTGCGAAATGTCCAGTTGCGAAATGACTGGTTGCGAAACGTCGTGGTGCTAGAATTCCAGTCACCCCCTCTCGTCGTCAATAACAGTATCAGTTGCAAAATGTCCAGTTGCGAAATGGCCAGTTGAGAAATGTCCAGTTGCAAAACGTCGTGGTTCTAGAAATCAGACACCCCATATCTCTTCCAATTTTAGTACACACTTTCACCCTGCCCTAGAGGGGGACAAGGCGTCCAAAAATTGTGGAGAGTTGAGAAATAGACATGCAAAGTTGGTGACGCGCCCATAGTGCGCCCATGAGAGGTGCGTTACTGTGAAACGTTTTATCTCTACATCTAAAAGAGCTATCAAAATTTTGTTAACTGTCGAAATATAGAAATGGAAATTTCGTACATTTTTGTAGTTAACAAGATTTTGATAACTCCACTTGCTTTTGAGATATGCCGCATCAAAGTTTACGCGCTAAAAAAAGCGCTCTCTTCCAAAAACTCAATTTTTTTGCAGCACGACGGATTTTCGTGTGGTGTCCGAGCCGTGGCAGCCCTCGTCGATCTTCTGCTTCAAAGAAACCCTGCCACTCGAACCTACAGTCGTTTTGCGGTTCTGGAGATGATGCGCACCGTGCTCGCAGACCCAAACCCAACATGGACCATTTTCGAAGCAGCAGAGTTCGGATTTGCCAAGAACTACTCGGGCCAGCAACGTGTGTGTATCTGTCTTCTGGATGATGCATACAACCCATCGTCGGCGCCCTCTTAATTTTTTGGTAATTTTCCCCCCATTTCCCCTTCTTTTTTCGTCTATTTTCAACCATTTTTCTCCTTTTTAAAATAAACTATTTTCTTTTAAAATAGTGTTTTTTCGATTTTCAGATGTTTTCAGATTCCAGCGACTTTCTAGAATTCCGGCTCCACGACGTTTCGGAACTCCTGACAACTTCGAAACTACGACATGAACTAAATAGATGTAAAATGATCAAGGTTATAAGTTGCAAAACGACTGGTTGCAAAATGTACAGTTGCGAAATGTCCAGTTGCAAAATGGACAGTTGTGAAATGGCAGCGGCGAAATTTCCTGGTTGCGACAAGTCGTGGTGCCAGAATTCTAGATTCTCCATTCTGCCGCCAATTACAGATCCGGTTGCAAAATGTCCAGTTGCGAAATGCCCAGTTGCGAAATGTCCAGTTGCGAAATGACTGGTTGCGAAACGTCGTGGTGCTAGAATTCCAGTCACCCCTCTCGTCGTCAATAACAGTATCAGTTGCAAAATGTCCAGTTGCGAAATGGGCAGTTGAGAAATGTCCAGTTGCAAAACGTCGTGGTTCTAGAAATCAGACACCCCATATCTCTTCCAATTTTAGTACACACTTTCACCCTGCCCTAGAGGGGGACAAGGCGTCCAAAAATTGTTCACTGGGTCTTAAGAAAGACCCTGCGCGGCTTATAAAAGTCACGAAGTTTTGCTCTGAAGGCGTGGGGTAGTCGGAGCTTCTAGAAATCTCTAAAGGCTCCAGGCTCCAAACAAGATTCATCTAACCTCAAGATAGTTGTCTCAACTTTTTTCGATTAGTGATTACAGTATGCCGGTCAAAAAGTCCAACAAAGTGGTGACCTTCCATGTGCCTCACTCCATGGAATACGATCTAAGTTTCAATATATGTCTGTCTGTGTGTCCAAAAGTCCAGATTTCCAAATATGAAGATATCCAAATATCCAGATTTCCAAATATCCAGATTTCCAAAAAATGTTCCTTTAGAGACCAGCCAACCGCATTCTAAGTGATTGATTTGAATCTGAACATGCAGTTTTTTCCTTGAATTCATTCAATAAAACTCTGTCAGGGATAGGTTTGTCAGTTGTCTCTGTCTTCTCTGCTGAAAAATTGAAGAATGCTGTGAGTTCAATCAAAAACTGAAGAATACTTTGAAATTGTTATTATCGGTGTGAAATAAAGAATGTCAAAATTCACTCTTCAATGAATCCTGCATCGATCGGCGCGTTCAGTGCAAACATCATCTTCACTTTTGTTTCCATATCGAATTCATTCATTTTATGAATTTTGTGACGATTGTTATTGATTCTGAGAAGTAATATAATCAATTTCTCTTTCATTTAACTGTACCTTGGGATCAGAGTTGTTTTAACAGCACGGAAGATTCACTTTCTTCCTTAAATTGTCTGCACAGTTCCTTCACATTCATCGGCGATGTTACTTTTTTCACTTTTTCTTCAAAGATATGAGATTAAGGGTGCTCCAGATACGTTCCAAAGAGCTATGGGAGAAGTCGAAAAACAATTTTCCGGGACAATGATTTTATACGTTGATGATTTGATAGTTGTGTCTAAAGATGAATATCAACACATCAAAGACTCAGAGGAACTCTTCCAACTGATGATAAAAATGGGACTGAAGCTAAAAGCGGAAAAATCTCAGATTGGACGAACAAGAATCAATTTTCTGGGTTTCACCATTGAGAACAACACAATCACGCCAAACGGAGAAAAAATTGAAGCAATCAAAAACTTTCCAACTCCGAAAAATCTCACCGATGTTAAATCCTTTATGGGGATGGCTGGATACTTCAGGAGATTCATAAAAGGCTTCGGAATCATTGGAAAACCACTAAATGTATTATCACAACAAAATATGCCGTTCAAATGGGGTGAAGAACAACAACAGGCATTTGAGGAAATCAAAAGACTATTGATGTCGCCACCCATCTTAACAACTCCACGAATGAATGGAGAGTTCGAGATGCATACGGATGTATCCAAAATGGGAGTAGCAGCTGTGTTATTACAACAACAAGAAGGAAACTTGGCAGTGATTGGATATGCCAGTAGATCAACCACGGTGGTAGAACAAAGATATACCCCGATTGAGTTGGAAGCGTTAGCCATCACCTGGGGATTAACACATTATAGACCATACATCTTTGGAAGGAAAGTTAAAGTAGTAACAGACCACCAACCATTGAAATCCATTAAAATCGTTTTCCACATCGTCCACCTCATTTAATATGGCATGAACATCCAGATTTTCTTGCACTATAACGACACCCTTAAAACTTGGATTTCTTCTGACTCCAGACTTCCAACCCTTCAAATATTGATTGATCTCCTCATTCCGGAAAGATGTGCCTTGAATAACGTCTGTTTCCACCTGGGAGTTCCACAAAGTTCCACATTTTCAACGGATTTGTTAAAGATGTTAAACAATTTAACATGGTCAATTAAGTGTTTGTGCTCCAGAATTTAGCTCCAGAATTTTCTTCAATACATTAGTCACATTTGACATGGTGCTATACATTGTGCCTTTTAAATCCAAATATCGAAAATTAAACTTTTCGGTTGTCTCCAAGTTTTCGAAGACGATAGTTAACTCTGGACCAAACTCCACATCCAAACGGTACTTGTCATGAAGTTTCAAGGCGACAGTCTCAACAGCCCATTCTGATTTCTTGGAGCAAAGGTAAAGGTTCAATCTGAAAAAAAAAAAACATTATTAAGAAACGGGGTAACACTGGAAAACTCACAAGTCAGCCGGATTCATGTGGCCTGAAATTTCTTTGAGTGCCAGATACGGTAGTTTGAGTAGTGGGAGTGCTTTCGCGGAAGAATCCATAGTGTACGGAGATTGATTCTCAAAAAAAAAACAAAATTTGTGAAGGAAGACACTAAAAAGAGCAGAATGGATGCAACGGCAGTAACTTTTGAATACCTGCGGAATTCTTCCCAGAGAACAAATAAATTAGCTATCGATTGAGAACCACTACATTGCCCATGGTTTCGGGTTTGAAACATTGTGGCTCTGTGTTTACAGGCACACTGACACTCCGCATATTCCGCCTAAAGGAGGTGTCCAGTCAAACGTTTTGATTGCTTCGAAATACGTAAAAATGCGTGTTGATTCCGAACATCACAATGAAAGAAAGCCTAAATTGCTCGAAAATTGCTCTTACAAGGAAACCATTTTCAAAAAGCTCCATAGAATTTTTTCTAAATTGGCACATAGATACAGTTTTTGACGGGCTTTCGATTGCACTGGGTGGCGTCCTGCACAAACGCCTAGAACTCGAGATATTTGGGTCGAAAGTTTCATGCATATTCCATCACTCTTTTCTATGCCTTTCACGTGCACTACTCGACAAGCAGCGGTGGCCGAATGGGTAGTGCGGGTGGTCGGTAATTCAGAGGTCGGGGTTCGGATCCACCTGTGGGAAATGTTGTTTTTCATTTTTTGTTACATCTAGTTTTCAACTTTTGCAAGTTTTCAGGACTTCATAGAATTATTTTTGAGTTCTCTGTTACCAAAAAATATCATCCACTATTTCGGAAGAACTTTGACTTTTTTTTCCAAATTTGAAAATTTTCCCAAGAGTCACAAGGAACTCAAAAATATATCTATGAAGTCCTGAAAACTTGCAAAAGTTGAAAACTAGATGTAACAAAAAATGAAAAACAACATTCCCCACAGGTGGATCCGAACCCCGACCTCTGGATTACCGACCCCCCGCACTACCCATTCGGCCACCGCTGCTCGTCGAGTAGTGCACGTGAAAGGCATAGAAAAGAGTGATGGAATATGCACGAAACTTTCGACCCAAATATCTCGAGTTCTAGGTGTTTGTGCAAGACGCCACCTAGCGCAATCGAAAGCCCGTC
Source organism: Caenorhabditis sinica (assembly GCA_963932045.1). Taxonomy (NCBI): domain Eukaryota; kingdom Metazoa; phylum Nematoda; class Chromadorea; order Rhabditida; family Rhabditidae; genus Caenorhabditis; species Caenorhabditis sinica. The sequence goes on from OZ009942.1 coordinate 1,514,490, forward strand.
AAAAACTGTATCTATGTGCCAATTTAGAAAAAATTCTATGGAGCTTTTTGAAAATGGTTTCCTTGTTAAACTTCGAAGATCCGTTTTGAGAAGGCCATTTTGCCAGAAATTGTCCCGTGGCCTAATTCTGGAGTTTTCTCTTCCATCGGCCTCGACAACCAACTTTTTTCGGTTTACTCTGGTCTGGAATGACCCGAAAAAAGTTTTCTGCGACACAAAACAACATTTCTTCAGATTTATTATTTCCGTGAAATTTTCCACGATTGGTGCTAGTCCCTTTTTTGTTTCTTTTTTGTAGAATAATAAAAATTTTCCACATTAGTTTCGATTTTTTTGATATCCTTTGAGGATAAAGGTTCACTTTTTCAAAGATGATCGCAATAATGTTTGCCATATTTATCAGGTTAGTTTGGGCAGGATTACTGTAGAGGAGAATATTTTAAATTTTGTTAAGAAAAGCACTCAAAAGTTTGTAACTAGAAGAGCAAGTTGGTTTTTGAAAATAAAAAAAATCTCGATGCTAAGCCAAGTTATAAGCATTTAGTGGTTGGTAGCCTTAGGGATTACTGTAGGAGTCGCAGTCCTCAAATTCGTTAGAAAAGCAAAAAGTGGTGGTTAAAATTTTGAAAAATCTGGATTTTGAGCAGAGTTGTGAGAATGTGAAGTTTGTGGCCTAGAAATCCAGATTTGGGATTTCTAGGCCATCAACTTCAAATCTTCATAACCCGGCTCAAAGTTGAAATTTTTGTGTTCTGAAAAATGAGTCAAGACCCCCAAAAAAATTTTTCCAGAATTCCAACTCCCGCCCTTCTCATTCTCCCTGCTCTCCTCGTCACCATCACCACTCCAATCCTTTTCATCATTTGCATCAAGAAAAAGTCGAAGAAGCCGATTCCACCAAACTCTCAACTTCCACCCGGCGGACCCCCTGGAGCGACGAATGGGAGGCAGATGGCGGCGTTGAGATCAAGGCAAAAACCGATTGTCGTGTTTGAGGATGAAATTTCAAAAAGTGTGAGTGGTAGATCAAAAAAGTTTGGAAAGAAAACTTGATTTTGAGCAAAGTTAGGAGGATTTGAAGTTGGTGGCCTAGGAATTTTGTTTCTGGAATTCTAGGCCACATGTCTTAAGAACCCCATAACACTCCATAGATTTCAAAAATGTTGATTTTGAACAAAGTTATGGCGGTTTGAAGTTGATGGCCTAGAAATCCAAAACTTGGAATCCTAGGCCACCAAGTCTCAATCCTTGTAACTCAGCTCAAAATTAACATTTTTGAGTTTTGAAAATTGTTTTCCAATCCCCAAATCTAGCGTAATTTTTCAATCTAAATTTGAAAAAAAAAACTCAAAATAATAATTGTTCCAGAACGCCAAAACGGAAATCACTGCACCCTCCAAACCATCCACCACCAACACTTCCAATTCGCAAAAATTCGACTCCTCCGCATTGGTTGACGATGAGGATACTGTAGACAAGGATACAGTAGTTGCTCCACCTCCTCCACCACCGGCACCAGAAAGAGAAGACCAATTCGACGACGAGGCGACTCAATTTTCGAAGATGCTGACAATGGTGGCACTAGCAAGAGCAATGGAACATGCTGCTCCACGGAAAAGAGTGGAGCTCTCCGACGCAGAGAAGTTTTTGATGCTGGCGATGGAGCAGTTGATTGAATTGGATTAAGATGTTTTTCTTTTTTTTTATTATTTTTTTTTGAATAAAATTCGCCTGAGGTAACTTTTATTTTATGTTTTTGAAAAAAAAAGGGATTATCATTAGAACATGGTGGAGAGTCCTCCCATCTCGGCTTGCTCCTTGGCGAACGTCTCAAAGTACTGGTAGATGATGGTGACAGCCAACAAGATTCCAGTTCCCGATCCGATGGCTCCCATGAAGTCAGCAGTGACCGATAGTGCTCCAACGCACAATCCTCCGAATGCGGCGGCGGTTGGAATGTATCGATTGAGCTCATGGATCATCGAGTTCTCGCGGTGTCCTCTCATGACCATTCCTTGCTCTTTGAGCTTCTTGGCGACGTCTTTGGCGGATGATCCAGACAATTCGATCCAGGTCTTCGAGAAGAACGCACACGATCCGAGCATGAAGATGATGTAGACAATGCAGTGGAGTGGATCTTCGAGCATATGGGAGAAGGTGTGTGGTGGGGAGAGATAGTAGCAGAGTCCACCGATTGGGAAGCCTCTCGCGCCATCTGTAGACCACTTTCCGATGATGTCGATGATAAAGCTTCCTCCAAACTTTGATGCGAGAATCTGAAATATAGAACATGTTTTAAGACGAAAAATCGATAACAAATGGCTCCGAGACGTTTCATAGCGATTTCAGCGCCTTTTTTCTGCTTGAAATATCTCAAAATGACAAAAAAAGCTACTAAACAGGCTTGAAACCCCGCTTAAATCGAAGAATAAGGGAATAGGAATAAGACTTTCGACACAAGGTTTTGTCGCCACTTTTCTTCGTTTTAAACGGGGTCGCCATGTTTATATAGCTTCTAATAGCTGTTTAGTAGCAATTTTCATACTTTTCCGGTCATGTTGAGGTATTTTAAGCAAAAAAAAAACGATGCTGAAATCGCTAGGAAACGACCCGGAGCTAAAAACCGATAAAAATATACCTGTGACAAGACGTTAATGTTCGAAACGAGAGCTGCTTGGAGTATTATCGGCATGTTTGAAGTGTAGAAGAGCTTGATAGGGAAAGTGCTGCTGATTCCACGGCGGTTACGGCTGCTGATGGGAAGCTCGATTCTGAATCCTTGGAGATAAATGATCACTGCGAATACTGCGAATGTTGATAACAAGTTGTTCATATTTGGAAGATTTGCTCGATAGAAGACGTCGCGAAGAGCTTCCACCTTATTCTGACGAGAGAATAGCTGGTGGAATAGAGCGATGAAGGCTCCTTCGAACTGGGGTCCTCGTCCAGTGTCGATGGTGAATGGCGAAAGCGTTTTCCAAAAAATTGTATCGCAGATATTGGTGGAGATGAAGAGGGAGATTCCGGATCCAAGGCCATATCCGTTTTGGAGGAATTCGTCGAGAAGGAGCACGATGAAACCGGCGACAGTGAGGTTGTCCGATGGTGATCACAACTCCGAACACTGAAAAATTGAAGCTATTGGTCTCTTAGAATAAGAGGGTGAAGTGTTAAAAAAAGTCCAATTCACCAGGAATTCAAAATTGAGATTTGAAAAATCTACCTACCTTTTTCTTATCCATCGTGGTCCCCCTTCTGCTCCAACATCATCATCTGTTCCTCATCGTCGTCTGCTCCAGAAGGCATATGTAGGGGGCGGCTGCTAGTGGTGAGGAAGAATCGAAAAAGGAGGTAAAATGTTTGAAGTCGAAAGGCTGAAGATTAAGAAAAGTGAGAAATTTAAGAGGATTAAGCTCTCAGAATAACGAGTAAATGGAATAAAAAGTGAAAAGGTGCATTTTATTCACATTAAAATCTTATAGGAATGATGCAATGAAAACGAGTAATTATTCTACTATAAACCGGGAGAATACATGCAACAAGGGGGCAGAGCAAGAGGGTGGAGATATAAATACTATAACTTTAAAAACAAACAAGTAATTAAAGGAAAACAATAAAAAAGGGACCGAGAAAATAAATACAAAAATTTCAACCGATAAATTAAAAATCTTCAGCCAAAAAAAAGTCCTCCTCCCATCTCGGCTTGCTCCTTGGCGAACGTCTCAAAGTACTGGTAGATGATGGTGACAGCCAACAAGATTCCAGTTCCCGATCCGATGGCTCCCATGAAGTCAGCAGTGACCGATAGTGCTCCAACGCACAATCCTCCGAATGCGGCGGCGGTTGGAATGTATCGATTGAGCTCATGGATCATCGAGTTCTCGCGGTGTCCTCTCATGACCATTCCTTGCTCTTTGAGCTTCTTGGCGACGTCTTTGGCGGATGATCCAGACAATTCGATCCAGGTCTTCGAGAAGAACGCACATGATCCGAGCATGAAGATGATGTAGACGATGCAGTGGAGAGGATCTTCGAGCATATGGGAGAAGGTGTGTGGTGGGGAGAGATAGTAGCAGAGTCCACCGATTGGCATTCCTCTCTGCCCGTCTCCAGACCATGTTCCAAACGAATCGACGAAGAAGTTTCCACCGAATCTGGCAGCGAGCATCTGGAAAGAAATGGGTGTTTTTATGGGGGAGATTTGCATAGTTTTAAGCTTGTCTCCATTCAAATTTGAGATGTTTCAAGCAAAAATTATACTATAACACGGTCTCCCAGACGGAAAATGCGCCAAGGGCGCACCAGAAATGCGCCTCTCAGCCGTCTCCAATCTATAAAGCGTGGCGATAGAGCGCGATGGCAACAGGTTTTGTATATATATAGAAAATTGGCTCAAACTGCCTAAAGACGACGATTTTTTTGCAAAAAAAAGAATTGAACAGATAGAGGAAGTATTCAGATAGGTCTCTATTTTTTAGCCAGGTCGAAAACGTCCCCGATGAAGCATAGGAGGTGGTTAAAGACGAAACACCCTTATTCGAAGATTCCGTTGAGTTTAGGTTTATTCGAGGACCGAAATGAATGTCACAACGTTCTCCGGCGTTCAAGAAGCATGCTACAACTATTCGTTATCAGAAGAGTGATCATTTCCCATGAAATCCTAGACAAAGTGATCCATGTAACCACTTGATGCTCTTTTTCTGGCTAACGACATTAGCAATCGAAAATCAAAGACGGAGCGATTGTTTAGAATCCTGAGTGTGTCATTTTGCAGTTTAGTTTACTCGATTTGGTTAAGAATGAGCTGAGTTTTAGGCTTTTCAAATTTCAGTTGAAAAATCGGAAAATTGGTCGATTTTGGGGTCCTTTTCGGTCCTCATTCAAAAGTGAGGATCTTTTTCAAAAAAAGAAAATGGAGGAGTTTTTCTATTTTCTTTCGCAGTACTTTAGCACTTTAGACTGTGTGATTTGGTTCACAACTAAGAAAGTTTTAGGCGTTTGAAAATTTTTCGGTGGAAGTAGTGTACTGGGAGCACCGAAACTGCAGCTGTCGTAGACACTTTCATTTCATTTCTAATCATTCAATTTTGATTCTAAAGTGGAAAATGGTTGTGTCTGAAGGTCATAGTGTTGTTTTATATGCTTTTAATAAAAGGGAATTTAGTAGAAGCTCGTATGCAGCAACCCAATGAACACAAGTTGGCATACTCTTGAGATATGCTGTCTACTACTGCGGATAATTCAAATCTTTCCCAGAACTTTTCCAGAACAAGCTTTTGGCATGTGACAATGTACGTCTTATCTAAAAAATATAATTCACTATGATTTTCTCGATCCACACGTGACAGGAGGGATTGGCCTGTTCGGAGAAACATAAAATGTCTCTCACGGAATCTAGGGAAGTAGCTATAACGTGAAACTTTCTGTGCATGTTGCCCATGACTCAGACTATGTTTTCGTAGTACATCACTTTTTCGTCTACTCACTCTCAAGGAAGATAGAAATCCGAGAACACAGTGTCATCCTTACAAGGTGGGCTGAGGTGCGCACTTTACTTTCTTTGATAACTTTGCTCAAATGTGTCCAATTGACTTGAAATTTGACACAGGTGTTTCTCAAATCTAATAGAAGGTGAATCAATGTTTTTCAACTATTACAGCTTTGCTTGGTTTTCAGATTAACCTCGAGTAACTGAGTCATTTGGAAATCGGCATAACTTTTCAGGGGTTTCTTCCCAGCACCCATTCTTGATGGTGAACGTTGCCACAAATGTGATAATAATTGACAGCAATTTTGGTGCGTTTACGATCACGGGTTCTTACGATAGGTCACTTGTCGTCCGGTAAGGTAAGGTGATCAAAGCGGCAAAGGCATGGTTTGCCGTTTTGGGTATAAGTCGGCTCAAACTGAACGGATTTTGAAAAAATTTTGAGAAAAGTTTCATGAGTTATTGATGTACAAAATACATTTACAACTTCTGAAATTGAAAGAAATTCGTTGCACTTGTGCAGTACCTTCCGTGGCGGATCAGTGTGGAAGTCCAAAATGTTTTATTCGAGCTCCAAGCAGATAAGTTAAAACAAGATATTGGGGATCACATTGAGATAAGACATTTCCATTATTTTAAACATTTCAAATAGTCTTTGATTAATCTTATCTCAACTTATTTCGCCAAGACTTTACAGCTGTACTCCAGACTTAATATACAATACGAAAAAAGATCTGTAAACGAACCTAATAATGGATTTTGTACATCAATACCTCATAAAACTTTTCTCAAAATTTTTTCAAAATCCGTTCAGTTTGAGCCGACTTATACCCAAAACGGCAAACCATGCCCTTGCCGCTTTGATCACCTTACCTTACCGGACGACAAGTGACCTATCGTAAGAACCCGTGATCGTAAACGCACCAAAATTGCTGTCAATTATTATCACATTTCTGGCAACGTTCACCATCAAGAATGGGTTCTGGGAAGAAACCCCTGAAAAGTTATGCCGATTTCCAAATGACTCAGTTACTCGAGGTTAATCTGAAAACCAAGCAAAGCTGTAATAGTTGAAAAACATTGATTCACCTTCTATTAGATTTGAGAAACACCTGTATCAAATTTCAAGTCAATTGGACACATTTGAGCAAAGTTATCAAAGAAAGTAAAGTGCGCACCTCAGCCCACCTTGTAAGGATGACACTGTGTTCTCGGATTTCTATCTTCCTTGAGAGTGAGTAGACGAAAAAGTGATGTACTACGAAAACATAGTCTGAGTCATGTGAAACACGCACAGAAAGTTTCACGTTGCAAAATCTCCTCCTGAATCTGTGGGGGCTCGTTCAATGATCACACTTTTTCCGTGACAAGGATCAAGAGAGAAAATGTAAGAATACGGCAAAACTAACTGGATGGTTCTGAAGTTTTTGTGTGTAATGCATCTTCGAAAGTAATTCGTAACTTAGTGTATGTTAAATACATATTTAGTCTAACTCAGAAGTTCAAAAAAGATGCTAAGAAACTGAATTGTTAGCAAATTGAGCCTCGTGTTGTGGTTTTCCATCTTATTGATAACGCCGTCTGAGTACCGTCCATCGAAACTACAAAGAAGGAAACACAATCCATCTCTCGAATCTCTCATTTTCAGATCCGTATGCATATACACTCGTTTCCATCGTTTGTACTTTTTCTGCCAACAATGTGAATAGTCAATATAGCATCCGAAGTGTCACATTTCAGAAGTTTCTTTCTTCTCCATTTTTCCATTATATGAATTACCAGAATGGCTGCGCCATCCTGGCGCGTTCACCCTCCCTTCGTATATTCCTTGTGACCACCACCACCTTGTCGCTCGAGTAGCTCAGTCGGTTGCGCGGCGGTCTGCTAAGCGCAGGTCGCGGGTTCGGTTTTGTGCGCGGTCCAAATTCTTTAACTTTCTTTGTGGAAAACTAAAGCGGACATCCTGACCAAGAAACCAACGGACAAACCCCTCTAGCGGATTATATATAAGTAAGATATATCCAGAACGTTTCGTTTTTTATGTAGAATTCAATCAAAGCGGCTTTCCACATGAGAAAAGTGTTTCTGTCACAAAATTGAGGCGAAAAATCAAGAAAAACACTGGGGATAGCGACAAAATTTATTGAAAAGTGTGTATGATCGACAAGAAACACTTTTTCCATGATAAAAATCACTTTGAATCACTATTTGTGCTTTTTTCTCTGCTTAAATTGGTGCAGAATCAAAAATCCAAGTAAAAGTGGGAGAGTGGAGACGCAGACAAGCGGCCGAAACGTTGGCGCATTTCTCGTGCGGGAGACCGTGCTATAATGTAGATCTTGGCGGCTGGCCGCGAAAAGTGACAGCCCTGCATGTTTGCATACATACCTGTGACACAACATAGACGTTGGAAACAAGAGCAGACTGGAGAATGATTGGCATGTTGGAGGTGTAGAACAGCTTAATCGGATAGCTACTGTACATTCCGCGTTGACGAGAGCTCTTGATTGGCAGCTCAACACGGAATCCTTGAAGATAGATAACAACGGCAAACACCAAAACCGTTGCCATCAAATTCATCAGGTTTGGAAGATGTCCACGATAGAACGCTTCACGGAGAGCTCGAACCTTATCCTGACGAGCAGTCAAAAGATGGAACAATGCGATGGCGGCTCCTTCGAACTCGATCCCTCTTCCACTGTTGATGGTGAACGGCGAAAACGTCTTCCATACGATCGTCTCGCAAATGTTGGTGGCGATGAAGAGGGAGATTCCTGATCCGAGACCATAACCGTTTTGGAGGAGCTCGTCGAGAAGAAGCACGACGAAACCGGCGACGGTGAGCTGGACGACGAGAAGGAGGCAGATTCCAGCTCCGATTTCCGATGGCTGTCCGTAGAGTCCGGTCATGACATAGGCGAGCGCTTGTCCGATGGTGATTACGATTCCGAACACTGAAAATAATGAAATTAGGTCCTGGAGCAGCAAAGAATCTATTGATTCTCTAAATAGAACGTTCTGGAGCCCCAGAAGCCATTTTCATGCTAAAAATCGTTTCTTACTAACATTTCTGAGCGGAATTGAACAATGCACGCTCCTTCGGTGAGTCTCCGACTTCCATCAGTTTCGCGCCGACGAGGAACTGCATAATCATGCCAGAAGTGACGATGGGCGAGATTCCAAGCTCCATGAGAGTTCCACGATTCGACGCCATGATGGCACGCATCCAGTACATTGGATCCGCTGAATCGGATGACATGATTCCGAAGAGTGGCACTTGGCAGCAGACGAGATAGAGGATGAGTGTGACAGCCGTCCAGAGCATCTTCTCGCGAAACTGCACCTTCCGATCGGGCTTCGACACTTCGGGAACGAAGGCGCAAAACGGTTTGACGTAGTCGAGGAACATTTCTGCAAGAAAATCTGATTTGTGAGAGAAAATGGTAAAAATCGAAGGAAAACATGGTAGAACAAGAAGCTTTTCATGTTAACATGTGCAAAGAATCCGAAAATCTCAAGGAAACATCGCAAAACGCCCAATATTATGCATTTTTAGCCAAAAATGAATTTTGGACCTGAAATCCTCCAAAAATCAGGGATTTTGCGGAAAATGGCGATGAAATAGGTGAAAAATGCGAAAATTGCACGAATTTTGATTCTTTTTGAGGAAAAATCTGACAAAAATTCACTGGAAAACGGCAAAAAATGAGAGAGAAACAACAGCGATTACTCAAAAATGCCACGTCAATCGCTGGAAAATTCGACACACAGGAAACAAGTGTTACCGTAACCTGAGCAACTAGTTTTTGAGCTTTTTCAACCTAATTTTTGCAATTTTCTTTATGAATTTGTATTCATTCGATAGAGAAAAAAATTCTGCATAATCTGAGACAAAAATTGTGCGGAATTGATGCAAAAAAAGCAAGAAAAGGCTGAAAAACTGGTTTCGAACTGCAAATGGGTCTCGCAACGAAAAGTGTCGCGCGGGCTCGAAATTCAAATTTTGATGGCGATTTTTCGGCGATTTTTTTATTTTTTTGGCCATTTCTTCGACAAAATTGTTGCATATTTATGATCTTCTGAATATTTTTTGATTGCGGGAACTTCAGAAAGAGCGCGATTTTCATTTTGTTTCGTTGATCACTTCCCTCAAACAGCCCATTTCCGCTCATTCTTGCTTCCAATTCCTGCCGTGAGCGGTCGTAATTTTTCTCGCTCTCATTTCTCTTGCATTTGTTGCTTTCGGCGCGTAAGTTCATAGGGATTTTGCATTTTCCAGCTATCGGTCTCTTCTTTTCTTCTTTTCTAGTGCCTTCTTTTCTACTAGCGACGCCTTCTAGTGATGCATATCGAGCCAGCGCCAGCCAGCGCATTATTTCTCAGTGAAAAATAATGTTTCTAGATTTTTCTCCTTCTTTCTAGACCCCTAGCCCGATTATTTGCCTTCCGTTCTTCTTTTCGGTCTGCTTATTTGTCATATGGCTCCGCTAGGCTTGTAGACCAATTTTTACGCTTGCAGCTCATTTTTTGGCTCACTAATGCTATTTTTCGACCGGCTACTCTTCTTTTCGGCCTGCTAGTCGTTTTTCAGGCCTGGAAGCCCAATTTTAGGCCTGCTAGGCTCTGCTAACCATTTTTTAGGCTTTCTGTCGCCCTTTCAGGCTTACCAGCTCCAATTTTGCCCTGATAGGTCTCTTTTAGCCTCATTTTTGGCCTAGTATCCTATTTTTAGGCTTTCTAGCGCTACTTTAGGCACCTTCCCAGCCTGTTATCCTCTCTTTTGGCTTGTTAATTCTCGCTTGCTCTCTTTTAGGCTTACTTTTTCTCTTTTAGGCCTGCTAGCCCGTTTTCTGGCCTGCTAGCGTCAATTTAGTCCCCCCGGGCCGATTTTTCGCCTCCCACCCTTCTTTTCCATCTAATACCTCTCTTTTAGGCCCACTGGCCCCCTTCTGGGCTTTCTAGCCCAATTTTAGGCTTTCTAGCCCAATTTTACGCCTTCTGGCTCAATTTTAGGCCTGCTCGCCAATTTTTTGGTCTTCTAGTCAAATTTTAGATCGTCTTGCCCATTTTTGGGTCTTCCAGCGGTATTTTAGGCCTTCTAGCCCAATTTTAGGCCTGAAAGTCCAATTTTTGGCCTGCTATCTCAATTTTAGGTATCCTTGCTCAATTTCAGGCCTTCGAGCCCTATTTTTACCATTCAAGCTAATTTTTGACTTTTCTGGGCCGCCTGGACCCTATTTTCCCTCTCTCTTGGGCCTTCTGCCTCTTTTTAGACCCGTTTTCATCCGTTTGACCTACTTTCTCTTGCTCTTTTCTCCTAAATCTCTTCAAATTTCAAATTTCTCATTTTTTTCAGAAGCGGCCACTCAGCATCGTCTCCCGCCACCGTCCAGCATCACCACCACCACCACCTCGCCGTCACTTGTTCAGAGCAAGTTTTAAAGTGCCAGTTTGTGCTTTCTTTGTTGTAATTTCCAGGGTGACGTACTCGTGTTGGTGACCAGTTCGCTGGAGGTCGAGGTCAAGAGGTCGAGGTCAATGTTCAAGGTCGAGGTCAAAGGTCAAGGTCAAGAGGTCGGAGGTCGAGGTCAAAGAGGTCGAGGTCAAGAGGTCGAGTTCAAGAGGTCGAGGTCAATGGTCAGAGGTCGAGGTCAAAGGCAGCTCAACTTGGGATCTGGCCGGCTCAAGGATCGACAATTTTAAATAATTTCCTTTTTTCCCTCTTTTTCCAATGTTCCGCAAACTGTTTAAGGCCTAGCCTGTGGTGAGTGGAACATTGGCTTTTTCTTCTAGTTTAAACGTTCTGCAAGCTGTTTAAGGGACGCCTGTGGGGAGTAGAACGAGGCGGAGGTGTATTCCCGAGCCGGGTAAGGAAGTGTCTATCAGCTTCCGTAGTTGTTGTCGTGCTCTGGCCACAAGGCGCGAAATCGCGTCCTGCCACCCGGAGACCGCTTCAGCTAGTAAGAATGATACGTATGAAATGTCCTAAAAATCCAATACTCAGGAGAGTCTAGGAGGATTCAGCTGAATCCTCCTAGATTTCGAATGACTTGGTAACAATCTGCAACTTTTTGAGTGTGCCAATGTACTGCAAGCTGTTTAAGGGACGCCTGTGGGGAGTGGTACATTGGAGTGCGGCAATGATCTATGGGATCCTTTGGATTCTGTGGTGACTTGTTTGATCGCGCTTCAATCTGTTCTTGGCCAGAATGGGTTGTGGTAGTGTGGCGACGGTGTATTCCCTAGCCGGGTAAGGAAGATATCAGCTTCCATAGTTGTTTGTCGTGCTCTGGCCACAAGGCGCGTAAGCGTCCTGCCACCCGGAGACCGCTTCAGCTAGTACTCTTCTGAAATTCAGAAGAGATGTTCTGATACTTGAAAGAATTTTGACGGCTTTTCAGAAAAGTTGAGGTTGTGTATGAGTTAGAGGAGAAGTTTCTAGTTTCTATGCAACTCGGTGACCATCTATCATTAGATATAGGGATATTGAGGACTCAGGGTCTTCAAGAAGATTGAAGTCTCTTTCGATGATGCTACTAGTGGAGCCTAGAAATCTTAGAAACTACAGTAACCACTTTATTGAAAACAGATGCAGATAGAGGAGTACAGTAACAGAGAGTAATAGGTAATGGAGCGAGTGATTATTGCTCCCACTAGTCATAGTAGAGATGATCCACATATTAGTACGGTTAGGTAAATACTTCTGAATTTCAATTCTGGAGGACATCGAAGATTCAGAAAAAATTTTGGATTCTCATGATTCTCATGAGGATTCTAAACATTGGCATCTGAAAACTTTGAATATATCTACCATGGAGACTTCAATTACGGATTCATACCTTTCTGTAGGATTCTTCTTCGAAAATCATGAGATTATTGGGATCAGTGTGGTCAATAGAGATGGATTATATGTACAAGACTTCTGATTTTTTGATGCATGTCCGCTTCAGAAGGTTCCGAAATCAGAATCCTATTGGACTTCTTTAAAAATCTCAAAATTTCTAAACACAAAACTTTATTCAGAATCGGAAAATCGATGGACGACAGTGAGGGGAACCAGATTGCGCGGTACAGTACATGGTGATCAGAAAAACGAGAATGTAGGGAAGGAAAATGAGAAAAATCCATAGTTTTCCGCAGCAAGAAACTTGGAAATCATCATCATCTTGAAGACTACGTGAAGATGATGGTGCTTTTGGATCGATTTGGATGGTGAAGCTCTGAAACTTTCTCAAGCTTTTGAACCACATGAGCCTAAAAATGAATATAAACATGCCCTATCAGAGATGAATTTCGATGTTTATAATCCTGGAGATTATGATCCACCGAGCTATGAACTGGTCATGGAGCATATTCCAATTGAAGAGAAACCGGAAAGTCTGATTAAAGAGAAGACAGAAGAATCATTTAAAAAAAACCAAAGACAAACCTATTCCTGACAGAGATTTCATGAGAGAATTCAAGGAAAAGACTGGATATACGGACTCAATTGATGCTCTTGGAAAGCGGTTAGTTGTTATCTAAAAAAAAAAAATATTCTAAATTGGTGATTTCAGATATCATCGTGTAAAGAACACGATCTATCAATCAACCGGAATCGATAACAACCCAAAAATCAAAATGATGTTCATTTCGAATGCGAAACTTCCTGAGGAAATTCAGGAAGAGTAGGACAGAAATAGATGATTGAAAGCTAAACGACATTATTGCAGACTTCGAAAGGAGTGGCTACTTTCAAAGCAATGAGAAAATCCCCGAAGACTAGTTGATTCTTCCTCTGGCGGACATTCTGGTGGTGCAAGATCCTAAAAATAAAATCGAACAACTTTGTAAAATAAAACTTCATGCATGTTGCGATTTGTCATTCTCTATCCTAATTCGAGAAATGAACCCACTTTTCCCGGTATATTCAACGACCACCCGTCGATTTTGGGAGATTTAGGCATTTGTGAAAAGGAAGAGAGAATGAAATCGAAGGGAAGTTATGTTTCATTATGGAGAAACGAGGAGCATTTTTCAGGGATCTTTTTTGAAGACAAAACATTTGGCCCAACTTTTTTCAAATTAAAATGATCCTCCTTCTTCTCCATCTTTGAACTTCCCTCTTTCTCTCTCCCTCTCCATCGATCGATCGATTTTCTGAAATTCTAACTATCACTTGGATTACGGTCAAACATTTTTATTCTTCATTAAAACACGTTAAAATGTGTGTGCAGATTCCGAAAATCATGATGAAAATGCTCCAAAATTGCTCTAAGACCACGAAAATCCTATTCGAAAAAGCCATTTTCAACCAAAACTTGCCTAAGACGGCTGCGGCTTACCTAGAGTTTTCTCTTCCATTGAACTCGGCCCTCCTCGTTCGTGACATTCTTGTCTCGTGACCGATTATTTGAAAACAGACAACTGGTATGATTGAAAGTTTACTACTGAAAACACTAGTTAAAAAAGAAACAAAATCAACAATAAACGAAGGAAACAATCTAGAAACAAAAATCAATCAAGAGTACAATTTATCAGATCTTTGGCTACTGTAATATCCACGATGCACTTCATTCTTCGGTGCAAAAACCATCCGATCAGCCAACGAAACGACACTTCCAGAAGGAATTCCATGGAAAACTTGATCAATCGATTTGAGACTCGAAGACACGTTCGAAGCAGGCAACTCGTATCCTCTCACATCTGCACTCAACTGTCTCTCCTTATCCGTTTCCGTCTCCACACATAGATATCCTCGATTCTTCGCATCCATATAGTACTCGATTTTCGCTTCGGTACCACTCGTCCCTTCTCAAACCACGCCTTCGGATTCACCGCCGCTTCCAGACTTTCCACATCATAATAGGCGATTCGCATTCGTCCGTGGCATACTGTACTTCGATATCCACCGGTTAGGGAAACGAGTCGGCGCCCTCTTTGAATCCGTATTGGCGACGTTTTTCGGGTTGAGTTGGAATTTTTGAGTAGCGCATAGTGTGGAGACGTCGATTAGTTGATGTGGGTTGATCCAGCCGAGGTCGATGAGACGGGGCACGTTCGACAAGTGACGGGTGCTGGAAAAATACTTTTTTTTTTTAATTGAAACATCAAGATATGTAAGATGCAGTTCATTTTAGAGCATAACTTCTGGCCAGTCATCGGAATTCTCAATTCTGACGTTTTCTGGGTTTAGAATTCTTGGATTTTTAAATCCTAACAATTTCCAATATGAAAAAGTTTGTAGATTTTAAATTTCATAATGAAAAAGCTCGAATCTCAGCTTAAAACGACGAAAACCGACCCGTTTTCGGGAATCTCGGCTACGATCCTTTTCGGAACATTTTTGAGCCTATTTTCATCGTTTTGGAGCAACTTTTGAGCTTTTTCCGTGTGATAGTTTGGATCTACACAAATTTTCATGTTAAATTTTTAGTTCAGAAGACGCCAGGCTAATTCAGGAAAATCTACAATTTCCAAAACCCCTCACTTGATATCAGCGTTGAACAGTTTGTCTCCGGGATACATTCCCTGTCACGGAGGGAAGAAATCTCCTCAAATCCATCCGAGTGGTGGCTTCACGGCTCTCTCTCCAGTGCTCCCTGAGTATGTCCCATTTGATTGTGCCCTTTTTTCAGTTGTCTGCCAGTCGTTCGTGCTCCAATATTGTCACGAGCGTCCTGAATTCGGAGTCGTGACGCTTTTTCGCACTTCGCAGCGTTTGTGAGGACATCTGGAAATTGGAAATTTTGCACAGTCATGTTTTCAATGTTCAAACTCTGATGTTAACATTCCCGAAATTCGAATTTTCGGCCGTCCCATGGATGACGGTAGAGACATTAATTGAGACGAGATTGATCCAAATAGTGACCGATGAATCCAATCGAGCGTCCGAGAACGAACATTCCGTTGAGTGCGCCTATCTCGATAACCTCCTGGGCTTCAGCAGTGGTGAACATTCCGCTGTTGTGTGGAATGTCGACGAAAATGATAGCAATAGGCCCCGTCAACATTGAGAATCAAGTTTGGCTTCTTGGCAGTAGTGATCTTCTCAACTTCTAATGCATAATCGAGAAGCGGCGTCTCTTGTGCGAACTCTTTCTTGTTTGTAGCGAACCGCTTCAAAATTTCAACGCGCTTATCTGGGTTGTTAATCTGAAAATATTTAGTCTAATTCATGGCTTTTATATCGCATTTACTTACACTTTTGACACGATGACCGATACCCATGATATGAGTTCCGCGTTTCCGCATCTCTCCAACAAACTGGTTTGGAGACCATCCTTGGTCGAAAGCCTCGGAGAATTGACGAGCAGCTCCGTCAAGGGCACCTCCGAAACGGTCACCAATTGTGAGAAGACCCGAGGTGAGAGAAGAAATCAAGTCTTTTCCAGCACGAGCACACACAATAGTGTTATGAGCCCCAGATACAGCCGGACCATGATCAGCAGTGAACAGCTGGTGGTGGAAGCTCAGGCTGTGGGATAATAATGAGACGACGGACAAGTTCTTCGTAAGTTAGTCGAATTTTGTTTCCAAGGTCGTCGAACGAATCGGGTACCAAAGCTCCAGCGCTACGAAGTGCCGTGTTCTTACATGCCGCAGTCTCTCCTTGTCCATTGGCAGAGGCACCTGCATGGCATAACTGAACTTCCGAAGTGATGTGATCGGCACAGGTTCCAATGCACCAAGCAATAAGCGGTTTTGTAATCTTCTTTTGCTTCAGAAGCTCCACGATACGATACTCTTCAACGCCGCCAACTTCTCCCAAAAGAACGATCATCTTAACGCGATCGTCGTGTTCATATCGCAAAACATGATCGGTATTGGTGCTTCCAGGGTAACGATCACCTCCAATAGCGATTCCTTCGTATCCTCCGTTGGTGTTTTGAGAGATGATGTTGTTGAGCTCATAGCTCACGAAGCATCCTGGCTTGATTCCTCCAACTGTGGCAGGTCCGATAAGAGTAACTCCTTTATCTTCCGCGACTTTCAGCAATTTCCTGGTTTGATTCTCAGGAACGCCTTCAGCGATGATAGCAATAACCTTGATTTGTGTAAATTGCAAGGCTTCCAAAACAGTCTCAAAAACCGATCGCATCAAAGCAAAGGTGACCATCACGGTGGCGTCCGGATGACTGGCGAATGCCTTAGCCATCGACTTGTAAGCCGGAATAAGAATTTCCTTCTGACCGAAGTAATACTTTTGCTTGTTGTCTTCAGTGAACGGATAGCTCGAAGCAACAACCGATGGCGAACGTCTATGGCACACGAAATCGAAGTCTAGCATTCCTTGGATGGCTTTATGTTGCTGACCCCAAATTATTGCCTTCGTATTGTTTTCGAACAGACTTTGATGCAATGGGTGTCTTCTAACCAACGGTTGCTCAACTTTCTGCGGGACTGGAGCCGGAGAAGCGGGTGGGCGTTCGGTACCTGCAGTCTGAAAAACGAGAGAATGATTGATTGATTCGGTATAAGATTTCAGTCTTACGTTTCTCTCCGGGCTCAACAGGAACTGTCCGGTCGTTTGGGGAGCAGTAGGGACAGTCGGCATTGGCTTCAAGCCGAGAGCTGCACCAACAATAGCGGTCATGTGAGTCTCCGGGCCGAAAACGTGAATCGGAATGTCGAGCTTTGTTGCAGCGTCTTTGACACGACGTAGACCTTCTTGATAGTTGGGACCACCTCGTCGGACATAGATGGACACATTGTGCTCTTTGAGTTTCTCTCGCGCCTGCAAGTTGTTCATATATTTTCGTTTTTCTTCACTAGCTCACCTTGTCCTCAACATCTCCGATGTCAACCCCACCGTGCTCATAGAACATAATGACATCTCGGCATCGTTCACTGTAGATCGCAATATACATCTCTTCATCCTCAGTGTGGGCACAGAATGGTTCAACGATAAATGTATGAAGTCTTCCCTCGGTTTGTCCAACTTTCACATATAGGTGTTTGCGGTTTTGTCGAACCAGGCTTCCAATTCACTTGGTGTTCCGATCTTCACGAGACCAAGCTTTCCTCGTCTCTCGATTAGTTGATCTGGCTTGATAACTCCTTTGTTATCAAGAGCAAGCCACTCGTACTTGGCAGCGACATCAGAAAATTTCTCACCCGCCTTCACGTGAAATGCATGTGGCGCATTGACTATACCGGTCGACTCGAAGTACTTGTATAGAACCTGGAAAATTTCAACTTTTAAGTACTCCTCATGGGCAATTCTCTAGAATAAAACAAAGCCTTGAAACCTGGAGAAACGGCGGGTAAAGCCGAAAATTCAAATTTCAGCCATTTTAACAAAATATCCCGCTTGGGAATGGGCGGAAATACCAGTTGAGAAAAATGCACAAAAATTGAAATATATTTGGAGGGACTCGAGGAATGGATCAGAGGGGGGGGGGGGGGGGGGGTAACTTGTTGGTAACTGGAAAAAACATGAGTGGATGGGTGGGAAATTGGAAAAATAATCACAAGAAATTATGCTATGGCAATCAGGAAGTGAGAGGGGGGAACAATGATTAAAAACAAGTCTTCGAAACTGCTCAAAACCTTGATAAGTGTGGAGATGCTCCGATCGAGACTCCGATGAGAAGGCAGATGATAGCAAGGACGAACATTGCACCGCCTGTGTGTCCGAGGAATCCGTTCTCTTCCGATGGATATGGTTTCATCGCGGCGGCGTCACCAACCCATTTCTGCAAAAAAAGAAGGATTAAGCTATTGCAAGCAGCCTGGAACTCTAAGCGAGTGTAATTTTCAAAAAAAACCGGCATCAGCAATATCAGATTCAAGAATTCTGACGATTTTTAATGTAAAGGTGTGTGTAGATTCCAAATTTCACAAAGAAAATGCTCTAAAATCTATCTAAAAGGCTCCAAAATGTTCAAAAAGCGGTCTTGTTCCAGATTCGCAAAGAAGCATGTTGTGGCTCCGCATCTTTCCCCTCTTGTTGGAGTGGTTTTTTCCGGTTTCAGAGCTTTTTCAGTGTGAATTTTGAAATCTAAACACCTTTTTCTAAGTGTCTAACCTCAATCTTTCCATCAACTTCAACCTCGATAGGCGAAAGCGTCGAGAACAACGTGGAATTGATCTTGCTGAACAACTCCTCTGTGCTCAACTGAACCGTATAGTTGTATCCAACATTTGCACATCGGTTTTCTCCGCCAAACGAAGAATCATCGAAAGTCCACCGTCACGATTCTCAACGTAGAGCACGACGACACGATATGGAATAGACGTTCTTGGAAATCGTCTCAGCGACGGCCTTGTTCAGACGGCTCAACCCAACTTGCTGCTGATGTTCTCTGAAAGACAGATTTTTAGAAAAATCCATTCAATACGCATAACCCACTATCTTTGATTGGTAGAATCCACGTGTTGTTCGAGAAGCTTCCACTATCATAACATCCAGAGCATAAGACGAGCTCAATTTGGATGCAGCTACCGGGAATGCGAGTCACTGTCAAAGACTGCACTGGTTTCCTTGTGGCCCTGTCAAATCGGACAATCGAGTGCACCTCTTTGCCGTCTTCCGTTAGATACAACTCCAAAACTTCATCGACTGATTTCTTCCCGTTCATTTTCGCGCTGGCTCGATATGTCTGGTATACGTAACCATCGGCATCGGCAAAGTCTTGATAACGTCCTTTTCAGAAGAGAGTACTTCTACCACCTCCGATACGTTTTTGGCATGGTCGAAATAGTCCAAAGTAGCAGCGAACTCATCTAGATGTGCCAGATTCAACTCGGTGTGATTTCTATGTTCACAGATGACACCATGATCAATCCAAGCCTTGTTTCCTGATGGCAACTCATATCGATCAAACTCGATTGAGCTTGACACTTGCAGAGTTGAAATTCTCCATCTCCGCAACACGAATCGATAAATCGACTCATCTCCTCCGAAACGAATTTCAACGAGCATGCTCGTTTCATTAGCACTTGCTCCTTTGATACATGACACCCATTTCATTGCATTGACTCCTCCCACAACGTCGATGTTGTCCTTGGCCATGAATCCAGAGTTGTTCTTGACAAAGGTGATGATTCCTCCGACGATGCTGGATAAGGAAGAGGTGCCATTGCCGATAGCACTGTTGAATCTGGGAGCATTTAGGACACAGTCGCCGTCTGGAAAAAAAAAGTTAGGGGTTTTGAGATTCTTTGGAAGACAAGTCAGAATTTTAAGGAGGCTTCCGATCAACTTCAAAAAAACTGGGAGGTTTTTCATTGTGATTTTTGAGATACAAAACTAATCTTGACCGGAATCCTCCTTCAAGATTAAGCCCTAATTCCACGTACTGCTTGTAATAAACACGAAGGTTTTGTCTCCAAGCTGAAGCCACTTCTGTGTCTGATCGTCTTTCTTCATTTCGAAAAAACGGAAGCCTCTACTATCCGCACTCTCCATCAAAAGCGTCGTCTTTTCCAACATCCAATCAGTCACTGAGCCAGAGATCTAAAAATTAACAGTGTTTTGATTGTAGAAGCACGCTGATATTTACCTTATAAACATTGGGAAGAGCGATTTTATCACTGATCTTCGTCTGCTCGGCTGGCGGATTTGCGCACATCTTGACAAGCGAATCGACGTTGATGCCCGAAGACATGCCCACCAGGAGGTAGGCTAGTGATAGTGGAAGCGGGGATTTCATCGCCTGGAAAAAATGGAAATTGGCTAGATTGTTTGTGAAATTTTGATTGAAAAAGGAAAATGGAACGAGTGATGAAGAGAGAAAAAGCACTGAAAACAAATTTTTTTGGCCGAGAAACATGATGCACAAAGTTTTCGAAGTTTCCCGACGAAAATCGCAGAAGATTGAATGATTTTCAACAATTAGAAGCATTTTAATGAGAACTTACTAAAGTTTAGAAGAGGTTTTCAGTTGCCAAATTCACTTTTTTACCGAGAAAAGCTCAAGGAAATGCTGAAGAAAATTCGGCGAATTTTTTCAAAAAAATTTAGAAATGAGGTTGCAAGCGCGCTCCACGGACAAAACGGCACGTGTAGTCCTCTCGGAGGAGCAATTTTGTGTTGGAAATAAAGAGAAAAAGTACTGAAATTTGACGATTAGCTAAGAGGGGAAAGTGAATTTCGAGAAAAAAAAATAAGTATATTTCATACAAAAAGCAACTATAAATTTCCTATACAATTACAAAAATGTCAGAACTATTCTATAGAATTTTCGAGGGTTCAGAAAGCGACAGGGAACATGGGAGGGTGGAAAATTTGAATGCGATGCCAATTGAGATGGATGTATAAGGTTGGTTTTCCTTCAAATTTCGATATCTTGATTCTAATTTTCTCTTGATTTTCTAGGTGGACAAGCTGAAAATACATCGACGTCATCACAACTTCAGAAGCAGCTCTTCTCCGATCGATGACGTCATCACATATTCTCAACTTCAGAATCGGTCACATCGCCGACGTCAACTTCAGAAGATCCAGAAGATCAGATGATGTAGATGGAAGACAAATGGATACATGTAAAGTTCCATATTTGGGTTTCTATGAGCAATTTTGGAACAATTTTGGCTCATTGTGAAGGGCTTAGAGCTCATTTTTTGGTCATTTTGGAGCATTTTCAGCCAGTTTTGGAGCAATTCCGACAAAAATCGATGAGTTTTGAACCCATTTTTGCATCAAAAATGACAGAAATGTCTTAATTCTGCTATAATTCTAGCTCATTTTGAGCCAGTTTTGGATGCATTTTGAGCTCGATTTGAGTCCCAAATTCCGCCTTTTTGCTCTTCGGTGATTTCCAAAATTTGAATTTCGATGATTTTTCCTTTCTCTTGTAAGTTGCATCTCTTGCTTCTTGACGTCTTCTAGATTTTTGTGATTTCGAAATTCCAATTTCAAATGGGCGGGACGAAGACAATTGACGATTATTCCTGATTCTAGTTAGTTAATTTGGAGCAATTTCGACTAGTTTTAAAGGGCTCATTTTTGTTGTGAAAATTATCGGTTTTGTAGGCCATTTTAAACTGCTTTCTAGGGCAAACTAGGCCTTTCTAAGCCTGAGAAGACTGACTAATAACTAGTGATAGATAGTGGTGGTAAGAAGGTGAGAGAGTACAAGAGAAGTGAAGAAGAGCAGAGGAAGAGGTACAGTAGGAATCAAGGATGCCCGACGATTCTAGAGGAAAAGGTAAGTGGTTTTCTCTTCACAACTGCTTTGTCTTTTTTGGTCTCTTTTGGAGCATTTCGAGCCATTTTTGAAACAATTCCGACGATTTTCGATGTGTTTTGAGCCTATTTTTGCATCGAAAATGACAGAAATGTCTTGATTTCAGAGATTTCAGTCCTTTTTTCTTTATTTCCAACCGAAAATTGCTTCTCCGAGAGGACTACACGGGCCGTTTCTCAGTGGAGCGCGCTTGCAACCTCATTTTTGAATTTCTTTCGAAAAAAATCGCCTATTTTTTCTATTTTCTCGCTCGTTTAGACTTAAAATGCATCGAAATTCATCGTTTTATAACCCAAATTATTCAAAATTCTCGTCGAAAATTATATATTTTCAGAAAAGCACGACAATCGCCACCCCGCCATTCTCCGCAGGAATTCCTTCCCGGTAATAAATTGTTCCGTAAAAAATCCGTCCGGTTAAGGATACTCTTTTTCCAGGTATTCGACTCTCTTTCAGGGTCACTACGGTGTTTACAGGAAAAGGTAAGGAAGCTTCTTTTCTCTTTTTTAAAGAAAATAGCTGGTAGTCTAATGTTTTTCGAATTTTCAGGCGACACAAAAGAAGAAGATCAAACGAATGGAGACAGCTGACGAGGCAGCTTTTGCTCTGA
The DNA here is from genome assembly GCA_963932045.1 of Caenorhabditis sinica. Classification (NCBI taxonomy): domain Eukaryota; kingdom Metazoa; phylum Nematoda; class Chromadorea; order Rhabditida; family Rhabditidae; genus Caenorhabditis; species Caenorhabditis sinica. Next base: position 1,536,760 of record OZ009942.1, read on the forward strand.
ACTTCGGAATCCGACGTCAAATTCAGAAGATTTTGGAGAAATTTCGGCTCATTTGATAGGTCTAAAGCTCATTTTTTGGCAAATTTTGGAGGAAATCCGACGATTTTAATGAGCTTTGAGCTCATTTTTGAATCAAAAATGACTGAAATTTCTCAATTTCAAGACGATTCTATCTAATTTTGAGTTCTATTCATGCTCAAAGTTCCGCTTTTTGCTCTTCGGAAAACTCGAATTTTGATGATTTTCATTTTCTTGTAAGATGCATCTCTTGCTCCTTGACGTCTTCTAGATTCTTGTATTCGTGAGATTTTCATGTTAGGCAATTTTTCCTGATTCCATTGGTCCATTTCGGAGCATTTTCAGCTTATTTTTAAAGGTCTACAGCTCTTTTTTTGGTTAGTTTTGGAGAAATTGCGACATTTTTTATGAGCTTTGTATCAAAAATGACAGAAATATCTCGATTCCTTCTCATTTTTGGACAATTTTTAGCCGGTTTTGGAGCATTTTGAGCTCTTTTTATGCTCCAAATTCCATTTTTTGCTCTTCGGAGCATTCCAAAATTCGAATTTCTATGATCTTCTTTTCCTTTTAGATGCATCTTTGGTTCCGTGACGTCTTCTGGATTCTAGCAATTTCGAAATTCCAAGTGGGCGGGGCAAAGTCAATTGACAATTGCTCCTGATTCTAGTTGTCTAGTTTGGAGCAATTTCGACTAGTTTTGCAGGGTTTTGAGCTCATTTTTGTGTTAACAATGATCGATTTTCACTCCAAATTCCTTAGATCCTTGAAGTCGATTCTAGCTCATTCCAGAGCTCTCGGAGCTCGATTTTTAGTAAGAAATGGCTCAAAATGCTCCATATCTCTTCTAGACGATTTGGACTCATTTTGAGCGGGTTTTGGAGCATTTTGAGCTGTTTTTCAGCAAGTTTTGTAGGTTTTTTTGTTGTTGGTTCATTTTTCACACTTTTTTGATATCCAGGCTTTTCTAGGACTTTCTAGGTCCCTCTCTTGGCATTTATAGGCCGTTTTAGACTGTTTTCTAGGCCAATCTAGGCCTTTCTATGCCCTGGAAAAGACTGACTAATGAGTAGTGATAAATAGTGGTGGAGAGGGAGAAAGTACAAGAGAAATGAAGAAGAGCAGAGGAAAGAAGTACAGTAGGAATCCAGGATGACCGACGATTCTACATGAAAAGGTAAGTGGTTTTCTCTTCACATTTCCGATGTCTAGATTCTAATTTTATTTTCAAGTTTCCAGGTCTCGAAGCTGGAAGTCGTGGAAGTCAACAGATTCAGAATCGAGACTGACGATGAGAAGAATGAAGTGCCTATAGAAGATTTGGGAAGTTTCAACAGCCCTTTTTTGGCTTCTTAGAGAAAAAGAAGGAAGAGCAGAAGACGTTGGAAGTTTCCACAAATCGACGTCTTCGGAACTTCAGAAGGTCTTGGCCAGAAGACGTCAATGAGTAGGCAGTATAGATGAAGGAAGTAGAGAAGAACAAACGATACATGTCATTTTAAGCACATTTTTGAGCAATTTGAGCCCATTTTTAGTCATTTTTGGAGCATTTTGAACTAGCTTTTCGTTCACAAAATGATGGAAATTAAATCCCAGTAGATACATGTATATTGCTTTTTTGCCGCCGATGCCGAGCAATTTTGGCTCATTTTGAGCCAATCTGAGCCCATTTTTAGTCATTTTTGGTGCATTTTGAGCTCATCTCAGACAAATTTCATTGACTTCCATCCCTTTTTTGCTTAGAAAATGACAGAAAGTGATTTTTCCTTGATTTCGTGCTCATTTGGAGCCTATTTCGGAGCATTTCGAAGATTTTTGCTCTCTAAATTATCGATTTCGACTCTAACTGGATCTTTTATAGCGCTAATCATCGAATTCCAGTACTTTTTTCCTTATATCCAACCGAAAATTGCTCCTCCGAGAGGACTACACGCGCCGTTTCTCAGTGGAGCGCGCTTGCAACCTCATTTTTGAATTTCTTTCGAAAAAAAATCGCCAATTTTCTCTATTTTTTCGCTCGTTTAGACTGAAAATGCATCGAAATTAATCGTTTTTTCAACCTAAATTATTCAAAATTCTCGTCGAAAATTGTATTTTCAGAAAAGCACGTCCACCGGAACCCCGCCATTCTCCGCAGGAATTCCTTCCCGGTAATAAATTGTTCCGTAAAAAATCCGTCCGGTTAATGATACTCTTTTTTCAGGTATTCGACTGTCTTTCAGGGTCACTACGGTGTTTACAGGAAAAGGTAAGAAAGCTTCTTTTCTCTTTTTTAAAGAAAATAGCTGGTAGTCTAATGTTTTTCGAATTTTCAGGCGACACAAAAGAAGAAGATCAAACGAATGGAGACAGCTGACGAGGCAGCTTTTCTATCGATGTCTATTGCAAATGTTCTATAGCTTCTTCTAGTCCATCTCAGAGCTCTCTGTGCTCACTTTTCGATTCAAAAACAGCTCATTTTAGTTGAAAATGCTCCATATCTCTTCTAGGCGAATCTGGCTCATTTTTAGTGCATTTTGAGTGCAATTAGTGCAAGTTTGACGTATTCTAATGTCCTTCCAGCCATACTGTGTGTCAGAAATATCCCATTTTTAGAATTTCGAGCTCAATATGAGCTTTATTTTCCCCTTCAAAATGAAAGTGTGCAGCGAGAGCGAGAGAGTACTGCCGGTCGTGAGAGACGCAGAGAAAACGAGATCGTCGGCCGCTGTTACGGAGCCAATTTTTCCCCATTTTAACTCATTTTTCTCGTAAAAAATTACTAATACGATAAGTATGTAGCACCTTGAGCTCATTTGGAGCAGTTTTTGGCTCACTTTATTGTCAAAAATGACTGTTTTTTTGCTGCAAGTGCTTTAGAAGCATCTTGTCGAATCTAGGCGATTCTAGCTCAATTTGAGCTGTTTTCAGTGCATTTTGAGCACAAATAGAGCGATTTTGACTCAATTTATAGGATTTCCCGCCATCCCTTGCTCCATGTTTAGTTCTAAATTGGCTCATTTTAGTAGAAAATGCGCCATAATTCTTCTAGACGATTCTGGCTCAATTTGAGCCATTTTTGTGGCATTTTCAGTCGATTTTTATAGAATTTTTCGCAATTCGAATCTTCTAGTTCTAGTTGAAGTGCTTGAGAAGGCTTTTCTAGACCATTAGACCGTTTCAGGCCTTTTTTATGCCTTCTTGTTAGGCTTTTCTAGTGAAAAAAACGGATAGTGGGAGTGCGATTCCCGACGATAGAACATGAAAAGGTGAGTGTTTTTTCTTCCCAATTTTGATATCTTGATTCTAATTTTCTCCTCATTTTCCAGGTGTCGCAGCTGAACATCGAAGAGACCGATGTCAAGAAGACTTCGTCTTCAAAATCGAGAGAAGACATGCAACAGCCGATTCCTATGAGAGTAGGAAGACGAGAAAGTGCTCATTTCCGAGCATTTTGGGCTCTTTAGAGCAATTTTTTCCGATTTTTCCGTTAAAAATCACTCGAAGGTTCTTCTGATCTAGTCGATACCAGCTCGTTCTAGTGCTCTTGGAGCCTAATTTTTCGTTCAAAATGGCTCATTTTTGCCCAAAATTCTACATATCTCTTCTAGACGGTTTTGACTCATTTTGAGCCATTGTAGGGACCATTTTGTCTCTTTTTGAAGATATCTGAACCCATTTTTGTGTCAAAAATGACCAATATTCCAGTTGATTTGCTTCTAAGAACCCAATTTTTCGATTAAAATGGTTCATTTTCGTCAAAAAATTCTTCATATCTTTTCTAGTCGATTGCAGTAGATTGTGAGCCATTTTCGAAGAGTTTAGAGCTCTTTTTCTGTTCAAAAATGCTAGATATTCACTGGAAACGTTCCATATCTTTTCTAGACGGTTCTAAGCCATTTTTGGAGCATTTTAGGCTCAATTTTTGATTAAAAAAGGCTTTGAGTGTGTTTTTGATTCCATTAGTCTAATTATATCATTGTGAGAGTGTGTGTGTGTGTGTGTGTGTGTGTGTGTGTGTTGAAAAAAAGAATAAGAAGAAGAGGCGGACGACAATGATGATTTTTGGACTTTCCGATGCAAAGATGACTTGGTCACTTCAGAAGACGTCGGTCAGAAGACATCGACGTCAATGAAGATGATGTTGATGATTTTGAGTTCCTTTTTTTTCAAATTCCCACGAGTTTTTCCCTGTATTTCTTCTCGAAGAAGTACTCCGAATGGTTACTACTGATGATGGCTGCGCCACTCGGGGAAATGGGAAAATTCTCTATTTATCTAGTTCTATATTTCAAGCTCTAGTAAGAGCAGCCGAAAGCTTGAATATAGGTAGCTCTTACTATACGCTCAGTCGATCTGAGCGTACTTCTAGGGGGTATATTCTAGAGAATTCCAGTGAAAACTAAGGTTGAGGTCTTTCCAATCTTTTCGTCGTAACTTTAGGTTTTTCAGGTTATTCTTAGCTTTTCTAGGCTTTTCCTTCGTCTTCTTTCTCTTCTTGTATTTTCTTTTTTCTCAATAAAAACCATTTGATACCCCTTATGTTCTGTTAATGAATTTGCATCGCTTATCTTAGAAATTTGGTAGGGAAATTGAATCTTCAGGAAATTTCAAGGGAGGAAAACACAGTGTTCTGGAGACATAGGGGCGGTCTAAATGAGAGGACCTCGGCTCCGCTGTCGATGAGAAAATGGGCTTCAAATGATGCTCAATTTTCGAAAAAATCGAAAATTTCAAATTTTCGGAGATGATGGATTCATTGGCTCACGTCACTCTCCAGATGCTTCTAGAATCACAAAATTCACAAAAATCGAAAATTTGCAGTTTTGGACAGATGATTTATCAATAAACGATAAGGAAGCTTCTAGAACCTCATATTCGAAAAACTTCAAATTTGGAAGATTCAGATGCAGTGGAAAAGTGCTCCGAGGCTTAGAATCTTCTAGAAGCCCATTTTTCGACAGAGTTCAGGATTCGAAATTTCTGATTTTTCGAGAGTTCTTGCCAGATAGAGCTAAATCGACGGAAAATCACAGCAGAAGACACGAATCAGAAGGTTTCCCGAAGTTCAATTATCTCCAATTTTTCGTCCTTGGAACCAAAATCGACCTGTTTTGACGAAAAACGATTGTTGAGCCTCCTGACAACTCTTAGTCGGTTGTTAGCCATTTTTTCAAAAAATCGAGCAATAATTGTCATTTTTATGTCTTCAACACTATTTTTGCAATAGTAAATCCGAGTTTTCTTCTCTAAATTCTCTTTCATTTTGCTCCAAATTCCCATTCTTTTCACTCATATTCAACCAAAAAATCGACCTTGAAAAGTACGATACTTTTAAAGGGACATGCTAGTTTTGTTACAATGGGTCTCGCCACGAAAATCTAAAAAATCCGAACAACCCCGATTTTTGCAGAATTTTTGTCGAATGACGATTTTTTGGAGCACTTCCAGTGGTTTTCAGAGCTAAAAGAGCAAATTTTGAGAGATATTCTGATTTTCAAGTTTACAGCTGGAAAATTGTTCTATTCTTTTGAAATTTCGATTTTTTGCCGACTTTTCCAGAGTTCAAAAATCAGAATTCAATGACTTCTGGAGCAGTTTTCGAGGAGAACTAGACGTCGTCAAGAGAATTCAACATTCAATAGATGATGAGGAAGCACTAGAAGTCAATTTTGAGGCCTAGAAGCATCAGAAAAGAGTCAAAATTCGAGTAGCTTTTTCAGATTTTTCGACTTTTCAGACCAAGAGAAGACGATGGCACTGAGGATTCAGAAGGTGATTCTCACGATTCTGAAGTCAAATAAGCACTGGGAGTCGACTTTCGAGACCAAGAAGAAATATAGATTTTCGAGAAATCTGCCAAACTTTGAGTGATTTCTAGCGGATTTCAGTGCAGTAGAAGACGTCGACGCTGAGGATTCAGAAGCTGATTTTCTGGAGATCATTCAAAGGCACCTAGTAGTCGATTTGAAGACGCTTAGGAGAACCAGATTTCTAGAATTTTCAGCAGTTTTCCAGATGTTTTCCTGATTCTAGGACGCCGCCGACGTGTTTTCTGATTCGATGAAGATGACGAAGAAGCTGAAGACTCAGTTGATTCAGAAGGTATTCTAGATTCTTGTGTAGATTCAGAAGACGTCGAAGATGATGCACTATTTCCAGATTTCTTGGCCAATTTAGAATTTTCAGCATTTTTCTGAGCAGAAGACGCCGACGAGATGATGCACCATTTTCCAGATTTTTCTGAATCTAGCCAATATCCAACTCCATGTCTTTCATAACCTTTATTCTGTTTCCTTGTGTATCTGCCATCAACTCGTCAGACGTTCAAAACTTTCGATTTTCACAAAATTTCATTTTTCAACAAAAAGTTTTCAAAAAAAAGTTTATTCACACAACTGATTCACCACCACCGTCCCCCAGATATCCCCAATTCAAAAATTCAAAAATATTCATTCCATAAAAACAATAAATAATCTAAAAGGGGCAGGTCCTGATGACCCGGATGCAAGGGGAGGCTGAAAGGTGTTCCTAAACAGAATTTCCTTTAAAAAGTTTTTTTACTAGCATCCAGAAGTGGACACGACGTGCTCGAATCTCAGTGCACACGCTATTTCTATCAAAGGTAGATCAAATTTGATCTACCAGTGTAAGAAAAAGCGCGCGGTAACTGGGATTACGATACACATCGCTCACACTCCCAAGACACGAATAAAGTAGATGGTAGAATATTTTTCTTAAACTTGCCTATACAGCTCTTCCTCGATCGAGTTGGACCACCGAATGTTTTTTATAACGATTTTTTTTTCGAGAGGCAGGAACGACTTTAGAAGTTTGAAAAACCACGAAACGAGTATCAGATTCAGGATGATCATGATTTTGGATTTTCGAAAAATGACGAGATTTTTTTCTCGGTGGGGTCCAGCTGCTGCGAATATTATGAGCGACTTTTTTTAATGTAGTTGTCGTTGTCGTAGTCGTTGAACTGTAGTCGTCTCGAAAACCCACCAACCTGCAAAAAAGGGCGGAATTAGTTTTCAGTCACACTCATTTTCCATTGAGCAATTTCTATCATTACAATCACAATAAGATGGGAAACAATGGGGGAGGATGGGTGAATCAGTTGAGTTTTGATGTTTTTAGAGAATTTTGGTATTTGAGAGTTTTCTGACAGATACACACATTGACAGGTTAACAGGGTTACAAGACATTTTTAGAGTTTTAGGCTTGAGTGGCGTCGAATCTGATGCCTAGTCCGCAATTTCACTACTTGAGAAAGTCGGTGGGAAACAGGGTACCCAGGAATGCAGAGAAGTGGATTTTGGCCTTGGATAGGCCGAATCTAGTAAAAACCCTATTTGGAGAATTCAAGCGTAGAGAAGTCTAGAAAGGATTACTGTAGCATATGGAGCAGTCTTGGGTACTACCCATAGAAGTACTGGAGAAACAGAAAATGTCTTGAATCCTATGGATCCCCGAGTTGATGCGATGGAATAGAAGAAGAGCTAAATCCTAATGAAGACCCAGTTCTGGGTACTGACGGTTTGAAAGAGTCCAAGGATGCAGATGAAAACAGAAGTAGAATCGAGTTGAATACAGTGTTAGACACTATTTGAGCGGTACTGTAAGCATAAGAACTGGCTACAGTAACCTGGTGACTACCAAACAGTTTGTGTATTGACGAAGCCTAGATTTTTCTAGAAGCTTCTATGCAGACACAGCAATCTCGGAGAAGTCCGTAGTCTTGAGCTGGCTCTCAAGAGAGGTACTGTAGTAGAACAAGTAGCCTAGAGCATACAGATGTACTGTGGCAGATGAAGCAGTCTTGAAAGTCTTGATTAGTACTGTAGAGTTGTCTTAGGTTGAAGATGAAGATTTCCAATTCCAGTTGATGTGAGAGTCCAGTGTGAAAGTCCATAGTCCAGTGTAGACAGTCCAAATGAAGTAAGTTAAGTTTAGTCCGGCCTAGAAGATAACAACCCAGTCCAAAAAGTGTACCCAGATTCTCAGTAATGTGTACCTAGCCCAAACAGTGACGTCTTCCAAAAAGCCCCGAAAAAACCCAAAAAAAAACATTCAAAAAGTACAGTAAGAAAGCGCCCTAGGCGCCCCCGACACTCTGCTTTGCTGTATTTTGCTTCGCTATTCTTGTTTTGCGTCCTTTTGCTTCGCAATTCCTATTGTCTTGCGGCTTGTCTTCTTCCTAGATTTGCTTGATTTCTCGCATTTTCCCCCCAATCGCGTTGTCGAGGGCTATTCGCAAATGCTCCCAGAACGCCGGCCAATGGGCGCGTTCTAGAGAGAAAAACAGGGCCGACCCGTCAATTTGAAGTGTAGATGTCGTCGGGGTCCTGTGGGCGGAGCCTCGGAGGGGGTGCTGCTGTTTCCATTGTTCGATCGATTCCTCATTTTCCTTTCGATCGGTGATGCTTCTCTTATAAGCCCAGCTGAGGGGGCGGAGCTTCTGGAGGCTTATCTCTAATCGAGAGGGACGATTGTGGGCGGAGCTTCTTGCCGAGGTGGGCGGAGCTTAAACACTCAGGCCCATTTGTGCATCGTCTTCTTGATACAGACGGCTTGTGGAGCACAAGGCTAGGGAGGCGGAGCCTATTGTGTGCAGAGCTTCTAGTGGGAGGATCCTATGTTTGGTGGAGCTTATAGACTCGGGCTTATTTCTCATCGTCTTCTTAATATAGACGGAATCTGGAGCTTAAAGAAGATGAGCTTCTAAGAAGGCAGACCTTGTTCTTCGAAGTTTGAACTGATTTCAATCGGCAAATCTTCATGTAGGCATCAACATATTCGACTTCATGGAGGAAAAACGCAACTATACAGAAATATGTCATTCTCCCGTTTTTCCACAATCAACGAGAGGCCTTTGAAAATCGGGAAAAAGCGACGTCGATTCCAGAATTCCCCTGGAGCAGAATTTGTTCAGTTTATGATTTTTAGAATTCTCACATGTAAGCACGACTATTCATGGGAAAAACTCAGACCCGTGTTTTCAATCGTCACTTTTCTCTGAAAACCCCATTTCACCGGAATCCATGATGAGGTCTTTGAAAATCGGGAAAATATTGACGTAATTTTCAGAATTGCCCAACAGTCGGAATTCGTGATCCTTGGCAAGGAAAAACGACTTCTTCTATGTATTCTGATGATCCAAACCACTTCAAAACGACAAAATTCATTTGGAGAAATGGAGTAGAGAAAAAGGAACAAAAATAAGGTTGGTATGTGGGAAGAAAGTGTAGATGATAGGAATTTTAGAGAGAAAAGGAGAATAATGAGAATTGAGAATAAGATGAAAATGAAAAAGAAAATTTATTTATGGCACAGTAGACCATGTTTATTGCATAGTAGACCATTTTTATGGCATGGAAGACCATTTTTATGGCATAGTAGACCTTTTTATGGCATGGAAGAAACTAGAAATCACTAGAAAATTTTTTCTGCGTCGACCCATATAAAATTTACGTGGTAAACTCAATCCTAAATCCTTTAAATACTCGATCCTTCAAATTTCAATCTGCACCGTTCAGGCATTCTTCTTTGACCTATATCTCTTTTTGGAGCAATTGGACTACCCTGAACGTTTTTTCAGACAACCAAAATAGACTTTTTTCCATTAAAAACTTCCAACAATGATACTTCTTTGTCTGGTTTTGATATTTTTTGACTAAGAATATAGGCCATGGCTTTTCTGAGCTACGGCTTCTAATCAACTTTTGGGATTTTCAAAGAAACGTGAAAACTTTTTCACAAAATTTTTTAATCTCCGTGAAATTTCCACGACTTGTGTCAGTCCATTTTTTGTTCGGTTTTTCCTCTCTCGTAGAATTATAAAAAATTTCCACATCATTTCGGATTTCCCATTTTGGTCTCTTCCATACCATCGAAAGAAGAGATTTTGAGCGACTTCAAAAAATGATCAAATTTGTGTTCGCATTGATATGCAGGTTAGTATGGTAGTGTTATTGTAGGGGTCACCGTCCTCAGATTAGATTGAAGGGATTTGGAAGGGGGCCGTTAAAAAAAGAAATTGGTGGTTGGAAATTTTGAAAAATCTGGATTTGAAATCAAGTTATGGCACCCCGACGTTTCGCAACTAGTCATTTTGCAACTGGACATTTTTCAACTATACGAACTTGTCCGTTTAGGGTAAATGTGATAGGGATCATTGTCAAAAACTCCTGCGATATCAGGTTACCATTAAAATTTTTGAAATTTCGATTGCAACGTGGAATTTTCATGAACGTGGATCTTTTGGTTGCAAAACGTCGGGGAGCCCGAGAGTTTGAATATAAGACCTATGATTCATGGCTATGAATCCAATTTTGAGTTTCTCGGCCACCCCTTTGAAATCGATGACCTAAAAAGCCAGATTTGTGATTTCTAGGCCATCACCTTCAAATCCTCTTAACCCGGCTCAAAATTGACATTTTTGTGTTTTGAAAAATATATTCAGGCTTTCATGACTAGTCAAATTAAGACATCAAAATTTTTCAGAATTCAAACTCCCGCCCTTCTCACTCTCCTTGCTCTCCTCCTCTCCGCCACGTCCACCACCAACACTTCCTCCGCATCGGTTCACGAGAAGGATACAGTAGTTGCTCCACCTCCTCCCCCACCGGCACCAGAAAGAAGAGACGAGGACAGTGTGGAGGATCAACGAAGCGAGGATACAGTGGATGCGGATTGAGAACTCTATTGATATTATTGATTTTTGATTGAATAAAGAGTGGGCGGAGCTTAATTTTTGTGTCATGTTTTTGAAGAAAAGATAAAAGGGACGTTTCGTAACTATTCATTCTGCAACCATGCCATTTTGCAGCAGGACGTTTCGCAGCTGGACATATCGTGACTGTGCCATTCTGCAACCACATCATTTCGCAACCACGATATTTCAATCAGGTCATTTTGCAACTGGTCATTTTGAAACTGTACAATTCAAAACTGGACATTTCGCAACTATATATTGAATATTTCGAAGACATTCGTAACTTTTTTTAATTGTTGTTTTTGCGTTGATTTAGGTTACATGTGATTGGGATCGCCATATCATTAGATTTGAATGTTTCTGTGCTTGCATTGCAGTTTTTGCTTCTGTTTATACTTTCTCTTTAAAAAAATCAAATAAAACAAGAAAAAAGCTTCAATTTGACTCTAAACACGAGTATCTAGCTATCAAGCAAAACAACTCAAAATGACCAAAAAACTCAAAAAAAACCCAAAAAACTTCCAAAATCCCAAAAAGTTTTCTCTTACTCATATCTTTCAGAAATCAAATATTTCAATTTCTCAAACTTTCAGACTCGATTTTGGCAAAATGAACAATTTCAAATTTTCAGGTTACGATGGATCGAAAATGTTCAAGGTGCATATATGATGAGGTGAGAGTTAGAAGATTTCGAATCAAATTTTGAGTGTTTCCTATTTCCAGATATCCAGAATTTCGTCGCTCGGAATTGGTCGATTTTGATGGTGTTTTGTATCTTCGAATTCTCAAGTTTTGGATTTTTGGAATGCTCAAAGATGCCGAATTCAGCTGCACAAGAAGTCTCGACTAAGTGAACTCTGTTTCATCTGTTTTCTGTTTTCAGGTTGATAGGAACCAGAATCCCAGATCTGGTTCAGAATTTTGGAAACCCGAAATTGAGAATCTTCGGGGTTCCAGATTCTCTGAAGAGCGGAGAAAATTCGGAATTGAAATAGCACAAAATTTGCACAGTCTACAAGAAAAATGCAGCAGAGTCTAGAGGGTTATCAACAGAGCGCACTTGTTGACAAAAGTCTAAAAATGCAAATACAAAAAATCAGAAGATCCCGGTACAGAAGATGAAAATCAGAAGAAAATCAGAAATAGTCCTCGTTTTTTTTCGATTGTTGACTTAGTGATTTTGTTGACTTTTTCGATTGTTGACTTGATTGTTGACATAGCTTTTGTTGTCAAGTCTTTTTGCAGCCTCCGTTGTTTCCGTTCCCAAGTATATGAATATTTCAATGAATGTTTTCATACTTTCTTCGCATGACTATTCCGAAAATAAGGACAAATCAAACAGGTCCTCTTGTTTCGAAGCATGCACTATTTTTGAAATTAAAAAGTGTGCATGGGGAAACTAGATTAGTTGGATAGTTTCAGTTATTTTGAGTTGCCTGAAGCCACGAAAATTTCAGAGAATTAATTAATACGATGTTGATGTTTCCAGTGCAGCTATCAGCAATTGCGCTCTTTTGAGAACCCTTTACAGAATACTTCTGGCGTTTCTCGTAGAAAAAACCCGGAACTGAAATTGGTATTCTGAAATAACTTTTCAATTCTTCGGAGAATCTAGGAATCGATACTGGGAACAAAACAAACAAGAAAACTTTTATGGAAATCTTCATATTCTTGGGAATGGAAACAACGAAGGCTGCAAAACGATCAAGTCAACAACCGACAATCGAACATTCGAAAAAAAGAGGATTTTAAAAGATTTTCTGCTCTCAGATGTTTTTGTATTTGTATTTTCAGATTTTTGTCAGGAATCGCGCTCTGTTGATAACCCTCTAGACTCTGTTGCAGTTTTTTTTCGTAGTCAAATTTTGAGCTATTTCAACTCCTAATTATCTCCGATCTTCAGAGAATCTGGAACCCCGAAGATTCTCAATTTCGGGTTTCCAAAATTCTGAACCAGATCTGGGATTCTGGTTCCTATCAACCTGAAAACAGAAAACAGATGAAACAGAGTTCACTTGGTCGAGACTTCTTGTGCAGCTGAATTCGGCATCTTTGAGCATTCCAAAAATCCAAAACTTGAGAATTCGACAATACAAAACACCATCAAAATCGACCAATTCCGAGCGACGAAATTCTGGATATCTGGAAATAGGAAACACTCAAAATTTGATTCGAAATCTTCTAACTCTCACCTTATCATATAGCACCTTGAACATTCCCGATCCATTGCAATCTGAAAATTTGAAAATTTTGAAATTTTGCCAAAATCGAGTCTGAAAATTTGAGAAAGCTAAAATTTGAATTTCTGAAAACTAGAAATCCAATAAATGTGCAATGTTGATCGGATCCATCGAAAATCCAAAATTGATGTCTTGCCACGTGTGTCTTCTCGAAACTCTGAAATCTTCTTTTCAAAAAAAATCCACGTTGTCCAAATCGTTGGGAGTCCGAGCATACCAAAAATGCGAAACTTCCCATCCTTTGCTTGCCATCCCCCTGAAAAAAGTACTCAAATCTACTCAAAATTTGCACACTCGGCAATCGCGCTCCACTGATGAATCATGTCGAAAGTTCAGTAGAGCGCATTTGCTGACACAGGTACTGTATGAGCCCATGAAACTCTTCTTATTACAATTCAGTTCCACATATACAGTACCGCTCAAAAGGTTGTAAACTTTTGATATTTTTAGTGGAAAAGCGTCCACTTTGGGGGTTTGGGAGAAGGATTCAAGTTTATTCGTTTGACCTGAAATTTTGTGGGTTTATGCATCAATTCTAGAGTTTCAATTTAGTAATTGATAACTTTTTTGTAAAAAGTCTTCTAAAGAAAGAGTCTTTGGAAAATGGAATACCACTAAAACCAGGAAAATTGCACTGAAAACGAGGACATTTGGCACCGTTCCGCTTTCACAAGACACATCATCTTTAGAAGACGTTGTACAGAAAAGTTGTCAACTACAAAATTGAAGCTCTAAAATTGATGCATAAACCCACAAAAATTCAAATAAAATGGACAAATTTTAACCCTTCCTAGACCCTCAAATAAGGCGTTTTTCCATTGAAAATGTCGAAAGTTTTCATCGTTTTGAGCGGTACTGTAGAACCTAATGGAGAATGAGAGCTTACTTTTCAAAAATTGAAAATCCAAAACTGACATTTTCCCACGCCATTCTTCTCGAAATTCGAAATTCTTTTTCCAAAAAAATCCACGAAAACTCCACGTTGTCGATTGAATTTCGCGAACCTCCGAAAATCAAAAATCCCAAAATCCAAAGCATCAAATGAGGATTTCGAAACTTCCAGTTGATTGACTGTAGACCTGAAATCATGAAATCAATATGGTTCAGATTGTGAAAAAAAAAGAGAGAAATTCAGAGCCTCGGAAGCTCAAAAATACCTGGAACGCAATCGTGCTCTATTGAGGACAGTTCAATAGAGCGTAATTGCTGATACAGATACTGTATGAACCCATGAAACATGCCGTAATAAAACCCGCTTCCGGAAAATGAGACGATCTCACATTGCGAATAGAGGAGAGGAATAAATTGAAAAAGAATCGGAAGCGCAAAAATTGAAAAAAAAAATCTTGAAAGAATTTCACGTTTTCGAAAATTGTAATTCAAAATTGAAAATTTTTGAGAAGTCGGAATAAAAATTGTACTAAATTTGCTCCATTCTTCGCCAGACAGTCTTTTTTGTACAAATAGGATGAGAGAATCACATCACAAAATTTCCAAACCTTCAAGTTTCAAAAAAATGAAGAAAAAAAGATGACTGACAAGGGAGCCATTATCAGTTACCTCTCATTAATTGTTTTTCTAAACTTGCTAATGAATAGATTCAAATGTGCTAAACGAGAGAAAATCAAGCAGAGATGGTAGAGGTGATTGCTGGTCAGTATTCTGGAGGTCAAGGGTTCGGATCCACACTCGACCGATTGTTTTGGCAGTATTTTAATCGATTTTTACAAGTTTTTGTGGCATTTCGTTAACTTGATTTATACGAAAATCGAAGATTTTTCCATGTCCCAGACCAGTCAAAGAATTTAGGAAACTGTTTTTCTTAGAGTTAAGAGGTTTCTTAGAGTACAGGACCTATTTTTTCAACAGAATATAGTATACATGTGATCCTTATAAAATATGGTATCCTCAACAAAATATTATGTCAGAATGTCTTGTTCACATGTGAGAATGTCAAAATTCACAAATTAAGCAATTATTCTCGCCGCGGAATTCTGGAAGCGACGCCAATTTTCCCGGTTTTCAGAGGCCTAACCATGGTTTCCGGAAAACGGGAGGTTAGGTGAGAAATGACATATTTCTGTATATTGGGGTTTTTTCTTCATGAAGTCTAATATTTTCATGACTACATGACGATTTACCGATTGGAATCAGTTCAAACTACGAAGAACCATTCAGAAATGAACCCCCATTTTCCCGCTATATTCAACGACCGCCCGTTGATTTTCGGATATTTGGGCATTGGGGGGAGAATGAGAACGCCCATGTATGTTTTAGGTTTTATTCCGCAAAGTTGTTCATTCTCATATCTAGAGCACAAGTCAACAAGTGGAACACGTTCAAATGATCTAAAACCATCTGAAATAGGTCATTTTCTCCCTTCAAAAATGAGCTCTTTTTTGGCGCGTCTTCGGGCTTTTCTAAGAAACGTCAATGTTGTCTGTTTGGCTTAATTTTAGGCTCAAAAGATGCGTAATTTCATGAGGATTCTAAATCTATGCTCCGATTTGATGTATCTTGTCTAGGAGCAAAATTGCGGCAATTTTAGTGATTTTGGTGGATAATTTTTGAAAAATCGACTTTCTTCAGATGACCTGGGGGACCATTTCTGACACATGACGTCCGGCCCCACACATCATCCGTTGGAAACAATTTTTGTATTGATGTGATGATATTGTCGGAGTTTCAGCCAAAAATCCACTTGCAATTTTTAGGAACGATTTTCTCTATTTTCAAAGTTTTCACTGGCCTTCCGTAACTAGTGAGAATTTCGAGGATCGGGTCGAGATGGAAAATTGAAATGACCATTCTGAGTTTTTTCCATAGAAAGTCTTGCTCACATGTAAGAATGTCAAAAATCGCTAATTGAGAAAATTCTGTCGCCCCGGGGACTTCTGGAATTGACGTCGCCTTTTCCCGATTTTCAATGGCCTCCCGTTGATTTTTGGAATTTTGGGCATGGGGCAGAGAATGAAAAATGACTGATACCCTCAAATGTCTCTCCATAGACAGATTCTAGGTCATGGGAGCATGACGGAAATCCAAAAATCATGAATTCCGACTGTTGGGGAATTCTGAAAATGACGTCAATATTTTCCCGATTTTCAAAGGCCTCATCATGGATTCCGGTGAAATGGGTTTTCAGGAAAGCGTGAAAATTGAAAACACGGGTCTGAGTTTTTTCCATGAATAGTCGTGCTTACATGTGAGAATCCAAAAAATCATAAACTGAACAAATTCTGCTGCGGGGGAATTCTGGAATCGACGTCAATTTTCTCGATTTCTCAAAAGCCTCTCGTTGATTTTGGGAAAACGGGTAGAATGACATATTTCTGTATAGTTGCGTTTTTCCTCCATGAAGTCAAATATTTTGATGCCTAGATGACAATTTACCGATTGGAATCAGTTCAAACTACGAAGAACCATTCAGAAATGAACCCCCATTTTCCCGGTATATTCAACGACCACCTATTGATTTTGGGAATTTAGGGGTGGGGTGGAGAATGACAAATTGCAACATGCATGGATTTTTATTCCACAAAGTTGTTCAATTTCATGTCTAGATCACGAGTCAACAAGTGGAACAGGTTCAAATGATCAAAAACCATCTGAAATATGTCATTTTCCCCTTCCACCACTGTGTTCGGCTGAACATTCGGGGATCATGCGGTGGATTTCGAAATGTGATGGATGAATTCAAGTGGCCCGCTTGATTTCTAAAACTACAATTTTTGGGCTTCAAAACAAGCCCAAATTCACGTTTCTAGGTCAATTTTTCATCAATCTGCGAACATCCAAACTTTCCGAATTTTCACAAAAATTAGCACTTTTTCGGCGCATTCTGGGATTTTGAGTGAGAAATCGCTCATACTTGTCTGTTTGTCTTGCTTTTAGGCTCAAAAGATGCGCAATTTCATGAGGATTCCAAATCTATGCTCAGAATTGCTGTATCTATTCTGGAAAAATTTTGCGGCCGATATAGTGAATCGAGTGAAAATTTTTTGAAAAATCGACTTTCTTCAGATGGCCTGGGGAACCATTTTTGACACATGACGTCCTGCCCCACACATCATCCATTCAGAACAATTTTCATACTGTTTTGATGAAGTTGTCAAAGTTTCAGCGAAAAATACACTCGCAATTTTTTTTTTGGAACTTCCCTTTGTTTCTTCAAGTTTTCACTGGCCTCCCGTAACTAGTGAGAATTTCGAGGATCGGGTCGAGATGGAAAATTGAAATGACCATTCTGAGTTTTTTCCATAGAAAGTCTTGCTCACATGTAAGAATGTCAAAAATCGCTAATTGAGAAAATTCTGTCGCCCCGGGGACTTCTAGAATTGACGTCGCCTTTTCCCGATTTTCAATGGCCTCCCGTTGATTTTTGGAATTTTGGGCATGGGGCAGAGAATGAAAAATGACTGATACCCTCAAATGTCTCTCCATAGACAGATTCTAGGTCATGGGAGCATGACGGAAATCCAAAAATCATGAATTCCGACTGTTGGGGGAATTCTGAAAATGACGTCAATATTTTCCCGATTTTCAAAGGCCACGGGTAGAATGACATATTTCTGTATAGTTGCGTTTTTCCTCCATGAAGTCAAATATTTTGATGCCTAGATGACAATTTACCGATTGGAATCAGTTCAAACTACGAAGAACCATTCAGAAATGAACCCCCATTTTCCCGGTATATTCAACGACCACCTATTGATTTTGGGAATTTAGGGGTGGGGTGGAGAATGACAAATTGCAACATGCATGGATTTTTATTCCACAAAGTTGTTCAATTTCATGTCTAGATCACGAGTCAACAAGTGGAACAGGTTCAAATGATCAAAAACCATCTGAAATATGTCATTTTCCCCTTTCACCACTGTGTTCGGCTGAACATTCGGGGATCATGCGGTGGATTTTGAAATCTAGAACTAATGCTCGAGTGGGCTCATCGATTTCCGAAGCTGTAGTGAAATTCGCAAAAAGAGCTGAAAATACAGCACGCGCAGCATTTCCAACTTTAGATGAGGACCAACGACAGGAGATAATCATCAACCGATTCGTGGAAGGATTGCCGTCGAGAATCACAAACAAGATCCGTGAAAACAATCCGAATCTGGAAAGTATGGATCAAGCAATTGAAATAGCAGAGAGACTGGAAGAGATCAACAAGAAAGAGGATAAGGAAACTATACTATTGATCAACCAAGTCAGAAACTCGGAGAAAAATGACAATGAAGAAAGTCTAAGAGAACAGATCAGATAATTGACAATCGAATCAAGAAAACAGAGAAAGATGATTGAGCAACTCGGTCAAAATCAACAAGGAACTCAGAATCAAAGAATTCCAAATGGTCCAGGAGGAAATCCACCCCAACAATTCAGTCAGAGAGGGAGATTTCAAGAAAACGGATATCAGAATCAGGGATACTCTCAACCTCAAAGAGGCCAGTCCAACTATTGGAGCGGTTCAAATGGGAGTAGAGATAACTGTCCGAGAGGAGGATGGAGATCAAATCGTGCCTCAATTCAGTCGGGAATCCATTTCCTCACGATTGTCGCTTGTTTCGCGTTGATGATTCCAGCAGCAACAGGTTTCAAATTTGTCCCAACTTGAAAAGCGGAGAATACTTCGCACCCCCAACCCAATTAACCTGTGAAATAAACCCCAAGGAGACAGTTGTGAAGACAACAATTGATATATACACTGAGTTCGGAGCATCAATGAAAGCAAAAGCGTACAGATGTTTTCAAACTACATACAGTGTGTGCACAGGAGGTCCTTATCAATACTTTATCGGAAGACCAAATATTGTAAACGTAGCCACAGGACCAATGACAAAAGAAAACTGTCTGGAAGCAATTGAACAACACCGAGTGGCAAACCAAACACTGATTCCTAGAGGAAACGGACTGTTCCACTCTGATGCCAGTCAAACTGAAGAAACAAATCTGGTAAATGGAGCAACTTGCCATGATGGAGTGGTATACTCCTACGAGAACAGAGAGGTGGCTACACCAGATGGGGAAAAAGTAATCTCTACCCTCGGAGACATGGCTGGATGTGAAGCTCAAAAAGGAGAATGTGAAGCAAGTGATACGAGATACATTTGGAATTCGGAAGGAATTACCAAATTTTGCAAATACTCGAAAATCGAAACAACTGAAGCTTATATCACGAAAACAAAGGTTGCTATTCCCGATCTTCAAATTGCTCTTGAAATAACACAAACACAAAACGAATCACAAATAGAAAACTGTGGTCTCGGAATGGCAGTGATAACAAACAATGGATTCATGATATCCATCAAGAATCATAGACAGTCACTTTCACAGCTAATTGATTCAGTGGAGAGCAGAAAATACAGAATGAAAAGATCAGTAGAGTTGAAAACCAAACCAGAAGGATTATTGATACAGAGTCTCTATGGTCCAAATGCCACTCTAGAGAAATATGCACTATTTTCATATGACCCAATTCAAGACCCAAGGATTCTGCATGAGATGAGCAAATACGACGTCACATTGGCTCATGTACGATTCCAATGGGAAAACTATGAACTTCCAAACAAACAAATAGCTATACTCAGAGCGATAAGAGACGGAGAATACAGAAAACAGTTAACAAGGGAACTCAGAGAAAACGACGGAAATCTGAAAAACTTTGTGACAATCAAGCAGTTAGAACAACCCTCCCATAACTTTGATAACTACCTAGAAAACGAGTTTGGGACAGCCAGGAGGTTGTCGGCCGAGGAAAAATCCAGAAACACAAGACTATGGGAAGACAACAGAATGGTAGCCAAGCCAACTACCACAAGAACTCCGTACAATCGAGAAATGGCCGGACCAGAATACATCAAACAAATGTCCGAATACTATAGAAAAGCATCAGAAAACAGATAAAACTCTCAATCGAACGGAAGATTACAGTATGTGGCAGATTAGATAATCAAAGCAAATTATCATGAATTTGACCGTATCTATCACAAACTATGTGAAATGCAAAATTCTCATATCGAAATCTCAAAAACAATACTGGCTATCGATCCCACTCTTGGAATGCGAACACTGTTGAATCGAGATGACATAGTTGCATCATTGCACAATAAGCTCCTAATTATTGTATTCACTTCATTCATTTTTACCGTTGTTCCTTCCCCCAAATTTTCAAATTTTATCACTTTCTCTATCTAGCATTACCCATTTTTCACAAACAATTTCCTTTTTTTTCGTCTTGTTTTAATAATGAAATCGTTTCACTAATTTTGAGCCTTTTATAGCTTTTCGCTTGTTTTCAAATCCCTTGTTGCGATTTCTGCATATGATATTTCTCATTTCAATTCACTTTTCCACAGATTTATTTTCGTTTCAAAAAAAAAACGTCGACGCGCCGCAGTTGCAAAAGTGACACGCCCATTTTTGGCAAAAGCACTAAAAATGTGTGCACACAACTACCGCGTCGCAGGTTGCAAAGAAGTGGGCGTGTCACTTAAATCCCGCCTCTTATAAATCTTTTTTTGAAGAGACAATAATTTCGTTTCAAAATTTTCCAGGCAATGCGACACACATTTTTTTTCTTTTTGTTACTTTTTGACTGATTCCATTGTCTTTCTTGTTTTCTGTTGTTTCTTCTTCTTTTCACATGGTTTATTTCTGAAAATAAAATATGCTCTTCGTTTTCATTTTTTGCTTGTTTTTAAATACAAAGTTGCGCTTACTTCATCTCATATCTTTGAAGAAAAAGTGAAAAAAGTAACATCGCCGATGAATGTGAAGGAACTGTGCAGACAATTTAAGGAAGAAAGTGAATCTTCCGTGCTGTTAAAACAACTCTGATCCCAAGGTACAGTTAAATGAAAGAGAAATTGATTATATTACTTCTCAGAATCAATAACAATCGTCACAAAATTCATAAAATGAATGAATTCGATATGGAAACAAAAGTGAAGATGATGTTTGCACTGAACGCGCCGATCGATGCAGGATTCATTGAAGAGTGAATTTTGACATTCTTTATTTTACGCTGATAAGAACAATTTAAATCGCCATATCCTTAGATTTGAATGTTTCTGTGCTTGCATTGCAGTTTTTGCTTCTGTTTCTACTTTCTCTAAAAAAAAATCAAGTAAAACAATAAAAAAGCTTCAATTTGACTCTAAACACGAGTATCTAGCTATCTAGCAAAACAACTCAAAATGACCAAAAAACTCAAAAAATCCCAAGAAACTCCCAAAATCTAAAAAAGTTTTCTCTTACTCATATCTTTCAGAAATCAAATATTTCAATTTCGTTGCGAAATGTCCAGTTTTGAATTGTACAGTTTCAAAATGACCAGTTGCAAAATGACCTGATTGAAATATCGTGGTTGCGAAATGATGTGGTTGCAGAATGGCACAGTCACGATATGTCCAGCTGCGAAACGTCCTGCTGCAAAATGGCATGGTTGCAGAATGAATAGTTACGAAACGTCCCTTTTATCTTTTCTTCAAAAATATGACACAAAAATTAAGCTCCGCCCACTCTTTATTCAATCAAAAATCAATAATATCAATAGAGTTCTCAATCCGCATCCACTGTATCCTCGCTTCGTTGATCCTCCACACTGTCCTCGTCTCTTCTTTCTGGTGCCGGTGGTGGAGGTGGAGGAGCAACTACTGTATCCTTGTCTACAGTATCCTTCTCGTGAACCGATGCTAAAAAAGCTATCAAAATTTTGTGAACTGTCAAAATATAGAAATGGAAATTTCGTACATTTTTGTAGTTAACAAGATTTTGATAACTCCACTTGCTTTTGAGATATACCGCATCAAAGTTTACGCGCTAAAAAAAGCGCTCTCTTCCAAAAACTCAATTTTTTTGCAGCACGACGGATTCTCGTGTGGACTGCGTGCCGTGGGAGCCCTCGTCGATCTGGCGCTTCAAAGAAACCCTTAGACTCGAATCTACAGTCGTTCTGCGGTTCTCGAGATGATGCGCACCGTACTCGCAGACCCACACCCAACATGGACAATTTTCGAATCAGCAGAGTTTGGATATGCCAAAAACTACTCGGGACAGCATTGTGTGTGCATTTGTCTTCTGGATGCTGCATACAACCCATCGTCGGCGCCCTCTTAATTTTTTGGTCATTTTCCCCCCATTTCCCCTTCTTTTTTCGTCTATTTTCAACCATTTTTCTCCTTCGTTTAACGGTTTTCTCTGCATTTTTTGTACTACTTGTGCTCAATTTATTGTTTTTTAAAATAAACTAATTTTCTTTTAAAATAGTGTTTTTTCGATTTTCAGATGTTTTCAGATTCCAGCGACTTTCTAGAATTCCGGCTCCACGACGTTTCGGAACTCCTGACAACTTCGAAACTACGACATGAACTAAATAGATGTAAAATGATCAAGGTTATAAGTTGCAAAACGACTGGTTGCAAAATGTACAGTTGCCAAATGTCCAGTTGCGAAATGACTGGTTGCGAAACGTCGTGGTGCTAGAATTCCAGTCACCCCCTCTCGTCGTCAATAACAGTATCAGTTGCAAAATGTCCAGTTGCGAAATGGCCAGTTGAGAAATGTCCAGTTGCAAAACGTCGTGGTTCTAGAAATCAGACACCCCATATCTCTTCCAATTTTAGTACACACTTTCACCCTGCCCTAGAGGGGGACAAGGCGTCCAAAAATTGTTCACTGGGTCTTAAGAAAGACCCTGCGCGGCTTATAAAAGTCACGAAGTTTTGCTCTGAAGGCTTGGGGTAGTCGGAGCTTCTAGAAATCTCTAAAGGCTCCAGGCTCCAAACAAGATTCATCTAACCTCAAGATAGTTGTCTCAACTTTTTTCGATTAGTGATTACAGTATGCCGGTCAAAAAGTCCAGCAAAGTGGTGACCTTCCATGTGCCTCACTCCATGGAATACGATGTAAGTTTGAATATATGTCTGTCTGTGTGTCCAAAAGTCCAGATTTCCAAATATGAAGATATCCAAATATCCAGATTTCCAAATATCCAGATTTCCAAATATCCAAATTTCTAAATATCCAGATTTCCAAATAACCAGATTTTCAAATATCCAGGTCCCTTTTTCCAGAAATACACCATCGACGAGTTCCCGAAGACCCTTTCTCGAGAAGACCGAGACGAATGGCCATCGTTGTCCAGTCGAGAGAGAATCTTCATGTCCATCGTCACTGGCATCAGTTTTTTTCGCATTTTTCTTCTTGGTTATCACCCATTTTTTGTATGGAATGGAGGGGGAGAGAAAGAGGAATTTTGAGAATAAATGATTGGTAAATGATATTTTTCTAGTTTTTGGCCGGTTGGCCGTGAGAGCTTCTGAATTTCAATTCTGGAGGACATCGAAGATTCAGAAAAATTTTGGATTCTCATGATTCTCATGAGGATTCTAAACATTGGCATCTGAAAACTTTGAATATATCTACCATGGAGACTTCAATTACGGATTCATACCTTTCTGTAGGATTCTTCTTCGAAAATCATGAGATTATTGGGATCAGTGTGGTCAATAGAGATGGATTATATGTACAAGACTTCTGATTTTTTGATGCATGTCCGCTTCAGAAGGTTCCGAAATCAGAATCCTATTGGACTTCTTTAAAAATCTCAAAATTTCTAAAAACACAAAACTTTATTCAGAATCGGAAAATTGATGAACGACAGTGAGGGGAACCAGATTGCGCGGTACAGTACATGGTGATCAGAAAAACGAGAATGTAGGGAAGGAAAATGAGAAAAATCCATAGTTTTCCGCAGCAAGAAACTTGGAAATCATCATCATCTTGAAGACTACGTGAAGATGATGGTGCTTTTGGATCGATTTGGATGGTGAAGCTCTGAAACTTTCTCAAGCTTTTGGACCACATGAGCCTAAAAATGAATATAAACATGCCCTATCAGAGATGAATTTCGATGTTTATAATCCTGGAGATTATGATCCACCGAGCTATGAACTGGTCATGGAGCATATTCCAATTGAAGAGAAACCGGAAAGTCTGATTAAAGAGAAGACAGAAGAATCATTTTAAAAAAACCAAAGACAAACCTATTCCTGACAGAGATTTCATGAGAGAATTCAAGGAAAAGACTGGATATACGGACTCAATTGATGCTCTTGGAAAGCGGTTAGTTGTTATCTAACAATAAAAAAATATTCTAAATTGGTGATTTCAGATATCATCGTGTAAAGAACACGATCTATCAATCAACCGGAATCGATAACAACCCAAAAATCAAAATGATGTTCATTTCGAATGCGAAACTTCCTGAGGAAATTCAGGAAGAGTAGGACAGAAATAGATGATTGAAAGCTAAACGACATTATTGCAGACTTCGAAAGGAGTGGCTACTTTCAAAGCAATGAGAAAATCCCCGAAGACTAGTTGATTCTTCCTCTGGCGGACATTCTGGTGGTGCAAGATCCTAAAAATAAAATCGAACAACTTTGTAAAATAAAACTTCATGCATGTTGCGATTTGTCATTCTCTATCCTTTAGTGAATTAGGGAGGCTGTTTTCTTCTCTCTAGTGAATTAGGGAGTCTGTTTTCTTCTCTCTAGTGAATTAGGGAGGCTGTTTTCTTCGCTTTAGTGAATTAGGGAGTCTGTTTTCTTCGCTTTAGTGAATTAGGGAGTCTGTTTTCTTCTCTCTAGTGAATTAGGGAGTCTGTTTTCTTCGCTTTAGTGAATTAGGGAGTCTGTTTTCTTCGCTTTAGTAAATTAGGGAGTCTGTTTTCTTCGCTTTAGTAAATTAGGGAGTCTGTTTTCTTCTCTCTAGTAAATTAGGGAGTCTGTTTTCTTCTCTCTAGTGAATTAGGGAGGCTGTTTTCTTCTCTCTAGTGAATTAGGGAGTCTGTTTTCTTCGCTTTAGTAAATTAGGGAGTCTGTTTTCTTCTCTCTAGTGAATTAGGGAGTCTGTTTTCTTCTCTCTAGTGAATTAGGGAGGCTGTTTTCTTCTCTCTAGTGAATTAGGGAGTCTGTTTTCTTCGCTTTAGTAAATTAGGGAGTCTGTTTTCTTCTCTCTAGTGAATTAGGGAGGCTGTTTTCTTCTCTCTAGTGAATTAGGGAGTCTGTTTTCTACTCTCTAGTGAATTAGGGAGTCTGTTTTCTTCGCTTTAGTAAATTAGGGAGGCTGTTTTCTTCTCTCTAGTGAATTAGGGAGTCTGTTTTCTACTCTCTAGTGAATTAGGGAGTCTGTTTTCTTCGCTTTAGTAAATTAGGGAGTCTGTTTTCTTCTCTCTAGTGAATTAGGGAGTCTGTTTTCTTCTCTCTAGTGAATTAGGGAGGCTGTTTTCTTCTCTCTAGTGAATTAGGGAGTCTGTTTTCTTCGCTTTAGTGAATTAGGGAGGCTGTTTTCTTCTCTCTAGTGAATTAGGGAGTCTGTTTTCTTCTCTCTAGTGAATTAGGGAGGCTGTTTTCTTCTCTCTAGTGAATTAGGGAGTCTGTTTTCTTCTCTCTAGTGAATTAGGGAGTCTGTTTTCTTCGCTTTAGTAAATTAGGGAGTCTGTTTTCTTCTCTCTAGTAAATTAGGGAGTCTGTTTTCTTCTCTCTAGTGAATTAGGGAGGCTGTTTTCTTCTCTCTAGTGAATTAGGGAGTCTGTTTTCTTCTCTCTAGTGAATTAGGGAGGCTGTTTTCTTCTCTCTAGTGAATTAGGGAGGCTGTTTTCTTCGCTTTAGTGAATTAGGGAGGCTGTTTTCTTCTCTCTAGTGAATTAGGGAGTCTGTTTTCTTCGCTTTAGTAAATTAGGGAGTCTGTTTTCTTCTCTCTAGTGAATTAGGGAGGCTGTTTTCTTCGCTTTAGTAAATTAGGGAGTCTGTTTTCTTCTCTCTAGTGAATTAGGGAGTCTGTTTTCTTCTCTCTAGTGAATTAGGGAGGCTGTTTTCTTCTCTCTAGTGAATTAGGGAGTCTGTTTTCTTCGCTTTAGTGAATTAGGGAGTCTGTTTTCTTCTCTCTAGTGAATTAGGGAGTCTGTTTTCTTCGCTTTAGTGAATTAGGGAGTCTGTTTTCTTCGCTTTAGTAAATTAGGGAGTCTGTTTTCTTCTCTCTAGTGAATTAGGGAGTCTGTTTTCTTCTCTCTAGTGAATTAGGGAGGCTGTTTTCTTCTCTCTAGTGAATTAGGGAGGCTGTTTTCTTCTCTCTAGTGAATTAGGGAGTCTGTTTTCTTCTCTCTAGTGAATTAGGGAGGCTGTTTTCTTCTCTCTAGTGAATTAGGGAGTCTGTTTTCTTCTCTCTAGTGAATTAGGGAGTCTGTTTTCTTCTCTCTAGTGAATTAGGGAGTCTGTTTTCTTCGCTTTAGTAAATTAGGGAGTCTGTTTTCTTCTCTCTAGTAAATTAGGGAGTCTGTTTTCTTCTCTCTAGTGAATTAGGGAGTCTGTTTTCTTCGCTTTAGTAAATTAGGGAGTCTGTTTTCTTCTCTCTAGTAAATTAGGGAGTCTGTTTTCTTCTCTCTAGTGAATTAGGGAGGCTGTTTTCTTCTCTCTAGTGAATTAGGGAGGCTGTTTTCTTCTCTCTAGTGAATTAGGGAGTCTGTTTTCTTCTCTCTAGTGAATTAGGGAGGCTGTTTTCTTCTCTCTAGTGAATTAGGGAGTCTGTTTTCTTCTCTCTAGTGAATTAGGGAGTCTGTTTTCTTCTCTCTAGTGAATTAGGGAGTCTGTTTTCTACTCTCTAGTGAATTAGGGAGTCTGTTTTCTTCGCTTTAGTGAATTAGGGAGGCTGTTTTCTACTCTCTAGTGAATTAGGGAGTCTGTTTTCTTCTCTCTAGTGAATTAGGGAGTCTGTTTTCTTCGCTTTAGTAAATTAGGGAGTCTGTTTTCTTCTCTCTAGTGAATTAGGGAGTCTGTTTTCTTCTCTCTAGTGAATTAGGGAGTCTGTTTTCTTCTCTCTAGTGAATTAGGGAGGCTGTTTTCTTCTCTCTAGTGAATTAGGGAGTCTGTTTTCTTCTCTCTAGTGAATTAGGGAGGCTGTTTTCTTCTCTCTAGTGAATTAGGGAGTCTGTTTTCTTCTCTCTAGTGAATTAGGGAGGCTGTTTTCTTCTCTCTAGTGAATTAGGGAGTCTGTTTTCTTCTCTCTAGTGAATTAGGGAGTCTGTTTTCTTCTCTCTAGTGAATTAGGGAGTCTGTTTTCTACTCTCTAGTGAATTAGGGAGGCTGTTTTCTTCTCTCTAGTGAATTAGGGAGTCTGTTTTCTTCTCTCTAGTGAATTAGGGAGGCTGTTTTCTTCTCTCTAGTGAATTAGGGAGTCTGTTTTCTACTCTCTAGTGAATTAGGGAGTCTGTTTTCTTCTCTCTAGTGAATTAGGGAGGCTGTTTTCTTCTCTCTAGTGAATTAGGGAGTCTGTTTTCTACTCTCTAGTGAATTAGGGAGTCTGTTTTCTTCTCTCTAGTGAATTAGGGAGGCTGTTTTCTTCTCTCTAGTGAATTAGGGAGGCTGTTTTCTTCTCTCTAGTGAATTAGGGAGTCTGTTTTCTTCTCTCTAGTGAATTAGGGAGGCTGTTTTCTTCTCTCTAGTGAATTAGGGAGTCTGTTTTCTTCTCTCTAGTGAATTAGGGAGTCTGTTTTCTTCGCTTTAGTGAATTAGGGAGGCTGTTTTCTTCGCTTTAGTAAATTAGGGAGTCTGTTTTCTTCTCTCTAGTGAATTAGGGAGTCTGTTTTCTACTCTCTAGTGAATTAGGGAGTCTGTTTTCTTCGCTTTAGTGAATTAGGGAGTCTGTTTTCTTCTCTCTAGTGAATTAGGGAGTCTGTTTTCTACTCTCTAGTGAATTAGGGAGTCTGTTTTATTCGCTTTAGTGAATTAGGGAGTCTGTTTTCTTCTCTCTAGTGAATTAGGGAGTCTGTTTTCTTCTCTCTAGTGAATTAGGGAGTCTGTTTTCTTCGCTTTAGTGAATTAGTGTGTCTGTTTTCTTCTCTCTAGTGAATTAGGGAGTCTGTTTTCTTCGCTTTAGTGAATTAGGGAGTCTGTTTTCTTCGCTTTAGTAAATTAGGGAGTCTGTTTTCTTCTCTCTAGTGAATTAGGGAGTCTGTTTTCTTCTCTCTAGTGAATTAGGGAGGCTGTTTTCTTCTCTCTAGTGAATTAGGGAGTCTGTTTTCTTCGCTTTAGTGAATTAGGGAGGCTGTTTTCTTCTCTCTAGTGAATTAGGGAGTCTGTTTTCTTCTCTCTAGTGAGTTAGGGAGTCTGTTTTCTTCTCTCTAGTGAATTAGGGAGGCTGTTTTCTTCTTTCTAGTGAATTAGGGAGTCTGTTTTCTTCGCTTTAGTGAATTAGGGAGGCTGTTTTCTTCTCTCTAGTGAATTAGGGAGTCTGTTTTCTTCGCTTTAGTGAATTAGGGAGGCTGTTTTCTTCTCTCTAGTGAATTAGGGAGTCTGTTTTCTTCGCTTTAGTAAATTAGGGAGTCTGTTTTCTTCTCTCTAGTGAATTAGGGAGGCTGTTTTCTTCTCTCTAGTGAATTAGGGAGTCTGTTTTCTTCGCTTTAGTGAATTAGGGAGGCTGTTTTCTTCGCTTTAGTGAATTAGGGAGTCTGTTTTCTTCTCTCTAGTGAATTAGGGAGTCTGTTTTCTTCGCTTTAGTAAATTAGGGAGTCTGTTTTCTTCTCTCTAGTGAATTAGGGAGGCTGTTTTCTTCTCTCTAGTAAATAAGGGAGTCTGTTTTCTTCGCTTTAGTGAATTAGGGAGGCTGTTTTCTTCTCTCTAGTGAATTAGGGAGTCTGTTTTCTTCTCTCTAGTGAATTAGGGAGGCTGTTTTCTTCTCTCTAGTGAATTAGGGAGTCTGTTTTCTTCGCTTTAGTGAATTAGGGAGTCTGTTTTCTTCTCTCTAGTGAATTAGGGAGTCTGTTTTCTTCTCTCTAGTGAATTAGGGAGGCTGTTTTCTTCTCTCTAGTGAATTAGGGAGTCTGTTTTCTTCGCTTTAGTGAATTAGGGAGTCTGTTTTCTTCTCTCTAGTGAATTAGGGAGTCTGTTTTCTTCTCTCTAGTGAATTAGGGAGTCTGTTTTCTTCTCTCTAGTGAATTAGGGAGTCTGTTTTCTTCTCTCTAGTGAATTAGGGAGGCTGTTTTCTTCTCTCTAGTGAATTAGGGAGTCTGTTTTCTTCTCTCTAGTGAATTAGGGAGTCTGTTTTCTTCGCTTTAGTGAATTAGGGAGTCTGTTTTCTTCTCTCTAGTGAATTAGGGAGTCTGTTTTCTTCTCTCTAGTGAATTAGGGAGGCTGTTTTCTTCTCTCTAGTAAATAAGGGAGTCTGTTTTCTTCGCTTTAGTGAATTAGGGAGGCTGTTTTCTTCTCTCTAGTGAATTAGGGAGTCTGTTTTCTTCTCTCTAGTGAATTAGGGAGTCTGTTTTCTTCTCTCTAGTGAATTAGGGAGTCTGTTTTCTTCTCTCTAGTGAATTAGGGAGTCTGTTTTCTTCGCTTTAGTGAATTAGGGAGGCTGTTTTCTTCTCTCTAGTGAATTAGGGAGTCTGTTTTCTTCTCTCTAGTGAATTAGGGAGTCTGTTTTCTTCTCTCTAGTGAATTAGGGAGGCTGTTTTCTTCGCTTTAGTGAATTAGGGAGTCTGTTTTCTTCGCTTTAGTGAATTAGGGAGTCTGTTTTCTTCTCTCTAGTGAATTAGGGAGTCTGTTTTCTTCTCTCTAGTGAATTAGGGAGTCTGTTTTCTTCTCTCTAGTGAATTAGGGAGGCTGTTTTCTTCGCTTTAGTGAATTAGGGAGTCTGTTTTCTTCTCTCTAGTGAATTAGGGAGTCTGTTTTCTTCTCTCTAGTGAATTAGGGAGTCTGTTTTCTTCGCTTTAGTGAATTAGGGAGTCTCAAAGTCGCTCAGGCTTTGCAGAAGCAGTTCGCCCTGGAGGATTCCGCACTCCGCCGCAACGCCGTGGACCATGTGACCACTCGTTGTGATGCTCCCCCTGTCCCCACTTCTGCTGAGAGTTTTTTATCTGGGTTCCCCCCGAAGTCCTCTTCCCACTTGCCAACGTCGTCTGTGTCCGCTAACCCGATTACCGTGATGCCCACTCGCGCTCCGGTCGATCGACACCAGCCACCAGCGCAAAGCAACCTGGACATGCAGCAGTTCCTGCTCGCATTTGAAAAGAGGATGGAGGGCTTGCTATCGAACTATCTCGACAGTGCCAGAACCCACGTCATTGAGTCCAAAAGAGAACGCGTACGTTTCGAATCCGAGGAGTCAGATTTTGTCCGCGACCACGAGCACGATCTTAACTGTGGAGCCCTTGCTGCCTCCGGAATGGCACCCGTGCAGCAGGCTCCTCAGCGGGAGGTCCCTCTAGTTCCCACTAATTCTGACTCCTCCGCCGTTCACGTCGTATCGTCCCTGAAATTGGAAAGCAAGCTTAAAATGCTTCCTCACTTCGACGGGTCTACTGACTTCGACGAGTTCATGGATACAATGCGAACCACAGTTTTCTCTCAGCCCCTTACTGCAGATGACAAGCTTTTCCTACTCAAGAATCACCTCCGTGGTTCTGCCCGGAATTGCATTGCTCCCTCTCGCGACTCGACCACTGCGCTTGACAAGACGCTTGCTACCCTTCAAAAAGTCTACGGTAATAAGAACTCGCGCCAACAGTTGCTCCAACAGCTCACCCGCTTCTCGTTTAACCAAACGAACGCTGAGCTGATGCGTAGCGACTTGGCTGCCCTCTCCGGACTTATTGAACGTATGCACGATAAGGGTTTCTCCGTGTCTGACGAAAACACCAGCTCGATTCTCGTTCGAAAGCTTCCGAAACACATGGTTATCAACCTGTCTCGTTTCATGCGCAAGCTCGGCGATGATGTTACTCACCTCCAGATCCTTGAGAGAATCTCGGAAGAGGTTGAATCCCTGGCTGTTCAACAGAATATCATGGCTTACAGCTCCGGTGGCGACGCCCCAGCTGCTAACGAAATCCCTTCTCGATTTGCGTTCTTGAATCCAGTCGGTCCAGCTCCAGAGAGGCCAGCGCCTGCAGGTCAGCCAAGTAGTTTTCCCCGGAAGAAGCATGAGCAGCAACCACTCGCGTATATCCCTAGTCAGCACCCTGCCCACTACTTTGATGAGATCTCGAATACCACACATGAAGCTTACTATGGCCCTGGTCCTCGTGGCGCAAACCTTCAACTTGTCTCACTCTCCTTCCCGTCCTTGGACCCGGAAGACGCAGAGTGTCCAGTTTGTCACGGTCCCCATGACGCCATCAGATGCCCACTTTCAAGCTCAGAATTTCGCAGTATCTCCAAAGCTAATGGGTTGTGCCCACTCTGTCTGACTAAACACGATATTACCGAGTGTCGCTCTGAATTCCGTTGCGGATACTGCGACGGATTGCATCACATGGGTGGATGTACCCTCAAGGAACACTTTCGCGATAAGAAGAACTATCCAGCGGGAGCTGGGAAGCCGAAAACATTTTAACATCTCTGGCATCTCGGCGGGCATGGGTTCCCAAGAATCCATGCTAAGTGTTGACTCGCCAACAACAAGCCACTCTCTACTGTTTCATGTTTTTCGTGCCTTCTCACGCCACTGTTTGTTCCACTAATTCTTATCCAACGAAATGTTCTGGTTTGCGGTTATCATTCACTTCGCGATCCAAGGTTGATTCCCACTAAAATTATATACCCTTTTGGATAAAATTATAAATTCAAAATTTCACAAAAATTTTATTCTTCACTTTCGTATATGGTAAACCCTACTTCTACTTTTCCTACTTCCTTTCCCACTTTTTTCCCACTCTCCGTAAGACGTCGTTGTTCTCCGCTGTATTGACTTTCATTGGTCTAATCGTTCCTTGACTACTAGATCCGAGTGCCCTCTCCTTCCGAACTGGAACCGATGACGGTCTTGCACTTGCTGGTCTTACTGTCAGGAAAACGTAGCCAATAGTGAGAGTGTCCAGACAGCTAGCCACAGTATTATCTCTGCTTCCGAACGGATCGACATCACAATAACCACTGCATGTATCCGTGGCAGGGACTTGCCACGTCGGTTCAAGTGATTCGACTTCCCACTTCGCGACCGAGATCAATATTGTATGCCTACCTCTGCTCACAATCACCCATCAGTACACCAGAACAAATACGTCCAGCGGCCAAGCGATCCTGCACACCTCCTTATGTTCTCCACTTGGCTCATAGCTAGCGCGATCGGTCTTCTTGATACGTCTGTCCACTCGTACCTCCAAAAAATAAAAAATCTGAACCACCCATATGCGAGGCTACAGTGAGCACAGACACTCAGAAGCACATTGATCCCCTTACAGCTATTGACCACTGTTGCGAGACAAGGACAAGCCGATCCCAGTGCCCACTGACGTTGACGCTCGTTACGGATTGAGTCCAAAATTAAAAACCCTTTCAAAATCTAGGACTCCCCTCATACAGTTAGCTTACGGATCTGTGCTTGGATGCGGAAATACGGACGGAACTGTGCTACGCCTCTTGATACTGTTTTCCTTTCTGGTACAGCTGCACGCTGGTTTTGTGAGGACGTGCTGAGCACTCCTGCACGAACCAGTTGATCACCTACCTTTAAGTTCTAAGCAGGAGCGTCACCACTGCCCTCCCCCGGGGAATGTTGTCAATATTCCTCCTCTGTTGACGGAATAGACAACTTGACGGTGTTATACAGTAGACCACGGGATTGCCCTCAACCCTATTCTACTCACACCTCATCTTTCTCCCCGTGTTCCATCACTTTTCCCACTTTCCCATCACATTTCCCTTCGCTCTCTGTAATAATGTAAATTTGAATGCCCGCGCTCCCCGCCTTCAAACGACACTCCGCACGCTCCGCGCGGCTCCTATGCCGTCGGGCGCGTCGCGGTCGGACTATATAAGGCGGCCGCAGCCGGCCATTCACTTCAGTATACAACTCCCTAGCCTACTCACTCCCTCTCGACCATTCGCTCTGAGAGGTGATGTGTACATGTGCTCAGCCGTAGTTGTGATACTCCTCTTCTAATGAGTCATTTAGAGCACCTTCCCACTGGCATCATCTACATTGCCCACTCTCCTCTCCACTGTACGAGGACCAGTGTTAGATAATTGCCTTCTTTCCCTCTTTCTCTATATCCTTAAGATATCCCTCCAATAAATGGGTCACTGCCTTAAACTGTCTTCTGTTACTAGCACCGCTTATCCTCGTTAATCTGTAGTAACCCACACTTGAACGCCTACACAGTTGAGATACTCTCGGAGGCTACCGGATGTTCCAACCGTCCCTAGTAGACCCCTCCACAAGTCTGTTTTCTTCGCTTTAGTGAATTAGGGAGGCTGTTTTCTACTCTCTAGTGAATTAGGGAGTCTGTTTTCTTCGCTTTAGTGAATTAGGGAGTCTGTTTTCTACTCTCTAGTGAATTAGGGAGTCTGTTTTCTTCTCTCTAGTGAATTAGGGAGTCTGTTTTCTACTCTCTAGTGAATTAGGGAGTCTGTTTTCTTCTCTCTAGTGAATTAGGGAGTCTGTTTTCTTCGCTTTAGTGAATTAGGGAGTCTGTTTTCTTCGCTTTAGTGAATTAGGGAGTCTGTTTTCTTCGCTTTAGTGAATTAGGGAGTCTGTTTTCTTCGCTTTAGTGAATTAGGGAGGCTGTTTTCTTCGCTTTAGTGAATTAGGGAGTCTGTTTTCTTCGCTTTAGTGAATTAGGGAGGCTGTTTTCTTCTCTCTAGTGAATTAGGGAGTCTGTTTTCTACTCTCTAGTGAATTAGGGAGTCTGTTTTCTTCGCTTTAGTGAATTAGGGAGGCTGTTTTCTACTCTCTAGTGAATTAGGGAGTCTGTTTTCTTCGCTTTAGTGAATTAGGGAGTCTGTTTTCTACTCTCTAGTGAATTAGGGAGTCTGTTTTCTTCTCTCTAGTGAATTAGGGAGTCTGTTTTCTTCTCTCTAGTGAATTAGGGAGTCTGTTTTCTTCGCTTTAGTGAATTAGGGAGGCTGTTTTCTTCTCTCTAGTGAATTAGGGAGTCTGTTTTCTTCTCTCTAGTGAATTAGGGAGTCTGTTTTCTACTCTCTAGTGAATTAGGGAGTCTGTTTTCTTCTCTCTAGTGAATTAGGGAGTCTGTTTTCTTCGCTTTAGTGAATTAGGGAGTCTGTTTTCTTCGCTTTAGTGAATTAGGGAGTCTGTTTTCTTCGCTTTAGTGAATTAGGGAGTCTGTTTTCTTCG
Source organism: Caenorhabditis sinica (assembly GCA_963932045.1). Lineage (NCBI taxonomy): Eukaryota > Metazoa > Nematoda > Chromadorea > Rhabditida > Rhabditidae > Caenorhabditis > Caenorhabditis sinica. The sequence continues at coordinate 1,570,843 of OZ009942.1, forward strand.
CTTTAGTGAATTAGGGAGGCTGTTTTCTTCGCTTTAGTGAATTAGGGAGTCTGTTTTCTTCGCTTTAGTGAATTAGGGAGGCTGTTTTCTTCTCTCTAGTGAATTAGGGAGTCTGTTTTCTACTCTCTAGTGAATTAGGGAGTCTGTTTTCTTCGCTTTAGTGAATTAGGGAGGCTGTTTTCTACTCTCTAGTGAATTAGGGAGTCTGTTTTCTTCGCTTTAGTGAATTAGGGAGTCTGTTTTCTACTCTCTAGTGAATTAGGGAGTCTGTTTTCTTCTCTCTAGTGAATTAGGGAGTCTGTTTTCTTCTCTCTAGTGAATTAGGGAGTCTGTTTTCTTCGCTTTAGTGAATTAGGGAGGCTGTTTTCTTCTCTCTAGTGAATTAGGGAGTCTGTTTTCTACTCTCTAGTGAATTAGGGAGTCTGTTTTCTTCGCTTTAGTGAATTAGGGAGGCTGTTTTCTACTCTCTAGTGAATTAGGGAGTCTGTTTTCTTCGCTTTAGTGAATTAGGGAGGCTGTTTTCTTCTCTCTAGTGAATTAGGGAGTCTGTTTTCTACTCTCTAGTGAATTAGGGAGTCTGTTTTCTTCGCTTTAGTGAATTAGGGAGTCTGTTTTCTACTCTCTAGTGAATTAGGGAGTCTGTTTTCTTCGCTTTAGTGAATTAGGGAGTCTGTTTTCTACTCTCTAGTGAATTAGGGAGTCTGTTTTCTTCTCTCTAGTGAATTAGGGAGTCTGTTTTCTTTGCTTTAGTGAATTAGGGAGGCTGTTTTCTTCGCTTTAGTGAATTAGGGAGTCTGTTTTCTTCGCTTTAGTGAATTAGGGAGGCTGTTTTCTACTCTCTAGTGAATTAGGGAGTCTGTTTTCTACTCTCTAGTGAATTAGGGAGTCTGTTTTCTTCTCTCTAGTGAATTAGGGAGTCTGTTTTCTTCTCTCTAGTGAATTAGGGAGTCTGTTTTCTTCTCTCTAGTGAATTAGGGAGGCTGTTTTCTTCGCTTTAGTGAATTAGGGAGTCTGTTTTCTTCGCTTTAGTGAATTAGGGAGGCTGTTTTCTTCTCTCTAGTGAATTAGGGAGTCTGTTTTCTTCGCTTTAGTGAATTAGGGAGTCTGTTTTCTTCTCTCTAGTGAATTAGGGAGTCTGTTTTCTACTCTCTAGTGAATTAGGGAGTCTGTTTTCTTCGCTTTAGTGAATTAGGGAGTCTGTTTTCTACTCTCTAGTGAATTAGGGAGTCTGTTTTCTTCGCTTTAGTGAATTAGGGAGTCTGTTTTCTACTCTCTAGTGAATTAGGGAGTCTGTTTTCTTCTCTCTAGTGAATTAGGGAGTCTGTTTTCTTTGCTTTAGTGAATTAGGGAGGCTGTTTTCTTCGCTTTAGTGAATTAGGGAGTCTGTTTTCTTCGCTTTAGTGAATTAGGGAGGCTGTTTTCTTCTCTCTAGTGAATTAGGGAGTCTGTTTTCTACTCTCTAGTGAATTAGGGAGTCTGTTTTCTTCTCTCTAGTGAATTAGGGAGTCTGTTTTCTTCTCTCTAGTGAATTAGGGAGTCTGTTTTCTTCTCTCTAGTGAATTAGGGAGGCTGTTTTCTTCGCTTTAGTGAATTAGGGAGTCTGTTTTCTTCGCTTTAGTGAATTAGGGAGGCTGTTTTCTTCTCTCTAGTGAATTAGGGAGTCTGTTTTCTTCTCTCTAGTGAATTAGGGAGTCTGTTTTCTTCTCTCTAGTGAATTAGGGAGTCTGTTTTCTACTCTCTAGTGAATTAGGGAGTCTGTTTTCTTCGCTTTAGTGAATTAGGGAGTCTGTTTTCTACTCTCTAGTGAATTAGGGAGTCTGTTTTCTTCGCTTTAGTGAATTAGGGAGTCTGTTTTCTACTCTCTAGTGAATTAGGGAGTCTGTTTTCTTCTCTCTAGTGAATTAGGGAGTCTGTTTTCTTTGCTTTAGTGAATTAGGGAGGCTGTTTTCTTCGCTTTAGTGAATTAGGGAGTCTGTTTTCTTCGCTTTAGTGAATTAGGGAGGCTGTTTTCTTCTCTCTAGTGAATTAGGGAGTCTGTTTTCTACTCTCTAGTGAATTAGGGAGTCTGTTTTCTTCTCTCTAGTGAATTAGGGAGTCTGTTTTCTTCTCTCTAGTGAATTAGGGAGTCTGTTTTCTACTCTCTAGTGAATTAGGGAGTCTGTTTTCTTCGCTTTAGTGAATTAGGGAGTCTGTTTTCTTCGCTTTAGTGAATTAGGGAGGCTGTTTTCTTCTCTCTAGTGAATTAGGGAGTCTGTTTTCTTCGCTTTAGTGAATTAGGGAGTCTGTTTTCTTCTCTCTAGTGAATTAGGGAGTCTGTTTTCTTCGCTTTAGTGAATTAGGGAGTCTGTTTTCTTCGCTTTAGTGAATTAGGGAGGCTGTTTTCTTCGCTTTAGTGAATTAGGGAGTCTGTTTTCTTCGCTTTAGTGAATTAGGGAGGCTGTTTTCTTCGCTTTAGTGAATTAGGGAGGCTGTTTTCTTCTCTCTAGTGAATTAGGGAGGCTGTTTTCTTCGCTTTAGTGAATTAGGGAGGCTGTTTTCTTCTCTCTAGTGAATTAGTGAGGCTGTTTTCTTCTCTCTAGTGAATTAGGGAGGCTGTTTTCTTCGCTTTAGTGAATTAGGGAGGCTGTTTTCTTCGCTTTAGTGAATTAGGGAGTCTGTTTTCTTCTCTCTAGTGAATTAGGGAGTCTGTTTTCTTCTCTCTAGTGAATTAGGGAGTCTTTTTTCTTCTCTCTAGTGAATTAGGGAGGCTGTTTTCTTCGCTTTAGTGAATTAGGGAGTCTGTTTTCTTCTCTCTAGTGAATTAGGGAGTCTGTTTTCTTCTCTCTAGTGAATTAGGGAGTCTGTTTTCTACTCTCTAGTGAATTAGGGAGTCTGTTTTCTTCGCTTTAGTGAATTAGGGAGTCTGTTTTCTTCGCTTTAGTGAATTAGGGAGGCTGTTTTCTTCTCTCTAGTGAATTAGGGAGTCTGTTTTCTTCGCTTTAGTGAATTAGGGAGTCTGTTTTCTTCTCTCTAGTGAATTAGGGAGTCTGTTTTCTTCGCTTTAGTGAATTAGGGAGTCTGTTTTCTTCGCTTTAGTGAATTAGGGAGGCTGTTTTCTTCGCTTTAGTGAATTAGGGAGGCTGTTTTCTTCTCTCTAGTGAATTAGGGAGGCTGTTTTCTTCGCTTTAGTGAATTAGGGAGGCTGTTTTCTTCTCTCTAGTGAATTAGTGAGGCTGTTTTCTTCTCTCTAGTGAATTAGGGAGTCTGTTTTCTTCGCTTTAGTGAATTAGGGAGGCTGTTTTCTTCGCTTTAGTGAATTAGGGAGGCTGTTTTCTTCTCTCTAGTGAATTAGGGAGTCTGTTTTCTACTCTCTAGTGAATTAGGGAGTCTGTTTTCTTCGCTTTAGTGAATTAGGGAGTCTGTTTTCTTCGCTTTAGTGAATTAGGGAGTCTGTTTTCTTCTCTCTAGTGAATTAGGGAGGCTGTTTTCTTCGCTTTAGTGAATTAGGGAGTCTGTTTTCTTCGCTTTAGTGAATTAGGGAGTCTGTTTTCTTCTCTCTAGTGAATTAGGGAGTCTGTTTTCTTCTCTCTAGTGAATTAGGGAGTCTGTTTTCTTCTCTCTAGTGAATTAGTGAGGCTGTTTTCTTCGCTTTAGTGAATTAGGGAGTCTGTTTTCTTCTCTCTAGTGAATTAGGGAGTCTGTTTTCTTCTCTCTAGTGAATTAGGGAGTCTGTTTTCTTCGCTTTAGTGAATTAGGGAGGCTGTTTTCTTCGCTTTAGTGAATTAGGGAGTCTGTTTTCTTCGCTTTAGTGAATTAGGGAGGCTGTTTTCTTCGCTTTAGTGAATTAGGGAGTCTGTTTTCTTCTCTCTAGTGAATTAGGGAGTCTGTTTTCTTCTCTCTAGTGAATTAGGGAGGCTGTTTTCTTCGCTTTAGTGAATTAGGGAGGCTGTTTTCTTCTCTCTAGTGAATTAGGGAGTCTGTTTTCTACTCTCTAGTGAATTAGGGAGTCTGTTTTCTTCGCTTTAGTGAATTAGGGAGTCTGTTTTCTTCGCTTTAGTGAATTAGGGAGGCTGTTTTCTTCGCTTTAGTGAATTAGGGAGTCTGTTTTCTTCTCTCTAGTGAATTAGGGAGTCTGTTTTCTTCTCTCTAGTGAATTAGGGAGGCTGTTTTCTTCGCTTTAGTGAATTAGGGAGTCTGTTTTCTTCTCTCTAGTGAATTAGGGAGTCTGTTTTCTTCTCTCTAGTGAATTAGGGAGTCTGTTTTCTTCTCTCTAGTGAATTAGGGAGTCTGTTTTCTTCTCTCTAGTGAATTAGGGAGGCTGTTTTCTTCGCTTTAGTGAATTAGGGAGTCTGTTTTCTTCTCTCTAGTGAATTAGGGAGTCTGTTTTCTTCTCTCTAGTGAATTAGGGAGTCTGTTTTCTTCTCTCTAGTGAATTAGGGAGTCTGTTTTCTTCTCTCTAGTGAATTAGGGAGGCTGTTTTCTTCGCTTTAGTGAATTAGGGAGTCTGTTTTCTTCTCTCTAGTGAATTAGGGAGTCTGTTTTCTTCGCTTTAGTGAATTAGGGAGTCTGTTTTCTTCGCTTTAGTGAATTAGGGAGGCTGTTTTCTTCGCTTTAGTGAATTAGGGAGGCTGTTTTCTTCGCTTTAGTGAATTAGGGAGTCTGTTTTCTTCTCTCTAGTGAATTAGGGAGGCTGTTTTCTTCGCTTTAGTGAATTAGGGAGTCTGTTTTCTTCTCTCTAGTGAATTAGGGAGTCTGTTTTCTTCTCTCTAGTGAATTAGGGAGGCTGTTTTCTTCGCTTTAGTGAATTAGGGAGTCTGTTTTCTTCGCTTTAGTGAATTAGGGAGTCTGTTTTCTTCGCTTTAGTGAATTAGGGAGGCTGTTTTCTTCGCTTTAGTGAATTAGGGAGGCTGTTTTCTTCGCTTTAGTGAATTAGGGAGTCTGTTTTCTTCTCTCTAGTGAATTAGGGAGGCTGTTTTCTTCGCTTTAGTGAATTAGGGAGTCTGTTTTCTTCGCTTTAGTGAATTAGGGAGTCTGTTTTCTTCTCTCTAGTGAATTAGGGAGTCTGTTTTCTTCGCTTTAGTGAATTAGGGAGTCTGTTTTCTTCGCTTTAGTGAATTAGGGAGGCTGTTTTCTTCGCTTTAGTGAATTAGGGAGGCTGTTTTCTTCGCTTTAGTGAATTAGGGAGTCTGTTTTCTTCTCTCTAGTGAATTAGGGAGGCTGTTTTCTTCGCTTTAGTGAATTAGGGAGTCTGTTTTCTTCTCTCTAGTGAATTAGGGAGTCTGTTTTCTTCTCTCTAGTGAATTAGGGAGTCTGTTTTCTTCTCTCTAGTGAATTAGGGAGTCTGTTTTCTTCGCTTTAGTGAATTAGGGAGTCTGTTTTCTTCGCTTTAGTGAATTAGGGAGGCTGTTTTCTTCGCTTTAGTGAATTAGGGAGGCTGTTTTCTTCGCTTTAGTGAATTAGGGAGTCTGTTTTCTTCTCTCTAGTGAATTAGGGAGGCTGTTTTCTTCTCTCTAGTGAATTAGGGAGTCTGTTTTCTACTCTCTAGTGAATTAGGGAGTCTGTTTTCTTCTCTCTAGTGAATTAGGGAGTCTGTTTTCTTCGCTTTAGTGAATTAGGGAGGCTGTTTTCTTCGCTTTAGTGAATTAGGGAGTCTGTTTTCTTCTCTCTAGTGAATTAGGGAGTCTGTTTTCTTCTCTCTAGTGAATTAGGGAGGCTGTTTTCTTCGCTTTAGTGAATTAGGGAGGCTGTTTTCTTCGCTTTAGTGAATTAGGGAGTCTGTTTTCTTCTCTCTAGTGAATTAGGGAGTCTGTTTTCTTCTCTCTAGTGAATTAGGGAGGCTGTTTTTTTCGCTTTAGTGAATTAGGGAGGCTGTTTTCTTCTCTCTAGTGAATTAGGGAGTCTGTTTTCTACTCTCTAGTGAATTAGGGAGTCTGTTTTCTTCGCTTTAGTGAATTAGGGAGTCTGTTTTCTTCGCTTTAGTGAATTAGGGAGTCTGTTTTCTTCGCTTTAGTGAATTAGGGAGGCTGTTTTCTTCGCTTTAGTGAATTAGGGAGGCTGTTTTCTTCGCTTTAGTGAATTAGGGAGTCTGTTTTCTTCTCTCTAGTGAATTAGGGAGTCTGTTTTCTTCTCTCTAGTGAATTAGGGAGGCTGTTTTCTTCGCTTTAGTGAATTAGGGAGGCTGTTTTCTTCTCTCTAGTGAATTAGGGAGTCTGTTTTCTACTCTCTAGTGAATTAGGGAGTCTGTTTTCTTCGCTTTAGTGAATTAGGGAGTCTGTTTTCTTCGCTTTAGTGAATTAGGGAGGCTGTTTTCTTCGCTTTAGTGAATTAGGGAGTCTGTTTTCTTATCTCTAGTGAATTAGGGAGGCTGTTTTCTTCTCTCTAGTGAATTAGGGAGGCTGTTTTCTTCTCTCTAGTGAATTAGGGAGTCTGTTTTCTTCGCTTTAGTGAATTAGGGAGGCTGTTTTCTTCGCTTTAGTGAATTAGGGAGGCTGTTTTCTTCGCTTTAGTGAATTAGGGAGTCTGTTTTCTTCTCTCTAGTGAATTAGGGAGTCTGTTTTCTACTCTCTAGTGAATTAGGGAGTCTGTTTTCTTCTCTCTAGTGAATTAGGGAGGCTGTTTTCTTCGCTTTAGTGAATTAGGGAGTCTGTTTTCTTCTCTCTAGTGAATTAGGGAGTCTATTTTCTACTCTCTAGTGAATTAGGGAGTCTGTTTTCTTCTCTCTAGTGAATTAGGGAGGCTGTTTTCTTCGCTTTAGTGAATTAGGGAGTCTGTTTTCTTCTCTCTAGTGAATTAGGGAGGCTGTTTTCTACTCTCTAGTGAATTAGGGAGTCTGTTTTCTTCTCTCTAGTGAATTAGGGAGGCTGTTTTCTTCGCTTTAGTGAATTAGGGAGTCTGTTTTCTTCGCTTTAGTGAATTAGGGAGTCTGTTTTCTTCTCTCTAGTGAATTAGGGAGTCTATTTTCTACTCTCTAGTGAATTAGGGAGTCTGTTTTCTTCTCTCTAGTGAATTAGGGAGGCTGTTTTCTTCGCTTTAGTGAATTAGGGAGTCTGTTTTCTACTCTCTAGTGAATTAGGGAGTCTGTTTTCTTCTCTCTAGTGAATTAGGGAGGCTGTTTTCTACTCTCTAGTGAATTAGGGAGTCTGTTTTCTTCGCTTTAGTGAATTAGGGAGTCTGTTTTCTTCGCTTTAGTGAATTAGGGAGTCTGTTTTCTTCGCTTTAGTGAATTAGGGAGGCTGTTTTCTTCGCTTTAGTGAATTAGGGAGGCTGTTTTCTTCGCTTTAGTGAATTAGGGAGGCTGTTTTCTTCTCTCTAGTGAATTAGGGAGTCTGTTTTCTACTCTCTAGTGAATTAGGGAGTCTGTTTTCTTCTCTCTAGTGAATTAGGGAGGCTGTTTTCTTCGCTTTAGTGAATTAGGGAGTCTGTTTTCTTCTCTCTAGTGAATTAGGGAGTCTGTTTTCTACTCTCTAGTGAATTAGGGAGTCTGTTTTCTTCGCTTTAGTGAATTAGGGAGTCTGTTTTCTTCGCTTTAGTGAATTAGGGAGGCTGTTTTCTTCGCTTTAGTGAATTAGGGAGGCTGTTTTCTTCGCTTTAGTGAATTAGGGAGGCTGTTTTCTTCTCTCTAGTGAATTAGGGAGTCTGTTTTCTACTCTCTAGTGAATTAGGGAGTCTGTTTTCTTCTCTCTAGTGAATTAGGGAGGCTGTTTTCTTCGCTTTAGTGAATTAGGGAGTCTGTTTTCTACTCTCTAGTGAATTAGGGAGTCTGTTTTCTTCTCTCTAGTGAATTAGGGAGGCTGTTTTCTTCGCTTTAGTGAATTAGGGAGTCTGTTTTCTACTCTCTAGTGAATTAGGGAGTCTATTTTCTACTCTCTAGTGAATTAGGGAGTCTGTTTTCTTATCTCTAGTGAATTAGGGAGGCTGTTTTCTTCGCTTTAGTGAATTAGGGAGTCTGTTTTCTTCTCTCTAGTGAATTAGGGAGTCTGTTTTCTACTCTCTAGTGAATTAGGGAGTCTGTTTTCTTCTCTCTAGTGAATTAGGGAGGCTGTTTTCTTCGCTTTAGTGAATTAGGGAGTCTGTTTTCTTCTCTCTAGTGAATTAGGGAGTCTGTTTTCTACTCTCTAGTGAATTAGGGAGTCTGTTTTCTTCTCTCTAGTGAATTAGGGAGGCTGTTTTCTTCGCTTTAGTGAATTAGGGAGGCTGTTTTCTTCGCTTTAGTGAATTAGGGAGGCTGTTTTCTTATCTCTAGTGAATTAGGGAGGCTGTTTTCTTCGCTTTAGTGAATTAGGGAGTCTGTTTTCTTCTCTCTAGTGAATTAGGGAGGCTGTTTTCTTCGCTTTAGTGAATTAGGGAGGCTGTTTTCTTCTCTCTAGTGAATTAGGGAGTCTGTTTTCTACTCTCTAGTGAATTAGGGAGTCTGTTTTCTTCGCTTTAGTGAATTAGGGAGGCTGTTTTCTTCGCTTTAGTGAATTAGGGAGTCTGTTTTCTTCTCTCTAGTGAATTAGGGAGTCTGTTTTCTACTCTCTAGTGAATTAGGGAGTCTGTTTTCTTCGCTTTAGTGAATTAGGGAGGCTGTTTTCTTCGCTTTAGTGAATTAGGGAGTCTGTTTTCTTCGCTTTAGTGAATTAGGGAGGCTGTTTTCTTCGCTTTAGTGAATTAGGGAGGCTGTTTTCTTCTCTCTAGTGAATTAGGGAGTCTGTTTTCTACTCTCTAGTGAATTAGGGAGTCTGTTTTCTTCGCTTTAGTGAATTAGGGAGGCTGTTTTCTTCGCTTTAGTGAATTAGGGAGTCTGTTTTCTTCTCTCTAGTGAATTAGGGAGTCTGTTTTCTTCGCTTTAGTGAATTAGGGAGGCTGTTTTCTTCGCTTTAGTGAATTAGGGAGGCTGTTTTCTTCTCTCTAGTGAATTAGGGAGTCTGTTTTCTTCGCTTTAGTGAATTAGGGAGTCTGTTTTCTTCGCTTTAGTGAATTAGGGAGGCTGTTTTCTTCGCTTTAGTGAATTAGGGAGTCTGTTTTCTTCGCTTTAGTGAATTAGGGAGGCTGTTTTCTTCTCTCTAGTGAATTAGGGAGTCTGTTTTCTACTCTCTAGTGAATTAGGGAGTCTGTTTTCTTCGCTTTAGTGAATTAGGGAGGCTGTTTTCTTCGCTTTAGTGAATTAGGGAGTCTGTTTTCTTCGCTTTAGTGAATTAGGGAGGCTGTTTTCTTCGCTTTAGTGAATTAGGGAGTCTGTTTTCTTCGCTTTAGTGAATTAGGGAGTCTGTTTTCTTCTCTCTAGTGAATTAGGGAGTCTGTTTTCTACTCTCTAGTGAATTAGGGAGTCTGTTTTCTTCGCTTTAGTGAATTAGGGAGTCTGTTTTCTTCGCTTTAGTGAATTAGGGAGGCTGTTTTCTTCGCTTTAGTGAATTAGGGAGTCTGTTTTCTTCGCTTTAGTGAATTAGGGAGTCTGTTTTCTTCGCTTTAGTGAATTAGGGAGGCTGTTTTCTTCGCTTTAGTGAATTAGGGAGTCTGTTTTCTTCGCTTTAGTGAATTAGGGAGGCTGTTTTCTTCGCTTTAGTGAATTAGGGAGGCTGTTTTCTTCTCTCTAGTGAATTAGGGAGGCTGTTTTCTTCGCTTTAGTGAATTAGGGAGGCTGTTTTCTTCTCTCTAGTGAATTAGTGAGGCTGTTTTCTTCTCTCTAGTGAATTAGGGAGTCTGTTTTCTTCGCTTTAGTGAATTAGGGAGGCTGTTTTCTTCTCTCTAGTGAATTAGGGAGTCTGTTTTCTTCGCTTTAGTGAATTAGGGAGGCTGTTTTCTTCGCTTTAGTGAATTAGGGAGTCTGTTTTCTTCGCTTTAGTGAATTAGGGAGGCTGTTTTCTTCGCTTTAGTGAATTAGGGAGGCTGTTTTCTTCTCTCTAGTGAATTAGGGAGGCTGTTTTCTTCGCTTTAGTGAATTAGGGAGTCTGTTTTCTTCTCTCTAGTGAATTAGTGAGGCTGTTTTCTTCTCTCTAGTGAATTAGGGAGTCTGTTTTCTTCGCTTTAGTGAATTAGGGAGTCTGTTTTCTTCTCTCTAGTGAATTAGGGAGGCTGTTTTCTACTCTCTAGTGAATTAGGGAGTCTGTTTTCTTCGCTTTAGTGAATTAGGGAGGCTGTTTTCTTTCTCTCTAGTGAATTAGGGAGTCTGTTTTCTTCGCTTTAGTGAATTAGGGAGTCTGTTTTCTTCGCTTTAGTGAATTAGGGAGGCTGTTTTCTTCTCTCTAGTGAATTAGGGAGTCTGTTTTCTTCGCTTTAGTGAATTAGGGAGGCTGTTTTCTTCGCTTTAGTGAATTAGGGAGGCTGTTTTCTTCGCTTTAGTGAATTAGGGAGGCTGTTTTCTTCGCTTTAGTGAATTAGGGAGTCTGTTTTCTTCGCTTTAGTGAATTAGGGAGGCTGTTTTCTTCGCTTTAGTGAATTAGGGAGGCTGTTTTCTTCTCTCTAGTGAATTAGGGAGTCTGTTTTCTTCGCTTTAGTGAATTAGGGAGTCTGTTTTCTTCGCTTTAGTGAATTAGGGAGGCTGTTTTCTTCGCTTTAGTGAATTAGGGAGGCTGTTTTCTTCTCTCTAGTGAATTAGGGAGTCTGTTTTCTTCGCTTTAGTGAATTAGGGAGGCTGTTTTCTTCGCTTTAGTGAATTAGGGAGGCTGTTTTCTTCGCTTTAGTGAATTAGGGAGTCTGTTTTCTTCGCTTTAGTGAATTAGGGAGGCTGTTTTCTTCGCTTTAGTGAATTAGGGAGTCTGTTTTCTTCTCTCTAGTGAATTAGGGAGTCTGTTTTCTTCGCTTTAGTGAATTAGGGAGTCTGTTTTCTTCTCTCTAGTGAATTAGGGAGTCTGTTTTCTACTCTCTAGTGAATTAGGGAGTCTGTTTTCTTCGCTTTAGTGAATTAGGGAGGCTGTTTTCTTCGCTTTAGTGAATTAGGGAGGCTGTTTTCTTCTCTCTAGTGAATTAGGGAGTCTGTTTTCTACTCTCTAGTGAATCAGGGAGTCTGTTTTCTTCGCTTTAGTGAATTAGGGAGGCTGTTTTCTTCGCTTTAGTGAATTAGGGAGGCTGTTTTCTTCTCTCTAGTGAATTAGGGAGTCTGTTTTCTTCGCTTTAGTGAATTAGGGAGGCTGTTTTCTTCGCTTTAGTGAATTAGGGAGGCTGTTTTCTTCGCTTTAGTGAATTAGGGAGTCTGTTTTCTTCGCTTTAGTGAATTAGGGAGTCTGTTTTCTTCGCTTTAGTGAATTAGGGAGGCTGTTTTCTTCTCTCTAGTGAATTAGGGAGTCTGTTTTCTTCGCTTTAGTGAATTAGGGAGTCTGTTTTCTTCGCTTTAGTGAATTAGGGAGTCTGTTTTCTTCGCTTTAGTGAATTAGGGAGTCTGTTTTCTTCGCTTTAGTGAATTAGGGAGGCTGTTTTCTTCGCTTTAGTGAATTAGGGAGGCTGTTTTCTTCTCTCTAGTGAATTAGGGAGTCTGTTTTCTTCGCTTTAGTGAATTAGGGAGTCTGTTTTCTTCGCTTTAGTGAATTAGGGAGGCTGTTTTCTTCGCTTTAGTGAATTAGGGAGTCTGTTTTCTTCGCTTTAGTGAATTAGGGAGGCTGTTTTCTTCTCTCTAGTGAATTAGTGAGGCTGTTTTCTTCGCTTTAGTGAATTAGGGAGGCTGTTTTCTTCTCTCTAGTGAATTAGGGAGTCTGTTTTCTTCTCTCTAGTGAATTAGGGAGGCTGTTTTCTTCGCTTTAGTGAATTAGGGAGTCTGTTTTCTTCTCTCTAGTGAATTAGTGAGGCTGTTTTCTTCTCTCTAGTGAATTAGGGAGTCTGTTTTCTTCGCTTTAGTGAATTAGGGAGTCTGTTTTCTTCTCTCTAGTGAATTAGGGAGGCTGTTTTCTTCTCTCTAGTGAATTAGGGAGGCTGTTTTCTTCGCTTTAGTGAATTAGGGAGGCTGTTTTCTTCTCTCTAGTGAATTAGTGAGGCTGTTTTCTTCTCTCTAGTGAATTAGGGAGTCTGTTTTCTTCGCTTTAGTGAATTAGGGAGTCTGTTTTCTTCTCTCTAGTGAATTAGGGAGTCTGTTTTCTTCGCTTTAGTGAATTAGGGAGGCTGTTTTCTTCTCTCTAGTGAATTAGGGAGGCTGTTTTCTTCGCTTTAGTGAATTAGGGAGGCTGTTTTCTTCTCTCTAGTGAATTAGTGAGGCTGTTTTCTTCTCTCTAGTGAATTAGGGAGTCTGTTTTCTTCGCTTTAGTGAATTAGGGAGGCTGTTTTCTTCTCTCTAGTGAATTAGGGAGTCTGTTTTCTTCGCTTTAGTGAATTAGGGAGTCTGTTTTCTTCGCTTTAGTGAATTAGGGAGGCTGTTTTCTTCGCTTTAGTGAATTAGGGAGTCTGTTTTCTTCGCTTTAGTGAATTAGGGAGGCTGTTTTCTTCGCTTTAGTGAATTAGGGAGTCTGTTTTCTTCTCTCTAGTGAATTAGGGAGTCTGTTTTCTTCGCTTTAGTGAATTAGGGAGTCTGTTTTCTTCTCTCTAGTGAATTAGGGAGTCTGTTTTCTTCTCTCTAGTGAATTAGGGAGTCTGTTTTCTACTCTCTAGTGAATTAGGGAGTCTGTTTTCTTCGCTTTAGTGAATTAGGGAGGCTGTTTTCTTCGCTTTAGTGAATTAGGGAGGCTGTTTTCTTCTCTCTAGTGAATTAGGGAGTCTGTTTTCTACTCTCTAGTGAATTAGGGAGTCTGTTTTCTTCGCTTTAGTGAATTAGGGAGGCTGTTTTCTTCTCTCTAGTGAATTAGGGAGTCTGTTTTCTACTCTCTAGTGAATTAGGGAGTCTGTTTTCTTCGCATTAGTGAATTAGGGAGGCTGTTTTCTTCGCTTTAGTGAATTAGGGAGGCTGTTTTCTTCTCTCTAGTGTATTAGGGAGTCTGTTTTCTTCGCTTTAGTGAATTAGGGAGGCTGTTTTCTTCGCTTTAGTGAATTAGGGAGGCTGTTTTCTTCTCTCTAGTGAATTAGGGAGTCTGTTTTCTTCGCTTTAGTGAATTAGGGAGGCTGTTTTCTTCTCTCTAGTGAATTAGGGAGTCTGTTTTCTACTCTCTAGTGAATTAGGGAGGCTGTTTTCTTCGCTTTAGTGAATTAGGGAGGCTGTTTTCTTCGCTTTAGTGAATTAGGGAGTCTGTTTTCTTCGCTTTAGTGAATTAGGGAGTCTGTTTTCTTCTCTCTAGTGAATTAGGGAGTCTGTTTTCTACTCTCTAGTGAATTAGGGAGTCTGTTTTCTTCGCTTTAGTGAATTAGGGAGGCTGTTTTCTTCGCTTTAGTGAATTAGGGAGTCTGTTTTCTTCGCTTTAGTGAATTAGGGAGTCTGTTTTCTTCTCTCTAGTGAATTAGGGAGTCTGTTTTCTACTCTCTAGTGAATTAGGGAGGCTGTTTTCTTCGCTTTAGTGAATTAGGGAGGCTGTTTTCTTCTCTCTAGTGAATTAGGGAGGCTGTTTTCTTCGCTTTAGTGAATTAGGGAGGCTGTTTTCTTCTCTCTAGTGAATTAGGGAGTCTGTTTTCTTCGCTTTAGTGAATTAGGGAGGCTGTTTTCTTCGCTTTAGTGAATTAGGGAGGCTGTTTTCTTCTCTCTAGTGAATTAGGGAGGCTGTTTTCTTCTCTCTAGTGAATTAGGGAGTCTGTTTTCTTCGCTTTAGTGAATTAGGGAGTCTGTTTTCTTCGCTTTAGTGAATTAGGGAGGCTGTTTTCTTCTCTCTAGTGAATTAGGGAGTCTGTTTTCTTCTCTCTAGTGAATTAGGGAGGCTGTTTTCTTCGCTTTAGTGAATTAGGGAGTCTGTTTTCTTCGCTTTAGTGAATTAGGGAGGCTGTTTTCTTCTCTCTAGTGAATTAGTGAGGCTGTTTTCTTCTCTCTAGTGAATTAGGGAGTCTGTTTTCTTCGCTTTAGTGAATTAGGGAGGCTGTTTTCTTCGCTTTAGTGAATTAGGGAGGCTGTTTTCTTCTCTCTAGTGAATTAGGGAGTCTGTTTTCTACTCTCTAGTGAATTAGGGAGGCTGTTTTCTTCGCTTTAGTGAATTAGGGAGGCTGTTTTCTTCTCTCTAGTGAATTAGGGAGGCTGTTTTCTTCTCTCTAGTGAATTAGGGAGTCTGTTTTCTTCGCTTTAGTGAATTAGGGAGGCTGTTTTCTTCGCTTTAGTGAATTAGGGAGGCTGTTTTCTTCTCTCTAGTGAATTAGGGAGTCTGTTTTCTACTCTCTAGTGAATTAGGGAGGCTGTTTTCTTCGCTTTAGTGAATTAGGGAGTCTGTTTTCTTCGCTTTAGTGAATTAGGGAGGCTGTTTTCTTCTCTCTAGTGAATTAGGGAGGCTGTTTTCTTCTCTCTAGTGAATTAGTGAGGCTGTTTTCTTCTCTCTAGTGAATTAGGGAGTCTGTTTTCTTCGCTTTAGTGAATTAGGGAGGCTGTTTTCTTCGCTTTAGTGAATTAGGGAGGCTGTTTTCTTCTCTCTAGTGAATTAGGGAGTCTGTTTTCTACTCTCTAGTGAATTAGGGAGTCTGTTTTCTTCGCTTTAGTGAATTAGGGAGGCTGTTTTCTTCTCTCTAGTGAATTAGGGAGGCTGTTTTCTTCTCTCTAGTGAATTAGGGAGTCTGTTTTCTTCGCTTTAGTGAATTAGGGAGGCTGTTTTCTTCGCTTTAGTGAATTAGGGAGGCTGTTTTCTTCTCTCTAGTGAATTAGGGAGTCTGTTTTCTACTCTCTAGTGAATTAGGGAGGCTGTTTTCTTCGCTTTAGTGAATTAGGGAGTCTGTTTTCTTCGCTTTAGTGAATTAGGGAGGCTGTTTTCTTCTCTCTAGTGAATTAGGGAGTCTGTTTTCTACTCTCTAGTGAATTAGGGAGTCTGTTTTCTTCGCTTTAGTGAATTAGGGAGGCTGTTTTCTTCGCTTTAGTGAATTAGGGAGGCTGTTTTCTTCTCTCTAGTGAATTAGTGAGGCTGTTTTCTTCTCTCTAGTGAATTAGGGAGTCTGTTTTCTTCGCTTTAGTGAATTAGGGAGGCTGTTTTCTTCGCTTTAGTGAATTAGGGAGTCTGTTTTCTTCGCTTTAGTGAATTAGGGAGGCTGTTTTCTTCTCTCTAGTGAATTAGGGAGGCTGTTTTCTTCGCTTTAGTGAATTAGGGAGTCTGTTTTCTTCGCTTTAGTGAATTAGGGAGTCTGTTTTCTTCTCTCTAGTGAATTAGGGAGTCTGTTTTCTACTCTCTAGTGAATTAGGGAGGCTGTTTTCTTCTCTCTAGTGAATTAGGGAGGCTGTTTTCTTCGCTTTAGTGAATTAGGGAGTCTGTTTTCTTCGCTTTAGTGAATTAGGGAGTCTGTTTTCTTCTCTCTAGTGAATTAGGGAGTCTGTTTTCTACTCTCTAGTGAATTAGGGAGGCTGTTTTCTTCGCTTTAGTGAATTAGGGAGGCTGTTTTCTTCTCTCTAGTGAATTAGGGAGGCTGTTTTCTTCGCTTTAGTGAATTAGGGAGTCTGTTTTCTTCTCTCTAGTGAATTAGGGAGTCTGTTTTCTACTCTCTTGTGAATTAGGGAGGCTGTTTTCTTCGCTTTAGTGAATTAGGGAGGCTGTTTTCTTCTCTCTAGTGAATTAGGGAGGCTGTTTTCTACTCTCTAGTGAATTAGGGAGGCTGTTTTCTTCGCTTTAGTGAATTAGGGAGGCTGTTTTCTTCTCTCTAGTGAATTAGGGAGTCTGTTTTCTACTCTCTAGTGAATTAGGGAGGCTGTTTTCTTCGCTTTAGTGAATTAGGGAGGCTGTTTTCTTCTCTCTAGTGAATTAGGGAGGCTGTTTTCTTCGCTTTAGTGAATTAGGGAGTCTGTTTTCCTCTCTCTAGTGAATTAGGGAGTCTGTTTTCTACTCTCTAGTGAATTAGGGAGGCTGTTTTCTTCTCTCTAGTGAATTAGGGAGTCTGTTTTCTTCTCTCTAGTGAATTAGGGAGTCTGTTTTCTACTCTCTAGTGAATTAGGGAGTCTGTTTTCTTCGCTTTAGTGAATTAGGGAGGCTGTTTTCTTCTCTCTAGTGAATTAGGGAGTCTGTTTTCTTCTCTCTAGTGAATTAGGGAGGCTGTTTTCTTCTCTCTAGTGAATTAGGGAGGCTGTTTTCTTCGCTTTAGTGAATTAGGGAGTCTGTTTTCTTCTCTCTAGTGAATTAGGGAGTCTGTTTTCTACTCTCTAGTGAATTAGGGAGTCTGTTTTCTTCGCTTTAGTGAATTAGGGAGGCTGTTTTCTTCGCTTTAGTGAATTAGGGAGGCTGTTTTCTTCTCTCTAGTGAATTAGGGAGGCTGTTTTCTTCGCTTTAGTGAATTAGGGAGTCTGTTTTCTTCTCTCTAGTGAATTAGGGAGTCTGTTTTCTTCGCTTTAGTGAATTAGGGAGGCTGTTTTCTTCGCTTTAGTGAATTAGGGAGGCTGTTTTCTTCTCTCTAGTGAATTAGGGAGTCTGTTTTCTTCTCTCTAGTGAATTAGGGAGGCTGTTTTCTTCGCTTTAGTGAATTAGGGAGTCTGTTTTCTTCTCTCTAGTGAATTAGGGAGTCTGTTTTCTTCGCTTTAGTGAATTAGGGAGGCTGTTTTCTTCGCTTTAGTGAATTAGGGAGGCTGTTTTCTTCTCTTTAGTGAATTAGGGAGACTGTTTTCTTCTCTCTAGTGAATTAGGGAGGCTGTTTTCTTCGCTTTAGTGAATTAGGGAGTCTGTTTTCTTCGCTTTAGTGAATTAGGGAGTCTGTTTTCTTCTCTCTAGTGAATTAGGGAGTCTGTTTTCTACTCTCTAGTGAATTAGGGAGTCTGTTTTCTTCGCTTTAGTGAATTAGGGAGGCTGTTTTCTTCTCTCTAGTGAATTAGAGAGTCTGTTTTCTTCTCTCTAGTGAATTAGGGAGGCTGTTTTCTTCTCTCTAGTGAATTAGGGAGTCTGTTTTCTTCGCTTTAGTGAATTAGGGAGGCTGTTTTCTTCTCTTTAGTGAATTAGGGAGACTGTTTTCTTCTCTCTAGTGAATTAGGGAGGCTGTTTTCTTCGCTTTAGTGAATTAGGGAGGCTGTTTTCTTCGCTTTAGTGAATTAGGGAGGCTGTTTTCTTCTCTTTAGTGAATTAGGGAGACTGTTTTCTTCTCTCTAGTGAATTAGGGAGGCTGTTTTCTTCGCTTTAGTGAATTAGGGAGTCTGTTTTCTTCTCTCTAGTGAATTAGGGAGTCTGTTTTCTTCGCTTTAGTGAATTAGGGAGGCTGTTTTCTTCGCTTTAGTGAATTAGGGAGGCTGTTTTCTTCTCTTTAGTGAATTAGGGAGGCTGTTTTCTTCTCTTTAGTGAATTAGGGAGACTGTTTTCTTCTCTCTAGTGAATTAGGGAGGCTGTTTTCTTCGCTTTAGTGAATTAGGGAGGCTGTTTTCTTCTCTCTAGTGAATTAGGGAGTCTGTTTTCTTCTCTCTAGTGAATTAGGGAGGCTGTTTTCTTCTCTCTAGTGAATTAGGGAGTCTGTTTTCTTCGCTTTAGTGAATTAGGGAGGCTGTTTTCTTCTCTTTAGTGAATTAGGGAGACTGTTTTCTTCTCTCTAGTGAATTAGGGAGGCTGTTTTCTTCGCTTTAGTGAATTAGGGAGGCTGTTTTCTTCGCTTTAGTGAATTAGGGAGGCTGTTTTCTTCTCTTTAGTGAATTAGGGAGACTGTTTTCTTCTCTCTAGTGAATTAGGGAGGCTGTTTTCTTCGCTTTAGTGAATTAGGGAGTCTGTTTTCTTCTCTCTAGTGAATTAGGGAGTCTGTTTTCTTCGCTTTAGTGAATTAGGGAGTCTGTTTTCTTCTCTCTAGTGAATTAGGGAGTCTGTTTTCTTCGCTTTAGTGAATTAGGGAGTCTGTTTTCTTCGCTTTAGTGAATTAGGGAGTCTGTTTTCTTCGCTTTAGTGAATTAGGGAGGCTGTTTTCTTCGCTTTAGTGAATTAGGGAGGCTGTTTTCTTCGCTTTAGTGAATTAGGGAGGCTGTTTTCTTCGCTTTAGTGAATTAGGGAGTCTGTTTTCTTCGCTTTAGTGAATTAGGGAGTCTGTTTTCTTCTCTCTAGTGAATTAGGGAGTCTGTTTTCTTCTCTCTAGTGAATTAGGGAGTCTGTTTTCTTCGCTTTAGTGAATTAGGGAGGCTGTTTTCTTCTCTCTAGTGAATTAGGGAGTCTGTTTTCTTCGCTTTAGTGAATTAGGGAGTCTGTTTTCTTCGCTTTAGTGAATTAGGGAGGCTGTTTTCTTCGCTTTAGTGAATTAGGGAGGCTGTTTTCTTCTCTCTAGTGAATTAGGGAGTCTGTTTTCTTCTCTCTAGTGAATTAGGGAGTCTGTTTTCTTCGCTTTAGTGAATTAGGGAGTCTGTTTTCTTCGCTTTAGTGAATTAGGGAGGCTGTTTTCTTCGCTTTAGTGAATTAGGGAGTCTGTTTTCTTCGCTCTAGTGAATTAGGGAGGCTGTTTTCTTCTCTCTAGTGAATTAGGGAGTCTGTTTTCTTCTCTCTAGTGAATTAGGGAGTCTGTTTTCTTCGCTTTAGTGAATTAGGGAGGCTGTTTTCTTCGCTTTAGTGAATTAGGGAGTCTGTTTTCTTCGCTTTAGTGAATTAGGGAGGCTGTTTTCTTCTCTTTAGTGAATTAGGGAGACTGTTTTCTTCTCTCTAGTGAATTAGGGAGTCTGTTTTCTACTCTCTAGTGAATTAGGGAGTCTGTTTTCTTCGCTTTAGTGAATTAGGGAGGCTGTTTTCTTCTCTCTAGTGAATTAGGGAGTCTGTTTTCTTCGCTTTAGTGAATTAGGGAGTCTGTTTTCTTCGCTTTAGTGATCTAGGGAGTCTGTTTTCTTCTCTCTAGTGAATTAGGGACTCTGTTTTCTACTCTCTAGTGAATTAGGGAGTCTGTTTTCTTCGCTTTAGTGAATTAGGGAGGCTGTTTTCTTCTCTCTAGTGAATTAGGGAGTCTGTTTTCTTCGCTTTAGTGAATTAGGGAGTCTGTTTTCTTCTCTCTAGTGAATTAGGGAGTCTGTTTTCTTCTCTCTAGTGAATTAGGGAGTCTGTTTTCTACTCTCTAGTGAATTAGGGAGTCTGTTTTCTTCGCTTTAGTGAATTAGGGAGTCTGTTTTCTTCTCTCTAGTGAATTAGGGAGTCTGTTTTCTACTCTCTAGTGAATTAGGGAGTCTGTTTTCTTCGCTTTAGTGAATTAGGGAGGCTGTTTTCTTCTCTCTAGTGAATTAGGGAGTCTGTTTTCTTCGCTTTAGTGAATTAGGGAGTCTGTTTTCTTCTCTCTAGTGAATTAGGGAGTCTGTTTTCTTCTCTCTAGTGAATTAGGGAGTCTGTTTTCTACTCTCTAGTGAATTAGGGAGTCTGTTTTCTTCGCTTTAGTGAATTAGGGAGGCTGTTTTCTTCTCTCTAGTGAATTAGGGAGGCTGTTTTCTTCGCTTTAGTGAATTAGGGAGGCTGTTTTCTTCGCTTTAGTGAATTAGGGAGGCTGTTTTCTTCTCTCTAGTGAATTAGGGAGTCTGTTTTCTTCGCTTTAGTGAATTAGGGAGGCTGTTTTCTTCTCTCTAGTGAATTAGGGAGGCTGTTTTCTTCGCTTTAGTGAATTAGGGAGTCTGTTTTCTTCGCTTTAGTGAATTAGGGAGTCTGTTTTCTTCTCTCTAGTGAATTAGGGAGTCTGTTTTCTTCGCTTTAGTGAATTAGGGAGGCTGTTTTCTTCTCTCTAGTGAATTAGGGAGTCTGTTTTCTTCGCTTTAGTGAATTAGGGAGTCTGTTTTCTTCGCTTTAGTGAATTAGGGAGTCTGTTTTCTTCTCTCTAGTGAATTAGGGAGTCTGTTTTCTTCTCTCTAGTGAATTAGGGAGGCTGTTTTCTTCGCTTTAGTGAATTAGGGAGTCTGTTTTCTTCGCTTTAGTGAATTAGGGAGGCTGTTTTCTTCTCTCTAGTGAATTAGGGAGGCTGTTTTCTTCGCTTTAGTGAATTAGGGAGTCTGTTTTCTTCGCTTTAGTGAATTAGGGAGTCTGTTTTCTTCTCTCTAGTGAATTAGGGAGTCTGTTTTCTTCGCTTTAGTGAATTAGGGAGGCTGTTTTCTTCTCTCTAGTGAATTAGGGAGTCTGTTTTCTTCGCTTTAGTGAATTAGGGAGGCTGTTTTCTTCTCTCTAGTGAATTAGGGAGTCTGTTTTCTTCGCTTTAGTGAATTAGGGAGGCTGTTTTCTTCGCTTTAGTGAATTAGGGAGGCTGTTTTCTTCGCTTTAGTGAATTAGGGAGTCTGTTTTCTTCGCTTTAGTGAATTAGGGAGTCTGTTTTCTTCTCTCTAGTGAATTAGGGAGTCTGTTTTCTTCTCTCTAGTGAATTAGGGAGGCTGTTTTCTTCGCTTTAGTGAATTAGGGAGTCTGTTTTCTTCGCTTTAGTGAATTAGGGAGTCTGTTTTCTTCTCTCTAGTGAATTAGGGAGTCTGTTTTCTTCTCTCTAGTGAATTAGGGAGGCTGTTTTCTTCTCTCTAGTGAATTAGGGAGTCTGTTTTCTTCTCTCTAGTGAATTAGGGAGTCTGTTTTCTTCTCTCTAGTGAATTAGGGAGGCTGTTTTCTTCGCTTTAGTGAATTAGGGAGTCTGTTTTCTTCTCTCTAGTGAATTAGGGAGTCTGTTTTCTTCTCTCTAGTGAATTAGGGAGTCTGTTTTCTTCGCTTTAGTGAATTAGGGAGTCTGTTTTCTTCGCTTTAGTGAATTAGGGAGTCTGTTTTCTTCGCTTTAGTGAATTAGGGAGTCTGTTTTCTTCGCTTTAGTGAATTAGGGAGGCTGTTTTCTTCGCTTTAGTGAATTAGGGAGGCTGTTTTCTTCTCTCTAGTGAATTAGGGAGGCTGTTTTCTTCGCTTTAGTGAATTAGGGAGTCTGTTTTCTTCGCTTTAGTGAATTAGGGAGGCTGTTTTCTTCGCTTTAGTGAATTAGGGAGGCTGTTTTCTTCTCTCTAGTGAATTAGGGAGTCTGTTTTCTTCGCTTTAGTGAATTAGGGAGTCTGTTTTCTTCTCTCTAGTGAATTAGGGAGTCTGTTTTCTTCTCTCTAGTGAATTAGGGAGGCTGTTTTCTACTCTCTAGTGAATTAGGGAGTCTGTTTTCTTCGCTTTAGTGAATTAGGGAGGCTGTTTTCTTCTCTCTAGTGAATTAGGGAGGCTGTTTTCTTCGCTTTAGTGAATTAGGGAGGCTGTTTTCTTCGCTTTAGTGAATTAGGGAGTCTGTTTTCTTCGCTTTAGTGAATTAGGGAGTCTGTTTTCTTCTCTCTAGTGAATTAGGGAGTCTGTTTTCTTCGCTTTAGTGAATTAGGGAGGCTGTTTTCTTCTCTCTAGTGAATTAGGGAGTCTGTTTTCTTCGCTTTAGTGAATTAGGGAGGCTGTTTTCTTCTCTCTAGTGAATTAGGGAGTCTGTTTTCTTCGCTTTAGTGAATTAGGGAGGCTGTTTTCTTCGCTTTAGTGAATTAGGGAGTCTGTTTTCTTCGCTTTAGTGAATTAGGGAGTCTGTTTTCTTCGCTTTAGTGAATTAGGGAGGCTGTTTTCTTCGCTTTAGTGAATTAGGGAGGCTG
Organism: Caenorhabditis sinica; assembly: GCA_963932045.1. Taxonomy (NCBI): domain Eukaryota; kingdom Metazoa; phylum Nematoda; class Chromadorea; order Rhabditida; family Rhabditidae; genus Caenorhabditis; species Caenorhabditis sinica. Next base: position 1,592,318 of record OZ009942.1, read on the forward strand.
TTTTCTTCTCTCTAGTGAATTAGGGAGTCTGTTTTCTTCTCTCTAGTGAATTAGGGAGTCTGTTTTCTTCTCTCTAGTGAATTAGGGAGTCTGTTTTCTTCGCTTTAGTGAATTAGGGAGTCTGTTTTCTTCGCTTTAGTGAATTAGGGAGTCTGTTTTCTTCGCTTTAGTGAATTAGGGAGTCTGTTTTCTTCTCTCTAGTGAATTAGGGAGTCTGTTTTCTTCTCTCTAGTGAATTAGGGAGTCTGTTTTCTTCTCTCTAGTGAATTAGGGAGGCTGTTTTCTACTCTCTAGTGAATTAGGGAGTCTGTTTTCTTCGCTTTAGTGAATTAGGGAGGCTGTTTTCTTCTCTCTAGTGAATTAGGGAGGCTGTTTTCTTCGCTTTAGTGAATTAGGGAGGCTGTTTTCTTCGCTTTAGTGAATTAGGGAGTCTGTTTTCTTCGCTTTAGTGAATTAGGGAGTCTGTTTTCTTCTCTCTAGTGAATTAGGGAGTCTGTTTTCTTCGCTTTAGTGAATTAGGGAGGCTGTTTTCTTCTCTCTAGTGAATTAGGGAGTCTGTTTTCTTCGCTTTAGTGAATTAGGGAGGCTGTTTTCTTCTCTCTAGTGAATTAGGGAGTCTGTTTTCTTCGCTTTAGTGAATTAGGGAGGCTGTTTTCTTCGCTTTAGTGAATTAGGGAGTCTGTTTTCTTCGCTTTAGTGAATTAGGGAGTCTGTTTTCTTCGCTTTAGTGAATTAGGGAGTCTGTTTTCTTCGCTTTAGTGAATTAGGGAGGCTGTTTTCTTCTCTCTAGTGAATTAGGGAGTCTGTTTTCTTCTCTCTAGTGAATTAGGGAGTCTGTTTTCTTCTCTCTAGTGAATTAGGGAGTCTGTTTTCTTCGCTTTAGTGAATTAGGGAGTCTGTTTTCTTCGCTTTAGTGAATTAGGGAGTCTGTTTTCTTCGCTTTAGTGAATTAGGGAGTCTGTTTTCTTCGCTTTAGTGAATTAGGGAGGCTGTTTTCTTCGCTTTAGTGAATTAGGGAGGCTGTTTTCTTCTCTCTAGTGAATTAGGGAGGCTGTTTTCTTCGCTTTAGTGAATTAGGGAGTCTGTTTTCTTCTCTCTAGTGAATTAGGGAGTCTGTTTTCTTCTCTCTAGTGAATTAGGGAGTCTGTTTTCTTCTCTCTAGTGAATTAGGGAGTCTGTTTTCTTCGCTTTAGTGAATTAGGGAGTCTGTTTTCTTCGCTTTAGTGAATTAGGGAGTCTGTTTTCTTCGCTTTAGTGAATTAGGGAGTCTGTTTTCTTCGCTTTAGTGAATTAGGGAGGCTGTTTTCTTCGCTTTAGTGAATTAGGGAGGCTGTTTTCTTCTCTCTAGTGAATTAGGGAGTCTGTTTTCTTCGCTTTAGTGAATTAGGGAGTCTGTTTTCTTCTCTCTAGTGAATTAGGGAGTCTGTTTTCTTCTCTCTAGTGAATTAGGGAGGCTGTTTTCTACTCTCTAGTGAATTAGGGAGGCTGTTTTCTTCTCTCTAGTGAATTAGGGAGTCTGTTTTCTTCGCTTTAGTGAATTAGGGAGGCTGTTTTCTTCTCTCTAGTGAATTAGGGAGGCTGTTTTCTTCGCTTTAGTGAATTAGGGAGTCTGTTTTCTTCGCTTTAGTGAATTAGGGAGTCTGTTTTCTTCTCTCTAGTGAATTAGGGAGTCTGTTTTCTTCGCTTTAGTGAATTAGGGAGGCTGTTTTCTTCTCTCTAGTGAATTAGGGAGTCTGTTTTCTTCGCTTTAGTGAATTAGGGAGGCTGTTTTCTTCTCTCTAGTGAATTAGGGAGTCTGTTTTCTTCGCTTTAGTGAATTAGGGAGGCTGTTTTCTTCGCTTTAGTGAATTAGGGAGGCTGTTTTCTTCGCTTTAGTGAATTAGGGAGTCTGTTTTCTTCTCTCTAGTGAATTAGGGAGTCTGTTTTCTTCTCTCTAGTGAATTAGGGAGGCTGTTTTCTTCGCTTTAGTGAATTAGGGAGTCTGTTTTCTTCTCTCTAGTGAATTAGGGAGGCTGTTTTCTTCTCTCTAGTGAATTAGGGAGTCTGTTTTCTTCGCTTTAGTGAATTAGGGAGTCTGTTTTCTTCTCTCTAGTGAATTAGGGAGTCTGTTTTCTTCTCTCTAGTGAATTAGGGAGTCTGTTTTCTTCGCTTTAGTGAATTAGGGAGTCTGTTTTCTTCGCTTTAGTGAATTAGGGAGTCTGTTTTCTTCGCTTTAGTGAATTAGGGAGGCTGTTTTCTTCGCTTTAGTGAATTAGGGAGTCTGTTTTCTTCTCTCTAGTGAATTAGGGAGTCTGTTTTCTTCTCTCTAGTGAATTAGGGAGTCTGTTTTCTTCGCTTTAGTGAATTAGGGAGGCTGTTTTCTTCGCTTTAGTGAATTAGGGAGTCTGTTTTCTTCTCTCTAGTGAATTAGGGAGTCTGTTTTCTTCTCTCTAGTGAATTAGGGAGGCTGTTTTCTTCTCTCTAGTGAATTAGGGAGTCTGTTTTCTTCGCTTTAGTGAATTAGGGAGTCTGTTTTCTTCGCTTTAGTGAATTAGGGAGTCTGTTTTCTTCGCTTTAGTGAATTAGGGAGGCTGTTTTCTTCGCTTTAGTGAATTAGGGAGTCTGTTTTCTTCTCTCTAGTGAATTAGGGAGGCTGTTTTCTTCGCTTTAGTGAATTAGGGAGTCTGTTTTCTTCGCTTTAGTGAATTAGGGAGTCTGTTTTCTTCTCTCTAGTGAATTAGGGAGTCTGTTTTCTTCTCTCTAGTGAATTAGGGAGGCTGTTTTCTTCTCTCTAGTGAATTAGGGAGTCTGTTTTCTTCTCTCTAGTGAATTAGGGAGTCTGTTTTCTTCTCTCTAGTGAATTAGGGAGGCTGTTTTCTTCGCTTTAGTGAATTAGGGAGTCTGTTTTCTTCTCTCTAGTGAATTAGGGAGTCTGTTTTCTTCTCTCTAGTGAATTAGGGAGTCTGTTTTCTTCGCTTTAGTGAATTAGGGAGTCTGTTTTCTTCGCTTTAGTGAATTAGGGAGTCTGTTTTCTTCGCTTTAGTGAATTAGGGAGGCTGTTTTCTTCGCTTTAGTGAATTAGGGAGGCTGTTTTCTTCTCTCTAGTGAATTAGGGAGGCTGTTTTCTTCTCTCTAGTGAATTAGGGAGTCTGTTTTCTTCGCTTTAGTGAATTAGGGAGTCTGTTTTCTTCGCTTTAGTGAATTAGGGAGTCTGTTTTCTTCGCTTTAGTGAATTAGGGAGGCTGTTTTCTTCGCTTTAGTGAATTAGGGAGGCTGTTTTCTTCTCTCTAGTGAATTAGGGAGGCTGTTTTCTTCGCTTTAGTGAATTAGGGAGTCTGTTTTCTTCGCTTTAGTGAATTAGGGAGGCTGTTTTCTTCGCTTTAGTGAATTAGGGAGGCTGTTTTCTTCTCTCTAGTGAATTAGGGAGTCTGTTTTCTTCGCTTTAGTGAATTAGGGAGTCTGTTTTCTTCTCTCTAGTGAATTAGGGAGTCTGTTTTCTTCTCTCTAGTGAATTAGGGAGTCTGTTTTCTTCGCTTTAGTGAATTAGGGAGGCTGTTTTCTTCGCTTTAGTGAATTAGGGAGTCTGTTTTCTTCTCTCTAGTGAATTAGGGAGTCTGTTTTCTTCGCTTTAATGAATTAGGGAGGCTGTTTTCTTCGCTTTAGTGAATTAGGGAGGCTGTTTTCTTCGCTTTAGTGAATTAGGGAGGCCTTTTTCTTCGCTTTAGTGAATTAGGGAGTCTGTTTTCTTCTCTCTAGTGAATTAGGGAGTCTGTTTTCTTCGCTTTAGTGAATTAGGGAGGCCTTTTTCTTCGCTTTAGTGAATTAGGGAGTCTGTTTTCTTCTCTCTAGTGAATTAGGGAGTCTGTTTTCTTCGCTTTAGTGAATTAGGGAGGCTGTTTTCTTCTCTCTAGTGAATTAGGGAGTCTGTTTTCTTCGCTTTAGTGAATTAAGGAGGCTGTTTTCTTCGCTTTAGTGAATTAGGGAGTCTGTTTTCTTCGCTTTAGTGAATTAGGGAGGCCTTTTTCTTCGCTTTAGTGAATTAGGGAGGCTGTTTTCTTCGCTTTAGTGAATTAGGGAGGCTGTTTTCTTCGCTTTAGTGAATTAGGGAGGCTGTTTTCTTCTCTCTAGTGAATTAGGGAGTCTGTTTTCTTCGCTTTAGTGAATTAGGGAGGCTGTTTTCTTCTCTCTAGTGAATTAGGGAGTCTGTTTTCTTCGCTTTAGTGAATTAGGGAGGCTGTTTTCTTCGCTTTAGTGAATTAGGGAGGCTGTTTTTTTCTCTCTAGTGAATTAGGGAGTCTGTTTTCTTCGCTTTAGTGAATTAGGGAGGCTGTTTTCTTCGCTTTAGTGAATTAGGGAGGCTGTTTTCTTCGCTTTAGTGAATTAGGGAGGCTGTTTTCTTCGCTTTAGTGAATTAGGGAGTCTGTTTTCTTCGCTTTAGTGAATTAGGGAGGCTGTTTTTTTCTCTCTAGTGAATTAGGGAGTCTGTTTTCTTCTCTCTAGTGAATTAGAGAGGCTGTTTTCTTCTCTCTAGTGAATTAGGGAGTCTGTTTTCTTCGCTTTAGTGAATTAGGGAGGCTGTTTTCTTCGCTTTAGTGAATTAGGGAGGCTGTTTTCTTCGCTTTAGTGAATTAGGGAGGCTGTTTTCTTCGCTTTAGTGAATTAGGGAGGCTGTTTTCTTCGCTTTAGTGAATTAGGGAGGCTGTTTTTTTCTCTCTAGTGAATTAGGGAGTCTGTTTTCTTCTCTCTAGTGAATTAGAGAGGCTGTTTTCTTCTCTCTAGTGAATTAGGGAGTCTGTTTTCTTCGCTTTAGTGAATTAGGGAGGCTGTTTTCTTCTCTCTAGTGAATTAGAGAGGCTGTTTTCTACTCTCTAGTGAATTAGGGAGGCTGTTTTCTTCGCTTTAGTGAATTAGGGAGTCTGTTTTCTTCTCTCTAGTGAATTAGGGAGTCTGTTATCCTTCGCTTTAGTGAATTAGGGAGTCTGTTTTCTACTCTCTAGTGAATTAGGGAGTCTGTTTTCTTCGCTTTAGTGAATTAGGGAGGCTGTTTTCTTCGCTTTAGTGAATTAGGGAGGCTGTTTTCTTCTCTCTAGTGAATTAGGGAGTCTGTTTTCTTCGCTTTAGTGAATTAGGGAGGCTGTTTTCTTCGCTTTAGTGAATTAGGGAGGCTGTTTTCTTCTCTCTAGTGAATTAGGGAGTCTGTTTTCTTCGCTTTAGTGAATAAGGGAGGCTGTTTTCTTCTCTCTAGTGAATTAGGGAGGCTGTTTTCTTCGCTTTAGTGAATTAGGGAGTCTGTTTTCTTCGCTTTAGTGAATTAGGGAGTCTGTTTTCTTCTCTCTAGTGAATTAGGGAGTCTGTTTTCTACTCTCTAGTGAATTAGGGAGGCTGTTTTCTTCGCTTTAGTGAATTAGGGAGGCTGTTTTCTTCTCTCTAGTGAATTAGGGAGGCTGTTTTCTTCGCTTTAGTGAATTAGGGAGTCTGTTTTCTTCTCTCTAGTGAATTAGGGAGTCTGTTTTCTACTCTCTAGTGAATTAGGGAGGCTGTTTTCTTCGCTTTAGTGAATTAGGGAGGCTGTTTTCTTCTCTCTAGTGAATTAGGGAGGCTGTTTTCTTCGCTTTAGTGAATTAGGGAGGCTGTTTTCTTCTCTCTAGTGAATTAGGGAGTCTGTTTTCTTCGCTTTAGTGAATTAGGGAGGCTGTTTTCTACTCTCTAGTGAATTAGGGAGTCTGTTTTCTTCGCTTTAGTGAATTAGGGAGGCTGTTTTCTTCTCTCTAGTGAATTAGGGAGTCTGTTTTCTACTCTCTAGTGAATTAGGGAGTCTGTTTTCTTCGCTTTAGTGAATTAGGGAGGCTGTTTTCTTCGCTTTAGTGAATTAGGGAGGCTGTTTTCTTCTCTCTAGTGAATTAGGGAGTCTGTTTTCTTCGCTTTAGTGAATTAGGGAGGCTGTTTTCTTCGCTTTAGTGAATTAGGGAGGCTGTTTTCTTCTCTCTAGTGAATTAGGGAGTCTGTTTTCTTCGCTTTAGTGAATTAGGGAGGCTGTTTTCTTCTCTCTAGTGAATAAGGGAGTCTGTTTTCTACTCTCTAGTGAATTAGGGAGTCTGTTTTCTTCGCTTTAGTGAATTAGGGAGGCTGTTTTCTTCTCTCTAGTGAATTAGGGAGTCTGTTTTCTACTCTCTAGTGAATTAGGGAGTCTGTTTTCTTCGCTTTAGTGAATTAGGGAGGCTGTTTTCTTCTCTCTAGTGAATTAGGGAGTCTGTTTTCTTCGCTTTAGTGAATTAGGGAGTCTGTTTTCTACTCTCTAGTGAATTAGGGAGTCTGTTTTCTTCGCTTTAGTGAATTAGGGAGTCTGTTTTCTACTCTCTAGTGAATTAGGGAGTCTGTTTTCTTCGCTTTAGTGAATTAGGGAGGCTGTTTTCTTCTCTCTAGTGAATTAGGGAGTCTGTTTTCTTCGCTTTAGTGAATTAGGGAGTCTGTTTTCTACTCTCTAGTGAATTAGGGAGTCTGTTTTCTTCGCTTTAGTGAATTAGGGAGGCTGTTTTCTTCTCTCTAGTGAATTAGGGAGTCTGTTTTCTACTCTCTAGTGAATTAGGGAGTCTGTTTTCTTCGCTTTAGTGAATTAGGGAGGCTGTTTTCTTCTCTCTAGTGAATTAGGGAGGCTGTTTTCTTCGCTTTAGTGAATTAGGGAGGCTGTTTTCTTCGCTTTAGTGAATTAGGGAGTCTGTTTTCTTCGCTTTAGTGAATTAGGGAGGCTGTTTTCTTCTCTCTAGTGAATTAGTGAGGCTGTTTTCTTCGCTTTAGTGAATTAGGGAGTCTGTTTTCTTCTCTCTAGTGAATTAGGGAGGCTGTTTTCTTCGCTTTAGTGAATTAGGGAGTCTGTTTTCTACTCTCTAGTGAATTAGGGAGGCTGTTTTCTTCGCTTTAGTGAATTAGGGAGTCTGTTTTCTTCGCTTTAGTGAATTAGGGAGGCTGTTTTCTACTCTCTAGTGAATTAGGGAGGCTGTTTTCTTCGCTTTAGTGAATTAGGGAGGCTGTTTTCTTCTCTCTAGTGAATTAGTGAGGCTGTTTTCTTCGCTTTAGTGAATTAGGGAGGCTGTTTTCTTCTCTCTAGTGAATTAGTGAGGCTGTTTTCTTCGCTTTAGTGAATTAGGGAGTCTGTTTTCTACTCTCTAGTGAATTAGGGAGGCTGTTTTCTTCGCTTTAGTGAATTAGGGAGGCTGTTTTCTTCGCTTTAGTGAATTAGGGAGTCTGTTTTCTTCGCTTTAGTGAATTAGGGAGTCTGTTTTCTTCTCTCTAGTGAATTAGGGAGTCTGTTTTCTACTCTCTAGTGAATTAGGGAGGCTGTTTTCTTCGCTTTAGTGAATTAGGGAGTCTGTTTTCTACTCTCTAGTGAATTAGGGAGGCTGTTTTCTTCGCTTTAGTGAATTAGGGAGGCTGTTTTCTTCGCTTTAGTGAATTAGGGAGTCTGTTTTCTTCGCTTTAGTGAATTAGGGAGTCTGTTTTCTTCTCTCTAGTGAATTAGGGAGTCTGTTTTCTACTCTCTAGTGAATTAGTGAGGCTGTTTTCTTCGCTTTAGTGAATTAGGGAGTCTGTTTTCTACTCTCTAGTGAATTAGGGAGGCTGTTTTCTTCGCTTTAGTGAATTAGGGAGGCTGTTTTCTTCGCTTTAGTGAATTAGGGAGTCTGTTTTCTTCGCTTTAGTGAATTAGGGAGTCTGTTTTCTTCTCTCTAGTGAATTAGGGAGTCTGTTTTCTACTCTCTAGTGAATTAGGGAGTCTGTTTTCTTCGCTTTAGTGAATTAGGGAGGCTGTTTTCTTCTCTCTAGTGAATTAGTGAGGCTGTTTTCTTCGCTTTAGTGAATTAGGGAGGCTGTTTTCTTCTCTCTAGTGAATTAGGGAGTCTGTTTTCTTCTCTCTAGTGAATTAGGGAGTCTGTTTTCTTCTCTCTAGTGAATTAGGGAGGCTGTTTTCTTCTCTCTAGTGAATTAGGGAGTCTGTTTTCTTCTCTCTAGTGAATTAGGGAGTCTGTTTTCTACTCTCTAGTGAATTAGGGAGGCTGTTTTCTTCGCTTTAGTGAATTAGGGAGTCTGTTTTCTTCGCTTTAGTGAATTAGGGAGGCTGTTTTCTTCTCTCTAGTGAATTAGTGAGGCTGTTTTCTTCGCTTTAGTGAATTAGGGAGGCTGTTTTCTTCTCTCTAGTGAATTAGGGAGTCTGTTTTCTTCTCTCTAGTGAATTAGGGAGTCTGTTTTCTTCTCTCTAGTGAATTAGGGAGGCTGTTTTCTTCTCTCTAGTGAATTAGGGAGTCTGTTTTCTTCTCTCTAGTGAATTAGGGAGTCTGTTTTCTTCGCTTTAGTGAATTAGGGAGGCTGTTTTCTTCTCTCTAGTGAATTAGTGAGGCTGTTTTCTTCGCTTTAGTGAATTAGGGAGGCTGTTTTCTTCTCTCTAGTGAATTAGGGAGTCTGTTTTCTTCTCTCTAGTGAATTAGGGAGTCTGTTTTCTTCTCTCTAGTGAATTAGGGAGGCTGTTTTCTTCTCTCTAGTGAATTAGGGAGTCTGTTTTCTTCTCTCTAGTGAATTAGGGAGGCTGTTTTCTTCGCTTTAGTGAATTAGGGAGGCTGTTTTCTTCTCTCTAGTGAATTAGGGAGTCTGTTTTCTTCTCTCTAGTGAATTAGGGAGGCTGTTTTCTTCGCTTTAGTGAATTAGGGAGGCTGTTTTCTACTCTCTAGTGAATTAGGGAGGCTGTTTTCTTCGCTTTAGTGAATTAGGGAGTCTGTTTTCTTCTCTCTAGTGAATTAGGGAGTCTGTTTTCTACTCTCTAGTGAATTAGGGAGTCTGTTTTCTACTCTCTAGTGAATTAGGGAGTCTGTTTTCTTCGCTTTAGTGAATTAGGGAGTCTGTTTTCTTCTCTCTAGTGAATTAGGGAGTCTGTTTTCTACTCTCTAGTGAATTAGGGAGGCTGTTTTCTTCGCTTTAGTGAATTAGGGAGGCTGTTTTCTTCGCTTTAGTGAATTAGGGAGTCTGTTTTCTTCGCTTTAGTGAATTAGGGAGGCTGTTTTCTTCTCTCTAGTGAATTAGTGAGGCTGTTTTCTTCTCTCTAGTGAATTAGGGAGTCTGTTTTCTTCGCTTTAGTGAATTAGGGAGGCTGTTTTCTTCGCTTTAGTGAATTAGGGAGTCTGTTTTCTTCGCTTTAGTGAATTAGGGAGGCTGTTTTCTTCTCTCTAGTGAATTAGGGAGGCTGTTTTCTTCGCTTTAGTGAATTAGGGAGTCTGTTTTCTTCGCTTTAGTGAATTAGGGAGTCTGTTTTCTTCTCTCTAGTGAATTAGGGAGTCTGTTTTCTACTCTCTAGTGAATTAGGGAGGCTGTTTTCTTCGCTTTAGTGAATTAGGGAGGCTGTTTTCTTCTCTCTAGTGAATTAGGGAGGCTGTTTTCTTCGCTTTAGTGAATTAGGGAGTCTGTTTTCTTCTCTCTAGTGAATTAGGGAGTCTGTTTTCTACTCTCTAGTGAATTAGGGAGGCTGTTTTCTTCGCTTTAGTGAATTAGGGAGGCTGTTTTCTTCTCTCTAGTGAATTAGGGAGGCTGTTTTCTTCGCTTTAGTGAATTAGGGAGTCTGTTTTCTTCGCTTTAGTGAATTAGGGAGTCTGTTTTCTTCTCTCTAGTGAATTAGGGAGTCTGTTTTCTACTCTCTAGTGAATTAGGGAGTCTGTTTTCTTCGCTTTAGTGAATTAGGGAGTCTGTTTTCTTCGCTTTAGTGAATTAGGGAGGCTGTTTTCTTCGCTTTAGTGAATTAGGGAGTCTGTTTTCTTCGCTTTAGTGAATTAGGGAGGCTGTTTTCTTCGCTTTAGTGAATTAGGGAGGCTGTTTTCTTCTCTCTAGTGAATTAGGGAGGCTGTTTTCTTCGCTTTAGTGAATTAGGGAGGCTGTTTTCTTCTCTCTAGTGAATTAGTGAGGCTGTTTTCTTCTCTCTAGTGAATTAGGGAGTCTGTTTTCTTCGCTTTAGTGAATTAGGGAGGCTGTTTTCTTCTCTCTAGTGAATTAGGGAGTCTGTTTTCTTCGCTTTAGTGAATTAGGGAGGCTGTTTTCTTCGCTTTAGTGAATTAGGGAGTCTGTTTTCTTCGCTTTAGTGAATTAGGGAGGCTGTTTTCTTCGCTTTAGTGAATTAGGGAGGCTGTTTTCTTCTCTCTAGTGAATTAGGGAGGCTGTTTTCTTCGCTTTAGTGAATTAGGGAGTCTGTTTTCTTCTCTCTAGTGAATTAGTGAGGCTGTTTTCTTCTCTCTAGTGAATTAGGGAGTCTGTTTTCTTCGCTTTAGTGAATTAGGGAGTCTGTTTTCTTCTCTCTAGTGAATTAGGGAGGCTGTTTTCTACTCTCTAGTGAATTAGGGAGTCTGTTTTCTTCGCTTTAGTGAATTAGGGAGGCTGTTTTCTTTCTCTCTAGTGAATTAGGGAGTCTGTTTTCTTCGCTTTAGTGAATTAGGGAGTCTGTTTTCTTCGCTTTAGTGAATTAGGGAGGCTGTTTTCTTCTCTCTAGTGAATTAGGGAGTCTGTTTTCTTCGCTTTAGTGAATTAGGGAGGCTGTTTTCTTCGCTTTAGTGAATTAGGGAGGCTGTTTTCTTCGCTTTAGTGAATTAGGGAGGCTGTTTTCTTTCTCTCTAGTGAATTAGGGAGTCTGTTTTCTTCGCTTTAGTGAATTAGGGAGGCTGTTTTCTTCGCTTTAGTGAATTAGGGAGGCTGTTTTCTTCTCTCTAGTGAATTAGGGAGTCTGTTTTCTTCGCTTTAGTGAATTAGGGAGGCTGTTTTCTTCGCTTTAGTGAATTAGGGAGGCTGTTTTCTTCGCTTTAGTGAATTAGGGAGTCTGTTTTCTTCGCTTTAGTGAATTAGGGAGGCTGTTTTCTTCGCTTTAGTGAATTAGGGAGTCTGTTTTCTTCTCTCTAGTGAATTAGGGAGTCTGTTTTCTTCGCTTTAGTGAATTAGGGAGTCTGTTTTCTTCTCTCTAGTGAATTAGGGAGTCTGTTTTCTACTCTCTAGTGAATTAGGGAGTCTGTTTTCTTCGCTTTAGTGAATTAGGGAGGCTGTTTTCTTCGCTTTAGTGAATTAGGGAGGCTGTTTTCTTCTCTCTAGTGAATTAGGGAGTCTGTTTTCTACTCTCTAGTGAATTAGGGAGTCTGTTTTCTTCGCTTTAGTGAATTAGGGAGGCTGTTTTCTTCTCTCTAGTGAATTAGGGAGTCTGTTTTCTACTCTCTAGTGAATTAGGGAGTCTGTTTTCTTCGCTTTAGTGAATTAGGGAGGCTGTTTTCTTCGCTTTAGTGAATTAGGGAGGCTGTTTTCTTCTCTCTAGTGAATTAGGGAGTCTGTTTTCTTCGCTTTAGTGAATTAGGGAGGCTGTTTTCTTCGCTTTAGTGAATTAGGGAGGCTGTTTTCTTCGCTTTAGTGAATTAGGGAGTCTGTTTTCTTCGCTTTAGTGAATTAGGGAGGCTGTTTTCTTCTCTCTAGTGAATTAGTGAGGCTGTTTTCTTCGCTTTAGTGAATTAGGGAGGCTGTTTTCTTCTCTCTAGTGAATTAGGGAGTCTGTTTTCTACTCTCTAGTGAATTAGGGAGTCTGTTTTCTTCGCTTTAGTGAATTAGGGAGGCTGTTTTCTTCGCTTTAGTGAATTAGGGAGGCTGTTTTCTTCTCTCTAGTGAATTAGGGAGTCTGTTTTCTTCGCTTTAGTGAATTAGGGAGGCTGTTTTCTTCTCTCTAGTGAATTAGGGAGTCTGTTTTCTTCGCTTTAGTGAATTAGGGAGGCTGTTTTCTTCGCTTTAGTGAATTAGGGAGGCTGTTATCTTCGCTTTAGTGAATTAGGGAGTCTGTTTTCTTCGCTTTAGTGAATTAGGGAGGCTGTTTTCTTCGCTTTAGTGAATTAGGGAGGCTGTTTTCTTCGCTTTAGTGAATTAGGGAGTCTGTTTTCTTCGCTTTAGTGAATTAGGGAGGCTGTTTTCTTCGCTTTAGTGAATTAGGGAGGCTGTTTTCTTCTCTCTAGTGAATTAGGGAGTCTGTTTTCTTCGCTTTAGTGAATTAGGGAGGCTGTTTTCTTCGCTTTAGTGAATTAGGGAGGCTGTTTTCTTCGCTTTAGTGAATTAGGGAGTCTGTTTTCTTCGCTTTAGTGAATTAGGGAGTCTGTTTTCTACTCTCTAGTGAATTAGGGAGTCTGTTTTCTTCGCTTTAGTGAATTAGGGAGGCAGTTTTCTTCGCTTTAGTGAATTAGGGAGGCTGTTTTCTTCTCTCTAGTGAATTAGGGAGTCTGTTTTCTTCGCTTTAGTGAATTAGGGAGGCTGTTTTCTTCGCTTTAGTGAATTAGGGAGGCTGTTTTCTTCGCTTTAGTGAATTAGGGAGTCTGTTTTCTTCGCTTTAGTGAATTAGGGAGGCTGTTTTCTTCGCTTTAGTGAATTAGGGAGGCTGTTTTCTTCTCTCTAGTGAATTAGGGAGTCTGTTTTCTTCGCTTTAGTGAATTAGGGAGGCTGTTTTCTTCGCTTTAGTGAATTAGGGAGGCTGTTTTCTTCGCTTTAGTGAATTAGGGAGTCTGTTTTCTTCGCTTTAGTGAATTAGGGAGGCTGTTTTCTTCTCTCTAGTGAATTAGTGAGGCTGTTTTCTTCGCTTTAGTGAATTAGGGAGGCTGTTTTCTTCTCTCTAGTGAATTAGGGAGTCTGTTTTCTTCGCTTTAGTGAATTAGGGAGGCTGTTTTCTTCGCTTTAGTGAATTAGGGAGGCTGTTTTCTTCTCTCTAGTGAATTAGGGAGTCTGTTTTCTTCGCTTTAGTGAATTAGGGAGGCTGTTTTCTTCTCTCTAGTGAATTAGGGAGTCTGTTTTCTTCGCTTTAGTGAATTAGGGAGGCTGTTTTCTTCGCTTTAGTGAATTAGGGAGGCTGTTTTCTTCTCTCTAGTGAATTAGTGAGGCTGTTTTCTTCGCTTTAGTGAATTAGGGAGTCTGTTTTCTACTCTCTAGTGAATTAGGGAGTCTGTTTTCTTCGCTTTAGTGAATTAGGGAGGCTGTTTTCTTCGCTTTAGTGAATTAGGGAGGCTGTTTTCTTCTCTCTAGTGAATTAGGGAGTCTGTTTTCTTCGCTTTAGTGAATTAGGGAGGCTGTTTTCTTCGCTTTAGTGAATTAGGGAGGCTGTTTTCTTCGCTTTAGTGAATTAGGGAGTCTGTTTTCTTCGCTTTAGTGAATTAGGGAGGCTGTTTTCTTCGCTTTAGTGAATTAGGGAGGCTGTTTTCTTCTCTCTAGTGAATTAGGGAGTCTGTTTTCTTCGCTTTAGTGAATTAGGGAGGCTGTTTTCTTCGCTTTAGTGAATTAGGGAGGCTGTTTTCTTCTCTCTAGTGAATTAGGGAGTCTGTTTTCTTCGCTTTAGTGAATTAGGGAGTCTGTTTTCTTCGCTTTAGTGAATTAGGGAGTCTGTTTTCTTCGCTTTAGTGAATTAGGGAGTCTGTTTTCTTCGCTTTAGTGAATTAGGGAGGCTGTTTTCTTCGCTTTAGTGAATTAGGGAGTCTGTTTTCTTCGCTTTAGTGAATTAGGGAGTCTGTTTTCTACTCTCTAGTGAATTAGGGAGTCTGTTTTCTTCGCTTTAGTGAATTAGGGAGGCTGTTTTCTTCGCTTTAGTGAATTAGGGAGGCTGTTTTCTTCTCTCTAGTGAATTAGGGAGGCTGTTTTCTTCTCTCTAGTGAATTAGGGAGTCTGTTTTCTTCGCTTTAGTGAATTAGGGAGGCTGTTTTCTTCGCTTTAGTGAATTAGGGAGGCTGTTTTCTTCGCTTTAGTGAATTAGGGAGTCTGTTTTCTTCGCTTTAGTGAATTAGGGAGGCTGTTTTCTTCGCTTTAGTGAATTAGGGAGGCTGTTTTCTTCTCTCTAGTGAATTAGGGAGTCTGTTTTCTTCGCTTTAGTGAATTAGGGAGGCTGTTTTCTTCGCTTTAGTGAATTAGGGAGGCTGTTTTCTTCGCTTTAGTGAATTAGGGAGTCTGTTTTCTTCGCTTTAGTGAATTAGGGAGGCTGTTTTCTTCTCTCTAGTGAATTAGTGAGGCTGTTTTCTTCGCTTTAGTGAATTAGGGAGGCTGTTTTCTTCGCTTTAGTGAATTAGGGAGGCTGTTTTCTTCGCTTTAGTGAATTAGGGAGTCTGTTTTCTTCGCTTTAGTGAATTAGGGAGGCTGTTTTCTTCGCTTTAGTGAATTAGGGAGGCTGTTTTCTTCTCTCTAGTGAATTAGGGAGTCTGTTTTCTTCGCTTTAGTGAATTAGGGAGTCTGTTTTCTTCGCTTTAGTGAATTAGGGAGTCTGTTTTCTTCGCTTTAGTGAATTAGGGAGTCTGTTTTCTTCGCTTTAGTGAATTAGGGAGGCTGTTTTCTTCGCTTTAGTGAATTAGGGAGGCTGTTTTCTTCTCTCTAGTGAATTAGGGAGTCTGTTTTCTTCGCTTTAGTGAATTAGGGAGGCTGTTTTCTTCGCTTTAGTGAATTAGGGAGGCTGTTTTCTTCTCTCTAGTGAATTAGGGAGTCTGTTTTCTTCGCTTTAGTGAATTAGGGAGTCTGTTTTCTTCGCTTTAGTGAATTAGGGAGTCTGTTTTCTTCGCTTTAGTGAATTAGGGAGTCTGTTTTCTTCGCTTTAGTGAATTAGGGAGGCTGTTTTCTTCGCTTTAGTGAATTAGGGAGTCTGTTTTCTTCGCTTTAGTGAATTAGGGAGGCTGTTTTCTTCTCTCTAGTGAATTAGTGAGGCTGTTTTCTTCGCTTTAGTGAATTAGGGAGGCTGTTTTCTTCTCTCTAGTGAATTAGGGAGTCTGTTTTCTTCTCTCTAGTGAATTAGGGAGGCTGTTTTCTTCGCTTTAGTGAATTAGGGAGTCTGTTTTCTTCTCTCTAGTGAATTAGTGAGGCTGTTTTCTTCTCTCTAGTGAATTAGGGAGTCTGTTTTCTTCGCTTTAGTGAATTAGGGAGTCTGTTTTCTTCTCTCTAGTGAATTAGGGAGGCTGTTTTCTTCTCTCTAGTGAATTAGGGAGGCTGTTTTCTTCGCTTTAGTGAATTAGGGAGGCTGTTTTCTTCTCTCTAGTGAATTAGTGAGGCTGTTTTCTTCTCTCTAGTGAATTAGGGAGTCTGTTTTCTTCGCTTTAGTGAATTAGGGAGGCTGTTTTCTTCTCTCTAGTGAATTAGGGAGTCTGTTTTCTTCGCTTTAGTGAATTAGGGAGTCTGTTTTCTTCGCTTTAGTGAATTAGGGAGGCTGTTTTCTTCGCTTTAGTGAATTAGGGAGTCTGTTTTCTTCGCTTTAGTGAATTAGGGAGGCTGTTTTCTTCGCTTTAGTGAATTAGGGAGTCTGTTTTCTTCTCTCTAGTGAATTAGGGAGTCTGTTTTCTTCGCTTTAGTGAATTAGGGAGTCTGTTTTCTTCTCTCTAGTGAATTAGGGAGTCTGTTTTCTTCTCTCTAGTGAATTAGGGAGTCTGTTTTCTACTCTCTAGTGAATTAGGGAGTCTGTTTTCTTCGCTTTAGTGAATTAGGGAGGCTGTTTTCTTCGCTTTAGTGAATTAGGGAGGCTGTTTTCTTCTCTCTAGTGAATTAGGGAGTCTGTTTTCTACTCTCTAGTGAATTAGGGAGTCTGTTTTCTTCGCTTTAGTGAATTAGGGAGGCTGTTTTCTTCTCTCTAGTGAATTAGGGAGTCTGTTTTCTACTCTCTAGTGAATTAGGGAGTCTGTTTTCTTCGCTTTAGTGAATTAGGGAGGCTGTTTTCTTCGCTTTAGTGAATTAGGGAGGCTGTTTTCTTCTCTCTAGTGAATTAGGGAGTCTGTTTTCTTCGCTTTAGTGAATTAGGGAGGCTGTTTTCTTCGCTTTAGTGAATTAGGGAGGCTGTTTTCTTCGCTTTAGTGAATTAGGGAGGCTGTTTTCTTCTCTCTAGTGAATTAGGGAGTCTGTTTTCTTCGCTTTAGTGAATTAGGGAGGCTGTTTTCTTCTCTCTAGTGAATTAGGGAGTCTGTTTTCTTCGCTTTAGTGAATTAGGGAGGCTGTTTTCTTCGCTTTAGTGAATTAGGGAGTCTGTTTTCTTCGCTTTAGTGAATTAGGGAGTCTGTTTTCTTCGCTTTAGTGAATTAGGGAGGCTGTTTTCTTCGCTTTAGTGAATTAGGGAGGCTGTTTTCTTCTCTCTAGTGAATTAGGGAGTCTGTTTTCTTCGCTTTAGTGAATTAGGGAGTCTGTTTTCTTCGCTTTAGTGAATTAGGGAGGCTGTTTTCTTCGCTTTAGTGAATTAGGGAGGCTGTTTTCTTCTCTCTAGTGAATTAGGGAGGCTGTTTTCTTCTCTCTAGTGAATTAGGGAGTCTGTTTTCTTCGCTTTAGTGAATTAGGGAGTCTGTTTTCTTCTCTCTAGTGAATTAGGGAGGCTGTTTTCTTCGCTTTAGTGAATTAGGGAGGCTGTTTTCTTCTCTCTAGTGAATTAGGGAGGCTGTTTTCTTCTCTCTAGTGAATTAGGGAGTCTGTTTTCTTCGCTTTAGTGAATTAGGGAGTCTGTTTTCTTCGCTTTAGTGAATTAGGGAGGCTGTTTTCTTCGCTTTAGTGAATTAGGGAGTCTGTTTTCTTCGCTTTAGTGAATTAGGGAGGCTGTTTTCTTCGCTTTAGTGAATTAGGGACGCTGTTTTCTTCTCTCTAGTGAATTAGGGAGGCTGTTTTCTTCTCTCTAGTGAATTAGGGAGTCTGTTTTCTTCTCTCTAGTGAATTAGGGAGGCTGTTTTCTTCTCTCTAGTGAATTAGGGAGTCTGTTTTCTTCGCTTTAGTGAATTAGGGAGTCTGTTTTCTTCTCTCTAGTGAATTAGGGAGTCTGTTTTCTTCGCTTTAGTGAATTAGGGAGTCTGTTTTCTTCTCTCTAGTGAATTAGGGAGGCTGTTTTCTTCGCTTTAGTGAATTAGGGAGGCTGTTTTCTTCTCTCTAGTGAATTAGGGAGGCTGTTTTCTTCTCTCTAGTGAATTAGGGAGTCTGTTTTCTTCGCTTTAGTGAATTAGGGAGTCTGTTTTCTTCGCTTTAGTGAATTAGGGAGGCTGTTTTCTTCGCTTTAGTGAATTAGGGAGGCTGTTTTCTTCTCTCTAGTGAATTAGGGAGGCTGTTTTCTTCTCTCTAGTGAATTAGGGAGTCTGTTTTCTTCGCTTTAGTGAATTAGGGAGGCTGTTTTCTTCTCTCTAGTGAATAAGGGAGTCTGTTTTCTTCGCTTTAGTGAATTAGGGAGGCTGTTTTCTTCGCTTTAGTGAATTAGGGAGTCTGTTTTCTTCGCTTTAGTGAATTAGGGAGTCTGTTTTCTTCGCTTTAGTGAATTAGGGAGGCTGTTTTCTTCGCTTTAGTGAATTAGGGAGGCTGTTTTCTTCTCTCTAGTGAATTAGGGAGTCTGTTTTCTTCGCTTTAGTGAATTAGGGAGTCTGTTTTCTTCGCTTTAGTGAATTAGGGAGGCTGTTTTCTTCGCTTTAGTGAATTAGGGAGGCTGTTTTCTTCTCTCTAGTGAATTAGGGAGGCTGTTTTCTTCTCTCTAGTGAATTAGGGAGTCTGTTTTCTTCGCTTTAGTGAATTAGGGAGTCTGTTTTCTTCGCTTTAGTGAATTAGGGAGTCTGTTTTCTTCGCTTTAGTGAATTAGGGAGGCTGTTTTCTTCGCTTTAGTGAATTAGGGAGGCTGTTTTCTTCTCTCTAGTGAATTAGGGAGGCTGTTTTCTTCGCTTTAGTGAATTAGGGAGTCTGTTTTCTTCGCTTTAGTGAATTAGGGAGGCTGTTTTCTTCGCTTTAGTGAATTAGGGAGGCTGTTTTCTTCTCTCTAGTGAATTAGGGAGTCTGTTTTCTTCGCTTTAGTGAATTAGGGAGTCTGTTTTCTTCTCTCTAGTGAATTAGGGAGTCTGTTTTCTTCGCTTTAGTGAATTAGGGAGGCTGTTTTCTTCTCTCTAGTGAATTAGGGAGGCTGTTTTCTTCGCTTTAGTGAATTAGGGAGTCTGTTTTCTTCGCTTTAGTGAATTAGGGAGTCTGTTTTCTTCTCTCTAGTGAATTAGGGAGTCTGTTTTCTTCGCTTTAGTGAATTAGGGAGGCTGTTTTCTTCTCTCTAGTGAATTAGGGAGTCTGTTTTCTTCGCTTTAGTGAATTAGGGAGTCTGTTTTCTTCTCTCTAGTGAATTAGGGAGTCTGTTTTCTTCGCTTTAGTGAATTAGGGAGGCTGTTTTCTTCTCTCTAGTGAATTAGGGAGTCTGTTTTCTTCTCTCTAGTGAATTAGGGAGGCTGTTTTCTTCTCTCTAGTGAATTAGGGAGTCTGTTTTCTTCTCTCTAGTGAATTAGGGAGTCTGTTTTCTTCTCTCTAGTGAATTAGGGAGTCTGTTTTCTTCTCTCTAGTGAATTAGGGAGGCTGTTTTCTTCGCTTTAGTGAATTAGGGAGTCTGTTTCTTCTCTCTAGTGAATTAGGGAGTCTGTTTTCTTCTCTCTAGTGAATTAGGGAGTCTGTTTTCTTCGCTTTAGTGAATTAGGGAGGCTGTTTTCTTCGCTTTAGTGAATTAGGGAGGCTGTTTTCTTCTCTCTAGTGAATTAGGGAGTCTGTTTTCTTCTCTCTAGTGAATTAGGGAGTCTGTTTTCTTCTCTCTAGTGAATTAGGGAGGCTGTTTTCTTCGCTTTAGTGAATTAGGGAGTCTGTTTTCTTCTCTCTAGTGAATTAGGGAGTCTGTTTTCTTCTCTCTAGTGAATTAGGGAGTCTGTTTTCTTCGCTTTAGTGAATTAGGGAGTCTGTTTTCTTCGCTTTAGTGAATTAGGGAGTCTGTTTTCTTCGCTTTAGTGAATTAGGGAGTCTGTTTTCTTCTCTCTAGTGAATTAGGGAGGCTGTTTTCTTCTCTCTAGTGAATTAGGGAGTCTGTTTTCTTCTCTCTAGTGAATTAGGGAGTCTGTTTTCTTCTCTCTAGTGAATTAGGGAGGCTGTTTTCTTCTCTCTAGTGAATTAGGGAGTCTGTTTTCTTCTCTCTAGTGAATTAGGGAGTCTGTTTTCTTCTCTCTAGTGAATTAGGGAGTCTGTTTTCTTCGCTTTAGTGAATTAGGGAGTCTGTTTTCTTCGCTTTAGTGAATTAGGGAGGCTGTTTTCTTCTCTCTAGTGAATTAGGGAGGCTGTTTTCTTCTCTCTAGTGAATTAGGGAGTCTGTTTTCTTCGCTTTAGTGAATTAGGGAGTCTGTTTTCTTCGCTTTAGTGAATTAGGGAGTCTGTTTTCTTCGCTTTAGTGAATTAGGGAGGCTGTTTTCTTCGCTTTAGTGAATTAGGGAGGCTGTTTTCTTCTCTCTAGTGAATTAGGGAGGCTGTTTTCTTCGCTTTAGTGAATTAGGGAGTCTGCTTTCTTCGCTTTAGTGAATTAGGGAGGCTGTTTTCTTCGCTTTAGTGAATTAGGGAGGCTGTTTTCTTCTCTCTAGTGAATTAGGGAGTCTGTTTTCTTCGCTTTAGTGAATTAGGGAGTCTGTTTTCTTCTCTCTAGTGAATTAGGGAGTCTGTTTTCTTCGCTTTAGTGAATTAGGGAGTCTGTTTTCTTCGCTTTAGTGAATTAGGGAGGCTGTTTTCTTCGCTTTAGTGAATTAGGGAGTCTGTTTTCTTCTCTCTAGTGAATTAGGGAGGCTGTTATCTTCGCTTTAGTGAATTAGGGAGTCTGTTTTCTTCGCTTTAGTGAATTAGGGAGGCTGTTTTCTTCGCTTTAGTGAATTAGGGAGTCTGTTTTCTTCTCTCTAGTGAATTAGGGAGTCTGTTTTCTTCGCTTTAGTGAATTAGGGAGGCTGTTTTCTTCGCTTTAGTGAATTAGGGAGGCTGTTTTCTTCGCTTTAGTGAATTAGGGAGGCCTTTTTCTTCGCTTTAGTGAATTAGGGAGTCTGTTTTCTTCTCTCTAGTGAATTAGGGAGTCTGTTTTCTTCGCTTTAGTGAATTAGGGAGTCTGTTTTCTTCTCTCTAGTGAATTAGGGAGGCTGTTTTCTTCTCTCTAGTGAATTAGGGAGGCTGTTTTCTTCTCTCTAGTGAATTAGGGAGTCTGTTTTCTTCGCTTTAGTGAATTAGGGAGTCTGTTTTCTTCGCTTTAGTGAATTAGGGAGTCTGCTTTCTTCGCTTTAGTGAATTAGGGAGGCTGTTTTCTTCGCTTTAGTGAATTAGGGAGGCTGTTTTCTTCTCTCTAGTGAATTAGGGAGGCTGTTTTCTTCGCTTTAGTGAATTAGGGAGGCTGTTTTCTTCGCTTTAGTGAATTAGGGAGGCTGTTTTCTTCGCTTTAGTGAATTAGGGAGTCTGCTTTCTTCGCTTTAGTGAATTAGGGAGGCTGTTTTCTTCGCTTTAGTGAATTAGGGAGGCTGTTTTCTTCTCTCTAGTGAATTAGGGAGTCTGTTTTCTTCGCTTTAGTGAATTAGGGAGTCTGTTTTCTTCTCTCTAGTGAATTAGGGAGTCTGTTTTCTTCGCTTTAGTGAATTAGGGAGTCTGTTTTCTTCGCTTTAGTGAATTAGGGAGGCTGTTTTCTTCGCTTTAGTGAATTAGGGAGTCTGTTTTCTTCTCTCTAGTGAATTAGGGAGGCTGTTTTCTTCGCTTTAGTGAATTAGGGAGGCTGTTTTCTTCTCTCTAGTGAATTAGGGAGTCTGTTTTCTTCGCTTTAGTGAATTAGGGAGTCTGTTTTCTTCTCTCTAGTGAATTAGGGAGTCTGTTTTCTTCGCTTTAGTGAATTAGGGAGTCTGTTTTCTTCGCTTTAGTGAATTAGGGAGTCTGTTTTCTTCGCTTTAGTGAATTAGGGAGTCTGTTTTCTTCTCTCTAGTGAATTAGGGAGGCTGTTTTCTTCGCTTTAGTGAATTAGGGAGTCTGTTTTCTTCGCTTTAGTGAATTAGGGAGGCTGTTTTCTTCGCTTTAGTGAATTAGGGAGTCTGTTTTCTTCTCTCTAGTGAATTAGGGAGTCTGTTTTCTTCGCTTTAGTGAATTAGGGAGGCTGTTTTCTTCGCTTTAGTGAATTAGGGAGGCTGTTTTCTTCGCTTTAGTGAATTAGGGAGGCCTTTTTCTTCGCTTTAGTGAATTAGGGAGTCTGTTTTCTTCGCTTTAGTGAATTAGGGAGGCCTTTTTCTTCGCTTTAGTGAATTAGGGAGTCTGTTTTCTTCTCTCTAGTGAATTAGGGAGTCTGTTTTCTTCGCTTTAGTGAATTAGGGAGGCTGTTTTCTTCTCTCTAGTGAATTAGGGAGTCTGTTTTCTTCGCTTTAGTGAATTAGGGAGGCTGTTTTCTTCGCTTTATTGAATTAGGGAGTCTGTTTTCTTCGCTTTAGTGAATTAGGGAGGCCTTTTTCTTCGCTTTAGTGAATTAGGGAGGCTGTTTTCTTCGCTTTAGTGAATTAGGGAGGCTGTTTTCTTCTCTCTAGTGAATTAGGGAGTCTGTTTTCTTCGCTTTAGTGAATTAGGGAGGCTGTTTTCTTCGCTTTAGTGAATTAGGGAGGCTGTTTTTTTCTCTCTAGTGAATTAGGGAGTCTGTTTTCTTCGCTTTAGTGAATTAGGGAGGCTGTTTTCTTCGCTTTAGTGAATTAGGGAGGCTGTTTTCTTCGCTTTAGTGAATTAGGGAGGCTGTTTTCTTCGCTTTAGTGAATTAGGGAGGCTGTTTTCTTCTCTCTAGTGAATTTGGGAGTCTGTTTTCTTCGCTTTAGTGAATTAGGGAGTCTGTTTTCTTCGCTTTAGTGAATTAGGGAGGCTGTTTTCTTCGCTTTAGTGAATTAGGGAGGCTGTTTTCTTCTCTCTAGTGAATTAGGGAGGCTGTTTTCTTCGCTTTAGTGAATTAGGGAGGCTGTTTTCTTCTCTCTAGTGAATTAGGGAGTCTGTTTTCTTCGGTTTAGTGAATTAGGGAGGCTGTTTTCTTCGCTTTAGTGAATTAGGGAGGCTGTTTTCTTCTCTCTAGTGAATTAGGGAGTCTGTTTTCTTCTCTCTAGTGAATTAGGGAGTCTGTTTTCTTCTCTCTAGTGAATTAGGGAGGCTGTTTTCTTCGCTTTAGTGAATTAGGGAGTCTGTTTTCTTCTCTCTAGTGAATTAGGGAGTCTGTTTTCTTCTCTCTAGTGAATTAGGGAGTCTGTTTTCTTTGCTTTAGTGAATTAGGGAGTCTGTTTTCTTCGCTTTAGTGAATTAGGGAGTCTGTTTTCTTCGCTTTAGTGAATTAGGGAGGCTGTTTTCTTCTCTCTAGTGAATTAGGGAGTCTGTTTTCTTCTCTCTAGTGAATTAGGGAGTCTGTTTTCTTCTCTCTAGTGAATTAGGGAGGCTGTTTTCTTCTCTCTAGTGAATTAGGGAGTCTGTTTTCTTCTCTCTAGTGAATTAGGGAGTCTGTTTTCTTCTCTCTAGTGAATTAGGGAGTCTGTTTTCTTCGCTTTAGTGAATTAGGGAGGCTGTTTTCTTCGCTTTAGTGAATTAGGGAGGCTGTTTTCTTCTCTCTAGTGAATTAGGGAGGCTGTTTTCTTCTCTCTAGTGAATTAGGGAGTCTGTTTTCTTCGCTTTAGTGAATTAGGGAGTCTGTTTTCTTCGCTTTAGTGAATTAGGGAGTCTGTTTTCTTCGCTTTAGTGAATTAGGGAGGCTGTTTTCTTCGCTTTAGTGAATTAGGGAGGCTGTTTTCTTCTCTCTAGTGAATTAGGGAGGCTGTTTTCTTCGCTTTAGTGAATTAGGGAGTCTGTTTTCTTCGCTTTAGTGAATTAGGGAGGCTGTTTTCTTCGCTTTAGTGAATTAGGGAGGCTGTTTTCTTCTCTCTAGTGAATTAGGGAGTCTGTTTTCTTCGCTTTAGTGAATTAGGGAGTCTGTTTTCTTCTCTCTAGTGAATTAGGGAGTCTGTTTTCTTCTCTCTAGTGAATTAGGGAGTCTGTTTTCTTCGCTTTAGTGAATTAGGGAGGCTGTTTTCTTCGCTTTAGTGAATTAGGGAGTCTGTTTTCTTCTCTCTAGTGAATTAGGGAGTCTGTTTTCTTAGCTTTAGTGAATTAGGGAGGCTGTTTTCTTCGCTTTAGTGAATTAGGGAGGCTGTTTTCTTCGCTTTAGTGAATTAGGGAGGCCTTTTTCTTCGCTTTAGTGAATTAGGGAGTCTGTTTTCTTCTCTCTAGTGAATTAGGGAGTCTGTTTTCTTCGCTTTAGTGAATTAGGGAGGCCTTTTTCTTCGCTTTAGTGAATTAGGGAGTCTGTTTTCTTCTCTCTAGTGAATTAGGGAGTCTGTTTTCTTCGCTTTAGTGAATTAGGGAGGCTGTTTTCTTCTCTCTAGTGAATTAGGGAGTCTGTTTTCTTCGCTTTAGTGAATTAGGGAGGCTGTTTTCTTCGCTTTATTGAATTAGGGAGTCTGTTTTCTTCGCTTTAGTGAATTAGGGAGGCCTTTTTCTTCGCTTTAGTGAATTAGGGAGGCTGTTTTCTTCGCTTTAGTGAATTAGGGAGGCTGTTTTCTTCGCTTTAGTGAATTAGGGAGGCTGTTTTCTTCTCTCTAGTGAATTAGGGAGTCTGTTTTCTTCGCTTTAGTGAATTAGGGAGGCTGTTTTCTTCGCTTTAGTGAATTAGGGAGGCTGTTTTTTTCTCTCTAGTGAATTAGGGAGTCTGTTTTCTTCGCTTTAGTGAATTAGGGAGGCTGTTTTCTTCGCTTTAGTGAATTAGGGAGGCTGTTTTCTTCGCTTTAGTGAATTAGGGAGGCTGTTTTCTTCGCTTTAGTGAATTAGGGAGGCTGTTTTCTTCTCTCTAGTGAATTAGGGAGTCTGTTTTCTTCGCTTTAGTGAATTAGGGAGTCTGTTTTCTTCGCTTTAGTGAATTAGGGAGGCTGTTTTCTTCGCTTTAGTGAATTAGGGAGGCTGTTTTCTTCTCTCTAGTGAATTAGGGAGGCTGTTTTCTTCTCTCTAGTGAATTAGGGAGTCTGTTTTCTTCGCTTTAGTGAATTAGGGAGTCTGTTTTCTTCGCTTTAGTGAATTAGGGAGGCTGTTTTCTTCGCTTTAGTGAATTAGGGAGGCTGTTTTCTTCTCTCTAGTGAATTAGGGAGGCTGTTTTCTTCTCTCTAGTGAATTAGGGAGTCTGTTTTCTTCGCTTTAGTGAATTAGGGAGGCTGTTTTCTTCTCTCTAGTGAATTAGGGAGTCTGTTTTCTTCGCTTTAGTGAATTAGGGAGTCTGTTTTCTTCGCTTTAGTGAATTAGGGAGTCTGTTTTCTTCTCTCTAGTGAATTAGGGAGTCTGTTTTCTTCTCTCTAGTGAATTAGGGAGTCTGTTTTCTTTGCTTTAGTGAATTAGGGAGTCTGTTTTCTTCTCTCTAGTGAATTAGGGAGTCTGTTTTCTTCTCTCTAGTGAATTAGGGAGTCTGTTTTCTTCTCTCTAGTGAATTAGGGAGGCTGTTTTCTTCTCTCTAGTGAATTAGGGAGGCTGTTTTCTTCGCTTTAGTGAATTAGGGAGTCTGTTTTCTTCTCTCTAGTGAATTAGGGAGTCTCTTTTCTTCTCTCTAGTGAATTAGGGAGTCTGTTTTCTTTGCTTTAGTGAATTAGGGAGTCTGTTTTCTTCGCTTTAGTGAATTAGGGAGTCTGTTTTCTTCGCTTTAGTGAATTAGGGAGTCTGTTTTCTTCTCTCTAGTGAATTAGGGAGGCTGTTTTCTTCTCTCTAGTGAATTAGGGAGTCTGTTTTCTTCTCTCTAGTGAATTAGGGAGTCTGTTTTCTTCTCTCTAGTGAATTAGGGAGGCTGTTTTCTTCTCTCTAGTGAATTAGGGAGTCTGTTTTCTTCTCTCTAGTGAATTAGGGAGTCTGTTTTCTTCTCTCTAGTGAATTAGGGAGTCTGTTTTCTTCGCTTTAGTGAATTAGGGAGGCTGTTTTCTTCGCTTTAGTGAATTAGGGAGGCTGTTTTCTTCTCTCTAGTGAATTAGGGAGGCTGTTTTCTTCTCTCTAGTGAATTAGGGAGTCTGTTTTCTTCGCTTTAGTGAATTAGGGAGTCTGTTTTCTTCGCTTTAGTGAATTAGGGAGTCTGTTTTCTTCGCTTTAGTGAATTAGGGAGGCT
This sequence comes from Caenorhabditis sinica, assembly GCA_963932045.1. Lineage (NCBI taxonomy): Eukaryota > Metazoa > Nematoda > Chromadorea > Rhabditida > Rhabditidae > Caenorhabditis > Caenorhabditis sinica. Next base: position 1,617,243 of record OZ009942.1, read on the forward strand.
GTTTTCTTCGCTTTAGTGAATTAGGGAGGCTGTTTTCTTCTCTCTAGTGAATTAGGGAGTCTGTTTTCTTCGCTTTAGTGAATTAGGGAGTCTGTTTTCTTCTCTCTAGTGAATTAGGGAGTCTGTTTTCTTCTCTCTAGTGAATTAGGGAGTCTGTTTTCTTCGCTTTAGTGAATTAGGGAGGCTGTTTTCTTCGCTTTAGTGAATTAGGGAGTCTGTTTTCTTCTCTCTAGTGAATTAGGGAGTCTGTTTTCTTCGCTTTAGTGAATTAGGGAGGCTGTTTTCTTCGCTTTAGTGAATTAGGGAGGCTGTTTTCTTCGCTTTAGTGAATTAGGGAGGCCTTTTTCTTCGCTTTAGTGAATTAGGGAGTCTGTTTTCTTCTCTCTAGTGAATTAGGGAGTCTGTTTTCTTCGCTTTAGTGAATTAGGGAGTCTGTTTTCTTCGCTTTAGTGAATTAGGGAGTCTGTTTTCTTCTCTCTAGTGAATTAGGGAGTCTGTTTTCTTCGCTTTAGTGAATTAGGGAGGCTGTTTTCTTCTCTCTAGTGAATTAGGGAGTCTGTTTTCTTCGCTTTAGTGAATTAGGGAGGCTGTTTTCTTCGCTTTATTGAATTAGGGAGTCTGTTTTCTTCGCTTTAGTGAATTAGGGAGGCCTTTTTCTTCGCTTTAGTGAATTAGGGAGGCTGTTTTCTTCGCTTTAGTGAATTAGGGAGGCTGTTTTCTTCGCTTTAGTGAATTAGGGAGGCTGTTTTCTTCTCTCTAGTGAATTAGGGAGTCTGTTTTCTTCGCTTTAGTGAATTAGGGAGGCTGTTTTCTTCGCTTTAGTGAATTAGGGAGGCTGTTTTTTTCTCTCTAGTGAATTAGGGAGTCTGTTTTCTTCGCTTTAGTGAATTAGGGAGGCTGTTTTCTTCGCTTTAGTGAATTAGGGAGGCTGTTTTCTTCGCTTTAGTGAATTAGGGAGGCTGTTTTCTTCGCTTTAGTGAATTAGGGAGGCTGTTTTCTTCTCTCTAGTGAATTAGGGAGTCTGTTTTCTTCGCTTTAGTGAATTAGGGAGTCTGTTTTCTTCGCTTTAGTGAATTAGGGAGGCTGTTTTCTTCGCTTTAGTGAATTAGGGAGGCTGTTTTCTTCTCTCTAGTGAATTAGGGAGGCTGTTTTCTTCTCTCTAGTGAATTAGGGAGTCTGTTTTCTTCGCTTTAGTGAATTAGGGAGTCTGTTTTCTTCGCTTTAGTGAATTAGGGAGGCTGTTTTCTTCGCTTTAGTGAATTAGGGAGGCTGTTTTCTTCGCTTTAGTGAATTAGGGAGGCTGTTTTCTTCGCTTTAGTGAATTAGGGAGGCTGTTTTCTTCTCTCTAGTGAATTAGGGAGGCTGTTTTCTTCGCTTTAGTGAATTAGGGAGGCTGTTTTCTTCTCTCTAGTGAATTAGGGAGGCTGTTTTCTTCTCTCTAGTGAATTAGGGAGTCTGTTTTCTTCGCTTTAGTGAATTAGGGAGTCTGTTTTCTTCGCTTTAGTGAATTAGGGAGGCTGTTTTCTTCGCTTTAGTGAATTAGGGAGGCTGTTTTCTTCGCTTTAGTGAATTAGGGAGGCTGTTTTCTTCGCTTTAGTGAATTAGGGAGTCTGTTTTCTTCGCTTTAGTGAATTAGGGAGGCTGTTTTCTTCGCTTTAGTGAATTAGGGAGGCTGTTTTCTTCGCTTTAGTGAATTAGGGAGGCTGTTTTCTTCTCTCTAGTGAATTAGGGAGGCTGTTTTCTTCTCTCTAGTGAATTAGGGAGTCTGTTTTCTTCGCTTTAGTGAATTAGGGAGTCTGTTTTCTTCGCTTTAGTGAATTAGGGAGTCTGTTTTCTTCTCTCTAGTGAATTAGGGAGGCTGTTTTCTTCTCTCTAGTGAATTAGGGAGTCTGTTTTCTTCGCTTTAGTGAATTAGGGAGGCTGTTTTCTTCTCTCTAGTGAATTAGGGAGGCTGTTTTCTTCTCTCTAGTGAATTAGGGAGTCTGTTTTCTTCTCTCTAGTGAATTAGGGAGGCTGTTTTCTTCTCTCTAGTGAATTAGGGAGTCTGTTTTCTTCGCTTTAGTGAATTAGGGAGGCTGTTTTCTTCTCTCTAGTGAATTAGGGAGGCTGTTTTCTTCTCTCTAGTGAATTAGGGAGGCTGTTTTCTTCTCTCTAGTGAATTAGGGAGGCTGTTTTCTTCGCTTTAGTGAATTAGGGAGTCTGTTTTCTTCTCTCTAGTGAATTAGGGAGGCTGTTTTCTTCTCTCTAGTGAATTAGGGAGGCTGTTTTCTTCTCTCTAGTGAATTAGGGAGTCTGTTTTCTTCGCTTTAGTGAATTAGGGAGTCTGTTTTCTTCGCTTTAGTGAATTAGGGAGGCTGTTTTCTTCGCTTTAGTGAATTAGGGAGGCTGTTTTCTTCGCTTTAGTGAATTAGGGAGTCTGTTTTCTTCGCTTTAGTGAATTAGGGAGGCTGTTTTCTTCGCTTTAGTGAATTAGGGAGGCTGTTTTCTTCGCTTTAGTGAATTAGGGAGGCTGTTTTCTTCTCTCTAGTGAATTAGGGAGGCTGTTTTCTTCTCTCTAGTGAATTAGGGAGTCTGTTTTCTTCGCTTTAGTGAATTAGGGAGTCTGTTTTCTTCGCTTTAGTGAATTAGGGAGTCTGTTTTCTTCTCTCTAGTGAATTAGGGAGGCTGTTTTCTTCTCTCTAGTGAATTAGGGAGTCTGTTTTCTTCGCTTTAGTGAATTAGGGAGGCTGTTTTCTTCTCTCTAGTGAATTAGGGAGTCTGTTTTCTTCGCTTTAGTGAATTAGGGAGTCTGTTTTCTTCGCTTTAGTGAATTAGGGAGTCTGTTTTCTTCTCTCTAGTGAATTAGGGAGTCTGTTTTCTTCGCTTTAGTGAATTAGGGAGGCCTTTTTCTTCGCTTTAGTGAATTAGGGAGGCTGTTTTCTTCTCTCTAGTGAATTAGGGAGTCTGTTTTCTTCGCTTTAGTGAATTAGGGAGTCTGTTTTCTTCGCTTTAGTGAATTAGGGAGGCTGTTTTCTTCTCTCTAGTGAATTAGGGAGTCTGTTTTCTTCGCTTTAGTGAATTAGGGAGTCTGTTTTCTTCGCTTTAGTGAATTAGGGAGGCTGTTTTCTTCTCTCTAGTGAATTAGGGAGTCTGTTTTCTTCGCTTTAGTGAATTAGGGAGTCTGTTTTCTTCGCTTTAGTGAATTAGGGAGGCTGTTTTCTTCGCTTTAGTGAATTAGGGAGGCTGTTTTCTTCTCTCTAGTGAATTAGGGAGTCTGTTTTCTTCTCTCTAGTGAATTAGGGAGTCTGTTTTCTTCGCTTTAGTGAATTAGGGAGGCTGTTTTCTTCTCTCTAGTGAATTAGGGAGTCTGTTTTCTTCGCTTTAGTGAATTAGGGAGGCTGTTTTCTTCGCTTTATTGAATTAGGGAGTCTGTTTTCTTCGCTTTAGTGAATTAGGGAGGCCTTTTTCTTCGCTTTAGTGAATTAGGGAGGCTGTTTTCTTCGCTTTAGTGAATTAGGGAGGCTGTTTTCTTCGCTTTAGTGAATCAGGGAGGCTGTTTTCTTCTCTCTAGTGAATTAGGGAGTCTGTTTTCTTCGCTTTAGTGAATTAGGGAGGCTGTTTTCTTCGCTTTAGTGAATTAGGGAGGCTGTTTTTTTCTCTCTAGTGAATTAGGGAGTCTGTTTTCTTCGCTTTAGTGAATTAGGGAGGCTGTTTTCTTCGCTTTAGTGAATTAGGGAGGCTGTTTTCTTCGCTTTAGTGAATTAGGGAGGCTGTTTTCTTCGCTTTAGTGAATTAGGGAGGCTGTTTTCTTCTCTCTAGTGAATTAGGGAGTCTGTTTTCTTCGCTTTAGTGAATTAGGGAGGCTGTTTTCTTCTCTCTAGTGAATTAGGGAGTCTGTTTTCTTCGCTTTAGTGAATTAGGGAGGCTGTTTTCTTCTCTCTAGTGAATTAGGGAGGCTGTTTTCTTCTCTCTAGTGAATTAGGGAGTCTGTTTTCTTCGCTTTAGTGAATTAGGGAGTCTGTTTTCTTCGCTTTAGTGAATTAGGGAGTCTGTTTTCTTCTCTCTAGTGAATTAGGGAGTCTGTTTTCTTCGCTTTAGTGAATTAGGGAGGCTGTTTTCTTCTCTCTAGTGAATTAGGGAGTCTGTTTTCTTCGCTTTAGTGAATTAGGGAGTCTGTTTTCTTCGCTTTAGTGAATTAGGGAGTCTGTTTTCTTCGCTTTAGTGAATTAGGGAGTCTGTTTTCTTCTCTCTAGTGAATTAGGGAGTCTGTTTTCTTCGCTTTAGTGAATTAGGGAGTCTGTTTTCTTCGCTTTAGTGAATTAGGGAGTCTGTTTTCTTCTCTCTAGTGAATTAGGGAGTCTGTTTTCTTCGCTTTAGTGAATTAGGGAGGCTGTTTTCTTCGCTTTAGTGAATTAGGGAGGCCTTTTTCTTCGCTTTAGTGAATTAGGGAGTCTGTTTTCTTCGCTTTAGTGAATTAGGGAGGCTGTTTTCTTCTCTCTAGTGAATTAGGGAGTCTGTTTTCTTCTCTCTAGTGAATTAGGGAGTCTGTTTTCTTCGCTTTACTTCTCTCTAGTGAATTAGAGAGGCTGTTTTCTTCTCTCTAGTGAATTAGGGAGTCTGTTTTCTTCGCTTTAGTGAATTAGGGAGGCTGTTTTCTTCTCTCTAGTGAATTAGAGAGGCTGTTTTCTTCTCTCTAGTGAATTAGGGAGTCTGTTTTCTTCGCTTTAGTGAATTAGGGAGGCCTTTTTCTTCGCTTTAGTGAATTAGGGAGGCTGTTTTCTTCGCTTTAGTGAATTAGGGAGGCTGTTTTCTTCGCTTTAGTGAATTAGGGAGGCTGTTTTCTTCTCTCTAGTGAATTAGGGAGTCTGTTTTCTTCGCTTTAGTGAATTAGGGAGGCCTTTTTCTTCGCTTTAGTGAATTAGGGAGGCTGTTTTCTTCGCTTTAGTGAATTAGGGAGTCTGTTTTCTTCGCTTTAGTGAATTAGGGAGGCTGTTTTCTTCGCTTTAGTGAATTAGGGAGGCTGTTTTCTTCGCTTTAGTGAATTAGGGAGGCTGTTTTCTTCTCTCTAGTGAATTAGGGAGGCTGTTTTCTTCGCTTTAGTGAATTAGGGAGGCTGTTTTCTTCGCTTTAGTGAATTAGGGAGGCTGTTTTCTTCTCTCTAGTGAATTAGGGAGGCTGTTTTCTTCGCTTTAGTGAATTAGGGAGTCTGTTTTCTTCTCTCTAGTGAATTAGGGAGTCTGTTTTCTTCGCTTTAGTGAATTAGGGAGTCTGTTTTCTTCGCTTTAGTGGATTAGGGAGGCTGTTTTCTTCTCTCTAGTGAATTAGGGAGGCTGTTTTCTTCGCTTTAGTGTTCCCCTTTTCACTAAAGTGAAGAAAACAGCCTCCCTAATTCACTAAAGCGAAGAAAACAGACTCCCTAATTCACTAAAGCGAAGAAAACAGCCTCCCTAATTCACTAAAGCGAAGAAAACAGCCTCCCTAATTCACTAGAGAGAAGAAAACAGCCTCCCTAATTCACTAAAGCGAAGAAAACAGACTCCCTAATTCACTAAAGCGAAGAAAACAGCCTCCCTAATTCACTAGAGAGAAGAAAACAGACTCCCTAATTCACTAGAGAGAAGAAAACAGCCTCCCTAATTCACTAGAGAGAAGAAAACAGACTCCCTAATTCACTAAAGCGAAGAAAACAGCCTCCCTAATTCACTAAAGCGAAGAAAACAGCCTCCCTAATTCACTAAAGCGAAGAAAACAGACTCCCTAATTCACTAAAGCGAAGAAAACAGCCTCCCTAATTCACTAAAGCGAAGAAAACAGCCTCCCTAATTCACTAAAGCGAAGAAAACAGCCTCCCTAATTCACTAGAGAGAAGAAAACAGCCTCCCTAATTCACTAAAGCGAAGAAAACAGACTCCCTAATTCACTAAAGCGAAGAAAACAGACTCCCTAATTCACTAGAGAGAAGAAAACAGACTCCCTAATTCACTAAAGCGAAGAAAACAGCCTCCCTAATTCACTAGAGAGAAGAAAACAGCCTCCCTAATTCACTAAAGCGAAGAAAACAGCCTCCCTAATTCACTAAAGCGAAGAAAACAGCCTCCCTAATTCACTAGAGAGAAGAAAACAGCCTCCCTAATTCACTAAAGCGAAGAAAACAGCCTCCCTAATTCACTAAAGCGAAGAAAACAGCCTCCCTAATTCACTAAAGCGAAGAAAACAGACTCCCTAATTCACTAAAGCGAAGAAAACAGCCTCCCTAATTCACTAAAGCGAAGAAAAAGGCCTCCCTAATTCACTAAAGCGAAGAAAACAGACTCCCTAATTCACTAGAGAGAAGAAAACAGCCTCCCTAATTCACTAAAGCGAAGAAAACAGCCTCCCTAATTCACTAAAGCGAAGAAAACAGCCTCCCTAATTCACTAAAGCGAAGAAAAAGGCCTCCCTAATTCACTAAAGCGAAGAAAACAGACTCCCTAATTCACTAGAGAGAAGAAAACAGCCTCTCTAATTCACTAGAGAGAAGAAAACAGCCTCCCTAATTCACTAAAGCGAAGAAAACAGACTCCCTAATTCACTAGAGAGAAGAAAACAGCCTCTCTAATTCACTAGAGAGAAGAAAACAGCCTCCCTAATTCACTAAAGCGAAGAAAACAGCCTCCCTAATTCACTAAAGCGAAGAAAACAGCCTCCCTAATTCACTAAAGCGAAGAAAACAGACTCCCTAATTCACTAGAAAGAAGAAAACAGACTCCCTAATTCACTAGAGAGAAGAAAACAGCCTCCCTAATTCACTAAAGCGAAGAAAACAGCCTCCCTAATTCACTAAAGCGAAGAAAACAGCCTCCCTAATTCACTAAAGCGAAGAAAACAGCCTCCCTAATTCACTAAAGCGAAGAAAACAGACTCCCTATTTCACTAAAGCGAAGAAAACAGACTCCCTAATTCACTAGAGAGAAGAAAACAGCCTCCCTAATTCACTAAAGCGAAGAAAACAGCCTCCCTAATTCACTAAAGCGAAGAAAACAGACTCCCTAATTCACTAAAGCGAAGAAAACAGACTCCCTAATTCACTAAAGCGAAGAAAACAGACTCCCTAATTCACTAAAGCGAAGAAAACAGCCTCCCTAATTCACTAAAGCGAAGAAAACAGACTCCCTAATTCACTAAAGCGAAGAAAACAGCCTCCCTAATTCACTAAAGCGAAGAAAACAGACTCCCTAATTCACTAAAGCGAAGAAAACAGACTCCCTAATTCACTAGAGAGAAGAAAACAGCCTCCCTAATTCACTAAAGCGAAGAAAACAGCCTCCCTAATTCACTAAAGCGAAGAAAACAGACTCCCTAATTCACTAAAGCGAAGAAAACAGCCTCCCTAATTCACTAAAGCGAAGAAAACAGACTCCCTAATTCACTAAAGCGAAGAAAAAGGCCTCCCTAATTCACTAAAGCGAAGAAAACAGCCTCCCTAATTCACTAAAGCGAAGAAAACAGCCTCCCTAATTCACTAAAGCGAAGAAAACAGCCTCCCTAATTCACTAAAGCGAAGAAAACAGCCTCCCTAATTCACTAAAGCGAAGAAAACAGCCTCCCTAATTCACTAAAGCGAAGAAAACAGACTCCCTAATTCACTAGAAAGAAGAAAACAGACTCCCTAATTCACTAGAGAGAAGAAAACAGCCTCCCTAATTCACTAAAGCGAAGAAAACAGCCTCCCTAATTCACTAAAGCGAAGAAAACAGCCTCCCTAATTCACTAAAGCGAAGAAAACAGCCTCCCTAATTCACTAAAGCGAAGAAAACAGACTCCCTAATTCACTAAAGCGAAGAAAACAGACTCCCTAATTCACTAGAGAGAAGAAAACAGCCTCCCTAATTCACTAAAGCGAAGAAAACAGCCTCCCTAATTCACTAAAGCGAAGAAAACAGACTCCCTAATTCACTAAAGCGAAGAAAACAGACTCCCTAATTCACTAAAGCGAAGAAAACAGACTCCCTAATTCACTAAAGCGAAGAAAACAGCCTCCCTAATTCACTAAAGCGAAGAAAAAGGCCTCCCTAATTCACTAAAGCGAAGAAAACAGCCTCCCTAATTCACTAAAGCGAAGAAAACAGACTCCCTAATTCACTAAAGCGAAGAAAACAGACTCCCTAATTCACTAGAGAGAAGAAAACAGCCTCCCTAATTCACTAAAGCGAAGAAAACAGCCTCCCTAATTCACTAAAGCGAAGAAAACAGACTCCCTAATTCACTAAAGCGAAGAAAACAGCCTCCCTAATTCACTAAAGCGAAGAAAACAGACTCCCTAATTCACTAAAGCGAAGAAAAAGGCCTCCCTAATTCACTAAAGCGAAGAAAACAGCCTCCCTAATTCACTAGAGAGAAGAAAACAGCCTCCCTAATTCACTAAAGCGAAGAAAACAGCCTCCCTAATTCACTTAAGCGAAGAAAACAGACTCCCTAATTCACTAAAGCGAAGAAAACAGACTCCCTAATTCACTAGAGAGAAGAAAACAGACTCCCTAATTCACTAAAGCGAAGAAAACAGCCTCCCTAATTCACTAGAGAGAAGAAAACAGCCTCCCTAATTCACTAAAGCGAAGAAAACAGCCTCCCTAATTCACTAAAGCGAAGAAAACAGCCTCCCTAATTCACTAGAGAGAAGAAAACAGACTCCCTAATTCACTAAAGCGAAGAAAACAGACTCCCTAATTCACTAAAGCAAAGAAAACAGCCTCCCTAATTCACTAAAGCGAAGAAAACAGACTCCCTAATTCACTAGAGAGAAGAAAACAGACTCCCTAATTCACTAAAGCGAAGAAAACAGACTCCCTAATTCACTAGAGAGAAGAAAACAGCCTCCCTAATTCACTAAAGCGAAGAAAACAGACTCCCTAATTCACTAGAGAGAAGAAAACAGACTCCCTAATTCACTAGAGAGAAGAAAACAGACTCCCTAATTCACTAAAGCAAAGAAAACAGACTCCCTAATTCACTAAAGCGAAGAAAACAGACTCCCTAATTCACTAAAGCGAAGAAAACAGCCTCCCTAATTCACTAAAGCGAAGAAAACAGACTCCCTAATTCACTAGAGAGAAGAAAACAGACTCCCTAATTCACTAAAGCGAAGAAAACAGACTCCCTAATTCACTAAAGCGAAGAAAACAGCCTCCCTAATTCACTAAAGCGAAGAAAACAGCCTCCCTAATTCACTAAAGCGAAGAAAACAGCCTCCCTAATTCACTAAAGCGAAGAAAACAGCTGTTGTGAAATGAATAGAGGTGTCTATCAATTTCCCAACGATAACAAAGAATCGCTTTATGAGATCTACTTAATATCATCTAGTCGTAGATGACAACCAAATGCACTCTCCATTTATTCCGTCACCTTTATCCAAGCTCTATCAAATGCACTCTCCTTTTATTCCGTCACCTTTATCCAAGCTCAATTATGATGATGAGGAGTTCAACGTGGTCACCGGTCTTCTTATCAATTCGACGAATCTTATCAACATGACCATCTGCAACGTGGCAATGTCAATGAGGGACTTCAGAAGGGAAGGATCAATCAGTTTGAGTTCAGTGAACCAACGGATACACTCCATCAACCAATCCAACCTACCGTACCCCGTCCCAACGATGTCTACCGACAACGAGTTCTTGTTGCTGTTTGGAGGATATGAAGGCGCTAATGAGCAAGAAGGTATACTTGATGAGAATAAAGGATTATGTGTACTGTTCGTCCATTGTCTTTGTATTCTACACTTGTTCACCCTGTGACAGGCTATGGGATTCACCATTCCGAATCCTGTCACAAAAACAGCCTCCCTAATTCACTAAAGCGAAGAAAACAGACTCCCTAATTCACTAGAGAGAAGAAAACAGACTCCCTAATTCACTAAAGCGAAGAAAACAGCCTCCCTAATTCACTAAAGCGAAGAAAACAGCCTCCCTAATTCACTAAAGCGAAGAAAACAGACTCCCTAATTCACTAGAGAGAAGAAAACAGACTCCCTAATTCACTAAAGCGAAGAAAACAGCCTCCCTAATTCACTAAAGCGAAGAAAACAGACTCCCTAATTCACTAGAGAGAAGAAAACAGACTCCCTAATTCACTAAGGCGAAGAAAACAGCCTCCCTAATTCACTAGAGAGAAGAAAACAGCCTCTCTAATTCACTAAAGCGAAGAAAACAGACTCCCTAATTCACTAAAGCGAAGAAAACAGCCTCCCTAATTCACTAAAGCGAAGAAAACAGCCTCCCTAATTCACTAAAGCGAAGAAAACAGCCTCCCTAATTCACTAAAGCGAAGAAAACAGACTCCCAGCCTCCCTAATTCACTAAAGCGAAGAAAACAGCCTCCCTAATTCACTAGAGAGAAGAAAACAGACTCCCTAATTCACTAGAGAGAAGAAAACAGACTCCCTAATTCACTAAAGCGAAGAAAACAGCCTCCCTAATTCACTAGAGAGAAGAAAACAGACTCCCTAATTCACTAAAGCGAAGAAAACAGCCTCCCTAATTCACTAAAGCGAAGAAAACAGCCTCCCTAATTCACTACAGCGAAGAAAACAGCCTCCCTAATCCACTAAAGCGAAGAAAACAGCCTCCCTAATTCACTAGAGAGAAGAAAACAGACTCCCTAATTCACTAAAGCGAAGAAAACAGACTCCCTAATTCACTAAAGCGAAGAAAACAGCCTGCCTAATTCACTACAGCGAAGAAAACAGCCTCCCTAATTCACTAGAGAGAAGAAAACAGACTCCCTAATTCACTAAAGCGAAGAAAACAGCCTCCCTAATTCACTAGAGAGAAGAAAACAGCCTCCCTAATTCACTAGAGAGAAGAAAACAGACTCCCTAATTCACTAAAGCGAAGAAAACAGCCTCCCTAATTCACTAAAGCGAAGAAAACAGCCTCCCTAATTCACTACAGCGAAGAAAACAGCCTCCCTAATTCACTAAAGCGAAGAAAACAGCCTCCCTAATTCACTAAAGCGAAGAAAACAGCCTCCCTAATTCACTAAAGCGAAGAAAACAGACTCCCTAATTCACTAGAGAGAAGAAAACAGACTCCCTAATTCACTAAAGCGAAGAAAACAGCCTCCCTAATTCACTACAGCGAAGAAAACAGCCTCCCTAATTCACTAAAGCGAAGAAAACAGCCTCCCTAATTCACTAGAGAGAAGAAAACAGACTCCCTAATTCACTAAAGCGAAGAAAACAGCCTCCCTAATTCACTAAAGCGAAGAAAACAGACTCCCTAATTCACTAGAGAGAAGAAAACAGACTCCCTAATTCACTAAAGCGAAGAAAACAGCCTCCCTAATTCACTAAAGCGAAGAAAACAGACTCCCTAATTCACTAAAGCGAAGAAAACAGCCTCCCTAATTCACTAAAGCGAAGAAAACAGCCTCCCTAATTCACTAAAGCGAAGAAAACAGCCTCCCTAATTCACTAAAGCGAAGAAAACAGCCTCCCTAATTCACTAGAGAGAAGAAAACAGACTCCCTAATTCACTAGAGAGAAGAAAACAGACTCCCTAATTCACTAAAGCGAAGAAAACAGCCTCCCTAATTCACTAAAGCGAAGAAAACAGCCTCCCTAATTCACTAAAGCGAAGAAAACAGACTCCCTAATTCACTAAAGCGAAGAAAACAGCCTCCCTAATTCACTAGAGAGAAGAAAACAGACTCCCTAATTCACTAGAGAGAAGAAAACAGACTCCCTAATTCACTAAAGCGAAGAAAACAGCCTCCCTAATTCACTAGAGAGAAGAAAACAGACTCCCTAATTCACTAAAGCGAAGAAAACAGCCTCCCTAATTCACTAAAGCGAAGAAAACAGCCTCCCTAATTCACTAAAGCGAAGAAAACAGCCTCCCTAATTCACTAGAGAGAAGAAAACAGACTCCCTAATTCACTAGAGAGAAGAAAACAGACTCCCTAATTCACTAGAGAGAAGAAAACAGACTCCCTAATTCACTAGAGAGAAGAAAACAGCCTCCCTAATTCACTAAAGCGAAGAAAACAGCCTCCCTAATTCACTAGAGAGAAGAAAACAGACTCCCTAATTCACTAGAGAGAAGAAAACAGACTCCCTAATTCACTAAAGCGAAGAAAACAGCCTCCCTAATTCACTAAAGCGAAGAAAACAGCCTCCCTAATTCACTAAAGCGAAGAAAACAGACTCCCTAATTCACTAAAGCGAAGAAAACAGCCTCCCTAATTCACTAGAGAGAAGAAAACAGACTCCCTAATTCACTAGAGAGAAGAAAACAGACTCCCTAATTCACTAAAGCGAAGAAAACAGACTCCCTAATTCACTAGAGAGAAGAAAACAGACTCCCTAATTCACTAAAGCGAAGAAAACAGCCTCCCTAATTCACTAAAGCGAAGAAAACAGCCTCCCTAATTCACTAAAGCGAAGAAAACAGCCTCCCTAATTCACTAGAGAGAAGAAAACAGACTCCCTAATTCACTAGAGAGAAGAAAACAGACTCCCTAATTCACTAGAGAGAAGAAAACAGACTCCCTAATTCACTAGAGAGAAGAAAACAGACTCCCTAATTCACTAAAGCGAAGAAAACAGCCTCCCTAATTCACTAAAGCGAAGAAAACAGCCTCCCTAATTCACTAAAGCGAAGAAAACAGACTCCCTAATTCACTAAAGCGAAGAAAACAGCCTCCCTAATTCACTAGAGAGAAGAAAACAGCCTCCCTAATTCACTAGAGAGAAGAAAACAGACTCCCTAATTCACTAAAGCGAAGAAAACAGACTCCCTAATTCACTAGAGAGAAGAAAACAGACTCCCTAATTCACTAAAGCGAAGAAAACAGCCTCCCTAATTCACTAAAGCGAAGAAAACAGCCTCCCTAATTCACTAAAGCGAAGAAAACAGCCTCCCTAATTCACTAGAGAGAAGAAAACAGACTCCCTAATTCACTAGAGAGAAGAAAACAGACTCCCTAATTCACTAGAGAGAAGAAAACAGACTCCCTAATTCACTAAAGCGAAGAAAACAGCCTCCCTAATTCACTAAAGCGAAGAAAACAGCCTCCCTAATTCACTAAAGCGAAGAAAACAGCCTCCCTAATTCACTAGAGAGAAGAAAACAGACTCCCTAATTCACTAAAGCGAAGAAAACAGCCTCCCTAATTCACTAAAGCGAAGAAAACAGACTCCCTAATTCACTAAAGCGAAGAAAACAGCCTCCCTAATTCACTAAAGCGAAGAAAACAGCCTCCCTAATTCACTACAGCGAAGAAAACAGACTCCCTAATTCACTAAAGCGAAGAAAACAGCCTCCCTAATTCACTAAAGCGAAGAAAACAGACTCCCTAATTCACTAGAGAGAAGAAAACAGACTCCCTAATTCACTAAAGCGAAGAAAACAGCCTCCCTAATTCACTAAAGCGAAGAAAACAGACTCCCTAATTCACTAAAGCGAAGAAAACAGCCTCCCTAATTCACTAAAGCGAAGAAAACAGCCTCCCTAATTCACTAGAGAGAAGAAAACAGACTCCCTAATTCACTAGAGAGAAGAAAACAGACTCCCTAATTCACTAAAGCGAAGAAAACAGCCTCCCTAATTCACTAAAGCGAAGAAAACAGCCTCCCTAATTCACTAGAGAGAAGAAAACAGACTCCCTAATTCACTAAAGCGAAGAAAACAGCCTCCCTAATTCACTAAAGCGAAGAAAACAGCCTCCCTAATTCACTAGAGAGAAGAAAACAGACTCCCTAATTCACTAAAGCGAAGAAAACAGCCTCCCTAATTCACTAAAGCGAAGAAAACAGACTCCCTAATTCACTAAAGCGAAGAAAACAGCCTCCCTAATTCACTAAAGCGAAGAAAACAGCCTCCCTAATTCACTAAAGCGAAGAAAACAGACTCCCTAATTCACTAAAGCGAAGAAAACAGCCTCCCTAATTCACTAAAGCGAAGAAAACAGCCTCCCTAATTCACTAGAGAGAAGAAAACAGACTCCCTAATTCACTAGAGAGAAGAAAACAGACTCCCTAATTCACTAAAGCGAAGAAAACAGCCTCCCTAATTCACTAAAGCGAAGAAAACAGCCTCCCTAATTCACTAGAGAGAAGAAAACAGACTCCCTAATTCACTAAAGCGAAGAAAACAGACTCCCTAATTCACTAAAGCGAAGAAAACAGCCTCCCTAATTCACTAGAGAGAAGAAAACAGACTCCCTAATTCACTAGAGAGAAGAAAACAGACTCCCTAATTCACTAAAGCGAAGAAAACAGCCTCCCTAATTCACTAAAGCGAAGAAAACAGCCTCCCTAATTCACTAAAGCGAAGAAAACAGCCTCCCTAATTCACTAAAGCGAAGAAAACAGACTCCCTAATTCACTAGAGAGAAGAAAACAGCCTCCCTAATTCACTAAAGCGAAGAAAACAGCCTCCCTAATTCACTAAAGCGAAGAAAACAGCCTCCCTAATTCACTAAAGCCAAGAAAACAGCCTCCCTAATTCACTAAAGCGAAGAAAACAGACTCCCTAATTCACTAGAGAGAAGAAAACAGACTCCCTAATTCACTAAAGCGAAGAAAACAGCCTCCCTAATTCACTAAAGCGAAGAAAACAGACTCCCTAATTCACTAAAGCGAAGAAAACAGCCTCCCTAATTCACTAAAGCGAAGAAAACAGACTCCCTAATTCACTAAAGCGAAGAAAACAGCCTCCCTAATTCACTAGAGAGAAGAAAACAGACTCCCTAATTCACTAAAGCGAAGAAAACAGACTCCCTAATTCACTAAAGCGAAGAAAACAGCCTCCCTAATTCACTAAAGCGAAGAAAACAGACTCCCTAATTCACTAGAGAGAAGAAAACAGACTCCCTAATTCACTAAAGCGAAGAAAACAGACTCCCTAATTCACTAAAGCGAAGAAAACAGACTCCCAATTCACTAAAGCGAAGAAAACAGCCTCCCTAATTCACTAAAGCGAAGAAAACAGACTCCCTAATTCACTAAAGCGAAGAAAACAGCCTCCCTAATTCACTACAGCGAAGAAAACAGACTCCCTAATTCACTAAAGCGAAGAAAACAGCCTCCCTAATTCACTAAAGCGAAGAAAACAGCCTCCCTAATTCACTAAAGCGAAGAAAACAGCCTCCCTAATTCACTAGAGAGAAGAAAACAGCCTCCCTAATACACTAGAGAGAAGAAAACAGACTCCCTAATTCACTAAAGCGAAGAAAACAGCCTCCCTAATTCACTAAAGCGAAGAAAACAGCCTCCCTAATTCACTACAGCGAAGAAAACAGACTCCCTAATTCACTAAAGCGAAGAAAACAGCCTCCCTAATTCACTAAAGCGAAGAAAACAGCCTCCCTAATTCACTAGAGAGAAGAAAACAGACTCCCTAATTCACTAAAGCGAAGAAAACAGCCTCCCTAATTCACTAAAGCGAAGAAAACAGCCTCCCTAATTCACTAGAGAGAAGAAAACAGACTCCCTAATTCACTAAAGCGAAGAAAACAGCCTCCCTAATTCACTAGAGAGAAGAAAACAGCCTCCCTAATTCACTAGAGAGAAGAAAACAGACTCCCTAATTCACTAAAGCGAAGAAAACAGACTCCCTAATTCACTAAAGCGAAGAAAACAGACTCCCTAATTCACTAGAGAGAAGAAAACAGACTCCCTAATTCACTAAAGCGAAGAAAACAGCCTCCCTAATTCACTAGAGAGAAGAAAACAGACTCCCTAATTCATTAAAGCGAAGAAAACAGCCTCCCTAATTCACTAAAGCGAAGAAAACAGCCTCCCTAATTCACTAAAGCGAAGAAAACAGCCTCCCTAATTCACTAAAGCGAAGAAAACAGACTCCCTAATTCACTAGAGAGAAGAAAACAGCCTCCCTAATTCACTAAAGCGAAGAAAACAGCCTCCCTAATTCACTAAAGCGAAGAAAACAGCCTCCCTAATTCACTAAAGCGAAGAAAACAGACTCCCTAATTCACTAGAGAGAAGAAAACAGACTCCCTAATTCACTAAAGCGAAGAAAACAGCCTCCCTAATTCACTAAAGCGAAGAAAACAGACTCCCTAATTCACTAGAGAGAAGAAAACAGCCTCCCTAATTCACTAAAGCGAAGAAAACAGCCTCCCTAATTCACTAAAGCGAAGAAAACAGCCTCCCTAATTCACTAGAGAGAAGAAAACAGCCTCCCTAATTCACTAAAGCGAAGAAAACAGCCTCCCTAATTCACTAGAGAGAAGAAAACAGCCTCCCTAATTCACTAGAGAGAAGAAAACAGACTCCCTAATTCACTAAAGCGAAGAAAACAGACTCCCTAATTCACTAAAGCGAAGAAAACAGCCTCCCTAATTCACTAAAGCGAAGAAAACAGACTCCCTAATTCACTAGAGAGAAGAAAACAGACTCCCTAATTCACTAAAGCGAAGAAAACAGCCTCCCTAATTCACTAAAGCGAAGAAAACAGCCTCCCTAATTCACTAAAGCGAAGAAAACAGACTCCCTTATTCACTAGAGAGAAGAAAACAGCCTCCCTAATTCACTAAAGCGAAGAAAACAGCCTCCCTAATTCACTAAAGCGAAGAAAACAGACTCCCTAATTCATTAAAGCGAAGAAAACAGACTCCCTAATTCACTAAAGCGAAGAAAACAGACTCCCTAATTCACTAAAGCGAAGAAAACAGCCTCCCTAATTCACTAAAGCGAAGAAAACAGACTCCCTAATTCACTAGAGAGAAGAAAACAGACTCCCTAATTCACTAAAGCGAAGAAAACAGCCTCCCTAATTCACTAAAGCGAAGAAAACAGACTCCCTAATTCACTAAAGCGAAGAAAACAGCCTCCCTAATTCACTAAAGCGAAGAAAACAGACTCCCTAATTCACTAGAGAGAAGAAAACAGACTCCCTAATTCACTAAAGCGAAGAAAACAGCCTCCCTAATTCACTAAAGCGAAGAAAACAGACTCCCTAATTCACTAGAGAGAAGAAAACAGCCTCCCTAATTCACTAAAGCGAAGAAAACAGCCTCCCTAATTCACTAAAGCGAAGAAAACAGCCTCCCTAATTCACTAGAGAGAAGAAAACAGCCTCCCTAATTCACTAAAGCGAAGAAAACAGCCTCCCTAATTCACTAGAGAGAAGAAAACAGACTCCCTAATTCACTAAAGCGAAGAAAACAGACTCCCTAATTCACTAAAGCGAAGAAAACAGCCTCCCTAATTCACTAAAGCGAAGAAAACAGACTCCCTAATTCACTAGAGAGAAGAAAACAGACTCCCTAATTCACTAAAGCGAAGAAAACAGCCTCCCTAATTCACTAAAGCGAAGAAAACAGACTCCCTAATTCACTAGAGAGAAGAAAACAGCCTCCCTAATTCACTAAAGCGAAGAAAACAGCCTCCCTAATTCACTAAAGCGAAGAAAACAGACTCCCTAATTCATTAAAGCGAAGAAAACAGACTCCCTAATTCACTAAAGCGAAGAAAACAGACTCCCTAATTCACTAAAGCGAAGAAAACAGCCTCCCTAATTCACTAAAGCGAAGAAAACAGACTCCCTAATTCACTAGAGAGAAGAAAACAGACTCCCTAATTCACTAAAGCGAAGAAAACAGCCTCCCTAATTCACTAAAGCGAAGAAAACAGCCTCCCTAATTCACTAAAGCGAAGAAAACAGACTCCCTTATTCACTAGAGAGAAGAAAACAGCCTCCCTAATTCACTAGAGAGAAGAAAACAGCCTCCCTAATTCACTAGAGAGAAGAAAACAGACTCCCTAATTCATTAAAGCGAAGAAAACAGCCTCCCTAATTCACTAAAGCGAAGAAAACAGCCTCCCTAATTCACTAAAGCGAAGAAAACAGACTCCCTAATTCACTAAAGCGAAGAAAACAGCCTCCCTAATTCACTAAAGCGAAGAAAACAGCCTCCCTAATTCACTAAAGCGAAGAAAACAGCCTCCCTAATTCACTAAAGCGAAGAAAACAGCCTCCCTAATTCACTAAAGCGAAGAAAACAGACTCCCTAATTCACTAAAGCGAAGAAAACAGCCTCCCTAATTCACTAAAGCGAAGAAAACAGCCTCCCTAATTCACTAAAGCGAAGAAAACAGCCTCCCTAATTCACTAAAGCGAAGAAAACAGCCTCCCTAATTCACTAAAGCGAAGAAAACAGCCTCCCTAATTCACTAAAGCGAAGAAAACAGCCTCCCTAATTCACTAGAGAGAAGAAAACAGCCTCCCTAATTCACTAAAGCGAAGAAAACAGCCTCCCTAATTCACTAGAGAGAAGAAAACAGCCTCCCTAATTCACTAGAGAGAAGAAAACAGACTCCCTAATTCACTAAAGCGAAGAAAACAGACTCCCTAATTCACTAAAGCGAAGAAAACAGCCTCCCTAATTCACTAAAGCGAAGAAAACAGACTCCCTAATTCACTAGAGAGAAGAAAACAGACTCCCTAATTCACTAAAGCGAAGAAAACAGCCTCCCTAATTCACTAAAGCGAAGAAAACAGCCTCCCTAATTCACTAAAGCGAAGAAAACAGACTCCCTTATTCACTAGAGAGAAGAAAACAGCCTCCCTAATTCACTAAAGCGAAGAAAACAGCCTCCCTAATTCACTAAAGCGAAGAAAACAGCCTCCCTAATTCACTAAAGCGAAGAAAACAGCCTCCCTAATTCACTAAAGCGAAGAAAACAGCCTCCCTAATTCACTAGAGAGAAGAAAACAGACTCCCTAATTCACTAAAGCGAAGAAAACAGCCTCCCTAATTCACTAAAGCGAAGAAAACAGCCTCCCTAATTCACTAGAGAGAAGAAAACAGACTCCCTAATTCACTAAAGCGAAGAAAACAGCCTCCCTAATTCACTAGAGAGAAGAAAACAGCCTCCCTAATTCACTAGAGAGAAGAAAACAGACTCCCTAATTCACTAAAGCGAAGGAAACAGACTCCCTAATTCACTAAAGCGAAGAAAACAGCCTCCCTAATTCACTAAAGCGAAGAAAACAGACTCCCTAATTCACTAGAGAGAAGAAAACAGCCTCCCTAATTCACTAGAGAGAAGAAAACAGCCTCCCTAATTCACTAGAGAGAAGAAAACAGACTCCCTAATTCACTAAAGCGAAGGAAACAGACTCCCTAATTCACTAAAGCGAAGAAAACAGCCTCCCTAATTCACTAGAGAGAAGAAAACAGCCTCCCTAATTCACTAGAGAGAAGAAAACAGACTCCCTAATTCACTAAAGCGAAGAAAACAGCCTCCCTAATTCACTACAGCGAAGAAAACAGACTCCCTAATTCACTAAAGCGAAGAAAACAGACTCCCTAATTCACTAAAGCGAAGAAAACAGCCTCCCTAATTCACTACAGCGAAGAAAACAGACTCCCTAATTCACTAAAGCGAAGAAAACAGCCTCCCTAATTCACTAGAGAGAAGAAAACAGCCTCCCTAATTCACTAAAGCGAAGAAAACAGCCTCCCTAATTCACTAGAGAGAAGAAAACAGCCTCCCTAATTCACTAGAGAGAAGAAAACAGACTCCCTAATTCACTAAAGCGAAGGAAACAGACTCCCTAATTCACTAAAGCGAAGAAAACAGCCTCCCTAATTCACTAAAGCGAAGAAAACAGACTCCCTAATTCACTAGAGAGAAGAAAACAGCCTCCCTAATTCACTAGAGAGAAGAAAACAGCCTCCCTAATTCACTAGAGAGAAGAAAACAGACTCCCTAATTCACTAAAGCGAAGGAAACAGACTCCCTAATTCACTAAAGCGAAGAAAACAGCCTCCCTAATTCACTAGAGAGAAGAAAACAGCCTCCCTAATTCACTAGAGAGAAGAAAACAGACTCCCTAATTCACTAAAGCGAAGAAAACAGCCTCCCTAATTCACTACAGCGAAGAAAACAGACTCCCTAATTCACTAAAGCGAAGAAAACAGACTCCCTAATTCACTAAAGCGAAGAAAACAGCCTCCCTAATTCACTAAAGCGAAGAAAACAGACTCCCTAATTCACTAAAGCGAAGAAAACAGCCTCCCTAATTCACTAGAGAGAAGAAAACAGCCTCCCTAATTCACTAAAGCGAAGAAAACAGCCTCCCTAATTCACTAAAGCGAAGAAAACAGCCTCCCTAATTCACTAAAGCGAAGAAAACAGACTCCCTAATTCACTAAAGCGAAGAAAACAGCCTCCCTAATTCACTAAAGCGAAGAAAACAGCCTCCCTAATTCACTAGAGAGAAGAAAACAGCCTCCCTAATTCACTAAAGCGAAGAAAACAGCCTCCCTAATTCACTAAAGCGAAGAAAACAGCCTCCCTAATTCACTAAAGCGAAGAAAACAGCCTCCCTAATTCACTAAAGCGAAGAAAACAGACTCCCTAATTCACTAGAGAGAAGAAAACAGCCTCCCTAATTCACTAAAGCGAAGAAAACAGCCTCCCTAATTCACTAAAGCGAAGAAAACAGCCTCCCTAATTCACTAAAGCGAAGAAAACAGCCTCCCTAATTCACTAGAGAGAAGAAAACAGCCTCCCTAATTCACTGCAGCGAAGAAAACAGACTCCCTAATTCACTAAAGCGAAGAAAACAGACTCCCTAATTCACTGCAGCGAAGAAAACAGACTCCCTAATTCACTAAAGCGAAGAAAACAGACTCCCTAATTCACTAAAGCGAAGAAAACAGCCTCCCTAATTCACTAGAGAGAAGAAAACAGACTCCCTAATTCACTAAAGCGAAGAAAACAGCCTCCCTAATTCACTAAAGCGAAGAAAACAGCCTCCCTAATTCACTAAAGCGAAGAAAACAGACTCCCTAATTCACTAAAGCGAAGAAAACAGACTCCCTAATTCACTAAAGCGAAGAAAACAGCCTCCCTAATTCACTAAAGCGAAGAAAACAGACTCCCTAATTCACTAGAGAGAAGAAAACAGACTCCCTAATTCACTAAAGCGAAGAAAACAGCCTCCCTAATTCACTAAAGCGAAGAAAACAGCCTCCCTAATTCACTAAAGCGAAGAAAACAGACTCCCTAATTCACTAGAGAGAAGAAAACAGACTCCCTAATTCACTAGAGAGAAGAAAACAGACTCCCTAATTCACTAAAGCGAAGAAAACAGCCTCCCTAATTCACTAAAGCGAAGAAATCAGCCTCCCTAATTCACTAAAGCGAAGAAAACAGACTCCCTAATTCACTAAAGCGAAGAAAACAGACTCCCTAATTCACTAGAGAGAAGAAAACAGACTCCCTAATTCACTAAAGCGAAGAAAACAGCCTCCCTAATTCACTAAAGCGAAGAAAACAGACTCCCTAATTCACTAGAGAGAAGAAAACAGACTCCCTAATTCACTAGAGAGAAGAAAACAGACTCCCTAATTCACTAAAGCGAAGAAAACAGCCTCCCTAATTCACTAAAGCGAAGAAAACAGACTCCCTAATTCACTAGAGAGAAGAAAACAGCCTCCCTAATTCACTAAAGCGAAGAAAACAGCCTCCCTAATTCACTAAAGCGAAGAAAACAGACTCCCTAATTCACTAGAGAGAAGAAAACAGACTCCCTAATTCACTAAAGCGAAGAAAACAGCCTCCCTAATTCACTAAAGCGAAGAAAACAGACTCCCTAATTCACTAAAGCGAAGAAAACAGCCTCCCTAATTCACTAAAGCGAAGAAAACAGACTCCCTAATTCACTAGAGAGAAGAAAACAGACTCCCTAATTCACTAAAGCGAAGAAAACAGCCTCCCTAATTCACTAGAGAGAAGAAAACAGACTCCCTAATTCACTAAAGCGAAGAAAACAGCCTCCCTAATTCACTAAAGCGAAGAAAACAGCCTCCCTAATTCACTAAAGCGAAGAAAACAGACTCCCTAATTCACTAAAGCGAAGAAAACAGCCTCCCTAATTCACTAAAGCGAAGAAAACAGACTCCCTAATTCACTAAAGCGAAGAAAACAGCCTCCCTAATTCACTAGAGAGAAGAAAACAGACTCCCTAATTCACTAAAGCGAAGAAAACAGCCTCCCTAATTCACTAAAGCGAAGAAAACAGCCTCCCTAATTCACTAAAGCGAAGAAAACAGACTCCCTAATTCACTAGAGAGAAGAAAACAGACTCCCTAATTCACTAAAGCGAAGAAAACAGCCTCCCTAATTCACTAAAGCGAAGAAAACAGACTCCCTAATTCACTAGAGAGAAGAAAACAGACTCCCTAATTCACTAAAGCGAAGAAAACAGACTCCCTAATTCACTAGAGAGAAGAAAACAGACTCCCTAATTCACTAAAGCGAAGAAAACAGACTCCCTAATTCACTAGAGAGAAGAAAACAGACTCCCTAATTCACTAAAGCGAAGAAAACAGCCTCCCTAATTCACTAAAGCGAAGAAAACAGACTCCCTAATTCACTAGAGAGAAGAAAACAGACTCCCTAATTCACTAGAGAGAAGAAAACAGACTCCCTAATTCACTAAAGCGAAGAAAACAGCCTCCCTAATTCACTAAAGCGAAGAAAACAGACTCCCTAATTCACTAAAGCGAAGAAAACAGCCTCCCTAATTCACTAAAGCGAAGAAAACAGACTCCCTAATTCACTAGAGAGAAGAAAACAGACTCCCTAATTCACTAAAGCGAAGAAAACAGCCTCCCTGATTCACTAAAGCGAAGAAAACAGACTCCCTAATTCACTAAAGCGAAGAAAACAGCCTCCCTAATTCACTAAAGCGAAGAAAACAGCCTCCCTAATTCACTAAAGCGAAGAAAACAGACTCCCTAATTCACTAGAGAGAAGAAAACAGACTCCCTAATTCACTAAAGCGAAGAAAACAGCCTCCCTAATTCACTAAAGCGAAGAAAACAGACTCCCTAATTCACTAGAGAGAAGAAAACAGCCTCCCTAATTCACTAAAGCGAAGAAAACAGACTCCCTAATTCACTAGAGAGAAGAAAACAGCCTCCCTAATTCACTAAAGCGAAGAAAACAGCCTCCCTAATTCACTAAAGCGAAGAAAACAGCCTCCCTAATTCACTAAAGCAAAGAAAACAGCCTCCCTAATTCACTAAAGCGAAGAAAACAGACTCCCTAATTCACTAAAGCGAAGAAAACAGACTCCCTAATTCACTAAAGCGAAGAAAACAGACTCCCTAATTCACTAAAGCGAAGAAAACAGCCTCCCTAATTCACTAAAGCGAAGAAAACAGCCTCCCTAATTCACTAAAGCGAAGAAAACAGCCTCCCTAATTCACTAAAGCGAAGAAAACAGCCTCCCTAATTCACTAAAGCGAAGAAAACAGACTCCCTAATTCACTAAAGCGAAGAAAACAGACTCCCTAATTCACTAGAGAGAAGAAAACAGCCTCCCTAATTCACTAAAGCGAAGAAAACAGCCTCCCTAATTCACTAAAGCGAAGAAAACAGCCTCCCTAATTCACTAAAGCGAAGAAAACAGCCTCCCTAATTCACTAAAGCGAAGAAAACAGACTCCCTAATTCACTAGAGAGAAGAAAACAGACTCCCTAATTCACTAAAGCGAAGAAAACAGCCTCCCTAATTCACTAAAGCGAAGAAAACAGACTCCCTAATTCACTAGAGAGAAGAAAACAGACTCCCTAATTCACTAAAGCGAAGAAAACAGCCTCCCTAATTCACTAAAGCGAAGAAAACAGACTCCCTAATTCACTAGAGAGAAGAAAACAGCCTCCCTAATTCACTAAAGCGAAGAAAACAGCCTCCCTAATTCACTAAAGCGAAGAAAACAGACTCCCTAATTCACTAAAGCGAAGAAAACAGCCTCCCTAATTCACTAAAGCGAAGAAAACAGACTCCCTAATTCACTAGAGAGAAGAAAACAGACTCCCTAATTCACTAAAGCGAAGAAAACAGCCTCCCTAATTCACTAAAGCGAAGAAAACAGACTCCCTAATTCACTAAAGCGAAGAAAACAGCCTCCCTAATTCACTAAAGCGAAGAAAACAGCCTCCCTAATTCACTAAAGCGAAGAAAACAGACTCCCTAATTCACTAAAGCGAAGAAAACAGCCTCCCTAATTCACTAAAGCGAAGAAAACAGACTCCCTAATTCACTAAAGCGAAGAAAACAGCCTCCCTAATTCACTAAAGCGAAGAAAACAGCCTCCCTAATTCACTAAAGCGAAGAAAACAGCCTCCCTAATTCACTAAAGCGAAGAAAACAGCCTCCCTAATTCACTAAAGCGAAGAAAACAGACTCCCTAATTCACTAAAGCGAAGAAAACAGACTCCCTAATTCACTGAAGCGAAGAAAACAGCCTCCCTAATTCACTAAAGCGAAGAAAACAGCCTTCCTAATTCACTAAAGCGAAGAAAACAGACTCCCTAATTCACTAAAGCGAAGAAAACAGACTCCCTAATTCACTAAAGCGAAGAAAACAGCCTCCCTAATTCACTAAAGCGAAGAAAACAGCCTCCCTAATTCACTAAAGCGAAGAAAACAGACTCCCTAATTCACTAGAGAGAAGAAAACAGCCTCCCTAATTCACTAAAGCGAAGAAAACAGCCTCCCTAATTCACTAAAGCGAAGAAAACAGACTCCCTAATTCACTAAAGCGAAGAAAACAGCCTCCCTAATTCACTAAAGCGAAGAAAACAGACTCCCTAATTCACTAGAGAGAAGAAAACAGACTCCCTAATTCACTAAAGCGAAGAAAACAGCCTCCCTAATTCACTAAAGCGAAGAAAACAGACTCCCTAATTCACTAGAGAGAAGAAAACAGACTCCCTAATTCACTAAAGCGAAGAAAACAGACTCCCTAATTCACTAGAGAGAAGAAAACAGACTCCCTAATTCACTAAAGCGAAGAAAACAGACTCCCTAATTCACTAGAGAGAAGAAAACAGACTCCCTAATTCACTAAAGCGAAGAAAACAGCCTCCCTAATTCACTAAAGCGAAGAAAACAGACTCCCTAATTCACTAGAGAGAAGAAAACAGCCTCCCTAATTCACTAAAGCGAAGAAAACAGCCTCCCTAATTCACTAAAGCGAAGAAAACAGACTCCCTAATTCACTAAAGCGAAGAAAACAGCCTCCCTAATTCACTAAAGCGAAGAAAACAGACTCCCTAATTCACTAGAGAGAAGAAAACAGACTCCCTAATTCACTAAAGCGAAGAAAACAGCCTCCCTAATTCACTAAAGCGAAGAAAACAGACTCCCTAATTCACTAGAGAGAAGAAAACAGACTCCCTAATTCACTAAAGCGAAGAAAACAGACTCCCTAATTCACTAGAGAGAAGAAAACAGACTCCCTAATTCACTAAAGCGAAGAAAACAGACTCCCTAATTCACTAGAGAGAAGAAAACAGACTCCCTAATTCACTAAAGCGAAGAAAACAGCCTCCCTAATTCACTAAAGCGAAGAAAACAGACTCCCTAATTCACTAGAGAGAAGAAAACAGACTCCCTAATTCACTAGAGAGAAGAAAACAGACTCCCTAATTCACTAAAGCGAAGAAAACAGCCTCCCTAATTCACTAAAGCGAAGAAAACAGACTCCCTAATTCACTAGAGAGAAGAAAACAGCCTCCCTAATTCACTAAAGCGAAGAAAACAGACTCCCTAATTCACTAGAGAGAAGAAAACAGACTCCCTAATTCACTAAAGCGAAGAAAACAGACTCCCTAATTCACTAGAGAGAAGAAAACAGACTCCCTAATTCACTAAAGCGAAGAAAACAGCCTCCCTAATTCACTAAAGCGAAGAAAACAGCCTTCCTAATTCACTAAAGCGAAGAAAACAGACTCCCTAATTCACTAAAGCGAAGAAAACAGACTCCCTAATTCACTAAAGCGAAGAAAACAGCCTCCCTAATTCACTAAAGCGAAGAAAACAGCCTCCCTAATTCACTAAAGCGAAGAAAACAGACTCCCTAATTCACTAGAGAGAAGAAAACAGCCTCCCTAATTCACTAAAGCGAAGAAAACAGCCTCCCTAATTCACTAAAGCGAAGAAAACAGACTCCCTAATTCACTAAAGCGAAGAAAACAGCCTCCCTAATTCACTAAAGCGAAGAAAACAGACTCCCTAATTCACTAGAGAGAAGAAAACAGACTCCCTAATTCACTAAAGCGAAGAAAACAGCCTCCCTAATTCACTAAAGCGAAGAAAACAGACTCCCTAATTCACTAGAGAGAAGAAAACAGACTCCCTAATTCACTAAAGCGAAGAAAACAGACTCCCTAATTCACTAGAGAGAAGAAAACAGACTCCCTAATTCACTAAAGCGAAGAAAACAGACTCCCTAATTCACTAGAGAGAAGAAAACAGACTCCCTAATTCACTAAAGCGAAGAAAACAGCCTCCCTAATTCACTAAAGCGAAGAAAACAGACTCCCTAATTCACTAGAGAGAAGAAAACAGCCTCCCTAATTCACTAAAGCGA
Source organism: Caenorhabditis sinica (assembly GCA_963932045.1). NCBI lineage: Eukaryota > Metazoa > Nematoda > Chromadorea > Rhabditida > Rhabditidae > Caenorhabditis > Caenorhabditis sinica. The sequence continues at coordinate 1,643,621 of OZ009942.1, forward strand.
AGAAAACAGCCTCCCTAATTCACTAAAGCGAAGAAAACAGACTCCCTAATTCACTAAAGCGAAGAAAACAGCCTCCCTAATTCACTAAAGCGAAGAAAACAGACTCCCTAATTCACTAGAGAGAAGAAAACAGACTCCCTAATTCACTAAAGCGAAGAAAACAGCCTCCCTAATTCACTAAAGCGAAGAAAACAGACTCCCTAATTCACTAGAGAGAAGAAAACAGACTCCCTAATTCACTAAAGCGAAGAAAACAGACTCCCTAATTCACTAGAGAGAAGAAAACAGACTCCCTAATTCACTAAAGCGAAGAAAACAGACTCCCTAATTCACTAGAGAGAAGAAAACAGACTCCCTAATTCACTAAAGCGAAGAAAACAGCCTCCCTAATTCACTAAAGCGAAGAAAACAGACTCCCTAATTCACTAGAGAGAAGAAAACAGACTCCCTAATTCACTAGAGAGAAGAAAACAGACTCCCTAATTCACTAAAGCGAAGAAAACAGCCTCCCTAATTCACTAAAGCGAAGAAAACAGACTCCCTAATTCACTAAAGCGAAGAAAACAGCCTCCCTAATTCACTAAAGCGAAGAAAACAGACTCCCTAATTCACTAGAGAGAAGAAAACAGACTCCCTAATTCACTAAAGCGAAGAAAACAGCCTCCCTGATTCACTAAAGCGAAGAAAACAGACTCCCTAATTCACTAAAGCGAAGAAAACAGCCTCCCTAATTCACTAAAGCGAAGAAAACAGCCTCCCTAATTCACTAAAGCGAAGAAAACAGACTCCCTAATTCACTAGAGAGAAGAAAACAGACTCCCTAATTCACTAAAGCGAAGAAAACAGCCTCCCTAATTCACTAAAGCGAAGAAAACAGACTCCCTAATTCACTAGAGAGAAGAAAACAGCCTCCCTAATTCACTAAAGCGAAGAAAACAGACTCCCTAATTCACTAGAGAGAAGAAAACAGCCTCCCTAATTCACTAAAGCGAAGAAAACAGCCTCCCTAATTCACTAAAGCGAAGAAAACAGCCTCCCTAATTCACTAAAGCAAAGAAAACAGCCTCCCTAATTCACTAAAGCGAAGAAAACAGACTCCCTAATTCACTAAAGCGAAGAAAACAGACTCCCTAATTCACTAAAGCGAAGAAAACAGACTCCCTAATTCACTAAAGCGAAGAAAACAGCCTCCCTAATTCACTAAAGCGAAGAAAACAGCCTCCCTAATTCACTAAAGCGAAGAAAACAGCCTCCCTAATTCACTAAAGCGAAGAAAACAGCCTCCCTAATTCACTAAAGCGAAGAAAACAGACTCCCTAATTCACTAAAGCGAAGAAAACAGACTCCCTAATTCACTAGAGAGAAGAAAACAGCCTCCCTAATTCACTAAAGCGAAGAAAACAGCCTCCCTAATTCACTAAAGCGAAGAAAACAGCCTCCCTAATTCACTAAAGCGAAGAAAACAGCCTCCCTAATTCACTAAAGCGAAGAAAACAGACTCCCTAATTCACTAGAGAGAAGAAAACAGACTCCCTAATTCACTAAAGCGAAGAAAACAGCCTCCCTAATTCACTAAAGCGAAGAAAACAGACTCCCTAATTCACTAGAGAGAAGAAAACAGACTCCCTAATTCACTAAAGCGAAGAAAACAGCCTCCCTAATTCACTAAAGCGAAGAAAACAGACTCCCTAATTCACTAGAGAGAAGAAAACAGCCTCCCTAATTCACTAAAGCGAAGAAAACAGCCTCCCTAATTCACTAAAGCGAAGAAAACAGACTCCCTAATTCACTAAAGCGAAGAAAACAGCCTCCCTAATTCACTAAAGCGAAGAAAACAGACTCCCTAATTCACTAGAGAGAAGAAAACAGACTCCCTAATTCACTAAAGCGAAGAAAACAGCCTCCCTAATTCACTAAAGCGAAGAAAACAGACTCCCTAATTCACTAAAGCGAAGAAAACAGCCTCCCTAATTCACTAAAGCGAAGAAAACAGCCTCCCTAATTCACTAAAGCGAAGAAAACAGACTCCCTAATTCACTAAAGCGAAGAAAACAGCCTCCCTAATTCACTAAAGCGAAGAAAACAGACTCCCTAATTCACTAAAGCGAAGAAAACAGCCTCCCTAATTCACTAAAGCGAAGAAAACAGCCTCCCTAATTCACTAAAGCGAAGAAAACAGCCTCCCTAATTCACTAAAGCGAAGAAAACAGCCTCCCTAATTCACTAAAGCGAAGAAAACAGACTCCCTAATTCACTAAAGCGAAGAAAACAGACTCCCTAATTCACTGAAGCGAAGAAAACAGCCTCCCTAATTCACTAAAGCGAAGAAAACAGCCTTCCTAATTCACTAAAGCGAAGAAAACAGACTCCCTAATTCACTAAAGCGAAGAAAACAGACTCCCTAATTCACTAAAGCGAAGAAAACAGCCTCCCTAATTCACTAAAGCGAAGAAAACAGCCTCCCTAATTCACTAAAGCGAAGAAAACAGACTCCCTAATTCACTAGAGAGAAGAAAACAGACTCCCTAATTCACTAAAGCGAAGAAAACAGCCTCCCTAATTCACTAAAGCGAAGAAAACAGACTCCCTAATTCACTAAAGCGAAGAAAACAGCCTCCCTAATTCACTAAAGCGAAGAAAACAGCCTCCCTAATTCACTAGAGAGAAGAAAACAGACTCCCTAATTCACTAAAGCGAAGAAAACAGACTCCCTAATTCACTAAAGCGAAGAAAACAGCCTCCCTAATTCACTAGAGAGAAGAAAACAGACTCCCTAATTCACTAGAGAGAAGAAAACAGACTCCCTAATTCACTAAAGCGAAGAAAACAGCCTCCCTAATTCACTAAAGCGAAGAAAACAGCCTCCCTAATTCACTAGAGAGAAGAAAACAGACTCCCTAATTCACTAAAGCGAAGAAAACAGACTCCCTAATTCACTTAGTGAATTAGGGAGGCTGACTTAGTGAATTAGGGAGGCTGTTTTCTTCGCTTTAGTGAATTAGGGAGGCTGTTTTCTTCTCTCTAGTGAATTAGGGAGTCTGTTTTCTTCGCTTTAGTGAATTAGGGAGTCTGTTTTCTTCGCTTTAGTGAATTAGGGAGTCTGTTTTCTTCGCTTTAGTGAATTAGGGAGTCTGTTTTCTTCTCTCTAGTGAATTAGGGAGGCTGTTTTCTTCGCTTTAGTGAATTAGGGAGTCTGTTTTCTTCTCTCTAGTGAATTAGGGAGTCTGTTTTCTTCGCTTTAGTGAATTAGGGAGTCTGTTTTCTTCGCTTTAGTGAATTAGGGAGGCTGTTTTCTTCTCTCTAGTGAATTAGGGAGGCTGTTTTCTTCGCTTTAGTGAATTAGGGAGGCTGTTTTCTTCTCTCTAGTGAATTAGGGAGTCTGTTTTCTTCGCTTTAGTGAATTAGGGAGTCTGTTTTCTTCGCTTTAGTGAATTAGGGAGGCTGTTTTCTTCGCTTTAGTGAATTAGGGAGGCTGTTTTCTTCGCTTTAGTGAATTAGGGAGGCTGTTTTCTTCGCTTTAGTGAATTAGGGAGGCTGTTTTCTTCGCTTTAGTGAATTAGGGAGTCTGTTTTCTTCGCTTTAGTGAATTAGGGAGTCTGTTTTCTTCGCTTTAGTGAATTAGGGAGTCTGTTTTCTTCGCTTTAGTGAATTAGGGAGTCTGTTTTCTTCGCTTTAGTGAATTAGGGAGTCTGTTTTCTTCGCTTTAGTGAATTAGGGAGTCTGTTTTCTTCGCTTTAGTGAATTAGGGAGTCTGTTTTCTTCGCTTTAGTGAATTAGGGAGTCTGTTTTCTTCTCTCTAGTGAATTAGGGAGGCTGTTTTCTTCGCTTTAGTGAATTAGGGAGTCTGTTTTCTTCTCTCTAGTGAATTAGGGAGGCTGTTTTCTTCGCTTTAGTGAATTAGGGAGTCTGTTTTCTTCGCTTTAGTGAATTAGGGAGTCTGTTTTCTTCTCTCTAGTGAATTAGGGAGTCTGTTTTCTTCGCTTTAGTGAATTAGGGAGTCTGTTTTCTTCGCTTTAGTGAATTAGGGAGTCTGTTTTCTTCGCTTTAGTGAATTAGGGAGTCTGTTTTCTTCTCTCTAGTGAATTAGGGAGGCTGTTTTCTTCGCTTTAGTGAATTAGGGAGTCTGTTTTCTTCTCTCTAGTGAATTAGGGAGTCTGTTTTCTTCGCTTTAGTGAATTAGGGAGTCTGTTTTCTTCTCTCTAGTGAATTAGGGAGTCTGTTTTCTTCGCTTTAGTGAATTAGGGAGTCTGTTTTCTTCTCTCTAGTGAATTAGGGAGGCTGTTTTCTTCGCTTCAGTGAATTAGGGAGTCTGTTTTCTTCTCTCTAGTGAATTAGGGAGTCTGTTTTCTTCTCTCTAGTGAATTAGGGAGTCTGTTTTCTTCGCTTTAGTGAATTAGGGAGTCTGTTTTCTTCTCTCTAGTGAATTAGGGAGTCTGTTTTCTTCTCTCTAGTGAATTAGGGAGTCTGTTTTCTTCGCTTTAGTGAATTAGGGAGTCTGTTTTCTTCTCTCTAGTGAATTAGGGAGTCTGTTTTCTTCTCTCTAGTGAATTAGGGAGTCTGTTTTCTTCTCTCTAGTGAATTAGGGAGTCTGTTTTCTTCTCTCTAGTGAATTAGGGAGTCTGTTTTCTTCGCTTTAGTGAATTAGGGAGTCTGTTTTCTTCTCTCTAGTGAATTAGGGAGTCTGTTTTCTTCTCTCTAGTGAATTAGGGAGTCTGTTTTCTTCGCTTTAGTGAATTAGGGAGTCTGTTTTCTTCTCTCTAGTGAATTAGGGAGTCTGTTTTCTTCGCTTTAGTGAATTAGGGAGTCTGTTTTCTTCGCTTTAGTGAATTAGGGAGTCTGTTTTCTTCTCTCTAGTGAATTAGGGAGTCTGTTTTCTTCGCTTTAGTGAATTAGGGAGTCTGTTTTCTTCTCTCTAGTGAATTAGGGAGTCTGTTTTCTTCGCTTCAGTGAATTAGGGAGTCTGTTTTCTTCGCTTTAGTGAATTAGGGAGTCTGTTTTCTTCTCTCTAGTGAATTAGGGAGTCTGTTTTCTTCTCTCTAGTGAATTAGGGAGGCTGTTTTCTTCTCTCTAGTGAATTAGGGAGTCTGTTTTCTTCTCTCTAGTGAATTAGGGAGTCTGTTTTCTTCGCTTTAGTGAATTAGGGAGTCTGTTTTCTTCTCTCTAGTGAATTAGGGAGTCTGTTTTCTTCTCTCTAGTGAATTAGGGAGTCTGTTTTCTTCGCTTTAGTGAATTAGGGAGTCTGTTTTCTTCTCTCTAGTGAATTAGGGAGTCTGTTTTCTTCGCTTTAGTGAATTAGGGAGTCTGTTTTCTTCGCTTTAGTGAATTAGGGAGTCTGTTTTCTTCTCTCTAGTGAATTAGGGAGTCTGTTTTCTTCGCTTTAGTGAATTAGGGAGTCTGTTTTCTTCTCTCTAGTGAATTAGGGAGTCTGTTTTCTTCGCTTCAGTGAATTAGGGAGTCTGTTTTCTTCTCTCTAGTGAATTAGGGAGTCTGTTTTCTTCTCTCTAGTGAATTAGGGAGTCTGTTTTCTTCGCTTTAGTGAATTAGGGAGTCTGTTTTCTTCTCTCTAGTGAATTAGGGAGTCTGTTTTCTTCTCTCTAGTGAATTAGGGAGTCTGTTTTCTTCGCTTTAGTGAATTAGGGAGTCTGTTTTCTTCTCTCTAGTGAATTAGGGAGTCTGTTTTCTTCTCTCTAGTGAATTAGGGAGTCTGTTTTCTTCGCTTTAGTGAATTAGGGAGTCTGTTTTCTTCTCTCTAGTGAATTAGGGAGTCTGTTTTCTTCGCTTTAGTGAATTAGGGAGTCTGTTTTCTTCGCTTTAGTGAATTAGGGAGTCTGTTTTCTTCTCTCTAGTGAATTAGGGAGGCTGTTTTCTTCGCTTTAGTGAATTAGGGAGTCTGTTTTCTTCTCTCTAGTGAATTAGGGAGTCTGTTTTCTTCGCTTTAGTGAATTAGGGAGTCTGTTTTCTTCTCTCTAGTGAATTAGGGAGTCTGTTTTCTTCGCTTTAGTGAATTAGGGAGTCTGTTTTCTTCTCTCTAGTGAATTAGGGAGGCTGTTTTCTTCGCTTCAGTGAATTAGGGAGTCTGTTTTCTTCTCTCTAGTGAATTAGGGAGTCTGTTTTCTTCTCTCTAGTGAATTAGGGAGTCTGTTTTCTTCGCTTTAGTGAATTAGGGAGTCTGTTTTCTTCTCTCTAGTGAATTAGGGAGTCTGTTTTCTTCTCTCTAGTGAATTAGGGAGTCTGTTTTCTTCGCTTTAGTGAATTAGGGAGTCTGTTTTCTTCTCTCTAGTGAATTAGGGAGGCTGTTTTCTTCGCTTTAGTGAATTAGGGAGTCTGTTTTCTTCGCTTTAGTGAATTAGGGAGGCTGTTTTCTTCGCTTTAGTGAATTAGGGAGTCTGTTTTCTTCTCTCTAGTGAATTAGGGAGTCTGTTTTCTTCGCTTTAGTGAATTAGGGAGTCTGTTTTCTTCTCTCTAGTGAATTAGGGAGTCTGTTTTCTTCGCTTTAGTGAATTAGGGAGTCTGTTTTCTTCGCTTTAGTGAATTAGGGAGGCTGTTTTCTTCGCTTTAGTGAATTAGGGAGGCTGTTTTCTTCGCTTTAGTGAATTAGGGAGGCTGTTTTCTTCGCTTTAGTGAATTAGGGAGGCTGTTTTCTTCTCTCTAGTGAATTAGGGAGTCTGTTTTCTTCGCTTTAGTGAATTAGGGAGGCTGTTTTCTTTGCTTTAGTGAATTAGGGAGGCTGTTTTCTTCGCTTTAGTGAATTAGGGAGTCTGTTTTCTTCGCTTTAGTGAATTAGGGAGTCTGTTTTCTTCGCTTTAGTGAATTAGGGAGGCTGTTTTCTTCGCTTTAGTGAATTAGGGAGTCTGTTTTCTTCGCTTTAGTGAATTAGGGAGGCTGTTTTCTTCGCTTTAGTGAATTAGGGAGTCTGTTTTCTTCTCTCTAGTGAATTAGGGAGGCTGTTTTCTTCGCTTTAGTGAATTAGGGAGTCTGTTTTCTTCCCTTTAGTGAATCAGGGAGGCTGTTTTCTTCGCTTTAGTGAATTAGGGAGGCTGTTTTCTTCGCTTTAGTGAATTAGGGAGTCTGTTTTCTTCTCTCTAGTGAATTAGGGAGGCTGTTTTCTTCTCTCTAGTGAATTAGGGAGGCTGTTTTTTTCGCTTTAGTGAATTAGGGAGGCTGTTTTCTTCTCTCTAGTGAATTAGGGAGTCTGTTTTCTTCGCTTTAGTGAATTAGGGAGTCTGTTTTCTTCGCTTTAGTGAATTAGGGAGGCTGTTTTCTTCGCTTTAGTGAATTAGGGAGGCTGTTTTCTTCGCTTTAGTGAATTAGGGAGTCTGTTTTCTTCTCTCTAGTGAATTAGGGAGTCTGTTTTCTTCGCTTTAGTGAATTAGGGAGTCTGGTTTCTTCTCTCTAGTGAATTAGGGAGGCTGTTTTCTTCGCTTTAGTGAATTAGGGAGTCTGTTTTCTTCTCTCTAGTGAATTAGGGAGTCTGTTTTCTTCGCTTTAGTGAATTAGGGAGGCTGTTTTCTTCGCTTTAGTGAATTAGGGAGGCTGTTTTCTTCGCTTTAGTGAATTAGGGAGTCTGTTTTCTTCTCTCTAGTGAATTAGGGAGTCTGTTTTCTTCGCTTTAGTGAATTAGGGAGGCTGTTTTCTTCGCTTTAGTGAATTAGGGAGGCTGTTTTCTTCGCTTTAGTGAATTAGGGAGTCTGTTTTCTTCTCTCTAGTGAATTAGGGAGTCTGTTTTCTTCGCTTTAGTGAATTAGGGAGGCTGTTTTCTTCGCTTTAGTGAATTAGGGAGTCTGTTTTCTTCGCTTTAGTGAATTAGGGAGGCTGTTTTCTTCGCTTTAGTGAATTAGGGAGGCTGTTTTCTTCGCTTTAGTGAATTAGGGAGGCTGTTTTCTTCTCTCTAGTGAATTAGGGAGTCTGTTTTCTTCGCTTTAGTGAATTAGGGAGGCTGTTTTCTTCGCTTTAGTGAATTAGGGAGTCTGTTTTCTTCTCTCTAGTGAATTAGGGAGTCTGTTTTCTTCGTTTTAGTGAATTAGGGAGTCTGTTTTCTTCTCTCTAGTGAATTAGGGAGGCTGTTTTCTTCGCTTTAGTGAATTAGGGAGGCTGTTTTCTTCGCTTTAGTGAATTAGGGAGGCTGTTTTCTTCGCTTTAGTGAATTAGGGAGGCTGTTTTCTTCTCTCTAGTGAATTAGGGAGTCTGTTTTCTTCGCTTTAGTGAATTAGGGAGTCTGTTTTCTTCGCTTTAGTGAATTAGGGAGGCTGTTTTCTTCGCTTTAGTGAATTAGGGAGGCTGTTTTCTTCGCTTTAGTGAATTAGGGAGTCTGTTTTCTTCTCTCTAGTGAATTAGGGAGTCTGTTTTCTTCGCTTTAGTGAATTAGGGAGTCTGGTTTCTTCTCTCTAGTGAATTAGGGAGGCTGTTTTCTTCGCTTTAGTGAATTAGGGAGTCTGTTTTCTTCTCTCTAGTGAATTAGGGAGTCTGTTTTCTTCGCTTTAGTGAATTAGGGAGGCTGTTTTCTTCGCTTTAGTGAATTAGGGAGGCTGTTTTCTTCGCTTTAGTGAATTAGGGAGTCTGTTTTCTTCTCTCTAGTGAATTAGGGAGTCTGTTTTCTTCGCTTTAGTGAATTAGGGAGGCTGTTTTCTTCGCTTTAGTGAATTAGGGAGGCTGTTTTCTTCGCTTTAGTGAATTAGGGAGTCTGTTTTCTTCTCTCTAGTGAATTAGGGAGTCTGTTTTCTTCGCTTTAGTGAATTAGGGAGGCTGTTTTCTTCGCTTTAGTGAATTAGGGAGTCTGTTTTCTTCGCTTTAGTGAATTAGGGAGGCTGTTTTCTTCGCTTTAGTGAATTAGGGAGGCTGTTTTCTTCGCTTTAGTGAATTAGGGAGGCTGTTTTCTTCTCTCTAGTGAATTAGGGAGTCTGTTTTCTTCGCTTTAGTGAATTAGGGAGGCTGTTTTCTTCGCTTTAGTGAATTAGGGAGTCTGTTTTCTTCTCTCTAGTGAATTAGGGAGTCTGTTTTCTTCTCTCTAGTGAATTAGGGAGGCTGTTTTCTTCGCTTCAGTGAATTAGGGAGTCTGTTTTCTTCTCTCTAGTGAATTAGGGAGTCTGTTTTCTTCTCTCTAGTGAATTAGGGAGTCTGTTTTCTTCGCTTTAGTGAATTAGGGAGTCTGTTTTCTTCTCTCTAGTGAATTAGGGAGTCTGTTTTCTTCTCTCTAGTGAATTAGGGAGTCTGTTTTCTTCGCTTTAGTGAATTAGGGAGTCTGTTTTCTTCTCTCTAGTGAATTAGGGAGGCTGTTTTCTTCGCTTTAGTGAATTAGGGAGTCTGTTTTCTTCGCTTTAGTGAATTAGGGAGGCTGTTTTCTTCGCTTTAGTGAATTAGGGAGTCTGTTTTCTTCTCTCTAGTGAATTAGGGAGTCTGTTTTCTTCGCTTTAGTGAATTAGGGAGTCTGTTTTCTTCTCTCTAGTGAATTAGGGAGTCTGTTTTCTTCGCTTTAGTGAATTAGGGAGTCTGTTTTCTTCGCTTTAGTGAATTAGGGAGGCTGTTTTCTTCGCTTTAGTGAATTAGGGAGGCTGTTTTCTTCGCTTTAGTGAATTAGGGAGGCTGTTTTCTTCGCTTTAGTGAATTAGGGAGGCTGTTTTCTTCTCTCTAGTGAATTAGGGAGTCTGTTTTCTTCGCTTTAGTGAATTAGGGAGGCTGTTTTCTTTGCTTTAGTGAATTAGGGAGGCTGTTTTCTTCGCTTTAGTGAATTAGGGAGTCTGTTTTCTTCGCTTTAGTGAATTAGGGAGTCTGTTTTCTTCGCTTTAGTGAATTAGGGAGGCTGTTTTCTTCGCTTTAGTGAATTAGGGAGTCTGTTTTCTTCGCTTTAGTGAATTAGGGAGGCTGTTTTCTTCGCTTTAGTGAATTAGGGAGTCTGTTTTCTTCTCTCTAGTGAATTAGGGAGGCTGTTTTCTTCGCTTTAGTGAATTAGGGAGTCTGTTTTCTTCCCTTTAGTGAATCAGGGAGGCTGTTTTCTTCGCTTTAGTGAATTAGGGAGGCTGTTTTCTTCGCTTTAGTGAATTAGGGAGTCTGTTTTCTTCTCTCTAGTGAATTAGGGAGGCTGTTTTCTTCTCTCTAGTGAATTAGGGAGGCTGTTTTCTTCGCTTTAGTGAATTAGGGAGGCTGTTTTCTTCTCTCTAGTGAATTAGGGAGTCTGTTTTCTTCGCTTTAGTGAATTAGGGAGTCTGTTTTCTTCGCTTTAGTGAATTAGGGAGGCTGTTTTCTTCGCTTTAGTGAATTAGGGAGGCTGTTTTCTTCGCTTTAGTGAATTAGGGAGTCTGTTTTCTTCTCTCTAGTGAATTAGGGAGTCTGTTTTCTTCGCTTTAGTGAATTAGGGAGTCTGGTTTCTTCTCTCTAGTGAATTAGGGAGGCTGTTTTCTTCGCTTTAGTGAATTAGGGAGTCTGTTTTCTTCTCTCTAGTGAATTAGGGAGTCTGTTTTCTTCGCTTTAGTGAATTAGGGAGGCTGTTTTCTTCGCTTTAGTGAATTAGGGAGGCTGTTTTCTTCGCTTTAGTGAATTAGGGAGTCTGTTTTCTTCTCTCTAGTGAATTAGGGAGTCTGTTTTCTTCGCTTTAGTGAATTAGGGAGGCTGTTTTCTTCGCTTTAGTGAATTAGGGAGGCTGTTTTCTTCGCTTTAGTGAATTAGGGAGTCTGTTTTCTTCTCTCTAGTGAATTAGGGAGTCTGTTTTCTTCGCTTTAGTGAATTAGGGAGGCTGTTTTCTTCGCTTTAGTGAATTAGGGAGTCTGTTTTCTTCGCTTTAGTGAATTAGGGAGGCTGTTTTCTTCGCTTTAGTGAATTAGGGAGGCTGTTTTCTTCGCTTTAGTGAATTAGGGAGGCTGTTTTCTTCTCTCTAGTGAATTAGGGAGTCTGTTTTCTTCGCTTTAGTGAATTAGGGAGGCTGTTTTCTTCGCTTTAGTGAATTAGGGAGTCTGTTTTCTTCTCTCTAGTGAATTAGGGAGTCTGTTTTCTTCGTTTTAGTGAATTAGGGAGTCTGTTTTCTTCTCTCTAGTGAATTAGGGAGGCTGTTTTCTTCGCTTTAGTGAATTAGGGAGGCTGTTTTCTTCGCTTTAGTGAATTAGGGAGGCTGTTTTCTTCGCTTTAGTGAATTAGGGAGGCTGTTTTCTTCTCTCTAGTGAATTAGGGAGTCTGTTTTCTTCGCTTTAGTGAATTAGGGAGTCTGTTTTCTTCGCTTTAGTGAATTAGGGAGGCTGTTTTCTTCGCTTTAGTGAATTAGGGAGGCTGTTTTCTTCGCTTTAGTGAATTAGGGAGTCTGTTTTCTTCTCTCTAGTGAATTAGGGAGTCTGTTTTCTTCGCTTTAGTGAATTAGGGAGTCTGGTTTCTTCTCTCTAGTGAATTAGGGAGGCTGTTTTCTTCGCTTTAGTGAATTAGGGAGTCTGTTTTCTTCTCTCTAGTGAATTAGGGAGTCTGTTTTCTTCGCTTTAGTGAATTAGGGAGGCTGTTTTCTTCGCTTTAGTGAATTAGGGAGGCTGTTTTCTTCGCTTTAGTGAATTAGGGAGTCTGTTTTCTTCTCTCTAGTGAATTAGGGAGTCTGTTTTCTTCGCTTTAGTGAATTAGGGAGGCTGTTTTCTTCGCTTTAGTGAATTAGGGAGGCTGTTTTCTTCGCTTTAGTGAATTAGGGAGTCTGTTTTCTTCTCTCTAGTGAATTAGGGAGTCTGTTTTCTTCGCTTTAGTGAATTAGGGAGGCTGTTTTCTTCGCTTTAGTGAATTAGGGAGTCTGTTTTCTTCGCTTTAGTGAATTAGGGAGGCTGTTTTCTTCGCTTTAGTGAATTAGGGAGGCTGTTTTCTTCGCTTTAGTGAATTAGGGAGGCTGTTTTCTTCTCTCTAGTGAATTAGGGAGTCTGTTTTCTTCGCTTTAGTGAATTAGGGAGGCTGTTTTCTTCGCTTTAGTGAATTAGGGAGTCTGTTTTCTTCTCTCTAGTGAATTAGGGAGTCTGTTTTCTTCGTTTTAGTGAATTAGGGAGTCTGTTTTCTTCTCTCTAGTGAATTAGGGAGGCTGTTTTCTTCGCTTTAGTGAATTAGGGAGGCTGTTTTCTTCGCTTTAGTGAATTAGGGAGGCTGTTTTCTTCGCTTTAGTGAATTAGGGAGTCTGTTTTCTTCTCTCTAGTGAATTAGGGAGTCTGTTTTCTTCGTTTTAGTGAATTAGGGAGTCTGTTTTCTTCTCTCTAGTGAATTAGGGAGGCTGTTTTCTTCGCTTTAGTGAATTAGGGAGGCTGTTTTCTTCGCTTTAGTGAATTAGGGAGTCTGTTTTCTTCGCTTTAGTGAATTAGGGAGTCTGTTTTCTTCGCTTTAGTGAATTAGGAAGGCTGTTTTCTTCGCTTTAGTGAATTAGGGAGTCTGTTTTCTTCGCTTTAGTGAATTAGGAAGGCTGTTTTCTTCGCTTTAGTGAATTAGGGAGGCTGTTTTCTTCGCTTTAGTGAATTAGGGAGTCTGTTTTCTTCTCTCTAGTGAATTAGGGAGTCTGTTTTCTTCGCTTTAGTGAATTAGGGAGGCTGTTTTCTTCGCTTTAGTGAATTAGGGAGGCTGTTTTCTTCGCTTTAGTGAATTAGGGAGTCTGTTTTCTTCTCTCTAGTGAATTAGGGAGGCTGTTTTCTTCGCTTTAGTGAATTAGGGAGTCTGTTTTCTTCGCTTTAGTGATTTAGGGAGGCTGTTTTCTTCGCTTTAGTGAATTAGGGAGTCTGTTTTCTTCTCTCTAGTGAATTAGGGAGTCTGTTTTCTTCTCTCTAGTGAATTAGGGAGTCTGTTTTCTTCGCTTTAGTGAATCAGGGAGGCTGTTTTCTTCGCTTTAGTGAATTAGGGAGTCTGTTTTCTTCTCTCTAGTGAATTAGGGAGTCTGTTTTCTTCGCTTTAGTGAATTAGGGAGGCTGTTTTCTTCGCTTTAGTGAATTAGGGAGTCTGTTTTCTTCGCTTTAGTGAATTAGGGAGGCTGTTTTCTTCGCTTTAGTGAATTAGGGAGTCTGTTTTCTTCTCTCTAGTGAATTAGGGAGTCTGTTTTCTTCGCTTTAGTGAATCAGGGAGGCTGTTTTCTTCGCTTTAGTGAATTAGGGAGGCTGTTTTCTTCGCTTTAGTGAATTAGGGAGTCTGTTTTCTTCGCTTTAGTGAATTAGGGAGGCTGTTTTCTTCGCTTTAGTGAATTAGGGAGTCTGTTTTCTTCTCTCTAGTGAATTAGGGAGGCTGTTTTCTTCTCTCTAGTGAATTAGGGAGTCTGTTTTCTTCGCTTTAGTGAATTAGGGAGGCTGTTTTCTTCGCTTTAGTGAATTAGGGAGTCTGTTTTCTTCGCTTTAGTGAATTAGGGAGGCTGTTTTCTTCGCTTTAGTGAATTAGGGAGGCTGTTTTCTTCGCTTTAGTGAATTAGGGAGGCTGTTTTCTTCTCTCTAGTGAATTAGGGAGTCTGTTTTCTTCTCTCTAGTGAATTAGGGAGTCTGTTTTCTTCGCTTTAGTGAATTAGGGAGGCTGTTTTCTTCGCTTTAGTGAATTAGGGAGTCTGTTTTCTTCGCTTTAGTGAATTAGGGAGGCTGTTTTCTTCGCTTTAGTGAATTAGGGAGGCTGTTTTCTTCGCTTTAGTGAATTAGGGAGGCTGTTTTCTTCTCTCTAGTGAATTAGGGAGTCTGTTTTCTTCGCTTTAGTGAATTAGGGAGGCTGTTTTTTTCGCTTTAGTGAATTAGGGAGTCTGTTTTCTTCTCTCTAGTGAATTAGGGAGTCTGTTTTCTTCGCTTTAGTGAATTAGGGAGTCTGTTTTCTTCTCTCTAGTGAATTAGGGAGTCTGTTTTCTTCTCTCTAGTGAATTAGGGAGTCTGTTTTCTTCGCTTTAGTGAATTAGGGAGGCTGTTTTCTTCGCTTTAGTGAATTAGGGAGGCTGTTTTCTTCGCTTTAGTGAATTAGGGAGTCTGTTTTCTTCTCTCTAGTGAATTAGGGAGGCTGTTTTCTTCGCTTTAGTGAATTAGGGAGTCTGTTTTCTTCGCTTTAGTGAATTAGGGAGGCTGTTTTCTTCGCTTTAGTGAATTAGGGAGTCTGTTTTCTTCGCTTTAGTGAATTAGGGAGGCTGTTTTCTTCGCTTTAGTGAATTAGGGAGGCTGTTTTCTTCGCTTTAGTGAATTAGGGAGTCTGTTTTCTTCTCTCTAGTGAATTAGGGAGGCTGTTTTCTTCGCTTTAGTGAATTAGGGAGGCTGTTTTCTTCGCTTTAGTGAATTAGGGAGGCTGTTTTCTTCGCTTTAGTGAATTAGGGAGGCTGTTTTCTTCGCTTTAGTGAATTAGGGAGGCTGTTTTCTTCTCTCTAGTGAATAAGGGAGTCTGTTTTCTTCGCTTTAGTGAATTAGGGAGGCTGTTTTCTTCGCTTTAGTGAATTAGGGAGGCTGTTTTCTTCGCTTTAGTGAATTAGGGAGTCTGTTTTCTTCTCTCTAGTGAATTAGGGAGTCTGTTTTCTTCGCTTTAGTGAATTAGGGAGGCTGTTTTCTTCGCTTTAGTGAATTAGGGAGTCTGTTTTCTTCGCTTTAGTGAATTAGGGAGTCTGTTTTCTTCTCTCTAGTGAATTAGGGAGGCTGTTTTCTTCGCTTTAGTGAATTAGGGAGGCTGTTTTCTTCGCTTTAGTGAATTAGGGAGGCTGTTTTCTTCTCTCTAGTGAATAAGGGAGTCTGTTTTCTTCGCTTTAGTGAATTAGGGAGGCTGTTTTCTTCGCTTTAGTGAATTAGGGAGGCTGTTTTCTTCGCTTTAGTGAATTAGGGAGTCTGTTTTCTTCTCTCTAGTGAATTAGGGAGTCTGTTTTCTTCGCTTCAGTGAATTAGGGAGTCTGTTTTCTTCGCTTTAGTGAATTAGGGAGTCTGTTTTCTTCTCTCTAGTGAATTAGGGAGTCTGTTTTCTTCGCTTTAGTGAATTAGGGAGTCTGTTTTCTTCGCTTTAGTGAATTAGGGAGTCTGTTTTCTTCTCTCTAGTGAATTAGGGAGTCTGTTTTCTTCGCTTTAGTGAATTAGGGAGTCTGTTTTCTTCTCTCTAGTGAATTAGGGAGTCTGTTTTCTTCGCTTCAGTGAATTAGGGAGTCTGTTTTCTTCTCTCTAGTGAATTAGGGAGTCTGTTTTCTTCTCTCTAGTGAATTAGGGAGTCTGTTTTCTTCGCTTTAGTGAATTAGGGAGTCTGTTTTCTTCTCTCTAGTGAATTAGGGAGTCTGTTTTCTTCTCTCTAGTGAATTAGGGAGTCTGTTTTCTTCGCTTTAGTGAATTAGGGAGTCTGTTTTCTTCTCTCTAGTGAATTAGGGAGTCTGTTTTCTTCTCTCTAGTGAATTAGGGAGTCTGTTTTCTTCGCTTTAGTGAATTAGGGAGTCTGTTTTCTTCTCTCTAGTGAATTAGGGAGTCTGTTTTCTTCGCTTTAGTGAATTAGGGAGTCTGTTTTCTTCGCTTTAGTGAATTAGGGAGTCTGTTTTCTTCTCTCTAGTGAATTAGGGAGGCTGTTTTCTTCGCTTTAGTGAATTAGGGAGTCTGTTTTCTTCTCTCTAGTGAATTAGGGAGTCTGTTTTCTTCGCTTTAGTGAATTAGGGAGTCTGTTTTCTTCTCTCTAGTGAATTAGGGAGTCTGTTTTCTTCGCTTTAGTGAATTAGGGAGTCTGTTTTCTTCTCTCTAGTGAATTAGGGAGGCTGTTTTCTTCGCTTCAGTGAATTAGGGAGTCTGTTTTCTTCTCTCTAGTGAATTAGGGAGTCTGTTTTCTTCTCTCTAGTGAATTAGGGAGTCTGTTTTCTTCGCTTTAGTGAATTAGGGAGTCTGTTTTCTTCTCTCTAGTGAATTAGGGAGTCTGTTTTCTTCTCTCTAGTGAATTAGGGAGTCTGTTTTCTTCGCTTTAGTGAATTAGGGAGTCTGTTTTCTTCTCTCTAGTGAATTAGGGAGGCTGTTTTCTTCGCTTTAGTGAATTAGGGAGTCTGTTTTCTTCGCTTTAGTGAATTAGGGAGGCTGTTTTCTTCGCTTTAGTGAATTAGGGAGTCTGTTTTCTTCTCTCTAGTGAATTAGGGAGTCTGTTTTCTTCGCTTTAGTGAATTAGGGAGTCTGTTTTCTTCTCTCTAGTGAATTAGGGAGTCTGTTTTCTTCGCTTTAGTGAATTAGGGAGTCTGTTTTCTTCGCTTTAGTGAATTAGGGAGGCTGTTTTCTTCGCTTTAGTGAATTAGGGAGGCTGTTTTCTTCGCTTTAGTGAATTAGGGAGGCTGTTTTCTTCGCTTTAGTGAATTAGGGAGGCTGTTTTCTTCTCTCTAGTGAATTAGGGAGTCTGTTTTCTTCGCTTTAGTGAATTAGGGAGGCTGTTTTCTTTGCTTTAGTGAATTAGGGAGGCTGTTTTCTTCGCTTTAGTGAATTAGGGAGTCTGTTTTCTTCGCTTTAGTGAATTAGGGAGTCTGTTTTCTTCGCTTTAGTGAATTAGGGAGGCTGTTTTCTTCGCTTTAGTGAATTAGGGAGTCTGTTTTCTTCGCTTTAGTGAATTAGGGAGGCTGTTTTCTTCGCTTTAGTGAATTAGGGAGTCTGTTTTCTTCTCTCTAGTGAATTAGGGAGGCTGTTTTCTTCGCTTTAGTGAATTAGGGAGTCTGTTTTCTTCCCTTTAGTGAATCAGGGAGGCTGTTTTCTTCGCTTTAGTGAATTAGGGAGGCTGTTTTCTTCGCTTTAGTGAATTAGGGAGTCTGTTTTCTTCTCTCTAGTGAATTAGGGAGGCTGTTTTCTTCTCTCTAGTGAATTAGGGAGGCTGTTTTCTTCGCTTTAGTGAATTAGGGAGGCTGTTTTCTTCTCTCTAGTGAATTAGGGAGTCTGTTTTCTTCGCTTTAGTGAATTAGGGAGTCTGTTTTCTTCGCTTTAGTGAATTAGGGAGGCTGTTTTCTTCGCTTTAGTGAATTAGGGAGGCTGTTTTCTTCGCTTTAGTGAATTAGGGAGTCTGTTTTCTTCTCTCTAGTGAATTAGGGAGTCTGTTTTCTTCGCTTTAGTGAATTAGGGAGTCTGGTTTCTTCTCTCTAGTGAATTAGGGAGGCTGTTTTCTTCGCTTTAGTGAATTAGGGAGTCTGTTTTCTTCTCTCTAGTGAATTAGGGAGTCTGTTTTCTTCGCTTTAGTGAATTAGGGAGGCTGTTTTCTTCGCTTTAGTGAATTAGGGAGGCTGTTTTCTTCGCTTTAGTGAATTAGGGAGTCTGTTTTCTTCTCTCTAGTGAATTAGGGAGTCTGTTTTCTTCGCTTTAGTGAATTAGGGAGGCTGTTTTCTTCGCTTTAGTGAATTAGGGAGGCTGTTTTCTTCGCTTTAGTGAATTAGGGAGTCTGTTTTCTTCTCTCTAGTGAATTAGGGAGTCTGTTTTCTTCGCTTTAGTGAATTAGGGAGGCTGTTTTCTTCGCTTTAGTGAATTAGGGAGTCTGTTTTCTTCGCTTTAGTGAATTAGGGAGGCTGTTTTCTTCGCTTTAGTGAATTAGGGAGGCTGTTTTCTTCGCTTTAGTGAATTAGGGAGGCTGTTTTCTTCTCTCTAGTGAATTAGGGAGTCTGTTTTCTTCGCTTTAGTGAATTAGGGAGGCTGTTTTCTTCGCTTTAGTGAATTAGGGAGTCTGTTTTCTTCTCTCTAGTGAATTAGGGAGTCTGTTTTCTTCGTTTTAGTGAATTAGGGAGTCTGTTTTCTTCTCTCTAGTGAATTAGGGAGGCTGTTTTCTTCGCTTTAGTGAATTAGGGAGTCTGTTTTCTTCGCTTTAGTGAATTAGGGAGTCTGTTTTCTTCGCTTTAGTGAATTAGGGAGGCTGTTTTCTTCGCTTTAGTGAATTAGGGAGGCTGTTTTCTTCGCTTTAGTGAATTAGGGAGTCTGTTTTCTTCTCTCTAGTGAATTAGGGAGTCTGTTTTCTTCGTTTTAGTGAATTAGGGAGTCTGTTTTCTTCTCTCTAGTGAATTAGGGAGGCTGTTTTCTTCGCTTTAGTGAATTAGGGAGGCTGTTTTCTTCGCTTTAGTGAATTAGGGAGTCTGTTTTCTTCGCTTTAGTGAATTAGGGAGTCTGTTTTCTTCGCTTTAGTGAATTAGGAAGGCTGTTTTCTTCGCTTTAGTGAATTAGGGAGTCTGTTTTCTTCGCTTTAGTGAATTAGGAAGGCTGTTTTCTTCGCTTTAGTGAATTAGGGAGGCTGTTTTCTTCGCTTTAGTGAATTAGGGAGTCTGTTTTCTTCTCTCTAGTGAATTAGGGAGTCTGTTTTCTTCGCTTTAGTGAATTAGGGAGGCTGTTTTCTTCGCTTTAGTGAATTAGGGAGGCTGTTTTCTTCGCTTTAGTGAATTAGGGAGTCTGTTTTCTTCTCTCTAGTGAATTAGGGAGGCTGTTTTCTTCGCTTTAGTGAATTAGGGAGTCTGTTTTCTTCGCTTTAGTGATTTAGGGAGGCTGTTTTCTTCGCTTTAGTGAATTAGGGAGTCTGTTTTCTTCTCTCTAGTGAATTAGGGAGTCTGTTTTCTTCTCTCTAGTGAATTAGGGAGTCTGTTTTCTTCGCTTTAGTGAATCAGGGAGGCTGTTTTCTTCGCTTTAGTGAATTAGGGAGTCTGTTTTCTTCTCTCTAGTGAATTAGGGAGTCTGTTTTCTTCGCTTTAGTGAATTAGGGAGGCTGTTTTCTTCGCTTTAGTGAATTAGGGAGTCTGTTTTCTTCGCTTTAGTGAATTAGGGAGGCTGTTTTCTTCGCTTTAGTGAATTAGGGAGTCTGTTTTCTTCTCTCTAGTGAATTAGGGAGTCTGTTTTCTTCGCTTTAGTGAATCAGGGAGGCTGTTTTCTTCGCTTTAGTGAATTAGGGAGGCTGTTTTCTTCGCTTTAGTGAATTAGGGAGTCTGTTTTCTTCGCTTTAGTGAATTAGGGAGGCTGTTTTCTTCGCTTTAGTGAATTAGGGAGTCTGTTTTCTTCTCTCTAGTGAATTAGGGAGGCTGTTTTCTTCTCTCTAGTGAATTAGGGAGTCTGTTTTCTTCGCTTTAGTGAATTAGGGAGGCTGTTTTCTTCGCTTTAGTGAATTAGGGAGTCTGTTTTCTTCGCTTTAGTGAATTAGGGAGGCTGTTTTCTTCGCTTTAGTGAATTAGGGAGGCTGTTTTCTTCGCTTTAGTGAATTAGGGAGGCTGTTTTCTTCTCTCTAGTGAATTAGGGAGTCTGTTTTCTTCTCTCTAGTGAATTAGGGAGTCTGTTTTCTTCGCTTTAGTGAATTAGGGAGGCTGTTTTCTTCGCTTTAGTGAATTAGGGAGTCTGTTTTCTTCGCTTTAGTGAATTAGGGAGTCTGTTTTCTTCGCTTTAGTGAATTAGGGAGGCTGTTTTTTTCGCTTTAGTGAATTAGGGAGTCTGTTTTCTTCTCTCTAGTGAATTAGGGAGTCTGTTTTCTTCGCTTTAGTGAATTAGGGAGTCTGTTTTCTTCTCTCTAGTGAATTAGGGAGTCTGTTTTCTTCTCTCTAGTGAATTAGGGAGTCTGTTTTCTTCGCTTTAGTGAATTAGGGAGGCTGTTTTCTTCGCTTTAGTGAATTAGGGAGGCTGTTTTCTTCGCTTTAGTGAATTAGGGAGTCTGTTTTCTTCTCTCTAGTGAATTAGGGAGGCTGTTTTCTTCGCTTTAGTGAATTAGGGAGTCTGTTTTCTTCGCTTTAGTGAATTAGGGAGGCTGTTTTCTTCGCTTTAGTGAATTAGGGAGTCTGTTTTCTTCGCTTTAGTGAATTAGGGAGGCTGTTTTCTTCGCTTTAGTGAATTAGGGAGGCTGTTTTCTTCGCTTTAGTGAATTAGGGAGTCTGTTTTCTTCTCTCTAGTGAATTAGGGAGGCTGTTTTCTTCGCTTTAGTGAATTAGGGAGGCTGTTTTCTTCGCTTTAGTGAATTAGGGAGGCTGTTTTCTTCGCTTTAGTGAATTAGGGAGGCTGTTTTCTTCGCTTTAGTGAATTAGGGAGGCTGTTTTCTTCTCTCTAGTGAATAAGGGAGTCTGTTTTCTTCGCTTTAGTGAATTAGGGAGGCTGTTTTCTTCGCTTTAGTGAATTAGGGAGGCTGTTTTCTTCGCTTTAGTGAATTAGGGAGTCTGTTTTCTTCTCTCTAGTGAATTAGGGAGTCTGTTTTCTTCGCTTTAGTGAATTAGGGAGGCTGTTTTCTTCGCTTTAGTGAATTAGGGAGTCTGTTTTCTTCGCTTTAGTGAATTAGGGAGTCTGTTTTCTTCTCTCTAGTGAATTAGGGAGGCTGTTTTCTTCGCTTTAGTGAATTAGGGAGGCTGTTTTCTTCGCTTTAGTGAATTAGGGAGGCTGTTTTCTTCTCTCTAGTGAATAAGGGAGTCTGTTTTCTTCGCTTTAGTGAATTAGGGAGGCTGTTTTCTTCGCTTTAGTGAATTAGGGAGGCTGTTTTCTTCGCTTTAGTGAATTAGGGAGTCTGTTTTCTTCTCTCTAGTGAATTAGGGAGGCTGTTTTCTTCGCTTTAGTGAATTAGGGAGGCTGTTTTCTTCGCTTTAGTGAATTAGGGAGTCTGTTTTCTTCTCTCTAGTGAATTAGGGAGTCTGTTTTCTTCGCTTTAGTGAATTAGGGAGTCTGTTTTCTTCGCTTTAGTGAATTAGGGAGGCTGTTTTCTTCGCTTTAGTGAATTAGGGAGGCTGTTTTCTTCGCTTTAGTGAATTAGGGAGGCTGTTTTCTTCGCTTTAGTGAATTAGGGAGTCTGTTTTCTTCTCTCTAGTGAATTAGGGAGTCTGTTTTCTTCGCTTTAGTGAATTAGGGAGGCTGTTTTCTTCGCTTTAGTGAATTAGGGAGTCTGTTTTCTTCGCTTTAGTGAATTAGGGAGTCTGTTTTCTTCTCTCTAGTGAATTAGGGAGGCTGTTTTCTTCTCTCTAGTGAATTAGGGAGGCTGTTTTCTTCGCTTTAGTGAATTAGGGAGGCTGTTTTCTTCTCTCTAGTGAATTAGGGAGTCTGTTTTCTTCGCTTTAGTGAATTAGGGAGGCTGTTTTCTTCGCTTTAGTGAATTAGGGAGGCTGTTTTCTTCGCTTTAGTGAATTAGGGAGTCTGTTTTCTTCTCTCTAGTGAATTAGGGAGGCTGTTTTCTTCGCTTTAGTGAATTAGGGAGTCTGTTTTCTTCGCTTTAGTGAATTAGGGAGTCTGTTTTCTTCGCTGCAGTGAATTAGGGAGTCTGTTTTCTTCGCTTTAGTGAATTAGGGAGTCTGTTTTCTTCGCTGCAGTGAATTAGGGAGGCTATTTTCTTCTCTCTAGTGAATTAGGGAGGCTGTTTTCTTCGCTTTAGTGAATTAGGGAGGCTGTTTTCTTCGCTTTAGTGAATTAGGGAGTCTGTTTTCTTCTCTCTAGTGAATTAGGGAGGCTGTTTTCTTCGCTTTAGTGAATTAGGGAGTCTGTTTTCTTCGCTTTAGTGAATTAGGGAGTCTGTTTTCTTCGCTGCAGTGAATTAGGGAGGCTGTTTTCTTCGCTTTAGTGAATTAGGGAGGCTGTTTTCTTCTCTCTAGTGAATTAGGGAGGCTGTTTTCTTCGCTTTAGTGAATTAGGGAGGCTGTTTTCTTCGCTTTAGTGAATTAGGGAGGCTGTTTTCTTCGCTTTAGTGAATTAGGGAGTCTGTTTTCTTCTCTCTAGTGAATTAGGGAGTCTGTTTTCTTCTCTCTAGTGAATTAGGGAGTCTGTTTTCTTCGCTTTAGTGAATTAGGGAGTCTGTTTTCTTCGCTTTAGTGAATTAGGGAGTCTGTTTTCTTCTCTCTAGTGAATTAGGGAGGCTGTTTTCTTCTCTCTAGTGAATTAGGGAGGCTGTTTTCTTCGCTTTAGTGAATTAGGGAGTCTGTTTTCTTCGCTGCAGTGAATTAGGGAGGCTGTTTTCTTCGCTTTAGTGAATTAGGGAGTCTGTTTTCTTCTCTCTAGTGAATTAGGGAGTCTGTTTTCTTCGCTTTAGTGAATTAGGGAGGCTGTTTTCTTCGCTTTAGTGAATTAGGGAGGCTGTTTTCTTCGCTTTAGTGAATTAGGGAGGCTGTTTTCTTCGCTTTAGTGAATTAGGGAGGCTGTTTTCTTCTCTCTAGTGAATTAGGGAGGCTGTTTTCTTCGCTTTAGTGAATTAGGGAGTCTGTTTTCTTCGCTGTAGTGAATTAGGGAGGCTGTTTTCTTCGCTTTAGTGAATTAGGGAGTCTGTTTTCTTCGCTTTAGTGAATTAGGGAGGCTGTTTTCTTCGCTTTAGTGAATTAGGGAGTCTGTTTTCTTCGCTTTAGTGAATTAGGGAGTCTGTTTTCTTCGCTTTAGTGAATTAGGGAGGCTGTTTTCTTCGCTTTAGTGAATTAGGGAGGCTGTTTTCTTCGCTTTAGTGAATTAGGGAGTCTGTTTTCTTCGCTTTAGTGAATTAGGGAGTCTGTTTTCTTCGCTTTAGTGAATTAGGGAGGCTGTTTTCTTCGCTTTAGTGAATTAGGGAGTCTGTTTTCTTCTCTCTAGTGAATTAGGGAGTCTGTTTTCTTCGCTTTAGTGAATTAGGGAGGCTGTTTTCTTCGCTTTAGTGAATTAGGGAGGCTGTTTTCTTCGCTTTAGTGAATTAGGGAGTCTGTTTTCTTCTCTCTAGTGAATTAGGGAGGCTGTTTTCTTCGCTTTAGTGAATTAGGGAGGCTGTTTTCTTCGCTTTAGTGAATTAGGGAGGCTGTTTCCTTCGCTTTAGTGAATTAGGGAGTCTGTTTTCTTCTCTCTAGTGAATTAGGGAGGCTGTTTTCTTCTCTCTAGTGAATTAGGGAGGCTGTTTTCTTCGCTTTAGTGAATTAGGGAGGCTGTTTTCTTCTCTCTAGTGAATTAGGGAGGCTGTTTTCTTCGCTTTAGTGAATTAGGGAGTCTGTTTTCTTCGCTGTAGTGAATTAGGGAGGCTGTTTTCTTCGCTTTAGTGAATTAGGGAGTCTGTTTTCTTCGCTTTAGTGAATTAGGGAGGCTGTTTTCTTCGCTTTAGTGAATTAGGGAGTCTGTTTTCTTCGCTTTAGTGAATTAGGGAGTCTGTTTTCTTCGCTTTAGTGAATTAGGGAGGCTGTTTTCTTCGCTTTAGTGAATTAGGGAGGCTGTTTTCTTCGCTTTAGTGAATTAGGGAGTCTGTTTTCTTCGCTTTAGTGAAGTAGGGAGTCTGTTTTCTTCGCTTTAGTGAATTAGGGAGGCTGTTTTCTTCGCTTTAGTGAATTAGGGAGTCTGTTTTCTTCTCTCTAGTGAATTAGGGAGTCTGTTTTCTTCGCTTTAGTGAATTAGGGAGGCTGTTTTCTTCGCTTTAGTGAATTAGGGAGGCTGTTTTCTTCTCTCTAGTGAATTAGGGAGGCTGTTTTCTTCGCTTTAGTGAATTAGGGAGTCTGTTTTCTTCGCTTTAGTGAATTAGGGAGGCTGTTTTCTTCGCTTTAGTGAATTAGGGAGTCTGTTTTCTTCGCTTTAGTGAATTAGGGAGGCTGTTTTCTTCGCTTTAGTGAATTAGGGAGGCTGTTTTCTTCGCTTTAGTGAATTAGGGAGTCTGTTTTCTTCGCTGTAGTGAATTAGGGAGGCTGTTTTCTTCGCTTTAGTGAATTAGGGAGGCTGTTTTCTTCGCTTTAGTGAATTAGGGAGTCTGTTTTCTTCTCTCTAGTGAATTAGGGAGGCTGTTTTCTTCGCTTTAGTGAATTAGGGAGGCTGTTTTCTTCGCTTTAGTGAATTAGGGAGGCTGTTTTCTTCGCTTTAGTGAATTAGGGAGGCTGTTTTCTTCGCTTTAGTGAATTAGGGAGGCTGTTTTCTTCTCTCTAGTGAATAAGGGAGTCTGTTTTCTTCGCTTTAGTGAATTAGGGAGGCTGTTTTCTTCGCTTTAGTGAATTAGGGAGGCTGTTTTCTTCGCTTTAGTGAATTAGGGAGTCTGTTTTCTTCTCTCTAGTGAATTAGGGAGTCTGTTTTCTTCGCTTTAGTGAATTAGGGAGGCTGTTTTCTTCGCTTTAGTGAATTAGGGAGTCTGTTTTCTTCGCTTTAGTGAATTAGGGAGTCTGTTTTCTTCTCTCTAGTGAATTAGGGAGGCTGTTTTCTTCTCTCTAGTGAATTAGGGAGGCTGTTTTCTTCGCTTTAGTGAATTAGGGAGTCTGTTTTCTTCGCTTTAGTGAATTAGGGAGTCTGTTTTCTTCTCTCTAGTGAATTAGGGAGTCTGTTTTCTTCGCTTTAGTGAATTAGGGAGGCTGTTTTCTTCGCTTTAGTGAATTAGGGAGGCTGTTTTCTTCGCTTTAGTGAATTAGGGAGGCTGTTTTCTTCGCTTTAGTGAATTAGGGAGGCTGTTTTCTTCGCTTTAGTGAATTAGGGAGGCTGTTTTCTTCGCTTTAGTGAATTAGGGAGTCTGTTTTCTTCGCTTTAGTGAATTAGGGAGGCTGTTTTCTTCGCTTTAATGAATTAGGGAGTCTGTTTTCTTCTCTCTAGTGAATTAGGGAGGCTGTTTTCTTCTCTCTAGTGAATTAGGGAGGCTGTTTTCTTCTCTCTAGTGAATAAGGGAGTCTGTTTTCTTCGCTTTAGTGAATTAGGGAGGCTGTTTTCTTCGCTTTAGTGAATTAGGGAGGCTGTTTTCTTCGCTTTAGTGAATTAGGGAGTCTGTTTTCTTCTCTCTAGTGAATTAGGGAGTCTGTTTTCTTCGCTTTAGTGAATTAGGGAGGCTGTTTTCTTCGCTTTAGTGAATTAGGGAGTCTGTTTTCTTCGCTTTAGTGAATTAGGGAGTCTGTTTTCTTCGCTTTAATGAATTAGGGAGTCTGTTTTCTTCGCTTTAGTGAATTAGGGAGGCTGTTTTCTTCGCTTTAGTGAATTAGGGAGGCTGTTTTCTTCTCTCTAGTGAATAAGGGAGTCTGTTTTCTTCGCTTTAGTGAATTAGGGAGGCTGTTTTCTTCGCTTTAGTGAATTAGGGAGGCTGTTTTCTTCGCTTTAGTGAATTAGGGAGTCTGTTTTCTTCTCTCTAGTGAATTAGGGAGTCTGTTTTCTTCGCTTCAGTGAATTAGGGAGTCTGTTTTCTTCGCTTTAGTGAATTAGGGAGTCTGTTTTCTTCGCTTTAGTGAATTAGGGAGTCTGTTTTCTTCTCTCTAGTGAATTAGGGAGGCTGTTTTCTTCTCTCTAGTGAATTAGGGAGTCTGTTTTCTTCGCTTTAGTGAATTAGGGAGTCTGTTTTCTTCGCTTTAGTGAATTAGGGAGTCTGTTTTCTTCTCTCTAGTGAATTAGGGAGTCTGTTTTCTTCGCTTTAGTGAATTAGGGAGGCTGTTTTCTTCGCTTTAGTGAATTAGGGAGTCTGTTTTCTTCTCTCTAGTGAATTAGGGAGTCTGTTTTCTTCGCTTTAGTGAATTAGGGAGTCTGTTTTCTTCGCTTTAGTGAATTAGGGAGTCTGTTTTCTTCGCTTTAGTGAATTAGGGAGTCTGTTTTCTTCTCTCTAGTGAATTAGGGAGTCTGTTTTCTTCGCTTTAGTGAATTAGGGAGTCTGTTTTCTTCGCTTTAGTGAATTAGGGAGTCTGTTTTCTTCTCTCTAGTGAATTAGGGAGGCTGTTTTCTTCTCTCTAGTGAATTAGGGAGGCTGTTTTCTTCGCTTTAGTGAATTAGGGAGGCTGTTTTCTTCTCTCTAGTGAATTAGGGAGGCTGTTTTCTTCGCTTTAGTGAATTAGGGAGGCTGTTTTCTTCGCTTTAGTGAATTAGGGAGGCTGTTTTCTTCTCTCTAGTGAATTAGGGAGTCTGTTTTCTTCGCTTTAGTGAATTAGGGAGGCTGTTTTCTTCGCTTTAGTGAATTAGGGAGTCTGTTTTCTTCTCTCTAGTGAATTAGGGAGTCTGTTTTCTTCGCTTTAGTGAATTAGGGAGGCTGTTTTCTTCGCTTTAGTGAATTAGGGAGGCTGTTTTCTTCGCTTTAGTGAATTAGGGAGGCTGTTTTCTTCTCTCTAGTGAATTAGGGAGTCTGTTTTCTTCGCTTTAGTGAATTAGGGAGGCTGTTTTCTTCGCTTTAGTGAATTAGGGAGGCTGTTTTCTTCGCTTTAGTGAATTAGGGAGGCTGTTTTCTTCGCTTTAATGAATTAGGGAGTCTGTTTTCTTCTCTCTAGTGAATTAGGGAGGCTGTTTTCTTCGCTTTAGTGAATTAGGGAGTCTGTTTTCTTCTCTCTAGTGAATTAGGGAGTCTGTTTTCTTCGCTTTAGTGAATTAGGGAGTCTGTTTTCTTCGCTTTAGTGAATTAGGGAGTCTGTTTTCTTCTCTCTAGTGAATTAGGGAGGCTGTTTTCTTCTCTCTAGTGAATTAGGGAGGCTGTTTTCTTCGCTTTAGTGAATTAGGGAGTCTGTTTTCTTCGCTGTAGTGAATTAGGGAGGCTGTTTTCTTCGCTTTAGTGAATTAGGGAGGCTGTTTTCTTCGCTTTAGTGAATTAGGGAGGCTGTTTTCTTCTCTCTAGTGAATTAGGGAGGCTGTTTTCTTCGCTTTAGTGAATTAGGGAGGCTGTTTTCTTCGCTTTAGTGAATTAGGGAGGCTGTTTTCTTCGCTTTAGTGAATTAGGGAGTCTGTTTTCTTCGCTGTAGTGAATTAGGGAGGCTGTTTTCTTCGCTTTAGTGAATTAGGGAGGCTGTTTTCTTCGCTTTAGTGAATTAGGGAGTCTGTTTTCTTCTCTCTAGTGAATTAGGGAGGCTGTTTTCTTCTCTCTAGTGAATTAGGGAGGCTGTTTTCTTCGCTTTAGTGAATTAGGGAGGCTGTTTTCTTCGCTTTAGTGAATTAGGGAGGCTGTTTTCTTCGCTTTAGTGAATTAGGGAGTCTGTTTTCTTCGCTTTAGTGAATTAGGGAGTCTGTTTTCTTCTCTCTAGTGAATTAGGGAGTCTGTTTTCTTCGCTTTAGTGAATTAGGGAGGCTGTTTTCTTGGCTTTAGTGAATTAGGGAGGCTGTTTTCTTCGCTTTAGTGAATTAGGGAGGCTGTTTTCTTCGCTTTAGTGAATTAGGGAGTCTGTTTTCTTCTCTCTAGTGAATTAGGGAGGCTGTTTTCTTCGCTTTAGTGAATTAGGGAGGCTGTTTTCTTCGCTTTAGTGAATTAGGGAGGCTGTTTTCTTGGCTTTAGTGAATTAGGGAGG
Organism: Caenorhabditis sinica; assembly: GCA_963932045.1. Taxonomy (NCBI): domain Eukaryota; kingdom Metazoa; phylum Nematoda; class Chromadorea; order Rhabditida; family Rhabditidae; genus Caenorhabditis; species Caenorhabditis sinica. The sequence continues at coordinate 1,670,622 of OZ009942.1, forward strand.
CTGTTTTCTTCGCTTTAGTGAATTAGGGAGGCTGTTTTCTTCGCTTTAGTGAATTAGGGAGGCTGTTTTCTTCGCTTTAGTGAATTAGGGAGTCTGTTTTCTTCGCTTTAGTGAATTAGGGAGTCTGTTTTCTTCGCTTTAGTGAATTAGGGAGTCTGTTTTCTTCTCTCTAGTGAATTAGGGAGTCTGTTTTCTTCGCTTTAGTGAATTAGGGAGGCTGTTTTCTTGGCTTTAGTGAATTAGGGAGGCTGTTTTCTTCGCTTTAGTGAATTAGGGAGGCTGTTTTCTTCGCTTTAGTGAATTAGGGAGTCTGTTTTCTTCTCTCTAGTGAATTAGGGAGGCTGTTTTCTTCGCTTTAGTGAATTAGGGAGGCTGTTTTCTTCGCTTTAGTGAATTAGGGAGTCTGTTTTCTTCTCTCTAGTGAATTAGGGAGTCTGTTTTCTTCTCTCTAGTGAATTAGGGAGGCTGTTTTCTTCGCTTTAGTGAATTAGGGAGTCTGTTTTCTTCGCTTTAGTGAATTAGGGAGTCTGTTTTCTTCTCTCTAGTGAATTAGGGAGGCTGTTTTCTTCGCTTTAGTGAATTAGGGAGGCTGTTTTCTTCGCTTTAGTGAATTAGGGAGTCTGTTTTCTTCGCTTTAGTGAATTAGGGAGTCTGTTTTCTTCTCTCTAGTGAATTAGGGAGGCTGTTTTCTTCGCTTTAGTGAATTAGGGAGGCTGTTTTCTTCGCTTTAGTGAATTAGGGAGGCTGTTTTCTTCGCTTTAGTGAATTAGGGAGGCTGTTTTCTTCGCTTTAGTGAATTAGGGAGTCTGTTTTCTTCTCTCTAGTGAATTAGGGAGTCTGTTTTCTTCTCTCTAGTGAATTAGGGAGGCTGTTTTCTTCGCTTTAGTGAATTAGGGAGTCTGTTTTCTTCGCTGTAGTGAATTAGGGAGGCTGTTTTCTTCGCTTTAGTGAATTAGGGAGTCTGTTTTCTTCGCTTTAGTGAATTAGGGAGGCTGTTTTCTTCGCTTTAGTGAATTAGGGAGTCTGTTTTCTTCGCTTTAGTGAATTAGGGAGTCTGTTTTCTTCGCTTTAGTGAATTAGGGAGGCTGTTTTCTTCGCTTTAGTGAATTAGGGAGGCTGTTTTCTTCGCTTTAGTGAATTAGGGAGTCTGTTTTCTTCGCTTTAGTGAATTAGGGAGTCTGTTTTCTTCGCTTTAGTGAATTAGGGAGGCTGTTTTCTTCGCTTTAGTGAATTAGGGAGTCTGTTTTCTTCTCTCTAGTGAATTAGGGAGTCTGTTTTCTTCGCTTTAGTGAATTAGGGAGGCTGTTTTCTTCGCTTTAGTGAATTAGGGAGGCTGTTTTCTTCTCTCTAGTGAATTAGGGAGGCTGTTTTCTTCGCTTTAGTGAATTAGGGAGTCTGTTTTCTTCGCTTTAGTGAATTAGGGAGGCTGTTTTCTTCGCTTTAGTGAATTAGGGAGTCTGTTTTCTTCGCTTTAGTGAATTAGGGAGGCTGTTTTCTTCGCTTTAGTGAATTAGGGAGGCTGTTTTCTTCGCTTTAGTGAATTAGGGAGGCTGTTTTCTTCGCTTTAGTGAATTAGGGAGTCTGTTTTCTTCTCTCTAGTGAATTAGGGAGGCTGTTTTCTTCGCTTTAGTGAATTAGGGAGGCTGTTTTCTTCGCTTTAGTGAATTAGGGAGGCTGTTTTCTTCGCTTTAGTGAATTAGGGAGGCTGTTTTCTTCGCTTTAGTGAATTAGGGAGGCTGTTTTCTTCTCTCTAGTGAATAAGGGAGTCTGTTTTCTTCGCTTTAGTGAATTAGGGAGGCTGTTTTCTTCGCTTTAGTGAATTAGGGAGGCTGTTTTCTTCGCTTTAGTGAATTAGGGAGTCTGTTTTCTTCTCTCTAGTGAATTAGGGAGTCTGTTTTCTTCGCTTTAGTGAATTAGGGAGGCTGTTTTCTTCGCTTTAGTGAATTAGGGAGTCTGTTTTCTTCGCTTTAGTGAATTAGGGAGTCTGTTTTCTTCTCTCTAGTGAATTAGGGAGGCTGTTTTCTTCTCTCTAGTGAATTAGGGAGGCTGTTTTCTTCGCTTTAGTGAATTAGGGAGTCTGTTTTCTTCGCTTTAGTGAATTAGGGAGTCTGTTTTCTTCTCTCTAGTGAATTAGGGAGTCTGTTTTCTTCGCTTTAGTGAATTAGGGAGGCTGTTTTCTTCGCTTTAGTGAATTAGGGAGGCTGTTTTCTTCGCTTTAGTGAATTAGGGAGGCTGTTTTCTTCGCTTTAGTGAATTAGGGAGGCTGTTTTCTTCGCTTTAGTGAATTAGGGAGGCTGTTTTCTTCGCTTTAGTGAATTAGGGAGTCTGTTTTCTTCGCTTTAGTGAATTAGGGAGGCTGTTTTCTTCGCTTTAATGAATTAGGGAGTCTGTTTTCTTCTCTCTAGTGAATTAGGGAGGCTGTTTTCTTCTCTCTAGTGAATTAGGGAGGCTGTTTTCTTCTCTCTAGTGAATAAGGGAGTCTGTTTTCTTCGCTTTAGTGAATTAGGGAGGCTGTTTTCTTCGCTTTAGTGAATTAGGGAGGCTGTTTTCTTCGCTTTAGTGAATTAGGGAGGCTGTTTTCTTCGCTTTAGTGAATTAGGGAGGCTGTTTTCTTCGCTTTAGTGAATTAGGGAGGCTGTTTTCTTCGCTTTAGTGAATTAGGGAGGCTGTTTTCTTCGCTTTAGTGAATTAGGGAGGCTGTTTTCTTCGCTTTAGTGAATTAGGGAGGCTGTTTTCTTCGCTTTAGTGAATTAGGGAGTCTGTTTTCTTCGCTTTAGTGAATTAGGGAGGCTGTTTTCTTCGCTTTAATGAATTAGGGAGTCTGTTTTCTTCTCTCTAGTGAATTAGGGAGGCTGTTTTCTTCTCTCTAGTGAATTAGGGAGGCTGTTTTCTTCTCTCTAGTGAATTAGGGAGTCTGTTTTCTTCGCTGTAGTGAATTAGGGAGGCTGTTTTCTTCGCTTTAGTGAATTAGGGAGGCTGTTTTCTTCGCTTTAGTGAATTAGGGAGGCTGTTTTCTTCTCTCTAGTGAATTAGGGAGGCTGTTTTCTTCGCTTTAGTGAATTAGGGAGGCTGTTTTCTTCGCTTTAGTGAATTAGGGAGGCTGTTTTCTTCGCTTTAGTGAATTAGGGAGTCTGTTTTCTTCGCTGTAGTGAATTAGGGAGGCTGTTTTCTTCGCTTTAGTGAATTAGGGAGGCTGTTTTCTTCGCTTTAGTGAATTAGGGAGTCTGTTTTCTTCTCTCTAGTGAATTAGGGAGGCTGTTTTCTTCTCTCTAGTGAATTAGGGAGGCTGTTTTCTTCGCTTTAGTGAATTAGGGAGGCTGTTTTCTTCTCTCTAGTGAATTAGGGAGGCTGTTTTCTTCGCTTTAGTGAATTAGGGAGTCTGTTTTCTTCGCTGTAGTGAATTAGGGAGGCTGTTTTCTTCGCTTTAGTGAATTAGGGAGTCTGTTTTCTTCGCTTTAGTGAATTAGGGAGGCTGTTTTCTTCGCTTTAGTGAATTGGGAGTCTGTTTTCTTCGCTTTAGTGAATTAGGGAGTCTGTTTTCTTCGCTTTAGTGAATTAGGGAGTCTGTTTTCTTCTCTCTAGTGAATTAGGGAGTCTGTTTTCTTCGCTTTAGTGAATTAGGGAGGCTGTTTTCTTCGCTTTAGTGAATTAGGGAGTCTGTTTTCTTCGCTTTAGTGAATTAGGGAGTCTGTTTTCTTCGCTTTAGTGAATTAGGGAGTCTGTTTTCTTCTCTCTAGTGAATTAGGGAGTCTGTTTTCTTCGCTTTAGTGAATTAGGGAGGCTGTTTTCTTGGCTTTAGTGAATTAGGGAGGCTGTTTTCTTCGCTTTAGTGAATTAGGGAGGCTGTTTTCTTCGCTTTAGTGAATTAGGGAGGCTGTTTTCTTCGCTTTAGTGAATTAGGGAGGCTGTTTTCTTCGCTTTAGTGAATTAGGGAGTCTGTTTTCTTCTCTCTAGTGAATTAGGGAGTCTGTTTTCTTCTCTCTAGTGAATTAGGGAGGCTGTTTTCTTCGCTTTAGTGAATTAGGGAGTCTGTTTTCTTCGCTTTAGTGAATTAGGGAGTCTGTTTTCTTCTCTCTAGTGAATTAGGGAGGCTGTTTTCTTCGCTTTAGTGAATTAGGGAGGCTGTTTTCTTCGCTTTAGTGAATTAGGGAGTCTGTTTTCTTCTCTCTAGTGAATTAGGGAGTCTGTTTTCTTCTCTCTAGTGAATTAGGGAGGCTGTTTTCTTCGCTTTAGTGAATTAGGGAGTCTGTTTTCTTCGCTTTAGTGAATTAGGGAGTCTGTTTTCTTCTCTCTAGTGAATTAGGGAGGCTGTTTTCTTCGCTTTAGTGAATTAGGGAGGCTGTTTTCTTCGCTTTAGTGAATTAGGGAGTCTGTTTTCTTCGCTTTAGTGAATTAGGGAGGCTGTTTTCTTCGCTTTAGTGAATTAGGGAGTCTGTTTTCTTCTCTCTAGTGAATTAGGGAGTCTGTTTTCTTCGCTTTAGTGAATTAGGGAGGCTGTTTTCTTCGCTTTAGTGAATTAGGGAGTCTGTTTTCTTCGCTGTAGTGAATTAGGGAGGCTGTTTTCTTCGCTTTAGTGAATTAGGGAGGCTGTTTTCTTCTCTCTAGTGAATTAGGGAGGCTGTTTTCTTCGCTTTAGTGAATTAGGGAGGCTGTTTTCTTCGCTTTAGTGAATTAGTGAGGCTGTTTTCTTCGCTTTAGTGAATTAGGGAGTCTGTTTTCTTCTCTCTAGTGAATTAGGGAGTCTGTTTTCTTCTCTCTAGTGAATTAGGGAGTCTGTTTTCTTCTCTCTAGTGAATTAGGGAGGCTGTTTTCTTCGCTTTAGTGAATTAGGGAGGCTGTTTTCTTCGCTTTAGTGAATTAGGGAGGCTGTTTTCTTCGCTTTAGTGAATTAGGGAGTCTGTTTTCTTCGCTTTAGTGAATTAGGGAGTCTGTTTTCTTCTCTCTAGTGAATTAGGGAGTCTGTTTTCTTCTCTCTAGTGAATTAGGGAGGCTGTTTTCTTCTCTCTAGTGAATTAGGGAGGCTGTTTTCTTCGCTTTAGTGAATTAGGGAGTCTGTTTTCTTCTCTCTAGTGAATTAGGGAGTCTGTTTTCTTCGCTTTAGTGAATTAGGGAGTCTGTTTTCTTCTCTCTAGTGAATTAGGGAGGCTGTTTTCTTCTCTCTAGTGAATTAGGGAGGCTGTTTTCTTCGCTTTAGTGAATTAGGGAGTCTGTTTTCTTCGCTTTAGTGAATTAGGGAGGCTGTTTTCTTCGCTTTAGTGAATTAGGGAGGCTGTTTTCTTCGCTTTAGTGAATTAGGGAGTCTGTTTTCTTCTCTCTAGTGAATTAGGGAGGCTGTTTTCTTCGCTTTAGTGAATTAGGGAGGCTGTTTTCTTCGCTTTAGTGAATTAGGGAGTCTGTTTTCTTCTCTCTAGTGAATTAGGGAGTCTGTTTTCTTCTCTCTAGTGAATTAGGGAGTCTGTTTTCTTCTCTCTAGTGAATTAGGGAGGCTGTTTTCTTCGCTTTAGTGAATTAGGGAGGCTGTTTTCTTCGCTTTAGTGAATTAGGGAGGCTGTTTTCTTCGCTTTAGTGAATTAGGGAGTCTGTTTTCTTCGCTTTAGTGAATTAGGGAGGCTGTTTTCTTCGCTTTAGTGAATTAGGGAGGCTGTTTTCTTCTCTCTAGTGAATTAGGGAGGCTGTTTTCTTCGCTTTAGTGAATTAGGGAGGCTGTTTTCTTCGCTTTAGTGAATTAGGGAGGCTGTTTTCTTCGCTTTAGTGAATTAGGGAGTCTGTTTTCTTCTCTCTAGTGAATTAGGGAGTCTGTTTTCTTCTCTCTAGTGAATTAGGGAGTCTGTTTTCTTCTCTCTAGTGAATTAGGGAGGCTGTTTTCTTCGCTTTAGTGAATTAGGGAGGCTGTTTTCTTCGCTTTAGTGAATTAGGGAGGCTGTTTTCTTCGCTTTAGTGAATTAGGGAGTCTGTTTTCTTCGCTTTAGTGAATTAGGGAGTCTGTTTTCTTCTCTCTAGTGAATTAGGGAGTCTGTTTTCTTCTCTCTAGTGAATTAGGGAGGCTGTTTTCTTCTCTCTAGTGAATTAGGGAGGCTGTTTTCTTCGCTTTAGTGAATTAGGGAGTCTGTTTTCTTCGCTTTAGTGAATTAGGGAGTCTGTTTTCTTCTCTCTAGTGAATTAGGGAGTCTGTTTTCTTCTCTCTAGTGAATTAGGGAGGCTGTTTTCTTCTCTCTAGTGAATTAGGGAGGCTGTTTTCTTCGCTTTAGTGAATTAGGGAGTCTGTTTTCTTCTCTCTAGTGAATTAGGGAGTCTGTTTTCTTCGCTTTAGTGAATTAGGGAGTCTGTTTTCTTCTCTCTAGTGAATTAGGGAGGCTGTTTTCTTCTCTCTAGTGAATTAGGGAGGCTGTTTTCTTCGCTTTAGTGAATTAGGGAGTCTGTTTTCTTCGCTTTAGTGAATTAGGGAGGCTGTTTTCTTCGCTTTAGTGAATTAGGGAGGCTGTTTTCTTCGCTTTAGTGAATTAGGGAGTCTGTTTTCTTCTCTCTAGTGAATTAGGGAGGCTGTTTTCTTCGCTTTAGTGAATTAGGGAGGCTGTTTTCTTCTCTCTAGTGAATTAGGGAGTCTGTTTTCTTCTCTCTAGTGAATTAGGGAGTCTGTTTTCTTCTCTCTAGTGAATTAGGGAGTCTGTTTTCTTCTCTCTAGTGAATTAGGGAGGCTGTTTTCTTCGCTTTAGTGAATTAGGGAGGCTGTTTTCTTCGCTTTAGTGAATTAGGGAGGCTGTTTTCTTCGCTTTAGTGAATTAGGGAGTCTGTTTTCTTCTCTCTAGTGAATTAGGGAGGCTGTTTTCTTCGCTTTAGTGAATTAGGGAGTCTGTTTTCTTCTCTCTAGTGAATTAGGGAGTCTGTTTTCTTCTCTCTAGTGAATTAGGGAGGCTGTTTTCTTCGCTTTAGTGAATTAGGGAGGCTGTTTTCTTCGCTTTAGTGAATTAGGGAGTCTGTTTTCTTCTCTCTAGTGAATTAGGGAGTCTGTTTTCTTCGCTTTAGTGAATTAGGGAGTCTGTTTTCTTCGCTTTAGTGAATTAGGGAGGCTGTTTTCTTCGCTTTAGTGAATTAGGGAGTCTGTTTTCTTCTCTCTAGTGAATTAGGGAGTCTGTTTTCTTCTCTCTAGTGAATTAGGGAGTCTGTTTTCTTCGCTTTAGTGAATTAGGGAGGCTGTTTTCTTCGCTTTAGTGAATTAGGGAGTCTGTTTTCTTCTCTCTAGTGAATTAGGGAGTCTGTTTTCTTCTCTCTAGTGAATTAGGGAGGCTGTTTTCTTCGCTTTAGTGAATTAGGGAGTCTGTTTTCTTCGCTTTAGTGAATTAGGGAGGCTGTTTTCTTCGCTTTAGTGAATTAGGGAGTCTGTTTTCTTCTCTCTAGTGAATTAGGGAGTCTGTTTTCTTCTCTCTAGTGAATTAGGGAGGCTGTTTTCTTCGCTTTAGTGAATTAGGGAGGCTGTTTTCTTCGCTTTAGTGAATTAGGGAGGCTGTTTTCTTCGCTTTAGTGAATTAGGGAGGCTGTTTTCTTCGCTTTAGTGAATTAGGGAGTCTGTTTTCTTCGCTTTAGTGAATTAGGGAGGCTGTTTTCTTCGCTTTAGTGAATTAGGGAGTCTGTTTTCTTCTCTCTAGTGAATTAGGGAGTCTGTTTTCTTCGCTTTAGTGAATTAGGGAGGCTGTTTTCTTCGCTTTAGTGAATTAGGGAGTCTGTTTTCTTCTCTCTAGTGAATTAGGGAGGCTGTTTTCTTCGCTTTAGTGAATTAGGGAGGCTGTTTTCTTCGCTGTAGTGAATTAGGGAGGCTGTTTCCTTCGCTTTAGTGAATTAGGGAGTCTGTTTTCTTCTCTCTAGTGAATTAGGGAGTCTGTTTTCTTCGCTTTAGTGAATTAGGGAGGCTGTTTTCTTCGCTTTAGTGAATTAGGGAGGCTGTTTTCTTCGCTTTAGTGAATTAGGGAGGCTGTTTTCTTCGCTGTAGTGAATTAGGGAGGCTGTTTTCTTCGCTTTAGTGAATTAGGGAGGCTGTTTTCTTCGCTTTAGTGAATTAGGGAGCCTGTTTTCTTCTCTCTAGTGAATTAGGGAGGCTGTTTTCTTCTCTCTAGTGAATTAGGGAGGCTGTTTTCTTCGCTTTAGTGAATTAGGGAGTCTGTTTTCTTCTCTCTAGTGAATTAGGGAGGCTGTTTTCTTCGCTTTAGTGAATTAGGGAGGCTGTTTTCTTCGCTTTAGTGAATTAGGGAGTCTGTTTTCTTCGCTTTAGTGAATTAGGGAGTCTGTTTTCTTCTCTCTAGTGAATTAGGGAGGCTGTTTTCTTCGCTTTAGTGGATTAGGGAGGCTGTTTTCTTCGCTGTAGTGAATTAGGGAGGCTGTTTTCTTCGCTTTAGTGAATTAGGGAGGCTGTTTTCTTCGCTTTAGTGAATTAGGGAGTCTGTTTTCTTCTCTCTAGTGAATTAGGGAGGCTGTTTTCTTCGCTTTAGTGAATTAGGGAGTCTGTTTTCTTCTCTCTAGTGAATTAGGGAGTCTGTTTTCTTCTCTCTAGTGAATTAGGGAGGCTGTTTTCTTCGCTTTAGTGAATTAGGGAGGCTGGGAGTCTGTTTTCTTCGCTTTAGTGAATTAGGGAGGCTGTTTTCTTCGCTTTAGTGAATTAGGGAGGCTGTTTTCTTCGCTTTAGTGAATTAGGGAGGCTGTTTTCTTCTCTCTAGTGAATTAGGGAGGCTGTTTTCTTCGCTTTAGTGAATTAGGGAGTCTGTTTTCTTCGCTTTAGTGAATTAGAGAGGCTGTTTTCTTCTCTCTAGTGAATTAGGGAGGCTGTTTTCTTCGCCTTAGTGAATTAGGGAGTCTGTTTTCTTCTCTCTAGTGAATTAGGGAGTCTGTTTTCTTCGCTTTAGTGAATTAGGGAGGCTGTTTTCTTCGCTTTAGTGAATTAGGGAGTCTGTTTTCTTCTCTCTAGTGAATTAGGGAGTCTGTTTTCTTCGCTTTAGTGAATTAGGGAGGCTGTTTTCTTCGCTTTAGTGAATTAGGGAGGCTGTTTTCTTCGCTTTAGTGAATTAGGGAGTCTGTTTTCTTCTCTCTAGTGAATTAGGGAGTCTGTTTTCTTCGCTTTAGTGAATTAGGGAGGCTGTTTTTGTGACAGGATTCGGAATGGTGAATCCCATAGCCTGTCACAGGGTGAACAAGTGTAGAATACAAAGACAATGGACGAACAGTACACATAATCCTTTATTCTCATCAAGTATACCTTCTTGCTCATTAGCGCCTTCATATCCTCCAAACAGCAACAAGAACTCGTTGTCGGTAGACATCGTTGGGACGGGGTACGGTAGGTTGGATTGGTTGATGGAGTGTATCCGTTGGTTCACTGAACTCAAACTGATTGATCCTTCCCTTCTGAAGTCCCTCATTGACATTGCCACGTTGCAGATGGTCATGTTGATAAGATTCGTCGAATTGATAAGAAGACCGGTGACCACGTTGAACTCCTCATCATCATAATTGAGCTTGGATAAAGGTGACGGAATAAAAGGAGAGTGCATTTGATAGAGCTTGGATAAAGGTGACGGAATAAAAGGAGAGTGCATTTGGTTGTCATCTACGACTAGATGATATTAAGTAGATCTCATAAAGCGATTCTTTGTTATCGTTGGGAAATTGATAGACACCTCTATTCATTTCACAACAGCTGTTTTCTTCGCTTTAGTGAATTAGGGAGGCTGTTTTCTTCGCTTTAGTGAATTAGGGAGGCTGTTTTCTTCGCTTTAGTGAATTAGGGAGGCTGTTTTCTTCGCTTTAGTGAATTAGGGAGTCTGTTTTCTTCGCTTTAGTGAATTAGGGAGTCTGTTTTCTTCTCTCTAGTGAATTAGGGAGTCTGTTTTCTTCGCTTTAGTGAATTAGGGAGGCTGTTTTCTTCGCTTTAGTGAATTAGGGAGTCTGTTTTCTTCGCTTTAGTGAATTAGGGAGTCTGTTTTCTTTGCTTTAGTGAATTAGGGAGTCTGTTTTCTTCTCTCTAGTGAATTAGGGAGTCTGTTTTCTTCTCTCTAGTGAATTAGGGAGTCTGTTTTCTTCGCTTTAGTGAATTAGGGAGGCTGTTTTCTTCTCTCTAGTGAATTAGGGAGTCTGTTTTCTTCGCTTTAGTGAATTAGGGAGTCTGTTTTCTTCTCTCTAGTGAATTAGGGAGTCTGTTTTCTTCGCTTTAGTGAATTAGGGAGGCTGTTTTCTTTGCTTTAGTGAATTAGGGAGTCTGTTTTCTTCGCTTTAGTGAATTAGGGAGTCTGTTTTCTTTGCTTTAGTGAATTAGGGAGTCTGTTTTCTTCTCTCTAGTGAATTAGGGAGTCTGTTTTCTTCTCTCTAGTGAATTAGGGAGTCTGTTTTCTTCGCTTTAGTGAATTAGGGAGTCTGTTTTCTTCGCTTTAGTGAATTAGGGAGTCTGTTTTCTTCTCTCTAGTGAATTAGGGAGTCTGTTTTCTTCGCTTTAGTGAATTAGGGAGGCTGTTTTCTTCGCTTTTCTTCTCTCGAATAGCTTCCTTTCGATCTTTCCTCCCTTTGGTTTGGTTTGTGCATTCCACCCGAACGGTGTTTCTTTTGTTTTGTGTCATCCGCTTGAAGGGACAGCACTTCGGTGACCGTTTTTGACTGGTTCCTTTCATCTCTAGCTTTCTCCAAAGCCTTCTTTTCTGCAATCGTAGCATAGACTAAGACGACGAGTTCGTCGAATTTTCTCGGTTGACTTCTATGCTTGCGGAAGATAGGTCCCATGATTGACTGGGGAAGCTTGTTTATGAAGCCCTTTGTGAACAACGCATCATCCACATGAACTCCAGCCACTCTCAGATTGTTCGCGATTATCACGAATCGATTCAATTCCTTCTCCATATCTTCATAGTTATTTTCGGAGAAGATGTGTTGTTGGAGCTGATCCATGTACATTTGGATTGTGTCTGTTGGACGGTTATACTGGCGTTCCAGGTTGTCTCTCAACAGCTTATAATCAGCTTCAGAAATCTTTGTGGATTTCATAGCCTCTTTGGCTTCTCCCGACAGGAGACGAAGCAAGAGTGTCTGTTTCATGTTTGTTGGAATCTCCACATTGTCGTGTACGAGCATATCGAAGGTTTGTATAAAAATCAGATAATTCTCTGGGTTGCCATCGAAAGGCTCAATCGAACTCGTGATGCTTGTGACAAGATTCGATGCTAGCAATGGAGACGGGCTCTCCGGTGGACTCCTCATCGGTGGAGTGAGTTTGCCAACTCTTTCAGTTGATTGATTCTTACCATCCAGACCCGACTGGTCTATCTCCTCTTTTTTTACCAAGATGGGTGTTTCAATGCCGAATGCATTGGTTGGAATTGCTTGTCCCAGACCATCTCTTGAATCGCGTTCCGATTCTTTCTCCCGAATCTCTGGTGACTCCGCGAATCGGATGTTCTTATTTTTCATGGCGCTCTCATGATTGATTCTTTGAATCTCCTGTGCCTTGTTCAGTTGGGCGTGCAATTTCTGCATAGCATCCATCATCCCATTGTTCCACATCGCTTGCTGTTCCTTATCGACACGATAACTGTTTCGAAGACTATCGACGGTAGCTATGAGCAGGTTTTGAGTCCGACAGACTTGCTCAATCTGGCGACCCCAGTTTTCAATCAACTCGGCACTATTCAGCGTTGACGAGGAGTGGCCATGTGCTGAGTTGTTCTCCTCCGAACGAGTGAGAGAGTTGTTTTCCTCTGACTGAGTGATACTAGACCGATTGTCTCCAGATTGAGTGGACTGTGTTTCCAGTTCTGTTTCGTTATTCTCCATCAGCCAGTTGTCTATGTCCGCTAAGAGGCAAACCACTCTTTCTCTCAATGGCTGGTACTCTCTCAGTTCCAGATGGTCTTCGAGTTCTTGCCGATTGCAAGCAAATGTCTGTTTTGGAGAGCATAGATCTGGGTTTTTCTTCATCAGATGATGAAGCTCGTTGGGCAGATCATTCAACTGCTTTAATTTTTTCTCCAATGCGCTTTTGTGTTCACCGATTGTGATACGAATTGCCGCCGAATACGGTTTCTGAAGCAACCCTTCAACTACTGTTATTATCTGTCTAGCCTTATTCAGGCTTTTTGTGCTTGACGACTTCAAGCTCTTCATTGTGGGGAGTTTGCCAGACTCCTCTGATCCAGTGTCGTCTTTGTTCCGTTCCTTTACCATTCCGTTGTCCAGTGCTGTGGGTTCTCTAGTTGAGCTGTGAAGTTGCGTTGTTACGATTGTTCGTACTGAATCGTTTCGATCTTCTTATCTTAGATGGACAGTTTTTTCGTTTGACCCTTGCGACCCTGGTCAATGCGTGATGATAAGCATCTATATTTTTATTTTTTCTGATGAACTTTCGATTGTTATCATGATCAGTTGACGTTCACGATTCTCCTGGTACCGGGGAAAACCGCGGAGTTACTACCTCTTTGATAACTCGGTGTCCTGGCCGCCCAGGACTCATTACGGTCTATTTTGTCCTGATCAGGGACGCTTCATGACCAAATTATGTATACACTCTGTCTTCCTAGAAGACTCTCCTTTGTCGACTCGTTGTCCTGGCCGGGGACGCTGCTTGGCCAATTGCGACGGTGTCCTGGCCGGGGACTCTGCTTGGCCAATTGCTACTATGTCCTGGCCGGGGACGCTGCTTGGCCAATTGCGACGGTGTCCTGGCCGGGGACTCTGCTTGGCCAATTGCTACTATGTCCTGGCCGGGGACGCTGCTTGGCCAATTGCGACTGTGTCCTGGCCGGGGACGCTGCTTGGCCAATTGCTACTGGAGGACAGTCGCCTACTGTCTATTTTATCTTCTATCTAAGACATTTCTAGATTATTTCTCTCTTTAAAAAACAACATTTTTCTACATCATTTATTGTGGAGGTGGAAAAGAAATTGTTGAGGAGAAAAAGAAGAATAGAGTTCTCAATTGCAACCCGACCGGTTGTCTCTTCAGTCATCGTCTTACTTGTTGTTCTTGAAGACCCCCATTGCGGTCATGCACAATGCTCTATTGTGCTTACCGCCACAAGTGCGGCAAGCCGTTTTCTTTGTGTAATGCCAGCACGAGTTAGCAGAGTGTCCCGGACGAAAGCAGAAGAAGCAGCGGGTGCCAAGGTACTGAGCTCTGTCCTGGTACGACGGGTACTCATCACAGAAGAACGCCGAATGGCCTAACTTGTGGCACAGGCCACAACCATCACCGAACACCTTCAGTTTCTTCTTCTTCGGGCTCCTCTCGTCTGATGAAGTGTCGCGGCGTCCCCGCTCTTTCCCGTGACGTGGCGACCCCTCGTCTCTTCTGATGGTTTGACCTTTTCCGCGAGTCGGCGACATTTTCCGTTTCGGCGAACCACGTGGCGATCCCACATTACTTGACAATCCGCTGGCCTTCTTTGCAGACTGGAGTGGCGAGCCCACCGATCCTGGCATTTGGTTGGAGCCTTGCGGCAATCCCGCATCCTTCTTCTCTTCCACTTTGGTCGGCGATCCCGAACCCTTCTCTCTATCCTGAGCATCGGCCTGCATCTTCTCCAAATGTGACATCTTCGAGGCCAGTCCTTCGACGATTTCGATGGTGGAGCGGTGCCGAGACTCGAACTCCTGTTTCATGCTCAACAGCATATGCATCACTTCGGCATGTTCATTCTGTGCTGTTGGTGCCGGCAAGACTCCTTCTTCGCCTCCTTGTCCCGTTGGATTCTGCACAGCAGCTGGAACTTCCTCATCATCGTGAAGAGGCGGAGACAGATCCATAGGAGCTGGAACAATTTCCACATTTTCTTGGTTTTACAGATCGCTATCTTTCTCATGGAACCCGACTGGTTTCCCTTATGGTGTGTAACATGCGGTGGTTCCTATCTTTTCTACACTATTCTCTTTCAGTCTTATCATCCATGAGATACTCTCTACTTCTGGAGACATTTTTTTCATCTCTACTTTGTGTTGCCACCAGCACCACGGAGCTGCCCACAAAATAGACATGGAGTTTCTAGTTCTACGAGTACGCCTACTCCTTTTCGTTTTCAGATACGGATACACCTATCCTCCACTATCCTTTCTCAAAAACGGATACGACTATCCTATGTGTTCTGCCGTTTTCCATTAATCTTCAGTATTCTCACTTGTCCCACCGGGGTTCTTTTCTGGCGAATCCAGTCAAGAGCGGTCGATGCACCATTTTGTGACAGGATTCGGAATGGTGAATCCCATAGCCTGTCACAGGGTGAACAAGTGTAGAATACAAAGACAATGGACGAACAGTACACATAATCCTTTATTCTCATCAAGTATACCTTCTTGCTCATTAGCGCCTTCATATCCTCCAAACAGCAACAAGAACTCGTTGTCGGTAGACATCGTTGGGACGGGGTACGGTAGGTTGGATTGGTTGATGGAGTGTATCCGTTGGTTCACTGAACTCAAACTGATTGATCCTTCCCTTCTGAAGTCCCTCATTGACATTGCCACGTTGCAGATGGTCATGTTGATAAGATTCGTCGAATTGATAAGAAGACCGGTGACCACGTTGAACTCCTCATCATCATAATTGAGCTTGGATAAAGGTGACGGAATAAAAGGAGAGTGCATTTGATAGAGCTTGGATAAAGGTGACGGAATAAAAGGAGAGTGCATTTGGTTGTCATCTACGACTAGATGATATTAAGTAGATCTCATAAAGCGATTCTTTGTTATCGTTGGGAAATTGATAGACACCTCTATTCATTTCACAACAGCTGTTTTCTTCGCTTTAGTGAATTAGGGAGGCTGTTTTCTTCGCTTTAGTGAATTAGGGAGGCTGTTTTCTTCGCTTTAGTGAATTAGGGAGTCTGTTTTCTTCGCTTTAGTGAATTAGGGAGTCTGTTTTCTTCTCTCTAGTGAATTAGGGAGTCTGTTTTCTTCGCTTTAGTGAATTAGGGAGGCTGTTTTCTTCGCTTTAGTGAATTAGGGAGTCTGTTTTCTTCGCTTTAGTGAATTAGGGAGTCTGTTTTCTTTGCTTTAGTGAATTAGGGAGTCTGTTTTCTTCTCTCTAGTGAATTAGGGAGTCTGTTTTCTTCTCTCTAGTGAATTAGGGAGTCTGTTTTCTTCGCTTTAGTGAATTAGGGAGGCTGTTTTCTTCGCTTTAGTGAATTAGGGAGTCTGTTTTCTTCGCTTTAGTGAATTAGGGAGTCTGTTTTCTTCGCTTTAGTGAATTAGGGAGGCTGTTTTCTTCGCTTTAGTGAATTAGGGAGGCTGTTTTCTTCGCTTTAGTGAATTAGGGAGGCTGTTTTCTTCGCTTTAGTGAATTAGGGAGTCTGTTTTCTTCGCTTTAGTGAATTAGGGAGTCTGTTTTCTTCGCTTTAGTGAATTAGGGAGTCTGTTTTCTTCGCTTTAGTGAATTAGGGAGGCTGTTTTCTTCTCTCTAGTGAATTAGGGAGTCTGTTTTCTTCGCTTTAGTGAATTAGGGAGGCTGTTTTCTTCGCTTTAGTGAATTAGGGAGGCTGTTTTCTTCGCTTTAGTGAATTAGGGAGTCTGTTTTCTTCGCTTTAGTGAATTAGGGAGGCTGTTTTCTTCGCTTTAGTGAATTAGGGAGGCTGTTTTCTTCGCTTTAGTGAATTAGGGAGGCTGTTTTCTTCGCTTTAGTGAATTAGGGAGTCTGTTTTCTTCGCTTTAGTGAATTAGGGAGGCTGTTTTCTTCGCTTTAGTGAATTAGGGAGTCTGTTTTCTTCTCTCTAGTGAATTAGGGAGGCTGTTTTCTTCGCTTTAGTGAATTAGGGAGGCTGTTTTCTTCGCTTTAGTGAATTAGGGAGGCTGTTTTCTTCGCTTCAGTGAATTAGGGAGTCTGTTTTCTTCGCTTTAGTGAATTAGGGAGTCTGTTTTCTTCGCTTTAGTGAATTAGGGAGTCTGTTTTCTTCTCTCTAGTGAATTAGGGAGGCTGTTTTCTTCGCTTTAGTGAATTAGGGAGGCTGTTTTCTTCGCTTTAGTGAATTAGGGAGTCTGTTTTCTTCGCTTTAGTGAATTAGGGAGTCTGTTTTCTTCGCTTTAGTGAATTAGGGAGGCTGTTTTCTTCGCTTTAGTGAATTAGGGAGGCTGTTTTCTTCGCTTCAGTGAATTAGGGAGTCTGTTTTCTTCGCTTTAGTGAATTAGGGAGTCTGTTTTCTTCGCTTTAGTGAATTAGGGAGGCTGTTTTCTTCGCTTTAGTGAATTAGGGAGGCTGTTTTCTTCGCTTTAGTGAATTAGGGAGGCTGTTTTCTTCGCTTTAGTGAATTAGGGAGGCTGTTTTCTTCGCTTTAGTGAATTAGGGAGTCTGTTTTCTTCGCTTTAGTGAATTAGGGAGGCTGTTTTCTTCGCTTTAGTGAATTAGGGAGTCTGTTTTCTTCGCTTTAGTGAATTAGGGAGGCTGTTTTCTTCGCTTTAGTGAATTAGGGAGGCTGTTTTCTTCGCTTTAGTGAATTAGGGAGTCTGTTTTCTTCGCTTTAGTGAATTAGGGAGGCTGTTTTCTTCGCTTTAGTGAATTAGGGAGTCTGTTTTCTTCGCTTTAGTGAATTAGGGAGGCTGTTTTCTTCGCTTTAGTGAATTAGGGAGTCTGTTTTCTTCGCTTTAGTGAATTAGGGAGGCTGTTTTCTTCGCTTTAGTGAATTAGGGAGTCTGTTTTCTTCTCTCTAGTGAATTAGGGAGTCTGTTTTCTTCGCTTTAGTGAATTAGGGAGGCTGTTTTCTTAGCTTTAGTGAATTAGGGAGTCTGTTTTCTTCTCTCTAGTGAATTAGGGAGTCTGTTTTCTTCGCTTTAGTGAATTAGGGAGGCTGTTTTCTTCGCTTTAGTGAATTAGGGAGTCTGTTTTCTTCGCTTTAGTGAATTAGGGAGTCTGTTTTCTTTGCTTTAGTGAATTAGGGAGTCTGTTTTCTTCTCTCTAGTGAATTGGGGAGTCTGTTTTCTTCTCTCTAGTGAATTAGGGAGTCTGTTTTCTTCGCTTTAGTGAATTAGGGAGGCTGTTTTCTTCGCTTTAGTGAATTAGGGAGTCTGTTTTCTTCTCTCTAGTGAATTAGGGAGGCTGTTTTCTTCGCTTTAGTGAATTAGGGAGGCTGTTTTCTTCGCTTTAGTGAATTAGGGAGGCTGTTTTCTTCGCTTCAGTGAATTAGGGAGTCTGTTTTCTTCGCTTTAGTGAATTAGGGAGTCTGTTTTCTTCGCTTTAGTGAATTAGGGAGTCTGTTTTCTTCTCTCTAGTGAATTAGGGAGGCTGTTTTCTTCGCTTTAGTGAATTAGGGAGGCTGTTTTCTTCGCTTTAGTGAATTAGGGAGTCTGTTTTCTTCGCTTTAGTGAATTAGGGAGTCTGTTTTCTTCGCTTTAGTGAATTAGGGAGGCTGTTTTCTTCGCTTTAGTGAATTAGGGAGGCTGTTTTCTTCGCTTCAGTGAATTAGGGAGTCTGTTTTCTTCGCTTTAGTGAATTAGGGAGGCTGTTTTCTTCGCTTTAGTGAATTAGGGAGGCTGTTTTCTTCGCTTTAGTGAATTAGGGAGGCTGTTTTCTTCGCTTTAGTGAATTAGGGAGGCTGTTTTCTTCGCTTTAGTGAATTAGGGAGTCTGTTTTCTTCGCTTTAGTGAATTAGGGAGGCTGTTTTCTTCGCTTTAGTGAATTAGGGAGTCTGTTTTCTTCGCTTTAGTGAATTAGGGAGGCTGTTTTCTTCGCTTTAGTGAATTAGGGAGTCTGTTTTCTTCTCTCTAGTGAATTAGGGAGTCTGTTTTCTTCGCTTTAGTGAATTAGGGAGGCTGTTTTCTTCGCTTTAGTGAATTAGGGAGTCTGTTTTCTTCGCTTTAGTGAATTAGGGAGGCTGTTTTCTTCGCTTTAGTGAATTAGGGAGTCTGTTTTCTTCTCTCTAGTGAATTAGGGAGTCTGTTTTCTTCGCTTTAGTGAATTAGGGAGGCTGTTTTCTTCGCTTTAGTGAATTAGGGAGTCTGTTTTCTTCTCTCTAGTGAATTAGGGAGTCTGTTTTCTTCGCTTTAGTGAATTAGGGAGGCTGTTTTCTTCGCTTTAGTGAATTAGGGAGTCTGTTTTCTTCTCTCTAGTGAATTAGGGAGTCTGTTTTCTTCGCTTTAGTGAATTAGGGAGGCTGTTTTCTTCGCTTTAGTGAATTAGGGAGGCTGTTTTCTTCGCTTTAGTGAATTGGGGAGTCTGTTTTCTTCTCTCTAGTGAATTAGGGAGTCTGTTTTCTTCTCTCTAGTGAATTAGGGAGGCTGTTTTCTTCGCTTTAGTGAATTAGGGAGGCTGTTTTCTTCGCTTTAGTGAATTAGGGAGGCTGTTTTCTTCGCTTTAGTGAATTAGGGAGTCTGTTTTCTTCTCTCTAGTGAATTAGGGAGTCTGTTTTCTTCGCTTTAGTGAATTAGGGAGGCTGTTTTCTTCGCTTTAGTGAATTAGGGAGTCTGTTTTCTTCTCTCTAGTGAATTAGGGAGTCTGTTTTCTTCGCTTTAGTGAATTAGGGAGGCTGTTTTCTTCGCTTTAGTGAATTAGGGAGGCTGTTTTCTTCGCTTTAGTGAATTAGGGAGTCTGTTTTCTTCTCTCTAGTGAATTAGGGAGTCTGTTTTCTTCGCTTTAGTGAATTAGGGAGTCTGTTTTCTTCTCTCTAGTGAATTAGGGAGTCTGTTTTCTTCGCTGTAGTGAATTAGGGAGGCTGTTTTCTTCGCTTTAGTGAATTAGGGAGGCTGTTTTCTTCGCTTTAGTGAATTAGGGAGGCTGTTTTCTTCGCTTTAGTGAATTAGGGAGTCTGTTTTCTTCGCTTTAGTGAATTAGGGAGTCTGTTTTCTTCTCTCTAGTGAATTAGGGAGTCTGTTTTCTTCGCTTTAGTGAATTAGGGAGGCTGTTTTCTTCGCTTTAGTGAATTAGGGAGTCTGTTTTCTTCGCTTTAGTGAATTAGGGAGTCTGTTTTCTTTGCTTTAGTGAATTAGGGAGTCTGTTTTCTTCTCTCTAGTTAATTAGGGAGTCTGTTTTCTTCTCTCTAGTGAATTAGGGAGTCTGTTTTCTTCGCTTTAGTGAATTAGGGAGGCTGTTTTCTTCGCTTTAGTGAATTAGGGAGGCTGTTTTCTTCGCTTTAGTGAATTAGGGAGTCTGTTTTCTTCGCTTTAGTGAATTAGGGAGTCTGTTTTCTTCGCTTTAGTGAATTAGGGAGTCTGTTTTCTTCGCTTTAGTGAATTAGGGAGGCTGTTTTCTTCGCTTTAGTGAATTAGGGAGGCTGTTTTCTTCGCTTTAGTGAATTAGGGAGTCTGTTTTCTTCTCTCTAGTGAATTAGGGAGTCTGTTTTCTTCGCTTTAGTGAATTAGGGAGTCTGTTTTCTTCTCTCTAGTGAATTAGGGAGTCTGTTTTCTTCGCTGTAGTGAATTAGGGAGGCTGTTTTCTTCGCTTTAGTGAATTAGGGAGGCTGTTTTCTTCGCTTTAGTGAATTAGGGAGGCTGTTTTCTTCGCTTTAGTGAATTAGGGAGTCTGTTTTCTTCGCTTTAGTGAATTAGGGAGTCTGTTTTCTTCTCTCTAGTGAATTAGGGAGTCTGTTTTCTTCGCTTTAGTGAATTAGGGAGGCTGTTTTCTTCGCTTTAGTGAATTAGGGAGTCTGTTTTCTTCGCTTTAGTGAATTAGGGAGTCTGTTTTCTTTGCTTTAGTGAATTAGGGAGTCTGTTTTCTTCTCTCTAGTGAATTAGGGAGTCTGTTTTCTTCTCTCTAGTGAATTAGGGAGTCTGTTTTCTTCGCTTTAGTGAATTAGGGAGGCTGTTTTCTTCGCTTTAGTGAATTAGGGAGTCTGTTTTCTTCGCTTTAGTGAATTAGGGAGTCTGTTTTCTTCGCTTTAGTGAATTAGGGAGTCTGTTTTCTTCGCTTTAGTGAATTAGGGAGTCTGTTTTCTTCTCTCTAGTGAATTAGGGAGTCTGTTTTCTTCGCTTTAGTGAATTAGGGAGGCTGTTTTCTTCGCTTTAGTGAATTAGGGAGGCTGTTTTCTTCGCTTTAGTGAATTAGGGAGTCTGTTTTCTTCGCTTTAGTGAATTAGGGAGGCTGTTTTCTTCGCTTTAGTGAATTAGGGAGGCTGTTTTCTTCGCTTTAGTGAATTAGGGAGGCTGTTTTCTTCGCTTTAGTGAATTAGGGAGTCTGTTTTCTTCGCTTTAGTGAATTAGGGAGGCTGTTTTCTTCGCTTTAGTGAATTAGGGAGTCTGTTTTCTTCTCTCTAGTGAATTAGGGAGGCTGTTTTCTTCGCTTTAGTGAATTAGGGAGGCTGTTTTCTTCGCTTTAGTGAATTAGGGAGGCTGTTTTCTTCGCTTCAGTGAATTAGGGAGTCTGTTTTCTTCGCTTTAGTGAATTAGGGAGTCTGTTTTCTTCGCTTTAGTGAATTAGGGAGTCTGTTTTCTTCTCTCTAGTGAATTAGGGAGGCTGTTTTCTTCGCTTTAGTGAATTAGGGAGGCTGTTTTCTTCGCTTTAGTGAATTAGGGAGTCTGTTTTCTTCGCTTTAGTGAATTAGGGAGTCTGTTTTCTTCGCTTTAGTGAATTAGGAAGGCTGTTTTCTTCGCTTTAGTGAATTAGGGAGGCTGTTTTCTTCGCTTCAGTGAATTAGGGAGTCTGTTTTCTTCGCTTTAGTGAATTAGGGAGTCTGTTTTCTTCGCTTTAGTGAATTAGGGAGGCTGTTTTCTTCGCTTTAGTGAATTAGGGAGGCTGTTTTCTTCGCTTTAGTGAATTAGGGAGGCTGTTTTCTTCGCTTTAGTGAATTAGGGAGGCTGTTTTCTTCGCTTTAGTGAATTAGGGAGTCTGTTTTCTTCGCTTTAGTGAATTAGGGAGGCTGTTTTCTTCGCTTTAGTGAATTAGGGAGGCTGTTTTCTTCGCTTTAGTGAATTAGGGAGGCTGTTTTCTTCGCTTTAGTGAATTAGGGAGTCTGTTTTCTTCGCTTTAGTGAATTAGGGAGGCTGTTTTCTTCGCTTTAGTGAATTAGGGAGGCTGTTTTCTTCGCTTTAGTGAATTAGGGAGTCTGTTTTCTTCGCTTTAGTGAATTAGGGAGGCTGTTTTCTTCGCTTTAGTGAATTAGGGAGTCTGTTTTCTTCTCTCTAGTGAATTAGGGAGTCTGTTTTCTTCGCTTTAGTGAATTAGGGAGGCTGTTTTCTTCGCTTTAGTGAATTAGGGAGTCTGTTTTCTTCTCTCTAGTGAATTAGGGAGTCTGTTTTCTTCGCTTTAGTGAATTAGGGAGGCTGTTTTCTTCGCTTTAGTGAATTAGGGAGGCTGTTTTCTTCGCTTTAGTGAATTAGAGAGTCTGTTTTCTTCTCTCTAGTGAATTAGGGAGTCTGTTTTCTTCTCTCTAGTGAATTAGGGAGGCTGTTTTCTTCGCTTTAGTGAATTAGGGAGTCTGTTTTCTTCTCTCTAGTGAATTAGGGAGTCTGTTTTCTTCGCTTTAGTGAATTAGGGAGGCTGTTTTCTTCGCTTTAGTGAATTAGGGAGTCTGTTTTCTTCTCTCTAGTGAATTAGGGAGTCTGTTTTCTTCTCTCTAGTGAATTAGGGAGTCTGTTTTCTTCGCTTTAGTGAATTAGGGAGGCTGTTTTCTTCGCTTTAGTGAATTAGGGAGGCTGTTTTCTTCTCTCTAGTGAATTAGGGAGTCTGTTTTCTTCGCTTTAGTGAATTAGGGAGGCTGTTTTCTTCGCTTTAGTGAATTAGGGAGTCTGTTTTCTTCTCTCTAGTGAATTAGGGAGTCTGTTTTCTTCTCTCTAGTGAATTAGGGAGTCTGTTTTCTTCGCTTTAGTGAATTAGGGAGTCTGTTTTCTTCTCTCTAGTGAATTAGGGAGGCTGTTTTCCTCGCTTTAGTGAATTAGGGAGGCTGTTTTCTTCGCTTTAGTGAATTAGGGAGGCTGTTTTCTTCGCTTCAGTGAATTAGGGAGTCTGTTTTCTTCGCTTTAGTGAATTAGGGAGTCTGTTTTCTTCGCTTTAGTGAATTAGGGAGTCTGTTTTCTTCTCTCTAGTGAATTAGGGAGGCTGTTTTCTTCGCTTTAGTGAATTAGGGAGGCTGTTTTCTTCGCTTTAGTGAATTAGGGAGTCTGTTTTCTTCGCTTTAGTGAATTAGGGAGTCTGTTTTCTTCGCTTTAGTGAATTAGGAAGGCTGTTTTCTTCGCTTTAGTGAATTAGGGAGGCTGTTTTCTTCGCTTCAGTGAATTAGGGAGTCTGTTTTCTTCGCTTTAGTGAATTAGGGAGTCTGTTTTCTTCGCTTTAGTGAATTAGGGAGGCTGTTTTCTTCGCTTTAGTGAATTAGGGAGGCTGTTTTCTTCGCTTTAGTGAATTAGGGAGGCTGTTTTCTTCGCTTTAGTGAATTAGGGAGTCTGTTTTCTTCGCTTTAGTGAATTAGGGAGGCTGTTTTCTTCGCTTTAGTGAATTAGGGAGGCTGTTTTCTTCGCTTTAGTGAATTAGGGAGGCTGTTTTCTTCGCTTTAGTGAATTAGGGAGTCTGTTTTCTTCGCTTTAGTGAATTAGGGAGGCTGTTTTCTTCGCTTTAGTGAATTAGGGAGGCTGTTTTCTTCGCTTTAGTGAATTAGGGAGTCTGTTTTCTTCGCTTTAGTGAATTAGGGAGGCTGTTTTCTTCGCTTTAGTGAATTAGGGAGTCTGTTTTCTTCTCTCTAGTGAATTAGGGAGTCTGTTTTCTTCGCTTTAGTGAATTAGGGAGGCTGTTTTCTTCGCTTTAGTGAATTAGGGAGTCTGTTTTCTTCTCTCTAGTGAATTAGGGAGTCTGTTTTCTTCGCTTTAGTGAATTAGGGAGGCTGTTTTCTTCGCTTTAGTGAATTAGGGAGGCTGTTTTCTTCGCTTTAGTGAATTAGGGAGTCTGTTTTCTTCTCTCTAGTGAATTAGGGAGTCTGTTTTCTTCTCTCTAGTGAATTAGGGAGGCTGTTTTCTTCGCTTTAGTGAATTAGGGAGTCTGTTTTCTTCTCTCTAGTGAATTAGGGAGTCTGTTTTCTTCGCTTTAGTGAATTAGGGAGGCTGTTTTCTTCGCTTTAGTGAATTAGGGAGTCTGTTTTCTTCTCTCTAGTGAATTAGGGAGTCTGTTTTCTTCTCTCTAGTGAATTAGGGAGTCTGTTTTCTTCGCTTTAGTGAATTAGGGAGGCTGTTTTCTTCGCTTTAGTGAATTAGGGAGGCTGTTTTCTTCTCTCTAGTGAATTAGGGAGTCTGTTTTCTTCGCTTTAGTGAATTAGGGAGGCTGTTTTCTTCGCTTTAGTGAATTAGGGAGTCTGTTTTCTTCTCTCTAGTGAATTAGGGAGTCTGTTTTCTTCTCTCTAGTGAATTAGGGAGTCTGTTTTCTTCGCTTTAGTGAATTAGGGAGGCTGTTTTCTTCGCTTTAGTGAATTAGGGAGGCTGTTTTCTTCGCTTTAGTGAATTAGGGAGGCTGTTTTCTTCTCTCTAGTGAATTAGGGAGTCTGTTTTCTTCGCTTTAGTGAATTAGGGAGGCTGTTTTCTTCGCTTTAGTGAATTAGGGAGTCTGTTTTCTTCGCTTTAGTGAATTAGGGAGGCTGTTTTCTTCGCTTTAGTGAATTAGGGAGGCTGTTTTCTTCTCTCTAGTGAATTAGGGAGTCTGTTTTCTTCGCTTTAGTGAATTAGGGAGTCTGTTTTCTTCGCTTTAGTGAATTAGGGAGTCTGTTTTCTTCTCTCTAGTGAATTAGGGAGTCTGTTGTCTTCGCTTTAGTGAATTAGGGAGGCTGTTTTCTTCGCTTTAGTGAATTAGGGAGGCTGTTTTCTTCGCTTTAGTGAATTAGGGAGGCTGTTTTCTTCGCTTTAGTGAATTAGGGAGGCTGTTTTCTTCTCTCTAGTGAATTAGGGAGTCTGTTTTCTTCGCTTTAGTGAATTAGGGAGGCTGTTTTCTTCGCTTTAGTGAATTAGGGAGGCTGTTTTCTTCGCTTTAGTGAATTAGGGAGGCTGTTTTCTTCTCTCTAGTGAATTAGGGAGTCTGTTTTCTTCTCTCTAGTGAATTAGGGAGGCTGTTTTCTTCGCTTTAGTGAATTAGGGAGGCTGTTTTCTTCTCTCTAGTGAATTAGGGAGTCTGTTTTCTTCGCTTTAGTGAATTAGGGAGGCTGTTTTCTTCTCTCTAGTGAATTAGGGAGGCTGTTTTCTTCGCTTTAGTGAATTAGGGAGGCTGTTTTCTTCTCTCTAGTGAATTAGGGAGTCTGTTTTCTTCGCTTTAGTGAATTAGGGAGGCTGTTTTCTTCGCTTTAGTGAATTAGGGAGTCTGTTTTCTTCGCTTTAGTGAATTAGGGAGTCTGTTTTCTTCGCTTTAGTGAATTAGGGAGGCTGTTTTCTTCGCTTTAGTGAATTAGGGAGTCTGTTTTCTTCTCTCTAGTGAATTAGGGAGGCTGTTTTCTTCTCTCTAGTGAATTAGGGAGGCTGTTTTCTTCGCTTTAGTGAATTAGGGAGGCTGTTTTCTTCTCTCTAGTGAATTAGGGAGTCTGTTTTCTTCGCTTTAGTGAATTAGGGAGGCTGTTTTCTTCGCTTTAGTGAATTAGGGAGTCTGTTTTCTTCTCTCTAGTGAATTAGGGAGTCTGTTTTCTTCGCTTTAGTGAATTAGGGAGTCTGTTTTCTTCGCTTTAGTGAATTAGGGAGTCTGTTTTCTTCTCTCTAGTGAATTAGGGAGGCTGTTTTCTTCGCTTTAGTGAATTAGGGAGTCTGTTTTCTTCTCTCTAGTGAATTAGGGAGTCTGTTTTCTTCGCTTTAGTGAATTAGGGAGTCTGTTTTCTTCGCTTTAGTGAATTAGGGAGGCTGTTTTCTTCGCTTTAGTGAATTAGGGAGTCTGTTTTCTTCTCTCTAGTGAATTAGGGAGGCTGTTTTCTTCTCTCTAGTGAATTAGGGAGGCTGTTTTCTTCGCTTTAGTGAATTAGGGAGTCTGTTTTCTTCTCTCTAGTGAATTAGGGAGTCTGTTTTCTTCGCTTTAGTGAATTAGGGAGGCTGTTTTCTTCGCTTTAGTGAATCAGGGAGGCTGTTTTCTTCGCTTTAGTGAATTAGGGAGTCTGTTTTCTTCTCTCTAGTGAATTAGGGAGTCTGTTTTCTTCGCTTTAGTGAATTAGGGAGTCTGTTTTCTTCGCTTTAGTGAATTAGGGAGGCTGTTTTCTTCGCTTTAGTGAATTAGGGAGTCTGTTTTCTTCTCTCTAGTGAATTAGGGAGGCTGTTTTCTTCTCTCTAGTGAATTAGGGAGGCTGTTTTCTTCGCTTTAGTGAATTAGGGAGGCTGTTTTCTTCTCTCTAGTGAATTAGGGAGTCTGTTTTCTTCGCTTTAGTGAATTAGGGAGGCTGTTTTCTTCGCTTTAGTGAATTAGGGAGTCTGTTTTCTTCTCTCTAGTGAATTAGGGAGTCTGTTTTCTTCGCTTTAGTGAATTAGGGAGTCTGTTTTCTTCGCTTTAGTGAATTAGGGAGTCTGTTTTCTTCTCTCTAGTGAATTAGGGAGGCTGTTTACTTCGCTTTAGTGAATTAGGGAGTCTGTTTTCTTCTCTCTAGTGAATTAGGGAGTCTGTTTTCTTCGCTTTAGTGAATTAGGGAGGCTGTTTTCTTCTCTCTAGTGAATTAGGGAGTCTGTTTTCTTCTCTCTAGTGAATTAGGGAGTCTGTTTTCTTCGCTTTAGTGAATTAGGGAGGCTGTTTTCTTCGCTTTAGTGAATTAGGGAGTCTGTTTTCTTCTCTCTAGTGAATTAGGGAGTCTGTTTTCTTCGCTTTAGTGAATTAGGGAGGCTGTTTTCTTCTCTCTAGTGAATTAGGGAGTCTGTTTTCTTCGCTTTAGTGAATTAGGGAGGCTGTTTTCTTCTCTCTAGTGAATTAGGGAGTCTGTTTTCTTCGCTTTAGTGAATTAGGGAGGCTGTTTTCTTCTCTCTAGTGAATTAGGGAGTCTGTTTTCTTCTCTCTAGTGAATTAGGGAGTCTGTTTTCTTCGCTTTAGTGAATTAGGGAGTCTGTTTTCTTCTCTCTAGTGAATTAGGGAGTCTGTTTTCTTCTCTCTAGTGAATTAGGGAGTCTGTTTTCTTCGCTTTAGTGAATTAGGGAGGCTGTTTTCTTCGCTTTAGTGAATTAGGGAGTCTGTTTTCTTCTCTCTAGTGAATTAGGGAGGCTGTTTTCTTCTCTCTAGTGAATTAGGGAGGCTGTTTTCTTCGCTTTAGTGAATTAGGGAGTCTGTTTTCTTCTCTCTAGTGAATTAGGGAGTCTGTTTTCTTCGCTTTAGTGAATTAGGGAGTCTGTTTTCTTCGCTTTAGTGAATTAGGGAGTCTGTTTTCTTCTCTCTAGTGAATTAGGGAGTCTGTTTTCTTCGCTTTAGTGAATTAGGGAGTCTGTTTTCTTCTCTCTAGTGAATTAGGGAGGCTGTTTTCTTCGCTTTAGTGAATTAGGGAGTCTGTTTTCTTCTCTCTAGTGAATTAGGGAGTCTGTTTTCTTCTCTCTAGTGAATTAGGGAGTCTGTTTTCTTCTCTCTAGTGAATTAGGGAGTCTGTTTTCTTCTCTCTAGTGAATTAGGGAGTCTGTTTTCTTCGCTTTAGTGAATTAGGGAGGCTGTTTTCTTCGCTTTAGTGAATTAGGGAGTCTGTTTTCTTCTCTCTAGTGAATTAGGGAGTCTGTTTTCTTCTCTCTAGTGAATTAGGGAGTCTGTTTTCTTCTCTCTAGTGAATTAGGGAGTCTGTTTTCTTCGCTTTAGTGAATTAGGGAGTCTGTTTTCTTCTCTCTAGTGAATTAGGGAGTCTGTTTTCTTCTCTCTAGTGAATTAGGGAGTCTGTTTTCTTCGCTTTAGTGAATTAGGGAGTCTGTTTTCTTCGCTTTAGTGAATTAGGGAGTCTGTTTTCTTCGCTTTAGTAAATTAGGGAGTCTGTTTTCTTCTCTCTAGTGAATTAGGGAGGCTGTTTTCTTCGCTTTAGTGAATTAGGGAGTCTGTTTTCTTCTCTCTAGTGAATTAGGGAGTCTGTTTTCTTCGCTTTAGTGAATTAGGGAGTCTGTTTTCTTCGCTTTAGTGAATTAGGGAGGCTGTTTTCTTCTCTCTAGTGAATTAGGGAGGCTGTTTTCTTCGCTTTAGTGAATTAGGGAGGCTGTTTTCTTCTCTCTAGTGAATTAGGGAGTCTGTTTTCTTCGCTTTAGTGAATTAGGGAGTCTGTTTTCTTCGCTTTAGTGAATTAGGGAGGCTGTTTTCTTCGCTTTAGTGAATTAGGGAGGCTGTTTTCTTCGCTTTAGTGAATTAGGGAGGCTGTTTTCTTCGCTTTAGTGAATTAGGGAGGCTGTTTTCTTCGCTTTAGTGAATTAGGGAGTCTGTTTTCTTCGCTTTAGTGAATTAGGGAGTCTGTTTTCTTCGCTTTAGTGAATTAGGGAGTCTGTTTTCTTCGCTTTAGTGAATTAGGGAGGCTGTTTTCTTCGCTTTAGTGAATTAGGGAGGCTGTTTTCTTCGCTTTAGTGAATTAGGGAGGCTGTTTTCTTCGCTTTAGTGAATTAGGGAGGCTGTTTTCTTCTCTCTAGTGAATTAGGGAGTCTGTTTTCTTCGCTTTAGTGAATTAGGGAGGCTGTTTTCTTCTCTCTAGTGAATTAGGGAGTCTGTTTTCTTCGCTTTAGTGAATTAGGGAGGCTGTTTTCTTCGCTTTAGTGAATTAGGGAGTCTGTTTTCTTCTCTCTAGTGAATTAGGGAGTCTGTTTTCTTCGCTTTAGTGAATTAGGGAGGCTGTTTTCTTCGCTTTAGTGAATTAGGGAGTCTGTTTTCTTCTCTCTAGTGAATTAGGGAGTCTGTTTTCTTCGCTTTAGTGAATTAGGGAGTCTGTTTTCTTCGCTTTAGTGAATTAGGGAGGCTGTTTTCTTCGCTTTAGTGAATTAGGGAGGCTGTTTTCTTCGCTTTAGTGAATTAGGGAGGCTGTTTTCTTCGCTTTAGTGAATTAGGGAGGCTGTTTTCTTCTCTCTAGTGAATTAGGGAGTCTGTTTTCTTCGCTTTAGTGAATTAGGGAGGCTGTTTTCTTCTCTCTAGTGAATTAGGGAGTCTGTTTTCTTCGCTTTAGTGAATTAGGGAGGCTGTTTTCTTCGCTTTAGTGAATTAGGGAGTCTGTTTTCTTCTCTCTAGTGAATTAGGGAGTCTGTTTTCTTCGCTTTAGTGAATTAGGGAGGCTGTTTTCTTCGCTTTAGTGAATTAGGGAGTCTGTTTTCTTCTCTCTAGTGAATTAGGGAGTCTGTTTTCTTCGCTTTAGTGAATTAGGGAGTCTGTTTTCTTCTCTCTAGTGAATTAGGGAGTCTGTTTTCTTCGCTTTAGTGAATTAGGGAGTCTGTTTTCTTCGCTTTAGTGAATTAGGGAGGCTGTTTTCTTCGCTTTAGTGAATTAGGGAGGCTGTTTTCTTCGCTTTAGTGAATTAGGGAGTCTGTTTTCTTCTCTCTAGTGAATTAGGGAGGCTGTTTTCTTCGCTTTAGTGAATTAGGGAGTCTGTTTTCTTCTCTCTAGTGAATTAGGGAGTCTGTTTTCTTCGCTTTAGTGAATTAGGGAGTCTGTTTTCTTCGCTTTAGTGAATTAGGGAGTCTGTTTTCTTCGCTTTAGTGAATTAGGGAGTCTGTTTTCTTCTCTCTAGTGAATTAGGGAGGCTGTTTTCTTCGCTTTAGTGAATTAGGGAGTCTGTTTTCTTCTCTCTAGTGAATTAGGGAGTCTGTTTTCTTCGCTTTAGTGAATTAGGGAGTCTGTTTTCTTCTCTCTAGTGAATTAGGGAGGCTGTTTTCTTCGCTTTAGTGAATTAGGGAGTCTGTTTTCTTCTCTCTAGTGAATTAGGGAGTCTGTTTTCTTCGCTTTAGTGAATTAGGGAGTCTGTTTTCTTCTCTCTAGTGAATTAGGGAGTCTGTTTTCTTCGCTTTAGTGAATTAGGGAGTCTGTTTTCTTCTCTCTAGTGAATTAGGGAGGCTGTTTTCTTCGCTTTAGTGAATTAGGGAGTCTGTTTTCTTCTCTCTAGTGAATTAGGGAGTCTGTTTTCTTCGCTTTAGTGAATTAGGGAGGCTGTTTTCTTCGCTTTAGTGAATTAGGGAGGCTGTTTTCTTCGCTTTAGTGAATTAGGGAGGCTGTTTTCTTCGCTTTAGTGAATTAGGGAGTCTGTTTTCTTCTCTCTAGTGAATTAGGGAGTCTGTTTTCTTCGCTTTAGTGAATTAGGGAGTCTGTTTTCTTCTCTCTAGTGAATTAGGGAGTCTGTTTTCTTCGCTTTAGTGAATTAGGGAGTCTGTTTTCTTCTCTCTAGTGAATTAGGGAGGCTGTTTTCTTCGCTTTAGTGAATTAGGGAGTCTGTTTTCTTCTCTCTAGTGAATTAGGGAGTCTGTTTTCTTCGCTTTAGTGAATTAGGGAGGCTGTTTTCTTCGCTTTAGTGAATTAGGGAGGCTGTTTTCTTCGCTTTAGTGAATTAGGGAGTCTGTTTTCTTCTCTCTAGTGAATTAGGGAGTCTGTTTTCTTCGCTTTAGTGAATTAGGGAGGCTGTTTTCTTCGCTTTAGTGAATTAGGGAGTCTGTTTTCTTCTCTCTAGTGAATTAGGGAGTCTGTTTTCTTCGCTTTAGTGAATTAGGGAGTCTGTTTTCTTCTCTCTAGTGAATTAGGGAGTCTGTTTTCTTCGCTTTAGTGAATTAGGGAGTCTGTTTTCTTCTCTCTAGTGAATTAGGGAGTCTGTTTTCTTCTCTCTAGTGAATTAGGGAGTCTGTTTTCTTCTCTCTAGTGAATTAGGGAGTCTGTTTTCTTCGCTTTAGTGAATTAGGGAGGCTGTTTTCTTCGCTTTAGTGAATTAGGGAGGCTGTTTTCTTCGCTTTAGTGAATTAGGGAGGCTGTTTTCTTCGCTTTAGTGAATTAGGGAGTCTGTTTTCTTCTCTCTAGTGAATTAGGGAGTCTGTTTTCTTCGCTTTAGTGAATCAGGGAGGCTGTTTTCTTCGCTTTAGTGAATTAGGGAGTCTGTTTTCTTCGCTTTAGTGAATTAGGGAGTCTGTTTTTTTCTCTCTAGTGAATTAGGGAGTCTGTTTTCTTCGCTTTAGTGAATTAGGGAGTCTGTTTTCTTCGCTTTAGTGAATTAGGGAGGCTGTTTTCTTCGCTTTAGTGAATTAGGGAGGCTGTTTTCTTCTCTCTAGTGAATTAGGGAGTCTGTTTTCTTCTCTCTAGTGAATTAGGGAGTCTGTTTTCTTCGCTTTAGTGAATTAGGGAGGCTGTTTTCTTCGCTTTAGTGAATTAGGGAGGCTGTTTTCTTCGCTTTAGTGAATTAGGGAGGCTGTTTTCTTCGCTTTAGTGAATTAGGGAGTCTGTTTTCTTCTCTCTAGTGAATTAGGGAGTCTGTTTTCTTCGCTTTAGTGAATCAGGGAGGCTGTTTTCTTCGCTTTAGTGAATTAGGGAGTCTGTTTTCTTCGCTTTAGTGAATTAGGGAGTCTGTTTTCTTCTCTCTAGTGAATTAGGGAGTCTGTTTTCTTCGCTTTAGTGAATTAGGGAGGCTGTTTTCTTCGCTTTAGTGAATTAGGGAGTCTGTTTTCTTCGCTTTAGTGAATTAGGGAGTCTGTTTTCTTCGCTTTAGTGAATCAGGGAGGCTGTTTTCTTCGCTTTAGTGAATTAGGGAGGCTGTTTTCTTCGCTTTAGTGAATTAGGGAGGCTGTTTTCTTCGCTTTAGTGAATTAGGGAGTCTGTTTTCTTCTCTCTAGTGAATTAGGGAAGCTGTTTTCTTCTCTCTAGTGAATTAGGGAGGCTGTTTTCTTCGCTTTAGTGAATTAGGGAGTCTGTTTTCTTCGCTTTAGTGAATTAGGGAGGCTGTTTTCTTCGCTTTAGTGAATTAGGGAGGCTGTTTTCTTCGCTTTAGTGAATTAGGGAGTCTGTTTTCTTCTCTCTAGTGAATTAGGGAGTCTGTTTTCTTCGCTTTAGTGAATTAGGGAGGCTGTTTTCTTCGCTTTAGTGAATTAGGGAGTCTGTTTTCTTCTCTCTAGTGAATTAGGGAGTCTGTTTTCTTCGCTTTAGTGAATTAGGGAGTCTGTTTTCTTCTCTCTAGTGAATTAGGGAGTCTGTTTTCTTCGCTTTAGTGAATTAGGGAGTCTGTTTTCTTCTCTCTAGTGAATTAGGGAGGCTGTTTTCTTCGCTTTAGTGAATTAGGGAGTCTGTTTTCTTCTCTCTAGTGAATTAGGGAGTCTGTTTTCTTCGCTTTAGTGAATTAGGGAGTCTGTTTTCTTCTCTCTAGTGAATTAGGGAGTCTGTTTTCTTCGCTTTAGTGAATTAGGGAGTCTGTTTTCTTCTCTCTAGTGAATTAGGGAGGCTGTTTTCTTCGCTTTAGTGAATTAGGGAGTCTGTTTTCTTCTCTCTAGTGAATTAGGGAGTCTGTTTTCTTCGCTTTAGTGAATTAGGGAGGCTGTTTTCTTCGCTTTAGTGAATTAGGGAGGCTGTTTTCTTCGCTTTAGTGAATTAGGGAGTCTGTTTTCTTCTCTCTAGTGAATTAGGGAGTCTGTTTTCTTCGCTTTAGTGAATTAGGGAGGCTGTTTTCTTCGCTTTAGTGAATTAGGGAGTCTGTTTTCTTCTCTCTAGTGAATTAGGGAGTCTGTTTTCTTCGCTTTAGTGAATTAGGGAGTCTGTTTTCTTCTCTCTAGTGAATTAGGGAGTCTGTTTTCTTCGCTTTAGTGAATTAGGGAGTCTGTTTTCTTCTCTCTAGTGAATTAGGGAGTCTGTTTTCTTCTCTCTAGTGAATTAGGGAGTCTGTTTTCTTCTCTCTAGTGAATTAGGGAGTCTGATTTCTTCGCTTTAGTGAATTAGGGAGTCTGTTTTCTTCGCTTTAGTGAATTAGGGAGGCTGTTTTCTTCGCTTTAGTGAATTAGGGAGGCTGTTTTCTTCTCTCTAGTGAATTAGGGAGTCTGTTTTCTTCTCTCTAGTGAATTAGGGAGTCTGTTTTCTTCGCTTTAGTGAATTAGGGAGGCTGTTTTCTTCGCTTTAGTGAATTAGGGAGGCTGTTTTCTTCGCTTTAGTGAATTAGGGAGGCTGTTTTCTTCGCTTTAGTGAATTAGGGAGTCTGTTTTCTTCTCTCTAGTGAATTAGGGAGTCTGTTTTCTTCGCTTTAGTGAATCAGGGAGGCTGTTTTCTTCGCTTTAGTGAATTAGGGAGTCTGTTTTCTTCGCTTTAGTGAATTAGGGAGTCTGTTTTCTTCTCTCTAGTGAATTAGGGAGTCTGTTTTCTTCGCTTTAGTGAATTAGGGAGGCTGTTTTCTTCGCTTTAGTGAATTAGGGAGTCTGTTTTCTTCGCTTTAGTGAATTAGGGAGTCTGTTTTCTTCGCTTTAGTGAATCAGGGAGGCTGTTTTCTTCGCTTTAGTGAATTAGGGAGGCTGTTTTCTTCGCTTTAGTGAATTAGGGAGGCTGTTTTCTTCGCTTTAGTGAATTAGGGAGTCTGTTTTCTTCTCTCTAGTGAATTAGGGAAGCTGTTTTCTTCTCTCTAGTGAATTAGGGAGGCTGTTTTCTTCGCTTTAGTGAATTAGGGAGTCTGTTTTCTTCGCTTTAGTGAATTAGGGAGGCTGTTTTCTTCGCTTTAGTGAATTAGGGAGGCTGTTTTCTTCGCTTTAGTGAATTAGGGAGTCTGTTTTCTTCTCTCTAGTGAATTAGGGAGTCTGTTTTCTTCGCTTTAGTGAATTAGGGAGGCTGTTTTCTTCGCTTTAGTGAATTAGGGAGTCTGTTTTCTTCTCTCTAGTGAATTAGGGAGTCTGTTTTCTTCGCTTTAGTGAATTAGGGAGTCTGTTTTCTTCTCTCTAGTGAATTAGGGAGGCTGTTTTCTTCGCTTTAGTGAATTAGGGAGGCTGTTTTCTTCGCTTTAGTGAATTAGGGAGTCTGTTTTCTTCTCTCTAGTGAATTAGGGAGTCTGTTTTCTTCGCTTTAGTGAATTAGGGAGTCTGTTTTCTTCTCTCTAGTGAATTAGGGAGGCTGTTTTCTTCTCTCTAGTGAATTAGGGAGTCTGTTTTCTTCGCTTTAGTGAATTAGGGAGTCTGTTTTCTTCGCTTTAGTGAATTAGGGAGGCTGTTTTCTTCGCTTTAGTGAATTAGGGAGGCTGTTTTCTTCGCTTTAGTGAATTAGGGAGTCTGTTTTCTTCTCTCTAGTGAATTAGGGAGTCTGTTTTCTTCGCTTTAGTGAATTAGGGAGGCTGTTTTCTTCGCTTTAGTGAATTAGGGAGTCTGTTTTCTTCTCTCTAGTGAATTAGGGAGTCTGTTTTCTTCGCTTTAGTGAATTAGGGAGTCTGGTTTCTTCTCTCTAGTGAATTAGGGAGGCTGTTTTCTTCGCTTTAGTGAATTAGGGAGTCTGTTTTCTTCTCTCTAGTGAATTAGGGAGTCTGTTTTCTTCGCTTTAGTGAATTAGGGAGGCTGTTTTCTTCGCTTTAGTGAATTAGGGAGGCTGTTTTCTTCGCTTTAGTGAATTAGGGAGTCTGTTTTCTTCTCTCTAGTGAATTAGGGAGTCTGTTTTCTTCGCTTTAGTGAATTAGGGAGGCTGTTTTCTTCGCTTTAGTGAATTAGGGAGGCTGTTTTCTTCGCTTTAGTGAATTAGGGAGTCTGTTTTCTTCTCTCTAGTGAATTAGGGAGTCTGTTTTCTTCGCTTTAGTGAATTAGGGAGGCTGTTTTCTTCGCTTTAGTGAATTAGGGAGTCTGTTTTCTTCGCTTTAGTGAATTAGGGAGTCTGTTTTCTTCGCTTTAGTGAATTAGGGAGGCTGTTTTCTTCGCTTTAGTGAATTAGGGAGTCTGTTTTCTTCTCTCTAGTGAATTAGGGAGTCTGTTTTCTTCGTTTTAGTGAATTAGGGAGTCTGTTTTCTTCTCTCTAGTGAATTAGGGAGGCTGTTTTCTTCGCTTTAGTGAATTAGGGAGTCTGTTTTCTTCGCTTTAGTGAATTAGGGAGTCTGTTTTCTTCGCTTTAGTGAATTAGGGAGGCTGTTTTCTTCGCTTTAGTGAATTAGGGAGGCTGTTTTCTTCGCTTTAGTGAATTAGGGAGGCTGTTTTCTTCTCTCTAGTGAATTAGGGAGTCTGTTTTCTTCGCTTTAGTGAATTAGGGAGGCTGTTTTCTTCTCTCTAGTGAATTAGGGAGTCTGTTTTCTTCGCTTTAGTGAATTAGGGAGGCTGTTTTCTTCTCTCTAGTGAATTAGGGAGTCTGTTTTCTTCTCTCTAGTGAATTAGGGAGTCTGTTTTCTTCTCTCTAGTTAATTAGGGAGGCTGTTTTCTTCGCTTTAGTGAATTAGGGAGTCTGTTTTCTTCTCTCTAGTGAATTAGGGAGGCTGTTTTCTTCGCTTTAGTGAATTAGGGAGGCTGTTTTCTTCGCTTTAGTGAATTAGGGAGTCTGTTTTCTTCGCTTTAGTGAATTAGGGAGGCTGTTTTCTTCGCTTTAGTGAATTAGGGAGTCTGTTTTCTTCTCTCTAGTGAATTAGGGAGTCTGTTTTCTTCTCTCTAGTGAATTAGGGAATCTGTTTTCTTCGCTTTAGTGAATTAGGGAGTCTGTTTTCTTCGCTTTAGTGAATTAGGGAGTCTGTTTTCTTCGCTTTAGTGAATTAGGGAGTCTGTTTTCTTCGCTTTAGTGAATTAGGGAGTCTGTTTTCTTCTCTCTAGTGAATTAGGGAGGCTGTTTTCTTCGCTTTAGTGAATTAGGGAGTCTGTTTTCTTCGCTTTAGTGAATTAGGGAGTCTGTTTTCTTCTCTCTAGTGAATTAGGGAGGCTGTTTTCTTCGCTTTAGTGAATTAGGGAGGCTGTTTTCTTCGCTTTAGTGAATTAGGGAGTCTGTTTTCTTCGCTTTAGTGAATTAGGGAGGCTGTTTTCTTCGCTTTAGTGAATTAGGGAGTCTGTTTTCTTCTCTCTAGTGAATTAGGGAGGCTGTTTTCTTCGCTTTAGTGAATTAGGGAGGCTGTTTTCTTCGCTTTAGTGAATTAGGGAGTCTGTTTTCTTCTCTCTAGTGAATTAGGGAGTCTGTTTTCTTCGCTTTAGTGAATTAGGGAGTCTGTTTTCTTCTCTCTAGTGAATTAGGGAGGCTGTTTTCTTCTCTCTAGTGAATTAGGGAGTCTGTTTTCTTCTCTCTAGTGAATTAGGGAGTCTGTTTTCTTCGCTTTAGTGAATTAGGGAGTCTGTTTTCTTCTCTCTAGTGAATTAGGGAGGCTGTTTTCTTCTCTCTAGTGAATTAGGGAGTCTGTTTTCTTCGCTTTAGTGAATTAGGGAGGCTGTTTTCTTCGCTTTAGTGAATTAGGGAGGCTGTTTTCTTCGCTTTAGTGAATTAGGGAGGCTGTTTTCTTCGCTTTAGTGAATTAGGGAGGCTGTTTTCTTCTCTCTAGTGAATTAGGGAGTCTGTTTTCTTCGCTTTAGTGAATTAGGGAGGCTGTTTTCTTCGCTTTAGTGAATTAGGGAGGCTGTTTTCTTCGCTTTAGTGAATTAGGGAGGCTGTTTTCTTCGCTTTAGTGAATTAGGGAGTCTGTTTTCTTCTCTCTAGTGAATTAGGGAGTCTGTTTTCTTCTCTCTAGTGAATTAGGGAGGCTGTTTTCTTCGCTTTAGTGAATTAGGGAGGCTGTTTTCTTCGCTTTAGTGAATTAGGGAGTCTGTTTTCTTCGCTTTAGTGAATTAGGGAGTCTGTTTTCTTCTCTCTAGTGAATTAGGGAGGCTGTTTTCTTCGCTTTAGTGAATTAGGGAGGCTGTTTTCTTCGCTTTAGTGAATTAGGGAGTCTGTTTTCTTCGCTTTAGTGAATTAGGGAGGCTGTTTTCTTCGCTTTAGTGAATTAGGGAGTCTGTTTTCTTCTCTCTAGTGAATTAGGGAGTCTGTTTTCTTCGCTTTAGTGAATTAGGGAGGCTGTTTTCTTCGCTTTAGTGAATTAGGGAGTCTGTTTTCTTCTCTCTAGTGAATTAGGGAGGCTGTTTTCTTCGCTTTAGTGAATTAGGGAGTCTGTTTTCTTCTCTCTAGTGAATTAGGGAGGCTGTTTTCTTCGCTTTAGTGAATTAGGGAGGCTGTTTTCTTCGCTGTAGTGAACTAGGGAGGCTGTTTTCTTCGCTTTAGTGAATTAGGGAGTCTGTTTTCTTCGCTTTAGTGAATTAGGGAGGCTGTTTTCTTCGCTTTAGTGAATTAGGGAGTCTGTTTTCTTCTCTCTAGTGAATTAGGGAGTCTGTTTTCTTCGCTTTAGTGAATTAGGGAGTCTGTTTTCTTCGCTTTAGTGAATTAGGGAGGCTGTTTTCTTCTCTCTAGTGAATTAGGGAGGCTGTTTTCTTCGCTGTAGTGAATTAGGGAGGCTGTTTTCTTCGCTTTAGTGAATTAGGGAGTCTGTTTTCTTCTCTCTAGTGAATTAGGGAGGCTGTTCTCTTCGCTGTAGTGAATTAGGGAGGCTGTTTTCTTCGCTTTAGTGAATTAGGGAGTCTGTTTTCTTCTCTCTAGTGAATTAGGGAGTCTGTTTTCTTCGCTTTAGTGAATTAGGGAGGCTGTTTTCTTCGCTTTAGTGAATTAGGGAGGCTGTTTTCTTCGCTTTAGTGAATTAGGGAGTCTGTTTTCTTCGCTTTAGTGAATTAGGGAGTCTGTTTTCTTCTCTCTAGTGAATTAGGGAGTCTGTTTTCTTCGCTGTAGTGAATTAGGGAGGCTGTTTTCTTCGCTTTAGTGAATTAGGGAGGCTGTTTTCTTCGCTTTAGTGAATTAGGGAGTCTGTTTTCTTCTCTCTAGTGAATTAGGGAGTCTATTTTCTTCGCTTTAGTGAATTAGGGAGGCTGTTTTCTTCGCTTTAGTGAATTAGGGAGTCTGTTTTCTTCTCTCTAGTGAATTAGGGAGGCTGTTTTCTTCGCTTTAGTGAATTAGGGAGGCTGTTTTCTTCGCTTTAGTGAATTAGGGAGTCTGTTTTCTTCGCTTTAGTGAATTAGGGAGGCTGTTTTCTTCGCTTTAGTGAATTAGGGAGTCTGTTTTCTTCTCTCTAGTGAATTAGGGAGTCTGTTTTCTTCGCTTTAGTGAATTAGGGAGGCTGTTTTCTTCGCTTTAGTGAATTAGGGAGTCTGTTTTCTTCTCTCTAGTGAATTAGGGAGTCTGTTTTCTTCGCTGTAGTGAATTAGGGAGGCTGTTTTCTTCGCTTTAGTGAATTAGGGAGTCTGTTTTCTTCTCTCTAGTGAATTAGGGAGTCTGTTTTTTTCGCTTTAGTGAATTAGGGAGGCTGTTTTCTTCGCTTTAGTGAATTAGGGAGTCTGTTTTCTTCTCTCTAGTGAATTAGGGAGTCTGTTTTCTTCGCTGTAGTGAATTAGGGAGGCTGTTTTCTTCGCTTTAGTGAATTAGGGAGGCTGTTTTCTTCGCTTTAGTGAATTAGGGAGTCTGTTTTCTTCGCTTTAGTGAATTAGGGAGTCTGTTTTCTTCTCTCTAGTGAATTAGGGAGTCTGTTTTCTTCGCTTTAGTGAATTAGGCAGTCTGTTTTCTTCGCTTTAGTGAATTAGGGAGGCTGTTTTCTTCGCTTTAGTGAATTAGGGAGTCTGTTTTCTTCTCTCTAGTGAATTAGGGAGGCTGTTTTTTTCGCTTTAGTGAATTAGGGAGGCTGTTTTCTTCGCTTTAGTGAATTAGGGAGTCTGTTTTCTTCTCTCTAGTGAATTAGGGAGGCTGTTTTCTTCGCTTTAGTGAATTAGGGAGGCTGTTTTCTTTGCTTTAGTGAATTAGGGAGTCTGTTTTCTTCTCTCTAGTGAATTAGGGAGGCTGTTTTTTTCGCTTTAGTGAATTAGGGAGGCTGTTTTCTTCGCTTTAGTGAATTAGGGAGTCTGTTTTCTTCTCTCTAGTGAATTAGGGAGTCTGTTTTCTTCGCTTTAGTGAATTAGGGAGGCTGTTTTCTTCGCTTTAGTGAATTAGGGAGTCTGTTTTCTTCTCTCTAGTGAATTAGGGAGTCTGTTTTCTTCGCTTTAGTGAATTAGGGAGGCTGTTTTCTTCGCTTTAGTGAATTAGGGAGTCTGTTTTCTTCTCTCTAGTGAATTAGGGAGTCTGTTTTCTTCGCTTTAGTGAATTAGGGAGGCTGTTTTCTTCGCTTTAGTGAATTAGGGAGGCTGTTTTCTTCGCTTTAGTGAATTAGGGAGTCTGTTTTCTTCTCTCTAGTGAATTAGGGAGTCTGTTTTCTTCGCTTTAGTGAATTAGGGAGGCTGTTTTCTTCGCTTTAGTGAATTAGGGAGTCTGTTTTCTTCTCTCTAGTGAATTAGGGAGTCTGTTTTCTTCGCTTTAGTGAATTAGGCAGTCTGTTTTCTTCGCTTTAGTGAATTAGGGAGGCTGTTTTCTTCGCTTTAGTGAATTAGGGAGTCTGTTTTCTTCTCTCTAGTGAATTAGGGAGGCTGTTTTTTTCGCTTTAGTGAATTAGGGAGGCTGTTTTCTTCGCTTTAGTGAATTAGGGAGTCTGTTTTCTTCTCTCTAGTGAATTAGGGAGGCTGTTTTCTTCGCTTTAGTGAATTAGGGAGGCTGTTTTCTTTGCTTTAGTGAATTAGGGAGTCTGTTTTCTTCTCTCTAGTGAATTAGGGAGGCTGTTTTTTTCGCTTTAGTGAATTAGGGAGGCTGTTTTCTTCGCTTTAGTGAATTAGGGAGTCTGTTTTCTTCTCTCTAGTGAATTAGGGAGTCTGTTTTCTTCGCTTTAGTGAATTAGGGAGGCTGTTTTCTTCGCTTTAGTGAATTAGGGAGTCTGTTTTCTTCTCTCTAGTGAATTAGGGAGTCTGTTTTCTTCGCTTTAGTGAATTAGGGAGGCTGTTTTCTTCGCTTTAGTGAATTAGGGAGTCTGTTTTCTTCTCTCTAGTGAATTAGGGAGTCTGTTTTCTTCGCTTTAGTGAATTAGGGAGGCTGTTTTCTTCGCTTTAGTGAATTAGGGAGGCTGTTTTCTTCGCTTTAGTGAATTAGGGAGTCTGTTTTCTTCTCTCTAGTGAATTAGGGAGTCTGTTTTCTTCGCTTTAGTGAATTAGGGAGGCTGTTTTCTTCTCTCTAGTGAATTAGGGAGTCTGTTTTCTTCTCTCTAGTGAATTAGGGAGGCTGTTTTCTTCGCTTCAGTGAATTAGGGAGGCTGTTTTCTTCTCTCTAGTGAATTAGGGAGTCTGTTTTCTTCGCTTTAGTGAATTAGGGAGGCTGTTTTCTTCGCTTTAGTGAATTAGGGAGGCTGTTTTCTTCTCTCTAGTGAATTAGGGAGTCTGTTTTCTTCTCTCTAGTGAATTAGGGAGTCTGTTTTCTTCGCTTTAGTGAATTAGGGAGTCTGTTTTCTTCTCTCTAGTGAATTAGGGAGTCTGTTTTCTTCGCTTTAGTGAATTAGGGAGGCTGTTTTCTTCGCTTTAGTGAATTAGGGAGTCTGTTTTCTTCTCTCTAGTGAATTAGGGAGTCTGTTTTCTTCGCTTTAGTGAATTAGGGAGGCTGTTTTCTTCGCTTTAGTGAATTAGGGAGGCTGTTTTCTTCGCTTTAGTGAATTAGGGAGTCTGTTTTCTTCTCTCTAGTGAATTAGGGAGTCTGTTTTCTTCTCTCTAGTGAATTAGGGAGGCTGTTTTCTTCGCTTCAGTGAATTAGGGAGTCTGTTTTCTTCGCTTTAGTGAATTAGGGAGTCTGTTTTCTTCGCTTTAGTGAATTAGGGAGTCTGTTTTCTTCTCTCTAGTGAATTAGGGAGTCTGTTTTCTTCTCTCTAGTGAATTAGGGAGTCTGTTTTCTTCTCTCTAGTGAATTAGGGAGGCTGTTTTCTTCGCTTCAGTGAATTAGGGAGTCTGTTTTCTTCGCTTTAGTGAATTAGGGAGTCTGTTTTCTTCGCTTTAGTGAATTAGGGAGGCTGTTTTCTTCGCTTTAGTGAATTAGGGAGTCTGTTTTCTTCTCTCTAGTGAATTAGGGAGTCTGTTTTCTTCTCTCTAGTGAATTAGGGAGGCTGTTTTCTTCGCTTTAGTGAATTAGGGAGGCTGTTTTCTTCGCTTTAGTGAATTAGGGAGTCTGTTTTCTTCTCTCTAGTGAATTAGGGAGTCTGTTTTCTTCGCTTTAGTGAATTAGGGAGGCTGTTTTCTTCGCTTTAGTGAATTAGGGAGTCTGTTTTCTTCTCTCTAGTGAATTAGGGAGTCTGTTTTCTTCGCTTTAGTGAATTAGGGAGGCTGTTTTCTTCGCTTTAGTGAATTAGGGAGGCTGTTTTCTTCGCTTTAGTGAATTAGGGAGTCTGTTTTCTTCTCTCTAGTGAATTAGGGAGGCTGTTTTCTTCGCTTTAGTGAATTAGGGAGTCTGTTTTCTTCTCTCTAGTGAATTAGGGAGTCTGTTTTCTTCGCTGTAGTGAATTAGGGAGGCTGTTTTCTTCGCTTTAGTGAATTAGGGAGGCTGTTTTCTTCGCTTCAGTGAATTAGGGAGTCTGTTTTCTTCGCTTTAGTGAATTAGGGAGTCTGTTTTCTTCGCTTTAGTGAATTAGGGAGTCTGTTTTCTTCTCTCTAGTGAATTAGGGAGTCTGTTTTCTTCGCTTTAGTGAATTAGGGAGGCTGTTTTCTTCGCTTTAGTGAATTAGGGAGGCTGTTTTCTTCGCTTTAGTGAATTAGGGAGGCTGTTTTCTTCGCTTTAGTGAATTAGGGAGTCTGTTTTCTTCGCTTTAGTGAATTAGGGAGTCTGTTTTCTTCTCTCTAGTGAATTAGGGAGTCTGTTTTCTTCGCTTTAGTGAATTAGGGAGGCTGTTTTCTTCGCTTTAGTGAATTAGGGAGTCTGTTTTCTTCGCTTTAGTGAATTAGGGAGTCTGTTTTCTTTGCTTTAGTGAATTAGGGAGGCTGTTTTCTTCGCTTTAGTGAATTAGGGAGGCTGTTTTCTTCGCTTTAGTGAATTAGGGAGTCTGTTTTCTTCTCTCTAGTGAATTAGGGAGTCTGTTTTCTTCTCTCTAGTGAATTAGGGAGTATGTTTTCTTCGCTTTAGTGAATTAGGGAGGCTGTTTTCTTCGCTTCAGTGAATTAGGGAGTCTGTTTTCTTCGCTTTAGTGAATTAGGGAGTCTGTTTTCTTCGCTTTAGTGAATTAGGGAGTCTGTTTTCTTCTCTCTAGTGAATTAGGGAGTCTGTTTTCTTCGCTTTAGTGAATTAGGGAGGCTGTTTTCTTCGCTTTAGTGAATTAGGGAGGCTGTTTTCTTCGCTTTAGTGAATTAGGGAGTCTGTTTTCTTCGCTTTAGTGAATTAGGGAGGCTGTTTTCTTCGCTTTAGTGAATTAGGGAGGCTGTTTTCTTCGCTTTAGTGAATTAGGGAGGCTGTTTTCTTCGCTTTAGTGAATTAGGGAGTCTGTTTTCTTCGCTTTAGTGAATTAGGGAGGCTGTTTTCTTCGCTTTAGTGAATTAGGGAGTCTGTTTTCTTCTCTCTAGTGAATTAGGGAGGCTGTTTTCTTCGCTGTAGTGAATTAGGGAGGCTGTTTTCTTCGCTTTAGTGAATTAGGGAGTCTGTTTTCTTCGCTTTAGTGAATTAGGGAGGCTGTTTTCTTCGCTTTAGTGAATTAGGGAGTCTGTTTTCTTCTCTCTAGTGAATTAGGGAGTCTGTTTTCTTCGCTTTAGTGAATTAGGGAGGCTGTTTTCTTCGCTTTAGTGAATTAGGGAGGCTGTTTTCTTCGCTTTAGTGAATTAGGGAGGCTGTTTTCTTCGCTTTAGTGAATTAGGGAGTCTGTTTTCTTCTCTCTAGTGAATTAGGGAGTCTGTTTTCTTCTCTCTAGTGAATTAGGGAGTCTGTTTTCTTCGCTTTAGTGAATTAGGGAGGCTGTTTTCTTCGCTTTAGTGAATTAGGGAGGCTGTTTTCTTCGCTTTAGTGAATTAGGGAGTCTGTTTTCTTCGCTTTAGTGAATTAGGGAGGCTGTTTTCTTCGCTTTAGTGAATTAGGGAGGCTGTTTTCTTCGCTTTAGTGAATTAGGGAGTCTGTTTTCTTCGCTTTAGTGAATTAGGGAGGCTGTTTTCTTCGCTTTAGTGAATTAGGGAGTCTGTTTTCTTCGCTTTAGTGAATTAGGGAGTCTGTTTTCTTCGCTTTAGTGAATTAGGGAGTCTGTTTTCTTCTCTCTAGTGAATTAGGGAGTCTGTTTTCTTCTCTCTAGTGAATTAGGGAGTCTGTTTTCTTCGCTTTAGTGAATTAGGGAGTCTGTTTTCTTCTCTCTAGTGAATTAGGGAGTCTGTTTTCTTCGCTTTAGTGAATTAGGGAGTCTGTTTTCTTCTCTCTAGTGAATTAGGGAGTCTGTTTTCTTCTCTCTAGTGAATTAGGGAGTCTGTTTTCTTCGCTTTAGTGAATTAGGGAGGCTGTTTTCTTCGCTTTAGTGAATTAGGGAGTCTGTTTTCTTCGCTTTAGTGAATTAGGGAGGCTGTTTTCTTCGCTTTAGTGAATTAGGGAGTCTGTTTTCTTCTCTCTAGTGAATTAGGGAGTCTGTTTTCTTGGCTTTAGTGAATCAGGGAGGCTGTTTTCTTCGCTTTAGTGAATTAGGGAGGCTGTTTTCTTCGCTTTAGTGAATTAGGGAGTCTGTTTTCTTCTCTCTAGTGAATTAGGGAGGCTGTTTTCTTCGCTTTAGTGAATTAGGGAGTCTGTTTTCTTCTCTCTAGTGAATCAGGGAGGCTGTTTTCTTCGCTTTAGTGAATTAGGGAGGCTGTTTTCTTCGCTTTAGTGAATTAGGGAGTCTGTTTTCTTCTCTCTAGTGAATTAGGGAGGCTGTTTTCTTCGCTTTAGTGAATTAGGGAGGCTGTTTTCTTCGCTTTAGTGAATTAGGGAGGCTGTTTTCTTCGCTTTAGTGAATTAGGGAGTCTGTTTTCTTCGCTTTAGTGAATTACGGAGGCTGTTTTCTTCGCTTTAGTGAATTAGGGAGGCTGTTTTCTTCTCTCTAGTGAATTAGGGAGGCTGTTTTCTTCGCTTTAGTGAATTAGGGAGTCTGTTTTCTTCTCTCTAGTGAATCAGGGAGGCTGTTTTCTTCGCTTTAGTGAATTAGGGAGGCTGTTTTCTTCGCTTTAGTGAATTAGGGAGTCTGTTTTCTTCTCTCTAGTGAATTAGGGAGGCTGTTTTCTTCGCTTTAGTGAATTAGGGAGGCTGTTTTCTTCGCTTTAGTGAATTAGGGAGGCTGTTTTCTTCGCTTTAGTGAATTAGGGAGTCTGTTTTCTTCGCTTTAGTGAATTACGGAGGCTGTTTTCTTCGCTTTAGTGAATTAGGGAGGCTGTTTTCTTCTCTCTAGTGAATTAGGGAGGCTGTTTTCTTCGCTTTAGTGAATTAGGGAGTCTGTTTTCTTCGCTTTAGTGAATTAGGGAGTCTGTTTTCTTCTCTCTAGTGAATCAGGGAGGCTGTTTTCTTCGCTTTAGTGAATTAGGGAGGCTGTTTTCTTCGCTTTAGTGAATTAGGGAGTCTGTTTTCTTCTCTCTAGTGAATTAGGGAGGCTGTTTTCTTCTCTCTAGTGAATTAGGGAGGCTGTTTTCTTCTCTCTAGTGAATTAGGGAGGCTGTTTTCTTCGCTTTAGTGAATTAGGGAGTCTGTTTTCTTCTCTCTAGTGAATTAGGGAGGCTGTTTTCTTCGCTTTAGTGAATTAGGGAGGCTGTTTTCTTCGCTTTAGTGAATTAGGGAGTCTGTTTTCTTCTCTCTAGTGAATTAGGGAGGCTGTTTTCTTCGCTTTAGTGAATTAGGGAGTCTGTTTTCTTCTCTCTAGTGAATTAGGGAGGCTGTTTTCTTCGCTTTAG
This sequence comes from Caenorhabditis sinica, assembly GCA_963932045.1. Taxonomy (NCBI): domain Eukaryota; kingdom Metazoa; phylum Nematoda; class Chromadorea; order Rhabditida; family Rhabditidae; genus Caenorhabditis; species Caenorhabditis sinica. The sequence continues at coordinate 1,714,158 of OZ009942.1, forward strand.
TGAATTAGGGAGTCTGTTTTCTTCTCTCTAGTGAATCAGGGAGGCTGTTTTCTTCGCTTTAGTGAATTAGGGAGGCTGTTTTCTTCGCTTTAGTGAATTAGGGAGTCTGTTTTCTTCTCTCTAGTGAATTAGGGAGGCTGTTTTCTTCGCTTTAGTGAATTAGGGAGGCTGTTTTCTTCGCTTTAGTGAATTAGGGAGGCTGTTTTCTTCGCTTTAGTGAATTAGGGAGTCTGTTTTCTTCGCTTTAGTGAATTACGGAGGCTGTTTTCTTCGCTTTAGTGAATTAGGGAGGCTGTTTTCTTCTCTCTAGTGAATTAGGGAGGCTGTTTTCTTCGCTTTAGTGAATTAGGGAGTCTGTTTTCTTCTCTCTAGTGAATTAGGGAGTCTGTTTTCTTCTCTCTAGTGAATTAGGGAGGCTGTTTTCTTCGCTTTAGTGAATTAGGGAGGCTGTTTTCTTCGCTTTAGTGAATTAGGGAGTCTGTTTTCTTCGCTTTAGTGAATTAGGGAGTCTGTTTTCTTCTCTCTAGTGAATTAGGGAGGCTGTTTTCTTCTCTCTAGTGAATTAGGGAGTCTGTTTTCTTCGCTTTAGTGAATTAGGGAGGCTGTTTTCTTCGCTTTAGTGAATTAGGGAGTCTGTTTTCTTCGCTTTAGTGAATTAGGGAGGCTGTTTTCTTCGCTTTAGTGAATTAGGGAGGCTGTTTTCTTCGCTTTAGTGAATTAGGGAGTCTGTTTTCTTCGCTTTAGTGAATTAGGGAGGCTGTTTTCTTCGCTTTAGTGAATTAGGGAGTCTGTTTTCTTCTCTCTAGTGAATTAGGGAGTCTGTTTTCTTCGCTTTAGTGAATTAGGGAGTCTGTTTTCTTCGCTTTAGTGAATTAGGGAGGCTGTTTTCTTCGCTTTAGTGAATTAGGGAGGCTGTTTTCTTCGCTTTAGTGAATTAGGGAGTCTGTTTTCTTCTCTCTAGTGAATTAGGGAGTCTGTTTTCTTCTCTCTAGTGAATTAGGGAGTCTGTTTTCTTCGCTTTAGTGAATTAGGGAGGCTGTTTTCTTCGCTTTAGTGAATTAGGGAGGCTGTTTTCTTCGCTTTAGTGAATTAGGGAGTCTGTTTTCTTCTCTCTAGTGAATTAGGGAGTCTGTTTTCTTCTCTCTAGTGAATTAGGGAGTCTGTTTTCTTCGCTGTAGTGAATTAGGGAGGCTGTTTTCTTCGCTTTAGTGAATTAGGGAGGCTGTTTTCTTCGCTTTAGTGAATTAGGGAGGCTGTTTTCTTCGCTTTAGTGAATTAGGGAGGCTGTTTTCTTCGCTTTAGTGAATTAGGGAGGCTGTTTTCTTCTCTCTAGTGAATTAGGGAGTCTGTTTTCTTCTCTCTAGTGAATTAGGGAGTCTGTTTTCTTCGCTTTAGTGAATTAGGGAGGCTGTTTTCTTCTCTCTAGTGAATTAGGGAGTCTGTTTTCTTCGCTTTAGTGAATTAGGGAGGCTGTTTTCTTCGCTTTAGTGAATTAGGGAGTCTGTTTTCTTCTCTCTAGTGAATTAGGGAGTCTGTTTTCTTCGCTTTAGTGAATTAGGGAGTCTGTTTTCTTCTCTCTAGTGAATTAGGGAGGCTGTTTTCTTCGCTTTAGTGAATTAGGGAGTCTGTTTTCTTCTCTCTAGTGAATTAGGGAGTCTGTTTTCTTCGCTTTAGTGAATTAGGGAGGCTGTTTTCTTCGCTTTAGTGAATTAGGGAGGCTGTTTTCTTCGCTTTAGTGAATTAGGGAGTCTGTTTTCTTCTCTCTAGTGAATTAGGGAGTCTGTTTTCTTCGCTTTAGTGAATTAGGGAGGCTGTTTTCTTCGCTTTAGTGAATTAGGGAGGCTGTTTTCTTCGCTTTAGTGAATTAGGGAGGCTGTTTTCTTCGCTTTAGTGAATTAGGGAGGCTGTTTTCTTCGCTTTAGTGAATTAGGGAGTCTGTTTTCTTCTCTCTAGTGAATTAGGGAGTCTGTTTTCTTCTCTCTAGTGAATTAGGGAGTCTGTTTTCTTCGCTTTAGTGAATCAGGGAGGCTGTTTTCTTCGCTTTAGTGAATTAGGGAGGCTGTTTTCTTCGCTTTAGTGAATTAGGGAGTCTGTTTTCTTCTCTCTAGTGAATTAGGGAGGCTGTTTTCTTCGCTTTAGTGAATTAGGGAGGCTGTTTTCTTCGCTTTAGTGAATTAGGGAGTCTGTTTTCTTCTCTCTAGTGAATTAGGGAGTCTGTTTTCTTCGCTTTAGTGAATTAGGGAGGCTGTTTTCTTCGCTTTAGTGAATTAGGGAGTCTGTTTTCTTCTCTCTAGTGAATTAGGGAGTCTGTTTTCTTCGCTTTAGTGAATTAGGGAGTCTGTTTTCTTCGCTTTAGTGAATTAGGGAGGCTGTTTTCTTCGCTTTAGTGAATTAGGGAGGCTGTTTTCTTCGCTTTAGTGAATTAGGGAGGCTGTTTTCTTCGCTTTAGTGAATTAGGGAGGCTGTTTTCTTCGCTTTAGTGAATTAGGGAGTCTGTTTTCTTCGCTTTAGTGAATTAGGGAGTCTGTTTTCTTCTCTCTAGTGAATTAGGGAGTCTGTTTTCTTCGCTTTAGTGAATTAGGGAGGCTGTTTTCTTCGCTTTAGTGAATTAGGGAGTCTGTTTTCTTCGCTTTAGTGAATTAGGGAGTCTGTTTTCTTTGCTTTAGTGAATTAGGGAGTCTGTTTTCTTCTCTCTAGTGAATTAGGGAGTCTGTTTTCTTCTCTCTAGTGAATTAGGGAGTCTGTTTTCTTCGCTTTAGTGAATTAGGGAGGCTGTTTTCTTCGCTTTAGTGAATTAGGGAGTCTGTTTTCTTCGCTTTAGTGAATTAGGGAGGCTGTTTTCTTCGCTTTAGTGAATTAGGGAGGCTGTTTTCTTCGCTTTAGTGAATTAGGGAGTCTGTTTTCTTCGCTTTAGTGAATTAGGGAGTCTGTTTTCTTCGCTTTAGTGAATTAGGGAGTCTGTTTTCTTCTCTCTAGTGAATTAGGGAGGCTGTTTTCTTCGCTGTAGTGAATTAGGGAGGCTGTTTTCTTCGCTTTAGTGAATTAGGGAGTCTGTTTTCTTCTCTCTAGTGAATTAGGGAGGCTGTTTTCTTCGCTTTAGTGAATTAGGGAGGCTGTTTTCTTCGCTTTAGTGAATTAGGGAGGCTGTTTTCTTCGCTTTAGTGAATTAGGGAGTCTGTTTTCTTCGCTTTAGTGAATTTGGGAGGCTGTTTTCTTCGCTTTAGTGAATTAGGGAGTCTGTTTTCTTCGCTTTAGTGAATTAGGGAGTCTGTTTTCTTCGCTTTAGTGAATTAGGGAGTCTGTTTTCTTCTCTCTAGTGAATTAGGGAGTCTGTTTTCTTCTCTCTAGTGAATTAGGGAGTCTGTTTTCTTCGCTTTAGTGAATTAGGGAGTCTGTTTTCTTCTCTCTAGTGAATTAGGGAGTCTGTTTTCTTCGCTTTAGTGAATTAGGGAGTCTGTTTTCTTCTCTCTAGTGAATTAGGGAGTCTGTTTTCTTCTCTCTAGTGAATTAGGGAGTCTGTTTTCTTCGCTTTAGTGAATTAGGGAGGCTGTTTTCTTCGCTTTAGTGAATTAGGGAGGCTGTTTTCTTCGCTTTAGTGAATTAGGGAGTCTGTTTTCTTCGCTTTAGTGAATTAGGGAGGCTGTTTTCTTCGCTTTAGTGAATTAGGGAGTCTGTTTTCTTCTCTCTAGTGAATTAGGGAGTCTGTTTTCTTGGCTTTAGTGAATCAGGGAGGCTGTTTTCTTCGCTTTAGTGAATTAGGGAGGCTGTTTTCTTCGCTTTAGTGAATTAGGGAGTCTGTTTTCTTCGCTTTAGTGAATTAGGGAGGCTGTTTTCTTCGCTTTAGTGAATTAGGGAGTCTGTTTTCTTCTCTCTAGTGAATTAGGGAGGCTGTTTTCTTCGCTGTAGTGAATTAGGGAGGCTGTTTTCTTCGCTTTAGTGAATTAGGGAGTCTGTTTTCTTCTCTCTAGTGAATTAGGGAGGCTGTTTTCTTCGCTTTAGTGAATTAGGGAGGCTGTTTTCTTCGCTTTAGTGAATTAGGGAGGCTGTTTTCTTCGCTTTAGTGAATTAGGGAGGCTGTTTTCTTCGCTTTAGTGAATTAGGGAGGCTGTTTTCTTCGCTTTAGTGAATTAGGGAGGCTGTTTTCTTCGCTTTAGTGAATTAGGGAGGCTGTTTTCTTCGCTTTAGTGAATTAGGGAGGCTGTTTTCTTCGCTTTAGTGAATTAGGGAGGCTGTTTTCTTCGCTTTAGTGAATTAGGGAGTCTGTTTTCTTCGCTTTAGTGAATTAGGGAGGCTGTTTTCTTCGCTTTAGTGAATTAGGGAGTCTGTTTTCTTCTCTCTAGTGAATTAGGGAGGCTGTTTTCTTCGCTGTAGTGAATTAGGGAGGCTGTTTTCTTCGCTTTAGTGAATTAGGGAGTCTGTTTTCTTCTCTCTAGTGAATTAGGGAGGCTGTTTTCTTCGCTTTAGTGAATTAGGGAGGCTGTTTTCTTCGCTTTAGTGAATTAGGGAGGCTGTTTTCTTCGCTTTAGTGAATTAGGGAGTCTGTTTTCTTCGCTTTAGTGAATTTGGGAGGCTGTTTTCTTCGCTTTAGTGAATTAGGGAGTCTGTTTTCTTCGCTTTAGTGAATTAGGGAGTCTGTTTTCTTCGCTTTAGTGAATTAGGGAGTCTGTTTTCTTCTCTCTAGTGAATTAGGGAGTCTGTTTTCTTCTCTCTAGTGAATTAGGGAGTCTGTTTTCTTCGCTTTAGTGAATTAGGGAGTCTGTTTTCTTCTCTCTAGTGAATTAGGGAGTCTGTTTTCTTCGCTTTAGTGAATTAGGGAGTCTGTTTTCTTCTCTCTAGTGAATTAGGGAGTCTGTTTTCTTCTCTCTAGTGAATTAGGGAGTCTGTTTTCTTCGCTTTAGTGAATTAGGGAGGCTGTTTTCTTCGCTTTAGTGAATTAGGGAGTCTGTTTTCTTCGCTTTAGTGAATTAGGGAGGCTGTTTTCTTCGCTTTAGTGAATTAGGGAGTCTGTTTTCTTCTCTCTAGTGAATTAGGGAGTCTGTTTTCTTGGCTTTAGTGAATCAGGGAGGCTGTTTTCTTCGCTTTAGTGAATTAGGGAGGCTGTTTTCTTCGCTTTAGTGAATTAGGGAGTCTGTTTTCTTCTCTCTAGTGAATTAGGGAGGCTGTTTTCTTCGCTTTAGTGAATTAGGGAGTCTGTTTTCTTCTCTCTAGTGAATCAGGGAGGCTGTTTTCTTCGCTTTAGTGAATTAGGGAGGCTGTTTTCTTCGCTTTAGTGAATTAGGGAGTCTGTTTTCTTCTCTCTAGTGAATTAGGGAGGCTGTTTTCTTCGCTTTAGTGAATTAGGGAGGCTGTTTTCTTCGCTTTAGTGAATTAGGGAGGCTGTTTTCTTCGCTTTAGTGAATTAGGGAGTCTGTTTTCTTCGCTTTAGTGAATTACGGAGGCTGTTTTCTTCGCTTTAGTGAATTAGGGAGGCTGTTTTCTTCTCTCTAGTGAATTAGGGAGGCTGTTTTCTTCGCTTTAGTGAATTAGGGAGTCTGTTTTCTTCTCTCTAGTGAATTAGGGAGTCTGTTTTCTTCTCTCTAGTGAATTAGGGAGGCTGTTTTCTTCGCTTTAGTGAATTAGGGAGGCTGTTTTCTTCGCTTTAGTGAATTAGGGAGGCTGTTTTCTTCGCTTTAGTGAATTAGGGAGGCTGTTTTCTTCGCTTTAGTGAATTGGGGAGGCTGTTTTCTTCGCTTTAGTGAATTAGGGAGTCTGTTTTCTTCTCTCTAGTGAATTAGGGAGGCTGTTTTCTTCTCTCTAGTGAATTAGGGAGTCTGTTTTCTTCGCTTTAGTGAATTAGGGAGGCTGTTTTCTTCGCTTTAGTGAATTAGGGAGTCTGTTTTCTTCGCTTTAGTGAATTAGGGAGGCTGTTTTCTTCGCTTTAGTGAATTAGGGAGGCTGTTTTCTTCGCTTTAGTGAATTAGGGAGTCTGTTTTCTTCGCTTTAGTGAATTAGGGAGGCTGTTTTCTTCGCTTTAGTGAATTAGGGAGTCTGTTTTCTTCTCTCTAGTGAATTAGGGAGTCTGTTTTCTTCGCTTTAGTGAATTAGGGAGTCTGTTTTCTTCGCTTTAGTGAATTAGGGAGGCTGTTTTCTTCGCTTTAGTGAATTAGGGAGGCTGTTTTCTTCGCTTTAGTGAATTAGGGAGGCTGTTTTCTTCGCTTTAGTGAATTAGGGAGGCTGTTTTCTTCGCTTTAGTGAATTAGGGAGTCTGTTTTCTTCGCTTTAGTGAATTAGGGAGTCTGTTTTCTTCTCTCTAGTGAATTAGGGAGTCTGTTTTCTTCGCTGTAGTGAATTAGGGAGGCTGTTTTCTTCGCTTTAGTGAATTAGGGAGGCTGTTTTCTTCTCTCTAGTGAATTAGGGAGGCTGTTTTCTTCGCTTTAGTGAATTAGGGAGTCTGTTTTCTTCTCTCTAGTGAATTAGGGAGGCTGTTTTCTTCGCTTTAGTGAATTAGGGAGGCTGTTTTCTTCGCTTTAGTGAATTAGGGAGGCTGTTTTCTTCGCTTTAGTGAATTAGGGAGTCTGTTTTCTTCTCTCTAGTGAATTAGGGAGGCTGTTTTCTTCGCTTTAGTGAATTAGGGAGGCTGTTTTCTTCGCTTTAGTGAATTAGGGAGGCTGTTTTCTTCGCTTTAGTGAATTAGGGAGTCTGTTTTCTTCGCTTTAGTGAATTAGGGAGGCTGTTTTCTTCGCTTTAGTGAATTAGGGAGTCTGTTTTCTTCTCTCTAGTGAATTAGGGAGTCTGTTTTCTTCTCTCTAGTGAATTAGGGAGTCTGTTTTCTTCGCTTTAGTGAATTAGGGAGGCTGTTTTCTTCGCTTTAGTGAATTAGGGAGGCTGTTTTCCTCGCTTTAGTGAATTAGGGAGTCTGTTTTCTTCGCTTTAGTGAATTAGGGAGTCTGTTTTCTTCTCTCTAGTGAATTAGGGAGTCTGTTTTCTTCGCTGTAGTGAATTAGGGAGGCTGTTTTCTTCGCTTTAGTGAATTAGGGAGGCTGTTTTCTTCGCTTTAGTGAATTAGGGAGGCTGTTTTCTTCGCTTTAGTGAATTAGGGAGGCTGTTTTCTTCGCTTTAGTGAATTAGGGAGGCTGTTTTCTTCTCTCTAGTGAATTAGGGAGTCTGTTTTCTTCTCTCTAGTGAATTAGGGAGTCTGTTTTCTTCGCTTTAGTGAATTAGGGAGGCTGTTTTCTTCTCTCTAGTGAATTAGGGAGTCTGTTTTCTTCGCTTTAGTGAATTAGGGAGGCTGTTTTCTTCGCTTTAGTGAATTAGGGAGTCTGTTTTCTTCTCTCTAGTGAATTAGGGAGTCTGTTTTCTTCGCTTTAGTGAATTAGGGAGTCTGTTTTCTTCTCTCTAGTGAATTAGGGAGGCTGTTTTCTTCGCTTTAGTGAATTAGGGAGTCTGTTTTCTTCTCTCTAGTGAATTAGGGAGTCTGTTTTCTTCGCTTTAGTGAATTAGGGAGGCTGTTTTCTTCGCTTTAGTGAATTAGGGAGGCTGTTTTCTTCGCTTTAGTGAATTAGGGAGGCTGTTTTCTTCTCTCTAGTGAATTAGGGAGTCTGTTTTCTTCTCTCTAGTGAATTAGGGAGTCTGTTTTCTTCGCTTTAGTGAATTAGGGAGGCTGTTTTCTTCTCTCTAGTGAATTAGGGAGTCTGTTTTCTTCGCTTTAGTGAATTAGGGAGGCTGTTTTCTTCGCTTTAGTGAATTAGGGAGTCTGTTTTCTTCTCTCTAGTGAATTAGGGAGTCTGTTTTCTTCGCTTTAGTGAATTAGGGAGTCTGTTTTCTTCTCTCTAGTGAATTAGGGAGGCTGTTTTCTTCGCTTTAGTGAATTAGGGAGTCTGTTTTCTTCTCTCTAGTGAATTAGGGAGTCTGTTTTCTTCGCTTTAGTGAATTAGGGAGGCTGTTTTCTTCGCTTTAGTGAATTAGGGAGGCTGTTTTCTTCGCTTTAGTGAATTAGGGAGTCTGTTTTCTTCTCTCTAGTGAATTAGGGAGTCTGTTTTCTTCGCTTTAGTGAATTAGGGAGGCTGTTTTCTTCGCTTTAGTGAATTAGGGAGTCTGTTTTCTTCTCTCTAGTGAATTAGGGAGTCTGTTTTCTTCGCTTTAGTGAATTAGGGAGGCTGTTTTCTTCGCTTTAGTGAATTAGGGAGGCTGTTTTCTTCGCTTTAGTGAATTAGGGAGTCTGTTTTCTTCTCTCTAGTGAATTAGGGAGTCTGTTTTCTTCGCTTTAGTGAATTAGGGAGGCTGTTTTCTTCGCTTTAGTGAATTAGGGAGTCTGTTTTCTTCTCTCTAGTGAATTAGGGAGTCTGTTTTCTTCGCTTTAGTGAATCAGGGAGGCTGTTTTCTTCGCTTTAGTGAATTAGGGAGGCTGTTTTCTTCGCTTTAGTGAATTAGGGAGTCTGTTTTCTTCTCTCTAGTGAATTAGGGAGGCTGTTTTCTTCGCTTTAGTGAATTAGGGAGGCTGTTTTCTTCGCTTTAGTGAATTAGGGAGTCTGTTTTCTTCTCTCTAGTGAATTAGGGAGTCTGTTTTCTTCGCTTTAGTGAATTAGGGAGGCTGTTTTCTTCGCTTTAGTGAATTAGGGAGTCTGTTTTCTTCTCTCTAGTGAATTAGGGAGTCTGTTTTCTTCGCTTTAGTGAATTAGGGAGGCTGTTTTCTTCGCTTTAGTGAATTAGGGAGGCTGTTTTCTTCGCTTTAGTGAATTAGGGAGTCTGTTTTCTTCTCTAGTGAATTAGGGAGGCTGTTTTCTTCGCTTTAGTGAATTAGGGAGGCTGTTTTCTTCGCTTTAGTGAATTAGGGAGTCTGTTTTCTTCTCTCTAGTGAATTAGGGAGTCTGTTTTCTTCGCTTTAGTGAATTAGGGAGGCTGTTTTCTTCGCTTTAGTGAATTAGGGAGTCTGTTTTCTTCTCTCTAGTGAATTAGGGAGTCTGTTTTCTTCGCTTTAGTGAATTAGGGAGGCTGTTTTCTTCGCTTTAGTGAATTAGGGAGGCTGTTTTCTTCGCTTTAGTGAATTAGGGAGTCTGTTTTCTTCTCTCTAGTGAATTAGGGAGGCTGTTTTCTTTGCTTTAGTGAATTAGGGAGGCTGTTTTCTTCGCTTTAGTGAATTAGGGAGGCTGTTTTCTTCGCTTTAGTGAATTAGGGAGTCTGTTTTCTTCTCTCTAGTGAATTAGGGAGTCTGTTTTCTTCGCTTCAGTGAATTAGGGAGGCTGTTTTCTTCTCTCTAGTGAATTAGGGAGTCTGTTTTCTTCGCTTTAGTGAATTAGGGAGGCTGTTTTCTTCGCTTTAGTGAATTAGGGAGTCTGTTTTCTTCTCTCTAGTGAATTAGGGAGTCTGTTTTCTTCGCTTTAGTGAATTAGGGAGGCTGTTTTCTTCGCTTCAGTGAATTAGGGAGGCTGTTTTCTTCTCTCTAGTGAATTAGGGAGTCTGTTTTCTTCGCTTTAGTGAATTAGGGAGGCTGTTTTCTTCGCTTTAGTGAATTAGGGAGGCTGTTTTCTTCGCTTTAGTGAATTAGGGAGGCTGTTTTCTTCGCTTTAGTGAATTAGGGAAGCTGTTTTCTTCGCTTTAGTGAATTAGGGAGTCTGTTTTCTTCTCTCTAGTGAATTAGGGAGTCTGTTTTCTTCTCTCTAGTGAATTAGGGAGTCTGTTTTCTTCGCTTTAGTGAATTAGGGAGTCTGTTTTCTTCGCTTTAGTGAATTAGGGAGTCTGTTTTCTTCTCTCTAGTGAATTAGGGAGTCTGTTTTCTTCTCTCTAGTGAATTAGGGAGGCTGTTTTCTTCGCTTTAGTGAATTAGGGAGGCTGTTTTCTTCGCTTTAGTGAATTAGGGAGTCTGTTTTCTTCGCTTTAGTGAATTAGGGAGTCTGTTTTCTTCGCTTTAGTGAATTAGGGAGGCTGTTTTCTTCTCTCTAGTGAATTAGGGAGTCTGTTTTCTTCTCTCTAGTGAATTAGGGAGTCTGTTTTCTTCGCTTTAGTGAATTAGGGAGTCTGTTTTCTTTTCTCTAGTGAATTAGGGAGTCTGTTTTCTTCGCTTTAGTGAATTAGGGAGGCTGTTTTCTTCGCTTTAGTGAATTAGGGAGGCTGTTTTCTTCGCTTTAGTGAATTAGGGAGTCTGTTTTCTTCGCTTTAGTGAATTAGGGAGGCTGTTTTCTTCGCTTTAGTGAATTAGGGAGTCTGTTTTCTTCGCTTTAGTGAATTAGGGAGGCTGTTTTCTTCGCTTCAGTGAATTAGGGAGGCTGTTTTCTTCTCTCTAGTGAATTAGGGAGTCTGTTTTCTTCGCTTTAGTGAATTAGGGAGGCTGTTTTCTTCGCTTTAGTGAATTAGGGAGGCTGTTTTCTTCGCTTTAGTGAATTAGGGAGGCTGTTTTCTTCGCTTTAGTGAATTAGGGAAGCTGTTTTCTTCGCTTTAGTGAATTAGGGAGTCTGTTTTCTTCTCTCTAGTGAATTAGGGAGTCTGTTTTCTTCTCTCTAGTGAATTAGGGAGTCTGTTTTCTTCGCTTTAGTGAATTAGGGAGTCTGTTTTCTTCTCTCTAGTGAATTAGGGAGTCTGTTTTCTTCTCTCTAGTGAATTAGGGAGTCTGTTTTCTTCTCTCTAGTGAATTAGGGAGTCTGTTTTCTTCGCTTTAGTGAATTAGGGAGTCTGTTTTCTTCGCTTTAGTGAATTAGGGAGTCTGTTTTCTTCGCTTTAGTGAATTAGGGAGGCTGTTTTCTTCGCTTTAGTGAATTAGGGAGTCTGTTTTCTTCTCTCTAGTGAATTAGGGAGTCTGTTTTCTTCGCTTTAGTGAATTAGGGAGGCTGTTTTCTTCGCTTTAGTGAATTAGGGAGGCTGTTTTCTTCGCTTTAGTGAATTAGGGAGGCTGTTTTCTTCTCTCTAGTGAATTAGGGAGTCTGTTTTCTTCGCTTTAGTGAATTAGGGAGTCTGTTTTCTTTTCTCTAGTGAATTAGGGAGTCTGTTTTCTTCGCTTTAGTGAATTAGGGAGGCTGTTTTCTTCGCTTTAGTGAATTAGGGAGGCTGTTTTCTTCGCTTTAGTGAATTAGGGAGTCTGTTTTCTTCTCTCTAGTGAATTAGGGAGTCTGTTTTCTTCTCTCTAGTGAATTAGGGAGGCTGTTTTCTTCGCTTTAGTGAATTAGGGAGGCTGTTTTCTTCGCTTTAGTGAATTAGGGAGTCTGTTTTCTTCGCTTTAGTGAATTAGGGAGTCTGTTTTCTTCGCTTTAGTGAATTAGGGAGGCTGTTTTCTTCTCTCTAGTGAATTAGGGAGTCTGTTTTCTTCTCTCTAGTGAATTAGGGAGTCTGTTTTCTTCGCTTTAGTGAATTAGGGAGTCTGTTTTCTTTTCTCTAGTGAATTAGGGAGTCTGTTTTCTTCGCTTTAGTGAATTAGGGAGGCTGTTTTCTTCGCTTTAGTGAATTAGGGAGGCTGTTTTCTTCGCTTTAGTGAATTAGGGAGTCTGTTTTCTTCTCTCTAGTGAATTAGGGAGTCTGTTTTCTTCTCTCTAGTGAATTAGGGAGTCTGTTTTCTTCGCTTTAGTGAATTAGGGAGGCTGTTTTCTTCGCTTTAGTGAATTAGGGAGTCTGTTTTCTTCGCTTTAGTGAATTAGGGAGGCTGTTTTCTTCGCTTTAGTGAATTAGGGAGGCTGTTTTCTTCGCTTTAGTGAATTAGGGAGTCTGTTTTCTTCTCTCTAGTGAATTAGGGAGTCTGTTTTCTTCTCTCTAGTGAATTAGGGAGTCTGTTTTCTTCTCTCTAGTGAATTAGGGAGTCTGTTTTCTTCGCTTTAGTGAATTAGGGAGGCTGTTTTCTTCGCTTTAGTGAATTAGGGAGGCTGTTTTCTTCGCTTTAGTGAATTAGGGAGGCTGTTTTCTTCGCTTTAGTGAATTAGGGAGGCTGTTTTCTTCGCTTTAGTGAATTAGGGAGGCTGTTTTCTTCGCTTTAGTGAATTAGGGAGGCTGTTTTCTTCGCTTTAGTGAATTAGGGAGTCTGTTTTCTTCGCTTTAGTGAATTAGGGAGTCTGTTTTCTTTTCTCTAGTGAATTAGGGAGTCTGTTTTCTTCGCTTTAGTGAATTAGGGAGGCTGTTTTCTTCGCTTTAGTGAATTAGGGAGGCTGTTTTCTTCGCTTTAGTGAATTAGGGAGTCTGTTTTCTTCTCTCTAGTGAATTAGGGAGTCTGTTTTCTTCTCTCTAGTGAATTAGGGAGGCTGTTTTCTTCGCTTTAGTGAATTAGGGAGGCTGTTTTCTTCGCTTTAGTGAATTAGGGAGGCTGTTTTCTTCGCTTTAGTGAATTAGGGAGGCTGTTTTCTTCGCTTTAGTGAATTAGGGAGGCTGTTTTCTTCGCTTTAGTGAATTAGGGAGTCTGTTTTCTTCTCTCTAGTGAATTAGGGAGTCTGTTTTCTTCTCTCTAGTGAATTAGGGAGTCTGTTTTCTTCTCTCTAGTGAATTAGGGAGTCTGTTTTCTTCTCTCTAGTGAATTAGGGAGTCTGTTTTCTTCGCTTTAGTGAATTAGGGAGTCTGTTTTCTTCGCTTTAGTGAATTAGGGAGTCTGTTTTCTTCGCTTTAGTGAATTAGGGAGGCTGTTTTCTTCGCTTTAGTGAATTAGGGAGTCTGTTTTCTTCTCTCTAGTGAATTAGGGAGTCTGTTTTCTTCTCTCTAGTGAATTAGGGAGTCTGTTTTCTTCGCTTTAGTGAATTAGGGAGGCTGTTTTCTTCGCTTTAGTGAATTAGGGAGGCTGTTTTCTTCGCTTTAGTGAATTAGGGAGTCTGTTTTCTTCGCTTTAGTGAATTAGGGAGTCTGTTTTCTTCTCTCTAGTGAATTAGGGAGTCTGTTTTCTTCTCTCTAGTGAATTAGGGAGTCTGTTTTCTTCTCTCTAGTGAATTAGGGAGGCTGTTTTCTTCGCTTTAGTGAATTAGGGAGGCTGTTTTCTTCGCTTTAGTGAATTAGGGAGGCTGTTTTCTTCGCTTTAGTGAATTAGGGAGGTTGTTTTCTTCTCTCTAGTGAATTAGGGAGGCTGTTTTCTTCGCTTTAGTGAATTAGGGAGGCTGTTTTCTTCGCTTTAGTGAATTAGGCAGGCTGTTTTCTTCGCTTTAGTGAATTAGGGAGGCTGTTTTCTTCGCTTTAGTGAATTAGGGAGTCTGTTTTCTTCGCTTTAGTGAATTAGGGAGGCTGTTTTCTTCGCTTTAGTGAATTAGGGAGGCTGTTTTCTTCGCTTTAGTGAATTAGGGAGTCTGTTTTCTTCGCTTTAGTGAATTAGGGAGGCTGTTTTCTTCGCTTTAGTGAATTAGGGAGGCTGTTTTCTTCGCTTTAGTGAATTAGGGAGGCTGTTTTCTTCGCTTTAGTGAATTAGGGAGTCTGTTTTCTTCGCTTTAGTGAATTAGGGAGGCTGTTTTCTTCGCTTTAGTGAATTAGGGAGGCTGTTTTCTTCGCTTTAGTGAATTAGGGAGTCTGTTTTCTTCGCTTTAGTGAATTAGGGAGGCTGTTTTCTTCGCTTTAGTGAATTAGGGAGGCTGTTTTCTTCGCTTTAGTGAATTAGGGAGGCTGTTTTCTTCGCTTTAGTGAATTAGGGAGTCTGTTTTCTTCTCTCTAGTGAATTAGGGAGTCTGTTTTCTTCTCTCTAGTGAATTAGGGAGTCTGTTTTCTTCGCTTTAGTGAATTAGGGAGGCTGTTTTCTTCGCTTTAGTGAATTAGGGAGTCTGTTTTCTTCTCTCTAGTGAATTAGGGAGTCTGTTTTCTTCTCTCTAGTGAATTAGGGAGTCTGTTTTCTTCGCTTTAGTGAATTAGGGAGGCTGTTTTCTTCGCTTTAGTGAATTAGGGAGGCTGTTTTCTTCGCTTTAGTGAATTAGGGAGTCTGTTTTCTTCGCTTTAGTGAATTAGGGAGTCTGTTTTCTTCTCTCTAGTGAATTAGGGAGTCTGTTTTCTTCTCTCTAGTGAATTAGGGAGTCTGTTTTCTTCTCTCTAGTGAATTAGGGAGGCTGTTTTCTTCGCTTTAGTGAATTAGGGAGGCTGTTTTCTTCGCTTTAGTGAATTAGGGAGGCTGTTTTCTTCGCTTTAGTGAATTAGGGAGGCTGTTTTCTTCTCTCTAGTGAATTAGGGAGGCTGTTTTCTTCGCTTTAGTGAATTAGGGAGGCTGTTTTCTTCGCTTTAGTGAATTAGGCAGGCTGTTTTCTTCGCTTTAGTGAATTAGGGAGGCTGTTTTCTTCGCTTTAGTGAATTAGGGAGTCTGTTTTCTTCGCTTTAGTGAATTAGGGAGGCTGTTTTCTTCGCTTTAGTGAATTAGGGAGGCTGTTTTCTTCGCTTTAGTGAATTAGGGAGTCTGTTTTCTTCGCTTTAGTGAATTAGGGAGGCTGTTTTCTTCGCTTTAGTGAATTAGGGAGGCTGTTTTCTTCGCTTTAGTGAATTAGGGAGGCTGTTTTCTTCGCTTTAGTGAATTAGGGAGGCTGTTTTCTTCGCTTTAGTGAATTAGGGAGTCTGTTTTCTTCGCTTTAGTGAATTAGGGAGGCTGTTTTCTTCGCTTTAGTGAATTAGGGAGGCTGTTTTCTTCTCTCTAGTGAATTAGGCAGGCTGTTTTCTTCGCTTTAGTGAATTAGGGAGGCTGTTTTCTTCGCTTTAGTGAATTAGGGAGGCTGTTTTCTTCGCTTTAGTGAATTAGGGAGGCTGTTTTCTTCGCTTTAGTGAATTAGGGAGGCTGTTTTCTTCGCTTTAGTGAATTAGGGAGGCTGTTTTCTTCGCTTTAGTGAATTAGGGAGTCTGTTTTCTTCGCTTTAGTGAATTAGGGAGGCTGTTTTCTTCGCTTTAGTGAATTAGGGAGGCTGTTTTCTTCGCTTTAGTGAATTAGGGAGGCTGTTTTCTTCGCTTTAGTGAATTAGGGAGGCTGTTTTCTTCTCTCTAGTGAATTAGGGAGTCTGTTTTCTTCGCTTTAGTGAATTAGGGAGGCTGTTTTCTTCGCTTTAGTGAATTAGGGAGGCTGTTTTCTTCTCTCTAGTGAATTAGGGAGGCTGTTTTCTTCGCTTTAGTGAATTAGGGAGGCTGTTTTCTTCGCTTTAGTGAATTAGGGAGGCTGTTTTCTTCGCTTTAGTGAATTAGGGAGGCTGTTTTCTTCGCTTTAGTGAATTAGGGAGTCTGTTTTCTTCGCTTTAGTGAATTAGGGAGGCTGTTTTCTTCGCTTTAGTGAATTAGGGAGGCTGTTTTCTTCGCTTTAGTGAATTAGGGAGTCTGTTTTCTTCGCTTTAGTGAATTAGGGAGGCTGTTTTCTTCGCTTTAGTGAATTAGGGAGGCTGTTTTCTTCGCTTTAGTGAATTAGGGAGGCTGTTTTCTTCGCTTTAGTGAATTAGGGAGGCTGTTTTCTTCGCTTTAGTGAATTAGGGAGTCTGTTTTCTTCGCTTTAGTGAATTAGGGAGGCTGTTTTCTTCTCTCCAGTGAATTAGGGAGGCTGTTTTCTTCGCTTTAGTGAATTAGGGAGGCTGTTTTCTTCGCTTTAGTGAATTAGGGAGGCTGTTTTCTTCGCTTTAGTGAATTAGGGAGTCTGTTTTCTTCGCTTTAGTGAATTAGGGAGGCTGTTTTCTTCTCTCTAGTGAATTAGGGAGGCTGTTTTCTTCGCTTTAGTGAATTAGGGAGGCTGTTTTCTTCGCTTTAGTGAATTAGGGAGGCTGTTTTCTTCGCTTTAGTGAATTAGGGAGTCTGTTTTCTTCGCTTTAGTGAATTAGGGAGGCTGTTTTCTTCTCTCTAGTGAATTAGGGAGGCTGTTTTCTTCGCTTTAGTGAATTAGGGAGGCTGTTTTCTTCGCTTTAGTGAATTAGGGAGGCTGTTTTCTTCGCTTTAGTGAATTAGGGAGGCTGTTTTCTTCGCTTTAGTGAATTAGGGAGGCTGTTTTCTTCGCTTTAGTGAATTAGGGAGTCTGTTTTCTTCGCTTTAGTGAATTAGGGAGGCTGTTTTCTTCTCTCTAGTGAATTAGGGAGGCTGTTTTCTTCGCTTTAGTGAATTAGGGAGGCTGTTTTCTTCGCTTTAGTGAATTAGGGAGGCTGTTTTCTTCGCTTTAGTGAATTAGGGAGGCTGTTTTCTTCGCTTTAGTGAATTAGGGAGGCTGTTTTCTTCGCTTTAGTGAATTAGGGAGGCTGTTTTCTTCGCTTTAGTGAATTAGGGAGTCTGTTTTCTTCGCTTTAGTGAATTAGGGAGGCTGTTTTCTTCGCTTTAGTGAATTAGGGAGGCTGTTTTCTTCGCTTTAGTGAATTAGGGAGGCTGTTTTCTTCGCTTTAGTGAATTAGGGAGGCTGTTTTCTTCTCTCTAGTGAATTAGGGAGTCTGTTTTCTTCGCTTTAGTGAATTAGGGAGGCTGTTTTCTTCTCTCTAGTGAATTAGGGAGTCTGTTTTCTTCGCTTTAGTGAATTAGGGAGTCTGTTTTCTTCGCTTTAGTGAATTAGGGAGTCTGTTTTCTTCGCTTTAGTGAATTAGGGAGGCTGTTTTCTTCGCTTTAGTGAATTAGGGAGGCTGTTTTCTTCGCTTTAGTGAATTAGGGAGGCTGTTTTCTTCGCTTTAGTGAATTAGGGAGGCTGTTTTCTTCGCTTTAGTGAATTAGGGAGGCTGTTTTCTTCGCTTTAGTGAATTAGGGGGCTGTTTTCTTCGCTTTAGTGAATTAGGGAGGCTGTTTTCTTCGCTTTAGTGAATTAGGGAGTCTGTTTTCTTCGCTTTAGTGAATTAGGGAGTCTGTTTTCTTCGCTTTAGTGAATTAGGGAGTCTGTTTTCTTCTCTCTAGTGAATTAGGGAGTCTGTTTTCTTCTCTCTAGTGAATTAGGGAGTCTGTTTTCTTCGCTTTAGTGAATTAGGGAGTCTGTTTTCTTCGCTTTAGTGAATTAGGGAGGCTGTTTTCTTCGCTTTAGTGAATTAGGGAGTCTGTTTTCTTCTCTCTAGTGAATTAGGGAGTCTGTTTTCTTCGCTTTAGTGAATTAGGGAGGCTGTTTTCTTCGCTTTAGTGAATTAGGGAGGCTGTTTTCTTCGCTTTTGTGAATTAGGGAGTCTGTTTTCTTCTCTCTAGTGAATTAGGGAGTCTGTTTTCTTCGCTTTAGTGAATTAGGGAGTCTGTTTTCTTCGCTTTAGTGAATTAGGGAGTCTGTTTTCTTCGCTTTAGTGAATTAGGGAGGCTGTTTTCTTCGCTTTAGTGAATTAGGGAGTCTGTTTTCTTCTCTCTAGTGAATTAGGGAGTCTGTTTTCTTCGCTTTAGTGAATTAGGGAGTCTGTTTTCTTCTCTCTAGTGAATTAGGGAGGCTGTTTTCTTCGCTTTAGTGAATTAGGGAGTCTGTTTTCTTCTCTCTAGTGAATTAGGGAGTCTGTTTTCTTCTCTCTAGTGAATTAGGGAGTCTGTTTTCTTCGCTTTAGTGAATTAGGGAGGCTGTTTTCTTCGCTTTAGTGAATTAGGGAGGCTGTTTTCTTCGCTTTAGTGAATTAGGGAGTCTGTTTTCTTCTCTCTAGTGAATTAGGGAGGCTGTTTTCTTCGCTTTAGTGAATTAGGGAGGCTGTTTTCTTCGCTTTAGTGAATTAGGGAGTCTGTTTTCTTCTCTCTAGTGAATTAGGGAGTCTGTTTTCTTCGCTTTAGTGAATTAGGGAGGCTGTTTTCTTCGCTTTAGTGAATTAGGGAGTCTGTTTTCTTCGCTTTAGTGAATTAGGGAGTCTGTTTTCTTCTCTCTAGTGAATTAGGGAGGCTGTTTTCTTCGCTTTAGTGAATTAGGGAGTCTGTTTTCTTCTCTCTAGTGAATTAGGGAGTCTGTTTTCTTCTCTCTAGTGAATTAGGGAGGCTGTTTTCTTCGCTTTAGTGAATTAGGGAGTCTGTTTTCTTCTCTCTAGTGAATTAGGGAGGCTGTTTTCTTCGCTTTAGTGAATTAGGGAGTCTGTTTTCTTCTCTCTAGTGAATTAGGGAGTCTGTTTTCTTCTCTCTAGTGAATTAGGGAGTCTGTTTTCTTCGCTTCAGTGAATTAGGGAGGCTGTTTTCTTCGCTTTAGTGAATTAGGGAGTCTGTTTTCTTCTCTCTAGTGAATTAGGGAGTCTGTTTTCTTCTCTCTAGTGAATTAGGGAGTCTGTTTTCTTCGCTTTAGTGAATTAGGGAGGCTGTTTTCTTCGCTTTAGTGAATTAGGGAGGCTGTTTTCTTCGCTTTAGTGAATTAGGGAGTCTGTTTTCTTCTCTCTAGTGAATTAGGGAGGCTGTTTTCTTCGCTTTAGTGAATTAGGGAGGCTGTTTTCTTCGCTTTAGTGAATTAGGGAGTCTGTTTTCTTCTCTCTAGTGAATTAGGGAGTCTGTTTTCTTCGCTTTAGTGAATTAGGGAGGCTGTTTTCTTCGCTTTAGTGAATTAGGGAGTCTGTTTTCTTCGCTTTAGTGAATTAGGGAGTCTGTTTTCTTCTCTCTAGTGAATTAGGGAGGCTGTTTTCTTCGCTTTAGTGAATTAGGGAGTCTGTTTTCTTCTCTCTAGTGAATTAGGGAGTCTGTTTTCTTCTCTCTAGTGAATTAGGGAGGCTGTTTTCTTCGCTTTAGTGAATTAGGGAGTCTGTTTTCTTCTCTCTAGTGAATTAGGGAGGCTGTTTTCTTCGCTTTAGTGAATTAGGGAGTCTGTTTTCTTCTCTCTAGTGAATTAGGGAGTCTGTTTTCTTCTCTCTAGTGAATTAGGGAGTCTGTTTTCTTCGCTTCAGTGAATTAGGGAGGCTGTTTTCTTCGCTTTAGTGAATTAGGGAGTCTGTTTTCTTCTCTCTAGTGAATTAGGGAGTCTGTTTTCTTCGCTTTAGTGAATTAGGGAGGCTGTTTTCTTCGCTTTAGTGAATTAGGGAGGCTGTTTTCTTCGCTTTAGTGAATTAGGGAGTCTGTTTTCTTCTCTCTAGTGAATTAGGGAGGCTGTTTTCTTCGCTTTAGTGAATTAGGGAGGCTGTTTTCTTCGCTTTAGTGAATTAGGGAGTCTGTTTTCTTCTCTCTAGTGAATTAGGGAGTCTGTTTTCTTCGCTTTAGTGAATTAGGGAGGCTGTTTTCTTCGCTTTAGTGAATTAGGGAGTCTGTTTTCTTCTCTCTAGTGAATTAGGGAGTCTGTTTTCTTCGCTTTAGTGAATTAGGGAGGCTGTTTTCTTCGCTTTAGTGAATTAGGGAGTCTGTTTTCTTCTCTCTAGTGAATTAGGGAGTCTGTTTTCCTCGCTTTAGTGAATTAGGGAGGCTGTTTTCTTCGCTTTAGTGAATTAGGGAGGCTGGGAGTCTGTTTTCTTCGCTTTAGTGAATTAGGGAGGCTGTTTTCTTCGCTTTAGTGAATTAGGGAGGCTGTTTTCTTCGTTTTAGTGAATTAGGGAGTCTGTTTTCTTCGCTTTAGTGAATTAGGGAGGCTGTTTTCTTCGCTTTAGTGAATTAGGGAGGCTGTTTTCTTCGCTTTAGTGAATTAGGGAGGCTGCTTTCTTCGCTTTAGTGAATTAGGGAGGCTGTTTTCTTCGCTTTAGTGAATTAGGGAGGCTGTTTTCTTCGCTTTAGTGAATTAGGGAGGCTGTTTTCTTCGCTTTAGTGAATTAGGGAGTCTGTTTTCTTCTCTCTAGTGAATTAGGGAGTCTGTTTTCTTCGCTTTAGTGAATTAGGGAGTCTGTTTTCTTCTCTCTAGTGAATTAGGGAGTCTGTTTTCTTCGCTTTAGTGAATTAGGGAGTCTGTTTTCTTCGCTTTAGTGAATTAGGGAGGCTGTTTTCTTCGCTTTAGTGAATTAGGGAGGCTGTTTTCTTCGCTTTAGTGAATTAGGGAGGCTGTTTTCTTCTCTCTAGTGAATTAGGGAGGCTGTTTTCTTCGCTTTAGTGAATTAGGGAGGCTGTTTTCTTCGCTTTAGTGAATTAGGGAGGCTGTTTTCTTCTCTCTAGTGAATTAGGGAGTCTGTTTTCTTCGCTTTAGTGAATTAGGGAGGCTGTTTTCTTCGCTTTAGTGAATTAGGGAGGCTGTTTTCTTCGCTTTAGTGAATTAGGGAGGCTGGGAGTCTGTTTTCTTCGCTTTAGTGAATTAGGGAGGCTGTTTTCTTCGCTTTAGTGAATTAGGGAGGCTGTTTTCTTCGCTTTAGTGAATTAGGGAGTCTGTTTTCTTCTCTCTAGTGAATTAGGGAGTCTGTTTTCTTCGCTTTAGTGAATTAGGGAGGCTGTTTTCTTCGCTTTAGTGAATTAGGGAGTCTGTTTTCTTCGCTTTAGTGAATTAGGGAGGCTGGGAGTCTGTTTTCTTCGCTTTAGTGAATTAGGGAGGCTGTTTTCTTCGCTTTAGTGAATTAGGGAGTCTGTTTTCTTCGCTTTAGTGAATTAGGGAGGCTGTTTTCTTCGCTTTAGTGAATTAGGGAGGCTGTTTTCTTCGCTTTAGTGAATTAGGGAGTCTGTTTTCTTCGCTTTAGTGAATTAGGGAGGCTGTTTTCTTCGCTTTAGTGAATTAGGGACGCTGTTTTCTTCGCTTTAGTGAATTAGGGAGGCTGTTTTCTTCGCTTTAGTGAATTAGGGAGGCTGTTTTCTTCGCTTTAGTGAATTAGGGAGTCTGTTTTCTTCGCTTTAGTGAATTAGGGAGGCTGTTTTCTTCGCTTTAGTGAATTAGGGAGGCTGTTTTCTTCTCTCTAGTGAATTAGGGAGGCTGTTTTCTTCGCTTTAGTGAATTAGGGAGGCTGGGAGTCTGTTTTCTTCGCTTTAGTGAATTAGGGAGGCTGTTTTCTTCGCTTTAGTGAATTAGGGAGGCTGTTTTCTTCGCTTTAGTGAATTAGGGAGGCTGTTTTCTTCGCTTTAGTGAATTAGGGAGGCTGTTTTCTTCGCTTTAGTGAATTAGGGAGGCTGTTTTCTTCGCTTTAGTGAATTAGGGAGTCTGTTTTCTTCGCTTTAGTGAATTAGGGAGGCTGTTTTCTTCGCTTTAGTGAATTAGGGAGGCTGTTTTCTTCGCTTTAGTGAATTAGGGAGGCTGTTTTCTTCGCTTTAGTGAATTAGGGAGGCTGTTTTCTTCGCTTTAGTGAATTAGGGAGGCTGTTTTCTTCGCTTTAGTGAATTAGGGGGCTGTTTTCTTCGCTTTAGTGAATTAGGGAGGCTGTTTTCTTCGCTTTAGTGAATTAGGGAGTCTGTTTTCTTCGCTTTAGTGAATTAGGGAGTCTGTTTTCTTCGCTTTAGTGAATTAGGGAGTCTGTTTTCTTCTCTCTAGTGAATTAGGGAGTCTGTTTTCTTCTCTCTAGTGAATTAGGGAGTCTGTTTTCTTCGCTTTAGTGAATTAGGGAGTCTGTTTTCTTCGCTTTAGTGAATTAGGGAGGCTGTTTTCTTCGCTTTAGTGAATTAGGGAGTCTGTTTTCTTCTCTCTAGTGAATTAGGGAGGCTGTTTTCTTCGCTTTAGTGAATTAGGGAGGCTGTTTTCTTCGCTTTAGTGAATTAGGGAGGCTGTTTTCTTCGCTTTAGTGAATTAGGGAGTCTGTTTTCTTCTCTCTAGTGAATTAGGGAGGCTGTTTTCTTCGCTTTAGTGAATTAGGGAGTCTGTTTTCTTCTCTCTAGTGAATTAGGGAGGCTGTTTTCTTCGCTTTAGTGAATTAGGGAGTCTGTTTTCTTCGCTTTAGTGAATTAGGGAGTCTGTTTTCTTCGCTTTAGTGAATTAGGGAGGCTGTTTTCTTCGCTTTAGTGAATTAGGGAGGCTGTTTTCTTCTCTCTAGTGAATTAGGGAGGCTGTTTTCTTCGCTTTAGTGAATTAGGGAGTCTGTTTTCTTCTCTCTAGTGAATTAGGGAGGCTGTTTTCTTCGCTTTAGTGAATTAGGGAGTCTGTTTTCTTCTCTCTAGTGAATTAGGGAGGCTGTTTTCTTCGCTTTAGTGAATTAGGGAGTCTGTTTTCTTCTCTCTAGTGAATTAGGGAGGCTGTTTTCTTCGCTTTAGTGAATTAGGGAGTCTGTTTTCTTCTCTCTAGTGAATTAGGGAGGCTGTTTTCTTCGCTTTAGTGAATTAGGGAGTCTGTTTTCTTCTCTCTAGTGAATTAGGGAGTCTGTTTTCTTCTCTCTAGTGAATTAGGGAGTCTGTTTTCTTCGCTTCAGTGAATTAGGGAGGCTGTTTTCTTCGCTTTAGTGAATTAGGGAGTCTGTTTTCTTCTCTCTAGTGAATTAGGGAGTCTGTTTTCTTCGCTTTAGTGAATTAGGGAGGCTGTTTTCTTCGCTTTAGTGAATTAGGGAGGCTGTTTTCTTCGCTTTAGTGAATTAGGGAGTCTGTTTTCTTCTCTCTAGTGAATTAGGGAGGCTGTTTTCTTCGCTTTAGTGAATTAGGGAGGCTGTTTTCTTCGCTTTAGTGAATTAGGGAGTCTGTTTTCTTCTCTCTAGTGAATTAGGGAGTCTGTTTTCTTCGCTTTAGTGAATTAGGGAGGCTGTTTTCTTCGCTTTAGTGAATTAGGGAGTCTGTTTTCTTCTCTCTAGTGAATTAGGGAGTCTGTTTTCTTCGCTTTAGTGAATTAGGGAGGCTGTTTTCTTCGCTTTAGTGAATTAGGGAGTCTGTTTTCTTCTCTCTAGTGAATTAGGGAGTCTGTTTTCCTCGCTTTAGTGAATTAGGGAGGCTGTTTTCTTCGCTTTAGTGAATTAGGGAGGCTGGGAGTCTGTTTTCTTCGCTTTAGTGAATTAGGGAGGCTGTTTTCTTCGCTTTAGTGAATTAGGGAGGCTGTTTTCTTCGCTTTAGTGAATTAGGGAGTCTGTTTTCTTCGCTTTAGTGAATTAGGGAGGCTGTTTTCTTCGCTTTAGTGAATTAGGGAGGCTGTTTTCTTCGCTTTAGTGAATTAGGGAGGCTGCTTTCTTCGCTTTAGTGAATTAGGGAGGCTGTTTTCTTCGCTTTAGTGAATTAGGGAGTCTGTTTTCTTCGCTTTAGTGAATTAGGGAGGCTGTTTTCTTCGCTTTAGTGAATTAGGGAGTCTGTTTTCTTCTCTCTAGTGAATTAGGGAGTCTGTTTTCTTCGCTTTAGTGAATTAGGGAGGCTGTTTTCTTCGCTTTAGTGAATTAGGGAGTCTGTTTTCTTCTCTCTAGTGAATTAGGGAGTCTGTTTTCTTCGCTTTAGTGAATTAGGGAGTCTGTTTTCTTCTCTCTAGTGAATTAGGGAGTCTGTTTTCTTCGCTTTAGTGAATTAGGGAGTCTGTTTTCTTCGCTTTAGTGAATTAGGGAGGCTGTTTTCTTCGCTTTAGTGAATTAGGGAGGCTGTTTTCTTCGCTTTAGTGAATTAGGGAGTCTGTTTTCTTCTCTCTAGTGAATTAGGGAGGCTGTTTTCTTCGCTTTAGTGAATTAGGGAGGCTGTTTTCTTCGCTTTAGTGAATTAGGGAGTCTGTTTTCTTCTCTCTAGTGAATTAGGGAGTCTGTTTTCTTCGCTTTAGTGAATTAGGGAGGCTGTTTTCTTCGCTTTAGTGAATTAGGGAGTCTGTTTTCTTCGCTTTAGTGAATTAGGGAGGCTGTTTTCTTCGCTTTAGTGAATTAGGGAGTCTGTTTTCTTCTCTCTAGTGAATTAGGGAGTCTGTTTTCTTCGCTTTAGTGAATTAGGGAGTCTGTTTTCTTCTCTCTAGTGAATTAGGGAGGCTGTTTTCTTCGCTTTAGTGAATTAGGGAGTCTGTTTTCTTCTCTCTAGTGAATTAGGGAGTCTGTTTTCTTCTCTCTAGTGAATTAGGGAGTCTGTTTTCTTCGCTTTAGTGAATTAGGGAGGCTGTTTTCTTCGCTTTAGTGAATTAGGGAGGCTGTTTTCTTCGCTTTAGTGAATTAGGGAGTCTGTTTTCTTCTCTCTAGTGAATTAGGGAGGCTGTTTTCTTCGCTTTAGTGAATTAGGGAGGCTGTTTTCTTCGCTTTAGTGAATTAGGGAGTCTGTTTTCTTCTCTCTAGTGAATTAGGGAGTCTGTTTTCTTCGCTTTAGTGAATTAGGGAGGCTGTTTTCTTCGCTTTAGTGAATTAGGGAGTCTGTTTTCTTCGCTTTAGTGAATTAGGGAGTCTGTTTTCTTCTCTCTAGTGAATTAGGGAGGCTGTTTTCTTCGCTTTAGTGAATTAGGGAGTCTGTTTTCTTCTCTCTAGTGAATTAGGGAGGCTGTTTTCTTCGCTTTAGTGAATTAGGGAGTCTGTTTTCTTCTCTCTAGTGAATTAGGGAGGCTGTTTTCTTCGCTTTAGTGAATTAGGGAGTCTGTTTTCTTCTCTCTAGTGAATTGGGGAGGCTGTTTTCTTCGCTTTAGTGAATTAGGGAGTCTGTTTTCTTCTCTCTAGTGAATTAGGGAGTCTGTTTTCTTCTCTCTAGTGAATTAGGGAGTCTGTTTTCTTCGCTTCAGTGAATTAGGGAGGCTGTTTTCTTCGCTTTAGTGAATTAGGGAGTCTGTTTTCTTCTCTCTAGTGAATTAGGGAGTCTGTTTTCTTCGCTTTAGTGAATTAGGGAGGCTGTTTTCTTCGCTTTAGTGAATTAGGGAGGCTGTTTTCTTCGCTTTAGTGAATTAGGGAGTCTGTTTTCTTCTCTCTAGTGAATTAGGGAGGCTGTTTTCTTCGCTTTAGTGAATTAGGGAGGCTGTTTTCTTCGCTTTAGTGAATTAGGGAGTCTGTTTTCTTCTCTCTAGTGAATTAGGGAGTCTGTTTTCTTCGCTTTAGTGAATTAGGGAGGCTGTTTTCTTCGCTTTAGTGAATTAGGGAGTCTGTTTTCTTCTCTCTAGTGAATTAGGGAGTCTGTTTTCTTCGCTTTAGTGAATTAGGGAGGCTGTTTTCTTCGCTTTAGTGAATTAGGGAGTCTGTTTTCTTCTCTCTAGTGAATTAGGGAGTCTGTTTTCTTCGCTTTAGTGAATTAGGGAGGCTGTTTTCTTCGCTTTAGTGAATTAGGGAGTCTGTTTTCTTCTCTCTAGTGAATTAGGGAGTCTGTTTTCTTCGCTTTAGTGAATTAGGGAGGCTGTTTTCTTCGCTTTAGTGAATTAGGGAGTCTGTTTTCTTCTCTCTAGTGAATTAGGGAGTCTGTTTTCCTCGCTTTAGTGAATTAGGGAGGCTGTTTTCTTCGCTTTAGTGAATTAGGGAGGCTGGGAGTCTGTTTTCTTCGCTTTAGTGAATTAGGGAGGCTGTTTTCTTCGCTTTAGTGAATTAGGGAGGCTGTTTTCTTCGCTTTAGTGAATTAGGGAGTCTGTTTTCTTCGCTTTAGTGAATTAGGGAGGCTGTTTTCTTCGCTTTAGTGAATTAGGGAGGCTGTTTTCTTCGCTTTAGTGAATTAGGGAGGCTGCTTTCTTCGCTTTAGTGAATTAGGGAGGCTGTTTTCTTCGCTTTAGTGAATTAGGGAGTCTGTTTTCTTCGCTTTAGTGAATTAGGGAGGCTGTTTTCTTCGCTTTAGTGAATTAGGGAGTCTGTTTTCTTCTCTCTAGTGAATTAGGGAGTCTGTTTTCTTCGCTTTAGTGAATTAGGGAGGCTGTTTTCTTCGCTTTAGTGAATTAGGGAGGCTGTTTTCTTCGCTTTTGTGAATTAGGGAGTCTGTTTTCTTCTCTCTAGTGAATTAGGGAGTCTGTTTTCTTCGCTTTAGTGAATTAGGGAGTCTGTTTTCTTCGCTTTAGTGAATTAGGGAGTCTGTTTTCTTCGCTTTAGTGAATTAGGGAGGCTGTTTTCTTCGCTTTAGTGAATTAGGGAGTCTGTTTTCTTCTCTCTAGTGAATTAGGGAGTCTGTTTTCTTCGCTTTAGTGAATTAGGGAGTCTGTTTTCTTCTCTCTAGTGAATTAGGGAGGCTGTTTTCTTCGCTTTAGTGAATTAGGGAGTCTGTTTTCTTCTCTCTAGTGAATTAGGGAGTCTGTTTTCTTCTCTCTAGTGAATTAGGGAGTCTGTTTTCTTCGCTTTAGTGAATTAGGGAGGCTGTTTTCTTCGCTTTAGTGAATTAGGGAGGCTGTTTTCTTCGCTTTAGTGAATTAGGGAGTCTGTTTTCTTCTCTCTAGTGAATTAGGGAGGCTGTTTTCTTCGCTTTAGTGAATTAGGGAGGCTGTTTTCTTCGCTTTAGTGAATTAGGGAGTCTGTTTTCTTCTCTCTAGTGAATTAGGGAGTCTGTTTTCTTCGCTTTAGTGAATTAGGGAGGCTGTTTTCTTCGCTTTAGTGAATTAGGGAGTCTGTTTTCTTCGCTTTAGTGAATTAGGGAGTCTGTTTTCTTCTCTCTAGTGAATTAGGGAGGCTGTTTTCTTCGCTTTAGTGAATTAGGGAGTCTGTTTTCTTCTCTCTAGTGAATTAGGGAGGCTGTTTTCTTCGCTTTAGTGAATTAGGGAGTCTGTTTTCTTCTCTCTAGTGAATTAGGGAGGCTGTTTTCTTCGCTTTAGTGAATTAGGGAGTCTGTTTTCTTCGCTTTAGTGAATTAGGGAGGCTGTTTTCTTCGCTTTAGTGAATTAGGGAGGCTGTTTTCTTCGCTTTAGTGAATTAGGGAGTCTGTTTTCTTCGCTTTAGTGAATTAGGGAGGCTGTTTTCTTCGCTTTAGTGAATTAGGGAGGCTGTTTTCTTCGCTTTAGTGAATTAGGGAGGCTGCTTTCTTCGCTTTAGTGAATTAGGGAGGCTGTTTTCTTCGCTTTAGTGAATTAGGGAGGCTGTTTTCTTCGCTTTAGTGAATTAGGGAGGCTGTTTTCTTCGCTTTAGTGAATTAGGGAGTCTGTTTTCTTCTCTCTAGTGAATTAGGGAGTCTGTTTTCTTCGCTTTAGTGAATTAGGGAGGCTGTTTTCTTCGCTTTAGTGAATTAGGGAGTCTGTTTTCTTCTCTCTAGTGAATTAGGGAGTCTGTTTTCTTCGCTTTAGTGAATTAGGGAGTCTGTTTTCTTCTCTCTAGTGAATTAGGGAGTCTGTTTTCTTCGCTTTAGTGAATTAGGGAGTCTGTTTTCTTCGCTTTAGTGAATTAGGGAGGCTGTTTTCTTCGCTTTAGTGAATTAGGGAGGCTGTTTTCTTCGCTTTAGTGAATTAGGGAGGCTGTTTTCTTCTCTCTAGTGAATTAGGGAGGCTGTTTTCTTCGCTTTAGTGAATTAGGGAGGCTGTTTTCTTCGCTTTAGTGAATTAGGGAGGCTGTTTTCTTCTCTCTAGTGAATTAGGGAGTCTGTTTTCTTCGCTTTAGTGAATTAGGGAGGCTGTTTTCTTCGCTTTAGTGAATTAGGGAGGCTGTTTTCTTCGCTTTAGTGAATTAGGGAGGCTGGGAGTCTGTTTTCTTCGCTTTAGTGAATTAGGGAGGCTGTTTTCTTCGCTTTAGTGAATTAGGGAGGCTGTTTTCTTCGCTTTAGTGAATTAGGGAGTCTGTTTTCTTCTCTCTAGTGAATTAGGGAGTCTGTTTTCTTCGCTTTAGTGAATTAGGGAGGCTGTTTTCTTCGCTTTAGTGAATTAGGGAGTCTGTTTTCTTCGCTTTAGTGAATTAGGGAGGCTGGGAGTCTGTTTTCTTCGCTTTAGTGAATTAGGGAGGCTGTTTTCTTCGCTTTAGTGAATTAGGGAGTCTGTTTTCTTCGCTTTAGTGAATTAGGGAGGCTGTTTTCTTCGCTTTAGTGAATTAGGGAGGCTGTTTTCTTCGCTTTAGTGAATTAGGGAGTCTGTTTTCTTCGCTTTAGTGAATTAGGGAGGCTGTTTTCTTCGCTTTAGTGAATTAGGGACGCTGTTTTCTTCGCTTTAGTGAATTAGGGAGGCTGTTTTCTTCGCTTTAGTGAATTAGGGAGGCTGTTTTCTTCGCTTTAGTGAATTAGGGAGTCTGTTTTCTTCGCTTTAGTGAATTAGGGAGGCTGTTTTCTTCGCTTTAGTGAATTAGGGAGGCTGTTTTCTTCTCTCTAGTGAATTAGGGAGGCTGTTTTCTTCGCTTTAGTGAATTAGGGAGGCTGTTTTCTTCGCTTTAGTGAATTAGGGAGGCTGTTTTCTTCGCTTTAGTGAATTAGGGAGTCTGTTTTCTTCGCTTTAGTGAATTAGGGAGTCTGTTTTCTTCGCTTTAGTGAATTAGGGAGTCTGTTTTCTTCTCTCTAGTGAATTAGGGAGTCTGTTTTCTTCTCTCTAGTGAATTAGGGAGTCTGTTTTCTTCGCTTTAGTGAATTAGGGAGTCTGTTTTCTTCGCTTTAGTGAATTAGGGAGGCTGTTTTCTTCGCTTTAGTGAATTAGGGAGTCTGTTTTCTTCTCTCTAGTGAATTAGGGAGTCTGTTTTCTTCGCTTTAGTGAATTAGGGAGGCTGTTTTCTTCGCTTTAGTGAATTAGGGAGGCTGTTTTCTTCGCTTTTGTGAATTAGGGAGTCTGTTTTCTTCTCTCTAGTGAATTAGGGAGTCTGTTTTCTTCGCTTTAGTGAATTAGGGAGTCTGTTTTCTTCGCTTTAGTGAATTAGGGAGTCTGTTTTCTTCGCTTTAGTGAATTAGGGAGGCTGTTTTCTTCGCTTTAGTGAATTAGGGAGTCTGTTTTCTTCTCTCTAGTGAATTAGGGAGTCTGTTTTCTTCGCTTTAGTGAATTAGGGAGTCTGTTTTCTTCTCTCTAGTGAATTAGGGAGGCTGTTTTCTTCGCTTTAGTGAATTAGGGAGTCTGTTTTCTTCTCTCTAGTGAATTAGGGAGTCTGTTTTCTTCTCTCTAGTGAATTAGGGAGTCTGTTTTCTTCGCTTTAGTGAATTAGGGAGGCTGTTTTCTTCGCTTTAGTGAATTAGGGAGGCTGTTTTCTTCGCTTTAGTGAATTAGGGAGTCTGTTTTCTTCTCTCTAGTGAATTAGGGAGGCTGTTTTCTTCGCTTTAGTGAATTAGGGAGGCTGTTTTCTTCGCTTTAGTGAATTAGGGAGTCTGTTTTCTTCTCTCTAGTGAATTAGGGAGTCTGTTTTCTTCGCTTTAGTGAATTAGGGAGGCTGTTTTCTTCGCTTTAGTGAATTAGGGAGTCTGTTTTCTTCGCTTTAGTGAATTAGGGAGTCTGTTTTCTTCTCTCTAGTGAATTAGGGAGGCTGTTTTCTTCGCTTTAGTGAATTAGGGAGTCTGTTTTCTTCTCTCTAGTGAATTAGGGAGTCTGTTTTCTTCTCTCTAGTGAATTAGGGAGGCTGTTTTCTTCGCTTTAGTGAATTAGGGAGTCTGTTTTCTTCTCTCTAGTGAATTAGGGAGGCTGTTTTCTTCGCTTTAGTGAATTAGGGAGTCTGTTTTCTTCTCTCTAGTGAATTAGGGAGTCTGTTTTCTTCTCTCTAGTGAATTAGGGAGTCTGTTTTCTTCGCTTCAGTGAATTAGGGAGGCTGTTTTCTTCGCTTTAGTGAATTAGGGAGTCTGTTTTCTTCTCTCTAGTGAATTAGGGAGTCTGTTTTCTTCGCTTTAGTGAATTAGGGAGTCTGTTTTCTTCTCTCTAGTGAATTAGGGAGGCTGTTTTCTTCGCTTTAGTGAATTAGGGAGTCTGTTTTCTTCTCTCTAGTGAATTAGGGAGTCTGTTTTCTTCTCTCTAGTGAATTAGGGAGTCTGTTTTCTTCGCTTTAGTGAATTAGGGAGTCTGTTTTCTTCGCTTTAGTGAATTAGGGAGGCTGTTTTCTTCGCTTTAGTGAATTAGGGAGTCTGTTTTCTTCTCTCTAGTGAATTAGGGAGGCTGTTTTCTTCGCTTTAGTGAATTAGGGAGGCTGTTTTCTTCGCTTTAGTGAATTAGGGAGTCTGTTTTCTTCTCTCTAGTGAATTAGGGAGTCTGTTTTCTTCGCTTTAGTGAATTAGGGAGGCTGTTTTCTTCGCTTTAGTGAATTAGGGAGTCTGTTTTCTTCTCTCTAGTGAATTAGGGAGTCTGTTTTCTTCGCTTTAGTGAATTAGGGAGGCTGTTTTCTTCGCTTTAGTGAATTAGGGAGTCTGTTTTCTTCTCTCTAGTGAATTAGGGAGTCTGTTTTCCTCGCTTTAGTGAATTAGGGAGGCTGTTTTCTTCGCTTTAGTGAATTAGGGAGGCTGGGAGTCTGTTTTCTTCGCTTTAGTGAATTAGGGAGGCTGTTTTCTTCGCTTTAGTGAATTAGGGAGGCTGTTTTCTTCGCTTTAGTGAATTAGGGAGTCTGTTTTCTTCGCTTTAGTGAATTAGGGAGGCTGTTTTCTTCGCTTTAGTGAATTAGGGAGGCTGTTTTCTTCGCTTTAGTGAATTAGGGAGGCTGCTTTCTTCGCTTTAGTGAATTAGGGAGGCTGTTTTCTTCGCTTTAGTGAATTAGGGAGGCTGTTTTCTTCGCTTTAGTGAATTAGGGAGGCTGTTTTCTTCGCTTTAGTGAATTAGGGAGTCTGTTTTCTTCTCTCTAGTGAATTAGGGAGTCTGTTTTCTTCGCTTTAGTGAATTAGGGAGGCTGTTTTCTTCGCTTTAGTGAATTAGGGAGTCTGTTTTCTTCTCTCTAGTGAATTAGGGAGTCTGTTTTCTTCGCTTTAGTGAATTAGGGAGTCTGTTTTCTTCTCTCTAGTGAATTAGGGAGTCTGTTTTCTTCGCTTTAGTGAATTAGGGAGTCTGTTTTCTTCGCTTTAGTGAATTAGGGAGGCTGTTTTCTTCGCTTTAGTGAATTAGGGAGGCTGTTTTCTTCGCTTTAGTGAATTAGGGAGGCTGTTTTCTTCTCTCTAGTGAATTAGGGAGGCTGTTTTCTTCGCTTTAGTGAATTAGGGAGGCTGTTTTCTTCGCTTTAGTGAATTAGGGAGTCTGTTTTCTTCTCTCTAGTGAATTAGGGAGTCTGTTTTCTTCGCTTTAGTGAATTAGAGAGGCTGTTTTCTTCGCTTTAGTGAATTAGGGAGGCTGGGAGTCTGTTTTCTTCGCTTTAGTGAATTAGGGAGGCTGTTTTCTTCGCTTTAGTGAATTAGGGAGTCTGTTTTCTTCTCTCTAGTGAATTAGGGAGGCTGTTTTCTTCGCTTTAGTGAATTAGGGAGGCTGTTTTCTTCGCTTTAGTGAATTAGGGAGTCTGTTTTCTTCTCTCTAGTGAATTAGGGAGTCTGTTTTCTTCGCTTTAGTGAATTAGGGAGGCTGTTTTCTTCGCTTTAGTGAATTAGGGAGTCTGTTTTCTTCTCTCTAGTGAATTAGGGAGTCTGTTTTCTTCGCTTTAGTGAATTAGGGAGTCTGTTTTCTTCTCTCTAGTGAATTAGGGAGTCTGTTTTCTTCGCTTTAGTGAATTAGGGAGTCTGTTTTCTTCGCTTTAGTGAATTAGGGAGGCTGTTTTCTTCGCTTTAGTGAATTAGGGAGGCTGTTTTCTTCGCTTTAGTGAATTAGGGAGGCTGTTTTCTTCTCTCTAGTGAATTAGGGAGGCTGTTTTCTTCGCTTTAGTGAATTAGGGAGGCTGTTTTCTTCGCTTTAGTGAATTAGGGAGTCTGTTTTCTTCTCTCTAGTGAATTAGGGAGTCTGTTTTCTTCGCTTTAGTGAATTAGAGAGGCTGTTTTCTTCGCTTTAGTGAATTAGGGAGGCTGGGAGTCTGTTTTCTTCGCTTTAGTGAATTAGGGAGGCTGTTTTCTTCGCTTTAGTGAATTAGGGAGTCTGTTTTCTTCTCTCTAGTGAATTAGGGAGGCTGTTTTCTTCGCTTTAGTGAATTAGGGAGGCTGTTTTCTTCGCTTTAGTGAATTAGGGAGGCTGGGAGTCTGTTTTCTTCGCTTTAGTGAATTAGGGAGGCTGTTTTCTTCGCTTTAGTGAATTAGGGAGGCTGTTTTCTTCGCTTTAGTGAATTAGGGAGTCTGTTTTCTTCTCTCTAGTGAATTAGGGAGTCTGTTTTCCTCGCTTTAGTGAATTAGGGAGGCTGTTTTCTTCGCTTTAGTGAATTAGGGAGGCTGGGAGTCTGTTTTCTTCGCTTTAGTGAATTAGGGAGGCTGTTTTCTTCGCTTTAGTGAATTAGGGAGGCTGTTTTCTTCGCTTTAGTGAATTAGGGAGTCTGTTTTCTTCGCTTTAGTGAATTAGGGAGGCTGTTTTCTTCGCTTTAGTGAATTAGGGAGGCTGTTTTCTTCGCTTTAGTGAATTAGGGAGGCTGCTTTCTTCGCTTTAGTGAATTAGGGAGGCTGTTTTCTTCGCTTTAGTGAATTAGGGAGGCTGTTTTCTTCGCTTTAGTGAATTAGGGAGGCTGTTTTCTTCGCTTTAGTGAATTAGGGAGTCTGTTTTCTTCTCTCTAGTGAATTAGGGAGTCTGTTTTCTTCGCTTTAGTGAATTAGGGAGGCTGTTTTCTTCGCTTTAGTGAATTAGGGAGTCTGTTTTCTTCTCTCTAGTGAATTAGGGAGTCTGTTTTCTTCGCTTTAGTGAATTAGGGAGTCTGTTTTCTTCTCTCTAGTGAATTAGGGAGTCTGTTTTCTTCGCTTTAGTGAATTAGGGAGTCTGTTTTCTTCGCTTTAGTGAATTAGGGAGGCTGTTTTCTTCGCTTTAGTGAATTAGGGAGTCTGTTTTCTTCTCTCTAGTGAATTAGGGAGTCTGTTTTCTTCGCTTTAGTGAATTAGGGAGTCTGTTTTCTTTTCTCTAGTGAATTAGGGAGGCTGTTTTCTTCTCTCTAGTGAATTAGGGAGGCTGTTTTTTTCGCTTTAGTGAATTAGGGAGGCTGTTTTCTTCGCTTTAGTGAATTAGGGAGTCTGTTTTCTTCTCTCTAGTGAATTAGGGAGTCTGTTTTCTTCTCTCTAGTGAATTAGGGAGGCTGTTTTCTTCGCTTTAGTGAATTAGGGAGGCTGTTTTCTTCGCTTTAGTGAATTAGGGAGGCTGTTTTCTTCGCTTTAGTGAATTAGGGAGTCTGTTTTCTTCTCTCTAGTGAATTAGGGAGTCTGTTTTCTTCGCTTTAGTGAATTAGGGAGTCTGTTTTCTTTTCTCTAGTGAATTAGGGAGTCTGTTTTCTTCGCTTTAGTGAATTAGGGAGGCTGTTTTCTTCGCTTTAGTGAATTAGGGAGGCTGTTTTCTTCGCTTTAGTGAATTAGGGAGTCTGTTTTCTTCTCTCTAGTGAATTAGGGAGTCTGTTTTCTTCTCTCTAGTGAATTAGGGAGGCTGTTTTCTTCGCTTTAGTGAATTAGGGAGGCTGTTTTCTTCGCTTTAGTGAATTAGGGAGTCTGTTTTCTTTTCTCTAGTGAATTAGGGAGTCTGTTTTCTTCGCTTTAGTGAATTAGGGAGGCTGTTTTCTTCGCTTTAGTGAATTAGGGAGGCTGTTTTCTTCGCTTTAGTGAATTAGGGAGTCTGTTTTCTTCGCTTTAGTGAATTAGGGAGGCTGTTTTCTTCGCTTTAGTGAATTAGGGAGGCTGTTTTCTTCGCTTTAGTGAATTAGGGAGTCTGTTTTCTTCTCTCTAGTGAATTAGGGAGGCTGTTTTCTTCGCTTTAGTGAATTAGGGAGGCTGTTTTCTTCGCTTTAGTGAATTAGGGAGGCTGTTTTCTTCGCTTTAGTGAATTAGGGAGTCTGTTTTCTTCTCTCTAGTGAATTAGGGAGTCTGTTTTCTTCGCTTTAGTGAATTAGGGAGGCTGTTTTCTTCGCTTTAGTGAATTAGGGAGTCTGTTTTCTTCTCTCTAGTGAATTAGTGAGTCTGTTTTCTTCGCTTTAGTGAATTAGGGAGGCTGTTTTCTTCGCTTTAGTGAATTAGGGAGTCTGTTTTCTTCTCTCTAGTGAATTAGGGAGTCTGTTTTCTTCGCTTTAGTGAATTAGGGAGGCTGTTTTCTTCGCTTTAGTGAATTAGGGAGTCTGTTTTCTTCTCTCTAGTGAATTAGGGAGGCTGTTTTCTTCGCTTTAGTGAATTAGGGAGGCTGTTTTCTTCGCTTTAGTGAATTAGGGAGTCTGTTTTCTTCTCTCTAGTGAATTAGGGAGGCTGTTTTCTTTTCTCTAGTGAATTAGGGAGGCTGTTTTCTTCTCTCTAGTGAATTAGGGAGTCTGTTTTCTTCGCTTTAGTGAATTAGGGAGGCTGTTTTCTTCGCTTTAGTGAATTAGGGAGTCTGTTTTCTTCTCTCTAGTGAATTAGGGAGTCTGTTTTCTTCGCTTTAGTGAATTAGGGAGGCTGTTTTCTTCGCTTTAGTG
This sequence comes from Caenorhabditis sinica, assembly GCA_963932045.1. NCBI lineage: Eukaryota > Metazoa > Nematoda > Chromadorea > Rhabditida > Rhabditidae > Caenorhabditis > Caenorhabditis sinica. The sequence continues at coordinate 1,747,988 of OZ009942.1, forward strand.
AATTAGGGAGGCTGTTTTCTTCGCTTTAGTGAATTAGGGAGTCTGTTTTCTTCTCTCTAGTGAATTAGGGAGTCTGTTTTCTTCGCTTTAGTGAATTAGGGAGGCTGTTTTCTTCGCTTTAGTGAATTAGGGAGTCTGTTTTCTTCTCTCTAGTGAATTAGGGAGTCTGTTTTCTTCGCTTTAGTGAATTAGGGAGTCTGTTTTCTTCGCTTTAGTGAATTAGGGAGGCTGTTTTCTTCGCTTTAGTGAATTAGGGGGGCTGTTTTCTTTGCTTTAGTGAATTAGGGAGGCTGTTTTTTTCGCTTTAGTGAATTAGGGAGGCTGTTTTCTTCGCTTTAGTGAATTAGGGAGTCTGTTTTCTTCGCTTTAGTGAATTAGGGAGTCTGTTTTCTTTTCTCTAGTGAATTAGGGAGGCTGTTTTCTTCTCTCTAGTGAATTAGGGAGTCTGTTTTCTTCGCTTTAGTGAATTAGTGAGTCTGTTTTCTTCGCTTTAGTGAATTAGGGAGGCTGTTTTCTTCGCTTTAGTGAATTAGGGAGGCTGTTTTCTTCGCTTTAGTGAATTAGGGAGGCTGTTTTCTTCGCTTTAGTGAATTAGGGAGTCTGTTTTCTTCGCTTTAGTGAATTAGGGAGTCTGTTTTCTTCGCTTTAGTGAATTAGGGAGGCTGTTTTCTTCGCTTTAGTGAATTAGGGAGGCTGTTTTCTTTGCTTTAGTGAATTAGGGAGGCTGTTTTCTTTGCTTTAGTGAATTAGGGAGTCTGTTTTCTTTGCTTTAGTGAATTAGGGAGTCTGTTTTCTTCGCTTTAGTGAATTAGGGAGGCTGTTTTCTTTGCTTTAGTGAATTAGGGAGGCTGTTTTCTTCGCTTTAGTGAATTAGGGAGGCTGTTTTCTTTGCTTTAGTGAATTAGGGAGTCTGTTTTCTTCGCTTTAGTGAATTAGGGAGGCTGTTTTCTTTGCTTTAGTGAATTAGGGAGGCTGTTTTTTTCGCTTTAGTGAATTAGGGAGGCTGTTTTCTTCGCTTTAGTGAATTAGGGAGGCTGTTTTTTTCGCTTTAGTGAATTAGGGAGGCTGTTTTCTTCGCTTTAGTGAATTAGGGAGTCTGTTTTCTTCTCTCTAGTGAATTAGGGAGTCTGTTTTCTTCTCTCTAGTGAATTAGGGAGTCTGTTTTCTTCGCTTTAGTGAATTAGGGAGTCTGTTTTCTTCGCTTTAGTGAATTAGGGAGGCTGTTTTCTTCGCTTTAGTGAATTAGGGGGGCTGTTTTCTTCGCTTTAGTGAATTAGGGAGGCTGTTTTCTTCGCTTTAGTGAATTAGGGAGGCTGTTTTTTTCGCTTTAGTGAATTAGGGAGGCTGTTTTCTTCGCTTTAGTGAATTAGGGAGTCTGTTTTCTTCGCTTTAGTGAATTAGGGAGGCTGTTTTTCTCGCTTTAGTGAATTAGGGAGGCTGTTTTCTTCGCTTTAGTGAATTAGGGAGGCTGTTTTTTTCGCTTTAGTGAATTAGGGAGGCTGTTTTCTTCGCTTTAGTGAATTAGGGAGTCTGTTTTCTTCTCTCTAGTGAATTAGGGAGTCTGTTTTCTTCTCTCTAGTGAATTAGGGAGTCTGTTTTCTTCGCTTTAGTGAATTAGGGAGTCTGTTTTCTTCGCTTTAGTGAATTAGGGAGGCTGTTTTCTTCGCTTTAGTGAATTAGGGGGGCTGTTTTCTTCGCTTTAGTGAATTAGGGAGGCTGTTTTCTTCGCTTTAGTGAATTAGGGAGGCTGTTTTTTTCGCTTTAGTGAATTAGGGAGGCTGTTTTCTTCGCTTTAGTGAATTAGGGAGTCTGTTTTCTTCGCTTTAGTGAATTAGGGAGGCTGTTTTTCTCGCTTTAGTGAATTAGGGAGGCTGTTTTCTTCGCTTTAGTGAATTAGGGAGTCTGTTTTCTTCGCTTTAGTGAATTAGGGAGGCTGTTTTCTTTTCTCTAGTGAATTAGGGAGGCTGTTTTCTTCTCTCTAGTGAATTAGGGAGTCTGTTTTCTTCGCTTTAGTGAATTAGGGAGTCTGTTTTCTTCGCTTTAGTGAATTAGGGAGGCTGTTTTCTTCGCTTTAGTGAATTAGGGAGTCTGTTTTCTTCTCTCTAGTGAATTAGGGAGTCTGTTTTCTTCGCTTTAGTGAATTAGGGAGGCTGTTTTCTTCGCTTTAGTGAATTAGGGAGGCTGTTTTCTTCGCTTTAGTGAATTAGGGAGTCTGTTTTCTTCTCTCTAGTGAATTAGGGAGTCTGTTTTCTTCGCTTTAGTGAATTAGGGAGGCTGTTTTCTTCGCTTTAGTGAATTAGGGAGTCTGTTTTCTTCTCTCTAGTGAATTAGGGAGTCTGTTTTCTTCGCTTTAGTGAATTAGGGAGTCTGTTTTCTTCGCTTTAGTGAATTAGGGAGGCTGTTTTCTTCGCTTTAGTGAATTAGGGGGGCTGTTTTCTTTGCTTTAGTGAATTAGGGAGGCTGTTTTTTTCGCTTTAGTGAATTAGGGAGGCTGTTTTCTTCGCTTTAGTGAATTAGGGAGTCTGTTTTCTTCGCTTTAGTGAATTAGGGAGTCTGTTTTCTTTTCTCTAGTGAATTAGGGAGGCTGTTTTCTTCTCTCTAGTGAATTAGGGAGTCTGTTTTCTTCGCTTTAGTGAATTAGGGAGTCTGTTTTCTTCGCTTTAGTGAATTAGGGAGGCTGTTTTCTTCGCTTTAGTGAATTAGGGAGGCTGTTTTCTTCGCTTTAGTGAATTAGGGAGGCTGTTTTCTTCGCTTTAGTGAATTAGGGAGTCTGTTTTCTTCGCTTTAGTGAATTAGGGAGTCTGTTTTCTTTTCTCTAGTGAATTAGGGAGGCTGTTTTCTTCTCTCTAGTGAATTAGGGAGGCTGTTTTTTTCGCTTTAGTGAATTAGGGAGTCTGTTTTCTTCGCTTTAGTGAATTAGGGAGGCTGTTTTTTTCGCTTTAGTGAATTAGGGAGGCTGTTTTCTTCGCTTTAGTGAATTAGGGAGTCTGTTTTCTTCGCTTTAGTGAATTAGGGAGTCTGTTTTCTTTTCTCTAGTGAATTAGGGAGGCTGTTTTCTTCTCTCTAGTGAATTAGGGAGTCTGTTTTCTTCGCTTTAGTGAATTAGGGAGTCTGTTTTCTTCGCTTTAGTGAATTAGGGAGTCTGTTTTCTTCGCTTTAGTGAATTAGGGAGGCTGTTTTCTTCGCTTTAGTGAATTAGGGAGGCTGTTTTCTTCGCTTTAGTGAATTAGGGAGTCTGTTTTCTTCTCTCTAGTGAATTAGGGAGTCTGTTTTCTTTGCTTTAGTGAATTAGGGAGTCTGTTTTCTTCGCTTTAGTGAATTAGGGAGTCTGTTTTCTTCGCTTTAGTGAATTAGGGAGGCTGTTTTCTTCGCTTTAGTGAATTAGGGGGGCTGTTTTCTTCGCTTTAGTGAATTAGGGAGGCTGTTTTCTTCGCTTTAGTGAATTAGGGAGGCTGTTTTTTTCGCTTTAGTGAATTAGGGAGGCTGTTTTCTTCGCTTTAGTGAATTAGGGAGTCTGTTTTCTTCGCTTTAGTGAATTAGGGAGGCTGTTTTTCTCGCTTTAGTGAATTAGGGAGGCTGTTTTCTTCGCTTTAGTGAATTAGGGAGTCTGTTTTCTTCGCTTTAGTGAATTAGGGAGTCTGTTTTCTTTTCTCTAGTGAATTAGGGAGGCTGTTTTCTTCTCTCTAGTGAATTAGGGAGTCTGTTTTCTTCGCTTTAGTGAATTAGGGAGTCTGTTTTCTTCGCTTTAGTGAATTAGGGAGGCTGTTTTCTTCGCTTTAGTGAATTAGGGAGTCTGTTTTCTTCTCTCTAGTGAATTAGGGATTCTGTTTTCTTCGCTTTAGTGAATTAGGGAGGCTGTTTTCTTCGCTTTAGTGAATTAGGGAGGCTGTTTTCTTCGCTTTAGTGAATTAGGGAGTCTGTTTTCTTCTCTCTAGTGAATTAGGGAGTCTGTTTTCTTCGCTTTAGTGAATTAGGGAGGCTGTTTTCTTCGCTTTAGTGAATTAGGGAGTCTGTTTTCTTCTCTCTAGTGAATTAGGGAGTCTGTTTTCTTCGCTTTAGTGAATTAGGGAGTCTGTTTTCTTCGCTTTAGTGAATTAGGGAGGCTGTTTTCTTCGCTTTAGTGAATTAGGGGGGCTGTTTTCTTTGCTTTAGTGAATTAGGGAGGCTGTTTTTTTCGCTTTAGTGAATTAGGGAGGCTGTTTTCTTCGCTTTAGTGAATTAGGGAGTCTGTTTTCTTCGCTTTAGTGAATTAGGGAGTCTGTTTTCTTTTCTCTAGTGAATTAGGGAGGCTGTTTTCTTCTCTCTAGTGAATTAGGGAGTCTGTTTTCTTCGCTTTAGTGAATTAGGGAGTCTGTTTTCTTCGCTTTAGTGAATTAGGGAGGCTGTTTTCTTCGCTTTAGTGAATTAGGGAGGCTGTTTTCTTCGCTTTAGTGAATTAGGGAGGCTGTTTTCTTCGCTTTAGTGAATTAGGGAGTCTGTTTTCTTCGCTTTAGTGAATTAGGGAGTCTGTTTTCTTTTCTCTAGTGAATTAGGGAGGCTGTTTTCTTCTCTCTAGTGAATTAGGGAGGCTGTTTTTTTCGCTTTAGTGAATTAGGGAGTCTGTTTTCTTCGCTTTAGTGAATTAGGGAGGCTGTTTTTTTCGCTTTAGTGAATTAGGGAGGCTGTTTTCTTCGCTTTAGTGAATTAGGGAGTCTGTTTTCTTCGCTTTAGTGAATTAGGGAGTCTGTTTTCTTTTCTCTAGTGAATTAGGGAGGCTGTTTTCTTCTCTCTAGTGAATTAGGGAGTCTGTTTTCTTCGCTTTAGTGAATTAGGGAGTCTGTTTTCTTCGCTTTAGTGAATTAGGGAGTCTGTTTTCTTCGCTTTAGTGAATTAGGGAGGCTGTTTTCTTCGCTTTAGTGAATTAGGGAGGCTGTTTTCTTCGCTTTAGTGAATTAGGGAGTCTGTTTTCTTCTCTCTAGTGAATTAGGGAGTCTGTTTTCTTTGCTTTAGTGAATTAGGGAGGCTGTTTTCTTCGCTTTAGTGAATTAGGGAGTCTGTTTTCTTCGCTTTAGTGAATTAGGGAGGCTGTTTTCTTTTCTCTAGTGAATTAGGGAGGCTGTTTTCTTCTCTCTAGTGAATTAGGGAGTCTGTTTTCTTCGCTTTAGTGAATTAGGGAGTCTGTTTTCTTCGCTTTAGTGAATTAGGGAGGCTGTTTTCTTCGCTTTAGTGAATTAGGGAGGCTGTTTTCTTCGCTTTAGTGAATTAGGGAGTCTGTTTTCTTCGCTTTAGTGAATTAGGGAGGCTGTTTTCTTCGCTTTAGTGAATTAGGGAGGCTGTTTTCTTCGCTTTAGTGAATTAGGGAGTCTGTTTTCTTCTCTCTAGTGAATTAGGGAGTCTGTTTTCTTTGCTTTAGTGAATTAGGGAGGCTGTTTTCTTCGCTTTAGTGAATTAGGGAGTCTGTTTTCTTCGCTTTAGTGAATTAGGGAGGCTGTTTTCTTTTCTCTAGTGAATTAGGGAGGCTGTTTTCTTCTCTCTAGTGAATTAGGGAGTCTGTTTTCTTCGCTTTAGTGAATTAGGGAGTCTGTTTTCTTCTCTCTAGTGAATTAGGGAGTCTGTTTTCTTTGCTTTAGTGAATTAGGGAGGCTGTTTTCTTCGCTTTAGTGAATTAGGGAGGCTGTTTTTTTCGCTTTAGTGAATTAGGGAGGCTGTTTTCTTCGCTTTAGTGAATTAGGGAGTCTGTTTTCTTCGCTTGAGTGAATTAGGGAGTCTGTTTTCTTTTCTCTAGTGAATTAGGGAGGCTGTTTTCTTCTCTCTAGTGAATTAGGGAGTCTGTTTTCTTCGCTTTAGTGAATTAGGGAGTCTGTTTTCTTCGCTTTAGTGAATTAGGGAGGCTGTTTTCTTCGCTTTAGTGAATTAGGGAGGCTGTTTTCTTCGCTTTAGTGAATTAGGGAGGCTGTTTTTTTCGCTTTAGTGAATTAGGGAGGCTGTTTTCTTCGCTTTAGTGAATTAGGGAGTCTGTTTTCTTCGCTTTAGTGAATTAGGGAGGCTGTTTTTTTCGCTTTAGTGAATTAGGGAGTCTGTTTTCTTTTCTCTAGTGAATCAGGGAGGCTGTTTTCTTCTCTCTAGTGAATTAGGGAGGCTGTTTTCTTCTCTCTAGTGAATTAGGGAGGCTGTTTTTTTCGCTTTAGTGAATTAGGGAGGCTGTTTTCTTCGCTTTAGTGAATTAGGGAGTCTGTTTTCTTCGCTTTAGTGAATTAGGGAGTCTGTTTTTTTCGCTTTAGTGAATTAGGGAGTCTGTTTTCTTTTCTCTAGTGAATTAGGGAGGCTGTTTTCTTCTTTCTAGTGAATTAGGGAGTCTGTTTTCTTCGCTTTAGTGAATTAGGGAGTCTGTTTTCTTCGCTTTAGTGAATTAGGGAGTCTGTTTTCTTCGCTTTAGTGAATTAGGGAGGCTGTTTTCTTCGCTTTAGTGAATTAGGGAGTCTGTTTTCTTCTCTCTAGTGAATTAGGGAGTCTGTTTTCTTCGCTTTAGTGAATTAGGGAGTCTGTTTTCTTCGCTTTAGTGAATTAGGGAGGCTGTTTTCTTCGCTTTAGTGAATTAGGGAGTCTGTTTTCTTCTCTCTAGTGAATTAGGGAGTCTGTTTTCTTCGCTTTAGTGAATTAGGGAGGCTGTTTTCTTCGCTTTAGTGAATTAGGGAGGCTGTTTTCTTCGCTTTAGTGAATTAGGGAGGCTGTTTTCTTCGCTTTAGTGAATTAGGGAGGCTGTTTTCTTCGCTTTAGTGAATTAGGGAGTCTGTTTTCTTCTCTCTAGTGAATTAGGGAGTCTGTTTTCTTCGCTTTAGTGAATTAGGGAGGCTGTTTTCTTCGCTTTAGTGAATTAGGGAGTCTGTTTTCTTCTCTCTAGTGAATTAGGGAGTCTGTTTTCTTCGCTTTAGTGAATTAGGGAGTCTGTTTTCTTCGCTTTAGTGAATTAGGGAGGCTGTTTTCTTCGCTTTAGTGAATTAGGGGGGCTGTTTTCTTCGCTTTAGTGAATTAGGGAGGCTGTTTTCTTCGCTTTAGTGAATTAGGGAGGCTGTTTTTTTCGCTTTAGTGAATTAGGGAGGCTGTTTTCTTCGCTTTAGTGAATTAGGGAGTCTGTTTTCTTCGCTTTAGTGAATTAGGGAGGCTGTTTTTTTCGCTTTAGTGAATTAGGGAGGCTGTTTTCTTCGCTTTAGTGAATTAGGGAGTCTGTTTTCTTCGCTTTAGTGAATTAGGGAGTCTGTTTTCTTTTCTCTAGTGAATTAGGGAGGCTGTTTTCTTCTCTCTAGTGAATTAGGGAGTCTGTTTTCTTCGCTTTAGTGAATTAGGGAGTCTGTTTTCTTCGCTTTAGTGAATTAGGGAGGCTGTTTTCTTCGCTTTAGTGAATTAGGGAGTCTGTTTTCTTCTCTCTAGTGAATTAGGGAGTCTGTTTTCTTCGCTTTAGTGAATTAGGGAGGCTGTTTTCTTCGCTTTAGTGAATTAGGGAGGCTGTTTTCTTCGCTTTAGTGAATTAGAGAGTCTGTTTTCTTCTCTCTAGTGAATTAGGGAGTCTGTTTTCTTCGCTTTAGTGAATTAGGGAGGCTGTTTTCTTCGCTTTAGTGAATTAGGGAGTCTGTTTTCTTCTCTCTAGTGAATTAGGGAGTCTGTTTTCTTCGCTTTAGTGAATTAGGGAGTCTGTTTTCTTCGCTTTAGTGAATTAGGGAGGCTGTTTTCTTCGCTTTAGTGAATTAGGGGGGCTGTTTTCTTTGCTTTAGTGAATTAGGGAGGCTGTTTTCTTCGCTTTAGTGAATTAGGGAGGCTGTTTTTTTCGCTTTAGTGAATTAGGGAGGCTGTTTTCTTCGCTTTAGTGAATTAGGGAGGCTGTTTTCTTCGCTTTAGTGAATTAGGGAGTCTGTTTTCTTCGCTTTAGTGAATTAGGGAGTCTGTTTTCTTCGCTTTAGTGAATTAGGGAGGCTGTTTTCTTCGCTTTAGTGAATTAGGGAGGCTGTTTTCTTCGCTTTAGTGAATTAGGGAGGCTGTTTTCTTCGCTTTAGTGAATTAGGGAGGCTGTTTTCTTCGCTTTAGTGAATTAGGGAGGCTGTTTTCTTCGCTTTAGTGAATTAGGGAGGCTGTTTTCTTCGCTTTAGTGAATTAGGGAGGCTGTTTTCTTCGCTTTAGTGAATTAGGGAGTCTGTTTTCTTCGCTTTAGTGAATTAGGGAGGCTGTTTTCTTCGCTTTAGTGAATTAGGGAGGCTGTTTTCTTCGCTTTAGTGAATTAGGGGGGCTGTTTTCTTCGCTTTAGTGAATTAGGGAGGCTGTTTTCTTCGCTTTAGTGAATTAGGGAGGCTGTTTTTTTCGCTTTAGTGAATTAGGGAGTCTGTTTTCTTCGCTTTAGTGAATTAGGGAGTCTGTTTTCTTTTCTCTAGTGAATTAGGGAGGCTGTTTTCTTCTCTCTAGTGAATTAGGGAGGCTGTTTTCTTCGCTTTAGTGAATTAGGGAGGCTGTTTTCTTCGCTTTAGTGAATTAGGGAGGCTGTTTTCTTCGCTTTAGTGAATTAGGGAGGCTGTTTTCTTCGCTTTAGTGAATTAGGGAGGCTGTTTTCTTCGCTTTAGTGAATTAGGGAGGCTGTTTTCTTCGCTTTAGTGAATTAGGGAGGCTGTTTTCTTCGCTTTAGTGAATTAGGGAGGCTGTTTTCTTCGCTTTAGTGAATTAGGGGGGCTGTTTTCTTCGCTTTAGTGAATTAGGGAGTCTGTTTTCTTCGCTTTAGTGAATTAGGGAGGCTGTTTTTTTCGCTTTAGTGAATTAGGGAGTCTGTTTTCTTCGCTTTAGTGAATTAGGGAGTCTGTTTTCTTTTCTCTAGTGAATTAGGGAGGCTGTTTTCTTCTCTCTAGTGAATTAGGGAGGCTGTTTTCTTCGCTTTAGTGAATTAGGGAGTCTGTTTTCTTTTCTCTAGTGAATTAGGGAGTCTGTTTTCTTCGCTTTAGTGAATTAGGGAGTCTGTTTTCTTCGCTTTAGTGAATTAGGGAGGCTGTTTTTTTCGCTTTAGTGAATTAGGGAGTCTGTTTTCTTCGCTTTAGTGAATTAGGGAGTCTGTTTTCTTCGCTTTAGTGAATTAGGGAGTCTGTTTTCTTTTCTCTAGTGAATTAGGGAGGCTGTTTTCTTCTCTCTAGTGAATTAGGGAGTCTGTTTTCTTCGCTTTAGTGAATTAGGGAGTCTGTTTTCTTTTCTCTAGTGAATTAGGGAGTCTGTTTTCTTCGCTTTAGTGAATTAGGGAGGCTGTTTTCTTCGCTTTAGTGAATTAGGGAGTCTGTTTTCTTCTCTCTAGTGAATTAGGGAGTCTGTTTTCTTCTCTCTAGTGAATTAGGGAGTCTGTTTTCTTCGCTTTAGTGAATTAGGGAGTCTGTTTTCTTCTCTCTAGTGAATTTGGGAGTCTGTTTTCTTCGCTTTAGTGAATTAGGGAGTCTGTTTTCTTCGCTTTAGTGAATTACGGAGTCTGTTTTCTTCGCTTTAGTGAATTAGGGAGTCTGTTTTCTTCTCTCTAGTGAATTAGGGAGTCTGTTTTCTTCGCTTTAGTGAATTAGGGAGTCTGTTTTTTTCGCTTTAGTGAATTAGGGAGTCTGTTTTCTTCGCTTTAGTGAATTAGGGAGGCTGTTTTCTTCGCTTTAGTGAATTAGGGAGGCTGTTTTCTTCGCTTTAGTGAATTAGGGAGTCTGTTTTCTTCGCTTTAGTGAATTAGGGAGTCTGTTTTCTTTTCTCTAGTGAATTAGGGAGGCTGTTTTCTTCTCTCTAGTGAATTAGGGAGTCTGTTTTCTTCGCTTTAGTGAATTAGGGAGTCTGTTTTCTTTTCTCTAGTGAATTAGGGAGTCTGTTTTCTTCGCTTTAGTGAATTAGGGAGGCTGTTTTCTTCGCTTTAGTGAATTAGGGAGTCTGTTTTCTTCGCTTTAGTGAATTACGGAGTCTGTTTTCTTCGCTTTAGTGAATTAGGGAGTCTGTTTTCTTCTCTCTAGTGAATTAGGGAGGCTGTTTTCTTCTCTTTAGTGAATTAGGGAGTCTGTTTTCTTCGCTTTAGTGAATTAGGGAGTCTGTTTTCTTCTCTTTAGTGAATTAGGGAGGCTGTTTTCTTCGCTTTAGAGAATTAGGGAGTCTGTTTTCTTCTCTCTAGTGAATTAGGGAGTCTGTTTTCTTCGCTTTAGAGAATTAGGGAGTCTGTTTTCTTCTCTCTAGTGAATTAGGGAGTCTGTTTTCTTCTCTTTAGTGAATTAGGGAGTCTGTTTTCTTCTCTCTAGTGAATTAGGAAGTCTGTTTTCTTCGCTTTAGAGAATTAGGGAGTCTGTTTTCTTCTCTCTAGTGAATTAGGGAGTCTGTTTTCTTCTCTTTAGTGAATTAGGGAGGCTGTTTTCTTCGCTTTAGTGAATTAGGGAGGCTGTTTTCTTCTCTCTAGTGAATTAGGGAGTCTGTTTTCTTCTTTTTAGTGAATTAGGGAGTCTGTTTTCTTCTCTCTAGTGAATTAGGGAGTCTGTTTTCTTCTCTTTAGTGAATTAGGGAGTCTGTTTTCTTCTCTCTAGTGAATTAGGGAGTCTGTTTTCTTCTCTTTAGTGAATTAGGGAGTCTGTTTTCTTCTCTCTAGTGAATTAGGAAGTCTGTTTTCTTCGCTTTAGTGAATTAGGGAGGCTGTTTTCTTCTCTCTAGTGAATTAGGGAGTCTGTTTTCTTCTCTTTAGTGAATTAGGGAGTCTGTTTTCTTCTCTCTAGTGAATTAGGGAGTCTGTTTTCTTCTCTCTAGTGAATTAGGGAGTCTGTTTTCTTCTCTTTAGTGAATTAGGGAGTCTGTTTTCTTCTCTCTAGTGAATTAGGAAGTCTGTTTTCTTCGCTTTAGAGAATTAGGGAGTCTGTTTTCTTCTCTCTAGTGAATTAGGGAGTCTGTTTTCTTCTCTCTAGTGAATTAGGGAGTCTGTTTTCTTCGCTTTAGTGAATTAGGGAGTCTGTTTTCTTCTCTCTAGTGAATTAGGGAGTCTGTTTTCTTCGCTTTAGTGAATTAGGGAGTCTGTTTTCTTCTCTCTAGTGAATTAGGGAGTCTGTTTTCTTCTCTTTAGTGAATTAGGGAGGCTGTTTTCTTCGCTTTAGTGAATTAGGGAGGCTGTTTTCTTCTCTCTAGTGAATTAGGGAGTCTGTTTTCTTCTCTTTAGTGAATTAAGGAGTCTGTTTTCTTCTCTCTAGTGAATTAGGGAGTCTGTTTTCTTCTCTCTAGTGAATTAGGGAGTCTGTTTTCTTCGCTTTAGTGAATTAGGGAGTCTGTTTTCTTCTCTCTAGTGAATTAGGGAGTCTGTTTTCTTCGCTTTAGTGAATTAGGGAGGCTGTTTTCTTCTCTCTAGTGAATTAGGGAGTCTGTTTTCTTCTCTCTAGTGAATTAGGGAGTCTGTTTTCTTCGCTTTAGTGAATTAGGGAGGCTGTTTTCTTCTCTCTAGTGAATTAGGGAGTCTGTTTTCTTCGCTTTAGAGAATTAGGGAGTCTGTTTTCTTCTCTCTAGTGAATTAGGGAGTCTGTTTTCTTCGCTTTAGTGAATTAGGGAGTCTGTTTTCTTCGCTTTAGAGAATTAGGGAGTCTGTTTTCTTCGCTTTAGTGAATTAGGGAGTCTGTTTTCTTCTCTTTAGTGAATTAGGGAGTCTGTTTTCTTCTCTCTAGTGAATTAGGGAGTCTGTTTTCTTCTCTTTAGTGAATTAGGGAGGCTGTTTTCTTCGCTTTAGTGAATTAGGGAGGCTGTTTTCTTCTCTCTAGTGAATTAGGGAGTCTGTTTTCTTCTCTTTAGTGAATTAGGGAGTCTGTTTTCTTCTCTCTAGTGAATTAGGGAGTCTGTTTTCTTCTCTCTAGTGAATTAGGGAGTCTGTTTTCTTCGCTTTAGTGAATTAGGGAGTCTGTTTTCTTCGCTTTAGTGAATTAGGGAGTCTGTTTTCTTCTCTCTAGTGAATTAGGGAGTCTGTTTTCTTCGCTTTAGTGAATTAGGGAGTCTGTTTTCTTCGCTTTAGTGAATTAGGGAGTCTGTTTTCTTCTCTCTAGTGAATTAGGGAGTCTGTTTTCTTCTCTCTAGTGAATTAGGGAGTCTGTTTTCTTCTCTCTAGTGAATTAGGGAGTCTGTTTTCTTCGCTTTAGTGAATTAGGGAGTCTGTTTTCTTCTCTCTAGTGAATTAGGGAGTCTGTTTTCTTCGCTTTAGTGAATTAGGGAGTCTGTTTTCTTCTCTCTAGTGAATTAGGGAGTCTGTTTTCTTCGCTTTAGTGAATTAGGGAGGCTGTTTTCTTCTCTCTAGTGAATTAGGGAGTCTGTTTTCTTCTCTCTAGTGAATTAGGGAGTCTGTTTTCTTCGCTTTAGTGAATTAGGGAGGCTGTTTTCTTCTCTCTAGTGAATTAGGGAGTCTGTTTTCTTCGCTTTAGAGAATTAGGGAGTCTGTTTTCTTCTCTCTAGTGAATTAGGGAGTCTGTTTTCTTCGCTTTAGTGAATTAGGGAGTCTGTTTTCTTCGCTTTAGAGAATTAGGGAGTCTGTTTTCTTCTCTCTAGTGAATTAGGGAGTCTGTTTTCTTCGCTTTAGTGAATTAGGGAGTCTGTTTTCTTCGCTTTAGTGAATTAGGGAGTCTGTTTTCTTCTCTGTAGTGAATTAGGGAGTCTGTTTTCTTCGCTTTAGAGAATTAGGGAGTCTGTTTTCTTCTCTCTAGTGAATTAGGGAGTCTGTTTTCTTCGCTTTAGTGAATTAGGGAGTCTGTTTTCTTCTCTCTAGTGAATTAGGGAGTCTGTTTTCTTCGCTTTAGAGAATTAGGGAGTCTGTTTTCTTCTCTCTAGTGAATTTGTCACCTCATCTACCATTGATTTTTCAACACTGACAACATTTTTTGTGTTTTCAATGGAGCGCCTTTGCCCACCCATTGCCAAGAACACACTGTACCGCGCGAGGTAACCAGTAAATCGATCGCCTCAGCCCTTCTTTTGTGGTTTCATTGTCTCCCTACCCCGTACTATTTTTTGCATACTTCAGTTTTCGAAATGCCCCAAGATTCTGAAAAGTTTCGGTTTCTTCGCCTTCCATGGCTTGCTACACAAGAAGTTATTAGGAGCATGGCGTTACAGGAAATGTAAGTTTTTTTAAAGGTGCTGTGAATCGGTAAAAACTTCTAGAATGTAAGGGACAACATTTTTTGGGACCAAATTTGTTTTAGGTGTCCTGCCACCGTTAAGAAAGTTTAACAACAAATACATAAGTTTCATTTTCCAGATTCTTCCTCTCATTGACCTCCGCAAGAGCCAGAACTCTCCTCAACTCGTTCCTTCCCAAAAGCTATTTTCACATTGAATTCTCCCTTTTTGAAACGCAAAAAATCACTTTGGAATCTCCAGCCATGAGCAGCAAGAAGCTTGTCATAAAGCAAGGAGATTTGAAGTGTTCGAAATCTTAAAAAATCGGGAATATACAATTTCAGTACTCCACCAATTGTTCCGAGGACAAGCATATTTATGTTAATTGGGCAGAGCCATTTTTAGATGGCGTAGAAGCACTAATGACTCATCTCGCAGAATTCTTCAACCTCCCCAAAATTTCGTTGCGCGTTGATACCCGGAAAAATGTAGCCATGCGTGTTCTGAATCACGGAAAGCGTCTCAAACTACCTATTCAAATGATTTGTTTAACCCCTCATCAGTCTTCCATGCCCCCTGCAGAAGTATACAGGGCTCTTTTAAACGAGGGCCCAAGAATTCAGAGCCTTATTCTGGTTTGCAAAGCTCACCCAAATTTTGAGTACAGACCTATCGTAGAATTTAATTTGGATTCACTTCAAATCCATGATGCCCATTGGGCTCATCTTGAGGATTATATCAATTGTCGACACGTACTTTTGAGTTACATGACACCAGGATTGAACTTTAAATATGAGAGTTCTCGAAGGCTCAACGAGTTTTTCAAGACTTGGAAGGGGTCGAGATGTAGACTGGAGCATCTGGAGCTCCATTTTTTGAATCGTTATAGCATAAACTTTGACAAAGTTATCCATGGACTTGATGGGTGAGTTAGGATGATGTATGATGTTGGAAGAGAACATTTAAATTTCAGAATCAATTTCATGATAGACGGTGGTTTTGGTGATTTCCGCAGTATTGAAATCCATAGAGAGGATGGAAAAAGGGCCATCATCAAATATACAATATGGGATTTAACATTGAAAGTTATTCATTGACAATTATTTTGGAGCGATAAAAGTTGTTTTTCTGATCTACGACGGATTTGCATTAGAGCGCGGATACTTCATAGAAACAGAACCAAAAAAAATTTATTAGAAAAGTAGACCGTTTAGTTGGCGTAGGGAATCCAGTAGACGATGTTACTGAAAAAGTTAAAAAACCGTGTAATTTTCAACACAAAAGTTATGCGTCCCGGTGATAAAATTGCTGTTTTTCTGAAAAAAAAAACAGGATCCGCGACGTTTAGCAACCGGCCATTTTGCAACTGCGACATTTTGCAACTCATGTCGGTTTCGCAACCGGTCATTTCGCAACCAGAAAGGCACGTTAATCCCCCCCCCCCCTCTTTTTGCAAACATAGATGACAGCTTTTATTACCCGCGATCTCATAACTTTAGAAAGTTGCGAAATGACCAGTTGCCAAACGTCGTGGTTGCAAAAATATTTTTCGAATTTAGACGGTTACCCCCATAACCAAATATATTTCTATACTAAATCAAACATGGTCTTTCATTTCTTTTTAAATCCAGAAAGTGTCCAACTCGCTAAAAATGTTTAGGTCATTCCTGAAACTTTTGCACTCATGGTTTTCAACAAATAACTTTCTCAAATCAACAGATAATATTTAATTATTTTCAGAATAAAATTTTCAAATGTTTTACCTTTATGACTCATTTTAGTTTTCAAAAATCCCTCAAAAACAAACCAAGTTATGGCCCTTTGAAGATGAAATGTTCAAATTTCGTAAAATTTTTGCTAACAGTGTATTTTCTCGAGGTAAAAAACGATTTCAAGAATTGTCGCGAATATGTACCCTAAAATCGTGTGTACACCCTTGTACCCTCTAGAACATTTTTCAACTCTAGAAACGCATTCAACATTCGCAAAAATGAAATTTTCGTCCACATATTTTATTTCAAAAAATCATAAGTATCACAAGAATAAATTATCATAGAATCAATTATTATTGAATTCATTCGTTCTTGTTTCGTAACCCGACACCGTTATTTGGCTATTCATCCATCTCCGAGCCATCATCCAAATCTTGTTCCTCATCCGAATCTTGCTCATCATCAGAATCTTCTTCTGTATCAGAATCTTCTTCTTCGTCGTCGTCAGAGAGAGTGGAATCGCGCTTCTTGACCTTAATCTTGCCCTCTTCAATGTGGAAATATAGAACTTCGGCGGAATTCGGAATATTGCATTCTACATTGAAATCACTCAACTCGTCTGTGCCGTCTGATCCGAAAAGTCTTGCTATTCCGGTGAGACTTTCGAAGGGCGTGATCAGCCGGATGACACATTTTTCGAAGTTTGGCTTGGAGAGGAGATCCTGAAATGGGAAACATATATTTGATGGTTTAGTTTTCGTAATAAAAATGAGCCTTGGAAACACCATGAACCGTTTTTTTTTCAATTTTTTTCTGAGAAATCTGGTTTGGAATGGGCGAGAAACAAGATGGCCTAAACCGATGGAAGACAAATCTGCAGCAGAGTTTGGCCACGGCCGCCAGACACAGAAACTAAAAAAGACAGTTTCGAAACTGAATTTTGGGGGTTTTGAAGCATTTTTCGGCTTGTTGCCTATCACAAACAACTGTTAACAGATTTGAAATGTTTTCCCAGCCATTCTCGACATTCTCACGGTTGGTGGCCTAGAAAACCAAACGTTTAGTTTTCTAGGCCATTTTCTGTAAGTTAGCCAGAAAAGAGACGGATCACCGGACAACGCTATTGACATTTGTTTGAGCTTGATAGCTTCATTTTGAGCCGAGTTATGACAATTTGAAACTGGTGGCATAGAAAACCAAAAATCTGGATTTCTAGGTCATTTTTTGGTGAGTCGGTCCGTCAAAAATGGTTGTATTAATCGTTGGGTAGCTGTTATATTGCAAAATTTCGGCCGAAGGCCATTTTCAGTAAGTTTGTCAAAAATGAGATGTATCGCAAAAGAATCATCTTGTTGCCATGATTTTGAGCCAAGTTATGAAAATTACAAGTTAACAGTCTAGAAATCTCCATGTTTGGGTTTCTAGGCCATTTTTTTTGGAAAGTAGAGCAGAAATCATTGGGATGACGAAACCAAGCTTTTTCAAAATTCTTACGTTTCGAAGGAGTACGACATCTTCTGGCTCCATGGATTGCACTGTGATCCAAAATTCTTGGAAATTCAAAAAGATCGACAAATCCGTTGATTGAATCACTCCTAGTCGATCCAAATAAGCATTTTTCACTTTTTTGAATTGTTCCATTTCTTTGATCCGATTCATGTCGATTCGTTCATCCTTTTTTTTTCGTTCGTTGTAATATCCCGTGTCCAAAATTTTCAAAGATCCTGGTTTTATGACAGAAAGAGTCTTCAGTGTGAGATTGTAGTCCAGCGTATTGATATAGGCGGCTTTCATGTCGAATCTTGCACTTTTTCTGTTTGAAGTTGCGACAATCCAATCGACAAGCGGCTTCACTGTACCCGGACAGAAAGCGTCGATCATGAACTTGTCAACTTGAACTTTCGTTGGATTGAGATAAAATTCCAGGTCGTCAAAAGCCGCCTTCATGAAATTCCCACCATAAATCTCCTCGGACCAATCGTGTTTCCATGACGAATTGTCAGCTTTGATAGTAGCACAGATAGAGTTTTCGTGGCATACGATAACAATTTCGTCGATGTCTGTCCTGAGCTGATCCACAGCGAATTGCATCGTTTGGGACAGTTTTCGGATTTCGAATCTGAAATTTTTTTTTATGTTTTTGATGATCTAGCAATCTCCAAATGGGCTAGAAAAAAAACTTTTCTAATTCAAACTGCTACTGAATGACTTAAAGGAGGATTCCTGTCATTTTTTAAAAATTGTTTTAATATATGTAAAAATGTGCGTAGATTACGAAAATCATATAGAAAACGCTCGAAAGTTGCTTGAAAACCCCAAAAATGCTCTCCGAACTGAGCAAAAATCACGCGAATGATCTTCGCGGGCGCCGTTGCCGAGTTTCCCCAAAAAAGGGGCGGAGTCAGCCAATCAGCGCCATTGTAACCACGGACGCGATCGCTGTGATTCGCTGCCGGCAAATGACAATGGCACTGATTGGCTGACTCCACCCTTTTTTTTTTTTGGAAAATTCGGCCACGGCTCCCGGAGACCATTCGCGTGATTTTCGCTCATTTCGGAGAGCATTTTCGGGGGTTTCGGAGCAATTTTTGAGCTTTTTCATCATGATTTTCGGAATCTACGCACATTTTTACATATTTTAAATCAATAAAAATTTTTGACCGGAATCCTCCTTTAAACTGGTATCCCGATTCTTTTTGACCTACTTCTCAAAAAAAATGACCTCAAAATCCAAAATTTTGGTTTTCTAGGCCACCAACTTCAATCAGTCACAACTCTGTACAAACTGAAGTTATCTATCTCAAACAATTGTTAACAGATTTGAAATGTCTTCCCAGCCATTCTCTACTTCCTCACGGTTGGTGGCCTAGAAAACCAAATGTTTAGTTTTCTAGGCCATCACCGGACAACGTTCTATTGTCATTTGTTTGAGCTTGATATCTTTATTTCGAGCCGAGTTATGACGATTCAAAACTGGTGGCATAGAAAACCAAAAATCAGGATTTCTAGGCCATTTTTTGGTAAGTCGGTCGGTGAAAAATGGTTGTAAAATTTCGGCCGAAAATTACCTTGTTTCGATATCAACCTTGTCCAGAATCTCCATCACGACATCCACTGGCAGTTCTTCAAGTTTCGGCGGTTTCGGATCACAACTGAAAGAATTTGTTTTTGCAACTTTTTTTTTCAAAATTTCAAATTCCCACCTTCTATCGTACGTCACATCGAGATCTCCTGCCAAGAATCGATAGTACCAGTAGTCGTAGTCCGAATAGTCGCATTGAGGAAGAATCTGGCACATGTCGTTGAATCCCTCGAAAACAGGCTTCTTGACAAGAGCGTCGTGCATGATGAACAGGCGGATAACAAGGCAATCCGTTGAGATTAGGCGAGGCGGCATGTTCTTGAGGATTCTGGAAATTTCGAAGGGCTATTTGTTTCCATTTTTTTGTTTCCATTTCTTCAAAGGAGGATTCCGGTCAAACATTTTTACTGCTTTACAATATGGAAAAATGTGCGTAGATTCCGAGAATCATAATAAAAACGCTCAAAGATTGCGCCAAAACCCCAAAAATCGGCTCCAAAATGAGCAAAAATCGCTCGAATTGCCTCCGGGGGCCGTAGCCGAGTTTCCCAAAAAGTTTCCCAAAAAAAGGGCGGAGTCAGCCAATCAGCGCCATTGCGACTACGAACGAAAGCGCTGTGATTGGCAGACTTCGCCCCTTTTTTTGGGAAACTCGGCCACGGCCCCCGGAGGCAATTCGAGCGATTTTTGCTCATTTTGGAGCCGATTTTTGGGGTTTTGGCGCAATCTTTGAGCGTTTTGATTTTCATATTCGGAATCAACACAAAATTTTACATAATTTAAAGCAATAACAATTTTTGACCGGAATCCTGGATTCCGGTCAAAAATTTTTTTTGCTTCAAAATATGTAAAATTTTGTGCTGATTCCGATTATGATAATTAAAACGCTTAAAAATCTCTTTAAAACCCTAAAAAATCGCTTCAAAACTATCCTTTTTTGGCCGAGCGGTCTCCTGGGGCCGTGGCCTAACTCCCAAAGTTTTTTCGGCCACCTGACTCGGCCTTCGCATTTTCAGAGTTTTTTCACCATTTTCTCAGGTTTTTTTTTGTGAAAAACAAACGAAAAAGTGGAATAACAACATAAATTTATGATTAAAAAAAAACCTAAAAAAATGGTGAAAAAACTCTAAAAATGCGGTGGCCGAGTCAGGTGGCCGAGAAAACTTTGGGAGTTAGGCCACGGCCCCAGGAGACCGCTCGGCTAAAAAAGGATAGTTTTGAAGCGAATTTTTAGGGTTTTAGAGTGATTATTGAGCGTTTTAACTATCATATTCGGAATCAGCACAATATTTTACATATTTTGAAAAAAAAAATTTTGACCGGAATCCTCCTTTAGAAAAAAAAGAACTCACTGCTTCGTGAGCTCCGCCGACTCAACAAGCTCCAATGTTCTCGCTTCCTTACTCATCTCCCCATTCAAATCGAAATCTCCTTTCGCAAATCGATCAAACCAAAATTTGAATTCCTCAAATTCGACGGCATCGGGTCCCATGACTTCGCAGAAGTTTTGAAACGTTTCCAGTATTGGCTTTTTGCGGAAGAATTCGTAGAGCATGCACATGCGAAGGCTCTTTGCGTCGGTTTGCAGGACTTGAGGAGTCATTTTTCAATCTGAAAAAGTCATTGTTTTATTGAAAAAGAAGCAGATTTGAAGATCCCAGAAAAAAAACTCACCGGCCAAAGACTGTTGATTTGCGAGGTGCACAAAAGGAAACTTACAGGAACTGATTGAAACATTCAAGAAGAGTTCAGTCTGACATTTGGCCTCTTGACGTGGCTCAGGTCAACTAGTTTGCACGAGCCTTCACTTTAATTCGTTTTGTCTTCTCACGTGAATGTAAAATCCCTAAAAAAATTAAATAATTTTTCAAATAATTTTTTTTTCGAAAATTGAGGGAATTTTTTGTGAAATCTGCGGTAAAAAACTGTAAACTAGTAATTCTGAAGATATAATTGAAATTTATGGTGATTTTTCGCTATATTCAGTACCGGACAAAAAGCTATGAACTTTTGGCTTTTTCAGTTGAAAAAGGTCAACTTTGGGGGTCTGGGAAAGGATGTTAAATTTGATCGTTCAATCTGAAACTTTTTACGTGTATACATCAACTCTAGAACTCTATTTTTGTAGTTGACAACTTTTTTGTACGACCTCTTCTAGAGATGATATGGCTCGTGAAATGCAGAAGACCATAAAATCGTTGAAAATTTCACTTTAAAGGGTCACACCATCTCTAGAAGAGGTCGTACAAAAAAGTTGTCAACTACAAAAATAGAGTTCTGGAGTAGATGTATACACCCAGAAAGTTTCAGATCAAACGGTCAAGTTTAACATCCTTTCCCAGACGCCCAAAGTTGACGTTTTTCAACTGAAAACACCAAAAGTTCATAGACTTTTGGACGGTACTGTACCTCATAGTGGGCTGTACCCCAAAGGTTGATATCTGTGAAACCTGCCACTTTCCAGAACCAACATAACCAGAGATGGATTTGCAAGTAGTGTGGATATTGAACGGCAGGATGGAAAAAAAAGGCTACCATCCAGATGACCCTAAAATCTGCGAGAATTGGATATAAAATCTTGAATTTTCAATCTACATAAATTCTCTGAATAAATTGTTGAATTAACCTGAGTATTTACTAAAAATCCAAAAAATAAAAACATTTTGGCAGAAATATAATTTTCAAAACTTGAACTTCAAACTGGTAATAAGTCATCACAAATTCGATGCCCATTGGGCTCATCTAGAGGACTATATCAACTGTCGACACGTATTTCTGAGCTACTTGACTTTAGGATTGAACTTCAAATAAGAGAGCTCTCAAAGGCTCAACGAGTTCTTCAAGACTTGGAAGGGGTCCAGATGTAGACTGGAGCATCTGGAGCTCCATTTTTTGAATCGTTATTGTCATCAACTTTGACAAAGTTATTCAAGGACTCGATGGGTGAGTTAGAGGGATGTTTGATGTCTAACATTCAAAGTTATTAATTGAGTTTTTCGGAGCAATAAATGCATTAGAGCGCAGCTACTTTATACTAACAGAACCAAAAAAAAAACAAAGTTCATCAGAAGATTAGACAGTTTAGTTGGCGTATGGGATCCAGTAGTCGATGTTACTGAAAAAGTGTAAAACTTAAAACACGACATCAAAATTTCACTCACTATCCAGTGTACATTCGGATCTGAAGAATTTGTTGCTTCGAATCCGAATAATTGTAGTCAAGTGTAACCGTGTAATTTTCAACATAAAAGTTATGCGACCCGGTGATAAAGTTGCTGTCTTTCTGAAAAAATAAAGCATTCGCGACGTTTAGCAACCAGCCATTTCGCAACTGACGTCGTTTTGCAACCGGTCCTTTCGCAACAACAAACGCAGGTTAAACCATCCCCCCTTTTTGCAAACATAGAAGACAACCTGTATTGGTCTAGAATACCCGCGATTCCATAATTTTAGAAAGTTGCGTAATGACCAGTTGCCAAACGTCGTGGTTGGAAAACGTCGTGGAGCTACAAAATGAGTGTTCTTACCTCTAACACCCCGTTTTTAGGGATCAGGGAGAAGGAATCCGTGGAACTTTGAAAGTTTAGACTCATATTTTGGAAACTCGAAAGCACACCTGAAATTCCAAAGCGAGGAGAATGCCTAGAGATTAAAAGAAGTTACCAAAATCTTGAAGAGTGGCGAACATACGATTCCATGATCCATATGGCAGAGATAAATTTGGCAGAGTCAAGGATCCGGATCCAGATAAATTGACATTCGCAGAGTATGTGAAGAAGGGGATGGGATTCCAGTAGTTGTTGTAGTCCTCGGCCTGAAACGAACACAGCGACAGTCGTGACAACGATGCTCCGCGATTACGTTAGGCCGCGGTGTTTAGCGACAAAGTCTCTATGCCTCGAAACCTAGAACTATTTTTTAAGTACCCGAAAATTGGGGGTGTCGATTTCCGCTAAACAGTGCGCACGAGTGGAATCGCGGAGGGTCGTTGTCACGACATGCGCCGTTTTCGTTAATGGATAATATAGCTTGGGCAAAGTTGGCTCGTTTGTCGTTCGACAAGCTAGTCCGTGATCCGCAACGTCGGTGTGAGTTGCTTACCGTAACCGCAAGAGAAAACATTGCTTTTGTTAGCCCGCTATACAGATATACTCTTATCCAATTTTCAAAAAAAAAAAACAGACCTCAGTATACCCATCATCGGTTGCAAAGAACCCCAATCCATTTGTCTTACTAGCCAAATCATACATAGTCTCAGAATAAAGCCCTCCCGAAGAACTCGTTGGAATCACAACTGTCACGACAGCATGGCTCTGACGAATTTTATCCACCAAGCGTTCAATATCCCTTTCATTCGGATACCGCTTCAAAGAAATGTGAATAATGGATCCGCAAACAGGTACCACAGTGTTGTTCAAGAAGTTTTCGATGGCTTTCAAAACATCACTCCCGGTGTTGGAGTCGGAAAAACCTAGTGAGCGGTTCGG
The DNA here is from genome assembly GCA_963932045.1 of Caenorhabditis sinica. Taxonomy (NCBI): domain Eukaryota; kingdom Metazoa; phylum Nematoda; class Chromadorea; order Rhabditida; family Rhabditidae; genus Caenorhabditis; species Caenorhabditis sinica. Next base: position 1,770,361 of record OZ009942.1, read on the forward strand.
CCAGTGAGAACGGACGGAATTGTTGAACCATCTGGAATTGTGGATGTTTGCGTACATGGCCGAAGTTTGAATTTCCAGCTTTGCCGCCTTTTTCCTTTTTTTGAAGCGTCGAGGCCTTGTGTATTCCTCGTGAACAACTCGAACCGCAGATGTAACTTTTGACTTGTCCACGAGGAGTACACAAAATCTTCGAATTCGCAAAAGTTGGAAAAACGCAGTTCAATGAAAACCCACCTAATATCATTGTGATATATAATCTCCTCTGGCTGTTTTGAATCCAATCTTATGTTGGCATAGAACGCTAGCGGCATTTGATGAGCTAGCACATAGTCGAAAATTTCACCGAAGGATACAGCATTGATATCAGTGGAATAGGCATAGAAAAACGTTCGAGGAGATTTTGGGGTGCAGTGAGAGCCTGAAAAGTGATATGTAAACGAATGTCAAAGATTTTTTGGAATCTGAATTTTTCTTCATTATAGTTGGTTGGATGCTTTTGATAGTGTATTGGTTTTTGGAAGAGGGGGGGGGGCAGTGTGGTGTGATAAGAAAATAGTGTAGTGAAAGGCTTTTATAACCTCGCTTTGTTATCAGTTCCCTTTCGAGGGAGGTACGTGGAATTAGAGGAAGTAAAATGGGGGGGGGGGGGGGGGGGGAGAAGGTCACAGCACATCAGATGCGGGAGTTAGAAAAAAGACGTCATACAGTGACGGACAATAAGGTTTCATATTTGGGTGTTTTTAATGGAAAAATGCCAACTTTGGGAGTCTGGAAAAATAAGTTAGAGTCAACCGATTATCTTGAAAACTTGTGGGTATATGAAGCAAACATAGATCTTTATTTTTGTAGTTGAAAACTTTTTTGTAAAACCCTTCTGTAAGAAGTTGTCTGTATATAACTATCGTTGAGCTCTACATTACGATGTAATGTTTAATGCCGGAACGATTATTTCAAACGGAACGCTTGGTTTGCTGGTTTTCTAGTACATAATCTGCTCAATTCAATAGTTTATTCAAAGCATTTTAAATGAAAATTCAAGATTTTATCTCCAATCTCGCAAAAAGCTCGGACAGTGTAATGGTTGCCTTTTTTCCGTCCTGCCGTTCGATATCTATACTACTTTCGAATTGATCTCTGGTAATGTTGGTTCTGGAAAGTGATAGATTTCACAAATATCAACTTCTGGGGTACAGCCCATTATGAAGTATGCCAAAGTCCCTGAAACTTACCCATTGAGCCCCATAGTAATATCCTCAAAATTGAGCCCATGGGAGTGATAAACAGAGAGAATAAGACACTCCAATCTGTAACTGGATTTCTGCCAAACCTTGAAGAACTGATTGAGACTTTGCGGATTCACAGAATACACACAGTGGGTCTCAGCGATGCTGCGAATCATCACATGCCTACAATGGATGTAGTCCTCGAACTTTGCCCAATAACCATCATGGACTTCAAGTTTTTCCAAGTGAAAATCTTCGGAAAGAGTGTATTGGAAGCCTGCAGGACCACGACATCCCATAATAAGAGATTTTAAAATTCGGCAGCCCTCATCCAAGAAAGCTTTGTAAATTTTGGCTGGAGTGTTGAGGGTTATCAACTCGATTCTCACCATTGTAAGGCTTAGATTCTTTACATGATTCAAAAATTCCAATGCTGTTTGGGGCTCAACAACGTTTTGAAAAACCATTGAAATTTTTGGCAAGTGAAGGCTTTTCGCTAAATGGGTTATCAATTCGCGGACCATAATCGCCAATGATTCTTCTCCACAAATTTCGACTTTTTGGTTACGGTCCCTAAAGTATCTAAACTGAACATTCTGAAGTTGGAAAGATCCGCCGCCATTTGGTACTGTATTTTTGAAATCGAGGACAAATTTATTGTTGCTCGAAGGATACTCAACGGTGATCCTTTCAAAATATCCAAGATTACAGTCCAAGTGAAGGTAGTTTTTGAGAAGAGAGAAATTGAGCTTTTTTTGGGCTTTGAGAGAGGTTAGGGAGAAGAAGAACCTGCAAAAATGTTTTTCATTATTGTGCCTATACTTGATGGAAGGCTCACACAGAAGTCTTGCCAAAATTTTAAGCATGAGCCTTTGAACATGTAAGAAACTCACATCACATCCAACTCCATTGACTTGATGACTTCCTGAAAAGGTAACACTGAGAGGCGGTATAGCGGAAACTTGGCTGGATTGAGGGACATTTCGAAATCTGAATAAAACAATTTTAATAGCAATTATTTCTTGTTTACTCCTAGTGGAGAACTCAGTTTTACGCGCCCAACGAGAACGACGAAACGCAGTCGGTGATTAGTATTCAAATTCTAGCAAAGCTGTGGAAACAAGGGAAAAAGATACTGAAATAGTTAATAGAGGCGTCAGACAACAAAAAGAGGTGTAGACTCAATACTCTCTCGAACGCTGTGAAGGAAAACAAGTGACATATGTTGACACACCATCAAGATGGATTTAGGTAGATAGGATAAGACAATACGGGCGCGCAGAAGGCCAGGTTGGGAGACTTGACAGGTGATGACGAGAAATCAATTATCCTTCCTACTGGGACAAATCTAAGGAGACAATAAGAATTCAAAAATCAGGTAAAAAATGTGACAGGTGACAAGACGTCTGCGAACGATAATTTTCCTAATGTATATGTGTTTTAATCAGTATTACAGGAACTGTTGTATGTTGGGGATCAGTATGCAAATGCGCTCCGGTTCTGTACATATATTCAAAAAAACTCTTTCTTTTTGTAGTTGACATCTTTTTTGTACAAACATACTGTAAGAAGTTGTACAGCTTTATAGTATAGCTTTCGTTGAGCTCTACATATCGATTTAATGTTCAATTTGCTGGTTTTTAACACATACTGTGCTCAATTCAAAAATTTATTCAAAGCAATTAAATGAAAATTCAAGATTTTCTCTCCAATTTCGCAGATTTTGCGGACAATGTGATGGTAGCTTTTTTTCCGTCCTGCCGTTCAATATCCATACTACTTGCGAATCCTTCTCTGGTTATGTTGGTTCTGGAAAAATAAAAATTTTACGAATATCAACTTCTGGGGTACAGCCCACTGTGAGGTATGCCAAAGAGCCTGAAACTTACCCATTGAGCCCCATAGTAATATTCTCAAAATTGAGTCCATGGGAGTGATAAACAGACAATCTGTAACTGGACTTCAGCCAACCCTTGTAGAACTGATTGAGACTTTGGGCATTCACAGAATACACACTATGGCTCTTGACCATACTCCAAATTATCACATTTTTACAATGTATGTAGTCTTCGAAATTTGCCCAAAAACCATTATGGACTACAAATTTCTCCAAGTGAAAATCTTCGGAAGGAGCGTACTGGAAGCCTACTGGAGCATGTCAGCCCATAAAAAGAGTATCTATGATTCGGGAGCCCTCATTCAAGAATTCTTTGTAAATTTCGGCTAGGGTGTTTTGGGTTTTCAACTCGATGTTTACCATTGGAAGACTCAGACTCTTTACATGCTTCAAGAGTCCCAATGCTGCTTCGGGCGCAATCCCGCCTTGAAAAACAATTGAAATTTTTGGCAAGTGAAGGTTTTTTGCTAAATGGGTTATCAGCTCCCGAACCATAACCACCGATGATCCATTCCCACAAAATTCGATTTTCTGGTTACGGTCCCTACAGTATCTAAACTGAACATTCTGTAGTTGGAAAGACCCGCCGCCATTAGGTACTGTATTTTTGAAATCGAGGACAAATTTATTGTTGCTCGAAGGAGACTCAAGGGTGATCCTTTCAAAATACCCAAGATTACAGTCCAAGTGAAGATAGTTTTTGGGAATGGAGAAATTGAGCATTTTTTGGGCTTTGTGAGAGGTTAGGGAGAAGAAGAACCTGCAAAATTTTTTACATTTTTTTGTCTATACTTGATTAAAAGCCCACACTGAAGTCTTGTCAACATTTTGAGCATGGGCCTTTGAAAATGTAAAAAAACTCACATTACATCCAACTCCATTGACTTGAAGACTTCCTGAAGAGGTAACAATGGGAGGCGGTAGAGCGGGAACTTGGCTGGATTGAGGGACATTTTGAAATCTGAATAAAACTTTTTAAATATAAATAATTTTTGGTGTACTTCTCGTGGAGAACTCAGTTCTACGTGCCCAACGAGAACGACGACACGCCGTTGGTGATTAGTATTCCAATTCTAACAAAGCTGTGGAAACAAGGGAAAAAGTTAATAAAATAGTTAATAGTGAGACATCAGTGCGCAAAAAGAGGGCTAGACTTGAATACTGTCTTGACTACTCTGTCTGGGAAAACGAGTGACATATGTATTTCAAAACCACGAAATCCAGGATTTTTGTAAAAAAAATCACGTAAAAATCACATCTTTTCGAATGTAGACAACAACCTGGAATAGTTCACAATATCCTTAATACGACCTTGATGAGCGTAAAGCGTTTTAGTTCATCGAGTTGCAAAACGACTGGTTGCGAAATGTCTAGTTTCGAAATGTCTAGGTTGCGGATTGTCGTAGTTGCAAAATCGACGTAAGTTGCGAAATGTCTCGGAGCCGCTGGGCGGCCCAACAAGCTCGGCTGCGGTTCTACCCGAAAGATAATTTTATTTCAGAGCCCTGGTCCTTGCCTCCAAAAACAAAGGCTGGCTGGAAATTGTGATGGGCTATTGAGAGAAGTATTTGAAAAATTGTGGGCTGAAAAAGACGGATCCAGCGTTTTTGGAGAATATGTCAAAGGTTGAAATCGATTGGGTTCATATCAGAAAAACGATTGAAGCGGAGAAAGCAAATGGAAATTACTAGAACAAGTTTTGTGCTCAAATTATTTATTTTTCCGATTCTAAATAAAGTTCACTTATTCAAAACTTCAATCTGACAACAGCACGTAATCGGCTGTTTCTTCCGAAAACGAGGATAAAGAGATTCCACGCACATTGTTCCAATGACACTATTCGATTTTGCGGGAATTTGAATATCTCGGTTAGTTTTGTACACGGGCTTTCTCAAAAGATTCTTGTTTCCAATTATATCCCATAGAGACTCCGGGGACATGGCTTGTTTGCATTTGTAGTAGAAAACGGTGGATACTGTAGCACTTAAAAAAAAATCAGAAATACGTTCGCTTGGCTCCGGGACATTTCGCCACTAGTCATTTCGCAACTACGACGTTCCGCAACTCACGCCGATTTTGCAACCGCGACAACTTGCAGACAAGACGTTTCGAAACTGGACATTTTGCAACTCTTTAAACTAGTCCACTTTCTGTTCATTAAGGTTGTATGGGATTATGGGTATTGAGAGCTATTCCAGCTAATAGTCCACATTAGAAGAGTTGTGATTTTAACGTGAACTTTCTACAAAAATCCTGGATTTCGTGGTTTCAAAATGACGTGGTTGCGGACTGTCCTAGTTGCGAAATTGACGTAAGTTGCAAAATGTCGCAGTTGCGAAAGAACTGGTTGCGAAATGTCTCTGAGCCGTTTTCTTGGATTACTGTACCTTATTGTTACAAGTCCATCCGTTGAATTTCCCACCATTAGTATCGAAAAATCCTGAGATGAAAACTCCCAAAGATTCAATCCTTCACGGACATTTTGCATTACTTTTCCATGTTTTAGGATCATTTTTTCAATAGAAAAATGTGCCAGAGACCCCTCATCTCTCATCGCAGAGTCATAATTTATATACTTAACAGTTGGGCTTTTGATGGCCCACTTGAAACTTTTTGAAAAGCCTTCCGACAAGTTCACATATCCAATAATGTACCGCCCAGGCTCCAGAAATATCGGCTCGGTTTCTTCGGTTCTGTTCTGAAAAATTTGATTGCAATTCAAATTTGGGACACGTTTAGCTCATCTACCCTATTACAAATATGTACACCGACTGGATGAAAAACGACCAAATCATCGATTTTGCCTTCTGCAGTTGTGCGATGGACACAGATGAGGCCAACGTCATCGGGAGAGTTTGCGAAAGAAGAATATAATGTGTCACGTCGCCATGGAGTATCTTCCATTATAAGCTCGATTGTCAGCTGACAACGAGTGCTAACGGAAATTCGGTGGAATCTGAAAGAAAGTAAAATTTGGACAAAGTTTTGTTTTTAAAGAAGGATTCCCAGTTGAAAATATTTGTTGCTTGACAATTCGCGTAGATTCCAAAAATCATGATGGAAATGCTCAAAAACCGCTCCAAAACTTCGAAAACAAGGCAAATGAGCAAAAAACTCAGAAAGATCAGTCCGAAAGATGGCTCCGAAATTAGTGTTTTCCGAGTTTTCCAAAAAACGGGGGGGGGGCGGAGCCGAGCGCAGTGATTGGCTCCCTGCAAATGACAAAGGCGCTCATTGGCTGACTCCGCCTTTTTTTTTTGGAAAACTCGGCCACGGCCGCCATAGGGGCGATTTCACAGTTTTTTGCTTGTTACGGAGCTGTTTTCGGGGTTTTACAGCAAATTTCGTGAATTTTCATTGTAATATTTGGAATCTACGCACTTTTCCACGTATTTCAGAGCAATAACAATTTTTGACCGCAATCCTCCTTTGAAGGAGGAATCCGACCAAAATTTTTTTTTGCTTTAAGATATGTTTTAAATGTGTGCTAATTTCGAATATCGCAATGAACATTCACAAAAACTGCTTTAAAATTGGAAATGAACGTTTTTGGTCAAGGTGGCCGTGGCCGAACTTCGGAGTTTTCTCGGCCATCGCTTTTTTTTTCGCCGATTTGAGTAATTTTTCCTTGTTTTTTTCGGCGGAAACTGGAATAAAAGTTGATTTTCGGTGTATTTTTTAAATGAATTTTTGTTGACTTATCAACTTTTATTCTAGGTTCTGCCGAAGAAACAAGAAAAACGACTCAAAAAGCGGTACAACTTTGGCCAAAAGCTGTCATTTCCAAGCGGCTTTTCGGGGTTTCAGAGCGATTGTTGAGCATTTCCATTATGATTTTCGGAATCTACGCACAATTTTACTTCACAATTTTCTATCAGAATCTTCCTTTAAAGGAGGATTCCTGCTCCCCAGCTCACTTTTGTCCCCCTCCATCAATCCTCAACTCCTTCCATCCTTCCCTATACCGACAAATCGTCACCATCTCAAACCACTTCCACACATCATTCATCTCCATCCAAAACAATCTTCCCATCATCGCTTTCTTCCATTTCTCACTCCAATTTTTGGTAACTTCTTCAGAATACGCCGGCAATTTAGACCATTTCCCATTCCATCTGCTCCAACTAGTATTTCCCATCAAAACCATTCGATGACCGTTGACAACGGAGACTTCCAGAACCGCATAAGCGTGGTTATGAAGTAGTCCGTTTTTGAGATACACTTCGGGCTTGAACTTTTTTCTTGTAGAGAACGAAATCAGAAAATTGGATGCATGTGCTTTCGTGAGTGTTTCCCATGCCACCTCTGGATTTGACCATTTTGGATCGATTTGATAGACGTCACATTTTGCACCCGTGAACATTCGAAAAGCGTCCATTGCCATTTTGTTCTCCAAATTCTGATACCCTCCGTAGAGTTTGCTTACTGCTTTTTCCACAATATTAATCCATAACTCTGTCGGGAACATTTGAGCAAAATAGAACTGACGGCTGTTGAGCAAAGTTGGGAAGAATCCATCTACAATGACCACTTGCCAAGTCCCATTGAAGAACAGTCTACAAAACGGTAAATAAGGCTGCAAAAAAACTTAAATAGGTGTCCAACCAAACATTTTTATTGCTTTGAAATATGTAAAAATGTGTGTGGATTCTGAAAATCAAAATGAAAACGCTCAAAAAATGCTCCAAACCCCCCAAAAATGCTCTCCGAAATGAGCAAAGATCACGCGAATGATCTCAGGCCATTGTGATTGGCTCCCGGAAAATGACAATGGCGCTGATTGGCTGACTCCGCCCCATTTTTGGGAAACTCGACCACGGTCCCCTGGCGACCATTCGCGTTATTTTTGCTAATTTCGGAGACCATTTTTGGAGTTTTGGAGCAATTTTTGAGTATTTTCATTATGATTTTCGGAAACTACGTCCATTTTTACATATTTCAAAGCAATAAAAAATTTTGACCGGTTTTTGATTTTTTACCTGAAAATTTTTTTAAAGGGGCATTAATTGTAATATTTTGCACAATGACAATTTGCAATCAGTCAATTCCCAACCAAGATATTTTGCAACTACAACAATCCGCAACCACGTCACTTCGCAACCAAAAGATACACCTTTGGTAAAAATTCCACGCTTCAATCAAAAATTTTCAGACTTTTATGGTAACCTGAATTTGTTTACAATGCTCCCTATTCCATATAATCTAAGTGAACGTAAAACGGACAAGTTTCTATAGTTGCGAAATGACTGGTTGCGAAACGTCCAGTTGTAAAATGACATAGTGGCAAAATGACGTGGTTGCGAAATGACTGGTTGCGAAACGACGGAGTTCCAAGTATTTGGATTCAGCAAACATGTTCACCTATTTCAGAGCACTTAAAATTTTTGGCCGAAACCTTCTTTAAGTACTGACCTCACCGAAAATATTCCATGTCTCCACGTGTACTCATTCTCTTGAATCATCTGTTCCAACAATTCTCTTCTCCTAGACACCACCATAATCGCCGCTATCAACCAACAGTCTCCAATTTGACCTTGCTCAGCATGAAATGGCCATGTGTCTTTGTAAATATTGACTTCTTCATTTTTCAAAGTTTTCAAATCTTTCACATGAATCATAGAAGAATGCGGATCCCATAATAGGGTCCCATCGCTAACTTCGAATTCTCCGTCGTGGAATATGTCGTCGGGTCTGAAAAGTTCGCAATTTTCGAAAGTTTTTTACGCTGCAAGAGTCACCCAAAATCCTTCAAAAACATTTGAATTGACTCTTCGGCCTCCTTCAAAACTTCATCTTTAGTTTTTTGAACAATTCCAGAGAGGGACATGTGGGGAAACTTGGAAATGAAGGAATTTTTAGGAATTTTAGTTATTTTGCACGCAGAAAGTTTGAAAATATATAAGAGACGTGGGATTTCAAATTTTTTTTTCTGGATTTTTGAAAAGAGAATTCTTGATTTCTTTGTACAAATCACGTCATTTTTCTCTTTTATACAAAATTGTCCCCTGGACAACTATGGGTTTGCACAGAATTTTTTAAAATCTAAAATCGAAATCGAGAAAAAAATTTTTTTTGAAATCACACGTCTCTTATATTAGGAGATTCAGTGGCTCCAAGAATCAAGAAGTCGGAACTTTCCGTGGTTTTTTATGTTCTGTGTATTCCGATATTCGCGGCAAATATGTAATTCTGATTTTGCCCGTTTTTTTTTTCTCTGCTCATTTATTAGCGATATTCCCCGAGGGGATTCGACTGCTGCCCGAGTTGTCCACGAGGAGTCCACACACCCACCAAAACATGTTTCGCTGTTTTCAAAACGGCGGGAAAGCTGAAAATTCAAATTTCAGCCAATATGCGATGGAGCGCGCTTCCCCTCGGGGAATATCGCTAATATCCTTTTTTAACTACTGTTTTCAAATTTACGATTCCCTTTCATTTTTTTCAAAAATCATATTTTTCCTACAGAATCCGTAACGGCTAAGACTTCTTTTTCCTCCTTCCGACTAAGATAAGAAGGACTCCTCTTTTTCCTCTTCTCTGCGTCTCTTCCTCCTTCTATCCCTACGGCACCCACAATTGTCACAATATCGAAAATTTTCGTATTTTTCTAACTTGGGTTTAGACGAACAAAAATCTTTGAAATTTGTTTCAAATTCTTTTAATTAAATTTGGGTTGCACTTAGTAGATCAGATTAGATAAGTTTATTTTGTACCAATATGGAAGAAGAAATAGGTTAACTCGACCACTAGGTTTACGGCGGGAACACAAATAATATCAATATTTTTCTCCTGAGAATTCAGGTCTCCTTTCGTCTTTTTTTTTGGTTGACTATTTTCTCCATGTGTATTTATTTATTGATTTCCAACCCAACTTTTTGCAAAAAATTTTTTCCAGATATCCAAAAAAATCTAACGATGAGTTTTGATGCTGAGATGGATTATGATGACGGCAGTAGTTCTGAATATCAAGAAGAGGATTCCGGTCAACAATTGTTATTGCTTTAAAATATGTGAAAATGTGCGTAGATTCCGGAAATCATAATGAAAACCCTCTAAAATTGCTCCAAAACCCTCAAAATGCTCTCCAAAAATGAGAAAAAATCACGCGAAATTGGCTCGAGATTAAGCAAGAGCGATTCGAGAACGCTATCTGTTCTATTTTAACAGATATCGAGGACATCAGCATAGTTTGGAAATGGAGAAGAAGGTAAGGGAGTTGTCTAGCACAATGCTTTTGGGTTGGGCGTCAAATTGGATGTCGGGGACGCAAACAACCTCACGTGAGAACACAGACTAGTTTGATTTAAAGCTAACTCGGAAAGCTCGAAATTAAAGGAGGATTCCGGTCAGAAAGTTTTTTCTTCAAAAATACATTTTCAGATTTTTTCACCAATAATAGTGTGGGGGAAAGAGGAGAGACATGAAAAGCAATGTCTGTGGGAATGTGATAAGAATGAGCAAGAAAAGTGACATCACGTCCAAAAGGTTCTTAGCTCAAAGTACAATACTACGAAGTAGTACTCGATTCTCGAGTACACACGCCATCAAGATGTATTTAGGTAGGTAGGATAAGACAATACGGGCGCGCAGAAGGCCAGGTCGTTAGCCGTGTGACAGGCAATGACGAGAAATCTATTCTCTCGTGGCAAAGTGAGAGATCATTATTCGCTCTGTTATCAGTTCACTGTCAAGGGAGGTACTTGGAATTAGAGAAAGAAAAATAGGTAAAGGTCACAGTACAGCGGAAGGTTGAGTGAGTTAGAAAATCTTGATGTCATACAGTGCCAAACCGGTTATCTTGAAAACTTGTGGGTATATGACGCAAACCTTGATCTTACCTTGATCTTAGTTTTTGGCAGCTTTTTTGTACAACCGCTCCGTAAAAAATTGTATATATGTACATAGCTCTTGTTGAGCTCTAGATTACGATGTATGTAATTTTTAATTCTGAAACGATTATTTCGGCCAGAATGTATTTATTTGCTGGTTTTTCAGTGAATACACTGCTCAATTCAAAAATTTATTCAAAGCATTTAAAGTGAAAATTCAAGATTTTATCTCCGATTTCGCATCTATCTGGGTCAGTGTAATGGTAGCTTTTTTTCCGTCTTGAGGTTCAATGTCCAATCTAGTTAAGAGTCCATCACTGGTTATGTTGGTTCTGGAAAAAATTACACATGTCAAAAAGATCAAGTCCCTTAAACTTACCCATTGAGCCCCATAATAACCTCCTCAAAATCGAACTCTGGACAGTGATACACAAAGACATCTAGACTTTCCAATCTGCAGCTGGAATTCTGCCAAGCCTTGAAGAATTGATTGAGACTTTGGGCATTCACAGAATACGTAGTATGGCCCTCATCGGTGCGAATCTCCAAATGCTTGCAGTTGATGTAGTCGCTTAAATTTACCCAAGGACCATCTTGGACTTCGAATGTTTCCAGGCGAAATTCTTTGGAAGGGCTGTAGTGAAAGCCTACTGGAGCATCACAGCCCATAACAAGTGATTCTGTGATTCGGGAGCCCTCATCCAAGAAAGCTTTGTGAATTTTGGCTGGGATGGATGGACCCATCCACAACTCAATATTCATTATTGGGAGGCTTAGATTCTTTACGTGATTCAAGAGTTCCAATGCTACTTCTGGCAGAATCTCGGCTCGAAAATCCATTGAAATGTTTGGAAAGTGAAGGCTTTCAGCCAAATGGGTTATCAGTTCCTGAGCCATCACCATCGATGATCTATTCTAACAAAGTTCGATTGTTCTGCTAACGCCAGTCAAATGGTGCCGAAAAAGAGGTCTTGACTCGAATATTGCCTCGAACACTCTGTCAGGGAAAACAAGTGACATATGTTGACACACCATCAAGATGGATTGAGTTAGATTGAGCGAGACAATACGGGCACAGAAGGCCAGGTCGGGAGACGTGACAGGTGATAATCGTTCATACTGGGACACATCGAAGAAGACAATAAGGGTTCAAAGATCAGATCGAAGATGTGACAGGTGACGAGACGTCTTCGACCGATCATTCACCTAATGTATATGTGCTCTAATCAGTATTACAGAAACTGTTGTCGTGTGTTGGGATCAGTATGCAATTGCGCTCCGGTTTTGTACATATAATTTAAAAAAAACTATTTTTTTATAGTTGACAACTTTTTTGTAGAACCATTCCGTAAGAAGTTGTACAGCTGTATAGTATAGCTCTCGTTGAGCTCTACTTCTCGATGTAATGTTTAATTTGCTGGTTTTTAGTGAATACAATGCTCAAATCAACAGTTTATTCAAAGCATTTAAAAAGAAAATTCAAGATTTTATCTCCAATTTCGCAAAAAGCCCGGTCAGTGTAATGGTAGCCTTTTTTCCGTCCTGCCGTTCAATATCCATACTACTTGCGAATCCAAATCTGGTTATGTTGGTCCTGGAAAAAAATAAATTTTTACGAATATCAACTTCTGGGGTACAGCCCACTATCAGGTATGCTAAAGTCACTGAAACTTACCCATTGAGCCCCATAGTGATATTGTCAAAATTGAGCCCATGGGAGTGATGAACAGAGAGAACAAAACGTTCCAATCTGCAACTGGATTTCTGCCAAATCTTGAAGAACTGATTCAGACTTTGGGCATTCACAGAATACACACTACGGCTCTCAGAGATACTGCGAATTATCACACATTTACAATTGGCGTAGTCTTCTAATTTTACCCAAAAACCATCGTGGACTACAAATTTTTCCAGGTGAAAATCTTCGGATGGGGTGTACTGGAAGTCCACAGGAGCACGACAACCCATAATAAGAGATTTTGAGATTCGGGAGCCCTCATCCAAAAAAGCTTTATAAATTTTGACTGTGGTGTTTTGGGATTCCAAATCGATTCCCACCATCGGAAGACTCAGACTATTTACATGCTTCAAGAGTTCCAATGCTTCTTCGGGCGCAATCAAGCTTAGAAAATCCATTGAGATCTTTGGTAAGTGAAGACTTTCAGCCAAATGGGTTATCAGTTCCCGAATCATAACCACCAATGTTTCCTTCCCACAAATTTCGATTGATTGGTTAAGGTCCCTAAAGTATCTTAACTGAACATTCTGATGTTGGAAAGATCCGCCGCCATTGGGTACTGTATTTCTGAATTCGAAAGCAAATTTATTGTTGCTCGATGGTGACTCGATGGTGATTTTCTTAAAATACCCCAGAGTACAGTCCAAGTGAAGGTAGTTTTTGGGAAGAGAGATTTTGAGCATGGTTTTGGCTTTGGGGGAGGTTAGAGAGAAGAAAAACCTGCAAAATTTTCTGAATTATTGTGTCTCTATTTTTCGAAAGGCACAAATTCAAGTATTGTCAAAAAAAAAACTAACATCACATCGAACTCCATTGACTTGATGACTCCCTGAAAAGCTAACAATGGGAGGCGGTAGAGTGGGAACTTGGCTAGATCTTGGAGCATTTCGATATCTGAAAATCCCGTGTCTAGCAATACTATTGATGTGTATCGTCTTGTGTACTCCTCTTGGAAAATTCGATTTGTTCGAAACTCACAAGAGCAGTACCCGAACCGCCGCCAGTGATCAACATTAAAATTCAAACAAAGTTATCGGGGTCACACTAAGAACATTGTGAAAATTAACTGAAATATTGAATAGTGAGACGTCAGTACACAGGAAACTAGGACGTAGACTCAAAAACTGACTCGAATACATTGTGAGGAAAAGACACTACGCTAATCCTAAAGAAGGGACAATAGTGACATATGTTGGCACATCAACAAGATGTATTTAGATAGATTAAATAAGACAATAAGGGTACAGAAGGCCAGGTTGGAAGACGTGAATGGTGATGACGACTCATCTCCAAACGATCATTCTCACGCTCTACATCATAATACAGTGGCGAGCATTAGTGAGGACACTTTTTTGTACGGTCCATAACTTTGCCGAAACAAGTCCTAATGACATCAAATTTTGCATCGGTATTACTGGATAGTTGTACAGCAGGGTCACCGTTTTTTGTCATCTGTCTGTTATCTGCGACCTACTTATCTCTTCAGGTATCACAGAACCTAAAAACCCAAAATGTAATATTTTTCGGTGTAAAATTTTTTCGAAATTTATTTTTATGAAAATGTTGCTCCCGTCCCAATTATGCATCAGAAAAAATTTGGTGCACGTGGGATGTCGGGTTCTCGTGATATGTAGGTCAAAGTTGAAATAGTACAGTTTAGTTTTTTGGTCCTAACACTGCTCAAAGTGGCTCAAATTCGTTCAAAATTTTACCAAAATGTGTATTTTGAGTTTCTCAACAGAATCCACATTGAACATTTTATTTTGATAGTCTTCCATTTTTTCGAGTTCAGTACTGACTTGGAATTGGCCTGAGTGTCCGAAAATAAGAGCTTTTCCCAATAAAATGTGCAGTGTGGATTCTGTTAAGAAACTCAAAATATACATCTTGTTGAAACTTTGACCGAATTTGAGCCATTTTGAGCAGAGTTAGGACTAAAAAACTAAAAAGCATTATTTCAGCTTCGACCTACATAATACGAGTACTCGACATCCCACGTGCACCAAATTTTTTCTGATGCATATTTGGGACGTGAGTAACATTTTGATCAAAATAATTTTCGGAAAAATGTTACACAGAAAAATATTACATTTTTGGTTTTCAGATTCTGTGATACCTGAGTAACTAACTAGGTCACGGAGAGCGGACAGCTGACAAAAAACGGTGACCTTGTTTTTCAACTATCCAGTAATACCCATGCCAAATTTGATGTTATTCGGAGTAGTTTCGACTAAGTTATGGATCGTACAAAAAAGTGTCCTCACTAATGCTCGCCACTGTACATAGCAGGGAGACAACGGTGCGCTGGGATAAACCAGCCTAAAATCTGAACAAAACAAACTTAACAAATCAACATTTATTCGGAAAACAAAACATAACAAATTGAATTAGTTAATAACTTCCAGATACAACTTTTTTTCCTTGGTCAACGTGATCTCCGCCTTTTTTCCATCCTCCCTCTTAATAATTATACTTTGAAGGTATCCGGGTTTTCTGTAGTTGGTTCTGAAAAATGACTATGTTTGCAAACACACAAAACGCACAAAAACTCACCCTTCAAGTCCCATGGTAATCCATTTAAATTTGAGCTTCACTTTACTATAGCAATAATCAATCTCTAGTTGCTCCAATCGACACTCGGACCCTTTCCAGAGCTTGAAAAACTCATTGAGTCTCTGATCAGTCATACAATACATCTCACGATTAAATCTTGTAGAGTCGATGGTAACATCTTTGCACTCCATGAAGTCCTCCAAATGTACCCAATGTCCATCTCGGATATACAATGTATCGAGTTTGAAGTCTTGTGGAGATGCCGTTCGAAAAGTGAAGTCCCGAGCAGATTTGCAGATTAAACTAAGTTCTTGTTCAATTCCAGGGCCAGCGTTCAAAAATTCTCTGTATACTTCAGCAGGTGTGACTTCAGCAAGTTCGGTATTCAACTTGATATCTACCATTGGAAGACTCAAACTCTTTGCATGTCTTAGAAGGACAGATGCCACATCTGCCTGCACGCCGACGTCAAACCCCATTGATATTTTTGGCAAACGGAAGGCTTCGGCCAAATGTGTCATAATCACCACGGCGCCAACATCAAATGTCCCATCAAATTTCAACTCAATATTTTGGTACTGAGGATCAGCGATGTAAAACTTGAACATCATATTTTGAATTTCAAAAGAGCTTGTGCCTTCGGGAGCTCTGCGATCATTGAGGATTAGTCTTAGGCATGGCCGCGCTGCCAGTTCCAAATTGATCACTTTGTCTGTGCAGAAGTCGCAATCGATAAAGAAGAAGTTTTTGAGAAGAGTGCTGTTGAGTGCGTTTTTGACTCTTGTCGAGGTTACGGAGAGGAAGAACCTGAAAAAATCACGTTTGTTTGTAGGCGCATGAAGAGTTCCAAATAATATTAAAGATAAACTCACATTGTCTGCAACTCCATTTTACTGAAAATGCTTTTCATCGCTAGCATGGGAAGACGAAGGAATGGGAACTTCTTGGGTGTCTGGGACATTTTGAAATCTGGAAAAAAGACGAGGTAAAATGGCATTAGAGACGAGGTAACATGAAAATGAATGAGGGGTGGCTAGGAATGTGGAGAACAGTGTGAGAGAGAGTGAGAGAGAGAGTGAGAGAGTGAGAGAGAGAGAGGGGGGGGGGGTCGCTCTGGAGCGCAATTACACACTCCTGAACACAATGCGCAACTAGGAAAAAGAGGTCAGCGAGGTTAAATGTGGGACAATGTCAGCGTTTTCCCCCGCATCTCAAATCAATTTCTACACCGAACATAAATTTTGCGCTAGCAAGCTGGTTGGCCGCGACTCTTCGGTAATGAAAATTTTCACTGAAAATTTCTCGTAATTTTCAACCAAAACTTAAAAATCCCACAAGTCGCTGCTGGCCGCACAATCTTTGGGACTACACAACGAAGTTTGGACATCGTGGACATCCCATGACGTGTTTGGGCGGTGTGACAACATCTGTCTTGTCTAGATTGATCGAAACATTTATTGAAGAGAGAAAAACCATCTACCAGGAAAAGTAAAAAAGAAAATACGAGGACTGGCGGAGCGGTAGGGGAAAAAAGGCGCAAAAATTCAAACATCTCACTAAATCACGTTCAGCGTCACTTTCGATCTCTCCAATTTGATCTTTGCTCTTTTACCATCCTGGCGTTCAATGTCCAAACTTTGAGAATCATTGGTTCTTCTGAAGTTGGTTCTGTAAACATCGAACGTTTATGAGGACAGAAGTAGTTGACTTACCCATCAAGACCCTCTGTCAACTGCTCAAAGTTAGGCAGGGGAATATCAGCAGCTATCGCTAGACTACAAAAAACTTCAAGATGCTCCAATCGACACTCGGATCCTTTCCATAACTTGAAAAACGCATTAAGTCTTTGAGCATTCAGACAGTACATATTAGGATTCAATTCCGTGCTAGATACGGTAACATGACGGCACTCCATATAGTCTTCCAAGTGCACCCAATGTGCATCGTGGACTAAAAAGAAATCCAGTTTAAAATCACCTGGAGACTCTGGTCTGAAAGTGAAATCTGCAGCAGATTCACTGCAGATAATAAAATGCTCTATAATTCGGGGACCCTCGTTCAAAAATTCTCTATAAACTTCTGCAGGAATGCTGGCGCTAAGACTGATACCCATTAGGGGAAGGTTCAGAATCTTCGCATGCTTCAGAAAAGCTGACACTACATTTGGCTGTATCGGGGGATGAATGTACAAACTGATCTTCGGCAAGTTGAAAGCTTCCGCCAGATGTGTCATAAGTGCTTTGGCACCCTCTTCAAGTGTCCCACCCCATTTCAACTCAATATTCTTTTGGGCAACAAGAATGAAATAGTGGAATTCCAAATTTTGTATTTTGAAAGAGTCTTCTGCGTCTTCTTGGTTCCACGAATCCTCAAGCAATAGTTTCAAGCTCTCTTGGGATGGCAGTTGGAAATTGATCTGTGAATCTCTAGAGAAATTGCAATTCATATGGATGTAGTTTTTGAGAAGGCTGATTTTCAGCGCGTTTTTGGCTTTTGTGGAGGTCAGGGAGAGGAAGAACCTAGAAAATTTCCACTCTTTTTAAGTACTAATATACATAGAAAATGACAACTCACATTGCTTGCAACTCCATTTGACTGACGACCTGTTGCATCGCTAACAAAGGAAGATGAAAGAGCGGGATCTTCTTGGGTGTCTCGGACATTTTGAAGATTGGAAAACTGTAGGCACAGACGTTGGAGATGAGGCGAAACCAATATAAATGAAGAGTGACTAGCAATATGGAGTATAGTGGGAAGAAGAGGGGCGGGGGCTGCGGTGGTCAAGTCACGTCAAGATGCAGATGGACAGACAAAGAGACAACGAGGATTCAGAAGACAAAGGTGGGAAAATGTCGAGATTATATGAAAGGTCAAGATTAGTTGTCGGCTCAATTCAGATCACAGAAATTGAGGATAAAATTATTATGGTAGGACGTCAGTAAGCAAAAAAGTTAGGCGCAGACTGAAAAACTAACTTGCGCACATTGTGAAAGGAAAATAAGTTAATCCTAAAAAAGTGGTGACATATGTTGCCACTCCATCAAAAAGTATTTGGATGGATTTAATGAGACAATGAAGGAACATAATGGACGGGAGACGTGACAGGTGATGACGACACATCTCTAATCGATTGTACTTACGCTGTATAAGCTATTACGTAGTAACGAGAATGCAGTGCGCTGAGGTAAGCATTCAATCAAGCTGCAATGAAACTACAAAAGAGGCTCAGAACCAACTTTATTTGCTACACAAAAACTTATAATAACGGTGACTCGAGAACTTAAAATGTATTCAAAAGAAATTCCATCATTCAATAACATACGAAGTCAAACGATCTTTGGCTCAGTTTGATTCTTGCCCTTTTTCCATCCAGGCGTTCAATGTCCAAACTTTGAAAAAAATGGGTTTTTGTGAAGTTGGTTCTGTAAAGTTTAAAATTTTTAAAAACACAAGAAGTTGACTTACCCATCAAGTCCTGCGGTCATCTGCTCAAAGTTAAGGCGGTCAGCCTGAGGAATGTCACCAGCTCCATCTAGAACAATCCTTGGGCGGCTGACACTGAGACCGAAATTTACAGAAAGATATTCCAATCGACACTCGGATCCTTTCCACAACTTTAAAAACGCATTGAGTCTTTGAGCATTCAGACAATACATCTTAGGATTCAATGTCGCGTTATATACTTCGACACGACGGCACTCCATATAGTCTTCCAAGTGCACCCAATGTCCATCTCGGACTAAAAATAATTCCATCTTAAAATCATTGCGAGACTCTGGACTGAAGCTGAAATCTCGAGCATATTCACAGCGCATAGTAAGCTCTTGTGATATTCGGGGACCCTCGTTCAAAAATTCTCTGTAAACTTCTAATGAAGGGCGTTCTGTCGCCAAACTGACTTTCACTAGCGGAAGGTTCAGAATCTTCACATGCTTCAGAAGAGTTGACGCTACGTTTGGTTGTATTTCGTTAAGAATATGCATAGAAATTTTCGGCAAGTTGAAAGTTTCAGCCAAATGTGTCAAAAGTGCTTTGGTACCCTCTTCTAATATCCCACCATATTTCAACGTCATGTTTTGCTGAGAACATCTGAATTCCACATTTTGAATTTTGAAAAAAATTTCTGCGTCTTCTCGGGCCCAAGGAGGATTAAGGCATAGTCTAATGCTCTCGTGAGATGGCACTTCTAATGTAATCCGGGTATCACTCCAGAAAGCGCATTCCATATAAAAGTAGTTTTTGGGAAGGCTGATTCTTAGGGCGTTCTTGGCTTTCGTGGAGGTCACGGAGAGATAGAACCTAGAAAAATGCTAATTTTTAAACAAGAAAAAGTTTCATGAAAATTCCAACCCTGTCTGTGCCTTTAAAATACAAAAAAAACACATGCAAGACCAAAAAACTCACATTGCTTGCAACTCCATTTTACTGACGACCTGTTGAATTGCTAGCAAGGGAAGACGAAGGAATGGGAACTTCTTGGGGGTCTCGGACATTTTGAAATCTGAAAAAAACGTAGCTGATGGTATCGAAGAAAAGGTAACATAAACATAGATAAAGGGTGGCAAGGGAGGCGTAGTACAGTGGGAGAGAAAAATGACAAATGAGGTCGAGATTTAGATAGAGGGACAAGGAGACAACAGAATTTCTTGTCATTCTGTAGTGTCCCACAATGTGAAAAATCAATAAGGCCTATTACCACAAGTTCTCCGTCGTCTTTCAACGGTAGCAGCTAATGAGTTCCTAAGAATGACGTTGCAAA
The DNA here is from genome assembly GCA_963932045.1 of Caenorhabditis sinica. Classification (NCBI taxonomy): domain Eukaryota; kingdom Metazoa; phylum Nematoda; class Chromadorea; order Rhabditida; family Rhabditidae; genus Caenorhabditis; species Caenorhabditis sinica. The sequence goes on from OZ009942.1 coordinate 1,790,360, forward strand.
ACGGGAGACTTTCTCAAAACCTCGTACTAGAGGGTTGCACAACAGCGCACTGCACCTATTCCAACCAAACAGAAAGTAGCCCTTATAGAGGTAAAATGAAAAACTCAAAATGCATCTGGCAACCTGGGATACATTTGTAATAACACCAGCTTGATTTTTGAAAAAAAAAGTCTTCAACCGCTGAAACTTGCACAGCTTGTCCGCGATGACTATACACGAAGGATGACGTTCTCGAGGATTACAAGACGTCGCCAGTTGTTGTCACTTGTCTCATCTGGTCCTCTAAATCCTTATTCTCTTCTTCTCTGTCTCTTGATGATGTGACGACATCTGACCCCTCATTCTTTCCTAATATGTCTCTAGCTAAATCTTGATGATGTGACGACATCTGTCATCCTTGCTCACGTCATTCGGACCTTCCCTCATTGTTGTCACTGCCTCGTTGTCCTGTACAATGCCACATCCTTAGTGGCCACGCAGTGTCATTTTCTTTGTGTCCATTCACAAAATTTTCATCGATTTCATAGTTTTCCTCCGTTACGCTTCGACTCATTTGGTTTTTTTCAGTCATCGAGATGACCAGTGATCCCAAAAAGTTCCCACTCCTTCGCCTTCCAACGCTAGCTGCAGAACAACTTATTAGGTCCATGGAGGTGGTGGAAACGTAAGTTTTTTTGGTTTTACATAAATTGTGTGAGCTTACCGGTCGGCTCCTCAACGTTTCACAACTGCGACTATCCCCAATTACGCTAATTTACAACCTACTGGTAACATTCAGTTAGACCAAAAATATGTTCCAGGTTTATCTTCTCCCTAACCTCCACCAAAGCAAAAACCCTACTCAATTACTCTCTTCCCAAGAATTATGCTCACATCAGTTGCTCACTCCACGAAGACAAAACTTTTGATATTCTGTTTTGTCCCGGTAGAACTGGAGGGAATTTTTTGAGATTAATCCAAAAGCAAGAGTACCACTTCGCTCGCGCTGGAGGTTACAACTCTTACAAAATTCATAATATCCAATGCGAGTTATTCCTACCGAGGTTTGGAGCAATAAGAATCATCTCCGACAGACCATTCAAAGTTGTAGCTGAGGCTTTCTTAACACATCTGGCTGAATGCTTCCACACGCCGAAAATCTCGATGGAGTTCGGAAAAGTGACAACTCCAAGAGCAGCCTTGGGGCTTCTGAATCACTCCAAGTCTCTGAATCTTCCGATGGAGAGAATATCGCTGAAAACCACAAACACCCCACCGGAAGTGTACCGGGCATTTTTGAGTGAGGGCCCCAGTATCAGTGGTCACCTTTTTCTGAGTTCCATCAGCACTGGAGAGTTTCAGTATAGCCCATCAGAAGTTTTCAAACTAGACAGATTTTACGTTGAGGATGGACATTGGGTTCACCCACAAGACTTCATGGAATGTCGATCTATTGAAATCAATAATATTACTGCAAACCCCCATATGTACTCTGCAAATGCACATAGGCTCAATGAATTCTTCAAGATCTGGCAGAGATCCAGTTGCCGATTGGAGTATTTACAGATCACTACTTCTCATTCCGAAGAGCTCAACTTTGAAGAGGTTTTTATGGGCCTGAATGGGTAAGTACAGTGCGGTCAATATCTATAGGACCCCCCTAGATTTGGCGTGCAGAGGTAGAACGAGACCAGATATCAAAATTCTGTAAACGCCAATCAAATCAGGACCTAAAATAACCCCCAGGGCCAAACTTTCGTAAATGTACCTTTTCCGATACCATAGTACTAACGGAAAGGTGCATCTGCAAGCGGTCAATATCTATAGGACCCCCTGGCATTTAGCAATAACCGGCCCAATTTTTGATTAGTTTTTTGATTCCACAATGTAGAGCATTGAAATTCATGCAGGTTGGTAGTCGATTCCAAACAAAAAGCTCAAAAATGCCAACTTTCTTTTATGATAAATGCATTTTAACCGAATTTCATGGATTTTTCACATCCTCACTCCCAATATTTTCCGATGGCATGACCGTAGCGAGCAAATTTTGATTATAGGGTGTCAGCCACATGTCTTTAGATTTTTTAAAGTCATTTCGAAAGATTTGTGCTTTATTTGTTGGTCTGACAGAAGTTTTTGAAAACCACCCGAATCTCAATTTTGAGAAATGCCGTCGTTAATGGCGTATTAGAGCTAGGTAGATCGAGTCAACGTAGGGATTTTTATGTCGATTTTGTAGATTGACACCTTCACAACACTACCATACCATTTTTCAGTTCAATAGAGTCACTAGAGTACGGATCTTTCCGTTTCTCAATGGCCTAATGACTAGCTTAAACTGTGATCATGCTTGAAAAGTAGACTTTGGCTATTCATGAGATAATAGATGGAAATCACGAAAATATGGAAGGATTTTTAACCCACAATGAGAAAAACACCAAATCAATGATAATCTTAAAAGTTATCACCTTGTAGAGCGTCTACATACTTCCTTCTTCAGTGAACGTCATAATCTTGTTTCTATAGATTTTCCCATAAAGTTGAGCATGTCCTAGAAACACTACAATACTGGAAAATAGTATGGTAGTGTTGAGAAGGTGTCAATCTACAAAATCGACATAAAAATCCCTACGTTGACTCGATCTACCTAGCTCTAATACGCCATTAACGACGGCATTTCTCAAAATTGAGATTCGGGTGGTTTTCAAAAACTTCTGTCAGACCAACAAATAAAGCATAAATCTTTCGAAATGGCTTCAGAAAACCTGAAGTCATGTGGCTGACACCCTATAATCAAAATTTGCTCGCTACGGTCATGCCATCGGAAAATATTGGGAGTGAGGATGTGAAAAATCCATGAAATTCGGTTAAAATGCATTTATCATAAAAGAAAGTTGGCATTTTTGAGCTTTTTGTTTGGAATCGACTACCAACCTGCATGAATTTCAATGCTCTACATTGTGGAATCAAAAAACTAATCAAAAATTGGGCCGGTTATTGCTAAATGCCAGGGGGTCCTATAGATATTGACCGCTTGCAGATGCACCTTTCCGTTAGTACTATGGTATCGGAAAAGGTACATTTACGAAAGTTTGGCCCTGGGGGTTATTTTAGGTCCTGATTTGATTGGCGTTTACAGAATTTTGATATCTGGTCTCGTTCTACCTCTGCACGCCAAATCTAGGGGGGTCCTATAGATATTGACCGCACTGTATCAGGCACCATGGCTTCCAAACACTAGCAATTTTCCAGCACCAACTTCACTAGAAACGATGAATTTCAAAGTGTGGATATTGAACGGGACGATGGGAGGAAGGCTGTTATCACATTAACTCGAATGTTCTTGACAATGAAAATAAGAAATTGATTTTTTGACTGTATAACTTTTAAATGAATGTTCATGTTATGTCTCTGTTTTCTTTTCTACTCAAAAGTCTCGCAAAACGTGCTTGCTAAGCAGGTCGGACGCCAAAGTGCTTTTTTGAATTAACCATTTTTGAGATCCAGGGTCGACTCGGTCTGCGTGGATAAGGGATTTCTAGTTTTCAGCGAGTTTCCAATGCAATGTTTAATATCTCACTACCAATCTGTGATCTACATATTCGATCCGGTTGATTTTAGAAAAATGTCTTGCCGTGTTGAAAACTGTGATTACACAGATATTGCATACGTTTTTGTTCTCAAGAACTGCAAAGCGTAGTCAGTTGTTGTCATTTGTCTCATTTGGTCTTCTAAAGCCTTATTCTCTCCCCCTAGCTGTCTTCCACTGAATCTTGATGACATGACAACATCTGCCAATATTGTTGACGTCGTCAGGTTACCTCTCATTGTTGTCTCTGATTCGTTGTCCTAGACCTCTTTCATAGTGGCCGCCCAAAGTCATCTTCACTGGAGTCACAAACATTTAATCGATTTAATAGTTTTCCTTCGTTTTGTCTAAACTCTGTTAAGTTTTTTTTTAGTCATCAAAATGTCCCAGGATCCCAAAAAGTTCCCACTCTTTCGACTTCCAATGGTAGCTGCAGAACATCTCATTAGGACCATGAGAGTGGCGGAAATGTAAGTTTTTTTGGTTTTTCATAAATTGTGTGAGCGGTTGGCTCCCCAACTTTTTGCAAATGCAGACATTTCACAACTGCCAACTACGCCAGTTCGCAACCTACTGGCGACCTTATGTTTGACCAAAAATATTTTCCAGGTTCATTCTCTCCCTAACTTCCACCAGAGCAAAAACCCTACTAAATTACTCTCTTCCCAAGAACCATGCCCACCTCCATTGCTTACTCTACACAAAACAATTATTCGTCTTCAAATTTCCACCGGATAGTGTAACGTTTCACTTCAAGCAAGAGCAAGACGACGCTAAAGAATACAGTTCTTACAAGAGCCAAAACGTCGTCTCCAAGTTATTCCTCGGCGAACCAATGGAAGTCATCTCCGCGAGACCATTCGAAGTTGTGGCTAAGGCTTTCTTAACACGTTTGGCTAAAAGCTTCCACACACCAAAAATCTCAATGGATTTTGGAAGGGTGGTGACTCCAGAAGCAGCGCTGAGGCTTCTGAATCACGCCAAGTCTTTAAATCTTCCGATGGAGAGAATAGAGCTGGGAACCAAAAATACCCCCGTTGAAATATACAGGGCATTCTTGAATGTGGGCCCCATTACCAAAGAACTTTTTATCGCTTCCGCAGCCACTCCAGATTTTCAGTATAGCCCATCAGAAGTCTTAAAACTGGACATATTTCAAGTTGAGGATGGACATTGGGTTCACCTACAGGACTTCATGGAATGTAAATCTTTAGTAGTCATAAATATGACTGCGAAACCCAATTTGTATTCTGTGAATGGCCAAAAATTCAATGAGTTCTTCAAAGTCTGGCAGAGATCCAGTTGCAGATTGGAGCATCTAGACTTCTGGGGACGTCGCTACGATAGGCTCAACTTCGAGCAGGTTATTATGGGGCTCAATAGGTAAGTGTTAAGAATAATGGTCCTCAAAAAGGAAAGCAATTTTCCAGTACCAATTTCGTAACAACCAACTATGGAAACAATGGTTTTCAAAGTGTGGATATCGAACGAGAGGATGGAAGGAAGGCCACTATTCGATTCGCACGATTGGACGGTGCTGAACAAGTGTCATTGAAAAAGAAAAATTGATTTTGTGCTAGCTTTTTATTTGAATGAATTTTCTTGTTCTCCAAAAAAAGTTCTTGTCTTTGTTTTACTGAAAGATCTCGCAAAGCGGGCTTGCTAAGCAGATCAGTTTCGGCAGCGTGTTTCTTTGAATTTTGTCCTTTTTGAAATCCAGGGCTCATTTGATTAGAGTCGATAAGTGTTTCCAAACTTTCAGCAAGTATTCCATGTAATGATTTTAATCTCGGTACTACATCAACTGAGATTGAACAGATATCTCAAGCGCTCTTGTCCTCGAGGACGAAAACGCGCCATCAGCTATTGTCCCTTGCTCATCTGGTCTTCAGTTCCCTCATTCTCTCTTTATCTGTTTCTCACTTAATCTTGATGACGTGACAGCAACTGCCATTATTGTTCACGTCACGAGGTCATCTTTCGCTGTTGTCACTGACTCGCTGTCCTAGACAATACCACATCTTTTGTGGACATCCAAAGACATATTCTTTGGGGTTTCATTTGCAAACGTTTGATCGATTTTACTTTTCCCCTTTGTTTCATATAGACTCTGTCAGTTTTTTTTCAGTCATCGAGATGTCCAGAGATCCCAAAAAGTTTCCACTCCTTCGCCTTCCAACGCTAGCTGCAGAAAATCTTATTAGGACTATGGATGTGAAAGAAATGTAAGCATTCTTTCAGTTTTTGTTCAATGTGTGAGCTTTTGGGTCGGCTCCCTAATGTTTTGCAACAAGTCATTTTGCAACCATGCCAGCTTGCAACCAAAAGATCCACCTTTTGTGAAAATTCAATGGTAACCGGAAATTTTTCACCCTGATCCATATCAAACATAACCTAAATCGCCGTAAGACGGACAAATTTATATACCGTATTTACTCTAATAGTGAGGCATGCCCTTCTATTGTTCAACCTCATTTCCTGGATGCGCTATTATTAGAGGTGTCCTTCGAATAGAGCTGCCCTTGTATTTTTCAGTCTATTACTGAAAATTTTAAACTTACAAAACTTCGGCATAAATGGAACAGAATTGAGGAAAATCAAAGAAAAATCTCTTTGAACCAGTAGAAAACATTAGTTTCTTCAAGAAATTTAGAGTAAATACGGTAGTTGCAAAATGACTGGTTGCGAAATGGAGCCTGTCGGACATGCATTAAAGACGGATTGTTGCAGTTATCACTTCAACTGGTAGCATTTAAATAGTTTGACCAAAAATATTTCCCAGGTTTATCCTCTCCCTAACCTCCACCAGAGCAAAGGCCCTACTCAACTTCTCTCTTCCCAAAAACAATGCCCACATCAATTGCTCATTCCACACAAAAAAATCATTCGTCGTTGAATTTCCAACTAATAGACAAACGTTTATCTTCAAGCAAGAGCAAGATCGTGTCGCTCGCGCTGGAGGCTATAACTTTTACAAAATCCACAATATCCACTGCAAGTTGTTCCTTCAAAAAAAAACCAATAGAAGTCATCTACGATAAACAATTCGAATTTGTGGCCGAGGCTTTCTTAACTCATTTGGCGGAGAGTTTCCACACGCCAAAAACCACCTTGGAGTGTGAAAGCGTGGCTCCAGAAGCAGCGTTCAGCATTTTTAATGCCTCTAAGAGTCTGAGCCTTCCGTTAGAAGACATCCAACTGGGTACACAAAATGCTCCAGAAGAAGTGTACCGGGCATTCCTAAATGAGGGCCCCAGAATTAGGCGGAATCTTTTTCTGAGATTCTCGACCACTCGAGATTTTCAGTATAGCCCTTCAGAAGTTTTCAAACTAGATCTATTTCACGTTAGTGATGGGAATTGGGTTCACCTACAGGACTTCATGGAATGTCGATCTATAGTGGTCACTAATACAACTGCAAATCCCGATATGTATTCCGAAAATCCTGCACAAAGGTTCAACGAGTTCTTTAAAGTTTGGCAGGGGTCCAGTTGCAGAATGGAGAGTCTACGAGTCACTATTTATGACTCACGAAAGCTCAACTTTGAGGAGGTTACTATGGGACTCAATGGGTAAGTGTCAGGGAGCATGGCTACCAAAAAACAACATTTTTTAGCACCAACTTCACCAGAACCCGTGGATTTCAAAGTGTGGATATCGAACGGAGGGATGGAAGGAAGGCCGTCATCGGATTAACTCGAATGTTCTTGACAATGGAAATGAGAAATTGATTTTTGGACTGTATAATTTTTAAATGAATGCTCATGTTGTGTCTCTGTTTTTTCACTCAACAATCTCTCAAAGCGTGCTTGTTAAGCAGGTCGGGACGGCGCCGTGTATTTTTGAATTTGTCATTTTTGAGATCCAGGGCTCATTCGGTCGGAGTCCATATGAGGTTTTCAGTTTCAACGAGTTTCCCATGTAATGACTTTAATCTCGGTACTACATCAACTAAGATTTAATAGATATCTTGTACGCACTTGTCCTCGGGGATTATGAGACTTCGCCAGCTGTTGTCACTTGTCTCATCTGGTCTTCTGACCCCTCATTATCGCCTTACCCGCCTTCAACTAAATCTTGATGACGTGACAGCATCTGTCTTCATTTTTCACATCGCCAGGTCATCCCCCATTGTTGTCTGACTCGTTGTCCTAAACAATATCACATCTCAAGTTGTCACTCAAAGTCATTTTCTATAAGTTCATCCAAAGACATTGCAAAGACACATTCTTTGGGGTTTCGCTTATTCGCCAACCTTTAATCGATTTCATAGTTTTCCTCCGTTACGCTTCGACCCAGTTGGTTTTTTTCAGTCATCGAGATGTCCAGTGATTCCAAATCATTTCCACTCCTTTTCCTTCCAGCGGTAGCTGCAGAACATCTTATTCGGACCATGGAGGTTTCGGAAATGTAAGTGTTTCTTCTGGTTATCCATCAAGTTTGTGAGCTTTTCGGTCATGCTCAAAGACAATATAGCAGCAAGTTAGACTAAGAATATGTGGCTTTATTTCACTCAAGAGGCCTCAAGCAAAAGTTGACTGGCCCCATTTCAGTTGACGGGCCCCTGCTCAATTAAAGGGCACCAAAAAATATATTGCAGTTAGGTACTGAAAATTATTGTTAAAATATGATTTGATGTTATTCCAATATGTCTTCCCAACTTTCTGTGAAACAACTTTTTATTCAGTTGCTGCTCTTCTTTTGCAACATCGGGCTTGGGAACGTCTTGTCGGTAAACTTCAGGCAAGATATACTATTTTACAGCTTTCTAAACTTTATTTTGAGACAAGAAAATCTGTTTTGTTAAATGGAATAGAGTCGAATATGTTTCAGGTTCATCCTCTCCCTAACCTCCACCAGAGCAAGAGCCTTACTCAACTACTGTCTTCCCAAGAATTATGCTCACATCTGTTGCTCATTCTTCGGACACAAAACTTTTGATATTCAGTTTTTTCCCGGTAGAACTAGAGCAAATTTTATGAGATTATTCCTTGAACAGGAACAATACCACGTTTCTCGTACTGGAGGCTGCAACTCATACAAAATCCATGATATCCAATGCAAGTTATTTCTTTCGAGAAATAACCCAATGAAAGTCATCTCTGAGAAACCATTCGAAGATGTTGCTCAGGCTCTTTTAACACATCTGGCTGAAAGCTTCCACACGCCAAAAATCTCGATTGAGTTTGGAAGCGTGATGGCTCCAGGAGCAGCGTTGCGGTTTTTGAATTACGCCAAGTCTCTGAATCTTTCGGTGGAGAAATTGATGCTGGGAACCACAAATACCCCTGCTGAAGTGTACAGGGCATTCTCGAATGAGGGCCCCAATGCTAAAGAACTGGTTATAGTTTCTGACGCTACTCCAGATTTTCAGTATAGTCCATCAGAAGTATTCAAACTAGACAAATTTCACGTTTGTGATGGACATTGGGTTCACCTACAGGACTTCATGGAATGTAGATCTATAGTAGTGCTTAACATTACTGCAAAACCCAACATGTATTGCATGAATGCCAAGAGGCTCAATGAGTTCTTCAAAGCTTGGCAGAGGTCCAGTTGCAGATTGGAGAGTCTAAAACTCTGGGAACGTCGCAGTCATGGGCTCGATTTTGAGAAGGTTATTATGGGGCTCAATGGGTAAGTATCAGGCACCATGGATTCCAAACACTACCAATTTTCCAGCACCACCTTCGTAACAACCGATGGAATTCAAAGTGTGGATATCGAACGGGAGGATGGAAGGAAATCCGTCATCACATTAACTCGAAGGTTCTTGAAATTGGAGAAGATAAATTGATTCTGTTATTGCTCTTTTTTTTTTGAAAATAAATATTCATGTTGCGTCTCTGTTTTTCCAACTTAAATATCTCAAGTGTACTTGTTTAGCAGGTCGGGACAACAACGTGCCTATTCGATTTCGCCGTTTTTGCGATGCAGGGCTCACTCGATCGGAGTCGATACGAGGTTGCCAGTTTCCAACTAGTTTCCCATGTAATGGTTTATATCTTGTTACCAATCTGAGGTCTACATTTTCAATCAAATTGATTTTCGAAAAAAGTCTTGCTTTGTTGAAAACTGCGATTGAACAAATATCGCAGACCCTCTTGTCCTCGATTACAAGACGTCGCCAGCTGTCGTCACTTGTCTCATCTGGCCTTCTAACCCCTCATTCTATCTTTATTTGTCTCCCACTGAATCTTCATGACGTGACAGCATCTGCCATTATGGTTCAAATCCCCATGTCATCTTTCATTGTTGTCCCTGACTAGCTGTCCTGGACAGTACCTCATCTTAAGTGACCACCCAAAGGTATTTTCCTTGGTTTGTTTATTTGATTTCCTAGTTTCCCGTCTAAATGCCTAAACTCTGCCAGTTTTTTCAGTCATCGACATGTCCAGTGATCCCAAAAAGTTCCCACTCTTCCGCCTTGCAACGATAACTGCAGAACATCTTATTAGGTCCATGGAAGTGGAGGAAATGTAAGGGCTTCTTTCTGTTTTTTTTTCAACAATTTTGTAAGCTTTTCGGTCATGCAAACAATATTGCAGTATAGCAAACCAAAAATATCTTCCAGGTTCATTCTTTCCCTGACCTCCACCAAAGCAAGAGCCCTACTCAACTACTCTCTTCCCAAGACTCATGCCCACATCCGATGCTCACTCGGGGGACAAAAACATTTTGTTATTCAATTCTTTCCCGGTAGATCTCCAGAAAATTTTATGAAATTATTCCTTGAGCAAGAGCAGAACCATGTCGCTCGCGCTGAAGGCTACAACTCTTATAAAATCCATAATATCCAATGCAAGTTTTTTCTTCCGAGCAAGGAAACAATGGAAATCATCTCCGAGAAACCATTGGAAGTTGTGGCTGAGGCGTTCTTGACACATTTGGCTGAAAGCTTCCACTCGCCGAAAATCTCGATGGAGTTTGGAAGCGTGGCTCCAGAAGCAGCGTTAAGTCTTTTGAATCACGCGAAGTCTCTAAATCTTCCAACGGAAAGGACAGTGCTGCAAACCACTAATACCCCCGCTGAAGTTTACAGGGCATTCTTGAATGAGGGCCCCATTACCAAAGAACTTTTTATCGTTTCCAATGCCACTTCAGATTTTCAGTATAGCCCGACAGAAGTCTTCAAATTAGACAAATTTCACGTTACTGATGGACATTGGGTTCACTTACAGGACTACATGGAATGTCGATCTATAGTAGTCCGTAACATTACTGCAAAACTCAATATGTATTCTGTGAATGCACATAGACTCAATGAGTTCTTCAAGGTCTGGCAAAGATCCAGTTGCAGATTGGAGAGTCTACACATCTCTTTATATACCTCCCAAAGGCTCAACTTTGAACAGATTACTATGGGCCTGAATGGGTAAATTCCAGGAACCATGGCTCCAAAAAATCTAGCAATATTTCAGCACCAACATCACCAGAACCGGTGAATTTCAAAGTGTGGATATTGAACGAGAGGATGGGAGGAAAGCCGTTATCACATTATCACGAATGCTCTTGAAATTGGAGAAGAGAAATTGATTTTGTGATTGCTTTTTTTTTTTGAATAAATGTTTATGCTGCGTCTCTGTTTTTTAACTCAAGTATCTCAAACGGGCTTGTTAGCAGGTCGGAACGTGTCTTTTTGAATTCGCTATCATTGAGATCCGAGGGTCACTCGGTCAGAGTCGATATAAGGTTCCCAGTTTCCAACTATGTAGTTTCCCATGTAATGGTTAATATCTCGCTACAATATCAACTTAGAATGAACAGATATCTCATACGCACTTGTCCTCGGGGATTACAAGATGTAGACATTTGTTGTCACTTGTCTCATCTGGTCTTCTGACCCTTCATTATCGCCTTATCCGTCTCCCACTGAATCTTGATGATGTGACAACATCTGCCTAATGGTTCAAATCCCCATGTCATCTTTCATTGTTGTCTCTGACTCGTTGTCCGAAACCTCTTCCATAGTTTTCTTTGGGTTCATTCTCGAACAATTATACAGTTTTCCTTTGTTTTGTCTGGACTCCGTTAAAATTTTTTCAGCCATCGAGATGTCCAGTGATCCCAAAACGTTCCCACTCTTTTTTCTTCCAATAATTGCTTCAGAACATCTTATAAGGTGCATGGAGGTTCAGGACATGTAAGTGTTTCGTTTTAGCTTTTCATCAGTTTTGTTAGATTAAAAGTATGTTCCAGGTTCATTCTCTCCCTAACCTCCACCAGAGCAAAAGCCCTACTCACTTACTCTCTTCCCAAAAATCATGCTCGCATCAGTTGCTCACTCAACGAACACAAAACTTTTGATATTCAGTTTTTTTCCCGGTGGAACTAGAGCGAATTTTATGAGATTAATCCATAAGCAAGAGCAAAACCAAGTCGCTCGCGCTGGAGGCTACAACTCTTACAAAATCCATGATATCATATGCAAGTTCTACCTTCCGAGAGGAGTACCTATGGAAATCATTTCCGAGAAACCATTCAAAGATGTGGCTGAGGCTTTCATAACGCATTTGGCTGAAAGCTTTCATACGCCAAAAATCACCATGGAGTTCGAAAACGATATAACTCCGTAGTAGCGTTGGGGCTTCTGAATCACGCAAAGTCTCTGAATCTTCCGATGGAGAGAATAGTGTCACGAACCAAAAATACCCCTGCTGAAGTGTACAGGGCATTCTTGAATGAGGGTCCCATTGCCAAAGAACTCGTTATCCTTTCCGACGCCACTCCAGATTTTCAGTATAGCCCATCAGAAGTTTTCAAACTAGACGATTTTCACGTTCTTGATGGACATTGGCTTCACGTACAGGACTTCATGGAATGTAAATTTCTAGTAGTTTGTAACAGGACTGAAAATCCCAATATGTATTGCATGAATGCCCAGAGGCTAAATGAATTCTTTAAGGCCTGGCAAAGATCCAGTTGCAGATAGCAGCATCTGGAGCTCTGTGAAGGTCGCTGCCATGGGCTCAATTTTGAGGAGGTTACTATGGGACTCAATGGGTAAGTTCCAAAGACAATGGTCCCCAAAACAAAAGCAATTTTCCAGCACCAACTTCATAACAACCGATGGTTTCCAATGTTTGGATATTGAGCGGGAGGATGAACAGAAGGCCAGTATTAAATTAACGCATTGGAACTTGACATTGGAGAAAAGAAATTGATTTTGTTACTACTTTTTTTTGAAAATAAATGTTCATGTTGCGTCGTTCTTTTCTTCTTTACTCAAAAATCTCACAAGGAGTGCTAGTTAAGCAAATCGGGACGGCAACGTTTCTCTTTGAATTCGTCATTTTTGAGCTCTAGGGCTCACTCGGTTCGAATCGATAGGACGTTCAAAGTTACCAGCGTGTTTCTCATGTAATGCTTAATATCTCGCTATCAATCTAAGGTCTAAATTTTCAATCGGGTTTAGAAAAATGTCTTGCCGTGTTGAAAACTGTGATTCAACATATATCGCATCACATACTTGTCCTCGAGGAGTACAACGCGCCATCAGTTGTCGTCACTTATCTCATCTGCTCTTCTCACCACTCATTCTATCCCTATCTGTCTCCCACCGAATCTTGATGACGTGACAACATCTGTCTTCATTGTTCACATCACCAGGTCTTCTCTCATTGTTGTCTCTGACTCGCTGTCCTAAACAAAACCTCTTCTTAAGTGGTCACCCCAAGTCATTTCCTTTGGATTCACTCGCAAACGTTCCATCGATTTTATTTTTCCACTTCGTTTCGTCTAGACTATGTTTAATTTTTTTCAGTCTTCAAAATGTCCCAGAATCTCAAAAAGTTCCCACTTTTCCGCCTTACAACGATAGCTGCAGAACATGTTGTTAGGTCCATGGAGGTGGAGGAAATGTAAGTGTTTCTTCCTGGTTTTTTATCAGTTTTGTCAGACCAAAAACATCTTCCAGGTTCATCCTCTCACTAACTTCCACCAAAGCAAAAGCCCTACTCAATTGCTCTCTTCCCAAAAATCATGCTCACATCAGCTCTACGAACACAAAACTTTTGATATTCAGTTTTTTCACTGTGGAACATTAGAAAGTTTCATGAGATTATTATATGTTCAAGAGCAGAACCGTGTCGCTCGGGCTGACGGCTACAACTCTTACAAAATTCATAATATCCAATGCAAGTTTTTTCTTGAAACAATGGAAATAATTTCCGAGAAACCATTCGAAGTTGTGGCTGAGGCGTTCTCGACACATTTGGCTGGAAGCTTCCGCACGCCAAAAATCTCGATGGATTTCGGAAGGATGGTGACTCCAGAAGCAGCATTGGGGCTTTTGTATAACGCCAAGTCTTTGAATCTTCCGATGGAGAAATTTAAGCTGGAAACCACAAATACCCCAGCCGATGTGTACAGCGCTTTTTTGAATGTGGGTCCCATTATCAAAGAACTTCTTATCTATTCCGAAGCTACTCCAGATTTTCAGTATAGCCCATCAGAAGTCTTCAAACTAGACAGATTGCACGTGGAGGATGGACATTGGGTTCACCCACAGGACTTCATGGAGTGTAAAATAGTAGTAGTCTCTAACATAACTGAAAATCCCAATATGTACTGTCTGAATGCACAGAGACTCAATGAGTTCTTCAAGGTTTGGCAAGGGTGCAGTTGCAGATTGGAGAGGCTAAGTGTCTGGGGTACTTACTTTCACGGGCTCAATTTTGAGGAGGTTACTATTGGACTCAGTGGGTAAGTATCAGGGACCATGTCACCCAAAACTAGCAACTTTTCAGCACCAACTTCACCAGAAACAATGAATTTCATAGTGTGGATATCGAACGGAAGGATGGAAGACTGGCCACTATTAAATTAACGCGAGCGGACTTGTCATTACAATTAGAGAAAATAACTTGATTTTGTTATAGTATTATTTTTTGTTTAAATAAGTGTTTACATTGCGTCACGGACTTTTAGTGCTTGCAAAAAACAGAAGCATTCATGAATCAGCGATATCCTCAATGTTACAACGCGCTCTATGTGGTGGAAAATCAATTTCGCAAGCTTTCCCATCGCCTTTTCCAGGTATTCAAGCCTGTTCAACTCTCGCGTGTCGGCATCATGTTAGCAATAGAGCGGGTTGCAAAACAGAAAGTGTTGTTAGATATAGTGTCCAGATGTTGCTGCTGTGATCCTGAATTTGGCCTTCGCTAGACGGTCCGTCGGAAATTTTAAGTGCATTTCAGGCCGCTATGTCACCGGATGGCAACTTCGGCGGTTAGTTCTGGCTTCCAACTACTGAATAGGAGCCACTGTCAATAAGATTCCAATTATTACCATGAATGTGAACAGGCTGGCGCCCTTCTATGCGCAACCACAAAGAACTGTTACACGACATAACCATTTATTCAAAAAAACATATCACAAAATCAATTTATCTTCTCCAGTGTCAAATACATTCGAGTCAATTTAATTCTGACTTTCCTTCCATCCTCCCGTTCAATATCCAAGAATTGAAACTCATCGTTTCTAGTGAAGTTGGTTCTGGAAAATGCCTAGTTTTTTGAGGGCCTTAGTCCCTGAAACTTACCCATTGAGCCCCATAGTAATCTCCTCAAAATTGAGCTCTGTGGAGTGGTAAACAGCAAGTTCTAAATGCTCCAATCGGCAACTGGATCCCTTCCAAGCCTTGAAGAACTCATTGAGCCTTTGTTCATTTACAGAATACATATTGCGATTCGATGTCATATTAGTGAGTACTATCATTTTGCATTCCATATAGTCCTGAAGATTTACCCAATGTCCATCACTGACGTGAAATAATTCCAGCTTGAAAATTTCTGACGGGCTATACTGAAAATCTGGAGTGACTTCGGATCTCAGAAAAAGTTGCTGACTGATTCTGGAACCCTCGTTCAGAAATGCTCTGTACACTTCAACTGGGGTATTTGTGGTCCCCAGTTTGACCTTTTCCATGGGAAGATGCAGAACCTTCACGCATTTCAGAAGCGCCAATGCTGCTTCTGGAGTCACCACATTCCCAAGATCCATCGAAATTTTCGGAGAGTGGAAGCTCTCCGCCAAATGTGTTACAAACGCCTGGGCAGCATCCTCGAATGGTACATCAGAGTTGACTCCTATTGGTGGACTGAGTAAGGAAAACATGAATGTGCTGTTTAGGATTTTGTAAGTTTGGAAGCGTCTGAGGTTAGCGGCATTGACTGGCTCTGTGATAAAAAATTGTAGACTAGTTGTTGGGAATTCAAGAGTGATCGTTTTGTCTCTCCAGAATGAGCAATTGATGTGAACATGGTTCTTGGGAATGGAGATGTTGAGCAGCGCTCTGGTTCTAGTGGAGGTTAGGGAGAGGCAGAACCTGGAAGATATTTTTGGTCTAAGTAAAAGTCACCAGTAGAAAATATAACTGCAACAACTTGTCTTTGACCGACAGGTTCCATTTCGCAACCAGTCATTTCGCAACTGCGACATTTTATATAACAAGAAGGGAAAAATGAAGTTATCTGTTGCGACCCACGACGCCTGAACGTTGAAGAAAGTGGCGAATTCCTCAGCGCTCAGGTGTCGTGGGCTAAAAACCTCAACATTTTCGAAATCAGCGAGGTTTAAGCTTCTAAATGACATAGGTCACAGCCAATAATTCCTTTTTTTGTATAAATCATTCCTTTGTAAGAAGCAACATTCATGAAACACCGAAATAAACTCACATTTCTTCCGATCCCATGATCCTAATAACATATTCTGCAGCAAGCGTTGGAAGGCAAAGGAGTGGAAACTTTTCAGGATTTTCGGACATTCTGGTAAGCTGAAAAAAGAATTTGGAGGTCAAGGCGAAACGAAGGAAAACAATGAAATCGATAAAACGTTTGCGAATGAACCTAGTAAGCAAAAGACACTTGGGCGGCCTCTAAAGACGTGGCATTGTCTAGGACAGCAAGTCAGAGGCAACAATGCTGACAGGTGCTGTCACGTCATCAAGATTTAGTAGGAGACACATAAAGAGAGAATAAGGACTTAGAAGACCAGATGAGGCAAGTGTATATGTTTTCGATTGGCCATTGCCCTCGGGGATTACAAAACGTCGCCAGTTGTCGTCACTTGTCTCATCTGGTCCTCTAAACCCTTATTCTCTCCTTATCTATCTCCCAGTGAATCTCGATACCGTGACAACATCTGTCATTATTTCTCACGTCATTTGGACCTTCTCTCATTGTTGCCCTCTGACTCGCTGACCTGGACAATGCCACGTCTTTAGAGGCCACCTAACGTCTTTTGCCTACTAGGTTCAGTCCCAAACGTTTTATCGATTTTATTGTTTCCCTTCGCTTTGTCTTGCCCCCACATTCATTTTTTTAGATTACCAAAATGTCCAAGAATTCCAAAAAGTTCCCACTCCTTCGCCTTCCAAGGCTAGCTGCAGAACATGTGATTAGGATCATGGGATGGTTTGAAATGTGAGTTTATCTTGGTGATTCATAGATTCTTAATATGTTGCTTGAGCGCTGAGGAATTGGAAAAAAGTGGATACCTATTTTAATCCACTTTTCTCAGCCTACAGGTGTCATGGGTCGCAACCGATAACTTCATTTTTCGTTTATAATTTTGATTATAAAAAATGTCACAGTTGCGAAATGACTGGTTGCAAAACGGAACCTGTTGGTCATGTTTGAAGACAAGTAGTTGAACTTAGACCAAAAACATCTTCCAGGTTCTGCCTCTCTCTAACCTCCACTAGAACCAGAACGCTGCTCAACATCTCTATTCCCAAACACCATGTTCACATCAATTGCTCATTTTGGAGTGACAATACAATCTCTCTTCAATGTCCAACAACTGGTCGTTGCTTTTCTTTCGAGCAAGTGCAAGAAAGTGTCGTTCCCTCAATAAGCTCCAAATTTTACAGCGTTCACAAATTCTTATTCAAGTATTCCTTGATCAGTCAACCAATAGGAGTCATCTCTGAGAAACCATTCAAAGTTGCTGCCCAAGCGTTTGTAACACATTTGGCGGAGAGCTTCCACTCGCCAAAAATCTCAATGGATTTCGGAAGTGTGATGACTCCAGAAGCAGCGTTGGCGTTTGTGAACTGCGTGAAGACTCTGCATCTTCCCATGGATACCATCAAGCTGGGTACCACAAATACCCCAGTTGAAGTGTACAGAGCATTGCTAAACGAGTCTTCCAGGATCAGTCAGAAAATTTTTCTGAGATCCGAAGTCACTCCAGATTTTCAGTATACCCCATCAGAAGTCTTCAAACTAGATTTATTCCACGTCAGTGATGGTCATTGGGTAAATATTCAGGACTACATGGAGTGTAAAATGATAGTGGTCAATAATATGACATCGAATCCCAATATGTATTCTGTAAATGCACAAAGGCTCAATGCGTTCTTCAAGGCCTGGCAGAGATCCCGTTGCAGATTGAAGAGTCTAGAACTCTGGGGACGTCGCTGCGATGAGCTCAATTTTGAGGAGGTTACTATGGGGCTCAATGGGTAAGTTTCAGGGACCATGGCTCTCGAAAAACTAGACATTTTCCAGCACCAACTTCACTAGAAACAGGAAATTTGAAAGCTTGGATATTGAACGGGAAGATGGAAGGAAGGCCAGAATTAAACTGTTCCGAATGTATGTGACACTGAAGAAGATAAATTGATTTTGTGATAGATTTCTTTTGAATAAATGGTTATATTGCGTAACGGTCTTTTTGTGGTTAGGAAAAACAAGAATTGGAAAAAATCAGAGCGAAACAGTTTGGACAGCAACAAGTTGAAACCGCTTTGAAGGTTGAGGAGTTAGCTGAGAAGATTTTAGAGTCTTTTGAAAGAATTGCCTTGTTTGATGTTTGAAACTCTGTGTTATATTCATTTTTGTCCTTAACATATTAAATTCAATGAGATTGTTAGTTGCATGGGCTTGTTAGCATCGTCTTCAACATTCATGTTAGCAACAAAGCGCGTTGCAAAATTGAAAGTATTGGTCATTAAGTGTCCAGATGTTGCTGCTGCCAGGAGTCATCAAAAATTGCATCAAATCGGTCAATGGCCGCTTGGAGATGGCTACGTCGTGGTTAGTCTTGGCTTCCGACATCGAAGTGGAGCTACAGTCAAAGAAATTCCAATAATCATCAAAAATGTATGAAGGCTGGGGCCTTGCTTTGCGCGACCACAATAAGACCATTACACAACACAGGCATTTATTCAAAAAAAATAAAAAAATCAATTGCTCTTCTCCAGTGTCACATAAAATTGGGACAGTTTAATTTTGGCCTTCCTTCCGTCCTCCCGTTCAATATCCACACTTTGAAATTCATCGTTTCGAGTGAAGTTGGTTCTGGAAATTTTCTAGATTTTGAGGTCACGGCCTCCGTGAAACTTACCCATTGAGCCCCATAGTAATCTCCTCAAAATTGAGCTCTGGAGAGTGATAAACAGGCATTTCTACTTGCTCCAATCGGCATACAGATCCTCTCCAAGCCTTGAAGAACTCATTGATTCTTTGTTCAATAATAGAATACCTAATGCGGTTCCATGGATTATTAGTAATTACTATCTTTCTACACTCCATGTAGTCCTGAACGTTTACCCAATGTCCATCTCTAACGTGAAATGTGTCTAGTTTGAAAACTTCTGCCGGGGTATACTGAAAATCTGGAGTGGGCAAGGATCTCAGAATAAGTTGCTGACTGATCCTGGAACCCTCGTTCAGGAATGCTCTGTACACTTCAACTGGGGTATTTGTGGTACCCAGCTTGATCGTATCCATGGGAAGATGCAGAGCCTTCACGCAATTCAGAAGCCCCAATGCTGCTTCTGGAGTCATCACATTCCCGAAATCCATCGAAATTTTCGGAGAGTGGAAGCTCTCCGCCAAATGGCTTATGAATGCTTGGGCAGCAACTTCGAATGGTATATCAGAGATGACTTCTATTGGTTGAGTGATTAAGGAAAACATGAATGTGCTGTTTAGGATTTTGTAAGTTTGGAATCGTCTGAGGTTAGCGGCATTGACTGGCTCTTTGATAGAAAATTGTAGACTAGTTGTTGGGAATTCAAGAGTGATTTCTTTGTCTCTCCAGAATGAGCAACTGATGTGAACATGGTGCTTGGGGAGGGAAATGTTGAGCAGCGTTCTGGTTCTAGTAGACGTTAGCGAGAGACAGAACCTGGAAGATATTTTTCGTCTAACTACAACAACCTGTCTTCCAACATGACTTGCAGGTTCCGTTTTGCAACCAGTCATTTTGCAACTGCGAAATTTCATAAACACACATTTTTTGTAGAGTAAAAAGTAAAAAGCAACATGCTAGCTCATACATTGGACAAAAACTGAAAGAAAGCTTACATTTCTTTCGCCTCCATGGTTCTAATAAGATGTTCTGCAGCTAGCGTTGGAAGGCGATGTAGTGGGAACTTTTTGGGATTCTCGGACATTCTTGGTAGCTGAAAAATGGAATGTGGGGGTCAAGACGAAACGAAGGGAAACAATGAAATCGATAAAACGTTTGCAAATGAACCTAGCAAGTAAAAGACTTTGGGGGACCTCTAAGGACGTGGCATTGTCTAGAAGAGTGAGTCAGAGGGCAACAATGAGAGAAGGTCCAAATGTCGTGAGAAATAATGACAGATGTTGTCACGTCATCAAGATCCAGTCGGTGAACAGATAAGGAGAGAATAAGGATTTAGAAGACCAGATGAGATAAGTGACGACAGCTGGCGACAGCTGGCGACGTCTTGTAATCCTCGAGAACAAGAGCCTCTGCGACATTAAAGGGCGAGTGTGCTAAATTTTCGAATATGAGTTTTTGACATGGATCGATGCGGGCAAACGTTTCTGGAAAGATGGTGTATTTTTCAGATCCTAAAAACGCCTCTGTCTTGAGATATTCTCAAAAAACAGGTAAAAATTTTCAACGTACAGAGAACAGATTTCAATTTTCAGAGAACAAACGTGGAAATTTCGGAGATCTGTTCTCTGTACGTTGAAATATTTGACCTGTTTTTTGAGAATATCTCAAGACAGAGGCATTTTTAGGACCTGAAAAATGCACCATCTTTACAGAAACGTTTGCCCGCATCGATCCATGTCAAAAAAATTTAAAAATTGCACACTTTTGAATTAGCACACTCGCCCTTTAAATCTCAGTTGATATTGCAGCGAGATATTAATCATTACATGGGAAACTCGCTGAAAACTTTAAACCTCATATCGCACTCCGACCGAGGGAGCCGTGTAACAAAAAAATGGCAAATTCAAATAGGCCCTTTGTCGCCCTGCCCTGCTTGACAAACATGTTTTGCGAGATTTTTATGTAAAGAAGGAAACAGAGACACGACATGAACATTTATTTTCAAAAAATGCAATCACATAATCAGTTTCTTTTCCTTAATGTCAAGAAAAATTGAGTTAATTGGATGACGGCCTTCCTCCCATCCTCTCGTTCAATATCCACACTTTGAAATTCATCGTTTCTCGTGAAGTTGGTGCTGGAAAATGCAATTTTTTGAGACATATTGTCCCTGGAACTTACCCATTGAGCCCCATAGTAAGCTCCTCAAAGTTGAGCTCTTGGGAGTGAGAAACACAGATTTGTAAGCGCTCCAATCTGCAACTGGATCTCTGCCAGACTTTGAAAAACTCATTGAGTCTTTGTGCATTTGAAGAGTACATAATGGAATTTGCAGTCTTGTTGTCGACCACTATAGATCTGCATTCCATGTAGTCCTGTACGTGAACCCAATCCCCATCGCCGATGTGAAATAGATCTAGCTTGAAAGTTTCTGATGGGCTATACTGAAAATCTGGAGTGACCTCGGATCTAAGAAAAAGTTGCTGACTGATCTTGGAACCCGCATCTAGAAATGCTCTGTACACTTCTTCTGGGGTATTTGTGGTCCCCAGCATGATTTTTTCCATGGGAAGATGCAGAGCCTTCACGCAATTCAGAAGCGCCAACGCTGCTCCAGGAGTTACCACCCTTCCAAAATCTATTGAGATTTTCGGAGAGTGGTAACTCTCCGCCAAATGTGCTATGAACCCCCGGGCAGCAATTTCGAATGGTTTCTCGGAGAGGATTTTCATTGGTACTCCTCTCGGAAAGAAAAACTTGCATTGTATATCATGAAGTTTGTAAGAGTTGTAGCCTCCAGCTTGAGCGACGTGATCCTGCTCCTTTTCATGAATGAACCTTATAACATTAGTTAAACCGGGAAAAAATTGAATGTCAAAATGTTCCCGTCCCACGAGTGAGCATTTGATGTGAGCATGGTTCTTGGGAAGAGAGTAATTGAGTAGGTATTTTGCTCTGGTGGAAATTAGGGAGAGAATGAACCTGGAACAAATGTTCGGCCTAAATTGATGTAATAATATATTAGGAATGGCCGAAAAGCACACAAAATCAGAAAATAAAAAAACTTACATGTCTCTCAACTTCATGGTTCTTATCACATGTTCTGCTGCGATCGATGGAAGGCAAAGGAGTGGGAACTTTTTGGGATTCTCGGACATTCTGATAAGCTGAAAAAATGAATGTGGGGGGTTAAGTCAAAATGAAGGGAAACAACGAAATCGATAAAACGTTTGCGACTGCACCTAGTAAGCAAAAGACACTTGGGCGGCCTCCAAGAGCGTGGCATTGTCTAGGAGAGTGAGTCAGAGACAACAATGCAAGATGACCTGTCGACGTAAACAATAATGGCAGATGCTGTCACGTCATCAAGACTTGGTGGGAGACAAATTAGGATGAGAATGAGGGGTCAGAAGACCAGATGAGACAAGTGACAACAACTGGCGACGTCTTGTAATCCCCGATGTCAAGAGCGTCTGCGATATTTCCTCAATCTCAGTTGATGTTGCAGGGAGATTATTACATGGGATATTCGCTGAAAACTTTGAACCTCATATCGACTCCGACCGAGTGAGCCCTGAAGTTCAAAAATGGACAATTTGAAAAGGTACTTTGCCGCCCTGCCCTGTTTGACAAGCATGTTTTGCAAGATCTTAAAGTGAACAAGAATACGGAAACGCAACATAATAATTTATTCGAAAAAAAATCACAAAATCAATTTCTCTTCTCTAGTGTCAAATCCATTTGGTTCAATTGAATTCTGGCCTTCCTCCCATCCATCCGTTCAATATCCAAACTTTGAAAGAAACCGGTTCTTACGTAGTTGGTGCTGGAAAATTGCTAGTGATTTAGGGACCAGGGTCCTGAAACTTACCCATTTAGGCCCATAGTAACCTCCGCAAAGCTGAGCCTTTGGGAGTGAGAAACAGACACTTGTAGATAATTCAATCGGCAACTGGATCTCTGCCAGGCCTTGAAGAACTCATTGAGTCTTTGTGTATTCACGGAATACATGGGTTTTGCAAGCGTATTATTGACAACAAGAGATCTACATTCCATGAAGTCCTGTAGGTGAACCCAATGTCCATCACTAACGAGAAATCTGTCTAGTTTGAAAGATTCTAATGGGCTATACTGAAAACCTCGAGTGGCTTCGGAAGCGATAAGAAGTCCTTTGGTAATGGGGCCTACATTCAAGAATTCCCTGTACACTTCAGCTGGGGTATTTCTGGTTTCCAGCAGTATTCTCTCCATCGGAAGATTTAGAGATTTGGCGTGATTCAAAAGCCCCAACGCTGCTCCTGGAATTATCCGGAATCCGAACTCCATCGAGGTTTTTTGCGTGCGGAAGATTTCTACCAAATATGTCAAGAATGCCTTGGCCACAACTTCCAATGATTGGTCGGCGATGAACTCCGTCGGTTCATTCATGAAAGAAATCTTGCATAGGATATTATGAATTTTGTAAGAGTTGTCGCCTCCGGCGTCTTGGAACTGCCCTGGATCACGCATTACTCTTATAAAACTCGTTGAAGTTGCCCATGGAAAAAATTGAATATCAAAACTGCTTTGTCCCAAAAATGAGCAATTAATGTGGGCCTGTTTCTTGGGAAGAGAGCAGTTGAGCAGCGCTTTCGCTTTGGTGGAGGTTAGGGAGAGAATGAACCTGGAACATATTTTTGATCTAAATTGATGTCATATCACTATTAAGCTTAACCGAAAATCTTACAAAATTCGAAAATCAAAGAAAAAACTTACACGTCTCTCAACTTCATGGTCATTATAACATGTTCTGCTGCGACCGATGGAAGGCGAAGGAGTGGGAACTTTTTGGGATTCTCGGACATTCTGGTAAGCTGAAAAAAGAAATGTCGGGGTCATGACAAACCGAAGAGAAACAATGAAATCGATAAAACGTTTGCGACTGAACCTAGTAAGAAGAGACGTTGGGTGGCCTCTAAGGACGTGGCATTGTCTAGGACAGCAAGACAGAGACAACAAAGAGAGACGGTCTGAATGAGTAATGATGACAGATGTTGTCACGTCATCAAGTCTTAGTCGGAGACAGATATGAAGAGAATGAGGATTAAGAAGATTAGATGAGACAAGTGAGAACAACTGTCTACGTCTTGCCATCCTTGAGGACAAGTGCGCATGAAATATCTGTTTAATCTCAGTTGATATTGCAGCGAGATATTAATCATTACATAGGAAACTCGCTGAAAACTTTGAACCTCATATCGACTCCGACCGAGTGAGCCCTGGATCTCCATAATGTCAAATTTCAACAAAGATACACATTGTTGTCCTGGCCTGCTTAACAAGCACGCTTCGCGAAATTTTTAAGTACAAAAAAAGAAACAGAGACACAACATACACTTTTATTTTCAAAAAAAAACAAGGGCGAATGAGATATTTGTTGTGAAATCTTTGAGTGAAAAAAACAACAACGCAACATGAACATTTATTTTAAAAAAGCAATCACCAAATCAATTTATCTTCTCCAATGTCAAGAACCATTGAGTTAATCGGATGACGGCCTTCGTTCCATCTTCCCGTTCAATATCCACACATTGAAAATCACCGTTTCTTGTAAAGTTCGTGCTGGAAATTTTCTAGATATTGAGGTCACGGTATCCGTAAAACTTACCCATTAAGGCCCATAGTAACCTCCTCAAAGTTGAGCCTTTGCGAGTGATAAACAGTGACTTGCAGATACTTTAATCGGCAGGTGGATCTCTGCCAGATCTTGAAGAACTCATTGAGTTTTTGGGAATTTACAGAGTACATGGGTTTTGCAGGCATATTATCGACTACTAAAAGTCTACACTCCATGAAGTCCTTTAGGTGAACCCAATGCCCATCGTTAACGAGTAATCTGTCTAGTTTGAAAACTTCTGATGGGCTATACTGAAAATCTGGAGTGGCTTCGGAAAGGATAACAAGATCTTTGGTATTGTGGCTGTTATTCAAGAATGCCTTGTATGTTTCAGCTGGGGTGTTTCTGGTTTTCAGCTTTAGTTTTTCCATCGGAAGATTCAGAGACTTGGCGTGATTCAGAAGCCTCAACGCTGCTCCTGGAGTTATCCGGAATCCGAACTCCATCGAGATTTTTGGCGTGCGGAAGCTTTCAGCCAAATGTGTCAAGAACGCCTCGGCCACAAGTTCAAATGATTGGTCGGCGATGAACTCCGTCGGTTCATTCATAAGGGAAATCTTGCAAAGGATATTATGAATTTTGTAAGAGTTATAGCCTCCGGCGTCTTGGAACTGCCCTGGATCACGCATTACCCATATAAAACTCGTTGAAGTTGCCCATGGAAAAAATTGAATATCAAAGCTGCTTTGTTCCGAGAATGAGCAATCGATGTGGGCATGATTCTTTGGAAGAGAGTAATTGAGTAGGGCTTTTGCTTTGGTAGAAGTTAGGGAGAGAATGAACCTGGAACATATTTTTGGTCAAACTTGATGTCACATCACTAATGAGAATGACCGAAAAGCTCACGAAATTGGGAGATAAAAAACTTACATGTCTCTTAACTTCATGGATCTAATAACATGCTCTGCGGCTATTCTTGGAAGGCGAAGCAGTGGGAAATTTTTGGGATTCTCAGACATTCTGGTAAGCTGAAAAAAGTAATGGGGTCAAGACAAAACGAAGGGAAACAATGAAATCGATAAAACGTTTGCGACTGAACCCAGTAAGAAGAGACGTTGGGTGGCCTCTAAGGACGTGGCATTGTCTAGGACAGCGAGATAGAGACAACAAAGAGAAAAGGTCTGAATGAGTAATGATGACAGATGTTGTCACGTCATCAAGATTTAGTCGGAGACAGATAAGGAGACAATGAGGGGTCAGAAGACCAGAGGAGACAAGTGACAACAACTGACGACGCGTTAAAGTCATCGAGGACAAGTACGACAAGCATGTTTTGCGAGATCTTAAAGTGAACAAGGTTACAGAAACGCAACATAATAATTTATTCGAAAAAAAATCCCAAAATCAATTTCTCTTCTCCAGTGTCAAATCCATTTGGGTCAATTGAATTCTGGCCTTCCTCCCATCCTTCCGTTCGATATCCAAACTTTGAAAGAAACCGGTTCTTACATAGTTGGTGCTGAAAAATTGTTAGTTTTTTTTGAACCATGGTTCCTGGAACTTACCCATTCAGACCCATAGCAATCTCCTCGAAGTTGAGTTCTTGGGAGTAATAAACAGAGACTTCTAGACTCTCCAATCTACAACTGGACCTCTGCCAAGCCTTGAAGAACTCATTGAGTCTTTGTGCATTTACAGAATACATGTTGCGATTTGCAGTCATGTTACGGACTACTACCGATCTACATTCCATAAAGTCCTGTAGTTGTACCCAATGTCCATTGCTGACGTGAAATCTGTCAAGCTTGAAGACTTCTGATGGGCTATACTGAAAAGCTGGAGTGGCTTCGGAACGGATAACAAGTTCTCTGGCAATGGGGCCGTTATTCAAGAATGCTCTGTACACTTCATCTGGGGTGTTTGTGGTTTCCAGCTTCAAGTTCCCCATCGGAAGATTCAGAGATTTGGCGTAATTCAAAAGCCCCAACGCTGCTCTTGGAGCCATCACGCTTCCAAACTCCATAGTGATTTTTGGTGTCTGGAAGCTTCCCGCCAAATGTGTTAAGAAAGCCTCAACCACAACTTCCAATTGTTTGTCGGAGATGATTTTTATTGGTTCTCTTTTCGGTAGGAAGAACTTGCATAGGATATCATGGATTTTGTAAGAGTTGTAGCTTCCGGTACGAGCGACGTGGTATTGCTGCTGCACATGGTACAATCTCAAAATATCCTCTGAATTTGAACCATGAGAAAATTGTATATCAAATTGTTTGTGCCCGAAGAGTGAGCATTTGACGTGGGCGCGGTTCTTGGGAAGAGAGTAATTGAGTAGGTTTCTTGCTCTGGTAGATAGTAGGGAGAGAATGAACCTGGAAGATATCTTTGATGAAATTTAATGCTACCAGTAGAAGTGATAACTGTCACAACTTGTCTTTGACAGGATCCGTTTCGCAACCAGTCATATCTCACGTCAATTTTACAACCGTTCAATTTGCAACTGGTCATTTCGCAACTAGAGAAACTTGTCCGTTTTACGTTCATTTAGGTTAAATATGATATCAAAATCTTTTGGTGTTGCGAAATGTACAGCTGCAAAATGACGCGGTTGCAAAACGTCGGCGAGCTGACCGGCAAGCTCAAAAAATTGATAAAAACTTAAAGAAAGCTCACATTTCTTTCACCTCCATGGCTCTAATAAGAAGTTCTGCAGCTAGCGTTGGAAGACGAAGGAGTGGGAACTTTTCGGAATTCTGGGACATACTGGGAAGCTGAAAAAAGGAATGTGGGTGAAAAAAGGGGAACGATTTGAAATCGATAAAACGTTTGATTATGAACCAAAAGAAAATGACTATGGGGGCCACTAAGAAGGTGACATTCTCTAGGACAGTTAGGGACAATAATGAGAGATGACCTGGGGACGTGACAAGTGCAGTCATGTCAACAAGAATTAGTGGGAGACAGGTAAGGAGGGAATGAGGGGTCAGAAGACCAAATGAGACAAGTGACAACAACTGGCGACGTCTTCTAATCTGTGAGGACTAGTGCGACAAGCAATGCAAGATCTTTCAGTAAACAAGAAAACAGAGACTTAAACATTTATTAACACTTTTTTAAAATCCATCAGAAAGTAAATGTTTCTTCTATCAATGTCAAGTCCAATAGTGTCAGTGCAATTCTGGCCTTTCTTCCATCCTCCCGTTTAATATCCAAAATTTGAAAATGATCGCCTCTTACGAAGTTTGTACTGAAAAAATGCTAGCTTTTTGGGTAGTCATGATCCGTGGAACTTACCCATTCAGGCCCATAGTAACCTCTTCAAAATTGAGCACTGGGGTAAAGTGGTGAACAGGAACTTGTAAAAACTCCAATCTGCAACTGGATCTCTGCCAGATCTTGAAGAACTCATTGAGTCTCTGTGCATTCACAGAATAAATATTGGGATTTGCAGTTTTGTTATTGACTTTTACAGATCTACATTTCATGAAGTCCTGTAGTTTTACCCAATGTCCATCCTCAACGTGAAATTTGTTGAGTTTGAAGACTTCTGTTGGGCTATATTGAAAATCTGGAGGGGCTCTGGAAACGATAAGAAGTTCTTTGGCAATGGGGCCTACATTCAAGAATGCCCTGTACACTTCAGCTGGGGTGTTTCTGGTTTTCAGCTTCAGTTTCTCCATCGGAAGATTCAGAGACTTAGCGTGATTTAAAAGCCGCAACGCTTCTCCTGGAATTATCTCGTTTCCAAACTCCATGGTGATTTTTGGCGTGTGGAAGCTGTCAGCCAAATGTGTCAAAAAAGCTTCGGCTATAATTTCCAGTGGTTTGTCGGCTATGAAGATCATTAGTGTGCTCGGTATAACTTGCATTGGATATTATGAATTTTGTAAGAGTTGTAGCCTCCGGCGTCTTGGAACTGCCCTTGCTCACCGAATATAAAATTCGTTGAAGTGGCACCGGGATAAAATTGTATATCAACATGTACATGTCCCTCAAGTGAGCAAATGATATGGGCATGGTTCTTGGGAAGAGAGAGGTTGAGCAGCGCTTTTGCTTTGGTGGAAGTTAGGGAGAGGATGAACCTGGAAGATGTTTTTGGTCTAAATTGATGTTGTATCACTTTTAAGAATGACCGAAAATCTTACAATATCGGATGACCAAAAAAAAACTTACATGTCTTTCAACTCCATGGCCCTTATAACATTTTCTGAAGCCAACGTTGGAAGACGAAGAATTGGAAACTTTTTGGGATCACTGGACATTCTGGGAAGCTGAAAAAAGGAATGTGGGGGACAAGACGAAACGAAAGGAAACAATGAAATCGATAAAACGATTGCGACTGAACCTAGTAAACAAAAGATGCTGGGTGGCCTTTAAAGACGTGTCATTGTCTAGGAGAGTGAGTCAGAGGGGAACCATGAGAGAAGGTGCAAATGACGTGAGCAATGATGACAGATGTTGTCACGTCATCAAGATTTAGCTAGTGACAGATAAGGAGAGAATGAGGAGTCAGGAGACCAGATTAGACAAGTGACAATAACTGACGATGGCGTGTAGTCCTCGAGGACAAGTGCGGCAAGCGTGTTTTGCAAGACCTTTCAGTGAACATGAAAAAAGAGGCTTAAACATTTATTAAAAAGAAAGTCATCAGATAATAAACGCATTTTTTCCCAATGTCAAGTCCCATCGTGTTAATATAATACTAGCCTTCATTCCATCCTCCCGTTCGATATCCACACTTTGAAACATATCGGTTGAAGTTGGTGCTGGAAAATTGCTAGTGTTTTGTGGGTCCCGCTCCCTGACACTTACCCATTGAGCCCCATAGTAACCTCTTCAAAGTTGAGTCTTTGAGAGTGAGAAACAGATATTTGTAAATACTCCAATCTCCAACTGGATTTCAGCCAGACTTTAAAGAATTCATTTAGCCTTTGGACATTCATGCAGTACATATTGCAATTCGAAGTCTTGTTATAAACTACTATAGATCTACATTCCATGAAGTCCTGCAGATGGATCCAATGTCCATCAAAAACGTGAAATCTGTCTAGCTTGAAGATTTCTGATGGGCTGTACTGAAAATCTGGAGTGGCTTCGGAAACGATAACAAGTTGTTTGGCAATGGGACCCTCATTCAAGAATGCCGTGTACACTTCAGCTGGGGTTTTTTTGGCTTCCAGCGCCAGTCTTTCCATCGGAAGATTCAGAGACTTGGCGTGATTCAGAAGCATCAAAGCTGCTCCTGGAGTTATCTCGTCTCCGAACTCCATCGAGATTTTTGGCGTGTGGAAGCTTTCAGCCAAATGTTTCAAGAACGCCTTGGCCACAACTTCCAATGTTCTGTCGGATATGAATACCATCGGTCCATTTATAAGGAGTACCTTGCAAAGGATATTGTGGCATTTGTGAGAGTTGTAGCTTCCGGCACGAGCTAAGTGGTCCTGCTCTTGCTCATAGTACAATCTCACATCCACTGAATCTGAACCATAAAAAAATAAAATATCAAAATTTTTTCTTCCCAAGAATGAGCATTTGATGTGGGCGTGGTTCTTGGGAAGAGAGTAATTGAGTAGGGCCTTTGCTTTGGTGGAGATTAAGGAGAGAATGAACCTGGAACATATTTTTGGTCTAAATTGATGTTGTATCACTTTTAAGATTGACCGAAAAGCTCACAAAATTAGAAGATCAAAAAATCTTACATGTCTCTCAACTCCATGGACCTTATAACCTGTTCTGAAGCTACCGTTGGAAGACGAAGAATTGGGAACTTTTTGGGATTCTCGAACATCTCGATGACTGAAAAGGTTGAATTGAATTGGACAGAGTTTAGATAAAAGTATAAAGTCGATAAAATGTTGCGGACGACCAGCCGTCGGCTGCGACATTTTGATTTTTCTTATCGCGCACTACTGCGTATTCTGTTCAGGAGTGCAATCGCGCTCCAATGCGCACTCAAGTTACGTTTTCGGTGGTAGAAATCGATTTAGGAAACGTGTCCACATTCCCCGTTTACCTAGTTGCCTCTTTATTTGTCTATCTGTATGTTGATGTGACTCTCTCGCTGTACTCGGAATCCCTTGTTACCCCTCGTTCATCTTAACCTCATCTCCAATATCTCCAATACCTCATCTCCAATACCTCATCTCCAATACCTCATCTCCAATATTACTGCAACTCTTTTTTCAGATTTCAAAATGTCCCAGGCCATCAAAAAGTTCCCATTCCTTCGTCTTCCCTTCCTAGCGATGCAACAGGTCGTCAGAAAAATGGAGTTGCAGACAATGTGAGTTTTTTGGTTCTGCATGTATACTAGGCATTTTAAAGGTCCATTCATTGTTGGAATTCTTCAAAAGCATATTTAAGGTTTCAAAACAATATTTTTCCAGATTGTTCCTCTCCCTGACCTCCACAAAAGCCAAAAACATTCTGAAAATCATGTTTCCCAAAAACTACGTCCGTATGAATTTCGGTATCTTTGGAGATGGAGATTCACAAATCATTTTAGACGCGCCATTTCCAAAGAGATTGCTACTATTGCTTGAGGATTCATGGAACCAAGTAAACGCAGAAGACTCTTTCAAATTTCAAAATGTGGATTTCAACTATTTCATCCTTGATGCTCAAAAGAAGATTGAGTTGAAATGGGGTGGGACACTTGAAGAAGGTACCAAGGCACTTATGACACATTTGGCTCAAACTTTCAATTCGCCGAAGATCGAATTGGATTTTCATCCCACGATACAACCAAATGTAGCATCAGCTCTTCTGAGGCATGCAAAGATTCTGAATCTTCCTCTGATGACTATTAGGTTAGAGACGGAACAAACACCTGTGGAAGTTTATAGAGAATTTTTGAAGGAGGGTCCCCGAATTACACAGAG
This sequence comes from Caenorhabditis sinica, assembly GCA_963932045.1. Classification (NCBI taxonomy): domain Eukaryota; kingdom Metazoa; phylum Nematoda; class Chromadorea; order Rhabditida; family Rhabditidae; genus Caenorhabditis; species Caenorhabditis sinica. Next base: position 1,821,723 of record OZ009942.1, read on the forward strand.
TTTATCTATATTCAGTGAATCTGCTACAGATTTCACTTACAGTCCAGGGTCTCCAAGCAATTTTAGACTGGATTTCTTTAGTGTCCGAGATGCACATTGGGTGCACTTGGACGATTTTATGGAGTGCCGTCAAATCGTTGTATTCAGCACGCAATTGAATCCTAATATGTACTGTCTGAATTCTCAAAGACTCAATGAGTTTTTCAAGTTGTGGAAAAGATCCGAGTGTCGATTGGAGCGTCTTGAGGTTTTTTGTAGTCGAACAATTGCTGCTGATATTCCCCTGCCTAACTTTGAGCAGATGACTGAGGGTCTTGATGGGTAATTAAACTCCTTGTTTCTTCAAAAATGTCAATGTTTACAGAACCAATTTCACAAGAACCGATAATTATCAAAGTTTGGGTATTGAACGCCAGGATGGAAAAAGGGCCAAGATCAAATTTAACAGATTTCACGTGGCGCTGCACCTTATTAAGTGATTTGACTTTTGTTTTTGAATAAAGTTTGTTTTGTCAAACTCCTTTTTGTTATGTTTACCAAGTCCATTAAATATTCAGCCTAGACACGTTCACCGTGCTTGCCATGGACCGCAACTTCGCACCCATTACAATACACCACAGTCTCCTCAATACATAGGCTCTATTGTCACAATCCACATCAGGTGCCTTTTCATTTCCTCTAGGGGTCTCTTCAGGTGTCTCTTCATCACCCATCACGTCTCCTGACCCGAACTTCCGTGCCCTTATAGTCTCACGCTAGGAGTAAATGATCGAACAGCTCACTGCTGTGTCCCAGTATAAACGAAAAATGATGTGAGATGTCTTGTCATCGCCTGTCACGTCTCCCGTCCTGACCATTATGTATCTTCACTTTCTCATTTAATCTATCTAAATACCTTTTGATGGAGTGCCAACATATGCCCCCAATCCACGTCTTCTGAATCCTCCTTATCTCTTTGTCTGTCCATCTGCATCTAGACGTGACTTGTCGTTACCATCGCAACCGCACCCCCGCCCCTTCTTCCCACTATACTCCATATTCCTAGTCTCCCTTCATTCATATTGGTTTTACCTTATCTCCAACTTCTGTGCCTACAGTTGTTCATGCTTCGAAATGTCCGAGACACCCAAGAAGTTCCCGTTCCTTCGTCTTCCTTTGTTAGCGATGCAACAGGTCGTCAGTAAAATGGAGTTGCAGACAATGTGAGTTGTGATTCACAACCTAGAATGTTTCTTAAAATGAGTGGGAATTTTCCAGGTTCTTCCTCTCCCTGACCTCCACAAAGGCAAAAACACCCTGAAACTCAACCTTCCCAAAAAATTGAGAGAAACTGATACTACTGCTTAGAGATTCGTGGAACCAGGAAGACGCAGAAGAGTCTTTCAAAATTCAAAATGTGGAATTCCACTATTTCATTCTTGATGCTCAACAGGAGATTGAGTTGAAATGGGGTGGGACACTTGAAGAGGGTACCAAAGCACTTATGACACATCTGGCACAAACTTTCAACCTACCGAAGATCACTTTGGATATTTCACCCACGATACAACCAAATCTAGCGTCAGCTCTTCTGAAGCATACGAAGATTCTAAACTTTCCCCTGATGAATATCAGTTTGAGAGCCAGCGTTCCTCCAGGAGTTTATAGAGAATTTTTGAACGAGGGTCCCCGAATTATACAGAATTTATTCATATTCAGTGAATCTTCTTCAGATTTCACTTACAGTCCACTGTCTCCAAGTGATTTCAAACTAGATTTATTTTCAGTCAAAGATGCACATTGGGTGCACTTGGAAGACTTTATGGAGTGCCGTTATGTCACACTATCCAATACTACATTGAATCCTAATATGTATTGTCTGAATGCTCAAAGACTCAATGCGTTTTTCAAGTTGTGGAAAGGATCCAAGTGTCGATTGGAGCATCTTGACGTTTTTTGTAATCAAGCTACAGCTGCTGATATGCCCCTGCCTAACTTTGAGCAGATGACTGAGGGTCTTGATGGGTAAGACAAATCCTTGTGTCATCGAAAATTTCAATGTTTACAGAACCAACTACACAAGAACCGATGATTTTCAAAGTTTGGACATTGAACGCCAGGATGGAAAAATGGCAAACATCAAACTGACCCAAACATCGGTTGACTTTAAATGTTATTGAGTGATTGAATTTCTTTTGAATAAATTTTGATTTCTCGAGTTCCTGTTGTCATACATTTTTGTGTAGCGAATAAATTTGGTACTCCGTTCTCAACCTCTTTTCTAGTTTCCTTGTAGCTTGATTGAGTTATTACCTCAGCGCACTGCAGTCTCGTTACTACGTATAGCTTATACAGCGTAAGCGTAAGAACGATCGATTGGAGACGTTTCGTCATCGCCTGTCACGCCTGTGACCTGGTCCTCTGTACCCTTATTGTCTTATCCCATCTATCTAAATACATCTAGACGATGTGTCAACATATGTCACAATTGCCCACTTCTTTAGGATTAGCGTGTTTTTCCTCACATTGTATTCGAGTCAGTCTTTGAGTCTACGTCCCAGTTTCTCGTGTACTGACGTCTCAACCTACATTTTTTTCAGTTGATTTTTACGTTATTATTAACGTGACACAAATAACTTTGTTAGAGGTGGAATTGATCTCTGACAGCGTTTTCTGGTGTACTCCTCGTGGGAATTTCGAACGTATCGAGTTGTCCATGAGGAGTACAGAAGGCACTTCACATTTATAGTATTTCCAGTTACCGTTCTTCTAGATTACGAAATGACCTTCAATCCCACCAAATTCCCGTTCTACCGCCTTCCTTTGTTAGCTCTACAGACAGTCATCAAGTCAATGGAGTTGGATGTAATGTAAGTCTTAACATTCTTATAAAGACTTACTCAACATTTTGGCAAAACACCAATATGCGCCTTTAAACAAGTTCAAGACACAAAAATTCAAGAAATTACAGGTTCTTCTTCTACCTAACCTCCACCAAAGCCAAAGCCGTACTCAAAATCTCTGTTCCCAATAACAGTCTACTCTTGGATTGCTCCCTTTGGGACGAGAAGAGAATCACCCTTGAGTCTCCATCGAACAGCAATAAATGTGTTCTGAAATTCAGTGATACAGTTCCCGACAGTTATAGATCATTTCAACTTCAGAGTGTTCAGTTTAGATACTTCACTGATTTTAACAGGATAATCGAAATTTATGGCGATGAACCATTGCAGATTGGGGTTCGCATGCTGCTCACTCATTTAGCTGATATTCTTCAATCGCCAAAAATTTCAATGGATTTTCAAGCCGTGATTTCGCTAGATGTAGCATTGGAGCTGTTGAATCATGTCAAGAATCTGAACTTTCCAATGGTGAAAATCAAGTTGGGGACCACAAACACTCCAGCCGAAATTTACACAGCTTTTTTGAATGAAGGCCCTCGAATCACAGAAGCTCTTTGCATGGTATGTCTCTCTCCTGCAGGCTTCCAGTACACTCCTTCAGAAGATTTTTACCTGGAAAGATTTGTAGTCCGAGATGGTTTTTGGGTGAATATAGAAGACTACATCAATTGCAAAGATGTGATAATTGGCAGAATCACTTATATGAATCGGGTGAATGCTCAACGACTCAATGAGTTCTTCAAGGCTTGGAAGACGTCCAGTTGCAGATTGGAGCGTTTAGTTGTCTTTGTTGGTTTCTCCCATGGGATCAATTTTGAGGAGGCTATTATGGGGCTCAATGGGTGAGTTTCTAGAACTTTTCCTTACTTCGTAATCTGCTGTACCACTAACGTCTATAATTTTACTTGGGTCAATTTGTTCCAGAACCAACATAACCAGGGATCAATTGGAATTGGAATATAGTGTGGACATTGAACGCCAGGACGGGAAAAAGGCTACCATCCGGTTGACAGAATCGCACTTGACAATGAAAATTAAAACTTGAACTTTTAGTGAAGACTGATTTGAATAAACTTATGATTTGAGCAGATAACTAACTAGAAAATTCGCGAATGAAGAAATTGTTGCCAAAATGATAATATAATCTAATCTTTTCCATCTCCTCATTTTGTATCACCAATTTCTAGTGGATGATAATCCGCCTCGCTAATTTTGCATCGTCACCTTTCAAAACTCTGACATTTTCACACCCTTGTCTTCCGAATCCACGTTGTCTCTTTGTCTGTCGATCTGCATCTTGACGTGACTTGTCATTACCACCACACCCCGCCCCGTTCTTTCAACTATACTCCATATTCCTAGCCACCCTTCATTCATATTGGTTTTACCTCATCTCCAACGTCCGTGCCTTCAGTTTTCCAAGCTTCGAAATGTCCGAGACACCCAAAAAGATCCCGTTCCTTCGTCTTCCTTTGCTAGCGATTCAGCAGGTCGTCAGTCAAATGGAGTTGCAAGCAATGTGAGTTGTCATTCTCTATGTAGATTGGTACTTAAAAAGTGTGGAAATTTTCCAGGTTCTTCCTCTCCCTGACCTCCACAAAAGCCAAAAACACCCTGAAAATCAGCCTTCTCAAAAACTACATCCATATGAACTGCGATTTCTCTAGATTTTCACAGATCACTTTGAAAGCGCCATCTCAGGAAAGCTTGATACTGTTGCTTGAGGATTCGTGGAACCAAGAAAACCCAGAGAACTCTTTCAAAATTCAAAATTTGGAGTTCAACTATTTTGTCCTTGATCCGCAACAGAAAATTGAGTTGAAATGGGGTGGGGCATTTGAAGAGGGTACCAAAACACTTTTGACACATTTGGCGGAAGCTTTCAATTTGCCAAAGATCGAATTGGATGTTCATCCCACGTTACAGCCAGATGTTGCGTCAGTTCTTCTGAAGCATGCGAAGATTCTGAACCTTCCCCTGATGAATATCAGGTTAAGCGCCAGAATTCCTCCAGAAGTTTATAGAGAATTTTTGAACGAGGGTCCCCGAATTATACAGAATTTATTCATATTCAGTGAATCTTCTTCAGATTTCACTTACAGTCCACTGTCTCCAAGTGATTTCAAACTAGATTTATTTTTAGTCAAAGATGCACATTGGGTGCACTTGGAAGACTTTATGGAGTGCCGTTATGTCACACTATCCAATACTACATTGAATCCTAATATGTATTGTCTGAATGCTCAAAGACTCAATGCGTTTTTCAAGTTGTGGAAAGGATCCAAGTGTCGATTGGAGCATCTTGACGTTTTTTGTAATCAAGCTACAGCTGCTGATATGCCCCTGCCTAACTTTGAGCAGATGACTGAGGGTCTTGATGGGTAAGACAAATCCTTGTGTCATCGAAAATTTCAATGTTTACAGAACCAACTACACAAGAACCGATGATTTTCAAAGTTTGGACATTGAACGCCAGGATGGAAAAATGGCAAACATCAAACTGACCCAAACATCGGTTGACTTTAAATGTTATTGAGTGATTGAATTTCTTTTGAATAAATTTTGATTTCTCGAGTTCCTGTTGTCATACATTTTTGTGTAGCGAATAAATTTGGTACTCCGTTCTCAACCTCTTTTCTAGTTTCCTTGTAGCTTGATTGAGTTATTACCTCAGCGCACTGCAGTCTCGTTACTACGTATAGCTTATACAGCGTAAGCGTAAGAACGATCGATTGGAGACGTTTCGTCATCGCCTGTCACGCCTGTGACCTGGTCCTCTGTACCCTTATTGTCTTATCCCATCTATCTAAATACATCTAGACGACGTGTCAACATATGTCACAATTGCCCACTTCTTTAGGATTAGCGTGTTTTTCCTCACATTGTATTCGAGTCAGTCTTTGAGTCTACGTCCCAGTTTCTCGTGTACTGACGTCTCAACCTACATTTTTTCAGTTGATTTTTACGTTATTATTAACGTGACACAAATAACTTTGTTAGAGGTGGAATTGATCTCTGACAGCGTTTTCTGGTGTACTCCTCGTGGGAATTTCGAACGTATCGAGTTGTCCATGAGGAGTACAGAAGGCACTTCACATTTATAGTATTTCCAGTTACCGTTCTTCTAGATTACGAAATGACCTTCAATCCCACCAAATTCCCGTTCTACCGCCTTCCTTTGTTAGCTCTACAGACAGTCATCAAGTCAATGGAGTTGGATGTAATGTAAGTCTTAACATTCTTATAAAGACTTACTCAACATTTTGGCAAAACACCAATATGCGCCTTTAAACAAGTTCAAGACACAAAAATTCAAGAAATTACAGGTTCTTCTTCTCCCTAACCTCCACCAAAGCCAAAGCCGTACTCAAAATCTCTGTTCCCAATAACAGTCTACTCTTGGATTGCTCCCTTTGGGACGAGAAGAGAATCACCCTTGAGTCTCCATCGAACAGCAATAAATGTGTTCTGAAATTCAGTGATACAGTTCCCGACAGTTATAGATCATTTCAACTTCAGAGTGTTCAGTTTAGATACTTCACTGATTTTAACAGGATAATCGAAATTTATGGCGATGAACCATTGCAGATTGGGGTTCGCATGCTGCTCACTCATTTAGCTGATATTCTTCAATCGCCAAAAATTTCAATGGATTTTCAAGTCGTGATTTCGCTAGATGTAGCATTGGAGCTGTTGAATCATGTCAAGAATCTGAACTTTCCAATGGTGAAAATCAAGTTGGGGACCACAAACACTCCAGCCGAAATTTACACAGCTTTTTTGAATGAAGGCCCTCGAATCACAGAAGCTCTTTGCATGGTATGTCTCTCTCCTGCAGGCTTCCAGTACACTCCTTCAGAAGATTTTTACCTGGAAAGATTTGTAGTCCGAGATGGTTTTTGGGTGAATATAGAAGACTACATCAATTGCAAAGATGTGATAATTGGCAGAATCACTTATATGAATCGGGTGAATGCTCAACGACTCAATGAGTTCTTCAAGGCTTGGAAGACGTCCAGTTGCAGATTGGAGCGTTTAGTTGTCTTTGTTGGTTTCTCCCATGGGATCAATTTTGAGGAGGCTATTATGGGGCTCAATGGGTGAGTTTCTAGAACTTTTCCTTACTTCGTAATCTGCTGTACCACTAACGTCTATAATTTTACTTGGGTCAATTTGTTCCAGAACCAACATAACCAGGGATCAATTGGAATTGGAATATAGTGTGGACATTGAACGCCAGGACGGGAAAAAGGCTACCATCCGGTTGACAGAATCGCACTTGACAATGAAAATTAAAACTTGAACTTTTAGTGAAGACTGATTTGAATAAACTTATGATTTGAGCAGATAACTAACTAGAAAATTCGCGAATGAAGAAATTGTTGCCAAAATGATAATATAATCTAATCTTTTCCATCTCCTCATTTTGTATCACCAATTTCTAGTGGATGATAATCCGCCTCGCTAATTTTGCATCGTCACCTTTCAAAACTCTGACATTTTCACACCCTTGTCTTCCGAATCCACGTTGTCTCTTTGTCTGTCGATCTGCATCTTGACGTGACTTGTCATTACCACCACACCCCGCCCCGTTCTTTCAACTATACTCCATATTCCTAGCCACCCTTCATTCATATTGGTTTTACCTCATCTCCAACGTCCGTGCCTTCAGTTTTCCAAGCTTCGAAATGTCCGAGACACCCAAAAAGATCCCGTTCCTTCGTCTTCCTTTGCTAGCGATTCAGCAGGTCGTCAGTCAAATGGAGTTGCAAGCAATGTGAGTTGTCATTCTCTATGTAGATTGGTACTTAAAAAGTGTGGAAATTTTCCAGGTTCTTCCTCTCCCTGACCTCCACAAAAGCCAAAAACACCCTGAAAATCAGCCTTCTCAAAAACTACATCCATATGAACTGCGATTTCTCTAGATTTTCACAGATCACTTTGAAAGCGCCATCTCAGGAAAGCTTGATACTGTTGCTTGAGGATTCGTGGAACCAAGAAAACCCAGAGAACTCTTTCAAAATTCAAAATTTGGAGTTCAACTATTTTGTCCTTGATCCGCAACAGAAAATTGAGTTGAAATGGGGTGGGGCATTTGAAGAGGGTACCAAAACACTTTTGACACATTTGGCGGAAGCTTTCAATTTGCCAAAGATCGAATTGGATGTTCATCCCACGTTACAGCCAGATGTTGCGTCAGTTCTTCTGAAGCATGCGAAGATTCTGAACCTTCCCCTGATGAATATCAGGTTAAGCGCCAGAATTCCTCCAGAAGTTTATAGAGAATTTTTGAACGAGGGTCCCCGAATTATACAGAATTTGTATATATTCAGTGAATCTGCTTCAAATTTCTCTTTCAGACCAGAGTCTCCAGGTGATTTCAAACTGGATTTATTTTTAGTCAAAGATGCACATTGGGTTCACTTGGAAGACTATATGGAGTGCCGTTTTGTCGCATTATCCAGCACTACATTGAATCCTAATATGTACTGCCTGAATTCTCAAAGACTCAATGCGTTTTTCAAGTTGTGGAAAGGATCCGAGTGTCGATTGGAGCATATTAACGTTTTTTGTAGTCGAGCGACAGCTGCTGATAATTTCCAACCTGAACTCCTTAACTTTGAGCAGATGACAGAGGGTCTTGATGGGTAAGTCAACTACTTGTGTCTTCGAAACATTCAATGTTTACAGAACCAACTTCACAAGAACCGATGATTTTCAAAGTTTGGACATTGAACGCCAGGATGGAAAAAAGGCAAAAATCAAACTGAGCCAAAGATTGGTTGACTTTGAATGTTATTGAGTGGTTGAACTTTTTTTTGAATAAAGTGTGATACTTCAAACTCTTTTTGTTATGTTTACCCTGTCAAGCAGGTACATTAGTCTCCTCAATAGGCAATGTTGCCACAGTTGTTTTCAGGTGTCTTCTCATTTCTTCTCACATCTCCTGACCTGACCTTCCGCCCCTTTATAATCTCACGCTAGAGACTAGATGATCAAACAGCGAACTGCTGTGTCCCAGTAAAAACGAAAATTGATGTGAGATGTCTCGTCATCACCTGTCACGTCTCCCGGCCTGACCATGATGTATCTTCATTGTCTCATTCAATCTATCTTAACACATGATGATGGAGTGCCAACATATGCCACCCACCCTTGTCTTCTGAATCCTCGTTGCCTCTATGTCTGTCCATCTGCATCTTGACGTGACTTGTCATTACCACCGCACCCCGCCCCTTTCTTCCCACTACACTCCATATTCCTAGTCACCCTTCATTCATATTGGTTTTACTTCATGTCCAACGTCTGTGCCTACAGTTTTCCAAGCTTCGAAATGTCCGAGACACCCAAGAAGTTCCCATTCCTTCGTCTTCCCGTGCTAGCGATTAAAAGCATTGTCAGTACAATGGAATTGCAGACAATGTAAGTTTATCTTTTCATTATTTGGAACAGTTCATGGGTTTTTGTTTAACAAACATGACTTTTCCAGGTTCTTCCTTTCAGTAACCTCGACAAGAGCCAAAAACGCTCTCAACAGCACTCTTCTCAAAAATATCTTCTTCATTGATTGCGACTTCTCAATAGACAAAGTCATCACTTTGCAACTATCAAACCGACCATGTCTAAGATTCATTTTAAATGAATCTGAAGGACGTGAAGGCACAAGCTCTTTCAATATACAAAATGTGCTTCTCAAGTTTTTCATCGCTGATCCTCAATACCAAAATATTGAATTGAAATCGGATGGGACATTTGATATTGGGGCAATGGCACTAATGACACATTTGGCTGAAGCCTTCCGTTTGCCTAAAATATCAATGGAGTTTAAGCTCGACGTCCAGGCAGATGTGGCGTCCGTCCTTCTAAGACATGCGAAGAGTTTGAGTCTTCCAATGGTGGATATCGAGTTGAGGAAAGAACTTGCTGAAGTCACACCTACTGAAGTATACAGAGAATTTTTGAACGCTGGCCCTGGAATTGGACAAGAACTTAGTTTAAGATGCAACTCTGCTCCAGACTTTACCTTCCGCACAGCATCTCCACAAGATTTCAAACTCGATTCATTGTATGTCGAAGATGGACATTGGGTACATTTGGAGGACTTCATGGAGTGCAAGGATGTTACCATCGACTCTACAAGATTGAACCCTGAGATGTACTGTATGACTGATCAGAGACTCAATGAGTTTTTCGAGCTCTGGAAAGGGTCCGAGTGTCGATTGGAGCAACTCGAGGTTGATTATTGCTATAGTGACGTGAAGCTCAAGTTTAAATGGATTACAATGGGGCTTGAAGGGTGAGTTTTTTTTTTGGGGCGTTTTGTGTGTTTGCAAAACTTTTCATTTTCCAGAACCAACTACAGAAACCCCGGATACCTTCAAAGTATAATTATTAAGAAGGAGGATGGAAAAAAGGCGCGGATCACGTTGACCAAGGAAGAGTTGTATCTGAAAGTTATTAACTAATTCAATTTTAAAAGTTCTGTTTCTCAAATAAATGTTGATATATTGAGCTCGTTTTGTTCAACTTTTAGGCTAAGATTTCATGAAGCTTGTTTGCCTTAGAGCGCAACTGCACACCCAGTACAGAGCACGCTGTGTCCCAGGATGAACGAAAATTGATTTTTTTTTCGTCATTGCATGTCACGTCTCCCGACCTGGCCTCTTGTGCCCGTTGTGTCTCATTCAACCTATCTTAATACATGATAATGGCGTGCCAGCATATGTCACCATTGTACACTTGTTTAGGATTAGCGTATTCTTCATTTTTGAGTCTACGCCTAAAGTTTTTGTGTATTTTTAATCTAGCTGAACGCATTTTGATGGAGTGCTAACATATGTCACCATTTTCCACTTCTTTAGGATTAACGTATTTGTCCTCATGATGTATTCGAGCCAGTTTTTGAGACCACGCCTCAGTTTCTCGTGTACTGATGTCTCTACATACAATTTTTCAGTTAATTTCTAAGATATTTTTAACGGGACGCCGATAACTTTGTTAGAATTTGACTGTTGAGCATTGGGAGTAGTGTTGAAACAATTTTATTCAGATACCGAAATGCTCCAAAATCCAGCCAAGTTCCCGCTCTACCGCCTCCCAGTGTTACCTCTTCAGGAAATTGTCAAATCGATGGAATTGGATGTAATGTGAGTTTTTTTAAACATCTTTAAAGGCGCATGCAAAACTTCAGCATGCGCCTTCAAACAAGTCGACATCCTAAATGTAACTTTTTAAAGGTTCTTCTTCTCCCTAACCTCCTCCAAAGCCAAGACCATGCTCAAAATCTCCCTTCTCAAAAACGATCTTCACTTGGATTGCTCCCTTTGTGAGAAGAGTATCACGCTGAAATTTCCATCGTGCAGCGATAAATTTGTGCTCAAATTCAGCAATAGAGTACCCAACGGCAACAGAATTTTCCAAACTCGGAATGTTCAATTTCGATACTTCAAATGTCGCGATGCAATCACTATTCGTGGAAATGAACCATTGGTGGTCATGGTTCGGGAACTGATAACTCATTTGGCTGTAAGCCTCCACTTGCCAAAAATTTCAATGGACTTTCAAGCCGTGCTTTCGCCAGATGTAGCACTGGACCAATTGAATAATTTGAAGAGTCTGAGCCTCCCAATTGTAAGAATCGAGTTGGGCACCCAAAACACCCCAGCCGAAATTTACAAAGCTTTCTTGGATGAGGGCTCCCGAATCACAGAATCTCTTATTATGGGCTGTCGTGCTCCAGTAAGCTTCCAATACACCCCACCCGAAGATTTTCACCTAGAAAGATTTGTAGTCCAAGATGGATATTGGGTAAATTTAGAGGACTACATGAACTGTAGGCATGTTATCGTTCACAATGCCACTCTGAGCCCTAATATGTATTGTTTGAATGCCCAACGACTCAATCAGTTTTTCAAAAACTGGCAGCGGTCTGGGTGTCATTTGGAGCGTCTTGAGATTGATCTCTCATCTGACTTTGCTTCGAGAGTAGTCAACTTCGAAGATGTTATTGCAGGGCTTAATGGGTGAGTTTTTGATATTTTTATTTGCTTCATAGCCTCTGTTCTGCCTTACCCCAGAAGCTAATTTTCAACAAGCATTTTTTCAGTACCAATATAACCAGAAATGACTATGTCCAAAGTGTGGACATTGAACGACAGGACGGAAAGAAGGCCACCATCCGGTTGTATTCTAACTCTTTATTTTTGATTACTAAATCTTGAATTTTAGATTTGAAGTGTATTTGAATAAACTTTGGAATGCTTGTTGCGGTTTTTTTCATTAGTAACACACTCAAATACTTTTTTGGGTCACACTGTATGTCACTCTTACAGCAAAACTTTTTGATCTATGTACAGAACCGGTGAGCATTGCATACGGATCCCAACTTGGCAAGTTCGGGTTTTTCTGGAACTGTAAATAAAGCATTCGAAATTTTTTTCGAAATGCATAATCTCCAATGTTTTATTTTTTTATGCATGAATAAAATAAATTATCGTCAAGTGCCGAGTACGCAAGAACCATGGCCGTTGATGGAGACTGATTGGTGACAAAATTTATTGAAATTCAATGATAAACCATAGTCGCTGCGCGCCTCTGGCGCTTTTCAATTTCGCGCGGCTTCGTATACGCCAACGCACACAGTGCGGAAGGCCGCGTGTTCAAACCCTCGTGGGGCGATACCTTTTTTCTTATTGATTTTACATTGCGGACAGTGTGACAGACCGACAGACAAACCATTGACAGTGAACTTGTGGGAAAAAATCAATGCGGTAGAGTACCCCACTGTGTAAAAAAGCAGCAATAGGGTCACACGGATCGATAAACCCTCACATAGACAATCGGAAAAGACAATGGAAAGGGAGGGATGATGCACACGCACACCTGGAACACCTGGTTGTATTGTTTGAGATGTGAAGAGAAAAAACAGGGTCAACTTGACCAGTTCATTCGTCATTTGTGGTTCGTTTTTACTGTAGATACCGGTAGTTTTCTGTTTCGCTTTAACAAATCGAGTAGATTATTGGTGATGGTGGAAGCTTGCTGTTATTACGGTAACGCATTCCGAGTAGGCTTTGACTAATTCTGGGGGTTGGCTGTTTCATTAAAGGAGATCGAGTAGACTAGAGGTGAAGTTGAGACTGGCTGTTCCGAGGTACCATTATCCGAGTAGGTTCGGACTAATTCCGGGAGTTGGCTGTTTCATTAAAGGAGATCGAGTAGACTGGAGGTGAAGTTGAGACTGGCTGTTCCGAGGTGCCATTATCCGAGTAGGTTCGGACTGATTCTGGGAGTCGGCTGTTTCATTAAAGGAGATCGAGTAGACTAGAGGTGAAGTTGAGACTGGCTGTTCCGAGGTACCATTATCCGAGTAGGTTCGGACTGATTCTGGGAGTCGGCTGTTTCATTAAAGGAGATCGAGTAGACTAGAGGTGAAGTTGAGACTGGCTGTTCCGAGGTACCATTATCCGAGTAGGTTCGGACTGATTCTGGGAGTCGGCTGTTTCATTAAAGGAGATCGAGTAGACTAGAGGTGAAGTTGAGACTGGCTGTTCCGAGGTACCATTATCCGAGTAGGGGATCACAAGAACTGGTACTTGGATGATTTGTCCGCGGCGAATCGTCTATAGTATTAGGGAAGGTGAGAGCTGGCTGTTGTATGGTACCAGAGATCGAGTAGGTGGAGACTGATCCAAAGGTTGGCTGTTCCGATTTAATGGATCGAGTAGATGACTGGTTTTGGAAAGAGCTGGCTGTTGTATGGTACCGGAGATCGAGTAGGTGGAGACTGATCCGAAGGTTGGCTGTTCCGATTTAATGGATCGAGTAGATGACTGGTTTTGGGAAGAGCTGGCTGTTGTATGGTACCGGAGATCGAGTAGGTGGAGACTGATCCAAAGGTTGGCTGTTCCGATTTAATGGATCGAGTAGATGACTGGTTTTGGAAAGAACTGGCTGTTGTATGGTGCCGGAGATCGAGTAGGTGGAGACTGATCCGAAGGTTGGCTGTTCCGATTTAATGGATCGAGTAGATGACTGGTTTTGGAAAGAGCTGGCTGTTGTATGGTACCGGAGATCGAGTAGGTGGAGACTGATCCGAAGGTTGGCTGTTCCGATTTAATGAATCTAGTAGATCACTGGTTTTGGGAGAAGCTGGCTGTTTTGTGGGGCCGTGGTAATAGTCGGTGGACGCTGGATCCGATAGTTGGCTGTTTTGTTCTAGTGGATCGAGTAGATTACCGGTTGAAGCAGTAGCTGAATGTTCCACAAATGAGCAGAACGGTTGTTCTGCAAGGGTTTTTTGTGTAACCCCTCACGGAGCCAACCACGACTCAAAAAAGGTGAGTTTCTCCTTTCATAGTTTTCTTTTCAAATTATTTCTTCTTACAGAACTCATCTTCACACCGACCAGGACAACGACGACAAGGGCAACGACGACGAGGACAACAACGACCAGGGCAACGACGGCGACGATGGATGGAGCCTAGAAAAAGGCAATTCGACTCCCAAAAAAGGGAAATTTTGGACAACCCAGCTTAAGAGCAGATCAAAGTTAGGATGAGAAGCAGCAATTTTCAGCAGGTAAGTAGTTTTTATTATTTCAGCACTTCCACGGTGCTTTTAGGGAGGGGGCCCCCGCGCAACCGCAATCGCTAATGCTGAAAAAGCATTGGCTTCAAATACCATCATGTGGTTTCAGATTTTTTCCATTTATTTTTTTTTAATTTTTATCTTGTTTTTCTTTTTTTTGTGTCATTTATTAGTCTCTCACTTGTCGCATCACCGATCAGGACAACGACATTGGAAGGAGCCGTTTACAAGGCATCTCATCTCACAACAAATGCAATTGTGGACTACTCTGCTCGTTCGAAAGACAAATCAAATCTCTGCAGGTAATTTTTTCCCGATTTCGGCATCAAGAAACTTTGAAAAAAAACACAACAGCGCAACTTTATGAAACAAGCAAAATGAACAATGACGCATACTCTCGAATGTCTCTTCCTAGACAAAATCTATGTCATGCGAGAAACACGAAAATCCAAATTTCATGAATTCCTACTGTTGGGGAATTCAGGAATTGACGTTGGTTTCTCCGGTTTCTCAATGGCTTCCTGTTGATTTTGACAATTACGGGATATGAGGGTTGAAATGGAAAATTACATTTACTCAGTTTCTCCTCTTTAATTTGAGCCTACTTTCAATCTTCTAGGTTGATTTTTGTTCACTCGGCGGCAATTCAAAGTTTTCGGTATTCAAATTTCCACTGTCACAGACTGACCATCACGGGACATGCACTTTATTTCGGGAAAATGAAAGAAATTCCGGGTGGTGCCATCGGATTCTGACAATACAGTTTCTCCTCTTTAATTTGAGCCTACTTTCAACTTTCTAGGTTGATTTTTGATCACTCGGCGGCAATTCAAAGTTTTCGGTATTCAAATTTCCACTGTCACAGACTGACCATCACGGGACATGCACTTTATTTCGGGAAAATGAAAGAAATTCCGGGTGGTGCCATCGGATTCTGATAATACAGCTTCTCCTCTTTAATTTGAGCCTACTTTCAACTTTCTAGGTTGATTTTTGATCACTCGGCGGCAATTCAAAGTTTTCGGTATTCAAATTTCCACTGTCACAGACTGACCATCACGGGACATGCACTTTATTTCGGGAAAATGAAAGAAATTCCGGGTGGTGCCATCGGATTCTGACAATACAGTTTCTCCTCTTTAATTTGAGCCTACTTTCAACTTTCTAGGTTGATTTTTGATCACTCGGCGGCAATTCAAAGTTTTCGGTATTCAAATTTCCACTGTCAAAGACTGACCATCACGGGACATGCACTTTATTTCGAGAAAACGAAAGAAATTCCGGGTGGTGCCATCGGATTCTGATAATACAGTTTCTCCTCTTTGATTTGAGCCTACTTTCAATTTTCTAGGTTGATTTTTGATCACTCGGCGGCAATTCAAAGTTTTCGGTGTTCAAATTTCCACTGTCACAGACTGACCATCACGGGACATGCACTTTATTTCGGGAAAATGAAAGAAATTCCGGGTGGTGCCAGCGGATTCTGATAATACAGTTTCTCCTCTTTAATTTGAGCCTACTTTCAATTTTCTCGAATGATTTTTGATCACTCGGCGGCAATTCAAAGTTTTCGGTATTCAAATTTCCACTGTCACAGACTGACCATCACGGGACATGCACTTTATTTCGGGAAAATGAAAGAAATTCCGGGTGGTGCCATCGGATTCTGATAATACAGTTTCTCTTCTTTCATTTGAGCCTACTTTCAATTTTCTCGAATGATTTTTGATCACTCGGCGGCAATTCAAAGTTTTCGATATTCAAATTTCCACTGTCACAGACTGACCATCACGGGACATGCACTTTATTTCGGGAAAATGAAAGAAATTCCGGGTGGTGCCATCGGATTCTGTCAATACAGTTTCTCCTCTTTAATTTGAGCCTACTTTCAACTTTCTAGGTTGATTTTTGATCACTCGGCGGCAATTCAAAGTTTTCGGTATTCAAATTTCCACTGTCACAGACTGACCATCACGGGACATGCACTTTATTTCGGGAAAATGAAAGAAATTCCGGGTGGTGCCATCGGATTCGGATAATACAGCTTCTCCTCTTCAATTTGAGCCTACTTTCAATTTTCTCGAATGATTTTTGATCACTCGGCGGCAATTCAAAGTTTTCGATATTCAAATTTCCACTGTCACAGACTGACCATCACGGGACATGCACTTTATTTCGGGAAAATGAAAGAAATTCCGGGTGATGCCATCGGATTCTGACAATACAGTTTCTCCTCTTTAATTTGAGCCTACTTTCAATTTTCTCGAATGATTTTTGATCACTCGGCGGCAATTCAAAGTTTTCGGTATTCAAATTTCCACTGTCACAGACTGACCATCACGGGACATGCACTTTATTTCGGGAAAATGAAAGAAATTCCGGGTGGTGCCATCGGATTCTGATAATACAGTTTCTCTTCTTTCATTTGAGCCTACTTTCAATTTTCTCGAATGATTTTTGATCACTCGGCGGCAATTCAAAGTTTTCGATATTCAAATTTCCACTGTCACAGACTGACCATCACGGGACATGCACTTTATTTCGGGAAAATGAAAGAAATTCCGGGTGGTGCCATCGGATTCTGATAATACAGTTTCTCCTCTTTAATTTGAGCCTACTTTCAACTTTCTAGGTTGATTTTTGATCTTTCGGCGGCAATTCAAAGTTTTCGGTATTCAAATTTCCACTGTCACAGACTGACCATCACGGGACATGCACTTTATTTCGGGTAAATGAAGCAAATTCCGGGTGGTGCCATTGGATTCTGATAATACAGTTTCTCCTCTTTAATTTGAGCCTACTTTCAACTTTCTCGAATGATTTTTGATCACTCGGCGGCAATTCAAAGTCTATCTAAATACATTCTGATGGAGTGCTAACAGATGTCACCATTGTCCACTTCTTCAGGATTAACCTATTTTTCTCACAGTGTGACCAAGACAGTGTTTGAGTAGAGACCTTATTTTTCGTGTACTGACGTCTCATTGGGTCTCTATCCTCTCCATTCTACTCTCATGCACTTTTTCAATTAACTTTAACGATGTTTTCAATGTGACCCGATAACTTTTGTAAAAATTTGAATGTTGAGCATTGGAAGTAGTGCTAAAACAATTTTATTCAGATAACGACATGCCTCTCAATCCAGCCAAGTTCCCGCTCTACCGCCTCCCAGTGTTACCTCTTCAGGAAATTATCAAATCAATGGAGTTGAATGTGATGTGAGTTTCTAAAACATCCTTAAAGGCGCATACTCTACGCTTTGGCAAAACTTCAGCATGCGCCTCCAAGCAAGTCGACATCCTAAATGTAATTTTTTAAAGGTTTTTCTTCTCCCTAACCTCCTCCAAAGCCAGGACCATGCTCATGATCTCCTTTCCCAAAAACGATCTTCACTTGGATTGCTCCCTTTGTGAGAAGAGTATCACGCTGAAATTTCCATCGAGCAACGATAAATTTGTGCTCAAATTCAGCAATAGAGTACCCAATGGCAACAAAATTTTCCAAACTCGGAATGTTCAATTTCGATACTTCAAATGTCGCGATGCAATCACTATTCGTGGAAGTGAACCATTGGTGGTCATGGTTCGGGAACTGATAACCCATTTGGCTGTAAGCCTCCACTTGCCGAAAATTTCAATGGACTTTCAAGCCGTTATTCCGTCAGAAGTAGCACTGGACCAATTGAATCAATTGAAGAGTCTGAGCCTCCCAATAGTGAGAATCCAGTTGGGCACCCGAATGAGCCCAGCCGAAATTTACAAAGCTTTCTTGGATGAGGGCTCCCGAATCAGAGTATCCCTTATTATGGGCTGTCGTGCTCCAGTAGGCTTCCAGTACACCCCACCTGAAGATTTTCACCTAGAAAGATTTGTAGTTCAAGATGGATATTGGGTAAATTTAGAGGACTATATGAACTGTAGGCATGTTATCGTTCACAATGACACTTTGAGCCGTAATATGTACTGCTTGAATGCCCAAAGACTCAATCAATTTTTCAAACACTGGCAGCGGTCTGGGTGTCATTTGGAGCGTCTTGAGATTGATCTCTCATCTGACTTTGCTTCCAGAGAAGTCAACTTTGATGATGTTATTGCAGGGCTCAATGGGTGAGTTTTTGACATTTCTATTTGCTTCATAGCCTCTGATGGCTGTGCACCTGAAGTTAATTTTTAACAAACATTTTTACAGTACCAACATAACCAGAAATGACTATGTCCAACGTGTGGACATTGAGCGGCAGGACGGAAAGAAGGCCACCATCCGGTTCTACTCTAACTTTTTATATTTGATTACTAAATCTTGAATTTTTGATTTGAAATGTATTTGAATAAACTTTGGATTGCTTGTTGCGGTTTTTTCCAATAGTAAAACACTCACATACTTTTTGGGTTAACACTGTATGTCACTCTAACAGCAAAGCTTGTTGATCAATGTACAGAACTGGTGCGCAATCGCATACGGATCCCAACACACTACAGTTTCTGTAATATTGATTAGAACACATACATTGGGACAATGTTAGGATATTACCTGTCACAACTTTGACCTGATCTTTGAATCCTTATTGTTTCATTCTCGTCATCACCTGTCACGTCTCCCGACCTGGTCTCCTGTACCTTTATTGTCTCATTCAATCTATCTAAATTCATTTTGATGGAGTGCTAACATATGTCACCATTGTCCACTTTTTTAGGATTAACCTATTTTTCTCATAGTGTGACTAAGATAGTGTTTGAGTTTAGGCCTAATTTTTTTGTGTACTGACGTCTCCCTCTCATGCACTTTTTCACTTAACGTTAACTATGTTTTCAATGTGACCCCGATAACTTTGTTAAAATTTGAATGTTGAGCATTGGAAGTAATGCTGAAACAATTTCATTTAGATAACGAAATGTCCCTCCATCCCACCAAGTTCCCACTCTACCGCCTCCGATTAATAGCTCTGCAAGAAGTCATCAGGTCAATGAAGTTGGACGTAATGTGAGATTTAGCTCGCATACTCTTATCTCGTCAAGAGTTTAGTATGCACCTTTAAACAAGCTCAAGCCTAAACTGTAATTTTTAAAAGGTTCTTCTATTCTCTAACCTCCGCAAAGTCAAAGCCATACTCGACAGTTCCCTTCCCAAAAACAGGAGAATGTCTGGTTTGAAGAGACGAGCGAAGCGGATTTGGAATACTGTAACTCGCGAATTTATTGTAAAGATGAAAGTTCAGCCAAACGGACATGCACTGTGTTTGAGTGATCTTGAACATTTATTGTCATTTTTTGGCAAGTTTGGGTTTTTCTGGAACTGTAAATAAAGCTTTCGAGATTTTTTTCGTAATTCATAATCTCCAATGTTTTTTTTTTTTTATGCATGAATAAAATAAATTTATCGTCAATTCAAGTGCCGAGTACGCAAGAACCATGACCGTTGATGGAGACTGATTGGTGACAATATTTATTAAAATTCAATGATAAACCAGAGTCGCTGCGCGCCTCTGGTGCTTTTCAGTTCCGCGCGGGTTCGTATACGCCAACGCACACAGTACGGAAGGGCACGGATTCAAACCCTCGTGGGGGCGATACCGTTTTTTCTTATTGATTTCACATTGCGGACAGTGACAGACCGACAGACAAACCATTCACAGTGAGCTTGTGGAAAAAATCGATAAAATAGAGTACCCCACTGTGTACAAAAGCAACACTAGGGTTACACCGATCGATAAGCCCTCACATAGACAATAGGAAGACACAGTGGAAAGGAAGAGGGGTACCCCACTGTGTACAAAAACAATAATAGGGTCTCACGGATCAATAAGTTCCCAAAAAGACAATAGGAAAACACAATGGAAAGGGAGAGGGGTACACACGCACACCTGGAACACCTGGAATCGATTGAAATGTGAAGAGAAAAAACAGGGTCAACTTGACCAGTTCATTCGTCATTTGTGGTTCGTGTAGGTTGCTGTAGATACCGGTAGTTGGCTGTTTCGCTTTAGCAAATCTAGTAGATTATTGGAAAAAGTGGAAGCTTGCTGTTAGTACGGTAACGCATTCCGAGTAGGCTTTGACTAATTCTGGGGGTTGGCTGTTTCATTAAAGGAGATCGAGTAGACTAGAGGTGAAGTTGAGACTGGCTGTTCCGAGGTACCATTATCCGAGTAGGTTCGGACTGATTCTGGGAGTCGGCTGTTTCATTAAAGGAGATCGAGTAGACTAGAGGTGAAGTTGAGACTGGCTGTTCCGAGGTACCATTATCCGAGTAGGTTCGGACTGATTCTGGGAGTCGGCTGTTTCATTAAAGGAGATCGAGTAGACTGGAGGTGAAGTTGAGACTGGCTGTTCCGAGGTACCATTATCCGAGTAGGTTCGGACTGATTCTGGGAGTCGGCTGTTTCATTAAAGGAGATCGAGTAGACTAGAGGTGAAGTTGAGACTGGCTGTTCCGAGGTACCATTATCCGAGTAGGTTCGGACTGATTCTGGGAGTCGGCTGTTTCATTAAAGGAGATCGAGTAGACTGGAGGTGAAGTTGAGACTGGCTGTTCCGAGGTACCATTATCCGAGTAGGGGATCACAAGAACTGGTACTTGGATGATTTGTCCGCGGCGAATCGTCTATAGTATTAGGGAAGGTGAGAACTGGCTGTTGTATGGTACCGGAGATCGAGTAGGTGGAGACTGATCCAAAGGTTGGCTGTTCCGATTTAATGGATCGAGTAGATGACTGGTTTTGGAAAGAGCTGGCTGTTGTATGGTACCGGAGATCGAGTAGGTGGAGACTGATCCGAAGGTTGGCTGTTCCGATTTAATGGATCGAGTAGATGACTGGTTTTGGAAAGAGCTGGCTGTTGTATGGTACCGGAGATCGAGTAGGTGGAGACTGATCCGAAGGTTGGCTGTTCCGATTTAATGGATCGAGTAGATGACTGGTTTTGGAAAGAGCTGGCTGTTGTATGGTACCGGAGATCGAGTAGGTGGAGACTGATCCGAAGGTTGGCTGTTCCGATTTAATGGATCGAGTAGATGACTGGTTTTGGAAAGAGCTGGCTGTTGTATGGTACCGGAGATCGAGTAGGTGGAGACTGATCCGAAGGTTGGCTGTTCCGATTTAATGAATCTAGTAGATCACTGGTTTTGGGAGAAGCTGGCTGTTTTGTGGGGCCGTGGTAATAGTCGGTGGACGCTGGATCCGATAGTTGGCTGTTTTGTTCTAGTGGATCGAGTAGATTACCGGTTGAAGCAGTAGCTGAATGTTCCACAAATGTGCAGAGAGCCTGTTCTGCAAGGGTTTTTTGTGTAACCCCTCTCGGAGCCAACCACGACTCAAAAAAGGTGAGTTTCTCCTTTCATAGTTTTCTTTTCAAATTATTCCTTCTTACAGAACTCATCTTCACACCGACCAGGACAACGACGACAAGGGCAACGACGACGAGGACAACAACGACCAGGGCAACGACGGCGACGATGGATGGAGCCTAGAAAAAGGCAATTCGACTCCCAAAAAAGGGAAATTTTGGACAACCCAGCTTAAGAGCAGATCAAAGTTGGGATGAGGTGCAGCAAATTTCAGCAGGTAAGTATTTTTTATTATTTCAGCACTTCCACGGTGCTTTTAGGGAGGGGGCCCCCGCGCAACCGCAATCGCTAATGCTGAAAAAGCATTGGCTTCAAATACCATCATGTGGTTTCAGATTTTTTCCATTTATTTTTTTTTAATTTTTATCTTGTTTTTCTTTTTTTTGTGTCATTTATTAGTCTCTCACTTGTCGCATCACCGATCAGGACAACGACATTGGAAGGAGCCGTTTAAAAGGCATCTCATCTCACAACAAATGCAATTGTGGACTACTCTGCTCGTTCGAAAGACAAATCAAATCTCTGCAGGTAATTTTTCCCGATTTCGGCATCAAGAAACTTTGAAAAAAAAACACAACAGCGCAACTTTATGAAACAAGCAAAATGAACAATGACGCATACTCTCGAATGTCTCTCCATAGACATATTCTATGTCATGCGAGAAACACGAAAATCCAAATTTCATGAATTCCTACTGTTGGGGAATTCAGGAATTGACGTTGGTTTCTCCGGTTTCTCAATGGCTTCCTGTTGATTTTGACAATTACGGGATATGAGGGTTGAAATGGAAAATTACATTTACTCAGTTTCTCCTCTTTAATTTGAGCCTACTTTCAATCTTCTAGGTTGATTTTTGTTCACTCGGCGGCAATTCAAAGTTTTCGTTATTCAAATTTCCACTGTCACAGACTGACCATCACGGGACATGCATTTTATTTTGGGAAAATGAAGGAAATTCCGGGTGGTGCCATCCGATTCTGATAATACAGTTTCTCCTCTTCAATTTGAGCTTACTTTCAATTTTCTAGGTTGATTTTTGTTCACTCGTCGGCAATTCAAAGTTTTCGGTGTTCAAATTTCCACTGTCACAGACTGACCATCACGGGACATGCACTTTATTTCGGGAAAATGGAAGAAATTCCGGGTGGTGCCATCGAATTCTGATAATACAGTTTCTCCTCTTTAATTTGAGCCTACTTTCAATTTTCTAGGTTGATTTTTGATCACTCGGCGGCAATTCAAAGTTTTCGGTATTCAAATTTCTACTGTCACAGATTGACCATCACGGGACATGCACTTTATTTTGGAAAAATGAAAGAAATTCCGGGTGGTGCCATCCGATTCTGATAATACAGTTTCTCCTCTTCAATTTGAGCTTACTTTCAATTTTCTAGGTTGATTTTTGTTCACTCGTCGGCAATTCAAAGTTTTCGGTGTTCAAATTTCCACTGTCACAGACTGACCATCACGGGACATGCACTTTATTTCGGGAAAATGGAAGAAATTCCGGGTGGTGCCATCGAATTCTGATAATACAGTTTCTCCTCTTTAATTTGAGCCTACTTTCAATTTTCTAGGTTGATTTTTGATCACTCGGCGGCAATTCAAAGTTTTCGGTATTCAAATTTCTACTGTCACAGATTGACCATCACGGGACATGCACTTTATTTTGGAAAAATGAAAGAAATTCCGGGTGGTGCCATCCGATTCTGATAATACAGTTTCTCCTCTTCAATTTGAGCTTACTTTCAATTTTCTAGGTTGATTTTTGTTCACTCGTCGGCAATTCAAAGTTTTCGGTGTTCAAATTTCCACTGTCACAGACTGACCATCACGGGACATGCACTTTATTTCGGGAAAATGGAAGAAATTCCGGGTGGTGCCATCGAATTCTGATAATACAGTTTCTCCTCTTTAATTTGAGCCTACTTTCAATTTTCTAGGTTGATTTTTGATCACTCGGCGGCAATTCAAAGTTTTCGGTATTCAAATTTCTACTGTCACAGATTGACCATCACGGGACATGCACTTTATTTTGGAAAAATGAAAGAAATTCCGGGTGGTGCCATCGAATTCTGATAATACAGTTTCTCCTCTTCAATTTGAGCTTACTTTCAATTTTCTAGGTTGATTTTTGTTCACTCGTCGGCAATTCAAAGTTTTCGGTGTTCAAATTTCCACTGTCACAGACTGACCATCACGGGACATGCACTTTATTTCGGGAAAATGGAAGAAATTCCGGGTGGTGCCATCGAATTCTGATAATACAGTTTCTCCTCTTTAATTTGAGCCTACTTTCAATTTTCTAGGTTGATTTTTGATCACTCGGCGGCAATTCAAAGTTTTCGGTATTCAAATTTCTACTGTCACAGATTGACCATCACGGGACATGCACTTTATTTTGGAAAAATGAAAGAAATTCCGGGTGGTGCCATCGAATTCTGATAATACAGTTTCTCCTCTTTAATTGGAGCCAACTTTTAACTTTCTAGGTTGATTTTTGATCACTCGGCGGCAATTCAAAGTTTTCGGTATTCAAATTTCCACTGTCACAGACTGACCATCACGGGACATGCACTTTATTTTGGAAAAATGAAAGAAATTCCGGGTGGTGCCATCGAATTCTGATAATACAGTTTCTCCTCTTCAATTTGAGCTTACTTTCAATTTTCTAGGTTGATTTTTTTATGGCTGAAAGTCGTAAAATGCATCGCTTGAATGCCCAAAGACTCAATCAGTTTTTCAAGAACTGGCAGCGGTCTGGATGGCGATCGGAAAGAATTTGGATTGATTTGTCGGATGATTCTTTTGAGGCAGCAATCAACTTCGATGAAATTACTGTAGGACTAAATGGGTGAGTTGCTATTCTTTTTTAAAATAAAGATAGCAGGTTTCTCTTTTCCTAGCGGGCTGTCACACCATAAAAAAGCGACACCAAGTATTACCGTAACTTAAAAGAACCCACATTCAAGACTATTATTCGTTGATTTTTGTAATTCTTTCAGGAGCAACAGAGCCAGAAATCAATTCGATAATAGTGTGGACATTGAACGTCAGGACGGAAAAAAGGCTACCATCCGGTTGACCTATTCGTATTTGACATTGGAGATCAAATCTTAAATGCTCTTTTCCATAAACCTTTGAAATTTGTCTAAACTTATCATTTTCTCTTCAATAAACCTCAAAATTTTGTCTATGTCACTTAATACTGAAACAGTTATTCGGAAGTACTTGTTCAAGCAATGTGTGAGAATAGCTGGTTTAGTAGACGAGATCAGTTGAAGTGATTGCATGAACACGATTCCGGGTGCCTTTTTGATGAATAATAGCCTTCTGATCTATTTTGCGCTTTCCCCTTTGCTCCCTGATTGATATTTTTCCTCCATCCTCACATTCTTATCCCCCGACATTCCTGTCCCCCATATCACTTTTTGTTTTCTTATATTAAAACTTCTTCCCCTTTTCTATGTATAAAAGCCTCTGAGGCTTTGTTATTATTGTGAGTAATAGTTCTATGTTTAATAAATGATGTAGCCATCGACTATATTGCATGAAGGATGAGACGCATCTGATGCAAAGTCTAAAAACGTCATGTTTGCCTTAGAACGCAACTGCACATCTATCACAGCGCACTGCTGTGTCCCAGTATGAACGAAAATCGATTTTTTTCGACATCACCTGTCACGTCTCCCGCCTTCTGTACCCGTTGTGTCTCATTCAATCTATCCTAGTACATCTTGATGGCGCGCCAACATATGCCATTTGTTTTCCCTCCCTGCGTTTTTGAGACAGTATTCGAGTCTAGTCCTCTTTTTGTGCTGACGTCTCATCATGCATTTTTTCAATCAACTTTTACGATAATTTGAATGTGACCTCGATTACTTTGTTAGAACTGGAATTTTGAGCATTGGAAGTCGTGCTAAAACATTTTTATTCAGATGTCCCTCAATCCAGCCAAGTTCCCAATCTACCGCCTCCCAGTGTTAGCTCTTCAGGAAGTTATCAAGTCGATGGGATTGGATGTGATGTGAGTTTTAGAACGAATGAAGACGGATACTCTGTATCTCGACAGGATTTTAGTACGCGCCTTTAAACAAGTTCAAACCTAAAATGTAATTTTTTTAGGTTCTTCTTCTCTCTAATCTCCACCAAAGCCAGAAAAATTCTCAAGATCTCTCTTCCGAAACACTACCTCCACCTGGTCTGCTCCCTTTGGGTTGATAAGAAAATCACCGTAGAATCTCCATCGAGCAGCGATAAATTTGTGCTCAAGTTCAGCAATACATTACTCGATGGCAGCGGAACTTTCCAACTTCAGAATGTTCGATACTTCACTGAATCTCGCGATACAATCGCAATTCATGAGAAGGGACCTTTGGTGGTCATGGTCCGGGAACTGATAACCCATCTGACTGAAAGTTTTAACTTCCCAAAGATTTCAATGAATATTCAAGCATTCACTCTGCCGGAAACCGCGCTGGAACTTTTGAATGACGTGAAGAATCTAAGCCTTCCAATGGTGAGAATCGAGCTGGGGACCCAAAACACCCCAGCCGAAACTTACAAAGCTTTCTTGGATGAGGGCTCCCGAATCACAGAAGCTCTTATTATGGGCTGCCGTGCTCCAGTAGGCTTCCGGTATACCCCTTCCGAAGATTTTCACCTTGAGAGATTCGAAGTCCGACACGGTCCTTGGGTAAATTTAGAAGACTATATCCATTGTAAGCATGTGATAGTTCGGAGTGACAATGATGTGTATCATGTGAATGAAAAAAAGCTCAATCAGTTCTTCAAGACCTGGAAGAGATCCAGTTGCAGATTGGAAAATCTATCTTTTGTTGTGTATCAGTCCCAAGCGGTCAATTTTGAGGAAGTTATTATTGGACTCAATGGGTAAGTATCAGGAACTTTACCATACTTCATTGTGGGATGTACTTCTGAAGTTGATATTTTTAGCATGTGTCTTTTTTCCAGAATCAACAGAACCAGAGATCAATTTGCAGATAGTGTGGACATTGAACGCCAAGACGGAAAAAAGGCTACCATCCGGTTGAACTCTATATCCTTGAATCGTCAATTTGCAGTAGAAATTACGTTAATAAACTTTTGAATTGAGCATAGAATTTTGTTTTGAATTTGAGCAACTCGAAACTTCAGCGTTCCTTCAGAGTAGTAGATATCAGCCAATTTTCGGTTCTTTCGTTGAATCGTGTGCTCGGTCATACTGAAGTTTCGAAGTGTGAGCGTTCTGATCTTTTCAGAGGATGTAAAACAGCCAAGATTTTTGAAATTTGAATGATGTTCAGAAGTAAGGGTTCAGATGTTGAAGACATTGAAGCAGGATTGCATACTTATCCCAGCGTGCCGTAGTCTACTATGTATTTGGATGTACAGCGTGAGAACGATTGATTGGAGATGTGTCGTCGTCACCTGTCACGTCTCCCGACCTGGCCTTCTTATTTTCTTATTTAATCTATCTAAACACATCTTGACGACTTGTGTCAACATATGTCACTGTTCTCCACTTCATTAGGATTAGCGTATTTTCCCTCACAATGTGTGCGAGATGGTCTTCGAGTCTACGCTCTAGTTTTTTGCGTACTGACATCTCAACATATATTTATAGCAGTTAATTTTTTTAATTATTTTTAACGAGACCCCGATATTTTTCACGGTTTTTTTCAGATTTCGAAATGACCCTCAATCCCGTCATGTTCCCGCTCTACCGTCTTCCTTTCATAGCTCTGCAGGAAGTCATCAGGTTAATGGATTTGAACGTAATGTGAGTTTTAGCACGCATAAAGACGAATACTCTGTATCTCGACAGGACTTTATTATGCGACTTTAAACAAGTTCAAACCTGAAATGTAATTTTTTTAGGTTCTTCTTCTCTCTAACCTCCGCCAAAGCCAAAACTATGCTCAAAATTTCGCTTCCCAGAAACTATGTCCACTTGGACTGCTCCCTTTCTCGCGAGAAGAGGATCATGCTGACATCTCCATCGAGCAGCGATAAATTTGTGCTAAAGTTCAACAGTACAGTACTCGATGGCAGCGGAACTTTACAACTTCGAAATGTTCGATACATTACTTTATATCGCGATACAATCGTAATTCGTGAGAATGAACCATTGGTGATCATGGTTCGGAAACTGATAAGCCATTTGGCTGAAAGTTTCAACTTCCCAAAGATTTCAATGGATTTTCAAGCCGTGATTGAGCCCCAAACAGCATTGGTACTTATGAATCATGTGAAGAACCTGAGCCTTCCAATGGTGAAAATCCAATTGTGGACTGACAACACCCCAGCCGAAACTTACAAAGCTTTTTTGGATGAGGGCCCTCGAATCAAAGATACTCTTATTATGAGTTGTCTTTCTCCTGTAGGCTTTCAGTACACCCCGTCCGAAGTATTTCACTTGGAAAGATTTGTTGTCCAGGATGGTCGTTGGGTTAATTTCGAAGATTACATTAATTGCAAACATGTGATGATTGGCAGTATCACTGAGAGCCATAATATGAAGCGCTTAAATTCCCAAAGATTCAATGAGTTTTTCAAGGCCTGGAAGAAATCCAGCTACCGCTTGGAGCGTCTAGTTGTGTATGTTGGTCACTCGCAAGGGCTCAATTTTGAGGAGGTTATTATGGGGCTCAATGGGTAAGTACCACTGAAGTTGATATTTTTAACATGGAAAATTCTTTCCAGAACCAACATATCCAGAAATCAATTTGATGATAGTGTGGAAATTGAACGCGAGGACAAAATAAAAGCAACGATCCGGTTGACGACAGTGTATTTGACATTGGAGATTAAATCTTGAATTCTCAGTAAAATGTATTTGAATAAACTTTTTTATTGAATTTGAACATAGCATATCAATGAATAAGTACATTCCGGCTTAAATGATGAGGATTCTCGACAAACTCAAAACCTCGGCATTCCATCAAAGTAGTGAAGATC
Organism: Caenorhabditis sinica; assembly: GCA_963932045.1. Lineage (NCBI taxonomy): Eukaryota > Metazoa > Nematoda > Chromadorea > Rhabditida > Rhabditidae > Caenorhabditis > Caenorhabditis sinica. Next base: position 1,850,495 of record OZ009942.1, read on the forward strand.
TGTGACCTACTACGGTCCTTGCGTTGAACCTTGTGAAAACGTTGTGTTTGCCTTAGAGGGCAACTGGACACCTATTACAGTGCACCACAGTCTTTTCGGGGGTAATCATCTGTCACGTCTCTTGATCTGACCTTCTGTATTCACATTGTCTTATTTAATCTATCTAATCCCATCTTGAAGACGTGACAACATATGTCACTACTGTCCACTTCTTTAGGATTAGCGTATTTTTCTCTCATAATGTGCGCGAGATAATTTTTGAGTCTACGCCTAAGTTTTTCTGTGTACTGACGTCTCATTGGATTTCCGTTCTCAATTCTACTCTCACGATACATTTTTTTCAGTTAACTTTCACGATGTTTTCAATGTGACCCAGATAACTTTGTTAGAATTTGAATTTTGAGCGTTGGAAGTAGTGCTAAAATAATTATATTCAGATAACGAAATGTCTCTCAATCTCACCAAGTTCCCCTTCTACCGCCTCCCAGTGCTAGCTCTTCAGGAAGTCATCAAGTCGATGGAATTGGATGTAATGTGAGTTCTAGCATGTTTGAAGGCTCATGCTAAACGCATGACAAGATTTTATTATGCCCTCACACCGCAAATGTACTTCTTTTAGGTTCTTCTACTCCCTAACCTCCACCAAAGCACAAAAAATGCTCAAGATCTCCCTTCCCAAAAACTATCTTCACTTGGACTGCTATCTTGCAATGGAGAAGAAAATCACCGTAGAATCTCCATCAAGCCGCAATAAACTTGCTTTCAAATTCTGCAATTCATCTTTCAATAGTTATCAATCCCAAATGCAGAATGTTCATTCAGTATACTTTACTAACTTTAACGGCACAATAGAAATTTGTCGGGGCGAACCATTGGAGGTACAGGTCCACGAACTGATAATCAATTTGGCTGGAAATTTCAACTTCCCGAAGATTTCAATGAATTTTCAAACTGCGTTGGAACCCCAAACAGCGTTGGAACTTTTGAATAATGTGAAGAGTCTGAGCCTTCCAATGGTGAAAATCGAGTTGGGGACCGAGACCTCAGCCGAAATTTACAAAGGTTTCTTGGATGAGGGCTCCCGCATCACAGAATCTCTTATTATGGGATGTATTTCTCCTATAGACTTTCAGTACACCCCTTCCCAAGACTTTCATCTAGAGAGATTTGAAGTCAGAGATGGAGATTGGGTAAATTTGGAGGATTACATAAATTGTAGGCATGTTATTGTTCATAATGTCACTCGGGCCCATGATATGTACTCTGTGAATGCCCAAAGACTCAATCAGTTTTTCAAAAACTGGCAGCGGTCCGGATGTCAATTGGAGCGTCTTCAGATTGATGTCTCCTCTGCTTATTTAGTGGGAGGAATCAATTTTGATGAGGTTATTGCAGGACTTAATGGGTGAGTTGTTATACTTTTTTGTCAGTTCTGGACAATTGAACATTTTCATTCCTGTGACGGTTTCGAGCAATTAAAAAAACGTTGTCTGAGTTTGCTTATTCTGTAATTTCAGCAAGCTTTTGACGAAATTCGCTAAAAACCCGTTATTTCGATAGCAGTCGACGGTATGAGTGTCGCTTCCTCTTGGTGTGAGATCGCAAATTTTTGAGTTGTCGGCCGGAACTGACATTATTCAGATTACCAAAATAAATAATCTCTCGGTAATTTTTTCAAGAACCAACATAATCAGAGATCAATTCGAAGATAGTGTGAACATTGAACGGCAGGACGGAAAAAAGGCAACGATCCTGTTGACGACAGTGAATTTGACATTGGAGATTAAATCTTGAATTCTCAGTAAAATGTATTTGAATAAAATTTTGAATTGAATAGAGTATTTACTAGAAAACCAGAAGCTAAAAACATTTTGCTGGTTCAAACTGGTTCGCGACGAGTTTGAAATTTCAGCATTCCTTTAATATAGTAATATCAGTCAATGTTCTGCTTTTGTGTTGCATCGTGTGCTTGATCATACACAAGTTACAAAGTGTGGGCGCACGGATCTTTTCAAGGGAGGTAAAACAGTCAATATTTTTTTTATTTTGAAATTTGAATGATGTTTAGAAATAAGGCTTCAGGTGTTTAAGTCATTGGAGCACAATTGCATACTTATCCTAGCGCACCGTAGTCTCCCTACTTTGTATTAGGATGTATAGTGTGAGAACGAACGATTGGAGATGTGTCGTCGTCACCTGTCACGTCGCCCGACCTGTCCTTCTGTACTCTTATTGTCTTCTTTAATCTATCTAAACACATCTTGACGGCTTGTGTCAACATATGTCACTATTGTCCACTTTTTTAGGATTAGCGTATTTTTCCTCACAATGTGTTCAAGAGAGAGAGAGAGAGTTTTTGATTCTTTACCTCACATTCAGTTTTTAGTGTACTGACGTCTTACTATTCAATGTTTTAGTTCCTTTTCTCTCTTCGTTTTCAAAGGGACCCCTGTTAGAATTTGAATGCTGATCACCGGCGGCGTTTCGTGTACTCTTTGTGGACATTTCGAATGAAACTGCACATGTTGTCGAGTGGTCCACGAGGAGTACAGGAGGCAGTACAGATTTGTAGTATTTCTAGACACAGTTTTTTTCAGATTTCAAGATGGCCTTCAATCCCGGAAAAATCCCGCTCTACCGCCTCCCAGTGTTACCTTTTCAGGAAGTAATCAAGTCAATGGAGTTGGATGTGATGTGAGTTTTAGAACGCATGAAGACGGATACTCTGCTCTGTATCTTAACAGGCCTTTAGTATACGCTTTTAAACAAGTTCAAACCTAAAATATATTTTTTTAGGTTCTTCTTTTCCCTAACCTCTCACAAAGCCCAAAAAATGCTCAAGATCTCTCTTCCAAAACACAATCTCCACTTGGATTGCTCCCTTTGGATTGAGAACAAAATCACCGTAGGATCTCCATCGAGCAGCGATAAATTTGTGCTCAAGTTCAGCAATACAGTACCCGATGGCAGCAAAACTTTCCAACTTCAAAATGTTCAATTTCGATACTTCCAATATAGCGATGCAAATTATTTTATTCGTGGGAATGAACCACTGGTGGTCATGGTTCGGGAACTGATAACCCATTTGGCTGTGAGCCTCCACTTGCCAAAAATTTCGTTGGATTTTCAAGCTGTGATTGCGCCAGGAGTAGCACTGGAACTATTGAATCATTCGAAGAGTCTGAGCCTTCCAATGAAGAACATCAAGTTGTGGACCCGAAACACCTCAGCCGAAATTTACAAAGCTTTCTTGGATGAGGGCTCTCGAATCACAGATACTTTTATTATGGGATGTCGTGCTCCAGTAGGCTTCCGGTACACACCTTCCGAAGATTTTCACCTGGAAAGATTTGAAGTCAAAGATGGATTCTGGATCAGCTTCGAAGACTTCGTCCATTGTAAGCATGTGATTATTGACAGCAACAGTAGTATAAATCACGTGAATGCTCAAAGACTCAATGGGTTTTTCAAAGCCTGGCAGAGATCCAGTTACAGATTGGAGCGTGTAGTTATCTATTTTGGTCACACCCAATGGCTCAATTTTGAAGAGGTTATAATGGGGCTCAATGGGTAAGTGCGACTGAAGTTGATATTTTTAACATGTGCCGAAAATTCCAGAACAAACATAATCAGAGATCAATTCGAAAAAAGTGTGGACATTGAGCGCCAGGACGGAAAAAAAGCTACCATTCAACTCAACCTGGGTTTTGCGACATTGTTCATCAAGTCTTGAATTTTCAGTAAAATGTATTTGAATAAACTTTTGTATTGAATTTGAGCAGAGTATGTCACTGAATAAGAGCATTCTGGCTAAAATGATGAGGACTCTCGACGAACTCAAACTTCGGCATTCCATCAAAGTAGTAGAGATCTAGGACCTGCTACGGTCCTTGCGTTGAGCCTTGTGAAAACGTTGTGTTTGCCTTAGAGCGCAACTGCACACACCCATTACAGTGCACCACAATCTTCTCGAGGGTCGGACCAAAATCGATTTTAGATGTTTCGTATTCACTCGACCCGTCGCCCGACCTGACCTTCTGTATTCATATTGTCTTTCATGTCCTCTTCTGGGTCATCCATATTTTCTCTTGTAGTGTATTCGAATGTATATTTTTAGGACCACCCTTATTATTTTTTGAATCTTGCTCAAGTTTTTATGTCGCTGTGTCTAATTCATTTCTTTCACCAATGCTTAGTTTTAGATAACAAAATGCCTCTCAATCCCGGAAAGTTCCCACTCTACCGCCTCCCAGTGATAGCTCTTCAGGAAGTCATCAAGTCGATGGATTTGGACGTGATGTGAGTGAAATGAATCGATATGCAAAATTTTGAGACAGTTTTCCAGGTTCTTCTTCTCCCTAACCTCCCGCAAAGCCAAAGCCATGCTAAAAATTTCCATTCCCAAAAACTATTTTCGTTTGAAAATTTTTTACCTTTGGGATGAGAAGTCGATCACCCTAAAATCTCCATCGAGCACTGAAGAATGGTCTCTAGAGTTTAGCAATACAGTACCCGATGGCAGCAAAACTTTCCAAACTCGGAATGTTCGGTTTAGATACTTTACTGAATCTTTCGATACAGTCAATATTCATGGGAATGGACCATTGGAGGTTATGGTTCGGGAACTGATAACCCATTTGGCTGAAAGTCTTAACTTGCCAAAAATCTCAATCGATTTTCAAAGTGAAATTCTGCCAGAAGCAGCATTGGAACTTTTGAATCATGTAAAGAATCTGAGCCTCCCAATGGTAAAAATCGAGTTGGGGATCGAAAACATCTCAGCCGAAGTTTACACGGCATTTTTGAATGAGGGCCCCCGAATCACAAAATCTCTTGTTATGGCCTGTGGTGCTGAAGTAGGCTTCCAGTACACCCCTTCCGAAGAATTTCGCCTTGAGAGATTCGAAGTCGAAGATGGGAATTGGGTAAATTTAGAAGACTACATAAATTGTAAACGTTTGATAATTCACAATATCATTCGGAGCGATAACATGTATTTTGTGAATCTCCAAAGAAAACTCAATCAGTTTTTCAAAAACTGGCAGCGCTCTGGATGTCGATTGGAGTTTTTTGAAACGTATGGTCTATGTCATCATTTTAGGGGAGGAATCAATTTCGATGAGGTGATTTTAGGACTTAATGGGTGAGTTGTTATATTTTTGAAGTCAGAAAAATCGCTTAAAAACCAAGCAATACGGTAAACTACGATAGTTATCACGATAGGAGTCGATGGTATAAGTGTCGCATTTTCATGGTGTGTGCTCGCAAATTTTTGGGTTGTGGGTCGGAACTGACATTATTCCGATTACCATAATAAATAATCTCTCAGTAATTCTTTTCAGAACCAACATAACCAGAGAGGAACTCAATAATAGTGTGGATATTGAACGACAGGACGGAACAAAGGCTACCATCCGGTTGAGACATGCGTATTTGACGTTTGAGATTAAATCCTAAATTTTCTTTTTCATAAACCTTAAAACTTTGTTTTTGTTATTTCAAACTGAAACAGTCAATGGCAACTTTTATTCGTTTTTTTCGGAATTCATACTTCGTTTTCAGATAAAGATTCAAGGCGTCGAAGATGTAAATGTGATCCGTTGTGGTTTAGCGCGGTTCAGCGAGATTCAAATTCTAATAAACGTTGTGTTTGCCCTAGAGCGCAATTGCACACCCATTACAGTGCACCACAGTCTTCTCGAGGGTCGGACCAAAATCGATTTTCGATGTTTCGTAATCATCCCTCACGTCTCTTGACCTGACCTTACGTATTCATATTGTCTTTCATGTCCTCTTCTGGGTTATCCTTATTTTCTCTTATAGTGTATCGTATTTATAGTTTTTTTAGAACCACCAATATTCGTTTTTGAATCTTGGCCAAATTTTCTTGTCGCCGTGTCTAATACATTGCTAAAATTGTCTGTTTTTAGATAACAAAATGTCTCTCAACCCAGCCAAGTTCCAGTTATACCGCCTCCCAGTGCTAGCTCTTCAGGAAGTCATCAAGTCAATGGAATTGGATGTGATGTGAGTGAAATATGGCGAGACGCAAAATTTTAAGAGATTTTTCCAGGTTCTTCTTCTCCCTAACCTCCACCAAATCCAAAACCATGCTTAAAATTTCCCTTCCCAAAAACTATCTTCATTTGGATTGTTTCTTTTGGGATGAGAAGAGGGTCACCCTTGAGTCTCCATCGAGCAGCAATAAACTTGCTCTCAGAGTGAACGATCCAGTTTCCTATAGCTATGGATCTATTCGGTCTAGATACATCACTGAATTTTGGGATAAAATCAATATTCATGGGAAGGAACCATTGGAGGTTATGATTCGAGAACTGATAACCCATTTGGCTGAATGTCTTCACTTGCCGAAGATCTCAATGGATTTTCAAAGCGTTATTCCGCCAGAAGCAGCGTTGGAACTTTTGAATCATGTGAAGAATCTAAGCCTCCCAATCGTGAAAATCGAGTTCGGGTCCCAAAACACCCCAGCCAAAAATTACAAAGATTGCTTGGATAAGGGCTCCCGAATCACAAAACATCTGATTATGGGCTATCGTGCTCCAACAGGCTTCCAATACACCCCTTCAGAAGATTTTCGCCTAGAAAAATTTGTAGTCAGAGATGGAGGTTGGTTAAATTTAGAGGACTACATAAACTGTAGGCATGTTATTGTTCATAATGCCACCCGGAGCCGTAATATGTACTGTTTGAATGCCCAAAGACTCAATCAGTTTTTCAAAAACTGGCAGCGGTCTGGATGCCGATTGGAGCGTCTTAGGATTGACGTACATTTTGCGGGAGGAATCAACTTCGATGAGGTCATTGTAGGATTAAATGGGTAAGTCTCTCTCCTAACGGACTGTCCAATCATTATGGCGATCTGGATATATATCAGTTTTGGCCGACAATCCACCCAAATTCAAAACTATTGTTTTAGTTTTTTCGATTCTCGAGCAATTTTTCCGTCAAAACATGACTTCTGAGCACGATTATTCTGCGATTTTCACAAACTTTTGAAAAAAAATCGTTAAAAAAGTGCGTCAGTTATTACGATATCAATCGATGTACATTTGAGTGTCACTTTTTCGGATCGCCGGCCAAACTGACAATTTTCTCAGATCACCATAACAAATAATTTTCTGGTCATTTTTTCCAGAAGCAACACAACCCGATATCAATTCAATGATAGTGTGGACATTGAACGCCAGGACGGAAAAAAGGCTACCATCCAGTTGACGCTGATGTATTTGACGTTGGAGATTAAATCTTGAATTTTTAGTAACAATTATTTCAATGAAGTTTTGAAGACTCTTAACGTTTTTTTTCGAACAGAAACAGCCATTGGCTACCGTGACCGCTATCTTTGCTTTCTGCGCTCTCTCAATGCTACACACTGTTTTTTCTAGCAAGAAATAAGTCCGCAAACACTTGCGGACATTTTAAACTGAATGATTGGTTCTCAACATTTAGAAAATTCTTGAAGCTTGGGGAAAGAGACATAACAAAAGATTTCATGATAGATTCCATAGATTTCATGAAAGAGCCGCATACCCTTATTAAGAGGCACAGGCTCCGTGGATTTCATAGAAAAGCCGCAGGCCTGGTTGAAAGTAATCCCTTGATTTTTATTAATTTGATAAATACATTTGCGTTTAAAGTCATTGTTGCATGTTTTTCTACCACCACAAGCTTCGTCAAAACACGGCTTGGTTTAGAAAGAAGGGTTCAAAGATTAAGGCCGTTGGAGCACAGCCTTTGGAGCATCCCAGCGCACCGTAGTCTCCCTACTACGTATTAGGATGCATTAAGTGAGAACGTTAATTGGAGATGTGTCGTCATCACCAGTCACGTTTGTGACCTGGCCTTCTGTGCCCATCTTGTCTTATCCTATCTATCTAAACACATCTTGACAACTTGTGTCAACATATGTCGCTATTGTCCACTTCTTTGGGATTAGCGTATATTTCCTCACAATGCATTCGAGTCAGTTTTTGAGTCTACGCCTCACATACGATTTTTAGTGTATTGACCTCTTCAGGGTTATCCATATTTTCTCTTGTAGTGTATTCGATAATAGTTTTTGAATTTTTCCAAATTTTCTTGTCGCCGTGTCTGAGGTGTTGCTTAAACCGATGTTATTTAGACGACGAAATGTCTCTCAACCCAGCCAAGTTCCCGTTTTACCGTCTTCCATTGCTAGCTCTTCAGGAAGTCATAACATCAATGGATTTGGATGTAATGTGAGTGAAATTAGTAGAGACGAAAGACCAAAGACAGTTTTCCAGGTTCTTCTTTTCTCTAGCCTCCACCAAATCCAAAACCGTGCTCAAAATCTCTCTTCCAAAACACTGCCTCCACCTGGACTGCTCCCTCTGGGGTGAAAAGAGGATCACCCTTGAATCTCCTTCGTGCAACAATAAATTTGCGCTCAGATTGATCGATTCAGTACTCGATGATCAAGGATCTTTCCAACTTCAGACTGTCCAGTTTAGATACTTCGCTGTCTTTAACAATGCCTTCGATTTCTGTGGGAATGGGCCATTGGAGGTACAGGTTCGGGAACTGACATCCTATTTGGCTGAAATTCTTCATTTGCCAAAAATTTCGATGGATTTTCAAAGCGTGATTGAGCCCCAAACCGCATTGGAACTTTTACACTATGTAAAGAATCTAAGCCTACCAATGGTGAGAATCGAGTTGGGGACCCAAAATACCCCAGCCGAAATTTACAAAGCTTTCTTGGATGAGGGCTCCCAAATCAGAGATTCTCTTATTATGGGTTGTCGTGCTCCAGTAGGATTCCAGTACACTCCTTCCGAAGATTTTCATCTAGAGAGATTTGAAGTCAGAGATGGAGGTTGGGTAAATTTAGAGGACTACATAAATTGTAGACATGTTATTGTTCATAATGCCACTCGGAGTCGTAATATGTGCTGTTTGACTGCCCAAAGACTCAACCAGTTTTTCAAAAACTGGCAGCGGTCTGGGTGCCGACTGGAACGTCTTCAGGTGGATGTCTTCTCTGTTTTTTTCACGGGAGGAATCAACTTCGATGAGGTTATTGTTGGACTAAATGGGTGAGCTTGGAACATTTTTTTGAGGCATGTTGCCAAATGGATCAATTTTACTACACAACGTCGATTTTGACAGTCTTGGGATGTGCCACTGAAATTAATACTATTAATGGTAATTTTTCCAGAATCAACATAACCAGAGATCAATTCGATGATAGTGTGGACATTGTGGGACAGGACGGAAAAAAGGCTACCATCCGGTGGACACCAACGTATTTGACATTGGAGATAAAAACTTAAATTTTCCTTTCAATAAACCTTAGCATTGTACGCCTCATTGTCTATTTCCCTACAGTACCTTCAGCTCCCCCTATAGTACCTACAGTACCTACAGCAGTAGCTCCCAACACTTCAACGTGTCTTTGTCTCTTTTTGTTGTCTGCGTTCTTTCAATTCTACACACTATTTTTTCACCTCAATAATCTAGTAGTATACCACCAGTGGCCATCCTATAACTGCTCCTAGGAAAAAATAAGTCCGCAAACACTTTGCGGACATTCTGGACTGAAGGGTTGGTTCTCAAAACCTAGGCACTTCTTGAAACTTGAAACACTTTATTTGGGAACCTTGAGACATGATAAAAACAGAAAGTCAGTACACAACATTCAAGTAGAAGAAAATATCCCAGTAGACTAGAGCCTTGGTTCCATTGACTTGTCTGATGAGGTAGCACTCTCCGTCGTGGAAGGTTCGGGGGCTGAAAAATGGAATTTTTTAGCGGGAATTCAAAATTAATTGGGACATTTTGTAACCAGTCATTTCGCAACTGTGACATTTCGAAACCAGGAAATCCTGGTTTCGAAACGTCCAGTTTTGAAATGGCCGTCAAAAATTTGCGGGATATTCAAATTCCCCGCTGAAAAAAAACGTGACCTACCTTCCATCAATAATCGCCTCTCGAACTGGCTCCGCCTCCAAATCCCTATGCATATCGAAAATTGCCTTCACCCAACGCCCATTGTAAGAAATCCTAAAGTAGCTCATCGCCGATCCCTCCATCCATTTTCTCAAGAAACTTCCAATCTGGCGAGATCCCAAATTGCAACCATTCAAGCAAAGAGACTCCACATTCAAGAAAATATTGGTGAGATGCCATGTGGTGACAAATTGCGACTGTTGAATGGTAAGGTGGCGTGCTTGGAATGGGATAACGGGCACTGGGGAGGTCTGAGGGGATCTGGAAACCGCCATGGCTCTCACACCAGCAACGAGATCTTCCCCTCTTGTAGGGGACCCGCCTGCTCTCTGATTCATGTACACAAAGTCGTTTTGTGAGTTCACATAGCAATTGATATATACATCAGATGCCTCTCGGGCTCCATCCAAAACCATCTCATACATTTCGGGGTCTACATTGAAGGCATGAAAGTTCAAAAGTCCAATTTTCAAATTGCACTTGATTAGGGTCTCCAGAAGAAGCTGCACATTCTCCTGGTTTCGCTGGTCTGTGTAGACTTGGAGCACGACTTCTAGATTTTTGAAGAGCTCTCCCAGGAATTCAATGAGCAAGTTAAGTGCGCTCCAAAAGTTAGACCTCTTACAGGGCTTTGTGTACTTCAGAAGCTGGACGATTCTCCCATGAGCAACCCTCTCGGAGCCCTGAATGTGAAAGAACTGGTTGTGGTCCTTGATGCAAATTCCAAGTTGGAAATTGTCGACGAATAATAGAGCGAGTTGGAAGTTCTGGGGGGCGAAAACTTTGCTGCCAAGGGCTTTGAATTTAGAAGACGTCGTGGATAGGGAGAATCTGGAAGCAAAAATTTTTAGAAGCTTTAGGAGGGGGGGGGGGGGCGGGGTGTCAAAATGGGGGCGGGGCCAAAATGGGGGCGGGGCCTAAATGGGGGCGGAGCTAGAACAAAAAAACTCACTGATCCTCGACATCCAAACATTTCCAAACTTCAAGAATCGCAAGTTTGGGAAGGTGGGTTAGGCGGAAAGTTGGGGAATCGGACATTCTGAAAACCAAGAAAAAACGATAAAATCTAGGAGGCCAAACACCAAAAAAGGACAAATAGAGAGTGAGAATGACAGTGTAGGGGGGACCCCCCCCCTTGTGTTTTCTATGTATCGATTTAGAGTCTCCCATGCCTTCTTAATCTGACGTCATCTGTTGTCACCATCTGCGTTATTGTGTATTTTTGAGTGTGCATATGCATACACAACGTGGGGGTAAATGGCACTTGGATTTGGGTGATGAGATATTGAGGGGGACCACCTTGTCATGGGAAACTGACTGGGGAAGGAGATCCCGTAAATCGACATAGGACCTCCGTAAATCCACATGGAACAGCGTAAATTGACCTAGGTCCCCGTAAATCCACATTGAGCTGCTGCGTAAATTCACATAAGTCGTCCGTAAATGAACATGGGACCTCGTATAACCACATGGGACCTCGTAAACCCACATAGGGCGGTGTAAATCGACATGGAGCGGCGTAAATCGACATAGGATCTACGTATATCCACATAGAGCGCCGTAAATCGACATTAATTGTAATTAAATTCCTATAGAGCGGCGTAAATCGAGATAGGTCTCCCGTAAAATCACATGAAGTGGCGTAAATTCACATAAGTCGACCGTAAATAAACATCGGACCTCGTAAATTGACATAAATACCTCGTAGATCCACATGGAGCGGCGTAAATCCACATGAAGTGGCGTAAACCGACATGGGACCCCGTATATCCCCACGAAGTGGCGTAAATCGACATGGGTCTCCCGGAAATCCACATGGAGCGGCGTAAATTCACATTGAGCGTCGTAATCGACACGGAGAACCGTAAATCCACATAGAGCGGCGTAAATCGACATGGGTCCCCCGTAAATCCCCACGAGGCAGCGTAAAATCACAGAAAGAAGTCCATCGACAATTTCCATCCGATATTTTTTATCCCAAACTAAAGCCAGTTCTTCCACATTCAGGGCTCTAAGTGGGTTGCTTTTGGTAGAAATACCTAGATTATGAAGTGCACCAAACCCTGTGAGAGGTCCAACTTTTGGAGCGCTCTCAAGTTGCTTATAGAAATCCTGGGAGAGCTCTTAAAGAGTTAAGAAATCGTCATTCAGGTCCACGCCGTCCAAAAAAGGCAGGACAGTGTGATGCTCCTTCTGGGAACTCTACTCAAGCGCAATTTGAAAGCTTAACTTCTGAGCTTTCATGATTTTAATTTGACATGTGTAAATGAGACCCTGATGTGCTTGCGGACCAGAGTGTTTGCGGACTGGACATTTTTCTTCCCAGGAACAGTTTTGTGGCATCCACCATAGCAAGATGAAGAAATAGTAGGTGGAGTTGAGAGAGTGCAGACATTTAGTAACGTCCCGCCCAGTTACCTGTCTTTGGCAAACCCATTTGTTACTAAACGTTTTTTGATTGTTTGCGATGCGGCTGCGTCGCGGTAGAATCTAAACATCTCTTTCTTGACAAGATTTTGAATTTGCGTTCGTTTACTAGTTATCGATTGGCTCTAGTTTATTTCCATCGGATTTTGCGTTGGCTACCGAAATCTAAGGCGGGATCCGAGAAACTAGTTATGATCCTCATCGCATTTTTACCCGTTTTTTATCCCTAACTCTCCCCCATTTTCAGACATGCACCAATCAATCCCATTACTTCGTCTTCCATCACTGCTCGTAGAGGAAGTCATGAAGAACCACACACCTTATGAACTGTAAGTTGTATTCTATACCTTTCATCTATTTATGATACGAACTTTTCAGTCTCGCCCTCTCCACCCTATCCAAAAAGGCTTACCGCGTAGTTAAATATGTTGCCAAACGTCAGGCCTATTACATCTACGTCTACCTCACCCCTCTTCCATTCATAGAACTTTTCCCCGAAAAATCTAAGGACGCGGAGCTTGAGGTTATGTTTGGACTGTTTGATGGTCCATTAAAAGAGTCTCAGATTGAGTTTCTTGGGCCGGTGAAACTTAACTTGGATTTTAATATGGACAAACGCGACGTGGATTTGCATGGCGACTCGGACGATGATTCGGATTATGTGCCGGAGGAAGAGGATACGGATGAAGAAGAGTATATGGAGGATGAGGAGGAAGAAAAAGAAGAAGAAAAGGAGGAGGAAGTGGAGGATGATGAAGAGGAAGTAGAAGAAAAGGAGAAGGAGGAGGACGATGAAGAGGAAGAAGAGTCTCCATCAGATAGAGAAGAACACGAAAAAGTGCTAAACTACCTAACCCGTCGTGCTCGAAACACAATTTACCCTGAATATGAAAACCATGTGGAAGGAATTCATCTAGTGATTCGCAAGCTTGCCAACCTCTTTACAAATATTGAGTCTGCCGGGATTTTAGTCAGAAAACACGACAAAAAAGTAGCTAATGAAACGATCAATATTCTCGTGAAAGAGATGAACATGAAAATCATGGGCTACTGCGATTTCTCCAACGAGTACAACGAGCTCGAGCTCACTGAGATGTTGTCTTATAAGGAGGCCCGAATTAGGATGGTTCGAATGAGCAACGAGGAAGTGAAGGCGTTTCTTCAGAAATGGATCCAAGGAGGAACGAACATTTATGTTTTGTTCCATGAACTATCCCCGACAGTTACGCTTGCAGATTTGGAGGAATGTCTCAATGGAAGAGGGTGGGTTATTTGAAAAAAATTGTTTTTTTTTGTTTTATAATCCAGCTAACTTTTTTTCAGTATTCAAAGGGACCCAGAAGACGAAGATTTTTTCGAGGTTCAACGAGACGACGGATTAACAGCGGGAGTGATCGTGAGGAAAAATGGTGCATTTGTTGAACTTAGTGCGTCAAAAAACTTTAACTTTTTAAAGTGAAAATTATTCATTGAAAGATGTTCGTCTATTTTTTTTGTGTTAAATCAATTACAAAATTAAAGTTTTCATTTTTAATTTTTAACAAGGCATGCAAAAAATAAAATCTTTGAGGTATTATATCTGGTTACGGTAACTGAAATTTTGTTGTGAAAATCAGCATATTCTCAACTCCGTAGTAGGCCAACACCTTCTTTGTTCGATTTTGAGATTTGTCCTCTAGCAGAAAACCATATCCAGGCTGCAAGGGGCAGGTCCTAAAAAATTGAAAATTTTTGGGGCTTCAAAATTCTGATGACATCACAGAATCTCAGAATCAGAAGTCAAAAAAACTTACATTCCATTCAGCACGACTTCATCCACTAAAACACCTTCCATTTCCTCCAGAATCTCGGTAAACCAGGTATCACACATCCTAATTTGAACGGTTTCCGAATCCCGAGTCATCCAAATTTTCAAAAATTCCAAAATATCCTCTATTCTCAAACTCATCTCCTCAATTATCAAAATGTCAACTTCCATGAAAAATTGGGTCAGAATAGGTACAGTAATCCAATTTGCCGACTGTAATTTGAGCAGAGAATTTTGGAATTTTTGAGGAGGAAAATTTGAAATTGGGAATTCGAAATTTTCAGATGGCTTCGCGAAAATAGAGGATTTGGGGATACGATGGGATTCTTCGAGAATTCTGGAAAACTGGAAATCTGAATTTTCAGAATCCGACGTCACCACCGGATGAAAATTGGCTTCAGAAATTTCAAAATTGAATTCGTTTCTCAACAAACCCAAAATTTTGAAAATTTCCGAATAACTTTTTCTAATCGCCAAGGTGGCCGATGAAATTTTGAAAGTTTTCAAAAACTTCAAAATCAAAAATTTCAAATCCAAAACCACCGATTCAGGGTTCCTAGCATTTTTATAGGGCATTTCGAAATTCGGATTTTTTGTACTTCTGAGGAATACTGTACAGTATTCTGGTTTTGTGAAAATTTTCAGCTCAAATGTGTAATTTCTTGAGGAATGGGATTTGACGAGCAATTGAAGTTTTTTGGAGGTGTTGGAGAGTTGGAATCTGAAAAAATGGAGAAGGGGTAGAAGCAAAGTTTTCAAAAGTTAAGAGAATCTGAAAATCAGAATTCACCTTTTCAATTCTGGATGCAATAAGATAGGGGACAATTCCAACATTTCAGGTAGTTACGTCCTGAATGTTTGTGATTCAGAAGACGTTTCGAAATTTTGAATATTCAGGATGTCAAGGTCTGATATTCAAGAAGTTCAGAAGACGTTGTCGTTATGAATATGAAGATTCAGAAATTTGAGAATTCAGGAAGTTACGGTCTGATTCTCAAATTCTAGAAGACGTAAAGTCAGAAGATGTCGCTGAGGAATCCGTGGTGAATTCAAGAATTCAGGTAGTCAAGGTCTGATTCTTAAATTCTAAAAGACGTCACTGGGGTATTTAAAATCGTAACATTTCAAGGATATTAAGGCCTGATAATGTTCGGATTTTGGTATTTGGGGGAATATGGAGTATTGAGAGAGTGGAATCCCAGAATCCTGGAATTTAGAATTTCATGAGGTTTAGAAGATGGCGACTGGGCAAAGTTAGGAATTACGGCATCCTGACGTTTCGCAACCAGTCATTTCGCAACTACGACATTTTGCACTTGAGTCACAAAATGTCGTAGTTGCAAAACGACTGGTTGCAAAGCGTCGATGTGCCAGAAATTCCAATTCGGAAGTAAAGATGGGAAAATTACGGTTGAAAAATGAAAGAGAGTCACATTTTTGGATAGTTGAAAATTTGAATGGAATTTGATGAATTTAGGGTTGGGAAACGGGACTAAAAATCGAGAAAAATCGAAAATTCCAACAAAAAACACATTGAAAAATACTTACAGTTCAGGAAGCTCAAACGAGCCAATAACATGGTCCAAAGCGACCCATGGAAGACGAAGAAGGGAGAATCCTTGAGTTGTCATATTGGAGAAAATGAAGACGTCAGGGAGATTTGGAAGGCGATGAGGGGAGGATTCTGAATGTCTGGTCTATAAAGCGGTCCAGGTTTTTTGCCAGGTGACCAAAAAATCAATGGAGTCCCAGGTGACCCTCAATAAAAAGTGATGTCATTCAAAAAAATTTTTCAAATAATAGACTGGTACCATAAAAAAAGGGGGGGGGGGCAGCAGAACAGAGGACTTGGGCTTTAAAAGTTGTCTGCTCCTGGGAAAGTTGTACTAGATATATTGGTTTTCTTGTTACCAGACATTTTGCAACCAGTCATTTTGCAACTGTAACATTTCGCAACTGCAACATTTCGCAACTACGACATTTCGCAACTTAGGTCAGTTTCCTGAATATCGCAGTTTTGAAACTAGGACGATTCGCAACCAAGAAGTTTGTTAACTGACCATTCCGCAATCATTCGTTTTGCAACTACGGCATTTCACAACTCTCGTAGATTTCGCAACTACGACATTCCGCAACCAAGACGTTTGGCAACTGATCATTTCGCAGTTACCAAATGACTGTTTTGAAACGCGCCCATTTTCAGACATGTTTTTGCAGACCCTTGACTCATTTTCAGTCATGATTAAATTATCTAAACATCTGGCATCTTTCAATTTCTACATTTCCTCCCCAATTTCTGTGCACTCATTCCACATACCATTAATCAAAAATGTCACACCATCTGCCACCATTCTCTTCTCCCTCCCCCACCTCCTTTGTTTCTTCTAGGGGTCAAATTTATGTGTCCTAGACAACCACAGAGTGCACTCTCATAAATTTCGATAAGACCCCCCCCCCCTTCTCCTTTCACCAACAACACAACGCATACATTCCCACACCATATGTTAATTGGCTTGACCTCAAAAAGTCCGCAATGAGTCGTGGTGGTGTTTGCGGGCAGCTCACCAAGGGGTTTGGCGCGCTTTTCGTCGTCGTGTTGGTCTAGTCCATATTTTCGAAAAAAGGCGACATTTTTGCGAGATTTTCTTGTAGGAGTGGACGGTTTTTTTTTGGAGTTTTTCATGGATTTTTGGTTTCCAGACTTGATTTTTATCAAGATTCCCTCTGATTTTACCTAGACTCCTCGAGTTTTCTCAGAAAATTTACCGATATTTTTTCTGAAATGCTTTTCGAATGTTTCCATTTTTCAGAAAACCATGCCAAGAGCCAATCTCTCCACCAACCCAAATAGCATCAAGGCTAGAGAAGAGTACCAGAAACGTAGAGCCGCGGTGAGTTGGTATTTTGAGGGAAAAATTAGGGCAAGACGTTCCGCAACCGTGACATTAGGCAACTGGTCATTTCAAAACCAGCCATTTTGTAACCCAAGTCAATTGGCAACTCACGCTGACTTTGACCGGTTGCGAAACGTCGCAGTGTGAAAATCACCGAGAGATTCAGACTACCGCGCTGATTAAATGACTGGTTGCGAAACATCGTAGTTGTGAAATTGAAGTGAGTTGCGAAATGTCCCGGTTGCGAAATGACTGGTTGCCAAACGTCGTAATTGCGAACTCGTCGAGAGTTGCGAAATGACTGATTGCCAAACGTCGCGGAACCCAAAGAAGAGGTTTTATCGACTTTTTTTGTAGATGCTCAAATGTTTAGGGGCTTACTTAGGATTAGGTGGTCCTAAAATCCCAAAAATCTATAAATTTCCTCCTTTTTTCAGATGCAAAACCCACCAGCTCTCAAGAGCTCCAGAGCCCAGGAACTTCAGAAGAAGAAGGCTGAGGAGGAGGCTAACAAGCCAAAAACTGAGGTCAAGAAGGTGAAGAAAGTGGTCAAGAAGAAGGCGAAGGATACTGTGAAGAAGGTCAAGAAGACCCCAAAGAAGACGACAAAGAAGGCCAAGGAGCCGAAGAAGGCCACGGAGCCAAAAGCCGAATAATTGTAATCTTACTGTATCCAATTTTCTCATTCTATGTATTTTATGTTCTGATTCTCACTATCCCACAATGATCTGCCATGGATTTTGAATTCACATGTATCTCACGTTTTCTTTTGTAATTTTGTGCCTTTTTCTGAATAAAGTTGGATTGAACATGAATCTTTTGATTCTTATATTCCTCTAGCATCTCTGAAGAATTTCTGGATCCGTCAGACTCCTTCAGAAATTTTTGAATCCTTCCGAATCCGAAGCCAGACGTTTCAAAACTAGAATCGAAACCGCGACGTTCCGAAACTAGAATCGAAATCGCGACATTTCGAAACTAGCCCTGTCGAAACCGCGACATCTCGAAACCGCGACATTTCAAAACCGCGACATGTTGAAACTGTGACATGTCGAAACCGCAACATTTCGAAACTAGACATTTCAAAACCGCGACATTTTGAAACCGCGACATTTCAAAACCAGACGTTTTGAAAATGCTGAAAAGCTTTGAAAACTTGTTCGAAAATATTACATTTTCTGCTTTTTGTGCGGAATACGACTTTGAAAATTCAACTAATAATGTTTATTACTTTATTAATGAGTCACAGAGAAACAGAAACGATGTCAACTGAGATACAGTTTTTGCACCGGATACTGATTCGCGGCAAGCCATTGAGAGAGGAAGACAACGTAGTTGGTGATGCTTCCAGGGCCGACGTCCAGTTTTCTAATCACCATCTTGAGTTCCGACTGAAAATGATTGAGAACAATCTCAGACACCGCGCGATTTCGTTTCGAGACTCTTGAAAAAAGAAGAGCACATGTTGTCCAAACTGGTATTGTCCTTCTGGAACACCGTGTGTTGTCATTTGGCGCATCTTACGGACAGCAATGACGAAGGTTGATAGTATCAGTTCGAAAGGGATTGTCATTTCAAAGCCTGCAATAACTTCATTTCAGCTATTGTTTGGTGTATTATGACAACTCACTCATCAGAAAGTTTGGCTCTAGTCCCAAACATGGGTCCCCCCAACTTTTATGGGTCCCCTTGAACTTATTTGGGTCCCCTTGAACTTATTTGGGTCCCTTTTTGGGACGCGAACTTTTTTGGGTCCCCTTGAACTTATTTGGGTCCCCTCAAACTTATTTGGGTCCCCCCTGGAAGTTGAACTTTTGTGGGTCCCCTCTGAACTTTTTTGGGTCCCCTCTGAACTTTTTTGGGTCCCCTCTGAACTTTTTTGGGTCCCCTCTGAACTTTTTTGGGTCCCCTCTGAACTTTTGTGGGTCCCCCCCAAAAAAAAATTAACATTTTTTTGTTTTGACTGTTTTTTTCTTATTTCCAAACTATCATGAGCCCGTTTTAAGTGATGAACAACTTTTTCCGTTTTTACTCACACACTCCGCTTTTTACTTCATTTTTATTTGAGAGTAGTAATCGTCACGGAAGTTTTTAGGACAATTTTTATTTAAGAATCAAAATTGGAAACTAACATGCGTCTTAAAGTGCTTTTTTGCGATTATAGTGTTTTTGAGGCCTTTGCCTAAGCCTAAGAAAAAGGAAGCGCGGCCAAGATAATGACTTATGGGTCTATAGGCAATGAATGGCCCCAACCGTAAAGAATGATCCCGAAATTTTGGGTGACACGAATTTCAAAATTGAATGGTCTCGACCACAAAGAAAAGTCCCATGAATTCATAATTCAATAATTATTTTGGTTGCATTTCCTTTTTCTTAGGCTTAGGCAAAGGCCTCAGAAACACTATAGTTACAAAAATGCATTTTAAGACGAATTTTAGTTTCCAAATTCCATGAAAGACTTCTGTGGCGTTTCCTAAGCCTGAAAATATAAGGGGAAGTATCCTTTGGGTCGGAATGTTTCCCTCAACCAAAAACGACTTACAGACCGCCGCGCCACCCTAAGCCTATTTTTGAAAAAAATTCTTAGTATTCTATTAGGTTGTCCCGAAAGTAATCTAAATTTTGAATCAAATTTTGATACCAATTTTTTTTCATCCAGAAAGCGCCTGGCTAATTTGTTCAATATTCACAATAACCACAGACATTTGATAATTGTTTTGGTGCACACCACGTGCTCTCCCTCTCGAACAGAAGCTACTGGTGTTCATTTAAAGAGGGTGAGCATATTTTCAAAGCTTGTTTTCCGCAGCGCTGTATTCTGTGCAGAGTAGATACAAAGAGACGGTAATAGCTTTTTGAGTTAGAGTAACTCTTCGAACACTTGATACAACATTAGAATCAAAATTGTTGCTCTGGGATTTTTTCATGGGAGCTCTCGAAAAAATGATGATGTAAGAAACTAATGAAGACGTTATACTTTTGTTCCTACCTTGGTGTAAGACATGTGCTCGACTTCAAATCTTCTGCTACATAAAGTCTGACATATTGTACACATTTTCTATTAAGAAAATTAAAATGAAATCGCATGTCCAAGTTTTTATCAAGTCACCTAATCGGCAGACTGTTTTTCATCACTTTTTCACTTTTGCGGTCTGATCCTGAAGAATACTGGGATCGCATCATAGTAAAGCAACAACCATTTTGTAGAGAATACCTTTTTCTATTACATTATAACAACATATTTTGTTCATATTCTTTCTACCACCGGGAAATGGGAAAATATAAATATTGGTCAACTCCAAAATTTCTTCACTATTCATGAAAAATGAGTGAAAATTTTTAATGTGAATTTTTAGTTACTGCTTATTTGGCGTTTATTCAAAACGTTGTTAGTGTACTCTACAATGATAGAAAAATCAAAAGAAATAACAGACCGTCTACTGCCTCGTACTGGTTTTCTTGTATATGCAGCAATGATTACTACTTCTCTTTCAGAAGGTGCGATCTTTGGTGAACTGTCCTAATTTTGAAGTTTATTGTGGGATCAAAAATTTTTGATTTTTCGCTGAAACTGTTGTTAGATTATCTCGCAAAATTGATTTCAACCTGCCACAACTACAAACAGCCATGTGACAAATCCATTTTCCGAGCGTACAAAAATTACACGATTTTGCGAGCTCAATTTACGGTATTTTAGCGGATAGCAATGTCAACGCCACTTTATTTGACGAATACTTGAGTTTTTGACTTGAAATATAAAAAACAGTTTTCGAAAATCGAGCGGGAACTAAGAAAAATATACACATTTCAATTTTTTAGGTGACTTTCGGGACAACCTAATATTTTTGGATCTATTGGTGAAGAATCTGTCAATCAGTAAGGCACTATAGGCAAAGAATGGTCTCAAATATTTGGGGACACTCATTTCAGAATTGAATGGTCCCAAGCCATCATATTTTTCCTTATATTTTCAGGCTTAGGAAACGCCACAGAAGTCTTTAATAGAATTTGGAAACTAAAAAGGGTCTTAAAATGCAATTTTGTAATTATAGTGTTTCTGAGGCCTTTGCCTAAACCTAAGAAAAAGGAAATGCAACCAAAATAATTATTGAATTATGAATTCATGGGACTTTTCTTTGTGGTCGAGACCATTCAATTCTGAAATTCGTGTCACCCAAAATTTGGAACCATTTTTTGCGGTTCGGACCGTTTTCTGCCTATGGAACCTCACTGATTGACACATTCTTTGCCGATAGAGCCAATGATAGAATACTAAGATTTCGTTCAACAATAGACATAAGTCATTTTTGGCGGAGGAGGACTTTTCGATCCAGAGGACTTTCCGAACGTCCTAAGCATAATTTTCAATAAGATTTGCAAACAAGTCAGATAAATACAGCACACGAGATGTCTTGCTGATTGATTTTTTGGTTCTCCAACGCCAAAGGCCCCGTAAACTTGACTCTGATTCGAAATTCTGGAGTGCGCTCCGACCACTATTGCGCCAAAGTTTCAGTAAAAACAAAACAAATAAAACTGTGAAAATAAATAAAAAATACAGAAAAAACCTTTTTTCAACTTTTTGGAGGGACCCATGAAAGTTCAGAGGGGGTCGAAAGGGACCCAAAAAAGTTCAGAGGGGACCCAAAAAAGTTCAGAGGGGACCCACAAAAGTTCAGAGGGGACCCAAAAAAGTTTAGAGGGGACCCAAAAAAGTTCAGAGGGGACCCAAAAAAGTTCAGAGGGGACCCAAAAAAGTTTGAGGGACCCAAATAAGTTTGAGGGGACCCAAATAAGTTCAAGGGGACCCAAAAAAGTTCGCGTCCCAAAAAGGGACCCAAAAAAGTTCAAGGGGACCCAAATAAGTTCGAGGGGACCCATAAAAGTTGGGGGGACCCATGTTTGGGACTACAGCCGAAAGTTTTTTCAACTTCTGAACTTCCTCATTGGCTGCTTGAAATTTGACCTCCTCACTCTTCAATTGCGCCTTCAGTGAAGCATTTTGCCTCATTTTCTCAATGGTCTACTTTCTTCGTGTAAGCGTTTTCTTCTAGATGAGCAACGTCTGATTTCAGCTTTTCATTTAGGTTTTGGACGTACTTTTTCTCGCTGAAACATCATGTGTAAGTTATATAGGACACTGCTTTTCAAACTTACTTTTTTAAACGGTCTTCCTTTTTGTTGCTTTTTTCCAGTTGAGCTTTGAGATTATTATTGACATCTTCCTGTCCTCAAGCTGTCTCCTTCTCCAGTATCAACTTCAAAAGAATTCGATAAAATCTGAAATTTTTTTTGCAATTTTAATTTATCTTTTGCTTTTTGAAACTTACTTTAAAGAAAATCAAAATTTAAAAATATATAGGTCCGGCAATAACACAGACATCGCCGTTGGGAAACTGAGTGATAGAAATGAAAAGTTGTGGTCACTCGCTCATGGTTTTCATGGTTAGTCTCTAACTTCCTCAGTCTCTTTTCTTATGCACACTGTCTAATGCATTACAATCGAGACGAGCGAACACGGCACGCTAACAGTTGCGTCTTTCTCCCTTGTCTGGGAACCTTGTCCATGTGTCATAACTTTCAAATGCCCCGCATTTTTTATGTGATTATTATTCCTATGAAAAACGATTTGGAAATTGTAATTTATTGTGAGAAAACGGAAGAGAAGATTTTCTTATTGCAGCTCTTCATCGTTGTCACCTCCAAAGGACATCGTCATTATTGGAGTGTAGATTTTGACAAGAATGTTCTCAATTGACTGTTTTTTTGTGATTCTTTATGGACTTTATTATTTATTCATTCATTCTTCCATCAGAACTACAGTAATTATCAGTATCACAAGCAGCAGTTTCACACACGTAATTCGCGGGGGTCTTCAAGTTGTCTATGTTTTCCCATCCTGTTATCAGAACTTGATTGTCTTGCTGATTCAACCCTGCATTAAGCGTAGATGAGGAGACTGGAAAGCCTTGATTCCAATTGTACCATTTCTGAAAAACCAACTATGTAATAGGGGTACCCATTTTTAAAATCACCACCTTTAGCACCGGCTGCTCCCATCCAGCAGGCCGATCCCACTTCCAAACACCATTCACTAGGTTTAGCCCAATATGATAAGAAAATGGCTCATGGAACCCCACAGTGTTATTGACAATCTGGAGAACGAAATCGTGCTTGTCTTGAGTGAACTCGTTGACCAGGTAAGAATTGTTCCATCGGTTGGCGCACGACATCTTGGCGGCTCGCCAGACAGCTGTTAGGGAGACGGCTTGGAAGCAGACACCATAGGAGTAGGAGTTGATGTCGGAGTAGTTTTGGCGGTATTGGATCCAGTCGTTCGGGCAGAAACAGTTGGCTGGAATCAGAGAAACTTGATCTAAGATAAGGGGAACTAGGGCTAGATCATTACTAGTCGCCAAACTGTCACGTCAGAGTGAACGCGCGCAAGGCAAAATCACCCTTCAAAGTTTTGCGCTAATTTTCCCCAAAAGCAAAGAGGTTCATGACATCTATAAAACTATAAAACGAAACACAAAACAATAAGTTTTGGATTCACAACATCGTATAAAGTTTTTTCGAGTCATTCTTCGTTTGTCCAAATAAACGAGTTGCTATTTCGGTGTTTGCGGACCATCGCCTTACGAGGCCCCGCCCGCAAAAATGCGCCCAACTTGTGGGCGGGGTCAAGTAAATTGACAATAGCGATGATCCGCAAACACCGAGGTCCAAGCTCGGACGTGAAAAAAAGTTAAAACCAAAAAACGCTTACATTCCAACAATGCTCCCTGCACCTGCCCAATAATGTTCCCCTCATTGTCCTGACTACTGAAATCGTATCCCGGACTCGCAATCTGTGACAACTGCCTCAACAGCGTTCCATCCCCATTTTGATCATAAGCCACTGTAATAATCTTCACCCCAGAAGTCTTCAACCGATTCGCCACTGGCAATGGATCCTGCTCTCCACTTCCTCGATAACTCGATGCATAAACAATGACTACTTTATGAAAGTGACTTCTCGAAGTGTACAAGTTCTCAGCGTTGAACAGATTTTCAGCAGCGGTGAGTCCGAAGGAAAGGTAGGATTCGTAGGAGGAGCTGACTCGGTGAAGGTCGGAAAACACTCCATTGTAGAGATCATCGAGAGATTGGAACTTGTTAAGATCTGCGTTTTGTTGAGCACGGGAGTTGTAGGTGACTAGGCCAAGACGGGTGGTGCGGGGTTCTGAGGAGTTGGAGCCGATGCGGGTGCCACCACTGAACACAGAGGCAAGGTTGGCGGCCACCTGGGAAAGTGGAAGGTTTTAAAATATTGTTAGGACACACAGACACAGACACACAGAATTTTGCGTTTGTTAGTAGTAAATCTCGACTGCTAGTGCACCAATTATTATGAAAAATATACAGAAGAAAGGCAATTGTTCTGTGTTTTATTGGTATAACAGACTCACCGAATCCAGTCCCTCATCTTTCATCCCTACGGAATTATCAACTACTGCTACTACGTCTAGCCATAGGTTATTGAGATCTGTTCCACATTCACGATCGACATACGGTACGTCGGATAGAGATCCTAAAAACTCTAACATTTTGAGAATCAGAAGTTGTTGAAAATTGAGGTTCTGTAATCAAGGCACCTTCAAATTTCGAAAAACAACTTACCATTGACACTTAGTAAAAATATATACAGAAAAAGCTGAAAATTCATTTTGAAAAACCGAAAAAATGACGACTACGCTATCGACAACAAAATATTTGGGCAAGAATGAGCCATTTCATAGTTTTGCGTAGAGTCTGAAACTCGTAAAAAGTTCCCCGAACCCATTAAAATCTGGTAAATAGATGCGCATTTTTGCCTTATCAGTAGAATTTCACTTTCTATTCTGAATAGTGTTGAAATTTTTCGCAAACAAAAAAAAGTTGTTCTCAAAAGTTGAGGGCGTGATCCCCCTTGAAATTTAAAAAAAACTTAGGAGCTATGACTCAGAAGATCAGACGGAAGATTCATCTCGAATCCGGAATTCAAAGTTTGGTTATCAGTAAAAAATGAAGATGATAGATAATGAGAAAATGAGAGACGCAGATAGTAAAAAATGACGGAAGAAAAGATAACACGACCCAGAGTTCCTCTGATAAGAAGAGGAATTTTGAATGAAAAAGGATGTTTGGGGAGGGGCTAGTCTTCGAATGATGAGAAATTTTGAATTACGAAGAGTTGGTATAAAAGGAGGAAAAAGATAATGGAGAGAGTCTTCTGAGACCAGCCTTCTGAGACCATCAAGATGAGGATTCTGGAGCTGGTGTTGTCGCTAATCGCAATCTACAGTAAGTTTTGACAAAATTTTGAGAACTTCGGTTTTTTTGCTTAGAAATTTTGAGATTTGATATACAGGACCGGCCAAAAGGTTGTCAACTTTTAGTTTTATGGCTAAAATTTAGATCAATTTTTGCGATTTTTTTTGCTTGCAACTTGGCAGAAAACATGAACGTGTTGTGACACATAAGTCTGCCAAGTTTCATCGCTAAATTCTAAGAGACATAATTTTTATTCCAACATTTCGAAACTACCCTCAAGGCTACCTGGGCGGTTTTGGCCCGGAAAACTTGATCGCGACCTCTGCCTTGATTTTGGAAGCCTTGTATACCCTGTAAGCCCCAAATCATCAATTTCAGCCTGCTCCGCCCAACCCTACGACCCTCTCTCCTACACCGAACGTCCATGTGGCTCTAACCTCACCAACCTCTGGCTAGACATCGTCGCAGTCGTAGATAACTCCGTGGGAATGGGCGACAATGGTCTGATAAACATTGTTGCCAATCTTCAATCTATTTTCGCTTCGGGAACTCGCATCGGAGTCGACGCCAACGAGCCTCGAACCACCCGGCTTGGTCTAGTCACGTACAATTCTGAAGCCATCCCTAAAGCAGACTTGAACAAGTACGGATCAGTGGATGATTTGTTTAACTACATGCCCAATGATATTATGCCATTGAGCAACTCGACGACATCGTATTTAGCGACTGGGCTAACAGCTGCTGAGAAAGTTCTAGAGGACGGGAGGAAGGATGGTACCAATCGTTTGAATTATAAGCAAGTTGTGTTGGTGTACGCTTCCGCGTTCACTCAGAATGGTGAAGATGATCCGGTTCAAGTTGCCAATCGTTTGAAGACGGATGGTGCTAGGATTATCACAGTGGCTTACAATCAAAATGGAGATGAAGCGTTGCTGCAGGAGC
Organism: Caenorhabditis sinica; assembly: GCA_963932045.1. Lineage (NCBI taxonomy): Eukaryota > Metazoa > Nematoda > Chromadorea > Rhabditida > Rhabditidae > Caenorhabditis > Caenorhabditis sinica. The sequence goes on from OZ009942.1 coordinate 1,876,853, forward strand.
TGTCGGTGATCGCTAGTCCTCGGTTCAATTTTTCCAATGCGTTAGATGGAAACCCGCTCATTGATGATATACAGACGGCGTTGTTAGAAGGCGAGTTGTTTAATTTTCGCTGGGCGGGGTTTATTGTAGTTTCGGGGTTCCTTGATTCTTCTTATGGGCTTTTCTGATGGACCTGAGCATGTATTAGGCACAGCTCGCTAAACATCACCGAGCTTAAAGGCGCATGGGGAACCTAATCCCCGATTTAGAATTTGCATAGAAAAAGGCTTTGTTCCTTCAAAGGCTCGCCACTTGAGACCGGGACTCGGGTTTTCATGAGCCTTGAACTAAGTCACTCCCAAGTGGGATGGTGCAAACTGCGCCACTTTTTATCTTATATTAGTTCCTTGGGGCATGGAATGCCGCCAGCCAGTCCATGAATCCCCAAACATGGTTTCATTAAAATCCCGTGCTAGACTGCTTTAGTAGATAACGCACAAAGAAAGAAAAAAAAGATAAGAGACAGCCTACACTGTACTCTAGCTCCAGAAAATGAGTCAAGGAACCCCTAAACTGCCCTTTCGCCACCTAACCTAACTTTTATCTAGCCAACTGTTTCTGCCAGAATGACTGGGTTCAATACCGAGACGACTTCCATGATGCCCTCTCCCAGCCATACGGAACTTGCCTACAGCCTGTCAACCTTCCTGCTATCTGGCGATCCGCTCAAAGTTCTTGTCGCCTACGTTCTTCGACATCCCATTTGGCCAGCGAGTACTCTCAACGAAAACATGATTTCATCTTTGAAGCGGTGAAAAGTGCTCCCGGATTTAGTTCACCTTATAAATATCATATTGGACTGAATTTCAACGACGATGGTTGGTTGTGGGATCAGCCTATGGGATGGACTCAGCCTGTTCTTCAGAACTGGACCAACCGGCTTATTGGATATCCACAAAAGTCTTCGCAGATGTCTGGTGGTCGGAACACACAGAACGGATTGATCACAGTCTGGCAGAACATACCAACGATGAGTTCGGAGAACGGAGGGAACACCTATGTTTGTGAGATGTACTCTTGTGATACGGAAAATTATTGTGCTTTGAATAAAAATTAAATTTCGAAGGCTCGAAGGTATCTGAATAAATGAGTTCTCTAAATGTTGTTACTATGTATTATCAGGTTTAGGAAAATAAAAAGCTTCCATCACTTGAATCACAATAGTTCTCAGTATCACAAGAGTACATTTCGCAAACATAATTAGATCCCGTCGCATACAATCCGTGGTTCACCCACTGCGTACCCGTACCACTCTGGTAATTCAGACCCGCTGACATTGAAGACGATGCAGTCGGATAGTTTGGTTTCCAGTTGGACCACCTTTCCAGAGTGAGTGCTGGTTGATTCTTTCCAGCCGGTTGATCCCATGTCCATCCTGCGTCGTTAAAGTTCAAGCCGATAAGGTAGTTGTACGGGGTAGAAAATCCTGGAGTGTTCTGAACGGCTGCAAGGATGAAGTCGTGCTTTGTCGAGGAGAATTCGGAGGCCAAGTGGGATGTTGAGGAGCGACTTCTGCAAGAGATTTGAGCACCTCTCCAGTTTGCGGGAAGGTTGACAGGCTGAATGCAGGATCCATAGGGTTGAGAGAGAGCGTTATTGAATTGGTCGCGATATTGGATCCAGTCATTTGGACAGAAGCAGTTGGCTGAAATATAGAAGTGGTTAATTTGGTTTCGCAAAAATACATGCTACTACTAAGTTTTCTATATTTTGCGTTTTTGAGACTGTTCCCTAATCTTTTTTAAATTGAAACTTTTAGAACTCACATTCCCACAAAGACCTCCGAATATTAGGGATGAGTGAAGTCTCATCCGCATTGGTGAAATTGAATCTGGGAGTGGCAATCAGCGAGAGCGTATCTAGCAGTTCTGCATCTCCTTTCTGGTTGTAAGCCACAGTGATAATTCGGACGCCGTCACTTTTCAACCGCTGGGCAACCGGAAGCGGTGCATCTTTACCATGTGATGAGTATGATGATGCGTATATAATCACAACTTGTTTGTAGTGTCCTCGATTAGTTCCATCTGATCTTCCATTACGTAGAACTAGCTCAGCAGTCACCAACCCTGCCTCCAAAACAGTGACGCCACTAGTACTTACTGGCAAGATATCGGTAGTCAAGTTGTTATACAGATAATCAACGTTCTTATACTTGTTTAAGTCTGCTCTGACGGTGCCGTTCTCATTGTAAGTCACCACACCAAGTCGAGTTGTTCTGGGCTCGTTGGGATTGACTCCGATGCGAATATCGGTGCCAAAAATTGACAGGAGATCGGCGGCGATGTTTTCCAATCCAGCTTCGCCCATTCCTGCTGAGTTGTCCACCACAGCAACGACGTCAAGCCAAAGATTGGCGAGATTGGAGCCACATGGACGTTCGGTGTAGGAGAAAGGATCGTAGGGTTGGGCAGAGCAGACTGAAAGAAAACAAATGGGCCTTTAAAGTAGTGTAAGAGCTTACCATAGACTGCAGCCAGTAGTAGTACACAATTCGAAAACTTCATCGTCAGCAGAAGTCTTCAAAATACTTGGGATACTCAGATTGGTGAGTGATACCTTCCCACTACCCATCCTTTTCTTTTATACTACCTTTCTAGATTCCTTGAACCCTCCGAGAATTCCATTAATCAGGACTTCATCAAAAAAGGAAGAAGCCGCTCCCTCAAACATCCTTTTTTACGGAATTCGTCGTAATATCAGAGAAACTTTTGATTGTTATCAGTTCTTCCTCTGTTTTTAATTTTCTGCGTCTCTCATTTTCTCTATGTCTATATGAGAGGATCTTTCAATTTTCACTGATAAGACTTGCGAAGAATTCCGAACTCCTGATGAATCTTCTGTGTACCTAGCTGGTGGTCTTCAGAATCATTCCTATGGTTGGGGTGTAACCTGAAACTAGACTTTTTCGATATTAACATGATTCAGACTAAGTAGAGAGGAAAAAGTGGATCTGAGAAGACTCAGAACAATGTTACCGTATATGTGCATATTACTCACTATTCAGACTATTTAGACTAGAGAGAGAATCTCACTGATAAGCGAAACATTTTCACCTACACTCTTTACCGGATTTTTATGTGTTCGGAGATTTTTATAGGTTCCCAACACTCTTAAATGAGAAAAAATCGGCTCATTTTTGCGCTTTCTCTTTTTGATAGTTGACGTTTTTGTTGTGATTTTAACGGTTTTTGAAATGAATTTTCAGGTTTTCAGGGTGATATTTTTACTAACTAGCTTAAATGGTGAGTGCTCACATTTTTAGCATCAAATAGCCTTTGATGCTCCGAATAGACTGGAGAAACACAATTTGAAAAATTTCAGGATCTTTGGCTGATGTACCGTATGTCGATCGTGAATGTGGTACAGATCTCAATAACCTATGGCTAGACGTAGTGGCAGTAGTGGATAATTCCGTAGGGATGACAAATGAGGGACTGGATTCGGTGAGTTGTGTAGAAGATTTTCATGGGGGGATCCCCAAATCAAACAACTCAAATTTAACCCTCCACGTCTTCTAACATCTCAGTGACACCTCATAAACTCCCAATTTTCCAGGTCGCCGCCAACCTCGCCTCTGTCTTCAGTGGCGGAACTCGCATCGGCTCCAACTCCACAGAACCCCGAACCACGCGTCTTGGCCTAGTCACCTACAACTCCCGTGCTCAACAAAACGCAGATCTCAACAAATTCCAATCTCTTGATGATCTCTACAACGGAGTGTTTTCCGACCTTGCTCGAGTCAGCTCCTCCTACGAATCCTACCTTTCCTTTGGACTCACAGCTGCTGAAAATCTATTTAACGCTGAGAACTTGTACACCCCGAGAAGTCACTTTCACAAAGTGGTCATTGTCTATGCATCGAGTTATCGAGGAAGTGGAGAGCAGGATCCATTGCCAGTAGCGACTCGGTTGAAGACTTCTGGAGTGAAGATTATTACAGTGGCTTATGATCAAAATGGGGATGGGACGTTGTTGCGGCAGTTGTCACAGATTGCGAGTCCGGGATACGATTTCAGCAGTCAGGACAACGAGGGGAATATTATTGGACAGGTGCAGGGAGCGTTGTTGGAATGTAAGTCGGGCTTGAGCTACCTGGTATTGATCAAGCCTCGTCATGACGTGACTGCTTGGCGACTAGTTAGGATTTAACCCTAGTTCCCCTGATCTCAAATCAAATTTCTCAAATTCTAGCCAACTGTTTCTGCCCAAATGACTGGATCCAATACCGTCAAATCTACTCTGACATCAATTCCTACTCCTATGGCGTCTGCTTCCAAGCTGTTTCCCTCGCAGCTGTCTGGCGCGCTGCCAAGAATTCCTGCGCCAACCGATGGAACAATTCTTACCTGGTCAACGAGTTCAATCAGGACAAGCACGACTTTGTTCTCCAGATTGTCAATAACACTGTGGGATTCCATGAGCCGTTTTCTTACCATATTGGGTTGAATCTAGTGAAGGGGGTCTGGAAATGGGATCGTCCGACAGGGTGGGAGCAGCCGGTGTTACAGGTAAAAAGCTATGGGGCTTCCATTCAAAGTGTCCTTTTTTAGAAATGGTATAACTGGAATCAGGGATATCCGATTACGTCGTCTACGTTGAATGCAGGACTGAATCAGCAAAACAACGAAGCTATGAAAACAGGATGGGAGAACATCGACTATTTAAATACAGCTGCATCTTATGTATGTGAAACAGCTGCTTGTGATACCGATAATTACTGTAGCTCTGATGGACGAATGGATGAATAAATAATAAAGCGTATGAATATTAAAAGAACGAGCAAGTATTACTCATGTTAGTACAATCCTCAAACACCATCAAAATGACAGAATACCAAACATTTTATTACCTTTCTAAAAACACCTAACTCTTATCAGCACTTTATAGTATTTTTCGTATGTTTAGAAACTCAAAGTTACTCAAAATGCAAACTTGGGTGTGGGTCTTCTTTCTGTTTTTGTTTTGATACAAGTTATGATAAGGGGAGCCATGAGCAGTATAAAAGCCAGGGAAGAAAATGGGAAAAATCATCATCATTTTCATCTCACATCTTTGAAAAGCAAAAATCATGAAGATTCAATGTCTTCTATTGCTCTTGTGCGGCGCTACTGGTAAGTCTGATCTCCTCTCAAGCTGATTATATGCTCTAAAATTTAGCCTGCTCCGAAGTCTTCTATAGGGACCGTCCATGTGGTACCAATATGGAGACTCTGTGGCTCGATGTGGTGGCAGTGGTGGATAGCTCGCAGGGAATGACAGTGGCTGGTTTGAAAAATGTAAGTTACAAAGCGTAGTGTCGGTCGGAGCCATGGTGCCAGATATCGAGGTACTAAGGCACCCTGGTACCCAGGGACACGGGTAGCCAGGTACTCACACATCCAGGTACCCAGCTGCCCAAGTACCTAGGTGTCTTACAATCTCAATCAGCTTGTACCAACCCAATAGACAAACTGTTCTGTTTTCAGATTGCCGGTACCATTGGTTCGATATTCGCTGGATCCCAGATCGGCGCAAACCCAACAAACCCGCGGACCACCCGAGTAGGACTAGTCACCTACGACTATGAAGCGAGAGTAATTGCCAACTTGACAAAATATCGATCCATTGACGATCTTATGAAAGGATCCGATGCGGACTTAACCACCATTTCTAAAAATACGACTTCTCTGGTAGCACTTGGGTTACAAGCCGCACAAGATCTTCTGTTCAAGGAAAGTTTCGACACTGAACGGGGTCACTATAAAAAAGTGGTCATCGTCTTTGCATCGGCGTTCAAGGGAGATGGAAAAGAGAAGCCCGAGCCAGTCGCAAATCGATTGAAGACTCGTGGTGTGAAGATTATTACTGTAGCTTACGATCAAGGTGGAGAAGGCAATATTGTGGAGGAGTTGTCAAAAATTGCGAGTGAAGGGTTTGGTTTCAAGAATACACCGAATCCAGTGGACGATGTTCAAGGCGCATTGTTGAAAGGTAAGACTTGGCTATGTCAGAATTCGTGGACTTTGAGACTGTTATGGAGCACAAGGACCCAACATTACCAACTAATCTTTCAGTAAACTGCTTCTGCCCTAGCAACCATAGGATCCAATACCGCACCTCCTCCTTGTCATATGCTACCTGCATCCAACCAGTTGGCATGGCTTCCGTTTGGCATGCTGCCAAGATCTCCTGCGCTAGCCGCTGGAACAACACCTACCTTGCCTCTGAATTTAACCAGGAGAAACATGACTTCATCTTCAACACCGTCAAATCTACCAATATCATCTCCCCACCTTACAAATACCATATCGGGTTGAACCGGGAGAGTGGACTCTGGCAATGGAAGCAACCAGCGGGGAAATCGCAGCTTATGGTTCGAGATTTTTTCAAGTGGGGACAGGGATACCCTATGGAAAACCCTAAGATGTCTGCTGGAATGAATGTGGAGAATGGACAGGGATGGGCGGAGTGGAGAAATGTTGGACCGATGAATAGCGCGGCTAGCTATGTTTGTGAAACGGAGGCATGCGATACGGAGAACTATTGTGTTAATAATCAGTAATTAAAATCTGGAACATGTGCACATAACTTTGTAAATATAATTTATTCTTGACATAAATATTTTGATAATCAATCAGCCACTATCAGAGACCATTAGTAACCATAACTCGAAGGAATGTAAAATTTTTCAGGAATTCAGGAACACAGAAATTCGGCTTCCCCTGGTGGCACAGTATTCAGGCGTTTCGAAGAGTAATGTTATCAAGATTTTATGTGAGATTTCTGTATTTGGGACATTTAGAAACGGAAAAACGTTTATAAACGGTGTTCATCTCCCAAAGGCCAACCTCAGGTTGTAATTCACAGGGTTGAACGCTGGAAATCAAGGCAAAAAGCTGTTTTTGCCATTTAGTAGTGAAAAATTCACATATTTCGTCACTGTGGCGTTTGTTGCATAAACGAAGAAGTGTTACCCTACCTTATGTAACTAATATGATCCTCATACACCATAAAAATGAACAAACGCCAAAAGTTTTATCATTTTCCCATAAAAAAATACCCCAATTTTATCAGCACATTGAAGTATTTTTTGTATGTTCAGCAATTCAAAGTTACTCAAAATGCAAACTTGGGTGTATGTCTTCCTGTTTTTGTTTTGATAAAAGTTTTGATAAGGGGTACCATGATCAGTATAAAAATCAGGGCAGACTATGAAGAAATCATCATCATTTTCATCTTACATCCTTGAGAAGCAATCATGAAGTTCCAATGTCTTCTACTGCTCTTGTGCGGTGCTACTGGTGAGTCTGATCTCCATCTCAAGCTGAATATAAGCTCAAAAATTCAGCGTGCTCCGCAAACTTCTATCAGGACCGTCCATGTGGCACAAATATGGAGAACCTGTGGCTCGATGTTGTGGCAGTGGTGGATAGCTCACAGGGAATGACAGTAGCTGGTTTGAAAAGTGTAAGTTGCAAAGCGCAGTTTTGGTAGTATGGAGCCAGGGAGCCAGGTACCCAACTATTCAAGTTTTCACTTTTAAAGGCATTTCCGTACCCAGATACCAAGGTATCCATGTACCCGTACCACAGCCCGTTCGATTCCTAGCAGATAACAAACTGTTCTGTTTTGAGATTGCCGCTATCATTGGCTCAATATTCGGTGGTTCCCAGATTGGGGCTAACCCAACAAACCCGCGGACCACCCGAGTAGGACTGATCACTTACGACTATGAAGCCAGAGTAATTGCCAACCTGACAACATATCGCTCCATTGACGATCTCATTTTGGGATTAGTGATGAACTTGACCACCACTTCTAGCAATACAACTTCACTGGTAGCACTTGGGCTACAAGCCGCACGAGATCTTCTGTTCAAGGAAAGTTTCAACACTGAACGGGGTCATTATAAAAAAGTGATAATTGTTTTTGCATCGGCGTACAAAAGAGTTGGAAAAGATGATCCTAAGCTTGTCGCGGATCGATTGAAAACTCGTGGAGTGAAGATTATTACTGTTGCTTACGATCAAGACGGAGATGCCTGGATTGTGGAGCAGTTGTCGAAGATTGCAAGTGAGGGGCTTAGTTTCAAGTATAAGCCGTATCTAGTGGAAGATGTTCAGAACGCATTGTTGAAAGGTGAGGTTTTCTAAGTGAGGATTTGTGAGTCTCGAGACTGTTGTGGGGTGCAAGGACCATCAAGTGTGGGACCCTCAAAGTCTCCTTAAACTCTAAGCTACCTTGGAACCCATTATTCTGAACAAAATGCCAACTAAGCTTTCAGTGAACTGCTTCTGCCCCAGCCATTGTATCCAATACCGTACTTCTTTCTCGTCATATGCTACCTGCATCCAGCCAGTTGGCAGGGAAACCGTTTGGCATGCTGCTAAGATCTCCTGCGCTAGCCGATGGAACAACACCTACCTTGCCTCCGAATTCAACCAGGAGAAGCATGACTTCATCTTCAACACCGTCAAGACCACCAACATCATTTTCCCGCCATACAAGTACCATATTGGGTTGAACCGGGAGAGTGGAGTCTGGCAATGGGAACAACCAACGGGGAAATCACATCTTGCCGTTCGAGAATGGGTCAACTGGGGACAGGGATACCCGATGGGAAGCTCTGGGATGTCTGTTGGGATGAATGTGGAGAATGGACAAGGATGGGCGGAATGGAGGAACGTTGGACCGATGAATAGCGCGGCTAGTTATGTTTGTGAAACAGAGGCATGTGACACGGAGAACTATTGTGTCAATAATCATTGATTACAATCTGAATGTGTCTTCATAATTTGTAAATAAAATTTATTTTTATCTTAAACTATCACTCTTATCAAAATTGTAGGCCCACTTTTCAAAATTTTCACTTTGATCTCGCAAAATTTATTTTTGATCTATGAGCTAAAACTCGGCGCAAAATCACTGTCGCTGCTGTTTTTGTTGCAATTCTCGTCAGTCAGTCGATTTCCTTTCTCTCCCATTTGATTTGTTTTTTTTTTTCGTTTGTCCCTTTGTACTAGTTTTTCAATAATAGTTTTGTCTTGATTTTCTAATTTTTCATTACTTGTCCTTTCTCGTTTTCCTCGTTTTTGCATTGTATAAACCGTTAAGAAAATCCTATAAATCGAATCTAAAGAAGCAAAAAACTTCAAAACAATCCAACCTTTTTTCAGCGCTTCCACCGTCCATGGACCACGCCTCCGCTCCCGCCACCATACCAGTCTCAACATCAAACACCATTCGAGCCATATGGAATAGACCCATCTCGATTCATGAATGGCCTCCCTCAACAGTTCGGACAACAGCAACCGTACCCCACTGGTTTCAACAACGCCCAGTACGAACTTGGATTTGGTGGATTTTGTGGATATGCCCACGAACACATCCCCAGAGACTACAACGGAGAGAACTTCGAAAATTGGATTGGAGATCATCAGGAAAGAGCTTGGAACCAAATCGATGAAGGATTCGCTCCGGACCCCGACCAGATTCGTTCTCACCACTTCCAACGTCGCCCTGCCCCTCGCCGCCACTTGCAACATGCTCCATATGTCAATCCACGCCATCAGGAAGTTCAAAGGGGGGATGTGGAGCAACGGCGTCGCAACGAGGAAGCAGCGAGACTCGGAAGAGCTCAGCATATCGAAAGGATTCGAGTAAGGGACAAAATGGTGAGTTGGTGGCGGGGAAGAATCCGGAAAGTTTCGCTCCAAAAAAGATTTCGAATCCCAAAACCTAGGAGAGTAATTGAGCATACACCTTAAGACGCATTATCCGAGAAAGTCGATCAGCGGTGAACTGGCCATAGTCACACGAAAAAAAAATTGTTTCTCAAATTGGCTGATATTTGGAGTGGTGGTAGTACTAAATGTCAGAATTGCAAAAATTAAGTTTTGGACCCCAGTGCTCAATACGGTGCTATGATATGACCAAAAAATTTCAATTTTTTTCAGACCGAAGGAGCAAAGCTAGCAGTTAGCCACAAACATGAAAAATGCTTAAAAAAGTATGGGAAACAATATTCCGAAGAGATTTCATCGATATCTCAATCAGGAAAAATTTTTCATTTTTTTGGTTTTTTGGTCATATCATAGCACCGTATTGAGCACTGGGGTCCAAAACTTAATTTTTGCAATTCTGACATTTAGTACTACCACCACTCCAAATATCAGCCAATTTGAGAAACAATTTTTTTTTTCGTGTGACTACTGATGATCGAGTTTCTCAGGTAATGCGTCTTAAGCTTTTTCTGATCTCAGAATCTCAGAAAAAAGTGTATGCTCAGATACTCTCCTAGTCGAAAGAAAACCAATTTTCAATTTTCAATTTTTTTAATTTTCAGCGAAACGAGCAAAACCGAGCCCGACGACAGCAACAGCAGAATTATGATGGAGACATGGTGATCAGGCATCGAGCGAAAGTCGTTGAGGAAGAGCTGGAGATATTGGATCAAGAAGAGGATAATGGAAGAGTTATGGATGATGGAATTGTTGAGCAAGAGGAGCCGTTGAGAGCTCATGGTGGCGACGAGCATCGAATCGAAAATTTGCGAAATAGGAATGAAGAAGAACCTGAGTTGATTGGAAACAATGAAAACGAGGAGCAAAACGAGCAGTTGGCTGAGGAGGATGCGCTGAACGAAGCGATGATCGAACACGACGACGAAAGGCAAGGAGGACCTGATGTGCCGCAGAGAAATGAGGAGAGAGTCGGAGGCCAAAGACCACTATGGCATGATATTGCTCCGTACACAACAGTGCCACCTCCTCATATGACGCGGTCATACCACCGCTTTGTGAGTTGATATTTGAATTTTTGATTTTGAGATCAGAACTTCTGTGATTTCGAAAAGAATCTGTAGGATTCTGGAGGAATCTGGAGGAATCTGGAGGAATCTAAGATTCAGAGAAGAGGTTTCAAGAATCTTGGCTTTCCTGAGTTCAGAACTCACATTATGAATGTGCTAAAATCTCCGTGAATGTCTTCTGAAACTGACTTTTCAGCTTGCTCAGCGCGCCACCGAGCTCCTTCAACGAGACCCACCACCACGGGACGGACCCCTGTCAGTGTTCATCTCAGCACAACCGACAAGAATGACCGTCGAGGAGACTCTTGCGTACGTCGCCTGGCATCAGAAGTGAGTTTCTCGCCTTATAATCGAATTTTAACCCCACAAAATCTCACTATAATTCACTCTGTGAACGCTCAAATTTTTCCAGTGTACCCATTGCCAACTGGACACACTACGAATCTCGTCTGTCTCTGTTTAAAGGGACTGAACCATCCATGGAACACATTTTCCGTGTGACAATTACCGAGAGATGTGAGCTACCGTTCAGTCGTGATAGATGGACGATGGTCTTCAGTGCGCACAATTTAGTGAGTTTTTTTTTCTGAAATTACAAGCCTTAGAATCTCAAAACCTTATCTCTAGAACCCATAAAAACAACCTTATTCTTTTCAGCTCATGCGGAAGGGCCACCTCTTTCATACGCTTTCGCATAGTGAATTGGTGCGATATGTGGTACTGGCTACCTGGCTTCAAATCTGCCCGGAGAACCATCAATATGTCAGTCAGGACTACAGAAAAGCCATCGGCCGTCTAGACCACTTCCGCGCCGCTGGGAGAGTTCCGGAAGTCCAGCGACAAATCAACACAGTGAGTTCTTCTTCTACGGTCTGAAAATCGAGAAAATGTTTGGGAAAAAGTTCATCAAAATTTTCAATTCCAAATTCTCTCGAGCCAATTTTTCAACGTTTCCCCCCAACACAATCTCGTCGTTTTTCAGGTGCTCAACACTAGAGGCCAGAATCGGCTGACGGAGGAATACTCGTTCATAGCGTGGTCGGAAGAATTTGAAGTTCGACACCCTGAGGCGGAAGCCCAGGGGATTTGATCCATTCCCTCCATGAGTTCACCTCCATATTCGATTTCGATCTGCTAGATGTATTTTCTCGATCTATAATTTGTACTATCCACCTTTTGTTTAAAATTCTATTGTGATTTGACCACATTACTCAAATTTTATGTCTAGAAATTCCTGAGTTGACTTGCCGCCCCCCCCCCCTTTTTCTAGAAAAATTGTAGTTTTTCTTTAATTTTTTTTTGAGAATTCTGGGTGAAACAGAATATTGAATTCGTGTTTATGGAAATAAAAACTTGAATTCAAATACAAATTCGCAACACGATACAACGATTTGTGTTAGAAATGAATCTACTTTCTAAAATTTAGTTTTTGTCCAAAAAAGATTTTTTTGGGTCGAAATTTTTTAATCTTTTGTGCTGAGATAGTGAATGGAGTTCTCTATACTGATATTGAGAGAAATCTAGACTTTGATTCATTGGATAGGTTTAAAAGTTGAAGAAATTGAATAAAACGTGAAAAAAACTTTTGTGACCTTTCCAGCTGTACTTTTCTCAAAATTGAAGAAAAATCCACGATGCAAATGCCAACATGATCCCGAAAAATCAAAAGTCTCAAAACAAACTGACAACATCACTAGAAATATCTTCATCGGTTACTGTCGTCGGAGCCATGCCGCATCATCGCAAGTCTACAAAAAACATTGCTCAACGTAAGTCGGAGTAATTTTGACTAAAAAACAGAACCTTTTTTGCAGATGAAAAGCTCAAAACTATCGTCGAAAATCTCCAAATTACTGGACGAATCGTGAACATGGTCGCTCTCCGAAGACAACTCGAGTTTGGCAATTTGAAGTTGAAGAATGTGGTCCGCGAGTTGCTCAATTATTCCGAGTCACTGGATTCCGATGCCGTAGAGAAGACAAACATTCCTGGATTGACTGACAAGCTGGCCAAGTTGATTACGGTGGTCAAGACGAACTGTGATGTGAAGGGTGAGCCATGTAAACAGCTGAAAGTAGTTGCTGATGGTGGGAAATATTTATTGGGAATGGAACCGCTGCCTCAAAATTTTGAGGTTGTTGAGACTCTGGGACAAGTCAAGGGCAATTATGATTCCATTAAGGATCTCAAATCCAGCACTGCAAAGTTTGAGAAGCATATGTCTGCGGCCTTCACAGCCAAAGACAAGGATAGCGATGCATATTTTGAAGACGTATATGACGCTATCAGTGCATTAAGGGATATTCTGAGACTCAATAATTCCCTCTCGATGTTGAGTGATGATCATCTCGACGGCTTGGAAAAGAATAAAGTTCTAAAAGCTATAGATGATGTTCTCAAGATGCTTGAAGTGTTTTCCGATAAGAACATAGCACTAGCTCTGGAGCAAACACTCAAAGCTATCACAGATGCTCTTTCAAAGCTTGGTTCGGATTTTTCCCGCGGAACGGTTGATAATATTCTGAGCAAGGCCCAACTTCTAACGGAAATAACAGGGGCCACTAAGCTCTCATTCAATGAGAAGAAGTCAACTCATGGATTCCCAAATGGTCCCAAGGACTTCGAACAACTTCCAGCCGATTTGAAAACTTCTTTCGTGACACAAATTCTCACAAATAAAGAGGGATTTGAGTTGGTTAGTTCTCTTGTTCCGTTTTTCTCCGATCTGTACAAAGATCTTCAAAGTATTCTGGAGACTAGAAACTCCATGAATGGCCATGAGTTGATCCATCATGTTAAAGTGGTGAAGAATCTGTTGGATTCGGCGGTTACAGAAGTGGAGAGTCTTGCCAAAGTTATCCCCAAACTTTATGAACACGTCAAGAGATTGAATGAAATGGTGAAAGGTCTCAAGTCAATAGATTGGGCCAAAGAAAAAGATCGTCTTAATTATGTTGACATAAAGGACATGAAGCAGTTTAGTATTCAAACCAACTCGGTATCTTTCAAAACCGATATGCTCGCTGATTTAGAGGATAATGTGTATAAGAGTAGATTTGTTGTCACGAATTGGGACAACTACGAACACTTTGATGATGTAAAAACGGAACTCCAAAATATCATTACTGAATTGAATAAGGTGGATGAAAACCCCTTGAGAGATTGGGCCGTAACAACAGACATTAAGATCATCTCCGATAATCCATTGCTCAAAAGAGACAAAATCAAAGAAACGTTGGCATTTCTTGAAGACAAAAGAAGCGAAGTGAAAGTGTTGGTAGATACTATCGGTGATCGTACTTCATTCTCGAACGTTCTCAAAGTGACAAGCACTGACAAATCCATTTCTGAAGTCATGAAGTCAGCTTCCGCTTCAAAAACTGTGGCTGCTCAATACATTGCTCTTGACAAGAGTCTTTCGTCGAAAAAGGTCGGTTCCTTCAAAGAGACCGAAGAAATGAAAGCCATCGATCTCCAAGTTAACAAGGATTTCAACGAGGGTGTTATGGTTCTCTATAGCTATTGGCAGATCGATTCGTTTAAAGATGATCTCAAGAAACTCAAAAGTGTTCTCAGTGAATCTGAAACTCAAGCGTTTGTCAAGAATTTGTCTCCGGACGCGCAGAAGGAGTTTGATAAGTTGTTGGGTCCCGAGAAATGGAAGCAAATCGATGAATTGATCGAAGGAGAAAGACTTCTAGTCAAGAATATCACAGAAGTGCCCAGAAATATCACAGGATATGCGGCTGCGCTTAAAATTGCTCCTAATCAGGATGTTGGTTTTGATATAAACCTTCAGTCAGCTTTTGACTTCTTGCGTATCCACAACGCCCCTAAGCCAATTCTCGATACAATCGCTGACGTGGAACATATACAAATGAGCTTTGCAAACGGCCACACACAACGAGGAGTGAGGTCTTTTGAAGCGGCCCTTCCATTCTTGCTAAGTTTGTCTGCAGCTGGAACAATGAGATCGACTTCGTTGGCTCAACTTTCTGCCTTTACACAACGGTGAGTTGTAATCATAGTGTAATCGTGCTCCACCGAACACTTATTTGAAATTTTCAAATTGAAAGTTGAATGTCTGGTAGAGCATGATTACAGATTTCTATGCAATTGTTACTCCTCTAATCTTATTATTTTCAGAGTGAGCCTATCGATCTCTGTCAATTGTGAGTGGTGATAAAAAAAATTCTTGGAATCTGATGGTTGTCGGATTCTGGGGATTCTGATTCCTGGTTTCATAAATTTTCATTTCAGCGTCGTCATCGTTGTAACCTTCTTCGCCACCCTCACACTCACAGTTTTCTTCCAAGGTGCTTATGAAGAATGGAGACAGCCGGATCAATCTGAAAATTTTGACGACACCCCAATGACGGAATCGGTTGGATTACAATACTACCGATTTATTCAGAAGAGGATTGAGAAGTTCAAGAAAAGTTACAAATTGGAAGAAGGGACTCCTGGAGACGATTTTTATGCCTATTTCATGAATTGTTGGGCCCGATCTTGCTTGCTAACACCACAAGCTTCTAATGTGATTGTCATGGAGCATGCGAAGAGTCAAAGGTGGGAAGAAGTAAAAAAATTAACATAGAAAAATTAGTGAAAAAATTAGCTGCATTTTGAACCAAGAATCACAAAAATCGTAAGAAAATGGGCTGAGATATGAGCATTTAAAAAACCAACAAACCTGGAAAAAATTTGGAAAATTTTCCAGATTCCAAATACCTCTCCACATCCACTCCCGCTTCAAATTGCTCAACTACAAAAACCAATTTTCCGACGGCTTCATCCATGCCAGTAAAATTGAGTATCCCAGTGGCCTAAGCCTAATTCTGACCCAAGGTCCCGTGACTGGAAATATTGCACAGTTTTGGTGGATGGCCAAACAAGCAAAATCCAAGCAAATTGTGATGCTCACTCAGTTTGAAGCTGATGGTACTGTACTTTTTGAACCCAACGACAAACTGATTTTTCTGATTTTTTCAGGAGTCGTCCAATGTGATCGATACTTTCCAGACGGAATTGGGCAATCTTTGAAGTTTGAGAATGGGCTTACGGTGACTTGTGTGTCCATGGAGACTGAGTATGCTAGGGAGATGGAGATCAGAGAATTGGAAGTTAGATTTGGGTAAGCTTTTTGGGGAAACTCGCTTCCTCGCCAACTTGTCTGAAATTTGAATCTTCAGCTTTCCCGCCGTTTTGAAAACAGCGAAACATGTTTTGGTGGGCGTATGTACTCCTCGTGGACAATCCTCGTGGACAACTCGAGCTGCAGTAGAATTGTCCACGAGGAGTTCACGCACCTACCGAAACATGTTTCGCTGTTTTCAAAACGGCGGGAAAGCTGAAAATTCAAATTTCAGCCAAGTTGGCGATGGAGCGCGTTTCCCTTTGGGGAATATCGCTAAGAGGATTTAATAAAAAATTTCCAGAAACTCGGACCCCTTCACCGTAATCCACTACCAATACCTCGGATGGGTGGATCAGGGAATTCCAGAAAACATTGGTTTTGTGTATTCGTTGTTGGTCGAGATCCGAACTAGTTGGGAGCCGGTGATTGTGCACTGCTCGGATGGAGCCGGGCGGTCTGGATGTTTTGCTTGTGAGTTTTTAAGAAATTTCAAATTTTTATGAGTTGTAAGGAAGTTTTGACATACTATGCTATGAAAATCAGACATCTGGGATGCCTGGGAGACGAGAGATTGTGGAGTCCCTTTCTCTTTCACTCCCTTAGCCCTAGATAATTGGTTTTTTCACCACTTTAGTTAACTAATTTTTTGGATTTGAAAAATCAAAATCATCATCGATATTCCAGACATCGAGTACGGATACCAACTTTTGAGCCGAGAGCGGGATCTGGATTTTATGGAACTTCTTGATTTGATCCGTTCCATGAGAGCCGGATCGATTTCGAATGCAAAACAGTTAGGATTCTGTGCCTATATGATTGCTTATTACGTTTATCAAGAGGTGAGAACCCAGCATTTTGGCGGGAATATCGAAAAATTCAAATTTTCAGTGCATTCAATCCTTTGGAAATACGAAGGACCAATTGATTTATGAGTACTTGAAGAATGGATTCGATGGGTGGGATACCGCAGAGGAGACAGCAAAACTGAAGGCGTTGAAGGCGAAGAAGAAGAAATCGAAATCTAAGAAAATGTCGGAAAAAGTGTCGAGGAAACGGTCGAAAAAGGTGTCGAATGGGCAGAAGAGGAAACGATTTTAACTCGGGTTTCTGTCTATTTTTAAATCTAATATTTGTTTGCCTATTTCTCTATAAATGTTGTTATATCAAAAAATTTTCGTTATTGCCAATTATCTCGATGATATTTCTTCTTAATTTGAATTAGAAAACTTTTGAATTTGGAGAGAACGGTTACAAGTAGAATTGATAAAAAGGTCCACGACATTTCGCAACCAGTCATTTCGCAACTAAGACATTTTGTAACTCATGTCAATTTGGCCACTGCGACATTTCAGTCATTTCGTCATCGCGAATGATAGAGTTGCGAAACGACTGGTTGCGAAACGTCTAGTTTCGAAATGTCTTGGCTACGAAGATTCGCAGTTGCGAAATCGACGTAAGTTGCGAATTTTCGTAGTTTCAAAATGGCATGGTTGCGAAATAAAGTGGTTGCAGAATCGATTTTAGTTGCGAAATGTCGCAGTTGCGAAACGACTGGTTACGAAACGTCGGGGAAGCATGAAAACGGTCGGATTACAAATTAGATCGAATTACAAAAACACGGTGCTCCTGAACTTTACAAAAAAACAAAAATTGAAATCTCAATTTCTACGTGACAGCTTTTCTCGAACTTTTCTCGAAATTGAGAACAAAATTCCACGATGTGCCGGGGCAGTATGCCAACAGGATTTTCGAGAAGAATCGAAAACTCCAAAAATTCAGTCTGAAAAAAAAACCGACAACCTCACCGGATAACTCTCCATCTGCTACTGTCGTCGGCACCATGCCGCATCATCGCAAATCTACAAAGAACATTGCTCAGCGTAAGTCCCAGCCAGGAAGGCTGCATCAAGAATATTTGACAAGCAAAACAGAACCTTTTTTTCAGATGAAAAACTCAAAACTATCGTCGAAAATCTCCAAATTACTGGACGAATCGTGAATATGGTTGCTCTCCGAAGACAACTCGAGTTTGGCAATCTGAAGTTGAAGAATGTGGTCCGCGAATTGCTCAATTATTCCGAGTCACTGGATTCCGATGCCGTAGAGAAGACAAACATTCCTGGATTGACTGACGAGCTGGCCAAATTGATTACGGTGGTCAAGACAAGCTGTGGTGTGAAGGGTGAGCCATGTAGTCAGCTGAAAGTAGTTGCCGATGCTGGGAAATATTTCCTGAAAATGAAACCGCTGCCTCAAAATTTCGGGGACTATTTTAAAGAGAAAGGTCTGTTTGAGACTATGGGATACGTCAAGAGCAATTATGATTCCATCGCGGGGCTCAGAACCAACACTAAGGACTTTGGGGATCATATGGAAGCGGCTTTGAAATCCAATGACAAGAATGAAATAAACGCAGCTTCCTATACGTTGAACAAGATTCTGCAGTTTATTAGTTCCCTATCGAAGTTGAATGATAAACAGCTCGAAGACTTGGGCAAGGAAAACGCTGTAGGTGCTCTAGAAACGGTTCTTAAGATTCTTGAAGTGTTTTCCAATAAGAAAATAGCACTAGATGATTTGGAGGGAACACTCAAAGCTCTGACAGACGCTCTTTCAAATCTTGATCCGGCTTTTTCCCGCGGAACGGTTGACGATATTCTGAGCAAGGCCCAACTTTTGATGAAAATAGCAGGAACCACTAAACTCCCATTTAATGAGAAGAAGTCAACTCATGGATTCCCGAATGGTGCCAAGGACTTCGAACAGCTTCCAGCTGATTTGAAAACTCCTTTCGTGACCAAAGTTCTCACAAACAAAGAAGGCTCTGAGGTGGTCAGTTCTCTTGTCCCGTTTTTCACCGAGCTGTATAAAGATCTTCAAAGTATTCTGGATACGAGAAACTCTATGAATGGTCATCAGTTGATCCATCATGTTAAAGTGGTGAAGAATCTGTTGGATTCGGCGATTACTGATATGGAGAGTTTTGCCAAAGTTATTCCCAAACTTTATGAACACGTCAAGAAGTTGAATGAAATGGTGAAAGCTCTCAAGTCAATAGATTGGGTCAAAGCAAAAGAGCGTCTCAGTGAAGTCGACTTGAAGAAGTTTTGTACTGAAACCAATAAGGCATCTTTCCAAACCAAGATGCTTTCTGATTTGAAAACCAATCTGGATGCGGACGAAAACGGCTCTGTCACGCCTTGGAAGAATTACAAGGAATTTGCTGCCGTGAAAACGGAACTTCAAGATATCATCAAGGCATTGAACGATGTGCATGAAACACCATTGGACGATTGGGCAGGCAAAGTAACAGACATCAAAAAAATCTCCGAAAACCCATTGCTCAAAAGTGATAAAATCAAATCATCGTTGGCGTTTCTCGAAGGCGAAAAAACCGAAGTTAAAGTGGTGGTAGATGCTATTGGTGATAGCACTTCATTCTCGAATGTTCTCAAAGTGACAAGCACTGACAAGTCCATTTCTGAAGTCATGAAATCAGCTTCCGCTTCGAAACCTTTTGCTGCTCAATTCATTGCTCTTGACAAGAGTCTTTCGTCGAAAAAGAGTGATTCCTTCAAAGAGACCAAGGAAATGAAAGCCATCGATCTCCATGTGAGTAAGGATTTCAACGAGGGTGTTATGGTTGCCTATAACTATCAGCAAGTCAATTCAAAGGAAGACAAACTCAAGAAACTCAAAAGTGTTCTCAGCGAATCTGATGTTCAAGCATTTGTCAAGAAGCTGTCTCCAGACGCTCAGAAGGAATATACTGTATTGTTGGGTCCAGAGAAATGGAAGCAAATCGATGAATTGATCAAGGGAGGTGCGATTCTGGTTAATAGTGTCACAGAAGTGCCCAGAAATATCACAGGATATACACTCGCCATTAAAATTTCTCCTGATCATAATCTTGATTACGATGTGGATCTTCCGGCATCTTTTGACTTCATGCGAGTTCACAACGCCCCTAAGCCAATTCTCGACACAATCGCTGACGTGGAACTTGTACAAATGCAATTTGCAAATGGTCATACACAACGAGGAGTGAATGCTTTTATGGCGGCTCTCCCATTCTTGCTTGGCTTGTCTGCTGGTGGAACAATCGGAACGAATTCGTTGCCTTTGTTGGGTTCTGATTCGGCCAGTACGGTAAGTTGGAATAATGTTGTAATCGTGCTCCACCGAACATTTATTTGAAATGTCTGGTGGAGCATGATTACTGATTTCTATGCAATTGTTACTTCTCTAATCCCATTATTTTCAGAGTGCTCCCATTGGCCTCGGTTGGATGTGAGTGATGATGAGAAACGAATTTCAACCCAAAAACGTTTTACACTGTTTTTCAGAATTGGTCTTAGCACTCTTGGTTTCCTTCTGCTTGGTGTTTCTGCGAGTGGTTTCGGTTACTGTATTTATCAAAGGCGCCAAAAGGAATTGAATAGGCCACTTTTGACAGATGACGAGCTAAAGTATGCCACAATTGAAGTTCATACCGATTCTCAAGGTTTGTTTCCAAGTTGAAATTTTTAAGAAGTTGTTTGAAAGTACTAAAATTTTTTCAGGAAACGAAGCTCTGGTGATTGCTTCTAAGACCGTGAAGGACGCTTGTACCAAACCCGATTGGTGCCAAGTAGGCAACAAACGAGACATAGCTGAAGCGTCTCTGAAAACTGTGAAGAAATTTAAAAAGGGTGTTGTTTACAAAGTTGTAGCGGCGGCAAAAGCTGATGTTGTACGTTTGGTTTTTTTAAAGTTGATATACTGAGAAACTTTATTTTTTTAAGGGGCTCGAAGCAAAATATGCGCAGCCATCCGTCCGGAAGGCGACCATGGTGATCAGCACTCCAACTCCAAAATACGTGAGTAATTTATTAGCGATATTACCCAAAGGGAAACGCGCTCTATCGCCAACTTAGCTGAAATTTGAATTTTCAGCTTTCCCGCCATTTTGAAAACAGCGAACCATGTTTCGGTGAGTGCGTGAACTCCTCTTGGACAACTCAGGCAGCAGAGGAGTCCACGCACCCACCGAAACATGTTTCGCTGTTTTTAAAACGGCGGGAAAGCTGAAAATTCAAATTTCCGCCAAGCTTGCGATGGAGCGCGTTTCCCCTTGGGGAATAGCGCTGTGAAAAATGTGGTGGCCGAGAAAACTCCGGAGTCAGGCCACGGCCCCAGGAGACCGTTCGGGTCGAAAAAGGGTTGAAACTTTTTTTTCAGAGTGTTAGAGAGATTTTTGAGCGTTTTCACTATCATATTCGGAATCAGCACAAAATTTTACATCTTTTTAGGCAAAAAAAATTTTTTGACCGGAAGCCTCCTTTAAGCTCAAAGAATCGATTGTCCAAAAATTTGACCCCCGAAGTATGTGATGAAGTAGTTCTTTTTTTCAGTTGCGAGAAGACGTGGCAGCACACCAGTTCGACAACGTATGCAAAAAAACAGAAAACAAGGTGTTCTACAATTACCCTCGATGTGATTACAGCTGTGGAAAAGGAATCGATAAATACAGGG
Organism: Caenorhabditis sinica; assembly: GCA_963932045.1. Classification (NCBI taxonomy): domain Eukaryota; kingdom Metazoa; phylum Nematoda; class Chromadorea; order Rhabditida; family Rhabditidae; genus Caenorhabditis; species Caenorhabditis sinica. Next base: position 1,898,332 of record OZ009942.1, read on the forward strand.
TAATTGAAAACTGTATGAAATTACTCGGCGAGTTCTAAAAACCTTGTTTCCAGACACTCGGCACTAACGGAGACAAGCTAGACGACAGTGTGAAAACCGCCATTAGAGGAGAAGACACGACAAAGGACAAAGGCCCAGTGTTGAGTGAGGAGCAGAAGCAGAAAACTGCGGAAGCGATCAAAGAGATCAAAGAACTGTCGACAAAGGCCAATAGGACTATGAGGGCATTGTTCGAAGAGGATGCAGAATCTCGTGAAGCTGCAGGTGGCGAGAAGACTGATGGAAATGCTGACGCTGGAGCAGATGGACGTGCTGACTCTGGAGCTGATGGAAATGCTGACGCTGGAGATGATGGACGTCCTGATGCTGGAGCTAATGAACGTGATGACGCTGGAGCTAATGGACGTGCTGACGTTGGAGCTGATGGACGTGCTGACGCTGGAGCTGATGAACTTGCTGACGCTGGGGTTGATGGACGTCCTGATGCTGGAGCTAATGGACGTGATGACGCTGGAGCTAATGGACGTGCTGACGTTGGAGCTGATGGACGTGCTGACGCTGGAGCTGATGAACTTGCTGACGCTGGGGTTGATGGACGTCCTGATGCTGGAGCTAATGGACGTGATGACGTTGGAGCTGATGGACGTGCTGACGCTGGAGCTGATGGACGTGCTGACGCTGGAGCTGATGAACTTGCTGACGCTGGGGTTGATGGACGTCCTGATGCTGGAGCTAATGGACGTGATGACGCTGGAGCTAATGGACGTGCTGACGTTGGAGCTGATGGACGTGCTGACGCTGGAGCTGATGAACTTGCTGACGCTGGGGTTGATGGACGTCCTGATGCTGGAGCTAATGGACGTGATGACGTTGGAGCTGATGGACGTGCTGACGCTGGAGCTGATGGACGTGCTGACGCTGGAGCTGATGAACTTGCTGACGCTGGGGTTGATGGACGTCCTGATGCTGGAGCTAATGGACGTCCTGATGCTGGAGCTAATGGACGTGATGACGCTGGAGCTGATGAGCGTCCTGATGTTGGAGCTGATGGAAATGCTGACGCTGGAGCTGATGGACATGCTGACGCTGGAGCAGATGAATCTTCTGACGCTGGAACTGATGAATCTTCTGACGCTGGAACTGATGAATCTTCTGACGCTGGAACTGATGAATCTTCTGACAATGAAACTGATGAACGTGCTAACGCTGGACGTAATAAGAAGAAACCAAAGAAAGGAGCTGATAAAAAGAAGGTACCACCGCAAAAGATTACGTTGGAAGGCTACAATGTTTCTGCTGAACGGGTTCTCGAGCTGAAGAAAATGCCACTTTTGAAAGATGAAGTAGTTGAGAAAGCGTGGAATGGAGACAACTCTACGGAGTACTACCGAAAGCCTATCAAGAACGACGACGCGGTAAGTTTTTTTGTTCTTTTTTTTTTGAACCCAATTTGCCTCTGATTGCTGTGGCCGAGGTTGTGAGATGTTGAGATTCTGACTCAAATTTTCAGCGTCTCAACTACTATAACATTCTCAACGGATTGATGGATAAAGAACTCATTGAAATCGACCAATGGCCGCACACGGATTCTCAAAACCAAACGTTCAATGTGAGAAGTTCAACGAGGAACGTCTAGCAAGCATTATGCGTTTTTGTTTTTCAGTATCACCTCCCACTGGATGTTTGTCTGCAAATTTTGTCGGAGGCAGAGCACATTTTCCAAACGGAGCCCGCATGTCTTCAAATCAATCGGAAAATGCACAAAGTTTGCGGTGACATTCATGGAAAGTCTAGAGATCTCTCGTACCAGTTCAGCTTCGTTTTGGAGGAGAAAGACGCGTGAGTTGATTTTTAGGATGTGTGGAAAAAAATAATCCTTTCGAAATATCGCGGTTTCGAAACGTCCGGTTTTGAAACGTCCAGTTATGAAATAACCGGTTGCGAAACGTCTAGTTGCGAAACGTCGCAGTAGCGAAATCGACATGAGTGGCGAAATGTCCCTGTCTCGGTTCCACGACGTTTCGACTCGTGACATTTCGAAACAGTGACATTTCGCCACTCATGTCGATTTTGCTACCGACTTTTCGCAACTGTGACACTTTGCAACTTTGACGTTTCGCAACCTTTCACTTCGCAACTGCAACGTTTCGCTACTGGGACGTTTCGAAACTAGATGATTCGCAACCGGACTTTTCAAAACCAGAAATTTACTCGTACGTTTCGAAATATTGCAGTTTCGAAACGTCCGGTTTTGAAACGTCCAGTTGCGAAACTTCCGGTTTCAAAACGTCCAGTTGCGAAACTTCCGGTTTCAAAACGTCCAGTTGTGAAGTGACCGGTTGCGAAACGTCTAGTAGCAAAACGTCGCAGTAGCGAAATCGACATGAGTCGCGAAATGTCCCTGTTTCGGAATGTCACGTGAAACGTCCAATTTTTCTTCCACAAAATTTGCTCAAGATTCTGAAAATTCAGAAGCCGAGAATTCTGAACTTTCAGAATCCAGAGTTTCTGAGAATCCAAAAGCCGAAGAATCTCAAAATCTCAGAATCAGTTGATCAAACGATTTTTCAGATCGCTTCTCATGTTGGGAGATCTTGTGGATCGCGGTCCAAAAAGTATCGATGTGCTCATGATGGTTTGCACTTTGAAGGTTACTCGAAATTTCATCTGGACCCATTTGAAAACAAAGCTAAATTTCAGAACATCAATCGTGGCAAGATCAACGTGCTTCGCGGAAATCACGAGTTCCCCATGATAAACGCCAGATACGGTTTTTTGGTGAGCGCGATTATTTTGGTCACTGTTTTAATTTTCATCGAATTGCAGGATGAGTGTTTGCGAACTTTCGGCCCTGTCGGTGGCAAGAAATTCTTCTGTGCTGCTAACAAGATGTTCATCGCTCTTCCAAGAGTCGCAATTGTTCAAGAAGCGCTTTTCTTATGTCATGGAGGATTAGTGAAAGAAATGAAAGAGGGGAAGGACGCCTATCTGGGAAAGGTAAACTATTAGTGATATTTCCCAAGGGGAAACGCGCTCCATCGCCAACTTGGCTGAAATTTGAATTTTCAGCTTTCCCGCCGTTTTGAAAATAGCGAAACATGTTTTGGTGGGTGCGTGGACTCCTCGTGGACAACTCGGGCAATAGTCGAATTGTCCACGAGGAGTCCACGCACCTACCAAAACATGTTTCGCTGTTTCAAAACGGCGGGAAAGCTGAAAATTCAAATTTCAGCCAAGTTGGCGATTGAGCGCGTTTCCCCTTTTTAAATACGGCTAATACTTTACTGTAATGGTATGGAATTGAAATGTTCAGCTCAAAAAAGTTCCAACTACCGACGAGGAGATGCTCATTCTGCTGAATCATGAGTGGGGAGATCCGTCTGATGAGTATGCTGTCGACAAAACCAAGTAAGAGAGTTTTACATATTACCTAAAAATTAGGTTATTTTTCAAATTTTTTTCAGGCCACTCACCGGCGAGAACGAGCGGGGAATTGAGGGAGTGTACAACTGCTCGCATTTTTTAATGGCTCAAATTCTGACTGCTATGGTATTGCAAGTATTCTGGCGAGCACACCAAATTGCACAAAACGGCTTCAAGTTCTTTGGGGGACAGTTGGGTGCCACAATCTTCGCTTCTACGAAAAACGAGGGCGATGTGAGTTGAGCCCCCGGAGGAATGAAAACAAATTTCCAAAAATTTGCAGAACTGGGCATGTCAATTCACGATCAACGAGGATTTGGAAGTCGAAATCGACCGCTTTTGCAATAAAGAGGATTTCAAGGGACCGGAAAAAGAGGACCCCACGCAGAGAGAGATGAGAAAGGATAAAGCAAAGGCGGCCAAATCGAAGTCTTGAATACTTGATCCTCCTGCTTCTCTGTAGTCTTCCGATTTGCTACTTGATTTTTCAAATATTTGAATGAAGTGAAATTCATTTGTGTCATGCTTTGGAACGAATCGCAACAACTTGTCCTTTTTTAATTGAGCATTGAGAAAGACTCCATACAAACTATTTTTTTTCTTCTAGGATCTGAATTTTGAGAGATGGTTTTGAAGCTTAATTTCACGATGAATGATACGAATCTTGCTCCCCAGATACAGCAGGGATTGTTAATTGGTCAGAATCGAGAATTTTGGGTAAAAATGGGGATCTAAAATGGGCGTTTGTAGAAGACGTTCTGAGAAGTTCAACGCACTTTTCAGATTTCAAAAATGTAGATTTTGAGCCAAGTTATGGCGGGTTAAAGCTGGTGGCCTAGAATTCCAAAATTTGGATTTCTAGGCCACTGTTTTCATAACTCGGCTAAAATCGAGATTTTGAAATTTTGAGTATTGTATTTTGAAGCTCTGAATGTGCTCTATACAGTGCATATATTATATTTTTATAAATTCAGTTTTGAGGAAAAATATGATACTTTGAAATCGATGGCCTAGAAAACCGTCATTTGGTTTTTATTCCACTTTAAAGTAAAATATTAAAGGTTTAAAAAATGCAATTTTTACCTCTTATTTCACTCTATACGAAACAAACAACAAATTTTGAAGCCGTCAGCCGTCAGCCAAGTCGCAAGCATTTGAAATTGATTGCCTAGAAATTCAAATTATAAGAAACTAGATTGCATTTGTTGTCAACTTGTTAAGTAACGTCTGAGCTATCTAGAACAAGTTTCAGCTTTCGAAAATCTCACTATTGAACCGAGTTATGATGGTTTAAAGTTGGTGGCCTAATTTTCCAGATTTGGAATCCTAGGCCACACTTTTCAAATGCTTGTAACATGGCTCAAAAGTGATACTTTTCTAATCTGGAACTTGCATTAAACTTCTCAAAATTTCTTCTATCGCTACATATTTTGATGGCCTAGAATTCCACAATTTGGATTCCTAGTCCACCAAGTTCAAATGCTCATAACTTGGCTTCAGACTAACACTTCAAGACAATATTCGGTTCATTTTGATCCTCATTTTCTCGTGCCCACTTCCTTCCTCGTTTCAGTCCAAGCCACTCAAAACGGCTACAAATTCTTGGCAGAAACCTTCTTTTGTGTAATGTTTTGGAAAACAACGTTTACTTAAAATTCATCACAAGCAGCCAAACCATTAATCATCACTACCATCAGAGTCACAATAATTATCAGTATCACACGAGTAGGTTTCACAAACATAACTCGCTGCAGTTGTGTACGCTCCCGTATTCTGCCAAAATGTTCTTAACGTTAGATCACTTTGCACATTCCACCCAGCAGTCATTGAAGACGAAACCACTGGGTACCCAAGTGCCCAGTTTAACCATTTTTGAAGAGTTGGTTGTGGCCACCCGTTTGGTTGATCCCATGTCCAGGCGCCATTGATTAGGGATAGTCCGATATGGTAGATGTAGGGTTGCTGGAAGTATCCTTTGATGACGTCTAGTATGAATTGATGTTTCATTGGGGTGTATTCATTGGCGAGGTAGGAATTGTGCCAAACTTTGGAGCAAGCGGATCTGGCAGCTCGCCAGACTGCCGTGGGGATGTAGGGGCGGATGCAAATACCGTATGGTTTGGAAGTGGTGTCAGAGTAGGATTCGCGGTATTGGATCCAGTTGTAGGGGCAGAAGCAGTTGGCTGAAAAATGAAATATGGATCTGTATACTTGTTTAACAAAAATGACCGACCGACCGCCAACATAACAGTCGCCGACCGCCGACCGCCGACCGCCGACCGCCGACCGCCGACCGCCGACAGATAGACCGACAGACCGACAGACCGACCGCTGACCCCCCACACCGTCGACAGAAAAAATGGGAAAAAATAAAAGTGAGTGGGTACTGTATACTCCAACTAACCTTCTAGCAGGGCTCCCTGAACGTTTAGCCTCACCGATCCTTGTGTACTTGTGAAGTTCATTCCGGGACTCGCCACTTTTTCGAGCTTCTCCTCCAAATTTATAGTTCCCTCTTGCACATACGCTACTGTGATTATTTTCACCCCTGAAGTCTTTAACCGCATGGCGACTGGCAATGGTTCAAGGGGTCCGGATCCTTGATAAGATGATGCATAGACTAGAATCACTTGTTGATAATGGGAACGGTTGCTTCCTCTGTTTTGAAGAATTTGCGCGGCGGCAGCGAGACCAACTTCAAGATAGGAGTCGTATGAGTTGCTTACACTAGTTAGACTGCCAAACACTCCGTTATAGAGATCATCGATGGATTGATATGTGTCTAGATCAGCTTTGACGGTTGCCTGGGAGTTGTAGGTGACTAAGGCAAGACGGGTGGTACGGGGTTCCGAGGGGTTGGTTCCAATTCGTGTGCCATCGCTGAATATGGATGCGATGTTGGCAGCGACCTGCCAATTTTCAGAAGTGAGAATATTGTCGAGGGGCCCTATTACTGGTAGTGCAGGAGAGCAAAAATCCTACCAAGAATTTGCAAAAAAACCAGTTAAAACTCAATAATTCTTCTTTAAAACTTGAAATTTTGAACTCTGCGCCTATAAAACCCCCTAAAACGTTTTCAGGAATCGAACTTGACCATATTTCTGTTCCGTAGCCATCCCTCTTACCGACTGCGTCATCTGAGCATAAAAGCGGACGCCGCCGCTGGAGAGCGGCGGCGGCGGCCCCTTTGCCTACATGGCGCAGTCGGTAAGAGGGATGGCTACGGAACAGAAATATGGTCAGGTTCGAACCCTGAAAACGTTTTTGGGGTTTTTATAGGCGCTGAATTCGGAATTTTGAGTTTTGAAACGAAATTATTGATCTCAAACTGGGTTTTTTGAAATTTTTTGGCGGGATTTCTTGCTTTCTAGCACTACCAGGGCAGTTCCTTGCTCTATCAAAGCCCAAATATGAATTCTTACAATTCGAAGTCCAGAATTGGTCATTCCAAGAGAGTTATCCACCACTGCTACAACGTCGAGCCATAGGTTGGTGAGGTTGGAGCCACATGGGCGGTCCGTGTAGGAGAGAGCAGAGTAGTCCGCAGAGCAGGCTGAAAAACGGATTAATTGGGCTTTTAGGACTAGCGAGGCGTCTTCAGAACAAATCACCGTTCTCTAAAACTCCTAGGACCCCTGAAATCTTAAAATGCACTTTAAAAAAGGATCTTTCAGAAGCCAAACCTCATAACAAGGTGCCTAGGACCTCCAAAATAAATAAAACCAAAGCCTTAGCAAACGACATTATGCTAGGTGGGTAACACTTACCATAGACTGCAATGAGCAATACACCAGCAACAAGTTTTAGCTTCATTTTTTGGAGATTTTCCAAACTAATGCTGACTTTTCCACCCATCTTCCTGCCTACTTATACTTATTTCTTCTTCCGATACTCATTTCAACATAATCATCACAAGAAAATGAACCGCGCCCTACTTACTTCCCTCTTATCAGTGTTGAAATGATCTTATTAACTCTCATCATTGTACTTGTGTAAAATTTTTTTTGAAAATATGGTCGAGGAGAACAAGAAGAACATTGGAAGAGTTTGTGGCTGACAAGATTCTGCGTATAGGTTGACTGGGAAAACTCCCAACTTCCAACTTCCAACTTCCAACTTCCAACTTCCAACTTCCAACTTCCAACTTCCAACTTCCAACTTCCAACTTCCAACTTCCAACTTCCAACTTCCAACTTCCAACTTCCAACTTCCAACTTCCAACTTCCAACTTCCAACTTCCAACTTCCAACTTCCAACTTCCAACTTCCAACTTCCAACTTCCAACTTCCAACTTCCAACTTCCAACTTCCAACTTCCAACTTCCAACTTCCAACTTCCAACTTCCAACTTCCAACTTCCAACTTCCAACTTCCAACTTCCAACTTCCAACTTCCAACTTCCAACTTCCAACTTCCAACTTCCAACTTCCAACTTCCAACTTCCAACTTCCGACTTCCAACTTCCGACTTCTAACTTAAATTCAACATGAAAACTTTTACTGACCAAAAATTTTCATTGAACATTTATCAAAATACATCCAAGTTTCAATTATCACTTCCATCAGAATCACAATAATTATCAGTGTCACAGGAGTAGGTTTCACAAACATAGTTGGCTCCAGTATTATACATTCCCTCATTTTGCCATCCAGTCCCAAAACCATTCTGAATATTCAATCCAGAAGACATTGAGGATGATGCGATTGGGTATCCCTGAATCCAATTGAACCAATTCTGCACCACTGGCTGTGGCCATCCATTAGGCTGATCCCAGGTCCAGTTTCCATTCTTCAGGTTCAAACCGATATGATAGGTGTACGGTGGCGCAAATCCGTCGGTGGCCTTGACGGCTTCCAGAACGAATCCGTGCTTCAAAACGCTGTACTCGTTGACCAGGTAGGAATTGGGCCAGATGTTGGGGCATCCGACGCGGGCGGCGCGCCAGACTGCGTTCAGGTTGACGGGACGGATGCAGACACCGTAGGGGAAAGAGGTGTAGTCGGAGTAGGTCTCGCGGTACTGGGTCCAGGAGTCGGGGCAGAAGCAGTTGGCTGAAAAAAAAGGATCTGTACCGACCGCCCAACAGGCCGACCGCCCGAAAGGCCGATAGGCCGACAGGCCGACAGGCCGGCAGACCGGCAGACCGGCAGACCGGCAGACCGGCAGACCGGCAGACCGACCGCCCGAAAGGCCGATAGGCCGACAGGCCGACAGGCCGACAGGCCGGCAGACCGGCAGACCGGCAGACCGGCAGACCGGCAGACCGGCAGACCGGCAGACCGGCAGACCGGCAGACCGGCAGACCGGCAGACCGGCAGACCGGCAGACCGGCAGACCGGCAGACCGGCAGATCGACAGGCCGACGCACCGATCGCCGCCTGCCGACCGACCGACCGATTGCCGTCTGCCGACCGACCGATTGCCGCCTGCCGACCGCCGCCTGCCGACCGACCGACCGCCCGACCGCCCGACCGCTGACCGCCGACCGCCCGACAGACCGACGAACTGACCGCCGACCGCCGACAGACCGACCGCTGACCGCCGACCGCCCGACTGCCCGACCGCCCGACCGCCCGACCGCCCGACCGCCCGACCGCCCGACCGCCCGACCGCCCGACCGCCCGCCCGCCCGACCGCCCGACCGCCCGACCGCCGGCCACCTCCTTACCTTCCAACAACGCTCCCTGAACCTCTCCCAAAATATTCACAGAATCACCAGTATTGGTGAAGTTGAACCTCGGACTCGCGATTTTCTCCAAATCCTCCAACAATGATCCATCAGCCTTCTGATCGAATGCCACGGTGATAATCTTGACTCCAGAAGTCTTCAGACGATTTGCAGCTGGCAACGGTGCCTGGGGCCCCTTTCCATTGTACGACGACGCATACACAATCACTACTTGTTGATAGTGCCCTCTATTGAACTCTTTCTTTCCTTGCTTCAGAATATCCTCGGCGGCCCCTAGACCATAGACAAGATAGGACTGGTCGGTGTTGCTAACGGTCTTGAGGACAGGAGGGATTTGGTCATAGAGGTCGTCGGTGGATTGCAGCTGGTTGAGGCCGATGTTTTTGGTGGCTTGAGCGTTGTAGGTGACTATGGCAAGACGGGTGGTTCGGGGTTCGTTGGGGTCTGTTCCGATGCGGTTTGCACTGAAGACGGACTGGATGTTGGAGGCGACCTGTGGATTTCAGAAGTGAAGTTATTGTCGAGAGGGGCCCTATTTTTGTTACTGGAAAGCGTAAAATCCCACCAAAAAAGGAAAGCGTAAAATCCCACCAAAAATTTGCAAAAAAACCTGTTAAAACTAAATAATTCTTCTTTAAAACTCAAAAATTTGAATTCAGCGCCTATAAAAACCCAAAAAACGATTTCAGGGTTCGAACTTGACCCTATTTTTGTTCGGTGGTCACACCTCTTACCGACTGCGCCACGTGGGCGCACGCGCCGCCGCTAGAGAGCGGCGACGGCGGCGACTCATTCGCCTACATGGCGCAGGCGGTAAGAGGGTTGACCATGGAACAAAAAAGGGTCAAGTTCGAACCCTGAAAACGTTTTTAGGGTTTTTATAGGCGCTGAATTCAGAATTTTGAGTTTTAAAACGGAATTAATGGGATGAAACTCGTTTTTTGCAATTTTTTGGTGGGATTTTTCACTTTCTAGGGTATTTTTTTCCTTTAAAAAGGAAAAGAGAAACTCCAAAAATAGATTCTTACAATTGCAAGTCCAGCATCGGTCATTCCAAGAGAGTTGTCGACGACGGCTACGACGTCGAGCCAGAGGTTGGTGAGGTTGGAGCCACATGGGCGGTCGGTGTAGGAGAGAGCAGAGTAGTCAGCGGAGCAGGCTGAAAAAATGGGATTTTGTGAAGCGGAGTACTGTAGATAAAAATGGTTCCAAAGAGTCCAAGGTTCTCAGGGCCTCCAGGACCCCCCCCCTGACACCCCTAAAACATACCATAGACTCCAATGAGCAGTAGAGCAGTAAGCAATTTCAGCTTCATTTTTTTTTTGGAGAATTTTCTGAAGAATGAATTCTGACTTCTCCTTACCTACCATAGACCTTTTATACTAATTTTCTCTAGTTCATTTCGAAATTTTTGAAACCGTAATTCCAAAAACCTTCCGCTGGGGATGAGCCCCGTCCTTGAGCACCCAGCACAACCCCTCCCCACCCTTATCAATATATAATTAATCCTATTAACTCTCATGTTTATGACAAAAATTTCGAAATGAAATATGAGAAAAATAAAGAAAAAGGAAGAATTTGTGACTGATAAGACTCCCCCCCCCCCCTCCTCTCGCTCTCCGGCGCCAGTTTTCTGGGTGTGTTTCTTCCGATGTTTGGACACTTTTGGACACTGACATGAGTGACTTTTGATAAGAATTTATTGAAGCACATAGACATTTTTGGAGCAGCATAAAACCCCTCCCAATACTCTTTGAAATTGCTCATTCTGCCAAAATGAAATACTTCCTTTTCCTTCTCCTTATTGTGCAAGGCCTTGCGAACTACACAGCATTGTCTTATGTGGACCGCCAATGTGGACAAGATTTGAGCAATTTGTGGGTGGATGTGGTAGTGGTGGTGGACAATTCGGCGCATATGACGAATGTTATGTTGGCTCAGGTTGGTCTGCATTGCCCCTGGTAGAGCTAAAAATGAAAAAATCGCAGCAAAAAATTACAAAAAACCAGTTTCAGCTCAACAGTTCCGTTTCAAAACTCAAAATTTCGCATTCAGCGCCTATAAAAACCCCAAAAACGTTTTCAGAGTTCGAACTTGACCATGTTTCTGTTCCGTAGCCATCCCTCTTAAAGGCTGCGCCATGTAGGCAAAGGCGCCGCCGCCGCTCCTTAGCTGCGGCGCGCGCGTCCACGTGGCGCAGTCGGTAAGAGGGATGATTATGGAACAGAAATAGGGTCAAGTTCGAACCCTGAAAGCGTTTTTGGGGTTTTTATAGACGCTGAATTTGAAATTAAAAGTTTTAAGAGGGATTTATGAAGTTTTAACTGATTTTTTGAAAATTCTTGGTGGGATTTTTCGCTTTCCTGCACTCCCCTCGACAATAAGTTCACTCACTTTTGAAATTTGCAGGTCGCTGCCAACCTCGCCACCGTTTTCAGTGCAGGCACCAGAATCGGCACCGACTCATTGGAACCCCGAACTACCCGAGTTGCCCTCGTCACTTACAATTCTAATGCCACTACTGTAGCCGATTTGAACAAATTTCAAAATCTGGATGATCTCCTGAATGGATTGTCTTTGATCAAAACTAGTCAATCCAATGACTCCAATTTGGATGCTGGCCTTTGGAAGGCGTGGCAGGTGTTCCAGGAAGGGTCACAGAATTCGACGAGGCTCAATTACCGAAACGTGATCATAGTGTACACGGATTATTATGAGTGAGTTTGGTACTGTAGTACTGTAGTGAAGTAGTACTGTAGTAATGTAGTGCAGTAGTACTGTACTACTGAATTACTGTAGTACTGTACTACTGTGGTACTGTACTACTGTACATAGTACTGTAGTACCGTAATATTTCCAGCACAAACTACGGCACAGTGCATTTGGCCACCCAGCTAAAATCATCCGGTGTTACTATTATTACTGTAGCAATTCCTAATAGTCAGGATCCAGATTTGGAGAAGTATTTGACTATGGTTGCATCTCGAGGGCTCAATTTTAAGATGAATGATGTGAATCTTTCTGCGGATATACAGCAGGGATTGTTGGATGGTGAGGACTGAAATTTTGAGAAAAAACAGGGGTCTAAAATGGGTTCTTGTGTTGAGCAATGGATTAACGGGAAAGTAGAGAGTAAGAATAAAAAAAGAAGGAGTTTCATACCTTTTTGAAAACGAAAATCAATCAATTTTGACGAAAATTGCAAGAGGAGGAAGGGTTTTTCACTGATAAGAGTTTTTCAGCAACGCCCATACTTATGGAAAACAGAAAAAAACCAAAAACAGAATTTCAGAATCCTTCAGAATCCCAAAACCTCATTTTCTCAAAATTTCAGAAATGAATATCTTCTCCTTTTTTCCCTTTTCATCTCTCTTCTCTTCATATATCAGACCAAAGAAAAAGTTCGTGATCACAATCAGCTGGTTCCCCGTTTCATTTTCACTCTTCTTATTACACCTACTGATAATTTGATCAACAACCATACGCCGATAAAAAAAAACGAAACATTTTCAACATACACTCATTTTTTATCTCCCCCACCTTGTCCACCACTTTTTTCGCCTCACGCATGCCCTTTATGCGTTTGAGATGTTTCGGAAGAGATAACAAAAAAAAGGGGGGGGGGGGGGGGAGAACAGGATTATTACGACACATACACGGAAAGGTGTAAGCCCGTAAAGCAAATTGTCTGTGTATGTACACATTAACCGTAAACTTGGAGAAGAGAAGGTGAGATTTTATCTATGCAACTTTTTTCAGAAGAATTCTGAAAATGGCGAAGGGTTATTGTATGAGAAAGGAAAAAAGTATGAACTATGAAAATTGAAAAAAAAAGAAAAAAGGGATTCTGAATTCTGACGTCTTCTGATGCCTAAGATTCAACATTTCGAAAAATTAGCAGAATTGGAAATCTGATGGATTCTGAGATTCAAGAAGGAAATTATTGCGCCTGGAATCCTCGAAGTCTATCTGAATTAAGAAATTCTGCAACTCAAATTTCCTACTTTTCTCGGAACTTGGAAAGGTGAGGATTCTAAACATCACAATCCAGAATTTCTAGTTTTCTTCGAATTCTGAGTTTCAGATGCCGACGACGTCTACTGATTTCAGATTTCTCATATTTCGACATTTCAGCTCTTCTGTGTCATAAAGTTTTAAAATACCGGGGTCAGAGAATCCCTGAACATAAAATAAAAGGAAAACTTTGAAAATTCTAATTTCTGAATTCAGAAGACGTCAAGATCTGAAGTTCGAGAGTTCAAAGTTTTCTCAGAAATTGTGTTGTAACGTCTTCTTGTGTTATGAGAACAACGTGAAAATTTTGAGCTCTGAATTCAGAAGACGCCAAGATTCAAACTTCGAGAATTCAAATTTTTCTAAACTTTGAGATTCAAGCCCAGATAAGCTTACCTTATTCATTGTCTCATTGTCTCAACTTTCAAATTTTTAAGCCTCCCCCACCCCCAGTGTAAAAATTTCAACCTTGCCGTCTTCCTTCAGATTTCCTTCAGATTTCGTCTCCCGATAAGTGGGCGGAGCCGAAAACGTCTTCTCTCACCTGTGTTAGCTCCTCTTTTTTCCCCCCGATTCTATAATTTAATCGGTTATCTTTTCCGACAATCAAGTTCAGATCTACGCTAGTATAAAACGCGTGTCAGCGCATCTGAAAACTTCAGAATTCTTTCTTGTTGAAGATTTTCGAATTCTAAACAATGTCTCGATTCTTGGCTGGTACCCTGTCCGCCATTTCTGGCATCGTCATTTTGGGATCGTTGGTGATCGCTGGTGTCCTTTTCAATGACATCAACACCCTCTACTTTGATGTCATGGATGATATGCATGAGTTCAAGGTGAGCACTTTTTCATGGGCCCTATGTACTTCAAGTGCTGTTAGGACCAAAAATAAGAATGTTCAGAGTCCTCAGCATGAAATTCTCTTTCATTTGATACCCATTATGCCCTAGTTCTATAGAAAATCAGAATTATGAATCCCTGACGTCTTCTGGATTTAGAATACCGGTTTAAAATGAATCTGGATAACTTGGGGGTCCAGTATTGTCTCAAAAAAGTTTGAGGGCCACAGTTTTAATTCTTCGAAATCCAAAAAATTCCAAATTTCCAGCTCCTCGCCGACGACGCCTGGAACAAGATGATCACCGTTCAACAGAACGCTCCAGAAAACACCTTGGAATCTCTGTTCAAGCGCGGAAAGAGACAGGCCGGAGGATCATCATGCAATTGCGGTCCACAGCCAAGCAACTGTCCAGCTGGACCAGCCGGTTAGTTTTTAGGAAGAGAGGGGGGGGGGTGCGATTCTGAGGATTCTGAAGATTCAGAATCCTTGAAATCGAAAATAGGGGAAAACTGGCTGAGTTGAAGTTGACAGGCGTAAAATTTGACGCAGTTTGATACCCATACTGATATGGTTAGGAAGACTTGACTGGGGATTCTGAATCCTGACGTCTTCTGGATTCAGAAGACTAAAATTGAGTCAAACCCATCAACTAGTAAAACATTTTACACTGTACAACTCTGATTTTACTCATTTCACACACTTTGATTTTCAGGACCACCAGGAGAGCCAGGAGCACCAGGAGACGATGGAGCACCAGGACAAGCCGGCTCGAACGGTCACGACGGCATCCCATCCCCAATCGACCCGTACGCACAACACGAATGCATCAAGTGCCCAGCCGGAGCTCCAGGACCACAAGGACCAGACGGTGACGCTGGACCAGCCGGACCAGACGGACAACCAGGACAGGACGGTGCCCCAGGAAATGATGGAGCTCCAGGAGCCCCAGGAGCTCAAGGAGATGCCGGAGCAGCTGGACAAGACGGAGAGGCGGGAGCTCCAGGAGCCGCCGGAAAGAACGGACAACGCGGACAAGGTGCACCAGGACCACAAGGACCAGAGGGACCGGCTGGAGAGGCAGGAAAGGATGGAGCAAAGGGAGAGGATGGAGCACCAGGACAAGCTGGATCTGAGGGTATTGCCGGAGCACCTGGAAAGGATGGAGAGGCTGGACCAGATGGACCAGCTGGAGAGAATGGAGTTGAGGGAGCACCGGGAACTGATGCTGCCTACTGTCCATGCCCGCCAAGAACTGTTGGATATGGAGAGGTTGAGCAGCCACAGGCCGAGCAGAGCGGATATAGAAGACGTGCTGCTAGAAGATTGTAGATTTTTTGCAACTTGTGGTGTCTGTATATTTTTCAATAAACACTTTCTCAAAGTTTTTTTTTCCATTTTATCACGAGGATCGCGTTCACGAGAATCAGAAATATAACACCTTTAACATTGCAAATATACAAATTTTAGAGACCAGGAAAATTGATTCTAATGCATTTTTCTGGTCAATATTTTAGGTGGTTTAGATGATTTCCTCTACGGTGAACCATTTTCTCGCCAATAACCAATCGTAGAAACAAAGTAGAAAGCATCCAGCAATAAATCCACGAGTTTTGTCCAGTTCCTGAAACTAGTAACTTTTCCCGCTGGTTGCAAAGTGACTGGTTGCGAAGTAACTGGTTGCGAAGTGGCTGGTTGCGAAGTAACTGGTTGCGAAGTAGCTGGTTGCGATGTGACTGGTTGCGAAGTGGCTCGTTGCGAAGTGGCTCGTTGCGAATTGGCTGGGTGCGAAGTGACTGGTTTTGAAATGTCCCGAAGCCAAGTTTCGCAGCTCACGTTCAACCAAGAGATTTCGCAACCAAGACGTTTCGCAACCACGACATTTCGCAATCAAGACGTTTCACAACTAGACATTTCGCACCCAGTCGTTTCGCAACCAATACATTTTGCAACTAAGACATTTTGCAACCAAGACATTTCGCAACCCGTCCAGTTTTCATTCATATAAGGTACATATGATCACAGATATCATAAGCCAATCCAGGTTGTCATGTACTTTTCAATTATGCATGTGGCTTGGTGGTTGCGAAATCGACGCGAGTTTCGAAATGTCTAGTTGCGAAATGACGTGGTTGTCAAACGTCTGCGGATGCCCAAAAAAAACAATGCTAAAAATCTTACCAAGTATTCCCATAGCATCCATCCTCCTCCCAATATTCCAACAAGAAAAACAACATATAGGAGAGGACAATATTTCCCGAAATCAATTCTCGACGAGTCTAATATTTTCCAAGTATGCCAGTAATGATGAGCAGATGAAATTATCGTGAAAAAACATACCACGAAATGTGCAGACTGTAAAATCGATATAATTTTTTTCATCAACAACAAAACTTAACTCACCCAATGATTGAAATCCACAAAAAATGTTAAGATGAACAGGATGGATAGATAAAGTAAACTTCCATGTAGAGCATTCAAAATGTGCATTTTATAATAAGAGGTTGGTTCAGTTTTCTTTGAAAAAACAGTCCAGAAAAAGTTGAGCATCCGGATTACTAGGAGAGAAGGAAGAATCCATTGAACTTTAAAATCTAGGAATTCTTTTGCACTCAGCTCAATGGTCAGAACGAGGAAGAAAAACGGAATAATGGTCTGTGAAATAATAGGCGGGTTTTTTAGTTTTACGTCCATTTTGGTGGTCGATTGTGGTGAGTGAATGGAGGTTGGGGAGTGGATGAGGAGGGTGAGAGACGAACAAGAAAACAATGAATGGTCAACTACTGTGGATAGGAAAGGGGGCATAGCACACAACAAGGACAGCCCGTTGACCCCTCTTTCAACCTCGTCAACGACAGTGACAACCGTCAGTTTTTAAATTGTGAATGACAGTAAGATTTCGGCTCCAAGAAATTTCGCAACCACGCCATTTCGCAACCAAGACATTTCCCAACTAGAAATTTTGCAACCAAGACATTTCGCAACCAAAACATCTTGCAACCAGTTCAGTTTCCATTCGCATATTTGATGTTTTCTTTGCACACTCCACTTTTGATGACACCGCCCTTCTCCTATGACTTTTTTCTTGAATACAGATAACAAAAAAAAATGCGTATAAAAATGTCTTCTAACCTGGTTCCTTATCACCTCTCCCCCACACGCGTCAGTCTTGCCCGCCACCCCTCTCTTCAAAAAAAAATTTCAGACTTGTTAGAATACTAGAGCAATACATAAGAATCACAATTCAGCCATAATTCAAAATAATTTTTCAGATTAAATACATATTTTGATTCCAGCGTAAAGAATAGTTATTTTTTCAGAAAGTTCTTCATGTACTCCATCATCACCACGAACCTATCTTGTTGCCTATTCAACTGATTTCGATCGTGATCAATTTCAATCTATACTTAACACCAGTGTGGGGCTGCGAAGCGACAAGTATGTCTACCTTGCTAACGTCCGGTTTGATCTTCAACACCCAGAAGATGTCGAGATTCATTCTGATTGGGAGTAAGTTTTTTAGTAGGCCATATATATCATAAAATAACCAAACTGCAGCTCTTGGGATAGTTCTGTTAATGCTCACATGCCGAATCCATCTCAAGGTTTTTCGGATTCCCGCGACGGAAGTGATATTTTGAGTATCATTGATAAGTTTTTGGATAACCCAAATGCCACTGTCTGTGGCGCTGTGATTCATGTTCTTCTGCATCGGTATCCCAACGAGATAAACATCGATGACCTGGTTACAAAAATCCGTCGAAATCACGTTGTTGTCAGTGTTGTAATTCCAACGAATGATTCTGCGTCTGGGGGCCTCTATCCAGAGACCATGTACAACTTGGCAACAAGAACCAACGGACTAGGATTCTTTTCGCCCGACTATCAGAAATATTATTTGGTATTTCGTCAAAAAGTCGTGATCTGGACGGCACATGGCTTTTCAAAGTTGTCCGATTCTTTTTTTTTGTACTGGATGAGGGGGTTACGTCACACAAGCATAATACGACAAAAGTGGATAGGCTCCGGACTTTTTGTTATTCAGCATCATATCGAGCATCATTGCTGTAGCAACCTATTCCCGGATCATAACCTCTATCGTCGTATTATGTTGCGTCCTAGCCTAAAATCCAGCAAAAAAATGATAAAAATCGGAAAATTTAAAATGCTATGTGTCGTCGGAATAGGCTCCCCAATTTTTTGCACCTGCGACATTTCGCTACCTAATCAATTTGTTCATTTTGGTTATTTAGGTACCGGTCATTTTTGTCGTTTCCAGTTTAAAATGTCAACTTTCGGTGGCTGAAAATGATAAAAAATTATATATTGGCTGGCTGCAAAACGTCGGGGAGCCTCGACATAACACCTCTTCACGACTTTCCCGTTGAATGTGTCTTGTATTGTAGTGGGATCTTAGGTTTGCCACAATCCTTGATGTTCTTATAGGGTGTATTGGGTTTGATGTATAACGACTATGATCCTTACCAAGTCTACGCAGTGAATGTCAATGTCTCAGGGATCGGATCAATGACTCTTCCTGATTTGTCACTACCACTTCAAACGTATTACAACTTCTTTGTGACTCTTCAAGACGACGGTGAGTGTGCTGCTGCGAACTCTCTGAAGATTTTTTCCCAGGAGTACTCTCAACATTTCAAAGTATAAACTTAACCGTAACCAGTCCTTATCAAACTTACCAGTTTCCGGTTACTCGGGGAATCAATTTCACAAACGTAAGCAATTTGGGCTAGAATCCAAAAATTTTAACACTTCCTTTTCAGTCAGACTGCAATTATGTGCGGGACCAAAATTACATGTATCCTGATAACTGCGCCGTTACATTTGCATACAATTATTCGAATTCGGATGTTCAGACTCTTCAAATCCGTATTTCATCGATCAGGTGGGAAAATAAAGTTTCCTCCCGAAACTTTGATTCACTTTTTTTTCAGCGCAACCGACTACTGGACTCCGTATGCAAACTGATTCACTTTTTTTGCTGACCATGTGTTTTATGGTTTTTTATAAATAAAACATGTCATAAGTTCTCTTTTATCGGCACACCCAATCAATGTTCGAACGTCATTGCTCTCACAGAAATCACGTGCACACAACATTGTATTCTTAACAAATACAGGAAACGAGTATTGAGGATTTTCAAGCGCTCAGTCACCGATTAAAGAAAGATTCCGGTCAAACATTTTATACTTTTATAAAATGTAAAAAAAAATGTATATAAATTCAGGAAATCATAATAAAAGTCAGAAATAGCTTCAAAACTCCAAAAAATGGCTCCGAAATGAGCAAAAAACTCAGATGTTGGCTGTAGTGGCCGTGGCCGAGTTTCCAAAAAAGGGGTGGAGTCTGCCAATCAGCGCCGCTTTAATTTTTGGGCAACGTTTCTTGGCAGTCTCCGCCCCTTTTTTCAGAAAACTCGGCCACGGCCGCCACAGATCACTTATGTGCTTCACCTCATTCCGGAGTCTCGGGGCTTTCTTGACCTTCGATGCTTTTGAGTGACGTCAAAGTGACGAGAAAGCAAAAACAAGGCGTTATTAAAAACCAAATTTATTGCAGAAAAATTACAAAAACAGAAGAAAAATTAAAAATTGGAGATCGCAAAAATTGAGATTCTAAAAGTGATATGGAGAGGAAGGATTTAGAGAATTCGAGAGGTAGGAATGTACCAAAATGTTTCCAGATTCGAAAGGAAAATGAAAATTTCTTAGGCTTTTGGAGTTCTTCGTCGTGCTGGTGGTCTTCTAGCCGGAGCCTTAGGCTTATTGGCGGCCTTTACGGCTTCAACGGCGGCCTTCTTGGCCTCGGCGGCTTCAAATCTCTTCTGCCTCCTCGCAATGGCTGCCTAAAATACATTCTGTTGAAAAAATGAGACGTATCAAAGTGAAGTTCGGTGTTTGCGTACTATTCAAAATTTCAAGTTTGAAATTAAAAAAAAACCGCACTTTTTAAAATAGAACTCACCGTATCCTTTCTCTTCATGGCATTTCTAGCTCTGATCTCTTCCTTCGAAAACCCCTTTCCACCGGTGCTCATACGGGCGGTTATGGTCTTGGGGGCCTTCTTGGCAGGTGCCTACTTGGTCTTTTCGGCCTCCACTTCCTGCTTCCTCGCCTTATCGGCGGCCTTCTTGGCCTTGGTTGCCTGGAACATAATTATTGAAAAAATGAGACGAAAAATCGTCTTACCCTATACTTTTCTCTTCTCTCACAAGCCTTCTGGATCTTAATTAAAGCCCACATTCCACCGGTACTCATACGGGCGGTCGTTAGAGCTTTGGCCATGATGATTTTTTGGATTTTCTGGAAAAATGGGAGTTTTAGGAATGCTAGATTTTATAAAGGGAACTTCTAGAAGGAAATTGGGGAAGCGATGTAGAAATTTAGGGGGAAAGTAGGTGGACAAAAATGATGAGATAGGGTTATAGGGGTAGTATTAGGGGTTTTGGGAGTATTGGAAAAAATTGAGGAAAAAACCAATAGAAGGGGAAGTGAAGGACTGAATGATGGGAGTTCTAGATATAGAGCCGCCCTATAATTATTGATTATCCAGGTGACCCCCCCCCTTTTTCCAGATGGACCCCTAGAGGCCCCCTTTGTTCTGTACATAATTCCTTTTAAAATGTTATCTTATGTTCCGTCAGAGGATGGGACATCACGTGGACCACTTGAATTAGCTGTTTTTTTCAATTGACCGCTTACTACTTGACGATGTGAAAATGATTCTGGAGCAGTGAAGAAAAGGACGCGGAGGCCATTCCCTTTGTAATGTGACTATGTTTGAACGCTTATATCTCAAAAATGAGTTGAGCTATCAGAAAGGTGTCAACTACAAAAATAAAGAGCATTGAATTTTACACATTTTGTTAGTCAACGGTATCATCATAACTTTAATATGAAGCACGTTATGAGCCAAAGAAAATTAGAGTTGTCATGCCTTGTACGCCCACAAAGGAAAGATGAGAGAAACGCGCAGATCTTGCGCTTCTTTTAGACCTAAACTAGCTTTGAACGTTTATAACTCAAGAACGGATATAGCTATCAAAAAAAGGTCAACTACAAAAATAAAGAGCATTAAATTTTATAAATTTTGTCAATTGACAACTATTTGGTAGTATTGCAGGATGAACGGATATAAAGCCCACAAAAGAAGGAGGTTCAAAGCGCACGTGGACACGGGAGGGGCAACAATCCTCAGTAAATTGTAAACTTTGAACGCTTATATCTCAAAAATGAACTGAGTTATCAAAAAACGGTCAACTACAAAAATAAAGAACAATTAATTTCACATACTTTCTTCAGTTTACAACTTTTTGATAACTCAAAAACAATGGAGATATGACGCCCACAAAATAGGTCGGTTCAAAGTGATCGCAGGCACAGTTGGGAGAGGGGGAGGCACGCAGTGTGTGAGCCTCGCTCGGACACATGCTAACTTTAAACGTTTCTAACTTAAAAATGAGTTGAGCTATCAAACAGTTGTCAACTACAAAAATGTAGAACATTAAATTTTACACAGTTTATTAGTTGACAACATTTTGATAACTCTAAAACAAAAGAAGATATGACGCTCACGAAATATGAAGGTTTGAAGTGAGCGCGCGCTCAAAGGAGGAGAGGGGGAGGCACGTCTCGCTCAGGTACATGCTAACTTTAAATGCCTATATGTCAAAAATTAGTTGAGCTATCAAAAAGTAATCAACCACAAAAATAAAGAACATAAAATTTTACACATTTTATTAGTGAGCAGTATTTTGATAACTTTAAAACTAAGAGAGATATAACGTTTACAGAACAAGGTTCCCATTTTGGCTTGGAGAGGGGATTCTGAATCCACAGGTTTGGGGGACCCCAGCAATATGGGTACCTATCAAAAGCCCTGTTTACAGGAAACTCAAAAAAGCTTGAAATTCAAATAAAAACTTCATCGTCACCACCAGATTCACAAAAATTATCCGTATCACAAGTGGCCGTCTCACAAATATAATTAGCTCCAGTATTATACATTCCAATGTTCTGCCATCCGGTCCCCTCTCCTCCCTTCTGAATATTCATTCCAGAAGCCATCGAAGACGACGATATCGGGTACCCTGGATTCCATCCAAACCAATTTTCAACTTTTGGCTGGGCCCATCCACTAGGTCTATCCCATGTCCAGTCACCATTGCTCAGGGTTAACCCGATATGGTAGGAGTACGGTGGGAAGAATCCGGGGGTGTCCTTGACGGCTTCTAAAATGAAGTCGTGTTTTTCTTGGGTGAATTCGTCGGCAAGATGAGAATTCTTCCAGCGGTTACTGCAGGCAAGCTTGGCGGCTTTCCAGACGGCGTTGAGGCCAACTGGTTGGATACAGACGCCTCCTGGAGAGGAAGTTGAGTCGGAGTAGGATTCACGGTATTGGATCCAGGTGTTTGGGCAGAAGCAATTGGCTGGAAAATGTGAGTTTTAGGGAATCTGGAGCAGTTTTCAGACTTCAAAAATGTTGATTTTCAGCCGAGCTATGATGATTTTAAGTTGGTGGCTTAGAATTTCAATAATTGGGTTTCAATAATTGGGGGCCATGCAATTTTCAAATTTCAAAAATGTTGGATTTACAGGAAATTCAAATTCTCAAAATCTGATACTTGACGTCTTCTGGATTCAGAAGACGTATGAACTCACCTTCCAACAATGCTCCCTGAATCTGTCCTATTACCCCCTGATTATCCGTATTCGAAAAATTGAATCGTGGACTCGAAATCTTGGCCAAGTCATCCATCAACTCCCCATCTCCTCCCTGGTCATAGGCTACAGTAATAATCTTGACTCCAGAAGATTTGAGACGATTTGCAACTGGAATTGGAGTGTGCTCGCCGTCTCCGTTGTAGGTGGACGCGTAGATGAGGACTACTTGCTAAAAAACGGGAATGAAATTCTGATAAAAATGGTGTTTTTTGAGGTCAAAAATGTTCACTTTTATCCAAGTTATGACGATTTGAAGTTGGTGGCCTAGAAATCCAAGTTTTGGAGTTCTAGGCCACCAATTTATTTGATGTGCGCTTAAAATTGAGAAAAATATAGAAAAAGCAATGACAATTTTGATGCCCTTTTCAGCTTTCAAAAAAAGTTGATTTTGAGCCAAGTTATAACGATTTGAAGTTGGTGGCCTAGACTTCTCAAATTTGGATTTCTAGGCCATCAACTTCAAATCCTCATAACTTTGCTCAAAATTGATATTTTTTAAATTTGAAACTTGCATTCAACTTCTCAAATTTTCTTCTATTAGGATACTATTTCATGACCTAGAAATCCAAGTTATGAGTTTCTAGGCCATAAAAATGTTTGCTTATGAAATTAGATATAAGAATTCTAATAAAGTTTTCAACATTTCAAAAATATTGATTTTGAGCCAAGTTATGAGGATTTGAAGTTGATGGCCTAGAAATCCAAATTTGAGAAGTCTAGGCCAACAAATTCAAATGCTCATAACTTGGCTCAAAACTGATATTTTTCATATTCAAAACTTGCATTAAACTTCTCAGAACCTCTTCTATTAGTACAAATTTTGACGGCCTAGAATTTCACATTTTGAATTCCTAGGCCACTAATTTGAAATCTTAGGTCAAAGTGAAATTGGTGGTCTAGAAATCCGTTTTGGGGTTCCAGGCCATTGAAATCTTTTTTAACATATAGACAATTTCAATGCAGCTTTTAAATTTCAAAAATCTTGATTTTGAACCAAGTTATAACGATTTGAAGTTGGTGGCCTAGAAATTCAAATTTGAGAATTCTAGGCCACCAACTTCAAATGCTCATAACTTTGCTCAAAATCGATGTTTTTCAAATCTGAAACATGCATTGAACTTCTCAAAACTTTTTCTATCAGTACAAATCTTGATGACCTAGAATTTTGAAGTTTGGATTCCTAGGCCACCAACTTCAAATGCTCATAACTTGGTTCAAAAAGGATATTTTTGCGATCGGAAAACTGCGTTCGAATTATCGGAAAATTTTTAATTTTTTCTGTATTATTTTGAAAAAAATGCTCACTTTATAATATCCCCTATTAAACTCCGCCCTTCCCGCCTCCAGAATCTCCTCAGCTGCCGCAAGGCCAGTCTCCAAATAGGACTCATCCACATCACTAACACTATCCAAATCACCAAAAATACTGGCATATAGATCATCTAGAGATTGGAATTGGTTCAAATCTGCATTTTTGGTAGCCTGAGAATTGTAGGTGACTAGACCAAGACGAGTTGTTCGGGGCTCCGATGGGGTGGTGCCGATTCTGGTGCCAGCACTGAAAACGGAGGCAATGTTGGCGGCGATCTGAAATTTAGAGAGCATTGGAAGTTGTGAGAATTTTAAAATTTTTGGTTTTTAAAAACCATAAAAATTTCTAAAATTTCGGTGCTTTCAGATTGAAAAAATATGAAATTTGAGTCGAGTTATAAGCATTTGAAGTTGGTGGCCTAGAAACCCAAATTTTGAAATTTCTAGGCCATCAGGTTGTTTTTAGGTCACCAGGATTGTAGAAAACACTTTTGGCTCTTAAATGCATTTTTTATATTTCAGAAATATCAATTTTGAGCCAAGTTATAAGCATTTGAATTTGGTGGCCTAGGAATCCAAATTTCGATTTCCTAGGCCACCAACTTTAAACCATTATAACTTGGCTCAAAATAGACATTTTGCTAATCTGAAAAGTGCATTGGAGACCTTAAGACGTCTTCTTCATGGTGGCCTAGAATCCCAAAAATGGGATTTCCAGGCCACCCTCCAAAGGTTAATTTCTTACTGAGGTGAGACCATCATTCGTCATTCCTTGCGAATTGTCCACCACTGCCACGACGTCTAGCCAAAGGTTGGTGAGATTGGCACCACATTGACGGGTAGTGTAGGTGGCGGTGGAAACTGGAAGGTAGCCGTGATAACTGGAACCCCGACGTTTCGCAACCAGTCACTTCGCAACTGGTTATTTCGCAACCAGTCATTTCGCAACTATAGAAACTTGGTTGCAAAATCGACGTGAGTTGCTAAATGTCGCAGTTGCGAAACGTCGGGTTGCCTAGTTTCTTAACTTACCATAAACATTGGCAAAAAATAGAAAAAATACAACGAAATTCAATTTCATATTTACAGAAAAATACACTAAAAACTGTGACACCTTTTTTTCAGTTATATACACAAAACTCCTTTAAAATTTTATCATCATTTCTAGATTTTTTTCTCGACCCTTTCCCCATTTTTGAATGCTTTTCTGATAACTGATAATACCGGATTATGGACATTTATTTGACCACTTTTTGCTGATAAGAAAAAAATTTTCAATAGTTGGAATTATGAATTTTTGATTTTTGATCTCAGACTTCTGAATGTAGTGCGAAATTTTAAAATCTGATTCCTGACGTCATCTGATTTCAGAATCCCGAGAAAATGTATACTACAGTACTTACAGTACATGGGGTCATGCTGCAAATGCGCTCCATTGGACACTGTAAAATCGATTAATCTCACACAGTAGTTGTCGTAGTGTAGGTGCACAAATATCGACTTTTCTTCTACTAAGAATGCCCCCAACATTCAGAATTTTCGATTTGCCCCAACTTGCCTTAAAGCATATTCTTGATCAAGCAGGACCCCATGTACTGTAAGTTTTTCAAATTTTGAGGTACCAAAAATTTTTTTCAATTTTTTTTCAGCGTTTCCCTTGCCTACTGTTCCAAAAGGTCCCAAAATAGTATAAGCCATTATCGGGGTCCCTCAAAAAACTGCGATTTAACACTGGACCCCAGTAAAATGTCTCTCGTAATTGAGAGCACTTTTCAGAGTTTGATAATAGTGGAAACTTACGAGGGGGCTAAATCTGAAAAGGATATTTTGGTGACTATTGATGAAAGTGATAAGACTACAGTAAGAATTTTGAAAAGGGACCCTATCCAGGGGTTAAAAGAAGCTTCGATTTTCGTCACTGAAATTTTTAATAGACCCATTTTTGGGCTCTTCATTGCTCCGGATATAGAGAATCCAGTGACCTGGGTTAACTGGATTTTCCAAGTTCAACAAGCTCTGCAAAAGTTCTTGATTTTTTTGGGAGAAACCCAGAAATCCGAAGCCAATCTCATTCTGAGCAACTGTAATGTCTCCAGGGAGCTGTTCTTCTATTCCTATGCTCCATTTGAGTTCCCAAAGCCCCGCTCCTTTTTCATGGACTCCTTCCATGTAACTGCAGGGATAGGGATCACTTTGGAGCACCTAGTGCTCATGGATTGTAGAAAAATTGTTTTGAACGAGTCTGATTTGAATGAGAAGGAGATGAACCAATTTTTGAAGATGTGGAAAAATGGGGAATGTGCGAGAAGGATCAAGGAGTTTCGGATTTGTGCAGAGGACACTTTGAACTACGAGGAAATATTGGAAGGGCTTGGAAGCGTGAGAAGAGCGAAAAAGGTGAAAAGAAAATTTATTAAGTGAGTTTTTCTAAAAGAGTGGGTTTCGATGCATTTTTCTGATTTCAATAAGGTGGATTTTGAGCCAAGCTGTGCTCATTTGAAGTTGGTGGCCTAGAATCCCTAATTTCGATTTCTAGGCCATCAAAATGCGCAATAATTGAGAAGATTCTGAAAAGTTAATTCAAGTTTCAGATCTCAAAAATATCAATTTTGAGCCAAGTTATGAGCATTTGTAGTAGGTGGCCTAGAATCCTAAATAAGGATTTCTAGGCCATCAAATATCTCGCGTCAGTTGAAAAATGGCTTTCCAAATTTCTCTAATTTTCAGTTATTACGGCAAAGAGGAAACCATTCCAAGAGGAATCGATATTCGAAGAGACACGGATGAGGCCATGGCTACAATAATAAAAAATCCAAAAAATCCGAAGAATTTGCATATCGTGTTCTGGCCGGATTGGGAAGATAATCAATATTCTTAAAGCATAAATTTAGATAAAACTATTATTTGCAAAAAATTGTTTTATTGAGCATCATCGTTCTTATTAATATGCATACATATGTCATTCGTTGGGGGGGGGGGGGGGGGGGCATTTTTTGTCTGTCATTATTATAAATAGATTTTAAAAGTCAAGTTTCGTAAGGGACTAGAAATTGGCAATAACAATTTTCAAAAAATCAAAAAATAATAGATCAATCATCATTCTCCTCATCCGAATCATAGACCACGGAGACCACCAATGACTCCATGGCCTTGCCCAAATCGTCGCAAGCGTTCATCAAATTCTGCATTTGACCAACACTGCTTCCACGTGGAACGTCATCTGAATCCTCGGCTCCAGAAGGATCTGTTGTCATTGAATTGGCATGGATGAGACCACCGCGGTCAATGGTACCCAGTGAGCCAGAACGGGCGGTAGAGAGAGCACGTTCGGGGGTCCAGGCGGGTGGCTGTTGAGCTGTGGAGCCACGGAGCAAGGAGTTTGTGGAGAGAGGGGCGGATTTTTGCTGGAAATGTTGAAAATTTAATATCAAAAATCAAAAATTTTCTGGCGAATTCAATACAGCTTTCAAATTTCAAAAGTGTTGAATTTGAGCCGAGTTATGAGCATTAGAAGTTTGTGGCCTAGAAACCCAAAAGTCGGTTTTCTAGGTCACATTTAGATTCATTTCAAAAAGGAACTCGTGAGGCATCCGAAACAAGTTTCGAAATTGAAAAATGTTGATTTTGAGCGAAGTTATAAGCATTTGAACTTGGTGGCCTAAAAACCCAAAAGTTGGTTTTCTAGGCAACCATTTTCAAATGCTCATAACATGGTTCAATATTGTCTGTTTTGGATGTTACAACCAGCATCAGAAAGCTCAAATCATGACAAACTCAGAAAATTATAAATTATATTAAAGAATCAAAAATCGTCTCGTGGCCTAGAAACCCAATTTTTGAACTCCTAGGCCATTTTTAATTTGAGCATGTCACAAATGTTTTGAGCTTCTAGAAACACTTCTCAGACTTCAGAAATGTAGAATTTAAGCCAAGTTATGTCAAATCGAATTTGGTGGCCTAGAAACCTAAAAGTTAGTTTTCTAGGTCACCAATTTCAAATGCTCATAACTTGACGTAAAATCAATATTTTGAAAACTCCCAAAAAACAAAAAAAGTTTAAATCTTACCGCATCAATAACCTTCTTCAACCTCTGCAACTGCATCTCTAATTGCTCATTTTGCTGCTCCAATATCCGAGATCGATGCTCCAAACGTTGTTTGTGAAGGCGTAGGGCTTTGGCTTCGTCCATAACCTAGGAAAAATTATATTGAAAATTTGACGAAAAATGGCTAATTTTCACTCAAAATTGGCCCTTTTTGGTCAAATTTTTGGGGTTTTCGAAAGATTTTCTTCAATTTTTTTTTGAATTTTGAGTTTCGGGGGTCTTCTGAATCCAAAATACTCACATCATTCTGACTTTGTGTACTTTTCAAGGACACCACACTTCTTCCATTTCTCAACGGTAAAGTTCCTCCACGACTCTCACTTCTACGGTCGGTTGGGCGTTTGGAAGTTCTGAAATTTTTTCTCAATAGAGCGCATTTTCATTACCACCTATGTACTTACCTATCAATTTCCATAGTACTAGCTGCTCCTCGTTTCCATTCTAGCTCCTTTCTTAACTGCTTATTTTCAATTTGTAGCCTTTGGAGCATCTGATCCATCTCATCTCGTTGGAGTTGTTCGACCTGGAAATTTTTGAATTTTTGAAAGGTAATACATCTGAACATGCCAATTACAGTACACTTTTCATATTCGGAAAATATGGATTTTGAGCAAAGTTATGCGGACTTGAAGTTGGTGGCCTAGAAAACTTTCTAGACCATCAACTTCAAATGATCATAATTTGGCTCAAAATAAAGATTTTTGAAATTTGAAAAGTATTATATGCTCAAAAAGCCGTTTAAGATACAATTTAGTATAACATGGCCTAAAAATTGAAAATTCGTGGCCTAGAATTTGAAATTTGGGTTTCTAGGCCACGAACTTCAAATGTCAGTTGAAACCTAACATTTTTGGATTCTGAAAACTTCGGAGCATTTCTCCAAATTTTTTTGTTTTTGTGGCCTAGTTTTTGCAAAATTCGGTTTTCTAGACCATGGGAAAATTGATGGCCGAGAAACCCAACATTTTTGGATTTCTAGGCCACCAACTTCAAATGCTCATAGCTCGGTTGAAACTGAAAAATTTTTAAATCGGAAAACGCCGAAATTTTTCTCACAACTTTTTGTCTTTGTGATCTATCTTTTTACAAAATTTGGTTTCCTAGGCCACGGGAAAATTGATGGCCTAGAAATCCAAATTTGAGTTTCTAGGCCGCCAACTTCAAATGCTCTTAACTTGGTCCAAAGTAGACTATTTTAAATCTGAAAGAAGGCTAAAATATTGCTCACAATTTTTTGTTTCCGTGGCCTAGTTTTTGCAAAATTTAATTTTCCAGGCTACGGGAAAATTGATGACCTAGAATTCCAAATTTGGGTTTCTAGGCCACCAACTTCAAATGCTCATAAATTCGCTCAAAATCAACATTTTCTAGATTTTCAAAGTGATCCTAACACCTCTTTTTTTATTTAACCAAGTTTTGAGAAACCCGAACTTCTAATCCCCCAAAAAACCTACGAAATGTCGTTTACACTTGCATTGTGTACACTTGATGTATCTATCAGTCACATCATCACTATCATCGTCCACAGATTTTCCAGAAATTTTTAGAAGTTTCAGAATACTGCACATTTTTGAAAGCGAGGGGGGGGGGGGTCTTTGAAAACCAAAAATCTCCAAAGGAAAGAAGTTTTGGAAACAGATAATAGTAAATAACACCCAGCAAAAATATGTGAAGAATTTCAAAGGAGGGGGGGGAAGGTTTGTAAGTGATTCCTTCTTGTATTTGGGGGTGTGTTTGACGGGGAAGTGACAGAGAATAAGAAGAAAAAGAATAAGAAAAACGGTCTTCTCCTTCTATAATACTTCTCTCTTTGTTTCTCTGCGTCTCTCTTATCGCCTCTTATCTCTCTTTTTCTCCCCCACCATTTTCTAACTGTCGACAGGACGATGGCGCGCCGCGGGGAAGGGGGCCAAGGAGAAAATGAGAAATAAGGAGAGATAGTGAAGAGAGACGCAGAGAGGCAAGAAAAAAATAGTGACCATTTTCTCATAGACAAAAAAACTGTGGTGGAAACTACTTTTTCCGACTTGAAAAATGCCGACTTTGAGCTAAGTTAAGCTAATTGGAAGTTGACGGCCTAGAAGTCCGAAAAATGAAATCCTAGGCCAGAAAATTAAAACTAACATAACATTATTTGAATATAGACAGTTTGTTCATTTCAGAACATTTTTCAGATTCACGAAGTTCCAATTTTGAGTCAAATTACAGTAACTTGAAGTTGATGAAGTTGGTGGCCTAGAAATCCAAATTTAGGAATTCTAGTCCATAAAAATTTGTACGAAGAGAAAAGGTTCTGAACATTTTGATGCAAGTTTCAGATTTGAAAAACATCAATCTTGAGCCAAGTTATGAGCTTTTGAAGTTGATGGCCTAAAACCCACGATTTGGATTTCTAGGCCCTTAATTTCTAAGTGTCATAACTTTGCTCAAAATCAAGCAATTTCAAATATGAAAAGTGTACCAAAATCAGCAAGTCAAGTGCTTCAAAAATGGCTTATTTTTAATTACCTGGTTGATAATCTGAAGTGGCGATTGCACCGGCTCCATGTGCTCCGTGACGCCACCATGGTCGGAGGAAAGTTTGGCAAGATGGGCGGTCATTTGCGCGGTGTCAGCGTTCATTTGCTCAGTGGACTGGTTGGTCACTTTTGCAGGGGGACATGTGAGGGGGACCCCTTCTTCGGCGACCTGCAGGAATTCGAAAATTAGGCTCCGCCCATGTTCCCCCTAAAACTTACATCTATCGGAAGGTACCCCTTTTGTCTTTTCGAGGCTCTCAACTTGTTTCTCAACATTTTCGCAAAATCCCTTGCGTCATCAGAAGACGTAGTCTTCTCACAGTACTCTTGCATTGGATGAATCGTTTTGTGACTTTTCGCAACGCGCTGACTGAAGAAACAATTTTGGCAGAGATCACAGTTGAAGCATGTCAGACAGCGATAGCGAATTCCGATGATTGGGAACATTTTGCACACGTTGCATTTGGACTGAAATATGGGGAAAATTGAGGATGGTAGATCAAAAAATTAGATATTTTCTGTGGTCTTAGAGGAGCCAGAGTTTGTTTTGAAAAGTTGATTTTGAGCCAAGTTATGAGCATTTGAAATTTGTGGCCTAGAAATCCAATTATTTGATTTCTAGGCCACAAAAATGTGAACCAGTAGAAGAGATTCTCAGAAGTCCAATGCAAGTTTCAGGATTTAAAAATAATGATTTTGAGCAAAGTTATGATAATTTGAAGTTGGTGGCCTAGAATCCCAAATTTTGAATTTCTAGGCCACCAACTTCCAACTATCATAACTCAGTTTAAAAATGAGATTTTGGAAATCTGAAAATTTTTCTAAATAGCATAGACGTTGCTTAACAAGTTGAATACAAAATCTAATATGTCTAATAAGTTTGAATTTCAAGGTCCATCGATTACAAATACATATCACTTTGCTCAAAATTGTATTTGTAAAAATGTAAAATATGTACTTTGTAGAGCATATCTACGGCTTACAAACGTATTTTTCAAAATTTCCAAATCTCCCTTTTAAGCCAAGTTACGCCCGTCTAAGCATAGTGGCCTAGAAAACCAACTTTTGGGTTTCTAGGCCACCAACTTCAAATGACCATAACTCAACCCGGGGTTGATATTTTCGATCATCTTTCTCTCAAAAACTCACCGCATGTTTCGTGTTCTCCGAGATAACAAGTCGATGCATTACAGCTAACCAAACTATGGATTGGGGCTCCTGAAATGAAAAGTGGGCGTGGCCTAATTTGAAAAGAGGTCTTACTTTTTTAACCCAATCAATAAATGCTCCTTCTGAAATAGTCGGAGCCAGGCGGACGGTTTCAAAGCAAGAACGGACGGATGGCTCAACGTTGGTGCCTCCAAAGGCAGCGGACTCGCCGACGAGACGGGGAATCTGTAGTTTGTAGTCTTTGTAGTTTGTAGTTTGTAGTTTGTAGTTTGTAGTTTGTAGTTTGTAGCTTGTAGTTTGTAGTTTGTAGTCTCTTCCCAACTTACGTGAATAAGATCATATAACAATAGTGCAATCTGCTTCTGTGTAGCATGACCGTCTTGGGAGACTAATTTGAATAGATCTGAAAAATTTATAAAGTTACAGTAATCCAAAAAAGGGTACTGTACTTACATCTATATTTTTCCTCTAATGGAATGTTGGAGAAGACGATCATGGCGATTTTGAAGGAGAGTACGCGCATTATTCCGTCGCGGGATCTGGAAATTGTACACGGTTTTTGGCGGTTCAAAATAAGATGGCCCAGAAGTCTTAATTTGGAGAAACTAGGCCACGATGACAACTCAAATCATTAAGTAAGTGGTGAGAAAATCAAAACAGTTTTCAGATCTCAAAAATGTCATTTTTGAACAAAGTTATGAGCATTGAAATTGGTGGCCTAGAAATCCAAATTGTGGATTTTTAGGCCATCAAGATGTGTACTTATAAAAAAGGAAGGCTTTAGGAATTTCAACGCAAGTTTCAGATATGAGAAATGTCAATTTTGAGCCAAGCTATGACGATTTTAAGTTGGTGGCCTAAAAACCGAAAATATGGATTTCTAGGCCACCAACTTCAAATGCTCATAACTTGGCTCAAAGTCAATTTTTGGAAGGTCGGAAAACATTTTTGTAAAGCTCACAAGTTTTCTGATAAAGCTAGTATAACAACGGCCTAGTTTTCCAAAAAAAAACATTTTTCTAGGCCATCAACTTTCAAGTGGCCTAGGATTCCAAATTCCAGAAAACTAGACCACAAAGAAGATCAAATCATCATAAGAATTGTGTGAAGCTCAAAACAGTTTTCTAAACTTTGAAGAGTTGGTTTTGAGTTAAGTTATGAGCATTTGAAGTTGGTGGCCTAGAAACCCAAATTATGGATTTCTAGGCCACCAACTTCAAACGCTTATAACTTGGCTCAAAATCAACATTTTTGAGATCAGAAAACTGCATTCGAAACCTGACAACCCCACAAATCAAAACACTTACTGATCAAAAAGATTCAACAAGAAATTGATGCATATATCGACTGCCAGGGAGACACTTTGTACTTGATTAGGATATTTGGCGTGGAGTGCTTCATACATTGGCAACAGAGCACAAACCATTCCTTCCAGACCTGGACATTCCTCGGCAGACAATCCTTTTAGTCTAACAAAGGCTTTTTCTAAAAGAGGAAGGTCCACTAGATCCAGACATAGCCTTTTTTGAAGAGCTCGAAGTTTCATGGCGGTACGGTAGGCCAAGAATTTGACTCGGTTGAATTGAGAGAGCTCCTTGACTATCTCCACCCATACTGGATGCTCCCATTGGGTCTTTTCCGTGGTTTGTCTGAAACAGGTTTAGTTTTAGAAAATCATGGTTTTGAAATTTGGATTTGGCGGGTCAAGACCTTCAAAATGAGCATAGGCTCCGCCCACTTTGATGAGCCCCCACATTTCAAAATGGGCGAAGTCTAGTCTAGTTTATACTCATTTTGAAGCTCTTGAATCGGCGAATTCAAAATTTCGAATCCCATTTTCATATGTCATGTCTTACTCAATATAGTAGGGCAACAAGTTGGACTTGCTGATTGCTCTTTGCCATGGAAGAGTGACGGATTGATTTAGGAAGTGTTCAGAAGTTGGTCCGAAATCTGAGGCGGCATTTCGAACGGCAGCTTGACGAATACGAATGGCACGTTTTAAGGTGGAGTATCTGAATAGAACAAGGATTTTAGAATGCTACAGAATCTCAGAATCCATCAGAATCTGAGAATCTATCAGAATCGATACCTCTTATTAACATGCTCAATCTGTCCCTTCGCATGTTCATCCAACTTTAAATCTTCCGCCAACAACCTCGCCGCAGCATCATTAACATCATCCACAAACAACCTCACTTCATCGATTCGTTTCGAAATCTGATCAGTTTCCTCCCTTGCAATCTTCAAATCTTCCAAATGTATCTTCTCCACAGCCTTCATCGTCTCTATCTCATTTTCAGAAGACGTCAGGTGAAGTTGGCATTCTGCCAAATTCCTCTCTAACTCCTGAAGCCTCTGCATAGCATGTTGCACGAGTTTGTCCCAACTTTCCACTTCGATTCCCAATTCTGCCCACGTTTTCTTCAACTTTTCACAGTTGGCGTTGATTTCCAAACCACGACGACGTTGTTCGAGATCCGCGAGTTCTGGAAAATTGAATTTCGTGCTCCCCGACGCTTTGCAACCAGTCAGTTCGCAACTTAGACATTTCGCAACCACGTCATTCTGCAACCAAAAGATCCCCGAATGGGCAAGTTCAAATAGTTGCCAAACTGCTGGTTGCTAAATGTCCAGTTGCAGAATGTCTTGGTTGCAAAATGGCGCTGTTGCAAAATCGATGTGAGTTGGGAGATGCCCGGTTTCAAAATGACATGGTTGCGAAATGGCACGGTTGCGAAAACCACATAAGTTGGAAAATTTCCAGTTATGAAATGGCTTGGTTGCGAAATATCGCAGTTGCAAATCGACATGAGTTGCAAAATGGCGTGGTTGCGAAATGTCACAGTTGCGAACCGGCTTGGTTGCGAAATGGCGCGGCGGTAAAAACTACATATGTTTCCTTAAATTACCTTGTTTGGCAGCCTCCATTTTGGATTTTAAGGTTATATGAATCATGATTTTTGAAATGATGAGTAGATATTTTAGAATATCTCAATGAGAATTTGAATCAAATTTTCAACGCAAACATGTGTTCCGATCTCATGAAAAAAAGTTTGATGGATTATAGGGGTCCGTCTGGGTTCCCAGAGGCTCGCCGCGGAGTATTATGGGAGCCTGGGAGCATTGTAATTTTTGATTTTGAAAAATGACTTTTGAAATTTCTGAAGATTCTGAATTCAGAAGACGTCAAGATTCTGAATCGAAAATCTTTCAAATTTCAAAATCTCTCACCTTCCTCCTCATAATCATCATCGAGCACGTGTGGACTATGCAATTTCGGTCTCAAATCGTGCTGCATCAAAAAACTGTGTGCCTCGGCTACCGTACTCTTGTATACTGTATTTTTGGTCTCCATTTCTCTTTGAAGACCCTTGACAAATGCGGATTGTTGCATGACAGCTGATAGACTTCCTCCAATTGGTTGCTCTTCGACGATTTTCTGTTTTTTGGCCTCCACCCAGGAGAGGAGGTCTGCCAAGCCATCGGAGAGCTTCTCCCATTCTTGCTCAGCTTTTTCAAGGCGTTCTCTGAAAAAATTGAAAGTTCCAGATGGGGTTCTAGGTCCCGACGTTTTGCAACCACGCCATTTTGCAACTGGACATTTCGCAACCAACTGGTCCGCTCTTTTGGTTGCGAAATGGCGTGGTTGCGGATTGTCGCAGTTACGAAATGACATAGTTGCGAAATGTCCAGTTGCGAAATGTCCAGTTGCAAAACATCGATGAGATTAAAAGATTCAAAATATGTGGAAACATGACCCCCACTTTCCCATTTTAAGCCCAGGGGGGGGGGGGGGCGGAGCATAGCCATGGAGCTCTTGCGGTCACAAAAATATGAACATTATTTCGAAACCCGCTACCCTTAAACTCACCCAATATCATTTGTTGTCTTCCTAATTGCCGCCCATCTTCTTGAAGTCTCTCCAACTCTCTTCTGAAGCTCCGCTTTCTCATTTCCACTCTCCAAACTTTCCACCAACATCTTTCCCATACTCTCCACACTCTTCATCACATCTTCATGAGCATTCAATTCGGCATTCAAAGTCTTAAAACTTTGAGTCCAATTTTTCCTTTTCGCTGTATCCTTAATGGCTTGATGGTTAGAGGTATCGTGGGCGAGTTTCGAGAAATTTTCTTCTTGTCTTCCCAACCACATTTCGAATTCTGATAGCGCAGAGTGAAAGTCACGACGGGAACGGAGAGATGCTTCAAGGACGGCTCGACGGATTCGAATGCTGAAAAATGGCACACTTTTGAGTTTTGTTCAATTTTTTCCAGGATATCCAGAACAGTTTTCAGATTCCAAAATAGTCAGTTCTGAGCTGAGTTATAAACATTTAAAGTTGGTGGCCTAGAAACCCAAATTGTGGATTTCCAGGCCATCAAGAAGTGATACCATAGAAAACACTTTGGGCTCTCAAATGCAATTTTCATATTTCAAAAATATACATTTTGAGTCGAGTTATGAAGATTTGAACTTGGTGGCCTAGAAACCCAAATTTTGGAATTCTAGGCCACCAACTTCAAATATGCATAACTCGACTCAAAAGGAACATTTTTCCAATCTGAAAAATGCATTAAAGACCAAAAGACGTATACTTTAAATACACATGTTGGTGGCCTAGAAACCCAAATTGTGGATTTCTAGACCATCAAAATGTGATATCATAGAAAAACCGTTGAGCTCTCAAATGCATTTTTCACATTTTGAAAATGACAATTTTGAGTGGAGTTATAAAGGTTTGAACTTGGTGGCCTAGAAATCCAAGTTTTGGAATTCTAGGCAGCCAACTTCAAATCTTCATATCTCGACTCCAAATAGACATTTTTCCAATCTGAAAAATGCATTAGAGACCATAAGACGTCTACTTTAATTATACACGTTGGTGACCTAGAAACCCAAAATATTGGGTTCCTAGGCCACCAACCTAGGCCACTTAGAAGCCAAACTCACAGATCATTAAACTTTGTCCAGTTCATATTCAGTCTGCTCAACAAATGACTCAAATTGTGAGCCTCATCCTTGGTATACGTATCCACGATTTTGTGAGCCTAAAAATCTGATTACTGTACTCCCTGGACTACTGTAGATTACTGTACCTGAGTGTTGATTTCTTGCATCTTGTCCTTCCTCTCATTCAACTGAGCAACAACTCTTTCTAGAACTTTCAGCTCTTCTCTAACGACGTCTTCTGCCAATTCCTCCACTCTTCGCTCTCCAATAACATCGTGAGCAGCTTTGAGCCAGAGCTCCATCTCATTTCTAGAAGCCTCATTTTGGCGGGCAATGTCGGAAATTTGGTTGAGGATTATGCAGCGTTTTTCGCAGTTTTCAATGGTTCGGCGCATTTCGGTGAGCTGGAAATTTCACAACCTAGTAACCCAAATTCTGAATATCACTTACCAACTGCGCCGCTTGCTGCCTCACTTGTCTATTCGGACTCGCATCATGTGCCCCCGTAACTTGCACACTTCTCAACCGTATTTCATCAATGATTCCTTGAATATTCTGCCACAACTCTCTCGCCGGTTGCCATTGTGCCAAGTCTACCGTATTCGATGCGTCCCTTTCCACATCATGCAACCAATGCCTAGTATGTGTCAGCTGAACGGCCACTGGGTCGAGAGATCCTGCTTGGGTCCCGGAACCGGTCGAGCCGATGGTGGACATGCCACGTGGAAGGGTTGAGGACGATTCTCTACTGTAGATTTTTTGGTCTTCCTCGGATTGCTCATCATCTCCGTTCAGGGTGTGGTTGTCCTCGTTTTCAGATTCTCCGGCTGAGGGGGTCTTGTTGGAAGAACTCGAGGAGCTTTGTTTAGCGTGCAGGGGGGTCATCTCGACGATCTGGAAAAGAACAGTATGATATTGAAGTTGGCTACAGTAATCCTTGAGTACTGTAATCCACAACCCCTTAACTACAGTAGCCCATAGCCGTAGTACTCCTCAACTACCGTACCCCTAAACTTGAATACCCCAAAGCAACAATAGCGCCATTTTAACAGTAATCTTTTGCTACAGTACCCTCTAAATACCGTACTCCATGACTTCAGAGCCCTTTTCGCTACAGTACCTCCTAACCACAATGGGATTCATATACCGTACCTTTCTGACCACAGTATATCTTAACAACAGTATCCTTCAACTACAGTACTCCTTTCCCTACAGTACTCCTCCGTCTACAGTGTCCCTTAACTACAGCGCGATTTCAATAAAGTACCTTATAATCAGAGTAAAAATCAACTATCGTGCCCCGTAACTGTGATGTTTCTGAGCTACAGTAACCATTGATTACTGTAACCCACAACTAAAGTTACCCTTATCTACCGTAACCCTAAACTATAGTATCCCTTTCCCCACAGTACCCCTCTCTGACTTACAGTACTCCTAGACTCAGTTGTATCGCCTCCAGAATCGTTCATTTCATCGATCAAGTAGGTGGGCATATCGTGACAATCCGCGATGGTAGCGGCGGTTTCAGTGAGCACTTGGACGACTCTCTGAAAATTTAGAAAGGTACAGTAATCCAATAATAGTCTCCTACAGTACCTTAGCATTCTTGCCAGCCAACTTTATCGCAGGTGGCAAATTCGCCGTCTGCACTCTCTTCTTCACGTCTCCAATCGACGCCTTCAATCTTTCCACATCTCTCAAAACCCCTTCTACATTCTCCCTAGAAGGTGTGTAGATCACTGCCATCCGAATCCCATTGGCTCTTCTGACGACGTCCCTCGCCAACGCCTCCAAGGAATCGATATCCGTCCAGAAGGCGTCACAAGTTTCTCGAGAGGTGGCAACCCATTTGTGAGCATCGGAGAGCTTGTCTCGAACCATCGCAACTCGCTTTGCGGTTTCCGAGAAATGACGACGGAGATCGTGATGGGCGTCTCCTTTGAGTGAGGGGATGATCATGTTCTTGGCCATCTCTAGTTGTACCATGTCGGTTTTTCTGGAAAGTTTTGAATATGAGGGGATAGGGACAGTTGTAAGGTTTAAAATGGTGTTTTTAGATTCGAAAAATGTTCATTTTGAGCAGAGTTATGAGCATTTGAAGTTGGTGGCCTAGAAATCCAAATTTTAGGTTCCTAGGCCATCATCTTTAAGTGCCAATAATTTGGCTCAAAATTGGTATTTTTGAGATTTGAAAAATGTGGTGAATATAGCGAGACGAGCTCAAAAAGAAATGATCAAACATTATTTTTTAGTCTCCTCAAATATTGGGTTTCTAGGCGACCGACTTTTTCATGGTCTAATGAGCCAAAATCAGCTAGCTGTGCCATATCGTTTTTAATATTATTAGGTTGATCTTGGGATGCTCAAAGCAATTTTCAGAATTCAAAAATCTTAAATTTCAGACGAGTTATAAGCATTTAAAGTTGGTGGCCTAAAAATCCAAATTCAGGGATTTCTAGGCCACCAACTTTAACTGCTCAGAACTTGGCTCAAAAATAAGAATTTTGAGATCTAAAAATGGCATTGATTCTTGTACTTTGAGATGAATACAACGCTACACTAAATGACCTAGAATTCCAAATTACGCTTGTCTAGGCCGCCAACTTTACCGTGGCCTAAAAAACTCAACTTTCGGGTTTATAAACCGATGAATTATTGACGACGTGACTGTAGTCCAGAGCTACTCAAAACATGTTTCAAATCTCAAAAAAGTCAATTTTGAGCCGAGTTATGGCAATTTGAATTCGGTGGCCTAGAATTCCAAATTATGGAATTCTAGGCCATCAACTTCAAAATCTTATAAGTTGGCTCGAAATTTATTTTTTTTCAAATCTGAAACTTGCGTTGAACTTTTCAGCATATTTTTCTATTTGTAAAGTGGCCTAGAATTCCAAAATGTGGATTCTTAGGCCACCAAGTTCAAATTCTCATAACTTTGCTCAAAATCAACATTTTTTGATTCTGAAAAATGCATCGAATTTCTCAAATGGCGTTCTATTATCTGATTTAAAAAATTCAACTCACTTCTCCTGCAATTCTCTCGTAAATTGAGCCAACCTTCCATCCAACTTCTCCAGACCATCTCCATCCAAGGAGTTCACATTCTGAGCGGCTTCCTTCTCCGCTTGCTCACACCACTTCACCATTTCCGCCAATTCGAATTTCAACTCTGGCTCCGTGAGAGCACTTGATAGAGCCTTGGACACCGCCGCAGTCTCGGCTTGACTAACTTTTCGGAATCTATCCTCAATACCGTATACCGTTCTTCGGACATTTTGCGATTTTGGAGAGTCGTCTTGCATTCGGGGCACCAATTGGGATAGTTTCTTGACTAGATCAATTACGGGACCTTCTGCTCCAGAAACACGTTTTCGAAGCTCGCCGAGCACATTTGGAGCGGATTTTCGATCCATTTGAGGGATTTGTTCGGATTCGTATCGTTCGGCTTCGTCGACCAGGGAGTCGGCGTTGAGGATTAACTGAAAATAAGTGGCTTAGTGATGAGGGAGGTAGAAATATTTGAATTTAGCATGTTCAGAGCTTCAAAATGAATATACTCATGGTATGATTATCGTATCCTTAACCCTTAATAGGAGCATTTAAAAGTGGAGGCCTAGAAATCCAAGTTTTGAAAAACTAGGCCATGGTAAAGTGTATTATTTCAGAGAAGGGTAGGTAAAAATATAGCAATTTTCAAATTTTGAAAATATTGAATATGGATTGGGTTATAAGCTTTCAAAGTTGGTGGCCTAGAATCCCAAATTTTGAATTTCTAGGCCACCAACTTAAAGTTCTCATAACTCGGTTCAAAATCCATATTCTTGACATCTGAAAACTACCATATGCTTCTCCAGGCCTATTCAACAATGCTGACATACCCATGGCCTAGTTTTCCAAAATTTGGGCTTCTAGGCCACCAAAGTTTACCTGGCCTATAAATTATAGTTTAGAAAAACTAGGCCATGGTAAAATGTATATTGGCAAAGAAGTCTAGGGAAAATTATAGCATTTTTTAGATTGTTAAAATATTGAATATGGGTCGAGTTATAAGCTTTCAAAGTTGGTGGCCTAGAATCTCAAATTTTGGATTTCTAGGCCACCAACTTTGATTCCTTATAACTCGGCTTGAAGTCCATATTCTTGACATCTGAAAATTACTATATGCTTTTCTAGTCTTGCTTAAAAAAACTAGGACATAACCATGGCTTTGTTTTCCATAATTTGGGTTTCTAGGCCACCAAAATATATGTGGCCTAGAAATCCAAATTTCGAAAATCTAGGCCGTGGAAAGGTAAAAATATCAAACAAGTCTAGGGATACTTATTGCATTCTTCGGATTTCAAAAATATACATTTTGAGTCGAGTTATGTAAGGTTGAATGTGGTGGCCTAGAATCCCAAACTTCGGATTTCTAGGCCACCAACTTCAATTACTCATAATTCGGCTCCAGCTCCATATTTTTGGGATCGGAAAATTTATATATGATGCTCAAGACGCCCTTAACAATATTAACATAACCACGGTCTAGTTTTCCATAAATTGTGATTCTAGGCCACCAAAGTATATGGGGCTTAGAAATCAAAATTTTGAAAAACTAGGACATGGTAAAGTAAATAATGGCTAGAAAGTTTAGGGAAACTTCTAGAAGTTTTCAGGTGTGAAATATTTTAACGTTGAGCCGAGTTATGGCCATTTCAAGTTGGTGGCCTAGAATCCCAAATCTCGGATTTTTAGGCCACCAACTTTAATCGCTTATAACTCGGCTGGAAAAGCACTGTCGTGAACATGTTTATACTCATTCGAAAGCTCTCAATCACATAAATTTTACTATTTTATTTGCATCACAATGTCTCAACTTCCTACAAAATTGTAGGGCTCTAACTAGTAAGTAAAGTCTAGAGTAGAAAGAACAAGAATTCCAATAGGTCATTCTCTCAAAGTGACGACTCTTTGGCGGGCGGCAAGTGTCACACACACAAGCCTAACCCGAAGCATACACAAAGTGTAAGTATCTGATAATCGGGTCCCCTGAGGACCCCTCCTAAGTATTACTACACAACGGGAGAGCCCCCCTTATCCCCTCCCCGAAATCTTCACTAAACCTCTTGCATCGCATTCCATTCCTCGTTAAACTTTGGTAGTTTGTCTTTCCGTTGGAGTGCCATTTGACGCAGCATCTGGAAATTGTTTGGGTGGACGGGAAAAAATTTGGGGAAAAAAGTGAAAAAATCCATAGGAAGACTTAGTGCTAGAGCTTCGAAAATGTGAAAAATGAGTTCTACGAGTCAAAATAGCCCTAGTATGACTTTTAAATAGTGATTTAATGCAATTTTGAGCAGTTTTCCAGGGTGGCTCAGTGGGTAGTGGGGGCGACTACCAATAAACGCACCTTGGTTCAAACCCCAAGCGGGCAAAAGTGTTTTTTCTTTTTTGCATGCACATGGCTTAGTGGTAATGTGCCCGACTACCAATCTAGACACCTTGGTTCGACCCTCGGGGCAAATTTTTTCGCGTTTTTATTTTTTCGACCCACCGTAATCCTCTCCTTTGCATTTTCCGCCTGCATCATGTTCATGGTCATCTCGTTTTTAGCCAGTGTCCTCTCACAGGATTCGAGGCGGGCCAGGGTTTTCTGAATACTTTTTAATAGAATTTTGAAATTGGCGCGAAGTTCAAAAAATTCAATTTACCTTCAAATCCTGTTCCGCATTGTCCAAATAGTCGAATGGGAACTCTTCGAAATTGGTGTGAGCGTCTTCAATGGAGTCAAGGACTTCAAACATTGAGATGATTTCGGTGTCGGAATCTGGGACGGGAGGGGAGAATTTGGTGTCCTAGAAATCCAACATTTGGAGAATAAGGTCATAAAAAAGAAGAAGTCTTAGAGTTCTCAAAACAGGCTTCATATCTCAAAAAACTTCATTTTGAGCCGAGTTATGCTCATTTGAAGTTGGTGGCCTAGAAATCCAAATTTTGGATTTCTAGGCCACCATGTTTATACTCATTTTAATGCTCCTGATGCGCCAAATTCAAATTTTAAAATCTCAAGACTTTTCCTCCAAAACTCACCAATTCATCTCCACTTGAAATATTTGCTGTCTCCTCATAGACATCCACAGGGACCTCCCTGACAGTACGTTCAATGGATTCCTGAGCAGGGCGTCCTTGAAGAATTTCGGAGGTTGAGACTTCTGCGATTTTTTCTTCTTTGGGGTCCTCCGAAGTGGGCGTGGCCTGCGTGGGCGTGGCCTCGATAACCTTCTCAGTGTTATCCGGTAATATAATGGTTCTCTTGACCTCCTCCTCCTCTTTTTGATCTACTACTTTTTGATCTACCAGCTCCGGATCCTTCAACATCTTCACTTCCAATTTAGGGGTCCCTGGGGCCTCCCCTTGGCTCTTGGTACCTACAGTTACCGCTTCACTAACAACGCTATCATCCTCGGTGGCAGTACCGTAGGCCTCCATGGCCAACTGTAGACTGGACCTGCTTGTACGGTCAGGGGACGACTTTTCAGCTTCTTGCTCTGGCTCCGCCCCCTTTTTGGGTTCCTCTGGTTTCAAGGGATCTGTGGCCTTCTCGGGCTCTGGCCTTTTCTCAGTGTTGGCTAATCGGGCCTCCAGACTTTCTATCCGGGCCCGCAACTTGTCTAGGGTGGTGTCATGGAGTTGGGGTCCTGAAACGAAAACTTTTTTGATTACAGTACTCCAAAGCTACTGTAGGTACTGTATCTTACTGTAGTGCTATTTTATTACTGTAGGGTTACTGTAATGTTACTGTAGTGCTACTTCATATTACTGTAAGGTTACTGTTTCTTACTGTAGTGCTATTTTATGGCACTGTATGTTACTGTGGTTTGACCTACCTTTCCCTGGAAGTGCACAATGTATTGCGGTGGCTCTAGAAGTTAGCGATGTGATATGAGAATCCCTCTCCGCCAACTCTTTTCTGGTTGACTTGGCAATATCAACGTCGTCAAGATTACGGTCGGTGAAGACGTCCAGGACCAGGAGGAAGGAGTCGATGTCCTGAAAATTTAGGGGGTTTGGAATTCAGAAGAGGTCAGAATTCTGATGACAGAATCCAAAAAATTTCAAAATTATGGACAATATTGCTATCTAATTGAAGCAGCAAATTTGATTTTCAAATTTTCAAAATCCAAATTCGACACCCACCTTCTTCAACTGCTCCTGCTGCTCCACAAGCGGTGCCACTTTATCCCGATGCTTATCCAACTCCGTCTCCACATGCTCAATCTTATTCGCCAACTCATCCAACTTCTCAATAGCAGCATGTGTCTGAAGTTCCAACCTTCCAGTCTGCGCAATTTTCCGTCCTTCCTCAATAACATCATCCAGTGGGGGTCGATATTCATCCAAGTACAAATCCAAGTCATCCACTCTTTTTTGATACTCCTTAACAGATGAAACTGGAGATTCTTGGAAATCCAAGTGGGACCTTAGGTCCTTGAAAAGTTCATAGAGTTCTTCGACCCGTTTATCGAATGGAGCATCTTCTGGAGCACTTAAAGGGGCGTCACGAAGCTCCAATTTTTTTGGAGGGGTCCTTTCTTTTGCTTGGGCTTGAGACTTTTCCTCCAAATCCTTCCACTTCTTATTCAAAGATTCTAGAACATCTGAAGACGTCGCCGCCAGCCTTGGATTCTTAGCAGCTAGTTTCCTGGTCCGAGAGCTCAATCTATCCCGATCGGCTCTCAGGAATCTCAACTTCTCTGCGATTTTCAATGGTTCCTGCCCTGAAACTTCTTGAAGCTCTTTTTCGATATTATGATGGAGCTCGTCGATTTCCAAAAGTGCAGATTCATCGTCTTCTGACATTTCTTGAATGGTACGGCACCAGGAATTCAGACGATTTTTGAGGGCGTCCGCACGGATTCGTTTGTTGGAGAGCACATCTTCGGGGATTTTGATGGCG
Source organism: Caenorhabditis sinica (assembly GCA_963932045.1). Classification (NCBI taxonomy): domain Eukaryota; kingdom Metazoa; phylum Nematoda; class Chromadorea; order Rhabditida; family Rhabditidae; genus Caenorhabditis; species Caenorhabditis sinica. The sequence goes on from OZ009942.1 coordinate 1,943,034, forward strand.
CGTTCGCTGGAAAAAACAAAAAAATGTTGATACTCAGAATCTCAAAATATTTCAACTTCAATTTTCGGAAATTCTCAATATAAAATTTGAATTCTCCATATCAAAATACCCCGAAAACCAGTTTTCTGCTTCTAAATCCGTCAGAGTTGGACCGTTTTCAGCCAACTTTTCAAACTATAGAGTCATGGCTCATGTGGTAACGCGACTGGCTGGAAATCTAACGAGGTCAGGTTCCAACCCCAACTGGTCCAAAATGTTTTTTTCTTTTTTTTGCAATGGAATAATGGTTAGCACGGATGTCTATGGATCGGGAGGGGTCAGGTTCGAGCCCCATGGGTGGCAAATTTCATTTTTTTCAACTCACTTCAACTGCCTTTGCAAATGTGCCGCATTATTCATAGCAGCCTCATTTCGATTCCATTCACTTATTAATTCCTCGACTACCTCGGCTTCCTCTGGCCTATCACTAGCCGCATATCGGTCCAGTCTTCCCTCCATTTCATCCAGGAAAACCTCAATTTCATCAGCTTCCATTCTCAACCTCTGATACATCTCCACACAATCTTCAAGTCTTTCAATGCAAGTAGAACTTCTCTCATACAACTCTTTCGATTTTGTCTTGGCATACTGTAACTTTTGAAGGGTTTCCTTAGCGGACTCCTCGTCCAGAATGTGATCCTTCACCAATTGTTCTCGATTTTCCGACAAATCCTTCCATTTTTCCTGTGCTCCATCTAGCATTCTCACTAGTGCTCTAACTTCCATAAGGGCTCCTCCACACTCGGATCCATCGATTCCGGTGGTATCATCTAGACCCATTTCCACATTGGACAATGTGGTGAGAACTTTTTCTAGCTTCTCCTCGAAACCTTTGGGACGCTTGAACTCGTTGAATTTCCGGCGGAGTTCTGTCATGGAGTCCTGAACAAAAATGTGTTATTTGGAAGCTTTTGAGCTTAAAAATAAGGCTAAATTTATACTTTTTGGTCTACTTTGAGCCAAGTTATGAGCATTTGAAGTTGATGGCCTAGAAAACCAAAAATTGGATTTCTCGGCCACCAACTTCAAAATCTCATAACTCGGCTCAAAATTGATATTTTGGGAATTCGAGACGTGTGATGAAAACCACAAAAACAGCTCAAAATCATAAAAAAGTTTCTGTCCTTGATTTTCAAAAACTTCAGTTTCTAGGCCATCGGCTTTTTCATAGTCTGATGACTCAATTTTTGAGAATCATATTGTTTCAGTATTAAGCTAATCCTGGGATGCTCAAAACAATTTTCAAACTCTAAAAATCTTGATTTTGAACCGAGTTACGAGCATTTGAAGTTGGTGGCCTAGAAAACCGAAATTTGGATTTTTAGGCCATCATCTTCAAGTGCTCATAACTCCACTCAAAATCAACATTTTTCAAATCAGAAAACTGAGCTTTGATCTCCGTTTTTCGCTCATTCTCACTATTATAAATGCTCACATTAGCATGATTCAACTGCTCTCTCATCCGCACTGCATCCTCCTTCTCCATCGCTAGCGAATTCATCTCATTGAGACGGCCAGTCCACTCTTCGAATTCGCGGGAGAGTTTCTAGAAAAAAATAGTAGATCAAAATTGAAAAGTAGGAAATTTAAGACACTCTCATGCATAAAATTGAAGTTGCTATTAAAAGAAAAAGAGCAATCCAAGAGAAAAGGAGCAATCCAATTAGAATTTTTGCATTCCAAATATTTTCTCAAAAAAAAAAATCATCATCACACTGCATTCACTCAAAAGCCTACCGGTATCAGTTCCGCTTCATTTCCCAAATCTTCCTGAATTTTTTTTTGAAATGTTATATTTTCCAAGGTTTTCTAGAATCCTATTTTCTTCAGAATTCATCGGACGTCTTCAGAATCCTTCTGACGTCTTCAGAATCCTTTTGACGTCTTCAGAATCCTTCTGACGACTTCAGAATCCTTTAGAATCCTCCCGAATTGTTTAAAAAAACTCACATGATACTCGTGTGGAATGTCGAACGCCGAAATGTCCGCCGATTTCCTAGCTTGCAGTAGGAAACCGATTCTGACGCTCCAGTTCTGCAAAAAAATTTCGAATTTTTCTTTGTCTGTCTGTGTCTCTGTTTGTCCAGAATACCTGGAATAGCATAATCTGCTTCTCGAAATCTTCACATTCTGAGACAGTCCTTGACAATACTGCTAATGTTTCATTAGCCTTGGCTGCAATTTCCTCCTTAGCTTCCGCCAATTGTGTCAATTTTTGACGAGAATTCTCGTCCATTGGAAGAGAGCCAATTTCCCCGAAAAGGCTGGAAATGTTGTCCAGGGATGATTCGAGGTGCTGAAATTTGGAAAATTAGTAAAAAAATCTGAATAGAGAGCGTTGAGAGCTTCAAAATGTGTATAATTATGACTAGGATTGTTAGACTGAGACCATGAGAAATCGGTGACCTAGAAAATCGAGACTTGGAAAATTAGGCCATGACAACATCAACTTTGTTAAACTAGGCCGCACGTGTCCAATGTGGTTCTCAGATTTCAAAAACATTGATTTTCAGCCGAGTTATAGAGGTTTGAGTTTGGTGGCCTAGAATTTCCAGATATTGGTTTTCTAGGCCATCAAAATATTTAATAATAGAAAAAAACAAGAGAAGTTCAATGTAATTTTCAGATTTCAAAAATAGCGATTTTGAGCGGAGTTATAGAAGTTTGAAGTTTGTGGCCTAGAAATCCCAAGAATGGGTTTCTAGGCCACCAACTTTAAATTGACTCAACTCGGCTCGAAATCATAGTTTTTCAAATATGAGAATTGTATTAGAATCCTCATAACTTGTTTTATAAATTAAAATCTTGATGGCCTAGAAATCCAAATTTTGGGTTTCTAGGCCACAAACTTTGAAAGCTTATAACTTCGGTCAAAATGGTTCAAAAAGTACAAATTTATGCTTATTTTGAAGCTTCAAATTTAAAATTTTACCAAATAAAACTCACATCCAAACTCTCTGCGGCTGCCTCGGCGTCCAGCGATTCTTGCTTCTGCTCGATAGCCGATTTGATCTCTTCGAGAGCTTCCTCTCCTTCACGGAGACGTTCTGAATTTTTTTTAATATACAGTAGTCTGATTAAAAAAAAACAATGAAAAAATGAGTAAAAACTTATATTTTCCTCTATTTTCCTCCTTCCAAATGTTTAGGGAAGGATGGTGAAAATAGGACAAATATTGACTTTTGGCCAGCAAATTTTCTCAAGAAGAGAGCCGGCTCGGGAGGGATTTCTCTGCGTCTCTAGGAAAGTGTGTACTATTTCTCTACCTATTTTTTGTCAAAAGACTCTATCTAGGAGGGAACAGAAAACAGGTGATCCTAGAGGAATGTTCATTAAGGGGGAAAGGGGTCCTTGGGGTCCTAGAATTTTATGAAAACTAGGTTAAGATAAAAGATTTGAAATAAGCAAGCCAAGACCTTCAAAATAAGTATAAACATGGATATATTACTGTAATCCAAGTTTGGGGGTCCCTCAAGGTTAAACGTGCTTCATAGCAAATTTGGCTGAAATTTGAAAATTCGGCTTTCTCGCCGTTTTGAGCTGCGAAACATGATTTGGTGGGTGTGTGGACTCCTCGTGGACAACTCGGGCAGCAGTCGAATTGTCCACGAGGAGTCCACGCACCCACCAAATCATGTTTCGCTGTTTTCAAAACGGCGGGAAAGCTGAAAATTCAAATTTCAGCCAAGTATGTGATGGAGCGCGTTTCCCCCTGGAGGAATATCGCTAATAGCTTCCATACAATTTGGTAATTTGGTCCAAAATTTGAAAAGTTACTGTAGTTTTTGAGATTTTACAGTAGAGATTCTGCGATTTCTAAGGTTCTGTGTTTTCATATACTCACTCTGAATAAACGCGTCCTGATCCTTCCTGGCTTTCCTCAAGTTATCCTCCAAATCCAAATCCAACTGATTCCATCTCTTCGCCAATTTCTCAATAGAATCCTTCGTCTTGATAATAACTTCCGGTGGAATCTCCTCATCATCCATGCTCAACATTTTCTCAGCCGTTCTTTCAGCTTCTTTCCGCAAGGAGGATCTCTCGGAGAGTTTTGCGGATTCTTGCTCTAGGCCACGGACTAGGTCAGCGATTTCGAGGTCAGAAGCTTGAAGACGGTCTAGGGCGCGTTCGATTTCCTGGAAAACTTGTTTTTCGGATTCAGAAGACGTCAAGTTTCAGAATTCGAAATTTTCAATAATAATCCTACCTCCACAGTCTCTTCAGCAATCTGAAACTTGCTCCTCGCCGCTACAGTAACCCTTCGTTTCTCTTCCATCTCTGCTTTCCGCGTCTCCGCTTTTTCTACTGTCTCATTGCTCATATTAGAGTTTCTCGCTTTTTCAACAGCCTTTTGGGCTCTTAGCAAGTCTTGCTCAATAGAGATAACATCACCAACTGGGCTCCACGGACCATCAAGTTCTTCGAGGATTGAGGTTTCCGAGATTGGAGATTGAGGGGTCTGAAACAAGAATTAGGAGTGAGAATTTTGCAGTTTTGATAGCAGATTTGGATTCAGCGCGGTTCAATTACCCAGGGTTCTCATTTTTATCAGTTTTGAGCGAAGTGTCGTGAGATATAGTGTTTGCGTACCAAACACCATATCTTACGACACTTTTCGAAATTCCCTTAAAATTTGCGTCCTAGGATAACTTTTTGCGCTGATTTCAAATTTCATGTTCATTTTTCTCCAAAAAATTCTGAAAACCTTACCGCCTCCTCAATGAACTTGACATGTTTCTCTGCTTCTGGCTCTTCTTCTACAGATTTTCCTGGCTTTTCTTCAACTTTTAACGCTGCCAATCTCTTTCCGGCAATTTCTAGTCCCTTCTTCAAAATCGCCTTTTTCAAAAGATCCTTCTCAACGAATCCGACATTTTTCTCTTGGACTTGAAGTTGTTGTTCGAGTTTATCAATTCTGGAGAGACGTTCGGGGACAGGGAGTTGGGAGAGCTCGGTGATGACTCTGAAAAAATGAGGTGTTCGGTGTACAGATAGCTAAAAATTAACTCCAAAATCAGATTCAGCGTAGGTTTTTACTCTAGGAGCCCAGTTTTTAGATAAATTGAAGAAAGTGTCGTAAGATATGATGTTTTGTGTTTGCGGACCAAACACCATATTTTACGACACTTTGTAGAAAAACTAAAAATTTACACCCGGAGGTAGAGAATCGAGAAAATTGGTTCCCTAACTTTTTCAGTTTTTAATTCATTTTAAGGAAATGTCGTAAGATTCGGTGTTTGGTGTGCAAACACCATATCACACGACTCAGAGTGGAAAGTTGTGCTTGAAAGCATGATTTTCGGATTCAGCACCTCTCATTACCTCTATCCTAGAATTTTGAGCCCATTTCAAGCAAGTGTCGTAAGATTCGGTGTTTGCGTACCAAACACCATATCTTACGCCATTTTACTCAAACTGGCTAAAAATTTGCGCCCCGGGGTAAAAAATTACGAGAAATTTAATTTTGATGTTTGTTTTTTTCTAGCACTTCTTCTAGTTTCTCAAAAAACTCACTTATCCACCGCTTCAATCCACTGCTCAATCTTCGCCGCCACCGCTGCTTCTTCACTTCCTCCATTTGCTCCGTTTGCCTCCTGCCCTGTGAGCACATTCATTGCCTCACTAATTTTTGTCACAATCCGAGCCCATCCTTTTGCAAACTGCTCAAATGCATCATTGGCTCTTTTGAGTTGCTTCGCGTTCAATTTCGCCACATGCAAATGTTCAAGTTCCAATTGAAGTCTGTTAACTCTAGCCTCCTGCTCCTTGATTTGTATCAACTTTTCCTGACAGGTATTCATCATCTTCCTAACGTCATCTCGTTTCCGGGACACTTCGAAACTTTCTGACCACTCATTTAGGGGTTCCAACTCATGGGAGAGCTTTGAAATGTGAAGGAGGAACTTGTCGACTAGCTGATTCTTCTGCTCCTCTCCTTCTGTATCTGTAGAGAGCCCCTCGGATTCTACATGAGCCTCTTTGGCTTCCACTTGCTTCACATCAGCTTTTCCGGATTTTACTAGGGTTTTTCCGTGTTCTTCTATTCTAGCGACAAGGTTATCCCATCGTTGAGTGATGGAGTCGAGGCTCAGGCGTACGGTATTGACGGCTGCTCCGTTGGAGTCATCCAGGCGGCCCACGAGCTCACAGGAGAGTTGGGAGAGTCTGAAATTTGAGCCATTAGGAGGTGAGATATCGGAAAATAAATGTGATTTTTGAAACTCCCGCCATTTTTTACCCACAGTAGCCCAATTTCAGACGGATTTGACGAAGTGTCGTAAGATTCGGTGTTTGGTCCGCAAACACCAAAATTCCAAAATGTTATTTTTTGAGGATTTAGGTTTTTAAGACTCTTTGTTTGATAAACCCTGAACTTCTTGGTCAATTTTCACAAAATGTCGTAAGATTCGGTGCTTGCGTACCAAACACCACATCTTACGACACTTTGTCCGAACTCGCTGAAAACACACGTTCCGGGGTAAAAAATGGCGAGAAATTTATTGATAATGTTCATTTCTCACCACAAAAACTCTCAAATCCCTCACCTAACAAAACTAGAGTGCTCCTGCTCCAACTGTTCCTCGGTCTTCTGAAGTCTTCTAACTTGCTGAGCCACTTGCTCCTCGGTCTCCAGATGATGAGCTGACTTGAGTCCACTCATCAACTCTTGCTCTCTCGCAGTCAACCAATCTGATAGATTCTCAAAAACTTCATTCGTCCGATCTATCAAATCTGCTAGACCGTCGAGCTTGGCGGCCCGTTTCTCCGCCCATTCACAGACATGACCCCAACGGACCGAGACTGCAGACAGGGCGTCTTCTAGGGTGGCAACGGAGGCATCGTTCTCTTCATCAACCTGAAAATGTGATTTTTGAGATTCTCGTGATTTTTTACCCCAGATTTGCTAATTTCGGCAAACTGTCGTAAGATTCGGTGTTTGGTCCGTAAACACCAAAAAACCAAAATTTCTGTAATTTCCAGCTTTCCGTAAATTGTATTACAGAATTCAAATTCTGAGTCAATTTGAACATCAAGTTCGGTGTTTGGTGTTTGCGGACCAAACACCAGATTTTACGACACTTTCTCCAAATCGGCCTAAAATTTGACTCCTAGAGTGGAATTTTTTGCTGAATCGAATGGTGACATTTATTCTTCTCGATTCTCAATAGTGATCCGTCAAAATTAGTAAATTTGAAGCAAGTGTCGTAAGATTTGGTGTTTGGTCCGCAAACACCGAAAGTTTAAATTTTGACAGTTCTTTTTCCAATTTTGAGTTCTTATCTACCCAATTCTGAAGGCTCCAAGCATTTTGAACAAATTGTCGTGAAATCCGGTGTTCAGTGTTTGCGGACCAAACACCAGATTTTACGACACTTTCTCCAAATTGGCCCAAAATTTGACTCCCAGAGTGAAGTTTTGCGCTGAATCCAAAAATCACACTCACCACTGCCACAAAGCTCTCCAACTTGTCAATAATCTCCTGAAAATCGTTGAGCTTCTGCTGGAATTTTGTGTGTAGTTCGATTTGTCGAAGTGCAGAGGCGGAATCTGATGCCAGAGGACCAAACGACTCGATTTCCAATTCAGTGGCGTCCAGCCATTGGCTGATGGTGTCGAGTTCACTGAAAAGCGGGAAATTCGAAAATTTTGGAAAATGGAAGAATTACGAGCTATATAATGAATATAAGCATGAGATGTTTACACTCATTTTGAAGCTTGTAACCCGCCAAATTCAAATTCCCGCTTTGATTTTTTTAAAGACTAACCCTTGCTGTAGAAGATGGATCTGTTGCTGCAAAACTGCTTGCTCCTGCATAGCCTGTTCTCTCAACGCCTCCCATCTTGTGTTAACCAAATGAAGTTTCGACCCGATCGCCTCTTTCTCGTCCTCACTTTCCGCCTTATTGCTCAACATTTGCCCCCTCAACAGTACTCTTCCTACAGTATCCTGACTGTCAGTGAGACTCGACATGAAAGATTCAAAGTCCGAAAATTGGGATCTGACGGAGGCTAGCTCAGTGCGTGGCATTTGGGTGAGGGTTGCTAGTTCATCTTCGGCTTCCAGGAGCCATGTAAGCACTTGTTCGATGCATGATTTGAACTCGGCGAGTTGCTCTTCTCGACGAACTTTTTTGGATTTTCCAGATTTTTGGGAGGAGGAGGAGGACTTGCGGGAACGGACTTCGCTCTGAAACATGAGGAAAAGTAAGGGATGAGACAGCAAATTCTCAAATTCTATAGTTGCGAAATGGCATGGTTGCGAAATGGGTGCCGAAATCTTATTATATGCCTATCTTCTTGCTCAACAAGTCTAGAGCTTCAAAATGAGTATAATAATGACTTGTATTTTCAACCTTGATTTTTTGATCTACCTTAAATTTTTTGATCTGCCTCTGAGGGGTTCCGTTATGACTATACTCATTTTGAATCTGTAGACTTGCTTATTATGATTATCTAATGAATATTCAAAAATAAAAAATATGATCAAATTACAGTACTGCGAAAAAATGTGTAATATGGAAATTTTATTCAAAATTTCCCAATTTTGAGTGTTCAAAAAATAGGTTTAAAGGAATCCGATTTTTATGAAATTTTGTGAACTTATGGAACAAGTTTAGAGCTTTATTTTTGTAGTTGACAACTTTTTTGTAAAGCCACTTCTGAAGTTGGTGGGCCTCCTCAAAGTACCAAAACTTGTTTTTTTTTTTGAAAAAATTTGGATCGATCAACTTCTTGGTGGCACACCAGCTTTATAAAAGGACGTACAGAAAAGTTATTAACTACAAAAATACAGCTCTAGACATTTTTGATCAACCTACAAAATTTCGAAAAATTCGGACCATTTTAAAGACATTTTTGAGACCCCCAAAACTAGCTAACTTTCACAAAAGTTGTCGGAAACTTACCTCCACACTCTGCTCAAAGCTCTTCCCTCGATCCAACATTTGCTGGTGTACTGTAGAAATGGGCGGAGTTTGTGGGGGAATCTGAAGAGCAGAAGACGTCGATGGTTGGGATTGCATTTTGTGAACGGCTAGCAGGGCGGCAGCGGCTTTTTGTTGCTGGATTTGTTGTTGGGCTTCGAGTTCGTTCTGGAATGTTTTTTGGATGGATTACTGTAAATTTATGGGGGAGTACAGTCCTAAAAAAGTTTCGAAAACTCACTTCAATTTTACTCGTGGATATCATCGATAAGTACAAATTCATCAAATAACATAGTACTGAATGAGAGTCGAGATGTTCACTGTGAAGATCTGAAAATTCTTGAGATGAAATTTGGAGACTATTATAAGAATCGGTTTGTCAAGAACTTCAAAAATAGGACAATTATGACTTTTTCAATTTTTGATCTACCAAAGGGGTTGAACAACGGGATTCTGAGATCCTGAGAAAATGAGAGGAAATAGAAGAAAAACGATAAAATGACGAGAAGAGGCGAAAAGGTAATAAATGCATAATTACAGTTGTATTATACAATTCGCCCCCCCCCCCCTTTTCCTCCTGATTTTATGACACCCCCATAAAAATCCGATGCGCAAATCCAATAAATTCAACAAGATGACACCTGCCCCCTTAGTCTCACTAGGCGGCAAACCGTTTGAATAAAAAAAAGTGTAAAAATGGAATTGAAAAATATTACAAAAAATTAATACTTTTGACAAAAAAATGAACGGGTAAAAGTTTCTGAACCGAAAAACACAGGAGTTGAAAATGGGGGGGGGGGGGGGGGCCTAGAACACCAAATTTCGGATTCCTAGGTCATACGAGAGGACTAGTCCTAAAATGCTCAAAACATGTTTCTGACCTCAAAAATACCGTTTTGAGCAGAGTTATAAGCATTCGAAGTTGGTGGCCTAGAAATCCAAAAGTTGGGTTTCTAGGCCATCATCGTCAAGTGCCTATAACTTGGCTCAAAATTGATATTTTAGAGATTTGAAACTTGTAGTAAATATATTTACTTGTAGTTAATATATTTGCAAAATTTGCTTAAATTACGAAAAAATCCATGCCTTAATTTCTCGAGTTTTGAATTTCTAGGCCACCAACTTTGTCATGGTCTAGGGAGCCAAGATTTGAAAAACTATGTCATCTTATTTTTCAGAATATCAGGCTAATCTTGAGATGCTCAAAGCAATTTTCAGAATCGGAAAAACTTGAATTTGAGCCGAGTTATGAGCATTTCAAGTTAGTGGCCTAGAAACCAAAATTTAGGGATTTCTAGGCCACCACATTCAAATCTGCATAACTCGGCTCAAAATTGATATTTTTGAGATCTGGAACCGTCATTGAAGTGCTGAAAATGCTCTCTATCAGTACTCACTTTGATGTCCTAGAATCCCCAAAATTTAGATTCCTAGGCCACCAACAAACAAGTTCCTAAAAGTTACAATCAGTGGGTCATAATAGGTCAAAATTCTTGGAAACACAGAAAAAACTTGCGAAAAATTCCTCTCTCTACTAGGCGGAAATGATTCAGAATCCGGTTTTTGTTTCTCTCTCTTCTAACCTATCCGTATCTCATCATTTTCTCTCCTGATAAATCTTCTTTTTCCTGCATATCTTGGGGGGAGATATTTTGATAAGAAAAAAAATTTTAGGGGGTATCTGTGGTTGGGTTATACGAGAGAAATAGGTGGAGAAAGAAGAAAGAACACGACAATTTTTGCGGGCGGGAAAATAGGTAAGAAAACGGTGTATTTCGCACACTTTATTATTGTATGGCCGCGTCGATTTGTTGACTATTGGGATCAGTTAGAGAGGAGGAGGAGGGAAATGGGTAATAAGAGGTCAAACTACTTAGGGGAGGGAAAAACAAGGAATTTGTGGGTGAGGGAGTGATTTTTAGCCAAAAATAAAGGCGAAAAACAGAATCTTCTAAAAATTTTAGGCTAGAAAAGTTGTTTTTTGATTTCCAGGAAAGTTTCATGCCCCAACATTCAAAATTCAGTAAGCTACAGTATCCTAAAAAATACCCCAAAAATGCACCCAAAGATCAAGACCGAGGCCAAAAAAAGAGAAAAGAAACACGCATAGATACACTAACAATCTTTGCCGATTTCTCATTTGTTCCTTTTCTTGTCCCTCCTTGATCTACCTGTAGAGACACAAGTGATGTCTTAATTGTTTGACACAGGCCACTAGACTTCAACGAAATAGTATGGGAAATTGAGAGACGCAGAGAAAACGAAAGGGGGTACTTGTTGCGGGAGGGATATAGTAAAACAGATAGGAAGAAACCGATTGTGGGGGTCACTTCTTCTTCTTCTTGATGATATTATGCAATGTGTCTGCGTCTATTGACTTTTGGTGCTATTTTTTGTAAGGATATAAAGAAAAGGGAGAGATAGTCAGTAATATCAATGTGTCATGGTTTACAATAATGGTGTCCTCTGGAAGGTAGGAGGGTGTAACTTTGAGCGTTTGTATCTCGAGACTGAAAAAATTTAGGAGAAAATAGTCAACTACAAAAATGTTGGAAATTCAATTTCGAGTATTTTTGTAGTTAACAAAATTAGTCTAGCTTCGATAGTTCCTGAGATATAAGCGTTTGAAAACAATAGGAACCTATGTGGGGAGAGAAAAGGGAGGGGCGACCAAAAAAAAGTTTGCCTAAACTTTGAGTGCTCATATCTCAAAAACTAAGAATCCTATCAATAAATAGTCAACTTCAAAAATGTTGGAAATTCAATTCTAAATATTTTTGTAGTTCTTAAAATTATTCTGGCTTTTACGGTTCTCGAGATATAAGCGTTCGAAGATAGACCGCACTGATCGGATACAGAGAGAGTGAGGGGAGGGTGAGAGACACAGAGAAAGGGAGATACGACAGTTTTATGATGGGAGGATATTACCCAATCCTATAATAGGTTTATGAGGGAGATTAGGATTAGCGTCTAGGCAAAACTGAACACATCAACACACTGTCATGAGGGAAAATAATGGGGTTCCGAATCCCCAGAATCCATAGAATCCCTAGAATCTCAAAAACTTAGCACCCACGATAAGTTTTAGAATTTAACCCACCTTTTGGGTTCAGAAGTCTCGGCACATTCCATGTCTTCTCGGCAACAGAAAACGCATTCTCAATTCTGTCAATGGCACTCATCTCGGCGGTTTTTGAGAGGTTGATTAGTTTTTTGCTGGAAAATTTTTCAATTTTTTTCGAGCTCAAAATTTAAATATAATATCACTTGTAATTTTGAATTTGGCGCGTCAATAGCTTCAAAATGATCATTGGGCCCCCTACAGTAATCCAAAGGAGACCCCAAAATCTAACATAGCCATGTTTATACTCATTTTGAAGCTCTTGGCTCACTGAATTCGAATTTGGCGCCAATATTTTGAATTCTGGATTTTTAGAAAACTTACTCATAAGAATGTATAAGATAATTAAAGGCGTGACCGTCACGGAAAGATGAGGTGAAGTCGTAGACATCGATTTCCTCATAGGACTTCATGACCTCGATGCACCACTGTTTGATGGCTTCGGAGAGCTGAAAATAAGAAATTTCTCTCCTAACTCCGCTCAAAACTATCCAAATTTCTTCAACTTTTTTTTGATCTACCCCAAAATTTCCCTAGTTTTCTCCCAAAACCGACCTTCTCCTCTCTCAACTGAGCAGGAGCATGATTTCTCCAATAAAACTGCACCAACTGCCACCACGCCGACAACACCGCCTTCTGTTGTCCATCCATGACTTCTTGAGGATTTGTCTTCGAGTCTCCGACGTACTGTAGAATGTTTGGCCAGTCGTCAGATGGGTTCCCGAGTACTGCCATAGTCTGTCCAATGATGGCTTGGTAGACGAAAATCGCATTGGAACCATCTTGAAGACTTTTGTGGTCGGTGAGACGTTCGGTGCCGAGAAGGTGGTTGGCCCAACGGATGAAGACGTGCTCTTGGAGCTCGTATTTTTCTTCTGAAATGAGTTGAATATTTGAAGTAAAGTGTTGTTGAAAGCCAAGATTTTGGGGGTCATGGTGCATTTTTCGGATTTGAAAAATGTATATTTTGAGCAAAGTTATGAGCATTTGAAGTTGGTGGCCTAGAAGCCCAAGTTTTGGGATTTCTAGGCCACCAACTTCAAATGCTCATAACTTTGCTCAGAGTCAATATTTTAGTCTCCGGAAAAGTGTTTTCGAAAGCTCTAAAAACGCTGATTTTGATCATAGCCTAGTTTTTTTGCAACTTTGGGTTTCTAGGCCATGGACTTAGAATCCTAGGCCATCCTCTTCAAATGAGCATATCTTGGCTCAAAATTTGGATATTTGGGTACTAAAAAGTATGTTAACATTTTGAGAAAATGTTCAATTTTTCAACAACATCAAAGTTAATGGCCTAGAAAACCTAATCTCCAGATTCTAGGTCACCATCTTCAAATGAGCATAACTCGACTCAAAATGGAGATTTTCGACTTCTGAAAAATACACCAAAAGTCTGAAGAATTTCCGGTTTTGCAAGATAATCTAAATTGCACAACATCCTACTTTTATCTGCTTTATTTTCATTTCAAACTGATGGCCTAGAACTCCAAATCTCCGATTTCTAGGTCACCATCTTCAAATGCTCATAACTTTGCTCAGAGTCTACATTTTTGGAATCTGAAACGTGTTTTGGAAAGCTCTGAAGAAGCAAATTTTGGCCTAGTTTTTTCATGGTCTAACTTTTCTTGGGTTTCTAGGCCATCGACTTAGATTCCTAGGCCATCATTTTCAAATGTTCATAACTTTGCTCAGAGTCAACATTTTTGGAATCTGAAAAGTGCTCTAGAATCCCAAAAACTTCTACAATTTATCATATTTCTCATTTTTAAAAAAATTTACCCCGATCACTCTTCTTATCCTTCTTCTCGTCCTTTTTCGGTTTGGCAGTCGAGGCGCCCGAGAATAACATTTTTGGATCTTTTCGTTCAAATTTCGTTCGTCAGCTATTCTATATGGATACACCAATTGGCATCTGAAAAATTCAAAAATTTTAATGATTAAATGCGTGAAATATGTTTAATAAGGGTAGATCAAAAATGATGGCAAATCATTGTAAAAAATTTTCGAAATTTTCAATTTTTTTCTCTCTAAAATCATGGAAAATTGGCCAAAATCCGAGACAAATCACTCTGATTCGGTGAGTTTTGGGCTCAAAAAATTCAGAATCTCGGCAGCAATTCAAATATTCAAAAATTTTCAGTCCCGCTCCCCGCCAACGCCTTCAAAATTGCAAAAATCCGAGGAATCTGTGAAGATTTACACAAAATGCGTGAATGATGATTCGGATGGAAGTGTTCTGTCGAATTGGATGGATTCAGATGTCGAGGAGACGTCGTCGCCTCAGATTTCAAAAATCAACGAAATCGTGAAGAAGACGTCAGAATATTTGATGAAGGAGACGGAAAAGGAGAATGTGGAGATTCGTGAAGTGAACTCGGAATATGCTTTTGATATTCAGAATTATTGAGTTTTATTGAAAAATGAATGGCTTTGAAGTTTGGTTCTGTTTAAATTCGATTAACGTCTTCTGAAAAAGCGAGGTTTAGAGTAAAAAATATATAAATTTCCGGCGATTCGAACGCTGTTTTCCGATGGAAAAATCATAAATTTTGAGCCGAGTTATGAGCATTTTAATTTGGTGGCCTAGAAATCCATTTTTTTAGAAGTCTAGGTTTTCAAAATATGCATTTATATAAAATTTTTTGAGAAGTTTAATGCAAATTTCAAATTGGAAAATTATCAATTTTAAGCCGAGTTATGAGCATTTGAAGTTGGTGGTCTAGAAACCCAAATTTTGGGTTTCTAGGCCACAAACTTCAAATTGTTCTAACTTGGCTGAAGATCAACATTTTCGGAATCTGAAAATTGCATTAGTCTTCCTATAACTTGTTTTGTAAGAAAACATTTTGATAGCCTAGAAACTCGAAACTTGGATTTCTACGGGGCCACCAATTTCAATTCGACCTGAGATTTCAAATTAGTGGCCTAGGAATCCAATTTTTGGAATTCTAGGTTATCAAAATATGTATTAATAGAAAAGTTTTTGAGAAGTTTAATACAAGTTTCAGATTGGAAAAATATCAACTTTGAGCCGAGTTATGAGAATTTGAAGTTGGTGGCCTAGAAACCCAAATTTTGTAATTCTAGGCCATCAACTTTAAACCATCATAACTTCGCTCAAGATCAACATTTTCGGAATCTATAAATCGCATTAGTCTTCACATAACTTGCTTTGTAAGAAAAAATTTTAACGGCCTAGAAACCCAAAAATTGGATTCCTAGGCCACCAATTTCAAACTATCATAACTCGGCTCAAAATGAGTATTTCCCTGATTTGAAAACTGGAGCACAAATAGCCTTCTGACTAGCTAAACAACGGTATATCCTAAATCTAGAGTACCCAAAAAACTCCAGGAATTTCAAGAATACCAAAAAAGTCAAAAACGTCCAAAAGTCACGGGTCCGAAGGGCAAAAGGAAAAAGCAAAGAAAGGTTGCAACACAGAGAAAATGAAAATGTCAGCAAATTGCAAAATCATAATGTGTTGTGTTCTTCTTACCCTCTTCCAGAGGGGTGCCAAGAGAGAGAGAGAGAGAGAGAGAGAGAGAGAGAGAGAGAGATAAGAGGAGACGCAGAGAAAACGAAGAGCTCCAGAGAAAAGTAGGGGGTCCCGAGGCGGGAGTGGCACTCCCGCCCGTCGTCAGCTGCCGATAGGCATCTCCATCACTTTCTCTGTTACAATGTGTGTGTGTGTGCATCTTTTCAATACCTCTTCCTCTTCTTCTTATCCAAACGATTCAGACACACGGCGGACATCACTCGACTACCACTGGGGGCTCCTCTCTACAACCACCAATACTATGCTTCTTCTTCCTGTCTCTAGGGTTGTAGGGGGACCGGGGAAAAGGGGGGGGGGGGCAATGAAATCCGAGATGATGGAGAAGAAGAATTGGGTGATAAAATCCAATGAAAATGGGATGGATGGAACACTCCAGAAGACAAAAAAAGTGAAAACATTGGTTTTGAGGTGTAGAATTAGATATGGGGACCCGCAGATCTTGGACACCGAGACACTGAGAATCTGAAATTGCGAGATTTTGAGGATTCTGGGTACCATTGGCCGTGGTGATCTAATCCATACCAATCCAATGACAACAGATCCTTCTGGAGCCGAGGATTCAGACGACGTGCCACGTGGAAGCAGTGAAAAAGTCAAATGCAGAATCTGATGAACGCTTGCGATGATTTGGGCAAGGCCATGGAGTCATTGGTGGTCTCCGTGGTCTATGATTCAGATGAGGAGAATGATGATTGATCTTTTTTTTTTGAATTTATTTTTGATTTTTTGATAATTGTTATTGCCAATTTCTAGTCCCTTACGAAACTTGACTTTTAAAATATATTTATAAAAATGACCACAACCACAACGAATGACACATGTATGCATATTAATATGAACGATGATGCTCAATAAAACAACTTTTCAAAAAATAATGGTTTTATCTACATTTATACATAATGATTATCCTTCCAATCCGGCCAGAACACGATATACAAACTCTTCGAATTTGCAGAACTTTCTTTTATTGTAGCCACGGCCCCATCAGTGTCTCTTCGAATGTCGATTCCTCTTGAAATGGTTCCGGGGTAGCCGTGATAGCTGAAAATTTGTGAATTTTGGGATTCTGTTTTTTCCAACTAAAATGAAGTTGATGGCCTAGAAATCCAAATTTAGGATTCTAGGCCACCTAATTCAAATGCTCATAACTCGACTCAGCATTGAAATTTTTGAAATTTAAAATTTGCATTGAATTTCACAAAACCTCTTCTATTAATGCACATTTTGATGGCATAAAAATCCAGAAATTAGATTCCCAGGCCACCAACTTTAAATTAGCATAACTCGGCTTAAATTCTACTTTTTTGATATCTGAAAAATGCATCAAAATCCACTATTTCAGAACAACTTACTTAAAAAACTTTCTTTTTACCGTTTCTTCTCTTCTCACGCTTTCAAGCCCTTCCAGTATTTCCTCATAGTTCACAGTGTCCTTCACAAAAATGAGTAACTCCTTTATCCTTTTTGCACATTCCCCATTTTTCCACATCTTTAAAAAATGGTTTATCTCCTTTTCACTCAAATCAGGCTCCGCCAAAACAATTTTCCGGCAGTCCATGAGCACTAGGTGCTCCGAAGTGAGCCCTTTTCCCTTAGCTACATAGAAGTATTCCATGAAAAAGGGGCGGGGCTTTGGGAACCTAAAGGGAGCATAGGAATCAAAGGAAAGCTCTCTGGAGACATTACAAGTGCTCAGAATGAGATTGGCTTGAGATTTCTTAATTTTCCACGAAGAAATCGATAATTTTTCTAGAGATTTTTGAATTTGGAAAATCCAGTTAACCCAGGACACTGGATCCTCAACTCTCGAAGAAATATCGAGCCAAAAAATGGGTCGATTGAAAATTTCAGAGACGAAAATCGAAGCATCTTTCAAGCCCTGGATTGGGTCTTTCCTCAAAATTCTCACTGTAGTCTTATCCTTTCTATCAATAGTCACCAAAATATCCTGCTCAGATTTAGCCTCCTCGTAAATTTCTGTTTTTATCAAGCTCTGAGAAGTGCCGTGAATCTCCAGAGACAGTTTGAAGGGGTTCAGTGTTAAATTCAGATTTTTCGAGGGGCCTCGATAAAGGGTAATACAATTTCTGGACCTTTTGGAGCAGTAGGCAAGGGAGATTCTGAAAAAAAATTGAAATCAATTTTTGGTACCTAAAAATTTGAAAAACTTACAGTACATGGGGTCCGGTTTGATCAAGAATATGCTTTAAGGGAACGTAGGGCAAAGCGAAAATTCGAAATTTTGGGGGCATTTCTAGTAGAGGAAATTGATTGGAATACATGTTTGTATTTCTATATTGTATATGTATTTGTGCACCTACACTACGACGACTACTGTGTGAGATTAATCGATTTTGCAGTAACCAATGGAGCGCGTTTGCAGCATTCATTTTTCTATTAGTTATGTGATTATTTAAAGAAATACTGTAGTACTGTAGTTCTGTACCACAGTACACTTCGTCCGCTCGCCATCCGTCCAAAATTTGGGCACTGTTCTAGAACACCGGAACAAAAAAAAATTTTGTCATTTACCATGGTCTTTCGTATAACATTGTGATGAATTCAGCTCGAAAAAGCAGAAAAATTTGGCTCCGGGATTTTATTTTTGTTCCAGCGTTCTAGAACAGTGCCCAAAACCCTTATGCCTGCAATTGTTGATTCAATAATTTATCAACTGGTGTGTACGGAAACTCACAACGCCGCTCAATCCCTTCTTAAATTTGGATCCCTTCCCTACATAAATCATAGTTCACTTCGTTTTCCATACCTACATAAAGTTCGTTTTTCCGTTTGGGTTGATCTAACAAAATAATAATGTTCTTCGAGTGTGAAGAATTTGAGAAGTATGAAGTTGAGAAGTTCACAAGTTTATTGAAAGATCGAGTTGTTAAATGGAAACATGCGTTAAAAGATCTTGAGTAATACAACGTGCCAAATTAAGAGTGAAAAATGAGACAGTTAATGATACAAATTTCCCTTGTAATCTGGCCAGAACAGAACGTGAAGCCTGCCCTGCATTCCTTGAGCCAGTATTGTAGCCATTGCTCCGTCCTCCTTCCGTCTGATGTCAAATCCACCATTTATGTGCTCAACATAGTTTCGTCTGCAAAAATTGATTCATTAATCTATCTACTGCTTTGCACGAAAACTCACGACGAAGCATAAGCCCTTTCTACACTTGGATCCCTTCTGTTGACTTCGATTCCTTCCATCAACACATCATCATTCACTTCGGTCTCAATAGCCACAAAAAACTCTTTGATCCGTTTTGAGAACTCTCCGTTAATCCATTTTTTCAAAAAGGTATTGATCTCTTGACATGTTAGAGATGAATTTTGCAGACTAATTTTTTTGATATCCATAGCCAGCAAATGATTCAAAGTAACCCAATTTGATTGATTGTGGGATAAGTAGTCAATTGAATACGGGCGGGGAGGGGGACCACGAAATGTGGATGAAGGACGTGTGTGCAGGTCAAGAGATGTGGCAACGTCGCTCTCCAAAACATCCATGAGTAGATCATCATCTACTTTATAACTCATAGATAAACGACATAATTTGCCTTGTCTGGTTTTAATCCATTTTAGCCAGTGTCTGATGTAATCAGGCGGTGAAAATGATGGACTGCAACCTTCGATAGAATAAAGGTCGCTACTGAAAACATCTGATGCGTGCTTTACAATTTCCTTTAATCCCTCTTTTTTATCAATCCAGTAGGTCTTTAGGTCGTGGTCTTCTATTTGAACAGGGACGACGTGAGAGCCAATGTTTACTGTTTCCAAGTTCATGTTTTTTGGGAGTTTAGAGACTGCAGCAATCGAAATAGAAATACCAATGGCCGTAAGCCCCGAAAACCCATAGTCGACTTCCACAAGATTTCTGAGAATATTCAGAATTATTCTTGTCTCTTTTCGTGGTCCCTGACAAAGTTTCAAAAGACGTTTCGATCTTTTGGAGCAGAGTGATAGTAGTAGCCTGAAATAGCGAACGTTTTTTTCAAAACCAGAACTCTAAACTTACATGACTTCTGATCCAACATGATTCAGGACTTCGTGAATTGCCAAGTGGGGAAGTTTGAATAGCGGAAAATTATTGGTCATTTTTGAAAGAGTAAGAATGAGTGAGTGAATTTGAACGACAGTCGATGTCGATACTTCCCAGGAGGCAATGCGGTAGAGCGCACTTGCACCAGAAAAATGGTGTCTCTGGGAAGAATCTAGAGTATGAGGTCTTGGTCCGCACCATTACGTCGGTCTGGGTAGCGTAAAATACCGGCAAACTTGATTTTTGAATTTCCCGCTATATCGACACCCCTACGTCGCTCTTCGTGAAGTCTTCAATCATGTTGGACCAGAAGTGTAGCCGTCCGAATTTCGTCCATCCACTATTTGACCGTACTTTGTCTGTCCGCCATCCGTCCGAATTTCATCCGTTCGCCATCCACCCGTCATACGCCGGACCTTCATCCGTCCGATCATCGTCTGATCGCCGTTTGTCCAAATTTCGTCCGTCCGATCTTCGTTCATCCATGTGAACTTGAACATTCCAATTAACGTTGCCTACTGTAACCACCAGGAGAATTCTACCTTTCATTGGCATTTTTTTTTTCGTCTTCTTCGACCAGGTTCGGTCTATATACCACTACGACGTTTCGCAACTCAAGTCAATTTCCCCGACATTTCGCAACTAGGACATTTTGGTATCGGTTATTTCGCAACCACGACAAATCGCAACCACGTCATTTCGAAACGACGAACCTGGAATAGTTCCCAATACCCTCAAATCCATACAACCTTAATGAACGTAAGGTGGACTAGTTTATAGAGTTGCAAAACGACTGGTTGCGATACGTCCAGTTTCGAAATGGCTTGGTTGCGAAAATGAAATCTGAGATGATGGAGAAGAAGAATTGGGTGATAAAACCCAAAGGAAATGAGATGAGTGGAACACTCCAGAAGACAAAAAAACTCGTTCGATTTTGAAATAGGAAGTTGCGAATCTTCAATTTATTAACAGAATTCAAAAATAAGTTGAAAACAATTTTAAGAACAATGATTATCTTTCCAATCGGGCCAGAACACGATTTTTAAATACTTCCAATTTGCAGAACTTTCTATTACAGTAGCCACGGCCCCATCTGTGTCTCTTCGAATGTCGATTCCTCTTGAAATGGTTTCGGGGTAGCCAATGTAGCTGAAAATTCGAGAAATTTGGGATTTCATTATATGACCTAGAAATCCGAATACTCTGAAATCCGAGATTCTGAACTGTTCAAAACTATCTTCAGCGTTAGACACGGAGAATTTCGAGCCAAGTTATGGTTAGTCAAATTTGATGACCTAGAAATCTATATTTGGTTTCCTAGTTCACATACTTCAAATTATCATAACTTGGCTCAAACTCAATTTTTTTTGAAATCTGAAAAGTGTCTTAGAACCCACTCTTTTAAAACAACTCACTTAATAAAATTTCTTTTAACTGATTCTTCTCTTCTCACGCTTCCAAGCCCTTCCAATATTTCCTCATAGTTCACAGTGTCCTTCACAAAAATGCACAACTCCTTGATCCTTTTCGCACATTCCCCATTCTTCCACATTTTTAAAAACTGGTTTATGACCTTCTCACTCAAATCAGGCTTATCCAAAATTATTTTTTTACAATCCATGAGTACTAAGTGCTCCAAAGTGAGCCCTTTTCCCTTAGCTACAAATAAGTAGTCCATGAAAAAGGGGCGGGGCTTTGGAAACTCAAATGGAGCAGAGGGATAGAAGGAAAGCTCCCTGGAGATATTATAAGTGCTTAAAATAAGATTGGCTTCCGATTCCTTGAGTTTTCCCAAAAAAGTCGATAATTTTCCTAGAGATTTTTGAACTTGGAAAATCCAGTTAACCCAGGACGCTGGATCTTCAACTCCCTGAGCAATATGGAGTCCAAAAATGGGTCGATTGAAAATTTCAGAGACAAAAATCGAAGCATCTTTTAAGCCCTTGATAGGGTCTTTTTTCGAAATCCTTACTGTACTCTTATCCTTTTTATCAATAGTCACAAAAGTATCTTGCTCCGATCTATCCCCTTTGCAAGTTTCCACTTCTATCAAACTCTGAGAAGGGCGGTGAATCTCCAGAGACATTTTACAGGGGTCCAGTGTTAAGTTCAGATTTTTCGAGGGGCCCCGATAAAGGGTAATACAAGTTTTAGACCTTTTGGAGCAGTAGGCAAGGGAAATGCTGAAACAGTATTGAAAATTTTTTCTGTACCTAAAAATTTGAAGAACTTACAGTACATGGGGTCCTGCTAGGTCCAGGATGTGCTTCCAGGCAACATAGGGTAAATCGAAAATTCTAAATTTTGGGAGCATTTTATTAGAAAAAAGTCAAAGTCGATATTTATGCACCTACACCAAGACGACTACTGTGTGAGATTAATCGATTTTAAAGTGTCCAATGGAGCGCGTTTGCAGGATTCGTTTTTCTATTCTCCATAAATACTTGTCTCCTGGGATGAGTGTACTCACAGGGGTTCCACATCGTTCCCTAGCCACTCCACATTTACCCTTCAGAAAATGTCCCATTTATTCCCGCTGTTTGGACTTCCCTATGTGGCTCTGAAAGAGGTTTTAGATCATGTGAGCCCACAAGTGATGTAAGTCTCCTGTTGCAAAGCACATTTATTAGAAAATGTCACATATTTCAGATTCAACCTGTCCCTTTCCTCAAAACGATCAGCAATTTACATGAAAAACTATCGTGGACCTTCGAAAACTTCCTCACTATCGTCTTAATTCCAATGAGAACTCTGATCTAGCGAAAGTCTGGCCAGCACACCCCATATTCACCTGTCCAGAAACGGTGATCATAGGGAAACATAAAGTTGCCGCGGAGATTGAAGGGGAGAACTGTTTGACAACATATTGGCCAAAACCGAACCAAGGACTGATGGAATTGGCCAAGCACGCATCTGAAGTCTTCAACAGCCCAATTCATTCTCTTACTGTTTACCGGGAAAAGGGCGGGGCTTTGGGAACTTAAATGGAGCATAGATTTATTTATTTATTTATTTACGATATAATAATCGTGAAATTCGACAGAGACATAAATAGAAACAATTGAGAACACAAGTAAAATCATAAGAATTGTTATACAGGTGTGATACATTAGATCAGAGAAGGTTAAAGTTACATAAAATATTGGGATGACATTTATGGGTAATAAAGGTTGTGAGAATAGGAAGGATTGTGGGATAGATATGGAAAGGGAGCTCTCTGGAGACATTACATCTGCTCAGAATAAGATTGGCTTGAGATTTCTTAATGTTCGCCGAAGAAATCGATAATTTTCCTAGACATTTTTGAATTCGAAAAATCCAGTTAACCCAGGACACTGGATCCTTAACTCTCGAAAAAAAATATCGAGCCCAAAAATGGGTCTATTGAAAATTTCAGAGACGAAAATCGAAGCATCTTTCAAGCCCTGGATTGGGTCTTTCCTCAAAATTCTCACTGTAGTCTTATCCTTTTTATCAATAGTCACCAAAATATCCTGCTCAGATTTAGCCTCCTCGTAAATTTCTGCTTTTATTAAGCTCTGAGAAGTGCCGTGAATCTTCAGAGACAGTTTGAAAGGGTCCAGTGTTAAATTCAGATTTTTCGAGGGTCCTCGATAAATGGTAATACAAGCTTTGGACCTTTTGGAACAGTAGGCAAGGGAGACACTGAAAAAAAAAGAAAAATTTGGAATTCTTAATTTTCAAGGAACTTACAGTACATGGGGTCCTGTTTGATCAAGAATATGCTTTAAGGCAAGATGGGGCAAATCGAGAATTCGAAATTTCGGGAGCATTCTATTAGAAAAATGTCAAAGTCGATATTTGTGCACCTATGTACACCACGACGACTACTATGTGAGATTAATCGATTTTACGGTGTCCAATGGAGCGCGTTTGCAGCCTTCCTCTTTCTATTACTGTGGTACTGTAGTACGACCCCTCCCCAAATTTCCAAAAATTTGTTACTTTTTCATCCCTAGACAGACACATTCATACATATAGTGTAGTTTTGCACTGTTTGCTCCCGAGTCGAGTCGTGGGAACTTTTGCTATACGAAATATGGTAATCAGGGGGTACCAGGCTGAGCGGGTGTTGGTACGGGGGTGTCTGGGAGAGATAGGAAAAGTTAAAAAATAATGATCAGGAAGAGAAAATTTGAAATTTTCGAGAGGTAAAAAATTGGCTCCAAGACATTTCGCAATAAATCGTTTCGCAACTATGAAATTTCGCAATTAGGACATTTCGCAACTACGCAATTTCGCAATTCCGCAACCACGAAAATTTACAATCATGTCATTTTGGAGCCAATAGATAAATTCTTTCAGGTTTGATTGTGTAACCTGAACTAACATAGACAAGTTGTTACAGTTGCGATATGACTAGTTGCGAAATGTCTAGTTGCGAAATGGTATGGTTGCAATATGGCATAGTTGCAAAACGTTGGGGTGCCAGAAGACGTAAAGATCCAAGAAATACAAATTTCAGATGACGTCATCAGAATTCAGTATCAGAAAATCCTGCAAAAATTTATCAAAATTCCAAAAATTTCAAAATCAAAATTCAAATTCCCGCGTGACCAAATACACTTCTAAAAAACCAAAGTTTCGATATTCCTTGTGGTGAAACGTGGCAAAATCCCCCCCCCCCCTTTTGATTCCAGAGAATCTCCAAAATCCGAAAACCGATTCATATTCAATTTTCTCTTCTTTCCCGTTTTCAAAAATGCACCGTCCGTTCCGTTGTCCGATGATGATCACCGCAGCGGTGGTGGGCGGAGCCACGCTCGCCGCCATCGTCTACTACTACTGGAGTCGTCCGAAGAAGACGTGCTGTGGAGGAGGAGCGAAGCCTTCTGAATCCTCGGCGTCTTCTGCTCCTGGAGACCCAATCCCAACATTTGCTCACGAGGAACGCGCTGGAGCCGGAATGGAGGTTGGGGCGAGAAGCGAGAAGATGTTCAGTTTCGAGGACGAGAATGTGCGTCGAGTCTGTGAGAAGCTGTTCCTGGAGCAGTTGGATCTGGGAGAGAGCATGATGGAAGATCGTAAGTTTTGTGGATGAAGGAAATGATAAGCTTCATTTTGAACCTTAAATCTCAAAAATCGAGTGAAAATGAGAGAAGTTGTGAAGGTTGGAAAAGTTGGGTGCCCTAACTTTTGAGGGAAAAGACTTTCGATTCGTTTGAATTTTCGATGGGTTGAACTCAAAAATTGCAAATTATAGGTCTAAAAATATAAAGAATTTGGAGCATTTTGATATAAAAATCATGAAAATTGGATAAAAATTAGCAAAGTTATGAAAATTTGAAAAAAAAATCGAAAAAAATTTTCGAACTTTTTTTCAAATGTTCATAACTTTCTTCAATTTATATCGATTTTCATGATTTTTAACTTAAAATGAAGCAAATTTTTTCTTCTACATTTTCCGTAAACTTTTCTCAAAAGTTTGAATACCAATTTCCAGTCGAGACCCGCGAACAAGGTGCCATGCACATGGCCAACGCCATCGCTCTCACCGGAGAGACGACTCAACTGCTCAAAGTGCTCCGTGGATCACTGACGCCGGAAAACTTTGTGTGCATTCAGAAGTATCTTCCCACTGCTGAATTAGTAAGATTTTCAGAAGAATATGGAGAAAATTCGGAAAAAATTATCCATTTTGAGCAAAAATCCACGAAAATTGACCGATTTTGACCATTTTTCGGTAAATTTTTGGATTTTTCGAGAGAATTTTTTTTGAAAAAGGTGAATCTAGACTAATTTTTGCTTCAAAAATCAAAATTTTGAGCCTATTTTACCCTAAAACCACTCCTTCCCTCCCAAATTCATCAATTTTTCAGCGTGTCAACCAACTACTCCAAGACGAGCTCAGCATCGATGTCATCGAGCAATATTTCGATGATGAATGAAGAATCGAGATGAAGATTCAAAACTCAGAAAAGAGAGCAAACGGCAGCAAAGTTTTATTTTATTTTTGATGAAAATGAAGATTTTTTATTTGGATTACTGTACTTTTTTGAGTTTTGGTCCCCCTAAAGTCAACTTTTTTTCGAAAAAAAATTTTTTTTCAAAAAAAAATTTGTTGTTGATGATTGTCAATAGACAGACTTTGGCTTTTGGCTGATTTTGCAACAAAATTCGTGGGAAAAATTCATGAAAAATAATGGGGGAAAACGGTCGAAAGTCGAAAACCGATATGGTTTTTCAAATCGGGGAGAGAGATCAATGATGAAACTGGAAATTACAGTAACTACAGTAATCTGGAAAAGTAACCTACTACAGTAATCTGAAAAAGTACAGTAATCTAAAAAAGCACAGTAACCTGAAAAGTACAGTAATCTGAGAAGGTACAGTAATCTGAAGAAGTACAGTAACCATGGGAAGTACAGTAACCCTAAAGCGGTCAGATGGACAGACAGACACACAGATAAAAGGAGATTCTGAAATTTCGATTTCTTGGAAATTTGAAGAATACAGATTTTTGAATTGTGAGGGATTTACGAACTTCAAAAATCTGGAGGGTTCTAAAATGCTGGCGTCTTCTGAATTCAGAATCCTAAAGTTGAAAAATAAATATTCTAAGATTCTACATATTAGCGATATTCCCCAAGGGGAAACGCGCTCCATCGCAAATTTTGCTGAAATTTGAATTTTCAGCTTTTCCGCCGTTTTGAGCAGCGAAAAATGTTTCGGTGGATGCGTGGACTCCTCGTGGACAATTCGACTGCTGCCCGAGTTGTCCACGAGGAGTCCACGCACCCACCGAAACATGTTTCGCTGCTACGGCGGGAAAGTTGAAAATTCAAATTTCAGCCAAATTTTCGATGGAGCGCGTTTACCCTTGGGGGAATATCGCTAATCAAATTCTATGATTCTGAATCCCTTTTCAACATCAAAATATCCATTCTCTTCTTGATTTTTGACTTTTCCCCTTCTCCCTCTCTATCTCTCTATTCACAAAACCATTCCTATTGATCGTTAGTCCCCCCCCCCCCCCCCCCCCCTTCCACTTTCCAGCACCACCATCTAAGCTCCGCCCACTTTTATTCAAATTTTCAGTGATCAAAGGGGGAGGGCCTCCCTCAGAAAGGGGCGGGGCAAGCCTATAAATAGGGGGCCCCAAGAGGCCAAGGGATATCAAAAAGTTTTCTGATCTACTAGGATATTTCCTGCTCCTCAAAATGAACTCCAAATTGCTCAATGTTGCTCGCCGCTTCAACTCCAATTCGACTTCGCAGGTGAGTGAAATAGAAGGATACAGTAATCTAGAAATAAAAAAAAATTAAGAAAGAAATTTCCTTCAATTTGAGGTAAAAATCAGCTCAAATGGTCAAAAATTGACAAAGTTACAGTAGTTTGAAATTTTTGAAATTTCAAAAATTTTCGAGCTACTGTAACTCAGTCAATTTTGGTCCGTTTCAGCTTATTTTTATCTCAAATTGGAGGAAATTTTTTCTATGATATAACCTTCCAGAACCTTTTATTATTTCCAGATGATGTTGGCGAATCTCACCTTCGGAAACATGCGTTCCAGTGGCACCCCTCTTATCCTTGTCCCCGGACTTTTTGGTACCAAAGAAAATTGGATTCGTGTCGGAAAGGAGCTCTCTCAACGTCTCGGGTGCATGGTGTTCGCCGTGGAGAACCGTAATCACGGGGGGTCCTCAATGGCGCCATCAATGACCTACCCTGAGATGGCTGATGATTTGGTTGGATTCATTGATTGGGTTCGGAAGATCACTGGACAGGCTCAAGTCAACTTGCATGGACATTCGATGGGCGGAAAGACGGTTACTCAGTTGGCAACGACTCCAGAATATGCGCCAAGGATTAA
Source organism: Caenorhabditis sinica (assembly GCA_963932045.1). Taxonomy (NCBI): domain Eukaryota; kingdom Metazoa; phylum Nematoda; class Chromadorea; order Rhabditida; family Rhabditidae; genus Caenorhabditis; species Caenorhabditis sinica. The sequence goes on from OZ009942.1 coordinate 1,970,555, forward strand.
GAATCTGATTGTGGAGGATATGTCGCCGTTGGGTTATCCGTTGAAGAGAGCTGGTAAGGGGGTTTTTTTCAGACGGAGCAAAATAGAGAGTTAGGGAGTCGAGTTTCTCTCGTTTTTTGAAACACTGAGAGTAATGTTCAAATTTGAAAAATATAGAATCTAAAAATCCAAATTTCTTTGAGGATTTTAAGCCAAAAACCAGCTGATTTGGATAAAAACTAACCAAGTTACAGTAGTTTGAAAAGTTTGTAGGTCAAAAAAAATGAGGGTTCAAAAGTTTAAACTTTCATATCTCGGTTAGTTTTTGGCCGATTTTCATGATTTTAGGCAAAAAATGATTCAAATTTCATGAATCTTTAGAATTTGTTTTAAAATGCTCAAATTTTTCATCTTGAATAGAAAACTGGCTCGTGAAACACAGGAGCCTACAACGTTCACCACCCTTGAAACTTTGATCGCTAGTTTTGGGTCAATTTTCATAATTTTTCTATTGAAGTACTGGACATTTTAACATTTATATTGGTCACAAAAATTCTTCCAAACATTTTGATACAGAAAAGCGTCGAAACGGACCAAAACTAACCAAGTTACGGCTCTTCAAAGTCAGCCTTCCCAAAAAACAAATTTTCATTTTCAAGGTCTTGTGTTGGATGTCCCTGAAATTTTTTATTGGAATTTTTTTGCTTTCAAATATAAACAATTCTGAAAACTCAAACTTTTTCAATCATTTTGAGCCAAAAATCAACCAAAACGGACCAAAACTGACTGAGTTACAGTAATCGAAAAATTTGCGCTTCAAAAATGTTGTAGTTCAAAACTAAAACTACCGTAACTCCGTTAGTTTTCAACCGATTTTTATGATTTTATGCATGAAATGTCTAACATTTTATGAATTTTTAGATTTTAATATAAACCACCTAAATTCAGAACTCTAAAAAGCAAAATTTCTGCTTAAATTGAATACCCTCACTTTTTAAAAACCCGGAAACTTTGAGGAGCTGTAGCTCAGCTTGTTCTAGGTCAATTTTAGTGATCTTTACATCAAAATGAAGCTCATTTTTTGCTTTTTGCATTTTCAAAATAAATTTTTCTTTCCAGAATACCTCGACTGCATTAAGCACATGATCGCCACCGACATGAACAAGTCCCGCGATGAGGTGATGGCGGAGCTCGGCGAGAAGGTCTCCAAAGTGCTTCTCTACCAATTCGTTCGTGGAAATCTTGGAGAAGACGTAAATGGAAAAGCTCAATGGACATGCAATCTCAACGTTATCGATGAGACCTATATCTATCTTCTCAGCCATGATATTCGCTTCGGTGTCTACGATGGACCAACTCTCTTCCAGAGGGCTTCTGGATCCGGATTCTTGCCAGCCGCCCATAAGAATCGTGTGGAGAAAATGTTCCCGATGGTTAGTGAGCCATCTGATAGCTGAAACAGCAAAAACCCCCAAAAAATTCCGCTAAAAATGAGCCATTTTGGACCAAAATCGGTCCTAGAGAAGCCGCGACGCGACCGCAACGCTTCTAGCCCAATTTTCTAAGATTTTTTAAATTTTATCAATAGAGCACACTTTCTGACTAGCTGACTCTGGCTATGAATAGAAAATCCAGATTTCGGGATTTGGGGATTCTGAGCATTCTGAGAAAAAATCGATAAAGAACCCTTTATTTCCAGGTAAAATTCGCCGAGACCGCTTGGTCAAACCACTGGATTCATGCCGATGACCCGAAATTCTTTGTCGACTCGATCTGTGAATTCCTGGAGGAGCCCGATGAGCTCGGAGCACTCGGACGCAAGGCAATGATTTGACTGAAGACACTTTTCTCGTAGAATTCTAGATGATTTTCTCCGGTTTTTATGTATTTTTTGGTGTGAATTTTCATAATAAACTTGTTTTTTAAACTGTAGTTGACTGAGAATAGCCAATATCCCCGAAAACCCGAAAAAACGGTCTAATAAAAAACTAATATTTGAATTCCCGCTGAAAATCGATAGCAAAATCGCGAAACGCGTCAGCAGTCTCTCTTGACCCGCTTTTGGTGAGTTGGCGCGTTTCTCGTTTTTCGCCTCAATTTTCGTATTTTTCTCATTGATTTTCTTCAATTTTCGGGATTTTTTCTGGAAATCCACGTATTTCCACGTATTTTTACACGTTTCTGACGACTGGAACCGCCCGAAATTAATCTAGAATCGCGATTTTTGGCATAAAATTGACGGTTTTTTGATTTTCAGCGCAATTCTTCGATATTTTCCCTCTGGCGCATGTCACAGGTGAACGGAGTGGACGTTGGATATTTGTCAGAAAGTGTTTTAAAGGTGGGAATTTTTGAAATTATTGGCCTAAAAATTAAAAAAAATTCTTTCCAGAAAGAGCTCGAGCAGCGTGGATTGAGCACTCAAGGTGTGAAGATTGTGTTGGTGGTGCGATTGAGTAGAGTGAGTTTTTAGAAGAATAATGATTTATATATGAAAAATCTGATTTCTAATCGCGAAAAAATAGGAAAAAAAAAATGAAAAAAAGCGTTGAAAAACTCGTCAATTGGTTGCCGGTGGTGTAGTGGTGTCGGTGGGTGGGCAGAGCTGAAAATAGTGGATTTTAGGTGTTTTAGAGGCGAAAAATAGTCATTTTGAGGTGAAAATCGACGGAAAATCGATATTTTGACCCCTGGAAAGTGGTTTTTTGAAGAAAATCCGGAGATAGTTGAATTTTGGCTAGAAATTCGATTTTCAAGGGTTCCCGTGGTGGGAAATGGCGATTTTTGAGTTTTTGGAGCCGAAAATCTTGAGTTTGAGCTTGAAAATCGTGGAAAATCCTGAATTTTCACCCAGGGAAGTGGGTTTTCGAGGAAAATCGGATTTGGAGATGGAAATTTCGATTTTGAGGCAAAAATCGATTTTCGGAGGTTTTCGGAGCAAAAAACGTCGAAAAAGTCGATATTTAGCCATTTTCGGGTCAAAAATTCACGATTTGAAGCTAAAAATCGATGAAAAACAGTGGATTTTGACTCAGGAAGGTGATTTTTCGAGGAAAATCGGGCTTTGAGATGGAAAAGGCGATTTGGAGTCAAAAACTTTGAAAAAATCGATTTTTAGAGGTTTTCGGGCCAGAAAATCACGATTTTAAGCATAAAATCGGTGATAAATGGCCAATTTTGACCCTAGGAACGCTCAAACTTCGATTTTGAGTTAAAATTTTGGTCTGGAGCTCAAAATGCGAAAATCGGCAAAAATCTGATTCTAGAGGTTTTCGAGTCGAAAAATCACGATTTTGAGCTCAAAATCGATTGAAAATGACGAATTTTGATGCTAGAAGTGCTTTTCAGGCCATTTTCTCCCCAAAAGTCCGTCCAAAGAGACCCGATTTGCTCCAAAAGCTCCCAAAATCTCTAGAATCTTCTAGAAGAAGTTCCTTCCGTCCATCTCATTAGCTCCTCTCTATCTCTTTGGCGTCGCCGTCAGATTCTTTGAGTTCCTCTTCCGGCCAAATTTTCTCTTTTTTCTCCAAAAAATCCTCAATTTTCCATCTTCCCGCCATTCATTAGAAGAAGAAAAAGAAGAAGAAGAATGCTAATTTGATCACACAAGTGTTGTGAATGGAATAGACAATTTCTCCTTCTTTTGGGGGAAGAAAACACACATCCATCTTGCTCTTTTCTCCTCTTTTCTGACTCCAGAAGGCGAGAAAATGGATAGAAAAAGTTGGAAGAAAAGAAATTCGAGATGGATCACTTTTCAACAAGAAAAGCGAGAAAAGGAGCGAAATTTCTCACTAGAAATGGCCAAAAATCAAGAAAATGAGCAATTTTGGGCTCAAAATTCGACTCGGAAAGCGAATTTTTCGCCTGGAATTGGCTAGAGTTGCCCCCAAGCTAAGTTTGGTTTAAAATAAGCAATTTTGGCTCAAAATTCAACCTAGACATGGTCTAGTGCTCAAGATTGAGGGAATGTGCTCTTTGCTCTAAAATCAGTCCTTTTGGTTCAAGATTCAGCTTGGAAGTTGCGGTTTAGACCTGGAATGGCCAGAAACTGATTCTGACAGTTCTCTCCTGGTTTCTTTGGAAATCTAGAAATTCTCGATTTTTGGCTCATTTCCAGCCTAAATCGGTCCAGAACATGTTTCTGCCTCTTTCTATGCTCAATACTGTCATTTTCATGCCAAAAATTGACGAAAAACTGGTCGAAATCGGTAGAAACTGACTCTGAAAGTTCTCGCCTGGTTTCTTCTGAAATCTACCTGTTTTGGCTGTTTTTTACTGAAAAATCTCGATTTTTGGGTCATTTTGAGCCTAAATGGGTCCAGAACATCGGTCTGTACTTTTTGGGTGGTTTCCATGAATACGGTCATTTTTGGTCTAGAAAATGAGCCCTGAGTTCGAGAGATTGTAACTCAACACCCCTCCCGTTTTCTCCTTCAAGTTGTTGAAAATGAGCCTCCAGAGAGAAAGAAAAAGTCTTCATGCTCTTCTTCCGCTTCGATGATCCCCCTCCTCGTTTTTTATATTCTAAACAAAAAAAAGAGACAGAGAAAGAGCTCATAATTGCTCGAGGGCTTCTTCTTCTTCTCTGTGAGCTTCTTGTGCTCCTTTTCTGCTCCAACTTGGGTTGGCTCCAAAAAAAAACCGGCGCGTTCCGGGTGGAAGGAGCAGCACACAATGCGGTGATTTGATTTTGGAGGACGGGAAAGGAAAAAAGCTTTTAAGAGGATCGACAAAGTTCTCCCTCCCCCCTTAACCCATTTCCGGGAGACAAAAATGGAGGAAGGAGGATTCAGAAGACCCTTCAGAAGAAGACGCGTACCTTTGGCTGACGATGAAAAACGAATTGCGAGTGATGGATGAATTGGGAGTCGTCTTTGGAGGCATGCTTTGGCATTTGTTGTGATGGGGCGAACGTGTTGGAGTGGATGAGACGATAGCCGGCGGAGGCCAACTGGTCGAAGGATTTCTCCAAATTGCTGTGTTTTAGGAAGAATCTGGAACGAAAATAGAGGCATTTGGAGTCGTTTAGTCGAATTTTAGGGGGAATTAGAACCGCTAAACCCTGAAAATTGGCTTGAGATGCCCTGGAATGCTCTACGGAGCTTTTGGAGGGTTCTAGAAGGTTCTGGAGTCATTTTCCTCGAATTTGAAGGAAATTTGAGTAAAAATGAGCCATAAACGCTTTAAATTGGCCATAGGAGCTCTGATGGATTCAGAAGCGATTTTGGAAGAATTCTATCAGGTTTGAAGGATTTCAGTGCTCAGAATCATCTGGAAAAGCTCAAAATGAGCACTAGATGCTCCTGAACCGATTTTGGAGAGTTCCAGCTGAAAATAGCCATGACAAGACTCAAAATGAGCTCTAGAGAAGATTCTGAAGCAATTTTGAAGGATTTGTTTGCTCATAATCATTTCAAATGGCCTTGAAATAGGTTCAAAATGAGCTAGAGTGCTCCAAACCAGTCAGAACGATTGGATTTTTGCTCAAAAGCACTCCAATGAGCTCAGAAATGGGCTGAAAGTGCTCTAAGGGACGATCTTGAGCCTAAAATCGTGCTCCAGAGCTCCCAGATGGTCAGAATTCTGGAACCTGAACGCTCCCTGTGTCCTTCTTCCTCTCCAATTGGTTTTTTATGACCTTCCCTGTTTTCTTCTTTTGATAAGAAGAACCCGGTGCTAATTTTTAACACCTTTCCCTCGTTTCCTTATCAGGAGAAGAAGAACGGAAGGAATTTCAAGAAGGATGCTGCTCCCTCTGTTATCAATGGCCATAAAAAGAGCAAGAGGTGGCACCAAGAGGCAGTCAGAAATTCAGCTCATTTCGTCGTTTTTTGTCCTTCTTTTTTAGCTCCGAGACCTTCAAATTTAGACCATCACAGTCTTGCTGGACTTGCTAGATTTCAAGGATTTTCAGTTTTGGAAAATGTTGAAATCTAGACGTTCTAGGGCCTCTAACTAGGCTACAGACCTTCCAAATCCGTCTAGAACCCCTCAGATGGGCATAGGACCCTCCAAATCATCCTAGGACCCCCAAAATGGGCTTGGGAGCTCCCAGATGAGCCTAGGACCTTCCAAACGGCTCAAAAACCATCCAGATAGGCTTAGGACCCCCTAAATGGGTTTAGGACTCCCAAAATGAGCCTAGGACCCCCTTCCTACCTAGAAGTATATCGATCCAACTCGAAATCGGTGCCCCCTCCATCCCTACACTCGTTCAACGAGTCGCCAAACACCGCTCGACACATGATCACTTTTCCGGAGACGACGATTCGAAGAACCTGCAAAACATAGAAGTCTTCTTCTATTTAGAAGATGGGAGGAGAAGAAAAGGGAGGAAAAATTGATATATGTTTTTTTCATCTCCCCCCTCCCCTCGCCTCTTCTGGAGCTTCTAGATGATGGCTCTGTCAGAAAAAGGGCCCCTTTCTCTCATTTTCCTCCTTCATTTTTCCATCTGAATTGGTATATGAATAAATGGATAATAGGAGGAATGAGGAGAAGGAAAGAGAGATGAGCCTCTTTTGCTATTATTCTCTGGCCTCTATTCATCTATTCTAGAATAGAATAGAATAGCCCTAGAATGGCTGAAAATAGAAGAAGGGGGTACCTTTCGAAATGTGACTTCTGGATTGATACGACCGGTGGAGAGGGCGGCGTGGCATGAGATGCTGATTGTGGAGGGGCAGGCGGCCTCGACGAAGGAGATTAGGCCGAGACGTTTTGCCTGGAAGAAGAGGGGATTCTGGAGAAGTTTGGAGAAGTCTGGAGGACTTTAGATGATTCTGGACCATCTTGGAGGCTTCTAGAAGGATTGTGGAGCCTTTCGAAGGTTCTAGAACATTCTGAAGGATTCTCGAAGCTTCTGGAGGATTCTGGAGGCTTCTGAACGATTTTAAAGGATTCTGGAGCTTCCCAGAGAGTTCTAGCGGAATCTTGCCGATTCTAGAGGATTCTGAAGGATTATGGAGCATTATGAAGGTCCAAGAAAAATCAGACTCTAGAAAACCCCTAGAAACTCCAATTCTGGAGCTAAAGGCATTCAGAAGACGTGGATGAGAATTCTGAACACTCCAAAGACTCCAAAAGTGTCTAGAGAAACGCTGAATCTTCCAAGAATCGACGTCAAAGATTCAGAATCCCGAAAACCATGAAAGTTGGCTTCTTGGAGAAGTTTGACGTTAAAATCTGATTCTCAGGCCTTCTGGGACTTCTGAATCTCAATTTTTGCTCTTTTGGACTTCTGAATCTTCTTGACGACTACATTTTCTCTGACTTCTAGAATTCTGAAGACAGAATCTTCATTTCAAATTCTACCCACGCCACCACCATATGTCATAATGTAGTCGTCGTTTTGTCGTATTCACCCTCCATTTTTTTGTGGAGTGACCAAAATAGGCTTGTTTTTCGCCTTATTTTTACTCTTTTTTGAGTCAAAGAGAGTCACACAATGAGCCAGAAAAATGGAGCACAAAGAGAGAGAAGATGGCTAGAAATAGATAGAGACAAACCTCGACAGCCAGCCGTGCCCACTGATCGAAAGATTCGGACACGATAATGGCCATATCGTGTCGTCGCAACGCCTCGACGAGAATCCGCACAATTTTGTCATCTGAATCCGCGGTGGCGTCTGGAGACGTGGCCAGAAGCGAGTGAGGAGCTCGTTGAAGGGTGGCACGAGTTGTGGAAATTGTTGCTCCGTGAGCACAAATGATTTGTGCAAGTTGCCGCTGCTCCTGGAGCATCCTTTTTTGGAGAGGAGGAGCACCGAGTTTAGAGGAGAAGTGTTCTCAGCAGAATAGGATGGATGAGAAGGAATAGGGGGGGGGGGGGGGGGGACCCGACGACGTCAAGGAGGCTCCGCCCACTTTTCCCCTTTTGGCGCCTGCGTCTCTTCAGAAGGACTCCAGTCTTCTGGGGGGTCCTAGGAGCAAAAGTTGGGAAGAGTCAAGTGTTTACCTATGGAGAGGAGGATTCTGGAGGAGGATTCAGAAGACGTCGTGGTGGGAGCCGAATTAATAGAAAAATGGCGAAAAAGGGGGACCAAAATTGATCTGGATCGTTGTTTTTCGCCCCGCCAGTTTTCTACGGCTTAAACCAATTTCCTCTCCTCCTTGTTGTTTTTCGTTCCTACCAGTCATCAGGAGGATTCAGACGACGTCAACGTCTTCTGGAAAAGTTTTCGCTCCAGTTTTCTGGGGACCAGAGCCTTCTTTTTGTGTACACATAGAGAGAGATACATCTCCCTCGTTTTCACTGCCTATATATGACAGGCTAGAAAAGGGAAAAGGGGTGGCGGAAGATGATGAATTACTCTTTTTCTTCTACTGGAGCTCGTGGAGCTCGTGGAGCCCCCCGTTGGAGTTCTACAGAAGAGAGAGCAAGGAGACGCAGAGAGGGAAACAAAGGAAAAATGAAGTTTTTGAAAACGTTGAGGGCTTCCTTCTTCTTCTCCTTCTTCTTGTTCCGGTGTGATAAATTTCCTCCTCCCCTTTTTTTGCTCCTTTTGCTCTTCTGCTGATGCTCTTTGTGCTCTTTGTTTTTGCATATTCCCCTCTTTTTGTAGTACTTGAAAAAGAAAGGACGTCTTCAGAGTCTTCGGAAGCCTCTTTCTGCGAAAGGAAGCAATTTATCAACTTGGAGTATACTAGTTGTTATCAAGATAGAGGGGGGGGGGGGGGGGTACTTTTTGGAGACTTTGGGGGTTCAGAAGTGACCTGTGAGGGGCTCGCGACGTTCTGAGAGAGTTTCGGAGGAATTTGGAGCATTTTAGAGCTCATTTTGAGCAAAAATGACCCCATGACAGTCTTGGACGATTTCGACGAGGTCCATTGTAATTTGGAGCATTTTGAGCCAATTTGGAGCATTTTGAAGCTCATTATGAGCGACGATGGCTCAGAATAGTCCTAAACGATGCGAGCACGATCTAGTGACATTTTGAGCGTTTTGAGCCGATTTGGAGCATTTTGGATCGATTTGTGAGCAAAAAATGGTCAAGAATAGTCCTAGATGATCTGAGCAAGATCTTGCGACATTTTGAGCCAATTTGGAGCGTTTTGAACCTTTTCTAGCTAAATTGGAGCATTTTAGAGCTTATTTTCAGCGAAAATGGCTCAAAAAAGGTGTGAATAAGCTTCCGGATGCTCTGAGCGAGTTCCGGAACCATTTGGAGCATTTTGAGTCATTTCAAGCCGATATGGAGCATTTTAGAGCTCATTTTGAGCATTTTTGGATGTAAAAAACCTGAAAATTCCGCCTTTTTCCAACTAAAATTCTGTATTTTCAATCCAATTTCCCCTATATAAAAACGTCCCTATTTTTTTTGCAGGCAATCCGTTTGGAGACTGAAACAACCGCAGCCGAAAAATCATCGAAAATCCCTCTAAGTGCAACGAAGATGAGCGACGTCAATCAATTGCAGGAGGATTCAGAAGGCGTCGTCGTCGTTGGTGGAGAAGATAAGAAGACGATGATGTTGAAATCTGGAGGAGGAGGAGAAGGACAGGAGAATGGTTAGTTTTGGCTTGATTTTTTTGAGATTTTTGGCCTTTTTGGCTCAAATTTTGGGGGGGGGGCCGGCCACCAGGACGCCATCGGGTGGATTCTGAAGATTCTGAAAGATTCAAGAAAGAGAGTTTTAGTCGAAAATGAAGATTTGGACGAGTCGCGCGAGTTGGAGATAGTCGACGATGAGGAGGAGGAGCAGCCGGATCATGAAGACGTCGACGTCGAGGAGGATCCAGAAGAGGCCGACGTTCAGATTCTGAATCCGAATTCTGGAGATTCTGGAGATGCTCAACATGGACAAGAAGAGCAGAAGCAGGAGGAGGAGGAGCCAGAAGGAGAGGATGAGTTTGAGGAGGATGATGAGGAGATGGAGACGGAGCAGAAGGAGAATCCAGAAGACGTCAAGAAGCCAGAAGACGTTGTGGAGCAGAAGCCAGAAGTCGTCAAGAAGTCTGAAGACGTCGTCGTTGAGAAGCCAGAAGTCAAAAAAGAGGAGGAGGAGCCAGAAGCTGTTGCTGCCACAAAGTTTACATCTTCTCCAGAAGACGAGATTTTGGACTTGGACTACGAGGAGGATTTGCTTGATGATCCACTGATGGAGCAGGAGGAGGAGAAGAAGGAGAAGGATTCTGGAGACGTCAAGAAGGATTCAGATGCCAAGCCAGCGACTTGTTCTACAACTGCAGCTAAGCCACCAGCGGGTGGAGCTGGAGCATCTGGAGCATCTGGAGCACCACCAAAACCCGCCGTCCCGATTCTGTTCGCTGCGAACTCGAAGAAGACGTCGATATGGATTCGTGGAATGGCGCCGTCGACGAAGGCGTCGAGTGTGAAGGTAAATAAGATGATGATTCAGGAGCAGAGAAAGAGAGATTCAGGAGCAGCGGCTCTCGAAATTTGCATGCAGAGGAGTCTCTAGAATTTGTCTTGATTTAGAAAAATTGGTTTAGACATTGGTGGCGGGGTTTAGGAGAAGAAAGGGGGTCCTGATCAGACAGAGCTTCTGAAACTAGCGATTCTGAAGCAAAAAATGAGCCTAGAGAAGCTCCAGAACCTCTAGAAGCAGAAATAGTGAGCTGAGGGAGGATCTTAAAGCTCAAGAAGTAGCTGAAACGGATTATGAGCATACTGGGGATCGCGGAGTTCTAGAAGCAGAAGGTTTGCTCCTGGGAGCCCTAGAAATAGAAGAAACGGCTTCTTATTCAGATTCTGAACGCCATCTAACCATCGGCATCGTCCTGATTCAGATTGAGCTCCAAATTCAGAAAATCATGGGATTCCAAATACTCTGACGTCTTCTGAAATGGAAAATCAGAGACTATTGAGCTTCTAGAGCTTTTTGTGGAAAAAAATTAACCTGGTCTTCTATACCTCCCGAAGTTTTCTAAAATGGAGAAACCGAAGATTGTATGGGGCTCCTGGAGCTTTTTTGGAGAAATTCTGACAATCTGGCGCCCGCCGGCCGTTGACGCGGCACTTACAATTCAGAAAGCCAGCTGAAATCAACTAAAAGAATATATATGGAGAGCTGCTTCTTCTGGTTTGGCGGCGCATTCAGAATCATGGATGTCGAGCGGGAATTGTCGTCCATGCATCAAAGCTGGCGTCGAAAAAGCTGGCATGCCTTCGACGTGTCTATCGTCATTTACCCACGAATCCCAGTCGCAGCTGGCGCAACGTAGGCGCTTTTGGAACCACACCATCTGGAGTAGCAGCTGTTGAATTATACTCAATTTGGAGCCAAAGAGTGCAAAAATTGATCCCAGAATCGAACAAATCGTCCTAAATTGGCTCCAGGGGCTCCTGAAGACGTGGAAAGCACGAATGTTCGAAAATTCAATACCCTACGCGGTCATCTCCAAAAAAAATCATTTCGAATCATACCACTTTCATTCAAATCGGTTGGGAAATTTCGCGTTTTGGAAAACACACAAGAAATCATATTCAAGCGCACACCCTTGTCCCCTTCTCGCACCCTCTTTTTTCTCTACACTATCTCGCCCCTCTTCTTCTTCTTTTTTCAAAAATTCTGCCGTCGTCTATGCGACGTTCACCTTTGCCGCCCCTTTTCCTCGCACCCCCTATTTTCTTCTTTTTCTATATATGCATATACATAAAACAGAGGAAGAAGGAACTTTTTTCCAAAATACCCCTAAATTCGATTATTTACCTCCTGAAATATGTATTTTTTCAGCAACTCGCTAGCCAATATGGAAAAGTGATCCAGGCGAAAATCTTCAACTCGCGACCAACGACTGGAGGCGAAATCAAGAACTGCTTCGCGTTGGTCTCGTTCGCCGAAGTGGCAGCGATGGAGTTGGCGATCACGTCGTTGCAGAAGAAGAACTATCAGGGACGAGTGTTGCGTGTGGAGAAGGTGAGAGAAATTGCAGAAAAAATGAGCCTGGAATCGAAAAATTGAGCCTAGAGGAATACGATGTCCTTAAAGGAGAAAATTGACGGAAAATCGAGAAAAACTGGCCAAGAAATCAAGATTTTTGAGCAAAAATGAGTCCAGAAGACTACTGTAGCGTTATCTATGAAAAAGCGCTAAAAATGAGCCCAAATTTGGGATTTTTGAGCAAAATTGAGCATGGAAACTAGGCAATGAGTCCAAAATAGAGAAAAATGAGACTAGAAGCTAGAAAACGAGCCAAAAATCAAGATTTTTGAGCAAAATTGAGCCATTTTCAGATGATTTTTGCTCGGAAATCTCGAGATTTTGGGTCATTTTCGAGCTTCTTCGCTCAAATTTCTCGATTTTGGGTCAATTTTCCCATATCAGGCTTCCATAGTCTTCTGAGCTCAATTTTGCCCGAAAATCTCGATTTTTGGCTCATATTTCTCGTATTTTCGGCCAGAAGTAGGCTAGGAGGCTTTAGGAGAAAACCGCTCAAAAATTGCTATTTTATCACTATCCTTCACCTCCAAATTTGCAGGTCTCTGAATCCCATCTAACCGGATCCGCCGAACGCATAGCTCAAGAGAAACGCGAGGCTGCTGAGCAACAGAAGCAAAAGGAGGAGCAGCAGAAGACTCCGGAAGCCACGCCCCCACCATCATCGGAGGAGCCGCCAACGAAAAAGCAACGTGCCACCATCACTGCTCCAGAAGCCACACCACCCAAGAAGATTCCAACGACTCCACAAAACACCAAAAAGGCTCCTGCTCGCCAAACGATTCAAGCGCCATCATCATCGGATAACAACAATTCCGCCGGAGAGAAACGTGTGAAGCGTCCGCAAATTCAACCGCCGGCGAGATCTAGTAGTCGTGAGAGGAGCACAACAAGTTCTCAGCAGCAGAAGCGCAAACCGATCACCTATGAGAGATCGCCGCCAGTGAAGGAGGAGGAGGAGGATGAGGAGCTCGCCACTGAGAGAGAATCTCCGGAGAGGGATTCTAGAAGAATCATTGCGGCGGCAAGGCCATCGCGTGTGAGATCGCCGGTTAGAGCGAACTCGAGACAAGGAGGTGGTGGAGGACGGGGAGAGTCGTTGATCATATCGGCTCGTGTGGATACTAGGTGAGCAAAGAGCTTCAAAATGACGATTTTGGGGTCCTAGAGCTCCAGGACTAAAATGAGCGCGTTGAGAGCTTTGAAATGAGTCATTTTGAGACAATTTGAGCCATTTTGACCCTAAAACTGAGCAACAGATGCTCCGGGACCCCCAGATCCATTTTTGGCGGATTTAGGCCTATTTCAACTGACTTGAGCCCGTTGATAGCTTCAAAATGACTATAGACAGCTGGAGGACGAGTTTTGGGATTCTAGGCCATCTAGGACCAATTCTAGGAGCGTTAGAACTGGATTGAGCCCGTTGAGAGCTTCGAAATGACCACAAATAGCTGAGGGACTAGTTTTGGGTTCCTAGGCCACCGAGAGCCCTTGTTCGAAATTTTAGGCCTATTTCAACTGAGTTGAGTCCGTTTAGAGCTCCAGAATGATTATGTTGAGGGACTAGTTTTGGGATTCTAGGCCATCTAGGGTCAATTTTAGGGGCGTTAGGACTAAATTGAGCCCTTTCAGAGCTTCAGAATGTCCACAAATAGGTTAGGGACTGGTTTTGGAATTCTAGGCCGTCTAGGACTAGCTCTAGGCCACTACTGACTTTTTTGAAGTTTCTAGGCCTAGGCATGTTCAAGGCGGCCATTACCATTCATAGGGCGCCATCAAATTTTCACGCTAATGGTCTTCAAAACCATTAATTTTCCTAATGGCGCCGAAAACCTTTTTGATTTTTCTAATGGTTTGAAAAACCTTCCAATTTTTCTGGAATTGCCACGTAAATCTGTTGTTTTCTCTGAAAAATGAAAAGTCGATGGCGTCGAAAACCGAAAATGAAATGGTAATGGTCGCCATTGCCATTATACGAAAGGGCGAAGGTCGCCATCACCGAAAATGAAAATGGCTAAGGGCGCCATTTCACGCCTATTCGACCAGCCTATCTAGGCCTATTTTGAATGATTTGAGCCCGTTGAGAGCTTCAAAATGACCATTAATAGCTTAGGGACTAGTTTTGGAATTCTAGGCCATCACTAACTACTATAATCATTATTCAAAGTTTCAGCAACTGCCGAGGAGTCATCAAGCGATCTGTCGAACGTGCCGTCCCGAACAATATCAGCACATCGCAACTGCGTCGAAATGCTCCGGCTCCGCCCCCTCATCCACGAGCATCCTATCAAACTGAGCAATACTCGAGAGGAGAGCGTGGCGGTGGATCTTCTCGCTACCAGAAATCGCCGATTCGTGAGCAATCATCGTCATCTAGACGTAGTGGTGGGGATCGGGAGCGTATGGAGCGTATGGAGCCAAGAGGGGCCCCCCGTGATGCTCGAGCTCAGAGAGATGATAGAGGAGAGAGAGGAGGAAACAGAGAGCAAAGGGGACATGAGCAATATGGATATCAGGATCAGATGCTTCCCCAGGAGTCGTCTGGAAGACGTAAACGCCGTGAGCCGGAGCATCACCAGGAGCATCATAGAGAGCATCATGAGCAACCGAAGCGTCGTCACCAACATCAAGATGACCAAGAAGCAAAAGCTCGCGAGATGTTGGCACTGTTGAAGCGTAAGGAAGAGGAGCACCGATTGCGTGAGGAGCGTCTGGAGATGGAACGAGAGAAGGAGAGGATTCGCTTCGAGGCGGAGAAGTTGGAGAGGACTCGGCTCGAGTTGGAGCTCGCCAAACAGAAAATGGCTTTGGAGCAGGCGGCGATGGCGATTGCGGCGTCGTCGGGAGATCGACGAAGGCTCGTCACTGAAGATAGATCAAGTGGAAGACGTGGATCCCAGGATTCTGGATCCAGAAGACGTGTGGAGGTGATTCCGAAGCAACCGGTGAGATCTTCTGGAGCTTCTGGAAGACGTGGCGGCGCTGAGAGCTACAGTACTACTCCTAGTGCTGCTCCTACATCGTCGCGTCACACCACCACGACGGCCAACAACACAACCTATGGAATACAATCTGGAGGAAGTGGTGGAATGCGTACCACTTCGGACTATACTAGAATCATGGAGCAGCCACGAGGAACGTCTTCTGGAGCAGCATCTCAGAGCAACTATAGAGGAGGAGGAGGAACGTCTTCTGGAGGAGGAGGAGCCACGTCGTCTGCTTATGGAGCACAACAACAATCGATGGGTGCTAGTGGATTCGCGGGATATGGATACGCGGGGGATGGTGGAGGTGAGCAGGATTTGGATTTCAAATTTTGGGGACCCCCTAGGATTCAGGATTCAGAAGACGTCGAAAGTTGGAATTTGAGATTTTGAGGATCATAGCAATATGGGTGTCAAATTGAAGGAAATTGCATAAGAAATCTTGCTAACGAAGCGATTATTTTTGAATTTTAGAATCTGGAGCCCTTTCGACGTCTTCTGGGGGATTCAGAATCTTTCCACAACGTCTTCTAACCGAAATTTACCTTCGTTTTTTGCAGCCGCCTATCAACAAGTTTGGCCAGGACTCCAGGGCCACAACACCAACTGGACCACCAATACTGGAGCTACACCATCGTCGTCGACGTCTTCTGGAGCAGCTACCGGTCATAATCAGAATTCGTGGGGCCACCACCAGAGCAACAACAACTACTCGAATTCTACATCATCATCGTCGCGTCGTGACTATGGATATCAACGCAATAATTACTAGATTCTCTCTCTTTTTCTTCCTTTACTCTCTACCTACCATACTGTAGCATCTCATTTCGGACCGCCCCCCCCCCTTTTCTCTCTCTTTTTTCTCTAGCTTTACCCCCTGATGAAATACCAAAAAATGGCAAAAATCCTTGATTTTTTTATTATAATTATTCTCTCCACTTCCCTCGAAAAATATCCTCAAAATCTTTTTTTAAATATCCATATTAAAATAAGTAATAATTTTTGTTGTTTTTTTTCTTTAATTCAAATCTTTATGTCTTCTGGAGCATTTTTTTTGTGTAAACCATCCCCCCATCTCCAATCTCCAACCCCCTAAAACCCCCCCCCCCCCCCCCCCCCATTATCCTCCACGATTTTATGCTTTAAATGCATTATTCCAAAAATGCGGTTCTCAATAAAAATAATTGGTGAGGATGTCTGTAGCAAGGGAAAATCACAAAGTCAGTAGAAAAGTTGGGGATTTTTAAGGTGGAGTTTCAGAAGGTAAACTACTGGAAACGCGACAATCTGCAACTACGACGTTTCGCAACCACTAAAATAAAAGTTCTCAAGATTTAGATGACGACCTAGAATGGTTCATAATAGCAGGTTGCGAAACGTCATGGTTGCAAAATGTCGTGGTTTCCAAATGACTGGTTGCGAAATGTCGTGGTTGCCAAATGACTGATTGTGAAACGACGTGGTTGCCAAATGACTGGTTGCGAAATCGACGTGGTTACAAAGGGAAAAATGAGAAATGCAAAATGAGCAACATGAGGTTTTGCAACCATGACATTTTGCAACTGGATATTTCGCAACTGGACATTTCGCAACTAGATAAACTGGTCCCTTTTACTTCCATTCTGGTTATATGTGATAGGGATCATTGTGAACAATTTCATGTGACCATCAAGATCTGAAAAGTAAAATTTTTTGGTTGCGAAAAGGCGTATTGTTGATTGTCCTAGTTGCGAAATGTCGAGGTTGCGAAATCGACTCGAGTTGCAAAATGTCTGCTTGCGAAACCGACGTGAGTTGCGAAATGACGTGGTTGCAAAACAACATGATAGCAAAATATCGTTGCAAAAAGTCATAGTTGCGAAATCTCATGGTTGCGAAACGTCGGAATATCCTAGTGAAACGAGAAAAAAACAACTTCAACGGCACACTAATTTTATTTCTCCTTTCAAATGACATAAAATCATATCAAGATTTTTAGTGCGGTCTGCATCCTTGCGTTCTTCTTATTCAATGACGTTGCCACATAGGTCGTTGCGGCTTTGGCCTAGTCACTTTTTCAATCGATCCTTGAAACTCCCGAATCTAAACCATCCAGTCATCAAAGTCGTCAGAAGAGACCATATCCTCCTCGGCATAGATTTCGTGAACTTTCCGGTCAAAAATCCTTGAAGTATACTTGATAACCTCCTTCATTCCTTCTTTCTGATCCGCCCAATAGGTTTTTAGACCCCAAAAATCTTTTGTCACGGCCACCTTTTGTGATCCAATGGTTACTATTTCAAAGGGTTGTCGCAGATTGTAGATGCTATCGACGGATATCAAATTACGACTGTTTACTTCCAGAGACCGTAACACAACTTTGAAGTTGATGTCGACGTTTTTCGAGGGACTTTGATAACTTTTTACAAGGAGTTGGGATCTTTTGGAGCATAGGGATAAGGGTAGTCTGGAAAATATAATACAACAGTTTGTTGTAGGTTCCGACGTTTCTCAACCATACCATTTCGAAACTGGACATTTTGCAACTATAGAAACCAGTCCTTCTAACGTTCATTCTGGTTATATGTGACTGAGACACAATTCCAGGTTATCATCAAAATCAAGAATATTTTGTTTGAAATTTGGAATTTTCACAAATCGTGTAACCCTTGGTTGTGGTTGCGGAATGACGTGGTTGCGGACTGTCGCAGTTGCGAAATGTACAGTTGCAAAATTGACGTAGTTGCGAAACGTCGGAGAGCCCTATCTTCATATCTGAAAGTCGGCACCCCGACGTTTTGCAATCAGTCATTTCGCAACCGCGTTATTTCGCAAGCATGCCATTTTACAACTGGTCTATTTGCAACTATGCCATTTCACAACTGGTCATTTCGCAACCAGTCATTTCGTAACTATAGAAACTCCCAAAACTCACATGTCATACGGTCGAACGTGATTCAGTACTGCACAAAGAGCAACATAGGGAAGCTTGAATAGTGAGAATTTCTCGGTCATGTTTGACGAAGTAAGAATGAGTGAGTAGATTTAAACGATGGTGAATGTCGATACTTCCCATGAGGCAACAATGACAATAGTCGACGGTAGACGCCGTAGAGCGCACGCAGGGAGACAAACGACATACTCTATGTAGATTCTTTCCAGAAGCAATACTTGTTTCTGGTGTAATTGCGCCCTACGGAGTTCACAATCGATTTTTTGCAAATTGCCTCCTGGGAAGTATCGACATCTACCCTCGTTCAAATCCATTCACTCATTCTTTCTCCGTCCAAAATGACCAATAATTTTCCACTGTTTCGACTACCCTACCTTGCACTAAACGAAGTCCTGAATCATTTCCGACCAGCAGCCACGTAAGTTTAGAGTTATGGTCTCAAAAATAATGCTCGCTATTTCAGACTACTACTATCACTCTGCTCCGAAAAATCGAAACGTCTTGTGAAGGATTGTCAGGGAGCACGGAAGGAGATAGAAATCATTTTTAGACTAGCCCAGAATACAGTGGACGTAAACTATACTTCTGTGATTTTGGTTAATGCCGTCTCTTCGCTTCCAACGGACTTGAAAACAGTGAAAATTGGATCTCACATGGTGCCTGTTAAAATGGAAGAAGGCATTCTGAAGACCTATTGGCTGAAGGAAAAAAAGGGATTAGAGGAAGTCATAAAGCACACATCAGATGTATTCAACCGGAAACTTTGTTCACTTGCACTTCACGGAGAGGTAACATCTGAGGACGGCATATATTGGCTAAAACGGATTAAATCCATACAAGGCAAACTGAGTCGGGTTCTCTTGAACACGAATAGTAGAGTCGATAAACTTGTCCTGTATATTTTGGAGAACGACTCTATCACAGGCAACATATGCGTGTATTCCGATTGTTCTCCTAGATTCAGAGGACCATCCCCACGTCCGTTTTTTATCGACTGTCTAGTTCTACAGCCCTCGCAATGGGTTACTTTGAATCATTTGCTAGCCATGGATGTCAAACAAATCAGTTTGGATGATTCCTCTCTAAATTGTCAGGATCTCAACATTTTCTTGAAGACATGGATAAATGGAGAGTGTTCGAGAAGAATCAAGAGGCTCTATGTGAAAATGCAGGACGTGGTGGACGGTGGTGTGCTAATGGAAGGAATCGAAGTTACTAGAAGAGAACCATATTTAAGAAGGAATTATGTCTCGTGAGTTTCTGTGCAAACCAGTAGTCAGAATATATAATCAACGGTTTTGCAGGAACATGTGTGTTGAAAACATATTTGGTGGATTTGACATCAGACGGAAGGAAGACGGAGCAATGGCTACGATAGTGTACGAGCCTCAAAGAAGGTCTGGGCTAACAGTTTTGTTCTGGCCAGATTGCAAGGGAAATCTGTATCATTAATTGACTCATTGCGGAATTCCAGTTATATTCTTTCTTGTACAACAGATCTTTCAATGCCTTCTTTTTGATTTCCAACTTCATCTTTTGATAAAAGTTCACATTTTTAAACATGCTGCAGAAACCACACTTGAATTTTCTTTTAGGCTTCATTTCGACGGATACTTTGTAAGATCCAATAATTACTGTTTCCAAGTCCATTGGAAGTTGAGAAGCGGTTGTTACCGAGAATTGTAGCTGAAATTCAGAATTGTACTTCATATTCACAGCATTCTCGGGAATATTAAAATCGATACTTATCTTTTTTTCCGTGGTCCCTTGGAAACAGCCAAAAACTGTTCTAATGGTAGGGTATCTCAAACCCTATTAATGTATGACCAAGCCCCTCCTACCCTGATTTAAAAAATTGAACGACACTCGTTTATTAATAGATCAGTGCAGCGGTTTATTAAGCCGGCAAGTGTTTCGAAAGTCACAATGAAAAACAATGCAAAAAAACGGTGTATACATGTATCTGAACATTAGAATGTCTCAAGGAACATGTTTTCAAAAAAAAAAGACATTCAATGATACGGATTTCCCTTGTAATCTGGCCAAAAAACAACTGTCACTCCCTTTCCTTGAGGCTGTTTCACTATAGTAGCCATTGCTCCGTCTTCCTTTCGCTTGATATCCAGTCCACCAAATATGGTCTCAGCACTGTTATACCTGCAATCATTGGTTCTATAACCTAACTACTGGCACAGAAACTCACGACGTCGCATAATCCCTTCTCAGATTTGGATCCCTTCTATTGACTTCAATCCCTTCCATTAGTACATCATAGTTCAATACGTTTTCCATTCCCACATTGAGCACCTTGATCCATTTTGAGCACTCTCCGTTGATCCATTTTTTTAGGAAAATGTTAATCTCTCGACATGTTAGGGATGACCCTTCTAAAACGATTAGTTTGACATCCATGGCCAGCAAATGATCCAATGTCACCCAGTTCGATGTATTTAAACTTAAGTAGTCAATTGAATACCGGCGTGGTGGGGGAGCTTTGAAACCGGATAGGTCAGGAGCGGACAGTGCGAGGTCACCAGAAACAACGTCGCTGTTTAGCAAATGTCTTACTTTTTTATTAGCGTCCTCTCCATCGCAATGAAGGGATACTCCGTAAATTTTCCTTTGAAACTTTCTGATCCATTTCGTCCAAATCTTGAGTACCTCAAAATCTACAACATAGCTAATAGATAGTGAATGTATCTGTCGATTAAAAATCCCCGTAGCATACTTGATAATATATCCCATCATTTCTACCGGATTCTTCCAAAGTATATAAACGACACCCATTCGAAGGATAATTGGAGCATTGTATGGTCCAATTGGTACTCTGTCAAAGTCCCATGGAAGGGGTGAGACATCCATCACCGCGATTAGGTCATCTTGGAATCGTTCTGGACCAGTTCGGAGACACCTTTGATTTACTTCAAAGTGGATGTCCAGCTTCTTCGATGGTCCACAATAGTTCTTCACGATGTATCGAGTTTTTTTTGAGCAAAATGAAAGTGTTAGTCTGAAAAAACATAAATCTTTTTTCTCAAGGAAAACTTCTCAACTTACATGGTTTTTGGTTCAATTAGCTCGAGGACTTCATAAAGAGGCACGTGGAGAAGACGAAACAGTGGGAATTTTTGGGACATTTTTTAAAAAGGCAAAAAGGAGAGGGAGACTAACGAAAATAGATGTACACTATGTAGGTTGTTTCCCAGAAGCAACAGCTTCCCAGAAGCAATTTAGATTTCTGGTGTAAGTGCGCTCTACGGCATTGCCTCCTGGGAAGTATCGACATATACCCTCGTTCAAATCCATTCACTCGTTATCATTTTATCGAAAATGACCGATAAATTCCCCCTTTTTCGCCTTCCCTACGTTGCACTTTACCAAGTCCTAAATCATGTTAGATCAGCAGCCATGTAAGTTTAGAGTTATCGTCTCAAAAATAATGCTCGCTATTACAGACTACTACTATCACTCTGCTCCGAAAGATCGAAACGCCTTGTGAAGGATTGTCAGGGAGCACGGAAAGAGATAGAAATCATTTTCAGACTTGGCCAGAATAGAGTAGACGTAAACTATGATTCTGTGATCTTGGTTACTGCTGTCGCTTCACTTCCAACTGCTTTTAAAACAGTGAAAATTGGATCTCACATAGTGCCTGTTAGAATGCAAGGCGGCTTCCTAAGGACCTACTGGTTGAATGAAAAAGTGGGATTGAAGGAAGTCATCAAGTACACATCGGATGTATTCAACAGGAAACTTTATTCACTTGCACTTCACGGAGAGGTAACATCTGAGGACGGCATATATTGGCTAGAATGGATTAAAACCATACAAGGCAAACTGCGTGGGGTTTACTTGTCCACGCAAAGTAAAGTCGATGATCTTGTCATGTATATTTTGGAGAACGACACTATCACAGGCCACATATGCTTGTATTGCGGGCTCTCGCCTGGATTCAGTGGGCCATCGCCACGCCCATTTTCTATTGACCGTCTAGATCTACAGCCATCGTACTGGGTTACTTTGAATCATTTGCAAGCCATGGATGTCAAACAAATCAGTTTGAGTTATTCCTCTCTAACTTGTCAGGATCTCAACATCTTTTTGAAGAAATGGATAAATGGGGGGTGTTCAAGAAGAATCAAGAAGCTCTATGTGGATATGAGGGTTGAGGTGGAAGGTGTGTTAATGGAAGGAATCAAAGTTTCTAGAAGAGATCCAACATTAAGAAGAAAATACGCTCTGTGAGTCTTAAGGCGTACCAGTGGTTAGAATATATAATGAACAGTTGCAGGCACGATAGTGTTGAAAACATAGTGGGTGGATTTGATGTCAGACGAAAGGAAGACGGAGCAATGGCCACGATAATGTACGAGCCTCAAAGAAGGTCTGGGCTAAAAATTGTGTTCTGGCCAGACGACGAGGGAAATTCATATAATTAATTGTCTCGCTGCGAAATTCCTTAATTTTTAATCTTAGTTTTGCTCGTTTATTACATTTGATTTTCAAATGTACTCCCTTTCGATTTTTCATTTTGATCTTTTAATAAACTTTTCCAGTTCAAAAATTTGAAGTTCTCTAATATTTTGCAACGTGATAACGCAGAAGCAAAACTTGCGAGCGATGCGACATAACACCCTCCACGTCTCCCCGCTGCAATGAAAGATAAGCGGAGTGTCGTTGTTTCTGCACACTCCAAACCGTCCGGTTTTAATCCGACAATACCTTCCCAGAATACAACTTGACTTTAGTTGCAAGTGCGCCCCACGGAGTGCACAATCAATTTCTCGCAAATTGCCTCCTGGGAAGTATCGACATTGACTTTTGTTCAAATCCACTCACTCATTCTTACCTCGTCATAAATGACCGATACATTTTCCCTATTTCGACTCCCCCATGTTGCACTTAACGAAGTCCTGAATTATGT
Source organism: Caenorhabditis sinica (assembly GCA_963932045.1). Classification (NCBI taxonomy): domain Eukaryota; kingdom Metazoa; phylum Nematoda; class Chromadorea; order Rhabditida; family Rhabditidae; genus Caenorhabditis; species Caenorhabditis sinica. The sequence goes on from OZ009942.1 coordinate 1,993,279, forward strand.
TGGACCACAGGTCATGTAAGTTGAGAGTTATGGCTTCAAAAATAATGTTCGCTATTTCAGACTACCACTATCACTTTGTTCCAACAGATCGAAACGCCTTGTGAAGGATCGTCAGGGAGCACGGAAAGAGATATACATCATTTTTTCCTATTGAAATGGAAAAGGGCATTCTGAGGACCTACTGGATCGATGGAAAAGAGGGATTAGAGGAAGTCATCGAGTACACAACGGATGTTTTCAACCGGAAACTTTGGTCAGTTGCAGTTTTCGGTGATGTGATATCTGCGGATGGCATATATTGGCTTGAATGGATTAAAACCATACAAGGCAAATTGCATCAGGTTTTCTTGTCCACGCGAAGTGAAGTCGATGATCTAGTCTTGTATATTTTGGAGAACGACACTATCACAGGCGACATCTTCTTGTATTGCGGGGTCTCTCCTGGATTCAGAGGTCCATCGCCACGTCCATTTTCTATTGACCGTCTAGATCTAAACCCATCGTACTGGGTTACTTTGGATCATTTGCTAGCCATGGATATCAAACAAATCACTTTGAGTTATTCCTCTCTAACATGTCAGGAAATGAACATTTTCCTGAAGAAATGGATTAATGGAGAGTGTTCGAAAAGAATCAAGAAGCTCTATGTGGACATGGTCGATGAAGTAGAAGGTGTGTTAATGGAAGGAATCGAAGTTACTAGAAGAGGACCAAATTTAAGAAGAAAATACGCTTTGTGAGTCCTAATGCAAACCAGTAGTTTGATTATATAAAAAATGGTTGCAGGAACATGGGTATTAAATACATATTGGGTGGATTTGATGTCAGGCGTAAGGAAGACGGAGCTATGGCAACGATAGTGTACGATCCTCAAGGAATGTCTGGTCTAGATGTTGTGTTCTGGCCTGACTACGAGGGAAATCCGTATCATTGAATGTCCAATTTCTCTATTCAACATGTTCCTTGACACATTCTAACGTTCAGATACGTTCATGTATAAACAGTTTTTGCATTGTTTTTCATAATGATTTTTTTTTCTAAACACTTGTCGGTTCAATAAACTGCTGCACAAATCTATTAAAAAACTAGTCCCGTTAAACTTTTCGGAATTCGGGTAGGAGGTGCTTGGTGATACATATGCAGGGTTTTCATTTTGTTTTTATTTCGCAATGTGCTTTCTAAACTGCCTCCCGCAACCCCTATTTGGTCACGGACTCTATCTTCCCAGAATACCATTTGGTTTTTGTTGCAAGTGCCCGCTACTGTCCATAAAATGGATTATTGCTTCTGGGAGTGGCTTACATGATGTGTTACGGTTTTCTTTAGCCTCATCGTTATCGTCTCATCGTCTCCCCGGCGTCTTCTTTTTCTTCTTCTTCTTCTCCTTAGTAGAAAGAAAGGATAGAAATGTGTGACATGTTAGGCATCCCTAAACGTCTTCTGTTTGCAGACGAAACGCCCAATATGACGACAATTCGGATATTGTTGTAAAGATAATCAAAATTATAGTTATTTATTGAACCGACAAGTTTACAAAAGTTTGGAGAATAGTGACCCTCAGTGTCTGAGCGTCAGTGTATGTTCCAGGACATGAAAGATTACAATTTGAACAATTAATGGTGAGGATTGCCTTCATTATCTGGCCAGAACAGGATTTTCAATCCTCCATACTTATTCATTATTGTTGCCATCGCGCCATCCGACTTTCTTCTAATGTCGAATCCACCAACAATTTGCTCAATACCTTTGTACCTAAAATAATTACTTAAATCAACTTAAACTCAACTTTGCTATTCCTTACCCTGCATAGTATCCGATTGAATTCCGATCTCTTCTTGTGAATTCGATGTCGTTAAATAAAACGGCGAAGTCGATTCCCCTAGATATGCCCAAAGTAATTTCCTTGACCCTCTTGGAACATTCTCCGTTGATCCATTTCTTCAGAAAAACGTTGACGTCTTGACAAGTCAGACAGGTAGATCTCAAGAATATCTTTTTGAGATCCATGGCCAAAAAGTGATCCAAAGTAACCCAATGCGCTGGACTTAAGTACAAATAGTCCATTGAATACGGGCAGAGGGATGGCAGGGGAGGCCATCGAGCATCCGGAGTGGGCAATTGCAGATCGAGATCACCAGTAACAAAGTCGCTCTCCAGAATGTACTTTGTTAGCTGATCGGGGTGATCTGTGTCTACCAAGAAAACGGACATTTTGTGTATTTTCTCTTGAAACTTTTTGATCCACTCCATCCAAAATCTGAGGTCATCAGCAGAAAATGCAACGTCAGCTTTCATTGAATGAAGTTTTCCATTGAACACATCCAAAGTGTACTGGATAACTGCTTCCATTCCCTCTTTCTTATCATTCCAATATGTCTTCAGAATACCATCCTTCATTTCCACAGGAACCCTGTGAGGTCCAATCGTTACCTTTTCGAGGTGTTCGGATATCTCGGGGACAATATTAACCGAGATTAAAGTCGTATGATCAGCTTTCAATGCATACTGGACAAGATTAAAACTGATGTTGACTCTCTTCGATGGTCCATTATAGTTCTTCATGACCAACTTGGCTCGTTTAGAGCAAAACGATAGTGGTAGTCTGAAATCTTTCTCATATAATACGATTCTAATTATTTTCGTTTGAAAAACCGATAAAAAACCTCCTCCGCGCTTTGCTGGTATAAGATACTGTATCTTTCAAGGACAGGGCTATAAACTTACATGGTGGCCAGGGCGACATGATCTAGAACTTTATAAAGCGGAATGAAGGGGAGTCGAAATAGGGGAAAATTATTGGTCATTTTGGACGATAAGGGTGAGACAATAAGACGATAGGGAAGGATACTAACGAAAACCGCAACACATCGTGAAGGTCTTTCCCAGAAGCAATATTCGATATTATGGACAGTAGAGCGCAGTTTCTACAGAAACCAAGTGGTATTGTGGGAAGGTAGAGTGTGGGACCATGTTTGGCGGTTACGTTACGCGGACCGAGAACATAGGGTCCGTTCACCGCACATAACTTTTTTCTGTTGGCAGACTAAACACCCGATTTAACGACAATTCTGATATTTTTGTGGGGATACTATGGAAAAAAACCCACGGCAGTCGTCTTGATGGAAGGGTTTCGCACGGATAGCAAGCAGTGAGAGCAGGTCGCCGGTGATCCGAGAAATGTTGTGCTAGCAGACAAAACACTCGATGTGTTTAATGGTAGAAAAACGCTCAACCTCAATTCGGATATACTTGCGGCGATGCTGTTGAAAACTCGAATTTTCGTCACTGTATTGAGTGTAAGTTTATGCAATCGTTCACCGAGAAGCCCGAAATGGAGCCCTTATGACCGAACGCTCACCATTCTGACTTCAAAAATGATTAAACAACACTCGGTTATTCATTCAGTCAACATTTTTTTATTCACAATAAAAAATACAGAAAATAGTGCACTGCATTAGTGGTGTGTTATTATCTATTCTCCGCACGGTAAGCCTCTTTGCAACGACAGTTTATAAAATTTGAACTGCGGAACCATGGAGTGTCGTTGCAAAAAGGCTTGCCGTGCGGCGAATAGATATTACAGCACACAAAAGATTAAGATATTAAAGAATTAATGGTGAGGATTGCCTTCATTATCTGGCCAGAACAGGATTTTCAATCCTCCATACTTATTCATTATTGTTGCCATCGCGCCATCCGACTTTCTTCTAATGTCGAATCCACCAACAATTTGCTCAATACCTTTGTACCTAAAATAATTACTTAAATCAACTTAAACTCAACTTTGCTATTCCTTACCCTGCATAGTATCCGATTGAATTCCGATCTCTTCTTGTGAATTCGATGTCGTTAAATAAAACGGCAAAGTCAATTCCTCTAGATATGCCCAAAGTAATTTCCTTGACCCTCTTGGAACATTCTCCGTTGATCCATTTCTTCAGAAAAACGTTGACGTCTTGACAAGTCAGACAGGTAGATCTCAAGAATATCTTTTTGAGATCCATGGCCAAAAAGTGATCCAAAGTAACCCAATGCGCTGGACTTAAGTACAAATAGTCCATTGAATACGGGCAGAGGGATGGCAGGGGAGGCCATCGAGCATCCGGAGTGGGCAATTGCAGATCGAGATCACCAGTTACAAAGTCGCTCTCCAGAATGTACTTTGTTAGCTGATCGGGGTGATCTGTGTCTACCAAGAAAACGGACATTTTGTGTATTTTCCCTTGAAACGTTTTGATCCACTCCATCCAAAATCTGAGGTCATCAGCAGAAAATGCAACGTCAGCTTTCATTGAATGAAGTTTCCCATGGAAAACATCCAAAGTGTACTCTATAATTGCTGCCATTCCCTCTATCTTATCCGTCCAGTATGCCTTCAGAATACCATCATCCATTTCCACAGGAACCCTAAGAGCTCCAATCGTTATTTTTTCAACGTGTGTGGGAAGCTCGGGGACAACGCTAACCGAGATTAAAGTCGTATCATTAACTTTCAATCCGTACTGGACAAGATCAAAACTGATGTTGACTCTCTTCGATGGTCCATTATAGTTCTTCATAATCGATTTGGCTCGCTTAGAGCAGAATGATAGGGGTAATCTGAAATATAAGATACTTTCTATATATTTCAAGGCCGGGGCTGTGAACTTACATGACTTCTGGTCGGACATGATCCAAAACTTTGTAAAGTGGAATGAAGGGGAGTCGAAATAATGGAAAATTGTCGGTCATTTTGAACGGTGAGGGTGAGACGATAAAGAATGATACCAACGAAAACCGCAACACATCGTGAAGGTCTTTCCCAGAAGCAATATTCGATATTATGGACAGTAGAGCGCACTTTCTCCAGAATCCAAGTGGTATTCTGGGAAGGTAGAGTGCGGGACCATGTTTGGCGGTTACGTTACGCGGACCGAGAACATAGTTCACCGCACATAACTTTTTTTCTGTTGGCAGACTAAACGCCCGATTGAACGACAATTCTGATATTTTTGTGGGGATACTATGGAAAAAAAAACCCACGGCAGTCGTCTTGATGGAAGGGTTTCGCACGGATAGCAAGCAGTGAGAGCAGGTCGCCGCTGATCCGAGAAATGTTGTGCTAGCAGACAAAACACTCGATGTGTTTAATGGTAGAAAAACGCTCAGCCTCAATTCGGATATACTTGCGGCGATGCTTTTGAAAACTAATTTTTTTGTCACTGTATTGGGAGTCAGTTGAACCGCCCGCTCGCCGCCGAACACTTTTCTGTTACCTAACAAAACCCGATTTGAAAATAATACGGGTATTGTTGCGGCGATAGTGCTAGTTGGGCAACGCGTGTTCTTTTGCGACCTGTCCGAAATGGAGGCCTTTTGACTAAACCCTCACATTCTGACTTTGAAAGTGATTAAACAACACTCGATCTATTAGATTGACGTTATGGAAATTTGTTCAGTCAACAAGTATTTGAAAATCACAATTAAATAAATACCGAAAATAGCGTAATTTACGCCTGAACAGGGATAGTGTGTTACAGCACATGGAAAATTAAACAATCAAACAATTAGTGGTAAGGATTGCCCTTATTATCCGGCCAGAAATAAATTTTCAATGATCCATGATCATTCATTATTGTTGCCATCGCGCCGTCCGACTTTCTTCTAATGTCAAATCCACCACCGATTTGCTCAGTACCTTTGTATCTGAAAGAATTATTTAAATAAACTGAAACTCAACCTTGCTAATAGTTCATACCCAACGTAGTATCTTATCAAATTCAAATCTTTTCTTGTGACTTCGATGTTGTTAAATAAAACATCAAATTCAATTCCCCTAAAGATGTCCAAAGAAACTTCCTTGATCTTGTTGGAACATTCTCCCTTAATCCATTTCTTTAGAAAAATGTTGACATCTTGAGATGTCAGATGGGTATATCTCAGACATATCTTCTTGATATCCATGGCCAAAAAGTAACCCAAAGTAACCCAGTACGATGGATTCAGGTACAAGAAGTCCAGTGAATACGGGCGGTGGGATGTAATGGGGCGCCAACGACCAAGCGAAGAGGGCAAGAGCAGCTCGAAACAACCTGTAACAAAGTGGCTCTCTAGAATGTACTCGGTCAGTTCATTCTGGTGGTCAGTGCTCAACCAAACAGACAGTGTGTGTATTTTCACTTGAAACTTTTTGATCCAGTCTATCCAAAACTTGACGTCAGAAGCAGATAATGCACCGTGAGCTGTCAATGAATGAAGTTTTGCATTGAAAACATCCAAAGAGTACTTTATGATTTCTACCATTCCCTCCACCCTATCATTCCAGTATGTCTTCAGAATACCATCCTCCATTTCCACAGGAACCCTAAGAGCTCCAATCGTTACTCTTTCAACGTGTGTGGGAAGCTCGGGAACAATGTTAACCGAGATTAATGTCGTATTATCAACTTTCAACGCGTAATGAGCAATATGGAAATTGATATTGACCTTCTTCGATGGCCCGTGATAGTTCGTCATTATAAACTGGGATCGTTTAGAACAGAGTGATAGTGGGAGTCTGAAATTTAAGATATTCCCTATTTCAAGGACAGGGCTATAAACTTACATGGTGGCTAGTGCAACATGATCCAAAACTTTGTAAAGTGGAATGAAGGGGAGTCGAAATAGTGGAAAATTATTGGTCATTTTGAACGATGAGGGGGAGACGATGAGACGATAAAGAAGGATACTAACGAAAACCACAACACATCGTGAAGGTCTTTCCCAGAAGCAATATTCAATACTTTGGACAGTAGAGCGCAGTTTCCACAGAACCCAAGTGGTATTCTGGGAAGGTACAGGGCGGGACCAAATAGGGGTTAGGGGGGGGGGGGGGCAGTTTAGGTTTTCGCTAGCTACCCGTCTCTGTATGTTCGACGCCCCTAACTTGATATGTTGGCATACAAGGTGTCGTTATGGGTATAGTGTAGGAAAAAAAAACCAAGAAAGTCAATCTGATGAAAAGGGAGGGCGAAGAAGCAGCGGGAGTATGTTGCCGCTTATCCAAAATATAGACCCTACATATGGCCAAACTCTTATCATTCGGACTCCAAAAATTGAACAACATAGATCAAACAGTACAGTAATTTATTGAGTCGACAGAGTTTTAACAGTCACAATAAGAAACTAAAAATCATGACTGAATATTGATAGTGTGTTACAGCACATAGGGGATTAAGATAAAACCAAATTTTCAAAGAATTAATGGTAAGGATTGCCCTCATTATCTGGCCAGAACACAACCGTCACACTGCGAAGCTGATGGTACGCTATTACTGTTGCCATCGCTCCATCCGTCTTTCTTCTAATGTCAAATCCACCAAAGATTTGCTCAATACCCTTGTACCTGAAAAAACTACTTGAATAAGCTGACCCCTAAAAAACACTTACCGAACATAATTTCTTCTCAAATCGGGATCCCTTCTAGTCACTTCGATGTTTTTCAGTAAACCGCCAAAATCGATCTCCACAGATTTCCTAATTTCCACAAAAAGTTCCTTGATTCTCCCAGAACATTCTTCATCAACCCACTTCTTCAGAAAAATATTAATATCCTGTGGACTTAGGACAGAACGTTCTAAATGAATCCGTTTGATATCCATAACCAACAAGCAATCCAATGTGACCCAATCTGATTCTACCAACTTCAAATAATTTAGGGAAATTGGGCGGGGCCGCCATAAATCCCCGCTACTACCATAATGGTACGGTAACTGTTCGATATCACCAGTAACAATGTCGCTATCCAGAATGTACGACATAAATCTTTCTTTGTAGTTTTGATGAAATGAAATCAAAATTTTGTGTATTTTCCCTTGAAATTTCTTGATCCACTCCATCCAAAATTTGACATCAGCAGTTGTGACTGGGTCGTAAGCTATTACTGAATGAAGTTTTTGATTGAAAACATCCAAAGTGTACTTGATAATTGTTGCCATTCCCTCTTTCTTATCCGTCCAGTAAGTGTTAAGAATACCATGCCTAATTTCCACAGGAACCCCATAACCTCCAATTGTTACTTTTCCCAAGTGCGTGGGAAGCTTGGGGACAAACCTGGCCAAGATTAAGAGCGTATTATCAACTTTTAATGCATTCTGAGAAATATTGAAATCGATGTTGACATTCTTCGATGGTCCATTATAGTTCTTCATGGCCAACTTGGCTCGTTTAGAACAGAGTGATAGTGGGAGTCTGAAATATAAGATACTTCCTATATATTTCAAGGACCAGGCTGTAAACTTACATGGTATCCAGGTCAACATCATCCAGAATTTTGTAAAGTGCAATATAGGGGAGTTGAAATAGAGATAATTTTTTGGTCATTTTGTACGATGAGGGGGAGACGATAGGGACGGACACTAACGAAAACCGCAACGCATCGAGTAGGCCATTCCCAGAAGCAATAGTCGATGGATTGGACAATAGAGCGCACTTTCTGCAGGAACCAAGCGGTATTCTGGGAAGGTAGACAGCGGGATCAAATAGGGGATGCGCGAGAGGCGGGTTAAATTTACCCGCTATCATTGGAAACAAACAAGAACTGTTCTGATTGTAGGGTATCGCACGGCGAGCAAGCATCGAAAGAATATTGTCGCTCATACAGAATGAGAGCTCTACATATTATATATGACCAAGACCATCCTACCCCAATTTTCAGAAAAATTAAACGGTACTCGTTTTTAATAGATAGTTGCAACAATTTATTAAGCCGACAAATGTTCAAAAAATCACAATGAAGGACAAGGCAGAAAAAGAAAGTGGTGTATGCATATACGTATCGGAGCAGTAGAATGTGTCAAGGAACATGTTGAATGAAGATATATTTGACACATTGAAAAACCCAAGGTAAAGAAACGGGCAAAACTGGAGTGAGACAATTAATGATATGGATTTCCCTTGTAATCTGGCCAGAACACAATTGTTAGCCTATTAAGCATTCCTTGAGGCTGATTTACAATAGTAGCCATTGCTCCGTCTTCCTTTCGTTTGATATCCAGTCCACCAAACATGTTTTCAACACCGTCAAACCTGCAATCGTTGATGCTATAGCCCAGGGTTGCAATCTGACGGGCCGGGCTGAAGGAAAAAAGCCCGGCCCGGCCCGTCCGGCCCGTCTCGAGAAAATGATCGAAAATTTTCAAAAAATTTTGGGATTTTTCTGAAAATTTTTAATTTTTGACTCATATGAGTCATTATCATCAAGTGTATAGCATATAGGTACATTTGAACGTAAAATGAAACATTATAACTAAAATTAGGCAGCCAATTTCCAAAAATTTTCAGTGAAATTTCGGTTGACGGGCCGGGCCGAGTTTTTTCCAAAAAAGCCCGGCCCGGCCCGGCCCGGCCCGTTGCAACCCTGCTATAGCCTAACTACTTGCACAGAAACTCACGAAACATAATCTCTTTTCAAATTTGGATCCCTTCTATTGACATCGATCCCATCCATCAATACATCATCGTTCCATATGTTATACGTTTCCACATAAAGCACTTTGATCCGTTTTGAGCACTCTCCGTTGATCCATTTCTTCAGGAAGACGTTGATTTGCTGACATGTTAGTGAGGAATATTTCAAAACGATTTGCTTGACATCCATAGCGAGCAAATGATCTAAAGTCACCCAATTCGCTTGCAGTAGGAATAGGTGGTCTATTGAATACGGGCGAGGTGGGGGACCACGGAACTCGGAGGATGAGCTAGTTGCTACTAGGTCGAGGACGCCTGTTACAATGTCGCTCTCCAAAATATACATGAGTAGACCATCATCTACTTTACTGAACAAGAATAATTGACGTAAGGTGCCCTGTCTGGTTTTTATCCATTCTAGGCAGTATTGGACGTCATCAGAGGATACTCCATCGTAGGCTGAGATTGAATAAAGCTCCCGATTGAAAACATCCAATGTGTAGTTGATGACTTCCTTCAATCCCTCTTTTTTATCCAGCCAATAGGTCTGTAGGGTTTTGTCTTTCATTTCAACAGGGACCACGTGAGATCCAACAATCACTGTTTTCAAGTCTGTTGGAAGTGAAGAGACAGCATTAACCGAGATAATTGGATCACCGTTGACTTGCATGACATTTTCGGAAACATTCAGATTGATGTTTCTGTCTTTCCTTCGTTCCTGACTATGTTTAACACGGAGATTGGATCTTTTGGAGCATAGCGATAGTGGTAATCTGAAATAGCGAGCGTTTTTGCAAGGTCAGAACTCCAAACTTACATCGCTTCTGGTCGCACCTGATTCAGGACTTCTTGAAGTGCAACGTAGGGAAGGCGAAAAAGAGGGAATTTATCGGTCATTTTTGACGGAGAAATAATGAAGACTGGATATGAACGAGAGTAGACGTCGATACTTCCCAAGAGGCGATTTGCGAGAAATTGATTGTGCACTCCGTGGGGCGCACTTGCAACTAAAGCTAAGTTGCATTTCGGGAAGGTATTGTCGGATTAAAAATCGAGGTTCGGAGTTTGCTGAAACGACGGCACTCTGCCTATGCCTTCAGGCTCATTGCAGGGGAACGACGTAGAAACCGTTATATTGTTCGCTACTATTCACAAGTATTGCTTTTGCGTTATAATCGGATTAAGAACGTGAGGCTCGGTTGGTGTTTGCGTACTTTTCGAATGTTCAACCGAATTCTGCTTGAAAATTTGAAAAGGGCTGAGCTTCACTTTTTTGAACTCTCGATATAATTTTTCAATATAGTGAAGAAGTTCTAGAAAGGTTTATTCAAGATGTCTAAACTGTGAAAGTTTATCAAACGACGACATTGGAAATCAAAAAGGGTACATTGAAAGATATCATGTAAAAGCATGAGCAAAACTGAAATTGCGCAGTGAGACAATTAATGATACGGATTTCCGTCGTAGTCTGGCCAGAACACAACTCTTAGCCCAGACATTCTTCGAGGCTGGTACACTACCGTTGCCATTGCTCCATCCTCCTTCCGTCTGATATCCAGTCCACCGCATATGCATTCAACACTATCGTACCTGCAATCGTTGATTCAATAATCTAACTACTGGTTCGCCTTAAGACTCACGTACCGTATTCTCTTCTTAAATTTGAATTTCTTCTAGTAACCTCGATACCTTCCATTAACACATCGTCCACCTCGTACCCCATATCCACATAGAGCTTCTTGATTCTTTTCGAACACTCTCCATTAATCCATTTCTTCAGGAAGATGTTGATTTCCTGACATTTTAGAGAGGAATCAGACAAACTGATTTGTTTTATATCCATAGCCAGCAAATGATTCAAAGTAACCCAGTACGATGGCTGCAGATCTAGACGGTCAATAGAAAACGGGCGTGGGGATGGTCCTCTGAATCCATAAGAAAGCCTGCAATACAAGGAGATGTCGCTTGTGACAGTGTCGCTCTCCAAAATATACAGGACTAGATCATCATCGACTACTTTTCTTGACGTGCACAAGAAAACCCGGCGCAGTTTGCCTTGTATGGTTTTAATCCATTCTAGCCAATGTCTCATTTCACCAGAGGTGCCGCGAGCTGAGATTGAATGAAGCTCCCGATTGAAAACATCCGATGTGTACTTGACCACTTCCTTCAATCCCTCTTTTTCATTCAGCCAATAGGTCTTCAGAATGCCTTCTTCCATTTTAACCGGAACTCTGTGAAATCCAATGCTCACTGTTTGCAAGTGCTTTGGAAGTTTAGAAACAGCAGTAACCGAGATAACAGAATCGTAGTTAACTTTCAAAATATTTTCAGAAATGTCAAGATTGATGTTTATCTCTTTCCTTGGTCCCTGACAATCCTTTACATAGAGTTTTGATCTTTTGGAGCAAAGTGAGAGGGGTAGCCTGAAAATTAAATATTTAGGTTCCGAACCTAGAAGCTAAACTTACATGGCCTCTAGTCTGACATGCTTTAGGACTTCGTAAAGTGCAACATAAGGAAGTTGAAATAGAGGGAATTTTTCGGTCATTTTGGAAGAAATAATGAAGAGTGGATTTGAACGAGGGTAGATGTCGATACTTCCCAGGAGGCGACAATGACAGTAGTCGAGGGTGCACGCCGTAGAGCGCACTTGCAATAAAAAGTGGATGGTCTCTGGGAAGAATCGACATAGAGTATGTGTACTGTCAGTCTCCCTTACCCGCAAAACGAGTGAACAACTACCGTTATTTCAACTTTCCTACGTCGCTCTGAACAAAGAAGTACGGCGTCAGTTTGATATTGCCCAGTATTCTTTGAAAGTGCTTCTGTGGAAATGCAGCTCCACATATAAAAATTTTGGCACTGTTCTAGAACGCCGGAACAAAAATAAAATCCCGGAACGAAATAAAAAATCCCGGAACGAAAAAAGAACGCCGGAACGGAAAAAAAATCCCGGAACCAGAAAAAAATCCCGGAACCAGAAAAAAATCCCGGAACCAAATTTTTTAGGTTACCATTGCTAGAATTGAATCATCTTCTGAGACTTTAAGAAATCTTTTGAGTGTCCAGAATACAGTATGCACCATGTAACGCCGTACGGAGGTCATAGAGAGACTCATAACATGAACCAGTGAGAGACATAATAGTAACAAAATAATGATTTTTCACACAATTTGAGGCAAAATATGTACCTATTCGTTGAAACACTGCATTCCAGAATGGTTAGTGGTCATTTCAGGGTCTACCCGCATTTCAGTTAACTCTTGATGAGTTCTTAAGTTTAACAGATAGCGATACTTTCAGTTATAAAAACTTACTGTGCACTGCAAATCAGGTTTCTATCGTATTTCATGGTTTCTCACATGTATTAAATGATTGGGATGAATTCAACCCGAGGAAACAAAAAAATTTGGTTCCGGCATTTTTTTCTCGTTCCGGGATTCTTTTTTCGTTCCGGGATTATTTTTTGTTCCGGGATTTTTAAATTTCGTTCCGGGATTCTTTTTTCGTTCCGGCGTTCTAGAACAGTGCCGAAATTTTTATAAAGTCAACATTTATTGAGATTCAGAAATATCATAGTATTGAGTAATGGGGAACACAATATCGAGGTAAAAAATAGAGCAGTCAGTGATACTGATTTCCCTTAAAATCTGGCCAGAATACAACGCTCAAACTGGTAACCAATCCGCTAGTAGGTATATTTACAATCGTTGCCATTCTTCCGTCGAATTTTCGTTTGAAATCAATTCCACCGGAGATTTGCTCAACACCATTGTACCTGGAAGCATTACTAAAAAATCTGATGGTATGAACCAAAACTCACAGTGCATAGTCTCTTCTCAAATTCGGATCCCTTCTAGTAACTTCGATCCCTTCCATCAACTCATCATAGTTCACTTCGTTTTCCATGCTAACAAAAAGTTCCTTGATTCTTTTTGAACACTCTCCATTGATCCATTTCTTCAAGAAGATGTTGATTATGTGACATGTTAGTGGGGACAAGTCCAAACCAATCCGTTTGACATCCATTGCTAGCAGATGATCCAAAGTAACCCAGTACGACGGCTGCAGATCTAGACAGTCAATAGAAAATGGACGTGGCGATGGTCCTTTGAATCCAGGAGATAACCGGCAATACAAAACTATGTCGCCTGTGACAGTGTCGCTCTCCAAAATATAACGGACTAGATCATCATCGACTACTTTTCTTGACGTGCACAAGAAAACCCGGCGCAGTTTGCCTTGTATGGTTTTAATCCATTCTAGCCAGTATCTGACGTCATCAGAGTTGCCGCGAGCTGAGATTGAATGAAGCTCCCGATTGAAAACATCCGATGTGTACTTGATGACTTCCTTCAATCCCTCTTTTTCATTCAGTCAATAGGTCTTCAGTATGTCTTCTTCCATTTCAACAGGCACCATGTGATATCCAATGTTCACTCTTTCCAAATCCGTTGGGAGAGAGGAGACAGCATTAACCGAGATAATGGAATCACATCTGACTTCCAAAACATTTCGGGGAATATTAAGATTGATGTCTATCTCTTTTCGTGGTCCCTGGCAAAGCTTTACAAAACGTTTGAATCTTTTGGAGCAAAGGGAGAGGGGTAGCCTGAAAATTGAATATTTAGGTTCTGAACCTAGTAATCTAAACTCACATGGCTTCTGGTACAACATAATTCAGAACTTCGTAAAGTGCAACGTAAGGAAGTTGAAATAGAGGGAATTTATCGGTCATTTTTGAAGGAGAAAGACTGAGTGAATGGATTTGAACGAGGGCAGATGTCGATAATCCCAGGAGACAACAATAAAAATAGTCTATGGTGTTCTCCATAGGGCGCACAAACACCAGAAACTAATATTGTTTCTGGGAAGAAACTACATTGAGTATACATATGTACTGTCGTACTGCCCATAGCGCTCTACTGTTCATAACATCGAATTGAGGGATGTCAGAGTTTACTGCCGTGAGTAAAAAATACGTGGCGTGTCTACTTACTTTTCATATTGCTTACGCGTTGTCAGCTCATGAAACTACGAATGAACTCAATTGTGGCTTACTAGGGAAGTTTGAATTATGAGAATTTTACGAAAGATTTCATTGAAAAATCCAAACAAAGACATTGAAAGAGCAGGTAATTGTTAGGGCAAAACATTGAGAAACAAGACAGTTAATGATATGGATTTCCCTTGCAGTCTGGCCAGAACACAACTTTTAGCTCAGTAAGCATGCCTTGTTGCTGATGCTGACTCACTATTGTAGCCATTGCTCCGTCCTCCTTCCGTTTGATATCCAATCCACCGAATATGTTTTCAACAACGCCGTCATACCTGCAATCGTTGATCATATAACCTAACTATTTGCACAGAAACTCACAAAGCATAATCCCTTCTCAAATTTAGATATCTTCTATTGATATCGATACCTTCCATTAACGCATCCTCCGCCACATAGTTATCCACATAGAGCTCCTTGATCCATTTTGAGCACTCTCCATTGATCCATTTCTTCAAGAAGATGTTGAGTTCCTGACTTGTTAGAAGGGAACGATTCAAAGTGATTCGTTTGATATCCATAGCCAGCAAATGATTCAAAGTTACCCAGTACGATGGCAGTAGAACTAGGCAGTCAATAGAAAACGGGCGTGGTGATGGACCTCGGAATTCCGGAGATAACGGGCAAGACAAGAAAATATCTTCTGTGACAGTGTCGTTTTCCAGGATATGCAGGATTGCATCATTCTTCTTCTCCGACCATTCTTCAACCATTCTTGACGTGGACAAGAAAAGCCGGCACAGTTTGCCTTGTATGGTTTTAATCCATTCTAGCCAGTATCTGACGTCATCAGAGTTGCCGCGAGCTGAGATTGAATAAAGCTTCCGGTTGAATACATCCGATGTGTACTTGATCACTTCCTTTAACCCCTCTTTTCCATCCATCCAGTAGGTTTTCAGAACGCCTTCTTCCATTTCAACAGGCACCATGTGAGATCCAATTTTCACTGTTTTCAAGTTCGTTGGAAGTGAAGAGACAGCAGTAACTGAGATAAAAGAATCGTAGCTGACTTCCAAAACATTTTTGGAAATATTCAGAATGATGTTCATCTCTTTTCGTGGTCCCTGACAAAGCTTTACAAGACGTTTGGATCTTTTGGAGCAAAGTGAGAGGGGTAGTCTGAAAAAGTGAACATTTTTGAGACCATAGCTTTAAACTTACATGGCTTCTGGTCCAACATGATTCAGGACTTCGTTAAGTGCAACGTGGGGGAGACGAAATAGAGGGAATTTATCGGTCATTTTTGACGAGGTAAGAATGAGTGAGTGGATTTGAACGAGAGTAGACGACGATACTTCCCAGGAGGCGATTTGCGAGAAATTGATTGTGCACTCCGCAGGGCGAACTTGCAACAAAACGTGGATGGTCTCTGGGAAATATTAACAATTACAAAGTACTCTGTATAAGATGTTTGGCAGTTACGTTACGCAACACAGACCGACGGGACGGTGCGGACCGAGAACAAAACTCCCTATACACTAGATTCTTCCCAGAGACAATATTTTTCTGGTGCAAGTGCGCTCTACGGTGTTGCCTCCTGGGAAGTATCGACATCTACTCTCGTTCAAGTTCACTCAATCATTCTTACTCCTTCAACAATGACCGATAATTTTCCCTTATTTCGACTACCCTACCTTGCACTTCACAAAATCCTGAATCATGTTGAACTAGAAAGCATGTAAGTTTAAAGTTATTGTCTTGCAAAACCTGTGCTATTTCAGACTACTACTGTCACTCTGCTCCAGAAGATCGAAACGTCTCTTAAAACTTTGTCAAGGACCACGAAAAGAGACAACAATAGTTCTGAATATTTCCACAAATTTTTTGAAAGTCAACTATGAGCCTTTGGTTACCGCTGCCTGTGTTTTGGCTGTTGCTGTATCTAAACTCCCAGTGGATTTCAAAACAGTGAACATTGGATCTCACGTTGTTCCTTTTCAAATGGATCGCAACATCCTGAAAACCTACTGGATGGATGGAAAAGAGGGATTGAAGGAAGTCATAAAGCACACATCAGATGTTTTCAGTCGAGATCTTTATTCTATTGAAGGTTGCGGTGCATCATATTCAAATGACACCAGAGACTGGCTAGAATGGATTAAAACCAGACAAGACACATTACCTCGATTATCATTGTGGTCTACAATAGGAAATGTTGATAATCTGCTCATGTATATCTTGGAGAACAACTTTGTCACAAGCGACCTTCTTCTCTATCCCACGTTTTCTTCTGGATTTAGAGGCCCATCGCCACGTCCGTTTTCAATTGACTACTTATACCTACATCAATCAAAATGGGTCACCTTGAATCATTTGCTGGCTATGGATATCAAGCAAATTACTTTGAATTATTCCCCTCTAACTTGTCAAGAGATCAACATTTTCCTGAAAAAATGGATAAACGGAGAGTGCTCAAAACGGATCAAGGAGTTTTATACACTGGTGGACATAATTATACGTCCACTTGAAATTTTGAGTTTTCTCAAAAAGTGTTTAGATTGAGATATCAGTAATTGTGTGCGATAACTAGTATTTTTGTGTGTAAAATATTGGTATACAATAGATTCGACAGTCTCTTTTAGTTTTTGGAGTTTTCAAAATTTTCGAAAAAATGACCTCTGGGGAGTGGACATAAATATACGTCCACTTGGGTGCCGAAACGAAATTTTTGGAAGCAAACAAGCAGTAAACCTGGGAGTGATTGCAACTAAATGAGCATCCAAAAAATGTACCATTCACAAAAATTCAAAAAGTTTGGCTCGTTAGAAACAAAATTATACCGTGTTCTTCCAGTTTTTTAACCAACCTTCAATTTTTCATTGATAGTGGTGAGAATCTAGTATCAAACGGGTATTCCTTAATATATTTTGTGAAGAAAAGTCCTCCAAATCAGTTTCGATACCAAACTTTATGTTCTGGTATGTTTTACTACAAAAGAAGTTCACACTTCGGACTAAGGATAGAAAAAGCCACTCTGAAACCTTTAATTGAGTCCATGGTTTTCTAGAACCAAAAGCCTGGTTAACTTTCTAAACATCAGAACTTGATACCACACTATTGGCCTCTTTTCAGCAGAAAACCCCATTTAAAACTCTCATTCTGAAGCTCTCCAGATTGCGCGACACTCAATGTCCTCTGAAATTTCGGTAGACCCAAAAATAGAAATTCATTGTTTGATATCTAGAGAACGGAGATTCGTTGGAGCTTCGAAGTTTCGGAATATGAAAATCAGCTTTCTAGATTACGTTTTTTGTACTTAGAAAGTGATTATTCGTTCATTAATTTTTGACTATTCATGTATCCCTATACGTGGTTCCGGTGGATGTGGGCGAATTGCTGGCCAACGTATAGGGATACATGAAAAGTCGAAAAACCGCTATCTCCAAACTGTCTTTCGTGTGCGTTAAACGTAATCTAGAAAGCTGATTTTCATATTCCGAAACTTCGAAGCTCCAACGAATCTCCGTTCTCTAGATATCAAACAATGAATTTCTATTTTTGGGTCTACCGAAATTTCAGAGGACATTGAGTGTCGCGCAATCTGGAGAGCTTCAGAATGAGAGTTTTAAATGGGGTTTTCTGCTGAAAAGAGGCCAATAGTGTGGTATCAAGTTCTGATGTTTAGAAAGTTAACCAGGCTTTTGGTTCTAGAAAACCATGGACTCAATTAAAGGTTTCAGAGTGGCTTTTTCTATCCTTAGTCCGAAGTGTGAACTTCTTTTGTAGTAAAACATACCAGAACATAAAGTTTGGTATCGAAACTGATTTGGAGGACTTTTCTTCACAAAATATATTAAGGAATACCCGTTTGATACTAGATTCTCACCACTATCAATGAAAAATTGAAGGTTGGTTAAAAAACTGGAAGAACACGGTATAATTTTGTTTCTAACGAGCCAAACTTTTTGAATTTTTGTGAATGGTACATTTTTTGGATGCTCATTTAGTTGCAATCACTCCCAGGTTTACTGCTTGTTTGCTTCCAAAAATTTCGTTTCGGCACCCAAGTGGACGTATATTTATGTCCACTCCCCAGAGGTCATTTTTTCGAAAATTTTGAAAACTCCAAAAACTAAAAGAGACTGTCGAATCTATTGTATACCAATATTTTACACACAAAAATACTAGTTATCACACACACTAACTGATATCTCAATCTAAACACTTTTTGAGAAAACTCAAAATTTCAAGTGGACTTATAATTATGTCCACCAGTGTATAGGCATGGAAAACGGAGTGAACGATGATGTATTGATGGAAGGGATTGAAGGGATCCAAACTTGAGAAGGAAATACGCGACGTCGTGAGTTTTAGTGCGAACCATCAGTTAAATTATTGAATCAACGATTGCAGACGAAGCATTGTCGAGCACATAAATGGTGGATTTGACATCAGACGGAAGGAGGACGGAGCAATGGCAACAACAGTGACACGGTCTCAAGGAATGCTTCCAGGTTGAACGTTGTTTTTTGGCCAGATTACAAGGGAAGTCTCTATCATTAAGTGTCTCGTTTTTTACTCTCAGTTTTGCCTGTTCTATTACTCAAGATAATTCGATGCATTTTTCATTTATCAACTTGATATTTCAATAAACTTCTAAACTCTACACTTCTCGATCAACATCCTTATTCTGCTAGATAATACCGCGGAAGGAAAATTTTCGAGTGATATGAGTGATACGTTGGCATCGATGTAACGCCCTTCACGTATTTCTGGTTCAATGAAAGGGGCCTAGCAACATATGCGGAGTGTCGTTGACAATACCAAAATCGCCTCTTGGGAAGTATCGACAAATACTCTCATTCAAATCCGCGCGTATGTGGACTCTTCCCAGAGATAGTACCTTTGCTGGTGCAAGTGCGCTCTACGGCGTGCACCATCGACAATTGCCCCTGTGCCTTCTGGGAAGTATCGACATCTACTGTCATTCAAATCCACTCACTCATTCTTACTACTTCAAAAATGACCGATAAATTTCCCCTTCTTCGTCTTCCCTACGTTGCGCTTCACGAAGTTCTAAATCATGTTGGACACGAAGTCATGTAAGTTTAATGTCCTGTACTTGCAAAACCCGTGCTATTTCAGACTACTACTATCACTTTGCTCGAAAAGATCGAATCGTCTTTTAAAGCTTTGCCAAGGTCCACGAAAAGCGATAAACATCACTCTTAATGTTTCCACAAATTTTTTGAAAGTCGACTATGAGCCTTTGGTTACCGCTGTCTGTATTTTGGTTGTTTCTGTCTCTAAACTCCAAGCGGATTTAAAAACAGTGAAAATTGGCTCACACGTTGTTCCTGTTGAAATGAAAGGGAACATCTTAATGACCTACTGGATGGATGGAAAAGAGGGATTGAAGGAAGTCATAAAGCACACATCAGATGTTTTCAGCCGGGATCTTTATTCTATCGAAGGTTGTGGGGCAGTATCCTCAGAAAACGCCAGATACTGGCTAAAATGGATTAAAACCAGACAAGACACATTGCCTCGATTATCATTGTGGTCTACAATAGCAAATGTTGATGATCTACTCATGAATATCTTGGAGAGCAACTTTGTCACAGGCGACCTCCTTCTCTATCCCACGTTTTCTTCTGGATTTAGAGGCCCATCGCCACGTCCGTATTCAATTGACTACTTATACCTCCATCAATCGAAATGGGTCACCTTGAATCATTTGCTGGCTATGGATATCAAGCGGATTACTTTGAATGATTCCCCTCTAACTTGTCAAGAGATCAATACGTTTCTGAAGAAATGGATCGATGGAGAGTGCTCAAAACGGATCAAGGAGCTTTATGTAGATATGGGAAACGAAGTAAACTATAATGTACTGATAGAAGGGATCGAAGTCAATAGAAGACGTCTAAGATTAAGAAGAGATTATGCTTCGTGAGTTTCAGTGCGATTCAGTAGTTGAATTATATAATCAACGATTGCAGATATAACGGTGTTGAACGCATATTCGGTGGATTTGATATTAAACGTAAGGAAGATGGAGCAGTGGCAACGATAGTGAAACAGCCTCGAGGCATTCTTACCAAGCTAAAAGTTGTATTCTGGCCAGATCACAAGGGAACTCAGTATCATTAACTGTCTTATTTCTCAGATCTATCAATGCAATTTTCCGTTTTCCAACATTATCCTTCAATAAACTTTTAATCACCACACTTCTCACGAAAGTTCTCACTTCACCCTCGTCCAAGCGACGACAGCCAAAGGGGCTCCACATTTGCTAGATGACAACGCAATAAATGGGATCTAGCGACATATGCGGAGTGTCGTTGTTTTTGCAAACTCCATACCTCAGTTTTTTAATCTGACAATACCTTCCTAGAATGCAACTTAACTTTTTTGCAAGTGCGCCCTACGGAGTGCACAATCAATTTCTCGCAAATTGCCCCCTGGGAAGTATCGACATCTACTCTCGTTAAAATCCACTCACTCATTCTTTCTCCGTCAAAAATGACCGATAGATTCCCGCTGTTTCGACTCCTCTACGTTGCAGTTCACGAAGTTTTGAATCATGTCCGACCAAAAGTCCTGTAAGTTCGGAACACTTGAATACTCTTCATTCTTGTCGCGGTATGAGCCGCGCCGATGGAGGATTTTCAACCGGCCCAGCCCGAGTTCGGCCTAATTTTCGTTGATTATTGAGCAAAAAAACTCTCTCAAATTTTTTTGCACCGGGCCGGACCGACAAACCACAAGTATGTTCATTTTCAGACTACCACTATCACTTTGCTCAGAAAGATCCAAACTCCTTGTAAAGGGTTGTCAGGGACCACGGAAAGACATTAGAATTGTTTTTAATGTTTTGGAAAACATTTTGCAAGTCAACTATATTTCTTCAATCTCGGTTGCTGCTGTCTATGAACTTCCAGCGAATTTGAAAACAGTGAATATTGGCTCTCACGTTGTCCCTGTTAAAATGGAACGCCGCATCCTGAAAACCTACTGGATGGATAAAAAAGAGGGATTAAAGGAAATTGTAAAGCACACATCAGAAGTTTTCAATCGGGATCTTTATTCTATTGAAGGTTGCCGTTCATCTTCTTCAGATGATGACATAAACTGGTTAGAATGGATTAGAACCAGTCAAGGCAAATTACGTCGATTTCTATTGTGGTCGACAAAGGCAAATGATGATCTACTGATGTATGTTTTGGAGAGCGACATTGTCACAGGCGACCTCCTTCTGTATTCCGAGGGTTCTCCTGGATTTAGGGGCCCATCACCACGTCCCTTTTCTATTGATCACTTATACCTACAGCAATCAAAATGGGTCACTTTGAATCATTTGTTGGCCATGGATATCAAAAAAATTGCTCTGCAAAATTCATCTCTAACATGTCAGGAAATTAACATCTTCTTGAAGAAATGGATTGATGGAGAGTGTTCAAAAAGAATCAAGGTGCTCTTTGTGTACATGAACGACGAAGTGAACTATGATGTACTGTTGGAAGGTATCGAAGTCAATAGACGGGATCAAAATTTGAGAAGGGATTATGCTTCGTGAGTTTCTGTGCAAATAGTTAGATTCTATAATCAACGATTGCAGGTATGACAGTGTGGAACACATATTGGGTGGAGTTGATGTCAGACGAAAGGAAGACGGAGCCATGGCAACAATAATACGTAGGATTGGAGGATTACAAATTCTGTTCTGGCCAGATAATAAGGGCAATCCTTACCATTAACTGTTTGATATCTTATCGCTTCGTTCATTGTGACTATTAAAAACTTGTGGGCGTAATAACTAACTATACTTTTTATCAAGTGTTTTTTAACTTTTTGAATCCGAATCAAATGAGTATGGCCGTATGCAAGGTCTTCATTTTGGATAAGCGGCAACATACTCCCGTTGCTTCCTTGCCGTGTGCTACCTTTTCATCAAAACGACCGATGTGGTCAAACTCCTGGTTGAGAATCGTATCTTCTTCGTTGTCATTGTTGTAGTTAGTGTTGGCACATCCTTGTCCTTCTAACGAGTGGATTGTCCTGAACTCTCGATGAGTTACATGACTCCGAGAGAGCAATTACGAAGAGGGAGTACTGTGGAGTGGCCCCGAATGGACAGGAGTAGTGGAGACTGGACGAAACTGGACAAAGCTGCACCCTTTCTTGTTGATAGTCCCAGCTTAGCGATAGTGAAATAGCAGGGCTATTACTACCGCAACACTGTCTCCCCGCACCCCATTTGGTCGCCGACTCTACCTTCCCAGAATACCACTTGGTTTCTGTAGAAAGTGCGCTCTACTGTCCACACTATCGAATTTTGCTTCTGGGAAAGACGTAAACGATGTGTTGCGGTTTTCGTTAGTCTCATCGTCTCACCCTCATCGTTCAAAATGACCAATAATTTTCCACTGTTTCGTCTTCCCTACGTTGCACTTCACGAAGTCCTGAATCATGTTGGACCAGAAGTCATGTAAGTTTAGAGTTCTTGCCTAGCAAAAACCGTGTTATTTCAGACTACCGCTATCACTCTGCTCCAAAAGATCAAAACATTTTGTGAAAATTTGTCAAGGACCACGAAAAGAGATACAAATCACTCTTCATGTACCCGAAAACGTTTTAAAAGTCAACTATGAGTCTTTAGGTACCGCTGTCTCTATTTCTGTTGCTGCTGTCTCTGAACAGCCAGCGAATTTAAAAACAGTGATTATTGGATCACACGTTGTCCCTGTTCAGATGAAATACGGCATCCTTAAGACCTACTGGATGGATAGAAAACTAGGATTAAAGGAAGTCATAAAGCACACATCAGATGTTTTCAGTCGCGACATTTATTCTATCGAGGGTTGTGATGCCGTATCCTCAGAGGACGCCAAACACTGGCTAACATGGGTTAAAACCAGTCAAGGCAAATTACGTCAATTATTCTTGTCTAGTGGAGTAGATGATGGTCTACTCATGTATATCTTGGAGAGCGATATTGTCACAGGCGACCTCATTCTGCATTCCCATTGTTCTCCTGGATTTAGAGGTCCATCACCACGTCCGTATTCAATTGACCACTTATACCTAATGCAAGCGAAGTGGGTCACTTTGGATCATTTGGTGGCTATGGATATCAAACGAATTGTTCTGTACAACTCACCTCTAGCAGTTCAAGGCATCAACTCGTTTCTGAAAAAATGGATCAATGGAGAGTGCTCAAAACGGATCAAGCAGCTTTATGTAGGCATGAAAAACGAAGTGAGCTATGATGTATTGATGGAAGGGATTGAAGTCAATAGAAGGGATCCAAGTCTAAAAAGATATTATGATTCGTGAGTTTCAGTGCAAACCAGTAATAAGATTAATGAATCAACTGTTGCAGACCAAACTTAGTTGAACCCATAAATGGTGGATTTGATGTCAGACGAAAGGAAGACGGAGCAATGGCAACGATAATAAATAGGTCTGGAGAATTGACAATTCTGTTCTGGCCAGATGATAAGGGCAATCCTTACTATTAATTGTTTGATATCCTAACCCTCCACATGCTGTAGCACACCACCAACGGTCAGATACGATTCTCTACATATTTTTTCAATGTGATTTTTAAAAATGCGCTGTCTTACTAGTTAATAAATCAATGTTACGTTTTCATTTGGTGTTGTTCTTTTTTGTTTTTTTTTTGGAGTGAAAAAATAATAAAAAGGCTTGACCATAGTGTCTCCGTCCCGGGTGGGCGTCTACATGCACCTTTTGCTTTCTCGCCGTGCGCTACCCTTTCATCAGAACGACCGCAGTGGTTTTTTCCCACAGTGCTCTCACGAAAATACCCGACTTGTCGTCAGATTGGGTGTTTTGTCTGCCAACAGAACAAGTTAGGGGTACCAAGTCAATGAAAACGATTAGCGCGGGACACGTACACTACCTTCCCGCCAATCCTATTTCGTCACGTACTCTTTCTTCCCAAAAAGGTTTTTTCTTCTGTAGAAAGTGCGCTCTATTGCCTGCGCCATCAACTAGTGCTAGTTGCCTCCTGGGATTATCGACATCTACTCCCGTTCAAATCCACTCACCTATTTTTACTCCTTCTACAATGACCGACAATTTTCCACTATTTCGACTCCCCTACGTCGCACTTTACGAAGTTCTAGATCATGTTGGACCAGCCCCCATGTAAGTGTACAGCCCTGGCCTTGAAATATATAGGTAATATATTTTATTATATTTTAGATTATCTCTATCACTCTGTTCTAAACGAGTCCGATTCATCGTGAGGAACTATCATGGACCATTGAAGAAGGTAAATATCGAATTCGATATTGCTGAGTGCGCTTTGAAAGTTTATCGTACGACTTTAATCTCGGTTAATATTGTTTCCGAGATATCCACACACTTCGAAAGAGTAACGATTGGGGCTCACAGGGTTCCCGTTGAAGTTGAGAACGGTATTCTGAAGACATACTGGAATGATGAGAAAGAGGGAATGGAAGCAATTACAAAGTACACTTTGGATGTTTTCAATGGGAAACTTCGTTCACTGATATCTCACGGTGCATTATCTGATGCTGCCGTCAGATTTTGGATAGAATGGATCAAAAAGTTTCAAAAGAAAATATACAGACTATCCATTTGGTGGTTGAGTACAGACCACCCGGATCAACTGACAAAGTACATTCTGGAGAGCGACTTTGTTACAGGTGATCTGCAACTGCAATTGCCCACATCGTTGGATGGTTGGCGCATTGTGCCAGACCCCCGCTCGTATTCAATGGACTTTTTGTACCTACGACCATCGAATTGGGTTACTTTGGATCACTTTTTAACCATGGATATCAAATCGATATATTTGAGAAAAACCCATCTGACATGTCAAGATGTCAATGTTTTTCTAAAGCGATGGATCAACGGAGAATGCTCCAAGAGGATCAAGGAAGTTTCTTTGGACATGGGAATTGAATTTGATGTTCTATTTAACGATATCGAAGTCACGAGAAGAGATTTCAATGTGAAAAGACGCTACGTTGGGTATGAACTATTAGTAATATTGAGTTTCAGTTTATTTAAGCAGTATTTTCAGGTACAGACGTATTGAGGTAATCGTTGGTGGATTTGACATTAGAAGAAAGTCGCACGGCGCGATGGCAACAATAATGAATAAGCATGGAGAATTGGAAATTCTTTTCTGGCCAGACTATAAGGGCAATCCCTACCATTAATTCTTTGATATCTCAATCTTGAATGCCCTGTAACACACTATCAACAATCAGTCATGGAATGTACTATTTTCTGCATTTGTTTCTTATTGTAACTTTTAAAATTGCGTCTTCTCAATAAATCACTGTACTTTTTCATTGGGTGTTGTTCTATTAATTGAAATCCAAACGAGAGGAGTTCGGTTGTATGCACCGTCTTCATTTTGGATGAGCGGCAACATATTCCCTTTGTATTGTGGTTCTTTTTTTCCTATAGTATCCCCACACCAATTCCCGAATTGTCGTCAGATTGGGTGTTTTGTCTGCCAACAGAACAAGTTTAGGGTAGCGAACAGACGGAAACGGGTTGCTGGCACAAAAAACTGCCTCCCGCAAACATTTTTTTGGTCACGCACTCTTTCTTCCCAAAATACCACTTGGTTTCTATAAAAAGTGCGCTCTACTGTCACCATCGACTAGTGCTAGTTGCCTCCTGGGATTATCGACATTTACTCTCGTTCAAATCCACTCACTCATTCTTACTCCTTCAACAATGACCGATAGATTCTCGCTACTTAAACTTCCTTACGTCGCACTACGCGAAGTCCTTAGTTATGCTGAACCAGAAGTCATGTAAGTTTAATGCCTTGTTCTTGCAAAAATCGTGTTTTTCAGACTATCACTATCGTTCTGCTCCAACAAATCGAAACGTCTTGTAAAACATTGTCAAGGACTACGAAAAGCGATAAGCATCACTCTCAATGTTTTCGAAAATGTTTTGAAAGTCAACTATGAGTCTTCGGGGCCTGCGGTTACCGCTATCTCTATTTCGGTTGTTACCGTCTCTTCTCTCCCAGCGGATTTAAAAACAGTGAATATTGGATCACACGTTGTCCCTGTTCAAATGGAACGCAATTCTATTGAATGTTGCGATACATCTTCTTCAGATGACAATGACGTCAGACACTGGCTAGAATGGATTAAAGCCAGACAGGGCAAGTTATGCCGATTGACATTGTCGTCGACAAAAGCAAATGATAATCTACTCATGTATATTTTGGAGAGCGACATTGTCACTGGCAACCTTATTCTGGAATCCGTGTCTTCTCCTGCATTTAGAGGGCCATCGCCACGTCCGTTTTCAATTGACTACTTATATCTATGGCAATCAAAATGGGTCACTTTGAATCATTTGCTGGCCATGGATATCAAACAACTTGCTCTGCGCAGTTCATCTCTAACCTTTCAAGAGATCAACACCTTTCTGAAGAAATGGGTCAATGGAGAGTGCTCAAAACGGATCAGGTCGCTTTATATAGGTATGGAAAACGAAGTGAACTATGATGTATTGATGGATGGGATCGAATTCAATAGACGGGAACCAAGTTTGAGAAGGGATTATGCTGTGTCGTGAGTTGCAGTCCGAAGCAGTAGTAAGATTAATGAATCACCTGTTCCAGACCAAACGCGTTTCAAATCATATATGGTGGATTTGATGTCAGACGGAAGGAGGACGGAGCAGTGGCAACGATAAAATTTGAGCACAGAGAATTGAGAATTCTGTTCTGGCCAGATAATGAGGGTAATCCAAGCCATTAATTGCTTAATATTTTAATATTCTATGTTCTGTAACATACCATCAACGCTTCGGTATAGAGTGCACTATTTCCTGCATAAATATTCCATGAGACTTTTAAAAACGTGTCGGCTCAATAAATTACTGTACTTTTTCATTGGGTGTTGCTCATTTTTTTTATCAGAATAAAAATACTTGACCAATGTGTCTCCATCTCGGAATAGCGGCAACGGGCTACCGTTTTTTTCTGGACGCGCACCACCCATCCATCAAAACGACCATTGAAGCATTTTCCTTCAGTGTTCCCACAAAAAACCCGAATTGTCGTCAAATTGGGTGTTTTGTCTTCCCACCGAACAAATTAGGAGTAGCAAAAAGACGAAGGCGGGTTGCGGGCGCTAACAAAATCTGCTTCCCGCAACCCCTGTTTGTTCACACACTCTGCCTTCCCAGAATACCACTTGTTTCTGGAGAAAGTGCGCTCTACTGTCCATAATATCGATCATTGCTTCTGGGAAAAGACCTACACGATGTGTTGTAGTTTTCGTTAGTATCTTTCTTTATCGTCTCACCCTCATCGTTCAAAATGACCAATAATTTTCCACTGTTTCGTCTTCCCTACGTCGCACTACGCGAAGTCTTTAGTCATGTTGGAGCAGAAGTCATGTAGGTTTAGAATCATCGTCTTGCAAAAACCGTGTTGTTTCAGACTACCGCTATCACTTTGCTCCAAAAGATCAAAACATCTTGTGAAACATTGTCAAGGACCACGAAAAGACATTAGAATCGTTCTTAATGCTTCGAAAAAATGTTTGGAGGTCAACAATAATTCTTTCGTCTCGGTTGCTGCCAAGTCTATATTCCCAATGAACTTGGAAACAGTAAACATTGGCTCTTACGTTGTCCCTGTTAAAATGGAACGCAACATCCTGAAAACCTATTGGACGGATAAAAAAGAGGGATTAAAGGAAGTTATAAAGCACACATCAGATGTTTTCAGTCGCGACCTTTATTCTATTGAAACTTGGGGTGCAGTATCATCTGCTCACGTCAGAGACTGGCTAGAATGGATTAAAACCAGACAAACCAAATTACGTGAATTATATTTGTGTAATGAAGTAGATGATGATTTACTCATGTATATTTTGGGGAGTGACATTGTTACAGGCGACCTCGTTCTGTATTCCCAGTGTTCTCCTGGATTCAGAGGCCCATCGCCCCGCCCGTATTCAATTGACCATTTATACTTGAATTCATCGAGTTGGGTTACTTTGGATCATTTTTTGGCCATGGATATCAAACAGATATTTTTGAGAGATTCTCATCTGACATCTCAAGACGTCAACATTTTTCTGAAGAAATGGATTAAAGGAGAATGTTCCAAGAGGATCAAGGAAGTTTGCTTGGGCATCTCTGGGAGAACTGAATTTGATGCTTTATTTAACGACATCGGAGTCACGAGAAGAGAACCGAATTCGATAAGATCCTATGTTGGGTATGAACTATTAGCAAGATTGAGTTTCAGTTTATCCATGTAGTTTTTTCAGATACAAAGGTAGTGAGCAAATCGTCGGTGGATTTGATGTCAGACGGAAGGGGGACGGCACGATGGCAACAATTATGGCTGAGCATGGAGCATTGAAAATTATGTTCTGGCCAGATAATAAGGGCAATCCTTACCATTAATTCCTTGATTGTTTAATTTTCCATGTGCTGTAACACACTATCACTGTTCAGGAGTAAATTACGCTATCTTCTGTATTTTTCAAATTGTGAAAATTGAGATCTTGTTGACTGAATAAAGTTCCGTAATGTGTATCTAACAATCGAGTGTTGTTTAATCACTTTCGAAGTCAGAATGTAAGGGTTTAGTCGTAAGGTTTTCATTTCGGGCCGGTTGCGTAGAACACGCGTTGCAATTGTCAGGTAACAGAAAAGTGCTCGAGCGCATGAACTGACCCTCAATACAGTGACGAAACTTTAAGTCTTCAACAGCATCGCTGCAAGTATAACCAAATTGAAGGTGGAGTTCCAACACAACATGTCTCGGATGAGTGGCAAATGCTCCCGTTGTTTGCTTGCCGCGCACTACCCATTTCATCAGAACGAATTTCGATGTTTTTTTCCTATTGTTCTCCCACAAAAGTATCATAACTGTCGTCAAATCGGATGTTTTGCCTGCCAATAGGAAGAAAGTTATTTGCGGTGAACGGACTCTATTTGCTCCCACACTCTACCTTCCCAGAATACCACTCGGTTTCTGTAGAAAGTGCGCTCTATTGCCTGCGCCATCGACTAGTTGCCTTCTGGGATTATCGACGTCTACTCTCGTTCAAATCCATTCACTTTTTCTTACTCTATCCAAAATGACCGATAAATTTCCACTATTTCGACTACCCTACCTTGCACTTCACAAAATCCTGAATCATGTTGGACCCGAAGTCACGTAGGTTTGGAGTTCTTGTCTCAAAAATAATGTTCGCTATTTCAGACTATCACTATCGTTCTGCTCCAAAAGATCGAAACTTCTTGTGAAACATTGTCAAGGACCACGAAAAGATATAAACATCACTCTTTATATGCCCGGAAAAGTTTTGAGAGTCAACTATGCGTCTTCGGTTACCGATTTCTCTATTTCGGTTGTTGCTGCCTCTGAACAGCCAGCGAATTTAAAAACAGCGAATATTGGATCACACGTTGTCCCTGTTGAAATGGAACGCAACGTCCTGAAGACCTATTGGACGGAAGCAAAAGAGGGATTTGAGGAAATTGTGAAATACACATCAGATGTTTTCAGTCGCGACCTTTATTCTATTGCATATCGCGGTACATCTTCTTTAGATGACAATGACGTCAGACACTGGCTAGAATGGATTAAAGCCAGACAAGGCAAGTTATGCCGATTGAACTTGACGTCGACAAAAGCAAATGATAATCTACTCATGTATATTTTGGAGAGCGACATTGTCACAGGCAACCTTATTCTAGATTCCGTGTGTTCTACTGCATTTAGAGGGCCATCGCCACGTCCGTTTTCAATTGACTACTTATATCTATGGCAATCAAAATGGGTCACTTTGAATCATTTGCTGGCTATGGATATCAAGCAAATCATTTTGAGTAATACCTCTCTACCATGTCAAGAGATCAATATCTTTCCGAAAAAATGGATCAACGGAGAGTGCTCAAAACGGATCAAGCTGCTTCATGTAGGTATGGGAAACGAAATGAACTATGATGTACTGATGGTAGGAATCAAATTCAATAGAAGGGATCCAAGTTTAAGAAGAGTTTATGCGATGTCGTGAGTTTCAATGCAAACCAGTAATAAGATTAATAAATCAACTGTTGCAGACCAAACTTAGTTGAACCCATAAATGGTGGATTTGACATCAGACGGAAGGAAGACGGAGCATTGGCAACAATAATAAGTGGGTATGGAGGATTACAAATTCGATTCTGGCCAGACTATAAGGGCAATCCTTACCATTAATCTTTGATATTTTATTCCTCATGCACTTTAACTCACCACCAACTCTTAGTAGAATTGAATTTACCATTTTCAGCATTTGTTTCTTATTGTCACTTTTAAAAAACGTGTCGACTCAATAAATTATTGTACTGTCTGATCTATGTTGTTCAATTCTTTGGGGTCCGAATCATAGGAGTTTGGTCATATGTAGGGTCTTCACTTTTGAGGAGCAACAGCATACTCCCACTGCTTCTTCGCACTACCTTTCCACGGTTTTTTTCCTACAGTATACCCATAACGACACCGAGTAGTTGACAGATTGGGTGTTTTGCCTGTCAACAGAACAAGTCTGGGATAGCGAAAAACTGCCTCCCGTAGAACCTATTTCGTTTCGCACTCTACCTTCCCAGAATACCACTTGGTTTCTGTAGAAAGTGCGCTCTATTGCCTGCACCATCGACTATACAGGTTGCCTCCTGGGATTATCGACATCTACTCTCGTTCAAATCCACTCATTCATTCTTACTCTTTCAACAATGACCGATAAATTCCAACTATTTCAACTTCCCTACGTCGCACTACGCGAAGTCCTTAGTCATGCTGAACCAGAAGTCATGTAAGTTTAGTGCCCTGTTCTTGCAAAAACCGTGTTATTTTAGACTGACACTATCACTCTGCTCCAAGAGATCGAAACAATTTGTGAAACATTGTCAACTACCACAAAAAGAGATAAACATCACTCTTCATATACCCGAAAACGTTTTGAAAGTCTACTATGAGTCTTCGGGTACCACAGTCTCTATTTCGGTTGCTGCTGTCTCTGAACAGCCAGGAAATTTGAAAACAGTGACTATTGGATCACACGTTATCCCTGTTCAAATGAAATACGGCCTCCTAAAGACCTACTGGATGGATAGGAAACTAGGATTAAAGGAAGTCCTAAAGCACACAACAGATGTTTTCAGTCGGGATATTTATTCTATTGAAGGTTGTGATTCAGTACCCTCAAATAACGCCAAACACTGGCTAGCGTGGATTAAAACCAGACAAGGCACATTACGTTATCTATTTTTGAATAACCAAGTAGATGAAGATCTACTCATGTATATTTTGGAGAGCGACATTGTCACAGGCGACCTTATTCTGCAATCCCATTGTTCTCCTGGATTTAGAGGTCCCCCTCCCCGTCCGTATTCAATTGACCACTTATACCTAATGCAAGCGAAGTGGGTCACTTTGGATCATTTGGTGGCAATGGATATCAAACGAATTGTTCTGTACAACTCACCTCTAACAGTTCATGGCATCAACTCGTTTCTGAAGAAGTGGATCAATGGAGAGTGCTCAAAGCGGATCAAGCAGCTTTATGTAGGCATGAAAAACGAAGTGAACTATGATGTACTGTTGAAAGGGATTGAAGTCAATAGAAGGGATCCAAGTCTAAAAAGATATTATGATTCGTGAGTTTCAGTGCAAACCAGTAATAAGACTAATAAATCAACTGTTGCAGACCAAACTTAGTTGAACCCATAAATGGTGGATTTGACATCAGACGGAAGGAGGACGGAGCAATGGCAACGATACTAAATAGGTCTGGAGAATTGACAATTCTGTTCTGGCCAGATGATAAGGGCAATCCTTACTATTAATTGTTTGATAACCTAACCCTCCATATTCTGTAGCACACTACCAACGGTCAGGTATCTCCATGATATGATTCTCTACATATATTTTCAATGTGATTTTTAAAAATGCGCCGTCTCAATAAATTAATGTATTTTTTCATTGGGTTTTGTTCTATTTTTTTGAGCCCGGATTAGAGGAGTTTAATCGTCGTTTCGAATGAGCGGTAACATGCTCCCTTTCTGCTTGTTTGACGCGCACTACCCTTTCATCAAAACGACCGCAGTGGTTTTTCCTACAGTGCTCTCACAAAAACACTCGAATTGTCGTCAGATTGGGTGTTTTGCCAGCCAAAAAGACAAGTTTGGGGTAGCAAACAGACGGATACGGGTTGCGAGCGTAAACTTAAACTGCCTCTCGTAACCCCTATTTGGTCTCGCACTCTACCTTCCCAAAATACCACTTGGTTTCTGTAGAAAATGCGCTCTACTGTCCACACCATCCATTATTGATTTTGGGAAGATCTACATTATGTGTTGCGGTTTTCGTTAGTTTCCTTCTTTATCGTCTCATCGTCCAAAATGACCAATAATTTTTCACTATTTCGTCTCCCCTACGTTGCACTTTACGAAGTCCTGGATAATTTCGGACCTGCCACCATGTAAGTTCACAGCCCTGGCCTTGAAATATGTGTATAGGTAGTATCTTTTATTTCAGACTCTCACTATCACTGTGTTCTAAACGAGCCAAACTCATCATGAAGAACTATCGTGGACCATCGAAGAAGGTCAATATCGCATTTGATATCGATCAGTGCGCTTTGAAAGTTGATCATACCACCTTAATCTCCGTTATGATTGTTTGTAAACATTCAAGAAGCCTCGAGAGAGTAACCATTGGACCTTGTAGGGTTCCTGTTTATATCCGAAATGGTATTCTGAAGACATACTGGAATGATGAGAAAGTAGGAATGGAAGCAATTATCAAGTACACTTTGGATGTTTTCAATGGAAAACTTCATTCATTGATTTCTCGCGATTCATTATCTTCGACTGACTTAAGGTTTTGGATAAAGTGGATCAAAAAGTTTCAAGTTAAAATACAAAGAATGTCCGTTTTATTGAATACCGACTACCAGAATCAACTAATGAACTCCATTCTGGAGAGCGACTTTGTTACAGGTGATCTCGAACTGTTCTCGCGCAGTTTGTTCGACCTCTGGGGCCCCCGGCCAGACCCCCGTCCATACTCAATTGACTTCTTAAAGGTAGAACAGTCAAGTTGGGTGACATTGGATCATTTACTGGCCATGGATATAAAGAGGATATTTTTGACCTGTGCCAAACTGACATATCAAGACATCAATGTTTTTCTAAAGCGATGGATTAAAGGAGAATGTTCCAAAAGGATCAAGGAAATTTCTTTGGACATCTTTAGGGGAATTGAAGTTGAAGTTTTATTTAACAATATCGAAGTGACGAGAAGAGATCCGAATTTGATAAGATGCTATGTTGGGTAGGAACTATTATGCAAGGTTGAGTCTGAGTTTATTCAAGTAATTCTTTCAGGTACAAAAGTAGTGAGCAATTCGTCAGTGGATTTGACATTAGAAGAGAGTCGGACGGCGCGATGGCAACAATAATTTATATGTTTAGTGGATTGAAAGTTCTGTTCTGGCCAGATAATGAGGGCAATCCTTACCACTAATTGTTTCATAATCCGCCATGTGCTATAACACACCACCAACGCCCAATCAGAGCGTGGCATTTTTTTCTACATTTTTTTTTGCACTGTGAATTTGAAAAACTTGTGGTCTTAATAAATTACTGAACTTTTTCATCGAGTGTTTCTCAATTCATTAGAATCCGAATAACAGGAGTTTGGCTGTTGGGCGGGGGGTCTTGATTTCAGATAAACGGCAACCTGCTCCCGCTGCTTTCCCGCCGAGCACCACCTTTCCATCAAAACGATTACGCTATTTTTCTTACAATATCTCCACAATAATACCCGAATTGTTGGCAAATTAGGTGCGTTGTCTGCCAGCATTTCTAGTTGAGGATGACAAACAGACGGAGACGGGTAGCGGGCGGTCATGTAAGCAGCCTACCCGCCAATCCCATATCGTCACGCACTATTTCTTCCCAGAATACCCCTTCGTTTCTGTAGAAAGTGCGCTCTACTGTCCATAATATCGAATATTGATTTTGGGAATGGCATACACTGTGTTTTGCGGTTTTCGTTAGTTTCCTCCTCTATCGTCTCTCCCTCATCGTTTATAATGATCAATAATTTTCCACTTTTTCGACTCCCATTCATTCCACTTTACAAAGTCCTGGATCATGTCGGACCTGCCACCATGTAAGTTTACATCCCGGTCCTTGGAATATATAGGGAATATCTTATATTTCAGACTCCCACTATCGCTTTGCTCTAAACGAGCCAAATTGATCATGAAGAACTATAATGGACCATCGAAGAGAGTCAACATCAGTTTGGATGTTGCCCAGTATGCATTGAAAATTGATGACAGGCCCTTAATCTCAGTTATGAATGTTCCCAAAAATTCAGAAAACCTTGAGAGGGTAACCATTGGACCTCGTAGGGTTCCTCTGGAAATCGAGAATGGTGTTCTGAAGATATACTGGAATAATGAGAGAGTAGGAATGGAAGCAATGATAGAGTACACTTTTGATGTCTTCAATGCAAAACTTCATTCACTGATAGCTCACGGTGCAATATCTGCTGCTGCCGTCAAGTTTTGGATAGAGTGGATCAGAAAATTTCAAAAGAAAATATACAGACTATCGGTTTGGTTGAGTACAGACTACCCGGATCAACTAACAAAATGTATTCTGGTGAGCGACTTTGTTACAGGTGATCTTAAACTGTGCGCATCCAATTCAATTGACTCTTGGGGTTTAAGACCATCGTACTGGGTTACTTTGGATCACTTTTTAGCCATGGATATCAAAAAGATATTTCTGAGACATACCTATCTGACATGTCAAGACGTCAACGTTTTTCTAAAGAAATGGATTAATGGAGAATGTTTCAAGAGGACCAAGGAAGTTTTTTTAGACATCCTTTGGGGAATTGAATTTGATGTTTTATTTAACGATATCGAAGTCACGAGAAAGGATTCCAATTTTATGAGATGCTACTTTGGGTATGAACTATTGACAAGGTTGGGTTTCGGTTTATTCAATTCATTTTTTTCAGATACAAAGGTATTGAGATAATCGTTGGTGGATTTGACATCATACGGAAGGAGGACGGAGCAATGGCAACAATAATCGATGAGTATGGAGGATTAAAAATTCTGTTCTGGCCAGATAATAAGGGCAATCCTTATCAGTAATCTTTGATATTTTAGTCCTCATGTACTTTAACTCACCACCAACTCTTAGTAGAATAGAATGTACTATTTTCAGCATTTGTTTCACATTGTGAATTTTAAAAACGTGTCGGCTCAATAAATTACTGTACATTTTTATCGTGTTGTTCAAATAGTTGGAGTCCTAATCATAGTAGTTTGGTCGTATGCAGGGTCTTCATTTTTGAGGAGCAAGAGCATACTCTCTCTGCTTCTTTGCACTACCTTTTCACGGTTTTTTTCCGACACCGAATAGTTGACAGATAGAGTGCTTTCTCTGTCAACAGAACAAGTTAGGGGTGGCAAGCATGCATAGACGGGTAGCTAGCGTAAACCTAAACTGCCTCCCGCAAACCGTCGCCACGACCTAGAGGTCTTCCCAGAATACCACTTGGTTTCTGTGGAAAGTGCGCTCTATTGCCTACGCCATCCACTAGTGCTAGTTGCCTCCTGGGATTATCGACATCTACTCTCGTTCAAATCCACTCATTCATTCTTACTCCTTCAACAATGACCGATAAATTCCAACTTTTTCGACTTCCCTACGTTGCACTTAACGAAGTCCTGAATCATTTCCGACCAGAAGCCACGTAAGTTTCGAGTCCTTGTCTTTTAAAAATATTCGCTATTTCAGACTACCACTATCACTCTGCTCCAAAAAATCGAAACGACTTGTGAAACATTGTCAGGAACCACGAAAAAAGATAAATATTGACCTTAATGTCACCGAAAATGTTTTGAAAGTCAATCGTGATTCAATTATGTCTGTTAATGCTGCCTCTTCAATTCTAACGGACTTGGAAACAGTGAATATTGGATCTAATCTGGTCCCTGTTAAAATGGAAGGCGGCATCCTAAAGACCTACTGGATGGATGTTAAAGAGGGATTGAAGGAAGTCATCAAGTACACGTCAGATGTATTCAATAGAGATCTTTTTTCTATTGAATTTCGCGGTGCAGTACCCTCAGATGACTCCAGATACTGGCTAGAATGGATTAAAGCCATGCAAGGCAAATTACCGAGAATATCTTTGTGGTCGGGAATGGTCGATGATAATGCAATCCTGTATATCTTGGATAACGAAACTGTCGCAGGCGACATTGTCGTGTTTTGCCCGTTATCTCCTGGAATCAGAGGTCTATCGCCACGCCCATTTTCTATTGACAGTCTAGACCTACAGCCGTCGTACTGGTTTACTTTGAATCATTTGCTAGCCATGGATATCAAACGATTTTATTTGAACCGTTCCCCTCTAACGTGTCAAGAGATCAACACGTTTCTGAAGAAATGGATCGATGGAGAGTGGTCAAAACGAATCAAAGAGCTCAATGTGTTTATGGAGGACAAAGTGAACTATGATGTACTGATGGAAGGGATCGAAGTTAATAGAAGGGATCCAAGTTTAAGTAGAGATTATGCATCGTGATTCTCTGTGCTCACTGGTGGTGAGATTATATAATCAAAGATTGCAGATATTACGGTGTTGAACACATGTTTGGTGGATTCGATGTCAGACGGAAGGAAGACGGAGCAATGGCAACGATAATCGAAGACCATGAAGAATTGAAAATTCTGTTCTGGCCAGATTAT
The DNA here is from genome assembly GCA_963932045.1 of Caenorhabditis sinica. Classification (NCBI taxonomy): domain Eukaryota; kingdom Metazoa; phylum Nematoda; class Chromadorea; order Rhabditida; family Rhabditidae; genus Caenorhabditis; species Caenorhabditis sinica. The sequence continues at coordinate 2,030,534 of OZ009942.1, forward strand.
GAGGGCAATCCTTACTATTAATTGTTTGATATCTTTATCCTCCATGTGCTTTAACACACCACCAAGGCTCAGGCATCAATATGATTTTTGGCGTTTCTTTCATTGGTACTTTTAAAAGCTTGTTAACTTAATAAATTACTGTATTTTTGATCGAGTGTTGTTTAATTTGTTTGCTTTTTTCATTTTGGATGAATACCTCCGTCAGAACGATGTTTATGGTATTTTCCTACAATATCCCCACAAGAGTACCCGAATTGTTGTCAAATTTGGTTTGTCTGCCAACATATCAATTTAAGTTATGGGTAGCAAACAGACGGAGGCGGTTAGCGGGCGGTCATGTAAACATCCTCCCGCCTATCCTATTTTGTCACGCACTCTTTCTTCCCAGAATACCACTTGGTTACTGTTGAAAGTGCGCTCTACTGTCCATAATATCGATCATTGCTTCTGGGAAGACCTAAACAATGTGGTTGCGGTTTTTGTCGGTGTCCTTCTTCATCGTCTCATCCTCATCGTTCAAAATGACCGATAATTTTCCGCTGTTTCGTCTCCCCTACGTTGCACTTTACAATGTCCTGAATTATGTTGGACTGAATAGTGTGTAAGTTTACAGCCCTGTGTTTGAAATATATAGACAGTATCTTATATTTCAGACTACCACTATCACTCTGTTCTAAACGAGCCAAATTGATCATGAAGAACTATCATGGACCATCGAAGAAGGTCAGCATAGATTTCCATATTGCTCACGCATTGAAAGTTGATCTTACGACTCTAATCGAGGTTAATATTGTCCCAGAGCTTCCCACACACATCGAAAGAGTAACGATTGGAGCTCGTAAGGTTCCTGTGAAAATGGAGGATGGCATTCTGAAGACATATTGGACGGATAAGAAAGATGGAATGGCAACAATTATAAAGTACACTTTGGATGTTTTCAATGCAAAATTTCATTCATTGAAAGCTTACGTCACATTATCTTCGGCTGACGTCAGATTTTGGATAGAGTTGATCAAAAAGTTTCAAGAGAAGATAGACACACTGTTCGTTTGGTTGAGTACAGATAACCAGGATGAACTAACAAAGTACATTCTGGAGAGCGACATTGTTACAGGTTATCTGGAGCTGTCTTTGCCCACTTCGTTTGATTGTTGGCGGCTCCGGCCAGACCCCCGCCCATATTCAATGGACGTCTTGTGCCTACGACCATCGTACTGGGTTACTTTGGATCATTTGCTGGCTATGGATATCAAAAAAATATCTTTAAGATACACCCATCTGACATGTCAAGACATCAACGTTTTTCTAAAGAAATGGATTGAAGGAGAATGTTCGAAGAGGACCAAGGAAATCTTCTTGGACATCTCTAGGGGAATTGAATTCGCCGTTTTACTTAACGACATCGAAGTCACGGAAAGAGATTCAAATTTTGACATTAGAAGAAAGACGGACGGAGCGATGGCAACAGTAATAGTGAACCTTTGGCTTCAAAGTGTGACGGTTGTGTTCTGACCAGATAAGGAAGGAAATCCTTACCATTAATTTTTTGATATTTTAATCTGGAATGTCCTGTGACACACATTAACTTTTGTTTGCATCCTTACTTTCAATAACTTGACGATTCAATAAATTATTGTATTTTTTTATCTAACATTTATTTATCGAGTGTCGCTTAATTTTTTCAAGTCAGGATAGGAGGAGTTTGGTCATATGTAGGGTCTTCATTTTGGATAAGCAGCATCATGCTCCCGCTGCTTGCTCGCCGTGCAATACCATTTCATCAGAAAGAATTGTGGGTTTTTTTCTCACAGTGATCCTAGGAAAACACTCGAATTGTCGTCAGATTGGGTGTTTTGTCTTCAAACCAAACAAGTTAGGGGCGTCGAACAGACGGAGACGGGTTGCGAACGTAAACCTAAATTGCCTCCCGCAAACTCTATTTGGTCCCGCACTCTACCTTCCCAGGATACCACTTGGTTTCTGTAGAAAGTGCGCTCCATTGCCTGCGCCATCGAGTATTGTAATTGTTGCCTCCTGGGATTATCGACATCTACTCTCATCAAATCCACTCACTCATTTTTATTTCTTCAAAAATGACCGATAAATTTCCACTATTTCGACTACCCTACCTTGCACTTCACGAAGTCTTGAATCATGTTGGACCAGAAGTCATGTAAGTTTAGAGTTTTGGTTTTGAAAAAAACTTGATATTACAGACTACCACTATCGCTTTGCTCCGAAAAATCGAAACGTCTTTTACAACTTTGTCAAGGACCACGAAAAGGGATAAACATAGTTCTGAATGTGTTCACAAATGTTCTGGAAGTCAACTATGAGTCTTCGGGTACCGCTGTCTCTATTTCGGTTGTTGCTGTCTATGAACTTCCAGCGTATTTTAAAACAGTGAATATTGGATCACACGTTGTCCCTGTTAGAAGGGAAGGCAACATCCTAACGACCTATTGGATGGATAGGAAAGAAGGATTGGAGGAAGTCATAAAGCACACATCCGATGTCTTCAGTCGCGACCTTTATTCTATTGAAGGTTGTGGGGCAGTATCCTCAGATTACGTAAAATACTGGCTAGCATGGATTAAAACCAGACAAGGCACATTACGTCAATTGCGCTTGTATAATGAAGTAGATGATGAACTACTCATGTATATTTTGGAGAGCGACATTGTAACAGGCGACCTCGTTCTGTATTCCAAGTGTTCTCCTGGATTTAGAGGTCCACCGCCACGTCCGTTTTCAATTGACGACTTCTACCTACCACAGTCCAAATGGATCACTTTGAATCATTTGTTGGCCATGGATATCAAACGAATCTGTTTGGCACAATCCTCCCTAACATGTCAGGAACTCAACATCTTCTTGAAGAAATGGATTGATGGAGAGTGTTCGAAAAGAATCAAGGAGCTCTTTGTGTACATGAAAGACGAAGTGAACTATGATGTATTGATGGATGGGATCGAATTCAATAGAAGGGATCCAAATTTGATAAGGGATTATGCTTCGTGAGTTTCAGTGCGAACCAGTAGTGTAATCATTGAATTAACGGTTGCAGACTAAACGCAGTTAATCACATACTTGGTGGATTTGATGTGAGACGTAAGGAAGACGGAGCAATGACAACGATACTAAATAGGCCTGGAGGATTGATAATTGTGTTCTGGCCAGATAATGAAGGCACTCCTTACCATTAATTGTTTGATATTTAATGTTGAATGCCTGATGACATACACTAACGCTCAGGGATAGCGCGGCACTCTTTTCAAAAAAATTTTATCACGATGACTATTAGAAACTTGTGGGCTTAATAAATCAATGTACTTTTTCATATCGTCTTGTTCTATTTTTTTGGAGTCAGGATAAAAAGGCCTGACCAAAGTGTCTCGGTCTCGGGTTAGCGTCAGCATGCACCCGTTGCTTACTCGACGCTCTCTAACCGTCCATCAGAACGACATTTATTGTATTTTCCTACAGTATTTCCACAGAAATACCCGAATCGTCGTCGGGTTGAGTGTTTTGTCTGTGTACAGGACAAGTTAGGGGTGGAGACAAGTACAGACGGGCCGCGGGCGGTTACATAAACAGCCTCCCGCCCAATCCTAGTTCGTCTCTACTTTCCCAGAATACCACTTGGTTTCTGTAGACAGTGCGCTCTATTGCCTGCGCCATTTACCCCGTTGCCTCCTAGGAAGTATCGACATCTACCCTCGTTCAAATCCACTCATTCATTCTTTCTCCATCAAAAATGACCGATAAATTCCCTCTTTTTAGCCTTCCTTACGTTGCACTTAACGAAGTCCTGAATCATGTCCGACCAGAAGCCACGTAAGTTTGGAGTTCTTGTCTTGCAAAAACCGTGTTATTTCAGACTATCATTATCACTTTGCTCCAAAAGATCCATACTCTTTGTAAAGGGCTGCCAGGGGCCACAGAAAGAGATAAACATCAATCTTAATATTCCCCAAAATGTTTTGAGAGTCGACTTTGATTTAATTATCTCGGTTAATCCTGTCTCCATACTACGAACAAACTTAAAAACAGTGAATTTTGGATCACATGTTGTCCCTGTTAAAATGAAAGACGGAATCCTACAGACCTTTTGGCTGGATGAAAAAGAAGGATTAAAGGAAGTAATCAAATACACATCAGATGTTTTCAATCGGGAGCTTTATTCAATCTCAGCATACGGTGGAGTATCCTTTAATGACGTCAGAGACTGGCTGCAATGGATCAAAATCAGACAACACACATTGCGTGAATTATTCTTGTTCAGTGAAGTAAAAGTAGATGATGATCTAATCCCGTATATTTTGGAGAGTGGCATTGTAACAGGCGACCTCGACCTGTCAACATCTAGGTCATCCGAATTTCGTGGTCCCGCACCCCGTCCGTATTCAATTGACCACCTAAACCTACTGCCATCAAAATGGGTCACTTTGAATCATTTGCTGGCTATGGATATCAAAGAAATTGTTCTGCAATATTCCCCTCTAACATGTCAGGAAATGAACGTCTTCCTGAAAAAGTGGATCAATGGAGAGTGCTCAAAACGGATCAAGGTGCTTCATGTGGGTAGGAACAACGCCAACTATGATGTATTGATGGAAGGGATCGAAGTCAACGGAAGGGATCCAAGATTAAGAAGGGTTTATGCGGCGTCGTGAGTTTCAGTGTGAGCCAGTAGTCAGATTATAGAATCAACGATTGCAGATATAACGGTGTTGAGCACATATTCGGTGGATTTGATATTAGACGGAAGGAGGACGGAGCACTGGCAACGATAGTGAATCAGCAGCATGGCATGCTTACTGAATTAAAAGTTGTGTTCTGGCCAGACTGCAAGGGAAATCCATATTATTAATTGCCTCATTTCTCAATCTCAGTTTTGCTCGTTTTATTATAATACATATGATTTTTCAACTTGATCTTCAATAAACTTTCCCAGTTCAAACTTGGTGGATGAACTTTGTGTAGTTGAAACACTAAAATCCAAACACATGCTTATCCTTGTCCATCGTAGTACTGAACCACCGGCGGTGGCCTAGGTAGGATCGCACGAGTAGAGCCGTGTCCAAATGAGGACAGCCAATAACCGGCAGGCTAAACACAAGTGTAGGGGGCTCCACACTTGCTTGATGACAACGCAATATTTTTGAATAACTAGTTGAGAATTATGTAACGCTCTCCATTTCTTCCCGTTGTAATGAGTGGAGCCTAGCGCATATGCGGAGTGTCGTTGTTTTTGCAAACTCCGAACCTTCAGTTTTTAATCCGAAAATGTTGAAACACTTCTCTTCCCAGAAGACAACCTAACTTTTGTTGCAAGTGCGCCCTATGGAGTACACCGTCGAATTTCTCAAATTGTCTCCTGGGAAGTATCGACATCTACTCTCGTTCAAATCCACTCACTCATCCTTACTCCTTCAAAAATGACCGATAAATTTCCGCTATTTCGACTCCCCTACGTTGCACTTCACGAAGTCCTAAATCATTTCCAACCAAAAGTCATGTGAGTTTAGAATCCTGGTCTTGCAAAAAATGTGTTATTTCAGTCTGCCACTATCACTCTGCTCCAACAAATCAAAACGTCTTGTAAAACGTTGCCAAGGACCACGAAAAGAGATAGACATTACTCTTAATATTCCCAAAAATGTTTTGACAGTCGATATTTTGGCTGCCTTTATTTCGGTTGCTGCTGTCTCTAAACTCCCAATGAACTTGGAAACAGTGAAAATTGGATCTCACATTGTGCCTGTTGAAATGAAAGACGAAATCCTAAAGACCTATTGGCTGGATGAAGAAGAGGGATTGAAGGAAGTCATCGGGTACACATCGGATGTTTTCAATACGGATCTTTTCTCTATTGCATTTCGCGGTACAGGATCCTCAGATGACGTCAGAGACTGGCTAGAATGGATAAGAACCAGACAAGGCACATTACATGAATTGTTTTTGAGTTATTATAAAGTAGATGATGATCTACTCATGTATATTTTGGAAAGCGACATCATCACAGGCAACCTCCGTTTGTTTTCCCAGTGTTCTCCTGGATTCAGAGGTCCTCCACCCCGCCCGTATTCAATTGACTACTTATACCTAATGCAAGCGATGTGGGTCACTTTGGATCATTTGGTGGCAATGGATATCAAACGAATTGTTCTGTACAACTCACCTCTAACAGTTCAAGGCATCAACTCGTTTCTGAAGAAATGGATCAATGGAGAGTGCTCAAAACGGATCAAGCAGCTTTATGTAGATATGGGAAACGAAGTGAACTATGATGTATTGATGGAAGGGATTGAAGTCAATAGAAGGGATCCAAGTCTAAAAAGATATTATGATTCGTGAGTTTCAGTGCAAGCCAGAAATAAGACTAATAAATCAACTGTTGCAGACCAAACTTAGTTGAACCCATAAATGGTGGATTTGACATCAGACGGAAGGAGGACGGAGCAATGGCAACGATAATAAATAGGTCTGGAGAATTGACAATTCTGTTCTGGCCAGATGATAAGGGCAATCCTTACTATTAATTGTTTGATATCCTAACCCTCCACATGCTGTAGCACACCACCAACGGTTAGGTATCCCCATGATATGACTCTCTACATATATTTTCAATGTGATTTTTAAAAATGCGCCGTCTTAATAAATTAATGTAATTGTTCATTGGGTTTTGTTCTATTTTTTTGAGCCCGGATTAGAGGAGTTTAATCGTCGTTTCGAATGAGCGGTAACATGCTCCCTTTCTGCTTGTTTGACGCGCACTACCCTTTCATCAAAACGACCGCAGTGGTTTTTCCTACAGTGTTCTCACAAAAACACTCGAATTGTCGTCAGATTGGGTGTTTTGCCAGCCAAAAAGACAAGTTTGGGGTAGCAAACAGACGGATACGGGTTGCGAGCGTAAACTTAAACTGCCTCTCGTAACCCCTATTTGGTCTCGCACTCCACCTTCCCAGAATACCCCTTGGTTTCTGTAGAAAGTGCGCTCTACTGTCCATAATATCGATTGTTGCTAGTTGCCTCCTGGGGTTATCGACATCTACTCTCGTTCAAATCCACTCACTCTTTCTTTCTCCGTCAACAATGACCGATAATTTTCCACTATTTAAACTTCCATACGTTGCACTTTACAAAGTTCTGGATCATGTTGGAACAAAAGTCACGTAAGTTACAGCCCCGTCCTTGAAATATATATTGTGTCTTATATTTCAGAATACCAATATCACTTTGCTCTAGACGAATCCGACTCATCGTGAAGAACTATCATGGACCATCGAAGAGAGTCAATATCGAATTCGATATTGATCAGTGCACTTTGAAAGTTGATCATACCACCTTAATCTCAGTTATGAGTGTTCCTAAATATCAAGAATACCTTGAGAGGGTAACGATTGGACCGCGTAGGGTTCCTGTTTATATCCGAAATGGTATTCTGGAGACATACTGGAATGATGAGAAAGAGGGAATGACTACAATTATCGAGTTCACATTGGATGTTTTCAATGCAAAACTTCATTCATTGAAATCCTACCTCACATCTTCGGCTGACGTCAGGTTTTGGATAGAGTGGATCAGAAAGTTTCAAGGGAAAATACACACACTGTTCGCTCGGTTGAGTGCAGGCCAGCAGGAGGAACTAACAAAGTATATTCTGGAGAGTGACTTTGTTACAGGTGATCTGGAACTCCCCTCGCTTTACACGCCGAATGGCAGGCGCCTCGTGCCAGACCCCCGCTCGTATCCAGTTAACTTCTTCTACCTACGATCATCGTATTGGGTAACTTTGGATAACTTTTTGGCTATGGATATCAAGAAGATATGTTTGAAATATACCCATCTGACATGTCAAGACGTCAATATTTTTCTAAAGCGATGGATTAAAGGAGAATGTTCCAAGAGGATCAAGGAAGTTTCTTTGGACATCTTTAAGGATATTGAAATCGATGTTTTATTTATGGGCATCGAAGTCACGAGAAGAGATCCAAATTCGATAAGGCACTACGTTGGGTATGAGATATCAACAAAGTTGGGTTTCAGTTTATTTAAGTAGTTTTTTCAGGTACAAAGGCACAGAGCCCATTGTTGGTGGATTTGACATTAGAAGAAAGACGGACGACGCGATGGCTACAATAATGGTTAAGTATGGAGGACTAAAAATTCTGTTCTGGCCAGACAATGAAGGCTATCCTTACCATTAATTCTTTGATATCCATGTGCTGTAACACACCATCAACGCTTCGGTATGGAGTGCACTATTTTCTGCATTCTTTTTTATGGGTACTTTTGAAAGTTTGTGGTCTTAATAAATATTTGCCTTTTCATCCTGCGCTGTTCAATTTTTTAAAGTCCGAATTAGAAAATTTTGGTCATATGTAAGGTCTTCATGTCGAATGCTTTCTTGCCGTGCGATACCCTTTTATCAGAATGACCTTAGCGGTTTTTTTCTACAGTACTCCACAACTACATCCGAGTTGTCGTCAGCCTTCGTGTGTATCTGCCAACCGGACAAGTTTGGGGTAGCGAACAGACGGAGACGCGTTGCGGGCGTAAACGTAAACAGCCTCCCGCAACCCTATTTGGTCCCGCACTCTATCTTCCCAGAATACCTCTTGGTGCACCATCGACTATTGCTATTGTTGCCTCCTGGGAAGTATCGGCATCTACTCTCGTTCAAATCCACTCATTCATTCTTACTCCTTCAACAATGACCGATAAATTCCAACTATTTCGACTCCCCTACGTCGCACTACGCGAAGTCCTTAATCATGCTGAACCAGAAGTCATGTAAGTTTAGAGTCCTGTTCTTGCAAAAATCGTGTTATTTCAGACTATCACTATCGCTCTGCTCCAAGAGATCGAAACGTCTGTTGAAGCATTGTCAGGGACCACGAAAAGAGATAAGCATCACTCTTAACATTCCCGAAAATGTATTGACAGTCAATATATTGGCTGCCTCTATTTCGGTTGCTGCTGTCTCTTCACTTCCAAAGGACTTGGAAACTGTGAATATTGGATCTCACGTGGTCCCTGTTGAAATGAAAGACGGAATCCTAAAGACCTATTGGCTAGATGGAAAAGAGGGATTGGAGGAAGTCATAAAGCATACATCAGATGTTTTCAGTCGGAATCTTTATTCTATTGAATTTTACGAGCCAGTACTCACAGAGGACGTCAAAGACTGGCTAGAATGGATCAAAACTATTAGGGTGGTCCATAAGTTTCTTTCGTTTCTGATACTTGAAGTTTGACTTGCATTTTCCAGTTAGTTTGGATATCAATCGCAATTATTGTTTTGCTGTTTTGAAGAGCAACTCAAGTACTTATAGCAGAATTTTCATTTCATCCCTCTGTCGATTCATTTGTTTGAAATAATAGATTTGCCCGCGCCGCTCATGGTTGATCCTGACATTAGGTTTTCTTTTGATAAAATTTGATGTTTCTAGAAATTGATTTTCTGGAACAAGTTGTTTATTTAGAAGTAAAATGAGATGTTCTTTGCGTTACAAAAAAGAACATCTGAAAATGTCGCGCATTTGGAGAATTGAGAAGCAATGTTTGGGAAGACTAAATTTTGTCATTATGGTACATTGAATGAATGGTGTGGATCGGTGAATTAACCAATACCCATGAAACTAATTGTATTATTCTTAGGACATTAATGGGTCATAGTGTAATAAATTTTTAAGAGTCAGATAATTGATAACCGCCTAGAAAGTTGAATCGAAAAATGTGTAGCAACTTTGGGAAAATGACTAAAATTTCATATTTGATCAAGAGAAGTTTTCATAACTTTTTCTTAGGAGTTGGGAAGCTCTAGTCAAAATCAATTGTTTCAATCAAGGCCTTATGAGTTACTTAACTACTGTGACAAGTTTTAATCGAACTTCTCTCTTTTGATGCTCAGGATACCTCCCAATATCTCGATTTTTAGTGAAAATAAGAGTGCTGGAGAGAAATGACTCGGGTCTGGATGATAATTGTTGTAGTAGTTCGATCTTATACCGACACAATCATCTATAGTTTACAATAAATTATCAATAAAATTCATGAATCTATCTAACCCACATACGAAGAATGAGCTAATATCGCATCAGCGTAGGAAATGATTAATTAACGGTGAAAACGACTGTGAATTAACTATGTGTTTTTTTGAGTGACTATTTTCGAACTGCTTGAATATAGTATTTTCAAACCTTGTTCTTTTTGAATTTTATACTTAAAAGAATGTGCGATAGCATCTTCCATAAAAACTTTTCAAAACAAAATAGGTCATAAAAAAGGGTATCCCTTACACTTCGAACGGTCGCAACCTCAGGTTTGGTGAACTGGAGCTAGAGAGCTGTCGGGTAAATATTGGACAGATGCCCACCATATATGAATACATTTAAAGTTTCCCAACTCAGTTCCCTGCAAGAAACTTTAGACGAAAAAAATTCGAAAAATCGAAAGAAACTTATGGACCACCCTAATAGACAAGGCACATTGCGTGAATTATTCTTGTCCCTTGATGATGATCAAAACAATGATGATCTCCTCATGTTTATTTTGGAGAGCGGTATTGTTACAGGCGTCCTAGACCTGGTAACAACTAGTTCGTCCGAGTTTCGTGGTCCCCCTCCCCGCCCGTATTCAATTGACCAGTTATATCTACTGAAATCAAAATGGGTCACTTTGGAACATTTGTTGGCTATGGATATCAAGCGAATTTTCTTGAATCGCTCCCCTCTAACATGTCAAGAGATCAACACGTTTCTGAAGAAATGGATCGATGGAGAGTGCTCAAAACGGATCAAGCAGCTCTATGTGGAGATGAAAAACGAAGTGAACTATGATGTATTGATGGAAGGGATCGAAGTCAATAGAAGAGATCCAAATCTGAAAAGGAAATATGTCTCGTGAGTTTCTGTGCTCACCGGTAGTTAGATTATTAAATCAACGATTGCAGGTATGACAGTGTTGAAAAGATATTTGGTGGACTTGATGTCAGGCGCAAGGAAGACGGAGCAATGGCAACGATAATCGATGACGATGAAGGATTGAAAATTCTGTTCTGGCCAGATTATAAAGGCAATCCTTACTATTAATTGTTTGATATCTTTATCCTCCATGTGCTGGAACATACCACCAACGCTCACTCAGATCGTGGCATTTTTTCTACATTTTTTTCAATGTGAATTTTAAAAACTCGTGGTGTTAATAAATTACTATTGACTTTTCCATCAAGTCAGAATAAAAAGGCTTGACCAAAGTGTCTCCACCTCGGGATAGCGGCAACGGGCTCCCGATGCTTTGTTGCCGTGCACTACCCTTTCATCAGAACAATTTCCATGGTTTTTTCCTACAGTACTCATAACGACACCGAATTGTCGTCAGGTTGGGTGTTTTGTCTGCCAACAGAACAAGTTAGGGGTGGCGAACGAATGGAGACGGATTGCGAGCTTGAACGTAAACTACCTTTCCGCAAATCCTATTTGGTCCCGCACTCTACCTTCCCAGAATACTACCTGGTTTCTGTGGAAAGTGCGCTCTACTGTCACCATCGATTATTGCTAGTTGCCTCCTGGGAAGTATCGACATTTGCCCTCGTTCAAATCCACTCACTCATTCTTACTCCGTCAAAAATGACCGATAAATTTCCTCTATTTCGACTACCACATGTTGCACTTTGCGAAGTTCTGAATTATTTTCGACCAGAAGCCACGTAAGTTTAGAGTTATGGCCTTGAAAAAATACGTGCTATTTCAGACTACCACTATCACTCTGTTCCAAAAAATCGAAACGGCTTGTGAAACATTGTCAGGAACCACGAAAAAAGATAGACATCGAACTTAATGTTTCCGAAAATGTTTTGGAAGTCTATTGTGATCCAATTATCTCGGTTAATGCAGTCGCTTCTCTCCCAACTGACTATGAGTTTGAAACTGTGGATATTGGATCACACAAGGTACCAGTCAAAATGGAAAACGGAATCCTAAACACCTATTGGGTGGATGAAGAAGAGGGACTGAAGGAAGTCACCAAGTACACGTTAGATGTTTTCAATAGGGATCTTTGTGCTATGGCATTTCGCGAGACATTACTCTCATATGACATCAGAGACTGGCTAGAATGGATCAAAATCAGACAAGGCACATTGCGTGATTTATTATTGCTCAGTGAAATGGAAACAGATGATGATCTGCTTATGTATATTTTGGAGAGCGACATTGTTACAGGCGACCTCGACCTGTTAACATCTAGTTTTCCCGAGTTTCGTGGTCCCCCTCCCCGCCCCTATTCAATTAACAGCCTATACCTAGCGGAATCAAAATGGATCACTTTCGACCATTTGCTGGCTATGGATATCAAACAAATCACTTTGAATTATTCCCTGCTAACAAGTCCAGAGATCAACGTCTTCCTGAAGAAATGGATCAACGGAGAGTGCTCAAAACGGATCAAGGTGCTTATTGTGGGCATAAAGAACGTAGGGAACTATGATTTATTGATGGAGGGAATCGAATTCAATAGAAAGGATCCAAGTTTAAGAAGAGTTTATGCGACGTCGTGAGTTTCAGTTCGTAGTTCGGTTATCAATTCAACGATTGCAGGTGTTACAGTGTTGAACACATATTGGGTGGATTTGATGTCAAACGGAAGGAGGACGGAGCAATGGCAACGGTAGTGAAACAGCCTCAAGGCTTTCTTACCATGCTAAAAGTTGTGTTCTGGCCAGATTACAAGGGAACTTCATATCATTAACTGTCTCAATACTTTACTCCAGTTTTGCTTGTTCTGTTATAAAAGATCTTTCAATAAATCCCTTTTAATTTTTAACTTCATATTTTGATAAACTGTTCCAATATGAACTGCTGGCAAAAACACACTAGAATCTTCACTGTCGGTAACTGTGTCTTTGTCAGTGACTCCGGACCGACCGAATGGCCTCTTTCCACGAAAAGAGGCAATCGCCTCCTTTTGTGGAATCAAGAAGCTTCTTACTCTTCCTTTTTCTTGATGTTTACGCCGTTTCTGCAGCGGGCGGCACCGGATGGGAAGCGAGAGCCTCACCTCCCGGGCGGGAGCGGGCGGGTAACTCGCCCCCGGATTGAAACCCTAATTTTGCGCATGAAGAGTATAGAGGGACTAGCGAGAGCACACATACACTATGTGGACCCTTCCCAGAGATAGTACATTTGCTGCTGCAAATGCGCTCTATGGCGTGCACCATCGAGTAGTTCTAGTTGCCTCCTGGGAAGTATAGTCGCCTACTCTCGTTTGAATCCCCTCATTCTTACTCCTTCAAATATGACCGATAAATTCCCTCTATGTCAACTTCCATACGTTGCACTTTACGAAGTCCTGAATCATGTTGAACCCAAAGCCACGTAAGCTTAGAATCCTGATTTATGAAAAACACTCGCTATTTCAGACTTCCACTATCACTCTGCTCCAACAGATCGAAACGGCTTGTAAAGGATTGTCAGGGACCACGGAAAGAGATAGACATCATTTTTGATATTCCCGAAAATGTTTTGACAGTCAACAATGCTCCCGCTATTACGGTTGTTGCTGTCTCTAAACTCCCAGCGGATTTAGAAACAGTGAATATTGGATTTCACATGGTTCCTGTTGAAATGGAAGAAGACATTCTGAAGACCTACTGGATGAATGAAAAAGAAGGATTGAAGGAAGTCATAAATCTCACATCAGATGTTTTCAATAGGGATCTTTTTTCTCTTGAATTTCGCGGCTCAGTATCCTCAGATGACGCCAGATACTGGCTGGAATGGATTCCGACTAGACAAGACACATTACCTCGATTATATCTGTCTAATGAAGTAGATAACCACCTTCTCATGTATGTTTTGGAAAACGGCATTGTCACAGGCGACCTCATTCTAGATTCAGAGTGTTCGCTTGGATTCAGAGGCCCATCGCCCCGCCTTTATCCACTTGACTGGTTATATCTAGAGCAAGCACATCGAATCACTTTTAAATATTTTCTGGCTATAGACGTCAAACGACTCAGTTTGTTACGATCCTCCCTAACAAGCCAGGAAGTTAACATTTTCTTGAAGAAATGGATCAACGGAGAGGGCTCGAAACGGATCATGGAACTTTTTGTGTGGATGGAGGAGGAAGTGAACTATGATGTATTGATGGAAGGGATCGAAGTCAATAAGAGAGATCCGAATTTGAGAAGAGATTATGTCGTGTGGTGAGTTTTAGTGCGAACCAGTTGTAAGATTATAGAATTAACTGTTACAGTCCAAACGTAGTTGAGCGCATAGAAGGTGGACTGGATATCAAACGAAAGGAAGACGGAGCAATGGCTACCATAATAAATCAGCATCGATTAATGTTTAGCTCTGTGACAGTTTTCTTTTGGCCAGATTACAATGGAAATCCATACCATTAATTGCTTCATTCTTGTTTTTTTCTCGTTCTATTACATATGTATGATTTTTCAAATTTTAACAAAAACTTCTACAGTTCAAACTTGTTGAATGAACCGAGAATACTCTAGCAGGAATTTTAGAGTCCTCTTTAAAACAACTACTATCGAGTAAGCTGTAGCTCAAAGTAAGAAAATCCTTTATTAGAATTTCAAATTCAGACGATTGTATTTTATGAGTTTATCAAAGCATCAAGTTCGGAGGAACACAGTAATTCTTAGGGTATGGTGTAAAAAATGTAGGGTTACAGATCGTCCATCCAAAATGATGAAATGCGCGCGTATTCAAATCTATGTATATGTATTTGAATACCCGACAGTACATCGAGAAAACGTGCTTGGCTAATTGCCATCTTTCAAGTTTGGCATCGTGCCAGCTTTTTCCGCGATAAAAAACTGTACTGGGAGTCACCGCGACAGGCGACACGCGACGCGCCTGGAGAAATGCGCGCGAATTCAAATACCCTTCTGCAACCCAGTGGAATTCGAGTAAGATTTATTTGAGAAATATGGACTGTATGAGTTCATTGAAAAAAAGAAAAAGTTGATGAATCAAGAGGTTGAGGAGTGAAACAATTAATGATACGGATTTCCTTCTAAATCTGGCCAAAAGAAAACGTTCAACTTTTCACGTTCAGTAGGCATATTTACAATCGTTGCCATTCTGCCGTCGTGTGTTCGCTTGATATCGAGTCCACCGGAGATTTGCCTAACACCGTTGCCCCTAAAAACGTTGATTTATAAAAAATCTAACATCATGATTTCTCTCAAACTCACATTATGTAATCTCTTCTCAAATTCGGATTCCTTCTAGTCACTTCGATACCTTCCGTCAACTTATCAAAGTTCACTTCGTTCTCCATATCCACAAAAAGTTGCTTGATTCTTTCCGAACACTCTCCGTTGATCCATTTCTTCAAGAAGACGTTGATATCCTGACAAGTGAGAGAGGAAGAATTCAAAGCGATTCGTTTGATATCCATCGCCAGCAAATGATCCAATGTCACCCAGTACGATGGTTTTAGTCTTAAGACCTCAATTGAATACCGGCGAGGTGGGGGACCTTCGAAACCGGATAAATCGATAGCGGACAGTAGGAGTTCGCCAGTAACAAAGTCGCTCTCCAGGATATATCTTATCAATTCATGGTGCCAGTCATCATCATCCAATAAAACGGTCAGCATGTATATTTTTCCTTGAAACTTCTCGAGGAACTTTATCCAAAATCGAAGCTCATCAGAAGTTACTATTCCGGCAGTTCTAATCGAATAAATTTCACGATTAAAAATCTCCGACATGTACTTAACAAGTGCTTCCATTCCCTCTTTCTTATCCATCCAATATGTCCTCCAAACACCTTCCTTATCGATGTCGATGGGAACTTTATGAGGCCCAATTGTGACTTCCTTCAAATTTTCGGAAAGTTTGGTGACAGCTTTAACAGCCAGCACGATTCTCAAATTGACACTTAAAGTGTAATTGACAGGATTTAGGTTTATTTTGCGGGGTCTCGATGGTCCATGATAGTCCTTCATGATGGATTTGACTCGTTTAGAGCAAAGTGATAGCGGTATTCTGAAATATAAGATACTTGGCTCTATTTGGATTGAAGGGCCCTAAGGTAAAAGTTGAAGGACCCTGGTGCTTTTAACTTACATGGTATCTAGTCCAATATAATCCAGAACTTCGTAAAGTGCAACGTGGGGGAGACGAAATAGTGGAAATTTTTCGGTCATTTTGAAAGATGAGGGTGAGACGATTGGGAAGGAAACTAAAGAAAACCACAACACATCGTATAGGCCATTCCCAGAAGCAATAATCGATGAACAGTAGAGCGCACTTTCCACAGAACACAAGTGGTATTCTGGGAAGGTAGCGTGCGGGACCAAATAGGGGATGCGCGGGAGGCTGTTTAGGTTACCGCCCGCTACCCGTTCTGTTGCCAGACAAAACACCCGACCTGACGACAATTCGGTTATTGTTGTAGGGATACTGTAAGGAAGAAACCACAAAAGTGGTTTTGATGAAAAGGTATTATCGCGCCGCCGTCTACTGTCAGTTGATTTTAAAGGCGCCTGTACTTATTTCAGGCGATATCTTGTTAGGGCACCAGAAATGCGCCTCTGCCCGAGAAGGCGCACTTCGCGTGAATCAGTCCATCGTAATATCATGACACATTTCTCGTGCCCTAACGAGATATCGCCTGAAATAAGTCCATGCGCCTTTAAAGTCAACTGACAGTAGACGGCGGCGCGATAATATTTAGTGACCGGCAAGTAAGCAGCGGGAGCATGTTGTCGTTCATCCAAAATGAAGGCCCTACATATGCCCAAACAACTATGATTAGGACTCCAACAAGTTGAACAACATAGATCAAACATTACAGTAATCTATTGAGCCGTGAGGTTTTTAAAAGCCACAGTGAAAACATGCAGAGAATAGAGCACTCTATGCCGGAATGTTGGACCACTACATGGAGGGTTAACATACCGTAAAAACTGTAATAGAGCGACACCCATAATTTCAACTTTGAGAAGTCCGTATGGGAACAATCTTGATAAATTTGTCTTCAAATTGTCAACATACTACAAACAACTCTTCCGCTACAATGTTTCTCAATTTGAGGTTCAAAGGTTTTCTTGAGATTGGGCTTCGAAAACAGCTGATTGGGTGTCGCTCTATTACAATTTTTACGGTATTCTATCTGGATTCTTCCCGGAAGCAATACTTATTTCTGGTGTAAGTGCGCCCTATGGAGAACACCATCAACTATTGTCATTGTTGCCTCCTGGGAAGTATCGACATCTACCCTCGTTCAAATCCACTCACTCATTCTTACTCCTTCAAAAATGACCAATAAATTCCCTCTATTTCGACTTCCCTATGTTGCACTTAACGAAGTCCTGAATCATGTTCGACCAGTAGCCATGTGAGTTTCGAGTTATGGTCTCAAAAATAATACTCGCTATTTCAGACTGTCACTATCACTCTGCTCCAAAAGATCGAAACACCTTGTGAAGATCTGTCAGGGACCACAAAAGGACATAAACATCGAACTTGATGTTACCGAAAATGTCTTGCAAGTCAACTGTAATACATTTATCTCGGTTACCGCTGTCTCCACACTACCAACAAATCTAAAAACAGTAAAAATTGGATCTCGCGTGGTGCCTATTAAAATGAAAAAAAGAATCCTAAAAACCTATTGGTTGGATAAAAAAGATGGATTGAGAGAAATCACAAAGTACACATTGGATGTTTTCGATAGGGATCTTTTTTCTATTGAATTTCCCGGTAGAGGCCACTCTCTGATGTCTTCAAATGACGTCAGAGAGTGGCTAGAATGGATCAAAACCAGACAAGGCAAAATCCGTGAATTTTTTTTGAGTTATCATAAAGTAGATAATGATCTACTCATGTATATTTTGGAGAGCGACATTGTCACAGGCGTCCTCCACCTGTCAACAACTGGCTCATCCGAGTTTCGTGGTCCTCCTCCCCGCCCGTATTCAATTGACCACCTACTCCTAGAGGAAGCTAATTGGGTCACTTTGGATCATTTGTTGGCAATGGATATTAAACAAATCAATTTGGAACAATGCTCCCTCACATGTCAGGAAATCAACGTCTTCCTGAAAAAGTGGATCAATGGAGAGTGCTCAAAACGGATCAATCAGCTATATGTGGCTATAGAGGACGAAGTGAACAATGATGTACTGTTGGAAGGTATTGAAGTCAATAGAAGGGATCCAAGTTTGCGGAGGGATTATGTTTCGTGAGTTTCTGTGGCAAGTAGTTAGATTATTGAATCAACGATTGCAGGTATGACCGTTTTGAAGACATTGATGGTGGACTTGATGTCAGACGCAAAGAAGACGGAGCAATGGCAACGATAATCGATGACCCTGTACAATTGAAAATTCTGTTCTGGCCTGATCACAAGGGCATTCCTTACCATTAACTGCTTGATATCTTAATCAAGATTCTGTAAAAAACCACCAACGCTCAGGCATCTCGTGATATGATTTTCTACATTTTTTCATTGGTATTTTTAAAAACTTCTTAACTTATAAATTACTGTATTTTTCTATCGAGTGTTTTAAATAAAACGTTTTTTCTTTGGAAAATTTACACTAGCTACATCAGTAAACGCGCTCCAGTGAGAAGTCAGAGAAAACTCTGCGTCTCTCACCCGGCGGCGGACTCCTCGTGGACAAGAGGAAATGACTTTTGGAGAAGGCATTTCGGCTCATTTTGGAGCAATTTTTTAGGGTCTTGGAGAGATTTTTGCACTTTTTCTTTGCGATATTCAAAATCTTCGCCTATTTTTGCCCTAGAGGTTAACAAATTTGAAAATTTGAAAATTCCAAATTCCGACGTCTTCTGGATTCTGGATTCTCAATTCTCAGATTTTCAGATTTTGATGTTTTCTAGGGTAAAAATGCGCGCCGAATCCGAATTTGACAATGAAAACTCTCAAAAACCGCGTCGTGACGAGGCCCATGCGCCTTTAATTCTCATCAGTAAGTGCAGTGGAGCGCACTTATTATGCTTTTTTTTGCTTTTAGTTGTGAGGCCACAAAGATTTATTTTCAACGGCATTTTATTCAAAGTCAAGAAGGACACAAAAAAAAACGAGAAATTAAACAACAACTGGTTGGGGGGGGGGGGGGGGGGGGTTTAGAATGCAAATTAGCTCTACTGTCCATTAGAGCGAGTTTGCATATGGGGAGTTCAAAAAATGAAAGAATCGAATCAAATCGAGAAATGAGGAATGATGTGTGTGTGAATTGTGAGAAAGAAAATTGGAAATTTTGAAAAATTCAAAAATTGCACTGAAATTTGAAAAAACAATGAGAAATGGGTTAAAGCTACTAGAATTGGGGGGTGGTCAAAATTTACAAAAATTTGAAATTCGAGAAATTGATAAAATCCAATGAAAAATCAAAAATTCTACAGATGCGACGTTTCTTCAGAAGACGTGGTTGGAAGGGCGGTGCGTTCGTCGGCGTTCAGAATCGATTCGTCTGGAAAAAAAAATTTTGAAAAAAATTTTTTTTTTGAAATTTTTGATCTACCAATCTACAGTAATATTTGATCTACATCTACAGTATTCGCATAGTTTAAAACTCACTATTAAACCTTGATGATACTGTATCTCCACGCGCTAGCTCACCGTCGGGTTTCGGCGATTCAGTGGTGTCCGACGAGGTGTCGAGTGGTTGATGCTTCAGGTCGGGTGTCGTGAATAGTATCTTACATGTGATGCGAGTCATGCCATCTGGAAAAATGAAAAATTGGAGGGAAATTTTCAAAAAAAAAAAGTTCGAAAAAAAAATTTTTTTTTGAAAAAATTTTTGTGACGTCTTCTGGATTCTGAATCTCATTTTTAGACATTTTGGCTTCGTTAAACGTCTTTTCCATCAAATTTCCGTCATTTTGATACCCATATCGGCCAAAATTCGCGAAAAATTTTTTCGACGTCTTCTGAATCCTGAATCCAGAAACCCCTCCAGAAGCATTTTTTTGTCGTCAAAAGTGTTTTTTCATCAAATTTTTGTCGTTTTCAAACTTTTTTGGGTCAATTTTGGAAAAAAAATTTTTGGACGTCTTCTGAATTTTGAACGCCTTCTGAATCCCCTTACCATTGAATCGCATCAAGAATTCCGGAAGTTTTTTGGGTTTCATGAATATACAGTACAGGATGAGTCCCATCAGAACGAGTGCCACGCCGACGATGGTGTGCTGAAAATTTGAAAAATTTTACTAGAAATGGCCTAAATCGGCCTAAAAAGCCTAAAAGCCTAAAAGTGGCCTAGAAAGCCCAAGAAGCCTATAAGCCTAAGCCTAAGCCTACAGAAGCCTAAGCCGTCAAAAACCCCTAAAATAGGCCCAAAAAGCCCTAAGTGGGCCAAAACAGGCCTAAAAGTCTCGAAAGCCTATTTCGGCCTAGAAAGCCTGAAAAAGCCTAAATTCTAGCCTAGGATCTCTTGGGTAGCCCAATTTTTGCTATTTTAAGGTGCAAAGCAGCCTAGGACGGCCCAAAAAAAGCCTAAAACGGCCTAAAAAGCCTAAAAAGGCCCAAAACCTAATCTAGCTCAAAATGACCCAAATTTTAAAATTCAAAAGCCTATCCGGCCTAAAAAAGCCTGGGAAGTCCGATTTTCGCTATTTTGACGGCCCAACATGACTTTAGACGGCCTAAAACGGCCGGAAACGACCTAAATCGGCCCAAAAAGCCCAAAACTCAACTTCGCTCAAAATGGCCCAAATTTCAAAATTCAAAAGCATATCCGGCCTAGAAAAGCCTGGGAAGTCCGATTTTCACATTTTCAAAGCTCCCCTACCGTAGTCTCCTCAATGAATGGCACAACGACAAGAGCGATAGTGATGATCCAGAACAACAACGAGAACACGATGGGGACTTGAATGGCATCCGGATGAACTGGGATTTTTCGATAACGAATCCACATCAACGCGGTCATTGTGAAGACTCTCTGACCAAACATTACAAATGCAACATAGTTGATCAGGGAGTTCGTGTCGACGAAAGTTACGGCTATGGTGCAAATCAGCTGGAAGAGAAGGGCGGCTCGTGGCGAATTCGACTCTTCGTTGATGCACGAGAGAAATGTGGGAAGGTGGCCTTCGCGGGCGGCGGCGTGGGTGAATCTGAAAATTTGAAAAAAAAATTTCAAAAAAAATTTTTTTTTTTGAAAATTTTTTGACGTCTTCTGGATTCTGAATCCTTCATTTTCACAATCTTGGAGCGATTTTTGAGCTTTTTCATTGCGATTTTAAGAATCTACGTCTTTTTTTACACTAGAAATCCAAAATTTTGAAAATTTCGAAAATTCCGAATTCTGACGTCTTCTGGATTCTGGATTCTGAATTTTTGGAATTTTCCAATTTTTATGATTTCCATGTAAAAAATCACCTAAAATTTGAAAATCGCAATGAAAACACTCAAAAAATGCTTCAAACCCCTGAAAAATTGCTCCAAAATGTTTTGGTGGGGTCCCCCCCAAAAGTGGGCGGAGCTTCGACATTTTTGCTCATTTCGGAGCCAAATTTCGAGGTCTAGAAGCGATTTTTGAGCTTTTTCATTGTGATATTCGGATTCTACACACATTTTTACATTGGAAACCATAAAAATCCCAAAATCCAAAATTTCAGAATCCCGACGTCTTCTGGATTCTGGATTCTGAATTCTAAAATTTTTCGAATTCCTGATTTTCATGGTTTCCCATGTAAAATCACCTGAAAATCACATCTAACGTCGTGAAATCGCATGAAAATGCTTTAAAATGCTGGAATTCGCGGATTCAGAATTCAGAAGACGTCAAATTTTTTGTTCCAAAAAAAATTTTTTGGAAATTTAGGGTACCGTAGTTTTTCAAATGTTTTAACTTTTAAAATTTTCAAAAGAATCTCACCTGGATCCACAGAAGATGTTGCTATTCAACGTTCCAATGAGCAATAAAGCAATCATGAAGGGGATGGCATAACTGAAATTTCCCAAAGTCTTCTGTGCAAAGTCAGCGGCCACGGCGGTCGAATTCATAATTTGTCCTGGAGTGAGTACGGTCATGTAGGAGACGTTCATGGCGACGTAGACAGCGGTGACAATGGTCACACCTCCGAGCAGCGCTATGGGCATGGTTCTGAAAAATTGAAATTTTTGAGGGTCTTGGAGTGATTTTCACGCTTTTTCATTGTCAAATTCAAATTCTCCGCCCATTTTTACCCTAGAAAACAGAAAGTCAAAAAATTTTAAAAATTCAGAATTTTTTCAGATGACGTCGGGATCCTGAATTTTTCAGATTTTCGAATTTCGATGACTTCTAGGGTAAGAAAACGCGTAGATTCTGATAATCGCAATGAAACCGCTCAAAAAATGCTTGGAAACTCCGAAAAATGGGCTCTAAAATGAGCCAAAATCCTTGGCTCCGCCCATTTTTGGGGGACCCGACAAATGCGTTTTGAAGCAATTTTTCGGGGTCTTGGAGCATTTTTCCAGCATTTTCATTGCGATATTTAGATTCGACACCTGTTTTTACCCTAGAAGCCAAAAAGTCAAAAAAAAATTGAAAATCCAAAAAAAATCAGAATTTTTTCAGATGACGTCGGAATTCTGAATTTTTCGAAATTTTTGTATTTCGATGTCTTCTAGGGTAGAATTTTGCGTAGATTTCAAATACCGCAATGAAAATGCACAAAAAAATGCTTCGAAACCCCGAAAAATGGGCTCCAAAATGAGCCAAACCCCTTAGGCTCCGCCCCTTTTTTTTGGGGACCCTCGACCAGGGTATCTGGGCCCATTTTGGAGCTTTTGGATCATTTTTCACACTTTTTCATAGCCCTATTTGAAATCTACGCCTCTTTTTACACTAGAAGTCAAAAAGTCAAAAATTTTGAAACTCCAAAAAAATTCCGAATTTTTTCAGATGACGTCGGAAATTTGAATTTTTCGGATTTCCGATTCTGATGGCTTCTAGGGTAAAAATGTGCGGAGAATTCGAATTTGACAATGAAAAAAGCTCAAAATCACCTTCTCGGTCGATGAATCTCGGGTGTTCCATAATTCAGAATATCCCATCCAGCAAAACTCCATAATGCTCCATAGAATGCCAGTGAGATTTGGCCTGGATTCGTGTTGGATCCCTGGAACGGGTGCTTCAGATTCTCCGTTTCGCCTGAAACCAAGAAATTGGTGGATCTTATAAGCAAATCTCCAAAATGAGCCTAAATGCTTTCTAATAAAAAGTGAGCGGAGCATGCGCATTTTTCTCACTTCTTAGGTCATTTACGGGGACTTGGAGTAATTGCCGAGCTTTTTCATTGTGATTTTCAAATTCTAGATACATTTTATGATTTCCATGTAAAAAAGCTTGTAGAATTTGAAAATCACTTCAAAAATGCTCAAAAAGTTGTCTGAAACCATCAAAATTCGTTCAAAATGAGCCAAAATGCCTTCTACCAAAAAGTGGGCAGGGCTTCATCATTTAGGCTCATTTCTCCGTCAATTTTTGGGGTAATCGATCGATTTTTAATGCTTTTTCATTATGATTTTCGGAATCATCACAAATTTTAACATATTTTGATACAATGAATATTTTTGTCTCGGACACTTTTTCCCGTTTACTGCACGGTACTGTAGATCCTTTTGGACCGTCGGGGCTCACCTTTGACAATCAAAAACCAGAATCCAGTGCAGATGATCACTGCCAACGACAGTAGTTTCGCGATGGTGACCACAATTTGAAACTTCGACGCGTATTTGTCGATGGCGTAGAGGTTGAGGATGGTCAGGGTGACTGCAAAAAATGGGCGTTTTGTCTTCAAATCTAGCTGACGTTTTTGGCCATGAAAACAGCGGTCTACTACAGTAATCTGAGATACAAAAACTACTACAGTAGTCTACAGAGAACAGTAATCTGATGCCAATTCCCATTTTAAGGGGTATCCCAAAATCCAGATGTCCACTCACTGATCAACGCGAATCCAAGTCCTCTCTCGAGAATCTCATCCCATGGTGAGCTGAACTGCCACATTGGTTGCAATCCAGCCACTGGAAAAAATTGGATATTTTTTAGTCGGAAATGTTTCAAATTTTTTTCAAGTAGGATTCAGGTGAAAAAGTTTTGTTAGGCGTAAAAATGTGTGTAGATTCCAAAAATCATGATAAAAATTCTCGAAAATAGCTCTAAAACCACGAAAAATGGCTCCGAAATGAGCAAAAATCGCAGAATTTGTATCCGGTGGCCGTGGCCGAGTTTTCCATAAAAAAGGACGGAGCCGAGCGCAGTGATTGGCTGACTCCGCCCCTTTTTTGAGAAACTCGGCCACGGCCACCAGATACAACTTCTCCGATTTTCGCTCATTTTGGAGCCATTTTTTGGGGTTTTAGAGCAATTTTTGAGGATTTTTCTTAAGATTTTTGGAATCTACACGCATTATTACAAATTTTGAATCAATATAATTTTTGACCGGAATCATCCTTTAAGCTATTTTCAACCACATTTTTTTTCTACAAATTCTTACCGATGTACTGTCCAAATGTCTGGGCCTGGACTGCTGCTGACGCCGGAAAGGACATGATCACGCCCACCCACATGAAGGAGAACGCGATGCCCTCCCAACCAACATACACCTGAAAAATTATAGGGGCTTTTGGCGGGAAATTCAAATTTTTAGGGTCTCAAAGTGTGATTTTTCGATTTAGAAGGGTATTTTTGGTCTAGAAATGTGATTTTCTAAAAAAAAATTTTTTTTCAAAATTTGACCAATTTTGAGTTGAAAAAACCTGAATTTTGGCTCAAAATTGCTCATTTTTGGTTCAAAATTCATCATTTTTGAACGGGAAATTCAAATTTTTAGAGTCTAAAAGTGTGATTTTTCGATTTAGAAGGGTATTTTTGGTCTAGAAATTTGATTTTCACAAAAAAAATTGGAGAAATTTTTTTTCAAAATTGATCAATACATCATTTTTGAGCGGGAAATTCAAATTTTTAGGGCCTAAAAGTGTGCTTTTTGGTTTTGAAATGAATTTTTGGTCTAGAAACTTGATTTTTTGAAATTTATTTATTCGAAATTTGGCCAATTTTGACTCAAAATTGCTCATTTTTGGTTCAAAATCTATGATTTTTAAGCGGGAAATTTAAATTTTTAGAGTTTAAAAAGTGATTTTTCGATTTAAAATAGTTTTTTGGCCTAGAAATTTGATTTTCAGATTTTTTTTTCAAAATTTGGCCAATTTTGGCTCAAAATTCATGAAATTTGGCTCAAAAAATCGAATTTTTCGGGGGAAATTCAAATTTTTAGGGTCTAAAAATGCGATTTTTGGATTTAGAAAGGTTTTTTCGGTCTAGAAAATTGATTTTCAAAAAATTTTTTATTTCAAGTTTTGGTCAATTTTGAGCTAAAAAACCTGCATTTTGGACCTAAAATCGTCTTTTTTAGGCGGGAAATTCAAATTTTAGAGGTCTGAAAGTGTGATTTTTCGATTTAGAAGGGTATTTTAGGTCTAGAAATTTGTTTTCAAAAATTTTTTTTTCGAAATTTGGCCAATTTTGGCTCCAAATTGCTCATTTTTGGTTCAAAATACATCATTTTTGAGCGGGAAATTCAAATTTTTAGGGTTTAAAAGTGTGATTTCTGGTTTTAAAATGGTTTTTTTGGTCTAGAAAAATTTTTTCTTTTCAATTTTTAAAGATTTTCCAAAAAAAAAATCGACCAAAAATCCACTTTTACTGGACCAAAATTTCTCAAATTTTCCGAATTTACACTCCAAATCCTTCCATCTCCACTCCAAAACTCACATTATACGCAAAATCACATCCTGGGTCATGAATCGAGGTGCCCAGTTCAATATAGCAAATTCCGCCAATTAGAGAAATGAGTCCACATCCGATCCACACGACGAGAGCCAGTCCGTTCGAGTAGGTGTACTGTAGAATGGGGCCCGGTGTGATGAAGATTCCCGCTCCGATGATGTTGGCTGGAAAAATTTTGGAAATTTTTTTTGTTAAAAAAAATTTTGTTCAAAAAAAATTTTTTTCGATTAATTTTTTTTCAAAATATTTTCTAGATTCATTGCCACAAATTTGAAAAATTAAAAAAAAATTTTTTTTTGAAGAAAATTTTTTTTCTTCAAAAATTTTTTTTTTTTCAAAATTTTTCAAATTTTTAAAAAATCATATCTCAGTCAATTCCCAACCAATTTTCTCAATTTTTGGCTCACTTTTCTCCAAATTTTCTCTATTTTTCCCTAAAATTTCTCTCTTACCGATTACATAACTCATGCAAGACCATAGTCCCATTTGATGGCGACTGGCAGCGATATCGCCTACCGTAGGCGATTCGGTGTCTGATGATGACATGGCTGAAAAATTGAAAATTTCCAAAAAATCAATGAAATCCTTATTATCTGCTGTTATCAATAAGAATCCAGTTTTCTCTAAAAAAAAAAATAGTACAGAAAAATGAGAGTGCAGAGAAAAAAGGGGTCCCCCCTGTTTTCTGAATCCATTTTTCCTAAAAAAAATTTTCTCCAAAAAATGAATTTTCCAAATGATAAAACTTCCGAGAGTGAACTATAATGTATGATATAATGAATGTATAATAGTGTTATGTGTTCTTTGCACCCCCCATAAAAAATGAAAAAGTGACAACTGATAGGGCTACCCCGAAAAATTACGTCAGCTTCTGAATCTGGGATTCAGAAGACGTCAGAATCAGAATTTTCGGAGAATTCAAATTACTAGAATAATCTACGGAAAATTTCCTATTGAACTATACAAGTTTCATACTATTTGGACCACTTGGTGAGAAGTTAGGAGCTTCACAAAATTTCGACGTCAGAGGGATTCAGAAGGCTCCAGACGACGTCGAATTCGGAATTTTTGGGAAATCTGAAGTTCTAGAATGCTCTACGGAAAATTTCCTATCGATCTATACAAGTTTCATACTATTTGGACCACTTGGTGAGAAGTTATGAGCTTCACAAAATTTCGACGTCAGAGGGATTCAGAAGGCTCCAGAAGACGTCAATTTCAGATTTTTTGAAAAATTCAAGATTCTAGAATGATCTACAGAAAATTTCCTATTGATTTATAGCACTTTCATTTGTATCGAACACTTGGTTCAAAAGTTATAATTGAAAGTAACAGGAGTCGTCTTGAAGATGTGACGTCACATTCAGAAGACTCTAGAAGACGTCAAAATCAGAATTTTCGAACAATTCAAAATTCTAGAATGATCTACAGAAGATTTCCTATCTAATAGTAAAAGTTTCATAAAAATCGGACCACTAATTCTAGAGTTATGATGAAAAACGTCCAAAAAGGGGTCCTTAGGTTTCAGAAGGCTCCAGACGACGTCAAATTCAGAATTTTCGAAAAATTCGAGAGCCTAGAGCGATCTATGGAAGATTTCCTATCGAACTATACAATTTTCATTCCAGTTAAACTTCGGGTTACAAAGATAGAAACGACGAAACATGAAGCAAAGTTCAAAAAAGACAAATCCAGATTCTAGGCTCCAGAAGACGTCAAATTCAGAAATTTTGAATAATTCAAAATCCTAGAATGATCTACAGAAAATTTCGTATCGATCTATACTACATTCATCTCTATCAGACTACTGTATTTCGAGTTACAGTAAGAAGAAACTAAGCCAAATCAAAAAATAGGTCACTCCAGCTTCTGAGCTCCAGAATCGTTCAGAATCCAAATTTTTCAGAAATTCAAAATCGTAGCATAATTTACAGAAAATTTCCTATCCAACCCTATACGTTTCATCTCCATCATACTACCGTACCCCTACCTGAGTATCTCCTAATCTTCGCCATCCCCTTCTCCTGTGGCAGCAGTGGCCGGAGCTCAAATCTAGCACTGTGCTCTGGCATTTTTTAGTCAAATGAATGTCTATTTGTTTCATTTAGACCTACTATTGCTCTCTAATTAAGGAATCAATAATTTTTTTGTTCTTTTAAAAATCATGTGGTCTCAAAAAAAGGGGGGGGGGACAGAGAAAAAACTCCTATGCAAATAAACAAAAATGAAAGCAGTGACCAGTGATTAGAAAAACAAGAGAAAAACAACTGGATATAGTGTACTCTCTAAAAATAGAAATTTCTAGAAAAGAAATTGAAAAAAAAAATTGTCCAAAAAAAATTTTTTTTCGACGTCTTCTGAATTCTGAATCCTTCGATTCTGGGCTTCTGATGAGTTTTCATGAAATTTCATATCGTTAGATGTGATTTCCAGGTGATTTTAGTCCTAAAAGTGCCTCTTTTGAAAAATTTCAGGCCAAAAAAAATTCTGACGTCTTCTGAATTCTGAAATTTTGGATTCTTAAAATTCTTCAGATTTTGATGATTTTCTATCTAAAAATGGGTGTAAAATCTGAAAATCGCAATGAAAAAGCTCAAAAATTGCTCCGAGACCTCGAAAATGAGCCCTCAAATCCGAAGCTCCGCCCACTTTTTTGGGGGACCCCAAAGCATTTTAGAGCCGATTTTCACGGTTTTGGAGCATTTTTCAAGCATTTTCACTATGAAATTCAGAATCTACACCCATTTTTACATAGGAAATCGTAAAAATCCAAAAATCCAAAAATTCAAAAATTCAGAATCCAGAAGACGTCAGAATTCAGAATCCTGAAATCGATCCAAATGAGCACTTCTAGGACTAAAATCACCGAAAAATCACATCTAACACCATGAAATCGCATGAAAATCAGTCGGAAGCTTAGAATCCGAGGATTCAGAATTCAGATGACGTCAAAATTTTTGAAAAAGTATAGATGCATCATAGAAGTGGTGCAGAACACAGTGCAGAAGCAACTGAATCAGGAGGAGAAGTGGGGAATTCAAATTTTTTTGAAATTCCAAAAAATCAAAAAAAAAATTTTGGAATAAAAATTTTTCATCTTTTTCACCATCACTAAAAATAATCAAAATTCATGTCATCGGAAGGGAAAAAAGTAGAAATTAGGGGAAATTTTAGAAGATTTTTGGGCCAAAAAATGAGCATTTTTAGGCCAAAAAATCCAAAAAAATTACAGGCAATAAAAATCGGGGGAAAAGGGGGTACTACGTTTTGGAACTTTTCAGAACGGAACTGTTACAAAATGGAACTTGTCGCAAAACCGAACTGCGCAAAGTCGAACTGTTACAAAATGGAACCGCACAAAATGGAACTGCCACAGTATGGAACTGTTACAGAATGGAACCGCTACAAAACCGAACTGCATTTTTCGCATATTACAGCGGTAAAACCGATTATTTGATAAATTTTTTTCGTTTTTAATAGTAAAATAAGCTGAAAGAACTCAGAAAATCATGGAAAATTCAAGCTTTATAAGCTTAAAACGCAAAAAATGCAGTTCGGTTTCGTAGCGGTTCCATTCTGTAACAGTTCCATACTGTAGCAGTTCCATTTTGTGCGGTTCCATTTTGTAACAGTTCGACTTTGCGCAGTTCGGTTTTGCGACAAGTTCCATTTTGTAACAGTTCCGTTCTGAAAAGTTCCAAAACGTAGTACCCCCGGGGAAAATAATTAAAAATATTTTTTGAAAACCGGAGAGATGTGGGGGAAAATATGCACTATTTTTTCTAGTAAATTTGCTGAAAATTAGCTGAAATTTCCACTAAAAAATGGCTAAAAATTTGGTGAAAAATTGAGATTTTTAGACCCAAAAAATTGTCAAAATTATGATTTTTTTGGATAAAAAAAAATGTCAAAAATTCAAATTTTTTGTCAAAGAAATGAGATTTTTTGAGTCCAAAATAGTCCAAAATTTGAGTTTTCGGATCCAAATAAACCCAAAAATGTAGAATTTTAGACCAAAAATCGACAAAAATTCCAATTTTTAGATCCAAAAATCATTATTTTCGGGTCAAATTTGGTCATTTTTGACCCAAAATTGAACTTTTTTGGGCAATTTTGCGAGTTTTTAGAGCTTTTTTTTCACTTTTTTGGTCCAAATTTTCAGATTTTTCACTCAAAATTCACCATTTTTCAGCGGAAATATCAGCTTTTTCAGCTTTATATGGACACTTTTTCATGGCTAAGTAGAAAATGGGGGTAAAAATCAAATCACAGAGCACTTTTGGGGGTTAGAAAAATCGGGGAGGGGGGGGGGGGGGGGGCAAAAAATCAGAGAATAATTATAATCAGTAAATTTACAGTGACAGAGAAAAATTAAAGTGGATTAAAAATGACAGTAATTGATAAGAGGAAAATAAATATCAATGATAAGAGAAAAAGTGCACATTTTCGGGGAGGAAAATGTCAATTTTTTGCAGAAAAATCACCGAAATTTTGGGGAAAAATTGATTAAAAAATCACAATTTTTGGGATCAAAAATGGTCTAAAAATGATGATTTTAGGCTCAAAATTGGCCCAAAATCGCTATTTTTTGGTCGAAAACTGTCTAAAATGATGATTTTTAGGTCAAAAATGGACTATAATGATGATTTTTGGAGTCAAAAATGGTCCCAAAACACCTTTTTTAGGGTCAAAAATAGTCTAAAAATCTTGATTTTTCAGTCAAAAACATCCAAAAATTTGATTTTTGACTCCAAAATAGTCTTAAAATGACCAATTTTGAGCCGAAAAAAATTTCAATTTTCTGGCCACAAATGGTCCAAAAATAGCGATTTTTGGGTCAAAATGGGCCAAAACTCACTTTTTTGGGGGTAAAAATGGTCTAAAAATGACGATTTTTGGGTCAAAATTAGTCCGAAAATAGCGATTTTTGGGTCAAATTTTCCCAAATTTTCAGATTTTTTCTCATTTTTTCTCTCTTTTAAATTACATCAAGTACAGTATATTTTATAGGATTATTTTTTGAAAAAGCTGCTAAACGCGTCGATTTGATTCAGTGGATCCGATTGATTGAGCGGTGGTGGCGGTCCGTTGGTTCTGGAAAATTAGATTTTATACTCAAATTTGGCAATTTTCGATCCAAAATTCCAACTTTTTCAGCTAATTTTGGTCAAAATTGACTAAAAATAAAGATTTTTAGCTTGAAATTCGCTAATTTCGGCCAAAATTGATATTTTTCGACCAAAAATTGATCATTTTTGACTCGAAATTGAACTTTTTGGAGCAATTTTGACCCTTTTAGAGCTAAAATCGATTATTTTCATTGAAGAAAGGGCATTTCTGAGTCAAATCTCATCAATTTTCACCAAAAATGGGCCATTTTAAAGCGATTTGAGGCATTTTTAGGGTCAAAATTGACGATTTCTGGCTCTAAATGAGTCATTTCTAGCTGAATTTATGCCATTTTTGAGTTAAAATTGATGTTTCTAGCTCGAAATCCTTCATTTTTTAACCGAAATCCTTCATTTTTGGGTCAAATTTCACATTTTTCGGTCAATTTCGACCATTTTTAGACCAAATTTGATGGTTTTTGGTTCAAAAATCCTCAAAATCGTATCTTTTTCTCACCGAAAACTCTGATGAAGCATTCGTTTCTCCAACTTTTGCACATTCCCTTGTCCCATTTCGAATTTCGACGGATCGGCGAGCTCTGTGATGCTTGGTGAGCCTTTGATGAGAATCTGGAAAAGGGGCATTTTGGGCCAAAATTCATGAAAAATGGAGCATTCTGGGTCATTTTAGACCATTTTTCATAAAAAATGGAGCATTTTGAGTCATTTTAGGTCAAAATTGATTATTTTTGAAGCATTTTGAGCCTCTTTTCGACTAAAGTGGTGCATTCTGAGCCAAAATTGATCATTTTTGGAGCATTTTGGGTCATTCTAGACCAAAATTGACCATTTTTGAAGGATTTTGAGCTAAAATTGACCATTTTGGCTCATTTTTAGTCATTTTTCTGCCCTTACCGGCGTCTCCAACGCTCCCTGCGCGTGTTGCTGAGCAATTTGGCTCAGTTCCGGAGCAGCTACAGTAGTACTAGCTACAGTAACTTGAGGCATTGGCTGAACGGCGGCCGCCGGACGGACGAATGGTTTAGAAGGGGGTTCCGCGGGTGGCGGAGCCTGACGAAAATCCGACTGGTGGGAAGAAGTGGGCGGAGCCTGTTGGTGTTGAGGGGGCGGGGCTTGTTGGTGTTGGTGTTGGAAATCTGAAAATTGAGGAAATTTGATTAATTTTTGGTGAATTTGGACTATTTTGGGTCGTTTCAGGTCGATTTTAGGTCATTTTTGGTCAAATTTGGGCCATTTTTCGTCATTTTTCGACAAATTTGGCTCAAATTTCGTCAATTTCGGCTCAAAATGCTCCAAAACATCCTAGAATCTTTCTAACGTCTTCAGGAAGCTCCTGGCTCTCTTTTCGTCGTTTTTCAGTTGTTTTTTCGCTATTTTTGGGTCATTTTTCGTCAATTTTGGCTCAAAGTGCTCTAGAATCCTTCTGACATCTTCGGGACCCCTCTGGCTCGATTTTTGACGTTTTTCGCTCTATTTTTGACTATTTTGGCTCAAATTTCGTCGTTTTTCCACTATTTTTGGTCATTTTCTTACGCTGCTGATTCTGATTCTGAACGATTGGCTGCATAGTTGGTGGTCCCATATTGAAGTCTCCGAGTAGATCGCTGAGCAAGTCCACATTGCTCTTCGATCCTTGAGTTCCAGGGGCTCCTCCTTGAGCTGATGCTCCAGATGCTCCAGAATTCGGTGTTGATGAAGGGGCGGCGTGGTACTGTGGTGTCGTGTTCCAGGGAGTCTGAAAATTGGACGTTTTTGGATAGTTTAGAGTCGAGAAATGTCAAATTTGAGCTTAAAATGGGCATTTTAGGTCAATTTGGACCTAAAAATGTTTATTTTGAGCAAAAAACGGTTATTTTCGACCGATTTTGAGCACAAAAACGTCAAAAATCGTCGAAATTGGGATCAAAAATTGGATTTTTAGTCGTTTTTTGGCTCAAAAATCCACTTCCAGGGCTCAAAATCTTAATTTTTGGCAATTTTTCGGCTCAAAAATCAGTTTCCAGCGCTCAATTTTTCGATTATTAGCTATTTTTTGGCTCAAAACTGAGTTTTTCTGAACTCAAAATTTGATTTTTGACCATTTTTCACTTCCAAAATCACTTTCCTGGACTCAAAAACTCGATTTTCGGTCATTTTTTCACCCAAAAATTCACTTCCACAGCTCAAAATTACGATTTTTGGACATTTTTTTCTCAAAAACCCAATTTCAGGGCTCAAAAATTGATTTTCGGTCAGTTTTCACCTCAAAAATCATTTCCAGGGCTCATTTTTTCACTTTTTGCTCATTTTTGACTCAAAAACTCCATTTTTTTGCTCTTTTCTCTCCTAACCTTCAACTCGGCAGGTGTCGCGTGCCACGGCGATGGTGCTCCAGGTGTCGGCGTGAATCTTTGTGCTCCTGGATTCTGAATTCCGGAATTTGGAGCTCCAGGTCCTGGCACATGTTGATGCATTTGTTGTTGACTGGAAGGGGGCGGAGCCGAGATGGGGGGACCGAGGGGCGAGTGTTGGAAAGTTGGTTGAGCGGGGGGCGGAGCTTGTTGATATGAGGGGTACTGTGGAGGGGGCGGAGCTTGTGAAGAAGTGGGCGGAGCTTGCTGATATCCTTGGGGTCCTCCTAGAGCTCCAGATGGTGCATATCCAATAGTGGGCGGAGCTTGAGCAGGAGCTGCTGGGGGCGGAGCCTGCTGAAAAGTGGGCGGAGCCGGAACCCCTTGCACTGGAGATGGAGCATATCCTGGATATCCCTGGTTTGTGGGCGGAGCCTGAGCCGGTCCCCCTTGAGTGGGCGGAGCTTGAGCCTGCTGAGTGGGCGGAGCCTGATATCCTTGGGGTCCTCCTGGAGCTCCTCCAGATGGTGCATATCCAATAGAGGGGGTGGTGGGCGGAGCTTGTTGTGGATTTTGGTATCCTGGGTATCCGTATTGGGGTCCTCCTGGAGCACCGTATCCCTGATAGCCTGGGTGGTGGCCAAAAGTGGGCGGAGCTTGCTGCTGAGGGGGCGGAGCTTGGGGTCCTCCTGGAGCTCCTGGAGCCGCTGGAGATGGTGCATATTGAGAAGTGGGCGGAGCTTGTGGTACTGGAGATGGAGCATATCCTGGGAAGCTGGAAGTGGGCGGAGCTTGGTATTGGGGTCCTCCTGGTGCTCCTGGAGCCGCCGGAGATGGAACATATTGAGAAGTGGGCGGAGCCGGAACTGGAGATGGTGCATATCCTGGATATCCTTGATTTGTGGGCGGAGCCTGAGCACCTGGAGCCGGAGATGGTGTGTATTGAGAAGTGGGCGGAGCCTGTGGAGCCTGCTGAATCCGTGGCGTTTGATACGAGCTCGGCGGTGCTCCTGGAGCCAGTGGATACGGTTGCGTCGCTTGTTGATAGCCAGGGGTCCCAGGATGCAAAGGGGGCGGAGCCTGGTAGGGGGAGTACTGTAGTTGGGGTCCTCCTGGATTCGGACTAGGCGGTCCGAATCTCGATTGGCTCCGTTGAGACACTGGAAAATCACAAATACTGCTCGGCGTTGGTGAAGGGGGTCCTCCTGGGGGTCCCTGATGATCTACAGTATCCGTAAATGTGGGCGGAGCTTGGGGATTCTGATTCTGCTTCCTGGCTCGATAGCTGTTCATGAAATCGCCGAGACGTGGGCCAGAATTGGCTCTGGGGGGTCCTGGGTAGCCTGAGGGGGGTCCCATTGCTCCTGGGGGTCCTCCAAGGGGTCCTGGGGGTCCAAGGGGTCCTCCTGGAGCTCTCGGAGCCGCTCCGCCTCCAAAATCCATCAACGCATTCTGAGCCTCACGAGACATTCGAAGTTGATTCATGTGATGCTCCGCCTCCTTTTTGGCTCGTTCCTTTTTCTCCATCTCCTCGCGGTCTGGAAATGGAAATTGATGAAATTTTGAAGGTTTTAGGGTGAAAATAGGCCAAAAATCGGGATTTTTGGGTTGAAATGAGCCACTTTTCGTTAAAATGACTCGAAAATCATGATTTTTCAACTGAAAGGGTCGAAAAATCAGGTCTTTTGGACCTATTTTTGCTGACAATGCTCCAGGAGCTTTGATGCTCAAAATTGCTCATTTTAGGCCATTTTTGATGGTTTTAGGCTCAAAATCGCTCCAGGAGCTCTCGGGCTCAAAATAGCGCATTTTTGGTCGTTTTGGCTCAAAATAGCTCACTTTTGACCGTTTTTGGTCTATTTTGGTTAAAAATAACCAATTTTGAACCAATTTCTACTCAAAATAGCTGATTTTGGGCCAAATTTTGCTGAAAATGGTCAATTTTAGCTCAAAATGCTCCAGAAGGTCCTGGGCTCAAATTTGGCTGAAAATGGTTCATTTTTAGTCACTTTTATCTGTTTTTGGCTCAAAATGCTCCAGGAGCTCTTGTGCTCAAAATGGATCGTTTAAGACAAATATTGGATCAAAATAACGCATTTTAGGTCATTTTTGGCTCAAAATTGCTCATTTTTGCTCGTTTTTCGGCCAAAATGCCTCATTTTTGACCGTTTTTGGCTCATTTTTCCTCTATTTTTCAACTAAAAACGACTTACACTGCTCCTCCATGGCGTGTACAGGTATCGCAAACTGATCACACCTCGCCATCAACTGTCGATAAAACTGCTCTCCCTCTTCCACTTTTCGTTGCACATCTCGATATACTTCATACGATGAGCACAGTTCCGCCACTCGTTGCTCATACTCCTTCCGTTTCGCCGCCAATTCCGATCGTTCCTCGAAAAAGTCGGCGTTCGCATCGGTGAACGCGCGAAGGATGGCGTCTTGGGCGGTGGCGTTGAGACGGATGTACTTTTGAGCATCCAGATGCTTCTCTAGCTCTTTGTACATGATTTCCTCGGCTCCTGGAATGAAAATGAGCATTTTGGGTCAATTTTGAGCTTTTTTAGGCCTATTTTGAGCTTTTTTCAGTCAATTTTGAGCAAATTTCACCTATTTTGAGGGATTTTATGTCCACTTTGAGCAATTTAGAGCCATTTTGACTCATTTTGAGTCAACTTGGAGCAATTTTGAGCCACTTGAAACATATTCAGGCTAGATGGTTCTGGCTCGATTTGGGCTCATTTTGAGCGTTTTTAGGACCATTTTGAGTCATTTTCACCTATTTTCAGTCTTTTAAGGTCAATTTTGAGTAGTTTTGGCTCATTTTAGGTCAACTTTGAGCATTTTCGAGCAAGTTCATTCGAGATGGTTCTGGCTCGATTTGGGCGGATTTTGAGCATTTTTGAATCATTTTCAACGATTTTTGGCTTATTTTTCAGCATTTTCCATCATTTCTCCTCCCTTACCCCTCTCATTCGTGCCCATCATTTTGCTCGAAATATCATCTGCTTTCAGTGACGCCTCCAGCTGAGCCAGCAAAATCTTCCGCTGATTCATCATCTCCACAACCTTATTCACCATTTCCGTGATTCGTTTCTCTTGTTCCGAGGGGGCGGAGCCAGCTGGAAAATTGGCAAAAATTAGTCATTTTTTCACAGATTTTGGTCGTTTTTGGCTTAAAATTCGTTAATTTTAGGTCATTTTCAACTTTTTCAAGTCAAAATCTGTCATTTTAGGCTCAAAATTCGATGTTTTTGGGCCAAAATCGGTCATTTTTAGCTCAAAATACACATTTTAGGGTCAATTTTCAAGATTTTCAAGTCATTTTCCACTCAAACCTCTTCCTTCCTTCTCCTCCATGGCCGGTACGATCTTGTGCCACATCTCCAAACATGGCAATGACAGTAGTTGCAAATTGGCCGAGTGCTGAGCAATCGCCTTGCTCAACGATCCATTATTGGTTTTGGCTTGCTCCAGATGCTCAGCGAGACGCTCCAACTCTTTCTGAAAATTGGAAAATTTTTAATATATAGATATATATATTTTTTGGGCGTTTGAAGATATTTTTGTGCTTTTTCATCTAGATATTTGGAATCTACACTGTTTTTTACATAGGGAAGCATCAAAAAACGAAAATTCAGAAATTCTGAATTCCGACGTCTTCTGGATTCTGGAGTCAATTTTCGAAGTCTTACAGCAATTTTCGTGCTTTTTCATTGTGATATTCGGAATCTACACCTACTTTCACCTAGGAAAGCATCAAAATCCAAAAATCCAAAATTTCAAAATTTCGACGTCTTCTGAATTCTGCAGTTCAACTGTTCAAGTCTCCTGGATTTTCGGATTCTCGGCATTTGATGATCTCCTATGTAAAATTGTGTGTAGAATTCGAAAATCATATCGGAAAAGCGGAAAAATTGCTCCTAGACCCCCAAAAAATCGTTTTCTCTAAAACTGGGCGGAGCTTCGTCATTTTTGCTCATTTTGGAGCCAAATTTCGGGGTCAAAGATCAATTTTTCAGCGTTGACATCGTGAAATTCGGGTTTCCCATCCATTTTTACATAGAAAATCATCAAAATCCAAAAAATCCGAAAATCCAAAAATTCCGACGTCTTCTAAAATCTGACGTCTTCTGGGTTATGAATTCCTTGAAATTATTGATTCCGACGATTTCCTATGTGAAATTGTGTGCAAAATTTGAAAATCACAATGACAATGATCAAAAATTGGTCCAAAATCAAGAAACTTGGCTCCAAAAAGCGTTTCCTCGAAAAAGTGGGCGGAGCCAAAAAAGTGGGCGGAGCTGACGTCTTCTGGATTCTGGAATCTCGGATTCTCCAAATTTAATGCTCTCCTATGTAAAATTGTGGGTAGAATTCGATAATTGCCATGAAAATGCTCAAAAACTGTTCTAAAACCGCGAAAATCGGCTCCAAAACAAGCATCCCAAAAGTGGGCGGAGCCAAGGAAAAGTGGGCGGAGCTTCGTTCATTTTTGCTCATTTTAGGCTCATTTTTGAGCATTTTTCTCCGGGATTTTTTGCAGAATTCCTACCTGTATCAAATTAAACCCTTCATCCGCTTTCAATCTCGGCAAGTCTATCGCTCTAAGCTTGGAAAGCAACGTGTTCAACTTCGCCTCGGCAACCCTCGCCGTATCGGCCGACTCTCTCATTTTCTCAATCAAATTCGGCACCCCATCCGGATATTCACTCATATCCCCATTGCGCATCATCAAATCCTCGGGAATCTCAAACCACGCCTCGCGGTTCTTTCCATTGCTCAGCATGAAACGGAGCCGCTCGAAATCCGCCAGCTG
Organism: Caenorhabditis sinica; assembly: GCA_963932045.1. NCBI lineage: Eukaryota > Metazoa > Nematoda > Chromadorea > Rhabditida > Rhabditidae > Caenorhabditis > Caenorhabditis sinica. The sequence goes on from OZ009942.1 coordinate 2,068,603, forward strand.
GAGCTGATAGTTCAGGTGCTCATCATAGGATTTCACAATTTCTCTCATCTCCTTCAGAAGCTCCTCCTTCATGGATTCGTACTTTTTGACGGCTTCTTGAACGAACGATGGGAGAAGTTTGCCGAAGAGATCCGGGGAATATCCTTGGGGATCCAACAATTGCACCTTCTTCAAATCCACTATACACCGAACGCCGTCTTTCATTGCCGTGTCCATGGCGTCTTCTGGTTTCGGGACACGATCGTGGTAGATGAAGTCGTTCTCCTTTTCCGCGTTTTTTTGTCTGCAAAAATTGAGTTTTAGGTAGATTTGGGGTGAATTTTGAGGAATTTTAAGCCAATTTTCGAGGAAATTGGGTCATTTTGAGCCATTTTAGGACGATTTTCGACAAAATTGAGTAATTTTGGACTATTTTAGGCCAATTTGAGGTATTTTAAGTCAATTTTGAGTGATTTTAAACCATTTTAAGCCAATTTTGGATCTTTTTAGACCATTTCCGGAGAAAAAAACCTCCAGAATCCTCTAGAATCCTCCAGAATCCTATAGAATCCTCTAGAATCGTCTGTGACCTCCAGAAGTCTCCCCGAATCTTCTTGACGTCTTCTAGCGTCTCTAGAATTGTCTAGGACTTTCAGAATCCTTCAGAGCCCTCTAGATTAATGCAGACGTCTCTAGAATCGTCTAGGACCTTCAGAAGTTTCTCCAAATCTTCCTGACGTCTTCTGAATCATTCTGACGTCTTCAAATTCGTCCTAGAAGCTCTAGAACGCTTCAGAATCTCTCAGGACATCCGAGATTTTCAGGAGCTCTTCGAACCTTCCTGACATCTTCAGAATCCTTCTCGACTTTCCTGACGTCTTCTAGTGTCTCCAGAATCTTCCAGACGTCTTCTGAAGCTCCCTAAGGTCTTCAAACCGCTCCGAGATGCTCCAGAATCATTCGGAATCCTTTAGAAGTTCTTCGAACCATCCTGACGTCTTCTAGAGCCTACCGACGTCTTCCGAATTTTTCAGAATTGTTCCGACGTCTTCTGGACCCCCTTGGCTTGATTTTCGTCATTTTTGGTCATTTTTGGCCCAAAATGCTCCAGAATCCTCCTGACGTCTTCCGAATCCTCCTCATGTATTCCGATTCCTTCTGACGTCTTTCTGGACCCTCCAAGCTCGATTTTCGTCGTTTTTTCGTCATTTTTGGCTGATTTTTGGTTAATTTTTAATCTTTTTTCGGATTGTTTCGCTCAAAACGCTCCAGAATCCTTCGGAAACATTTTGAGGTCTTCTGGACTATTTTGGCTCAATTTTCTCGTTTTTTCGATGTTTTCAGCTAGATTTTAGCTTATTTTCAACGTTTTTGGTAAATTTTGGCTCAAAATGCTCCGGAATCCTTCTAACGTCTTCTGAATCCTTCAGAATCCTTCTGACGTCCGTTGGACTCTCCTGGATCGATTTTCGTCGTTTTTTCCATGTTTTCAGCTCAATTTTGGCTCATTATCAAAATTTCTAGTCCATTTATGAGTCATTTTTCTCCAAAAAGCTTAAGAATCCTTCAGAAACATTCTGAAGCCTTCTAACGTCTTCTGGACCCTTCTTGCTCGATTTTCGTCAATTTTGGTCAATTTTGGTCAATTTTGGCTCAAAATGCTAAAAAATTCTTCTGACATCTTCTGAATCCTCCTCATGTCTTCCGATTCCTTCTGACGGCTTCTGGACCCCCTGTCTCGATTTTCGTCGTTTCTTCGTCATTTTTGGCTTATTTTTGGTCAATTTTGACTCATTTTCATCCTTTTTTCGGCATTTCTTGCTCAAAACGCTCCAGTTCGAAATCGTTTTGACGTCTTCTGGACCATTTTGGCTCGATTTTCGTCGTTTTTTCTGTGTTTTTCATTGAATTTCGGCCAATTTCAACTATTTTTAGTCAATTTATGAAACATTTTGCTTCGAAAAGCTCCAGAATCCTACCCAATTCTTCCGACGTCTTCTGGAGCCTTCCGGCTCAATTTTTGTCGTTTTTCTCGGAATTTTTGGTCAATTTTGGTTCAAAATGCACCAGAATCCTTCTGACGTCGTCTGACGTCTTCTGAATCCTTCTGACATCTTCTGGACCCATCTGGCTCAATTTTTGTCGTTTTTTCATCATTTTCAGGTCATTTTTAGCTATTTCGGCTCATTTTCAAGCCATTTTTCACTTTTAATAAAACTCACTTTGCACAAATGACATCAAACAAAAAGCTATATGTATGAAACAGTTCCGGAAATCGATCCCTCATCTTCGCTGAATTCTGTGTCAGATGATCCATGTACTTGTTGGCAATATTATAGTACTGTAGACGCCATCCCATCTTTTTGTCCTCCTTCTCCGAGTGATCTCCCATTGACATGTATCCGATGACACCGTATATCGACGATTTCATTTGGCACAACTTTGAGTAGTACTGGAAATGGGGACATTGAGGGGGGTTTTGGAGCATTTTGAGTCAAAAATTGGGTCCAAAAGAGCTCAAAGCGGTCTAAAATAGTCAAAAAGAGCCCGAAATGGCCCAAAAATGATCCAAAGTGGCCAAAAAATGAGCAAAAACGGTATAAAATGATCCAAAATGGCCAAAAAACGAGCTAATTTAGGTCATTTTAGCTCATTTTCGGGTAGTTTTGGAGCATTTTTGGATGATTTTAGGCCTTTTAAAACCGGATTTCGGATCTAAAAATGCCGTAAAAAGATCAGAAAATGGGTTTTTTGGCATAATATGGATCCGAAAAGGCCATTTTTGGGTCATTTTGGATCGTTTTCTAGTCATTTTAGCTTATTTTTGGGCCATTTTGGATCATTTTGGTTCGTTTTTGGGCTATTTTAGATTATTTTTAGGCCATTTTGGCTCATTTTTCAGCCATTTTGTATCATTCTTTGGGTATTTTAGATCATTTTTGGTCATTTTTGGGCCATTTTCAAGTTATTTTAGACCATTTTACTCTAAAAACTCACTCTCTGCACACTTTCCGGTATGTTAATGCTCCATTCATCGACAATTTTCACCGCCGAATCGTACGCTTCCTGTATCCAAAGGCACAGCTTTGCAATGAGAATTGGGCTTCGATTTTCGAGCAACGATTTTTGAACGAGACATTCTTGAGCTTGAGCCTGGAAATGATGGAAAATTGGTTTTTTGAGCAAAAATTTGTGATTTTTGGGTCATTTTGAGCCGAAAATCGTAAATTTTGAGTGATTTTGACTCAACAATCGTCATTTTTGGATGATTTTGAGCCAAAAATCATGAATTTTAGATCATTGAAACTAAAATTCATCATTTTTGAGCTATTCTAGGCTATTATGGGTCGAAATTTATGAATTTTGGGCTACTTTAGACCAAAATCCATGATTTTTGGGTCGTTTTAGACCAAAATACATCAATTTTCGCTCATTTTTCATCTAAAAACTCACCAAATGAACTTTATAGTAGAACGAAATGACGTTGGCGTCCAAATCCACTGATGGGTAGAAAAAGTCCGAATTGCGGAATGTATTCAGTTGTTCGAATGCGAGTGTGGCTTGTTGAAGATGCGAGAATGCCGATTTGATACTCTGAAATAGGGGAAATTTTAGTTAAAAATCGAGAAAATGATGATTTTGAGGTGAAAATGAGTCAAAAATTCGAATTTTCGAGATTAAAATGGTACAAAAACCACCGAAAATGGTGGAAATGGGCATTGTAAGGTCGAAAAACTCATTTTTAGAGTTAAAATTGTCTAAAAAGGTCAATTTCGGGGTCAAAAAGCCTTGAAAAATGAGATTTCAAGGTCTGAAAATCGCATTTTTTGGTTTAAAATCGACCAAAAAAAGTCAATTTTGGGGTCAAAAATCATCGAAAATTGACATTTTATTGTCCAAAATCTTCTTGAAATCTCATTTTCCGAGTCAAAATCAGCTAAAAAAGTTAATTTCAGGGTCAACAATCGTCGAAAAATTAGGTTTTTAGGTCAAAAATCTAATTTTTTGGGTCAAAATGGTCCGAGTTTGTCGATTTTTGGATCAAAATACCTTAAAAATGGGCGTTTTTAGATTTAAAATCATCTAAAAATCACATTTTTGAGCCTAAAATCATCGAAATATCTCATCTTTAGACTCTAAATTTTCCAAAAAAGTCAATTTTGGTCTCAAAAATTGTCGGAAAATGAGGTTTCTAGGTCAAAAATCTTATTTTTTGGAGTCAAAATGGTCCAAATTTGTCGCTTTTTGTGTCAAAATACCTCAAAAATTGCGATTTTCGGGCCAAAAATCGACATTTCTCGACCCAAAATCCTCTGAAAATCACATTTTTGGAGTCAAAATCGTTCAAAAAAGTCATTTTTAGAGTCAAAAATCGTCGAAAAATTAGGTTTTTAGGTCGAAAATGTCATGTTTTTGGTTCAAAAAAGTCCAAATTAATTAATGTTAGGGTCAAAATCAGCTAAAAATGGGCAATTTTTGGTCTAAAACCATTTAAAAAACGAATTTTTAGACTTAAAATCTTCGAAATTCAACGTTTTAGAGGTCAAAATCGTTCGAAAAAGTCGATTTTGAGGTGAAAAACGTCGAAAAACAAGGTTTCCAGATCTGAAAATGTATATTTGTGAGTCAAAATTACTCGATTTTTGGGTCAAAATACTTCGGAAATGCATATTTCTAGGTATAAAATCCTCCAATTTTGTTGATTTTTGGGTTAAAATCCCTCAAATTTGAGGTTTTTGGGTTCAAAAAACGCGGAAAATCTCATTTTTCCCACCTCCTGGGTCTCTCTGGTCTCCTTGGCTGCACATTGTGCATGACATGCTCCAATATTGAACATAACCGACGCCTTCTCGAATTCAATATCACAAATTGTCACTTCACTCTGAGCACTTCGCATATCGATCAAACCATCGTGCCTGGAAAAAATTGAGGGTTTTAGGGGTGAAAAATGGGCGAAAATAGCTTAAAAATGGTCTAAAATGGTTTAAAAGTGGTCGAAATAGGTCCAAAATGGTCAAAAGCACCATTTTTCGGTCATTTTGAGCCAATTTTTCATTATTTTTCGGTCATTTTGAGCCCAAATTGATTCAAAATGAGCCTAGGGTCATTTTTCGCCGATTTTCATGATTTTTAGGTCATTTGTCATGAAATTTCCACTATTTTTCGACATTTACCATGCAAACGGAGTCTCCATGACCTCCCCAGCGGCCATCGGGAATCTCTTCTGCATCATACACAACTGACTGTAGTACTTTTTCAATTTCAACGCTTGCTCCGGGGTCGGATCCGGAATGTTGGCTTCCTGCAAGAAATTTGAATTTTTGAGTTTTCTAGGTCAATTTTTGGCGGGAAATTTGAATTTTGGGGTTTCCGAGGGCGGGAAATTCAAATTTTCCGTCTATTTCAAGCCTAGAATCAGTTTAGAACCCACAAATTTCATATGAGCCAACTCCTCGAACGCATTGTCATAGTCGTGCGGGTCGGCGTTGAATGTGAGCAGGATGTACTGAAAAATGAAGGTTTTAGAGTGTTCGGGGCTGAAAATGAGCGCGAAATTTGAATTTTTGAGCTAAAAATTATGAAAATTGGTCGAAAAATGACTTTTTCCGGCCTAAATCTCATTTTTTGGCCAATTTCCTCGATTTTTGGCTCAAAATTCGTAAAAATGAGCATTTCTAAGTGATTTTACAGCTTCTGGATTCAAAAAATAGTCTGTAAATCAATTTTTTGAGCCAAAAACCAAGAAAATCCACCAAAAATCCACTTTTTCAGGCCACAAACTCTTTTAGACTATTTTTCGCCATTTTCCTCGGTTTTTGGCTCAAAATGCTCCATTTTTCCTGCAGAATTTAAATTTTCCACCCATTTTCCATTATCTTACCTCCTTCATACGCAACCGAAAATCGAAATTCGGAATATTGTCATAGGAGAGTGTGGACGTTCGAAACTGCGGCGCGAGCAGAGGCAATACTGGTAGAGCCTCCATTTTCGGCTTTTTTGGCTCTTTTACACTGAAAATAGCATATTTTAAAGTTAAAAATGGAGAAAAGAGCAGAAAATAGGTCGGAAAGGTATAAAAATTCGGGAAATTCGAAAAAAAATCATGAAAAATCACTGAAAATTGAAAAATCGGAAAAAAAATTTTAATTAAATTTTTAACTAATTTAGATGAATTTTTTACTATTTTTTCATTATTTTTGGAGCATTTCTGACGATTTTAGCTTCATTTTGAGCTATTTTTTACTCTTTTCATGTTTTTTCCAGTTTTCGGTCGATTTTCAGCGATTTTCAGCGATTTTCCGACTAATTTCGTTATTTTTAAACATTCTGAAGGTTTTTAGATCAAAATTCTGATGGGAAATCAACGAAAAACTGGAAATTTTCGACCAGGAAGTGTGTTGAAACCGTTGGAAAAATAATAAACAGGTTTGTGACTGGACACTGCAAGCGCGCTCCATTGAGACGCCGGATTTTTGGAGCGAGATTTGAATTTTTTGGCGAATTTCGGAATATAGAAGATTTCAAGGGTTTTTAATGAATTTTCGACTGTTTTATGTTGTTTTTTCTCGGTAAAATAAAGGAATTCAAAGGTTTTCAAATTTCTAGGGGTTTTGAGTTCTAAATTCAGATGAAAAAACACAAAACCCCAAAACTTCAGATCTCTCAAAATCTCAGTTATGTCATATACTCTGCGTCTCTCCTTCCTTTTTGTCTCTAGGAGAAGTTGAATCTGAGAAATCTTTCTCTGGAGAACGACCTTTTATCTGTAATGCAATCGCGCTCCACCGAGACAATTTGGAGGGAAAAAGGGAGGCATTATTCAAAACTTGCCTCCTACTTGCCGGGTCGATATTTTGTCTTCATTTCCGATTTTTTTTTGGGACAGATTTCTCATTATCAAACACTGTCTCAGGAAAATCACTACAGTATATTTTCCAGAAATTTCCAGAACTTGTTTTTTCTGAGTTCACAGTTCAAAATTTCAAAAAAAGTAAGAACATTTTTCAGAAGGCCGCTGGAAAGAAAACTTCTCAAGCAACTGTAAAGAAAGCAGCAAAGATGGTATAGTCTTTAAAATTTCAATATCCAGAAGTCCATCTATTTTTCAGGAGACCCCTGCACCAAATGCTCAAAATCCTGCTCCAGCTGCTGCTCCAACGGAGCCAAAGGAGCCGAAGGTGAACACATTTTCAGCACCCCGACATTTCGCAACTCTGCCATTTCGCAACCCGATCATTTCGCAACTCTCTAAACTTGTCTGTTTCACATTCATTTAGATTATACATTAGTGATAGATCATTGTACACATATTCAGGTTACCATCAAAATTTGAAAAAGAAAAATGTACAGTTGCGAAATGTCCAAGTTGCGAAACGTCCTAGTTACAAAATATCCTAGTTGCGAAAATTCCTAGTTTCAAAATGTCCAAGTTTTAAAATATCGCAGTTGCGATATGTCCTAGTTGCGAAATGTCGTAGTTGCGAAATGTCCTAGTTGCGAAACGTCGATCTTTCAGCCCATGGAAATCACATCAGACGACGGCAAGTGGGAATGCCAAGAGTGTGAACGATCTTTCAAAATCGCGGAAACCTGGGAAGGTGTTCAAGAATCTCTCAAAAAACACTGGGAACAAGTTCACCATGAAACATTCGATGTGAATAACTTGGAGGTTATCACCGGAAATGGTGCGGGACTCAGATTTAGTGTTCCATACACTACCTTCAAACAATGGATCGACGAGGGGCAACAAGGATCGTTTGATGACTGCTATGGAAAGGTGAGTTTGACATGGGGCATTTTTAAATAAAGATAACACAAAAACCTTCAGAGCTAGTAAAAAGTTGTCAACTGCAATAATGCTCAGCTTAAAATTTTACACATTTTTGTAGTTAAAAGTTTTTTGATAGCTATAAGGGTTCTTGAGATACGGGTGGTCAAAGTTGGCAGCGCGCGGGGAAGGAGAGACGGGAGTGGGAAGGAGAGACGGGAGGGGAAAGAGAGACGCAGACAACGAGAGTGACCTTGTTGTCTGCGTCTCTTTATCTCTCTTTTCAGTTAAATCGAGCACCCAATTTTATATCCGAATATCGAGGCTAAGAGATTAGTCAACTTCTAAGCAAGTTATCTCAAAAACCTTCTGAGCTAGTAAAACGTTGTCAACTGCAATAATGCTCAGCTTAAAATTTTACACATTTTTGTAGTTTAAAATTTTTTGATAGCTATAAGGAGTCGTGAGATACGAGCTTTTTAAAATTGACAGAGAAAAAACGCAGACAACGAGAGCGCTCTCGTTGTCTGCGTCTCCCCCTCCCCTCCCTTTTGCCTCACAGTGCAAGGCGAGCGTCCTACTTTAACCGTCCGTATCTCGCAAACCCTTATAGCTATCAAAAAACTTTCAATTAAAAAAATGTGTAAAATTTTAAGCTGAGCAATATTGTAGTTGACAATTTTTCGATAGCTCTGACGGTTTTTGAGATATGCCCCATTAAAAATTACCAACTTTTTTTTCAGACACGCCGTTTCCCGCGAAAATCCACCGGAGGTAGAGCACCACGACGCAATCTGAAAGCATTTTCTTCTACATAAAAAAATGTCATCAAATTGTATCAGTATTGTATTGCTTTTATCCTTAATTCAGAAGACCACTCCTTGTTGCATTTTGTGTTTTTCTGTTTCATATAACATTTTTTTTTGTAAAATGAAGGAACATTCAGACTCTCATACAGTTCTCAAATAAGAAAATCAATAACTTAAATATAAGATTCCGAATCTGGATCGCGGTTTCAAAACGTCCGGTTGCGAAATGTCCAGTTGCGAAACGTCGTCGTGGAAAAATAGAAAATCTCCAATAATGATTCTATCACCCTGCCCTAAGAATAGGCGGACAGGGTCTCCAAAAATTGTTCACCGGGTCTTGAAGAAGGCCCTGCGTTGTGTAATGCAACGAACTCTAACTCATTTTCCACGGGTAGTCATATATAGCATGTACGGACACCTGCCGGGTTCCGCGGCTCTCTATGCTAAGCATGAAAAGTGGGCGGAGCCTAAATGAGCAGAAGGCGTGAAGAGGGAGCAGACGGCTGCATGGGTATGTGGAGTGATGGGGGGAAAAGTGCTATACTTGGTTATCCGATTTCCAAAATTCTTTTACTTGAAAGACTCTGTAATTCCAATTCCGACATCTTCTGAATCCAAATTTCAACAACAATGTAACTTTATGCATTTCAACTTTGGCTAGGCAGCAGTTTCAAGGAAACAAAAATAAATTGTAGGATAAGATCAAGAGGAAGGTGTCAACAATGGAGATCAAAGCTAGTTGAACATAACAAAAAAAATTTGAATAGAAGAAAAAAAAAATCAAAAGTAAACAGGTAAATCAGCGTTTCCTAAGACCCCAGAATCCTCTTTCGGAACTCCAGCCTTCTTGATATTCGACGAAAAATAAGAAGAATTATTCACAGGATTCAAAGGATACGGTGCAGAACGAGTTCTGGGGGTCCGAGAGGCATAGTGTACAGTATGAAGGGCGGATGGATCGAATTTGGCGGGAGTTGGGGGGTCCTGGTGGGTAGTGTCGGATGGTGGGAGGGTCTGAAAAATTGGAAATTGGAAAAATTAAGGATGTCGGAATCTTTGAGTCTTAGAATCTAATCAGCGAAATTCCTAAAGGGGAACGGGCTCCATCGCTAACTTGGATGAAATTTGAATTTTCAGCAAAACGGCGGGAAAGCTGAAAATTCAAATTTCAGATAAGTTGGCGACGTTTCACAACTGTGACACTTCGCAACTAGACTTTTCGTAACCTGTCACTTCGCAACTGCGACATTTCGTGACTGGGACGTTTCAGAACTAGATTTTTCGCAACCGGACTTCTTGTAACCAGAAATTTACTGGTAAGTTTCGATATAGTGCAGTTTCGAAATGCCCGGTTGCGAAACGTCCGGTTGCGAAACGTCGCAGTAGCAAAACGTCGCGGAGCCAGAATTTCAGAATCTATCAATTCGAGAATGTATGAATAATGCGAAATCTAAAAATCCTCAAAATCCCTAGTCCCCTTGCGCCTTTAAAGGAGGATTCCGGTCAAAATTTTTTATTGCTTTAAAATATGTAAAAATGTGCACAGATTCCGAAAATGATAAAGAAAATGCTCGGAAATTGCTCCAAAACCGCGAAAATGCACTCCGAAATGAGCAAAAATCGCGCGAATGGTCTCCAGGGCCGTGGCCGAGTTTCCCAAAAAAGGGGTGGAGTCAGCCAATCAGCGCAATTGCAATTACTGGCCCCTTTTTTGGGAAACTCGGCCACGGCCACCGAGAAACAATTTCTGCGATTTTTGCTCATTTCGGAGCCATTTTTCGAGGTTTTAGAGCGATTTTTGTTCATTTTCATTATGATTTTCGGAATCTACGCACATTTTCACATATTTTAAAGCAGTAAAAATTTTTGACCGGAATTCTCCTTTGAACCGAGTTTTTTGTTAACATACCGTATCCTGAACGACGTCATCAGAATCCTTCTTCGTCTCCACTATAGTTACCCTTTTCACCGTCTTCATCCAATTTCTCTGTGCCCAAACCGACGGAATCTCCACGGACAACTCTCCTCCACCTCTCGAATAATACTTTTCCTTCATTTTTCTCTCCATTTCATAATATTCCTCCTTCTCCACCGGCGTCGTGTGATGTCTCCAGTAGGTCTTCATTTTTGTCAAAACATCCGAAGGCGGATGTTTTCTGATGAATGGGTCCTCGTTGTCCATACACCATAGACGGAATGCGGATATTGGTTTTTGGGGGAGTACTGTAGCTTTGGTGTTTTCAGAATCCGAGCCATCACTTGAGGAGTTTGAGGAGAAACGATACATGTTTCTGAAAAAACATAAAAAGATTAAGAGATTTTAGGTAAGGTTTCGGGAAGCTTAGAGAGAATGGAAGTGGAACATTTTGAAAAAAAAGAGAATCCTGAATTCAGAAGACGTCAGAATTCAAAGTTTCCGAAAAATGAAAAATCTAAAATTAAGCAAAGAAAGTCTATTGTGGCTCTATTTCCAGCCAGAACATCAAAATTACAAATTTCCGATAACTTTAGATTCCGATAAAAAAATCCATATTTTTCAAAAATTCCATATTTCTAACTTTCCCAAAAAAATTCTGCCCAAAAAGTATAAATTTTCACTGCCAAAAGTGAAAATAGGACAAAAAACCAAAAACAACAAAAAAACGAAGTATTACGAAACTCCCGCCGATGGCAAAAATCCATATCCTGCCTTCTTCCCTTGGGGAAGAGTGCAAGTGCGCCCCATCGGACTCGTGTGTCTGCGTATCGGGGGTGGGGCATGGCATGAAGTATCGAGGGAAAATATCGGTCTTGTGAGGCTTCTTATATATATTTTTGACAAAATTTTCGGCTCTATAGGCGCAGAACGGTCCCGGGACTTCCTGAGATGCTCATAGTGGCATAAATATGAAAAAAGAAAAATCTTTCTCACCATTTTAGTTGTCGGAGGAGTGTTCCGACTGACTTGTCTTATAAAAGCGCTAAAGTCCTAAAAAAACGGCTCAGGGACACTTCGCAACCGGTGATTTCGCAACTGTGACATTTCGCCACGCGTGAGTTCCTCCACAGCTGAATATTTCGAAAATTTTTCAAATAAAAAATGCAACGTGGGCGAACTGTCGTAGTTGCGAAATGACCGGTTTCGAAGTGTCGCGGAGCCAAAAAAACTCATTAGACTTGATTCATTCATTGCCTTTTTTTTGTTTTTTCAAGTACTATTCGGTCCCTTGTTTTGCACTTCTCTCCACTTTCACTTAAAGGAGGATTCCGGTCAAAAATGTTAATTGCTTTAATATGTGTAAAAATCTGCGTAGATTCCAAAAATCATACTGAAAACGCTAAAAAATTGCTCCAAAACACCGAAAAAATGAGCAAAAATCACGCAAATGATCTACGGGGGGCCGTGGCCGAGTTTCCCGAAAATGGGCGGAGTGGGCCATTGCTGCCGGCAAATGACAATGACAGTCATTGCCTGACTCCGCCCATTTCCGGGAAACTCCCCAGCGGCCATCGGGAGTCTCTTCTGCATCATACACAACTGACTGTAGTACTTTTTCAATTTCAACGCTTGCTCCGGAGTGGGATCGGGAATGTTGGCTTCCTGCGAAAAATTCAAAATTTTGAGTTTTCTAGGTCAATTTTCGGCGGGAAATTTGAATTTTTGGGTTTCCAAGAGCGGGAAATTCGAATTTCCCGTCTATTTTAACCCTAAAATCGGTTTAGAACCCACAAATTTCATATGAGCCAACTCCTCGAACGCATTGTCATAGTCGTGCGGGTCGGCGTTGAATGTGAGCAGGATGTACTGTAAAATGAAGGTGATTGGAGCTGAAAATGGGCGCCAAATTTGAATTTTTGAGTTAAAAATCATGAAAATTGGTCAAAAAATGACTTGCCACACAATGAGTAGGCGGTGGCAACACCTTTTTCTCATTTTGAACATTTTTTCTCGGAAACTCTCATTTCGGCCGTTTTTTTTAACCTTAATTTGACTATTTTACTATCAGAATTCCTGCTATTTGTGTATATATCCTCGTATTTTACCTCTTCCTCTACCATTTCTTCCAACTAACTGTCTTTTTTCAGTAGCCCTAACCAAACTCACTTGAACCCCGTCTTCAGCAGTCGAAAACTGCAAGATGGGCAAACCAGAATTTCGATGTGAAAGTTATGACAAAACAACGAGCACATATCGAGGTAAGATTTTTTTTGTTAAAGTTTTTCATTTTTGATAGAAATTTTGCAGCTCTAAAAGTCCATATGGCAAGCCATAACCGACTTCACAAGTGTCCCAAATGTGAGCAGAGTAATAGGTAAGTGTTTTTTTTTTCAAAAAGGGAAACGCGCTCCATCGCCAACTTGGCTGAAATTAGAATTTTCAGCTTTCCCGCCGTTTTGAAAACAGCGAAACATGTTTCGGTGGGTGCGTGGACTCCTCTTGGACAACTCGGGCAGCAATCGAATTGTCCACGAGGAGTCCACGCACCCACCAAAACATGTTTCGCTGTTTTCAAAACGGCGGGAAAGCTGAAAATTCAAATTTCAGCCAAGTTGGCGATGGAGCGCGTTTACCCTTTTGAAATATCGCTAATACATGAATAAGGAAAAAAAACAGAAAAAAACACTTTTTTCTCAGCACCCTATTCCTGTTTTAGCTCAAAATGCGAACTCAAAAAACACTTCCGACACCATTTCACCTGCCAAAGAGATTCTGAGAAGGCCTGGAGGAAGTATATGGTGAACAAGACGAAGCCTCCTGCTTCAGAAGCTGTTGGCACAAGAAGTCAACCCAGACGTTCCGTCAAACAAACGTCCAACATAGTCGATCGTCAATCTTCAGAACCTTCAGACGACACTGATGATTCAGAAGAATCTGATTCAGAAGATTCCGAAGATGACTTTCAAAACGGAGTGGATCCTGTAAGTTTTAGAGTAGTACAACAAAACTCATTGTCTTCCAATGATTTCCAGATTCCCCAGCACACAACGTCCACTTTCGAAAGTGGGAAATTCCAGTGTGACATTTGTTTCAAGATTTTGAGCTCAAGAAGGAGTGAGTATTGTTGAGCTTTAGCATTAGCGATATTCCCCAAGAGGAAACGCGCTCCATCGCCAACTTGGCTGAAATTTGAACTTTCAGCTTTCCCGCCGTTTTGAAAACAGCGAAACATGTTTTGATGGGTGCGTGGACTCCTCGTGGACGATTCGACTGCTGCCGGAGTTGTACACGAGGAGTCCACGCACGCACCAAAACATGTTTCGCTGTTTTCAAAACGGCGGGAAAGCTCAAAATTCAAATTTCAACCAAGTTAGCTATGGAGCGCGTTTCCCCTTGAGGAATATCGCTAATAACTATTCCAATTTTCAAACTTTCAGACGTGATGAATCACATGATGATCCATTCTGGAGAGTTGCCACATCAATGTGAAATTTGCCTGCAAAGATTCCGACTTGCTCAAAATTTGAAAAGACATCGGATGCAGCATTCGGTAACGACAATACCACAGTGTCCAGAATGTGGAATGTTATTTCAGTGAGTTCCTTTGGCTGAAAGTTGGCCTAGTTACTTCAATTTTCAGACGGCAATCGGACATAAAAAGACATTTTCCATCTCACTACTCGACTAAAGAAGAGGTGGAGGAGGCGTGGAATAAGTTTATTGGACCGAAGGATCCCATTACGGACGCACCTGAATGTGAAGAAATTATTGATGAGAATAATGAAGATATACAGGAGGAGGAGGAGGAACCAGAAGATGTTGTCGTCCGCAGGTTTCAGTGTAAAATTTGCAAGAAGAAGTTGAGCAGTAAACCCAGTGAGTTATAGGAAACTAGTCATAATATACAGTACCGCCCAATAGTATATTGTCTCTTCAAAAAAATCTCGGCAAGAGGCGTGGCCTAAGCGACTCTTTGCAACCCTGCGGCGCGGTGCTCTCTTTTTTGCTTTAAAAAAGTGTGCGGGGATTGCAAAAGACCGCGCCGCAGGGTTAGGCCACGCCCCTTGCCGAGATTTTTTTGAAGAGACAATATGAGCTTTTGGCGTTTTCAGTTGAAAAACGTCAACTTTGGGGGTCTGGGAAAGGATGTTAAACATGAGCGCTTGATTTGAAACTTTTTGGGTATATACATCTACTCTAGAACTCTATTTTTGTAGTTGACAACTTTTTTGTACAACCTCTTCTAGAGATGATATGGCTCGTGAAATGCAGAAGACCTTTAGTGAAAATTGCACTGAAAATATGAAAATTTAGCATTGCTCTACTTCAAAAGGACACACCATCTCTAGAAAAAGTTGTCCAAAAAAGTTGCCAACTACAAAATTAAAGTTCTAGAGTAGATGTATACACCCAAAAAGTTTAAAATCAAACGGTCAAGTTTTACATCCTTTCCCAGACCTCCAAAGTTGACGTTTTTCAACTGGAAACACCAAAAGTTCATAACTTTTTGTCCGGTACTGTAACTCAAAATTTACAGTTCTCAAACGGCACATGAACATTCACTCTGGAGAGAAACCATTTCAATGCGATATTTGTCAAAAGACATATCGGCAGAAATATCACTTGGAGTCACATAAACGATCACATTTCGTTCATAGTGAAATATTCAAGTGTCCATTTTGTGAGGCGACTGCTTGGTAGGTTCTAATTGATTCGTTTTTTCTAACTGTTATTCTGTTTTCAGCCACCAGCACAATCTCAAAAGACACTTTAAAAAAGCCCATTTCAAATGTAAAAAAACATTGGATGAGGAATGGAAGAAGTATAAAAAATGGTATAAATGTCAGAAGGTGGCGAAGGATCAGAAAGTACTCGAGGATTCCGATGAGCAAATCTTGGAGCATGTGAATTGAGCATGCCAACGGAAGCAGTTGTGAGTGTTACATCGTTGCTAAAGATTTTGCTCAACCGATTTTATTTTTACAGGCCTCTCCTATTCAACATCCATCCCGCCGAATGTTTTGCCTTTAATCCCTTAATCCTGTATTTGCTCAAAAGGCCGGCATGTACAGTACCGGTCAATAATCTATGAACTTTTTGCGTTTTCAATTGTAAAACGTCAACTTTGGGGGCCTGGGAAATGATGTTAAACTTGACCGTTTAATTTGAAACTTTTTGGGTGTTTACATCTACTCTAGAACTCTATTTTTGTAGTTGGCAACTTTTTTGTACGGCGTCTTTTAGAGATGATATGGCTCGTCAAATGCAGAAGACCCTAAAATCGGTGAAAATTGCACTGAAAATGCGAAAATTTAGCATCGCCCCACTTTAAAGGGATACACCATCTTTAGAAGAGGTTGTACAAAAAAGTTGTCAACTACAAAAATAGAGTTCTAGAGTAGATGTATACACCCAAAAAGGTTCAGATCAAACGGTCAAGTTTAACATCCTTTCCCAGACCCCCAACTGAAAACGCCAAAAGTTCATAGATTATCGGCCGGTACTGTATCACCTGGAGCCCAGTAGAAGCACCACATAGTCGATCTCAATACCCTTATAAATATTTTTGATAAATCTGTCCTGTTATTTGTCATACTAGCTTTTTTTGCTTTTTAATTTACCACAAAATGGTTTTTTTCCCATCGAAAATGTTGATAAAGTATTTGAAATCGGAATCTTGGAGAAATGGTACAAAACGTTGTGAAAACGTTCTTCATATTTATGCCACTATAAACATCTCAGGAAGTCTTGGGACCTTACATTTCCATTGAGACCGTACTGCGCCTAAAGAGCCAAATTTTCTTCAAAAATTACCAAATTTTTGAAGTTCCGAGATTTTCTCTTTTCTATGAATTTCCATCCTCTGTTTAACAACCATGAAAGTATCAACATTTTCAGGAAAACCTGCAAATAATGGCAAGACCATCTTCCACACTTGGGAAAAAGGTTTGATTCTGAATTCTTGAAAATTCCAACATTTTTTGAACTTTTCAGAAAAATGGGACGATGGCGAAGACTAAATTAAAAAAGGTGGTGAAAAAGGAATTTTTCTTTTTTTCGGAAAGTTCTCAAAATCGAGGATTCAAAATCTGAGTCTAGAAAATTTGAAATTACAAAAACTGATTTTGGTTTCAGAAGAAGACAGTAGTCCCGAAGCCAGCGACTCAAAAACCAGTGGTCCGCAAACCTATGGGATTGAAGAAATCGGTAAGAATAAGAGATTCTGAACCTTAAAATCTTGAAGACGTCAAGATTCTGAAACTTCCATTTTTCAAAATTTCAGAAATCCTCCAAGAAATCCGCTACACCAGCAGTCACTCCGAAGCCAAAGAAAAAGGTAAGCAATTTTCATTTTGATTCTTAGACCGTATTCGATATATTTCTAAGCTTTCAGAAAGCCCCGGTCCCAACTCCAGAACCAGAACCCGTCCCCCAAACTGGAGCAGACCCCACAGGATAGGTGAGAATTAAAAAAAAATCTAATAAAAGTCCAAAAAATTTTTTCCAGAACATGATAATCACATCCACCGACAACACATGGACCTGTCTCGAAGCCGGATGCCAAGATGAGTCTCATGAATTCCCGGAAACTTTCGTGGAGCTTAGGAAAATGCTCAAAGAGCACTGGAAACTGGTTCATGGTGCAGATTTGGATGTGAAAAATGTGAAGTGTCTCCTTTTGTTTGGTGTGGAAAAGATCACATTGAGCGGTTCAAGATTCCAACATTGGTTTGAGATCGGACGCAAGAAGGTAGGGGATTTTTAGAGATTTTTCAAAAAAATTTTGAATTTTCAGATAATCGATTTCCCGCAAGATATGAGGATCCTCGTAAGTTTTGTAGAAATTTGCTTAATAGGTGCAAAGCTAACAAACTTCAAAACAAAATATCTCAAAAACCATTAGAGTTATCAAAAAATTGTCAACTGCAATATTGCTCAGCTTAAAATTTTACATATTTTTGTAGTTGAAAGTTTTTTGTATGCGCTGCCCGTTCTGGAGATACAAGCCGTCAAAGTTGGGGCGCGCCAACTCGGTGGAGCGAGAGAGACGCAGACGACGAGAGCACTCTCGTTGCCTGCGTCTCTCCTTCCCCTCCCTCTCGCCTCACAGTGCAGGGCGCGCGTCCAACTTTGACTGCCCGTATCTCGCAAACCCTTATAGCTATCAAAAAACTTCCAACTATAGAAATGTGTGAAATTTTACGCTGAGCGATTTTGCAGTTGAACATTTTTTAGTAGCTCTGACGGTTTTTGAGATATTCTGAAAGTTCTCAATGTCGTTTTTAAGGGCCTTTTTTTCAGGAAGAACCAATGTGCGTTTTTGGAAGGCACATGTGCTGTGTTTTAGACCAATGCCCGACAGATCAAACAATCCACTTCGATATTACCAGCAATACTACAAAGCTTTTCAATGAGATTAAGGAACACTGCATAAAATTTCATGGAGACTACGGGAGACTTCAGATTATGGTCAAGATTCGTGGCGAGGATTTTTGGTCTACAGTTGGAAGGCAGAAGTTTGAGGATTGGATAAAGAAGAATAGAATGCAGCTGTCGTTTGAGGACTACATGTTTATGGTGGGTAGTTAGAATTGCTCATTCTACTGTGGAGTTTCAAAGCGGTATATTTTAAAAACCGTTGAAGCTACCTAAAAATAGTCAATTACAATATTGCTCAGCTTGAAATTTTACACATTTTTGTAGTTGAACGTTTTTTGATAGCGCCGCCTATTCTTGAGATAAACGCAACTAAAGTGAATTGTTGGGGAGAGACGTAGACGACGAGAGTACTCTCGTTGTCTGCGTCCCTCCGTCTCTCGCCGACCGCCGCAAGGAGCGTGCGTCTCTAGAGCGACCGCCCAACTTTGATAGTGTTTATCTCTAGAATGAGTGGAGCTATCAAGAAACTTTAAACTACAAAAACATGTAAAATTTTAAGCTAAGCAATATTGCAGTTGACAATTTTTTGATAGCTTTAAAGGTTTTTGAGATATTTGGCTTTGAAGAGCTATATCTCCAGAACCACGAAGAACCTTAAAAACTACAATTTTCCAGCGCAACGGAGGAAAGCTACCAGGCCAGAAACAAGCCACCTATACAATCACTAAACGCCGTATCAATCCCGCTCCTTCTCCCCCCAGATGATCTCCTCTTTGATTGCTTATATCTTAAAAATCGGCGTTGCCATCAAAAAACCTTAAACTACAAAAATGTGTAAAATTTTACGTTGAGCAATTTTGCAATTGACAACTTGATAGCTCTGATGGTTTTTGAGATACACTGTTTTGAAAACTGCCTGATTTGATACTCAACATCTCATAATTTAATAATTTATACATTCCAATCCTGCCAGTTTGTTTTGAATAAAATGTTTATAATATTGAGTTCTTAAATGTTTGAATCAAAGAACTTTTCAAGATTTTGGCGGATGAATGGAATTCTGAATTCAGAAGACGTCATCACACATTGCCGAAATTTTTTTGCCGATTTCTCTTTCTCTGCGTCTCTCTCTTTCGGAGTGGACCCCTTTTCTTCTAGGTGTTACACATGTGTTTCCACTTTTTTCTTTGTTTCTCTGCGCCCCCTTTTTTGGCACCCTCACTTTCTATTCGAAAAAATCTATACTTTCTTCTGAATCACAGAATGCTTCAGAATCTTGTCACGTCATCTTAGAATTCTGAAAACGCAACTTTTAACGTTAATGTTGCTTTAAGAAGAATCTAGCTCTTTTTTGTCCCTAACATTGAATTTTGAATATTTTTAGATTTTGAACTTAGAATTCAGAAGACGTTATCTGGATTCAAAATATTGCCTTCTCTTTATTTGTTCATTTTTCAAATCTATCTCGATTACTCAAAAAAAAAAACACATTTCCGGTACCCCCTGTCCTCAAAATGGCGGTGATAATCATACCAGCGGTGAAAAAAGTAAGAGTTTTTTTTTCGAAAAGTTTCTAAATCTTGAAATTTTTAGAAAACTAGGACCCCGAAACCAGTGGCTAAAACAACTCAGGCAAAATTGAAGAAAAAGGTGAGAAGTCCTCAAACTCAGAATCCCTGAAAATGTGAATTTTCAGAAGACCACCTCCTCAAAACCTGTGGCAAAAGCAGCACCTCGCACCATTATAAAAAGGAAAAAGAAGAAGAAGGAGGTGAGAGTTTTTCATTTTTTTTTTTTTAAGGTTTTGAAAATATTGCTCAGCATAAAATTCTAGACCATTTTGTAGGTATGAGCCACTTGATAACTAGCGTGGTTTTTGATATATAGTGTTTTGAAGTTAGAAAATTTCAAAGCAAAATATCTCAAAAACCATTAGAGCTACTAAAAAATAGTAAACTGCAATATTGCTCAGCTTGAAATTTTACACATTTTTGTAGTTAAAAGTTTTTTAATAACTCTGTTCATTCTAGAGATACAAGCGCCCAAAATTGGGCGCGCGCAATAATATGTAGGTAGAAAGCGCTCTCTCTTTGTCTGCGTCTGCCTCTCCCCTTCCTTTTCGCTTTCTGCGCTGAGGGACTCAACTTTGCCGGTTTGTATCTCAAAAATGGGCGGTGCTATGAAAAAACTTTAAACTACAAAAACGTGTAAAATTTTATGCTGAACAATATTGTAGTTGACAACTTTTTGATAACTTTAACGGTTTTTGAGATATTTTGCTTTGAAGCCCCCTAACTTTTTGACATTCCAGCCCATGATCGTTGCCCTCTCCGAAGACCAATACCGCTGTTCAAACGAAGGTTGTGGCAAGATTTATCAGCTTCCAAGGACCTGGAAATCTCTGGTAAAATCGTTCAGAAATCACTGGGAGAAATTTCATGGTGGAGAGAAATTGGCCCTGCATCAAGTGAAGATCTATAATTATGACGATGACGATGAAGTGAAGTGTACTCACAAGGAGATTCAGAATTGGTTCAAGAAAGGGTTCCCCCCGGATCACAAGAAAGATGATGCATACTACAACATGGAAGTACTAAAAGACGAGAATGTAAGCTTAAATTCATTTTGGCAAAAAATACTCCATCCTTTAACGTTTTTATGCCTCTTTATGGCAGTTTGATAGCTAGCGTGGCTCTCGAGATATAGCGTTTTTAAGGTGACAACTTAAAAACAGTTTATCTCAAAAACCATCATAGCTACTGAGAATTTGTCAACTGCAAAATTGCTCAGCACAAAGTTTCACACAACTTTGTAGTTGAAAGTTTTTTGATACCTCTTTTCATTCTTGAGATACAAACGGTCAAAATTAGGAGCGCGCTCCTCGCGTGCACAGGAGGGAGGGATGCTGAGAGAGACGCAGACAACAAGAGTGCTCTCGTCGTCTGCGTCTCTAGAGCTGCCGCCGCCCTTTGATAGCGTTTATCTCTAGAATGAGAAGAGCTAGCAAAAGACTTAAAACTACAAAAATGTGTAAAATTTTAAGCTGAGCAATTTTGCTGTTGACTTTTTTCTAGTAGCTCTAACGGTTACTGAGATATTCTGCTTTGAAGTTTTATGACAAATTTTTTTTCCAGCCAGGCGTCATGAAGTTCGTTATCGACGGAAAACAGTACAAGTGTCTTGTTAAGAATTGTCCCGAGCAACAGAAGATTTGGCATAATATGGTCGACCACTATGAGGATCAGATAGAGAAGCTTTGGAGACACTGGAATCAGTGTCACAGGGGGGAATTCGACGAATTCAGTATGGAGATGTATTGTAATATTGGGAGGAAGTGGTGGAAACCGGTGAAGCTCTGTCAGTTTTACAAATGGTTCAGATATCAGCTGGGTCGTAATCCGGAGATGTCGTTTGCTCATTACATGAGACAGGTAAGGGGGGATTCTGATATTTCTGAATTGTAATGATTTTTGGACTCTCCTATTTCTAAGAGATTCTATTAGCAATTTTCCCCAGGGGGAAACGCGCTCCATTGCCAACTTGGCTGAAATTTGAATTTTCTGCTTTCCCGACGTTTTGAAAACAGCGAAACATGTTTTGGTGGGTGTGTGGACTCCTCGTGGACAACTCGGGCAACAGTCTATTTGTCCACGAGGAGTCCACGCACCCACCAAAACATGTTTCGCTTTCAAAACGGCGGGAAAGCTGAAAATTCAAATTTCAGCCAAGTTGGCGATGGAGCGCGTTTCCCCGTGGGGAATATCGCTAATAAAAAATGCAAAAAATGTATTCAAAATTTTTTTCAGCAAATGTTTTGATGCACTTCTGGAGCTCCGCCATCCTTCAAACTCACAAATTTCAAACTTTTTTGATCCTTATACTTGTCAGCATAATTGTATTTTCCCTAATTCCCAAACTATCAGATTCAGAAGACGTCAAATATCAGAATCCCATGAAAAGGATTTTTTCCAGAAGACGTCAAGATTTTGAATCTCTAGCCAATTTTTTCTAGCCATAATTTTTTGTACATTCTTTTGTAAACCTTGTTATTAGATTTCTCAATAAAGTCATTGTTCATCTTCCAATAAGATTCCGGATTTTCCAATTTTCTTCAGAATCCCGAAGGTGTGAATTCAAATCTAAATTCTAATCCGATTCCCGAAGATTCTAAATAAGAAAAAGTTGATTAAAAGTTTCTTCATTCACCTCCCCCCCCCCTTTGAAATTCTGGTTACCAGTAACGGATCCACCCTCCAGAAGACGTCAACGTCTTCTTCTTTTGCAATCCGGCATTGTATTCATCAAGTAAGCAGAAAGAGGAGATAATCCGCTTTGGCAGGGGGCAGCACCCCCTTTTCTCCGATTAACCTGGATTCCTTTCTACAGTTTCTCACTCTCTTAGCCCCCCCCCCCGCTCTGTAAGCTTAGAGGGTAGATGGCTAGTTTGGACTTCTGAAGTTTGAAGAGTCTGAGATTTTGAATCGCTTCATTTTTTTCGTTTTTTTTTCTGTTCTCGGTGAATTTTGAGATTCTAATTTTGAAAAATCTATTAGCGATATTCTCCGAGGGGAAACGCGCTCCATCGCCAACTTGGCTGAAATTTGAATTTTCAGCTTTCCCGCCGTTTTGAAAACAGCGAAACATGTTTTGGTGGGTGCGTGGACTCCTCGTGGACAATTCAACTGCTGCCGAGTTGTCCACGAGGAGTCCACGCACCCACCAAAACATGTTTCCCTGTTTTCAAAACGGCGGGAAAGCTGAAAATTCAAATTGCAGCCAAGTTGGTGATGGAGCGCGTTTCCTCTTGGGAAGTATCGCTAATACATAACACTTTTTTTTTGAAAAACTCCACATTTGACCTTCTGAACCCTAAGCCATTCCCGACACTTCCCTCCTAGCCTTCAGAAGTCAGTCTTCTCCCTTATTTTCACTTTTTTCTCCCGCCTAGACAAATACATACATACTTCATCATGTTCTTCATGTTCATAGTGTCTTCAGAATACAAAACCAAAAGGTGTCACATATATCTTCTGACCCCCCCCCCCCCCCCTCTTGATTCTCCTCCTCATCGTCGCCCTCTCGTCGTCGCTCAATTAAATCCATATAGCCTTCTTCTTCCTCTTACTTTTATCCCCATTGTTATATTCTTCCATCGGCACATACAAGAAGAGTAAGAAGAGGGGGAAAGGAGGGAACAGAAACTTGGAACTTTTCGCAAAGAAAAAGAATATGGGGAGAATAATTTCGATTTCCGAAGGGCGCTTCTTCCGGTCACTTTCACGAGAGAGAACTTTCTCAACTTTTCCGATGGTCAAAGAGGAAAGAGAAAATTACTTTTGTACTGTTGTTGAATTTCGCACTTTTACTACTTACCTTCAGTTAGTGTTCTATTTTGTGTTTTAGTACCCCTTTTTTTCTGGATTTTTGGTTTTTTGCTGTTTTGATCTACCTGGGTAGATCAAAGTTCTGCGGATTCCGAAAGTTGTCGGATTCTATTAGCGATATTCCCCAAGGGAAAACGCGCTCCATCGTCAACTTTGCTGAAATTTGAATTTTCAGCTTTCCCGCCGTTTTGAAACAGCGAAACATGTTTCGGTGCGTGCGTGGACAATTCTACTGCAGCTAGAGTTTTGGGATTCTCCAGAATTCTTCTAATTCTCAAAAAATTTTCCTGTCTTTTTTTTGCTCAACTTTTTTCTAAATTAATCGTCATTAATACCCACCCCCAAGACAAATCTCCAATTTTGCAGATTGCATGCTCCTCCTCTACCTATTCTTCTTTTTGAGCCCCTCTGGGGCTCAAAATCTCACAGACATGATTGCTCAGAATCCCTTGTTAGCCAAGATGTCCATGTTTCAAGAGTACGCAGAAAACTCCACAATTCCATTGCCCTCTTCTCCAGAAGATGAAGAAGATGAGGAGGAATTTGTGAGGAGGATGGTAAGTCTTATGAGTTTTGAATATTGAAATTTGGCTTTGTTAAAATGGTATTAGCAATATTCCCCAAGGGGAAACGCGCTCCATCGCCAACATGGCTGAAATTTGAATTTTCAGTTTTCCCGCCGTTTTGAAACAACGAAACATGTTTCGGTGGGTGCGTGGACTCCTCGTGAAGAATTCGACTGCTGCCCGAGTTGTCCACGAGGAGTCCACGCACTCACCAAAACATGTTTCGCTGTTTCAAAACGGCTGGAAAGCTGAAAATTCAAATTTCAGCCAAATTGGCGATGGATCGCGTTTCCCCTTGGTGAATATCGCTAATACCCATGTTGCCTTTGTAGGAAGAAGCGAAGATTCTGAATCTCAAAATTTTCTGGACTTAGAATCCCGACGTCTTCAGGACCTAGAACCCCTAAATTCTCTAATTATCTAAAATTCCAGAGCACCAAGCGAAGTTCCACCCGAGAAACCGTCTCCGATAATTTCGACGAGAGATACAAACAAATGAATCAAAGCCTCTTTGATTCTGCGGATCCCGAACTGGGGGACCTCGACTATCGGGATCAGTCCACTCCAGATGACGTCGATCTTCAGAAGGCTATCCAAAATGAAGACGTGACGTCGTCCTCAACGTCTCCCAGTTTTTCAACTTCTCCCTTCGAAGCAAGCCAATCTCTTTTTGACACACCGATCGGCACCACTTTATCTGCTTCTACTTCAGAAGTGACAACGTTGCCGTGGACGACTTCTAGAGCTTCTGAAACTTCAGAATTTTCTAGAAGTTCTAGAACCTTCGCTCAAACCTCCCCTTACTTCAAAGCCTTCCCACAAGCCGCCACGTCTTCATTTGTGTCATCTTCAACAGCGCTTCGAGATTTTGAGCCCACGCCTTCTTCTTCTGGGATTCTAGAAGACGTGACGTCATCTGAATCCTTCGATTCTGAATCTTCCTTCCAGTCAACCCCAATGATTCTATCCAAGACAACTTCAGAAGACGAGGAGAGATTTTTCATGGAGCCAGAAGACATGGAGCAGGATAACGATGTGGAGGATATTTCGACGTCTTCTGGAACGACGGCAATGATGCCAACGTCTTCTTTCCAGGGGAGTAGTCTGGTAAAGCTTCAAGAGTTGCCAGATGAGTTTATTGAGAATCATAGGGAGTTGAATAAGAGGAGAGATGAAAACGAGGTGACACAGTTTAATGGTGAGTAATTTTTATAGTTTTTTTTAGGATTCTGAAAAATCTAACATCTTCTGAATTCTGAATCCATGGAATTCTTGGATCCTTGGATTCATCTCAGTTTTCAGGAAAATACAGTGTCTCCGCTACCAAATACTACGTTGACAACCGTATCGATGGGGAGCACTACGAAAATGTGATCCCCGAGCAAATCGAGGACACTATCCAAGAGACTGGTGGCGAGGAAGTGGTAAGGGTTACTGTAGGATTACTGTAATATCTTGGATTACTGTAGTAACTTGGATTACTGTAGTAACTTGGATTACTGTAATAACTTGGATTACTGTAATAACTTGGATTACTGTAGTAATTTGGATTAATGTAGTAACTTGGATTACTGTAATAACTTGGTTCACTGTAGTAACTTTTCTTCAGGACCCTTTCGCCGTGGAGCGAGAGATGAGGAAAATGGCAAAAATGCATGCGGCGAAAACTCAAATTTTCGAAGAACAGGACCCCTTGAAGGGGCTGGAGGTAGTGTTGGGCTACGGTAGTTTTAAGGATTACTGTATCAAAAATTTTCAGATGATGATGTTAAAGGATCAGGAGAGAAGACGTGACGATGAAGTTCCAGAATCCGAGATAGTTTCAATGGAAACTGACAAAAATGGGAAGAAATATGAAGCTAGGGAGACCACTTATAAGGGGAGAAAAGTGAGATAAAGTTTTTTCGAAAAACATTTTTTTCAATTTTTTTCCCTTCAGACTACCGTAAACCTCTACAACAAAAACTTGCATGGTCACGACTTGATGAGATTTCCAGGAGCGATTTTCGATGATAGAATAGATGAGCCAAGGAGAAAATCTGATAAAAGACGGGCGGTGGCTTCAAGGATAGTGTTGTCGAGTGATGAGTTTTCTCGTGAGATTTTTTCCTAGATCCTTCAAATTTGAATTCTAAAAAATTTGAAGACGTTAGAAGTATTTGTCATAAAATTTCCTTTCATTTGATACCCCATTTTTATATTTTTGGAAAATTTTGGGATTCTGATTTTTGACGTCTTCTGGAATTTAGAAGACCTCATCTTTGGATACAGTATGACAATATAGATACTATATATTCTATCATAATTCATCTTCAAAAAATTTTTCCAGACATCAACCCCTCGTCCCCACGTCTTCGAAAAGTACTTGCTGGCGTCACGACAAATGTGAAAACCGGGAAAAATATGTTCATAGATGAGAAGCTTCAGAAGACTACAGTAACCTAATTTTGCAAAAAAATTGAGTTCCAAATTTTTTGAATTTTGCAGGAAGACGTTGAATCCGTATGCTTCAATACCAAGAAGAATACAGGGATCACCAGGATTTCACCATTTGAAACAGATGATAATTTGACAAAATTGGAGTGTTTGACTAAGTGTGCAAGGTACAGTAGCCTGCAAAAAAATTTGACCAACTTCGAGTTTCTCAAAATCCACTCTGCGCCATTAAATTGCAACTTTCAGAACTCCATCCTGCTCGGCCACCTCCTATTCCACGCCCCTTGCCACTTGCGCCATGTACCAAGAATCTCTGCATCTGAATTCTAACGTCTTCAGAACTCAAGGATCTAGTTTTCATAGAAAGTTGTCCAAAACCACATTGAGATGTGTTCGAATGTTTGTTTCGAAGGAAGCCTTTGGGGAGGAAGAGAATGAGCAAGAGTTGGAAGAGCAGAGGTGAGAAAATGTGTAGAAAAAGTGAAAATAGGGCCACAAAACAAACTAATAAGGAACAGCAACTAGCGAGCAAAAATTGGGACCAATTTCGACTTTAAAAGTTGCAAAAAATAATGTTAGACTCAATTTTTCCGCTCTGAAACATCAAAATTCGAATCCAGCACCCTTAAAAACCCCAAAAACATTTTTAGGGTTCGAACTTGACCTCATTTTTTTCAAAGTTCCTCCCTCTTACCGACTGCGCCATGTAGGCAAAGGCGCAGGCGCCGCCGCCGCTTGGTGGCGCCCGCGTTTGCGCTCAAATGGCGCAGTCGGTTAAAGGAGTGACCACGGAAAAAATAGGGTCAAGTTCGAACCCTGGAAACGGTTTTTGGGTTTTTAAGGGTGCTGGATTCGAATTTTGAGGTTTAAAAGCGGAAAAATTGAGTCTAACATTGTTTTTTGCACCAAAAATCGTTAGAAATCCCCGAAATTCTTGGTTAAAGTTGTGGTAAGTGGGGCAGTCCTATTTGGCCAATGCAATTCTACGTTTTCCATGGGTTTCCAGCACAATATTAGCCGATTTTCAAAAGGATTTCCGCTCATAATTTAGCAAAAAGGTTTCCGTCCATCACCCCCCCCCCCCCCTATATGTACACATTCATTCCCCTCTCCTTTTAATCCATTTCCAATCTCATTTCCGTTCCCCTCCCTTCCTGCGTCTCGTCGAGAAGGACAACACCCACAACTTCCACAACAACAATCCTTCTCTTCTCCACTCCGCCGCCGTCCCTCTCGCCTCCTCGACCGCCCTTCTCTTCTCGCAACGCCGTAAGTTTCCTATACGCCGTCCACCTTCCTCTTCTCCGTGCGGGGGTATAGCTCAGTGGCAGAGCATTCGACTGCAGATCGAGAGGTCCCCGGTTCAACTCCGGGTGCCCCCTAGTTCTTTTTTCTTTTTTTTGCATAATGTTTCTGGGTTCAGCAAAGTGTCCCAATGGTCAAGATGTCATTTTCGTTCGATCTGATCAAGTAGAATCCGCGAATTTGAAAGGAAAATATGTGGAAATCTCCGAAGATGATTGTGTCTTCGCGTGTCTTACAAATTCCCGTCCAGGGGGCGGAGCTTCGGACTGTACTGCTATCGAGTATGATAAGACTCGTGGATTTTGTTATTTGTTGACTAGACCACCAGGAGAGGCAGCAATGACACCGAGGCCAAGGAATCCGGTGACCACTTATGAGAAGATTTGTATTCAACGTAAGTTTGAAGGACCATAACTTTGTCAGTTTTGATGCAATTTTAGTGGAACAAAATTTTTTGAATGTAGCTTAATAATAGCTTTTGAATGGGTGTGAACACCCCTCCCGAAAAATACAGTAATCTCCCAATAGAAGAGAGATCTATTTTTTAGCGTCCCATCGCAATTAATGTTTCATAACTTTTTAAATTTTTTTAGCAATTTTTATGAAATTTAGATTTTCGAAACAAGCAAAAAAGAGCTTTCAAATGAGTCTACATGCCTAAGGTCCCATCACGAAAAGTACAGTAACCCTCAAATGAAAAAGGGTCACTTATTTTTTTGGCTTAGAAGACTCAAAACATTATAACTTTGTCAATATTGCACCAAAATAGATAAAATTTATATTTTTAAAACAAGCAAATCAAGAGCTTTAAAATGAGCATAAACTTGCCTTGGGTCTCACCACGAAAACTACAGTAGCCTCGAGTTTAAAGGCGCATAGCCAAATCTGCCCCACTCTAGCTCAAGGTTGGCGGAAAAAGGTCATGTTTATACTCATTTTGAAGCTCTTTTTACGCTTTACTCCAATTTTTGATTGATTTTCAGAATCCTCTGCCAACAAATGCTCTGGGGGTCAACCAATCCGATATCGTCAAAAAGTGCTCATTGGCCATCTGGTAGATGCTCATTCAGTAAGCTCCGCGGCGGAGTGCGTGGACTTGTGTATTGAAAAACATACAATAGGATGTGTTAGTGTTATGTTTTATGCAAAGGTGAGAACTTTGAATTTGACCGGATTACTGTACTTTTTCTACAGGAGACCACTTTGAATTGCATCCTAAATGACTCCACAAATTTGGAAGATCCAGCATCGTTTTTTGATGAAACTGCTACTATTGTGGACTTTTTCTCGATTCAGGACTGTTTGGGAATTCGAGAAGTGAATCGGAGGGCGAAGAAGAGGTGAGATTTTTTGACGTCTTCTGTATTCAGAAGACGTGGAAAATTTTTTTTTTTAGAAAATCCCAAAATCGAATCGAGAAGCTGACACGGCTGCGGAGAAAAATGATGGCGAGGATCTAAATTTTCGTTTTTCTGAAAAATTCGACATTTTTTTGAATCGGGTATCTCTGATTTACTTTAATTTATTGTAATTTATTCTCATGCATCTTTTTTTCTCTGTGATCTTCCTCATTTTGATTTTTTGACAATTTGTTTATTGATTTTGATTGTTTTTTGAAATAAAGCTTTTACACATTTTTGAAATTTTTTGGATTCTGAGAAATTTGACGTCTTCTGAATCCAATTTTCTGGATTCAGAAGACGTGATTTTTTTTGAAAATTTTCGGAAATTTTAGATTTTTGGAGGATTACGGACAACTTTATGAAATGTAGAAATTGAATAGTTAAAATTGAAAAAAACTGACAAAAGAGCAAAAAAATCTTTGCTCAACAATGGTCTAAAATTTTAATAAAAACCTGTTTAGAGTGCAAAAAAATTTTGATTGGAAAAATAATCCTTTCACATATGTCCCTACGCATTCAGAATCCGAATTGGGAAAATGGGATTTTTCCTAAAGAAAATTTTTTGAAGCATTTTTTTGACGTCTTCTGAATCTTTCTTCTGGATTAAAAAATGAAATACATTTCCAAAATTCCCACGTCTTCTGAATTCAGAATTCCAAATTCAGAATTCAGAAGACGTCGTCGTGGCGTCTTCTGACCAGCTGCTTTCAAAATTTAATAACATGCCAGTGGTCACTAGAGTATTGGGTTGCCGTGGCAACCAATACTCTAGTCTCATGGGAAAAATAAAAATTCATCATTTTCTTTTTCTCAACATTTCTCAGATTTCGTATGCATATGAAATTTGAGAATACATTTTCTTGAAATTTTTTTCAAACCTTTTATTTTTCGTTTCCTTCTAGCACATGAAAAATGAACTCTAGACTTTTTACTCATCAAAAAATTCTAAGGCTTCTATATTTTTTCAATCAAAAAAATATCTCCCCATTTTTTTCATTTTTTCTGATCGTGATCTTAGGATTAAGATCCCATGATATTTACATATTAAATGTTACATCCTCTACTTTTTTCTTGCTTTTTCCGGTACATTCCATGTGTTTTTTTTCCCGGAAGATTCTGGAGGACCTCCCAGAAGACGTTGACGTCTTCTGAATATATTTTTTCCATAATTTTTTAAATTTTGTTGTCGGAATCTTTGTAATACATCAAGAACGAAAAAAAGCGAAAATTCTAATATTAGAAAAACGGAAATCCGCTCCAATAATTTTGTTTTGATGATGTATTTTTTTTTGAGAAAAAAATGCGTTTTAACGATTTTAGAATATATTTGACCTACTTTTTTTTTGGAAATTCGATACTTAAAAAAAAAGGATTCTGAATCTTCACGCCTTCTGAATTCAGAATCCAAAATCTGAAAATTCAATAATCAGAGCGTACAAAATTGACGTCGGGATTTCTTAAAAAGTCACGATTTTTCAGGTCGAAATTCATGAAAATTTGAAAAAAGAGGATTGTGAATACTGACGTCTTCTGAATTCAGAATCTCTAAATTTTTGAAATTTTGAGAATTTGAACTTTTGAAATCTAGACTACTGTAATCTTCTCGAATTTCGAAAATTTTCAAAACACCCAAAGAAGACCTAAAATGTCACCCCCTAATCTCAATGTTTTGGTGTTCCAAACGAATTATGATGAAATTTTGAAAATACAGAATACTGACGTCTTCTGAATTAGAATATAAGAAAGTCTTAGAATGTCGGTTTTTCAATATTTGAAATTTTGAATTCAGAAAACGTCAAAATTTTTCCGAATTTTTTTTCAGATTTCCATAGATGCGTCCCCATGCAAATCACATAATCCTTCTCATCGTCTACGTATCAGTTACCGTATTCCTTTTCGTTCAATTCCAAAAAACTCCATATTTTCGAATGGAAGAAGAATTTGAGGTTGTGGTAAGCAACAATTCCGACGTCATCTAAATTATTACAATTTTTCAGATTCCAAATTCTGAACCTCCTTCAGAAGACCCTTTTAAACCTACGGAGCCCATTCCTTCAGATTGTGTGTGCAAGTCTACAGTAACCGGGAAAATCTACGATTTTTGTTATAAATTGCCAGAGGTGGGGATGAGTCAGAATTCAGAAGACGTTCCGAAATTCAAAAAAATTTCAGGCTCCTAAAAATATGGGGAAGAGATTCAGCTGTGACTATGTGGAAGAGTGGGAGAAAATTGGTGAGATAATTTTTTTGTTGAAAAATTTGACGTCTTCTAGAATAGGGGATTCTAGGATTCAAGATTCAAAATCCAAAATTTCAAATTTTTGACGTCAATCTTGTTCTCCATGAAAATTGATGATGATTGATATCCATATTGCCCAATTTCCAGAAAATAATGTTTCAGGATTCTGAAATCAGAAGACGTCAAATTTTCAAATCTGTAAATTTCCAGAATCCTCCTCAAAATTCATCAATCTTCAAACTACTCCAGTCCCGGACCCTGTATTCGTCACAGCTTTTAGTAACGCATTTACCAGGAATGGAATGAGATTGGTAAGAATTTGAATTCTGAAGATTCAGAAGTCAGAATCTCCAGAATCCTAGAAATTTGAAAATTTGAAAATTTTCAGATTTCCTCAATTCGAAAACTAGGCTATCACAACAAGATCATTCTCTATAACTTGGGAATAGGAGAAGAAAATTTGAAAGCGTTGACAGAGGTAAGGTTTCTGAATTCAGAAGACGTCATCTAGATCCAAAAAAACTCCCCCATATTTTTCAGAATACCTGCAACCTGGAAGTCAGAAATTTCAACTTTTCAAAGTACCCACTTTACGTAAAAGAGCTCAAATCCTACCGCTGGAAACCCATCGTCATCGCTGAAACTCTCCGGGATTACGGTAGTATATGGTATCTGGATTCATCAGTGATTTTTGAAAAATCAGATGTATCTCATGTTTATGATCTACTCAATTGTAATAAAAAAGTTGAGAAGAGGTAGGTCAAAAATTTTTTTGATCTGAAATTCTCAGAGTTCTAAAATTTTCTAGGCCCCCTCTATTATCCTCCTACGCTAGGGATGTTCGAGAATCTCGAGAACCACACGAAAACGGTTGGAATCGAGAAATTTGGGAAAGAAATGTGAAGGAATGCAGGAAGGGGCAGTACCTATTACATGGATACAGTGGGCATGGAATACTGTCGGTGACACATCCAGGTACTGTTGTCTTACTGTAGCTAAGGGATCAGTCTACTTCTAAGTGATTTATCTCAAGAACTGTTGAAGCTATTAAAAAGTTGTCAACTACAAAATTGCTCAGCGTGAAATTTTACACATTTTATCTATTGAAAGTTTTTTGATAGCTGCAAAGGGTCGCGAGATACGAGCTCTTTAAAGTAGGCAGAGGAGAGACGCAGACAACGAGAGCGCTCTCGTCGTCTGCGTCTCTCCCTCTTCCTTCCTGTCGCGTCACAGTGTAGGGCGCGCGTACCCAACTTTGCATTCTTGTATCTCAAGACTGGGTAGAGCTATCAAAAAACTTTTAACTAACAAAATGTGTAAAATTTTAAGCTAAACAATTTTACAGTTGACAAAGTTTTGATAGCTCTCACAATTTTTGAGTTATACCACTTTGAAGTTTGTCTACTTTTAAGTAATTTATCTCAAGAACCGTTGGAGCTACTAAAAAGTTGCCAACTGCAAAATTGCTCAGCGTAAAATTTTACTCATTTTATCTGTTGAAAGTTTTTTGATAGCTAGAAGGGGTCGCGTGACACGAGCCCTTTAAAATTCGCAGGGGAGAGACGCAGACAACGAGAGCGCTCTCATCGTCTGCATCTCTCCTTCCCCTCCCTCTCGTCTCACAGTGCAGAGCGCGCGGCTAACTTTGACCGCTGCTATCTCAAGAATAGCAAAAAACTTTCAACTACAAAAATGTGTAAAATTTTATGCTGAGCAATATTGCAGTTGACAAAACTTTGATAACTCTCACGATTTTTGAGTTATACCACTTTGAAGCTTGCCAACTTCAAAGTGCTATATCTCAAGAGCTACGTTAGCTATCAAAATGCGCTCAACTACAAAATGTGTAGACTTTTATGCTGAGCAACATTTCAATCAATTTTTTCATGACTAGTCTAAATTCAGCCGTCTACAAGTACTTCCCCACGAACCCAGTGGAGCTCAAGAAGCAAAAAGCAAAAATGTACGATGCTGGATTTGTCTTCGCGGTGAATACACGACAGACTATGATGGATATTGTTAAATGGTACGTCTTCTAAATTCAAAACCTAAATTATCAATTTTTCGAAATTTTACAGGTACTTCTTGTGTGCTCTCGAAGAAAACTGCATGGCTCCGAAGGATGCGGTTTTGAGCTGTCAATTTGTGGATGATGATCGATTTTTGAGCTATGCGGGGTGCCATAGGTAAGGTTTTGTTAACGATAAAAAAAGAAGAAAATTTTTGAAAATTTTTGGTACAAAAATCGAGAAAATCGGTCTACAATTGGCTGAGTTATGGAGCTTTGAAATAGCAAAAAAATTGTTCGAAAAATTTTTGCTTTCTCAATTTTTAAACCACCGTAACTCCTTCAGTTTTACTCCATTTTTGCTCATTTTACCCTCATTTTTTCCGTGTTTTCTCTTTTTTCTCCAAATCAAAACATTTCCAGATTCGACCAATCCATAATCAACCTAGTCTTGGCTAACCAATTCTGGTACGATCGCCGTTACTATGTCAGTGAAATCGTCGATTTTTTCCACATTTCTCGAGCGGGGACCCCTGGGGATTTTGAAAAGGATATGCAATGTATTTGAAAAGATTTTCGGGTTAGGAACTTGTGTTTTGTATTTTTGAGAAACTTTCATTTTTGGAAAACTTGCCATATTTTGTTTGTGATATTGTATTCTTTCTGTCTGTGATTTTATGAAATTTTTAAAAATATATACATACATATGATATCAAAACCCATTGCTGTGAGTAGGTATGAAAAATTATGAACAACGTTAACAAATAGGCAAAAAAACTAGAGTAAGATTTAGATAGGTTATTTGTATTTCATTAGTATTCTTGTTGGGTTTCCTTTTCCGGTTCCTTGTGACAACCGATAGATTTTCCTCCGACTTCCTCAGTCCACACTTGCTCAATCATGCGGTCAACCGTTTTCGTATTCAGCCATCCTCCCTCTTCTTCGCGCACTTTTTCGAATCTATGCTGAAACTCAATACGAATCTCGGGGAAACGATCATCCACAAAATCAATGATTGGAGCGTAAGAATTCTCGTCGATCCGGGCTTTCGAACTATCTGCCGACAGTTTCATACTCAGATACTCTTCCATGGACATCGCAGGTTCCTCCAGAGAAACATTCAAACAAGGTTTCAGAAGAGCTGGTGGAATCCCGAGTGCTTTTCGAAGCTCCTGATGGCCAATGAACTTGCGTGCTGTCCGGAAGATTGAAAGAGTAAACCTTGGGCTCATTAGCTCATTGAAGTTGTCACCCCAAAGCATTATCTGATCTTTGGTGCTCCAACGAAAAACATCCGATTGTGTTGGTCTTGGCAGTCTGTTCAGATGGGATCTCAGCGTCTCAGCGTTGATGATGAGGGAAGGGACGTTGTCTGAAATTATAAACTAATTCCTATTGGTTTTTAGAGATGATACAGTACCGGCCATAATGATATTCGTTTTCGTCATTTTCAGTTGAAAAACATCAACTTTGAGTGGCTGAAAAACTAATTCAAAGTAGTTATTTCTGTTTGAAAATTTGAGGACACTTGAATCAAACTTTGAACTTTAATTTTGTAGTTGACAACTTTTTTGTATCTCTCTAATCAAAAAAGTTACGCTCAAAAACCTACTGCGATGCCAAATTTCGCTCAATTTCAGTGCTAATTCTCGAAATTTTTTGTGCTTCTTTTGACGGGTTATATCTTGACAGAACGGACTTATACAAAAAAGTTGTCAACTACAAAATGACAGTTCAAGGTTTGATGCATATACCTTCAAATTCTCAAGCAAAAATAACCACTTTGACTTATTTTTTCAGCCACTCAAATTATGGACGGTACTGTAACTATACAAATTTTCATCATCGGCTTACCTGCAGCAGTTTCCTGCGATGAGCATTCATTTGTTACGTCGAGAATCTTATCCGAAGTCACCAAAAGTGTTTTCGAGAAAATTGCAGAACCCTCGGAAACCAAACGATCAATGAGTTTTCGATTCTTGATTCCTACGTTTTCGATAAGCACTTCTTCAAATCTCCTCTTGAAAACCATTCGAATTTGAGGACTGCGCCGGTCGAAATAGCTCACTGCGAGCCGCTCAATCGGCTCAGCATATTTCAGACTTCCACGTTTCAACTTTGCTTTGAATGGCTCTTGGGACTTGTAGTACTCCTCAATGCTCGAAACCGAGTAGAAAATTTTCTGTGTTTCGTTGTATGATGACCATGATCCTGGCGGTGGGAAGTCGAGTAATTTACGCATTTCTTGGTGAAAAATTGTTGCCGTGACGAGGGTGCTCAAATGATTATTGAGTAAATATGCGACGTAGAAACAGTCGAAAAAGTTGCTCCACAGAGCCGTGTGCTCTTGACAAGTCCATTTTGGAATCTTCGCCAACTCGGCGTCAATGTCGAGAGGCTGTTGGGCAGATCTTTTGGGAGAGACAGGAGCATCTGAAAATGTAAAATTTGATGAGAGTACCTAGAGCATTGACCCCCCCCCCCCCCGACGTTTCGCAACCAGTCATTTCGCAACCACGTCATTTCGCAACCACCAAATCCACATGCATTATAATATGTTCATGTTCAAATCTATTTTTCTGGAAAGTAGATAACAACCTGGATTGGTTCACGAAGTTGCGAAATGACTGGTTGCGAAATTTCTAGTTGCGAAGTGTATTGGTTGCAATATGTAGTGGTTGCGAAATGTCTAGTTGCGAGATGTAGTGGTTGCGAAATGATTAGTTGCGAAACGTCGTAATCTAATAGTCAAAAACTTGCTCAAAATAGCAATCGAGCAGATGAAAATTGCAACCTTCATTCCGGAACCTATTCAATTTTTTGTGCTGCAATTTAGCATTTGATTGAATTAACAAAAATAAAAAGAGGGACAACATAAAAAGGATCCTTTACTTGTCAAATCACGGGCCGGGCCGGCGTTTCTTTTTTCAAAAATGTTAATGAAAACAGTATTTTATCGCTAATGAAAAATGCCGGGTGGGTCCGGTCTGTGACAAGTCTTTCATTATCTCATAAACAATTTTATCTATAAAAAAAGAAGGCCATCTTGCACTTGGAGGGTTATCAAGATGAAGTAAGGATATGGTTTAGGACCGGATAGCAAGAGAGGACTATACAGGTATATCCTAAAGAGGACCACCGCCAGGATCATTATTATCATACGACCCGCCTTCAACTCATAATGGTAATATGTCATCTGAGCTACTTTAGAAAGTTGCGAAGTGACAAGTTGCCAAATGTCTTGGTAGCGGATAAAAGTGGTTGCGAAATGGACATAAGTTGCGAAATGTCGCGGTGGCGAAATGACTTGTTGCGAAACGTCGGGGAACCGTACATTCAGAATCCATTTTCTCCGACTCTTCTGATCAAAGTGTACCGGAAATTTTATTCAACCTCTTTTCAAAAAACTTTGTTAAACTTTTATGAGAAAAAAGCTAACACATCCAAATCATAATTATCAGTATTGCACCATCATTCGAAATCGACCATTTCGTCCTAGACTCATCCGGATCATCGCACGTTGTTGTCCATTTTCAGATGGGAACTCCAAAGCATTGCACAATATATCGACGCGGTTGTACATTCTGGAATATAGACATAAGTGATTAGAAAACATAGAAAATCCTGAATAGTACATGCTTAGAAGTTGTTATCTGTGATTTTCAATAATGCTAAATTTTCTGAATCTCCGCAAAAATTGCTGGGTGAAATTTTCACATCAGTCCGCCCATTGGCTGCCGAGTTATGACAATTTGAAGTTTAGGCGACGAATTGTGAGAGACGCAGACACCCTCGTCGTCTGCGTCTCACACTCACTCGCCACCTTAAAACTTTGAACACTCATAACTCGGCTCAAAATGGAGCTAGACTATCGATTTTCGTTTTGAAAAACAGTGAAATTTTTTCTTCTACAAGATGGCTATAAAATGGTTTTCCAAGTTTCATTTTGAGCCAAGTTATAAGCGTTCAAAGTTAGACCCTGGTGAGAGAGTGTGAGACGCAAACACCATCGTCGTCTGCGTCTCTCACTCTCTCGCCATCATCGAAATTCGAACGCTCATAACTCGGCTCAAAATGGAGCTAGAAATGTGGTTGAAGTGAAACACTTGAAAATTTTCCGTTTCTAGTTCTGTGTAAAAATAACCTCTATTGATTAGAGTCTCTAGATAAGAGAGCATCAACTCACCTTACACTATAATATCCTTGAGGACGATCGAACGGGGGCACTCGATCCAGAATCATCCGCCCATCAAACTTATCACTTCTAATGTCCAAAAAACTCAGCAATGCGAACTCTCCACTGCGCCATTTTTTCATAAATACATCCAAATCTTGGTTGGTTAACGAGGATCTTTGGAGTTCTATTCTCTCGGAGTCACTGGAAAGCAAGTGGTCCAAAGTGATCCATTTCGAGTGACTAATAGATATAATTCTTGGCCAGGTTCCCTCTTGGAATTCAAATTGAAAGGAGTCACTGAGTTCCAGAGAGATATTAAGGTCTTTGGTGACCCAGAGGTTTTTGAGAAGTTCCGCTAACTCCTTTTCCTCGGCATCTCCTTGGGTTACAGTAAGACTCTCGATTTCGTATTGCTTTCTGAGCAGCCATCTGGCGATTTTTTTGAATTCCAGACTCTTGAATGGAAGGGTGATAGAAGTGATTTTACAGCGAAAGATCCCATCTAGATAATTAACCACATGTTGCATACCCAGGCCCCCACAGTACACCAATACCTCCCAATCGCCACTAGTTTTTACAAACTGGACCGCTGAAGAAATCCCATTGATTTTCGTTCTGGTCCCTTGAAGAAGAGGGTCCGCGAAAACTTGAATATCAAACTTCAAACAATCCATTTCAAGTTGCACGATTTGTTGATTGAAGTCTAGGTTTAACGCAAGGGGGCGGAGCTTGACATAGGCTAGGGCGATGGATATAGCTGATTTTTGAGAGAGGAAGGTTAGAAGGGTTCTGAAAAAAAAGT
The DNA here is from genome assembly GCA_963932045.1 of Caenorhabditis sinica. Taxonomy (NCBI): domain Eukaryota; kingdom Metazoa; phylum Nematoda; class Chromadorea; order Rhabditida; family Rhabditidae; genus Caenorhabditis; species Caenorhabditis sinica. Next base: position 2,106,777 of record OZ009942.1, read on the forward strand.
TACTGGAAATTTTGCAGACGATTTGAATGTGGAGAAGAATTGCTTGGGGTTTGTAAAAATTTCATAGAAATCGGATAATTGGTTGGCGAGTTATGACGGTTTGAAGTTGAAGCGGCAAGAGAGTGAGAGACGCAGACGCCCTCGTTGTTTGCGTCTCTTACTCTCTCGCCGTCATCAAACTTTAAACGCTCATAACTCGGCTCAAAGTGGAGCTAGAAATTTGATTTTGGTATTAAGAAACGTGAACATTTTTTCTCTACAAGTTGGTTATAAAATGGTTTTTCTAAGTTGATTTTTTGTCAAGTTATGAGCGTCAGAAGTTTGCGCGGCGAGGTAGTAAGAGACGCAGACGCCCTCGTTGTTTGCGTCTCTTACTCTCTCGCCGTCATCAAACTTTAAACGCCCATATCTCTGCTCAAAATTGAGCTAGAAATTTGATTTTAGGATTAAGATACGTGAAATTTTTTCCTCTACAAGTTGGTTATAAAATGGTTTTTTTGGTTGATGTTGTGTCAAGTTATGAGCGTCAGAAGTTTGCGCGCCGAGGTAGTGAGAGACGCAGACGCCCTCGTTGTTTGCGTCTCTTACTCTCTAGCGTGCATCAAACTTTAAGTGCTCATATCTAGGCTCAAAATAGAGCTAGATTCTTGATTTTTGCAGCGGAACATTTGAAATTTACCCCTCCAAATTTTGGCTGAAAATCGTCTTTAGATGATCATTTTTCATCAAATTTCAAAGGCTCATATCTCGGCTCAAAACCGAGCTAGAACCTTGATTATTGGTAATTTCAAAAAACTCACAATTCGGTCAATTCGAACTCCTGTAGAACTTCATTGAGCGCTAGACAGGGTAGACGCAGAAGGGGAAATGGAACAAATTCGGTCGTTGTTTGAACTCTGTCGCTCATTCTGAAAGGTTAAATTTGTACGGTTTTAGGACGAGAAATGTTAGTGTGATGAATAAAACGTTATATTGAGATGGAGACAAACGAGTTAGGTACTCTGGAAACCTAAAATAAATGAGGAGTCCTATATGTAGTATACTAGGTCAATTGTGAGTCTATTGATTTTGAGAAGAGCAGAAAACGATAGCATATGTATAATGACTGTAATTATGATTCTCTAGAGATATGTAGGCTATCGATTTCTCCACATGTCCTTCTGTTGATTTCTTTAACCGCGACGCGACCGCAGCGCACTGTTGCATTCCAAGGCTGGCCGAGCTTGAGTTTCTTACTTTAGATAAATACATGTCAACAATTTTAGAGACACAAGGAATTGTGGAAATTTTTATTTGCTGGGTTAAACAATTCTCTTCGGCAGTTTGATTATAGCTAAATGTTCATTACACAAATGAAAAATCACAGAATTTCTGAAGTTCAATTAATCATCATACGGCATCCAATCGTCGGGAACATGGCTGGAAAATTACGTTTTCTTTACCAAAGACATTGTTTAGATAACTAACATATCAGAATAGACTCGCATTTGAAGTATACGTGATTTTGCATCGTCATATTTACAAGTCAATGAAACATTGTAAGCCGCGTCTTTCATACTTTTCCAAGTACCCTCATGATTACCAGATAACTGAAAAAGAACGGATTTTATTGAAAAAAATTAAAGTCTACATTTTCGTATCCAGCCGGCTGTCTATTCAACAATCCTATTTGATTGCTACCCCACTGATAAAGTGCCGCATTGACGACGCTCATTGGACCTGAAAACAGAAACGGCCTTTGAACTGTGATTTCAATTTCTGTGTGCTTTTTGAAAAAGCCGATAAGTAAGCGTTCAACGAAGCTATAATCTAGTAATTGATTGAAACTCTTTTTACCACTGTCTTGAATAGTAACTTCCACCCAAAAATCACCATAACCAGGAAGATTCATTACTGGCAGAGCTAGAACTTGATCATCGGAACATTGGGGATTCGCAGTATAGAAGAGATATGGGTTGTAGACAGTAGGAATGTAGATAAGCTCCTAAACAGAGAGACAAGTGGAGAAAACTATTCGTAACTTCTTACACTGATTATATTGCTATCGTTATCGAAAACACAGAATCCATTGACTTTCGAAGCAAGACTAATCAAGGTCTCAGGATTAGAGCCTCCTGAAGACTCATAACTTGCGAAGATTGTAAAAGTGGCATGATATTGACGAAGTTTAGTCACAAATTGAGTAATGTCAGTTTCGTTTGGGTAACGTTTCACAAAAATGATCAAGTTTGAGCCACAAATCGGGACATTCTTAACATCCAAATATCTGTCAATCATATCCAAAACATCGCTGCCCGTATTGCGGTTGCCAAATCCAAGAGATGGGTCAGGCTGGTGTGCCATTATGGAGGCATTCACGTCGCTGAAACGAATGAAAATACTCGTCAGTTTTTATGGTCAGCGAGTGACAAAATAATTGAAAAAGAGGGTGTTCACTCACTTAATATTTTTATCAAAAACAAAATCACCCTTGTTTCGAACATCAAATCGAATGCTTCCAAACATCACATAATGCGGAGAAGCATCATTGTTAATAAAAAAATTGAAGAATATGTTCACCAAATCTGCAGCAAAATCATTAGAGTAGGCGAAGACCAGCGTTGTTGGTGTACCAGGATCACAAAACGAGTTATCTGAAAAAAAGTTTTTGTGCATTTTGTGAGGAAATTCTGCCCTTAAGTTTAAAAACTTGAGTCTACTTTCGTTTTTTTTTGGTCAGATAATGGTGGTTTCTGAAATGGAATCTGAATCTGGTTTCTGGTTCCTGAAATTTCATTACTATTTGTGGGGGAGTGAGACGACGATAGGGATAGGGAAGGTAGTGAAAATTCAGTTCTTATCAGCACTATTTATGCCGATTTTTTATTTGAAAACCTTTCAGTGTCTTTGTTGACACGTCTCTCTTTCCCCAACTTTCTACGGCGTTTTGGAATAGAAAACGACAACTTGAAGAAACGTATTACTCCCTTATCTATCACAAAACACAAATCGACTTTTTCAACACGTTTGAAAATTACAAACAAGAGGAGTTTATATTCTCAATTATTAGACACAAACGAAAGAAAATGATTTGAACGAGAAGGGGTGAGAATCTATAACAGAGCCCAAATCATCGAACAGTAACCTTCATTGATCAAAAATTTTCAAAAAGTCGGGTACCATGACGAACCAACTTTCACAAGCGAGTGTATGTATTTTTGCGTCAGAGTGGCCGTCTGCGGACCTAGCACCAGATTTGACGCCAGGTGGCATGAGGCAGCTGGGAGCAGAAATGAAGCAATCACAATCATAATATTCTAGCCTGAAAATGTGTCCCGCCTCCTTTGAACAAGATTCAGAAAAATGCTGAAGATTTGTTTATTCAAAAATTTTTATTCAAAAACAATAATGACTCGAAAATGTGAAAAATTGTTAGTTCCAAATCCTTATTCCTTGCCTGCGAATTTCAATTCCGTGCTTGCGAATTTCAATAGATTCATCCTTAAGCGTGAAGTAATACAACCCATGCGGTCCAGGAACTCCATAAGAGCACCACCAGCCACGATCGGTTAATTCAAAATCTACTTCTGGAAACACCGACGTCATTAGAGTGCGAGGTGAAGGGTATGTGTAATTCTTGATTTGAAATTCAGCAATTTCCAGATGCGGAGAAGTGAGAAGAATCTGAAATTTTGACACTTTACTTTTTTTTATCACTCAATTAACTTACATCTCTAATCTGCTCCATATGTTCTTTTGTTAAGTTGTCCACTTTGACTCTGAATTCCTTGAAGTGCCAAAAATGCTCCATTTGTATCATTTCGCAGCATGCTCCTCTCAAGATCACTCTCTGTGCCTGCTTCCACTGCTCAGTTTGAACAAGCTCCCGCATAAAGTCACTATCCAGGGTTTTATAATATTCTTCTATTTCGATTTTCTCCAGAAAACCTGGTTTCAAACTTGGAAGCACCGTCATCACAGGGTCCAAATTTTGAGTTTCAAAACAAACTTCCTTTACTTGGATTTGATGTTTTATAGTTTTGAGGGCATTTTTGAAGTATCTAGTGCAAGTTTCTCTGTGCTCATGTTTTACATGCTCATAATGAATATCCAATTCTTCCAACTCCAATTTCGGTTGTCTCATCACAAATTGAAACTCTTTTGCAATACACAACTGGTTGTAACTTTCCCTAGTCATATTAATACCACGAGGAACTGTACAATCATATCCCCATGATTTGAATTCCTTCACCACTACGCTGTCAATGTCGAAATATGCCGATCTGTCATTCATGGCAAACCAATATCTTCCTACATGGATTTTTGTGCTATCAATAACACTCTGAAGGCAGGGGAAGGCTCTGCGGGCATTGTATCTATCTGCTTCGGAAGTGAGGTATCCAAAAATAGGCTCCAAAATATCGAAGGGTAGTTCGGTGAATTGGCGAGCTGTGACCATTTTCTGAAATAATTAAGGTTAAAAGGGAATATGTGACAAAGTATGGATAAGGTAGGGGTCAGCGAAATAGGCAAATTCTAGACAAATAACACACAAAAAATTCGATGAAAAATTAGATTCGATGAAGGAAGAGGGAATGAATAGACGGTTGGCAGAAAATGGAGGATTCTGACTGGAGAACAATGGAAAAATCAATAGCAATGAAGAATAAAGAGCAACGGGTAGTAATGACTAATATAGTCACTGTCCTTCCCCACCTGTACACATATTGATTTCCTCATCTGTCCACATAGTGATCCCTGTGACCGCAACTCAACATCGATTTTTTCTCTTTGTGGTCCCGATAGCTCAGTGGGTTGCTGAGGCGGTTTGCAGAGCGCAGGTCGCGGGTTCGATTTTGGGCGCGTCCAAATTCTTCAACTTACTTTGTGGAAAACAAAAGTGGACATCGTGACCAAGACAGACACAGACCAACCATCTAGCGGATTAATTCAAGAAGATACAGAAAATCGTAAGAACTTCGAATCCAACATTAAAATTGATGTTTATTGGTGTCAGTTTTTCTTGTTGTGTTAAGTTTCAATGTAAAAATTTTAGCATAATGTTCATTCTACATATTTAGGAAAAATCACAGAAATTTGGGATTCTTGATCAATCATCATACGGGATCCAATCGGCGGGAGCATAGCTGAAAAATAGTTTTAGTTTTTTGAGGATCCTTTAAGGATAACTTACGTATACGAATAAACTCGCATTAGAAGTTGTCGAGATTTGGTATCCCCATATTTACATGTCAAGGAGACATTGTAAAGTGATGCATCAATGTTATGCCAATCGCCAATATGATTTCCAGTTCCCTAAAACCAAATGTTATCAATTAAAAAAAAACTCAGAAAACTACCGTTCCATTTCGCTGCCCATTCCATGTTCCAATCTGGTCGTGTCTCCACTGATAAAGTGCCGTTTTGACGGCGCTCAGTGGACCTGACAAACAGAATTTGTTCTTTAATATTAGTAAGATCTCACATAGACATTTCAGTAAACGCGGAAAAACTCTGTAAGGAAATGAATACTCTTACCACTGTCTTGAATAGTTACGGCAACAAAGTAAGAACCAGAAACAGGAATTTGCATTACTCTAAGATCCAGAACTTGACCATCGGAACATTGCGGATTCGCAGAATAGACAAGATTGAGATAGATAGTAGGAACATTGCTAGACGACTAAACAGAGAGAAAAGTGGAAAAAATGTTCATATTGTCCTACCCAGATCATATCGCTATCGGTATCGAAAGCGCAGAATCCATTGAGCCTCGATGCAAGACTAATCAGGGTTTCCGGGTGAGAGCCTCCTGAAGGCTCATAACTTGCAAAAATTGTGAAAGTGACATGATATTTATGAAGTTTCCAAACCAATGGAGTAACCTCAGTTTCGTTTGGATACCGTTTCACCAAAATGATCAAGTTTGAGCCACAAATCGGCACACTCTTAACATTTAAATATCTGTCAATCATATCCAAAACATCGCTTCCCGTATTGCTGTTGCCAAATCCAAGCGATGGGTCAGGTTGATGTGCCATTATAGATGCAGTAACATCTCTGAGACGAATGAAAATATTCTTCACCTTACACGATCAGCAAATGTAAAACAAAGTTGAGAAAAGGGGGTTTACTCACTTAATATTGTCATGAAACACAAAATCATCCTTGTTTCGAACATCAAATCTAATGTTGCCTAATTTCACATAATGCGGAGAAACATAATTGATACCTAAGCCATTCCAGAAATTGTTCACCAAACTAGCATCAAAATCGTTGGAGTAAGCAAACACAAAAGTTGTCGGTGTACTTGGACTACAATAGACGTTATCTGAAAATAACAAAATGTGCATTCAATACATGAGAAAGTGTCAGCCAAGTTGAGCAGCCTAATTACAATTTAATTCTCGTTTCATTTATTTTTTGTTAAGGTAATGGTGGTTTCTGAAATGTCATCTTATTATTTGGTGGGGGCAAGAAGGGGTTTGAGTGGAAATAGTTTCGAAGGGAATTCAGTTCTTTTCAGAATTATTTATGTCAATTTCTTATCGGAAAAAACGTTTCAATGTCTTTCGTGACACTCCTCTCTTTCCCCAGCTCCTGACGTCATTTTCTAGTAGAAAAAGAAACGCATTTCTCTTTATCTATCACTGAAGAGAATTTGACTTTCTTAATTCGTGTTTGAAAATGACAAACAAGCATAACTTATATTTTAGATAATATACTGACAGGAGAACAATGGGAAAGTCAATGATTGTGAAGAACAATGAAAAAAGGACAATAAAACCACTTGTCCTCGCATTGATCTTTTCAGCGACCGCAACGAGCCTATGAATTTCAAAACTGACCGTGCTTGAGTTTTCTAGATAAGTACAACGCATTTGTAAAAAATGTTAGGATGACAGAAAAATTTATACATTTCGAATTAAAATTCGAATAACGGATGTTAGATTTTTCAGTCTTTTGGCATTCTCTTCTACAGTAGAATTATAAAAAATATTCATTACACAAATGAAAAATTACAGAAGTTATGTATTTTTGATCAATCATCATAGGGGATCCAATCAGCGGGAGCATGGCTGAAAAATTACATGTTCATTTTTCAAAGGGAAGGATAACTAACGTAGTAGAATAGACTCGCATTTGAAGTCTTCTAGTCAGTGTATCCGTATATTTACAAGTCAAGAAAACAGAGTAAATTGGCGCATTAAAGTTATGCCAGTTCCCAATATGATTTCCAAATTCCTAAAACCGAATTTCATGAAATAAATAAAAAACTTAGACGACTACCGTTCCATATCGCTGACCATTCCAAATTCCAATCTGATCGCTTCCCCACTGGAAAAGTGCCGTATTGACGACGCTCAGTGGACCTGAAAACAGAAACGCTGTTTGAACTGCGATTTCAAGTTTTGTGTGCTTCTTGAAAAACCGATAAGTAAGCGTTCAATGCAGCTAAATTCTGGGAATTAACTGAAAACTCTTTTACCACTGTCTTGAATAGTCGCTGACACCCAGTATTCATCAGACACATTGATATGCATAATTGGAAGAGTTACAACTTGGCCATCAGAACACTGGGGATTTGCAGCATAGACGAGATATGGGTTGTAGATAGTAGGAACGGAATTAATTGCCTGAACAGAAAGATGAATAAAAAGCAAAACTGTTCGTAACTTGTTACACTGATTATATCGCTATCGGTATCAAACACGCAAAGTCCATTGAGTTTTGACGCAAGGGAATACAAGGTTTCAGGATGAGAGCCTCCTGAAGGCTGATAACTTGCAAAAATTGTGAAGGTGACATGATATTGACGAAGTTTTGAAACCAATTGAGTAATATCAGTTTCGTTTGGGTATCGTTTCACAAAAATCATCAATTTCGAACCACAAATTGAAACAGTTTTAATGTCCAAATATCTGTCAATCATATCCAAAACATCGCTTCCCGTATTGTTGTTGCCAAATCCAAGTGATGGATCTGGTTGATGTGCCATCATGGATGCATTCACATATCTAAAGAAACTTACGTCGTCATTAATTCATACTAATAGCGATTGAAACAAAGTTGAAAAAGAGGGTGTTCACTTACGTAATGTTCTGATGAAATACAAAATCATCCTTGTTTTGAACATCAAATCTGATGTTTCCAAACATTACATAATGTGGAGAAACACCATTGATATCAAAAGCATTCCAAAATCTGTTCACCAAATCTGCGTCAAAATCGTTGGAGTAAGCGAAGACAAGTGTTGTCGGTGTACTCGGATTACAAAGCGACTTATCTGGAAGAGGAACGTTTGTATGGAATTCATGTGAAAATTTAAGCCGAGTTCATCGACTTAAGTCTACCCCACTCTAAGTTTTTTAAGAACTTTTCTGGCCAGGTAATGGTGGTTTCTGAAATGTCATTATTATTTGGTGGCGGGGGGGGGGGGGGGGGGGTTGGCGAGAAGACTACAATAGGGGTTTTGGTGGAAATAGTTTCCGTGTGAATCCAGTTCTTATCAGCACTATTTATGCCGATTTCTTATCGGAAAACCTTTCCGTGCATTTTGTGACGCTCTTCTCTTTTCTCAGCGTTTTACGTCATTTTCGAGCAGAAAACGACAATTTGAAGAAACGTATTTCCTCCTTATCTATCACTAAAGAGAATATTACTCTTCTAACTCGAGTTTCAAATAACAAACAGAAAATATTTTAATTTTCATATAATATGCACAAACGATAATATCCTCCAAAAACGGTCTTAGATTTTCAGATAACTTTTTATGTTTATTCGTTTGAGCCTAATATCGCCCCAAAAGCAAAAGGACATTTGAAGTACACCACCGTTTTAAAAGTTTCATTGTAAAAATGGTAGCAAAATGTTCATTACATTAATGAAAAATCACAGAAATTCGAGAATTTCGATCAATCATCATACGGCATCCAATCGGCGGGAACATAGCTGAAAAATATTTCTAGTTTTTCAAAATTTTCTTTGAGGTTTACTCACTTATGCGAGAAAACTTGCATTTGAAGTTGTCGAGATTTGGTATCCCTATATTCACAAGTCAAGGAAACATTGTAAGGCGAATCTAAAATGTCTTGCCAACTTCCTACTTGATTTCCAAATAACTGAAAAAAAAACTAATGAATTAAATAAAAAAGTAAAAAAATACATTTCCAATCGGCAGTCCATTCAATAATCCCATTTGAGTCTCACCCCACTGATAAAGTACAGTGTTGACGACGCTCATTGGACCTGAAGAGTAGCACTACTTTGTGAAAATAATTAAGTTTTCTAAAGGCAGAGAAAGACATTTTTTGGATTGAAAAATCACTGATTGCTATTAGCGATATTTCCAGTGGTTTCCTGTGCTCCATTGCGAACATGGTTTCTAAAATTCGCGCGCATAATTTTTAATTCAAGAGATCAAAATTTTACAGATTTTGCGGTTGACGTACTGAAAAGTAACGCTCGATAGTCATGTTGTCAGCGGGGGAACCACCCGAAATATCGCTAATAAAACGAATCAAGATATTTAATAAAATACGCGTTTTTAACAAAAAACTTTTTTTGAGGTCTCCAATGTTAGCGTATAAAGCTCTGTTAAAAATACTTCGAACGTCTTTTTTTGTCTTTTTGAACGTGCTATTAATTATAGTAAGATTTCAGACCAAAAATTCAGAAAACGCGGAAAAACACTGTACCGAAGTGACAACTCTTACCACTGTCTTGAATAGTAACTGCAACCCAATAACTATCAGAAACATGGATATTCATCACTGGGAGAGCTAGAACTTGACCATCGGAACATTGCGGATTCGCAGTATAGACGAGATATGGGCTGTAGACAGTAGGAATGTTGTAAACTACCTGAACTGAAAGACGAATAAAAAAAACCTGTTCATAGAACCTTACATGAACTAGTTTACTATCGTTTTCGAAACCGCAGAATCCATTGACTTTCGAAGCAAGAGTATTCAAGGTTTCAGGATGAGATCCTCCTGAAGGCTCATAACTTGCAAATATTGTGAAGGTGACATGATATTGACGAAGTTTCAAAACCAATTGAGTAATATCAGTTTCGTTTGGGTATCGTTTCACAAAAATGATCAGTTTCGAACCACAAATCGGGACACTCTTAATATTTAAATATCTGTCAATCATATCCAAAACATCGCTTCCTGTGTTGCGGTTGCCAAATCCAAGCGCTGGGTCCGGCTGGTGTGCCATTATGGATGCATTCAAACCTCTGAAACAAACTCGTAAGTTTTGTTTAAAAAAAAGAGTGTTTTTACTCACTGAATGGATTCATGAAAAACAAAATCATCCCTGTTTCGAACATCGAATCGAATATTGCCAAACATTACATAATGAGGAGAAACATTATTGATATCAAAAGCATTCCAAAAACTGTTCACCAAATCGGCATCGAAATCGTTGGAGTAAGCGAAGACCAGTGTGGTTGGTGTACTTGGATTACAAAACGAGTTATCTGAAAAAGGTACGTTTTATGGAATTCATGAGAACATTTTAATTTTCAAAATGGTTTTTTTCTGTTGTGGCCTGGTGTGGTGTGGATCCTGAAATGTTGTTATTATCTAGTGGGGGAGGGTGCGAGAAGACGAGATGGGAGAGGGGTGAAGAGGGAATTCAGTTCTAATCACCACTATTTATGCCAATTTCTTATCGGAAAACGTTTCAGTGTCTTTCGTGACACACCTCTCTTCTTTCCTCAGCTTCTTACGTAATTTTTGAGTAGGAAACGACAATTTGAATGTATTTTCACCTTATCACTGAAGAGAATGTGACTTTCTCAACTTTCAAAATGACAAACCGGAAGAAATTTTCAAATAATGAACACAAACGAAAAAAATGGTTTGAGCGAGAAAGAGTGAGAATATATAACAAAGGTGAAAATCTATGGCATACTGTGAAAAAACATGTACCGAAAACTTTGGATGAGTGCAGAGTTCTCGAAACTCAACCTAGAGAGATGAATATGGTCTCATTTTGCAGAACAGTAATAAAGGTTTCTGAAAATAGACGGTCCACTTGAGATTTGTCAGAAAGTTTCCATAAATCAGGGCTAGCTCCAGCATGGACAGTGTATTCAACTTCAAAATGTCCCCTCCTATGAATGAAATTCAGAAGGATTTAAAGATTCTGACGAGCTTTCAAATCTTGAAATGATTCGAGTTAACCTATCCAAATATTAAAAAAAAAGATTTTCTGTAGATTTATTATTGCAGAAAAAAAAGAAAATCAAACATTGCAAAAAAATGTATCAACTCTTCGTCCTCCTAGCCATTTTAAAATTGCTCCCTCTTCAAATCTCATTTTCGAAATATGAAAGATCCTCCAACCGTTGCATTTCGAAAAAGTTTCTTCTCGGCTTAAAAATCTCAATAGAACATGGCTTAAACTTGACATGAAATGTGCCATGTTTTCCTGGAACAGCGTGTATGTTCTCAGGATAATCGTAGGCATCGTGGGTTTCAGCAATTTCAGGAAACACGGACATTAAAAGCGAGATGTCCTTCAATGGGAAGAACTCCTTGGTTTTGAATTCACAACTTTCCAAACTTGGAGAAGTGAGAAGGATCTGAAATTAAATATAATTTTTCTATATTTCTTTTCCAATTAACTTACATCTCTAACCTGCTCCATATGCTCTTTAGTGAAGGTGTTCACTTTGATTTGAAATTTTTTCAAGTGCAAGAAGTGCTCCATTGGTATCATATCGAAACTGAGTCCCTCTAGAATCACAGTTTTTGCCTGTTTCCATTGCTCAGTTTGAACAAGTTTTGTAATGAATAGTTGGTTTCTCTTCTGAATTTCTTCGGGTTCTTCCATTTTGATATAGCCCTGCTCTGATTGTGAGTTGATAAAATATTCCGCCTCTACCCAAGGATCTTCATAGGCAACCATGCGAACTTTCTTCTCTATTTTTCTAATTTCCTCCTGTTCTTCTATTTTGATCTCCTCGAGATATCCTGGCTTCAAACTTGAGAGCACTGTCAACACTGGCTCCAAATTTTGGGTTCCAAAACAAACATGCTTCACTTGAATCTGATTATTCAAAGTTTTCATAGCATTTTTGAGATATTTGGTGCAAATTGCTCTATACTCATCATTCTCATGCTCATATCCAATATTCAACTTTTCCAACTCCAACTTCGGTTGTCTCATTGCGAAAATGAGCTCTTTCATAGCACTAAGTAACGAGTTTTCACTTTCTGGGATGATAGAAAACTTCGAATAAATTATACGACCATTTTCCAGTGTTCCAAAAATTTTTGATCCGTTGTCCATGTAGAGATCCGCAGTCGAGTTGTGGCTCACAAACGTGTAAGTTCCTCCTTGGATTTTTCTACAATCGATGATGCTCCGAAGGCATGGAAAGGCTTTGCGGGTGTTGTATCGATGGGCTGTGTCTTGGCTGAAATAATCTTGTTTCGAAGGAGGCACGACACCAAATTGTTGAAATTTTTAAAATAGAATTTAGATTTAGAGTTTTTGAAGGCTCATTTTGGCTATTTATACGCTACAAGTCACTTGGCTTCAAACAGGTGCGCTGACACTAACCATGGAGGCACATGGCTGAATTGGAATTCAAAAATTTGTACCCCCCCCTCCTCTCATTTTCAACAAGTTCCCTTACCTCCTATCATAATCCAAATCATATTTTCCTGTTCTGAATCTATAGTACCAGTACTCGAATTCATACTTATCCAGGGGTCCACTAGTCTCACGAACATTCTTATAGGCATCATCAAAAGTGGCCCCATTGAGTACTTCAATGAGGATATGAGCTCTGGGAGTGGTGAAGTAGGCTTTTTGGCGAGCTGTAACCATTTTCTGAAAAAATAAGGTTATGAGGGAGTATGTGACAAAGTAGGGAAGAGGGAGGGGTCAGTGAAATAAAAAATCAATTGCAAACAAACGTAGAGACATTGGATGAAGGCAGACGGAATGAATAGATGAGTGACAGAAAATGGATGTAACTGACTGGAGAACAATGAAAAAATCAATGAGTGGGAAGAACAAAGAAAGATGGATAGTAATGACAATAGTCACTGTCCACTCCCACCTGTACACATATTGATTACCCCACCTGTCCACATAGTGATCCCTGTGACCGTAACCTCAACATCGATTTTCTCTCTTTTTGCCCGATAGCTTAGTGGGTTGCTGAGGCGGTTTGCAGAGCGCAGGTCGCGGGTTCGATTTTGGGCGCGTCCAAATTCTTCAACTTACTTTGTGGAAAACAAAAGTGGACATCGTGACCAAGACAGAGACAGACCAACCATCTAGCGGATTAATTCAGATAAACAAAGAACTTGTCGAGAACATTTGGAACCAAAGTCGCGCGGCCAAACGCTTTAAGTTTCTTTGTGGAAAACAAAAATGGACATCATAACCAAGTAAGACACAGAACAACCATCTAGCGGAATATTTCATGAAGATATAGAAAATCGTAGAAACATCGAATACAAAAATTGAAATTGATGTTTATTGGTGTCGGTTTTTATGTTTTTGTGTTAAGTTTCAATGTAAGAATTGTAACGAAATGTTCATTCTATTAAGGAAAAATAACAGAAATTCGGGATTTTCGATCAATCATCATATGGCATCCAATCGGTAGGAGCATTTCTGAAAAAAAATGCATCAAGGATGTTTTTTTTTAATAACTCACGTTCTCGAAAAAACTCGCATTAGAAGTCTTCGAGAATTAAAATCATAGAATTTACAAGACAAGGAAACATAGTTAGCTACGCCATTAGCGTTTTGCCAATCTCCATCATGATTTCCACTCATCTGAAAAAAACATGCAAGTATGTAAATTAAATAAAGCAATTACATATCCGTATCCAATCTTTTCTCCATTCAACAATCCCATTTGAATGCCACCCCACTGATAAAGTGCCGTATTGACGATGCTCGGTGGACCTGATTTTAACAATGTTTAGCAAGAGAACAGCGTTAAACACATAATGAATACTCTTACCACTGTCTTGAATAGTAATTGAAACCCAGTAACGTTCAGCAGGAATATTCATCATTGGAAGAACTACAACTTGACCATTGGAGCACTCCGGATTCGCAGTATAGACGAGATATGGATTATAGACAGTAGAAACGTGGTCCAGTGTCTAAACGGAGAGATGAATAAAAAACGCAATTGTTCGTAACTTCTTACAGGGATTATATCGCTATCGGTATCGAACGCGCAAAATCCATTGACTTTCGAAGCAAGAGTAATCAAAATTTCTGGATTAGAGCCTCCTGAAGACTCATAACTTGCCAAAATTGTGAAGGTGACATGGTATTGACGAAGTTTGGAAACCAATTGAGTTATCTCAGTTTGGTTTGGGTATCGTTTCACAAAAATGATAAGTTTCGAACCACAAATCGGGACACTCTTCACATTCAAGTATCTGTCAGTCATATCTAAAACATCGCTTCCCGTGTTGAGGTCGCCAAATCCAAGAGATGGATCTGGCTGATGTGCCATTATGGATGCATTCACATTTCTGAAACAAGGTCAGCGTATCAAAAAAAAGTATCAAAATAATTGAAAGAGAGGGTGCTCACTCACTTAATATTGTCATGAAAAACAAAGTCAGCCTTGTCTCGAACATCAAATCTAATGCTTCCAAACATCACATAATGCGGAGAAATAACATTGATAATGAAAAAATTCCAAAATTTGTTCACCAAATCAGCATCAAAATCGTTGGAGTAAGCAAACAAAAATGTCGTCGGCGTTCCAGGATTACAATTCGAGTTATCTGTAACATAAAGAATTTGCATGAATTTCATGAGAAAGTTTGAGCCTAGGTCATCAATTTAAGTATGCCCTACTCTTAGTTATTTTTTCTTTTTTGGTAAGGTAATGGTGGTTCCTGAAATGTCATTGTTAATTGGTGCCAGGGGGGGGGGGGTGTTGGGGAGAGACGATAGAGAGTGGAGTGAAGGCAGATTCAGTGAGAATTCAATGCTTATCAACACTATTTATGCCAATTTCTCATCAAAAAAATGTTCAGGATCTTTCGTGACACTCCTCCCTTGCTGTAGCTGTTTACATCCTTTTCGAGTAGAATACAAGAATTTTATTTGAGAAAAATCCTTCCTGCTTATCTATCACTGAAGAAAACCATAGGGGAAGAAAATGTGATTCTCTTATCAGAACTCGAGGAGTTTCAAACTGATAAACAGGAAGAATTCGTATTTTTGACGATTGGAAAAGAATGAATTCACATTTTTCCAAAGCCGGGGAGGTGAGCGAGAAACGTCGATGCTTTTTCTTTTCTATCTTTTCAAATTCACTTATATCTTTAATCTGCTCCATATGCTCCTTTGTTAAAATATTCACTTTGAGATCACGAAAGAAGAGTTCATTAATAAAATTATAGTGATCATTAATCAAGTGAAAAAGCACACTTCGTTTCATAAATTTTATAAAAGGACCAAGTAATAGATCATGTCGATTCAAGACAAAAATTCATTCATTGGTAAGGCGCTCTCAAAAACAAAACACATCAAACGTTCATTGATTCTCTTGTTTTCTATTTTCTTCAGCTATCGACTTTCCTGTTCTCTTTCAGTTATCATATGGGACCCAATAATCAACAGGGGTGCTGAAAAAAAAGTCCAATAAAAATAACATAACTCAGTAAGACTTACTATAGATAAACTCGCACTTGAAGTCTTCGAGATTTTGTATCTTTGAATTTGCAGGTCAACGTGATATTATAAACTGTATTGTCCAGTGTGAACGATGATTCTCTGAAGTTACCACTACCCTAAAACTGTTAGAATTTTCAATTTTAAAGCGATTGTTTTGGGTTACCGATCCATAGGATACTGCATTTTGAATTCCTAACTTGTAACTTGTACCCCACTCGTAAAGTGCAGCATCCAAGAGATTTAGGGAGTCTGGAAAAGGATAAAATTGTCAAGAAAACAATCCCTAGTTAGAAAAAGCAAAAAAATCTTACCACTATCTTGAACTGTCACCGAGAACCAATTTCTACATTTGCAGGGAAGATTCATCTGCGGAAGGCTGACAACTTGATTCCCAGACACGTCAGGATTTGCTGCATAAGCCAAGTATACCCGATCCAAAACAGGGGTTCCTACCACCCAAACCAGCTGATCATCACTGCTAAACACACAGAATCCATTGGTTTGGGTCGCAAGATCATACAAAGTTTCAGGGTGCGATCCTCCAGCTGAATCATCGCTAACCATGAATGTCAACGTGATGTGGTATTGACGAATTTTTGATACTAGATCAGAAATGTCGACTTCGTTTGGGTACCTTTTCATATAGATTCTCAACATCGAGCCACATATTGGGACGGTTTTCACTGCGAGAAATCTCTCAATCATGTTCAAAACATCACTTCCAGTGTCGTTACTTCCAAAACCTAGAGAAGGATCAGGTACGTCATCTTTAATAGCATCTCCTAGATCTCTGAAAAATAAAAAAAACTGACAAGACTAAAAAAGTTTACCTACGTCCATTCCTTCTCAAAAACAAAGTCCTCCTTGTTCATCGTATCGAATTTTATACTACCCAGCATTGCATAGTTAGTATTAGCATACCCTGGCAACATTTCGTATAAGTTCGCTGTGAAATCTGCGCTGAAATCATTTGAATAGGCGATAACAAGTGTTGTCGGAGTTGTGGGGTCACATAGTTCTGAAAAATTGAACCCTTACTGCATTGTATTGTGAACAAATGTGCTTACCATGGCCCACAGTTGTTGATTCTTGCTTCTTAAGAGTTGTGGATAAAGAGGAAGGCAATACTTTTGTCGTTATTGAAGGACTAACTGTGGTAACGGTAGTACCTGAATCTTGTTAAACGTTGAATTTCTAAAATCAAAGAAAAACGAACCTGTATAATGTCCCTTATGAAAAACTTCCATGAGGAACACTGTAAGAAGAGCAGCAACCAGCAAAATATTAAGGGTAAGAACTATCATAATCATCCGAAATCGCCGATTCATCCTATACTGCAGAATTCCAAAATGCCGTTGCCTCTCAGCAGGTTCAAATATGGGATATGGGTGTTGCGGTGAGCATACTTCCACGGCGAGTTTTTCATTGTACGCTGGTGGTAGATCTGAAAAAGTCAATACCAAAACTTTTCACAAAAAACAGCGAAGCGGAATCGCCTAGTTGGTAACTTTTCGGGGGCACTAGGCAAGAAACGAATTTTTTTCTTGGCTAACAAATTTGTCTAGAAAGTAAACCATTGAAATTTCCCACCGAACCGTGGAAAAATCAACTTTCTAGCATAATCTTGAAGCGAGTTATGCGTCTTTAAAGATTGGGAAGTGAGACACTTTGGGTAGTGGAGAGACGTAGAGTGCTCTCGTCGTCTGCCCTCTCTCACTCTCTCGCCTCAAATTTGCGTGGGCGTATCTCAGCTCAAAATAGGTCGATTTTTGTAATTTTTCTGATGATTTTTGTCAAATTTATGGGGCTACAGCAACAGATATTCTCAAAACTTAAAAAAAAAAAACTCACCAGTAAAATTAGAAATTGCAGAGTTCCGACCGGACATTATTGTGGCTGAAGCAGTAGTATGTAATAAATTATCAAACAAAAAAGATAAGATGTTCCTCCCATCCTGTTTGTTCAAATTCTTGGGTAAAGATGGCACTGATAAGAGAACAATTCGCAACATTTTGGAGCGTTAGAAATCAAAAATCACAAGCTAACATATTTATTTTTCAAAATTAAAAAAAATCATCCAACAGTTGCTTTTTTTCCACACACATACATTCTGGTAGCTGGGTCGTGTGTCATGTGACACCAGTAGTCATCGATAGCATTTGGGAATTCTCTCCATTCGTTAGGGTGGCTCCAGAACGCCGGTGCCAGAACAATCAGTTGCATGCAGTTTTGAGGTCTGGAATTCCAGGGGTTGAGTCTTAAAGGTCCCCAGGATACCCACCCTTTCGGATCGACTCCGAATGCATTATTAGGCTGGTATGGGCCCCAGAGCATACCCCCAATATCGGTTCCCACTGTATTCCCATCGTTCCACTGGAAATTGTTCCCTGACACCTTCATTCCACCCAACCAGACGCCAGCAAGCGGGAGACCAACTTGCACCAACTGACGAGTGGCTTCCGCGGCAACCCATAGTCTCTCCTCGAGAAGTTGCAATCCGGAGAGGACTGCTCCAAATGTGCCACATAGAGCTTGAGAGCCTGTGTAGTCGAGTTGAGCGAGGCCGACCTGCAAAAATAAAAATTCGATGGAAAGTGCATAAAGTTCCACACAATTCAGTCAAAGTTCCAGCTCTCTAGCTCAACTAGAAGTCGAGATACAACGTTTTTTAAAATTCATATATCATGAGAAAGCCCTTGAAATTTCGAACCGAACTATGCAACAATCAACTCGCTAGCTTAATTTTGAAGCGAGTTATGCGTCATTGAAAATTGGGAAATGAAACACTACGGGTAGGGGAGAGACGCAGAGTGCTCTCGTCGTCTGCACCCTCTCACTCTCTCGCCTCAACTTTGCGTGGGCGTAACTCTACTCGAAATCGGTCGATCTTCGTGATTTTTCTTCTGATTTTTGTCAAATTTTGAGATTTTCCTTACCTTCATACACCAAACTCCTTGTGTCCGATTGGACATGTACCATCCATCTTCACATTTTGGATTTTGTGGGCGTGGCCTAAGTCTAGGCCGGGGTCTCGGACGAGGTCTACTTTCTTCAGAATCAGAAGAAGATGAGGAAGATGATGAATAATGTCTTCTTCTTCCTCGATTCCCTTCTTTTTCAAATTTGATAATTTTCACTACTTTCTTCTGATTTTTGTCCTTTTTATGGGCATAAGTGACAATTATGAATAGAAAAGAGAGCAACAGTAGGTAAAAGAATAGATGTTTCATGACTGAATGTTAAAAAAGAAGAGATTTCCTGGTTAAAAAAACAAAGTCATACGTTCTCATGATTTATGAAGCTTTTTTAAAGGTTCAGATGTTTAACGATGACAAAAACCAAGAGTTTAACATTTCAACTAAATGTAATTATAAAACAAAACCTTTGTACCTTTGTATATGCTTCTAGAAAGTCATTGAAATTTCAAACCTAACCGGAAAAGAAATCAACTTTTTAGCTTAATTTTGTAGCGAGTTATGCGTCTTTAAAGATTCGGAAGCGCGACACTATGGGTAATGGAGAGACGCAGAGTGCTCTCGGCGTCTGCACCCTCTCGCTCTCTCACCTCAACTTTGTGGGGGCGTATCTCTACTCGAAATTGATCGATTTTTGTTATTTTTCTTTTGACTTTTGTCAAATTTTGGTATCTTCCCTACCTTCATACACCAAACTCCTTGTGTCCTATTCGAGACATACCATCCATCTTCGCACTTTGCAACTGGCTTTTGTGTAGGTGGTGGTGGGCGTGGCTTATGAGGATGATGGTGTCCACCACCATGATGATGATGATGATGCCCTTTCTTACCACCGTAACCTTCTTCAGAAGACGATGAACCAGATGAATCGGAGGATAAGTCAAAAGAGGGTTTGCCTCCTCCTCCAATGATAATGGCGGAAATTGAGATGAAGATGGAGAGGAGGATGGTTATTTGGAGAAGTTTGAGACGAGGCATGGTTTCTGGAAAATTTATGAAGTCATTAGAAGATTCTGAAGGCCTTTAAGGCCCTTTTGTGCTCTTTCTGAACCCTTGAGACCTCCAAACCTTAGAAATTCAAACTTGAGATTCTAGAGAAACCAAAAAGTTTCAAAGCCAAGATCAAGAAATATCAAAACCTACAAAAAATCGGGGAAATCTTTTTCATTTTATACCGCTACTTTTATTACGGTTTAATGATACCCTGGCGGTCGGAGAATATACATTTAAAGATCACTAAAATCTGAAAATTTTATACGAAAAATTCGGAAGAGATTTTGCAAATTCAAGCGCATCAGAATGGCTCATCTCCAATCGGTTCTGTGCTCAAAAATTAGATAGAATTCAATAATTTTATTCCAAAAAAAACAAATTCATCCAACAGTGGCTCGCTTTCCACACACATACATTCTGGAAGGCGGGTCGATTGCTTCATTACACCAATAATCATCGATAAGATTTGGGGCAGTCCTCCATTGGTTCGGGTTGCTCCAAAAAGCAGGGGTCAGAATGATGAGTTGCATGCAGTTTTGAGGTCTGCAACTTTAGCTATTTTAGATTTTCGAGGATCCTCTCTCTGACTAACCCCCTAGGGTCGACTCCAAACGCATTATCCGGCTGCCCGGGTTGCCAGTACATTCCCTCGGTTCCCACTGTATTCCCATCGTTCCACTGGAAAATGTTCCCTGGCACTTTCATCCCGCCCAACCAGAGACCGGCGATAGTGGTACCGTAGGGTACCAGTTGGCGAATGGCTTCTGCGTTGATCCATTGATGCTCAACTTCGTTTTGAATTCCGGACAGGACAGCTCCAAAAGTTGCGCATTGAGCTTCAGAGCCTTGGTAGTTGAGTTGCGCTACTCCGACCTGCAGAAAACTAGACTCATAAGCGCTAAGAAAGAATGTATTAAGATCACAGTATATATCATTAGAAAGCCCTTGAAATTTAAAATCTAACTGTAAAAAATTTAACTCTCTATCTTAACTTTGAAACGAGTTACGCGCCTTTAAAGTTTTAGAAGCGAGTGACTATGGGTAGTGGAGAGACGCAGAGTGCTCTCGTCGTCTCCACACTCCCGCTCTCTCGTCTGAACTTTGCATGGGCGTATCACGGCTTAAAATAGGCCAATTTTCGTGATTTTTGTTTTGATTTTCGCTAAATTTTCTGGGTATAAAAACCACCATATCAACAGCTCAATGTGAATGCAACGTTTGAAGGCAAACAATACAACTTTGTCTTAAAACATGCTTCTAGAAAGTCTATAAAATTTCCAATAGAATAATTTCAAAATCAACGTTCTAACTTAATTTTGGAGCGAGTTATGCGTCTTTGAAGATAGTGATACGCTATGGGTAGTGGAGAGACGCAGAGTGCTCTCGTCGTCGGCACTCTCTCGCTCTCTCGCCTCAACTTTGCGTGGGCGTATCTCTACTCAAAGTAGGCCAATTTTTGTGATTTTTGTTTTAACTCTCGCCAAATTGTCTGGGCTACAACACTAGAGGCACTACAAAAGCCAACATTTAAAATAGATGAAACGAACGCCGCTGGCTAAAAATGAAATTTTTTCTGACACAAAATTCTTGGAAGCACCTACAATTTCAAACCTAACTGTAAAAATTTAACTCTCTAACTTAATTTTGGAGCGAGTTATGCGTCTTTAAAGATTGGGAAGCAAGACACTATGGGTAGTGGAGAGACGCAGAGTGCTCTCGTCGTCTGCACCCTCTCACTCTCTCGTGTGAGCTTTGAAAGGGCGTATCTCTACTCAAAGTAGGCCTATTTCCGTGATTTTTTCTTTGTTTCATGCTAAGTTTCGAGGCCTTCATTACCTTCAAACACCAAGCTCCTTGTGTCCGATTGGACATGTACCATCCATCTTCACACTTTGCGACTGGCTTTCGTGTAGGTGGAGGTGGGCGTGGATTTTGATGGTGTCCCCCTCCATGATGTTTGTGTTTCTTGTGATGATGTCCCTTGCCTCCACCGTAACTCTCTTCAGAAGACGATGAGTCAGATGAGTCGGAAGACACGTCAAAAGAGGGTTCGCCTCCTCCTTCAATGAATATGGCGGAAATGGATATGAAGATGGAGAGGAGAATGGTGAGTTGAAGGAGTTTGAGACGAGGCATGGTTTCTGGAAGTTTATGAAATCATAAAAAGATTCTGAAACCCAGAAACCAAAAAGTTCCAAGCCAAGGTCAAAAAATATCAAAAACTTGCAAAAAATGGTGGCATATCTTCTTCATTTTATACTGCTACTCTCATCATGGTTTGATGATACCTTCGCGGTCGGAGAACATACATTAAAGATCAGAAACATTTGAAAATTTTATATGAAAATTCGGAGAAGTTCGTCATCATTCGGAGACTTCAATTCTAACCAAAAATTCAATATCTCTGAATTTCAGAATTCTATACTACTTAAAAATCGGGAGACCGATTTTTTGCGAATACCCATTTTGCAACTGGATATTCCACAACTATGCCACTTAGGAACCATTTTCACAAAAAATCTTTCGGTTGCAAAATGGCGTAGTTCCGAATTGTCGCTGTTGCGAAATGTACTGTTGCAAAATGTTCTTATTGCGAAATGACGTGGTTGCAAAATGTTGGGGTTGCGGAATGTCGCAGTTGCGAAATGTCGCAGTTGCGAAATGAACGTCTGGGAGTCCAAAAATCAAATATATTCAATCTTTTGGGTTATTAATGTTTTTCAATTCGGGAGAATCATCAAAACCAAGGTGGGTGGGAGGCATAAAATAAAAACTTGTATAAAATTCTACCGGGTTTTGCAAAGTTTCATTTTTTTCGGAGTTTTTGACACAACAGCCATTCAACCTTATGCCGTTTTTCCAGAACCATGCCCCATCTCAATCTTCTCCAACTCACATTCTTCCTCTCCATTTTTATTTCAATTTCCGCCATATTCATTGAAGGAGGAGGCAAATCCTCTTTTGAAGAGTCTTCCGATTCATCTGGCTCATCGTCTTCTGAAGAAGGTTACGGTGGTGGAAGAGGTCATCATCATCATCATCATCATGGTGGTGGTGGTGAACACCATCACCCTCCTAAACCCCGCCCACCTCCAGCAAAACCAAAATGCGAAGAGGGATGGTACACTTCTGAAAGGTCACAAGGGACGTGGTGTATGAAGGTTAGTGGGGGGGGGGGGGGGGGGTTTAAAGGCGCATATACTATTCAGGCGCATACGGTAGTTTAAAGATGCATACAGTAGTTTCAAGGCTTTCCTGAAACTTCTAGGTTTTTGGCGTTGAGCTTTGTTAGTCTTTATGTAAACTCTTGAACTCTTGACATTTGCTGTTTCTTCTGCTTTCTGGGTAATAAACCATGTAGAATTTTCAAAGAGAACTATTATCTTTGAGAACTTATTCTCTTTGCTTTGTTCTTTTTTTTTGATCATAAGTTTCATTCTTGACTATGAGGTTCCTCCTTCTCTACCTTTCTCTTATTTTCCTACTTCTGATTCTCGTTAATGCTCATAATCGAAACAAAAATCAGAAGAAAATAGTGAAGATTATCACTTTTGAGAAAGAGGGAAGTAGAGGGAGAAGAAGACGTTACTCATCTTCCTTGTCGTCTTCTTCTGATTCTCAAGAAGCTCCGAGAGCCGGACCTAAGCCTAGGCCACCCGCACAAAAACCAAAATGTGAAGATGGATGGTTCTCATCTGAAAGGTCGCAGGGGTTGTGGTGCATGAAGGTTAGTAGAAGTTTAAAGGCGCATACAGTTGTCTGAAATAAGAGCTCAGGTGATGCCCGATATCTTCCTTTCTAGATTCGGAAAATTTATAAGCTATTTGTAAATCTTTACATCATAAAAACCTCCTTGAAATTATCTGCATTTTGGTAAAAGTTTGAACTTTCTAGCTCATCGTTAAGTCGAGATATGACTTCTTAAAGTTGTGTGGCAAGATAGCGAGGGAGGGTGAGAGAGCGCAGACGACGAGAGTGTCTGCACTCTCTCACTCTCTCACTTCCATTTTCAAAACGTCGTATCTCGACTTCTAGTTCCGATAGAGAGCTGGAACTTTGACCGAATTGTGTGGAATTTTCTGCATTCTCCATCAAAGTTTTGTTTTTGCAGGTTGGAATCGCAAAACTCAACTACCAAGGCTCGCAAGCTCTATGTGCCTCTATGGGAGGTGTCTTGTCTGGAATCCAAAATGACGCTGAACGCCAATTCATTGTGAATGCATCAGTCACCCAGTTGCTTCCCACTGGAGTCACTATCGCTGGTGTCTGGTTGGGAGGGATGAAAGTCTCAGGAAGAATCTTCGCATGGACTGATGGGAATACTGTCGGTACTGAGGGAATGTTCTGGGGACCAGGACAACCTGATAATGCATTGGGAGATCCGAGAGGGTAAGTTGACTACGAAATTTTGTTTTTCAAGACAAAAAAGTTTCAGACCTCAAAACTGCATGCAGTTGATAGTGATGACACCGGCGTACTGGAGCAATTCCGATAAATGGAGAACTTTCCCAAATGTAATTGATGACTATTGGTGCCACATGACTCATGACCCACCTACTAGATTGTATGTTTGTGGAAAACGCGGACCACCGGAGAACACTATTGGATGATTTGTGGGGATACATGAATGAATGAATTTGTTATGTTAAACTGTGGACATCTGGATCAACAGAAACAGATACAGAAGTCAAAAAATATTTTCTTAGAATCTCCTGGAAGCCGGAGGTTCTAATGAACAGGAAGTTAGTCGAGTTTGGCGCCACCGATCAGCAGAACCAAACTTCATTCAGGATTTGAACTTCTCTGGTTTGTTAAAGAAATCATAAACTATTAGAAAGCCCTTAAAATTTCAAACTCATTCATGTAAAAATCAACTTTCTAGTTTCATTTTGAAGCGAGTTACGCGTATTTCAAGATTCAGAAGCGAGACACAATGGATTATGGAGAGACGCAGAGCGCTCTCGTTGTCTGCACCCTCTCACTCTCTAACTTCAACTTTGCCTGGGTGTATCTCGGCTTAAAATGGGTCGATTTCTGTGGTTTTTGTTTGCGTTTCCGTCAATTTTTAGAGACTACAACACTATTTAGTTTTTGAATACGAGAATACGGTATGCGCCTTTAATCTTGAATTCTAAATAAAAAAGATTGTGTTTAAGAAGCCTCCCCAGCTTCCGAAAGTTTTGCCAAAAGTGTAATAAAACCGGCTGCAAGACAACTTTACTTTTATGTCTACTTTTTGATCGGGCTGGACGATCTTTTCCGTATAAAAAGGGGGAGTGATCTTTCAATTTCGCATCGCATTTTGCTTTATTTCTGAAAATCTCAAAGAGTCCAGTTTTTTTTTACAAAGAATGACTTTCAGAATCATGCTCAAACTACTCATCTTGGGAACCTTGATTCTGCGCGCAGCTTCTATAATTGTGGGAGGATCCGGAGGACCTTCTTATTCTGCTTCATCGTCCAGCTCATCATCATCTGAAGAGGGGTACGGTGGTGGAAAAGGACATCACCATCATCATCATGGTGGTGGGGGACACCATCACCCTCATAAGCCCCGCCCACCTCCAGCAAAACCAAAATGTGAAAAGGGATGGTACACTTCTGAAAGGTCACAAGGGACGTGGTGTATGAAGGTAAGTGGGGGGAGTTTTTTAATTAGGATTTTTCTTTTTTCCAGGTCGGCATCGCTAAACTCGACTACCAAGGCTCGCAAGCTCTATGTGCCTCTATGGGAGGTGTCTTGTCTGGGATCCAAAATAACGCTGAGAGGCAATTCATTGTGAATTCTACAGTGAAGCAGCTAGTACCCACTGGAGTCACTATCGCTGGTGTCTGGTTAGGTGGTATGAGAGTTGCAGGGAACATTTTTCAATGGACCGATGGGAATACGGTCGGTACTGAGGGAATGTTCTGGGGACCAAGCCAACCGGATAATGGATTGGGAGCCGGGTAGGTTTAGGATTCAAAGACTACAAACTATGTAAACAAGAACAAGTTGCAGGCAAAACTGTATGCAGTTGATTGTAATGACACCGGCGTACTGGAGCAATCCTGACAAATGGATCCAGTTTCCAAATGTTATCGATGACTTCTTTTGTCACATGACTCACGATCCACCTACTCGACTGTATGTTTGTGGAAAACGTGGACCACCGGAGAATACTATTGGATGATTTTTGGAACATAAATTTGAATGAATTTTTTTATGTTGAACTGTGGACACCTGGACAGATAGTTGGAGGGCCACTCTTAAGAGTCAATGTCCCGCTGACTCGAACACAGGCCAGTAGGCCATGGCACGGTTCCTTCAAACTTATCCAAAAGTTCTGATTTTTGGTATGGTATGTACCTAGACCAACTAGATAAAAATGTGATAAATTTTTTTAAGCTCCGCCCCTTTTGACCTAGAGAAATAATAAGCCCAAATCCGAAAATCGAAAATTTTCAAATTGATGATAGACAAAAAATCTTTGCAGAATTGAGTTTTCGGCATGTTTTTGTGCATTTTGTTAGTTGACAACGAATTTCTAGCTCTACTGCATCAAAGAGAAAAATTAGATTTTTTGAAAATTGGGCTAATTTTTAGTGGTTTTTTGAGGTTTTCCAAAAATTTTAGTACCTGGCTACAAAAATTTTATTTGAAATTCGAAATCCTCATTGAATTTTACATCAGAATTTGTAGTGGAATATTCCAGAAACGTTGGTCGTCATCTTCATTTCGACCGAAATATACCCAATTTTCGAACATTTTCATGTGGTCCCCCCTTACGAAAAATCCGAAATTTGCCTTCAAAAATTTTTTTTTCAACAAATAACAGTTTCTTGTTATACTGACCCAAAATAGGACACTGGCAAATTTTGAGCCATTTTGGATGAGTTTCAATGGAGTTATGCTCATTACAAATTTCCGGGCTGCTCAACATGAAGCTAAAATTGTAATGAGCATAACTCCATTGAAACTCATCCAAAATGGCTCAAAATTTGCCAGTGTCCTATTTTGGGTCAGCATAACAAGAAACTGTCATCTGTTGAAAAAAAAAATTTTGAATGCAAATTTCGGATTTTTCGTAAGGGGGGACCACATGAAAATGTTCGAAAATTGGGTATATTTCGGTCGAAATGAAGATGACGACCAACGTTTCTGGAATATTCCACTACAAATTCTGATGTAAAATTCAATGAGGATTTCGAATTTCAAATAAAATTTTTGTAGCCAGGTACTAAAATTTTTGGAAAACCTCAAAAAACCACTAAAAATTAGCCCAATTTTCAAAAAATCTAATTTTTCTCTTTGATGCAGTAGAGCTAGAAATTCGTTGTCAACTAACAAAATGCACAAAAACATGCCGAAAACTCAATTCTGCAAAGATTTTTTGTCTATCATCAATTTGAAAATTTTCGATTTTCGGATTTGGGCTTATTATTTCTCTAGGTCAAAAGGGGCGGAGCTTAAAAAAATTTATCACATTTTTATCTAATTGACCTAGGTACATACCATACCAAAAATCAAAACTTTTGGATAAGTTTGAAGGAACCGTGCCATAGTGTGTTCGACCTAGTCGGACATCGGCTCTTAAACTGTTAACTTTTGAATTTTAGGTTCGGCTGTATACCAATAGAAAGCCCGTAAAATTTCAAACCGAACGGTCCAAAAATCATCCTTCTAAGGCTTCTTTGAAGCGAGTTACGCGCCTTTGAAGATTCATAAGCAAGACATTATGGGTAATCTAGAGACGCAGAGTACTCTCGTTGTCTGCACTCTCTCACTCTCTCACCTGAAGTCTGCGTGGGCGTATCTCGGCTTAAAATAAGTCGATTTCCGTAGTGGTTCAATTTTCGAGACAAATTTCGGGGGGTACAACACTATCTAGTTTTTGAAAACGGGAATACGGTATGCCCCTTCAATTTTGTTAACTAGAAAATGTTAAAAAAGTTTTAGAACCATCCTTTTCCTCCGCGATTTATAAAGTTTGTGGTATAATAAAACCTGTTGCAAAACATCTCATATTTTTATTATGTTTTTTGATCAAGCGGGTGTTGAACTTTTGCTATTCAATTTTTCCTATAAAGCGGGAAGTGATTTTTTGATTTTTCGCATTTTTCCTTTATTTCGATCATCTCAAAGAATCTAACTTTTTACAATAAATTAATTTCAGAATCATGCTCAAAATACTTATTTTGGGATCCTTGATTCTCCCGATGTATTCTATAATTCTGGGAGGATATGGAGGTTCTTCTTATTCTGCTTCATCTGGCTCATCGGTTTCTGAAGAGGGTTACGGTGGTGGAAAAGGGCATCATCATCATCATCATGGTGGAGGACATCATCACCCTCCTAAGCCACGCCCACCTCCAGCAAAGCCAAAGTGTGAAGAGGGATGGTACACTTCTGAAAGGTCACAAGGGATTTGGTGTATGAAGGTTAGTAGGAGTTTAAAGGCGCATACAGTAGTCTGAAATAGTAGTTCAGGCAATGCCCGATATCTTCTTCTCTAGATTGGAAAAAATAGAAAACTATTTGTAAAACTTGACATCATAAAAACCTCCTTGAATGTATTTGCATTTTGGTAAAAGTTTGAAATCTCTAGCTTACTTGGCAGCCAAGTTATGACGCTTCAAAGTTTTGTGGCAAGAGTGGGTGAGAGGATGAGAGAGCGCAGACGACGATAGTGTCTGCGCTCTCTCACTCTCTCCCTTTCAACTTCAATGCATTATATCTCCTCTTCTAGTTGAGCTAGAGAGATGAAACTGTTATCAAACTATGTGAAATTTTACGCCCTTTACTCAAAATTTGATTTTTTTCAGGTCGGCATCGCCAAACTCAACTATCAAGGCTCTCAAGCTCAATGTGCAATGATGGGAGGTGTCTTGTCTGGAATCCAAAACGACGCTGAGCGTCAATTTATTGTGAATTCTACAGTTAACCAGCTATTTCCTACTGGAATCACCATTGCTGGTGTCTGGTTGGGAGGGATGAAAGTTTCAGGAAGAATTTTTGCATGGACCGATGGGAATACTCAAGGAACCGAGGGAATGTTCTGGGGACCCGGGCAACCAAATAATGGAAATGGAGATCCGAGAGGGTAAGTAGTATTGTAGAGCTTCGTAGAGTACGAAGACTCCAAATAAAAAGTCCTAAGATTACCGCGAAAATCGTTTCCAGACCTCAAAACTGTATGCAGTTGATTGTGATGACCCCGGCGTATTGGGCTCATTCTGACAAATGGAGAACGTTCCCAAATGTCATTGATGACTACTGGTGTCACATGACTCATGATCCACCTACCCGATTGTATGTTTGTGGAAAACGTGGACCACCGGAGAATACTATTGGATGATATTTGGGCATGCATGAATAAATGATTTTGTTAAAATGTGGACAATAAACATAGGAGATAGAGCTTACCGAGCTTGGTATCCTTGGGGCCTTGCTGTTCTTTGTTAATTTTTCAAAAAAAAGTTTTTCGAACTGTATTTCCTTTTCTATAAATTTTTTCTCTCCCTCCGCTCCTATTTTCCTTCCTTTGTTAGGTGATAAATTTCAACTACCGTCTTATCAGTAGACGTATTCATGTCAGGAATTCGGACAAAAAGGAAGGATGGGAGCAACGCAAATTCTTATCTATTCTTCCTTTTTTCATATTTTTCCCACTACTTAGTAACTTTTTGAATTTAAAAAAATGTCATTTGAGAACTTGTGGGTATATGAAGCAAACCTAGACCTTCATTTTTGTAGTTGGGGATTTTTTTGTACAATCTAATTTCGACAAAATTTCGGTTTTTAGAATGTTTACGCTTAACTTTTCGAGGGTAAGTTGTGCAAAAAAGTTGTCAACAACAAAAATAAGGATCTAGAATTGATTCATGTACTTACAAATTTTCTAGATAATTGGACTACTATAAGTTTTTTTCAGACACCCAACGTTGGCATGTTTTTGTATTCCCCCCTCTGACCATCAAATTCTTTTTTCTCCCAGCCTCGCCAATGTTCTGTCTTTCGCCAGGAGTTTCAGAGTTACTACTGTCTTATCAGTAGACTTTTCTCAACCCAGGAATTCGGGCAAGCAGGATGGGATTAGTGAAAGTTCTTATCTATTCTTCCCCTTTTTCTAGTTGCTCCCACTACCTAGTGTCATCTTTGATGCGACATAATGACTGCCAGGTGCGTTCAATACAATAAGTATTCATAATCTTCTGACAAATAAGGTGGGAGCAACAAGCATTCTTGTCTTTTCTTTCTTTTTTCATATTTTTCTCACTACTTAGTAACTTCTTGAATTCAAGAAAATGTCCGCTAGAAGTTCTGGTATTTATGAGTTTATTGGTCAGTTTATTACTGAAAGCATGCAGATTATTTACCTTATTCAGACCTACCACCAGCCTACACAGAAGCAGAAATTAATGAAAAACGAGCGGTTGAAGTTTGTGAGACACAACAACCCAATCCAGTTTTTGAGCCGGTTGAGTAAGTCCTTCGTTAGGAAAAATCTTTTTCAAGAAAATATTCAGAAGACAAAGACATTTTGGAATATTACAACATGCAATGAATGAGCGGTTCAAGAGGATTACGATTATTCTCATTTTTCTATTTATTTTTATGGTAGCAAGTATTACCGTTCTCCTGATAATAATTCTTCATAAAGGACATTCTACAGGTTGGTAACGGAACCCTTGCAAAATCTCTGAATAATTCGTTTTAGCAATTTCTAGGCACTGATACAACTCCTGCTGCTACAAAGTCTACCATTTTGACAACGACAAAAAATTCTCCTACAGAGAAAACTACTATTTACTCTTCTACTGAGAAAACTACAACATCATTTTCTTTGCCTACAACAATCAAAAGTTCTTCCACAGAGAAAATTACTACTCGGTCTTCTCCATCTACAACAACAACGCTCAAACCTACCACAACTGAGAAACTCGGTAACAAGTTTAATTATTCATTTGATTTGGAAACGACAATTAATGATAAAAAATGTACTGAACGAAAAATTTAAATATTTCTACTTTTTCTAATAGCGCCCAATGAGTGTTGGTGACGCGGTCCATAGCAATCAGTGCGCTAAAATTTGGCACAGGCCTCACTATCAGTAGCCGTTGGGGATAAACAATATGGCCCTTATTCAGATTAAGAATTGTTTTAAAAATCAAAAGATTCTGCATAATTTGATCTCCATAAAAATCAACATGGCTGAAACTTTCTCATGAATTTCATGCAAATTCTTTATGTTACAGATGAAGCCTATTGTAGTCCAAGTACAACAACAACATTTTTGTTTGCTTACTCCAATGATTTTGATGCTACTTTGGTTAAAATTTTCTGGAATTATCTTGTTCCCACTAATCCGCATTATGAGATGTTTGGAAGCATTAGATTTGATGTTCGAAGTATAGATGATTTTGTTTTTCATGACAACGAAGAGTGAGTAGACCCACTTTTTTCAACTTTATGTTACACTTGTTGATCGTATAAAGCAATCATAATATACATTTTTCAGCGACGTGGCTGCATCTATCACAGCACATCAGCCAGATCCATCGCTTGGATTTGAGAGCAACAATACGGGAAGCGATGTTTTGGAAATGATTGACAGATATTTAGATATTAATTGTAAGAATGTCCCAATTTGTGGTTCGAAACTGATCATTTTTGTGAAACGGTATCCGAACGCAACTGAAATTTCTCAATTGGTGTCAAAACTTCGTCAATACCATGTCACTTTCACAATCTTCGCAAGTTATGAATCTTCAGGAGGCTCTAATCCTGAAATCTTGAATACTCTAGCATCGAAAGTCAATGGATTCTGCGCTTTCGATAACGATTACAAAATGATCAATGTAGAGTTTCATGATCTGTATTATTTCGTTAATCTTTCAGTTCAGGAAGTTCACATTGTTCCTTCTGTCTATTATCCGTATCTCATCTATGCTGCAAATCCCCAATGTTCCGCCGGTCAAGACATATCTCTTCCAGTCATGAATATCCATGTTTCTGATCATTACTGGGTTGCTGATCGTTACTGGGTTTCAATGACTATTCAAGACAGTGGTGAGGGCTTTGAAGTTGTTACAAAGCATTATGAACGAAATTCGGACACCTCGAAAGTGTTCTTTTTGTGAAAAAACGCGTTATTTATCAAATATCCTGATTTGTTTTAGCAATGTGATTTTTAAGTTCAAAAAATTTCCTTCTCTGCCTTTGGAACATATAAGGGTTTTTCTACAAAATAGTGCTACTCTTCAGGACCATTGAGTGTCGTCATCACGGCATTGTACCAGTGGGTTGGCACTGAAATGGGATTATCGAATGGGCGACTGATTGGAAATGAACATGTATGTTTAACACTTTTTTTATTTAATCCATTTTAATTTGTTTAATCAGTTATTTGGAAATCAAGTAGGAAATTGGCAAGACATTTTAAATTCGTCTTACAATGTTTCCTTGCATTGTTTTTATGAGGATACCAAATCTCGACAACTTTTAATGCGAGTCTATTCTAATACGTTAGTTATCCTAAACAACGTCTTTAGAAAAGACAACGTAATTTTTCAGCTATGTTCCCACTGATTGGCTGCCATATGATGATTGACAAAATATCCCGAATTTCTGTGATTTTTCATTAATAAAATGTACATTTTGCTCCAATTCTTACATTGCAACGTAACACAACATCTAAGGAGTGACACCAATAAACATGAATTTCAACTTTTTGGATTCGACGTTTCTACGATTTTCTATATCTTTATGAAATAATCCTCTAGAATGCTTGCCTGTGTTTGCCTTGGTCCCGATGTCCACTTTGTTTTTCCACAATGAAAATTGAAGAATTTAGCCGCGCCCAAAATCGAACCCGCGACCTGCGCTCAGCAGACCGCCGCAGCAACCCACTGAGCTATTGGGATCACAAAGAGAGAAAATCGATGTTGAGTTGCGGTCATAAAAGTCAATATGGGGACAGGTGGGAAAAGACAGTAATTATAGACATTACTATCCGTCGCTCTTTGTTCTTCATTACTATTGATTTTTCCATTGTTCTCCAGTCAGTAACATCCATTTTCTATCAACCGTCTATTCATTCCCTCTTCCTTCATCTAATCTAAATTTGTGTAATTCACTTTGCCAAGAATTTGCCTATTTCGCTGAGCGTTTCAATGTCTCTACGTCTTCTAGTCTTCATATTTTTTTCAGAAAATGGTAACAACTCGTCAAAAAGCCTACCACACCACTCCCAGAGCTCATATCCTCGATGAAGTCCTTCGTGGGGTCTCCTTCGATGATGCCTATAAGAATGTGTGCCAGACTAGTGGACCCATGGATAAATACGATTTTGAGTACTGGTACTATCGATTTAAAGCAGGGAAATATGATTTGGATTATGATAGAAGGTAAGGTTACTTGTTGAAAACGAGTGGGGGGGGGTACAACTTTTTGAATTCCAATAGAGCTATGTGTCTTATAAGTTAGCGTCCGCGCACCTGTTGGACGCCAAGTGACTTGCACCAAATAAATAGCAAAAGAAGCTTCCGAAAACTCAAACTTCTTTTAAAATAGGTTCAACATTTTAGTGTTCTGCCTCCTTTAAAACATGATTATTTCAGCCAAGACCCATCGTTCACCAAACTACCCTTCGATGTTTTGGAGCACATTTTTGGATATCTCACCGATGCACATAGATACAATGCCCGCAGAGCCTTCCCCTGTCTTCAGAGTATTATTGATTGCACAAAAACCCGTGGAGGAACTTATTGGTTTGTCATTCATGACTTATACACGGATTTCTTCATTAACAACGAAGAAATGACGTCTTTCGGATCGCTGGGATATGGGTGTACAGCTCACAATTTGGGAGGTTGTAACCAGTTGATGTGTGTTGTGAAAGAGTTCAATTTTGTGATAAGACAACCGAGGTTGGAGTTGGAAAAATTGCGCATTGAATATGAGCACAAAGATAATGAGTACAGAGCAACTACCACCAAATACTTAAAGAATGTCCTTAAAACTTTAACACGGATTCTCTGAGAAACTCGAGCATGCCCACTTGTCAGTTGGCACAACTTTTTCAAACTGGTCCGTTTTGGCTGATATTTTGCATAGTGGAGGTACTGGGTCAGTAGTGTAGAAAACCAATGTTTTCGTCAAGCTCCGCCCTCGTCAGGATTCAGAAGTATCTAGAAGACGTCAATTTTTCAAAATTTTTCACGATTGAGCTAGCAACGAAATCTTACCGGCAATCGATTACTGGTCCTATTTTGAGTAGCTTTCATGTTCACATCAATTTTCTAGCTCTTATCTTTCTTCTGGAAAAAGTTGGTTTTTGAGAAAATTTTTTCGATTTTTACCAATTCTTTCAATCGTTCGTCTGCCCTGTAAAATTTTTTCACTACGGGCATAAATTAAATCATTTTTTATGAAAGAGCAACCATTTAGCTTTAAAATAAGTATAAACACTTTTTGTAAAACCTTGGTTTCAATCGACTTCTAATCAAAAGTTTGAAGTCGGTTCGAAAAAATCAACGTACCCCCCTCCATGGTGAAAAATTGACCGAAAACTTTTTTTTCGCGGAAGTTCATCAAATTTTACATACGTTTAGTACTACCAAATAATAACCTACTGGCAAATTTTGGAAAGATAAGAACTCAATTTACTCAAGTTATAACGTTTTCTACGAACTTTCTTAAAATCTCCTTGATACAACTTTCACAGCATGTATCGCTTCTCGAAAATGTTATCTGGGGTGCAAATGCTTTACATTTTAGTTTGAACGTTAATTACGCTCAGCTCATTGTGCAAAAACATGCTCGTTCGAATATCACAGACTCAGAAACTGGGACAGCCTGAAAATTTCCAATAAAAGTCTCCAATTCAAAAAATACCAGCTGGGTGACTGTTTTTTTATACATTTTTAGACTTCAGTAACACAAGCTTATTTGAAATGTTACGTTATTGCATTATAAACCATAGATAACATTTTCGAGAAGCGATACATGCTGTGAAAGTTGTATCAAGGAGATTTTTAGAAAGTTCCTAGAAAACGTTATAACTTGAGTAAATTGAGTTCTTATCTCTCCAAAATTTGCCAGTAGGTTATGATTTAGTAGCACTAAACATATGTGAAATTTGATGAACTTCCGCGAAAAAAAAGTTTTCGGTCAATTTTTCACCATGGAGGGGGGTACGTTGATTTTTTCGAACCGACTTCAAACTTTTGATTAGAAGTCGATTGAAACCAAGGTTTTACAAAAAGTGTTTATACTTATTTTAAAGCTAAATGGTTGCTCTTTCATAAAAAATGATTTAATTTATGCCCGTAGTGAAAAAATTTTACAGGGCAGACGAACGATTGAAAGAATTGGTAAAAATCGAAAAAATTTTCTCAAAAACCAATTTTTTCCAGAAGAAAGATAAGAGCTAGAAAATTGATGTGAACATGAAAGCTACTCAAAATAGGACCAGTAATCGATTGCCGGTAAGATTTCGTTGCTAGCTCAATCGTGAAAAATTTTGAAGAATTGACGTCTTCTAGATACTTCTGAATCCTGACGAGGGCGGAGCTTGACGAAAACATTGGTTTTCTACACTACTGACCCAGTACCTCCACTATGCAAAATATCAGCCAAAACGGACCAGTTTGAAAAAGTTGTGCCAACTGACACTCGAGTATCTCGGAGAATCCGTGTTAAATCATCAAATCCAAGTGAAGCAAATTTGTTTTTTAACCACAAACTTGGATCTAGTGATGACGGTGCTTCCATCTTTGAAGCCAGGTTTTCTGGAGAAAATCGAAATAGAAGAATGTCATAAAAATGTAAAAAGTGACTTCATGCTGGAGCTTGTTCAAACTGAGCAGTGGAAGCAGGCGCAGAGAGTGATCTTGAAAAGAGCCTGCTTCGAAATGATACCAATGGAGCATATCTGGCATTTGAAGGAATTTAAAGTCAAAGTGGACAACTTTACAAAAGAACATATGGAGCAAGTTAGAGATGTAAGTTATCATAATTGAGAGATAAAAAAGAGTTAAGTGTCGAAATTTCAGATTCTTCTAACCTCTCCGCATCTGGAAATCGCTGAATTTTGGCTCAAGGATTTCAATTCAAGTCAAAAACCCATGATGTCGGTGTTTCCTGAAGTTTTGGAAATAACCGATCGTGGCTACTGCGAGCATGCAGTTCCTGGACCGTATGGAATTTATTACTTCACGCTTAAGGGTAAATATATTCGAATTCTCAAGGAAGGAAAATCAGGATTTGGGGATAACCTTTTTGATCTTTGAACAAACATTTGAATTTTCATTTTATCATCTTTGTTGCTCTTGTCAATGTACTGTGAAATAACACTTTAGTAGCTGTCCTCAATTATGACAACACCTGTTATTACCGATAGCGCGTTGCGATCGCGTCGCGGTCAATTGGGCCGAAGAAGACGAACACAAGGAAATAAAAGCAGATAAAAATGAACTTCAAAAACTTTAATTTGGAAAGTAAGTGCGCTCCACCGCACACCAGCTTTCAAAAATGGTTAACGAATTTTCGGAATTAAAAAGTGGTTGTAAAAATTTTCCACGGCGAATTGAGCAGTGAAATTAGGTGCATTCAAATCTAAAAAAGCCGATTTTTAAAAATATCATACAAAAAATGTAAGTTCGCGAGGTTCTCCCTTTTCGTCATTTTGAAACACGAGTTAAGAAAGTCGAATTCTTTTCAGTGACAAATAAGGAGGAAATACGTTTCTTCAAATTGCCGTTTCCTACTCAAAAATGACATAAGAGATTGGGGAAAGAGAGGAGTGTCACGAAAGACCCTGAAACGTTTTTCGATAAGAAATCGGCATAAATAGTGGTGATAAGAACAGAATTCCCCCTTCACCCCATCCCCTGTCGTCTTCTCGTCCCCCCCCCCCCACCAGATAATAACAACATTTCAGGATCCACACCACACCACACCACACCAGAAAAAACCATTTTAAAATCAAAATTTCTTATGAATTCCATGCGAACGTTCCTGTTTCAGATAACGTCTATTGTGATCCAAGTACACCAACAACACTGGTCTTCGCTTACTCCAATGATTTTGATGCAGATTTGGTGAACGATTTCTGGTTTTATATGGATGCACCTTCTTCCCATTTTGTGACGTTTGGCAATATTCGATTCGATGTTCGAAACAAGGATGATTTTGTTTTTCATGACAACATTAAGTGAGTAAACACCCCCTTTTTCAACTTTGTTTCGTTTGGGAATTCATGACTATGCTAGTTTTTCAGAGATGTGAATGCA
Source organism: Caenorhabditis sinica (assembly GCA_963932045.1). Lineage (NCBI taxonomy): Eukaryota > Metazoa > Nematoda > Chromadorea > Rhabditida > Rhabditidae > Caenorhabditis > Caenorhabditis sinica. The sequence goes on from OZ009942.1 coordinate 2,143,685, forward strand.
TCTATCAGATCACACCAACCAAATCCATCTCTCGGATTTGAGAACAACAATACGGGAAGCGATGTTTTTGATATGGTCGATAGATATTTGGACATTAAAACTGTTCCAATTTGTGGCTCCATGATGATGATTTTTGTGAAACGGTACCCAAACGAAACGGAAATTACTCAATTGGTTTTGAAACTTCGTCAATATCATGTCACTGTTACAATTTTTGCAAGTTATGAGCCTTCAGGAGGATCTCATCCTGAAACTTTGTATACACTTGCGTCGAAGACTAATGGATTTTGCGCTTTTGAAAATGATTTCAACATGAATTGGGTAAAGTTTTTCATTCCACTAAGTGTCCAATCTAGCCCAGATATCTTGTATCATTTTAGGGAGTGATATACATTCCTTCTTTCCACAACCCGTACCTTGTCTATGCTGCAAATCCCCAATGTTCCGATAGTCAAGTTGAAGCTCTTCCAGTAATGAATATCTCTGTTTCTGGTTCATACTTTGTTGCCGTAACTATTCAAGACAGTGGTAAGAGGATTTTCCATCAGTTCTGGAGCACACAAAGATTGAAGCAACAAATTTTAAACCGTTTCTGCTTCTAGGTCCATTGAGCGTTGTCAATACGTCACTTTTTCAATGGAGAAACGACCAGATAGGAATGTGGAATGGGCAGCAAAATGGAACGGTAGTTTTCCGAGTTTTTTTTAATATAATTTTTAAAAATTGGTTTTAGGGATCTGGAAATTATGTTGGCGATTGGCACAACTTTGATGCATCACTTTACAATGTTTCCTTGACTTGTAAATATGCGGATACACTGACTCGAAGACTTCTAATGCGAGTCCTCTCAAGCACGTGAGTTTGGTCCGGAATTGTTTTCTATAGATTTTTATCTTTTCAGCTACATTCCTTTTGTTTTTGTTTTATCCCGTATGACAATTGATGAAGTTAACTTTTTGGTCTAAATAAATTAAGCAAATGAACATTTTCGGAAAAATATGTTTTCATTGAAATTTCACATCAGAAAAAAAATTTGTTGGGAGGTTTTGATACATCAAAAATTCATGTTATTTTTTGGGGTTATGTGTTAGTGTACAACAAACAGTTTACTGGGTTTAAAGAGGGCGTTAGTTAGGGAGACAGTCACAAACAAAAATCGACGTTTGACGTTTGATGACGGAAAACTCAACTCTTATAAAAATTTCCACCCAGTTGCTTATGCACTAATGAACCATGTGTAAAATGACATGAATCTCAAAAACTACTAATCTCAGAGAATCTTAGCCACAAAATCATTGAGAAAGGTTTTGCTGACAGATAGGTAGAAAACATTTTCTCTCACAGGTCTTGTAATTTTCTCTGACGTGATGTAACCAGCTTGGGAAGGAGGGAATTTCGATTTTTTCGAAAAGTTTTCCAATGAAAATTCGAAACCATTTAGTTGAAAACTTACCGTCAAATCTGTTCCATTAAATATTTTGAAATCTGAATTCTTCTAGATTTTTTTTTCATTCCGTATACGAGACCTGATAAGAACGTCACATTTTCTTGATGAGCGGGGTGAAAGATCGTTTAATGATTTCCGATAAGAAATTGACATAAATAGTACTAATGGGAACTGAATCTACCTCCACCCCTTCCCCAATCGTCTCCCTGTCCCTGCCAAATAATAATATAATTCTAGGTATTATCAAAGACTAACCAAAAAAACAACAGATAATAACTGACAGTAGACATAAATTGATGAACTCGGCTGATATTTTCTCATGACTTCTAAACAAACATTCCTTCTTCAGATAACTCAAATTGTAATCCAAGTACACCAACAACATTCGTCTTTGCTTACTCCAATGATTTTAATGCATATCAAGTGAATAATTTCTGGAATTCCATATTTTTAACTTTTAACTATGTTCCTCCGCATTATGTGAAATTTGGCAGCATTCGATTCGATGTTCAAAACAAGGATGATTTTGCCTTTTATGACAATATTGAGTGAGTAAACACCTTTTTTTTTAACTTTGTTACAATAGTGTTAATTCATCACGATGTACTCTCTGAGAGACTTTCCTTCCTATTTTGAAGTTCTTCGTCGAGTCATGTCAGAATATTGAAAATTCAAGAATAGCTCACTCTCTTTTTTTAGTGGGTATATTTATCTTTTCAAGTTTTTTCCATAATGAATTACATTTTTTCAGAAATGTGAATGCATCCATAATGGTACATCAACCTGACCCATCACTTGGATTTGGCAACAACAACACGGGAAGCGATGTTTTGGATATGATCGACAGATATCTGGATGTGAAGAATGTTCCTGTTTGTGGTTCGAAACTGATAATTTTCGTGAAACGTTATCCAAACGAAACGGAAATTTCTAAATTGGTTTCGAAATTTCGTCAATACCATGTCACCTTTACAATTTTTGCAAGTTATGAGTCTACAGGAGGCTCTAATCCTGAAATTTTAATTAGTCTCGCATCGAAAGTCAATGGATTCTGCGCATTCAATTACGATAGCCAATTTATTTGGGTAGGACATTATTAACAATTTTTCTCCACTTGTCTCTCTGTTCAGACGATTGGCTACATTCCTTCTGTCTACAATCCATATCTCGTCTATGCTGCAAATCCGCAATGTTCCGATGGTCAAGTTTTATCTCTTCCAGTGATGATGAATATTCCTGTTTCTGGATCTTACTTTGTTGATGTAACTATTCAAGATAGTGGTAAGAGTATTCACTTCGGTACGGACCCACTTACTTTTTTAGGTCCACTGAACGTTGTCCAAACTGCACTTTATCAGTGGGGTGACTATGACGTGGGATTATGGAATGGACAAGGGACTGGAAACGAATCTGTAGATTTCAATTTGTTTTATAATATTTAATTGCTTTTTTTCAGGTCTCCGGAAATCATGCAGGATATTGGCAAGACATGAAAGGTTTCTTCAATGTTTTTTTGACTTGTAAATATGCGGATACACTGTCTCGAAGACTTCAAATGCGAGTTTTTTCGCATACGTGAGTGTTTCTCAAAGGATTTTCGAAAAACTAGAGATATTTTTCAGCTATGTACCCGCCGATTGGATGCCGTATGATGATCTTTACTATTAATAAACGCAAAATTCCGTCTGTGTGTTGTTTGTTCCGGACTCGCTCACTCTAGCGAAGTTCCTACCGGACCAATTTTGTTCAAATTTTGACAGGTTATCAGAAATTCCTGCTGGATGATGCCCATCTATTTTAATTTTCGGTTAGTCAAAAAATGAGGTCACAAGGTGGCAAAAACCTAACTTTCGGGACCAATCTATTGTTTCAGTTTTGAGAGGGGGAGATACGAGTTCACGGAGATATTTTCCACTTTTCTCAAATTTATCAATTTTCTCATTTTCAAAAAATTCACGTTGGCCCGAAGGGCCCCAGAGGGGCGCAGCCCGTCTGGTTGATCGAAATTCCCGAATTTCTGTGATTTTTCAATTATGTAATGAACATTTTGCAATAACTTTAACGATGCTGAGGGTGGCTTGACACAGAAAATAAAATTCCAACAAATCCTTGTCTCTCTAAAATCGTTGACATGTATTTATCTAAACTAAGAAACTCCAGCAAGGTCAGTCTTGAAAGTCAATTGTGCGTTGCGGTCGCGTCGCGGCTAAAGGGATCCAGACGAGGACAAGTGGTAACATCAATATCCTGGGCATTTCTTTGAGGTCTATAGGCATTATAGGCAGTCTTTCTTCTCATTCATTGACTTTCCCGTTGTTCTTAGGTCAGTCACTTTAATTTTCTATTAATGGTGTAATAGTAAAACTTATACAAATGTGAATTCAAAGAATACATGTTTCCCGAAAAAATACTTTCATTCAGAGACTTGAAAATCCCTAGTTTCTGCTTTCTTTGGTTCAATTGTCGTATGGTAGCCAGTGATCGGCGGGGGAGCTGGAAATTTGACAATCATAAGAAAAATTCATGAGCTAAAACTAACCCCCCGCGGTCCGCAAAAACACGAATCTGAAGTCTTCGGCTCTTGTTATCTCTAAACTTATAGTATAATTCTACTCTGTGAGTATCTTTGTTAAGATAAACATATTTGCTCCTCTGGTTACCAGATCCCTGGAATTTGGAGTTATAAATTCAAAAAAGCAAACAGTGAACTGACTTTGCCAAATGACCCCTCTCCTGAAATCCCAATTTCAAAATTTTGGTCTATTTCAAAAGAAGCTGTATCAACCATGTCCAGCGAACCTGAAAGCAAAAAGTGATGAAGATAATCATTAAAGGAGGATTCCGGTCAAAAATTTTTTTGTTTCAAAATATGTAAAATTTTGCGCTGATTCCGAATATGATAGCGAAAACGCTCAAAAATCTCTCTGAAACCCTGAAAAATCGCTTCAAAACGACCCTGTTTTGGCCGAACGGTCTCCTGGGGCCGTGGCCAACTCCCGGAGTTTTCTCGGCCACCTGACTCGGCCACCGCAGTTTCAGATTTTTTTCACCATTTTTTCAGGTTTTTTTTGTAAAACCAAACGAAAATTTATGATATCCACAAAAAAAAACGAGTCAGGTGGCCGAGAAAACTCCGGGAGTTAGGCCACGGCCCCAGGAGACCGCTCGGCCAAAAAGGGTAGTTTTGAAGCCATTTTTCAGGGTTCTAGAAAGATTTCTGAGCGTTTTCAGTATCATATTCGGAATCAGCACAAAATGTTACCTATTTTGAAGAAAAAAATTTTTGACCGGAATCCTCCTTTAATCAATATGTATACCATTATCTTGAATAGTGACCGTAAACAAGTAGCTTCCTCCGAAATTTATAACCAAGTCGGGCAGGGTAATTACTCTCGAAAAGGCTCCAGAAGCCAGTGGATTAGCAGCATACACCAGGTAGGGATTGTAAAAGGATTCAACTTTACTTGGCGCCTGAATACTCAAAAAATGGGGGTATTTTTAAAGACATTTTGCAACTACGACATTTCACAACTTTGACATTTCACAACTTTGACATTTCGCAACTTTGACATTTTGCCGCCGGTCATTTCGAAACCACGAAATCCAGGATCGTTTAAAATGTAGACTATAACCTGGAATAGTTCGCAATACCGTCAACCCCATACAACCGCAATGAACCTAAAATGGATTAGTTTATAGAGTTGCGAAACGACTAGTTGCAAAACGTCCAGTTTCGTGATGTCGTAGTTTCGAAATGTCGCGGTTGCAAAATTGACGTGAGTTTCGAAATGCCGTAGTTGCGAAATGACTAGGTTGCGAAATGTCTTGGTTGCAAAATGTCGTAGTTTCGAAATGTCTTGGTTGCGAAATGTCCCGGAGCCACTCACCCAAGCCACTTCTCCCATATCATCAAATGAACAGAATCCGTTGGTTTGTGATGCAAGCGAGTACAAGGTTTCAGGATGGTACCCGCCAGAAGACGCATATGGTGCCACAATGGAGAGTGTCACGTGATGATAGCGGATTTTTGAGACCAGTTGAGAATATTCCCACTCATTTGGGTCAGATTGAAATTTTCTTAAATGGTTAGTTGTGATACAGGCTCCCCGACGTTTCGCAACCGTGCCATATTGCAACCGCGCCACTTTGCAACCGGAAATTCTGCAAACGCGTTATTTTACAACTATGCCATGTGGCAACTGGACGTTTCGCAACTATGCCATGTTGTAACAAAAATGTAGATCTTTTGGTTGCGGATTGCCACAGTTGCAAAATGTACTGTTGCGAAATGGCATAGTTGCGGAATGGATATGAGTTGCAAAATGACTGGTTGTAAAACGTCGGTGAGTTTAAAGAAAGCACCACCCACCTCTCCATATAGACCCTGACTTTTAAGTTCGAGAAATCGATCAATCATATCCAGCACATCACTGCCTGTTTCATTGTTGCCAAATCTTCGAAGAGGATCTGTTCCGAGGTCAATCGAATTACCATTTTGGAGCCTATAATCTTGACGAGATTTTTTACGCCATTTCGCAACTACGCCATTTCGCAACTGGACATTTTGCAACTCAAATCCAATGATCGGGAAGCGGATTAGTTAATAGAGTTGCGAAACGACTGGTTGCGAAACGTCCAGTTTCGAAATGTCTTATTAGCTAATCGTCGCAGTTGCGAAATCAACATGAGTTGCGAAATGGCTGGTTGCGAAATGGCGGTAACTCAAAAATTAAACTCACACCGTCATATCATAAAAACTAAAATCATCTCGTCCTGTAATATCGAACCGGATGCTTCCGAATAACTTATAAAATGGAAATGGATCCCAACTGAGTATAGCTTTCCAAGCTTGGTTCACTGAGTCCGAATCGTAATCGTTGGAGTAGGCAAACAAAAATGTGGACTTTGTTGAAGGACTGCACGAGGTGTCACCTGAACTTTCATTGAGATTTTTTTGGTATTCCGGGACATTTTGCAACTTACGCCGATTTTGCAACCGCGACAACATGCAACCGAGACATTTCGAAACTGGACGTTTCGCAACTCTATAAACTAGTCCACTTCACATTCATTAAGGTTGTATGGGATTGAGGGTATTGCGAACTATTCCAGGTTATAGTCTACATTTGAAAAGTTGGGATTTTAACATGAACTTTCTACAAATATCCTGGATTTTGTGGTTTCGAAATGACGTGAGTTGCGAAATGTCAAAGTTGCGAAATGTCGTAGTTGCGAAACGACTGGTTACGAAATGTCTGAAAAGCAAAACCACCGTACTTACCAGAACCAGGATCAATAGTTGTTGTTTCTCGAAATTCGCTTGTTGTGATTGGATCAGGAACAGTCGCCCTTCTTGTTGGAACAGGTGTTGTCCTTGTTGTGAAAATTGGTATGGTAGTGGTAGGCCTGGGCATGATGGGAGTGGTTGCATCTGGAATGAAATCAGTTAAAGGATCTGACACCTTAAAGGAGGAATCCGGTCAAAAATTTTTATTGCTTTAAAATATGTAAAATTTTGTGCTGATTCCGAATATGACAGTTAAAACGCTCAAAAATTTTTCTAAAACCCTAAAATCGTTTCAAAACTACCCTTTTTAGGCCGAACGGTCTCCTGGGGCCGTGGCCTAATTGGCGGTGTTTTCTCGGCCACCTGACTCGTTTTTTTTTGTGAAAATCATATTTTTTTGTTGTTATTTCACTTTTTCGTTTGGTTTTCACAAGAAAAACCTGAAAAAAATGGTGAAAAAACATCTGAAAATGCGGTGGCCGAGAAAACTTCGGGAGTTAGACCACGGCCCCAGGAGACCGTTCGGCCGAAAAGAGTAGTTTTAAAGCGATTTTTCAGGATTTTAGAGCAATTTTTGAGCATTTTTATCATGATTTCCGGAATCTACACACATTTTACGCATATTGAAGCAATAAAAATTTTGGGTCGGAATCCTTCTCTAATCTGAATTACCTTTAGAGCTCCCGGTTCGAAAAACGACAACCAGAAGAATAATGAGAATAACGGCGATGAGAATAATTATGAAGGCAAGAATCAAAAAAATTTTCTTGAATCGATCAGTTATAGTGTAGTGTAAGATTCCAAAGTGACGTTGTCTTCTAAAAAAATAAACATACAGTAGACGTCTCTGAGATAACAGGGACCCCTTAAAACTCACTCCACTGGCTCGAAACCCGGAACTGAGTGTTGAGGTTCACAAAATTCCACGGCCAGTTTTCCTTGACTTTTTGTTACTCGATACGGTGGTGGTGGTCCATCTGTGAATGTTTTAAAAGTTAAATTTTGGTCTCCGCGACACTTCGCAACCGGTCATTTCTCAACTTGGACAGTTCGCTTGTATTAGAGAATTTTCCACAGTTTTCAACCGGACGAAAGTTGCGAAATGACGGGTTTCGAAGTGTCGCGGACCCACATTTTTACATTTTCACCTTATTCCCAAAAATACTTACAGACATTTTCATAATTATTTGAGGTTCTGGTGGTCATTTTTCGGAGGGGAGCATGAGCAAAAAGTGACAATGATACTGATAAGGTTGCAGTTTATAACACTTGCGAAATTAGGAAAAGCGAAAACAAAGTGATAAAAACTTTATAATAGTAGTAAAATTGATAAAAATTGTTGAAATTTTTCCGGTTTGTCATCCTTGTTAAATGATCTTCTGCGCTTTTTAAATGAGTAATCACTTTTGACGTCTTCTGAATTCATAATATTGCAACTTTCTAATCCCTATTTTGAGATTTCGAGAATCTGAAGGAATCTGAGATTCTGAAGAACTATGCGATTTTGAAGATTCAGAGATCCTAGGATTTTAGGATTCTAAGAATCTTAGATTTTTTCTAGGATTCTGAAGGATTCTGAAATTCTGAAGACCTTTTTGTATATTGCTCATCATTGCTGACATCAGAAACTGGGTGTATAAACAATGATAAGAGTTTTGGCTGTCGTCATTTCCACATGTTTGTTTGTGACTTGTGCTCTATTTGATTATTTGATTGAAATGTTGTTCTTATCAAATAAAGTAGTTGCTGGTCAAAAAGGTGTGTCAGAATGACCAAAAAGCAGTTTAAAGTGTTCCAAGTATTGCGAAAATGAATCTGGAAGTGGAATCTGAATTGGCTGCGAAATGTCCAGTTGCGAAATGGCATAGTTGCGAAATGACGTGGTCGCGAAATCTACGTAAGTTTTTTTAAAACTGCGGCTATTTGGAACCAAGCCATTTCGAAACCAAAAGATTCAAGTTTTTGTAAAAATTTCGTTGCTAACCGAAAATTTCTACAATTATCCAGATCACAGATAACCTAGATGAATGTAAAGCGGACAAGTTTTCATAGTTGCGAAACGACTGGTTGCGAAATGTCCAGTTGCGTAATGTCGCAGTTGCAAAATTACTAGTTGCGAAACGTCGGTGACCCTAACCTCCAACTCATTGTAATTCAAATATTGATAAGAATTTGTTGACGTGGTTTTCATCGATTTCTCTAAATTATTTCTAAACTTTCTCCCCTCCCTCCATTTTCTATCACCACAAAGAATCAAAGAAAATGAGTCGTCATAATCGTGGTCCGTACCGTCTGAATCAGCAACCACGTCATCATCAGTATCCTCCGCCTGCACATCATCAGAGAGCACAACTTCCAGAAGAAAGAGATGAACCGATTGATGTGCCGAATGCAATCGCAAGCATGCCAGTTCGGATTACTGTAAGATGGGGAAGTAGACATTTCGCAACCAGTCATTTCAAAACCAAGACATTTCGCAACCAGTCACTTCGCAACCACGACATTTCGCAACTGGATATTTCACTACCAGTCATTTTCCATCCAAGACATTTCCCAACCAATCATTTCGCAACTGCGACATTCAACAACTCACATCGAATTCACAACTAGACATTTCACGACCGAGACGTTTGGCAACCACAAAGCTTCGCAACAAAGTTTATACGATTTTCGGCGTCATAAGCCAATCCAGATCTAAGAATATGGATTTCGTGGTTGTGAAATGGCGTAGTTGCGGATTGTCGTAGTTGCAAAATTGTCTCATTCGCAAAATCAGCATGAGTTTCGAAATGACTGGTTGCCGAATGTCTCTGAGCCGGAAATTTCAATTTTTCAAAATCCCACCATTCCAGGGATACCGCCAACTGGAACCCGCCTCCGCCCTGGAATCCATCGCAGCCAGTAACTGTCTCATGGTAGTTCAATGTTTGGAGCCAATCGAGATGTTGACTGGAATCGAGACCCCCAATCGCTATGTGGTCCATGATATGTATATGAGACGGGTAAAAAACTCAAACTACAAAAAAACTACAAAATACTACAGTAGTTCAGATTCTCTACGCCCACGAGGAGTCCGACTACTGGGATCGGTCTTGCGATCGTAATCGTCGAAGTTTCGACCTTCACATGTTCGATAATCGCCGTCAACGTCTGATGAGCTCTACGAGATACGGTGGCGGGTGTTGCACATGTTCGGCGGATGTTCTGGAGACGTGGCATCGGGGGAATTCGATTGGATTGTTGTCAAGGGATACGTTGGATCATAGAGTACGTGTTTTGGACCTCCGACGTTTTGCAACCAGTCAATTGGCAACTGGGGCATTTCTCAACTCATGCCAATTTTGCAACCACGCCATTTTCTAACCAAGCCATTTCGCAACTGGACCTTTTGCAACAAGTCATTTCGCAACTATATAAAATTGTCTGTTTCACCTTTTGGCTGCTTAATGGCGTGGTTGCGGATTGTCCTAGTTGCGAGATGAACAGTTGCGAAGTGTCGTGGTTGCGAAACGTCGTGGTTGCGAAACGTTGGGGAGCCGTATTTTTCAGTTTTCCTGCCCTCTCCATCCCCCTTTCATTCCAGTTTTACCTCCGTGTCGCCGGTTGCTCCACCGAATTCGCCATCGTCGCTCCGGACAGTGCTCAAACTAACCCAGCGTGCCGTACCCGTCACACTCTTCCATTCCCGATCTACGTCCAAGGAGGTGCCAAAGTTGGAGAAATCGTCCGTCTCGATCCGGGGTACTTGGAGTGGGTCAGCGATGCGGATACCTATATGATTCATTGTGAGTTTGACTGATCAGCAAGTACGCTCTAGTGGACAGTAGTTTTGAGCTATCAGGGAAAGCGCGCTCCATTGAACATGGTTTTGATCTACATCTGACAGTAGTTTTGATCTACCAAGACAAACGCGCTCTATTGTACTTGATGTACCATTAGTGTTTCAGAAGTCCAATAGAGCGCATTTGCAGGATCCCTTTCCCATTCTATATTTTATCTCTACTGGACCTTATTTTTGATCTACGCTTTTCATTGTTCCCCTAGAGTCCAATAGAGCGAATTTTCTAATTTTCATCTTATTTTTTCAGTCCCCATCGACATGCCTGTGATCATCAAAATGCTCCTTCTCCAAGCGACTTTTCTGATTGATTTTACATATTTTGAGGATCGAGGACAGAGTGGAAACTCGGCGGTTGTGTACTATTAAAAAGTGAATTTTTCTTGAATAGAGTTTTGATTAATAAAAAGTTTTCCAAGTCAACAAAAATTTATTAGCATTTAAAATACAACGAGTTGAAATTATGAGCAATTTTGAGATCTCAAAATTTTCGAAAATGTTCAAGTAATTTAGATTCCGCTTCCAGATCCGGTCTTCTTCTTTTTGTCCTTCTTCTTCCCGAAACCACTTCCAGTTTTTGTTCCAGTCTTCGATTTTCCAGTTTTCGTCTTGGTTCCAGTTTTAGTCGTTCTTCCAGTTTTCGTTGTAGTACCCGTTTTAGTCTTGGTTCCGGTCTTTGTGTGACTTTTCAAATTGGCTCCGCCTTCGACGTCATCGGATTCATGAGATCTCTTTTTACGGCACATCAAAAACACGATGAGAATCAGGACTAAAAGAATTCCAACTCCAACAGAACATCCGATGATAACTCCAGTATTGCTTCCAGTAGTTGTGGTAGGAATTTTGGTGGTTGTAGTGGTGGTGGTGGTACGAGTGGTGGTAGATGGAGTCGTAGTGGTTGTAATCTTCTTGGTAGTAGTGGTAATTTTACGCTTACAAAAAGGAGCTGAAAGCGTATTATCCAGATTGTTGAATAAAAATGGAATAAAAAATATTACCATCTTTCTTGTATTTCGGTCCAGTACTACAGTATTTCACAGCAGCCTCATAAAGCTGTGCTTGACAGAAGTCCACTGAACAAATATCGATACAATTTTAACCGAAACTATATTCAATTACCACTGAAACCATTTAAACACAATTCGTAAAAGTACATCATTCTTTTTTCACATAGTTCCTTGGTCTTCGCTGAAACAATAACTATCTTATGCCGGGTTCACTATCCAGATCTCACATAAGCACGTATCGTACATCAATTGGGTGCTGGAAACGAATAATATTAATACGAGAATAGCTTCTGTTCAGCTCACAATGATTCTATTTCGCGTCGCTTGTTTCGTAGTCCCATCATCGCGATAACCAGAATTGAAGTTTTATGGCTTTGTGCACTTCTGCTACACAATTTTATTGAGTCCAGTGTGCTAGGGTAACGGTCAACCTAAGGTTTTCATGCCGCTGAACCAGGGTGCCATGTTGTAAAAGGTTATGTAAATTGGATAAACTATACAGGGAAGATTTGAGATATATTTTTTGAGGTCCTCTTTTCAACAACTTGGAGAGACGCTGATTCTATTTTTAGTATCTGACAACCGAGATCACTTCAATTTTGTTAAAGAGATATTTATACGGTTATAGAACCGAAAATGTCTCTTTAAAAAGGCGAGAAAAAATAGCTTAGGGATTTTCTCGATTCAAGAACTACCTTATTTCAGGATTAATTAAAACAGAAACAATTTCATTTAACTAACGAGTTAAGAATACAAGAAAGCAATTCAAGTTCAATGTTCTGATCAAATACCACTTCCCGATCCGGTTCCAGTTTTCTTCTTTCCAAAAAAACCTGATCCACTTTTACCAGTCTTAGTTTTTCCAGTCTTCGTAGTTCCAGTCTTAGTTTTTCCAGTTGTCGTACTAATCTTTTTCGTTCCGGTTGTCTTTGTTCCAGTCATCACAGTGGCCGTACCATCACCACGAGACTTTCTCCGTTTCCGAAACCACAAACATATGATTGAGATCAGAACAAGAAGAACTCCGACTCCCACAAAACATCCGATTAGGAGCCCCATGCCATTTTTCTCAGTGGTTGTAGTGGGTTTTGGAGTGGTAGTAGTCGTGGTGGTTGTAGTTGTGGAGGTCACTGTCGAGGTTGAGGTAGGGATGAGAGTTTCACAGTAGGCTTCTGCAAAAATATATGAAACTTTAATAGAAAACTGTAATAAACTATAAAACTCACTATCAGACTCTTTAGGCATTTCCCTGCATGCTTTCTTAGCAGAGTTAACACACTTTCTTCTGTTCTCATCGACTGAAATTATAAATTGAAATTGAAACATTAAAGCGGTACTAAAGTTAGTTTTGAAATTGCGATATTTCTATATGGCTCAACTTGGCTTATTGTAGACAAGAAAAAATCCTCTTGGCCATACTTTGCCGCAGCTTGCCGGCCCGGTGGGAAAAATTCGAAGAAATTTTTTTTGGAATGTTTGATTTTTTTGCTCAAAAATCAACGAAAACTAGTTCAAAATGCTAATAAATAACAACGTAGTAGTTTTCGACCAAAATACCTGAAAAAAACGACTATAGCTCAAAAAATCGATACTTCGAAAATTTGACCCCAAAGAACCGAGCCGAATGGGCCGGATTGGGCCGGGTCGGGCTAGATGAAAATGCTCCATCGGCCCGGCCCGGCCCGTAACATATCTGAAATTTGACCTAAATCGAGTTATATTCACACTCAAAGAACCAAAAATTCGGGGTTCTTGCCCTCTTTACAGTGCAAATTTGTCTATTTGAGCGTAAATAATTCGATTTAGGTCAATTTTCAGACCAAGAGGACATTTTCCCAAACTGAAAAATTCTTACATTTGGTACCGGATGTCATCTGTGCAAAAGACGCCGTGCATCCTCGGACAGCTGCTTCGCAACTGAGATCCAGACCTGGGAATAACAAAAAATAGAATTCGATACCTTCTTTTTAACTCACTAACACAGTGACTGTAGACTTCACCAAATCTGGAAATTAACAGTTTTTGTTCAATTCAATAATGGCTCTGGATTTCTAAATTATTATACACAAAAGCAGAAATACGTTACTGGTAATAACTTACACACGCTTCAGAAAATTTTTTGACCACACGCCCATAGCTTCAGAATTTGAGAATATTAATTCAAGACTATAATTCCAGCTTCCAAGGTTTTGAGTTCAGGATAGTGAACCAGGGTAACGGTCAAACACAAGGACAGATAATAGAAAAATTACACAGGTTAGCTATTCTAGGTTTTTCGCACAAGCTTCAAAATTTAAAAATCTTGATCACACAGAAAAGCAAACCATTAAAAAATTTATTTCACATGAATCATGGGTCACAAAAAGACAAAAAGGTTCGAGTTGAGAAGAGACAAAAACAAGGTGCAGCTCAAACTGGAGACGCCTTCTCCGACTTTTTCGATTTTCCAGAAGTGCTTTCAGTTGAACTTTTTCCAGTTGTCTTCTTGTTCTTCGGATTCTTCGACTTTGGGAAGAAGCTCTTCTTGGTATCCTTATGCCATGCGAACACAACAACGATAAGAAGAATGAACAACAGAAGACACAATCCGATGGCACCGTAGAGGAATGGAGATGGAGGACAGTCATGAGTGGTGGTGTCTGGAGCTGTAGTGGTCGTCGTTGGGATAGTAGCCGAGGTGACGATGAGTTTGGGAAGACGCTTGTCAGGCTTCGTTGGTCTGCCGATGTGAAACTGTAGCTCTCCACATGGATGCAACGTTTTGTCCTTTTTACAGTACTCTTCGATGGCCTTCAGATACCATTCACCGCACTTGTTGTCTGAAATTTTCGACGTATTTTTGGCTCTATGACGTTTCACAACCAGTCATTTTGCAACCCGTTGTTTCGCAACTACGACGATTCGCAACAGCTAATTTCACCCTGGACAACTTTATAGAGTTGCGAAACGACTGGCTGCAAACTATCCTGTTTCGAAATGCCTTTGTTGTGAAATGTCGTGGTTGCGAAATGTCGTGGTTGCGAAATAGACGTGAGTTGCGAAAAAGCAGCTGTTGCGAGATGCCTTTGTTGTGAAATTTCAGTTCCAAAAATTGATTGCGAAATGCCTAGTTGCAAAACCTCTTGTTCGCGAAATGCCGCAGTTGCGAAACAACGGGGTGCGAAATGTCGCAGTTGCAAAACGACTGGTTGCGAAATTAACGTGACTTTCTAAATGTCGCAGTTGCGAAATGCCTTTGTTGTGAAATTTCGTAGCTGCGAAATGACTGGTTGCGAAATTTCAGTTGCGAAATGTCTAGTTGCCAAATGTCTTGGTTGCGAACTTTCCTGGTTGCAGAACTGACGTGACTTCCTAAATGTCGCAGTTACCAAATGACTGGTTGCAAAACGTCCAGTTACAAAATGTTTTGGTCGCGAAATGACTTGGTTTCAAAATCAACGCTGGTTGCAAAATTTCTCAGACCCTAGTTTGTCTGTCTGTGCCTCCAGATGTCCATTTAAGCCTAGTTTCTGAGCCACTCACTTGAATTATGCTCCTCGCATTGCCTTTTGATAACTGGCAGCTGGAACATGCACGTCATCGGTTGCGCGAGCTTCCCGGTTTTCGGGTCCTCTGAAACTCATTTTTCGTTTTTTGCAAGCGACTTTTATTCTCGACTCACTTTCACAGATCACATTGAGCGCTCTCTGCCTGGAAAAAAATTATCTGATTTTCTTCTCAGTAGTTCAATTGAGCTTGACTTACACATCATGATAATCTCTGATTTCGAAGGTTTTGAATTTACCCGGAGGAATTGCAGGACGTGAAGCCATGCTGAAGTGTAACTGATTGCAAATCGACGAACTTTGATTCGTAGCAAAAAAATAAGGCTAGGGTATTAGTCCAGTTCAGTTCATTGGGAAGGTTCTCGACCGTTACCCTAGTACAGTAAACTAGATTTAAGGTGGTATAAAAATAGAGTTTTGTGGGAAACACAAAAAAGTCGCCGTCAAGATGCCGATCTCCAGATTCGCTCGTGAAGAAGATGGTCATACAAGCACCAATATGTAAGTCGAAAAATGAATCCAAATCTCAAAGTATCGTAATTTTTCTCAGGAGGGATCGTATCAACAAGTTGTGCTCTCGTAAGTTCAGCGGCTGTTGATTTTAAATGTCACAATGAAAAAGTGCCAAAATTGTTCTGAAAGCTCTGAAATCCGCTTGGAAAAGGCCACAGAAGTTGTCTCAGGTGGCCGTGGCCTAACTCTGGAGTTTTCTCTTCCATTGACCTCGGTCATCTTGTTTTCCGCCAATTACAGACCGTATTTTTAAAGAAAAACGAAGAAAATACGACGTTCCGCAACCGGTCATTTTGCAACTGCGACATTTTGCATCCACGACATTTCGCAACCACGACGTTTCGCAACCGGTCATTTCGCAACCACGACATTTCGCAACCAGGACATTTCGCAACCAGTCATTTCACAAGTTTATGGCGTAGTTTAGTTATCAGATTATCATCTACTTTTGAAAAAAAGTGACTTATGAATAATGTGAATTCGCTGGTTGCGAAATGGCGCGGTTGCGAAACGTCACAGTTGCAAAACGACTGGTTGCGAATTGTCGCGGTTCCAAAAGACGGCCAAGGACACGACCGCCTAAGACAACTTCTGACAAATATGGCCTTTTCAAAGCGGATTTTCAGGGTTTTAGAGAAATTTTCCATTTTTCTCATTGTGATATTTGGAATTATCACACAAGCAACCTTCATTTTTTTCAGCCGACTGGAAAGGAGGCTGGAGCTGCGTCAGTGACGTGGCGAATCTTCAAGGAGAGTGCAGAGCAAAAGTAGATTGTAAGTGACCATTGATTGTGATTTTACCAAAGATTTTTTTCAGATAACGAATGTTACCGTCGTCTGAAAGAGGCGCTGGAGAGCTACTGCGACGATTACAAAAGTTCCACTTCGTGCACTTTGCTCCAGATGTTCCCCAAACCGGTGCCACCTACCACCACTACTGAATCCACCAGCACTGTCACCTCTACCACTATGAGCACCTCGACTACACCAGAGCCCACTACCAAGACGGATAACACAAATCTCATCATGATCGGCGCGTTCGGTGGAATCGCTTTGTTGCTCATCATTAGTCTCCTCATTTTCTGCATGGTCCGTAGAAGAAGAGCCAAGAAGCGTGAGGAGGAGGCCGCTGCATGGGGATACGGTTGGCTGACGTCTGGTGGATCGACGACGGGAGACTCTTGGGGATTCGGAACATCTTCTGATGAGACAACAAAGAAGAAGACTAAGAAGAGTAAGAAGACTGATGCTGATACCACCACTGCGAAATCGACAAAATCTGAGGTTACTGGAGATGCGAAGCCTTCTGCTAAACCGGTCACTGAGACCAAAACTGCAATTTCTGGAGCGAAATCCACGCCTACTCCAAAGGTTACTCCAAAAGTGACTCCAAAAGTTCCTGAGACCCCTCCGCCAACACCACCACCACCACCACCACCAAAGCCGGCCGCTAAAAAATCTGGACTTTTTGGATTTTCAACTGCGGAGAAGAGCAAGAAGAAGGCCACGTCTCCTGGCGAAATTGCCATTCAAAAACCACTCGTTTGGAATAAACAGGCTGCAGCGAACACTTATTATTAATGCTTGAGCCTGATTTTTCATGTAATAAATACTTGTTGATTCTTTTTTTAAGATTTTGAAAAGGGATCTAAATTTTGCTAGCCGACGTTTCGTAACTGCACATTTTTCATCTCACGCCGAATTCGCAATCACCCCACTTCGCAACCACGCCGATTTCGCAACCATCCCACTTCGCAACCACATCATTTCGCAACCAGTCATTTTGCAGTTTCCGAAATTGGGCAGCTGGAGACTTCGCAATTTCACATTTTGCATCTCACGCTGATTTCGCAACCATGCCATTTCGCAACTGGACATTTGGCAACCAGTCATTCTGCAACTATAGCAATTTGTCCGTGTTACGTTCATTTAGATTATATCCAATCGGGATCATTGCATCCAAAATGACATGGTTGTGGATTGCCGCAGTTGCGAAATCTACTTCATAAATGAGTTGCGAAGTGACTGGTTGCAAAATATGAGGTTGCGAAATGTCTTGGTTGCGAAATGTCGTGGTTGCAAAACTGATGTGAGATGCGAAATGTCTGATTGCAAAATCTTCAGTTTCGAAATGTCTTCGTTGTTATATGTCGTAGTTGCAAAACGACTGGTTGCGAAACGTCTAGTGGCAAAATGTCTTGGTCGCGAAATCGACGTGAGTTTCTAAATGTCTAGTTGCGAAAATTCAGATTGCAAAATGTTCAGTTTCGAAATGAATTTGTTGTGAAATGTCGTAGTTGCAAAATGACTGGTTGCAAAATGACTGGTTGCGAGATGACCTGGTTGCGAAAAATCGAGGATCCGTATCATGTTAGAAATTTCCTCAAATTTAAGATCTTCAGCAGAAAGTTACATTCTATCCAAAACCAAATATTTATTATGTACATAAAGAAAACAAAACGAGTTGAGTGAACTGATGAACTATTGAAATCCTCAGTAAGCCATTGAAGAATCAGTAGTACCCGTAGTTTTGGTCTTCTTACTCTTCTTCTCCTTCTTCGTCTTCTTGGTTTTCCCAGTACCTCCAGTAGTGGATCCGAAACCCCACGTCGACGTCTCCTTCTCACTATTTTTCTTCGAGTACTCCGATGACGACATCAAGCCATATCCCCATCCCGCCTCCTCTTCCGCTCGCTTCTTCGCAGCACGTTTACTACGGCACCACAGACAGATGATCAAAGTGAGGATCACGAGAACAGCGATTCCACCGAATGCCGAGAACATGATGACAGATGTGTTACTTTTGGTGGTTGGCTGTGGAGTCGTCGGCGTCGAAGTGAGCACTGTTGAAGTGGACTCAGTAGTCGTGGTGGGTTTCGGAGTAGTTGTTGGAGGCAACGGAAGAGGGAGGAAGTTCAACAAGGTGCACGGTCCGTAATTAGTCCATGATGATCCCCATTCGTGGCAACGGCCGGTGAGAAGTTCGCGGAAGAAGGGCAAGCAATAGTCTTCTGGAAAATTTATTTGATACTATAGAAAATCTGACAAGCTTTTTTTTCTCACCTCCCTTATCCGCTTTGCAAGCCGAGTAGAAACGAATGATGTCTTCTGTACAATCACCATTGAACCATCTATCTGTAATAGATGTCAAAAACTTTTATCGCTTTAAGATATGTAAAAATGTGCGTAGATTCCGAAAATCATAACGAAAATGCTCAAAAATTGCTCCGAAACCCCGAAAATGCTCTCCAAAATGAGCAAATATCACGCGAGTGGTCTCCGGGGGCCGTGGCCGAGTTTCCCAAAAAAGGGGCGGAGTCAGCCAATCAGCGCTATTGTCATTTGTCGGCAGCCAATCACAGCGCTTGCATCCGCCCCTTTTTTGGAAAACTCGGCCACGGCCCCCGGAGACCATTTTTGCTCACTTCGGAGAGCATTTTCGGGATTTTGAAGCAATTTTTGAGCGGTTTTATTATGATTTTCGGAATCTATGCACATTTTTACATGTCTTAGAGCAATAAAAATTTTTGACCGGAATCCTCCTTTAAACTTACAGCTACAGGATCCATCGACAGCACCTTTCCTGAAAATTCAACTCACAATAACCTAATTTCATCATCAAAATACTCACAACAACTTCCCTCTCTCTGAAGCAGAAACCTTCTGAACCATCTTCCAAACATAATCCATCCCTATTTTTGACGCAGCTCGTTTTTTTCTATATTACTTTTTTCTGTAACTGATTTCCAGAAAACCTTATATGGAGTAGGGTAAATGTTGGAGAACTTTTCAAACTGGGGTGCCGAAGAGCAAGTCACTAGAGCATGTACACAGAACAATTTATCACTATTTTTGGTCAGAATATTTAGTTATTTATGTCGCCTTCTTTCCACACGCGTACATCTTTCGATTTGGGTTGATATTTCCCTCTTGGCAGTATTGATCATCAAGTTGTCCATGAGTGATTCCAGGCCATCTGGGATGGGTGGAGCCGCTGGGGAAGACGAATTGGTGGAGGCAAGATTGGGCTCTGAAAAATGATGAAATGAGGGGGTCATGGCTGGTTTCGAAATGTCGAGTTTCCAAGTGACGCGATTACGAAATGTCGCGGTTTCGAAGTGTCGCGGTTTTGAAATGGCGCGGTTTCGAAATGACGCGGTTTTGAAATCTCGCAGTTTCAAAATGTAGCGGTTTCGAAATGTCGAGATTTCGAAATGACGCGGTCTCCAAACGTCGCGGTTTCGAAATGACGCGGTTTCAAAACGTCCTGGTTTTGAAATGTCGTGGTTTCAAAATGTCGCAGTTTCAAAACATCGATGTTTCGAATTGTCCCCCCTCCTCACCCATGAACATAGCTCAGCACCCCATCAGGTTGTCCTGGAGCAAACCCAAATCCAGCAGTTCCAGTTGTATGTTTATCAGTCCAGAAGAATGTCTCCCGTGGGTTACACATTCCCGCTCTAGCACAGGACCCCTTTCTTCTGGCACCGAGCCAAATTGCAGAGTCCGCGTAGCCGTGCTTTTGGATCATTTGGAGACCGGCGGCTGGAAGGTTGGGGGTTAGACTATAAAGGCTATGAAGGCTACAAAGACTACAAACTACAAACTACAAACTACAAACTACAAACTACAAACTACAAACTACAAACTACAAACTACAAACTACAAACTACAAACTACAAAGACTACAAAGACTACAAAGACTACAAAATAAAAACTACAAAACTCACAAGCAAGCCTTCTCCTCTCCTGATCCGTCTGCAATCCGGTCAATGTTGCTCCGTGGGCTCTGCACTGATTCTCAGCCACTGGTTGCGTATGTTGACCAACAAACAACTGAAATTTGTAGTTTTTGCTGCCTTGTAGCTTAGAACCCGTTCAGCGATGTTTCGCAACTGGACATTTCGCAACTGCTTCATTTTTTCTCGTTAATTGCGAAATGACGGGTTGCAAAACGTCGCAGTTGCCAAATCGACGTGAGTTGCGAAATGTCTTAGTCGCGAAATAACTGGTTTTGAAATGTCCCGGAGACGAAATTCTGAACGTTTTGTCGTAAGTTGCCAAATGTCGTATTTGCGGAATTGATGCGAGTTGCGAGATATTGCAGTTGTGAAATGACCGGTTGCGAAACATCACAGTTGCGAAACGACCGGTTGCGGAATTGACGTGAGTTGCGAAATGTCCTAGTCGTGAAATAACTGGTTTTGAAATGTCCCGGAGACGAAATTCCGAACATTTTGACGTAAGTTGCAAAATGTCGCAGTTGTGAAACGACTAGTTGCGAAATGTCGCAGTTGCGAAATGTCTTAGTTGCAAAATGTCGCAGTTACAAAACGACCGGTTGCGAAACGTCGCCTAAGCTCAAAATCACCTACCCCAACACACCAATTGCCCTGCTTCCTCTCGAATAACATCCACCCATGTGGACATCTTTTTCCTTTTGGAGGACCGTGACCACCTCCACCTCCACCTCCAGAATAGTAATCATCACGGGCTAAGGTAAACCCGAAAAAAGATAAGAATAGAAAAATGGAGGCCCTCATTTTTGGAGGAAAAATCAAGAGATGAAAAATAAAGGCTTTTTATAGGTTTCCGGGGTGGAACTTTTATAGGTTATGCTGTGGAAGTGGGAGTGAGTTTTATTGCAGAAAGTTTTGGAAAACTAGAAGTGTTTTTTGAAAGTTCTGAATCGTTTTTGGAAAATTCACGGGTTGTTGATATCAGAAAAAAATGGGACCAAAATCTTTAATGAAGAGACGGAGTTTTGGGTCAAAATTCAAACATTTTCTCATGACAATTCTCCCAAAATACCTCGTGTTTAGACTCATTCGAACCCTCTTGACCTTCTGAATCCAACCCTACCATTTTCCACCCAAAAATCCCAAATTTTTTGTACACCCCCCCCCCTATTTTCGATCATTGTTGCTTAACTGATCCATTTCGAAAATCTAGACCAAAACTTGTAAACATTTTCAAAGAGCTCTGTAATTAGGTGCCCTTCTTGGAGTGAAATTCTTGTTCATACTAATAATTTTGTTTTCAGTATTTTCAATATTAAAGCGGAGTAAACGTCAAGATAAGTGGATTGATGGTACATGAGAAGGGGCGGAGCTTAAAGGGGGGGGGGGCTCCTGAAGAATTTTTGTTTAATTTGGCTTCTAGCTCTTCATATTCTTGTTAGATTCCAACTCTATTTCTCCAACTTCAAAGTTACTGAAACCTAGAAAACCGTTGACGGTAAATATATCAGAAGCGAAGATCCGTATACAGATTCCCCAATGGAAAACGCGCTCCATCGCCAACTTGGCTGAAATTTGAATTTTCAGCTTTCTCGCCGTTTTGAAAACAGCGAAACATGTTTTGGTGGGTGCGTGGACTCCTCGTGGACAATTCGACTGCTGCCCGAGTTGTCCACGAGGAGTCCACGCACCCACCGAAACATGTTTCGCTGTTTTCAAAAGGGCGGGAATGCTGAAAATTCAAATTTCAGCCAAGTTGGCGATGGAGCGCGTTTCCCCTTGGGGAACATAGAATCCTAGAATCAAACATTTTCCAGATGTGCTGCCTATTCCACATCCCACCACTCCCAAGGTGGCCCGGTATGCCGGATAATTCGAAATCGATTAAATGGCAAAAGCTTGCTCTCAGTCTGCTCCTAGTCGTCCTCATTGCCACTCTTGCCTACAAAACTGAAGCAGTCAGGGACTTCTGCCGTTATATCTGGATTACTGTAAAACAATGGATTTTGTCTTTTGTGGAACACTCGCCTTCTGAAGTCCCGAATGATAATGATACTCTGACCAACTCCTCAGCTCTCAATAGCTCAAATGTGCCAGGATTGTATTCCAAAGAAAACTCAACTGTAATGTTATCACGGGCGGCCAGATATTGATAAAATAATATTGCCATTTTGCAACCAGCCATTTCGCAACCAGCCATTTCGCAACCAGTCGTTTCGCAACATCACAAACTTTTCTCCTACACGCACATTTAGGTTGTGTATTATGAACCATTACAGGTAATCATCTACATCTGGAAAAGTTTCGAATCTGGGTTTCGTGGTTTCGAAATGACGTGAGTTTTGAAATGGCTGGTTGCGAAATGTCTCTTAACCAAAGTTTCGTAACCATTTGCTTTTTCTAAAGATCTTCACTTTCTGTCCAACCTTCTATTATTTTTCAATAAATATATATTTTTCATCATACATTTTTGCAAGAAAATCACAAGTTGTTCACATGCTATAAGGTTAAGTGGTGTGTCAAGTCAGGCCTTCTTGTTTACCGCAATTATAAGGGAAAAGTTCAGATTTTGATTAGGTAGTAGTCTGGAAATGTGAGTTGAAGGTGAGGATACACAGCACAATTTAACAGATTCATAATCAGAAATTTTGGGGCGAAGGGGGGGGGGTTCTTACAATACCACAGTAAAAATGAAACTTCGTTTTCACAGAAGACTCTGAACTCAGAAGACGTCAAGATTCAGAATTTCAGAAAGAAAAAGGTTTCTAAATTCTTTATTCAAATGATGGACGTGAATTTCTCGGAATTTGTGACCCTTGAAATTTTAAAGACTCTGAGGTTCTGAACTTTTTAGATTCCAGTATTCACAATTTCCTTCCCGTCGAAATCCAATTTCAGCCTCCCTTTCCTAACTTGGCTAAATTCAGTCCTTCTCAAAACAACCGCCTTGGCTCCTGGAAAAGAAAAAACGCGGGCGGGTTCATTTTCTTCATTTTCTTTATTTTCAGAGTCTGTTTTCTTTTTACCCCCCCCCCCCCCCTCATTAACCTCCCTTATATATATATCCATACCCCGTCCCCCTTTATTT
Source organism: Caenorhabditis sinica (assembly GCA_963932045.1). Taxonomy (NCBI): domain Eukaryota; kingdom Metazoa; phylum Nematoda; class Chromadorea; order Rhabditida; family Rhabditidae; genus Caenorhabditis; species Caenorhabditis sinica. The sequence continues at coordinate 2,167,151 of OZ009942.1, forward strand.
TGTTTACCGGGTTAGGAGGGTTTTTTTTCCTATTTTCACTTTTTTCTTCCACTGGAACACCAGACGTCTTCTTCTTTGCCTTCTGAAGGTGGTCCCCTTGAAAATTAATGGAATTATTTGTGGTTTTTTCTCCTTGACTTGAGGCATATTATCTCATGAATTATCAATGAATTCTCATATTATTCAATTGGTGGAGACGAGAGACGTTTTCCTTATTTTTTATGACTTTTTATTCCATTTTTTGTGGACAATTTGAGAGGCGCATATTGTGGAATTTTATGGTAGAAATTTTATTGATGTTCGGAATTTTGAGAAAATGGAGTCTACTGTATTAGCGATATTCCCCAAGGGGAAACGCGCTCCATCGCCAACTTGGCTGAAATTTGAATTTTCAGCTTTCCCGCCGTTTTGAAAACAGCGAATCATGTTTTGGTGCGTGCGTGGACTCGTCGCGATTGCTTCCCGAGTTGTCCAAGCGGAGTCCACGCACCCACCAAAACATGTTTCGCTGTTTTCAAAACGGCGGGAAAGCTGAAAATTCAAATTTCAGCCAAGTTGGCGATGGAGCGCGTTTCCCCTTGGGGAATATCGCTAATAGGGAAATTAGGGTTCTAAGATTCTATCTGATATTCTGAAATTCCAAAGTTTCAAAAATCCCAAAAAAGTGACAATATTCCATTCTCTTTTGCCAAAAACTGGTAGTACCTACCTCTCTTCTCCACCCATTTTTTGTGTATTGTAATATGATACCTCCCCTCCCTCCACTTATTTCACAATTCCACAAACAAATAATACTCCATCTGGATATAGCTCTATAGGTAAATATGTGTATACAATATCATATGAGGTATTTTTCAGGAGAGGGGAGTGTCTAGTCAAGAGTGGTCTTGTGACGAAAGAGTACAAAAAATTCACTTTTTGAGCGGTGGAGCTAGATTGTCTGTAGTTTGTCACGGGTTCATAGCCTCTACAGAAACTCCAGAATCTCAAAATTTTGAAATTCAGAAATCCTTCTGAATCTCACTTCCGTGTTCCTGAAAAAGTTCATAAACGCTTAAAACCTAAAAGCAAAAAATAATTAAAACACAAAAAATGTATATATTTTTCTACCCCTTTCTGAATGTCGTGATATTGAATTAATTTGTCACCCCCTTCTTCACTCCTTCTATTTTTTTCTTCTTCTTCATTTTTTCTTACTACATTTTTTTTTCTCCATCCAGTGCTCATCTGACGCACGCAATGAAGCGAAAAAATGCAAGAAGATGAAGAAGAAAAAATGGAGAAATTTCAGAAGTCAGAAGAAAAAAGAAAATATACTCTTTTTTTGTATGTGGGTGTGTTGTTTCTGATTATTTTTGCTCCATGTATATTTTCTTGGAATTTTCATACATGTTCTGTTTTGCTCTTGGATTCTGTTGAATCAGGAGGGTTTCCAGTCCCTTTAATTGGCGGAAAATTTTCAAAAACTTAAAAAAGGTCTCTGCGACGTTTCGTAACCAGTCGTCGCGCAACTGCGCCATTTTGCCATTTCGCAACCAAGACATTTCGCAACCAATCACTTCCAACTTCATAAAGTAGTCGTGGATTTGACGGTATTGGAAACCATCACAGGTTGTCATCTTATGTGGTTGAGAAATGTCAGAGTTGCAAAACGGCCGGTTGCGAAATGACTGGTTGCAAAACGTCGTTGATACAAAAATATCGAAAAAGTTCGAAAATTGTAGTTGGGGCCTTCACATGTTTCATTGCTCATTGTTTGCCAGGTGTCCCCCCCCCCCCCCCCATATCTGTTCCACTCTAAAAATTTCAATTCCGCTATCTTGGATTCTCTAGAGAAGCTATTTTCTATAAAATCTAAGTTTCAGTTTATCACGAATTCTTGAAGAACCCTGAAACTCTTTTTGGCTTCCCGACGTTTCATAAACAGTCTTTTTGCAACCACGACATTTCGCAACCACGCCATTTCGCAACTTGTCATTTCGCAACCAGTCATTTCGGCACTAGTCATTTCGCAACTACAAACTTTTTGGTTTGACGTTTATTTAGGTTCAGTCTGAATGTCAAGAATTTCCGGTTATTTTTACAAAAACCTGAATCTTTTAGTTAGTTGCGAAATGACTTTGTTCCGGGTTGTCTAAGTTGCGAAATGACGTGGTTGCAAAACGACTGGTTGCGAAACGTCGGGTAGCCGAATTCTCGGGAATTCTGAAAATAGTTCCGCATTCCTTCTAGTCTATAGTTTTTGAGTTCAAGTTCCCATTTTTCTTTATTAACGTATTCTTCCCACCCACACTTCCATAAATTTATTAGATTTATGTATGTGTGGACATGCATATTTTTGTGTTTATAATCAGATTACTCCATTCTCGTTGTTTCTTATTTAATTACCCTCTTTTTATCTAATTTTGGACTCTGCAAAAGTTCAGGACGATATGGGGGCTCTGAGACATTTCGCAACTAGTCATTTGGGAACTCACGTCGATTTTGAAACTGCGACATTCCGCAACCACGCCGTTTCGAAACTAAGACATTCCACAACTGCGAAAATTCGCAACCACGTCATTTCGCAACTCTAACAAATAGCCCAGTTTACACTCATATAGGTTTTGTCGTTTTGCAACTGAACGTTTAGCAACTACGACAGTTCGCAACCACGTCGTTTCGCAACCAAAGATTGACGTTTTTCTAGTTTGTAGCCGCCCCCAAATCTCGAAAAAATGTTCGCTTTGTTTACAGTTCGATGCAAGTCTTCTGACTTGTGCTTAACTAACCAAATCAAACAAGATTCTCATTTTTGAAAACATTTTTTGCAAGAAGTTCATACGCTTTTATGACCTCGAGGAACTTTTTTTGCAGACGTCTAGAAGAAAATCTGCTTGAAAATTTGATTATTAGGGCAAATTTTATTATCTTACATACACAATCCTAATAAATCTAATAAATTTATGGAAGTGTGGGTGGCGGGATATTAATAGAATATGGGGAATTGATGGATCAGAAATTTTGAAAAATCATGGAAATTTGGTTGCGAAACAACATACATAGTTGCGAAGCAAAATATGACTGGTTCCGAAACGTCATAGTTGTGAAATGACTCGTTGAAAAATGGCTAGTTGCAAAACGGCATAGTTACAAAACGTCATGGTTGCGAAACGACTAGTTGCAAAACGTCATAATATGCAAAAACTCGAAAAACCGCGAAAGTCGCACTATGACGTTTCGCAACCAGTCATTTCTCAACCAGGACGTTTTGTAACTATGCCATTTTGTAACGGAGACGTTTCAAAGCTAATGTCGCAAACAGGCTGGTTGCATAACGTCCGCAAGTCAAGATCTAGCCAAATTGAAAAAAGAAGGTGACATTCAAAGATATCTATGCAATTCTCTAATTGCTAGTTTCCTCTTCTCCTCCTCCTCCTATCTCTGGACATTTTTGCTTCTGACGCAAGTGAGTGTATGTGCTCATGTCAGTAGTGTGTTTGTGAATGAAACAATTATCTGAAAATAGACCAAAAAAATAGAACCAAATGATTGTTATTTCTCTTTTCTTAGAAATCGTGAAATTTTTAAAATTTCGGCTGTACTTGATGATCTTGATGATTTCTGGACTTCTAAGGTTTTTAATTTTTGATGCTCTGAGAGTTCGAAATGCTCAGATTTTGAAGTTTCAGCACCGTTTTGATCTTCTTAATCTCAAGATTCTTCTGATCCAAAATTTCAAAATTCAAGTCCTCATTACCAATGTTCCAAAAGTTTTCACCTATTTGCACATCCTCCCTCCCTCCACCCCCAAGTCTCATCCTTCTGAATCTTCACTTTTTTCTCTAAACCTCTCCCCCCTCCACACTATTTTCCCTTCACCAAAAATTATTTCCAGTTACCTGAACCTTTTGAGCTTCCTTCCCCCTGTCCCATCCTTCCTCTCCTCTTCTTCTTTCTTCTTGGATTCATGAATTCTCTTTGAAAATTTTTGAAAATTTAGGACAAAAAGCTCAAATGACACTTCGGGTGAGGGTGTCTGGGGTCATGTACCCCCTACTAGTAGGTCAAATTTTTGGGAAAAAGTACATTTTTGCAGAAAAAAGGTCAAGGTGGTATGGCCCAAAAATCAAGAAGTGCAATATAGATTTTTTGCACATTCAACTCTCAGATTGCAATTTTCGAGCCCACGACGGTTCGCAACCAGTCATTTCGCAACCGTACATCTCGAAACTACAAAACCCGCAATCACGTCGTTTCGTAACCGAACTATGTACGTCACTGTGGTTGCGAAACGTTCGGTTGCAAAACGGCATGATCACGAAATGACGCGATAATAAAGTTGTAGCGAGTTGCGAAACCTCGCAGTTGCAAAATGACTGGTTTCGAAACGCCGTGGAGTCCGAAAGATTTCCAAATGTCATCTTCAATTTTCTCAATTTTCAGCTCCATCTTTTCTTCAAAATGTCAAATTAGGGACAGGTGATTTTTCTCTCCTACTTCCAATTTCTTGTTTTTCATTTTTCCTTCATTTTTCATTTTATGACTGAAAAAATGGAAAGAAAAATTCAGAATAATAATGTGATTATTCATCAGAAATTAATTAATTTTTTTGTCATCCTGTTTTTTTCATGAAGCCAGGAATTTCTGTTCCGAAATTTATATGGATTTCTGATGTGAGTCACCAAAACATTCGAAATTTTGACAAAATGGAGTCTCATTTTCCCAAAACAAGTGATCTTCTAATTTTCTCATTTGCTCCCTCTTGAAAAAGTCACACTTTTTCAAGGCTCCGCCCCTTTTCCCATTTCTTGACATGTGTCCCCATTTTCTTCTTCGTTTTTTCTCTCAAAGAATAATTATCCTCGGACAGGAGGAGAAGCTAAGAAAAACGGCTAGTAAAAGATAGACGGAAAAATACTTTCATGTTTCTTTTTTCCCTATTTGAGACAAATCGCACTCTCATTTTTTTTTGCTCATTTTCGGAGAAGGACACATGTCTCTTTTTGTTGAAGAGTTGACTTGGAAGGGGACCTGACAGGTCCGGATATAGGCTACAGACTACAAGGAATAGGAATCAGTTTTCTTTACTTTTGAGAATAGACCTACATGGAGGATTCTGGAAAATACACGTAAATTGGACTACTTTATAAAGTTGGGAGCGACTGGTTGCGTAATGTCATAGTTGCCAAATGTCTTGATCACAAAATGGCGCAGTTGCGAGATGACTGGTTGCGAAATGTCCAGTTGCGAAATGTCTGGTTGCGAAATGTCCAGTTGCCAAATGACTGATTGCGAGACGTCGTGGACACCTTTTTCAGTTTCTAGCTACTAGGGCAGTAATTTTTCTAGGTTTTTTGAGAAGTCCGTTTTTTGACGTCTTCTGATTCCACGTCTTCTGATTCCACGTCTTCTGATTCCACGTCTTCTGACCTAATGGATCTTCTTAAGATCCAATGAACGTTTGGATTCATATTTCCCTTGTCACCTCCCAATTTTTGAAGTTCTGAGATTCTGACGGTCCCGCCCCCCCCCCCCCTTCATCCAGGTCTTCTGAATCTGAATCCTCGTCCCAATCAGCCCAAATTTTTCTTCTTCTGATCCTCACACAACTTCTGAATTCCCACGTCTTCTTTTTTTCTGATCTTCACTCTTTTTTGCGTCCCATCTCCCATCATCCCATCCGAACTAATCCATTACCCCTAATTTTCTTTATCCCATCTTCAGAAGACCATGAGCGTACATCGTCGTCGTCAACTCCCCGCGTCTCCAGATGACATTGCCACCGGCAACGTCATCTACACCCCGATGACTCCTCAAATCATGCGACGGTGTCATCCACGTCTTCAGGAAGTGAGAAGTTTCGATCCGATGCTGGTCTCTCAGTTGAGGTTAGTTCAAGTTTGAGACCCCCGTAATAAGTTGGTAGCGACTGGTTGCGAAATGGCATAGTTGCCAAACGTTTTGGTTGCGAAATTGCGCAGTTGTCGAATGATTGGTTATGAGACATCATAACAAAATCTTATCATTTTTATTTCCAGTTTTCCCCCTCTTCTATCGCTCGAAATTTTCTCAAAAGCCTAAAAATTATGGTCCTAGAAACTGGAAACTAAAAAAAAGGTCACCACGACGTCTCGCAACCCGTCATTTGGCAACTGGACATTTGGCAACCACGGCTTTTCGCAACTGGTCATTTCGCAACCACGACATTTCGCGACTGGACATTTCGCAATCAGTCGCAAGCAACTTTATAAAGTAGTCGTGCATTTGCCGGTATTGTAAACCATTCCATGTTGTCTTCTAGATTTGAGAAAAAAAGTGGATCATGTGGTTGCGAAATGTCGTGGTTGCGAGTTGTCTAGTTGCGAAAAGTCTTTATTTTAAAATGTAACAGTTTTGAAATGTCATAGTTGCGAAATGACTGGTTGCAAAACGTCCAGGATCAAAAAGAAAGTCGAACATTTGGACTAGCTTCAGGTTCTGTACTCCAGAAGACAAAAATCTGAATTTTCGAAAAATTAGAAAAATAAAAAGGGTCTTCATAAAATTCTTTTTTTTATCTGTATAAGTTTTATTGAAATTGGTACAGTAGTCACTGCGATAGAAGCCCAAACAGATCTCAAAAACTCAGCAGCTTCTGGAGCCCTTGCTCCAGAAGACGTCAAAATCAAAATTTTTCACCATTCCACAAAACTTTATGGTTTCCTTAAAAATCCCTATTGCTGCATATAATTCAGATTAAAAACGGTATTCTAGAATTTGACGCTATCTACTAGGATATGGGCTTCTGGAATCAAGAATTCTGAAAAATCGAAAATTCAATTTTCCTTCATTTTTCCATCTTGTCATGTGTCATTTGCTCCATTATCTAGATTAATATTTTTGAAAAAGTAATAATGTGCACGTTTCTGATTCTGAATACAATAGCTCTGACATTCCAGATTCTAAGATTCTAAGAGAATTTTGTAGTAGAATTCTGAATGTCAAATCAGAATGAGTAATAGAAGTCGTGGGGTCTTTTAGTGACCACAAATAACGGAATTACGGAAACTATAATCTACCAGAGTTGCGAAACGACTGGTTGCGAAACGTCCAGTTTCGAAATATCTTGGTCGCAAATTGTCGCCGTTGCGAAATCGACGTGAGTTGCGAAATGACTAGTTGCGAAATGTCCCGGAGCCGATTTCTGAACCCATCCCAGCTCCACTTTTTTTCTTTGCAAAATCTATATAGCTTGTATGTATGTATGTACCCCTCTTTCTTCTTCTTCTCTGTTTTTTATTGCTCATCATAAACCTGAGCAATAAAATTTCAAGTGCTGAGCAATCCCTTATCATGTCCTAGTAGTAGTAGTATATACGTAATAACCACCCACTAGCTGGCTGGCCACGGGAAAACTTCAAAAGATGATTTTTTTGTTTCGAAAAACAAAAAAGTGTTTTTTTTTTCGAAAAAGTTCTGATCCCCTCCAAGCGGTGTCCCTTTTCACTACTATTACTATTACACTAAATTAGGCTCCGCCCACTTTTCGGGGCCCTGGGGCCCCAGCTGATGATGGGGGACCCGGCGGTGATGATGACCACACACTACTAGTCTGGGGTCTCTTTTTGAAAATTTTTAGCTTATCATGTTTCTGCTGTAGGGAGCAAGCAGTTGCTCTGTGCTCCTTGGGGTCGGGGCTATTTTTTGATCTACCGACTTTGGTAGATCAAAAAAGAGAGTGCCTACTTTTTTGATCTACCGATTTTGTTAGATCAAAAAAAGAGAGTGCCTACTTTTTTGATCTACCGATTTTGGTAGATCGAAAAAAGAGAGTGCCTCATTTTTTGATCTACCGATTTTGGTAGATCAAAAAAAGAGAGTACCTACTTTCTTGATCTACTGATTTTGGTAGATCAAAAAAGAGAGTACCTACTTTCTTGATCTACTGATTTTGGTAGATCAAAAAAAGAGAGTGCTTACTTTCCTGATCTACTGATTTTATAGAGGTTTAGGAGGACAGGATTCGTAGTTTGTTGTGGTTTCCAGATTCTGAAAGCCTGGAAACCAAGATTTCCAAAAATATATTTTTTAAAATTTCGAATTTTCAACTTCCACGATTTTCAGATTTCGATTCTTATTGCTCATACTAATACATCCTGACCTATTTTTTCTCACTTTTTCGTACTTATACTTCTAATACACCCCCATCACTCTTCATTTTCGCACGTCGTTTTGTCGCGAACGGGGTCAAATTACGAGTGGGCGGAGCCTATTTTTTATCTTCATATACTATACACATTTTTCGCAACATTCCAAAGGAACGAAGGACTATACTATTTTTAAACTTTTGAGGATATTAGGATTCTTTGTTTCACAAGAAAAAAAATTTAGGAGCAATTGTGGAGGTTAAAATCCAAGATTTGTACTTCAGCGTATTCCCAAAGTCTAGACTTTTCCAAAAAATATCCCTGGATCAAAGTCACAAGTGCCTACAAGGGGGGTCATCCCCCATCAAAATTTCATCTCTCCTTCTCTAACACTCTCTCCATTTTCCTTACTCTCTAATCTCGAAAAGTTAAACTTGTCAATGTTTGAAAAAAGTTATGCGCTCCTCCACCACCACATCCCACTCGATCGCCACGATCTGCGAGAGAAGGAGAGAGACGCAGAGAGTTAGAGAAAATTAGAGAGTTGGGAAATTGGAGAGACGCAGAGAAAGAGAATCCGAAATGAACTGTCTTTGGTCTGTTTGGATAGGATGGCTCTGGGAGGCTCTGAGAGAGCAAGGGAGAATGAGAGACGCAGAGAAAACATAGAAAAGATTCGGAAAAGCTTGAGAAGAGAACTTTTTCCTCTCTAACACTTCTTGTTCTGTGTGTAGACTATGTACTAATTTTTTGCTCACTTTACATACCGCCCGTTTGCTTAGGACTAGATTATTAAAGTTCAGGAATCTGAAATTCTGAAGGCACCTGAAAGATTCTGAAGGCCAGAGTTCAAATCTTCTAGTCCAGTTCTCCCCAACTTTTCCATTATCATTACTAATAACAATCACCAATTTCCATGTGTCTGTCTGTCTGTCGCACGTCATAACTCGACTGCCAGTAGACCGATTTGGATGAAACTTATATAGATCGGTTGGAAATTTGTCTGAGATGATGCCCGTACTTTTCTTTTCTCAAAAATATCAACTTTGAAATTTTCGATTTTTCACTCTTTTTTCACTGTAGGCCCTTCGGGTGTGTGTGAAGATACAAGTAAGCGGATGCCAGGGGGTTGGAGTCCCCGAAGGGGACGAAAACCGCCTGGTTATCCATAATTCTTAGACTAAAGATTCCATTTTGCCAACTTTAGTCATAAGTGTTTTTCCCTCTCCATCCTTATCAAGAATTCAACCACTTCTAAACAAAAAAAAATGAAGTGGTTTGTTTTTGTTTCCTCATTTCTCTTAAGGAACTTTTCTCCCTCAAACCCCCCCCCCTTCCCCCAGGGGCAATCCAGAATTGATCATAATGGTCATTTTCCTGTCTTCTTATTTTCCAGTCAGTTGTTTTTTATTTGAGCCATCCATTTTTTGAGCAATTTTATTGGCAATAGAGCAAACACAGACAGGCTCACTCACTCTCGATTTCTAGCCTCAAGGCGTTCCATTTTTTGAAAAATAAAATGAAATCGTTAGAGGATCTTAGGGAACATAGAGAACAGGAAGTGGGATCATGTGAAGGCACGTGGGAAAAATTTGGAAAGGAAAAATTGGAGGAAGTCCGTGGAAGTTTAGGATGCCTCAGGCAAGCGGCCTGCCGGAGTTAGCCCGCGGCCACCAGACATAGTGCCTCCCGAGGTAGGAATCTGACCGGCCGAGTTAAGACCACCGCCGCCCGCCGGTCCCCCAAATTAGGGCCGCGGCCACCAGACTTCGTTCGAGGTAGGGCTGCGACCGCCCAAGGTATAACCGTGGGCCAAGATACTGTCGCGGCCGCCCGACGTAGGGCCCAGCCGGCCAATTATAGGACCGCGGCCGCCCAAGGTAGGACTGCGGTCGCCTGACGTATGTTGCGGCTGGCCGAGGTAGGATTGAGGTAAGGTCACGACCGCCCAAAGTAGAGCTGCGGCCGCCTAATTCCGCGCCGCGGCTAGCCAAGATAAGGCCACGGCCACCAGAGGTAGGACAGCGGCCGCGGTCGCCTGGGGTAGGTTCGCGGTCTCCCGAGGTAGGACCCCGACCGCCCGAAATAGGGTCGCGCTCGAAATAAGGCCACTAGACATAATGCCGCGGTCGCCTGAGGTCGCGGTAGGACTGCGGTCGCCCGATTTGAGGCTGCGGCTGCCCGAGAAAGGGCCCCGACTGACCACGATAGGGCAGCGGGCATCCGAGAAAGGGCCTCGACCGGCCGACGTAGAGTTGCCCCTCCCGAAATAAGGCCGCGACCGCCAGACATAGTGCTGCGGTCGCCTGCGACGTTGTGACGGCCAACTGTGGTTTCAGGCCCATTTTTTTTAAATAACCAATATCCTACAAAAATGACTCATTTCCATTTTCTCTTCTTTAAAACTGACCGAAATCTTTAAAAATTGGATAAGATCTTTATCAATCTGGCTACTTGACTCTTCATTGGTCTTTGTCATCTTTATTGGTCACTTTCATAAAATCTTTTTCTTATTATCTATTGCTCCTTGATCTCCAAAAATGACTCATCCCAATTTTTGGGTGGGTTCTCCTATCCTCTCGTTTGGTGCTAAGTGTCGGTCAACACACTTAATAACCACCCCCTTTTCACTATATCCTTGGATTCTTGCCCTACCCATTTTTCATTTTTCTATCTTTATGATGTTGTTTTATTTTTTATTCAAGTTTCCCACATTGAAATAGCTAAGTCGAGTGAGATTAGAAAGGTTGAAGAAAACTGGAAAATTTTGCTCTTTTTCTGTGTTGAGCTTCTCACGATTGGGGGATTACTGACGCTGGATTTTCTGGGTTTTCAATTTTTAGTACAATTTGTCACGTTTTGCAAAATCTAGATAAAATTTGGAGATTCTATGTAGGATTCTAGGATTCTTGGGTTCTTGGAATTTGAAATTTCGATACTATAGGGTTTTGAATTTCTGAAGTGCCTAGTTCCCGCTAAATGTACTATTTTTAGACTTCTACCCTATTATTGCTAATACTAAAAAAATCTTGACCTATTTTTGCAAACTTTTTCTATTTTTCATTGTTGCGAACGGGGTCAAATTACCCTAGAAAAAATGGGCGGGGCTAAAAAACTCTTGAGAATTGCTAACCTTAAAATGACCATAAATTGGCCGGGAGATTATTGAAAAGAGCTTATTTTTGGACTAAAATTTTTTCAATCTTCTTACTTTTGAACTTGGAAACGTTGACTTTCTAAAACCTACCCAAAAAAATTCTGAATTTTAGAAAACTCCAATTTTCAAAAATCCTCGTAACTTGGCTCTGATTGCTCCTAGAAAGCTCAATTATGGACTGAAATTTGTCAAATTTACTGTACTTTTTCATTATTTGCCTCAATTTTTAAAAAGTTGAAACTCCCGCCAAAATTTTCAAATTTTTCCATCCTTACTGCCTCCAAACCTCTAAAACCCCTAACTCGATTATCCTGGGCGCACCCACCCCCAGTGCTTGCTGGGGGTGACAAAAAAGACACTTTTTTCTTCTTTTTTGCTTCTAGTTTGTTGTTTTTTCTTCCTTTTCTCCTAGTTTCTGGTTTAAGGAGTGAGTGACAAAAAAAGAATGAATTTTTGGAAAATTTTCTGAAAAAAGAGAAACTGAGAAAACAGGGAGCCTCAGAAAAGAAGATGGGTAGTTTAAGTTAGCTTAACTTTTTTGGAACCGAGATTTTCTCTTGTTGAAAAAAAAATATAGTGAAAACTTCTGAAAAGTGGTTTAAGGAAGATTGATGAGGATTAGAATTCTGGAAATTAAAAATTTCAAAAAAAAATTTTTTTTTGAAATTTTTTTGAAATTTTTTAAACCTAAAAATTACTATAACTTGACTCAAAATTGACTCGAATTGCTAATTTTGAGACCAAATTCTTTAGAATTTCTTCTAGTTTGCAGTACCTCTCCTCAAACTGATTTTTGGCTCATTGTGCCCTGAAAAATGTTCCTAATCCTCCCCATTCTCAGTTTTGACATTTATGGCTTTTTTGGCTTTTCTACTTCTGAATGCCACGTCATCTGATGAGGCAAAACATAAGAAAAGGATTAGTGTTTTTTAGTCGAAACTTTTAGCTTTTGCGCTCTAGAGAAGAGAGCATCATTCTTGATGTTATTTGCTCATTTTGACTTTGATAATCTGGAAAAATCTGAAAATCCAATGGATTCTGATGGGATGAGGAATATTGGGTGGGTTTTTTGACACTTGAATTTTTCTAGTAATTACCATTTATTGAGTCATTTTACATGTATTGTACCCCATTTGAGGTATGGGGTTTTGGCCGAGACTAGGCTCAAAAGAATCAGCGAAAAATTCTAAGGTATACCCCAAAACGATTTTTGCTACCATTCGGTCGTTTTCGAGAAAATCGACTTTAACCAAAATTTTCAAAAATTTTCAAATTTCAAGTTCAAACAGACACAACTTTGTTCATTATTGCTCAATTTTAGTAATCTAAAATGCATATTGTAGCTGAATGTGTGTAAAATATTGTGCAACAAAGAACAAAACTCAATTCTATTTTTCTAGAAAGTTATGAGTTCATAAGCAAAGTCGCCCTACTGACAACTTTTGCCTAAAAAAAGTTCCAGCCGCTAGAATTATTTGAAACATGTTTTAAACGATTTTTCATGTTTAATTCATTAAGTTTACTTGTTTTCGGCCAATTTTAACCGTAAATTTTGATTTTGGACAAGTTTGAAAAAACCGATTTTTGTGAAATTTTTTTAAAAGTAAATTTTTGAGAGCAAGTTTGTACAGGATGTTAAAGATTACTGTATGGCTTATTTTTTGCTTTGATCTCATCTTCAAAATGCGTTACTGATCTACGAATAATATCAAGTTTGAAGCTAGTTACGGTCTCTGGAAGTCTACACGCTGAATTCAGTAGTGGTTGAGAAAATCGAAAAAATGAAAATCAAGTTAGAGACTCAAATTTTTTTGCATCATGTAGGGTTTTTGATTTGAAACAATGTTTTCAACTGCAACTTTTTTTCATCTCTTCATCTTCCAATCATAAATTGAGATATTCTCCAATTCCTATTTATGATGGGTGGCCATTGTAAAATTTGGATTTATAGCAGGAATATGAAGAGATGAGAAAAAGTTGCAGTTGAGAACACTGTTTCAAATCAAAAACCCTACATGATGCAAAAAAATTTGAGTCTCTAACTTGATTTTCATTTTTTCGATTTTCTCAACCACTACTGAATTCAGCGTGTAGACTTCCAGAGACCGTAACTAGCTTCAAACTTGATATTATTCGTAGATCAGTAACGCATTTTAAAGTTGAAAACAAGGCATAAAATATGCCATACAGTAATCTTTAACATCCTGTACAAACTTGCTCTCAAAAATTTACTTTTAAAAAAATTTCACAAAAATCGGTTTTTTCAAACTTGTCCAAAATCAAAATTTACGGTTAAAATTGGCCGAAAACAAGTAAACTTAATGAATTAAACATGAAAAATCGTTTAAAACATGTTTCAAATAATTCTAGCGGCTGGAACTTTTTTTAGGCAAAAGTTGTCAGTAGGGCGACTTTGCTTATGAACTCATAACTTTCTAGAAAAATAGAATTGAGTTTTGTTCTTTTTTGCACAATATTTTACACACATTCAGCTACAATATGCATTTTAGATTACTGAAATTGAGCAATAATGAACAAAGTTGTGTCTGTTTGAACTTGAAATTTGAAAATTTTTGAAAATTTTGGTTAAAGTCGATTTTCTCGAAAACGACCGAATGGTAGCAAAAATCGTTTTGGGGTATACCTTAGAATTTTTTGCTGATTCTTTTGAGCCTAGTCTCGGCCAAAACCCCATACCTCAAATGGGGTACAATACATGTTAGCTCAAAAAACTTTGTTTTTCTCTGCTAATAATCCGTTGGATTTTCAAGAGATTTTCAAGATTTTTGGCTTGAAAAATGACGGAATTTTTTGGGTGACAACATTTTTAAGGAAGTCTCAGAATCCCAGGATTGGGATCCTGAATTTAAGGAAATTTCAGATTTTGTAGAAATCCTGGATTCCTCCTAACTACTTTAAAATTCAATTTTATAGTTTTTTCGGCTCCGCGACACTTCGCAACCGGTCATTTTGCAACCGGTCATTTTGCAACCGGTCATTTTGCAACTGTGACATTTGTGGGTTCTTCCACAGTTGAAATCTTTGTAAATTTCTCTAGTTGCGAAATGACCGGTTGCGAAACGTCGCTGAGCCGTTTTTTCCACTCCCAAAATAGAAAAATTGAACTTTTTCAATTTCATTTTCTGCACTTTTTGGTCTCTTACTGGAACCAGAAAATAAGAGAACGTAATAAGAAAGGGACCCCAGAAAGAAGAAGGAGAAGAAAGTTTCTTCTTCTTCACCAAAGTGGAAGAAATTCAATTTTCACAGAAAAAAAAATGAGAAGAGAAAAGGGAGAAGAACCACGAGGTTCTTCTTCTACTTCTCAGCTTTTTGGGTTCCTTTTTTGGGTAGTCATCGAAGGTGGATTCTGAATCCTGACGTCTTCTGGAGGCATCTGTAGGCATCTGAAGGCATATGAAGAATTCTGAAGTCATCTGAAGGCACCTGAAGGATTCTGAAGGCTTCTGAAGGCATCTGAAGAAATCTGAAGGTATCTAAAAGCATCTGAAGGCCTCTGAGACTCCAGAATTTTTGGATTCTGCTAAGAAAAAACTTCAACATCCCCTTCTGCAAATTCAGAATCCCAATGAGTTCTGCTATTTTTCTTCTAAATTTACCCAGCTGTCCATATCTATTTTCCATTCCCTGACGTCATCAGAGTCTCCCCAAAAAAGAGACCGAATATATTTTATCTCGTCTCTCGTGAAATTCAAATTTTATTTTATTTGTTCTACTCCCTCCTCTAGAAATACCAACGACCCTCTTCTATGTCCATTTGACAAATGGTGTGTCCCCGTCTGATTTCGGAATCCAGACAAAATTGACTCCTTTTCGGGTCAAAATGAGATTTTGAATGGGTTGGGAGGAATCACAAAAACAAGTGGTTCTGGAAAAGTGGGCGTGGCTTGTATACAGGCTCCGCCCACTTTTTTGAAAAGTCAGATCAAAGGGTCTGTTTTAGAAAATTATAGTCTATTCCAAAATTGTGATTTTCCAACGGTCCCCCAAGTTAAGCCTCGCCCCCTTTTTTCACCCCTTTTCAATCGCCTACGTCACAAAAAATTGAACAAATGGACAACATAAATCACGATGTCCTCCTCCCCAAAAAAAAAGGCCCCCAATTATTTGGATGTCACATTTATTGGATATTGTCCATCCCAGGGGAGGGGACAAATATGGAAGTTTGTGGGAGAAAAAAATGATGTCAAACTTTATTGAGGACTTTTTGGGATGGTAGGAAAAGGAGGAAATTTTATTTGAGAGATGTGACAACTTTTTGAACTCGATCAGAGATGATTGGGAAGTTTTTGGGGTGCAAGGATCTGAATCCTATTAGCGATATTCCCCAAGAAGAAACGCGCTCCATCGCAAATTGGCTGAAGTTTGAATTTTCAGTTTTCCCGCCGTTTTGAAACAGCGAAACATGTTTTGGTGCGTGCGCGGACTCCTCGTGAACAATTCGACTGCAGCTCGTAGAATCATTTAAAAAACATCGAATACATCGTAATTCTAATCTTTTCATCTCCTCCATGATGCAAAAAAGATTCAAAGTTCCAGAAGTTTCCAAATATCTTGAAATCTGAGTGAAAATCTTTGAACTCCTGAACTTATGATGCAATTTCCATGATAAAAGGGGTCCAATTTTTTGCAAAAAGTCAAACTTATATCTATTTCTATTTTTTTCATCGAAAGTTGCAAAAAAAGGCTCAAGGTTTTGTAACTAAAATTTTGGAGCATCTCTATCTTGAAGGGGTCCTTAGGCCAGGCTCAGTATGAGTTCTACGATTCTGATATTCGATTTTTAAATAGTCCAGGGTTCCTAGGGCCACATCTTCACCTGGATCTCTATTAGCCAATCCTCCAACTTCCGGTGGTCTATCTGAGCCTAAATCTCAATCCATTCATCCATATATCAATGAAACTTGAGAACCCATTACGTCCTCAAATTGCACTTTCGCCTGCTCTCTGATATCCCTTCTGTTTTAAAATCCGAACACTTCTCCTCCAAATCTTCAAATCTTTAAACTTTGTCCTTCCTCTCCTCTCCATCTGATCTCAATAAATTTTATGTACCTTGTCTTCAGTGGCAGAGTCTCAATGTCCCCCCCCCCCCTGGGGGGGGGGGGGTCCTTTCTGCTCTCTGCACTAGGAGGGGCACTGGGGTGGGTAATTTGTAACTTCCTAAGCACCCCCCCCCCCCCCCGTTTGACTCATCCTCCTTGATTTCTTCATTTCTCTCGGCTCTCTGTCCTAGTGAGAGAGAGAGGACATGAGGACCCCGGGAGCCCATCACGGGCTCTCTGAGCTCCCTCAGAGGGGGGGGGGGACCCCTAGTGTCATCTGCCATTCAAATTGACCTCATTTCTTCTAAGAGGGGTCCTCTTCTTCTTCTCCAATTTTCGAAAATGTGTTCCTTTTCTTCTTCTTCTTCTTCTTCTTTTTCTTCATTTGCTGATGCATCTGCCAAAGTGCAAAATGCACTTTGGGAGATGCATCAGCAAATGCGCTCTATTGAACTAATAGTGGACATCTGGAAAAATGGACACACAGAGGAGTCCTACAGTACCCGAAAAAAAGCAGACGAGTTTGCGTGTTTTTAGTGGAAAAAGTGGCAACTTTTGGGTGTTTGAAAAAGTAGTTTAGAAGAGTCTAATTGTCTAGAAAATTTCTAGATTTATGAATCAAACCTAGATCTTCATTTTTGTAGTTGACAACTTTTTTGTACGACATTTCCGTTAAAAGTTATGGACAAAAATGCTAGACAACCTGATTCTAGAAAACACTGAAATTTGAAGATGCGCAACTTGCCCATAACTTTTTAAAGAAAAGTCGTACAAAAAAGTTGTCAACTGCAAAAATGAAGATCTAGGTTTGATTTATAAATTTTAAAATTTTCTAGAAAATCTGACTGCTCTAAACTACTTTTTCAGACGCCCAAAGTCAGCTTTTTCCCACTAAAAACACCAAAAAATCCTTGCATATGCCTGATTTTGCTAATTTTTGTCCCGTTTTTTTTTCTCTGATATTGCCAATTTTCACTCAAGTTTTCTCAATCCCAGTCCACATTATGACCTAGCTAGATTCTTTGTTGACCATTTTCATTTTTTTTAAAAATTGTGTTTTTCGGAAAAATTTTTCACTATGACCCCTTTTTTTAATCAATCATTGTGTGTGACGTAGTGAATTTTTATTTGTCCAACATTTTTTTTATATTAACATTTTTTTGCATAATGGTCACAATGGCAAATTGAGTTCGAAAAAATATGAACGGAAAATTTTTCAGCTCAAAAAATTGAAAATTGAGCACTTGAAGGAATACTGTAGTGAGCAATTAGACCACTTGTAGTTTATAGTTTGTAGTCTTTGTAGTTTGTAGCTTTTGTTGTTTGTATTCTGGGACCCCCCCCCCCCCCCCCCCTCTTCCCAAAACCCACTTCCTTGCCATCGAACAATGTGTTCCATCTCCCTCTCTTTCTAAAAGTGCACCCCTCTTTCCCATTTTTTCTCTAAATCTCTCAATTTCCCCTACTATTTCTCCTTGAAATTTCAATGAGAGGGGGACTCATTGAAAGTGTAGTAAAATTATTAGGCACTCTCCCATTCTCCTTTGTGTCCCCCCTAGTACCTTCAACTTTTTCTTTTTCATCTATTTTTCCCCTAAACATTTCCTGGTCAAAATTTGGGTTAGGATTTTGGATTTTGGGACATCTGGACATCTGGACATACAGATATGATTACAGATGAGATTTGGAAGATTCAAAAAATCTTAGGATAGTGAATACTACTTTAATTTTGCGGAAAATTCTTCAAATTTTTCAAATTTTTTCTAAGGATTCTGGAGTCATATTTCAGGATTCTGAAGTTCTAGAGACTCTGATTTTTTTCAGAATCCGATTCTGAAGACCTCTTTTTTAAGATTTACTTCCTTTTTTTCTTCAAATTTTTTTTCCATGTGTGGGGTCCTTCTGGTTCTTATTCTTATTCTTATTTTCTTTTTCTCTGTGCACTTTCCCACAGGATTAGGCTTTTCTTCCCTCCTTCCCTCCCAAAAATTTCGAAAAGTTTTCTGGAGGATTCTGAAGAAGGGAAGTGAAAGTAGAAGACGTCACTTTTACTAAAATTTATTGGATTTTTTGCTTCCTTTTTTTGTGGAGAAGGAAGGAAGGATTTATTGTTTCCTGCGGGAAAGAGGAGATAGACTTTGGACTTTTTTGGGATTCAGGAGTTGTGAGAGGATTTCAGAATCCTAGAATCAGAATATCTGAATCCTGGAATCCCTGATTCAAAACCGAGACATTTCGCAACCATGACATTTCGCAACCGAGACTTTTCCAAACTGTGACATTTCGAAACCGGGTCATTTCGAAACCGTGGCATTTCAAAACCAAGACATTTCAAAACCAAGACATTTCGAAACCGCGACTTTTCCAAACCGTGGCATTTCCAACCCAGACGTTCTGAAACCGCGACAATTAGAAACCACGACGTTTCAAAACAGTGGCATTTCCCAACCAAGACATTTCGAAACTGGACGTTTCGCAACCAGCCGTTTCGCAACTTGATAAACTTCACGTTCATTTCGGCTGTATATGATTGAGAGTACTGTAATTGAGAGTACTGTAAAGCTGTCTAGATTACGTGGTTTTGAAATGACGTGGTTTCGAAATGGCGTGGTTGCGAAATGACTAGTTGCGAAATGTCTCGGAGCCAAGATTTTTGGTCGCTTTTTTTCCCACAATTTCTTCCTTCCGTTCGTAATCACTCAAAAAATAAGAAGACATAAATTCCAGAAAAATGACAACTGATATTTTTTCTTCTCCTTACTATCTCTCATCTCATCAGAGGTAAAAATAGCTCAATTTTTGTTCTGCAAGAAAAAAAACAACTTTTGTTTTTCTTGTTGTTATTTTCCTAGTTGTGATTTTTCAGCAATTTTCAGTGATTTCTTTGTTGTTTCCGGTTCTCAAAAAATGACAAGAAAAAGTGGGCGGAGCTTTAGAAAAAAGAAAAAAAGTTGGGGCCCCCAAAAGCGCCAATTTGATGAATCTCCTTCAATTCTGAAGGCATCATATTTCATGGGAAGAAGACCAGAAAAAGGGTCCCAAAAACTTTTTTCCCCTTTTTTCGGTCTTTTTGAAAGTTCACATTTTTCTGGATAGACTAGATCCTGAATTTGCCAAGATCACGACATTTCGAAACCACGACGTTTTGAAACTGCGATGTTTCGAAACTTCGACTTTTTGAAACCGGGACAATTCAAAACGGCAGCATTTCCAAAACGTGACGTTTCGAAACTACAACATCTCGAAACCGCGGCAATTCAAAACCGCAACGTCTCAAAACCGCGATGCTTCCATGCCGCGACATTTCGATATCGCGGCATTTTAAAACCAAGACATTTCGAAACCGACCCATTTTGAAACCGCGACGTTTTGAAACCGCGACACTTTAGAACCACGAAATTTTGAAACCGTCACAATTCGAAACTGCGATGTTTCGGAACCAGACATTTCGAAACCGCGAAAAACCGCGACAGCTCCTAACCGTGACATTCTGGAACCACGACATTCCAAAACCGTGACAGTTCCAAACCCCAACGGTTCAAAACCGCGACAGTTCCAAAACCACGACATTTCAAAACCGCGCAGTTTTAAAACCTCGACGTTTTGAAACTGCGAAACTTCGAAACCGCGACATTTTGAAACCGCCACAATTCGAAACCGGAAAATTTCCAAACCGGGATAGATCCAAACCGTGGCATCCTGAAATTTTCGAAACTACGACGTTTCAAAACTAGACACTTCGAAACAGAGACATTTCGAAACCAGAAATGTATCATTCTTTGTTAGCCGCCTCCGTATCCACCTTTGACTTCTAAAATATTTTTTCCCACTTTTTTTCCAATTTTCAACTTTTTCCAATTCTGAATTTCTTCCAGAACCGAATCTTCGCATCGTGAACTTCTCAGTGGAGACGGTTATTTGTGTGTCGACATGAGGAATGTGCCCATCAGATCGCAGAGTTTCAAGCATCGGCCTAAGCCGATGGTCGAGGTGAGTGGGTTAGCAATAGAGCGAATTTGCAATTTTTTTTGGGTATTTTTGGACATCCGGATAGACAGAATTGAGGACAGTCAAAAAATTAGAAACTTCAGGATTCTGATTTCTGTAGTGTAAGCCTCATAATTTGTACTTTTTTCGCCCTCATTTGCAAGAATCCCAAAATTTACCCAAAACTGCTACTACTACTATTTTACCATAATTTAGGTAATTTTCAATAAGATTCTGGAAATACTACTCCAAAATGTCACGTCTACACAATTGGCCTAGTTAAAAATCGTACTAGGAAATAGAATTTTCTGGAAAAAAAATTAGGGAAATGTAGGCGGAGCTTAGGTTTTTGATTGCTTGGATTTTGTATTTTGTAGTTTGTGGGGACCACTCTTTTATTAAAATCTTCTCAAAATTTTCAAAAATTGAAATTTCTCAATTCCCATTTTTCCAAACCCGGAACTTTTTCAGACACCTAGCCGATTCAGAACCCTTGTGTTTTCTCACCTAGACTTTCATTTTTTCCCCGAAACCCAAAATTTTTTTTCGGAAATCTCCTAATTTTTTCTAGGTATTTTTCTCCCATTTCTAATGATATATTGTCATGTTATTTTTCCTTGTTTTTCTTCCAAAACGATGATTTTTGATGTTTTCATCATTTTTCAGAATCTCAGTCAGAATCCACTATAGTATATACTACTTTCTCATGACAAGTTTTCAGCAGACAGATTCAGAGAGAGGGGTAGCAACTGTTACCCCACCTATTGTTCCTGAATCTTGTCTGTTTTCTCTAAGACTCTCATTTTTCCATACTATTTCTCTGTGTCCCATTTATCTGCATGATGGGTGGTGGTGGTGGTCAGATGATAAAGTGAAAAAAAATTTTGGAGGATCCTTGGGAAATTCTCCAAAGTTCAGAGGATCTCTGAACACTTTTTTTGTGATTTTGGTAGATCACTCTTTTTCTGGTAGATCACTTTTATCCTGGTAGATCACTTTTACTCTGGTAGATCACTTTTATCTTGGTAGATCACTTTTACGCTGGTAGATCACTTTTATCTTGGTAGATCACTTTTACGCTGGTAGATCACTTTTTTTTGAAAAGTCAGCCCGATCTAAATTCAGGCCTGATTAGGCCCATTCAGGCGACAAAGCCTAATTTTTTTTGCAAATAATTTGAAATCGTCGTTGTCAAAAAAGAGGCTAGTTAGTTGTCCCCCCCCCCCCTCCCTGCTCCTTCCGCATTTTTGCTGGAAAATTGAATTTCCAGTTGAAAAAGTCTGAAAGTGAGAAGAGACAAAAACAGAAGAAGACGTGTCTTCTCCACGACGTCTTCTAAATCCTCACGTGTGTGTCTTCTTCTCCTTTTTTTGTCTACTTCTGGATTTTTTTTCGACTTCGATTTCGTAGAAGAAGAAGAAGTCGTTGCAAATTTTGTTAGATGCGCCATGGCGGAGACAGGGCCCCTAAGTTTTTTGAAAAAAAAGGAACAGATTTTTTTTGGTTTGATTTTTTTGTAGTTTGTAGTCTCCAAGGCTCAGTACTGTCATGATAAGAAAAATAGAGCAGAATTCTGAAATTTTTTTTAAAAAATTTTGAAAAAAAATTTTTTTTTGCAAAAATTTTTTTTCGGCCCACTTCAGACTATATCCATGTCTGTATAGATTGACGTCTTTTGTATCCATTTTTAATTGTTTTGTCAATAAAATCGCCGCCGCCTACAATATTTATTTTCTCGGCCACCTTTCGGGATTGTCCGCCCCGATTTTTTGACGTCATTTGACACGCATTGATCCTATAAAATTGTATGTATGTACTTGAGAACAGTAATACATAGATCAAAAAAATTTTTGGGCTCCAACTTTTTTTTTGCAAAAGAAATTTTTGGAAGAAAAAAACGTTCGTTTTTTCGTCAAATTTGCTCTGGTGCTCTGAGAGTCCTCAGAATCTTTTATAAAATTTCGAGTTTCTAAAATTTTCTCAAGTTCTCAATAGAGCGTACTTTCCCTCCTCATCCCTATAATAATACTCCATTTTCAACCAAAAATAACCCCAAAAATCTTTGACCAATCTGAAAAATGAGTGACAAATACTCTTTCAACCATATAATTTTCTTCCATTTTCATGTTTTCAAAGTCTAAAAATAGTTTATTTATCACCAAATGACACCCCTCTAACTAAGCTCCGCCCACTTTTTGCTCTAACTTTTTTGCTCTATTTCCTTCAAATATTCCTCTGAAAACTAAAATTTAAAAAATCTCAAGCCAAAAATGAGAACTTCTAGAAGAAGAATGACGGAACTCATCAGTCCAGAAATGCTACTACAGGTCGAGGTTTGTCCGGATGTCCAAGAAATTTTTTTTTCGAAAAAAAAGTTTTCTAAAAATTTTGAAAATTCCAGGTCCGACGAATGGCCATCGATGATGTTGGACCTCACGAGAGGCGTCGGAGCACGCCTACAGTATCCAGAAGGCCAAGTCTTCAAAAGTGAGTTTTGGAAAATGCAAATGCGCTCCATAGACAACTTTTTGTGTAGTCTTATATTCGTGGTACTGTAACACTATATACATATATTAGCGATATTCCCCAAGGAGAAACGCGCTCCATTGCCAACTTGGCTGAAATTTGAATGTTCAGCTTTCCCGCCGTTTTGAAAACAGCGAAACATGTTTTGTTGGGTGCGTGGACTCCTCGTGGATAATGCGACTGCTGCCCGAGTTGTCCACGAGAAGTCCACGCACCCACCGAAACATGTTTCGCTGTTTTCAAAACGGCGGGAAAGCTAAAAATTCAAATTTCAACCATGTTGGCGATGGAGCGCGTTTCCCAATGGGGAATATCGCTAATACCAACTTTTCAATTTTCAAAAAATGCAAATGCGCTCTATTGCTAATTCTACCAAACGTCAATGGTCTCTGATCTTCCTTTGACCATGTGATGACAAATGATTTTTTTTTCTCAACACAAAATTTTTCTAGTGGGCGGATTTTGTTTATAAATTATACAAATCTTAATGGATCTGGGGTCCAAGGCACCCCAGATGTCACATTCTTTGATCATCTTCTTCCCCTTCCATCAAATTTTTCATTATTGAGCATTTTTCATATTCCAGATCCAGAATCATGGAGCCAAGAACCGATGTTTGGCCGGAGGCTAAAAATAGTGGATTGGAGGAGAGATTCTTGAAGTTGCCCGATTCGGAGGACTATACTAGGTGAGTGTTTTTGGGATGCTAGGGGATTCGGAGGATTCTGAAAATCTGAAGGATTCTATTAGCGATATTTCCCAAAGGGAAACGCGCTCCATCGCTAACTTTGCTGAAATTTGAATTTTCAGTTTTCCCGCCATTTTGAAAACAGCGAAACATGTTTTGGTGGGTGCGTGGACTCCTTGTGGACAACTCGGGCAGCAGTCAAATTGTCCACGAGGAGTCCGCGCACCTATCAAAACATGTTTCGCTGTGTTCAAAACGGCGGGAAAGCTGAAAATTCAAATTTCAGCAAAGTTAGCAATGGAGCGCGTCTCCCCTTGAGGAATATCGCTAATACGGTTTTAAAGGATTCTGAGCTTCTTCTAGATCTTGATAATCTTATATTCTAACTAAGACTCAGAGTTACCAAGATCGAGCTTCCAGGTAATCCCGAGCTCCTGAACTCTCCATATTCTAAAATCTAGATTTTCTGATGCCCTAGGATTCAAGTTTTCCATTAATTCTGAAACTTCGATATGCCGTGATTCTAAAACCTCAAGATTCTCAACTTTCCAGACCCCACCACCCCCTTAAACTCCAATTTTTTCCAGAGTCCGTCAATTCAAAATCGACGAAAAAGGAGCCGTTGTCTCCCGCGGAGACTCCTTCCGTCGTAAACGTACTCCAACCTACAAATCCGACAAGTCCCCCTCCCCATTCCCCGTATCTGTCTCAACAGATTCGGCTCGTGGCTCCAGAAGCGAAAGTGAAGCCAGTGAGCCCCCGATTTCCGATGAGTTGGCCAAAATGACAGTCAATGATATCACTAATGCATCAACTAGTCATAAGACTTACAAGGTAGGGGTTAAGGACAATTCGCAACCAGTCATTTTGCAACTATAAAGTTGCGAAATGGCTCGTTGCGAAACGTCGCAGTTGCGAAACGGGGATTCAAAAAAATTTAACATTTTTCAGATCTACGTCGTTGGAGATACAGGCACCGGAAAGTCATCGCTCATCTCTCAATTGATCACTTCTGAGTACAAAAACGCGTTTGCCGATGAGATTCGTAAGTTTTCTGCATTTTCTCGTCAGTGTGTCAGTTGCGGACCCGGCATCAGATCTGACGCCAATTTCTCAATTTTCCAGAAGATTACGAAAACACAGTATCCATTTGCATTGGAGGTGTCGAGTGCGACTTGGTATTTTTCGAGTCGGATATGTCGGATCCGTGCTGGTTGACAAATGAGGTGCACGCGTTTTTGGTCGTCTACAGTATTGACTCGAAATCCAGCTGGAAGCAGGCGATCAACGCGTTGGAGGTAAAACATTTCATAATAGGCAAAAATCCAAACATTTTGAGCCAAACATCAAGAAAAACGGATGAAAACTGGGCGAGATATGAGCAGTTTAGGTTTTGTAGAGGCTTAGGAAATTTTGTAGTTTGTAGTCTCTAAGCCTCTACAAAATGTTTCCCAATTTTGTAGAGGCTTAGAGACTACAAACTACAAAAATTGCTAAGCCTCTACAAAAAAGAAAAACACTCATAACTCGGCAAGTTTTTGCCCGATTTTCATGATTTTGGGCTCAAAATTTAAAGAATTTTTAGAGTGTTTTTGCACCTAGTAATCTTGCGAGTTTCTTCAAACATTTTTCAAAATGTTTCAGATGATCCGAGAGCAGCCAAGATGCCGAAACTTGCCAACATTGGTGGCCGGCAACAAAATCGATCTCGAGAGAAAGCGTACTGTCACAAAGCAAGGTTGGTATAGAGAAAAGTTCCCTAGATTCTTTGAAGGCCATTCTATTCAGAACATACTTATTAGGCTCCGCCCACTTTTCAAGACTCCGCCCACAATCCAATTTTTTCCAGAAGTCCGCGCCGCCAAAGCCGCGATGGGATTCGAGCATTTTGAGATTTCCGTGGCCCTGGACCACGACGTCGATGACCTTCTGGTCGGATTAGTTGCCGAAATTCAGGAGGCGTTCGCTCCAGAAGTCGTCCTTCAGAAGCCATCCCCACGTCATCACCCAATCGACGACTTCCACAGTGCCATCAGAAGATACTCGCAGAGAAAGAAGAAGGCGCCGTTGAATGATTTGGAAGGAGGTAAGAGAGGTTGACAAGATTTTGGCTCCGAGACATTTCGCAACCAGTCGTTTCGCAACTACGACATTTCAAAACCACGAAATCCAGGATTTTTGTAGAAAGTTCACGTTATAATCACATATTTTCAAATGTAGACATAACCTAGAATAGTTCACAATATCCTCAATCCCATACAGCCTAAATGAACGTAAAGTGGACTAGTTTATAGAGTTGCGAAACGTCTTGGTTTCGAATTGTCTGGGTTGCGAAACGTCCTTGTTGCGAAATGTCCCAAGTTTTAAAGCTTCCCCAATTTCAGGAAAGTGCTCCGTTCTCTCACCAACCAGCCTGTTCGCCAAATTCAAAAATTGGCGACGTGGAAGTGGAAGCTCCCCGCGGATAGAGACTAACTAAAAATATTCTTCCATATATTTTCTGTCTAAGCGGTTTTCCTTCCCCATTAATTTTTTTTTCGATTTTTTCCCTTCCCCCAAAACTTTGCATTTCTTGCTACTATCAACAAAATACAACCAAAAGTTACCCTAAGCCCCGCCCACTTTTCTGTTTTTCAAGTAGTCACATTCATTGAACCCCCTTTGAAAATTCAAGGCAAGTTTTTTATATGTATGAACAAGAAGATTGAACACTGAACAAAATAATATATGCATACACATATGATGTCTATCTATCGATCCATCAATAATTCAATAAAAGTGATTTTTCTTAAAATTGACTAGTCTTACAAAAAAAAATACGGAGAGCTCAGCACCCCGACAGTTCGCAACCAGTCATTTCGCAACTGGACATTTCGCGACTACGACTTTTCGCAACTAAGACATTTCGAAACCAAGACATTCGGAAACTGGACATTCAGAAACTAGACAACTCACGTCAGAACCAAGACATTTCGAAACCAGTCATTTCAGAACTGCGACATTTTACAACTCATGTTGATTTCGTAACCAAGACAGTTCGCAACCAGTTGTTTCGTAACTTCGACATTTTGCAACTTACGTTGATTTTGCAACCAGGACAATTCGAAACTGGACGTTTTGCGACTGTTTCGAACCCCCGTCCCCCAATCTAAGCTCCTTTTTGATCATTTTTTTATCTTTTTCTCTACTTCTAATCAACCATCATTTATTGTCTTTTCTAAAAACACAAAACATCTAAAAATTCACATGAAATGATATGTATATGAACACTAAATAACACAATATATCAATCAATAATTCAATAAGAAAAAAAAGTGATTATCCTTGAAATATGTGCACATGATCCGTCGAGATGTTCATGGCGTCGAGGGCGCTGAAATAAGAAAAAAATTTGAAAAAAAGAGCCAAAAATCACCAAAATCAGTCGAAAATGGGCCGAGTTATGTGCGTTTTTGATTTTGTAGAGGCTTAGGAAGTTTTGTAGTTTGTAGTCTCTAAGCCTCTACAAAATTTGAGGGCAATTTTGTAGAGGCTTAGAGACTACAAACTACAAAATTTCCTAAGCCTCTACAAAACTAAAAACTCTCATAACTCGGCCAGTTTTCATCCGTTTCCCTTCATTTTTGGCTCAAAATTCGGGAAATTTTCTCTGCATCATACTTTTTGGCGGCCACAATGAATCCATCGGGTCCACAAATGAACGCTCGTCGCGATTCAGAAGACGTCGGAATGATGGAATTCAGAAGATCCGCCGAAATTCGTCCATGAAGTTGGGCGTCAGTAGAGTCGAGTTTTGGAGCGGATAGCACGTTTTTGAGCTGAAAATTCGGGGGAAATTTTTGTAGAGGCTTAGGAGACTACAAACTACAAAAACCTTTAAAAATTCCAGAAAATTTGAGCCAAAATTCTTGAAAAATGGCTGAAAACTGGCGATTTTACAAGATTTTTTGATTTTGTAGAGGCTTAGGAATTCTTGTAGTTTGTAGTCACTAAGCCTCTACAAAATTGGGGAATTTTTTGTAGAGACTACAAACTACAAAAAAACCTAAGCCTCTACAAAATCAAAAAAGCTTCTAATTTGGTCAATTTTCGGCCGATTTTCATGATTTTTGGACCAAAATTAGTGGGATTTTTTGTGATTTTTTTTGTTGGATTTTTTTTTGTAGTTTGTAGTCAGGTCGGAGAGCAAACTTACCACTATATTCTCACTGCCTTCATATTGCTTCCAGAGCTCTCCAAGCTTCCATTTTTGGCCAATTTCCTCAGAATTCGTCTGAATATCCTCCTCAGTCTTGTTGAACATGATCATATAGACTTCAACGTTAGAAGACGTTGACGTCTTCTGAATCCTCCTCTCCAGAATATCAATCATCGGTGTTAGACCACTTCCAGCGGATAATAAGATTAGCTGACTTGAATTCTCAGTCCATCCCGTGAAATCTTTCTCTCCAATCGGGTCACTAATTTCCAGGGAATCGCCGATTTTTAACTTTTCCAAGGAGGGGGTGCAGATTCCGTCGGCATAGATTTTGATCATCAGGTCGATTCTTTGGGGGTTGGGATTGCGGATTGGCGTGTATGGGCGGTAGAGGACGGCGTCTGAAAAATTGAGAAAAAATTGAAAGTGGTTTAGGAGAGTACAAACTACAAAAACTACAAAAAATTCCGAAAAATTTGAGCCAAAAATCAACGAAATCGGATTAAAATTGGCCGAGTTATGAGGGATTTTGTTTTTGTAGAGGCTTAGCAAATTTTGTAGTTTGTAGTCTCTAAGTCTCTACAAAATTCGCCAATTTTTTGTAGAGGCTAAGCGACTACAAACTACAAATTTTCCTAAGCCTCTACAAAATCTAAAAATGCTCATAACTCAGTCAGTTTTCAACCATTTTTTATAATTTTTGGCTCAAAATTTGTGGAATTTTTCGTAGTTGTTAGCCTACCAATTTCACAAATTTTTATAATTCAGAAACTTTTTTTTTTTTGGATAAAACAGAAAATTTGAAATTTCATGTATTTCAATTAAAATAAGAGTAGAGAAAGAGGATCTTGAAGGGTTGGAGTCTAGAAAATTCAAATTTCCAGAAAAAAAATGAAAAAATTTGACCGAAAAATACCAAAAAATGACAAAAATTGACCGAAAAAACATTTTGTAGAGGCTTACGATTTTCTGTAGTTTGTAGTCTAAGCCTCTACAAAACTAAAAATGTCTCTAACTCGGTCAGTTTTCAACCATTTTTCATGATTTTTAGCTCGAAATTCGTCATTTTTCTAGCCTCACAGCAATGTGAACTCAAAAATTGACAAATTTTGAACCAAAAATCATAAAAATCGGCCGAAAATTGAGCGAGTTATGAGCGTTTTTAGTTTTGTAGAGGCTTAGCAAATTTTGTAGTTTGTAGTCTCTAAGCCTCTACAAAATTCGCCAATTTTTTGTAGAGGCTAAGCGACTACAAACTACAAATTTTCCTAAGCCTCTACAAAATCTAAAAATGCTCATAACTCAGTCAGTTTTCAACCATTTTTTATAATTTTTGGCTCAAAATTTGTGGAATTTTTCGTAGTTTTTATTTTTTGAAGGGTTGGAGTCTAGAAAATTCAAATTTCCAGAAAAAAATGAAAAAATTTGACCGAAAAATACCAAAAAATGACAAAAATTGACCGAAAAAACATTTTGTAGAGGCTTAGGAATTTTTGTAGTTTGTAGTCTAAGCCTCTACAAAATCAAAAATCTTGTAAAATGGCTCATTTTCATCCGTGTTTCTTCCTTTTTTTCAATTTTTTTCGCTCGAAAAAAACTCACTTCCTTTCCTAACTTTCACCGAAACATGATGTCCCAGTGGTATTCTATATGTTGTATGTTTTGGCATTTCCAAACTGAATACCATCGTATCGTGATTCAGTCTGAAGACGTCGACGATTTCAGTGGAATGGTAGGAAACTCCAGGTCGTCGTTGGATTTTGCATTTTTCTCGATTTAGGGCATTTTGGGTATTCGGAATATGGGGAAATCGGATTTCCACTCGATTTTTTTGGATTTTCATCTCGTATTCTTGATGATTTAAAAGTGACGTCGGCTCGAACTCAAACTCCATCGCCGGCTTCCAAAAATGATGAATCAGAATTCGAAGACGTGCGTGCTCATCTGAAGCCTCTTCTCCTCGAATATTGATGGACGTCTTCACAAAAACAGAAGTTAAACTGACGACTACATTCAGCTCGGTGAGCCCTGTCCAATCGTCGTGCTCTAGCGAGATTCCATTCTCAAGGGTCTCGACACGACTTCCGAATCCCGATTCTGAGGGGTCTGTGCTGAATAAGGAGCTGGCGGTGGGTGGGAGTCCTAGCTTGTTGGTGTCGTCTGATGTCGTAGGAGGCAGTGGTGGGGGTACTGAAAAATGGGGAAAATTTTGAGTTGAAAATGAGCACTTTTGTTTTTGCAGAGGCTTAGCAAACTTTGTAGTTTTTGTAGTTTGGACGAAAATTTGCAAAATTTTGAGCCAAAAATGCTCAAATTCGGTTGAAAATGAGCCATTTTACGTGCGATTTCGTTTTTGTAGAGGCTTAGGAAGTTTTGTAGTTTGTAGTCTCTAAGCCTCTACAAAATTGGACGATTTTTGTAGAGGCTTAGAGACTACAAACTACACACTTTTCTAAGCCTCTACAAAATGAAAAATGCTCATAACTCGGGCAATTTTCAACCGATTTGGCTCGTTTTTGGCTCAAAATTCTTCGTTTTCTCTCGTTCATCTTTTTTCGTCAAGTTTCTGAAGACGTCAGTATTCTGTTTTTCTGAAAAATTTCAAAGTTTTAAACTTTGAAGTTTAAGGGGTGGAAGACAGTCATAGAATTGAGCAAATTTCCTGTATTTTGAGCCAAAAATCAACGAAATCGGCTGAAAAATGGCCGAATTATAAGAATTTTGGGTTTTGTAGAGGCTTAGGAATTTGTGTAGTTTGTAGTCTCTAAGCCTCTACAAAACGCGCCGCAAAATTTGTAGAGGCTTAGAGACTACAAACTACAGGAAATCCTAAGCCTCTACAAAATTTAAAACGCTTATAACTCGGTCAGTTTTCAACCGATTTGGCTCGTTTTTGTCTCAAAATTCGTTTTTTTTTCGCTCATAATTTTTCGTTAAGTTTCAGAAAACACCAGAATTCTGTTTTCCCAAAAATTCGAAAATTAAGCTTAGTACAAAAGGTAGAATACAGTGGCCTGTTAACTGGGGAAATTTCCCGTATTTTGAGCCAAAAATCAACGAAATCGGATATAAAATGGCCGAGTTATAAGCGTTATTGGTTTTTGTAGAGGCTTAGGAAGTTTTGTAGTTTGTAGTCTTAGCCTCTACAAAAATTGTCCAAAATTTTGTAGAGGCTTAGAGACTACAAACTACACAAATTCCTAAGCCTCTACAAATCTAAAAAACGCTTATAACTCGGCTAATTTTCAACCGATTTGGCTCGTTTTTGGCTCAAAATTCGTCAATTTTTCGTTTTTAAAATCCTCACATTTCGACAAGTCTCCAATAAACGGTCCAACGACGCACGCCTTCAGAAAACTCTCATAGTTGACCCATGCGTGGTACTGATTGAAAAGGGGGGTGGCATCCCGGCCAGCGCCCCGAAGCAACTCTGGAATGCCTCCAGGATGGAAATCCAGGTATTTGGTGACGTCGTAGACCTGGAAAACAAAAAATAGAAAAAAAGAAACTTACGAAATTTAGAATCCAGAAAAAAAAATTGAGGATTTTTGAAATTTTGAATTTTGAACATTTTGGAGCAAATTTTCGTGGTTTTAGAGCAATTTTTGTGCACTTTCATAGTGATCTTCGGAATCTACACCTATTTTTACATAGAAGAACAGAAAAACAGAAAAATCGAAAATTCTGAATTCTGACGTCTTCTGAATTTTGAAGCTGATTTTTTTCCAATTTCTCGAAAATCTGTGTGTCCAAAAATCCGGATGTCTCCAAAAACCTACCATTCCAAACAAATGCACCCAACAGTCCTCCTGCGTATTGTGCTTCATCAATTCCACGTGATCCACACCGCCGGCGACTCGTTTTGCGAGGTGCTGAAAAAAACACAGATTTTGTAGAGGCTTAGGAGACTACAAACTACAAAAACTACAAAAAATTTCAGAAATTTTGAGCCAAAAATCATGAAAAATGGTTGGAAATTGGCGATTTTACAAGGTTTTTCGATTTTGTAGAGGCTTAGAAAATTTTGTAGTTTGTAGTCTCTAAGCCTCTACAAAATTGGGGCAAATTTTTGTAGAGGCTTAGAGACTACAAACTACGAAAATTCCTAAGCCTCTACAAAACCAAAAAAGCTTCTAGTTCGGTCAATTTTTGGCCGATTTTTATGATTTTTGGACCAAAATTTCTGGATTTTTTTGTAGTTTGTAGCCATCGAGGCTTTAGAGACTACAAACTACAAAATTTTCTAAGCCTCTACAAAACTAGAAACGCTCATAACTCGGTCATTTTTCAACCGTTTTTCATGATTTTTGTCTCAAAATTCCTCCTTTTTTTTGAATGTTCAGATTTTCAAATTTTTCAAAATACTTTTTTCGCTAAAACTCACTTTTCTAAAGAACTCTAAGCACATTTTTGGACTAAAAATATGTAGCAAAAAATTGTGAGTTTCACATGTATGCTCTTGGAGCTCCGCCTGAGAGGAAAAATTCAGAAGCAAAAAAAAATACAAGAGACTCAGAGAAACTAGAGAGAAATGGAAGCTGTGAGAGGGGGGAAAATGGAGGAAAATTTAACATTTTCGCTGTTATTTTGAGTCCCTAATTAAATTTCCTTTTTTTTCTGATGCTTGGTTTTTTATTAAATTTCAGAGATCAGATTCTAAACAAATTACACATTTTCAGTGAAAAAATGGAAAAAAATCGAGAAAAAAGACCAAAAAATAGCCAAAATTGACTCAAAACTTTTTGTAGAGGCTTAGAGACTACAAACTACAAAATTTCCTAAGCCTCTACAAAACCCAAAAATGCTTCTAATTTGGTCAATTTTCGGCCGATTTTCATGATTTTTAGCTCAAAATTCGTCATTTTTCTAGCTTTACAGCACTCAGAATTGAAAAAATGAAACATTTTGAGCCAAAAATCACAAAAATCTGTCAAAAATTGACCTTTGTAGAGGATTAGTAGTTTTTGTAGTTTGTAGCTTCAAAACCTTCGATTTTTCAGGATTTTTATAGGTTGTATAGGTTTTCGGAGGTGCTGAACACGATAAATGCATTACTTTTTGACATTTTCCTCGAAATTCTCACTTTATTAGCCGTCAACCTCAGCCAGTCCATGAACCCTTTGCCTGGTGCCAATGCCACTTTAACTCGTCCATATTCACTCCGTCCGATTGTCGGTTTGGCGAACAACCCGTTTTTATTTGCTCCAGTCACTGATAAATTGTTCATGGGAGATCTGGAATTTTTTTTTATTTGACAAAAAAAAATATTTTTGAAAAGGCGATTGTGGGGGTCTAGAGGTGGAATTTGGGGTTTTAAATGTTGAAAATTAATGAATTTCGAGTTTAAATTTCATATTTTTCAGGTTTTTTGGCCGAAAATCATTAAAAAATCACTGAAAAATCTTAAAATAAAATAAAAAATGAGAAAAACGAGAAATGCGTCAAGGGCACGAGAAGTGCGCCAGGCTGGCGCATTTCTCGTATTTTGGATTTTTCGTGTTGGTATTGAATCTAAAGGAAAAAACGATAAAAAGGAAACATTTTTAGATTTTTAGAAGAAAAAAATCAATAAAAAATGAGTGATTCTGAACAACGAATGGCGGAAATCGAGTCGATTTCCGCGATTTTTCCGGATTTATTGGAGGATGTTTCTGAGAAACAATTGACTTTTCGATTCGAGAGAGATATTAGTGTGACTATTACACTTCCAGAAGATTATCCGTCGATGTGAGTGTTTTGAAAGTAGAAATTTGGGAATTTTTTTTTTTGAAAAATTGATTTTCAATGGAAATTTGATCCTGAATCTTGCCTATTGCCTAACTTCAGATCTATTCCAGATCTCCTCCAATTTTCGAACTCAGCGGCCCCTACCTCCACCGTAACCAAAAAGAGCAACTTCACAACTCCCTCAACGATGTCTACTTGGAAAATATGGGATTTCCAGTGATCTTCAACTGGGTTTCCTTGATTCAGGACTTTATTAGGGTTAGTTTTTTTCAAAATCCAGAAAAAATTTGAAGAAAAATGAGCCAAAAACCAAGGAAAATGGTTGAAAACTGGCCGAGTTAGAAGGGATTTTAGGTTTTGTAGAGGCTTAGAAAATTTTGTAGTTTGTAGTCTCTTAGCCTCTACAAAAAGTTGTCTGATTTTGTAGAGGCTTAGAGACTACAAACTACAAAATTCCTAAGCCTCTACAAAACCTAAAATCCCTTCTAACTCGGTTAGTCTTCAACTGATTTTCATGATTTTTGCCTCAAATTTTCTGTGATTTTTTGTAGTTTGTAGTCTCAATCTTCAAATTTGAAAATTCCAGGACCTGCCTGCCCAGGAACCAGAAGTCATCGAGGATTCTCCAGAAGACGTCAAGATTCTAGAAGTACAGGAGGAGGTGGATGATATGGATATCAAGCATGGAGAGGTGTTCACAGATAGGAAAAGTGCATTCCAGGCACATTTGGCAGTGGTGAAGAGTAAGGAGGAGGTGAGAATTTTGAAAAGAAAAAAAAATCCAAGAAAAAATGAGCCAAAAATCAAGAAAATCGGCCAAAAATTGACCAAATTAGAAGCGTTTTCAGTTTTTGTAGAGGCTTAGACAATTTGGTAGTTTGTAGTTTCTAAGCCTCTACAAAACGTTTCCCAATTTTGTAGAGGCTTAGAGACTACAAACTACAAAGTTTGTTTATCCTCTACAAAACTAAAAACGCTTATAACTCGGCTAGTTTTCAACCGATTTCCTTCATTTTTAGTTTGAATTATAGGAAAATTCATACTTGTTACGGGCCGGGCCGGGCCGGGCCGGGCCGGGCCGATGGAGGAATTTCTACCGGCCCGGCCCGGCCCGGCCCGGCCCGACCCGGCCCGGCCCGGCCCGGCCCGGTCGGCCCGATTTTTTGGGGTCAAATTTTTTGAAATTTTCAAAGTATCGATTTTTGATTTTTGAGCAAAAAAATCGAAATTTTCAAAAAAATTTTCTTCGAATTTTTGAAATCGGGCCGACCGGGCCGGGCCGGGCCGAGAAAATTTTTGCCTGCCCGGCCCGGGCCGGGCCGGGCCGGGCTGACCCGGGCCGGGCCGGCAAATCACAAGTATGGGAAAATTTTTGTAGTTTGTAGTCTCTAAGCCTCTACAAAAAGTTCCCAATTTAGTAGAAAAAATTGCCATTTTTCCAGGTTGACCGAGTTATGACCATTCTCAAGTCCAACTCGAAAATCAGCAGAGCCACCCACAACATCTTGGCTTATCGATTCACCACAGAGACCAATGGAAAAGTGATCCATCACCATGATTGTGAAGATGATGGAGAGCATGGAGCAAGTTCGAAGATGCTCGAGTTGATGGATAGGATGAAGGCAGATAATGTGATGGTAAGAAAAATAGAAAAAATTTGAAGAAAAATGAGCCAAAAATCACAAAAATCGGTTGAAAACTGGCCGAGTTACGAGCTTTTGAAGTTTTGTAGAGGCTTAGAAAGTTTTGTAGTTTGTAGTCTCTAAGCCTCTACAAAATTGGGGCAATTTTTGTAGAGGCTTAGAGACTACAAACTACAAAAAATCTTAAGCCTCTACAAAACTAAAAACTCTCATTACTCGGCTAGTTTTCAACCGATTTTTTCGATTTTTGGCTCAAATTTTTTGGAATTTTTTGTATAATAGTTTCAAAAAATAGTGTATAAATTTTCAGGTAGTGGTCACGAGATGGTACGGTGGCATCCACTTGGGACCGGATCGATTCCGTCACATCAACAATTTGACTCGCCAAATTTTGTCCGATAATGATTTTGGTCTGAAAAAAGCTTAGCTCATATTTTTACTTGTTTTATCCTTTATTTGAATTTTTCGAGGCCACAAATGTGCTCTAATGAGAATCCCCAAGTTTCAAAATTCAAAAAATTTCCAATAGAGCGCACTTGCATACTCGAAAATTTCCAATTTTCCATATCATTTGTCCTCCATTTTACGTGTAAATCCTCGAAATTTCCAGTCAATTTTCTATGCAAAAATTCTTCATTTCTTATCATTTTTTAAAATAAAAAATTCAAAAATTCGAAAATGCGCTATCTGATGGAATTGGGCTCGCCGAGCAGCATCTACTATACAGTATTCTGCTGCTCTCATGTCGTAATTGCGTTTTCGATTTTCATGGTGATAGAAAATTTGAAAATTTTGAAAATCTGAAAATTGGAACTTCAGATTCTCGACTTGAGTTTGACACTTGGATTCTTGTTCTTCGAGTTGTTTGTGATATTTGTGAGTTTTTGGATTCTTGACACCAAGACATTTCGCAACCAGTCGTTCCGCAACTAAGACATTTCGCAACTCATGTCAATTTTGCAACCGGTCATTTCGCAACCGTGACAATCCGCATCACGTCATTTTGCAACCACAGAATCCAGGAAGTGGCGAAATGACTGGTTTCGAAACGTCCAGTTTCGAAATGTTTTTGTTGCGAATTGTCACGGTTGCGAAATCGACGTGGGTTGCGAAATGTCGTAGTTGCGAAATGTCCTGGAGACGGGTTCTTGGATTCTTGGATTCTGAATTTTCGATATTTCAAAAATTTCAGTACCGAAATGTTCCCGACCAAATATGGGCAATCTTCCATGGAATCTCCTTGATCACGATGACTTCTGGATTCTTTGCCATTTGTGTAGGTTTTCAGAATTTTTTTTCAAAAAATTTAAAATCTTAAATTTTTTAGGACAGTCCTCCAGCGATAATATTCTTCGGATGTCGAGTTTTGCTCATTTTGGGGATCACTATTGCTAGATTTATGTGAGTTTGGAGAGAAAATTCTGAATCTCAGAATCCTTCAGAATCTCAGCTCATGAGAAACTGCGAAATTTGAATTTCAAAAAAAAAAAATTCCAGAATCTCCATCCAAGAATTCACGTCTTCAGAAGAGCCAACACTTCAAGAATTGTTGAATCTTTTTCAAATAATTCCTGTCGTTTTGTACACCATCGGAATTTTCCTATCCATTCAGTTATTCTCGTACTCTACAGGAAGATATCGGTAAATTTTGGCCTCCTCCCGACGTTTCGCAACTGGGACATTTTGGAACCAGGACATTTCGAAACTTACGTCGATTTCGCAACTGGCGAGTTTACACAGTTGCAAAATGGCATGGTTTTGAAACGGCATGATTTTGAAATGGCTTAGTTGCGAAACGGCTCAGTTGCGAAATGGCATAGTTGCCTCACGTCGGGGAGCCAAGTTTTGTGATTTTTTTTTTATTCACAAAACATTTTTTCCAGCGGCTACCATGATGTGGATGATGATTTGAGGATGGAAGTTAGGAGGTGAGATGGTAACCTAGAACTTCAAATTTTGGAAAACTACTCCTCGATTAAATTTGAAATTTGAATTTCCAGAAGATTCGAAGAGTTCGAGGCAACCATTGGTGGAGCGGAGTCGAAGGAGGATTGAGGGTTGATAACCTTTTTGAACTTTTTTTTCTGAAATAATTTTTTTTTTGGAATTTTTGGGATTCTGATATTCTGGCAGTTTATAACAGACAGAATTTTACGATTATTAACAGTTAAGATATATTATTAATTAAAAAGAAAAACTATAAAATCAAAGACATTCATTGACATCTTAAAATGTTTTCAACAAGATTTTGGATTCTTCTCGCTTCCTTCCTCTTTCTGAATCCACTTAAACTTGGCATAAGTATATATCCCAGCTAACAGTTGCAAACGGTTTTCTGAATCATCGAAAAACCATACACCATCGTAAGTAAATTCTTTGACGGGGTCTCCAAGAGCTTCACAAAACTCCTCTGCACTCGAACTTTGACTACATTGAATATTCAACACTACACAGTTCGGAAATGGGAGAAGCATCTGGAAATATTGGAAATTGGGAGAGTTTTTTTTTGAGCACTCACATTTTTGATGTTCCACAAATCTTGGGCTGTTAGCATATGAATTACTAGTTTGTGCATATTTTGAAAAACCGGCTTGCGATTATTCCCGCTCTCCAAACACATGCTACATGTTTTCACTTTTCCCTTCAATTCTTCATTCTTCGAAATTTGATCTACCACGAGATCCTCCAACACTTCTGGCTTCACAATTGAAATCAGTCTCGTCACTTGATCCAGTTGAAAGTCATCAATTCCCAAACTTTCGATGCTAATTTTTCCGAGTTTCATCGAGTTCATAATTCGATTCAAAGAATCCAAAACAGAATCCGTGACCATTTTCGAAGAATCAAAACCTTTTCCAGAGCTTCTGAAGAAAGTGCAACACCCGAAACTCGATCCAGAAGTCGATTTTTTATCCGGGAAAGTTTGAAAATTCAACACTTTCAATGGTTTTTTTTGGTTTTTCAAAATTCCATCCAAACAAATTTCAAATTGATCCATGAAATTGGGTCCATATACTCTTTGCGATTTAGAAATGAAGGATGTGGGGTAATCATCAGTCTCCATCAGACACTCTTTGGTGGACCCAGAAAAAATAATCCTCGAAAAATTCAAAATTTTCGATTTCTTCTCATTGGAGTTTTGCGAATTGGTCTCGTCCAACTCCAGCTTGATGAAGGAGCGGCTCGTTCTTATGTGAATCTCATCTAGATAGAATTCAAGGTGTTTGGTGTCATCGATGAAGTATTCGAAGGCTCGATTCACTTTTCGAAGGTTCAGCCTGAAATGTTTCACTTTTTTTTGAAATCTTGAGACTAGATGATTCGTAAGACATACATTGAAATCAAATCAACATTCTTCAGAATTTCCCTTAGCACCAGATCCGGCATATTCATTATTGTTACAGTATCCGATGGAGGTGGATCTTCTAGATGGGAGTCTTCTAGGTGAGACGATGTGAACCATTTGAGGCAGAACATGTTGGGAAATAACTTATTGTTTCAAAAATTTTAAAACCATGAATTTGGAGGCATTTTCATAAACTTTGTTGAGAAACTTAAAAAGCCAATGTCACGGAAAATCAATTCTAGTTTATTCAAATCTCACTAGGGAGTTACTTGAGGTGTCAAGTTGAACTTTTTCTAGCAATCGGACCATAGACCATATTGACCGTGAGGATTCAGAATCTGCTATAAAAATTGGGCAAAATGTTCACGTCACTCGAGTTATCATCCATCAAAATCTCACATCAGTCAGTGCTAATTTTGCTGATTTCTGACAACTCATATCTTAGCTCCCAGACACTTTTAGAAGGTCTAGTTTTTTGTGTTACGCTCAGTATGGTTCAATCAAATTATGTGAATAATTAAACATTGTCCGATAGGAACATGTAGAGATCGCAACTCTCTTATTTTTAGTTCAACCTAGTTTTTGAAACCTATTCTATCTAATTGCAGGCATAATTCTGAGCTTAACACAAAAAACTACAGGGTGACCCATAATTACGGACAACACTTTCAGTGAGTGTTTTTCGCCCATTATTGGACCGATTGAGCTGAAAATTTTTATTTAATTTTTTTGAACGCGAAAATTTCTGTATGCAAATTTCAAAACCAAAAAAACAATTTCCAGATAAGTTAGAGGCCAAAAACTGGCATGGTTGCACCATCGGCCGGCACGCAAGGATTATCAGGGAACATAGGCCCTTTGTGCGACGCTCATGAAAACCACGTTAGCCAAAATTTGTACAACTCTTGCTAAACTATTTCTCAATCACTATGTAAAAATTCAACATCCTATTGCGCGGCTCTTTAGAATTATGAACACTTTTCTCCGCATGGTGTCTATCCAGAATTTGAAGCTTTGAGCCTCAAAAATTATAAAACTGAGTTTTCGCAAATTCGGCAGAGAATAAAGCTGCCAAACAGTTATTTCTTAAAACTTGGTTAGAAAAGAAGCTACAATATGTTACAAATGTCCAAGAAATTTGTCCCTCTCAAGAGAACCACAACTATTTTCGGTAAGTCCTCTCAATTGTGAGTAATCCTGTTTGATTCTAACTGAGACAGTTGGAAATCATTATTTGCGGGCGAAAACCTATGTAAATTGTACCTCGTATCATTGAATGCATTTATGTTGAATTTCGTTCAATAACTCCTACTGTATCAAAAGTAATGGCTCCTCCAAAATGGACACCCGAAAACCCCTCGTTAGCGCGTGCCTGTTGAAAAATTGGTATTTTCGAGAAATATTATCTGGACTCGTTGGAGACTATTTCAACCAATCTTTTGTTTTATAGATTAATTGAACCTAATAGAAAAATTTAAGTTACCATTCAATGTTTTACGACATAAGTGGTTACTGTGCCAACTCGTTTCCTGATGTACTGAAAGTGAATTTTTCTGGTCTGTCAAAGTAATGGCTGTTTGACAAACCATAACTTGGCTCAAACATATTGGATTTTTTTCAAATTTTGCAACAATGTCAAACACATTGGCGAAAACAAGCAGCTATAAAATCTTTTGAAAACACAGAGTCTCCGCTATACTGCGGTCATTCGAAAAAAATTGTCCGTAATTATGGGTCACCCTGTAGACCTTCTAAAAGTGTCTGGGAGCTAAGATATGAGTTGTCAGAAATCAGCAAAATTAGCACTGACTGATGTGAAATTTTGATGGATGATAACTCGAGTGACGTGAACATTTTGCCCAATTTTTATAGCAGATTCTGAATCCTCACGGTCAATATGGTCTATGGTCCGATTCCTAGAAAAAGTTCAACTCGACACCTCAAGTAACCCCTTTGTCAAACATGTTTCGGTGATCCTTTCAAAAACCAAATATTCGGATCATTTTTTGTCGCAGTCCCAAGAGGCGAAGTCAACTCTTCATAGCTCAAAGCGTCTTTAAAACTGATACCAAAATTTCGGAGTTATAGGGCCGCCAAAGTATCTAAAATTTTGTAATTTGGAAAATGGGATGCCCAGGATTCCGCCATACCTTTTTCCAGAAGACCAAATCTTGGGATGTTAGTTTTTCAAAAAATTTTCAACCGAAATCAACACGTTTTCCCCTGATTGCTTCTCTAAATTTTGCCATCATTTTGCCAGAATAATGATCGTCTTCCCCCATTTTTCTCATTTTTTGTACATATGTTTTTCTGAGAACCTGAAGCATATCCTAGAATAGAAGTAGACATCACTCTCTTCCTACATCGTAGAAAAATAATGGAAAACAAACATAAAAAAGGCATGGCCCGTAGGAAAAAAATATATGAGGAGGAAAAGTATATGAGTATGTATGAGTAATCTGTTTTTTTAGTTTGAGATTCTAAGAATCTGCTAGATTCCGATATTCAGGCTCCGAGACATTTTGCAACTGCGACATTTCACAACCAGTCATTTCGCAACCACGTCATTTCGAAACCACACAAACCAGGATTTTTGTAGAAAGTTCCCGTTCAATTTTCAAACGTAGACTATAACCTGGAATAGTTCACATTACTCTCAATCCCATACAACCTTTATGAACGTAAAGTAGACTAGCTTATAGAGTTGCGAAACAACTGGTTGCGAAACGTCCAGTTTCGAAATGTCTTGGTTACGAAATGTCTCGGTTGTGAAATCGACGTGAGTTGCGAAATGTCGTAGTTGCGAAATGACTAGTTACGAAATGTCCTGTTCAAAAGCAAATCGTATAGTGAACGACCTTTTTCTGATCCTTTCATCATTTTCCTAATATTCAACTTCCTACTGTAATTGAATTTTGAATCCAGAATCCCAGACAAATCCAAGAAAAAAGAAAATGTGTATGTGCATAATTGCTCACGGAGCCGGGGACTGAGAAGGCTAAATGTCGTTTTCTTCCTAGGATTTTTTTCTGATTTTTTCTTGGAAAATTTGTCCTTTTTTCTGTATAAATTTGCTTAAGTATAGCCGCTAAATGTATAATTTGGTTATCATTGTTCCTTGTTTTTTTGGGATTCTTGGTGACCTTTTTAAAGAAAATCGAAAAAAAATTTCTTTCAATTTTTGATGCTTTAATTTCCAAGAAATCCCAATTTCAAATTTGAATTTTTCTTGTTGTTTGAACAAGAAAAAAGGCAATAAATCTAGAGGAAGAGCCAGAAAAATAGGGCAATTTTGACAAATGACCCACTTCAGAATAGTGGTCAAGTTTTCGAAAAATTGAAAGAATTTCGATATTTTGTTTATTTTGGGATTTTCCAGGATTCTGAATTTAGAATCTTAGAATCTCTAGAATACTTTGAATCCAAAAAACCATCCAATTTTATC
Source organism: Caenorhabditis sinica (assembly GCA_963932045.1). Classification (NCBI taxonomy): domain Eukaryota; kingdom Metazoa; phylum Nematoda; class Chromadorea; order Rhabditida; family Rhabditidae; genus Caenorhabditis; species Caenorhabditis sinica. Next base: position 2,209,042 of record OZ009942.1, read on the forward strand.
CCAATATGACTCATTTTGTGCTCCAATAAACATATAACATAAACACCTGGCTAATCTGAAAAATATGATAATTTTATGAGAAAAAAAACATATGAGAAAATCCAATCTTGTAGGATTTCAGGTGGATGTTTGAGATTGACATCAGAGATATTTTTTGCTTTTTTTTCAGAGGGTTTTTCGAAAAATCTAAGAGAAAGGATTTTGGAAATTTTCCAAAAATCTTTAAAAAATTTCCTGAATTTTGATCCAAAAATGAGCCCAATCGGTTGAAAACTGACCGAGTTATAAGCATTTTTCTTTTTGTAGAGGCTTAGGGGAAAGTGTAGTTTGTAGTCGCTAAGCCTCTACAAAAATTTCTCCAATTTTGTAGAGGTTTACAGACTACAAACTACAAAGTTTTGTAAGCCTCTACAAAATTAAAAAAACGCTCATAACTTGGCTCGTTTTCAACCATTTTTCTTGATCTTTGGCTCAAAATGTGTAACATTTTTCGTTCAAACTACAAACTACATAACTTTTCTTAAGCCTCTACCAAAAATTAAATATTAAGGAAGCATTAACTATTCTGACATCATCTTTACGTCTTCTTTTCTTTATTATCATAACTTTCCATCTTCTTTTTCTTCTTTTTTTTTTCCTAGAATACCTCAACTTTCCAAAATTTTTCTCACCCGGTTTTTTTGAGTTGAGATAGAAGACACGAAATGAAAAAATAACCTTAAAATTGAGACAAAATTTTTTTGCAAATATTTTGAACTTTCGATATTTTGAATTGCCAGAAAAAAAATTCAGAAAATCTCCTAAAATTCGATCCAAAAATGAGCCCAATCGGACAAAAACTGGCCGAGTTATGAGCATTTTTCTTTTTGTAGAGGCTTAGGAATTTTTGTAGTTTGTAGTCTCTAAGCCTCTACAAAATGCACACGCAATTTTGTAGAGGCTTACAGACTACAAACTACAAAACTTCCTAAGCCTCTACAAAAACTTCAAACGCTTCTAACTCGGTCAGTTTTCAACCGTTTTCTATGATTTTTGGCTCAAAAAATGTGAAATTTCTTCTTCTTCAATTTGAACTATAGTCCAAGTTCAGTCATCCAAACTTCCGTTGTGGCACAGACAATAAAGTCATCCCAAAGAACACACATGCTTGGAGCCCATTTTTAACGGAATCTTCTGGTTTTAGACCCAAAATTTCTCCCACTTTAGACTCTATTCCATCCGAACCTTTTCTAAGACTCTCTCTTTGCATATTGCTCATCAATCATCTCCCTACCCCCCCCCCTTTCCTTTGTGCTCTTTAGCTCCGTTGTGCTCCCTCAAAAATCCCATTCCCCCCAAAAAGCCTATATAGAGAGAGAGAATAAAAGGCGGTGGGAGGAAGCAGGTTTGGGGGATGATGATGAAACCCTATAGTCTTCCCCCCTCCGTTTTCCTTACTTCTACGGGGCTCCAAAAGCAGAAAAGAGCACACACATAGAGCAAGCTCCCCCCCCCCATTTTCTCGTTTTTCCATAATCGCCGTTGCGCGGAGGAAGGGAGAGAAGTGCACACACGCCTTCTTCTTCTTCTTCACGTCTTCTTCTACTTCCATGTATGTATACACTCCGAGCCACATACACTTTTTTGCGCGGCGGGGCCGCTACTCCCTCGTCGCTCCTCTCCGGAGAGGAGAGCAAAAGGAGAAGACGTCGGAGGGGGGCCCCAACATCGATTCGACGTCTTCTAGTGTGCCGCGCCTTTGCTTTTTGCCCCCCTTTCCCGGAGAGCTCTATACAACTCGTCGTCTCTCTCGCCAACCCCCCCCCCCCCCCCTCCCCTTCTGGCCATTTTTTATGACTCTGTGTGCAGAAGAGGTGACGACGTCACCTCTAGATGGATGGATAGAAGTAATTAGGGAGAGCAGGATTTGAGACTTTGATTTCTAGACCTAGACTCCCTTAGTCCCATAGGAAATCTCATCTTGCAATTAGAAAACACTCACTTTTTTTGCTGATGGAGATTTCGTCATCTTTGTACCTGAGCTTAGTCCCTGAGCCCCCAAAGGATTTTTTTTGAGTTTTGTAATTAGTTAGGGTTCTGATTTGTAGACACTATGGTTAGTCTTCTGGGACTTTTTTAAAAATGGCTCCGCGACATTTCGCAACTAGACATTTCGCAACTAGACGATCCGCAACTATTTTTTGAAATCTAGGACAGGATTATCACTCAGTTCCTATGTTTTCTGATTTTAACATGAACTTCTGTTGCTCAGCAACTCTTTTAAAGATTCCGGGACATTTCGCAACTAGCCATTTCGCAACTACGACATTTCGCAACTCACGTCAATTTCGAAACCGCGAAAATTTGCAACCGAGACATCTCGTAACTGGACGTTTCGCAACTCTATAAACTAATCCACTTTACGTTCATTAAGGTTGTATGGGATAGAGGGTATTGTGAACTATTCCAGGTTATAGTCTACATTTGAAAAGTTGTGATCTTAATGTGAACTTTCTATAAAAATCCTGGATTTTGTTGTTTCGAAATGTCGTAGTTGCAAAATTGTTGTTAGTTGCGAAATGACCGGTTGCGAAATGTCGTAGTTGCGAAATGACTTGTAGCGTAATATCGCAAATGCGAAATTGCTGTCAATTGCGATACGTCGTAGTTGCGGAACGACTGGTTGCGAAATGTGTCCGAGCCATTTTTCCGGTTTATCATCCTACTTGTGCACATACTTCTGACTTATTATTTTGCGTGTTTGCACCTGCAAATGAATAATTCAGGCTCTCATTATTCCCCCAGGAATTCAATGTTTTTCTAATCGAGTGATTTTGTTTTGAGGTCAATTTTTACCCTTAAGTTTTCGATTCTATGAGGATTGGTGTGGTGCGAAATGCTTGCTTTTAAAAGTCATTGTTCCTTGTATTCCAAAGGGAATTCTGGCCATAACTTTTTGAACTTTTCCTCAGTGAGAAATTTTTGAAAATGAATTTTGATCCGATTTTTTAAACTCTTGATCTCTATATTCATCATGCATAATGTCATCATAGGCTAGTCCCACCGGAAATTGTTTGATCAAAAAGTTGATTAGGTTTTTTTTCAGCCTACTGAAAGGATTATTTTATCAAGGGGGGGGGTCCTACCATTATTGAACATCCTGTATTTCTACAAACTACAAACTACAAAGACTACAAACTACAAACTACAAACTCCCAATATTACGAATGCTCAATGTTCTGGAGGGTAATCCCAGTGGGAATGAGTACCCACTTGGAATTCTTGATTTAGAAGATTTTGTGCTAATTTTAGATTTCTTCGTTTTCTTTATTATCCGTTTCTGGTAGAACTACAGTACCGAAAAAAAAGTGTTTTGGATGTTTTTTTCCTGAAAAAAGGGCAACTTTGAGTGTCTAAAAATGTAATTTAGAGTAGTCCAATTATTTAGAAAATTAGCGGGTATATGAATCAAAACTAGATCTTTATTTTTGTAGTTGACAACTTTTTTGTGCGATTTTTCTGTAAAAAGTTATCCGTTTATTTTTCTGTACCCGTAACTATTTAAGGAAAAGTCATACAAAAAAGTTGTCAACTACAAAAATGAAGATCAAGGTTTGATTCATATACCCAAGGAATTTCTAAAAAATCGGACTACTGTAAACTACATTTTTAGACACCCAAATTTGCCCTTTTTTCAGGAAAAAACATTCAAAAATGAAACCTTTTTGATCCCTAGTCTTTAGAAGGTTACTATAATTTCCAAAACCCCATAATTTTTGACCTCCAAACCTTTGATACCCATTAATTATTCTCAACTTTTAAAAACATTTTTGAAGTACTTCAAAATCTCATTTCCATCATGATATCATCTCCTGTTTATCTAACATATCAAAGTCATGTGAAGCATCAGAAAACCAAAAAATTTTTTTTTATTTTCTAGAAAAGTTTCGAAAAAAACTTTCAGCTTGAATGATTACAGGGTGCGTAATAATTATTGCAACGTCTTTGAGCGAGTGTAAAAACGACCACAGTTATTCAATTCCTTCCAAACTTGGCATATATAATTGTCAAACGCAAAAATTTATTGTCTAAAAGTTTCGGATTTGTGATAAAAACACGGCTCCACTTAGGCTTCGAAACATCCTTCGGTTCGGTTACTGCTAGTCACGCCCTTGTCTCAGAGAGAAACGTTCTCGCAGAACGCGAGCTGGTAGATTAACACAAGTAATTTTTTGCAGAAATACGAATAAATCATTGTGCATTTCAATCCAGTTTAGTTTGAGACGTTAAGATTTTTAGTTTTTGAGGTATGACCTTTTTCCCAATCCTGGTTCATGACCAAAAAATGGCTGTTGGAGCCTTGAAAACCAAAAAATCGCATTTTTCTGAGTTTCTGGGATAGGAAAGTATAACCAATTAGTTTATTTAACACTATTGGGCATTTTTCTTTAATTAAGAGCAGAAGTTCAAACTCCTAGCTTTGAATACACCCCGCATGATCGCGAAATAATGAAGTTATCAGATAAATGTTGTTCTAACTTTAACCCATCATCTCGGACAAGATTTCTATCTAGCTGGAATGAAACAACGTGAGATGAGAAATCGTAATATATGTTATCATTTTTCAAGACAGTTCCGGTATCTCTGACAGAAATCGGGGCCCTCCTGTAGCTTCAAACATACTGAGGTCTTACATTAAGGAGGCGCGTGACAAGTAATCTGGTGTTTTTACAAAAGTCGCAACAAAAATGTTCCAAGTCGAGCTAGATGTTCCATTTTTTCTCAAAATAACAGAACGTTTTAGGGTAACACGAGAACATATTTTCAGAAAGTTTCAAATATCTAGACCGTGACTAGAGCACAAGATGTGAGCGAATTGCAGCTTTTAGCATGTGTCAGAAATTAACTCCTAACTCAGAGAAACATTTTCCCACAACAATTTTGAATGAATTTTCTTAAATTTCAAATTTTTTCCTACCATTAATAAAAAAGTATTGGCATTCCCATGACATTGGACTCTTTGTCGGTGCCCCAAACTCGTAGGAGCCTTAATGCGTAAATGTGTCGAGGAGTCCCCGTCACAAGTCTCCATGTCATTTTTCTTAAAATAGGAGTTCAACTACCAAACTTGATCAGATTAGTGTACTAGATTGATACAATAAATCTGCCAATTTTCAAAACATTTCGTCGAGGTTCAGCTTGGTTAGGACGTTTCAAAGTCGCGTTGCAATAATTATTACGCACCCTGTATTTCCTATCACCTGATGTTCTTTGAATCTGAATCTTCTCATCGTCACGTCTTCTGAAATCCTTCTATTCCAAATTTCCAATTTTTCAGAACCACCAAAAACCGAGAAAAATGCCGAAGGCGAAGTGGCGATTAAACCTGTCCATCTTGCTACTCATCATCGCAAAGGTAAAGAAGCGCGCTCCATTGGACAAAGGAAGTTTTGCAATAGAGCGCACTTGCTTAGTGCAAATGCGCTCCATTGAACTCCACAAAAAGCCTCATTTTATCAATGGAGCTTACTTGGTGACTAGCATGGTTTTAACACCGAATTTTGAGGCTTAGCATTTGCGCTCTAACAAACCTCATTTTTCTCTAGATTTTCCAATAGAGCGCATTTTGAATTTTCAAAGAAAATTTAAAAATTTTCCAACTTTTCAGATCTCCATCTCCGAAGCGGTGCGATGTTTCGACTGTGTTGGAATGGATTGTATGGGTAGCTTCTGTGAGGGAGAGTACTGTATGATGTCGCAGTACGCACCGCGATGGGGCTCCGCTCGATGGGGGGAGGTGGAAGTTGTAAAAGTGAGTAGAAGATAAAATTTCCAACATTTTGAGCCAAAAACCAAGAAAATTGGTTAAAAATGAACCGAGTTAGGAGCATTTTAAGGATTTGTAGAGGCTTCGAGAATTTTGTAGTTTGTAGTCTCTTAGCCTCTACAAAGTTTGGTAGAGGCTTAGAGACTACAAACTACAAAACTTCCTAAGCCTCTACAAAACCTAAAATCCCTTCTAACTCGATTAGTTCTCAACCGATTTTTGTGATTTTTGGCTCAAAAAGTTTCAAATTTTGCGCTTATTTTAGATTTGTAGCTTTCTAACACTTTAAAAAAAAAATAATTTTTAGGGATGCGCCAAGGGATCAATGTTGGGAAAAGATGTCAGAAGTCATTGCGAGTTTGCCGAGGATTCTGATGAACCATTCACCTGCTTCTGCAATGGAAAAGATTTGTGTAACTCGAGAAAATCACTTCGAAAGATTGAAAGGGAGGATGTTGATTTGGTGAGTTCTAAAGAGTACAATAGAGCGAATTTGCATTTTCCCAAAGTTATCAATAAAGCACATTTCCGCATTTTCAGGTCCAATGTGTGTGCAATGGAGCGCATTGTAAAAACGACAAGACTTGTGTTGGAGAACTCTGCACTTATGTTGTCAATCACAAAACCAAACAAGTCGAGCAAGGATGCACCAACGCATCGGTCCCCCTTATCGAGAGACGTGCTATTGGATCTTGTATGGCACCACCAATCACCGGAGCCATGCATCATAATGTTGCCAAAGTATGAAGAATATAGAATAAATTTGACAAATTTTGAGCTGAAAATCGTAAAAATCGGTGGGAAACTAGCCGAGTTATGAGCTTTTGAAGTTTTGTAGAGGCTTAGCGATTTTTGTAGTTCGTAGTCTCTAAGCCTCTACAAAACTTTGCGCTCACTTTGTAGAGGCTTAGAGACTACAAACTACAAAATTTCCTAAGCCTCTACAAAAATAAAAACTGCTTTAACTCGGTCCGTTTCCAACCGTTTTTCTTGATTTTTAGCTCAAAATGCTTCAAATTTCAAGTTCATTACAGTCATTAAGATTCGAGAGAACTTTGGTATCTGAATCTTTTGAAAACTCGGAAAAATTGACACGTGAATTTCGAGACACAAGAAGTAATCTGAAAATTCAGGAAATCGTCTATATTTTAAGTTTAGAATCAAGAAAATCGGTTAAAAACTAGCCGAGTTATGAGCTTTTGAAGTTTTGTAGAGGCTTAGAAAGTTTTGTAGTTTGTAGCCTCTAAGCCTCTACAAAATCGGGGAAATTTTTGTAGAGGCTTAGAGACTACAAACTACAAAACTTCCTAAGCCTCTACGAAAACAAAAAAGCTCATAACTCGGTTCATTTTTCACCAATTTTCTTGATTTTGCGCTCAAATTAAAGGAAATTTCTGCTTTTTTCATTTTTATATGTATTAATTTCTGTTTCCTCAGCCCCTAAAATCTTCCAGGACGCTCAATCTCTTCTTGCCGTCGAGTCGTGCATCTGTGGAGCAGATTACTGTAACAGCGAAAAGCCATCGATCAGTGTTCCAGAGAACGAAAAGTGTAATGCTTATGTGGAGGTGACCACAATGGGAACCACCACCAAGTCGAAGAATATCTCGTGCAGTGGAGAGTATTGCTTTACGGTAGGTTGCTTTTTGGAGGCGTGGCCTAGGTTTTCAATTGGTGGCCGAGGTTTCTAGGCCACAATCTCTGTATTGCTAATAATGGCCTAACTTTTTCAATGGTGGCCTAGGATTTCTAGTCAAGTTGGTTTCTAGGCCACCGGAGCCCTTCTGGTCAAAAACGGTCTAACATGTCCTGGCTCATTACCTCCCCCCCCCCCCCTCCTCCCCAAGTATGAATATTTTCCAAAAATTGAGTTTTTCTCGGCCACCCTATGGTTCAAAGCCCATTTTTCTTTCCGTGGCCTAACTTTCCCCTAAATCCGAATTTCTAGGCCAGCATCAAATCGAAACTTGGTATTATGTCTTCCTACCGTACCTATGGATGTGCTTCGTTCACCGGAGAGGACCCCCTTCCAGAGGAACTCGACCCGACTGGATGTGCTACGTTTACTTCGGAGAATTTGGAAGTGAAGACTTGTTTTAAGGTGAGGGTATAGGGACTACAAAGACTACAAAGACTACAAAGACTACAAAATTCCAAATTTCAGACCTCTGATAAAGCAGCCGTTGGAAGAGCGCTTGCCTCGAAGCAAATTCCAGAATCCAAAGCATCCAAGCCATCTAAAGGGTAACTTTTCTAGTTTTTTAAGGTCGAAAAATTTCATTTTTAGATCTCAAAAATCGCAAAAATCGAAAGGAAAACCACAAGTGGAAGTTGAGTACGATAACGAGGAGAGTGAGGAAGAGGAGGAGGCAGAAAAGCCAAAAACAAAGGGTTCCAAATCTCCAAAAGATCGTCAGAAAGCGAAGGAGGAAGAATCGAAAAAGGAGAAGGAAGAAGTGAAAGAAGAGGAGGAAGAAGAACGGGAGGAGGAAGAGGAGGAGAAGGAAAAAGAGGAGAGCTCGACGAAGAAGTCGTTCATCTTCCAGAAGCCAACGCAACCGCCAATCCCGGATGATTCTAATACTACTATGGTAAGCGGGAAATTTGAAAAAAATTAGCTAAAAACGATGAAAATCGGTTGAAAACTGGCTGAGTTAGAAGGAATTTTAGGTTTTGTAGAGGCTTAGGAATTTGTGTAGTTTGTAGTCTCTAAGCCTCTACAAAATTGGGGAAACTTTTGTAGAGGCTTAGCGACTACAAACTACAAAATTTTCTAAGCCTCTACAAAACCTAAAATCCCTTCTAACTCGGCTCATTTTCAACCGTTTCTCTTCATTTTTGTATCAAAATTTATGAAATTTTCTCTATTTTCAGATCACTGTCTTTGTTCTTATTATCCTTTGCATTTTGGGATCCGGAATCGTATGGAAGTTTGAACTTCACAAGAAGCTGCGAAGAAGCAACTACGATACAGTAGCCGGCGGATAATTAGCGGGCGGCCGGGAATAGAGCCTAATTGTGATTTGTCTTCACTTTTTTTCAGATTTTTTGAATTATAAATAAGCTAGATTTCTTTCCTACCCAATTACCAAAAAATTCCAGATTCACTTATTTTTTCCCTTTGTCCTTTTTTCTGTCTAACTTATTTTTTCTTCTTTTTTTTTTAATATTTTCCCCTAAAAACCCTGATAATATGAGTAGTTGAAGAAGCTATAAGCCCCGCCCAGAATGGCAATAATTTGAGATTTTTCCAGAACTTTTTTTATTTTCAAAAAATGTTCGATATTTTTGAATAAACATTTTAAGGTGACAACAATGAACAAAAACAAATTTTTCTAAAGAATTAGGAAAACATTGACTCTTTTTAGAGAAGCCTAAACGTTGATTGAGCTACTAAGCTATTCCGTAACTTCGACATTTCGCAACCAAGACGTTTCGAAACTGGACGATTCGCAACTCTAAAAACTAGTCCACTTTACGCTCATTAAGGTTGTATGGGGTTGAGGGTATTGTGAACTATTCCATGTTATCATCTACATTTGAAAAATGTTTATTTCAAAATCAACTATTTAACAAAAAACCTAGGTTTCGTGGTTTCGAAATGACGTGGTTGCGAAATCTATGTAAGTTGCAAAATAGCGCGGTTGCGAAATGACTTTTTGCAAAACGTCGCGAAGCTGGAAATGGCTCCAAGACATTTCGCAACCACGAACTCTACATTTTTAGAAATTTTTGCGTTAAAACCAAATAGTCTCGAGTTGCGAAACGGCTGGTTTCGAAATGTCCAGCTGACAAATGTCTCAGTTGCGAAAAGATCGGTTGCGAAACGGCGTGAAGCAACCTCTCCCGAAAATCATCTTTTTCTAGTTTTTGTTGTTGTGAAACTGATCCGAAACTGACTTCCATATTGATAATAAGTGCCCCTGAAAAGTGTGAATGATAACTGTTTTCTCCTTTTTAAAAGCTAGATTTATTTCATCAAAAATTTCTATTCAAAAACTGGGAGTTCGGGCCATCTATGAAGCATCATAGCGAGCGGATTCCTATTGTCTTCTTCTGTATTGATATACACATCGACGACTCCGTTCGGTCCGATATAGTATCTGGAGTCCGCATCAGTTGGGTCAGGAGTGAAGAACGTTCCGAGAACTCTTCGCAAGATCCCAATATCGACAGTTGGGTCGTGAATCACAAGCTCAATTTCTTCGATATGTGTGTGCTTGAGTACAGAGTTTCGGAGATTTGCGAGTTCCCTTGCAGTCATTTTGTATCTTTCGATAAAAGATCGCTGAAGGTGACGGAATTTTTTGATCGGTATCGTAGTAGGGAAGTACACTCGGATGTGTTTTGCATTCTTCCACTGCTTCGTTCGGGCGATCATTCTCATCGTTTCCTCATCCGTATTGCCGTAGGAATTCTTATGGAGTTGGATTTTAGCGATGATTTCCGGTTTCAGATGTTGAATGATTCCCATCATTCTCTTCGGACTCATATGGACCAAATCGATCGAATGTACGGAGAGTGGCTTCTTCAACGAGCACAAATTCTTCTCGATTCTCATGATCATTTTGTTAGGATTGTATCCATATTTGGCTTTGATCGTTAGCTCCATGAAATGATGTCCGTGCTTCGTCAGAACCGATAGAAATACGTTGAGTCCAGCCTTATTGTATTTGACATTCTTGAGGAATCCAGTATTCTCTTTGATATCAAACGGAATCGTGTGATCCTGCCAATACCCGTTTGCGTTCTTCGGTCCGTATGTGCCATATTGATATCCACAACCTCCAGAATCCTTGGTGTACTTGCAATAACCTCCATCGGAATACACCACACAGGTGTTGTCGGATATGTAGATTCCGAGAGTCTCTGGATTTGCCAGACTTTTTGCCACAATTCGACGCATCCCGGTGCACACTTCGTAACAGCCAAACCTGAAGAATCAAAGTAATTTAGGCTTAGTAATGGCATGAAATCTCACTTCTCCAGTGGATGCAACTTTTTCACAATATCATGAACCAAATGCAGAGGGATGTCGTATATCGTTAGAGTTCTTCTGGAAGGAAAAATTATCAGTGTGGATTTGAATTCATTTTGTAGATTTACCTATTATGATTTTCTGCTTCGAGTTGAGAGCTGGCTGATGGAATTGGCCGTTCGTCGGGGAAACCAAGTTCTGAAATCAGAAATTTACATGAGAATACAGTACCGGCCAATAATCTATGAACTTTTGGCGTTTTCAGTTGAAAAAGTCATCAGGAGAAAAAACGTCACCTTTGGGGGTCTGGGAAAAGGATGTTAAATTTGACCGTTTGATCTGAAACTTTGTGGGTGTATACATCTACTCTAGAACTCTATTTTTGTAATTGACAACTTTTTTGAATGACCTCTTCTAGAGATTATATGGCTCGTGAAATGCAGAAGACCCTTAAATCGGTGAAAATTGAAAATCCGGAAATTTAGCGTCGCCAAACTTTAAAGGAACACACTATCTTTAGAAGAGGTTGTTCAAAAAAGTTGTCAACTACAAAAATAAAGTTCTAGAGTTGATGTATACACCCAAAAAGTTTCAGATCAAACGGTCAAGTGTAACATCATTTCCCAGACCCCCAAATTTGACGTTTTTCAACTGAAAACCCCAAAAGTTCATAGATTATTGACCGGTACTGTATTTACGGCTTCATGACGTTTTGCAACCGCGACTATCCGCAACCACGGCATTTCGCAAACAAAAATATCCATTGGTTGCGAAATGTCCAGTTCCGAAATGACTTGATTGCGAACCGGTGTGGTTGCAAAAGGGATACGTTGCGAAACGACTGGTTTACTGGAGGCTCAAAATCTACTCACCCTTCACATCACACCCCGTCTTGACCACAGTAACCAATTCGGCCAACTCGTCTGACAATCCAGGAGTGTTCGCCTTCTCCACAGTATCGGAATCTAGCGACTCGGAATAATTGTGCAGCTCGCGGACCACATTCTTTAGTTTCAAATTTCCAAACTCGAGTTGTCTTTGAAGAGCGTTCATGTTGACGATTCGTCCAGTAATTTCAAGATTTTTGACAATGGCTTTGAGTTTTTCGTCTGCAAAAGAATTCTCTTGTAGTTTTCGAAATTACTCCGACTTACGTTGAGCAATATTCTGTGCAGATTTCCGATGATGCGGCATGGTGTCAACGACAATAGCAGAAGGACCGATTTTTAGTGATGTTGTCGGGTATTTTTTGAGACTGAATTTTTGGAGTTTTTGATTCTTCTCGAAAATCCTGTTCCCAATTTTGAGAAAAGTAAAGCTATCACGTAGAAATAGAGATTTCAATTTTTAAGTTTTTTTGTTTTTATGGCTCCCCGACGTTTCGCAACCAGTCATTTCGCAACCATGCCATTTCGCAACTACGAAATTTTGCAACTCCCGTCGATTTCGCAACCGCGACATTTCGCAGCCAAGACATTTCGCAACTGGACGTTTTGCACCTCCCGTCGATTTCGCAACCGCGACAATTCGCAGCCAAGACATTTCGAAACTGGACATTTCGCAACCAGTCATTTCGCAACTGCGACATTTCGCAACCATACCATTTCGCAACTACGAAATTTTGCAACTCCCGTCGATTTCGCAACCGCGACAATTCGCAGCCAAGACATTTCGAAACCGGACGTTTTGCAACCAGTCGCTTCGCAACTCTATAAGTCGCGATAACGAAATGGCCTGTAGCGAAATTTCGTAGTGGCCAAATTGACATGTGTTGCGAAATGTCGTAGTTGCGAAACGGCTGGTTGCGAAATTTCTCGGAGTCCATTCTACAGACTTAACAAAGGAGTCCCCTAAAAACACCGTATCGGAACTTCCTGATAATCAGGAGTCTCGGAGCTTTTTTCAACTCTACTTTTAATCGTTCTCTCCGAATTTGAAAGTTTCCTAACTTAAATTCTAAAAAAAAAATCAAGATAATTTGCAGTGACGAAGATTTTTTATATAGAAAAACATTTATAGAGAAATTGGCTAACTTGTATGAAATAGAAAGTTTAAAAAACAGATAGACAACAGAAAACCGAGTTAAAATTGTTTCCTCTTCTGCACATTCGACACCCTTTTCGACCGTTTTTTCGACACCTTTTCCAACATTTTCTTAGATTTTGACTCCTTCTTCTCTGCTTTCAACGTTTTCAATTTTGCTGTCTTCTCTGCCGTATCCCGTCCTTTGAATCCATTTTTCAAGTACTCATAAATAAATGGGTCCTTCGTTTTTTCAAACGATTGAATGCACTGAAAATTTGAATTTTTCGGTATTTCCGCCAAAAATTTTGAGCTCTCACCTCTTGATAAACGTAATAAGCAATCATGTAGGCACAGAATCCAAACTGTTTCGCATTTGAGATTGAATCGGCTCGTTCGGATCGGATCAAATCAAGAAGTTCCATAAAATCCAGATCCCGCTCTCGGCTCAAGAGTTGATATCCGTACTCGATATCTGGAATATCAATGATGATTTTGATACTTCAAATCCAAAAAATTTTTGACTACATTGGTGAAAAAATCCAAATTTTTAGGGCTAAGGGAGTGAGAGAGAAAGGGGTTGAAGTTACCACTCATTTCACTATATCGGCAGCGAAATTTTCTAGACTAGATACAGCAAATCTGAGCATAGATTTGGAATCCTCTTGAAATTCCGCATCTTTTGAGCCGAAAAATTATGCGATTTGGACAACATTGACGTTTCTTAGAAAAGCCCGAAGACGCGCCGAAAAAACACTCATTTTTTGGGAAAACTCGGAAAGTTTGGATAGCGGCGGAATTGTCAAAAATTGACCTAGAGACGTGAATTTGGGCTTTACTGGAAGCCCAAAAACAGTCCTTTCGCTCCTTCTTCTCCTGTCGCTCTTGCACCGCCCGTTCGCGAATATTGTCCTGGAAGCTCTTGACCATCTCTTTTTTGGCTTTTTTTGGCTTACGAGAGGCCGTAAATGCGCTCCACTGACACACCTTCATCAATACTTGTCTCCTGGGATGAGTGTACTTACAAGGGGTAACTCCACATTTACCCTTCCAAAAAATGATCAATAATTTTCCACTATTTCGACTTCCCTAGCTGCCTCTGAAACAAGTTTTGGATCATGTGAGCCCACAAGTAATGTAAGTCTCCTATTGCTAAACAACAAAATCTATCCAAAAAAAAACACATATTTCAGATTCAATTTATCTTTTTCTTCAAAAAAATCAACAATCTATATGAAGAACCATCGCGGACCGTCGAAAAATGTTATTTTGGGACTCTCGCTTCCTCCCTATCGTCTTACTTGCAATGAGAACTCTGATCTAGCGAAAGTCTGGCCGGCACACCCCATATTCACCTGTCCAGAAACGGTGACCATAGGGAAACATAAAGTTGCCGCGGAGATTGAAGGAGGGGACTGTCTGACAACATATTGGCCAAATCCAAACCAAGGACTGATGGAATTGGCCAAGCACGCATCTGAAGTCTTCAACAGCCCAATTCATTTCCTTACTGTCTACCGGGAATGTTATCCAACCGACTTGATCTACTTTCTCAACTATGTCAATGCATTTCAAGGAACCATAAGCACAATTTTTGTCCAGATGGACCGGTTGGCGGGCGAAGACCTCTCATACTTTTTGCAAAACTGTATGGCTACAAAACGTCTTGACCTAACTAGCGGTTGGTTGAATGAGTTACCTATCTCGCGCGTTTTTTCCATTGAGGATTTACGCCTCAGACAAGCAAACTGGTTCACTCTTGAGCATTTACTCTTGTGCGACACACGGCGACTAGTGTTAAAAGCTTCGCAACTGACCAGCCAGGATCTCAATGCGTTTGTAAAAGGATGGATAAATGGCGAATGTTCTAGAAGAACAGAGTTCGTCTCGATCTATATGTTGCGCGATGCATTGAATCATGAAGGTCTATTGGAAGGCATCGAGGTGATCAGACGGGATCGAAATGTGAGGAGAAGATTTTATGTAAAGTGAGTTGTGGTTGAACGTGAGGGGCTCTATAACCCCCGAGAAATGGCTCCGAAATGAGCAAAAATCACGCAAATGGTCTCTGGCGGATGTGGCCGAGTTTCCCAAAAATTGGAGGCGGAGTCAGCCAAAGGCCGCCGGAGACCATTCGAGTGATTTTTGCTCATTTCGGAGCCATTTTTCGGGGTTTTAGAGCGATTTTTGAGCATTTTCATTATGATTTTCGGAATCTACATACAGTTCCACTTAAAGAAATAAATATTTTTGCCCGGAATGGTCCTTCAAATTGTGCTGAACTCGTTTGATTTTTCAGGGATATCGGTGCTAAGACTATAATCGGCGGGATGGACATTCGACGGAAACACGACGGAGCAATGGCTACAATAGTGAGAAGACTTTATCAATTCAAAATACTTTTCTGGCCAGACTGGAAGGACAATGCGTATCATTAACTAACTTATTTTTTCTCTTTTTCTATTAAATATTTTTTCCCTAATAACCCTGATAATATGAGTAGTTGAAGAAGCTATAAGCCCCGCCCAGAATGGCAATAATTTGAGATTTTTGCAGAACTTTTTTTTATTTTCAAAAGATGTTCCTTATTTTTGAATAAAAATTTTAAGGTGACAACAATGAATTGATTAAAAGAAATATCAACAACAACACATTTTTTTGAAGAATTTGGAAAACATTGACTCTTTTTAGAAAATCTAGGTTTCGTGGTTTCGAAATGGCGTGCTTGCGGATTGTCGCAGTTGCGATATCTCGTGGTTGCGAAATCCATGTGCATAAGTTGCGAAATAGCGCGGTTGCGAAATGACTTCTTGCAAAATGTCGTGAAGCTGGAAATGGTTCCAAGACACTTCGCAACCACGAACTCTACATTTTAGAAACTTTGCTTTAAAACCAAATATTTTCGAGTTGCGAAATGGCTGGTTTCGAAATGTCCAGTTGACAAATGTCTCAGTTGCGAATTGTCGTGGTTACGAAATTGCCCGCCTGCCGACTGTCTGCTGACCGCCTGCTGACGGCCCGCAACCGCCAGCGGCCGCCTGCTAACCGCCTGCTGACCGCCTGCTGACCGCCTGCTGACGGCAAGCAACCGCCTGCTGACCGCCTGCCTACCGCCTGCCGACCGCCTGCTGACCGCCTGCTGACGGCCCGCAACCGCCAGCGGCCGCCTGCTGACCGCCTGCTGACCGCCTGCCGACTGCCTGCCGACCACTTGCCTACCGCCTGCCGACCGCCTGCTGACAGCCTACCCACCGCCGGCTGACTGCCTGCCGACCGCCTGCTGACCGCCTGCTGACCGCCTGCTGACCGCCTGCTGACCGCCTGCTGACCGCCTGCTGACCGCCTGCCGACCGCCTGCCGACCGCCTGCCGACCGCCTGCCGACCGCCTGCCGACCGCCTGCCGACCGCCTGCCGACCGCCTGCCGACCGCCTGCCGACCGCCTGCCGACCGCCTGCTGACTGCCTGCTGACCGCCTGCCTACCGCCTGCCGACCGCCTGCAGACTGCCTGCTGACCGCCTGCCTACCGCTTGCCGACCATGGAATTAGGGGGATTACCAGGGAGATGGGGGAATAGTGATTGTGTGAAGAGAAGGAGTACTGTAATTAGGGAAATTAGGGACTGGAGCAAGGAAAATTTGAGATATATTATCAAAAAGTATCCAGAGGAATTTATTAGAAACATAGAAGCTACAAAGTGCAACAGATACAGTACCGGCCAATAATCTATGAACTTTTGACATTTTCAGTTGAAAAACCTCAATTTTGGGGGTTTGGGAAAGGATGTTAAATTTGACCGTTTGATTCGAAACTTTTTGGGTGTATACATCTACTCTAGAACTCTATTTTTGTAGTTGACAACTTTTTTGTACAACCTCTTCTAAAGATGTTGTGTTCCTTTAAAGTGGGGCGATGCTAAATTTCCGCATTTTCAGTGCAATTTTCTCTGATTTTAGTGTCATCTGCATTTCACGAGCCATATCATCTTTAGAAGAGGTGATACAAAAAAGTTGCCAACTACAAAAATAGAGTTCTAGAGTAGATGTACACACCCAAAATTTTCAAATCAAACGGTAAAGTTTAACATCCTTTTCCAGACCCCCAAAGTTGTCGTTTTTCAACTGAAAACACCAAAAGGTCATAGATTATTGACCGGTACTGTACAGTAACTCGAATTTAAGCTGACATTCTTGTCTATTTGCTATCCGTTCACCGCCTATCCGCCGTCTGTTTGCCTGGTTCAAAATTTCCCATTGTATTATTCAAAAAAGAACAAAACGTGAAGAAACAGGGACGGTGCCAAGAATTTACCAAAAGTCACGTTTGGGTTTTTTGTCTGCAATAGTTTTGAATTCAAGAATTCAATTATTTTCCGAATTTTAACTGAATCATCTCGAATACTCTACATTTTTGTCTTGGTAAAATGTCGGCTCCAAAAAGACAACGAATGAACAGTGGAAATGAGCCAAATGAGGTAATATTTCTATAAAATTTTTTCGCATCTCAAAATCTAAATTTTCAGAAAACTTTGATGGAGAAACTTCAACACAGTCGTGATGACCCCAACAGGAAAGAAGACCAGATTCAGAATCAGCTTCGTGTGAAACTGGAGACTGTAGGCCAGAAAGAGGAATCAGAAGGAGCACAAATGACAATGAGTAGAGTGAGTTTTGATGCAAACACGCTCTGACGACAAGTTCTGTAGAGCGCGTTTTCAATCAATATTAGTAGTATGGAGAACCCTCCCCCCGTGCAGTCTCTGTCTAGCATTCCGCGCAGCCGGGCCAGCCAGAAAATTTGAATTACCGCCAAATGGGGGACTAGCTTTTGCACAAGAGTTAGGCCATCAGCTTGGGAAGATTATAGGGCCGGCCAAGGCTCACCCAAGAATCTTTGAAAGGGAACCCATAGAGGCAAAAGCTAGGCCACCAAGTCCAGAAGGTCCAAGAATCTATGGTGTGTTCAAAGTGCCGAAAAAAGCCAAAAAAGGCCAAAAAAGCTGTTCAAAGTGTCGCCAAATTCACCCTTTTTGCCCCTCAAATTCCAGTTCAAAAAAATTGAAAACTTTACCCTACATCTTAGACCTCGCTTGAGAATCTCAGGCCACGCAAAAATTTTCAAAAATTCAATTTTTTTCGAACTGGAATTCGAGGGGCAAAAAGGGTAAATTGGCTTTTTTGGCCTTTTTTGACTTTTTTCGGCACTTTGAACACACCACTAAGAATCCAACAGAATCAGATAGCCAATATACAGTACCGGCCAATAATCTATGAACTTTTGGCGTTTTCAGTTGAAAAAAAGTCAACTTTGGGGGTCTGGGAAAGGGTGTTAAACTTGACCGTTTGTTCTGAAATTTTTTTGATGTATACATTTACTCTAGAACTCTATTTTTGTAGTTGACAACTTTCTTGTACAACTTTTTCTAAAGATGTTGTGTTCCTTTAAAGTGGGGCGATGCTAAATTTCCGCATTTTCAGTGCAATTTTCACCGATTTTAGTGTCATCTGCATTTCACAAGCCATATCATCTCTAGAAGAGGTTGTACAAAAAAGTTGTCAACTACAAAAATAGAGTTCTAGAGTAGATGTATACACCCAAAAAGTTTCAGATCAAACGGTCAAGTTTAACATCCTTTCCCAGACCCTCAAAGTTGTCGTTTTTCAACTTATTGACCGGCACTGTGTTTTTGGTTGTCTAGCTTATAAAACCCATAAGGGTGCTAGGCTACCAGGCCTTCCAATTTTCCATTTATATTCTTTGATTTTTTTCAATGTTTTCAATGATTTCCTTCATGGATTACTGTAGGGTTACGGTATGGGTTACTGTAAGTAACCCATGACAACGAGAGCTCCAAAACAATGCGACCGACGACTCCAAACAGATGTTTTCATGATTTAGGCCTACAAGGGGCGGAGCCTAAAAGTGGGCGCCGCCGAAAAGGGGGCGGAGCCTATTTTGGCCAAGGGTTACTGTAGGTTACGGTATGGGTTACTGTCAGTAACCATGAGAGCTCCAAAACAATACCACCTACCTCCACGACAACAAACAATAAGAATGACAGGTGTTTTCATGATTTAGGCCTAAAAGGGGCGCCGCCGAAAAGTGGGCGGAGCCTATTTTGGCCAAGGGTTACGGTCGGGCAAAGCAAGGCTCCCATGATGTAGCCAAGGCATTTTCAATAAAAAAAGCAAACTTTCTACGACCTTTAGTAAAAAAAAGTTGGCTTTATTTTGGAAATGCCAAGCCTCTCTCTATATTTTTTTTTCAAAAATTTCTGAAGATTTCCCAGATTCCAAATTTTACCGCATTATCTCCCAATGATTTACCACCATCCCATGTCTTCCCTTGTCTCCCACCTCTGTGGCCATGTGGCTCACCAGTGAATGGTCAGAACTGACCGTGGTGTCGCGCCGTGGGATATTTACTGGCTCCCAACGCGAAAGCCAGGATCTTTGTAAGTGATGGCGTGGCGATTGGAAGTGCCTCGGAAGGGCTTGACATCGGTGACTTCGGGCTTCTCAGCAGCCTTTAGTCATTGGTGGTTCGATTGGTTCAGTGGATTGTTATCGGTGGTGGTTCAAGAATATTAGAGTAGTGAATATATGCACTGCTTTATTAGTAAAACATGCTGGGGGACACAATGAGACGAGAGAGCGGTGACGAGTCACCGTTCTCGATGGGGAAAAACAAGGGAAAGTGAAGTGAATGGGGGAATTTAGGAACAACAAATAATTATTGCGAAATCCTCGTGGCCTAACTGGCGCCGGTTCGGTGGAGCGCGCATGCATTGTCCGTGGCGTGTAATCCTCTCGGAGAAGACAGATATTGATTGGAAAGTGGGTCTAGCGGCTTGTCCTTCGGTATTCCGGGGTAATTGAGTGTGGAAAGAACGATGGGAATGAGTAGAACGTTTGGCGATGACCAGCATGGTCAGAGCCCGAAAAAGGTCGTGACCATCGTCGTGCGATGGGCGCGACACTGGGGGGCCAGAAGAAGCCGCTTTTCGGGTTCGAAGGAGAAAAGGGGATTGAAACAGGGTAGACGAATGATAGACGAATGAGCATCGTTCCCTTCCTTGAGTTGTGTGGTCTTTGGCTTGTCTGTCCTCGGAAGGTGAGTTCTTGTCTTCTTGGGTCCATCTCCTGTCTTTGGATTCGGTTCCGTCGACGTTTGAATTGCTTCTTCTCTCCTGAACGACTTTCTCAGATCTTCTCAGCAGATCTTAGTCCGTCTTAACTGGGTTTTTAACTCCAGTCTGACTTGCTTGGGTCTGGCTTGTCTGGCTGTTCGGACTTCCTTAGTCGTCTTGACTTTCCTTTTGGTCCTTGCTCTGGAACTGGCTGACTTCTTTCTCCTTGAGTAGACAACTCTCCGTGGATGATCGGTATTTGTGGGGTTGTTGTTCCTCTTGACCTGTGGACGGTGTTCTTTACCTGTGTACCTCCTCGAATCTTCTCAACAGATTCGAATCGGTATGTGCTTGGGATTCCTTTCCTGGCTGTGACTGTTGATCACTGGGATGTTCTCGCTGAGTCTTTCCTTCGGGATCTATTCCTTTCGGTGATTTGACTGCTGGGGATTGGCTGTTGACGTTGACTTGGGCTTCCGAAGAAGTCCTTGTCTCCTGTGCTCCGCTGCTGCATCTTTATCCTTTACTGCATTGGTTCGTTGACTGACTTGTAGACTTTTGATTATCGTTTGACTGATCTTCTTGGTCTTTCGTTGCCGTTTTGAACTTCTGTAGCTCCTGTTGGTGTGCATTCTTGATTAATTGACGTTTAGGATTTCTGTGGACTTCGATCCTTGCATTGAAGAACTGCTTTTGGTCTTACGATTTCCAGTTTTCTGCCTCTCAGCGGCTACTGTACTCTCGTCTTTTCTTGATCTTTATACGGATATCCATGCGGATGTTGATGCTTCTTGGACAATCCTGACGCTGTTGGTCCGTGCGGATTCCTTGACGGTGACTACATTCTTGGATTTCTGCATTCCGTTGTTCCTTGACTTGAAGATCTTACTGCGGCTCGCTGTCGTTTGGCTTGTCTTTTGCAGTTTTTGCTTTCATCGCGGCCTAGCTTGTCGACTTGACTTCTTGAACTTCTGGAGTCTAATCTTGGATGTTACGTTGGGATTCGAGAAAAGTTGTGCTTGAGACACATGCATGTTCTTTGCTTTTCGTCGGTTGGCTTCCTTGCTCTGCTTTTCGGTAAGCGATAGTGACCATTTTCCTGCCGTACTCCTTCTCCCTTGATCGGTTTCCTGGCAGGATTCCTCTGTCGGTGTTTTGGCTCTTCTTCAACCATTGCTGGGGAAATATCCAGCGCGATGTGCTCGCCGGCGGGGGGAAGCAAACGATGACTTGATGTGTTACGTGGGCACTGCTTTTTGGCGACACGAATCCTTGTTTTGGTGTTGGACTTGCTTGAAGGATCTTTGACGTTGGATTCTCCATGAGTTGCTGGGGAAACATTGTCCAGTGTCGTTGAAGACCTTGACTTTGGCTTTGTGTCCGGCATGTCTTGTACAACCTTCAGCTTAGCTTCACAGCAGCACAGCTTCTGGTACTTGTTCCTGTTGACGCACAATGATGTTGAGTGGAATTCCACGCCTTCCGTCCTCCGGGCTTCTTTTGGACTTCTGACATATTGTAGAATATCTCCATATTCCATCCTGCAATTGTGCTGGGGCTAATTGCTTTTCAGGAACTTCCTTCAGGCGATGTGACTTCTTGTCCTCAACGATGTATCTTGCAAGGTTAAGCTTCTCAACAGCTTCTCCTTGTTCGACTGCTTCTTGACGTTGACGAACATATCTCTTCCTTTCGTGGATTGTTACTACTTGTCTTTGAAGATGCTGGGGTGATGAAATTCTTGGCTAAATTTGATCGAGAACTTCCTCCGATCGGACGTCATGAAAGATTTTGATCGTTAGGACGCTCCGATTTCTGTAGTTGGCATGTGCTGGTTCTTGAGTCGCTGTTGTTGGATAAAATGATTTTGATCGTTTTTCGAGCGGCTCAATCACGTCCAACTTGCTCTTTCCTTGGTTCGAGATCTTATTTAGACGAGAACTTTCAGCTTCACAGCAGCTTCCAGTCTCTTATTACTAAACTAGTAGAACTATCCGTCGGTCCGTTACAGTTGACTTCGTAGAATCCTTGTGGACAATAGTTCGGACACTTGTCGGTGACGATGTAGTGGTCTGCATGTCCTTGACTGAATCCTTCTGGCGTTGATTTATGCACTTCGGCCACTCCTCCTTCGAGAAGTTTCTTCTGCGCACACTGCTTGGGTTTTGAAGACCTTGGCTTGCTTAGACTTGATGCTGGGGAGTTTGCGCTTGACTTCCATTGCTGGGGCGTCGTTGCTTGCTTGTCATTGGGCGATGTCGTCTTCTGACTTGGAGAGCTTCGTTGAATTTCTCCATAGTCTTTGTAGCCAGTTGTGGATTGTCAGCTACTTGAAGTAAATTTCTCAGCAACTACTTCTCGAGCATCGATTCCGTAGACTTGGTGCTTGTTGGTGGAGTATGATGCTAAAGGCTGGTTGACTGTTCCTTGTCCATTGACTTTTCGTGTTGACGGACGTGTTCTTGTTTGCTTGGAGACTCCTGATCTCAACTTTCTCAGCAAGTCGATTTCAGGAAGTCTGATCTTGTTCCCTTACATTTACTTCGCTTGGGGGGGGGGGGGGGTACGGGGATGATGTGCTCTTCTTCTTCGGTTCAGTGAAGTGTCCGAGCATTTTTGGGTGAGATGAACATTTGACGGTATACTGCTGGTTAGACGGTAGACGGTGTCGATGGGGTTGGTGATGATCAGTGAACAATAACAACAGATGATGATGAGTCCGGTGTTAGATGGAGTTGTGTTGTGTTGCTGGGAAAATTTAGAAGTTGGTGTTTCTCTTTCTTCCTTGCCAACATAACTGGGCTTCTAGCTCCTCGTCGTCGTCTTGGTTGTTTACGCACCATAACCCGTCCTTGGCTTTCTTTCCGTCTCTTTCCTTGCAATGTCCAGTGAAGTGCTTCATACGGCAGTATCCACAACGATACTTTGATTCGCATTCGGCAACTCTATGTCCTCCTCCTAGACAATTGAAACACAGTTTCTTCTTATGCACTGCTCTGATCTTCTTCTTTGAGCTGAGGGTGCATTCGCAAGCATTGTGATTCTCAGCATCACAATATTTGCAGGGTATAACTGAGCTTGGGGCAACGAACTTCGGTTCTCCTTCTTTCTGGTGCTCCACTTTTGAGTATCGCTGCTGAGGGTAACCGATCGGCTTCTTTGACTCCTTGTCTTCATTTTCGTCCAGGTTGGGCATGAAGTCGACATGGAACTTCTCAGCTGTCACTTTGGGGCACAATCCGGTGTAGTGTCTTCCATCACAGTTCAGACAGCTGAACTTTGATTTGCAATCGGCTGTCTTGTGCGATTCTGCCAGACAGTTCAGACACAATGGCTTGTTTCGGACGACGTTGATCTTGTTCTTGAGAGGGAGGGCACACCTGCTTGCCCCGTGGTTCTCAGCACCACAGAATTTGCACGGTCTCTCTTTGCTGGGGGCGTAAAACTTCCGTTTTCCTTCCTTCTGCTGTTGGAGTTTTCCTTTGCCTTGACTTCCGGTCTTCCTATCCTTGGTTCCACTTTGATCTTGTAGAGTAGAATTGTTGGTTTCTGCTCCTCCGCTTGTGACTACCGGGCAGTGACCATTGACCTTCTCCTGCGGAACTTCTTTGGTGAATTGTCATCGCACAAGACAGCCGATTGCAAATCAAAGTTCAGCTGTCTGAACTGTGATGGAAGACACTACACCGGATTGTGCCCCAAAGTGACAGCTGAGAAGTTCCATGTCGACTTCATGCCCAACCTGGACGAAAATGAAGACAAGGAGTCAAAGAAGCCGATCGGTTACCCTCAGCAGCGATACTCAAAAGTGGAGCACCAGAAAGAAGGAGAACCGAAGTTCGTTGCCCCAAGCTCAGTTATACCCTGCAAATATTGTGATGCTGAGAATCACAATGCTTGCGAATGCACCCTCAGCTCAAAGAAGAAGATCAGAGCAGTGCATAAGAAGAAACTGTGTTTCAATTGTCTAGGAGGAGGACATAGAGTTGCCGAATGCGAATCAAAGTATCGTTGTGGATACTGCCGTATGAAGCACTTCACTGGACATTGCAAGGAAAGAGACGGAAAGAAAGCCAAGGACGGGTTATGGTGCGTAAACAACCAAGACGACGACGAGGAGCTAGAAGCCCAGTTATGTTGGCAAGGAAGAAAGAGAAACACCAACTTCTAAATTTTCCCAGCAACACAACACAACTCCATCTAACACCGGACTCATCATCATCTGTTGTTATTGTTCACTGATCATCACCAACCCCATCGACACCGTCTACCGTCTAACCAGCAGTATACCGTCAAATGTTCATCTCACCCAAAAATGCTCGGACACTTCACTGAACCGAAGAAGAAGAGCACATCATCCCCGTACCCCCCCCCCCCCAAGCGAAGTAAATGTAAGGGAACAAGATCAGACTTCCTGAAATCGACTTGCTGAGAAAGTTGAGATCAGGAGTCTCCAAGCAAACAAGAACACGTCCGTCAACACGAAAAGTCAATGGACAAGGAACAGTCAACCAGCCTTTAGCATCATACTCCACCAACAAGCACCAAGTCTACGGAATCGATGCTCGAGAAGTAGTTGCTGAGAAATTTACTTCAAGTAGCTGACAATCCACAACTGGCTACAAAGACTATGGAGAAATTCAACGAAGCTCTCCAAGTCAGAAGACGACATCGCCCAATGACAAGCAAGCAACGACGCCCCAGCAATGGAAGTCAAGCGCAAACTCCCCAGCATCAAGTCTAAGCAAGCCAAGGTCTTCAAAACCCAAGCAGTGTGCGCAGAAGAAACTTCTCGAAGGAGGAGTGGCCGAAGTGCATAAATCAACGCCAGAAGGATTCAGTCAAGGACATGCAGACCACTACATCGTCACCGACAAGTGTCCGAACTATTGTCCACAAGGATTCTACGAAGTCAACTGTAACGGACCGACGGATAGTTCTACTAGTTTAGTAATAAGAGACTGGAAGCTGCTGTGAAGCTGAAAGTTCTCGTCTAAATAAGATCTCGAACCAAGGAAAGAGCAAGTTGGACGTGATTGAGCCGCTCGAAAAACGATCAAAATCATTTTATCCAACAACAGCGACTCAAGAACCAGCACATGCCAACTACAGAAATCGGAGCGTCCTAACGATCAAAATCTTTCATGACGTCCGATCGGAGGAAGTTCTCGATCAAATTTAGCCAAGAATTTCATCACCCCAGCATCTTCAAAGACAAGTAGTAACAATCCACGAAAGGAAGAGATATGTTCGTCAACGTCAAGAAGCAGTCGAACAAGGAGAAGCTGTTGAGAAGCTTAACCTTGCAAGATACATCGTTGAGGACAAGAAGTCACATCGCCTGAAGGAAGTTCCTGAAAAGCAATTAGCCCCAGCACAATTGCAGGATGGAATATGGAGATATTCTACAATATGTCAGAAGTCCAAAAGAAGCCCGGAGGACGGAAGGCGTGGAATTCCACTCAACATCATTGTGCGTCAACAGGAACAAGTACCAGAAGCTGTGCTGCTGTGAAGCTAAGCTGAAGGTTGTACAAGACATGCCGGACACAAAGCCAAAGTCAAGGTCTTCAACGACACTGGACAATGTTTCCCCAGCAACTCATGGAGAATCCAACGTCAAAGATCCTTCAAGCAAGTCCAACACCAAAACAAGGATTCGTGTCGCCAAAAAGCAGTGCCCACGTAACACATCAAGTCATCGTTTGCTTCCCCCCGCCGGCGAGCACATCGCGCTGGATATTTCCCCAGCAATGGTTGAAGAAGAGCCAAAACACCGACAGAGGAATCCTGCCAGGAAACCGATCAAGGGAGAAGGAGTACGGCAGGAAAATGGTCACTATCGCTTACCGAAAAGCAGAGCAAGGAAGCCAACCGACGAAAAGCAAAGAACATGCATGTGTCTCAAGCACAACTTTTCTCGAATCCCAACGTAACATCCAAGATTAGACTCCAGAAGTTCAAGAAGTCAAGTCGACAAGCTAGGCCGCGATGAAAGCAAAAACTGCAAAAGACAAGCCAAACGACAGCGAGCCGCAGTAAGATCTTCAAGTCAAGGAACAACGGAATGCAGAAATCCAAGAATGTAGTCACCGTCAAGGAATCCGCACGGACCAACAGCGTCAGGATTGTCCAAGAAGCATCAACATCCGCATGGATATCCGTATAAAGATCAAGAAAAGACGAGAGTACAGTAGCCGCTGAGAGGCAGAAAACTGGAAATCGTAAGACCAAAAGCAGTTCTTCAATGCAAGGATCGAAGTCCACAGAAATCCTAAACGTCAATTAATCAAGAATGCACACCAACAGGAGCTACAGAAGTTCAAAACGGCAACGAAAGACCAAGAAGATCAGTCAAACGATAATCAAAAGTCTACAAGTCAGTCAACGAACCAATGCAGTAAAGGATAAAGATGCAGCAGCGGAGCACAGGAGACAAGGACTTCTTCGGAAGCCCAAGTCAACGTCAACAGCCAATCCCCAGCAGTCAAATCACCGAAAGGAATAGATCCCGAAGGAAAGACTCAGCGAGAACATCCCAGTGATCAACAGTCACAGCCAGGAAAGGAATCCCAAGCACATACCGATTCGAATCTGTTGAGAAGATTCGAGGAGGTACACAGGTAAAGAACACCGTCCACAGGTCAAGAGGAACAACAACCCCACAAATACCGATCATCCACGGAGAGTTGTCTACTCAAGGAGAAAGAAGTCAGCCAGTTCCAGAGCAAGGACCAAAAGGAAAGTCAAGACGACTAAGGAAGTCCGAACAGCCAGACAAGCCAGACCCAAGCAAGTCAGACTGGAGTTAAAAACCCAGTTAAGACGGACTAAGATCTGCTGAGAAGATCTGAGAAAGTCGTTCAGGAGAGAAGAAGCAATTCAAACGTCGACGGAACCGAATCCAAAGACAGGAGATGGACCCAAGAAGACAAGAACTCACCTTCCGAGGACAGACAAGCCAAAGACCACACAACTCAAGGAAGGGAACGATGCTCATTCGTCTATCATTCGTCTACCCTGTTTCAATCCCCTTTTCTCCTTCGAACCCGAAAAGCGGCTTCTTCTGGCCCCCCAGTGTCGCGCCCATCGCACGACGATGGTCACGACCTTTTTCGGGCTCTGACCATGCTGGTCATCGCCAAACGTTCTACTCATTCCCATCGTTCTTTCCACACTCAATTACCCCGGAATACCGAAGGACAAGCCGCTAGACCCACTTTCCAATCAATATCTGTCTTCTCCGAGAGGATTACACGCCACGGACAATGCATGCGCGCTCCACCGAACCGGCGCCAGTTAGGCCACGAGGATTTCGCAATAATTATTTGTTGTTCCTAAATTCCCCCATTCACTTCACTTTCCCTTGTTTTTCCCCATCGAGAACGGTGACTCGTCACCGCTCTCTCGTCTCATTGTGTCCCCCAGCATGTTTTACTAATAAAGCAGTGCATATATTCACTACTCTAATATTCTTGAACCACCACCGATAACAATCCACTGAACCAATCGAACCACCAATGACTAAAGGCTGCTGAGAAGCCCGAAGTCACCGATGTCAAGCCCTTCCGAGGCACTTCCAATCGCCACGCCATCACTTACAAAGATCCTGGCTTTCGCGTTGGGAGCCAGTAAATATCCCACGGCGCGACACCACGGTCAGTTCTGACCATTCCCTGGTGAGCCACATGGCCACAGAGGTGGGAGACAAGGGAAGACATGGGATGGTGGTAAATCATTGGGAGATAATGCGGTAAAATTTGGAATCTGGGAAATCTTCAGAAATTTTTGAAAAAAAAAATATAGAGAGAGGCTTGGCATTTCCAAAATAAAGCCAACTTTTTTTTACTAAAGGTCGTAGAAAGTTTGCTTTTTTATTGAAAATGCCTTGGCTACATCATGGGAGCCTTGCTTTGCCCGACCGTAACCCTTGGCCAAAATAGGCTCCGCCCACTTTTCGGCGGCGCCCCTTTTAGGCCTAAATCATGAAAACACCTGTCATTCTTATTGTTTGTTGTCGTGGAGGTAGGTGGTATTGTTTTGGAGCTCTCATGGTTACTGACAGTAACCCATACCGTAACCTACAGTAACCCTTGGCCAAAATAGGCTCCGCCCCCTTTTCGGCGGCGCCCACTTTTAGGCTCCGCCCCTTGTAAAGAAGAGTAGCCGACGGGATTCCAGAATCAGTTTTCTGTTTTCGCCGAACGCTTCTGAGAGCCGAGATATTTGTGCTCAAAAATGGTACTAATTAGCATTGATTTTCCGGCTTCCTCCCTACTTTCAGAGCCGTCATCCCACCCAAAATCTCCTCTCGCGCGCCACATTTATGGTCGCCCTCTTCCCTCTAAAAAATTTGTGGTCGAGTGGCCGAGGGGGTAAGAGGGACGCTCGTCGTGCACAAGGGCTGGGTTCGATTCCAATGCTATGTCAAAGTTTTTTTTTTCTTTTTTCTTGGCTTTTTCTATTATTTTTTTGAAGTTTTGAATGGAAATGAAGAAGCAAAAAAGCAAAAAAAAAGAAAAAAAACTTTGACATAGCATTGGAATCGAACCCAGCCCTTGTGCACGACGAGCGTCCCTCTTACCCCCTCGGCCACTCGTCCACATTTTTTTTAGAGGGAGGAGGGCGACCATAAATGTGGCGAGCGAGAGGAGATTTTGGGGTGGGATGACGGCTCTGAAAGTAGGGAGGAAGGAGACATGATGGTGTCTGTATATGTAGGGGTCTCTGGTTCGAGCCCCTCGTGTGTCAAAAAAAAAGATAGAAAAAAAACAGATTTATTCAAACAACATCAAATTGGAGCCAGACGTCTCATCGTCAGTTCGCTGTTCCTTTGGTCCAGGACTTGATGTTGAAGTGCCAACAACAGATTCCATAGAGTATTCACTATTTTCACTACATGGATTTGTTGATCCATCTCTAGAAAATACGACCGACATCCACGAGAACATTTGCGGAATACTAGACAGAGACTGCGCGGAAGACTAGACAGCTGCGCGGGGGCGGAGGGCGGACCAAATCGGCCTCTCCATACTAGTAATATTTCGATTTTTAGAATCCAGTTGTGCCATTCGGGAAGGCGTTCGTCATGCATCACACTTTCAAAGGAGTTTCTCAGTATAAGCCGCGTACCGGTGAATGCTCTAAACGCCAGGAACATTACGGACTGACAAGGTAATTTTCGAACTAAAGTTTTCCTGAGATTCTAATATTTATTATTTTCAGCTACTTAGCTCTAGACCGACGCGGACACGACGAAAAAATCACGCTCCATATCCAGTGTTTCGGACAAGACATTCATAGTGAAGACGACGAGGTATTGATGACCTGTGAAGTTCGAGTTCTTGGAGTGCGAGGATACTCAATTGTGACAACATACGAGATAACTAATACTGTCAAGGATGACGAGTCGGGAATTCTCCAAGTATGGGACTTGGAGGATCTTCAGAAAAATTTTTTGATAGATAATTCTCTTTATGTGCAAGTCTCTGTAGAAATCAAGAGCACAAAGAACGTCTACCCTCAAATCCTCAAGAGATTCGACAAAACCGTTGACGCATCGGATGGAATTCTGAAGATTGCGGACCAGAAGTTCTACATTCGCAAAGAAGTTCTGTCGAACCATTCGTCCTACTTCAAGACTCTATTCTCTGGGACTCTCAAGGGATCTTCTCAAAAAGAATTTGAACTTTTCCAAGTGGATGCGCAGGATTTTCAAACGTTTTTGGAGGTCCTCTACGGATTCGATTCTGTAAATGGTGAGTCTTTGGTAGACACATTTGAACGAACGGCTGCGAGACGTTTCGCAACCATGTCATTTCGCAACCAAAAGAACCGATCACTCTAAATGTCGCAGTTGCGAAACGTCGAGTTTCGCAACGACTTAATTGCGAATTGTCGTGGTTGCTAAATCGATGTGGTTGCGAAACATCCCGGAACCCTAATTTCAAATCAATTTTTTGCAGAGATTACCGTGGAAGGAATCGTTTGGTTGGCTCGCAAGTACAATACTGTGGTGGTGGTTGAGAAGTGTGAAAACTTTTTGCTGAAGAAATCGACAAAGACTTTGCGAACAAGACTCCGAATGGCGATGCTCTACGATTTGGAGAAGCTCAAGGTGAGTTTCTGAGATTTGCATTAGAGCGAATTTGCATTTCTATTTTTCAGGACAAGTGTCTCGCCGAGATCATGAAGGACGAGAGAATCATGGCAATGGTCACTGACAGTGTGGAGAGCTTGGATTCGGCAGAGAAGCAGAAGGTCCTCGAGAAAGCTCTCAAAATTATTTAACTTTTGTGTCCATTGTCTTTGTGTAGTAGCCTAAATAAAGTACATATAGAATCAACGATTGTTGCATTTGAAGTTTCAGATACTAGAGCTCTTTTTGGTCTTCAGAATGAAAACACTTGGAAACTTTTTTGTTTTCTCCGGAAGGTTCACGGGATTCTCAAGCTTTGTTATTTTGAAACTTAGATGGATTTTGAGATTCGGGGGGACTTTGCGATTTCGGTCGACTCGGAAACTCTTGATCATCTTGAAAACTTTCCAAAATTTCGCTGAAAAACCCTCAAATTCGGTTGTGTGAGTGCTTTTGGACGCGTCGCGGTCGCTGCGTCGCGTGCAATCTCTAATCGACTTTATCGACATTTTGCCGATTTTCGCTCAATTTTTCTGCATTTCTGTTGCTGAATCCTATTCAAACACCTTTAACTGTGCTCCTCCACCACAGGTCAAGTGCCAAAATGACGAAAATTCGCCGATTCCGACTGAAAATCTCAAAAACGAATCTTGGTTCTCTTGGTTCACTAGTTTCCCCCGTTTCTCTTGGTTTTTTCTACATTTTTCAATGTTTCAGACATATCTCCACCGCTTGCGCTCATTCTCCATTAATATTCTTGCTGAAAAAACCCCGAAAATCTCTTGAAATCGCCCATTTTACCCATATTTTGTGGGGTCTGAGTGCTCTCGAACGCGCTGCGTGCGCGCGTCGCGGTCAGCCACGTCATCCATCTCATCTCTTTTCTCCAATTTTCTCGCTGGATTTTTGCGATTTTCTTCCCGAAAAACTTATTATTTGAATCTCTGATTCTTTTAGAATCGTCTATTTTCAGTTTGCAATCAACACTCCGATGATGGACCACCCCGAAGAGGCTCAGGAAGAAGGAGGTAAAAATTTAAGAAGATTACGAATTTTCAAACAAAATTTTTGGTTTTCCAGGCAGGCAAACGACTCTAGTGATGAGGAGAAGGTAAGGAATCGAGAATTCAAGCGAATTTCGATGCGAAAACGACTCCAAATCGATGAAATTCGGCGATTTTTGATCATTTTGAAGTTTTGCCAATTTTGAGCCATTTTTGACGGTTTTTGCGCGATTTTGGAGCGTTTTGAAGACTGATGATTGAAGACAACCTGAATTGAACATTTGCGATAAAAAAATGCTCGAAAATTGCTCCAAACCAAGGAAAATGAGTTCCAAAAGGATCGAAGAAGAAATGGGGGCGGAGTCAACGTTCGTTGGCTTCTTCGTCGAGGTTTCGGAGCAATTTTCCAGTTTTTTCATCGAGATTTCTCAAAAAGAAAAAAATCTGTCCACATTGGAATTTCTCATCAAAATCTGTCTTTAAAACCGTTAAAAATGACTCAAATCGTTGAACTTGGTCAAAAATTACCGAATTTCAAATGAATCGAGACTCATTTTCGATCGAAATTCTCATGAAATTCGCTATTTTCTTCGAAATTTATCAGATTTTTCCAGAAGCGACGACGACGACGATGGAGGAGCGGCGGAATCGTGGGAGGGCATCAGACCCCCCTTCTTCATTTGTTTCTAGAGCAAGTTTTCTGTTCCAAGTTTGTGCTTTCTTTGTTATTATTTTCAGAGTGACTGGCCGTCTCAAGTATCCTCGTAACAAACCGGACGTCCGAAGGCGCGCTCCAATGAGAATCAGAGAGTCAGAGCAATGTGAGCAACATTTTGAACCGAAAAACCCGAATTTCGATCAAATCTCAATCCGGAAATCATGAAATCCTCTTCCTTGGCTTTCTTCTTCCGTCGTTCTCCACGGAGCGCGATTGCTTTCTCACACGTTGCAATTTGAAGCAACGCCGGTATGCAAGCGCGCTCTATTGATGAGTGACGTCGCCGTTGATGTCAATAGAGCGCACTTGCCTACCGGCGCTGTTTCAGATCGCTGTGAAAGGCTTTCTCGCTCTCCAATTGGCTGTGATTGATCGAAAAATCAACTTTTTTTTGCAGATACCCCTCCCCGGCAGCATCAACCACGACAACGACCAAGGAGTAAGGATTTCGAGTGTTTGAGGGCAAGTTTCTTCCCCAGTTTGTGCTTTGTTTCGTGTATTATTTTCAGAAAAAACGACACCGATGGAGCAATCGAGCAGCAGTGGAGCAGGAAATCCTCGAAATTTGAGCCAAAAACCAAGAAAATCGGTTAAAAATTGGCCAATTTACAAGCTTTTTTGATTTTGTAGAGGCTTAGGAATTTGTGTAGTTTGTAGTCGCTAAGCCTCTACAAAATTCAAGTTCAGTTTTGTAGAGGCTTAGAGACTACAAACTACACAAATTCCTAAGCCTCTACAAAATCAAAAAAGCTTGTAAATTGGCCAATTTTCAACGAATTTTCTTCATTTTCGGCTCAAAACCGACCGATATATCAGCAAGTGCGCTCTAGTGAGAAGTAAGAGAGAACTCGGCGTCTATTTACTATTTCTTCGTAGGATTCCATTAGGAACCCTTGCAGAAATAGTAGAGAGACGCAGAGTTCTCTCTGACTTCTCACTAGAGCGCACTTGCTGATGTAGGTGGTTGAGGAACTCTTGATCATCTTGAAAACTTCCTGAAATTTCGCTGAAAATCCCTCAAATTCTGTTGTTTGAATGCTCTTAGACGCGTCGCGGTCGCTGCGTCGCGTGCATTTTCTCATCGACTTTTTCGACATTTTGCCGATTTTCGCTCAATTTTTCTGCATTTCTGTAGTTGAATCTTCTCCCAACGCCTCTAACAGTGCTCCTCCACTACAGGTCAAGTGCCAAAATGACGAAAATTCGCCGATTCCGACTGAAAATCTCAAAAACGAGTCTTGGTTCTCTTAGTTCACTAGTTTCCCCCGTTTCTCTTGGTTTTTTCTACAATTTTCAATGTTTCAGACATATCTCCACCGCCTGCGCTCATTCTCCATTAATATTCTTGCTGAAAAAACCCCGAAAATCACTTGAAATCGCCCATTTTACCCATATTTTGTGCGGTCTGAGTGCTCTCAGACGCGCTGCGTGCGCGCGTCGCGGTCAGCCACGTCATCCATCTCATCTCTTTTCTCCAATTTTCTCGCTGGATTTTTGCAATTTTCTTCTCGAAAAACTTATTATTTGAATCTCCGACTCTTCTAGTATCGTCTATTTTCAGTTCACAATCAGCACTCCGATGAGGGACGACCCCGAAGAGGCTCAGGAGGAGATGGGTAAGAATTTGAGAAAATTACGAATTTTCAAACAAAATTTCGGTTTTCCAGGCAGTCGTCGAGTCAACGAAGATGCCATTGGGGCTCGCCAACGATTCGATAAATGGGAAGAAGGTGAGGAATCGAAAAGTCAAGCAAATTTCGTGGCGAAAACGACTCCAAATTGATGAAATTCGGCGATTTTTGATCATTTTGAAGTTTGCCCAATTTTGAGTCATTTTTGACGGTTTTCGCTCGATTTTGGAGTGTTTTGAAGATTGTTGATTGAAGACAACCAGAATCGAACATTTGCGATGGGAAAAATGCTCAAAAATTTCTCCAAACCCAGGAAAATGAGTTCCAAAAGAATTGAAGAAGAAATGGACGGCGTTGGCTCCGCCGGAGAGATTTCGGAGCAATTTTCGAGCTTTTTCATCGAGATTTCTCAACAACAAAAAAATCTGTCCACATTGCGATTTCTCATCAAAATCTGTCTGTAAAACCCGTTAAAAATGACTCAAATCGTTGAACTTGGTCAAAAATTACCGAATTTCATGAATCGAGACTCATTTTCGATCGAAATTCTCGTGAAATTCGCTCTTTTCTTCGAAATGTATAAGATTTTTCCAGAAGCAACGACGACGACGACGACGATGGAGGAGCCGGCGGAATCGTGGGAGGGCACCAGACCCCCTTCTTCGCTTGTTTCTAGAGCAAGTTTTCTGTTCCAAGTTTGTGCTTTCTTTGTTATTAATTTCAGAGTGACTGGCCGTCTCAAGTACCCTCGTAACAAACCGGATGTCCGAAGGCGCGCTCCAATGAGAATCAGAGAAAAGTGAGCAACATTTTGAACCAAAAAACCCGAATTTCGATCAAATCTCAATCCGGAAATCATGAAATCCTCTTCCTTGGTTTTCTTCTTCCGTCGTTCTCCACGGAGCGCGTTTGCTTTCTCACACGTTGCGATTTGACGCAACCACGGCGTCCTCGGGCTCGGATCGAGATAGGGCGCGGTTGCAGCAGGGTAGAGATAGCCCTCCTCGTTTTACACACACTCTCGCCCAGAGAACCAGTGTTTAGCCGTTTTCAGTCGAATTTTCGACTTTTTTCGGAATTTTTTCTATACAATTTGCAAAGAATCAAAAAAGATTCAGTTTGATATCAAAATCAAAAATTTTCATCGAAAATTGGCTGAGATCGCCACTTTCACCTTTTTTCGTTCCAAAATCTAACTTTTCGAGTGAATTTTTGAAAAAGGTCTATTTCAGCACAAAAACAGTGTTGTATTTGTTGAGAAAAATATAAAATTGTAACGAAATACTTCTAAAAATGAAATTTGTAGAACGAAAAAGGTGAAAATGGCGATCTCAGCCAATTTTCGATGAATTTTTTTGATTTTTATATCAAACTGAATCTTTTTTGATTCTTTGCAAATTGTATAGAATAAATTCCGAAAAAAGTCGAAAATTCGGCTGAAAACGGCTAAAAACTGGTTCTCTGGGCGAGAGTGTGTGTAAAACGAGGAGGGCTATCTCTACCCTGCTGCAAGCGCGCCCTATCTCGATCCGAGCCCGAGGGCGCCGTGGCAACGCCGGTATGCAAGCGCGCTCTATTGATGAGTGACGTCGCCGTTGATATCAATAGAGCGCGCTTGCCTGCTCTCCAATTTGCTGTAATCGATTCAAAAATCAACTTTTTTTTGCAGATACCCCTCCCCGGCAGCATCAACCACGACAACGACAAAGGAGCAAGGATTTCGAGTGTTTGAGGGCAAGTTTCTTCCTCAGTTTGTGCTTTGTTTCGTGTATTATTTTCAGAAAAACGACACCGATGAAGCAGTCGAGCAGCAGTGGAAGCAGAAGCCGCTGCAAGCGTGCTCTGTCGCCGTTCGACGTTGAGGCTGCCGTGTTCCCAGGGGCTCGACCGACCGATATATCAGCAAGTGCGCTCTAGTGAGAACTTAGAGAGAACTCTGCGTCTATTTACTATTTCTGTTATGGAATCCTACGAAGAAATAGTAGAGAGACGCAGAGTTCTGTCTGACTTCTCACTAGAGCGCACTTACTGATGTAGGTGGTTGAGGCCACGCTCTGACGGAAGCGAGTCGAGGAGCGATTTTTTAAATGACTTTTCCAGAACATCTTTTTTTTTCAGAAAATCATTTTTATTTTTGAATAAACATTTTTAAGTGACAACAATGAATGGATTAAAAGAAAAATCAACAACAACAAATTTGAGACAAAAAATTTGGAATTGACCCAATTTTGTAGAGGCTTAGAGACTACAAACTACAAAACTTCCTAAGCCTCTACAAAAGCCCTTTTCGCCTTAAAATGGCTCATTTTCGACCAATTTTCATGATTGTTGGCTCAAATTTTGAGGATTTTTCGGCTTTCCTTTCTCTGCAGCATTCTGGATGTTCTGAATCCCCTACCTGCACAATTTCCGACTTTCGCTCGTTCTCCAGTCGTCTTTTCTCCTGCTCCTCCTTTCGCTCCTTCTTCTCCTGTCGCTCTTGCACCGCCCGTTCGCGAATATTGTCCTGGAAGCTCTTGACCATCTCCTTTTTGGCTTTCGCCTCCATCTTCTTGTCCCACGACGACTTCAACGTCTTCACCCCTTTGATTGTGGAGTGTCTGGAGAAAACATTTTTTTGTTGAAATTTTTTTGAAAAATTTGAGGTTTTATGGGCTTTTATGGCTGTTCCACTTGTTGACTCGTGATCTAGACATGAAATCATGAGTTCTCATCATGAATCATCTCAATCATGCGTTCATGAGTTCTGATATGTTAATGGAAGTTTGACATGATTCGAAACGGTAAATCTTCTTCTAGACATGAAATAGAAAGACTTTATGGAGGAAAATCAAAAAAATACAGAAATTTGTCATCCGTCACCCAACCTCCCCCGTTATGCCGGCGGAACCCCCCTATGATGAGTAGCAGAGAAAATCAATGACCCCCGCATTTTCCAGGAGCAGAATTCGATTAATTTGCGATTTTTAGGATTCTCACATGAGCACACGACGATTCATGGAATAAACTCAGAAGGGTGTTTTCAATTTTCACTTTTCTCTGAAAACCCCATTTCACCGGAAACCATGGTGAGGCCTTTGAAAATCGGGAAAAATTGACGTCAATTTTCAGATGTCCCCAACAGTAGGGATTCATGTTGTTTGAATTTTCGTCATCCTCAGATGACGTTAAAAGTGTCTATGGACAGATGTTTTTTGTAGAGGCCTAGAAAAGATTGTAGTTTGTAGTTTCTAAGCTTATGTGGAATTCGTTGAAAAGCGTTATACGTTAAATCCGCTGAAATTCACGTCAAATTTCTTTTCTTTTTAAAATTGATTTTCCACCGTAACCTCCCCGTCTCATTTTTTCTTAAAATCCACATGTCACTATCCACGTACTCCTCAACATTCCTTCCCACAAATCGAAAAATCCAAAATCAGTATTCTTCAATTTCTTCAATTTCTGTACTTCCGAAAAACAAAGGATTCGGATGGAATGAGTGGACAGGTATGTTTTGCTCTTCCAGAATCACAAGTCCCCAGGTTTTGAAAACTTTGAAACATGCCTAAAAATCTTGTTTTCATTCAAGCCCGATATCCGAAATTCAAGTTCATTTACAGTCCGAACAACGTTCTATTCTTTAAAAAGGATTCTACTCTCAAGACACTCCAAATAGTTAACAATTCTCAAAATCGCTTTGCTCTGTCCATGTCTTGCGCTCATCAAATGTTCCAGTAAGTCCCCGAAAAAGTTTCTGATCTACTCATGATTTTCAGTGTCCACCCAGCTTCCGAGTTTCTTGAGGACGGTGGTTCGTTGACGGTTGTCGTATTCAAAAAGGCTGGTATGTGGATCGATTCGAAACTTGAAATTGTCTACACTCCGGTAAGTATTGGGAAATTCTCCAAAGTGCGCGAACTATTAGGGCGGTAGAAGTGTTGAGAACCCGCGCTCCACTGCACTCCACGTGGTCAAATGGAAGAGTTTTGAAAACGTCAGCGTGGTTTTCGATTCCATTTGCCCCAGTGCGCTGGAGCACGAATTCTCAATTTTTTACCGGCCTAATACCAAAATCGCGTCATTAGCACCCGAATTTCAAATGTCAATTATTTCCCCTTTCTCTTTTTTCAGGCCAAAGACACCGACAGTAACTCTGAACGAGTTCTCATGCGCCGCCGTATCGAAAAGATGAGCCACCAGATTCTGCTGAAGAAGAGCCCGAGCATGAATGATCCGTCTTCTGGCAATAGCGATGGGTACACCAAAGGGACCCAAGCCAGTCACGACAAGAAGAAGGATCCAGTTGTGAAGCAACCGAGAAAGATGACGTCAAAGAAGGATGAGAATGATGCTGAAAATCTCAAGACTGCAGCTGTTAACAAGAACAGAAAGCGTGGCCTGTCGGCATCTTCTAATGTTGGAATAGGAGATCAGGAAACTCCACACCCCGCAAAGAAATCGACCGACTCTGGAACAACTAAAAGCTCTGGACAAGTATGTTTTGCTCTTTCAGAATCACAAGTCCCCTGGTTTTGAAAACTTTGAAACATGCCTAGAAATCCAACGCATCTTGTTTCAAAGTTTTCAAATTCCACCGGGACCCTATTTTTCTTTCGTCGAAACCAATTTTCCATTCTTACAGAATGTGCAGCTGAACGAGAAGAATGACGAGTCGAAGCAACAAGATGCAGGATCGGGAGGAAAACCGACAGGTCATGAGAATACGACACAGGAAAAAGATGCAGGATCGGGAGGAAAACCAAAAGATCATGAAGACACGCCACCGCGAATCATTGGATTCTTGGGGGTGCAAGTGGAGCACCGCGGGCAAGTTTTCACAATTGGAGGATCGTTGTCGAACGAATCGGTGAAGGGATCCTCGATGCCAATGCCAGGAGGACAATGGGCGGGCACACCGGATCCCAAAGTGGTGTGGTGCCGCTATTGCCGCAGAAACCACAGCAGATCCAACAAGAGTCGTCATGTGTGCAGAACGTAATTTTAAACTTTTTCGCACAGAAGAAATGCATGAATTTTCAGAAGTGCGGCTTCTAGTCTGGCAATTCTTGGTCCGGAGCCGTCGAATCCATCGTTGCCAGCAATTTGTGAAGTTGAAGAAGATTGAGAATTCTTCTCTTTCACCATCTTCATCATCATCATCCGTTCTTCCCAACCCGTCCAAACAACCCGTCCCAACCCAACTCGTCCTAACTCATCAACTGTATGTAAAGATTCCAAGATTCAAGTCAAAAGTCATAAATCGAACTCTCATCTTTTTAAATATTTCCAAAAATAAATGTATTATTAAATAAAATTGTTGCATTTGAATTTTCAGATATTGGAGAACTTTTTGGTCTTCAGAATAAAAACACTTGGAAATTTTTTGGTTTTCTCCGGAAAGTTGAGGGGATTCTCAAGCTTTGCTATTTTGAAACTTTGATCGATTTTGAGATTTGGGGGGACTTTGCGATTTTAGTGGACTCTGAAACTCTTGATCATCTTGAAAACTTCCTGAAATTTCGCTGAAAAACCCTCAAATTCTGTTGTTTGAATGCTTTTGGATGCGTCGCGGTCGCTGCGTCGCGTGCATTTTCTTATCGACTTTTTCGACATTTTGCCGATTTTCGACTAATTTTTCTGCATTTCTGTAGTTGAATCTCATTCAAATGCCTTTAACAGTGCTCCTCCACTACAGGTCAAGTACCAAAATTACGAAAATTCTTCGATTCCGACTCAAAACCACATAAACGGGTCTTAGTTCTCTTGGTTCACTAGTTTCCCCCATTTCTCTTGTTTTTTTCAACATTTTTCAATGTTTCAGACATATCTCCACCGCCAGCGATGATTCTGAAATAATATTCTTGCTGAGAAAACCCCGAAAATCTCTTGAAATCGCCCATTTTACCCATATTTTGTGGGGTCTCAATGCTCTCGGGCGCGCTGCGTGCGCGCGTCGCGGTCAGCCACGTCATCCATCTCATCTCTTTTCTCCAATTTTCTCGCTGGATTTTTGCGATTTTCTTCGCGAAAAACTTATTGTTTGAATCTCTGACTCTTCTAGAATCGTCTATTTTCAGTTTGCATTCAACACTCCGATGGGGGACGACCGGAAGAGGCTCAGGAGGAAGGAGGTAAGAATTTGAAAAAGTTACGAATTTTCAAACAAAATTTTGGTTTTCCAGGCAGGCAAACGATTCGAGGGATGAGGAGAAGGTAAGGAATCGAAAATTCAAGCGAATTTCGGTGCGAAACCGACTCCAAATCGATGAAATTCGGCGATTTTTGATCATTTTGAAGTTTGGCCAATTTTGAGCAATTTTGACGGTTTTCGCTCGATTTTGGAGTGTTTTGAAGATTGTTGATTGAAGACAACCAGAATCGAACATTTGCGATGGGGAAAATGCTCAAAAATTTCTCCAAACCCAGGAAAATGAGTTCCAAAAGAATTGAAGAAGAAATGGACGGCGTTGGCTCCGCTGGAGAGATTTCGGAGCAATTTTCGAGCTTTTTCATCGAGATTTCTCAAGAAGAAAGAAATCTGTCCACATTGCAATTTCTCATCGAAATCTGTCTTTAAAACCCGTTAAAAATGACTCAAATCGTTGAACTTGGTCAAAAATTACCGAATTTCAAATGAATCGAGACTCATTTTTGATCGAAATTCTCGTGAAATTCTCTCTTTTCTTCGAAATGTATAAGATTTTTCCAGAAGCAACGACGACGACGACGACGACGACGATGGAGGAACCGCGACATCAACCAGGACAACGACTAAGGAGCAAGGATTTCGAGTTTTTGAGGGCAAGTTTCTTCCTCAGTTTGTGCTTTGTTTCGTGTATTATTTTCAGAAAAACGACACCGACGGAGCAGCAGTGGAGCAGCAGTGGAGCGGGAAATCCTCAAGATTTGAGCCAAAAACCAAGAAAATCGGTTGAAAATTGGCGATTTTAGGAGCTCTTATTGATTTTGTAGAGGCTTAGAAATTTGTGTAGTTTGTAGTCTCTAAGCCTCTACAAGTCTACAAAAATTTTGTAGCGGCCTAGAGACTACGAACTACAAAATTCCTACGCCTCTTCAAAATCAAAACAGCTTGTAAAATCGCCAATTTTCAACAAATTTTCTTCATTTTTGGCTCAAAACCGACCGATATATCAGCAAGTGCGCTCTAGTGAGAAGTCAGAGAGAACTCGGCGTCTCTCTACTATTTCTTCGTAGGATTCCATTCGGAACCTTTACAGAAATAGTAGAGAGACGCAGAGTTCTCTCTGACTTCTCACTAGAGCGCACTTGCTGATGTAGGTGGTTGAGGGCACGTTCTGACGGAAGCAAGTCGAGGAGCGATTTTTAAATGACTTTTCTAGAACGTTTTTTATTTTCAAAAAATAATCTTTATTTTTGAATAAACATTTTTAAGTGACAACAATGAATGGATTAAAAGAAAAATCAACAACAACAAATTTGAGACAAAAAAACCGATTTGAAGAATCATTTGGAATACGGTGGTGGTGTCGCGCATCTGAATGGAGCGAAGTTGACGCTTCTTGGTCTTTTTCAGCTTGTGGATCTTGGTGATTTTCTGGAAAAAAGAGCAAGAATTAGAGGTTGAAATTGTCAAGAAAATTGAGCCAAAAATCATGAAAATTGGTCGAAAATGAGCCATT
Source organism: Caenorhabditis sinica (assembly GCA_963932045.1). Classification (NCBI taxonomy): domain Eukaryota; kingdom Metazoa; phylum Nematoda; class Chromadorea; order Rhabditida; family Rhabditidae; genus Caenorhabditis; species Caenorhabditis sinica. The sequence goes on from OZ009942.1 coordinate 2,250,108, forward strand.
TGAGAAGACAAAAATTGACCCAATTTTGTAGAGGCTTAGATACTACAAACTACAAAACTTCCTAAGCCTCTACAAATCACTTTTTGCCTTAAAATGGCTCATTTTCGACCGATTTTCGTGATTTTTGGCTCAAAGTTTGAGGATTTTTCGTCTCTTCCATTCTCTGCAGCATTCTGGATGTTCTCAAGCCCCTACCTGCACAATTTCCGACTTTCGCTCGTTCTCCAGTCGTCTCTTCTCCTGCTCCTCCTTTCGCTCCTTCTTCTCCTGTCGCTCTTGCACCGCCCGTTCGCGAATATTGTCCTGGAAGCTCTTGACCATCTCTTTTTTGGCCTTCGCCTCCATCTTCTTGTCCCACGACGACTTCAACGTCTTCATTTTTTTGATTGTGGAGTGTATGAAGAAACATTTTTTGTTGAAATTTTTTTGAAAAATTTCAGGTTTTATCGGCTTTTATGGCTGTTCCACTTGTTGACTCGTGATCTAGACATGAAATCATGAGTTCTCATCATGAATCATCTCAATCATGCGTTCATGAGTTCTGATATGTTAATGGAAGTTTGACATGATTCTAATCGGTAAATCTTCATCTAGACATGAAATAGAAAGACTTTATGAAGGAAAATCAAAAAAATACAAAAATTTGTCATCCGTCACCCAACCTCCCCCGTTATGCCGGGGAACCCCCCTATGATGAGTAGCAGAGAAAATCAATGACCCTCGAATTTCCCAGGTGCAGAATTCGGTCAATTTGCGATTTTTAGGATTCTCACATGAGCACACGACGATTCATGGAATAAACTCAGAAGCGTGTTTTCAATTTTCACTTTTCTCTGAAAACCCCATTTCACCGGAAACCATGGTGAGGCCTTTGTAAATCGGGACAAATTGACGTCAATTCTCCAGATTCCCCAACAGTAGGGATTCATGAGTCTTGAATTTTCGTCATCCTCAGATGACGTTAAACGTGTCTATGGAGAGATGTTTTTTGTAGAGGCCTAGAAAAGATTGTAGTTTGTAGTTTCTAAGCTTTATGTGGAATTTGTTGAAAAGCGTAATACGTTAAATCCGCTGAAATTCGCGTCAAATTTCTTTCCTTTTTGAAATTGATTTTCCACCGTAACCTCCCCGTCTCATTTTTTCTTAAAATCCACATGTCACTATCCACGTACTCCTCAACATTCCTTCCCACAAACCGAAAAATCCAAATTCAGTTGTCTCTTTTTCACACTAGAATTTCCGGAAACTTCAAATTCTAAAAGGATAAGCCTGAAAAATGTCGCTCATTTTCAAGTAAGTTTCATTCAAGCCCGATATCCGAAATTCAAGATCAGTTACAGTCCGAACAACGTTCTATTCTTTAAAAAGGATTCTACTCTCAAGACACTCCAAATAGTTAACAACTCTCAAAATCGCTTTGCTCTGTCAATGGCTTGCCCTGATCAAACCATGTACCAGTAAGTCCCCGAAAAAGTTTCTGGTCTACTCATGATTTTCAGGTTGGATACTGAAACTATCTTTATTGAGTCGGAAGGAAATTGTACAGTGACAATCACCAGAAACGGAGGACCATGGACTGATTCAACTCTAGAAATCTCCTACGCAGAGGTAAGTATCAGGAAGATCTCCAAAGTGCGCCAACTATTAGGGCGGTAGAAGTGTTGAGAACCCGCGCCCCACTGCACTCCACGTGGTCAAATGGAAGAGTTTTGAAAACGTCAGCGTGGTTTTCGATTCCATTTGCCCCAGTGCGCTGGAGCACGAATTCTCAATTTTTTACCGGCCTAATACCAAAATCGCGTCATCAGTACCCGAATTTCAAATATCAATTATTTACCCTTCTCTTTTTTCAGGCAAAAGACACCGACAGTAACTCTGACCGAGTGATCTTGCGTCGCCGTATCGAAAAGATGAGCCACCAAATTCTGCTAAAGAAGAGCCCGACTACTCTTGATCCATCTGTTGGACACAACGCCGAGATGGGATTTGCTCGTGATACCATGGCGAAAGCTGAAAAACGGAAGGAAAGATTATGAAAAAGACAACTTCTACTGTGAAGGAGACAAAGAAGGCTTGGGGAGTTCAGCTGAAGAGAGAGGTTGATGGGATGATGAATGGAAACCATGGAGCTCCTCCAAAGAGACAGAAGGCGTCGATTGATGGATTCAGTGAATTTGGAGATGTATGTTTTGCTCTTTCAGAATCACAAGTCCTCTGGTTTTGAAAACTTTGAAACATGCCTAAAAATCCAACGCATCTTGTTTCAAAGTTTTCAAATTCCATCGGGCCCCCTATTTTTCTATCGTCGACACCGACTTCCCATTCTTACAGATTGTCGAGTTTCCGAAGCCTGGAGAGCCCATCAACGAGGTGGAATCTGTACAAGAATCTGCGGATGACGAGGTGAAGGTGACAGCAGTTTTGGGAATTCAATTTGAACACAAAGGCAAAAAGTATCAGTTTGGTGGTACTATTGCTAAGGAGTTCAAGCTTGTTGGAAGATGTGGGGCTTCTGGAAAGTTCATGGAGTGTGCGGATAAAGCGAAGATCAAATGCTGTGAATGCGAAAAGGAGATCAAACGAAGCAATCGGGCTAAACATGTCAAAATCTGTGATAAGCGGTAATTTTTAAATTTTTCGCACAGAAAAAATGCATAAATTTTCAGCGAATCGTCCGTCGAATGCACTTCCAGCCAGCCATCGTCCAACCCAAATGAGTGATTTCTCTTCATCATCGACACGTCACATCATCTTCGCTTCACTTCATCTTCCTTTTCTTCATCAAAACATCAATGTCACCACAATCAATCATCCATAACTGCCTGCTTTTTCATCGTAGCTATTCGATGCATCATCTCCAGTATCCCGTCAACTGTCAGAAAATGTAACTAGTGTATTATTGTATCAGAGATAGATGAAGTTTTTGAAAGAAAATTGTTGCATTTGAAGTTTCAGATACTAGAGCACTTTTTGGTCTTCAGAATGAAAACACTTGGAAACTTTTTTGTTTTCTCCGGAAAGTTCAGGGGATTCTCTAGCTTTGTTGTTTTGAAACTTTGATCGATTTTGCGATTTGGGGGGACTTTGAGCTTTTTCCAGAACTTTTTTTTATTTTCAAAAATTTTTGACAACAATGAATGAATTAAAAGAAAAATCAACAACAACAAATTTTAGGCAAAAAAACCGATTTGAAGAATCATTTGGAGACGGTGGTGGTGTCGCGCATTTGAATGGAGCGAAGTCAGCTTGTGAATCTTCGTGATTTTCTGGAAAAAAAAGAAGAGTTAGATGTCAGAAATGGCCAAGAAAATTGAGCCAAAAATCACAAAAATTGGTTGAAAATCGGCGATTTTACAAGCTTTTTTGGTTTTGTAGAGGCTTAGAGCATTTTGTAGTTTGTAGTCACTAAGCCTCTACAAAAAATTGCCCAATTTTGTAGAGGCTAAGACTACAAACTACAACATTTCCTAAGCCTCTACGAAATCGTTTTTCGCATTAAAATGGCTCATTTTTTACCGATTTTCGTTATTTTTGGCTCAAAATTTGCAGATATTTTGGCTCTTCCTTTCTCTGCAGCATTCTGGATGATTCAGTTTTCAGTTTTTGATTCAGATTCAGTTTTTGGAGAATTTGGAAAACATTGACTCTTTTTAGAGAAGCCTAAGTTGATTGTAAACCAAAAACGAGAAGACGTTTCAAACAAAGTTTTGGTGGGTTAAAGTTGGTGGCCTAGAAATCTAAGTTTTTGAGTTTCCAGGCCGAGATTTAGTGGCCTAGAACCCCAAATCGTAAATTTTTAGAGTACCAAATTTAGTAGCCTAGAAACCCAAAAATTGGTTTCCTAGGCCATCAACTTTGAATGCTCATAAAGTCAGCTCAAAATCAACCTTTATGAGTTTTGAAAACTGGATTCTGCTCCTATTGAGATTTCCCATTTTATTATTCACTCAATTTTTTTTTTGTAAATTCACGTTGCTCACGAAAAGAGCACGCGATACATCAAAGGATTGAGCTTTCACGGATTAGGCCTTCATGACAACTCATAATTGGGGAGAACAGGGATTGAAAAATATTAAGATTTTGATTCAGAAAATTTTGAGCTTTTGTAACCTAAAGATAACAGAGTTTTTATACATTTTAATGCAGTTTTCAGATTTCGAAAATTTCAAGTTTGAGCTTCAAACGTTGGTAGCCTAAAAATTCAAGATTTGGATTTCTAGGCCACCAAATTCACAATTTGCTAAACAAGTTATGAAGACTGTATTTCCCTTTTCAGAACTCAAAAATACCAAATATGGTGGATTTCTTGAAGAAATGGAGAGACATGAAGATGTCGAAAAAAGTGGAATCCAAAGAGTCAGAGGTGAGGATTTTTCAAGTTTTCACAAAAAAATGTTTTCACATTTTCCCATTTTTTGAAATCTCCAAATTGTCCCAGATAGGCCATGTTTATATTCATTTTGAAGCTCATAACATGCGAAATTCGAAAAACTATGTTTTCGTCCAAATTCTTGAGAATTATTTTATTGGCCATGCAGAAATCAATTTTGTTGAATTTTTAAAAATTCACGCATTTCTCAATTTTCCATTGTTTTCCTTTCCAGTAAAAAAGAATTCAAAAAATCGCCAAAATCCCCGAAATCTGTGCATTCTGACGTGATGGTGTTCACACCCAATGCGCGCCATTTGACGACAAAATTTTTTCAATCAATTTTTTCTTTTATTTTTTCGCGAGTTTTTCGAGTTTTTCAGCGATTGTTTCGCAGAAAAAAAACATATAACAAGTTACACAAATTTTTTTCAGCGAAAAAAAATGACATCCCCACCACCCCCTCCGCCACCGCTATCAGCGAAACGACGACTCGTCTTCGACACGCCGCCAGCCGATGTCACCAAAAACATCGAGACAGATCCCAATTTTCCGAGACAAGTAGGTCAAAAAAAGGCGGGAAATTCGAATAATGAGATCATTTTTCAGTGGAAAATCGCAGGCGACGACATCGACGAGCGCGTTCAAAAGTTGCGAGAGGCGATGCGTGCTCAAGGGCATAATCCGGCTGAGAACGCTCTTGTGGATCCGAATTCCAAGTTTTGCACAGGTTTTATTTTTTAGGCTTAAACTTAAAATTGAAAAGAAATTTTCAGAAACCCGCCGAATTCTCACCGCCCACTCGATCATCGCCGACGTGATCATCTGGACAAGAAGGTTGAGGCGCTCAAGGAGCAGTTGGAGGGTCTGGAGTATGAAATTTTTGAATATTTCGCAAAATTTTGACCCTTGTCCGAGAGGACTACACGGCGTTTTTCCTTCTTCCGCCGCGCCTCTCCTTCATAAGCATCCTCTGCCGCCCATCTTTTCTCTGGCAGTGTGGCGCAGGGGGTAGTGCGGCGGGCTAGGAATCCGGCCGACCGGGGTTCGAACCCCCCGCGTTGACATTCTCTTTTTGCTTCTTTTTTATCGCCTTTTCGAGGCTCTGAGACGATTTTTAAGTGATTTTAAGGCATTTTTGAATTAAATTTGATCCTGTATAGTTCTTTCGGAGCCAATTTCTTTCCATTTTCAGCGCCAGCGGTGGAATTCTTAAATCGGAACAGTTGGCTGTGAAGAGTGTGTTGGATTTGCGAGAGGACGATTGATAATATAGATACGGGAGTGTCGGCTGTGTCGATGAGTGTCAAGTATTCGGGATTCTTCGATTGTGTGAAGAAAGTGCTGGAGACTGAGGGCTTCTGGGCGCTCTACGCGGTAAGATAGGCACGAAATGGGATGAAAAATGAGCCAAAAATCAAGAAAAGCCGATGAAAATGAGCAATTTGACGCATTTTGAGCCAAAAATCATGAAAATCGGTTGAAAATGAACGATTTTACGAGAATTTTCGATTTTGTAGAGGCTTAGGAAGCTTGTAGTTTGTAGTCTCTAAGCCTCTACAAAATTGGGGAAATTTTTGTAGAGGCTTAGAGACTACAAACTACAAAGTTTCCTAAGCCTCTACAAAATCAAATACTCTCGAAAAATCGTCGATTTTCAACCAATTTTTATGATTTTTGGCTTAAAATTTGTCAAAATTTTTGCTTAATTGAGTTTTTCTTTTTTTTCTGGGTGTTTCGGGTCATTTTTAAAAGATTTTTTACCCACTTCTTCCTCCTTTTCCAAAAAAAGTTTCCCAATAAAATTCGACGAATTTTGAGCCAAAAATCATAAAAATCGATTGAAAATTGACGATTTTACAAGGGTTTTTGATTTTGTAGAGGCTTAGGATTTTGTGTAGTTTGTAGTCACTAAGCCTCTACAAAAATTGGGCAACTTTTGTAACAAAACGCAACTTTTCTAACAAACTACAAAGTTTCCTAAGCCTCTACAAAACAAAAAACGCTTGTAAAATTGCCGATTTTCAACCAATTTTTGTCATTTTTGGCTCAAATTTTCTGGATTTTTTTGTAGTTTGTAGTCTCTAAGCCTCTACAAAACTGACCTTAAATTTTGTAGAGGCTTAGAGACGGTACAGAGTTTGCAGCTGGATAATTTGATTTTTAGAATCAATTCGCATCGTAACAGAATTCACGAAATAAATGAATTCAATACGGATACAAAGGTGAAGATGATTTCAAAAATCAAAGAAAACGGTTGAAAACCAGGAATTCCGACGTCTTCTACTTAAATTTCGATAAAATTGTTTCGAATTCTAAAAGTTTCTAATGTAAAATGTTGTGTAGATTCTAATTTTCACCCTCTCGAACCTTGAAAATCTCCCTGATAATCCTTATTTTTCGATTTCCAGCAGCACACAAAAATGGTGGCCACTGGCGCAGAATTGCTCAAAGTCAACGACACATGCCAGTCGAACAGATGGTGGAAGACGAAGCAGGACAAAAAGTACATTTTTTAGCCCATTAAACCTCAAATTTTTCAAAAAATTTCGACAAAAAAAAATTTTTTTCCAGACACTCCACAATCAAAAAGGTGAAGACGTTGAAGTCGTCGTGGGACAAGAAGATGGAGGCGAAAGCCAAAAAGGAGATGGTCAAGAGCTTCCAGGACAACATTCGCGAACGGGCGGTGCAAGAGCGACAGGAGAAGAAAGAGCGAAAGGAGGAGCAGGAGAAGAGACGACTGGAGAACGAGCGAAAGTCGGAAATTGTGCAGGTAGGGGCTTCAGAACATCCAGAATGCTGCGGAGAAAGGAAGAGCCGAAAAATCCTCAAAATTTGAGCCAAAAATCACGAAAATCGGTCGAAAATGAGCCATTTTAAGGCGAAAAGTGTTTTGTAGAGGCTTAGGAAATTGTGTAGTTTGTAGTCACTAAGCCTCTACAAAAATTGGGCAACTTTTGTAGAGGCTTAGAGACTACAAACTACATAATTAGCTAAGCCTCTACAAAATCAAAAAAGCGTCTAAAATGGCTCATTTTTAACCGATTTTCATGATTTTTGGCTCATTTTCAAGGGATTTTTTCTCTTATCAATATAAAAAAATGATGTATTTTTTTCAGGGCGTTGGCGCAGTCCTCCTCGAGTACTCCCTCCAAGAAGCCTGAAAGTCTCTGATTGAAGTTAAAACAGAAGAATCATCATCAACTATTGTGGGAAACCACTACGAGGAGAACTTCTTTGAGTATGATCAACTGAATTATGAGGATGAAATGAAGCTTACTCCAGAAGAAAAGAAGCCTGAAAACTTGCTAGAAGTCAAGACAGAACTACCAGAAGAACCGTCAACGAGTAATCTCGAATACCACTACGAGGAGAACTCGGAGCATTTTCTAATTGAAGCCAGAAAATATTTGATGATTTTTTCATTCCTGTTACTTACATTTTCTTTGAAATTATATGTTACCTGTTAACTAAATTTTGTTTTCTTTTGTTGTGTTACTTAACTTCATTTTGTTAATGTTGGACAAAAAAATTGTTCCATATTTTTTCATCTCATTTTTTTCAATGAAGTTGTTTGAATAATATTTGCAATCTTCAAGTTAATACTGTTAGTTCTGTCAATACCTTCTTCTCTTCCGGATTTTGTATTAGGGCGTTAAATTTTTGAGAAATCATGCTCCAGCGCACTGGTCAAATGGAAGAGAAAATCACACTGATTTTTTTTGAAAAATCTCTTCCATTTGTCCGGCGAGTGCGGTGGAGCAGGGATTTTCACAATTTGTAATATTTTCACTGTTAGAACGCGCTCTATTGACAAAACGGAGAAAACTTGAATTTTTCGTCTTTTTCGCTGTTTTTCCAGATTTTGAGGCCTCGTGTGGTTCTCATAAATTGTCCACGAGGAGTACTCTAAAACACAAAGAAAATGGCGACAACTCGGAAAATTAAAATTTTAGCCATTTTAGCAATAGAGCGCGTTGTAACGTTGAAAGTAATTTTCAAATCAAATACTTGATTCAGGCGATGACCTCACTTCCACCAATCGAAATCGCTCCGTTGATGCGATTCATTGCGGCGAAAACAAAAAATGTGACATCTCCGATGAGTATGAGAGAGCTGGCCAGACAGTTTAAGGAAGAAACTGGATCTTTGGTAGTTTTGGAAGCTTTGGGCACAAGGTGGAGTTGTGTAAATGATTACATTTTGTTATTAACAGTTTTCCTAGAATCCGCAGGAATCGTCAAAAAATTCATGGAATGAATGAATTCAGTATGGAGACAAAAGTGAAGATGATTTTCGCACTTAGTGCTTCGATCGATGGAGTTTTTCTCGAAGAGTGAGTTTCGAAATTTGTTATTTAATATATTGATCAATAAAATTTCAGACTGAAGAAAGTAGCAGAAGTGGAACTGGATGATCAACAACGAATCACTCGCTATAAACAAAAATACGGAGGATTGGAATTGAATGGAAAACATTTGAAAGTTCCAATGACTTTGGGAGAGCAACGAAACAAAGACATGATTCAGTTTTTAGCTGAAAAGTCAAAGACAACCGACAAACCTGTTCCTGACAGAGTTCTCTTGAGAGAATTTAAGGAGGAAACTGGATGCACAGATGCTATTACATCACTCGAATATCGGTTGGTCGTTATCTAAAAAATCATTCACAGTTGGAGATTTTAGTTATCGGCGTGTGAAGAACCGAATCTATCATTCATCCGAATTCGATAAGAACACGAGAATCAAGATGATGTTCATCTCACACGCGCAACTTTCCGATGAGATCCTAGAAGAGTATGACAGAAATAGACCATTGAAAGCTAAAAGACGTTGTTACAGACTTCGAGAGGACGCCGATGTTGAGGTAGATGAAGAAGGACGAATCAAAAAGTACAAGTCAAAAGATGGAAGCTTGGAATTGGAAGGAAGTCACGGAATGTCATCCATTACAAAGTCTTTTTGGTCTGATCGCTGGCGCACAATTTGTGAAAAAGTCAATGAAAACGAATCGGAGGAAGACGATGACGAGGCAACGAACTACCAAAAAGACTATGAAACAAAGCGAATTGATTTGGTTCGATTTCTTATCGAAAGAACGAAAAATGCGACTTCGCCATTGAAAATTTATCAGTTGGCGAAGGACTATAAGGCGGAATTCAAAAGCGCAGAGCCTCCAGGAAACACGGTGCAACGGTAAGCGTCCTTATCACCCCAGATAGTTCATTCACGTTGTGAATTTTTCAGAATCAGAAGCTTCCGTCAACGAATTCACAAAATGAATCAATTCGATAAGACAACAAAAGTGAAAATGATGTTTGCATTGAGTGCTTCAGTCGATGCGGATTTCTTGCAAAAGTGAGTTATTCCTGTCCAAATTTTGATGATCATTATTATTGTGATTTTGCAGACTTCGAAAAAACGCAGTTGTGAAATTGGATGAAAACCAGAAGATCAAAAAGTACAAGTGTAAAGATGGAAGTTTGGAATTGAAAGGAAATCACAGTCACTCGGCGAAAACCAAAGCAGGATTAGCGAATCGAAAAACTGCCAGAGTTGTCAATGATCCAAGTGAATCAGAAGATGATGAAGATGAGGAGGATAGCAGTGATTCGGATGGAAGCGATGAAGAAGACGATGGTGAAAATGTCGGAGATTCAACAAAATCCAAACAAACTCCAACTACTTCATCTGCCAGAAAAAGTGATAGACTTCGAAAATCCAAAGTTTCCTTTCAAAATCAAAACAAGAAGAGACAGCTTCAGGAGAAGGACTCCACTCGCACTCGAAACCGTGCAAGACTGTCTCGAGGAAAAAAGAGAACAAGAATCTCATATTCTTCATCGGAAGCATCAGAAAATGACGAAGAATCGATGGCACTCGAAAATGATCCGTCGATGGATTCCGAGACGACGAACAATGTCCATAATGGGGGAGACGATTTTGATTATGATGCACCCATCAACAATCACTACGATGAGAACTTGGAGCACAACGTAAACGATCCAAACTCAGAGAGAAACATCGCGACTCCAGAAGTCACAGATGACGTGGAAGAAGAAGGAAAGGAAGAAGAAGAAGGACCATCTGCGACTTCCTCTGCCGAAATCGAATCGATGAGTCTTCTGGAACTATTGAATCATCTCCGCCCGCCCATCGTCCAATATACTCCAACTCTCGTTCCAAGAATCGACGAGAACATCAAGAAGTTGGAATCGGAAGATCAACAGATTCCATTCAACATCATCATCGAATCTCTGGAAATGTGTATTCAGATGCTGAATACTCCAGATGAAATGGATCCTGATGAGAATAAAACTTCTCTTCCTGATTTCTTCTATCGTCTCGGAATGGCAATCTGCAATATTCCTCATTCAACGATGGATGGTTTCTACATCAAGATCAAAAAACTTGCGACTACAGGAGACGAGGTACAGTTCTAACGGAATCTTTCCCTCAATTATGTTTCAAATTTTTCAGAAAGTTTCAATGGAGCACATCCGCTACGCAATGGGCAAGACACTCGACAAGATTCTACACTGAATTTCAATCATTCACTGTTTTCACCTTGCCCATCTTTCGCTTCTTTAATATCTGTCTCTTCAATTCTTCAATTCGTTCTCCTCTTTACATGATCTTTTTAGATTTTTTCCAACTTTTTGCTTTACTTCATTTTTCTTTATTTTTACTTGTTGGCTTCCAGCCCTTTGTTGTTCCCTGTTGTTTTGCCTATTTTTCCCCTGCTTGGTTTTCGAACATAAACCTCGTTCATATGTGTCTTTTTTTCAATTTCGCTTTTCTTTAAATACTCAGTTGTGATTACTGCATTTGATATTTTTTCGCTATCTTATTTTTTGATCTTAAACGGGAGACTTTAGTGAGATTTATTTTTCAGGATCCGATTTCAACGACTCAGCATTCATAAAATGAACGAATTCGACATTGAGACAAAAGTGAAGATGATGGTTGGCGCTCAACGCGCCAATTTTCAAATAATTTTTCATTGCTTTCAGAGCGAATCAGGCATTGGCGGTGAGGATAACAAAATTCTCGACGTCCTCGTGAAGGGTGTGGATCGAATGCGATACTTTGTGTCGTCGGGAAGAGATCCATCGAGGAGATTCTCGATTATTCATTTGGCAATTCCGACGGCTGGTTTTCAGTGAGTCGGTTTTTGAATTTTGTAAAAATTCCGAAAATTCAGAATCCAGATGACGCCCGATTCTGAATTTTTGAAATTTCGGAATCCGGAGATTCTGGATGTTGAAATTTGTGTAGATTTCAATTATCACAATGAGAATGCTCGAAAATCACTACAAAACCTCGAAAATCCACCCTAAAAATGCTATTTTTGATCAAAAGTTGCCTCAGGTGGCCGTGGCCTAACTCTAGATGTTTCTCTTCCATCGACCTCGGCCATCTCGTTTTTTGGCTATTCCAAACTGTTTTTCAGCAAAACTGGACTGGAATAGGCAGAATACGAAGTGGCCGAGGTCGATGGAAGAGAAAATTCAGAGTTAGGCCAAGGCCCTCTGAGGCAACTTTTGGCCAAAAATGGTATTTTTCGAACAGATTTTCAGGGTTTTAGAGCGATTTTTAAGCTTTTTCATTATAATTTTTGGAATCTACACATGAAAAAATAGTTTTTCAATGAAAAAAATTCAATTTTTTCCCTAATTCCAGAGTCGGTCACTACATGCTCCAAACCGCCCTCTACAACCAATTTTTCCGCATGGCCACCCGTTATGTCAATCAAAAACCAGCCTCCGAAAAAACGACCTATCACGATTTCCTGCCCCAAATGTTCGCCCAAACGTCGTCGATGGTGCTAACCGATTTGATACTGTATCCATTCGAAACGATTCTTCATCGAATGTACATTCAGGGAACACGAACGTTGATTGATAATATGGATACGGGCGTGTCGGCTGTGTCGATGGGTGTCAAGTATTCGGGATTCTTCGATTGTGTGAAGAAAGTGCTGGAGACGGAAGGATTCTGGGCGCTCTATGCGGTAAGAAAGAGCAGAAAAAAGAATGAAAGATGAGTCAAAAATTAAGAAAATCGGTTAAAAATGAGACATCTTAGAAGACTTTTTTATTTTGTAGAGGCTTAGGAAAATGTGTAGTTTGTAGTCTCTGAGCCTCTACAAAATTTGAGGTTAGTTTTGTAGAGGCTTAGAGACTACAAACTACAACGTTTCCTACGCCTCTACAAAATCAAAAAGGCCTCAAAAATGGCTCATTTTTAACCGATTTCCATGATTTTTGGCTCATTTTTAAGGGATTTTTTCTCTTATCAATATAAAAAATGATGTATTTTTTTCAGGGCGTTGGCGCAGTCCTCCTCGAGTACTCCCTCCGAGAAGCCTGAAAGTCCGTGATTGAAGTTAAAACAGAAGAATCATCATCAACTATTGTGGGAAACCACTACGAGGAGAACTTCTTTGAGTATGATCAACTGAATTATGAGGATGAAATGAAGCTTACTCCAGAAGAAAAGAAGCCTGAAAACTTGCTAGAAGTCAAGACAGAACTACCAGAAGAACCGTCAACGAGTAATCTCGAATACCACTACGAGGAGAACTCGGAGCATTTTCTAATTGAAGCCAGAAAATATTTGATGATTTTTTCCTTCCTGTTACTTACATTTTCTTTGAAATTATATGTCGCCTGTTAACTAAATTTTGTTTTCTTCTGTTGTGTTCCTTAACTTCATTCTGTCAATGTTGGACAAAAAAATTGTTCCATATTTTTTCATCTCATTTTTTTCAATGAAGTTGTTTGAATAATATTTGCGATCTTCAAGTTAATACTGTTAGTTCTGTCAATATCTTCTTCTCTTCCGGATTTTGTATTAGGGCGTTAAATTTTTGAGAAATCATGCTCCAGCGCACTGGTCAAATGGAAGAAAAAATCACACTGATTTGTTTTGAAAAATCTCTTCCATTTGTCCGGCGAGTGCGGTGGAGCAGGGATTTTCACAATTTGTAATATTCTCACTGTTAGAACGCGCTCTATTGACAAAACGGAGAAAACTTGGAATTTTTCGTCTTTTTCGCTGTTTTTCCAGATTTTGAGGCCTCGTGTGGTTCTCGTAAATTGTCCACGAGGAGTACTCTAAAACACGAAAAAAATGGCGACAACTCAGAGAATAAAAATGTTTAGCCATTTTAGCAATAGAGCGCGTTGTAACTTTGAAAGTTATTTTCAAATCAAGTACTTGATTCAGGTGATGACTCCACTGCCACCAGAAGAAATCGCTCCGTTGATGCGATTCGTTGCGGCGAAAACCAAGAATGTGACATCACCGATGAGTATCAGACAGCTGTCCAAACAGTTTAAGGAAGAAACTGGATCTTTGGTAGTTTTAGAAACTTTGGCCAAGAGGTGGAGTTGTGTAAATGATTACATTTTTTTATTAACAGTTTTCCTAGAATCCGCTCGAGTCGTCACAAAATTCATGAAATGAATGAATTCAATATGGAGACGAAGGTAAAGATGATGTTTGCACTTAGTGTTTCGATCGATAAGGGATTTCTGAATGAGTGAGTGTCGAAATTTGTTACTTAATATATTGATCAATAAAATTTCAGACTGAAGAAAGTAGCAGAAGTGGAAGTGGATGATCAACAACGAATAATTCGCTATAAACAAAAAGACGGAGGATTGGAATTGAATGGAAAACACTTGAAAGTTCCAATGACTTTGGGAGAGCAACGAAACAATGAAATGATTCAGTTTTTAGCTGAAAAGTCAAATACAACCGACAAACCTGTTCCTGACAGAGTTCTCTTGAGAGAATTTAAGGAGAATATTGGATGCACAGATGCTATTACATCACTCGAATATCGGTTGGTCGTTATCTAAAAAATCATTAACAGTTGGAGATTTTAGTTATCGGCGTGTGAAGGAAACAATCTATCATTCATCCGAATTCGATAAGAACACGAAAATCAAGATGATGTTCATCTCACACGCGAAACTTTCCGATGAGATCCTAGAAGAGTATGACAGAAAATTCAAGATTGAAAGCTAAAAGGAATTGTTACAGACTTCGTGAAGATGCATATGTTGAGGTGGACGAAGAAGGACGAATCAAAAAGTACAAGTCAAAAGATGGAAGCTTGGAATTGGAAGGAAGTCACGGAATGTCATCCATTACAAATTCTTTTTGGTCTGATCGCTGGCGCACAATTTGTGAAAAAGTCAATGAAAACGAATCGGAGGAAGACGATGACGAGGCAACGAACTACCAAAAAGACTATGAAACGAAGCGAATTGAATTGGTTCGATTTCTTATCGAAAGAACGAAAAATGCGACATTTCCATTGAATATTCGTCAGTTGGCGAAGGACTATAAGGCGGAATTCAAGTGCCCAGAGCCTCCAGGAAACACGGTGCAACGGTAGGCGTCCCTATCACCTCAGATAGTTCTATCACATTGGGAACTTTTCAGAATCGAAAGCTTCCGTCAACGAATTCGCGGAATGAACAAATTCGACATACCCACTAAGGTCAAATTGGCTTTCGCGTTGAGTGCTTCAATCGATACAGATTTCCTGAAAGAGTGAGTCACTTTTGTGCTATGTTTTTGAACAATGCTAGGATTTTCCAGACTCCAAAAAGACGCGATTGTGGGATTGGATGAGAAGCAGAGGATCAAAAAGTACCAGGCAAACAATGGAAGCTTGGAATTGGAAGGAAATCACAGTCACTCGGCGAAAATCAAAGCAGCATGGGCAAAGAAGAATGAAAAGAAGAAGAAGATAAGTGTTGTCAATGATCCAAGTGAATCCGAAGAAGATGATGAAGATGAGGAGGATAGCAGTGAATCGGATGGAAGCGATGAAGAAGAAGATGGGGAAAATGTGGGAGAATCAACGACATCAAAACAAACTCCAACTACTTCATCTGCCAGAAAAAGTGATAGACTTCAAAAATCCAAAATTTCCTTTCAAAAAAACAAGAAGAGACTGCTTCTGGAGAAGGACTCCACTCACACTCGAAACCGTGCAAGAATGTCTCGAGGAAGAAAGAGAACAAGAATCTCATATTCTTCATCAGAAACATCAGAAAATGATGAGAAATCGATGACACTCGAAGATAATCCGTCGATGGATTCCGAGACGACGAACAATGTTGCTAATAGCGGAGACGATTTTGATTATGATGCACCCATCAACAATCGCTACGATGAGAACTTGGAGCACAACGTAAACGATCCAAACTCAGAGAGAAACATCGAGACTCCAGAAGTCACAGATGACGTGGAAGAAGAAGAAGGACCATCTGCGACTTCCTCTGCCGAAATCGAGTCAATGAGTCTTCTGGAACTATTGAATCATCTCCGCCCGCCCATCGTCCAATATACTCCAACTCTCGTTCCAAGAATCGACGAGAACATCAAGAAGTTGGAATCGGAAGATCAACAGATTCCATTCAACATCATCATCGAATCTCTGGAAATGTGTATTCAGATGCTGAATACTCCAGATGAAATGGATCCTGATGAGAATACAACTTCTCTCTGTGATTTCTTCTATCGTCTTGAAAGAGCAATGCACAATATTACTCATTCAATGATGACTGATTTATATTTGAAAATCGAAAATCTTGCATGGGCAGATGATACGGTATGGTTATGACTCAATTTTTGCTTCAAACTAGTTTTCGCCATTTTCAGAAAATTTCAATGGAGCACATCCGCTACGCAATGGGAAAGACAATCGACAAGATTCTACACTGATTTTCAATTGTTCACTTTTCGCTATTTGTTGCGAGCCGATCATTTTCTGTTGTTTTCTTTCTTTTTTTTCTCTTGGTTCTTTTCTTTCTCCAATTTCTTCCTATTCTCCCTAAGATCTTCAAAACTTTCTTTCAAATTTTTATTGATTAATGTTTTTCTTTCTGTTATTTGTTGACTGGTTCGCTGCATCAGTTCTTTGTTACCCTCTGTTATTTCGCCTACTTTTGACATTGTTAATTATTTTCAAAATGAAACTCGCTGCAGTTTTTCAGTTTTGCTGGGTTTTCAAATACTAAGTTACGATGACTTCATCTGATATTTTTGCTCTAAATTTACTTTTTGAAAGCTCAATTATCGATTTTTTCAGGCAATGCCAAAACCTCCACTGCCACCAGAAGAAGAGACAGTTTAAGGAAGAAACTGGATCTTTGGTGAAGGTGCAGAAGTGCACAGAACGGAAAATTTGTTAATAACATTTTTTTTAGGAACGACACTCATCGCCTCAAAATTCATGGCATGACGGAATTCGACACGGAAACAAAGGTAAAGATGATGTTTCCACTAAGTGCTCCTATCGATACAGCATTTTGCAACATTTTGAACCGAAAAACACGAATTTCGATCAAATCTCAAGCCGGAAATCATGAAATCCTCTTCCTTGGATTTCTTCTTCCGTCGTTCTCCACGGAGCGCGATTGCTTTTTCACAAGTTGCGATTTGAAGCAACGCCGGTATGCAAGCGCGCTCTATTGATGAGTGACGTCGCCGTTGATGTCAATAGAGCGCGCTTGCCTACCGGCGCTGTTTCAGATCGCTGTGAAATGCTTTCTCGCTCTCCAATTGCTGTGATCGATTCAAAAATCAAATTTTTTCTTGCAGATACCCCTCCCCGGCGACATCAACCACGACAACGACCAAGGAGTGAGGATTACGAGTGTTTGAGGGCAAGTTTCTTCCCCAGTTTGCGCTTTGTTTCGTGTATTATTTTCAGAAAAAAACGACACCGATGGAGCAGTCGAGCAGCAGTGGAGCAGACGTCGAGCGGGGACACACACTCTCGCCAGGAAAATCATCCCCCTCAAAATCCTCAAAATTTGAGCCAAAAACCAAGAAAATCGGTTGAAAATTGGCGATTTTAGGAGCTCTTTTTGATTTTGTAGAGGCTTAGAAATTTTTGTAGTTTGTAGTCTCTAAGCCTCTACAAAGTCGGCTAAATTTTGTGGAGGCTTAGAGACTACAAACTACAAAATTCCTAAGCCTCTACAAAATCAAAAAAGCTTGTAAAATCGCCAATTTTCAACGAATTTTTTTTCATTTTTGGCTCAAAATTCAGAAAATTTTCTCTATTTTCAAACATTCTGAAATTTCTTGAAATTTCAGTTTTTTTTTGAGGAGAATTTTGAGCCTTTTCTAATTGAACCGAAGCAAGCAAAAAAATAATGATTTTCAATAATTCAATGCTTTTTCTGTTCATTCCTGTTACTTACATTTTCTTTGAAATTATATGTTGCCTGTTAACTAAATTCTGTTTTCTTTTGTTGTGTTACTTAACTTCATTTTGTTAATGTTGGACAAAAAATTGTTCCATATTTTTTCATCTCATTTTTTTTGAATGAAGTTGTTTGAATAATATTTGCGATCTTCAAGTTAATACTGTTAGTTCTGTCAATATCTTTTTCCAAATGCATTTTTTTTCTCTTCCGGATTTTGCATTAGGGCGTTAAAATTTTCGAAAAATCATGCTCCAGCGCACTGGACAAATGGAAGAGAAAATCACACTGATTTTTTTTTTTGAAAAATCTCTTCCATTTGTCCGGCGAGTGCGGTGGAGCAGAGATTTTCACAATTTGTACCGCCCTAATATTCGTTGCTCTTCGCAATATTCTCACTGTCAGAACGCGCTCTATTGACAAAACGGAGGAAACTTGAATTTTTCGTCTTTTTCGCTGTTTTTCCAGATTTTGAGGCCTCGTGTGGTTCTCGTAAATTGTCCACGAGGAGTACTCTAAAACACAAAGAAAATGGCGACAACTCGGAAAATTAAAATTTTAACCATTTTAGCAATAGAGCGCGTTGTAACGTTGAAAGTAATTCATCTGCTATTTTTGCTCTAAATTTACTTCTTGAAAGCTCAATTATCGATATTTTCAGGAAATGCCAAAACCTCCACTGCCACCAGAAGAAATCGCTCCGTTGATGCGATTCATTGCGGCGAAAACGAAAAATGTGACATCTCCGATGAGTGTCAGAGAGCTGTCCAAACAGTTCAAGGAAGAAACTGGATCTTCGGTGACGGTTGACACTTTGGCCAAAAGGTGGAGTAGAGAGCAGAACGGAAACTTTGTTACCAATATTTATTTTTCCAGAATCGACACGAATCGCCTCAAAATTCATGGCATGACGGAATTCGATACGGTTACTAAAGTGAAGATGTTGTTCGCAATTAGTACTCCGATCGATGGAGGTTTCCTTGAAGAGTGAGTTTCGACATTCTTTATTTCAATTTCAAAAAGAGAATTTCAGACTGAAGAAAGTAGCAGAAGTGGAAGTGGATGATCAACAACGAATAATTCGCTATAAACAAAAAGACGGAGGATTGGAATTGAGTGGAAAACACTTGAAAAATATTCCAATAAAAATGGGAGAGCAACGAGACAGAGAAATGATTCAATTCTTAGCCGAGAAGTCAAAGACAACCGAGAAACCTATTCCTGACAAATTTCTCTTGAGAGAATTCAAGGAGAATACAGGATATGCGGATTCAATTGAAGCACTTGAACATCGGTTGGTCGTTATCTAAAAAATCATTCACAATTGGATATTTTAGTTATCGGCGTGTGAAGAACCGAATCTATCAGTCATCCAAAATCGATAAGAACACGAGAATCAAGATGATGTTCATCTCAAACGCGAAACTTTCCGATGAGATCCTAGAAGAGTATGACAGAAATAGACGATTGAAAGCTAAAAGACATTGTTACAGACTTCGAGAGGACGCTGATGTTGAGGTGGACGAAGAAGGACGAATCACAAAATACAAGTCAAAAGATGGAAGTTTGGAATTGAAAGGAAATCACAGTCACTCGGCGAAAATCAAAGCAGGATGGGCACAGAAGAATAAAAAGAAGAAGAAGATGAGTGTTGTCAATGATTCCAGTGATTCAGAAGAAGACGAGGGTGATGAGGACAGTAGCAAAACTGATGAAAGTGATGAAGAAGACGATGAGGGAAATGTTGGTGGATCATTGAAATCAAATCAAGCTTCGACGTCTTCGCCATCGAGAAGAAGTAAGAGAATCAGGAAATCAAAAGCCACAACTCGGAATCTTAACAAAAGATCAGCCACTGCTCAAAACCAATCAGGAATGTCTAGTGGAAAAAAGAGAACAAGAATCTCATATTCTTCATCGGAAGTTTCAGAAGATCTTGAAGAATTGATGGCACTCGAAAGTGATCCGTCGATGGATTCCGAGACGAAGAACAATTTCGATAATGGGGGAGACGATTTCGATTATGATCCACCGATCAACAATCGCTACGATGAGAACTTGGAGCACAACGTAAACGATCCAAACTCAGAGAGAAACATCGACACTTCAGAAGTCACAGATGACGTGGAAGAAGAAGAAAAGGAAGAAGAAGAAGGACCATCTGCGACTTCCTCTGCCGAAATCGAATCGATGAGTCTTCTGGAACTATTGAATCATCTCCGTCCTCCCATTGTCCAGTATACTCCAAATCTCGTTTCAAGAATCGACGAGAACATCAAGAAGTTGGAATCAGAAGATCAACAAATTCCATTCCATTTGATCATCGAATCTCTGGAAATGTGTATTCAGATTCTGAATACTCCAGATGAGATGGATCCTGATGAGAATACAACATCTCTTTGTGATTTTTTCTATCGTCTTGAAAGAGCAATGCACAATATTACTCATTCAATGATGAAAGATATATACTTGAAAATCGAACATCTTGCATGGGCAGATGACACGGTATGGTTATGACTCAATTTTTGCTTCAAACTAGTTTTCGCATTTTCAGAAAATTTCACTCGGGCACATCCGCTACGCAATGGGAAAGACAATCGACAAAATTCTACACTGAATTTCAATTTCTCACTGTTTTTCCCCTGCTATTTTGTTATAAGCTCATCATTATCTGTTACATTATTTTTTGGTTTTCTTTTGTTTCCTGGCTTCGATTCCTTTTCTTCTTCACAGGATCTAAATTTTTATCCAACTTTTTGTTTCTTCGTTTTTTTTCTTTTTGGCTTCCAGCCCTTTGTTTTCCCTTGTTGTTTTGCCTATTTTTCCCCTGCTTGGTTTTCGAACATAAAGCTCGTTCATATGTGTCATTTTTCAATTTCGCTTTTCTTTAAATACTCAGTTATGATTACTGCATTTGATATTTTTTTCGCTATTTTATTTTCTTGAAATCTCAAACATTTATTTTCATGGCGATCAGTTTCAGGTAATGTCACCTCCAGTGGAACTGTGTAGACAGTTCATAGCAGAAAGTGGCTCATCATTATCGATGGAAGGTCTGAAAACTAGGTTGGAATTTTCTTGAACATTTGATCTTAAACGGGAGACTTTACTGAGATTTATTTTTCAGGATCCGATTTCAACGACGCAGAAATCATAAAATGGACGAATTCGACATTGAGACAAAAGTGAAGATGATGTTCGCGCTCAGCGCGCCAATTTTCAAATAGTTTTTCATTAATTTCCGAGCGAATCGGGCATTGGCGGTGAGGACAACAAAATTCTCGACGTCCTGGTGAAGGGTGTGGATCGAATGCGATACTTTGTGTCGTCGAGAAGAGATCCATCGAGGAGATTCTCAATTATTCATTTGGCCATTCCGACGGCTGGTTTTCAGTGAGTCGATTTTTGAAAATTGCAAAAATTCCGAAAATTTAGAATCCAGAATTTTCTGATTCTTAATCTATTCGACCTAAAATATGTGTCGATTCTAAAAATCACGACGAGAAACCTTAAAAATCGCTCTAAAATCCCGAAAATCCGCTTTAAAAGTGCTATTTTCAGTCAAAAGTTGCCTTAGACGGCCGTGGCCTAACTCTGGACTTTTCTCTTCCATCGACCTCAGCCACCCTTTTTTTGGCTATTCCAGTCCAGTTTTGCTGGAAAACAGTTTGGAATAGCCAAAAAACGAGATGGCCGAGGTCGATGGAAGAGAAAACTCAGAGTTAGGCCACGGCCACCTGAGGCAACTTTTGCTCAAAAACTGCATTTTTAAAGCGGATTTTTAAGGTTTTAGAGCAATTTTTGGGATTTTTCATTATGATTTTTAGAATCTGCATATGAAATTTTTTTTCAAATATTTCCCCTTTCCAGAGTCGGTCACTACATGCTTCAAACGATTCTTCGATTGTGTGAAGAAAGTGCTGGAGACTGAGAGATTGTGGGCGCTCTACGCGGTAAGAAAAAGCAGAAAAAGGAATGAAAAATGAGCCGAAAATCATAAAAAACGGTTGAAAATGAACGATTTTGCGAGGAATTTCGATTTTGTAGAGGCTTAGGAAATTGTGTAGTTTGTAGCCTCTAAGCCTCTACAAAATTTGAGGTCAGTTTTGTAGAGGCTTAGAGACTACAAACTACACAATTTCCTAAGCCTCTACAGAATCAAAAACCTTCGAAAAATCGTCAATTTTCAACCAATTTTCTTGATTTTTGGCTTAAAATTCGTCAAAGTTTTTGCTTAATTGAGTTTTTCTTTTTTTTCTGGGTCATCATGAGACTTTACTGAGATTTATTTTTCAGGATCCGATTTCAACGACTCAGAATTCATAAAATGAACGAATTCAACATTGAGACAAAAGTGAAGATGATGTTTCGCGCTCAGCGCGCCAATTGATGCGGGATTTCTTATCAGGTGAGATATGGACGTCATTGATTTAAACTGATAAATATTATTTCAGATTGAACAAAATAGCTGATGTAGAAGTAGATGTAACGAATCATCCACTATTATATTTCGAAGTCTGTCTCGGAACGTACCTTCGATTCAAATGGGGAGAAAACAAGTGAGACAATTCTCAAAAAAGACCGAGAACCACTGAAAGTTGAAGATGATTCGGAGATGGATTTCGACACGAACAATTCTGATGATGGAGGATACGACAATTTTTACCACGATCCACCAAGCTATGAAGAGGAGATGGAGCATATTCCAGAAGAGAAGAAACCAGAGAATCTCATAGAAGTCAAGACTGAAGTACAAGAAACGTCATCAGCAAGTATTGGTGGAGACCACTTCTTCTTTGATTTTGATCCACCGACTTATAAGAAGAATCTGGAGCATATTCCAGTTGAGAAGAAGCCAAAAAACTACATCGAAGTCAAATTAGAAATACCAGATGGACCATCTACGAGTAATTTCGAATACTATTACGAAGAGAACATGGATCATATTCTAATTGAACCAAAACCAGAAGTTGGTTGATGAATTTCAGTATTTCCGTGTTTTTCAGCTCATTTTTGTTACTAACACTATGTGAAAGTGATCGGAATGTATTTCTTTATGTTCTCTTTCTGTTACTTGTTGACTCAATTTAGCATCTCTTTTCTTTTCAGTTTTTTGTCATTCTCTATTTAAAATAAAGTCTGTTTTTACTAGATGGTTTCTTTGTTCGTTTGCTCTCAATGTTGAGTTAGCGCAAGAAAGTCAATTTTCCAAAAAAAATGTTTGAGCCTAAAATCATGCGGTTTGGACAACATTGACCTTTCTTAGAACAGCCTCAAAACGCGCCAAAAAAGAGCTCACTTTTGAAGGGGAAAATGACATATTTCAGATGGTTTTTGATCATTTCAACTTGGATTTCTTGGATTTGAATTTCCGTCATCCTCAGATAATGTTAAAAAAGTCTATGGAGAGACATTCGAAGGTATATGCCATCTTCCATTTCATCCCTCGATCCCAAATGTCCAAAAATCAACGGGAGCCCTTTGAAAATCGGGGAAAATTGGAAAAGTTGAGTTCCAAAAAATTGCGAGTGGATTTTTGGCTGAAACTAGGACAATTTCATCAAAACAGTATGAATGATGTTTCCAACGGATGATGCTCGGTTCTTGATGTCATGTGTCAAAAATGGTCCCCCAGGCCATCTGAAGAAAGTCAATTTTTTGAAAATTTTCCGCCTAAATCACTAAAATCGTCGAAATTTTGCTCACAGACAAGATACAGCAATTCTGAGCATAGATTCGGAATCAGCATGAAATTTCGCACCCTTTGAGCTTAAAATCATTGTATTTAGACAACATTAAGTTCTCTTAGAAGAGTCTCAAAACGCGCCGAATCTCCTTACAAGCTCACTTTTGAAGGGTGACAATGATATGTTTCAGATGGTTTTTGATAATTTCAACTTGTTCCACTCATTGTAGCTTCCGTTCTTCCAGGCAGCCAAGAACTTGTGGATGTCCTCATTCTTCAAAGTACAGTTGTAGAGAATGATGGCCCCCACATTCATCGACATCAGATGGTTCACATTGAACCAGTGGGCAAATTGAATATGGAACTTGTTCATGCTCACAATCTTCTCGGTATTCCACTTCGAAGGCGTAAACTCCTCGGGGACCTCCAGGAGAGAGGTGAAGTTGATTTTCACTTTGTTCAAGAAATCGTTGGAGAAGATTCGTTCAGCGAGGGCGGAAGCTTGATCTTTGGGAGCTCCAACTAGGTTGAAGCACTCCATAACCACCTTACACTCATCGGCCCAGTCCAGAATCTCTTGTGCCGGGTCAGTGTCACCGATGAAGATCTGATCCAAAGTTCCGACACCCAGAGTCTTGATGAAGTTCTGAGCAAGCATCTTGGTACCTCTTTGCTTCTCTCCGGTTGGCCAGAAAGTGTTGAACGCTTTTGTCTCAGCCTCGGTGACCACAACCTCTTCTCCATCGAATTTCCAAGTCTTCCCAACCTCAACATCATCCTTCATCTCCTGAGCGTAGTACTTTTGGACACCGCGGATCTCCACCCAGTTCCGTTGGAAGTCAACACCGACCTTGAAAGTCTTGTTGGCCTTCTCGTAGAGTTGGAGTGTTTTTGAGATCATTCCGGCGAGAATTTGGCGAAGTGCAACGGCTGGGACGTGGAGAAGATCGAAGACGTCGGTCATCGGCAGGCGGTCAGCAGGCGGTCGGCGGGCGGTTGGCAAGCGGTCGGAGGGCGGTTGGCAAGCGGTCGGCGGTCGGCGGGCGGTCTGCGGTCGGCGGGCGGTCGGCGGGCGGTCGGCGAGCGGTCGGCGGGCGGTTGGCAAGCGGTCGGAGGGCGGTCGGTGAGCGGTCGGTGAGCGGTCGGCGGGCGGTCGGCGAGCGGTCGGCGGGCGGTTGGCAAGCGGTCGGCGGGCGGTCGGCGGTCGGCGGGCGGTCGGCGGGCGGTCGGCGAGCAGTCGGCGGGCGGTTGGCAAGCGGTCGGCGGGCGGTCGGCGGGCGGTCGGCGGGCGGTCGGCGGGCGGTCGGCGAGCGGTCGGCGGGCGGTCGTTGAACGCTGTTTGATGATACGGTAGGGATACGGTACTGAAAATTTGAGGGAATTTTAGTTTGTGGGTGCCAGGGTAAGGGTAGAAAAATAATATGAAGGGGGGTTGATTTTGAAAAAAAAGGGGTCGAGGCAGCGATTTTTGGGTGAATAGCGGAAATGAACAATGAATAGAATTGATGGTCAGGGAGGATAAAATAGGGGTCCGAGGCTACTGAAAAATCAATTTTACCCAGATCACGCTGGCTAGTGACAGAACAGAGGATGATCAAAACCAACTGGAAAAGTCGAAAACTAGGGTCTCAATAGTATGAAAGGACCTAAACAATCAATGTCTGTCAAGGCTACGACTAGGGCAAGGCCTACGCCTAAGACCAAGATTTACCCTAACTCTAAGTTTTGGAATAGGCCTAAGCCTAAAACTAGGAACATGACTAAACCAAACATCAGCAATAAATCAAGCCTAAGACTAAAAATAGGCCTGAACCAAAGGCGCGGTCGGCGGGCGGTCGGAGGGCGGTCGGAGGGCGGTCGGAGGGCGGTCGGCGTCTTCTTCATCTTCTTCATCTTCTCGCACTCGTTTTGGGCCTGGAATTCGGCGGGTTACTGTCGGCGGAAGCTGGGGATTTTTGGGGCTGTTTCGGGTTTCATGGCAATTTTATGGTGTTTTGGGCTTACTAGGAACAAGGGGCGGTCAGGGGTAGTCTATAAAAAAAAGCAAAAACATTTTGAATGGGTGGGGGTCGAACCAATGAATGCAAAACTTGATGGATTTCTACCGGCGCCCTAGACCAGTAGGCCACGCGCGCTCATTTCGACGAAAAGTGTCCAGGGCATATAAGAAAACAGCGCGGCGCTGGATTTTTCAGGGAAGCTGTGGGCGGCTCTGAGCAGTTCACTGCTGCCCAGAGTACAGTAATCCACTTACCCCTTTTGCCGAACCAGTCTCCGCTGAAATTCTCGCATTCACTGCCTCAATGAACGGCTGAACGTTGACCTTGTCGCCGAGTAGTTCTCCAACGGTGCGACAATATTGGCCTTTTTCTGCCACTTGTACACATCGTTGGGATCGCACATGTGCTTGTGCAGATCCTTGATACGTGGCTGCAGACTCTTGAAGTACGACATCGACTCGTCCACCTCGACGGGAAGGCTGAAATTTTCTGTGTCTGTGTGTGTGTGAGAGAGGAAGAGGTCGGCGGCAAGGAGGCGAGAGCGCGCGCTCTCTTCTACGCCCTGCCGACCTAGAGTCAACGAATGCCTTGATAGCTCAGTTGGGAGAGCGTTAGACTGAAAATCTAAAGGTCACCAGTTCGATCCTCGTTGAGAGCAATTTGTTTTTGCTTTCCTTTTTGGAGTTTTTTAGGAGCCCCCAAGCATACCTTGTTGCCTTGGCACGTCCTGTCTTCTCCTTGACCTTCTGCTTCAGACGTCCGAACATTTTTTTAGAGGCGAAAGAGAGAGAGAGTAAAGCGAAAAATAATTTATTCAAAACTAAATATCCCATGAAAACGCCCTACGGGACACGTCCTGGCCCGTGACACTCCTCCCTTTTGCCCCCCTAGCCTACATTAGTGCCCATAAAAGCCGGCGATCTTCCCGTTGGTCCCCCGCATATCAAATTCGTCAAGCCGAATCATCGAAAATGACGTCTGCATATTCCGGAGTCGAAGGAGGACCCGCTGGCGGCGGAGCACGAAAGTCCAACGGAGGCGGAGGCGGTGGCGGTGGTGGCCAACAACCGGTAGTGTCGTGTTATCTTGGATCGGGAGCCGGAGGACCAGCTGGAGGCGGTGGAGCACAGTCCGCATGTTTCTCGGTTGGATCGACGGGTGGAGGATGTGGAGGTGGTGCTGCACCGGCCATCGCACCACCATCGAGCGCTGGATCGTACTTCACACCACGTAAGTTTTCAATTGCAACTTGGTAGATCAAAAAGTTCCGATTTCCAGCAGCACCTGCCACTGGATCATCTACCATGACGGTGGTGGGCGGAGCCGCACCAAGAGGCGCTTCAACGATGACAGCTGTTGACGGAGCACCGATGGGAGGATCGTCTGCTGTCGGAGGAGCTGGAGGAGGACAATCGGCGCTCGGAGGACCAATGCCATCGTCTGGAAGTGGTGGAGGAGGCGGAGCCACGTCGGCCACCTTCGGAGTCAGCGGAGGATCCATGGGATCCGGTGGAGGACAATACTTTGGAGTTGGTGGAGCTGCAAGTGGTGGAGGTGGCGGTGGAGCCAAGACCGGAGGTAAGGGAAGATGAGGATTGGACTAGAAAAATGGTAACTTTTTTCCAGGCGGTGGCGGCGGAGGAATCCCCGGACAATCGGTGGACATGGGAGCCGGTGGAGGCGGCGGTGGCGGTGCGCCAATGGGAGGATCGTCAACCATGGCCGACGTTGGAGGAGCCCAGATGGGTGGATCGTCGAATATTTGGATTCCTGAGGTGAGTTTTGATGCAAACGCGCTCTGATGATAATTTCGTGTTTGTAGAAATACCCATTGATGGTACGAGAAAAGACGTTCACCATCGAGCATCAGTTCGAAAATGTCTCAAAATGGAAGTTGGTAGAGGGCGAGTGCAGTGACCAAGTGAAGCAATACGGATTGCTAAGGTAATTTTTGAACTAAAGTTTTTTTGAGATTCTAATATTTATTATTTCCAGTGATATCCACTTAAAAATGGATCCAACAACGGACATCATCTCGTTGTCCATTCAATCGTATGGATCTGAGGCTTGGGACTATATCGATGATGGGTCAGTGGAAATGTCCGTGAGAGTTGAAGTGCTCACCATAAATGGCTTCTGGATCAAAAGTACATGCGAGTTGACAAGCAACCGGTTCGAAGATTCTGGCACTTTGATGGAGTTCAATTGGAGGGAGTTCGAGAAGGAGTTTTTGGTTGATTCATCTTTCTATGTGAGAGCGGAAGTCACAATCAAGTCCACTACAAACGTCTTCACGTCGATTGAGAATAATGGAATCTGAAAAATTGCATCTTCCACTCTTCTTCCACTCTTCTTTCACTCCTCTTCATTTTCGTCACCATCACTCTCGTCGTCTCTCCATCGTCTCCATGATTCAAGTTCACAATTCAGAAATTGAACCATTTTTCTTTCCTTTTTTTTAAATAAATTGATTTTTCAAGAAAATTGTCGCATTTGAAGTTTCAGATACTAGAACACGTTGGTCTTCAGAATAAAAACACTTGGAAACTTTTTTGTTTTCTCCGGAAAGTTCAGGGGACTCTCAAGCTTTGCTATTTTGAAACTTTGATCGATTTGAGCATCTGGGGGACTTTGCGATTTTTTTGGTGAACTCTGAAACTCGATGGCAATAATTTGAGCTTTTTCCAGAACTTTTTTTTTATTTTCAAAAATTTTGACAACAATGAATGACTTAAAAGAAAAATCAACAACAACAAAGTTTAGGCAAAAGAAACCGATTTGAAGAATCATTTGGAGACGGTGGTGGTGTCTCGCATCTGAATCGAGCGAAGTTGACGTTTCTTGGTCTTTTTCAGCTTGTGGATCTTCGTGATTTTCTGGAAAAAAAAGAAGAGTTAGATGTCAGAAATAGCCAAGAAAATTGAGCCAAAAATCACGAAAATTGGTTGAAAATTGGCGATTTTACAAGCTTTTTTGATTTTGTAGAGGCTTAGCAAATGTTGTAGTTTGTAGTCTCTAAGCCTCTACAAAATCGGTCAAATTTCGTAGAGGCTTAGAGACTACAAACTACAAAACTTCCTAAGCCTCTACAAAATTACTTTTCGCCTTAAAATGGCTCATTTTCGATCGATTTTCGTGATTTTTGGCTCAAATTTTGCGGATTTTTCGTCTCTTCCTTTCTCTGCAGCATTCTGGATGTTCTGAAGCCACCTACCTGCACAATTTCCGACTTTCGCTCGTTCTCCAGTCGTCTTTTCTCCTGCTCCTCCTTTCGCTCCTTCTTCTCCTGTCGCTCCTGCACCGCCCGTTCGCGAATGTTGTCCTGGAAGCTCTTGACCATCTCTTTTTTGGCTTTCGCCTCCATCTTCTTGTCCCACGACGACTTCAACGTCTTCACCTTTTTGATTGTGGAGTGCCTGAAAAACATTTTTTTTGTTGAAATTTTTTTTGAAAAATTCTAGGTTTTATGGCCTAAAAAACTTACTTCTTATCCTGTTTCGTCTTCCACCATCTGTTCGACTGGCATGTGTCGTTAACTTTGAGCAATTCTGCGCCAGTGGCCACCATTTTTTGTGTGCTGCTGGAAATCGAAAAATTAGGATTATCAGGGAGATTTTCAAGGTTCGAGAGGGTGAAATTCAAAATCTACACAAAATTTTACACCAGAAACCGCCGGAATTTTTTTCGAAATTTATCAATTTTGAAGAGGTAAAGACTCAGAATTGAGTAAATTATTTAAGATTTAATTTTTTGATTAAAAAAATCGAAGAAAATTAACGAAAATCCCTCAAAAATCAAGAAAAAGTGTGAAAAATACGAAAAAAATCAATTTTTCGGGTCCAGTGGAGCGCACTTGCAAAAAAATTTTTTCGAGTCCAGTGGAGCGCACTTGCATTTTAAGGGGGTTTTTCAATTTTTTAAATAATTTTTCATTGTTTTTCTTCGAATTTTCGTCATTTTTCAGAGTTTTTCCCTCAGTTTTTTCGAAATTAAAACAAAAATTAACTCAAAATTAATAATTCAGACCCGTCATGCCTACACAATTCATCAGAAATCGCTCGGCGTTCCCGCAGGGAACACACAATGATATGGACGATTTTCAGTATCAGAATGGTGATTTTTGAGTCATTTTTTCTGTAGGTGTTAAATTTCATTACAGACTTCTCATCAAATCATCAACTTCCTTCCACCGCCTCCGGATTCTCGGATCCAACGCAAAACTATCAAAATCATTCTCCGCCGAATGGAAAAGCCGCGTCGGATCCGCTGGCAGGAGCATTATTAGGGCTTTCAGAGTGCGTAAAAATGGAAAAAACGAGTTGATATTACCCTAGCTAAAAAAAAAATTCTGGAAAAAAGTAATAAAAAAATCCAAAAAATAAAATTTTTTGATTTCTCAAAATTTGTAAAAACATTTTCGAGGTTCTAACGCAAATTCTGAGCATTTTCATTGTGATTTTTGGAATCTACGCAAAAATTCACACTAGAAACCGTCAAAACCTTTAAAAAAATTTTCCCGAATTCAGAAGATGTCAGAATTCAGAATTTTCGGATTTTCAGATTTTGAAGGTTTTCTATGTAAAACTGAGTGTAGATTCCAGAAATCACTATGAAAAAGCTCGAAAATTTCTTCAAAATGCCAAAAATGAGCTCAAAAGAGAGCCCAAAACTCAGAAAATTTGGGTTTCCGAAAAAGGGGCGGAGCCAGCCATTTTTGCTCATTTTTAGTCAATTTTTTTTGGATTTTAAATCGATTTTAGAGCATTTTCATCATGATATCAAGAAACTACACACATTTTTACATGTCTTAGGCTAAAATTTTTTCTGAAAATTTCAAAAATTCAATTTTCCAGCGTCATCACCAAATCGCTGATTTCCCACCCGTGCTCAGTGATTCGTCGACAGTGTCAAGTGCATCAATACGCGAGTTCTCTCCATCTGACACCCGGCACTCTGATCCCAGTCATTTGTAATTCCGTCGCGAAAGAAGGCGTTCAAACATTCTGGAAAGAGGCCCTGGGATCCAGTGTCCTGTGGGGACTCACAAATATCACTGAAATCGTTTTGGGCGATCGTTTGTGGAGACTGTTAGGGTAAGAAGAAGCTCTTGGACGTCTTTTGAATCTTGTTGAGCTCAAAATTTGACGAATTTTGAGCCAGAAATCACGAAAATCGGTTGAAAATGAGAGATTTTACAAGGATTTTAGGTTTTGTAGAGGCTTAGGCAATTTTGTAGTTTGTAGTCTCTAAGCCTCTACAAAAGCTGTGAAGCTTGAAAATCGGTTGAAAATTGACCGAGTTAGAAGCATTTTTAGTTTTGTAGAGGCTTAGGCCGGGCAAATTTTAAGCTTAACAAAATTCAAAAGACTTCTAAATCTGAATCCTTCGAAAAAATGCGGAAGTTTTTCAATAAATTCCTTGAATTCCAGAGTGAATCAGAGCGAATTCGACATTGAGACAAAAGTGAAGATGATGTTCGCGCTCAGCGCGCCAATTTTCAAATAATTTTTCATGAATTTCAGAGCGAATCAGGCATTGGCGGTGAGGACAACAAGATTCTCGACGTCCTTGTAAAGGGTGTGGATCGAATGCGATACTTTGTGTCGTCGGGAAGAGATCCATCGAGGAGATTCTCAATTATTCATTTGGCAATTCCGACGGCTGGTTTTCAGTGAGTCGATTTTTGAAATGTGCAAAAATTCCGAATATTTGGAATCCAGAATTTTCAGATTCTTAATCTATTCGACCTAAAATATGTGTAGATTCCTAAAATCATAATGAAAAAGCCTAAAAATCGCTCTAAAACCTTAAAAAACCGCTTTAAAAAATGCTATTTTTGACCAAAAGTTGCCTCAGACGGCCGTGGCCTAACTCTAGACGTTTCTCTTCCATCGACCTCGGCCACCTCGTTTTTCGGCTATTCCAGTCCAGTTTTGCTGGAAAACAGTTTGGAATAGCCGAAAAACGAGATGGCCGAGGTCGATGGAAGAGAAACGTCTAGAGTTAGGCCACGGCCGCCTGAGGCAACTTTTGGCCGAAAATTGCATTTTCAAAGCGGATTTTCGGGGTTTTTGAGCAATTTTTAAGCTTTTTCATTATGATTTTAGGAATCTACATATGAAAAAAATAATTCTAATTTTTCCCTCATTTCAGAGTCAGTCACTACATGCTTCAAACGATTCTTCGATTGTGTGAAGAAAGTGCTGGAGACTGAGAGATTGTGGGCGCTCTACGCGGTAAGAAACAGCAGAAAAAGGAATGAAAATGGGCCAAAAATCAAGAAAATCGCTTAAAAATGAGCCATTTTAGAGGCCTTTTTGATTTTGTAGAGGCTTAGGCAATTTTGTAGTTTGTAGTCTCTAAGCCTCTACAAAATTTGAGGTCAGTTTTGTAGAGGCTTAGAGACTACAAACTACACAATTTCCTAAGCCTCTACAGAATCAAAAACCTTCGAAAAATCGTCAATTTTCAACCAATTTTCTTGATTTTTGGCTCAAAAGTCGTCCAAATTTTTGCTTAACTGAGTTTTTCTTTTTTTTTCTGGGTCATCATGAGACTTTACTGAGATTTATTTTTCAGGATCCGATTTCAACGACTCAGAATTCATAAAATGAACGAATTCGACATTGAGACAAAAGTGAAGATGATGTTTCGCGCTCAGCGCGCCAATTGATGCGGGATTTCTCATCAGGTGAGATATGGACGTCATTGATTTAAACTGATAAATATTATTTCAGATTGAACAAAATAGCTGATGTAGAAGTAGATGATCTGCAACGAATCATCCACTATTATATTTCGAAGTCTGTCTCGGAACGTAGCTTCGATTCAAATGGGGGAGAAAACGAGTGAGACAATTCTCAAAAAAAGACGGAGAACCACTGAAAGTTGAAGATGATTCGGAGATGGATTTCGATACGAACAATTCTGATGATGGAGGATACGACAATTTTTACCACGATCCACCAAGCTATGAAGAGGAGATGGAGCATATTCCAGAAGAGAAGAAACCAGAGAATCTCATAGAAGTCAAGACTGAAGTACAAGAACTTTCATCAGCAAATATTGGTGGAGACCACTTCTTCTTTGACTACAATCCACCGACTTATAGGAAGAATCTGGAGCATATTCCAGTTGAGAAGAAGCCAAAAAACTACATCGAAGTCAAATTAGAAATACCAGATGGACCATCTACGAGTAATTTCGAATATCACTACGAAGAGAACATGGATCATATTCTAATTGAACCAAAACCAGAAGTTGGTTGATGAATTTCAGTATTTCCGTGTTTTTCAGCTCATTTTTGTTACTTACATTATGTGAAAGTGTTCGGAATGTATTTCTTTATGTTCTCTTTCTGTTACTTGTTGACTGAATTTAGCATCTCTTTTCTTTTCAGTTTTTCGTCATTCTCTATTTAAAATAAAATCTGTTTTTACTAGATGGTTTCTTTGTTCGTTTGCTCTCAATGTTGAGTTAGCGCAAGAAAGTCAATTTTTCAAAAAAAAAATTTTGAGCCTAAAATCATGCGGTTTGGACAACATTGACTTTTCTTAGGAAAGCCCCAAAACGCGCCAAAAAAGAGCTCACTTTTGAAGGGGAAAATGACATATTTCAGATGGTTGTTGATCATTTGAACGTGTTCCAATTGTTGAGTCGTGATCTAGACATAAAATCGAACAATTTTGTGAAATTAAACTCCATACATGCAGCAATTTCTCATTATCCACCCGATCCCAAATCTCCCGAAATCAACGGGAGATCTTTGAATATACCGAGAAAAGTGGGTTCATTTCTAGATGGTTCCTGCAGGTTTGAACTGATTTTAATCGGTAAATCGTCATGTAGGCATGCAAATATTAGACTTCATGGAGAAAAAACACACGAATACAGCAATAGGTGATCCATCACCCAACCTCCCGTTTTCCCGGAATCCATGGGAAGGCCTTTGGAAATCGAGAAAATTGACGTCGATTCCAGAATCCCGCAACAGTAGGGATTCATGAATCTTGGATTTCCGTCATCCTCAAATGATGTTTAAAAAGTCCATGGAGAGACATTCAAAGGTATCTGTCATTTACCATTCCAACCCTCGATCCCAAATGTGCAAAAATCAACGGGAGCCCTTTGAAAATCGGGGAAAATGAAAAAGTTGAGTTCCAAAAAATAGCGAGTTGATTTTTGGCTCAAACCATGACATTTTCATCAAAACAGTATGAATATTGTTTCCAACGGATGATGTGTGGGGCCGGACGTCATGTGTCAAAAATGGTCCCCCAGGCCATCTGAAGAAAGTCAATTTTTTGAAAATTTTCCGCCTAAATCACTAAAATTGCCGAAATTTTGCTCACAGACAAGATACAGCAATTTTGAGCATAGATTCGGAATCAGCATGAAATTCCGCATCTTTTGAGCCTAAAATCATGGTATTTGGACAACATTGACCTTTCTTAGAAAAGCCTCAAAACGCGCCAAAAAAACACTCATTTTTTGAAGGGAAAATGACATGTTTCAGATGGTTTTTGAACATTTGAACTTGTTCCACTTATCGACTCGTGATCTAGACGTGAAATTGAACAACTTTGTGGAATAAAACCTAAAACATACACGGGCGTTCTCATTCTCCACCCAATCCCCAAATATCCAAAAATCAATGATGTTCTCGAAGTTCAACACATTCGCATCTTTCTTCATATGAAGGGACAGATACATGAACTCATTGTAGCTTCCGTTCTTCCAGGCAGCCAAGAACTTGTGGATGTCCTCATTCTTCAAGGTACAGTGATAGAGAATGATGGCCCCAACATTCATCGACATGAGATGGTTCACATTGAACCAGTGGGCGAATTGAACATGGAACTTGTTCATGCTCACAATCTTCTCGGTATTCCACTTCAAAGGCGTAAACTCCTCAGGGACCTCCAGGAGAGAGGTGAAGGTTAGATTTTCTCCTTTGCAGGAAATTGTTGGAGAAGATTCACTCGGCGAGGGCGTAAGCTTGATCCTGAGGAGCTCCAACTAGGTTGAAGCACTCCATAACCACCTTACACTCATTGGCCCAGTCAAGAATCTCTTGTGCCGGGTCAGTGTCACCGATGAAAATCTGATCCAAAGTGCCGACACCCAGAGTTTTGATGAAGTTCTGAGCAAGCATCTTGGTACCTCTTTGCTTCTCTCCGGATGGCCAGAAAGTGTTGAACGCTTCTGTCTCTGCCTCGGTGACCACAACCTCTTCGCCATCAAATTTCCGAGTCTTCCCAACCTCAACATCATCCTTCATTTCCTGGGCGTAGTACTTCTGGACACCACGGATCTCCACCCAGTTCCGTTGGAAGTCAACACCGACCTTGAAAGTCTTGTTGGCCTTCTCGTAGAGTTGGAGTGTTTTCGAGATCAGCTGAGTGGATTCCGGCGAGAATTTGGCGAAGTGCAACGGCTGGGACGTGGAGAAGATCGAAGACGTCGGTCATCGGCGGGCGGTCGGCGGGCGGTCGGCAGGCGGTCGGCGGGCGGTCGGCGGGCGGTCGGCGGGCGGTCGGCGAGCGGTCGGCGGGCGGTCGGCGGGCGGTTGGCAAGCGGTCGGAGGGCGGTCGGCGGGCGGTCGGCGGGCGGTCGGCGGGCGGTTGGCAAGCGGTCGGCGGGCGGTCGGCGGGCGGTTGGCAAGCGGTCGGCGGGCGGTTGGCAAGCGGTCGGCGGGCGGTCGGTGAGCGGTCGGCGGGCGGTTGGCAAGAGGTCGGCGGGCGGTTGGCAAGCGGTCGGCGGGCGGTCGGAGAGCGGTCGGCGGGCGGTCGGTGAGCGGTCGGCGGGCGGTTGGCAAGAGGTCGGCGGGCGGTTGGCAAGCGGTCGGCGGGCGGTCGGTGAGCGGTCGGCGGGCGGTCGGTGAGCGGTCGGCGGGCGGTTGGCAAGAGGTCAGCGGGCGGCCGGTGAGCGGTCGGCGGGCGGTTGGCAAGAGGTCGGCGGGCGGTTGGCAAGCGGTCGGCGGGCGGTCGGCGGGCGGTCGGCGGGCGGTCGGCGGGCGGTCGGCGGGCGGTCGGCGGGCGGTCGGCGAGCGGTCGGCGGGCGGTCGTTGAACGCTGTTTGATGATATGGTAGGGATACGGTACTGAAAATTTGAGGGAATTTTAGTTTGTGGGTGCCAGGGTAAGGGTAGAAAAATAATATGAAGGGGGATTGATTTTGAAAAAAAAAGGGGTCGAGGCAGCGATTTTGGGGTGAATAGAGGAAATGAACAATGAATAGAATTGATGGTCAGGGAGGATAAAATAGGGGTCCGAGGCTACTGAAAAATCAATTTTACCCAGATCACGCTGGCTAGTGACAGAACAGAGGATTATCAAAACCAACTGGAAAAGTCGAAAACTAGGGTCTCAATAGTATGAAAGGACCTAAACAATCAATGTCTGTTATGGCTACGACTAGGACAAGGCCTACGCCTAAGACCAAGATTTACCCTAACTCTAAGTTTTGGAATAGGCCTAAGCCTAAAACTAGGAACATGACTAAAATTAAGATCAGCAAAAAATCAAGCCTAAGACTAAAAATAGGCCTGAACCTAAGGCTAGGAACCTGAGAATATCAATAAGACTAAACCTAAGTTTAGCCTTATACAAACAGGTTGGCTAAGTACACGGGGAGGGTAGGGGCCAGTATGATTAGTTTTAGAGAAACTAGGGTCAAAAACTGGAGAAAGGGGCAAAGGGATAACTACTGTACGATCAAGGGGGTCTATTAGGGGGTTATGAAGAAAATCAAATAATGTAGGAGGCATGGGAAACCAAGGAAACTAGAAGAAAAACCAACAGAGGACAACTGAAGAACTCTCGACTACATCTGATCGGCGGGCGGTCGGCGGGCGGTCGGTCGGCGGGCGGTCGGAGGGCGGTCGGCGGACGGCGGGCGGTCGGCGGGCCGTCGGCGGGCGGTCGGCGGGCGGTCGGCGGGCGGTCGGCGGGCAGTTGGCGGGCGGTCGGTCGGCGGGCAGTCGGCGGACGGCGGTCGGCGGACAGCGGACGGCGGACGGCGGACGGTCGGCGGACGGTCGGCGGACGGCGGACGGCGGACGGCGGTCGGCGGGCGGACGGCAGGCCGACGGCGGACGGCGGGCGGTCGGCGGGCCGTCGGCGGGCGGTCGGCGGGCGGTCGGCGGGCGGTCGGCGGGCAGTTGGCGGGCGGTCGGTCGGCGGGCAGTCGGCGGACGGCGGACGGTCGGCGGACGGTCGGCGGACGGCGGACGGCGGACGGTCGGCGGGCGGTCGGCGGGCGGTCGTTGAGTCTCCGCTGAAAGTTTTGGAATAGGCCTAAGCCTAAAACTATCAACATGACTAAACCAAACATCAGCAATAAATCAAGCCTAAGACTAAAAATAGGCCTGAACCAAAGGCGCGGTCGGCGGGCGGTCGGCGGGCGGTCGGAGGGTGGTCGGAGGGCGGTCGGAGGGCGGTTGGAGGACGGTCGGAGGGCGGTCGGCGTCTTCTTCATCTTCTTCATCTTCATTCTTCATCTTCTCGCACTCGTTTTGGACCTGGAATTCGGCGGGTTACTGTGGGCGGAAGCTGGGGATTTTTGGGGCTGTTTCGGGTTTCATGGCAATATTTATGGTGTTTTGGGCTTACTAGGAACAAGGGGCGGTCAGGGGTAGTCTATAAAAAAAGCAAAATCATTTCGAATGGG
The DNA here is from genome assembly GCA_963932045.1 of Caenorhabditis sinica. Lineage (NCBI taxonomy): Eukaryota > Metazoa > Nematoda > Chromadorea > Rhabditida > Rhabditidae > Caenorhabditis > Caenorhabditis sinica. The sequence goes on from OZ009942.1 coordinate 2,287,073, forward strand.
TGGGGGTCGAACCAATGAATGCAAAACTTGATGGATTTCTACCGGCGCCCTAGACCAGTAGGCCACGCGCGCTCATTTCGACGAAAAGTGTCCAGGGCATATAAGAAAACAGCGCGGCGCTGGATTTTTCAGGGAATCTGTGGGCGGCTCAGAGCAGTTCACTGCTGCCCAGAGTACAGTAATCCACTTACCCCTTTTGCCGAATCAGTCTCCGCTGAAATTCTCGCATTCACTGCCTCGATGAACGGCTGAACGTTGACCTTGTCGCCGAGACGCGAGTAGTTCTCCAACGGTGCGACAAAATTGGCCTTCTTCTGCCACTTGTACACATCGTTGAGATCGCACAGGTGCTTGTGCAGATCCTTGATACGTGGCTGCAGACTCTTGAACTACGACATCGACTCGTCCACCTCGACGGGAAGGCTGAAATTTTTTGTGTTTGTGTGTGTGAGAGGGGAAGAGGTCGGCGGCAAGGAGGCGAGAGCGTGCGCTCTCTTCTACGCCCTGCCGAACTAGAGTCAATGAATGCCTTGATAGCTCAGTTGGGAGAGCGTTATACTGAAGATCTAAAGGTCACCAGTTCGATCCTCGTTCAGGGCAATTTGTTTTTGCTTTCCTTTTTGGAGCTTTTTAGGAGCCCCCAAGCATACCTTGTTGCCTTGGCACGTCCTGTCTTCTCCTTGACCTTCTGCTTCAGACGTCCGAACATTTTTTTAGAGGCGAAAGAGAGATCGAGTAAAGCGAAAAATAATTTATTCAAAACTAAATATCCCATGAAAACGCCCTACGGGACACGTCCTGGCCCGTGACACTTCTCCCCCTTGCCCCCCTAGCCTACATTAGTGCCCATAAAAGCCGGCGATCTCCCGTTGGTCCCCCGCATATCATATTCGACAAGCCCAATCATCGATAATGTCGTCTGCAAATTTCGGAGAAGGAGGAGGCCCCGCTGGCGGCGGAGCACCAAAGTCCAACGGAGGCGGAGGCGGTGGCGGTGGCCAACAACCGGGAGTATCGTGGAATCTTGGATCGGGAGCCGGAGGACCAGCTGGAGGCGGTGGAGCACAGTCCGCGGATTTCTCGGTCGGATCGACGGGTGGAGGAGGTGGCGGCGCCGGATCGTACTTCACACCACGTAAGTTTTCAATTGAAACTTGGTAGATCAAAAAGTTCCGATTTCCAGCAGCACCTGCCACTGGATCATCCACTATGACGGCGGTGGGCGGCGCACCACGTGGCGCTTCTACCATGACAGCTGTTGGTGGAGCCCCGGTGGGAGGATTGTCGACGATGACTGATGTCGGAGGAGCTGAAGGAGGGCAATCGGCGTTCGGAGGCGCACCGGAACCACCGATGTCATCGTCTGGGGGTGGTGGAGGAGGCGGAGCCACGTCGGCATACGTTGGAGTCAGCGGAGGATCCATGGCACCCGGAGGAGCACAATCGGCATACATAGGAGTTGGTGGAGGACCAAGTGGTGGAGGTGGCGGTGGAGCCAAGACCGGAGGTAAGGAAAGATGAGGATTGGACTAGAAAAATGGTAGCTTTTTCAGGCGGTGGCGGCGGAGGAATCCACGGACAATTGGTTTACATGGGAGCCGGTGGAGGCGGCGGCGGCGGCGGAGCTCCGATGGGATCCGGCTCGACCATCAAAACCATCAAATGGACGTTTACGAATGTGTCTACAATGAGAGATTTTAATCTTTCTACATCGAGAGAGGTTATGGCCGACTACAGTAAGCAGAAAGAGCACCGCGGAATGTTGTGGTAATTTTTGAACTAAAGTTTTTTTGAGATTCTAATATGTATTATTTTCAGTGGACTGACGCTGAAGCACATTCCAAAAACCGACGTCGTCAAGTTATACCTTCAAGTGTATGACGAGGATCTGGAGAAGCCCGACGACGACGAGGTGGTGTTGGAATGCGTCGTTCGTGTGTTGTCGATCGGTGGTTACTGGATCGAGTCCTCTTCGCAGTTGACTAACACTAAGTTCGAGGAAAGTGGAATTCTCAAAGAGTGGAGTTGGGAAGATATGAAGAAAACGTGGCTTGTAGATAACAGTCTACACGTAGAAGTCGTATTCAACATTTTGGACATGAGAAAAATGTGAAGAATCTGAAGAGTTGAATGAAGAATAAATCCACGAATCGAAGTCTCCAAGTGATTAACTCGAACTCTTTTTCTCATTTTAAATCTCGCTTAAATAAATGAAGTTGGAAAAAATTGTTGCATTTGAATTTTCAGATACTAGAGCACGTTTTTTGTCTTCAGAATGAAAACACTTGGAAACTTTTTTGTTTTCTCCGGAAAGTTGTGGGGATTCTCAAGCTTTGCTATTTTGAAACTTTGATCGATTTTGCGATTTTGGTGGACTTTGAGCTTTTTCCAGAACTTTTTTTTATTTTCAAAAATTTTTGACAACAATGAATGAATTTTTAAAAATCAACAACAACAAAGTTTAGGCAAAAAAACCGATTTGAAGAATCATTTTGAGACGGTGGTGGTGTCGCGCACTTGAATCGAGCGGAGTTGACGCTTCTTGGTCTTTTTCAGCTTGTGCATCTTCGTGATTTTCTGGAAAAAAAAGAAGAGTTAGATGTCAGAAATAGGCAAGAAAATTGAGCCAAAAATCACGAAAATTGGTTGAAAATCGGCGATTTTACAAGCTTTTTTGATTTTGTAGAGGCTTAGCAAATGTTGTAGTTTGTAGTCTCTAAGCCTCTACAAAATCGGTCAAATTTTGTAGAGGCTTAGAGGCTACAAACTACAAAATTTACTAAGCCTCTAAACACTTTTCGCCTTAAAATGGCTCATTTTCGACCGATTTTCATGATTTTTGGCTCAAATTTTGAGGATTTTCAGCTCCTTTTGCTATTTTCCTGTTATTTTTAAGCCCCTACCTGCACAATTTCCGACTTTCGCTCGTTCTCCAGTCGTCTCTTCTCCTGCTCCTCCTTTCGCTCCTTTTTCTCCTGTCGCTCTTGCACCGCCCGTTCGCGAATGTTGTCCTGGAAGCTTTTAACCATCTCTTTTTTGGCCTTCGCCTCCATCTTCTTGTCCCACGACGACTTCAACGTCTTCACCTTTTTGATTGTGGAGTGCCTGAAAAACATTTTTTTTGTTGAAATTTTTTTGAAAAATTCTAGGTTTTATGGCCTAAAAAACTTACTTCTTATCCTGTTTCGTCTTCCACCATCTGTTCGACTGGCATGTGTCGTTGACTTTCAGCAATTCTGCGCCAGTGGCCACCATTTTTTTGTGTGCTGCTGAAAATCGAAAAATATAGATTTTATGGGGCATTTTGGCGATTCGAGAGGGCGAAAATCAGAATCTACACAAAATTTTACACAAGAAGCTTCTAGAATCCGAAAATTTTTCTCGAGATTTTTGAAAACTTCGGAATTCAAAATTTTTGGATTTTCATTTTTTTTGCAAGAAAAGGAGCATTTCGGAGCTCATTTTCGATTATCTAAGCAATTTTAGAGCTTTTTCAATACAATTTTCAAAATCTACACACATTTTTACATATCCTAAAGCAAAATTTCGACTGGAATCTTTTTTAGGTAAAAAACCTTTATTTTCTATCAATTTTGAAAGGGTAAAGACTCAAAATTGAATGAATTATTTATTTTTTGATTTTTTGATTAAAAAATTTGAGAAAAACTAACAAAAAACCTCTAAAAAATCAAGAAAAAACATTGAAAAATGCCGAAAAATATCGAATTTCAACACAAAAAATTTTGAGTCCAGTGGAGCGCACTTGCATTTTCCGGGCGTTTTTCAATTTTTTAAATAATTTTCCATTGTTTTCCATCAGATTTTCGTCATTTTTCAGAGTTTTCACTCGAATTTTTCGCTAAATTGAAATAAGGATAGACTAAAAATTGATAATTCAGACCCGTCATGCCCACACAATTCATCCGAAATCGCTCGGCGTTCCCACAGGGAACACACAATGATATGGACGATTTTCAGTATCAGAATGGTGATTTTTAGGCAATTTTTGTGTCTAATTTTACACAAAATTTATTACAGACTTCTCATCAAATCATCAACTTCCTTCCACCGCCTCCGGATTCTCGGATCCAACGCAAAACTATCAAAATCATTCTCCGCCGAATGGAAAAGCGGCGTCGGATCCGCTGGCAGGAGCATTATTAGGGCTTTCAGAGTATGTAAAAAAAAACGGGGTGATTTTACCCTAAAAGCGAAAAAAATTTCTAGAGAAAATTGTTTTTTCAAAAATCCAAAAAATAATTTTTGGAAATCTTTTGCTATTTTTCCAGTTTCTAAAGCAAATTTTGAGCATTTTCATTGTGAAATTCAGATTCTACGAAAAATTTTACCCTAGAAACCATCAAAATCAAAAAAAAAATTCGAAATTCAGAAGACGTCAGAATTCAGAATTTCTAAAATTTCGTTAAATTTTGGGCATTCTTAGTTAAAAACCTATGTAGAATCCAAAAATCACTATGAAAAAGCTCAAAAATTGCTGTAAAACCTCGAAAACTGGCCTAGAAATGCTCCAAAGATCCCCGAGGGACCGCGGCCGAGTTTTCAGAAAAGGGGCGGGGCCAGCCATTTTTGCTCTTTTTTATCCCATTTTTTTTGAATTCTAAAGCGATTTTAGAGCATTTCTAAGCATATTTTAAGCAATCCAAAAAAATTTTTTTTTGAAAATTTTAAAAATTCAATTTTCCAGCGTCATCACCAAATCCCTGATTTCCCACCCATGCTCAGTGATTCGTCGACAGTGTCAAGTGCATCAATACGCGAGTTCTCTCCATCTGACACCCGTCACTCTGATCCCCGTCATTTGTAATTCCGTCGCGAAAGAAGGCGTTCAAACGTTCTGGAAGGGCGCTCTGGGATCCAGTGTTCTATGGGGACTCACAAATATCACTGAAATCGTTTTGGGCGATTTGCTAGGGCTGCCAAGAACTTTTGTGATGAACGGAAGTACGGAGAAGTATTGGAGACATATCGTGTTGAAGGGTGTCACTTCGGTGGTCATGACCCCATTCTACATCTCATCGTTTGTGGAGACTGTTAGGGTAAGATTTATTTAAAAAATTTTCAAATTGACATCTTCTGAGTCTTGGCGCTCTTACGATCAGCAAAATCAGCGAAAAATTTGACAAATTTTGAGCCAAAAATCACGAAAATTGGTTGAAAATGAACGATTTTACAAGGATTTTAGGGTTTGTAGAGGCTTAGCAAATTTTGTAGTTTGTAGTCTCTAAGCCTCTACAAATTCTGCGCGGCCACCGCGGGCAAGCCAATTTTGTAGAGGCTTAGAGACTACAAACTACACAATTTTCTAAGCCTCTACAAAATCAAAAAGGCTTATAAAATGGTTCATTTTCGACCGATTTTCATGATTTTTAGCTCAAATTTCATGAATTTTTAGTATTTTTCAATGAATTTATTCATTTTCAGAGCGAATCAGGCATTGGTGGTGAGGACAACAAGATTCTCGACGTCCTCGTGAAGGGTGTGGATCGAATGCGATACTTTGTATCGTCGGGAAGAGATCCATCGAGGAGATTCTCAATTATTCATTTGGCCATTCCGACGGCCGGTTTTCAGTGAGTCGATTTTTTAAAATGTGTGAAAATTTCGAAAATTCAGAATCCAGAAGACGTGAGAATTCTGAATTTTCGACCTAAAAATATGTGTAGATTCTAAAAATCATAATGAAAAAGCCCAAAAATCGCTCTAAAACCCTGAAAATGAGCTCTGAAATGAGTGAGAAAAATAGAAATTTTCAAAGCTAAACGGAGAATATTCCGAATTTAGTGAAAAATATATGAAAAGATTCAGAATTTAACGAAGAATCTGAAAATCCATTTTTTGAATTTTGAAAAAGCGAAAATTTTGAAGAAAATCGCGCAAATTCAAACTCTTATAACTCTGCCTAAAATGGTCAGAATTCGTTAAAAAATAAACGAAAAGATTCAGAATTGTGTGGATTTTCAGACTAAGCAGAAAATCCACAAAATTCTGAATCTTTTCGTATATTTTTCAACGAATTCTGACCATTTAAGGCAGAGGTAAGTAGTTTTAATTTTTGCGGTTTCTTCAAAATTTTCGCTTTTTCAAGATTCAAAAAGTAGATTTTCAGATTCTTCATTGAATTCTGCATCTTTTCATATATTTTTCACTAAATTCGCCCATTTCTCCGTTGAGATCAAGGGAGATTTGAAAATTTCTATTTTTCTAAAAAAAATATTTTTTCTCGCTCATTTCAGAGCTCATTTTCGGGGGTTCTAGCGTTAAAATATGTAAAAATGTGTATAAAATCTAAAAATCATAATGAAAATGCTCTAGAATTGCTCTAAAACCTCGCAAATTGGCGCAGAATCGAGAAAAAATGCTCAAAATTCAAATTTTTCCCTCCTTCCAGAGTCGGTCACTACATGCTCCAAACCGCCCTCTACAACCAATTTTTCCGTATGGCCACCCGTTATGTCAATCGAAAACCAGCGTCCGAAAAAACGACCTATCACGATTTCCTGCCCCAAATGTTCGCCCAAACGTCGTCGATGGTGCTAACCGATTTGATATTGTATCCATTCGAAACGATTCTTCATCGAATGTACATTCAGGGAACACGAACGTTGATTGATAATATGGATACGGGTGTGTCGGCTGTGTCGATGGGTGTCAAGTATTCGGGATTCTTCGATTGTGTGAAGAAAGTGCTGGAGACGGAGGGATTCTGGGCGCTCTATGCGGTAAGATAGAGCACAAGACGCGATGAAAAAGAGCCGAAATTCATCAAAAACCGATAATAACGAGCAATTTGACGAATTTTGAGCCAAAAATCATGAAAATCGGTTGAAAATTGACGATTTTACAAGCTTTTCAAATTTTGTAGAGGCTTAAGCAATTTTGTAGTTTGTAGTCTCTAAGCCTCTACAAAACTGGGCTTGCATTTTGTAGAGGCTTTGAGGGTACAAACTACAAAACTTGCTAAGCCTTTACAAAATCAAAAACCCTCGTAAAATCGTCACTTTTTAACCGATTTTTTTAATTTTTGGCCTAAAATTTGTTAAAATTTTTCCTTAATTGAGCTCAGTATCGTGTGAAATTAGTAATTTTTATCAGATTTTTCTCGTGTTTTGGGTCATTTTTAAGGGATTTTTCGCCCGCTTTTTCCTCCTTTTCCCAGTAGAAGGATTCAGATTCCGACGTCTCCTGAAGTTTGATGAGCTCGAAATTTGACGAATTTCGAGCCAAAAATCATCGAAAACCGATGAAAATTAGCTATTTTACAGGGATTTTAAGTTTTGTAGGGGCTTAGGAATATTTGTAGTTTGTAGTCTCTAAGCCTCTACAAAAATTGACCCAATTTTGTAGAGGCTTAGAGACTACAAACTATACACTTTCCTAAGTCTCCACAAAATCAAAAAAGCCTCTAAAATGGCTCATTTTCAACCGATTTTCATGATTTTTGGCTCATTTTTAAGGGATTTTTCTCCTTTTTCATATCCAGTTATTTAAAAACCGTATTTTTCAGGGCGTTGGCACAGTCCTCCTCGAGTACTCCCTCCATCAAGGCCTTCAACAACTGGTCCGCGCCTGCTTCGACCGCGGTTCCGAACTTCTCCGCAAGGCGACCCAAGGCCATCCGGTCGTCCAATCCTCGCAAATCACACCGCCCATTTCGGCGAAATCGAGTTTCAACGGACCGATTAGTAGCTCATTCCCGTCGGCTGGCGCCGCGGCGATGTCTCCAATGGGGACCCCTCGGAAGACGTCGAATTTGAATTTGACGTCGACGCCGCCGAAGGATCCAACTGAATTCCCGACTTTCGGAGAGACAGTTAGCCAAATGGGCAGTCCGTATCATATATCGAATCGGCCGAATGTGTTTGGAAGTCCACCGAATCGATTGTTAGTGAACAAAAAATCCTTTAAAAAATACAAAAAATGGCGAAAAATCGCTCTAAAACACCGAAGATTGGCTCCAAAATGAGCAAAAATGTCGAAGCTCCGCCCACTTTACTGATAGTGGGCGGAGCCAATTTTGGAGGTTTTCTAGCGATTTTTGAGCATTTTCATTATTATTTTTGGAATCTCCACCTATTTTTACCTATACTCAAAGCAAAATTATCGGATTTTCAGATCCCAAACCCATGACTCCACACAAAGCCTTCCACCACTTCAGCTCAACATTCGCCCAGCATCTGGAGACCCATTTTCGGGATAATTCTTGTTTTTTTCTTATTTTTCCTTATTTTTTAGTGACTATTATCATTATTTTTATTTAGTTGCTCTCTATATGCATCTTTTTTTGTCGAAAAAGTTTGGTTCTTATTGCTCCGTTTTTGCCGCCGTCATTTTTCTCCGCTAGTCTACTGTCGGCAAAAGTCCGCAAACACCGCGCGCGGTGTTTGCGGACATTGCCGCGTTTGTAATTGTGAAAGATAATGAAATCTTTTCATCACTTTCCTGCGATTTTTTAGGTGTAATTATTGATTTTTCGTTGATTTTTGAACCGGTTTTCGAACATCGGATGATTTTTGCATGATTTTTAGGGGTTTTTTGGTGGAAAAACTTTGAAAATTGGTGGAAAATCGAGGTTTTAGGTCGAAAAATGTAAAATTTAGAATTTCTGGTGACACGTCATTCTTTGAAGCTTCTTTTAGAAATTTAGTGGTTTTTTCACATTTTTCGGCAGAAAAACCTGTAAATTTCTATGAAAATGGACCTAAAATGGGTCAAAATAGAAGTTTCCGCGATTTTTTTGAATTCTGGCCTACTTTTTCCAAAAATTTTCATGTAGTTTCTTCAATTTTTTTGTCTGAAAACTGGAAATTCATCGACTTTTCAACCCCCATTCCCCTCTAAAATAGGTCTTTTCGCCGATTTTTACGAAAAAAAGTTTCGGCCAAAAAAATTTTATTCTGCCACGGTCTCCTACGCGTGAAGACCTTTCAAGATTTTGCACACTGTCTGCGTCTCTCACAGAGACAATACTCTCTCGCCTCTCTACTGAAATTCAGAGAGAATGGTTGTTTGCTGGATTGGGACGGCTGGGAGCCAGAAAGTTCTGGAAAAATGGGGGTTACCTATAATAAGCCATATGTTTCGATTGATCATTGTTTTGAAATCAGATATTGCCAGGAAACCTCTTTTCTCTTCTACCAGGTCACCATTCACACACTTTGGAAAAATATTCAGAAAAATTTGGAAGTGTAGTTTGGTAGAGAATGCAACTAGGATCATTTTGAACTATTTTTTGGTTCAATTGACGCATGTTGAAACAAGTTGATTGAAGATATTAACTGGAAGTTAGATATGACCCAATTTTGAATAGTACCTGGAAAATGTGAGAAGATGTCATTGATAAATGTTCTACTAACACCCGAAGTCATAATTCAATCAGAAATCCTAATTTCTGATGAGTACAGAAGACGTGAGAGTTTCGAGCAAATTTCCGGCCAACCCAGTTTCACTAAATTGGAAACTAGTCTTTCAGTTTTGGGCTAATTTGATTGGATAATAGCTCAAATTGACAAGCAAAAAATTTAGAAACTTTTGTAGCGTGCCTTTTTTTCATATCTGACCTAGTTCTCGAGATAGAGGTGGATAAACCACAAAAATACGCCAAAATGCTCATTTTGGGTCTTAATTGGCATGTATCTCGAGAACTAGGTCAGATATGAAAAAAGGCACGCTACAAAAGTTTCTAAATTTTTTGCTTGTCAATTTGAGCTATTATCCAATCAAATTAGCCCAAAACTGAAAGACTAGTTTCCAATTTAGTGAAACTGGGTTGGCCGGAAATTTGCTCGAAACTCTCACGTCTTCTGTACTCATCAGAAATTAGGATTTCTGATTGAATGATGACTTCGGGTGTTAGTAGAACATTTATCAATGACATCTTCTCACATTTTCCAGGTACTATTCAAAATTGGGTCATATCTAACTTCCAGTTAATATCTTCAATCAACTTGTTTCAACATGCGTCAATTGAACCAAAAAATAGTTCAAAATGATCCTAGTTGCATTCTCTACCAAACTACACTTCCAAATTTTTCTGAATATTTTTCCAAAGTGTGTGAATGGTGACCTGGTAGAAGAGAAAAGAGGTTTCCTGGCAATATCTGATTTCAAAACAATGATCAATCGAAACATATGGCTTATTATAGGTAACCCCCATTTTTCCAGAACTTTCTGGCTCCCAGCCGTCCCAATCCAGCAAACAACCATTCTCTCTGAATTTCAGTAGAGAGGCGAGAGAGTATTGTCTCTGTGAGAGACGCAGACAGTGTGCAAAATCTTGAAAGGTCTTCACGCGTAGGAGACCGTGTTCTGTAAAATTTTTTTATTATTTTTCCTCTAAAATACATAAAAATGTGTGTAGAATTTGAAAATCACAATGAAAATACTCAAAAATTGCTCTAAAATCACGAAAATCGGCTTAAAAATGCTCCAAAAGGGGTCCGTGGCGCTCATTGGGAGACTCCGCCCGGAACATTTCTAAGCTATTTTTCGAGGTGTTAGAGCTATTTTTGAGCATTCTCATTGCAATTTTTGGATTCCACACACATTTTTATGTATTTCAAAGCAAAAAAACTGCTCAAACCCCCGAAAATGAGCCCCAAAAAGTGGGCGGAGCTTCGGCATATCCGCTGATTTTAGAGGCTTTTTAAAGCAATTTTTGGCCATTTTCACCGTTTTTTTACATCATTTTTCTCTCTAGATCCCCCAAAAATTTCAATTTTTTACAGAACCCCTATAGGAAGCAATGGCCGATAACTGGGACGACGACGATTTCGAGCCCGAGGTGTCGACTTTCAAGAAACCGGAGCCCGCTCCGGAGCCGGTGGTTCCTGTGGATGTGGCCGAGAAAAAGCCGACGGCCGCGGCCACGAAAACCACTTCTGCTCCACCGAAAAAAGCGCCGACGTTCGCGATGGAATCTCTCGGAAGAGAACTGACCGGAGCTGAGAAGGAGGAAATTCAAAAGCAGAAAGATTTCGAGTTGGCACGGGATTTGTTTGGCGACGACGGTGGTGTGGACGACTCGAAGACTAGCTATTCGAACGTTTCGACGAAGGCCGATTTCGAGTATTGGGGAGAGCGTGTCGGCGGATTTTTGGCCACGAGACACAAGGCGGCGCACTATGGAGATATGATTGGCAAACTGTTGGGAGCCATTACCGAGGATTGTTAGTTTTCAAGATTTTCGACTTCTAGGACGTTTTACAGCCGAAAAAATGAACCAAAACCCCTGAAAATCGGCCGAAAATGAGCAATTTCGAGTCAAAATGAGCGATTTCGAATCGAACATTCAGAATTTCAGCCAAAAATGGTGAATTTCGACCCTAAAATCATGGATTTTGACTCCAAACTAAGGAATTCCAGGTCAAAACAAGACCAATTTCGATCCTAAAATGCATGCATTTTGACTGAAAAATGTTGAATTTTGATCCAAAAATGAGCAATTTTGAGTCGAAAATTGCGGATTTTGATCCAAAAATGATGAATTGCGACCTAAAAATCACGGATATTGACTGAAAAATGATCGATTTCGACCCTAAAGTCCTCGATTTTGACTTCAAAATTAGAAATTTCGGGTCAAAAAAATTACCAATTTCGAGTCAAAACTTGCAAATTTGAGCTAATAAAATGACGGATTTCGAGTAGAAAATGAGCAATTTTGAGTCGAAAATAACGGATTTTGAGTCAAAAAATGACCAATTTTGACCCTAAAATCATGCATTTTGACCGAAAAATGACTAATTTCGAGTCGAAAATTGCGAATTTTGAGTTAAAAATGACGAATTTTGACACAAAAATGATGAATTTTGACTCAAAAAAACATGTTTTTGAACTTTTTTGGTCTAATTTTCACAATAAGGACCCGAAAATTCGTATTTTTAGGCCTACAATAACCCGAAAATCTCGAAAATCTGTCAAAAATGAGCAATTTTGAGCCATTTTAGATCCCAAAAACCCCGTTATAAATGTTCAATTTTTTTCAGTGACACCTGCCGATATCCAAAAAATGGTCACCTACCTTCAACAAATCAGTACCGCCAAGAAGGCTGCCGATAAGAAGAAAACGGTAGGTTTTAAGTAAAACAGAAGTTTCTACGCCTTAAAATACGCAAAATCACACTGAAAAGCTCAAAAATTGCTGGAAAACCTTGAAAATCCGCTTTAAAAATGTCGTTTTTGGACAAAAATGACCATTTTAAAGCGGATTTTCGAGGTTTTAAGCTAGTTTTTGGGCTTTTTCGATGCGATTTTTGAGATCTACGTGCATTTTTACCTGTATTAGGGCGAAAATGCTCAAAAATCCACTAAAATTGGCTATTAGTGATGCTATAAGCGCTCCATTCTAAAAAAATAGAGACTTCGTGTACTCCTCGTGGACAAAATATGAAGATTTCCCATAATCCCATACTTGCCCAAATTTGGCCTTTTTTGCCAATTTTTTTCTACTTTTCGTAAAAAAATAAGCGAAAAACTCAGTTTTTGCTCCAAAAATTGACTATTAGAAAAAAATTGGCTTCGTGTACTCCTCGTGGACAACCCTCCTTATTACAGAAGGCCACGCCAGCTGCTGCAGCTGCTCCATCTGCCGCGGCCACCAAGAAAAACCAAAAGGCGACGTTGAAGGTGACCAAAGGAAACGACAACATGTACGACGATTACGGTGGTGGTGCGGACGACTATGACGAATACGATGATTATTGATTTTCTCTTCGTTTTGTCGTTTTTTCGGTCATTTTCGGTCATTTTTCATTGGTTTTCCATCCCCCACAATTTCCAGCCTTTCTTTTTTCTATTCAAATCGATTCAAGACACCCCAAAAACATTTCTGCTGTCCCTTTTTTTGAAATACGGTGATTTTTTTTCTAAAAAATTTTTTGTTTCTCTGTTTTGTTCCTCTTCCCCTACCGTTTTTCATTTTACAGAAAACAAAAATAAAAGAATTCTATGTGATTTTTTTGAAGAAAAATGCAACATGTAAAAACTTTAGAAATATACTTTTGTTATTCGGAAAAAACCAGACAAAATTGAAAAAAAAGTTACAGAATGTCCTCTACGGCAACTAGCTCCTCATTTCTTGAGGATGAGATTCGAAGTGGAGAACTTGGACCGCATTTTGATGATCATGGTAAGCCTAAGCCAAACATAAAGAGCAGAAAATTTGACACATTTTGAGCCAAAAATCGAAAAAATTGGACGAAAATTGGCGATTTTAGAAGCTGTTTTGTTTTTGTAGAGGCTTAGGAATTTTTGTAGTTTGTAGCCTCTAAGCCTCTACAAAATTGGGGAAATTTTTGTAGAGGCTTAGAGACTACAAACTACAATTTTAGCTAAGCCTCTACAAAACTAAAAATTCTTCTAAAATCGCTAATTTTCAGCCAATTTTCTTGATTTTTGGCTCAAAATTTGTCTATTTATCTGGCTTATCGATTCCGTTAAGATCCGGAAGACGTCACAGTTGAAGAATGTTAAAATTTTTGGAAAATTTGGAAAAAAGTATCTATAGGCTACGGTATGGTCTTGAAAATGCACAATATTCTCTCCATTTTGAGCCAAAAATCGAAAAAAATTGGTAAAAAATGATCGATGCTAGAAGTTTTTATGATTTTGTAGAAGTTTTTGGGTTCACAATTCAGGCAATTTTCAGCAGACTGCATTCCCAACGTCTTCCGGTTCTTTACGGATTCGATAGAGCGAAAAATTCTCTCCATTTTGAGCCAAAAATCGAAAAAATTGGTTGAAAATTATCGATTTTAGAAGCTTTATTAATTTTTTAGAGGCTTAGCGAATTTTGTAGTTTGTAGTCTCTAAGCCTCTACAAAATTGCGGAAATTTTTGTAGAGGCTTAGAGACTACAAACTACAAAATTTTCTAAGCCTCTACAAAATCAAAAAAGCTTCTAAAATCGCCAATTTTCAGCCGATTTTCTTGATTTTTGGCTCAAAATTCGTCAAATTTCTTACTTATCTTACCATCAGAAGTCGGGAAAACCAGAAAAAGTTAGAAATTGAATTTTTCAAAAAAAAATTTAAAAATTGACTTTATGAAATTCTCGTGGCCAGCAGGAATTTCCTTAATTTTAAACCAAAAATAATTAAAAATTGGCCAAAAACGAAAAATTTGAGCAAAAAATCAAAAAAATAGGATGAAAATTGGCGATTTTATAAGCTTTTTTAGCTTTTGTAGAGGCTTAGGAAATTTTGTAGTTTGTAGTCTCTAAGCCTCTACAAAATCGGGAGAAATTTTTGTAGAGGCTCAGAGACTACAAACTACAAAATTTCCTAAGCCTCTACAAAATCAAAAACCCTTGTAAAATCGCAAATTTTCAACCGATTTTCTTGATTTTTGGCTCAATTTTAAGGAAATCTTCTAGACTACAAACTACAAAACTATCTAAGCCTCTACAAAATGTTTCATTTTTCCAGCACTCCGCGACGCTGCCGTCTCAGCACGCCTTCCATTCGACCGTCCGACAGAACACGAATTGGCCTTCTTCCCCGAACTCTGGGAGCATCGAACCGCTATCGAGGTGTTCCTTTTGGTCCGTAATACGGTACTCGCCACGTGGAAACAGAATCCGTTGAGGGAATGTACTGCACTGGATGTCCGGAATAGTCTGTGCTCACCGTGGAACTCGGATTTGGACTTGATTCAGGTTTGTTTTTTTTTGTTGACAGGCACCCCGAAGTTTCGCAACTAGAAATTTTGCAACTAGACATTTCACAACTGTAGCCCAGGTAGCCCAGTTATCATTCATCATGTGGATTGGATGGTTTCGAAATGTCGTGGTTGCGGATTGCCGCAATTGAGAAATGACCAGTGGTGAAATTTCGGAGTTGCGGAATCGACTTGAGTTGCGAAATGAACAGTTGCGAAACGTCGGGGAGCCTGTAGACACTGTTTCGATCAAAATACAAAAAAAAACTAGACCTTCTGGAAGCTGAGATTTGAAACAAAAAAGTCTTTATTGGGACGAGAAAAATCGAAATTGGTCATTTTTGGGTCAAAATTCATCATTTTTGGTCCGAAAATCGTTATTTTTAGCTTAAAATTGGCAATTTCTCGGCTCGAAATGTGTCAAATTTGGTCATTTTTGGCTCGAAAGTCATCATTTTTGTCTCGAAAATCGTCATTTTCGAGTCAAAATCTATCATTTTCGGTTCGAAATTGACCATTTTTGGCTCATGTTCGTCATTTTTGACTCAAAATTCGTCATTTTTAGCTCAAAATTGGCAATTTTTCGGCTCGAAAATCGGAATTTTTGGCTCAAATTTGTTATTTTTAGGTCAAAATTGGAAATCTAGGGTCAAAATCTGTCAAATTAGGTCATTGTTGACTCGAAATTCATTGTTTTTGTGTCAAAAATCGTCATTTTTAGCTCAAACTTGGCAATACTTGGCTCCAAATCTATCATTATCGATTCGAATTTGATCCATTTTAGCTCAAAATTCATCATTTCTGACCCAGAATTCATGATTTGTGAGTCAAAACATGTCCATTTCAACCCGAATTTGGCTAGTTTTGACTCGGAATTCACCATTTTTGAGTTAAAATCTGTCCATTTTAACCCGAAATTGATCATTTTTAGGTCAAAATCTGTCAAAATTGACTCAAAATTCGTCATTTTTGGGTCAAAATTGGTCATATCTGACTCAAATTTCCCTATCTTTTATCAATTTTCCCCCTCTTTTTCAGAACGTCGTTCACTTCCTGGCTCGCCACGGACTCATCAATTTCGGCAGATTCTGTCGAGCGACGAAAATCGGTCGGCACTTGGTTCGAGCCGAACGGAAAGTGATTGTGATCGGCGCCGGTGTGGCGGGTATCTCGGCGGCCACTCAGTTGATTTCGTTTGGTTTCGATGTGACGATTGTGGAGGGAAAGGGACATTTGGGAGGAAGAGTGTATGGATACAGAACGAAGAACGGAAATATTGTGGAGACCGGAGGGGATACGTTCAGGAAGATGGAGAACTCGCCGATTGGATCGTTGTTGCAGCAGGTGGGAAGCGAAAATTTTGAAGAATATTAAGCTAAAAATGAAGAAAATCGGTTGAAAATTGGCCGAGTTATAAGCGTTTTTAGTTTTGTAGAGGCTTAGGAAACTTTGTAGTTTGTAGTCTCTAAGCCTCTACAAATTCAGTGCAGTCGCTGCGGGCAGGCGACTTTTGTAGAGGCTAAGACTACAAACTAGACAAATTTCTAAGCCTCTACAAAACCAAAAATCGCTTATACCTCGGCTATTTTTCAACCGATTTTCATGATTTTTATAACGAAATTCGTCGATTTTTTTTGCTTATCCAGAAGTCGTCGGAACTTTGAAATATTTCAAAAAAGTACTAGCGTTCCAAAGATGTTGGCGATGCGCTCCATCTCAATCTCAATGCGCGCGCATTTTTTAGCACTGAAAGATCAAAATTTTTGAAAAAGCAGGTCTGGAATTTTTGATCTCCCAGTGCTAGAAAAAGCGCGCGCACTGAGATTGAGATGGAGCGCATCGCCAACATCTTTGGAACGCTAGTAGAACATTTGAACTTTCGAAAAATTCAGATTCCGACGTCTTCTGAAAGCTCAAAATTCGACGAATTTTGAGCCAAAAATCATCGAAATTGAATGAAAATGGACCGATTTATGAGCGATTTTTGTTTTTTGTAGAGGCTTAGAAAATTTTGTAGTTTGTAGTCTCTAAGCCTCTGCAAAAACCAAGATCGCTCATAACTCAGTCAATTTTCATCTGATTTTCTTGATTTTTGGCCCAAAATTCACCGAATTTCCTGCATTCTTCAAATTATCATTTTTGTCCTTTTTGACAGACAATTTTTTCAAATTTTCAGAAAAACCATATTCCGACGTCTTCTAGATCAATATAATGAGCAAAAAATTTGACGAATTTTGAGCCAAAAATCATGGAAAATGGTCGAAAATTGGTCGAGTTATGAGCTTTTTTTGTTTTTGTAGAGGCTTAGGAATTAGTGTAGTTTGTAGTCTCTAAGCCTCTACAAAATTGCGGAAAATTTTGTAGAGGCTAAGACTACAAACTACAAACATTCCTAAGCCTCTACAAAAACAAAAAAGCTTGTAAAATCGCTCATTTTCAACTGATTTCCTTGATTTTTGGCTCAAAATGTAGGAAATTAAGCGTATTTTTAAAGAGATTTTGGGCGCTCCTTTTCAATTCCTCTATTTCGGTCCCCAAAGACTAAAGTTTTTTCTCTTTCAGGTAAACATGGAAGAGCACGGCGTAATGGACTACACAACGATCTACTCGGACGGCAAACCGCAAAACGAGGATCGTTGCAACATGTTCCAACGACACTACAAAGCGGCAGTCGGAGCACTGAACTACGAGGCTCACCAACATGAGCATCGTGATGAGAATGGACGATGGATTTCTAGGCAACAAGCATTCGAGAATATGATGAATATGTGCGAGAGGGGAACGCTCATCAAATATTTCAACTATACAAAATCGTTGGAAGAAGTGGCGAGAGCACGAGAGCATCACTATAATCAGATGAAAATGGCTCATAATACGGCGATGTTGGCTGAGAATAAGCTTAAAGTAGGTGGTTTTTTATTCTTCAGCCTATTTTTTTACTTGGGACATCTTCAAAATTGGAAAATCTATCAAAAAAGATTCTGAATTCCGACGTCTTCTGAATTTCGAAATTTTTTTTTTTTGGATTTTAAAAGTTTCTAGTGTTAAATTTTGTGTAGAATCGTAAAATCACAATGAAAACTCTGGAATATCGCTTTGAAACCCTGAAAATCGGCT
The DNA here is from genome assembly GCA_963932045.1 of Caenorhabditis sinica. NCBI lineage: Eukaryota > Metazoa > Nematoda > Chromadorea > Rhabditida > Rhabditidae > Caenorhabditis > Caenorhabditis sinica. The sequence continues at coordinate 2,304,863 of OZ009942.1, forward strand.
CTAAAATGGTCAGATTCAGATTTCCAAAAAGTGGGCGGAGCTTCGTCATTTTTGATTTTCGACCATTTTTTTTTTCAATTTTCGGAATTTAAGAAGCAGTTTTTGAGCATTTTCATAGTGATTTCTAGAATCTACGCATAATTTTACATTGGAATTTTTCAAAATCTGAAAATCCGAAGATTCTGAATTCTGACGTCTTCTGAATTTCGAAAAAATTTTTTTTGGATTCTGAAGATTTCTAATGTTAAATTTCGCGTAGATTCCGAATATCACACTGAAAAACGCAGAAAAAATGCTCTACAACCCCGAAAATCGGCTCCATTCATGCTCAGATTCAGATTTTCAAGAAGTGGGCGGAGCTTCGTCATTTTTTTTGATTTTCGATCATTTTGGAACCAATTTTCAGGATTTCAAAGCGATTTTTGAGCATTTTCATCGTGATATTTGAAATCTACACAAAATTTAACACTAGAAATCTTCGGGATTAGAAAATTCCGAATTTTAGAATTTTGACGTCTTCTGAATTCTGAAAATTTTTTTTGGATTCTAACGATTTCTAGTATGAAATTTTGTGCAGATTCTAAAAATCATGATGTAAATGCCTGCAAATCGCATTAAAACCCCTGAAAACGAGCATAGAAATGCTTTAAAGGTCTCCGGTGGCCGTGGCCGAGTTTCCCAAAAAGGGGCGGAGTCAGCCAATGAGCGCCATTTTATGTAAAAATGTGTGCTGATTCCGAATATCATAACGAAAATGCTCAAAAATGGCATCTAAACCCCGAAAATTGTCAATTTTTCAGAGAATGGAAGATCAAGGACTATTGGACAATGATCCGGTACTAAGAAGAAGTCTGAAGCGAGATGTGATGAGTTCGATGGATCGATTTGACCAAGTCGCAAACGCGTTTGAAGTCGCCGAAAATCATTGGCAAAAGTTGAATGATCATCCGCAGGCGAAACAGTTTATGCATCCTGGTTCGGACTTTTCCACTTATAACTTCATGTTGGGATTCGAGGAATATCTATTTGGAGCACAATTGGAGAAGGTCCAATTCTCGGCTGATAGTGCGTTGAATAAGGAGAATGGAGTGTCGTCGAGAGGTAAAAAAGGCTCAAAAATCGCTTTAAAACCCCGAAAATTGGCTCCAAAATGAGCAAAACTCGCAGAAGTTGTATCCGGTGGCCGTGGCCGAGTTTCCCAAAAGAACTCGGCCACGGCCACCGGATTCAACTTTTGCGATTTTTTTCATTTTGGAGCCATTTTGCGGGGTTTTAGAGCGATTTTTGGGCATTTTTGGAATCTAGGCTTCTGAAGGATTCTGAAATTCTAATTTTTCAGTCGCCCAAGGAGTGCACGCCCTTTTCCGTGGACTCATCGAAAAACGAAAAATGGACATTCGTCAGAATCATCGCGTGCTCGACATTGACTACAATCAAAAAGATCGAGTCCGTTTGACGGTCAAAAAGCTTAGTGGAGAAGTTGAGGTGATGGAGGCCGCTTTTGTGGTGTCCACACTTCCGTTGGGAGTTTTGAAGAAGTGAGTTTAAGGGCTACATTTTGAGCCAAAAATCAGGAAAAATGGTTGAAAACTGGCCGAGTTAGAAGCAAAATGGATTTTGTAGAGGCTTAGGAAATTTTGTAGTTTGTAGTCTAGAAAATTTCCGTCAATTTGAGCCAAAAATCATGAAAATTGGTTGAAAACTGGCCGAGTTATGAGCAATTTCATTTTTTGTAGAGGCCTAGGAATTTTTGTAGTTTGTAGTCTCTAAGCCTCTACAAAATTTGAAGGCGATTTTGTAGAGGCTTAGAGGCTACAAACTACAAAATTGCCTAAGCCTCTACAAAATCCATTTTGCTTCTAAAATCGCCAATTTTCAACCAATTTTTTCGATTTTTAGCCCAAAATGTGTATAATTTTTTGCTTAATTGAGCTCTATATAGTGGAAGATCGTTCATTTTCATCACATTTCCTTGGTTTTTAGGTCATTTCTAAGGGATTTGTCGCATTTTTCCTACTTTTCCCAATCGAAAGATTCAGATTCCGAGGTCTTATGAATCTTGATGAGCTGAAAATTTGACGAATTTTGAGCCAAAAATCAAGAAAATCGGATGAAAATTGGCGATTTTAGAAGGGTTTTTAGTTTTGTAGAGGCTTAGGAAAATTTGTAGTTTGTAGTCGCTAAGCCTCTACAAAAATTGCCCGGAGTTTGTAGAGGCTTAGAGACTACAAACTACAAGATTTTCTAAGCCTCTACAAAATCCAAAACGCATGTAAAATCGGCAGTTTTCAACCAATTTTTTCGATTTTTGGCTCAAATTTAAGGAAATTTTCTAGACTACAAACTACAAAACTTGCTAAGCCTCTACAAAACCTAAGGTCCTTGTAAAATTGGCAATTTTCAACCGATTTTCCGTTTTTTTTTTCTGATTTTCATCTCAAATTTTCCCCTTTTTTTCAGAAGTGTCGCCAAAGATGAACGTGCACCAACATTCACTCCACCACTTCCAGAAGACAAGGTTCGAGCGATTCGACGAATGGGAAATGGATTGGTTAACAAGTTGATACTGGAGTTTGAACGTCCATTCTGGACGAATGGCAATAATCGCGCGTGCCAGTTTGTCACCATTTCGCCGAATATGTAAGTTTCAAAAGGCGAGAATTTTGACGTCTTCTGTATTCTGGATTTTGGATTCTGAAGGCTAGAAGACGTCTGAAATTGGAATTTTCGGATTTTCAGATTTCGAAGGTTTCCTATGTAAAAATGGGTGTAGAATCCGAAAATCACTATGAGAATGCTCGAAAATTGCTCTAAAACCACGAAAAAGAGCCCAGAAACGCTCCAAAAGGGGCGGAGCCAGCGGCTGACTCCGCCCCCATTTGGAGCATTTCTGGGCTCATTTCCGGGGTTTCAAGGCGATTTTTGAGCATTTTCATTGTGATATTTGGGATCTACACCAATTTTTACATAGAAAACCTTTAAAATATAAAAATCCAGAGATTCTGAATTCTGACGTCGTCTAAATTTCGAAAAAAATTTTTTTGGATTTTAATTTTTTCTAGTGTGAAATTTTATGTAGATTCTGAAAATGACAACGAAAATGCTGAAAAATTGGTTCAGAACCCCGAAAATCGGCTCTCAAATGGTCAAAAATGAGCAAAAATTACGAAGCTCCGCCCACTTTTTTGGAAATCTGAATCTGACCATTTTATAGCCAATTTTCGGGGGTTTAGAGCATTTTTTGAGCATTTTCATCTTGTTTTTCGGATTCTACACCCATTTTTACATAGAAAAACGTCAAAATCTGAAAATCCGAGGATTCAGAATTTTGACGTCATCTGAATTTTCGAAAAATAATTTTTTGGATTCTAAAAGTTTCTAGTGTGAAATTTTGTGTAGAATCTGAAAATCACAGTAAAAATGCTGATAAAATGCTCCAGAACCCCGGAAATCGTCTCTAAAATAGTCAGATTGAGAATTCCAAAAAGTGGGCGGGGCCTCGTCACTTTTGGATTTTCGACTATTTTGGAGCCAATTTTCGGGGTTTCAGAGCAGTTTTTGTGCTTTTTCATCGTGATATTTGGAATCTACACAAAATTTAACACCAGAAATCTTCGAGATTAGAAAATTCCAAATTTTAGAATGCTGACGTCAGAATCCAGAAGACGTCAGAACTCAGAAATTCAGAATTTTTCGATTCTGAAAGTTTCTAGTGTGAAATTTTGTGTAGAATTCCAAAATGATGATGAAAAATCCCAAAGATGAACAAAAAAACGAGAGAAGAATCGTTCAAAATCTAAAAATCCGAGGATTCTGAATTCTGACGTCTTCTGATCTTCGAAAAATTTTTTTTGGATTCTAAAAGTTTCTAGTGTGAAATTTTGTGTAGATTCTGAAAATCGTATCGACAAACCCCGGAAAAAATATTAAAAAACCCATTTTTCAGCAAAACGCGTGGCTCTCTCTGCATCTGGTCGTCCTTCCCCAAATCCAACGTTCTCACCACCTATATAGTCGGCGAGACAGCCGAACACGAACTTCCCTCCGACGTCATCATTCACAATGCGATGAGCGTTCTTCAGAAGGCCTTTGGAAATCAATGTCCACGCACGGCCCTGTCCGCGCATGTCACTCGTTGGCAAGACGATGAATTCGCGTTTGGCTCGGGCTCCTATATGGGTCTCAACACGGAACTCGGCGATTTCGATGATCTAATGAAGGCGTTGCCCACGCAGGACGGCAAGAATCGAGTGTATTTCGCCGGGGAGCACACGAGCTCTCAGTGGAGTGGTACGATTCAAGGAGCATGGATGTCGGGTGCCCGCGCCGCGGCGGACATGGCCAATGAGCATTGTGGAGTGGGATTTGTGGACTTGAGCTCGTTGGATGAGATGGATATGGAGAATGAGGAGGATATGGAGATTATTACCATTGATCATGATGGACCCATGGAGGACATGGAGGGCGTGATAGCTGATAGATTTGCTCCTGGAGCCATGGAGACGATGGATTCGAAGGAAGCTACTCCGGAATCTGAAGATGCTCCAGAAGCCCCGGGAGCTCCAGAAGATGCTCCAGAATCCTCTAATGGAGTTGCTCAAAATGCTCCAGAAGCTTCCAATGGAATCGCTGGAGAGCCGGAGCCGAAGAAGGCCAAGACTTCGGAGACCTAATTTCATGTTTTTATGTGCATTTTTGGCACCGAGACACTTCGCAACCGGTCATTTCGCAACTACGACATTTCGCAACCATGTCGTTATGCAACCAATCATTTCGCAACTATATGAGTGGAGGAACTCACGAGTGGAGGAACTCACGAGTTGCGAATTGTCCTAGTTGCGAAATGACCGGTTGCGAAGTGTCCCGGAACCGAATTTTCAAATATCCAGATCTCAATTCTCTTCTTCTAGTTTTTCCATTTCCCCCCCATTTTTAACCGTTTTTGACCCCCTAAAATCGCTTTTTTTTTCGAAATTTACCCTTTCTGCACACACACACACATTTTTGTACAACTTTTTTTGTTCAATTTTCTTCAAAAATTTATGATTTTCCCCCCTACTTTCCCGACCCATCCTAAGATACTCTACTTTTTTCTATACGGACCCTTTTTTCTCACTCTGAAACTTTCAAGAAGCATAATAAATTTGTGACCGGAATGAAGTTTGTGTTTTTTGTAATTAGAAAAGACAACAAAATTAGAAAAAAATCATAATCTAAGCTCCATGATTTTTGGCTCTGGGACGTTTCAAAACCGGATGTTTCGATACCAGTCGTTTCAAAACCGGGCATCTTGAAACCGCGAAAATTTATAACCGGACGTTTCGAAACCGCGAAATTTCGGAATCGAACGTTTCCAAGATGATTTGCCTTAGTTTTGAAACGTCCGTTTTTAGAACATCTTGGTTTTTAAACTTCTTAGTTCGAATTTCGAGTTCGAATCCACGACCTCCTCAACGCACTGTGGGAAACTGTTGCTATCAAAATAATCGATATTCCCAGAAGCAATTAGTGTGTAGTGAGATGTGAAGAGAAATTGATTCATACTCCCTTGTCGGTCCCCCTTTGTTCTGTCCGACTACAGTATACAATGAGCCAAGTTTCACATGGGAGCCCCTTTGTGATAACCGGAAACACCTGGAATCGATTATATTTCAGTCAAAAGAGTGAGATCATTAATTCATTCCTCTGTTCCAGCCGTCATTGACTACTAGTATTTCTTATTGTAATCAGAGAAAACGTGTACTACATGTATAATACCTCTTCCGTCTACTACTCTCAGGGATGCATTCTTCTTAGAATCTTTAGATACTCCAGAATTACTGTACTGTCCATTCAAAACATTGCTTTCAAATATTTGGTTTTTTTTTTGCAAGAGACATTTTGCAACCGGTCATTTCGCAACTAAGACGTTTTGCAATAAGGAATTTCACTGCCGCGATCCGAAACTACGTTGAAATTTGCCTTCTAAAGAGCCCAAATACATGTCTCTACCGTTTCTAGGTCAACAGCTCCACACGACATGAAAAGGGACAAAAAATATAAATATTTATTGAGATTTCAAAATAAATGACTCAAACGATGACAAAATGATATTTTATACCATCAGCCATAATTTTTATACCTCCTAATAGTGTGGAGCTCCAATCAGATGTTCAGAAAGGACACTCGCGAAAATCCAAACGTACGGGAGATAGAGAGAGTCAAACTGGGTGAATTTGATAATAATGGCTTCACCCTCAGTCCATTGAGATTGGACGTATTGCGAAATCAGAAGAGCCTCGAGGAACATAAAAGCGTGGATGAGAATTGGGCTGAATTCAGAATCCTGTATAGAAGACGTGTCGCGAGATCGAAAATCGTTGATTGAGATGACGAGAAGGATTTGAGCAGCCGAGTAGACGATGAGGAAAAATGGGGAAACGTAATAATCGGTGCCAGTGAGATGGATGTAGTAGGTGTCGTCCACTGCAAAATTATGAGATTCTGGCTCCGAGACATTTGGCAACCAGTCGTTTCGCAACTACGACATTTCGCAACCGGTCATTTCGCCAGAACTTTCAAATGTAGACTATAACCTGGAATAGTTCACAATACCCTTCGTCCCATACAACTTTCATGAACGTAAAGTGAACTAGTTTATACAGTTACAAAATGAATGGTTGCGAAACGTCCAGTTTCGAAATGTCTTGGTTGCGAAATGTCTTGGTTGCGAAATCGACGTGAGTTGCGAAATGTCGTAGTTGCGAAATGACTAGTGGCGCCAAAATAAAAAAAAAGAAAAACCAAAATTTCTTACAATTCACCATAAGGTGTCCGCAGTACAAAGCTCCTGCCCCAGCCCACACTATCCAACCCATATGGTACGGTTTGTTTCTGAAAATCGTTCGAATCAACATAATTTTTTCAGCTCCGAGACGTTTCGCAACCAGTCGTTTCGCAACTACGACATTTCGCAACAAAGTCATTTCGAAACCACGAAATCCAGCATTTTTGTAGAAAGTTCACGTTAAAATCACAATTTTTCAAATGTAGACTATAACCTGGAATAGTTAAAAATACCCTCAATCCTATACAACTTTAATGAACGTAAAGTGGACTAGTTTATGGAGTTGCGAAACGTCCAGTTTTGAAATGTCTTGGTTGCGAACTGTCGCGGTTGCAAAATGTCCTGGAGCCATTTCTTCAAACGCCCTCTCCACATTTGCACTTGAAAATCCATGAAATATGCGACGAGAAGTTGCATGAATACAAAATTGAGCATCAGTTGTCCGATGGTCTTTCGAAAATCATAGAATAAAAGTTGGACAAAGTCTTCAGGAGAATATGGAGGGAAATGGAAATCGTCGAGAATCCAAGTTGCAAGATTTGAGAGAATCGTAGAGCAGAGACAGAGTACAAATGGACGGAGATGGTGGAAGTAGTATGTCTGAAATTTGAAACAAAAAATATTTCACTCAAACACTCAAATGGTAAACAAAAAAGTTGAAAAATTTTGAGCCTAAAATCAAGGAAAACGGTTGAAAACTAGCCGAGTTATGAGCGTTTTTGTTTTTGTAGAGGCTTAGGAATTCTTGTAGTTTGTAGTCTCTTAGCCTCTACAAAATGCGCGATAATTTTGTAGAGGTTTAGAGACTACAAACTACAAAACTTTCGAAGCCTCTACAAAAACCAAAAAGGCTCATAACTCGGCTCATTTTTATCCGTTTTTCATCGTTTTTGGTTCAAAATATAGGAAATTTATCCAATATTTTGAATCTGTCATGAACTGGGCAAATTTTTTGAATTTAAGGAGGTTTCGAATTTCAAAAAGTATAGAATTTGACAACAGTGTGATAAGCTCAAAATTTGACATTTTTTGAGATAAAAATCATGAAAATTAGATGAAAACTAACCGAGTTAGGTCCTCTCATAATTTTGTAGAGGCTTAGGAATTTGTGTAGTTTGTAGTCTCTAAGCCTCTACAAAATTTCGTCTGATTTTGTAGAGGCTTAGGGACTACAAACTACAAAATTTCCTAAGCATCTACAAAACTTTGAGAGCACCTAACTCGGTTAGTTTTCCCTCAATTTTCATGATTTTCATCTCAAAAAATGTCACATTTTTTGCTTATCTTAAAAACAACAACATAGCTTTTACTAACTCCGTCAATTTTGGCCCATTTTTTCCGATTTTTAGCTCTAGTTTTGTAGAATTCAATTCAGCTCAAGCCTACCTTCTTCATTGCCACCTGATACAGTCCAAGTGCAATTGGAACTGCAGTAGTCGGATTACTGTAGCTCATATATTCCTCGCGTAGTTTATGAAAACTGCTCTCAGACATTTTAGAGATGTTAGAAATGCTCACAGGCACCATTTCGTCGGGGAAAAACATGAGTTTTTTCCCACGAAAACTGAAGTTTTTGGCTGCCTCGTGCCCTATTTTATACTCACGATCACGTGGGAGTACATGTCTTTTACCACATGATATTACTCTATTTCCAGATGGGGAAATTCTAAGAAAAATGAGAATTTGTGATTAGCAAAATCATTCGAGTTTGAAATCTGGCCACACTTGGATGGAAATTTTTTGGGGGGAAATGAGTCAGATTTTTTAGATTTTTTAGTGGGAAATTCTTATAATCAGCTTGGGATAAAACATGAAAGCAGTTCGAGAAAATAGAAAAAAGCATAGGGTGGCTACAAATTTACAAGCATTGTGAAACATCGTGGTTGCGAAATGTCGCAGTTGCGAAATGACTTGTTGCGAAATGTCCATTGGCAAAATGTCTTAGTTCCGGAATGTCATAGTTGTCAAAAAAACATGAGTTGCAAAATGGCTGGTTGCAAAACGTCTAGGTGCGAAATTGACGTGATCTGGGAACATGAGTTCCAGAATGTCATTGTTGCAAAATCTACGTGGGTTGCGAAACGTCGATTAGCAAAATGTCTCAGTTCCCAGGCGTGATGGTTGCGAAACGTCGTGGTTGCAAAACGCCGTGCTTGTAAAATGTCTTAGTTGCGAAATGGCGTAGTTGCGAAACGTCGCGGTTTCAGAAGTCCCAAATGAAATTGAAACATTCTCCAAGACCCCCGAATTTATTCCGAATCCAAAAAAATAAAAGAAAAAAGTTTACAATCCAATAATTTTCTCAAAAACTTCTACTACTGCGGAGCCGTCGGTGATTTGGATTGAGTATTTGTGGTCTGCGGAGCGGATGTCTGTGGTGGTGTATTCTGAGAAGGCGATCGAGGAACAATAGTGACAGAAGGCATCGGAATGTTTGGGGATACTGTAGTTGATGTTGGCGGGAGAGGAGGGGGTGGTGGTGCAGTGGATTTCGGAGACGATGGGAGTACTGTAGACATTCCAGTGGGAAGTTGAAGACCGCCTTGAACCTCCGTATTCATATTCTTTCGACGGAACGAGAGAAATCGCCGTTTCGCCGATTTTTTGGATTTCGAAGAGCGGATTCCGTCTTTCGACTTCTTGCGGGTCAGCGTCGTGTTCATGGTTCGTTGGCGGTCCGTCGATTTTTTCTGGAAAATTTGAGTTTTGACGTCAAATCTGATGTTAGGTCCGCAATCGAAACACGACATTTGGAAACCAAGACATCTGGCAACTAGACATTTCGCAACCAGTCATTTCACAACTTTATAAATTGGTCCAGTTTAAGTTCTTTTTGGTTTGCTGTCATCCACAGATAACAAAAATGCGGATTTCGTTGTTGCGGGGTAGTTGCGAAACGTCGGGGTTGCGAAACGTCGTGGTTCTGAAATGTATTTGTTCCGAAACGGTATGGTTGCAAAATGTCATGGTTGCGAAACGACTGCTGGCGAAATGATCAGGTACGAAATGACTAGTTGCGAAACGGTCGGTTGCAAGATGACTGGTTGCAAAATTTCGTAGTTGCGAAACGTCGGGGTTACGAAATGTCATGGTTACAAAACCGAAGCGAGTTGCGAAACGTCATGGTTGCGAAATGACCGGTTGCGAAACGTCGGATGTGCCAAACTTCCAAAATTTCCTTACCGCTTCCAACTTCCAATTCTTCCAATTCCAACTCTTCTCTTTTTTCCAGAAAATCACCAAGATTCACAAGCTGAAAAAGACCAAGAAACGTCAACTTCGTTCCATTCAAATGCGCGACACCACCACCGTCTCCAAATGATTCTCCAAATGGTTTTTTGCCTAAAATTTGTTGTTGTTGATTTTTTTAAAAATTCATTCATTGTTGTCAAAAATTTTGGAAAATAAAAAAGTTCTGGAAAAAGCTCAAAGTCCACCGAAAAATCGCAAAATCGATCAAAGTTTCAAAATAGCAAAGCTTGAGAATCCCCACGAACTTTCCGGAGAAAACAAAAAAGTTCCCAAGTGTTTTTATTCTGAAGACCAAAAAGTGCTCTAGTATCTGAAAACTTCAAATGCAACAATTTTCAAAAACATCTTCATTTCATACTGTTACTTGAAAGGGAAAAATGAGTTCATGCTTATCACTTGGGGGATTTAGATGGATTCTTGAAGGTAGATGTTGACGAAATGATTGGAGATGGGATTGAAGCGAGAGGAGACCAGGAATCAGAAAAGAAGAATCAGGACCAGGATGAAATATTGATGAAGAAGCGTGATGAATGGAGGTGACGATGGTGCACAGAGATGATTTCGAGTTTTACTATGTCTTCTGGAGACTTCAATGAAAGGAGATGTGAATGTGGAGATGTGATTTTTTTGGAAATATGAGAGTTTAATCGTTGACGACGAGGAGAAGGCCAAATGGAGAGAGAGCAAGTTGAAGAGGAGTGATGATACAACAGGATAGTGGTTACTCGTCATACTCGTCATCAGATTTTTCAGATCCTGGCTCCGACTCCGATTCCGATGCTTCTTGGATAACTGGCAAACTAGTCGACGCAGATTGGCCGTGTTCCATTTGCTTACAATTCACTCCATTCGAGAGATAACTGAAAACGCATGCATTTTTTCTGTGCGAAAAGTTTAAAATTACCTCAATTGGCAGCTTTTGTAGTGCTTACTGCGGTTCGTCTTCGTGATCTCCGCTCCACAAAACGAACATTTGATTTTGTTCGGATCGTTGCATTTTGTGAAGGATCCACTGGCTCCTTTGCGTCCAGTTGTGGCGGGAAACACGTGGCCGATTGATCCTCCAATTTGAAATCTTTGCCCGTCTTTCTCGATGCAAAGTCCCACGAATGCGGAGACTTTCATTCCAGCAAACGGCTCATCCCCAGTCGTCGGTTCTCCTCTCTTTGTGGTCGTCACCAACTGTAAGAATGGAAAATCGGTGTCGGCGATAGAAAAATAGGAGCCCGATGGAATTTGTAAACTTTGAAACAAGATTTTTAGGCATGTTTCAAAGTTTTCAAAACCTGGGGACTTGTGATTCTGGAAGAGCAAAACATACCTCTTTACATGTGGCATCTGAATTCATGTGTGGATCCGACTTCTTCTTTTTCATCGGTGGAGCCGTGCTCTCCTGATCGACATCGGTTTCACTTGACTTCTTGACTTCCACTTGACTTCCACTTGGCTTCTGAGCAGGTTGAGACGTCTTGGCATCTGATTTCTTCTTTTTCGGAACTCCTGTATCCAACACTCTCTTCTTAGCAGTATTCAGAATTCCTTGATTTTTTTCCATCTTCCCCTTTCTGGCGATCTTGTTTTTTTTCTTCTCGTGGGTAGCCAGTGTATCCCTGGCGAACGTCATTCCATCGGCATTTCCAACTGTTGGGTCATGAATGCTTTCCGTCTTCTTCAACTTGATGGTATGAATCGTCTTTTGGATTCCACGTCGTTGCATTACTCGAGACGGATTGATATCCGTGTCACTGCACTGAAAAAAGAGAAGGGGAAATAATTGACATTTGAAATTCGGGTGCTGATCACGCGATTTTGGTATTAGGCCGGGAAACAATTGAGAAGTCGCGCTCCAGCGCACTGGAGCAAATGGAATCGAAAACCACGTTGACGTTTTCAAAACTCTTCCATTTGACCACGTGGAGTGCAGTGGGGCGCAGGTTCTCAACACTTCTACCGCCCGAATAGTTCGCGCACTTTGGAGCATTTCCCGATACTTACCTGAACGTATGTCACTTTCAGAAGACTTTCCCTCATCGGTGACGATTTCTTGTCAACCGTCAAAGTTATGTTGCCTTCTGGCTCGAGAAATGTCGTCTCAGGATCGCACCTGAAAATCATGAGTAGATTAAACACTTTTTCGGGGACTAACGTGTACACAGATTCATCAGAGAAGGCAACAGAAATCGCGTAGCGGAGAGTATCCGATCCGTTCCTAACTTCCAAAGTTCGTTGACCACGTGCATCCCCGAAGAAAAGTACAGATTGTGGTCTGTAAATGAACTTGAATTTCAGATATCGGACTTGAATGAAACTTACTCAAATTGTATAGACATCAAAACACGGTCTTGACGATCCTTGGATAATACAGATTCCGTGAGAAGAGATTGGCGAAAACTGATTTTGTATTCTTCGATTTTCTGGGGTTTTTTGTGGGGTACGTGGTTATTAAGAAAAAAAAAACAAACGGGGAGGTTACGGTGGAAAAGCTAAGTTGAAAAGGAAAGAAATTTGACGTGAATTTTTGCGGATTTGGGTTAGAGAAAAGGGGCTGTCGCTGGCGGTTGCGTGCGGTCGGCAGGCGGTCGACTGGCGGTCGGCAGGCGGACTTGAGCTTGTTTTGTGGACTCGAGCTCGTTGGATGAGATGGATATGGAGAATGAGGAGGATATGGAGGTTATTACGATTGATCATGATGGACCGATGGAGGATGCGGAGGACCTCCTGGAGCGGGTGGTGGCGGATAGATTTGCTCCTGGAGCCATGGAGGTGATGGATTCGAAAGAAACTACGCCGGAAGAAGATGCTCCAGAATCCGCTCCAGAAGCCCCAGAATCCTCCAATAAAATTGCTCAAAATGGAGAGCCGGAGCCGAAGAAGGCGAAGACTTTGGAGGCCTAATTTCTAATTTCATCCTTTTTTTTGAATTTCCCGCATTTTTTGACATCCAGATCTCGATTCTCACAACATTCCATTTTTCAACTTTCTCCCCTTGATTTTTGGCTCTGGGACGTTTCAAAACCGGATGTTCCGAAGCCGCGACACTTCAGAACCGGACGTTTCTAAAATGAGTTGCCTTGGTTTTGAAACGTCCGGTTTTAGAACATCTGGGTTTTGAAACGTCCCAGCTTTGGATTTCCATGGTTTTGAATTTCTTATTTTTTGCACAATTTTTCCCATTTTCACCCATCCAAAGATACTCTCCTTTTTTCAAAACGGACCCTTTTTTCACTCTAAAACTTTCAAGCAGCATAATAAATTTGTGACCGGAATGAATTGTTTTTAGAATAACACGAAAATTAGGCATGAGACACTTTTTTATCGAGAAAAAAAACATTTCTTCAAGAACAACCTGAAGAATGGCAAACCAGTCGTTTCGCAACTCACGCCCATTTCGCAACCAGTCATTTTGTAACTACGACATTTCGCAACTACGACATTTTGCAGCTGGACGTTTCGCAACCAGTCGTTTCGCAACTCTATAAACTAGTCCACATTATGTTTATTAATGCTGTATGGGATTGAGGGTTTTGTAAACTTGAACTTTCTACAAAATCATGGATTTCGTTGTTTCGAAAAGGCGTGGTTGCGTATTGTCGCGGTTGCGAAAGTGACGTGAGTTGAGAAATGTCATAGTTGCGAAACGTCCAGTTTCAAAATGTCTTAGTTGCAAATTATCGCGGTTGCGAAATGGACGTGATTTGCCAAATGTCATAGTTGCGAAATGTCCCGGAGTCCAAAATAATCGATCTTCCCAAAAGGCACTAGGCTGTAGTTAGATGTGAAGAGAAATTGATCCATGCTATTCCAGTTTCGGCCGTCATTGACTACTATTACTTATTTTTTGATAACCATCAAAATGTACTACAATACCTTGTCCGTCTACTACTCTCAGGGATGCATTGTTCAGGTGAGTCATCTTAAAATACAGTAGAATCTTTAGACGCTCCAAAGCTAATATATTGCCAATTCAGAAGAATTGAAACATGGAAATTCATCTGAATCTCATTATAACATATTTACCCTTTTCCAGAAGCTAAAAACCGAGCTCACCACGGAAGCTGAGGACGACGAAATAGACTCCGAGATCCTGAAAATAGTCACGGAGTGGAACAAGGGGCGCCCCAAAGGCCCCAATTATTTCGATTTCCATGGGCTCACAGTGTTCACTGCTGAACAGTACCTAGAGGAAATTGTCGACAAAATGTTGGCCAATAGTGTGACGAAGGTAAAAATTGAGACCGGGCGCGGGAATCACTCTGTCAATGGTTTTGCAGCAATCCGGAGCTCAATTTTGAAAAATTATCAAGGATACAAAGGAGCAAAGTTTGTTCCGGAAGACGGGAATGATGGCGTTTTGGTGCTGACTTTGCCGAAATATAAATAACCGCTTTTTAAGAGCATCAATTGAATCTGTGCATCCAGTATTTGCCTTGAATTCTCTCAAGGTTTGTCAGTTGTCTTTGCCTTATCAGTTGGAAACTGAATCATGTCTCTGTCTCGTTGCTCTGCTCGATTCATCGAAAGTCCCAAGTATTTCGAACTCAGTTCCAATCCTCCGTTTTTTTTGTTTGTAACTAATGATTCTCCGCTGCTTATCAACTTCCACATCCACATTTCTACAAAATCATGGATTTCGTGGTTTCGAAATGGCGTGGATGCGTATTGTCGCGGTTGCGAACGTGAGTTGAGAAATTTCGTGGTTGCGAAACGTCCAGTTTCAAAATGTCTTGGTTGCAAATTATCGCGGTTGCGAAATAGACGTGATTTGCGAAATGTCCCGGAGTCCAAAATAATCGATCTTCCCAAAAGGCATTAGCCTATAGTTAGATGTGAAGAGAAATTGATCCATGCTCGGTCCCCCCCCCCAGAGGATACAATGTATCAAGTTTCACATGGGAGCCCTTTGTACTATATATCCACACCTGGACCACCGAAAACACCTGGGTTCTATTACCCAGAAAAACAAAAATCAAATCCACCATCTCCAAGACACCCGAATTTATTCCGGATACAAAAAAAAAGAAAAGAGTTTACAATCCAATAATTTTCGAAAAATTTCTCTACTGCGGAGTCGTCGGTGATTTGGATTGAGTAGTGGTGGTCTGCGGGGCGGATGTCTGTGGTGGTGTATTCTGAGAAGGCGATCGAGGAACAATAGTGACAGAAGGCATCGGAACATTTGGAGATACTGTAGTTGATTGTGGAGGTGGAAGAGGGGGTGGTGGTGCAGTGGATTTCGGAGACGATGGGAGTACTGTAGACATTCCAGTGGGAAGTTGAAGACCTCCTTGAACCTCCGTATTCTTATTCTTTCGACGGAATGAGAGAAATCGCCGTTTCGCCGATTTTTTGGATTTCGAAGAGCGGATTCCGTCTTTCGACTTCTTGCGGGTCAGCGTCGTGTTCATGGTTCGTTGGCGGTCCGTCGATTTTTTCTGGAATTTTTTTTTGTTTTTTTTTGCGGTTGGCGTCAAATCGGATGTGAGTTCCGCAATCGAAACACAACATTTCAAAACCGAGACATCTGCCATCAGGACATTTCGCAACCAGTCATTTCGCAACTTTATATAGAAGTTCAGTTTACGCTCTTTTTGGTTTGCTGTCACCCACATGTAACAAAAAATATGGGTTTTGTGGATTTGGAATGTCGTAGTTGTGAAACGTTGGGGTTCCGGAATGTCATGGTTGCGAAACGGCTGGTTACGAAATGACCGGTTGCAAAATGTCATAGTTGCAAAATGACTGGTTGCGAAATGGCATGATTGCGAAATGGCATGGTTGTGAAATGACTTGTTGCGAAATGACCGGTTGCAAGATGACTGGTATGACCGGTTGCGAAATGACTGGTGGCAACATGTCGTAGTTACGAAATGACTGGTTGCGAAATGTCATGGTTGCGAAATGGCCGGTTGCAAAATGGCTGGTTGCGAAACGTCGGGTGTGCCAAATTTCCTTACAGCTTCCAACGGAATGACTCCAGAAGTTGGACCCAATGGTGGATTTGTGGTTGGACCTTGAGTCGGGGCAGCCAGACAGGTACTGTAGATGGAACGCAAGTGTCGTTTCACGGTTTGGAAATTGAATCGAGTCTCTGGATTCTGGAAAATAGGGAAAATTGAAATTTTCGAATTCGATGCAGTCTGATGTTCAGAAACGCTGCATTTCGGAATCAGTCATTTCGCAACTGGACATTTCGCAACCAGTCACTTTGCAACTATAAAGGGTTACCATCAAAATCAGAAAAAAACTTCGATTGTAACGGGGAACTATTGCAAAAAGGTGATCTTCAGGTTTCGAAATGGCATAGTTGCGGAATAGCCCAGTTGCGAAATGTACAGTTTCAAAACGTCGTAGTTGCGAAATGGCTGGTTGCGAAACGTTTTCCCTCACCTTATCGCAACACGCATCAACAATCGCCAGCAGCTCTTTCGGCTCCCCGTTCTCCACCCGATGCGGTCTCTCATTGGTCTTAATCCATTCCTGTGCATCCTTGATATTCATTGGCCATAATGGTTTATGTGCACATCGAGTCATCATTTCCGTCAACACCACTCCATACGACCAAACGTCCGTTTTCTCATTGAACAGACCCGTCGTGAGGGATTCTGGAGCCATCCATCGGATTGGTGCCTTCTTGATGGACTTTTCGATTACTTCGGGACCCTGAAACAAATTTTATTGAATTTGTCTTAAAATTCTGGTTGGGAAACTTTTTTGAATGGCATGATTTGGTTGAGTTTGAGGGTAGTTATACACCTTTGAAGTTTTGTAGAGGCTTAGGGAGTTTTGTAGTTTGTAGTCTCTAAGCCTCTACAAATTTCAAGCGCGGCAGGCTTCGCGATTTTGTAGAGGCTTAGGCTACAAACTACAAAAATCTCTAAGCCTCTACAAAACTTCAAACGGGCCAATCTCCTTTAGTTTTCAACCAAATTTCATGAATTTTGTCTCAAAATTTGTCAAATTTTAAGCTTATCACATAAACGCTAAAATAGATTCTTTTGTCAAAATTGGAATATTTTTCAAATTAGGCTAGTTTGTAAAAGAACCAAAACAACAGAATCCATTTTAACGTCTATGTGATAAACTCGAAATTTGGCAAATTTTGAGACAAAAACTATAAAATTTGGTTGAAAACTAACCGAGTTAGAGGCGTTCGAAGTTTTGTAGAGGCTTAGGGAATTTTGTAGTTTGTAGTCTCTAAGCCTCTACACAGTTTATGATGCGTTTTGTAGAGGCTTTGAGACTACAAACTACACAATCTCCTAAGCCTCTACAAAACTTCAAACGGGTTTATCTCCTTCAGTTTTTGACCAATTTTTGTGATTTTCGGAGCAATTTGCTTCAAATTTTTTCTCTACAATTTCAAGACATATTGAGTTTTCTTATTTTTCACTGGTCCTTACCATTCTAGACAGCCCAAAATCCGAAATTTTGACTTTCAAATCTTCGGTAATCAGACAATTTCGGGCGGCCAAATCGCGATGAATCACTTTTTGAGCAGCGATATGTCTCATTCCATTTGCAATATTCAGGGCAAAGTAGATGATTTGGAGTTTGGTGATTTTCGTCGGCGATTTGAGGTACTTCTGGAAAACGATTGCCATATTTGGGATGATATTAGATCGGGGTTGCAAAACGGTATAGTTACGAAATGGCTTGGTTTCAAAATGGCATGGCAACAAAATGACAAGTTGTGAAATGACATAGTTGCGAAGTGGTATGGTCGCGAGATGTTGCAGTGGCAAAATTACCGGTTGCGAAATGACATGGTTGCAAAATGGC
Organism: Caenorhabditis sinica; assembly: GCA_963932045.1. Taxonomy (NCBI): domain Eukaryota; kingdom Metazoa; phylum Nematoda; class Chromadorea; order Rhabditida; family Rhabditidae; genus Caenorhabditis; species Caenorhabditis sinica. The sequence goes on from OZ009942.1 coordinate 2,322,720, forward strand.
TTAGTTGCAAAATCGAGGCCAGTTGCAAAAAGACTGTTTGCGAAACCTCCAGTTACGAAATGTCGCAGTGGCAAGATAGCTGGTTTCTGAGATGGTATGGTTGCGAAATGGCGAGTTGGGAAATGAAGTAGTTGCGAAATGGCTGGTTCCAAGAAGTTGCAAAATGTCTCACTATCAGTTGCAAACTGACCGGTTGCGAAATGGTACAGTTGCGAAATCGACGTGACCTTTATAAAGTCGCAGTGGTAAATTAGCTGGTCTTCGAAACGGTATGGTTACGAAATGACGAGTTGGGAAATGAAGTGGTTACGAAATGGCTGGTTCCAAAAAGTTGCGAAACGTCCCAGTTGCAAACTGACCGGTTGCGAAATGGCATAGTTGCGAAACGACTGGTTGCGAAACGTCAGAGTGCCTCGGACCCCCTGTTTACCTCCAAATCTCCTCCCATGACCAACTCCATCAGCACCATAATCGGCTCCTCGAGTGATGCGATTCCGTAAAATGCAACAACATTCTCGTGTTGCAAAACTGCCATAATACTCGACTCGTGACAGAATTCTTGAATTTGCGACCGTTTCGCATCTCCCAACGCCTTCTTCGCTGCGACTTCTATGGAGGCTGTTGCTCCCGGAGATGTGAATTTGGCCTGGAAAATTTTTTGTGAGAAAAAAAAAAACTAGAAGATTTTCCAATTATAACAAGCCTAAATTCATCGCTCAAAGTTGTCTAGAACTGGTTTCATGAGTATTTGAAAATTTTTCAAATTTTTCAAAAAAAAAATTTGTTTGAAAATTTTTCAAACTGCTCTAACTCAACTTCCAGCCATCCAATTTGGACAAATTTAGGCTTATTCAAATCCCAAAAACTTGGGAAATATTTTGATACAAGTGTCAAAATTCTAGATCCCCCATGCTAACCTTAAAAACCTGTCCAAACGCTCCCTGTCCCAGCACTCGCTCCAAAACAATCGAATCGTGTTGAAGGACCATCGAACAGCGGGGGACTGCGATGATGGATGGAATCACTTGGGACCAGGCATTGATGATTTCATAAATGTGCTCAAATCGTCGCATTCGGAATTGGGGATACTTTTCGTGGAGCTGGAAAGAAATAGGGGGCTCAGAATTTTCCAGAATGCTTCAGAATATCGGCTCCAGGATATTTCGCCAATAGTCGTTCCGCAACTACGATATTTCGCAACCAAGACATCTTGAAACTGAACGTTTCGCAACCAGCCGTTTCGCAACTCTATAAACTAGTCCACTTTAAGTTCATTAAAGTTGTATGGGTTGTGATTTCTGCGTGAACTATCTACAAAAACCCTGGATTTCGTGGTTTTGAATGTCGCGGTGGCGAAATGGCGTGGTTGCGAAATGACGTGGTTGCGAATTGTCGTAGTTGCGAAACAACTGGTTGCGAAATGGCTCGGAGTCTCGGAGTTAAATTAGTTCCGGAATGTCATAGTTGCAAAATCTACAAGGGTTGCGAAACGTCCATTAGCAAAATGTCTTAGCAGTGAGATGGGATGGTTGCGAAAATTCGGAGTTGCGAAGTGGCATGGTTGTGAAACTTCTTGGTTGCAAAATGTCGTAGTTGCGAAATGTCGTAGTTGCAAAACGATTGGTTGCGAAATGTCTCCTACCTTCGGACAACTCCATCCATACTCATCCTGATTCAGCCGAAAATGGAACACCTTATGCTGTTGAATTCTCACAGAGATACACAAGAACTTCTCACTTTTGGCCCAAACTCGACGGACCAAAAACGAATTATCCCATTTCAGAAGTTTGTCGACAATGTTTCCAAACATCATTCCATGATACCATTTGTAATTCTTCAGATGGGAACGAATGTAGTCCTGGAAGAGAAATTTGAAGGGACTAGTTTTTCTGTGGAAGTTCTAGGCCACTAACCTCAAAAACCACCTCCTCATGATTCTCCTTCCCACTACTTGTCGTCGCCGAAGATCCAGAATTCGTTTTTCCATCTGATAGAATATCGGATGCTCCTTTGTCACTCACTTCGTCGTTTGGCTAGAAAAATTGAGAATTGTTGAAAACTCGCTCCATTGATAATCGGTTTTCTCAACAGAGCGCATTTCCTACATTTGTTCATTAGAGCGCAAATGCTCTCAGAATCGTCTAGCTTTCTCAATAGAGCGCATATTCTCAGCACTCTCTATTTTGTCAATAGAGCGCGCTTGCATCAATTTTTTAGAAAATTTTCTCAATAGAGCGCATTTTCAGCAATCGCTTATTAGCATTTTCACTGTTGTCAATAGAGCGCATTTTCTGTCATTTTGCAACTTTTCTCAATAGAGCGCATTTTTTTCAAAACTCACATCATTATTGGTACCGTTTCTTGCACACTCGAGCTTATCATCGGACATTGTTAAGCTCATTTTTGATCTCTAAAAATTTGTTTGCAATCGATCCCCTATTATTCTTCTTGCTTCTTCTTCTTCTTGCTTCTTCCGTCCTTATAAAAATAGAGAAATGTTTCAATTTTGTTGGAGATTTTAAGGTTGATAAGATTTGATAAGATTTTGATTCGTGGCGCCAAAAAACTTCCAGATTATGAAAAAGATGAGTGTCACGTTACAATAAAACTTATGTCAAGAAAATTTGGTAAAATAATTCAAGTGAGATATCCTAGCAAGTGCGCTCTAATGACAAAATTGTGTGGGTATAGAGATCAACTCTAGAACTCCATATTTGCAATTGACAACTTTTCTCCACAACCGCTTTCTTAATAGATAGATCGCGTTGAAAAAATCTGTCTCACTTTTCTCGAAATTAACACTGAATTTGGAAGAAATTTCGGGTTGTCCAGTTTCACTATACATAACTCTCTTGAAAATGGTTATGAGAAAAAGTTGTCAACTATGAAAATGGAGTTCTAGAGTCGATCTCTGTACTCACAAAATTTCAAAAAAATTGAACAGCGGGAAACCTATTTTTCTGACCCTCAAATTGACCATTTTGCACTGAAAATGAGCAAAGTTGACAACCTTTTGGCCGGTACTGTAGGTGGCTTCAGAACATCCAGAACGCTGCAGAGAAAGGAAGAGACAAAAAATCCTCGAAATTTGAGCCAAAAATCACGAAAATCGGTCGAGAATAAGCCATTTTAATGCGAAAAACAATTTTGTAGAGGCTTAGAAAATTTTGTAGTTTGTAGTCTCTAAGCCTCTACAAAATTGGGTCAATTTTTGTAGAGGCTAAAAGACTACAAACTACAACATTTGCTAAGCCTCTACAAAACCAAAAAAGCTTGTAAAATAGCCAATTTTCGTGATTTTTGGCTCAATTTTCTTGGCTATTTCTGACATCTAACTCTTCTTTTTTTCCAGAAAATCACGAAGATGCACAAGCTGAAAAAGACCAAGAAACGTCAACTTTGCTCCATTCAGATGCGCGACACTACCACCATCTCCAAATGATTCTCCAAATTTTTTGTCTTAAATTTGTTGTTGTTGATTTTTAAAATTCATACATTGTTATCACTTTAAAATGTTTATTCAAAAATAAAGATTATTTTTTGAAAATAAAAAAATTTTCTGGAAAAGTCATTTAAAAAAGTCGCTCCTCGACTCGCTTCCGCCTGTGCGTGGCCACAACCACCTACATCAGTAAGTGCGCTCTAGTGAGAAGTCAGAGAGAACTCTGCGTCTCTCTTATATTTCTGTAAGGGTTCCTAATGGAATCCTACGAAGAAATAGTAAATAGACGCAGAGTTCTCTCTAACTTCTCACTAGAGCGCACTTGCTGATATATCGGTCGGTTTTGAACCAAAAAATGAAGAAAATTCGTTGAAAATTGGCGATTTTACAAGCTGTTTTGATTTTGAAGAGGCGTAGGAATTTTGTAGTTCGTAGTCTCTAGGCCGCTACAAAATTTTTGTAGATTTGTAGAGGCTTAGAGACTACAAACTACACAAATTCCTAAGCCTCTACAAAATCAAAAAGAGCTCCTAAAATCCCCAATTTTCGACCGATTTTCTTGGTTTTTGGCTCAAATTTTGAGGAGTTCCCGCTCCACTGCTGCTCGACTGCTCCATCGGTGTGTCGTCTTTCTGAAAATAATACACGAAACAAAGCGCAAACTGGGGAAGAAACTTGCCCTCAAAAACTCGAAATCCTTGCTCCTTAGTCGTTGTCCTGGTTGATGTCGCCGGTCCTCCATCGTCGTCGTCGTCGTCGTCGTTGCTTCTGGAAAAATCTGATAAATTTCGAAGAAAAGAGCGAATTTCGATCGAAAATGGGTCTCGATTCATTTGAAATTCGGTAATTTTTGACCAAGTTCAACGATTTGAGTCATTTTTAACGGGTTTTAAAGACAGATTTCGATGAGAAATTGCAATGTGGACAGATTTTTTTGTTGTTGAGAAATCTCGATGAAAAAGCTCGAAAATTGCTCCGAAATATCTCCGGCGGAACCAACGCCGCCCATTTCTTCTTCAATCCTTTTGGAACTCATTTTCCTGGGTTTGAAGAAATTTTTGAGCATTTTCCCCATCGCAAATGTTCGATTCTGGTTGTCTTCAATCAACGATCTTCAAAACACTCCAAAATCGAGCGAAAACCGTCTAAAATGGCGCAAATTGGCCAAACTTCAAAATGATCAAAAATCGCCGAATTTCATCGATTTGGAGTCGTTTTCGCACCGAAATTCGCTTGAATTCTCGATTCCTTACCTTCTCCTCATCACTAGAGTCGTTTGCCTGCCTGGAAAACCAAAATTTTGTTTGTAAATTCGTAATTTTCTTGAATTTTTACCTCCTTCCTCCTGAGCCTCTTCCGGTCGTCCCCCATCGGAGTGTTGATTGCAAACTTAAAATAGACATTTCTAGAAGAGTCGGAGATTCAAATAATAAGTTTTTCGAGAAGACAATTGCAAAAATCCAGCGAGAAAATTGGAGAAAAGAGATGAGATGGATCACGTGGCGAACCGCGACGCGCGCACGCAGCGCGCCTGAGAGCACTCAGACCCCACAAAATATGGGTAAAATGGGCGATTTCAAGAGATTTTCGGGGTTTTTTCAGCAAGAATATTAATGGAGAATGAGCGCAAGCGGTGGAGATATGTCTGAAACATTGAAAAATGTAGAAAAAACCAAGAGAAACGGGGGAAACTAGTGAACCAAGAGAACCAAGACTCGTTTTTGAGATTTTCAGCCGGAATCGGCGAATTTTCGTCATTTTGGCACTTGACCTGTAGTGGAAGAGCACTGTTAGAGGCGTTGGGAGAAGATTCAACTACAGAAATGCAGAAAAATTGAGCGAAAATCGGCAAAATGTCGAAAAAGTCGATGAGAAAATGCACGCGACGCAGCGACCGCGACGCATCCAAAAGCATTCAAACAACAGAATTTGAGGGTTTTTCAGCGAAATTTCAGGAAGTTTTCAAGATGATCAAGAGTTTCAGAGACCACTAAAATCGCAAGTCCCCGAAATGCTCAAAATCGATCAAAGTTTCAAAATAGCAAAGCTTGAGAATCCCCTCAACTTTCCGGAGAAAACAAAAAAATTTCCAAGTGTTTTTATTCTGAAAACCAAAAAGTTCTCTAGTATCTGAAACTTCAAATGCAACAATTTTCATTCAAAAACTTCATCTATATCTGAGACAATAAGAATACAATAAGACAATAGTTACATTCTGACTCTTGACGGGGCACTGGAGATGATGCATCGAAAAGATACGATGAAAAAACATGGACAGGCGGCGGGCAGTTTTGGATCATTGATTGTGGTGAGTATGATGTGACACTGTTGATGACGACACTGTTGATGTTGATGAGTTCGATTTATAACTTTTGCCTTTTGAATCTTGGAATCTTTACATACAGTTGATGAGTTGGCACGAGTTCGGTTGGGACGGGTTGTTTGGAAGGGTTGGGAAGAACGGATGATGATGATGGTGACTAGTAGTTTCTGTTGACTCGACAAAAGTTGGGACGAAATTAATCAGACGATTCGGGAACGGATAGATGATGATGGGGAAGTTGGTGTAAGAGTAGAATTTTCATTCCTCGTCAACTTCTGAAATGGCTGGCACCGAGGAAGTCGACGGCTCCTGACCGAGAATCGCCAGAGTAGAAGCCGCAGTTCTGAAAATTCATGCATTTCTTCTGTGCGAAAAAGTTTAAAATTACGTTCTGCACACATGACGACTCTTGTTGGTTCTGGAGTGGTTTCTGCGGCAATATCGGCACCACACCACTTTCGGATCCGTAGTGTCCGCCCATTGTCCTCCAGGGGTTGGCATTGATGATCCCTTCATCCATTCATTTGACATCGAGCCGCCCAGAGTATACACCTCCCCCCGGTGCTCTACCTTGACTCCGAAGAATCCTACGATGCGCGGTGGCGTGTTCTCATGGGCTCTCGGTTCTCCTCCCGACCCTCCCTCTTCTTCCTTCGACTCGCCGGTGAACTGCACAATCTGTAAGAATGGGAAATCGGTGTCGACGATAGAAAAATAGGGGGCCCAATGGAATTTGAAAACTTTGAAACAAAATTTCTAGACATGTTTCAAAGTTTTCAAAAACCAGGGGACTTGTGATTCTGGAAGAGCAAAACATACCTGAGAAGTCGATCCTCCCGAAACTTCCGGATCCTGTTTGAGTTTTTTCGGTGGGATCAGCGTTCCATCAGAATCGTGCTTCATCAAACTCTCGTTATCCTTCGTTGCCACGTTGGATCGTTTCTTGAGCACTTTTGAACTCTTTTGAACATTCGATTTCAGTTTTTCCGCCACTTCACTTGTCTTCTTCAAATTGTTCAAAACTCCTCCAACCGTTTTCGTGGTGTCCACTTTTGTAGTCGTCGAATTTGGAGTCGGATTCTTCATTTTACTCGCGGAAGACATGGTCTGCTTGCAATACCCTTTTGGCGTCAGCTTCAAATCCAATTTGTGAAGCGACTTCTGGACCCCTCGTCGTTGGAACACGCGCGACGCGTTGAATTCGGTCATGCTGACCTGAAAAAAGAGAAGGGGAAATAATTGATATTTGAAATTCGGGTGCTAATGACGCAATTCTGGTATTAGGCCGGTAAAAAATTGAGAATTCGCGCTCCAGCGCACTGGGGCAAATGGAAACGAAAGCCACGCTGACGTTTTCAAAACTCTTCCATTTGACCACGTGGAGTGCAGTGGAGCGCGGGTTCTCAACACTTCTACCGCCCGAATAGTTCGCGCACTTTGGAGAATTTCCCGATACTTACTTCTGCGATTGAGATTGAGAGAGTTGAGTCTTTCCATGGTCCTCCGTTTCTGTTGACTATCACTGTGATATTTCCTTGGGCTTCGATAAATTCACAGTCAGGATTCACACTGAAAATCATGAGTAGATTAAAAACATTTTCGGGGACTTACGTGAAAACATCATCGGAAGGCGTCACGGAGACGGCGAAACGAGAATCTGTCGGGTTGGTAATCTGAACAAGACGTTGACCGGATAGAGTCGCCCAAAACAATACTGACGATGGCCTGTAAATGAACTTGAATTTCGGATATCAGAATTGAAAGAAACTTACTCAAATTCAAGTGCCATGTGTGAAATATAAAAGTCCTTCTTGTGTGGCTATTGTGCGGGGAAGGAAAAGAGAAACTGATTTTGAATTTTTCGATTTTCTGGGGTTTTTTTGAGGAGTACGTGGATTTTTAGAAAAAAAAAACAAACGGGGAGGTTACGGTGGAAAAGCAATTTTTAAAAGGAAAGAAAATTGACGTGAATTTTTGCGGATTTGGGTTAGAGAAAAGGGGCTGTCGCTGGCGGTCGGGAGGCGGTTGCGGGCGGTCGGCAGGCGGTCGGGAGGCGGTCGGAAGACGGTCGGCAGGCGGTTACGGGCGGTCGGAAGGCGGTAGCTGGCGGTCGGAAGGCGGTCGACTGGCGGTCGGCAGGCGGTCCGAAGGCGGTCGGGAGGCGGTCGGAAGGCGGTCGGAAGGCGGTTGCGGGCGGTCGGAAGGCGGTAGCTGGCGGTCGGAAGGCGGTTGCGGGCGGTCGGAAGGCGGTAGCTGGTGGTTGCGGGCGGTCGGAAGGCGGTTGCGGGCGGTCGGAAGGCTGTCGGGAGGCGGTCGGGAAGCGGTCGGGAGGCGGTCGGAAGGCGGTCGGAAGGCGGTCGGGAGGCGGTCGGGAGGCGGTTGCGGGCGGTCGGAAGGCGGTTGCGGGCAGTCGACTGGCGCTCGGCGGGCGGTCGGGAGGCGGTCGGAGGCGGTCGGGAGGCGGTCGGGAGGCGGTCGGCGGGCGGTCGGGAGGCGGTCGGAGGCGGTCGGGAGGCGGTCGGGAGGCGGTCGGCGGGCGGTCGGGAGGCGGTCGGAGGCGGTCGGGAGGCGGTCGACAGGCGGTCGCTGGCGGTTGCGGGCGGTTGCGGGTGGTCGGAAGGCGGTCGGAAGGCGGTCGACTGGCGGTCGGCGGGCGGTCGGGAGGCGGTCGGAGGCGGTCGGGAGGCGGTCGACAGGCGGTCGGCGGGCGGTCGGGAGGCGGTCGGAGGCGGTCGGGAGGCGGTCGGGAGGTGGTCGGCGGGCGGTCGGGAGGCGGTCGGAGGCGGTCGGGAGGCGGTCGACAGGCGGTCGCTGGCGGTTGCGGGCGGTTGCGGGTGGTCGGAAGGCGGTCGACAGGCGGTCGACTGGCGGTTGCGGGCGGTTGCGGGTGGTCGGAAGGCGGTCGGAAGGCGGTCGACTGGCGGTCGGCGGGCGGTCGGGAGGCGGTCGGGAGGCGGTCGAGAGGCGGTCGACAGGCGGTCGGCAGGCGGTCGGGAGGCGGTCGGGAGGCGGTCGAGAGGCGGTCGACAGGCGGTCGCTGGCGGATGCGGGCGGTCGGAAGGCAGTCGGATGGCGGTCGGAAGGCGATCGCAAGACGGTCGGCTGGCGGTCGGAAGGCGGTCGGAAGGCGTGCTACCACGAACGACCAAACGGGGAGGTTACGGTGGAAAAACTTCCATTAACATATCAGAACTGAACCCACTTTTTTCGGATTTTCAACGGCCTCCCGTTGATTCTCGGAATTTTGGACATCAGTGAGTTATGACCCTATTGCTGTATGTTTTAGGTTTTTTTTCACAAAGTTGTTCAATTTCACGTCTAGATCACGAGTCGATAAGTGGAACAAGTTGAAATGATCAAAAACCATCTGAAACAGGTCATTTTCCCTTTAAAAAAAGAGTGTTTTTTCGGCGCGTCTTCGGGCTTTTCTAGAAATGCTCAATGTTGTTCAAATTGCATGATTTTAAGCTCAAAAGATGCGGAATTTCATGCTGATTCCAAATCTATGCTCAGAATTGCTGTATCTTGTCTGGGAGCAAAATTTCGGCGATTTTAGTGATTTTGGCGGAAAAATTTCAGAAAATTGACTTTCTTCAGATGGCCTGGGGGACCATTTTTGACACATGACGTCCGGCCCCACACATCATTTGTTGGAAACATCATTCATATTGTTTTGATAAAATTGTCCTAGTTTCAGCCAAAAATCAACTCGCAATTTTTTGGAAATGCACTTTTCCAATTTTCCCGATTTTCAAAGGGCTACCGTTGATTTTTGGACATTTGGGATCGAGGGTTGAAATGGAAAATGGCATATACCTTGGAATGTCTCTCCATAGACAGATTCTATGTCATCTGAGAATGACGAAAATTCAAGACTCATGAATCCCTACTGTTGGGGAATCTGGAGAATTCACGTCAATTTGTCCCGATTTACAAAGGCCTCACCATGGTTTCCGGTGAAAGAACAGAAAAATCCAAAAATCTCGAAAATTTTTATTGCTTTGAAATACGTAAAAATGTGTGTAGATTCCAAAAATAATAATGAAAATGCTCTAAAATTGCTCTAAAACCCCGAAAATGAGCTTCGAAATCAGCAAAAATCAAACGAATCGTCTCCGGCGGACGTGGCCGAGTTTCTCAAAAAAGGGGCGGAGTCAGCCAATGAGCGTCTTTGCAGTCGTGCGGCAGCCAATCACTGCGCTCGGCTCCGCCTCTTTTTGGGAAACTCGGCTACGGCCGCCGGAGATCATTCGCGTTATTTCTGCTCATTTCAGAGCGCATTTTCGGGTTTTGGAGTAATTTTTGAGCATGTTCGTTATTCTTACGGCGTTTAAAGAAAACAACTTTTTGACCAGAATCCTCCTTTATCTCAAAACTCCCATTATCATGGTGAGAATTTCAGGCAATGACACCTCCACTGCCACCGGAAGAAGTCGCTCCATTGGTGCGATTTATTGCAGAAAAATCAAAAAATGTCGCTTCTCGAATGAATATTCAACAGTTGTGTAGACAGTTTAATGAAGTAACTGGCTTTGGGGATGGGAACTTTTTACTCAAGGTGGAGTTCTGTGATTCAATTAATTCAATTAATAATTCCTTTTCAGAATCAAAACGATTTCTCACAGAATCCATAAAATGCACGAATTCGATATGGCTACAAGAGTGAAGATGCTTTTCGCACTCGGTGCTTCGATCGAAAATGAATTTCTTATTGAGTGAGTTTTGCAATTCTATGATTCATATCGATGACGAGAATTTCAGACTGAAGAAAGTGGCTAATGTGGAAGTAGATGATTTGCAGAGAATCACTGAATACAAGCAGAAAGACGGAAAGTTGGAATTGATTGCCAGAAACTTGACACTCTCAATGAATCAGGGAGAGCAACGAGACAAATGCATTATTCAGTTTTTAGCTGAGAAATCGAAACGATCCGATGTCTGACATCCCTTTCTTGAGAGAATTCAAGGAAAATACCAGATGTCCAAATTCCATAGAATCCCTCAAGCATAGATATAAGCGTCTGAGAAATACAATCTATTATTTGTGCGAGATCGATAAGGAAACGAGAGTCAAAATGATGTTCGTTTCAAATGTGCGAGTCACTGATTTCATCTTGAAATCGTATGATATAAACCAAAATGAATTATAAATGCAAAAGAGCTTATTTTAGACTTCGCAACGATGCAGAAGTTGAAGTAGACTAAATTTAGAATTACCCTTTTCCGTCAACGCATTCACAAAATGTATCAATTCGACAAGACAACAAAAGTGAAAATGATGTTTGCATTGAGTGCTTCGGTTGATGCTCGTTTCCTGAAAAAGTGAGTTACGCCTGTTCCTAGTTTTGATAATTTTTAGAATTTTTCAGACTCCAAAAAGGTGCAATTGTGGAATTGGATAAAAACCAGAAGATCAAAAAATACAAGTGTAAAGATGGAAATTTTGAATTGAAACGAGACCACAGTTTCTCTGCGATGAGGAAAGCAGCAGCGGCTATCAAGAGACGAGATCTAGAAGAAATTTCAAAAGAAAGAAAGAGAAGTCTCAGGAGGAGATCCTGAGGAATCACTGAAAGTTGAGGATGATTCTGCGATGGATTTCGATTTTGATTTACCGAATAATAAAGAAGATTTGGATCATATTCCAGTTGAGAAGAAGCAAATCTTGCAGTTGATGCCACCGAGACTAGATGAAAATGCTCAGATGATGCGATTCATTGCGAAAAAAAACGAGGAATGTGACATCTCCGCAAAAGGAGCTGAAAATCCTCAAAATTTGAGCCAAAAATCACAAAAATCGGTCGAAAATGAATCTTTTGAAGGCAAAAAGAGCCGATTTTGTAGAGGCTTAGAGACTACAAACTACAAATTTGCTAAGCCTCTACAAACTCAAAAAAGCTTGTAAAATCGACGATTTTCAACCAATTTTCGTGATTTTTGGCTATTTTCTCTTGGCAATTTTAACCTCTAATTCTTGCTCTTTTTTCCAGAAAATCACGAAGATTCACAAGCTGAAAAAGACCAAGAAACGTCAACTCCGCTCCATTCAGATGCGCGACACCACCACCGTCTCCAAATGATTGATGTTTTTGCCTAAATTTTGTTGTTGTTGATTTTTCTTTTAATTCATTCATTGTTGTCACTTAAAAATGTTTATTCAAAAATAAAGATTATTTTTTCGAAATCAAAAAGAAGTTCTGGAAAAGTCATCGAAAAGATCGCTCCTCGACTCGCTTCCGCCAGACCGTGGCCTTAACTACCTACATCAGTAAGTGCGCTCTAGTGAGAAGTCAGAGAGAACTCGGCGTCTCTCTATTTACCATTTTTTCGTAGGATTCCATTAGGAACCCTTACAGAAATAGTAGAGAGACGCAGAGTTCTTTCTGACTTCTCACTAGAGCGCACTTACTGATGTAGGTGGTTGAGACCACGCTCTGCCGGAAGCGAGTCGAGGACCGACTTTTTTATGACTTTCAGTTGCTCCGATGCTGCTCCGCTGCTCCATCGGTGTCGTTTTTCTGAAAATAATACACGAAACAAAGTACAAACTGGGGAAAAACTTGCCCTCAAACACTCGAAATCCTTGCTCCTTGGTCGTTGTCGTGGTAGATGCTGCCGGGGAGGGGTATCTGCAAAAAAAACAGTTGATTTTTCAATCAATCACAGCAAATTGGAGAGCGAGAAAGCCTTTCACAGCGATCTGAAACAGCGCCGGTAGGCAAGCGCGCTCTATTGACATCAACGGCGACGTCACTCATCAATAGAGCGCGCTTGCATACCGGCGTTGCTTCAAATCGCAACTTGTGAAAAAGCAATCGCGCTCCATTGAGAACGACGGAAGAAGAAAGCCGAGGAAGAGGATTTCATGATTTCCGGCTTGAGATTTGATCGAAATTCGTGTTTTTCGGTTCAAAATGTTGCTCACTTTTGCTCTGAATCTCTGATTCTCATTGAAGCGCGCCTTCGGACATCCGATGTGTTACGAGGATACTTGAGACGGCCAGTTACTCTGAAAATAATACACGAAACAAAGCGCAAACTGGGGAAGAAACTTGCCCTCAAACACTAAGTGTAGAAGGGGGGTCTGGTGCCCTCCTCCCACGATCCCGCCGCTCCTCCATCGTCGTCGTCGTCGTCGTTGCTCCTGGAAAAATCTTATACATTTCGAGGAAAAGAGCGAATTTCACGAGAATTTCGATCGAAAATGAGTCTCGATTCATTTGAAATTCGGTAATTTTTTACCAATTTTGGCGCGAATTGGCCAAACTTCAAAATGATCAAAAATCGCCAAATTTCATCGATTTGGAGTCGTTTTCGCCACGAAATTCGCTTGAATTTTCGATTCCTTACCTCCTCCTCATCCCTCGAGTCGTTGGTGAGCCCCAATGGCATCTTTGTTGACTCAACGACTGCCTGGAAAACCAAAAATTTGTTTGAAAATTCGTCATTTTCTTGAATTCTTACCTCTCTCCTCCTGATCCTCTTCGGTTGTCCCTCATCGGAGTGTCGATTGCAAACTGAAAATAGACGTTTCTAGAAGAGTTGGAGAATCAAATAATTAGTTTTTCGAGAAGAAAATCGCAAAAATCCAGCGAGAAAAGTGGAGAAAAGAGATGAGATGGATGACGTGGCGAACCGCGACGCGCGCACGCAGCGCTTCCGAGAGCACTCAGACCCCACAAAATATGGGTAAAATGGGCGATTTCAAGAGATTTTCGGGGTTTTTTCAGCAAGAATATTAATGGAGAATGAGCGCAGGCGGTGGAGATATGTCTGAAACATTGGAAAATGTAGAAAAAACCAAGAGAAACGGGGGAAACTAGTGAACCAAGAGAACTAAGACTCGTTTTTGAGATTTTCAGTCGGAATCGGTGAATTTTCGTCATTTTGGCACTTGACCTGTGGTGGAGGAGCACTTTTAGAGGTGTTTGGATAGGATTCAGCAACAGAAATGCAGAAAAATTGAGCGAAAATCGGCAAAATGTCGAAAAAGTCGATGAGAAAATGCACGCGACGCAGCGACCGCGACGCATCCGAAAGCACTCAAACAACAGAATTTGAGGGATTTCCAGCGAAATTTTGGAAAGTTTTCAAGATGATCAAGAGTTTCAGAGGCCACCAAAATCGCAAAGTCCCCCAGAATCTCAATATCCATCAAAGTTTCAAAATACCAAAGCTTGAGAATCCCCTCAACTTTCCGGAGAAAACAAAAAAGTTTCCAAGTGTTTTTCTCTAGTATCTGAAAATTCAAATGCAACAATTTTCAACACCAATAAATTCATTCAATAATCTATCATTCTATAAAGATTTTATAAAGATGAGAGTACGATTTATCACTTGTGGACTTGAATCTTTTCATACAGTTGATTGATAAGTTGGGACGAGTCGGGTTTGGACGAGTTGGGAAGAATTGGGACGAAATGTATCAGACGAACGGATGATGATGATGAAGATGGTGAAATAGAAGAATTCTCAATCTTCTTTGATTTCAGAGATTGTTGGCATCGATGGATTAGTCGGCTCGGGACCCAGAATTGCCAAAGACGCCAAACGTCTGAAAATTCATGCATTTTTTCTGTGCGAAAAAGTTTAAAATTACGATTGTTTGCACTTGTGGCGGGATTTGTTGCTTCGGGAATGGGTATCGCGGCAGTACAGGCACAGTACCACCTTGGGATCCTTAGTATCAGCAAACTGCCCCCCCGGCATTGGCATCGACGTCTGACTTGACATTGCGCCTCCAAATTGGAATACTTCTCCATCTCGTTCAATCTGGAATCCGAGGAACCCTTTGATTTTCCATTGTCCACCTGTCATCTCATCAGTGTTCGGTTGCTCTCCACGAGTCATCGGCAACTTCACGATCTGTAAGAATGGGAAATCGGTGTCGACGATAGAAAAATAGGGGGCCCGATGGAATTTGAAAACTTTGAAACAAGATTTTTAGGCATGTTTCAAAGTTTTCAAAACCTGGGGACTTGTGATTCTGGAAGAGCAAAACATACCTGAGTACAGGAACCATCCGTTTGATTATACGACTTCTTCTTTTTCTGCGGAGCCGTGGCATCCTCATCGTATTTTGTTTCCTTTGATTCTCCGGGCATCTCAGCAGATTGAGCCTCCTTAACTCCAGCAGTCTTCCCCAACATTTCCTCAGTCAATCCACTAGAGAATCGATCCGAGTCCATCTTTCTCTTGGCTCCGGTCTTCTTATCCGTCTTCCGATTTCCATCATCCTTTGCAATCTTCTCCTTCTGTGAGATCTTCTGTTTCTTCTTCTCATGTGTTGCCACAGTGTCTCGTGTGTAGTTGCTTCCATCGGTTGTTGGATCTCGAGTACTGGCAGCTCTCTTGAAAAGAATTGAGTGTGAATATTTGTGAAGATTTCGACGTTGCAGAACACGGCCTGGGTTCGTGTCGTAGTCGTTGGCCTGAAAAAAGAGAAGAGGAAATAATTGATATTTGAAATTCGGGTACTGATGACGCGATTTTGGTATTAGGCCGAAAAACAATTGAGAATTCGCGCTCCAGCGCACTGGGGCAAATGGAACCGAAAACCACGCTGATGTTTTCAAAATTCTTCCATTTGACCACGTGGAGTGCAGTGGAGCGCGGGTTCTCAACACTTCTAGCGCCCTAATAGTTGGCGCAATTTGGAGAATTTCCCGATACTTACTGGACAGTAGGTCACCATCAACTTGTCCTCCCTCCACGGAGCCGGCTGTTTGTTGAGCACAACCAGAAGAGAAGCACCGGGCTCTAAGAAATCCGAAAGTGGATTCACTCTGAAAATCATGAGTAGATTAATAACTTTTTCGGCGACTTACGAATATGTAACATCATCAGTAGTTCCGATATTGAATGCATAACGAGTATCTTCAGAGGCGTTGTAGATTTTCAACGTCTTCTGACAAGAACCAGGATTGACGCAGATAGCATCATTCGGCCTGTAAATGAACTTGAACTTCGGATATCAGAATTGAAAGAAACTTACTCAAAGAGAAGAGACATTTTTCAGGGTTTCCTTTTAGAATTCGAAGATTCCGGATATTCTAGTGTGAAAAAGAGAAAACTGATTTTGTATTTTTCGATTTTCTGGGGTTTTTTGTGGGGTACGTGGATTTTAAGAAAAAACAAACAAACGGGGAGGTTACGGTGGAAAAGCAATTTTTAAAAGGAAAGAAAATTGACGTGAATTTTTGCGGGTTTGGGTTAGAGAAAAGGGGTGGTCACTGGCGGTCGGGAGGCGGTTGCGGGCGGTTGCGGGCGGTCGGGAGGCGGTCGCTGGCGGTTGCGGGCAGTCGACTGGCGGTCGGCGGACGGTCGGGAGGCGGTCGGAAGGCGGTCGGCAGGCGGTTGCGATCGGTCGGAAGGCGGTAGCTGGTGGTCGGAAGGCGGTCGACTGGCGGTCGGGAGGCGGTCGGGAGGCGGTTGCGGGCAGTCGGAAGGCGGTCGGGAAGAGGTCGGGAGGCGGTCGGGAGGCGGTCGACTGGCGGTCGGCGGGCGGTCGGGAGGCGGTCGGCAGGCGGTCGGGAGGCGGTCGGGAAGAG
Organism: Caenorhabditis sinica; assembly: GCA_963932045.1. Taxonomy (NCBI): domain Eukaryota; kingdom Metazoa; phylum Nematoda; class Chromadorea; order Rhabditida; family Rhabditidae; genus Caenorhabditis; species Caenorhabditis sinica. The sequence goes on from OZ009942.1 coordinate 2,339,035, forward strand.
GTCGGGAGGCGGTCGGAAGGCGGTCGGCAGGCGGTTGCGGGAGGCGGTCGGAGGCGGTCGGGAGGCGGTCGACAGGCGGTCGCTGGCGGATGCGGGCGGTTGACAGGCGGTCGACTGGCGGTCGGCAGGCCGTCGGAAGGCGGTCGGCAGGCGGTTGCGGGCGGTTGCTCTATTTCATTGTTGTATTTTTTTGATTTCTCTCCATAAAGTCTTTCTATTTCATGTCTAGAAGAAGATTTACCGATTAGAATCAGTTCAAACTTCCAGGAACATATCTCAAATGAACCCACTTTTCCCGGGCTTTCAAAGGCCTCCCGTTGATTTTTGGAATTTTGGATATGAGCGAGGTCGCAGCCTATTGGAGTATATTGGCGGTTTTTCTTCCACAAAGTTGTTCATTTCTATGTCAACATCTTGACTCGATATTTGGAACACGTTCAAATGATCAAAAACCATCTCAAACATGTCATTTTCCCTTTAAAAAATGAGTGGTTTTTCGGCGCGTCTTCGGGCTTTTCTAGAAATGCTCAATGTTGTCCAAATTGCATGATTTTAGGCTCAAAAGATGCGGAATTTCATGAGGATTCCAAATCTATGCTCAGAATTGCTGTATCTTGTCTGTGAGCAAAATTTCGGCGATTTTAGTGATTTCGGCGGAAATTTTTGAAAAATTGACTTTCTTCAGATGGCCTGGGGGACCATTTTTGACACATGACGTCCGGCCCCACACATCATCCATTCAGAACAATATTCATACTGTTTTGATAAAATTGTCCTAGTTTCAGCCAAAAATCAACTCGCAATTTTTTGGAACTCAGCTTTTTCATTTTTCCCGATTTTCAAAGGGCTCCCGTTGATTTTTGGACATTTGGGATCGAGGGTTGAAATGGTAAATGACATATACCCTTGAATGTCTCTCCATAGACAGATTCTATGTCATCTGAGGATGACGAAAATTCAAACAACATGAATCCCTACTGTTGGGGACATCTGAAAATTGACGTCAATTTATGCCGATTTTCAAAGGCCTCACCATGGTTTCCGGTGAAATGGGGTTTTCAGAGAAAAGTGAAAATTGAAAACACCCTTCTGAGTTTATTCCATGAATCGTCGTGTGCACATGTGAGAATCCTAAAAATCCCAAATTGATCGAATTCTGCTCCTGGGAAATGCGGGTCATTGATTTTCTCTGCTACTCATCATAGGGGGGTTCCCCGGCATAACGGGGGGAGGTTGGGTGACGGATGACAAATTTCTGTATTTTTTTGATTTTCCTCCATAAAGTCTTTCTATTTCATGTCTAGATGAAGATTTACCGATTAGAATCAGTTCAAACTTTCAGCAACATATCAGAACTGAACCCACCTTTCCCGGTCTATTCAACGATCTCCCGTTGATTTTTGGAATTTTGGATATTAGCGAGGTCGGAGCCTATTGGAGTATATTGGCAGTTTTTTTCCACAAAGTTGTTCAATTTTACGTCTAGATCACGAGTCAACAAGTGGAACACGTTTAAATGATCAAAAACTATCCGAACTATGTCATTTTCCCCTTCCACCACTGTGTTCGGGTGTGCATTCGGGTTTATGCGGTGGATTTTGGAATTTAGAACTTAGCTCAGTGTGGCCCGGTCAATTTCTGGAACTACTGTTTTTGGGCTTTAAAACAAGCCTAAAACCACGTCTCTAGGTCAATTTTTCATTTATCTGCGAAGTTCCAAACTTTCCAAATTTTCCCAAAAAATGAGCTTTTTTTTGGCGCGTTTTGAGGCTTTTCTAAGAAAGGTCATTGTTGTCCAAATTGCATGATTTTAGGCTCAAAAGATGCGGAATTTCAAGAGGATTCCAAATCTATGCTCTGAATCGTTGTATCTAGTCTAGAAAAAATTTTGCGGCCGATATAGTGAAGTGAGTGGAAATTTTTGAAAAATTGACTTTTCTTAGATGGCCTGGGAGACCATTTTTGGGAAAGATGACCCAAATTCTGGTTGGCGCCTACAGATTCAGATACTACATGTTCTTCTCTTTGATTTCAGCCAACAATCATTTTGATAGGTTGATTTGCATTTTTTCGGTGGCCTTCCAAACGTTCCGAATTTTCCCAAATAATGAGGGTTTTCTCGACGCGTCTTCGGGCTTTTCTAAGAATAGTCAATGTTGTCCAAATTGCATGATTTTAGGCTCAAAAGATGCGGAATTTCATGCTGATTCCGAATCTATGCTCAGATTGGCTGTATCTTGTCTGGGAGCAAAATTTCGGCGATTTTAGTGATTTAGGCGGAAAAATTTCAAAAAATTGACTTTCTTCAGATGGCCTGGGGGACCATTTTTGACACATGACGTCCGGCCCTACACATCATCCGTTGGAAACAATATTCATGATGTTTTGATAAAATTGTCCTAGTTTCAGCCAAAAATCAACTCGCAATTTTTAAAAAAATGTCGCTTCTCGAATGAATATTCAACAGTTGTGTAGACAGTTTAATGAAGTAACTGGCTTTGGGGATGGGAACTTTTTACTCAAGGTGGAGTTCTGTCGAAAAATAATTCAATTAATAATTCCTTTTCAGAACCAAAACGATTTCTCACAGAATCCATAAAATGCACGAATTCGATATGGCTACAAAAGTGAAGATGCTTTTCGCACTCGGTGCTTCGATCGAAAATGAATTCTATGATTCATATCGATGACGAGAATTTCAGACTGAAGAAAGTGGCTAATGTGGAAGTAGATGATTTGCAGAGAATCACTGAATACAAGCAGAAAGACGGAAAGTTGGAATTGATTGCGAGCAACTTGACACTCTCGATGAATCAGGGAGAGCAACGAGACAAATGCATTATTCAGGTTTTAGCTGAGAAATCGAGAACAATTGACGATCCGATGTCTGACATCCCTTTTCTTGAGAGAATTCAAGGAAAATACCAGATGTCCAAATTCCATAGAATCCCTCAAGCATAGAAAAATTCCATAGAAACCCTCAAGCAAGCGTCTGAGAAATACAATCTATTATTTGTGCGAGATCGATAAGGAAACGAGAATCAAAATGATGTTCGTTTCAAATGTGCGAGTCACTGATTTCATCTTGAAATTGTATGATATAAACCAAAATGAATTTTAAATGCAAAAGAGACTTCGCAACGATGCAGAAGTTGAAGTAGACGAGCAAGCAAGAATAACGAAGTATACAGCAATCTAGAAGAAATTTCAAAAGAAAGAAAGCGGGCAAGAGAAGTCTCAGGAGGAGAACCTGAGGAATCACTGAAAGTTGAGGATGATTCTGCGATGGATTTTGATTTACCGAATAATAATGAAGATTTGGATCATATTCCAGTTGAGAAGAAGCAAATCTTGCAGTTGATGCCACCGAGACTAGATGAAAATGCTCAGATGATGCGATTCATTGCGAAAAAAACGAGGAATGTGACATCTCCGCAAAAGGAGCTGAAAATCCTCAAAATTTGAGCCAAAAATCACGAAAATCGGTCGAAAATGAATCTTTTGAAGGCAAAAAGAGCCGATTTTGTAGAGGCTTAGAGACTACAAACTACAAATTTGCTAAGCCTCTACAAACTCAAAAAAGCTTGTAAAATCGACGATTTTCAACCAATTTTCGTGATTTTTGGCTATTTTCTCTTGGCAATTTTAACCTCTAATTCTTGCTCTTTTTTCCAGAAAATCACGAAGATTCACAAGCTGAAAAAGACCAAGAAACGTCAACTCCGCTCCATTCAGATGCGCGACACCACCACCGTCTCCAAATGATTGATGTTTTTGCCTAAATTTTGTTGTTGTTGATTTTTCTTTTAATTCATTCATTGTTGTCACTTAAAAACGTTTATTCAAAAATAAAGATTATTTTTTCGAAATCAAAAAGAAGTTCTGGAAAAGTCATGAAAAAGACGCTCCTCGACTCGCTTCCGCCAGACCGTGGCCTTAACTACCTACATCAGTAAGTGCGCTCTAGTGAGAAGTCAGAGAGAACTCGGCGTCTCTCTATTTACCATTTTTTCGTAGGATTCCATTAGGAACCCTTACAGAAATAGTAGAGACGCAGAGTTCTTTCTGACTTCTCACTAGAGCGCACTTACTGATGTAGGTGGTTGAGGCCACGCTCTGCCGGAAGCGAGTCGAGGACCGACTTTTTTATGACTTTCAGTTGCTCCGATGCTACTCCACTGCTGCTCGACTGCTCCATCGGTGTCGTTTTTCTGAAAATAATACACGAAACAAAGCACAAACTGAAGAAGAAACTTGCCCTCAAACACTCGAAATCCTTGCTCCTTGGTCGTTGTCGTGGTAGATGCTGCCGGGGAGGGGTATCTGCAAAAAAAACAGTTGATTTTTCAATCAATCACAGCAAATTGGAGAGCGAGAAAGCCTTTCACAGCGATCTGAAACAGCGCCGGTAGGCAAGCGCGCTCTATTGACATCAACGGCGACGTCACTCATCAATAGAGCGCGCTTGCATACCGGCGTTGCTTCAAATCGCAACTTGTGAAAAAGCAATCGCGCTCCATTGAGAACGACGGAAGAAGAAAGCCGAGGAAGAGGATTTCATGATTTCCGGCTTGAGATTTGATCGAAATTCGTGTTTTTCGGTTCAAAATGTTGCTCACTTTTGCTCTGAATCTCTGATTCTCATTGAAGCGCGCCTTCGGACATCCGATGTGTTACGAGGATACTTGAGACGGCCAGTTACTCTGAAAATAATACACGAAACAAAGCGCAAACTGGGGAAGAAACTTGCCCTCAAACACTAAGTGTAGAAGGGGGGTCTGGTGCCCTCCTCCCACGATCCCGCCGCTCCTCCATTGTCGTCGTCGTCGTCGTTGCTCCTGGAAAAATCTTATACATTTCGAGGAAAAGAGCGAATTTCACGAGAATTTCGATCGAAAATGAGTCTCGATTCATTTGAAATTCGGTAATTTTTTACCAATTTTGGCGCGAATTGGCCAAACTTCAAAATGATCAAAAATCGCCAAATTTCATCGATTTGGAGTCGTTTTCGCACCGAAATTCGCTTGAATTCTCGATTCCTTACCTTCTCCTCATCCCTCGTATCGTTTGCCTGCCTGGAAAACCAAAATTTTGTTTGAAAATTCATAATTTTCTTGAATTCTTACCCATCTCCTCCTGATCCTCTTGGGTTGTCCCTCATTTGAGTGTTGATTGCAAGCTGAAATAGACGATTCTAGAAGAGTCAGAGATTCAAATAATAAGTTTTTCGAGAAGAAAATTGCAAAAATCCAGCGAGAAAATTGAAGAAAAGAGATGAGATGGATGACGTGGCTGACCGCGACGCGCGCACGCAGCGCTTCCGAGAGCACTCAGACCCCACAAAATATGGGTAAAATGGGCGATTTCAAGAGATTTTCGGGGTTTTTTCAGCAAGAATGTTATTCGAGAATCATCGCTGGCGGTGGAGATATGTCTGAAACATTGAAAAATGTAGAAAAAACCAAGAGAAACGGAGAAACTAGTGAACCAAGAGAACCAACGCTCGTTTTTGAGATTTTCAGTCGGAATCGAAGAATTTTCGTAATTTTGGTACTTGACCTGTAGTGGAAGAGCACTGTTAGAGGCGTTGGGAGAAGATTCAACTACAAAAATGCAGAAAAATTGAGCGAAAATCGGCAAAATGTCGAAAAAGTCGATGAGAAAATGCACGCGACGCAGCGACCGCGACGCGTCTAAGAGCATTCAAACAACAGAATTTGAGGGTTTTCAGCGAAATTTCAGGAAGTTTTCAAGATGATCAAGAGTTTCAGAGTCCACCAAAAAATCGCAAAATTCTTCGAGAATTCCCTCAACTTTCCGGAAAAAAACAGAAAAATTTCCAAGTGTTTTTATTCTGAAGACCAAAAAGTGCTCTAGTATCTGAAACTTCAAATGCAACAATTTTCAACACTAATACATTTATTCAATTATCTATGATTTACTAGCACTAGTTGTATACTGGATATGGTCTTCGTAGAGAATGGCAATGGAAATGAATGCGGGCAAATCGAAATGAATGTAAACGATGGGAATGCAGATGGGAGACATGAAGATCATGAGGAATGACAACGACGAGAATGTGGAGAATGGAGTCCAGATGGGGAAATTTCATTCGGATTCATCCTCATCGCTCACTTCTTCGACAATCTTTGGAATTGATGAAGTAGATGGCTTCGAAGGGTCCTCCTTGTTGCTGAAAATTCATGAATTTTTTCTGTGCGAAAAAGTTTAAAATTACCTTTTCTTGCAACGTTTATAGTGATGACTTCTGTTTTTGATGGTAACTTCTGTATTACACTCCAAACATACGAGCTTCGATGGATCTTTGGTGGATTTTTGAAAGTTTCCACACGCTCCTTTTCTCCCATAATTGTTGAACTTGAACTGGTTCTGCATGCTTCCTTGCATCTCAAAGCATTCACCATCAACTTCAACTCTAAAGCCAAACACTCCGAGCAACTTGACATTCTTCACGGAACCCTTTGTCTGATCTCCTTGAACTTTTTTGAACTCGACGATCTGTAAGAATGGGAAATCGGTGTCGACGATAGAAAAATAGGGGGTCCCGATGGAATTTGAAAACTTTGAAACAAGATTTCTAGACATGTTACAAAGTTTTCAAAACCTGGGGACTTGTGATTCTGGAAGAGCAAAACATACCTCAGAAGTCGTTCCTCTCGAAATTTCCGGATCCTGTTTGAGTTTTTTCGGTGGAATCCCCGCTTCATCTTGCACCATCAAATCATCCTTCACCATCAAATCATCCTCGTAATCCTTCTTTGCAGCCGATTTCGATATTTTCTTGAGCACTTTCGAACCCTTTATTCCAGTACTCTTTTTCAAATCTTTCGTGGTGTCCATTTTTGTAGTCGTCGCTTCTGGAGTCGAATTCTTCACTTTACCCGCGGAAGACAGGGTCTGCTTGCAATACCCTTTTGGCGTCTGCTTCAAATCCAATTTTTGAATTGACTTCTGATGACCTCTTCTTTTGAACACGCGCGACGCGTTAAATTCGGTCATGCTGACCTGAAAAAAGAGAAGGGGAAATAATTGACATTTGAAAATCGGGTGCTAATGACGCGATTTTGGTATTAGGCCGGTAAACAATTGAGAATTCGCGCTCCAGCGCACTGGGGCAAATGGAATCGAAAGCCACGCTGACGTTTTCAAAACTCTTCCATTTGACCACGTGGAGCGCAGTGGAGCGCAGGTTCTCAACACTTCTACCGCCCTCATAGTTGGCGCACTTTGGAGATCTTCCCGATACTTACTTCGCAGTATTCAATGGATAGCTGTTCATTCTTCATGGTCGACGCAGACTTGTTCACAAGGAGAACGACGTTTCCATTAGGTTCGACGAAATCATAAGAAGGATTAACCCTGAAAATCATGAGTAGATCAAAAACTTTTTCGGAGACTTACGAAAAGATCGATTCATTAGAAGTGAAGACGGAGATGGCAAAGCGTTTCTCTGACGGATTACTGACATCGATTGTTTGTTGACCCGCTCCGTTTCCCCAAAACAAGACTGAAGATGGCCTGTAAATGAACTTGAATTTCGGATATCAGAATTGAAAGAAACTTACTCAAACTCAAGCATCATCACTATACTTGATTTCTTGGAAAATCCTTAAAGAATCGGAAATCCTTGCGGAAAAGAGAAAACTGATTTTGTATTTTTCGATTTTCTGGGGTTTTTTGTGGGGTACGTGGATTTTAAGAAAAACCAAACAAACGGGGAGGTTACGGTGGAAAAGCAATTTTGAAAAAGAAAGAAATTTGACGTGAATTTTTGCGGATTTGGGTTAGAGAAAAGGGGCTGTCGCTGGCGGTTGCGGGCGGTCGGGAGGCGGTTGCGGGCGGTCGGGAGGCGGTTGCGGGCGGTCGGAAGGCGGTCGGGAGGCGGTCGGGAGGCGGTCGGAAGGCGGTCGGGAGGCGGTCGGAAGGCGGTCGGGAGGCGGTTGCGGGCGGTCGGAAGGCGGTCGGGAGGCGGTCGGGAGGCGGTCGGAAGGCGGTCGGGAGGCGGTCGGAAGGCGGTCGGGAGGCGGTTGCGGGCGGTCGGAAGGCGGTCGGGAGGCGGTCGGGAGGCGGTCGGGAGGCGGTCGGAAGGCGGTCGGGAGGCGGTCGGGAGGCGGTCGGGAGGTGGTCGGGAGGCGGTCGGGAGGCGGTCGGGAGGCGGTCGGGAGGCGGTCGGGAGGTGGTCGGGAGGCGGTCGGAAGGCGGTTGCGGGCGGTCGGAAGGCGGTAGCTGGCGGTCGGAAGGCGGTCGACTGGCGGTCGGCAGGCGGTCGGGAGGCGGTCGGCAGGCGGTCGGGAGGCGGTTGCGGGCGGTCGGAAGGCGGTCGGGAGGCGGTCGGGAGGCGGTCGGGAGGCGGTCGGCAGGCGGTCGGGAGGCGGTCGGCAGGCGGTCGGGAGGCGGTTGCGGGCGGTCGGAAGGCGGTCGGGAGGCGGTCGGGAGGCGGTCGGAAGGCGGTCGGGAGGCGGTTGCGGGCGGTCGGAAGGCGGTCGGGAGGCGGTCGGGAGGCGGTCGGGAGGCGGTCGGAAGGCGGTCGGGAGGCGGTCGGGAGGTGGTCGGGAGGCGGTCGGAAGGCGGTTGCGGGCGGTCGGAAGGCGGTAGCTGGCGGTCGGAAGGCGGTCGACTGGCGGTCGGCAGGCGGTCGGGAGGCGGTCGGCAGGCGGTCGGGAGGCGGTCGGGAGGCGGTCGGGAGGCGGTCGGCAGGCGGTCGGGAGGCGGTCGGGAGGCGGTCGGGAGGCGGTCGGCAGGCGGTCGGGAGGCGGTCGGCAGGCGGTCGGGAGGCGGTCGGGAGGCGGTCGGGAGGCGGTCGGGAGGCGGTCGGGAGGCGGTCGGCAGGCGGTCGGGAGGCGGTCGGCAGGCGGTCGGGAGGCGGTCGGCAGGCGGTCGGGAGGCGGTCGGGAGGCGGTCGGGAGGCGGTCGGGAGGCGGTCGGGAGGCGGTCGGCAGGCGGTCGGGAGGCGGTCGGCAGGCGGTCGGGAGGCGGTCGGGAGGCGGTCGGGAGGCGGTCGGGAGGCGGTCGGGAGGCGGTCGGGAGGCGGTCGGCAGGCGGTCGGGAGGCGGTCGGCAGGCGGTCGGGAGGCGGTCGGCAGGCGGTCGGGAGGCGGTCGGGAGGCGGTCGGGAGGCGGTCGGGAGGCGGTCGGGAGGCGGTCGGCAGGCGGTCGGGAGGCGGTCGGCAGGCGGTCGGGAGGCGGTCGGGAGGCGGTCGGGAGGCGGTCGGGAGGCGGTTGCGGGCGGTCGGAAGGCTGTCGGGAGGCGGTCGGGAAGCGGTCGGGAGGCGGTCGGAAGGCGGTCGGAAGGCGGTCGGGAGGCGGTCGGAAGGCGGTCGGGAGGCGGTCGGGAGGCGGTTGCGGGCGGTCGGAAGGCGGTAGCGGGCAGTCGACTGGCGCTCGGCGGGCGGTCGGGAGGCGGTCGGAGGCGGTCGGGAGGCGGTCGGGAGGCGGTCGGCGGGCGGTCGGGAGGCGGTCGGAGGCGGTCGGGAGGCGGTCGACAGGCGGTCGCTGGCGGTTGCGGGCGGTTGCGGGTGGTCGGAAGGCGGTCGGAAGGCGGTCGACTGGCGGTCGGCGGGCGGTCGGGAGGCGGTCGGAGGCGGTCGGGAGGCGGTCGACAGGCGGTCGGCGGGCGGTCGGGAGGCGGTCGGAGGCGGTCGGGAGGCGGTCGGGAGGCGGTCGGCGGGCGGTCGGGAGGCGGTCGGAGGCGGTCGGGAGGCGGTCGACAGGCGGTCGCTGGCGGTTGCGGGCGGTTGCGGGTGGTCGGAAGGCGGTCGGAAGGCGGTCGACTGGCGGTTGCGGGCGGTTGCGGGTGGTCGGAAGGCGGTCGGAAGGCGGTCGACTGGCGGTCGGCGGGCGGTCGGGAGGCGGTCGACAGGCGGTCGGGAGGCGGTCGACAGGCGGTCGGCGGGCGGTTGCGGGCAGTCGACAGGCGGTCGGGAGGCGGTCGGGAGGCGGTCGAGAGGCGGTCGACAGGCGGTCGGCAGGCGGTCGGGAGGCGGTCGGGAGGCGGTCGAGAGGCGGTCGACAGGCGGTCGCTGGCGGATGCGGGCGGTCGGAAGGCAGTCGGATGGCGGTCGGAAGGCGATCGCAAGACGGTCGGCTGGCGGTCGGAAGGCGGTCGGAAGGCGTGCTACCACGAACGACCAAACGGGGAGGTTACGGTGGAAAAACTTCCATTAACATATCAGAACTGAACCCACTTTTTTCGGATTTTCAACGGCCTCCCGTTGATTCTCGGAATTTTGGACATCAGTGAGTTATGACCCTATTGCTGTATGTTTTAGGTTTTTTTTCACAAAGTTGTTCAATTTCACGTCTAGATCACGAGTCGATAAGTGGAACAAGTTAAAATGATCAAAAACCATCTGAAACAGGTCATTTTCCCTTTAAAAAATGAGTGTTTTTTCGGCGCGTCTTCGGGCTTTTCTAGAAATGCTCAATGTTGTTCAAATTGCATGATTTTAAGCTCAAAAGATGCGGAATTTCATGCTGATTCCAAATCTATGCTCAGAATTGCTGTATCTTGTCTGGGAGCAAAATTTCGGCGATTTTAGTGATTTTGGCGGAAAAATTTCAGAAAATTGACTTTCTTCAGATGGCCTGGGGGACCATTTTTGACACATGACGTCCGGCCCCACACATCATCCATTCAGAACAATATTCATACTGTTTTGATAAAATTGTCCTAGTTTGAGCCAAAAATAAACTCGCAATTTTTTGGAACTCAACTTTTCCAATTTTCCCGATTTTCAAAGGGCTCTCGTTGATTTTTGGACATTTGGGATCGAGGGTTGAAATGGTAAATGGCATATACCTTGGAATGTCTCTCCATAGACTGATTCTATGTCATGTGAGGATGACGAAAAACCAAACCTCATGAATCCCTACTGTTGGGGAATCTGGAGAATTGACGTCAATTTATGCCGATTTTCAAAGGCCTCACCCTGGTTTCCGGTGAAATGGGGTTTTCAGAGAAAAGTGAAAATTGAAAACACCCTTCTGAGTTTCTTCCATGAATAGTCGTGTGCACATGTGAGAATCCTAAAATCCGCAAATTGACCGAATTCTGCTCCTGGGAAATTTGGGTCATCGATTTTCTTTGCATAGGGGGGTTCCGCCGGCATAACGGGGGAGGTTGGGTGACGGATGACAAATTTCTGTATTTTTTTGATTTTCCTCCATAAAGTCTTTCTATTTCATGTCTAGATGAAGATTTACCGATTAGAATCAGTTCAAACTTCCCGCAACATATCAGAACTGAACCCACCTTTCCCGGTCTATTCAACGATCTCCCGTTGATTTTTGGAATTTTGGATATTAGCGAGGTCGGAGCCTATTGGAGTATATTGGCGGTTTTTTTTCTACAAAGTTGTTCAATTTCATGTCTAGATCACGAGTCAACAAGTGGAACACGTTCAAATGATCAAAAACTATCCGAACTATGTCATTTTCCCCCTTTCACTGTGTTCTCGGCTGTGCATTCGGGTTTATGCGGTGGATTTTGGAATTTAGAACTTAGCTCAGGGTGGCCCGGTCGATTTCTGGAACTACTGTTTTTGGGCTTTAAAACAAGCCTAAAACCACGTCTCTAGGTCAATTTTTCATTTATCTGCGAAGTTCCAAACTTTCCAAATTTTCCCAAAAAATGAGCTTTTTTTTGGCGCGTTTTGAGGCTTTTCTAAGAAAGGTCATTGTTGTCCAAATTGCATGATTTTAGGCTCAAAAGATGCGGAATTTCAAGAGGATTCCAAATCTATGCTCAGAATCGCTGTACCTAGTCTAGAAAAAATTTTGCGGCCGATATAGTGAAATGAGTGAAAATTTTTGAAAAAGTGACTTTCTTCAGATGGCCTGGGGGACTATTTTTGAAAAATTGAAAACACGGGTCTGAGTTCTTTCCATGAATAGTCATGCTTACATGTGAGAATCCAAAAAATCATAAATTCAACAAATTCTGCTCCGGCGGAATTCTGGAATCGAGGTCGATTTTCTCGATTTCTCAAAGGCCTCTTGTTGATTTTGGGAAAACAGGAGAATGACATATTTCTGTATAGTTGTGTTTTTTTTCCATGAAGTCTAAAATTTTCATGCCTACATGACGATTTACCGATTGGAATCAGTTCACACAAAAAGGAACCATTCAGAAATGAACCCACTTTTCCCGGTATATTCAACGATTTCCCGTTGATTTCGGGAGATTTTGGATCTAGGGGGAAAATGACAAATTGCTGCATGTATGGATTTTTTTTTCTACAAAGTTGTTCAATTTTATGTCTAGATCACGAGTCGATAAGTGGAACAAGTTGAAATGATCAAAAACCAGCTGAAATATGTCATTTTCCCCTGAAAAAATGAGTGTTTTTTCGGCGCGTCTTCGGGCTTTTCTAGAAATGCTCATTGTTGTCCAAATACCATGATTTTAGGCTCAAAAAATGCGGAATTTCAAGAGGATTCCGAATCTATGCTCAGAATCGCTGTATCTTGTCGGGGAGCAAAATTTCGGCAATTTTAGTGATGTAGAAAAAATTTTCAAAAAATTGACTTTCTTCAGATGGCCTGGGGGACCACTTTTGACAAATGACGTCCGGCCCCACACATCATCCGTTGGAAACAATATTCATGATGTTTTGATGAAATTGTCCTAGTTTGAGCCAAAATGGAACTCGCAATTTTTTGGAACTCAACTTTTCCAATTTTCCCGATTTTCAAAGGGCTCTCGTTGATTTTTGGACATTTGGGATCGAGGGTTGGAATGGTAAATGACATATACCTTCAAATGTCTCTCCATAGACACTTTTCACATCATCTGAGGATGACGAAAATTCAAGACTCATGAATCCCTACTGTTGGGGACATCTGAAAATTGACCTCAATTTGTCCCGATTTCGCAAAGGCCTCACCATGGTTTCCGGTGAAAGAACAGAAAAATCCAAAAATCTCGAAAATTTTTATTGCTTTAAAATACGTAAAAATGTGTGTAGATTCCGAAAATAATCATGAAAATGCTCTAAAATTGCTCTAAAACCCCGAAAATGAGCTTCGAAATCAGCAAAAATCACACGAATGGTCTCCGGGGGGCCGTGGCCGAGTTTCTCAAAAAAGGGGCGGAGTCAGCCAATGAGCGTCTTTGCAGTCGTGCGGCAGTCAATCACTGCGCTCGGCTCCGCCCCTTTTTGGGAAACTCGGCTACGGCCGCCGGAGATCATTCGCGTTATTTCTGCTCATTTCAGAGCGCATTTTCGGGTTTTGGAGTAATTTTTGAGCATGTTCGTTATTCTTACGGCGTTTAAAGAAAACAACTTTTTGACCGGAATCCTCCTTTATCTCAAAACTCCCATTATCATGGTGAGAATTTCAGGCAATGACACCTCCACCGCCACCGGAAGAAGTCGCTCCATTGGTGCGATTTATTGCAGAAAAATCAAAAAATGTCGCTTCTCGAATGAATATTCAACAGTTGTGTAGACAGTTTAATGAAGTAACTGGCTTTGGGGATGGGAACTTTTTACTCAAGGTGGAGTTCTGTGGAAAAATAATTCAATTAATAATTCCTTTTCAGAATCAAAACGATTTCTCACAGAATCCATAAAATGCACGAATTCGATATGGCTACAAGAGTGAAGATGCTTTTCGCACTCGGTGCTTCGATCGAAAATGAACTTCTTATTGAGTGAGTCTTGAAATTCTATGATTCATATCGATGACGAGAATTTCAGACTGAAGAAAGTGGCTGATGTGGAAGTGGATGATTAGCAGAGAATCACTGAATATAAGCAGAAAGACGGAAAGTTGGAATTGATTGCGAGCAACTTGACACTCTCGATGAATCAGGGAGAGCAACGAGACAAATGCATTATTCAGTTTTTAGCTGAGAAATCGAGAACAATTGACGATCCGATGTCTGACATCCCTTTCTTGAGAGAATTCATGGAAAATACCAGATGTCCAAATTCCATAGAATCCCTCAAGCATAGATATAAGCGTCTAAGAAATACAATCTATTATTTGTGCGAGATCGATAAGGAAACGAGAATCAAAATGATGTTCGTTTCAAATGTGCGAGTCACTGATTTCATCTTGAAATTGTATGATATAAACCAAAATGAATTATAAATGCAAACAAGCTTATTTTAGGCTTCGCAACGATGCAGAAGTTGAAGTAGACTAAATTTAGAATTACCCTTTTCCGTCAACGCATTCACAAAATGTATCAATTCGACAAGACAACAAAAGTGAAAATGATGTTTGCATTGAGTGCTTCAGTCGATGCGGATTTCTTGCAAAAGTGAGCATCTCCTGTTCCAAACTTTTGATGATCATTATGATTGTGTTTATTAGTGCTTCGGTTGATGCTCGTTTCCTGAAAAAGTGAGTTACGCCTGTTCCTAGTTTTGATAACTTTTAGAATTTTTCAGACTCCAAAAAGGTGCAATTGTGGAATTGGATAAAAACCAGAAGATCAAAAAATACAAGTGTAAAGATGGAAGTTTTGAATTGAAACGAGACCACAGTTTCTCTGCGATGAGGAAAGCAGCAGCGGCTATCAAGAGACGAGATCTAGAAGAAATTTCAAAAGAAAGAAAGAGAAGTCTCAGGAGGAGATCCTGAGGAATCACTGAAAGTTGAGGATGATTCTGCGATGGATTTCGATTTTGATCTACCGCATAATAAAGAAGATTTGGATCATATTCCAGTTGAGAAGAAGCAAATCTTGCAGTTGATGCCACCGAGACTAGATGAAAATGCTCAGATGATGCGATTCATTGCGAAAAAACGAGGAATGTGACATCTCCGCAAAAGGAGCTGAAAATCCTCAACATTTGAGCCAAAAATCACAAAAATCGGTCGAAAATGAATCTTTTGAAGGCAAAAAGAGCCGATTTTGTAGAGGCTTAGAGACTACAAACTACAAATTTGCTAAGCCTCTACAAACTCAAAAAAGCTTGTAAAATCGACGATTTTCAACCAATTTTCGTGATTTTTGGCTATTTTCTCTTGGCAATTTTAACCTCTAATTCTTGCTCTTTTTTCCAGAAAATCACGAAGATTCACAAGCTGAAAAAGACCAAGAAACGTCAACTCCGCTCCATTCAGATGCGCGACACAACCACCGTCTCCAAACGATTCTTCAAATTTTTTGTCTTAAATTTGTTTTTGTTGATTTTTCTTTTGATATATTCATTGTTGTCACTTAAAGATGTTTATTCAAAAATAAAGATGATTTTTTTAAGTTCTGGAAAAGTCACAAAAAGTCGGTCCTCGACTCGCTTTCGCCAGTGCGTGGCCTCAACCACCTACATCAGTAAGTGCGCTCTAGTGAGAAGTCAGAGAGAACTCTGCGTCTATTTACTATTCCTTCGTATTTAGGATTCCATTACAGAAATAGTAAATAGACGCAGAGTTTTCTGTGACTTCTCACTAGAGCGCACTTACTGATGTAGGTAGTTGAGGACACGCAATGGCGAAAGCGAGTCGAGGACCGACTTTTTTATGACTTTCAGTTCAGTCCACTGCTTCTTGATTGCTCCAGCGGTGTCGTTTTTCTGAAAATAATACACGAAACAAAGCACAAACTGAGGAAGAAACTTGCCCTCAAACACTCGATATCCTTGCTCCTTGGTCGTTGTCCTGGTTGATGTCGCCGGCTCCTCCATCGGTCGTCGTCGTCGTTGCTTCTGGAAAAATCTTATACATTTCGAAGAATAGAGCGAATTCCACCAGAATTTCGATCGAAAATAAGTCTCGATTCATTTGAAATTCGGTAATTTTTGACCAATTTCGGCACAAATTGGGCAAACTTCAAAATGATCAAAAATCGCCGAATTTCATCGATTTGGAGTCGTTTTCGCCACGAAATTCGCTTGAATTTTCGATTCCTTACCTTCTCCTCATCAGTCGAGTCGTTGGCGAGCCCCAATGGCATCTTCGTTGACTCGAATCGACTGCCTGGAAAACCAAAATTTTGTTTGAAAATTCGTCATTTTCTTGAATTCTTACCTCTCTCCTCCTGAGCCTTTTCGGGGTGGTCCCTCATTTGAGTGTTGATTGCAAGCTGAAATAGACGATTCTAGAAGAGTCAGAGATTCAAATAATAAGTTTTTCGAGAAGAAAATTGCAAAAATCCAGCGAGAAAATTGGAGAAAAGAGATGAGATGGATGACGTGGCTGACCGCGACGCGCGCACGCAGCGCTTCCTAGAGCACTCAGACCCCGCAAAATATGGGTAAAATTGACGATTTCAAGAAATTTTCGGGGTTTTTTCAGCAAGAATATTATTAAAGAATCAGCGCAGGCGGTGGAGATATGTCTGAAACATTGAAAAATCCAGAACGTGGCCTCAACCACCTACACCAGTAAGTGCGCTCTAGTGAGAAGTCAGAGAGAACTCGGCGTCTCTCTACTATTTCTGTAATGGAATCCTTCGAAGAAAGAGTAGAGAGACGCAGAGTTCTTTCTGACTTCTCACTAGAGCGCACTTGCTGATATATCGGTCGGTTTTGAGCCGAAAATGAAGAAAATTCGTTGAAAATTGGCCAATTTACAAGCTTTTTTGATTTTGTAGAAGCTTAGGAGATTGTGTAGTTTGTAGTCTCTAAGCCTCTACAAAACTGAACTTGAATTTTGTAGAGGCTTAGCGACTACAAACTACACAAATTCCTAAGCCTCTACAAAATCAAAAAAGCTTGTAAATTGGCCAATTTTCAACCGATTTTCTTGGTTTTTGGCTCAAATCTTGAGGATTTTGAGGGGGATGATTTTCCTGGCGAGATAGTGTGTCCCCGCTCGACGTCTGCTCCACTGCTTCTCGATTGCTCCATCGGTGTCGTTTTTCTGAAAATAATACACGAAACAAAGCACAAACTGAAGAAGAAACTTGCCCTCAAACACTCGAAATCCTTGCTCCTTGGTCGTTGTCGTGGTAGATGCTGCCGGGGAGGGGTATCTGCAAAAAAAAGTTGATTTTTCGATCAATCACAGCAATTGGAGAGCGAGAAAGCCGTTCACAGCGATCTGAAACAGCGCCGGTAGGCAAGCGCGCTCTATTGACATCAACGGCGACGTCACTCATCAATAGAGCGCGCTTGCATACCGGCGTTGCTTCAAATTACAACGTGTGAGAAAGCAATCGCGCTCCGTGGAGAACGACGGAAGAAGAAAGCCAAGGAAGAGGATTTCATGATTTCCGGATTGAGATTTGATCGAAATTCGGGTTTTTTGGTTCAAAATGTTGCTCACATTGCTCTGACTCTCTGATTCTCATTGAAGCGCGCCTTCGGACATCCGATGTGTTACGAGGGTACTTGAGACGGCCAGTCACTCTGAAAATAATACACGAAACAAAGTACAAACTGGGGAAAAAACTTGCCCTCAAAAATAAAGTGAAGAAGGGGGGTCTGGTGCCCTCCCACGATCCCGCCGGCTCCTCCATCGTCGTCGTCGTCGTCGTTGCTCCTGGAAAAATCTGATAAATTTCGATCGAAAATGAGTCTCAATTCATTTGAAATTCGGTAACTTTTGACCAATTTCGGCACAAATTGGCCAAACTTCAAAATGATCAAAAATCGTCGAATTTCTTCGAATTTTCGATTTCTTACCTTCTCCTCATCACTCGTATCGCTGGCGAGCCCCAATGGCATCTTCCTTGGATCGACGACCGGCTGGAAAACCAAAATTTAGTTTGAAAATTCGTTATTTTCTTGAATTCTTACCTCCTTCCTCCTGAGCCTCTTCCGGTCGTCCCCCATCGGAGTGTTGATTGCAAACTGAAAATAGACGATTCTAGAAGAGTCGGAGAATCAAATAATAAGTTTTTCGAGAAGAAAATCGCAAAAATCCAGCGAGAAAATTGGAGAAAAGAGATGAGATGGATGACGTGGCGAACCGCGACGCGCGCACGCAGCGCTTCCGAGAGCATTGAGACCCCACAAAATATGGGTAAAATGGGCGATTTCAAGTGATTTTCGGTGTTTTTTCAGCAAGAATATTATTTGAGAAGGAGCGCAGGCGGTGGAGATATGTCTGAAACATTGAAAAATGTAGAAAAAACCAAGAGAAACGGGGGAAACTAGTGAACCAAGAGAACCAAGACTCGTTTTTGAGATTTTCAGCCGGAATCGGCGAATTTTCGTCATTTTGGCACTTGACCTGTAGTGGAAGAGCACTGTTAGAGGCGTTGGGAGAAGATTCAACTACAGAAATGCAGAAAAATTGAGCGAAAATCGGCAAAATGTCGAAAAAGTCGATGAGAAAATGCACGCGACGCAGCGACCGCGACGCGTCTAAGAGCATTCAAACAACAGAATTTGAGGGTTTTCAGCGAAATTTCAGGAAGTTTTCAAGATGATCAAGAGTTTCAGAGTCCACCAAAAAATCGCAAAATTCTTCGAGAATTCCCTCAACTTTCCGGAAAAAAACAGAAAAATTTCCAAGTGTTTTTATTCTGAAGACCAAAAAGTGCTCTAGTATCTGAAACTTCAAATGCAACAATTTTCAACACTAATACATTTATTCAATTATCTATGATTTACTAGCACTAGTTGTATACTGGATATGGTCTTCGTAGAGAATGGCAATGGAAATGAATGCGGGCAAATCGAAATGAATGTAAACGATGGGAATGCAGATGGGAGACATGAAGATCATGAGGAATGACAACGACGAGAATGTGGAGAATGGAGTCCAGATGGGGAAATTTCATTCGGATTCATCCTCATCGCTCACTTCTTCGACAATCTTTGGAATTGATGAAGTAGATGGCTTCGAAGGGTCCTCCTTGTTGCTGAAAATTCGTGAATTTTTTCTGTGCGAAAAAGTTTAAAATTACCTTTTCTTGCAACGTTTATAGTGATGACTTCTGTTTTTGATGGTAACTTCTGTATTACACTCCAAACATACGAGCTTCGATGGATCTTTGGTGGATTTTTGAAAGTTTCCACACGCTCCTTTTCTCCCATAATTGTTGAACTTGAACTGGTTCTGCATGCTTCCTTGCATCTCAAAGCATTCACCATCAACTTCAACTCTAAAGCCAAACACTCCGAGCAACTTGACATTCTTCACGGAACCCTTTGTCTGATCTCCTTGAACTTTTTTGAACTCGACGATCTGTAAGAATGGGAAATCGGTGTCGACGATAGAAAAATAGGGGGTCCCGATGGAATTTGAAAACTTTGAAACAAGATTTCTAGACATGTTACAAAGTTTTCAAAACCTGGGGACTTGTGATTCTGGAAGAGCAAAACATACCTCAGAAGTCGTTCCTCTCGAAATTTCCGGATCCTGTTTGAGTTTTTTCGGTGGAATCCCCGCTTCATCTTGCACCATCAAATCATCCTTCACCATCAAATCATCCTCGTAATCCTTCTTTGCAGCCGATTTCGATATTTTCTTGAGCACTTTCGAACCCTTTATTCCAGTACTCTTTTTCAAATCTTTCGTGGTGTCCATTTTTGTAGTCGTCGCTTCTGGAGTCGAATTCTTCACTTTACCCGCGGAAGACAGGGTCTGCTTGCAATACCCTTTTGGCGTCTGCTTCAAATCCAATTTTTGAATTGACTTCTGATGACCTCTTCTTTTGAACACGCGCGACGCGTTAAATTCGGTCATGCTGACCTGAAAAAAGAGAAGGGGAAATAATTGACATTTGAAAATCGGGTGCTAATGACGCGATTTTGGTATTAGGCCGGTAAACAATTGAGAATTCGCGCTCCAGCGCACTGGGGCAAATGGAATCGAAAGCCACGCTGACGTTTTCAAAACTCTTCCATTTGACCACGTGGAGTGCAGTGGAGCGCAGGTTCTCAACACTTCTACCGCCCTCATAGTTGGCGCACTTTGGAGATCTTCCCGATACTTACTTCGCA
The DNA here is from genome assembly GCA_963932045.1 of Caenorhabditis sinica. Taxonomy (NCBI): domain Eukaryota; kingdom Metazoa; phylum Nematoda; class Chromadorea; order Rhabditida; family Rhabditidae; genus Caenorhabditis; species Caenorhabditis sinica. Next base: position 2,358,902 of record OZ009942.1, read on the forward strand.
GTATTCAATGGATAGCTGTTCATTCTTCATGGTCGACGCAGACTTGTTCACAAGGAGAACGACGTTTCCATTAGGTTCGACGAAATCATAAGAAGGATTAACCCTGAAAATCATGAGTAGATCAAAAACTTTTTCGGAGACTTACGAAAAGATCGATTCATTAGAAGTGAAGACGGAGATGGCAAAGCGTTTCTCTGACGGATTACTGACATCGATTGTTTGTTGACCCGCTCCGTTTCCCCAAAACAAGACTGAAGATGGCCTGTAAATGAACTTGAATTTCGGATATCAGAATTGAAAGAAACTTACTCAAACTCAAGCATCATCACTATACTTGATTTCTTGGAAAATCCTTAAAGAATCGGAAATCCTTGCGGAAAAGAGAAAACTGATTTTGTATTTTTCGATTTTCTGGGGTTTTTTGTGGGGTACGTGGATTTTAAGAAAAACCAAACAAACGGGGAGGTTACGGTGGAAAAGCAATTTTGAAAAAGAAAGAAATTTGACGTGAATTTTTGCGGATTTGGGTTAGAGAAAAGGGGCTGTCGCTGGCGGTTGCGGGCGGTCGGGAGGCGGTTGCGGGCGGTCGGGAGGCGGTTGCGGGCGGTCGGAAGGCGGTCGGGAGGCGGTCGGGAGGCGGTCGGAAGGCGGTCGGGAGGCGGTCGGAAGGCGGTCGGGAGGCGGTTGCGGGCGGTCGGAAGGCGGTCGGGAGGCGGTCGGGAGGCGGTCGGAAGGCGGTCGGGAGGCGGTCGGAAGGCGGTCGGGAGGCGGTTGCGGGCGGTCGGAAGGCGGTCGGGAGGCGGTCGGGAGGCGGTCGGGAGGCGGTCGGAAGGCGGTCGGGAGGCGGTCGGGAGGCGGTCGGGAGGTGGTCGGGAGGCGGTCGGGAGGCGGTCGGGAGGCGGTCGGGAGGCGGTCGGGAGGTGGTCGGGAGGCGGTCGGAAGGCGGTTGCGGGCGGTCGGAAGGCGGTAGCTGGCGGTCGGAAGGCGGTCGACTGGCGGTCGGCAGGCGGTCGGGAGGCGGTCGGCAGGCGGTCGGGAGGCGGTCGGGAGGCGGTTGCGGGCGGTCGGAAGGCGGTCGGGAGGCGGTCGGGAGGCGGTCGGGAGGCGGTCGGCAGGCGGTCGGGAGGCGGTCGGCAGGCGGTCGGGAGGCGGTTGCGGGCGGTCGGAAGGCGGTCGGGAGGCGGTCGGGAGGCGGTCGGAAGGCGGTCGGGAGGCGGTTGCGGGCGGTCGGAAGGCGGTCGGGAGGCGGTTGCGGGCGGTCGGCAGGCGGTCGGGAGGCGGTTGCGGGCGGTCGGAAGGCGGTCGGGAAGAGGTCGGGAGGCGGTCGGGAGGCGGTCGGCAGGCGGTTGCGGGCGGTCGGAAGGCGGTAGCTGGCGGTCGGAAGGCGGTCGGCAGGCGGTCGGGAAGAGGTCGGGAGGCGGTCGGAAGGCGGTTGCGGGCGGTCGGGAGGGTGTCGGCAGGCGGTCGGAAGGCGTGCTACCACGAACGACCAAACGGGGAGGTTACGGTGGAAAAACTTCCATTAACATATCAGAACTGAACCCACTTTTCCCGGATTTTCAACGATCTCCCGTTGATTTTTGGAGTTTCGGATATGAGCGAGGTATGAGCCTATTGCTGTATTATTCAGGTCTTTCTCAATGAAGTAGAATATTTTCATGTCTAGATGACGATTTACCGCTTAGAATCAGTTCAAACAAATGGGAACATATTAGAAATGAACCCATTTTTTTCGGATTTTCAACGGCCTCCAGTTGATTCTCGGAATTTTGGACATCAGTGAATTATGACCCTATTGCTGTATGTCTTAGGTTTTTTTTCACAAAGTTGTTCAATTTCACGTCTAGATCACGATTCGATAGGTGGAACAAGTTGAAATGATCAAAAACCATCTGAAACATGTCATTTTCCCCAAAAAACTGAGTGTTTTTTCGGCGCGTCTTTGGGCTTTTCTAAGAATGCTCAATGTTGTCCAAATTGCATGATTTTAGGCTCAAAAGATGCGGAATTTTTTGCTGATTCCGAATCTATGCTCAAAATCGCTGTATCTTGTCTGGGAGCAAAATTTCGGCGATTTTAGTAAAATGAGTGGAAATATGGGATCTAAGACAAGTAGTGGTAGTTTTTGAGGTCTGTAATTGCGCTCTAATGATAATTGTTTTCGGAATTTTGTTTCTACTATAAGGTTGCACTACATTTGTTGTTCAGTCTTGAATATTTTTTGTGGCTTTCTTAGCAAAACTAGTACAAATATTTTTATTTAAATGAATAGTCGAAACTGGACACAAAAATAAATAAAGAGAGAAATCATAAGAAAAGTCGGTATGAAACCCGCATTAACATGGAAAAGCTAAAATTTCAAAAAATAATAATAGGTTAAACATGAAGACCAAAAAACGTCGATGCCAGACTTGTGAGCATTTTGCACGTCCTTCGTCGCACTTCCTCTCGTATCAAAACTTGTCCCGTTGACTGGTTGCTGGATAGTGTCGCGGCGCCGCTGTACTGGAAACGATACTGGCGGAGATTAGAGTCTGTTCATAGATGTCTGGTAGATCAAATTTGACAAATTTTGAGCCGAAAATCAAGAAAAACGGTTCAAAATGAGCCGAGTTATGATGGTTTTTGATTTTGTAGAGGCTTAGTATTTCCTGTAGTTTGTAGTCTCTAAGCCTCTACAAAATGCTAGCCCAGTTTTGTAGAGGCTTAAGGACTACAAACTACAAAACTTCCTAAGCCTCTACAAAATCAAAAAGTCTTCTAAAATTGCTCATTTTCAACCGTTTTTCATGATTTTTGGCTCAAAACAGAGGGAATTTTCTGAATTTTCAGATTGCTCTTTTTTCCCAAAAAACGAGATAAATTTTTTGAATTTTTGAAGGATTCCGAAACCAAAGTTTTCTCGAATTTTAATTTCTATAATAATTTCAGAATTTGAAGCATTTTGAGCCAAAAACCAAGAAAATCGGTTGAAAATGAGCCGAGTTATGACGATTTTTGGTTTTTGTAGAGGCTTAGGAAATTTTGTAGTTTGTAGTCTCTAAGCCTCTACAAAAATTTCCCCGAATTTTGTAGAGGCTTAGAGACTACAAACTACAAGAATTTCAAAGCCTCTACAAAACTAAAATTCTTTCTAACTCGGCTAGTTCTCACTCAATTTTTGTCGTTTTTGGGTCAAAATGTCCCAAATTTTCTGCCCTAAAAGGTCAAACTAGAAAATCTTACCAAAGTCTGCAAACTCTTCGTCATCTGCTTCTCATGATACAGCTGACTGAGCATCTCGACCGCCTGAATATCAATGATAAACTCTGCACAATTTGCACCAACATCGCGAGTCTCGTTGTATCTCAACAGCTGCAACGCCTTCGTGTAAGCCTTCGTTTTTCCAGTTCTCAACCATTGGCATGTCAACATGGCCAATGTTAGGAATCCCGCGTGGGCCAAGCATATTCGTAGGCGATGGAAGATTATCTCCTCGTAGTACCTATAATAAATTTGAATTAAAAAAAGTCCCTCTTTGTGATAAGCTCAAAAATTTCCAGAATTTTGAGCTAAAAATCAAGAAAAATGGCTAAAAATGAGCCATTCTAGCAGGTTTTTTGATTTTGTAGAGGCTTAGGAAACTTTGTAGTTTGTAATCTCTAAGCCTCTACAAAATCGCCCTCAAATTTTGAAGAGGCTTAGAGACTACAAACTACAAAATTTGCTAAGCCTCTACAAAATCAAAATCCCTTATAACTCGGCTCATTTTCGACCGATTTCTATGATTTTTAGCTCAAAATGTCTCCTTTTTCGTACCTATCCGGGCGCTTATCCAATTTTCTCTGATCATCGGATCTCTCGTTTTGCGCAAACAAAATGCGGAATTGGGGCTCCTGAGTGGCGAAATACTCCATATATTTCTGAGCGGCTGCCTGATATTCTCCCTCGACATAGAGGAAATCCGCGTAGGTTCGAATCGCATTCTCATCGGTTTTCGACATGGAATACGCTTTTTCAATCATGATTCGGAGGAGTTGACGGACGTCGTCTGTGTTCGAGATGTCCACTTTTGAGCTGGAAAAAATGACATTGAGACGTTTCGCAACTATGCCATTTCGCAACTGGACATTTCGCAACTACATAAATCTGCCTGTTTCAAGTTCCTTTAGGTTATCTGAGATGGGTTGCCATCAAACAAATTTCGATTGCAGTTACGAAATGTCTGGTTGCGAAACGTCGGGGGAGCCGGGGACTGGCTTTACTTCAAAATATCGTAAATTTTCAATGCCCCAGATTTCATTTGAGAACATGTCGAATTCAGTGAGAAATATATGAAAAGATGCAGAATTCAATGAAGAATTTGAAAATCCATTTTTTGAAAATTGAAAAAAATGAAAATTTGAAAGAAAACTGCGAAAATCCAAACTTCTATAACTCTGCCTAAAATGGAATTCGTTGAAAAATATACGAAAAGATTCAAAATTTTGTGGATTTACAAATTCTGAGGTTTTCCAGAAGAATACCCACAAAATTCGGAATCTTTTCGTATATTTTTCATCAGATTCTGACCATTTTAGGCAGAGTTTTAGAATTTTGAAATTTCACTATTTTTTTCAAAAATTTCACTTTTTCAAATTTCAAAAAATCGATTTTCAGATTCTTCGTTGAATTCTGAATCTTTTCATATATTTTTCACTAAATTCACCTTAAAAATGACAATTTTTACCCCAAAAATCATTAAAATGAACCCCTAAAAGTGGGCGGAGCTTATGGAAATTAGGCTCCGCCCACTTTTAGGGGTCCATTTCCAAGATTTTTGACTTAAAAATGGTCAAATTTTAGTACAAAATGCCAAAAATTGGGGTTTTTTTGATCTATTCTCCATGAAAAATTGTCTATTTTTATGAATTTTAGGTCAAAATTGGCGTTTTTTGGATCAAAACTGACTATTTTTCATGGAAAATAGGTCAACAAGATTTCAATTTTTGACACTTTAAGCTAAAATTTAGACATTTTTAAGGCAAAAATCTTGAAAATGGATCCCTAAAAGTGGGCGGAGCCTAATTCCCATAAGCTCCGCCCCTTTTTAGGGGCCCATTTTTATGATTTTTGGGTCGAAAATGATGATTTTTGGGTCAAAATTGGTCTTTTTTTCAATTTTTTTGGTGTAATTTTGATTTTAAAGGGACTAACTTGGCATCAGGAACATATAAATGTAGGAGTTTGGCGTGTATCTTCAAATGCGATTTCTTCTCTTGCAACATGAGCTTATTATGGAGACACACCAAATAGGCAACAATGAAATCCACCAGTCTCTTCTCATTCAACAATGGAAACATATGGAATAGAAGGTTCAATTCTTTCCTCGCCACCGTAACCCGCTGATCTACTTCGTGTCCCCTTCGGGCGATTCGTGACGCCGGTTGGGCTTCCACCAATTTCGGTGTCATGGTTCTCCAGAATCCGTCGGCGCACTTTTTGGCTACTGACTCGTCGGAACTTTGAACGAATGCTCCGAACATTCTGGCGATCGGAATGCATTTGAAGATGTCTATGGGTATTCTGGAAAAAGGGAAAAAATTTTAGGAAAGCTTTTTTTTGAAAAAAAAATCTGCTTTATGAATTCAGAATTTTCATATTTTGAAGGTTTTATATGTAAAAATATGTGCAGATTTCAAACATCATAAGGAAAATGCTAAAAAATTGCTCTAAAAACCCGAAAATCCGCTTTGAAAATGCATTTTTTGGCCAAAAGTAGCTTCAGACAGCCGTGGCCTAAAGTTAGGCCACGGCCGCCGGGGTCTACTTTGGGCTAAAATGGCATTTTCAAAACGGATTTTCATTGTTTTAGAGCAATTTTCAAGCGTTTTTATTGTGATTTTTGGATTCTACACACATTTTTACATATAGAAGCTTTAAAATCTGAAATTTTTGATTTCAGAAGATTCTGACGTCTTCTGAATTCTGAATTCTGACTTTTCGAATTGTCCTGTTTTTGAAGGTTTTCTATGTAAAAATATGTGTAGATTCCAAAAATCATGATGAAAATGCTCAGAAATTGCTCTAAACCCTCGAAAATGAGCTCTGAAATGACTGAAATGAGGAAAAAATCGAAAATTTTCAAAGTTTCAGATCTCATCTGAGAATATGCCGAACTCAGTGAAAAATATATGAAAAGTTGCAGAATTTAGCGAAGAATCTGAAAATCCGTTTCTTGAAATTCGAAAAGTTGAAAATTTTGAAGAAAATCGCGAAAATTCAAACTTTTATAACTCTGCCAAAAATGGTCAGAATTCGTTGAAAAATATACGAAAAGAACCAGAATTTTGTGGATTTTCAGATTCCGCAGAAAATCCACAGAATTCTGAGTCTTTTCGTATATTTTTCAACGAATTCTGACCATTTTAGACAGAGTTATAGAAGTTTCAATTTTCGCGATTTTCTTCAAAATTTTCAACTTTTCGAATTTCAAAAAATGGATTTTCAGATTCTTCGTTAAATTCTGCATCTTTTCATATATTTTTCACTAAATTCAACATATTCTCAGATGAGATCTGAAACTTTGAAAATGTTCGTTTTTTTTCTGGAAAAATCAAATTTTGGCTCATTTTTTGTGGTTTTAGAGCGATTTTTGAGCATTTTCATCATGATTTTTGGCATCGGCACACACATTTTTAATTTTTTATTCTTAAGCAAAAAACTCACAATCCTCCTCTCTCGAATACCGTTTGATGGTCTCCCAGGTTGAGCATGAGTGACATACACTGAAAAAATCATGCATTTCTTTTAGGCAACAAACTACAAAAAATTTCTTGATTTTTGAGCTAAAAATCATGAAAATCGGTTGAAAATTGACCGAGTTATGAGTATTTTTAGTTTTGTAGAGGCTTAGGAAAAAGTGTAGTTTGTAGTCTCTAAGCCTCTACAAATCGGCTTGCCGCCGTAGTGTGCGCGCGCAATTTTGTAGAGGCTTAGAGGCTACAAACTACAAACTTTCCTAAGCCTCTACAAAAACAAAATCCCCTCTAACTCGGCTCGTTTTCGACCAATTATCATGATTTTTGGCTCAAAATTCTTCAAATTTCTTGCTCATTCTACCTGATTATACATCTTCGCACTATTCTCATTCGTTCTCATATGATCCTGAACGAAAATCAACGCCGTCTCCGTCGCCTTCACTTCAAAATGTGCAATTCGCCATGGCATCAAATCATTGCCGATCATCGCCTTCACATATATCGACTCGAATGCCATATCTATAGCCATATCCAATCCCAAATCATTCGAATACGCATTCATCGCATCGACGAATCCTTGATAGTTTCTCATTCGAGATAATTGATATAGTTTTGCGAGGAGAAGACGCATCAGGTAGTACGATGGATGGGTGATTTTCGTCTCCAGTTTGTCTTTGAGAAATTCCGAAATAAACATTTTGTTGGGGAAGTAGAATGGTCCAAGTTCGACTATGGCTCTTTTGAGGATGTTCACATCGAATTCGGTCATTAGCGTCCAGAAGGGGTCGGTGCCACGGAGACTGTCTGGAAAATAAGGGAGGGTTTGTGGGGGTCTCAGAATCCAAATTTCTCCATTTTTCGCTTATTTTCACTAATAATCATTCGGATTCTCAGATTCTTTATAGTCGAAAGTATTAGAATTAAATAGAAAATCATTCAAAACCCTCTATTATTGACTGAAAACGGTCCTATGCACGTTTACTTTTCAAGATAAAATTTCTCAATTTTCCACGAATTTTCACTGAAAACCATATGGATTTTCTGATTCTCCACACTCCAAAGTACCAGAATCACATTAAAAAGTTCGAAAAATCTCCCAGAGCTCCCTAAAAACCATCAATTTCCAAAGAACTTCCAACTTTCATCTAAATACCAAAATTTCTCGATTTCCACCGATTTTCACTGAAAACCAACTAGATTTTCTGATTCTTCATATTCTAAAGTGCTAGAATCATACGAAAATCGTTCAAAATATCGAAAATTCGGCTGAAAATCGTCAATTTCGTGTAGTTTTTGAAAATCAAAATTTCTCAATTTTCCACCGATTTTCGTTATAAACCATGGTGATTTTCAGATTCTCCATGCTCGAAAGTACCCTGATCACTCAAAAAAATCATTCAAAACCATCCATTATTCCCTAAAATTCATCAATTTTTAAAGAATTCAACTTTTTGCCTAAAAACCCAATTTTCTCAATTTTCCCCCAATTTTCACTAAAAACCATGTCAATTTTCAGATTCTCCATAGTCTTTTCTATCAGAATCACACAAAAAAATTCGAAAAATCTCCATAATTCAATGGAAAACGCCTATTTTCTTCCCCATCTAGCCTTTCTCCTCCTAACCAAATTTCACCAGTTTTCGTTGATTTCCAGTAAAAACCATATGAATTTTTGGATTCTCCGTAGTCAAAACTATTGGAATCATATGAAAAACTACAAGAAATCGCCTTAAAACCCTCGATTTTCATAATTTCCGCTCCTTCTACCTTCAAACCGAAATTTCTCATTTTTCCCCCAATTTTCACTAAAAATCATTGTGATTTTTGGGTTCTCCATAGTCTTTTCTATCAGAATCCTTCAAAAAAAATTCAAAAATTATTTCATTATTGACCGAAAAAGGCCTATTTTCTACCCCCCTCCAGCCTCCTCCCCTCCTTCGCCACCTCCCTTACGCTGCGTCTCTCGCCCCGCCACACTCTCTCACCGCCAGCCCCACACAAAGTACGATGGACGGCGGAACCCGTGAGGTGTCGGCCGCTCCGCCACACCCCACTATATAACCGCTCGCGCCGACTGACGTCAGGTTGGGAGGTTGGCCGAAAGAAGACGGTTGGGAGAGACACAAAGGTCCCCCTAATGACCTAAAAACTCCCGGGAAGGTCTGAGAGAAGGCTCATTTCAGTGAGATCTAGGAGATCTTCCAGTTTCCTCATAGAGGAGAGGCTGTAGAAGAAGATGTTTCCCCTGCGTGGGTTTGGAAACGGCCTCAGCCAGCAAGCCCTTACCTCCATATAAATTACTGAGTGCGATCGTCATACCAACACAATTCAGACTAGTCTTCGGCCAACCTTTTTTGGGCCTTTTTTAAGGCTTTGTAGAGGCTTAGAGACTACAAACTACACAAACGATTATTTTCCCTTGTTAGGCTACAAACTACACAAACGCTTGCTCTTAGATCCCAGCAACATTTCGAACCAGAAATCAAGAAGAAACCGCTGAAAACAAGCCAACTTAGACGTGTTTCTAGTTTTGTAGAGGCTTAGGAAACTTTGTAGTTTGTAGTTTCTAAGCCTCTACAAAGTCGGCTTTTTTGTAGAGGCTTAGAGACTACAAACTACACTTTTTCCTAAGCCTCTACAAAATCTAAAACCGCTTATAACTCGGCTATTTTTCATCCAATTTTCATGATTTTTGGCTCAAAATTTGTCAAATTTCTCGCTTGTCCTATTCCTCAGGGTTCAGATGACCTCGAAAATCGATTTCTTTCAAAAATGCTCCTAACTTGGCTCGTTTTCGACCGATTTTGTAAATACCAGAATCCCTTCTATCTAGGCCAGTTTTTAACCGATTTCCATGATTTTAGTCCCAAAAATTGAGAAATTTTCACTATTTTTAGATGAGTATTTTCGAGCTAATAGACTTGTATTTTGCTTTTTGAAATTTTGAGAAATTTAGAATCCGAAAAATCTGAATTTTGACGTCTATGAGATAAACTCAAAATTTGACTAATTGTGAGATAAAATTCATCGAAATCAGATGAAAACTAGCCGAGTTAGAAGCGATTTTCGATTTTGTAGAGGCTTAGGAGACTTTGTAGTTTGTAGTCTTTAAGCCTCTACAAAATCGGGGAAATTTTGTAGAGGCTTAGAGACTACAAACTACATTTTTTCCTAAGCCTCTACAAAAACAAAAACGCTTCTATCTCGGCTAGTTTTCATCCAATTTTCGTGATTTCTAGCTCAAAATGTGTCAAATTTCGCGTTTTTCATTGAGATGAGGATTCAGAAGATCATTGAATTTTTCGACTCTTTCGGCCTTTTTTTTTTGGCTTCTCTGATTTACTAACTCGCTAGCTGCTCCACCGTCGGCGGTCTCTGCAGTCCCAAATGTTGCGATGGCGTTGCGAAGGTTCTCAACTCGCTGACGTCTACACCAGTGTCCTCTAGAATTTTCCGGAAATCCGGAATCGAAGCACACAGATATTGCAAGTGAGCACGGATCAGTTGAAGACGGCGTTTGTCTGAAAAAAATGAAGGTTGAATTCAAAAAGTCTACGTAAAAATGTGTGCTGGTTTCAAAAATCCAGATGAAAAAGCCCAAAAATTGCTCTAAAACCCCGAAAATGAGCTCTTTTCAGAAAAATTGACAATTTTCAAAGCTCCCTATTCTAGCTGAGAATATACCTAAATTAGTGAAAAAAATATGAAAAGAAACCGAATTCAACGAGAAATCAGAAAATCCATTCTTTGAAATTTGAAAAAGTGAAAATTTTTTGAAAATGGCAAAAAATCAAACTCCTAAAACTCTGCCTAAAATGATCAGAATTCGTTGAAAAATAGACGAAAGGATTCAAAATTTTGTGGATTTTCAGATTTAGCAGAAAATCCACAAAATTCTAAATCTTTTCGTATATTTTTCAACGAATTCTGACCATTTTATGCAGAGTTATAGGAGTTTGAATTTTCGCTATTTTTTCAATATTTTTGCTTTTTCAAATCTGAAAAAATGGATTTTTAGATTCTTCGTTGAATTCTGATTCTTTTCATATATTATTCACTGAATTCGACGTATTCTCAGATGAGATCCGAGGCTTTGAAAATTTTCGATTCGTTCCTCATTTTGGAGCTCTTTTTCGGGGTTTTAGAGCGATTTTTGAGGATTTTTTACTGGGATTTTTTTGGAATCTACACACTCATTTTATGTGAAAAAGTGGCTTCTAAACCTCTCAAATGCTCCATTTTCCTCTTGAGAACCTTTGCGAATCTCTCAATTTCCGCGGGCGTCTTAATGGTTTCTCTAATGCACTCGGGATACGTGTCCACCACCGAAAGTGCCGAATTCTCCGCCTTATAGACACTCTGAAGCTGTCCAGTCGTCTCCACGGCACCTCGATGTCTATAGAATTCACTTCTTCTCATTCCATCATCATTCAGGGTATTCAGATCGAAAACGAATGGTTTGATGATAGTCCCAGAGGAATATGGGGTCCCCTGAACATTCAGAATTTGACAATACGACCGGAAGACGATCTCATCGATAGCGACAATCGGATGAGTGGATTTTGGCTTAGTGATTCTCAAAAGAAGCCTTCGCGCTTCAATTATCTCCCCATTTGTGAATAGAAAAACGACGAGTTCACTGAGACACTTATTCGAAACGTCCGCCGCGGGAAGTGGGATTTTATGAGCGTCAAAGTCGGGCGATGGATTCTCGATAAGCACGTCACGATTGCCGACCAGTGCGGCGGACATTGATCTGAAAAAATACTTTTTTTTTCAATGATTTTTTTCAATTAAAAATGTTCAATTTTTTAAAGGCTTAGAGTCTACAAACTACAAAAAATTCCAGAAAATTTGAGCCCAAATCGAAAAAAAATCGGTTGAAAATGAGCCGAGTTAGAGGCGATTTTGATTTTGTAGAGGCTTAGGAAATTTTGTAGTTTGTAGTCGCTAAGCCTCTACAAAACTGAGCTTGAAATTTGTAGAGGCTAAGACTACAAACTACAAAATTTTCTAAGCCTCTACAAAACAAAAAATGCTTCTAACTCGGCTAGTTTTCAACCAATTTTCATGATTTTTATCGCAAAAGTTGTGAAATTTTGAGCTCATACTAATAGTCAAGATTAAGGAGGTCTAAGAATTGAAATTTTTGGAATATTCAAAAAGTAGACAACTAAGCTATTTACTCGAAGAGAGTAATCTGAAAAACCGCTCAATTTTCGAGCTAAAAATTATGAAAATTGGTCAAAAACTGACCAAGTTAGATGGATTTTTAGTTTTGTAGAGGCTGAGGAAATTTTGTAGTTTGTAGTCTTAGCCTCTACAAATTTCTCTTAATTTTGTAGAGGCTAAAACTACAAACTAAACAAATTCCTAAGCCTCTACAAAGACAAAAATGTCATATTTCGGCTCGTTTTCAACCATTTTTCTTGATTTTTATATCGAAAATTTCCAAATTTCTTGCATGTCATAGAGAGCAGAAAAATAGGGAAAATTTTTCAGATAAAAATTTTGAAAAACGGGCGAAAATTAGCCGAGTTAGAAGCTGTTCGAGTTTCGTAGAGGGTCTTCTGAATTCTGCCGTCTATAATAAACTTGAAATTTGGACAATTTTCAGCCAAAAATCATAAAAACTGGTCAAAAACTGACCAAGTTAGAAGCGTTTTCAGTTTTGTAGAGGCTCAGGAAATTTTGTAGTTTGTAGTCTCTAAGCCTCTACAAATTTCTCCTGATTTTGTAGAGGCTAAAACTACAAACTACAAAAATTCCTAAGCCTCAACAAAAACGAAATCGCTTCTAACTCGGCCAGTTTTCAACCGATTTTCATGATTTTTGGCTCAAAATTTTGGGAATTTTTCCTTTTTTGAACTAAGCAACATACTTCGGCGCCAACTCCACAAACGGCTTTAAAAAGCAGTTAATTCCCGGCGCCACAATATCTCTTGGCACTTCCAACAGTTCCGTTATGAACGCCTTTGCTTTTCCCAAATGTTCTCTAAGTTCTCCAATCGTTCTTTGTGTCTTTTCATGTTTCAGAAGTGCCGGATCAGTTGGCATCAACTGTCCATTCGCCAGTGTTGTGGCGATTGTGGCTCGCGGAGCCGGCGGATTCAGACGATTTCGACGATCGATGGATAGTACGAATCTGTAGAAAAGCCAGTTTCCAAACGTCGCATCGAGATTCTTCTCGTTGTAGATACGGTAGAAGTTGTCGGCGAGCACTCGGAGCGTTTGGAGCTCGTTTCGGTGAATGCTGCAAAAAATTATATTTAGATTTTGAAGGTTTACTGAGTAAAAATGTGCGTAGAATCCGAAAATCATTATGAAAATGCTCCAAAATCGCTTTAAACCCTCTAAAATGAGCTTCAAAATGAGGAAAAGAGGAAAAATCAAAAATTTTCAAAGCCCTTGATCTCATCTGAGAATACACCGAATTCAGTGAAAAATATATGAAAAGATTCAGAATTTAACGAGGAATCTGAAAATCTGGAAGTCCATCTTTTGAAATTCGAAAAAACGAAAATTTTGAAGAAAATTGCGAAAATTCAAACTTCTATAACTCGGCCTAAAATGGTCAGAATTCGTTGAAAAGTATACGAAAAGAATCAGATTTTTGTAGATTTTCTGCTGAATCTCAAATTCCTTAAAATTCTGAATCTTTTCGTATACTTTTCAACGAATTCTGACCATTTTCGGCAGAGTTATATAGGAGTTTGATTTTTCGCCATTTTCTTCAAAATTTTCACTTTTTCAAATTTCGAAAAATGGATTTTCAGATTCCTCGTTGAATTCTGAATCTTTTCATATATTTTTCAGTGAATTTAACGTATTCTCAGCTGAGATCTGAGATTAGGGGAGCTTTGAAAATGTTCGATTTTTTTTGAAATTTTTTTTTCAAAAAAAACATTTTTTTCTTCAAAGACTAACTTATCAATAATATACTCAATATCATAATTCAATGCTGCAAGTGTTGCCATTGCACACAACCGCATACTCGCTGATTTTCTCTCGAACATTAGCAAATCCTCCTCAGACAATTTTCCTTTATCCTTCTCCCGTTCCGCTAGAAATCCTTTCTCGGTGAATTGCATACATAGTTTGGGGAGCACTAAAAAATAGTTTTTTATTCCAAAGAATGTTTTTTTTTAAATTTTTTCTAACGTTTTTTCTTCTCGGGATCCTGAATCGTCTGCGAGACGCATGTGGGGTCGACGAACAGCTCGAACCATGATAATTCACCGACGGCTTCAAGTTCCATTTTTTTACTGCAAAAATTTTACTTTATTGTAAAATTATCTGTGTTTTAAAACAATTTTCGCTGAATAATTCGAAAAATTGTTTGCTTGTCCGAGAGGAGTGTACGCGAGCGCGGCCTAGAAACCGACAGAACTCGGCCAGGGTGGAAAATGCGCGGGAGTTTAAATTCGAGGGCAGTCAAGGATGTTTTAGTGATTTTTAGGCATATTTGAGATAGGAGACAAGAAAAAAGAAAAATGATTATTTTTTTCAAAAAAAAAAGAAAATGTCAAGATCGAGACACTGGAAAACGATTTTTCCAAACAACAAAGTAGAAAGCCTTCATCGAATCGACGATAGTTGCAAGCATCCCATCACTTCTAACGATGTCCAATCCTTCAGAACAATCCATATACCCTCCATCCGGAATGATATAATCCTTGGCTCTTTGAGTTTTATCCCACGGTTTCGTTGGAAACCTATCGAAGTTTGAAAGTTCATAACGAGGTTTTGGCAAACATTGGACATAGTCTAGTCTTGTACTACCGGAGTTCAGCCATTTTGAGACGAAATTTTCGTAGACATCTGGAGTGAAATTCGGATTGAATAGCACTAATTCCGCACAGTCAGAATTGATGAAAGTTGTTGGAGACATCCATTTGGCGTTTCCTGATCTCAGCCTTCCACTAAAAAAAGTTTTTTTTAGATAATTGCAAAAAGAATAAGCGCAAAATTCGAAAAATTTTGAGCCAAAAATTATGAAAATCGGTCAAAAACTGACCGAGTTAGAAGGTTTCAAAGTTTTGTAGAGGCTTAGGATTTCCTTTAGTTTGTAGTCTAAGCCTCTACAAACATCGAAGTCGTCTTCATTTTTGTAGAGGCTTAGACTACAGACTACAAAAGTTCCTAAGCCTCTACAAAACTGGAAACGCTTTTAACTCATCCAGTTTTCAACCAATTTTCATGATTTTTGGCTCAAAATTCTTCAAATCTTTTGGCTGATTCTATAAGCTTACCTCAAGGAAAATATGCGATTTTCAGAATTGAAACTTGGGATGTAGCTAACAGGTAGATCCACAGTAAGATTTTCCGAAACCTGGACATTTTGTATATAATCCTTTAACCATTCCTCTTGAATTGGCTTTTCTCTAGCACAAACAATAAGTCCGTGGACTGGATTTTTGAAAATTTGTGAAGAACCACTAAAAATCTGATAATGTGAATCTGAAAAGTGATCGAAATTCAAAAAGATCCTAGTTATGGAAACAATAAAAATATTGAAAAGATGCTCCAAGACAATTGCAAGAGGCAGTCTTGGCTGTTTTCGACTAGCCGAAATAGTCAGTTCTCTGTTTTTCGTCCTTATTCTCATGGCAAATCCATCGATTATTCGTTTTTCAAATTCCCGCCCATATCTCATACTTTTCCCGAATTTCAACTGAACTTGTTTGTGATCTACGTTTATGTATTCGGTATCGTGAATTCCAATAGTTATGGTAATTGGGAATCTCAGCGATTTTAGAAGAAATTTGTTCTTTTTGGAGCACAAACTAAATTTGAATCTGAAAAAAGAGTGATAGTTGCATCACCAGCAGTCATACTTACTTTTCCTTGAAATCCATTGATCTCAGTATAAGATGTATAGGAATAATAGGAAGATTTAGAAATCGAAACTCTTCAGACATGGTAGAAAATAATGAATAAATCAGAATGCCTAACGATGGTCTAAACAACGTTCGATTGATTTATTGAGGTGGAGAGTACTGTAGAGCACATTTGCAAAGTATAATATAGTCGTGCAATAATTCACACTGTTTGAACATATTCAGTTGAAACAAGGTCAACTTTGAGGCTCGGCTAAATGGAGTAAAAAAGGTTCAAAAATGTCCAAAATTAGGTGTTCTTATCCGGGCGAACTAACTCACTTGGTTTAGATTATAGAAAAAAGTTGACAACTGCAAAAATGTAGTCCGAGAGCTGAACCACCAAATTTTAAAAAATCGGATGGTGGGAACCCATTTTTTCAAACCCTCAAAGTTGACCTTTTTCCACGGAAAATGGTCAAATTGTATGAAATCACTATAAAAACGGATTTATAAAAAGCATCATAATTATCTTTATAATATTATTGCAAAATATAAAATCACACATCATCATCATCATCCACCGGAAAAACCGGAAATCGATTTTTCCAAACAACAAAGTAGAAAGCCTTCATCGTGTCTACGATAGTGGCAAGCATCCCATCACTTCTGACGATATCCAATCCTTCAGAACAATCCATATACCCTCCATTCGGATAGATATAATCCTTGGCTCTCTGATTATTATCCCACGGTTTTGTTGGAAACCGATTGAAATTTGAAAGTTCATAACGAGGTTTTGGCCAACATTGGACATAGTCTAGTCTTGTACTTCTGGAGTTCAACCATTTAGAAACAAAGTTTTCATAAACATCTGGAGAGAAATTTGGATAGAATAGCATTATTTCCGCACAGTCCGAATTGATGAAAGTTGTTGGAGACATCCACTTGGCATTTCCTGATCTCAGCCTTCCACTAAAAAAGATTTTTTGAGTAATAATGAAAAGAATAAGCTCAAAATTTGAGAAATTTTGAGCCAAAAATCATGAAAATCTGTTAAAAAATGACCGAGTTAGAAGGTTTCAAAGTTTTGTAGAGGCTTAGGATTTTCTGTAGTTTGTAGTCTAAGCCTCTACAAAGTTTAAGTTTTGTAGAGGCTAAGACTACAAACTACAAATGTTCCTAAGCCTCTACAAAATTTCAAACGCTTATAACTCGGCCAGTTCTCAACCGATTTCTATTATTTTAGGCTCAAAATCCTTCAAATTTTTGGCTGATTCTATGAGCTTACCTCAAGGAAAGTGTGCGATTTTCAGAATTGAAACTTGGAGTATAGCTAACAGGTAGATCCAATGTAAACTTTTCCGAAACCTGAACATTCTGTATATAATCTTTTAACCATTCCTCTTGAACTGGATTTTGTCTGCCAAATAATGAGATTGCTTTTATGTTTCCTTTGAAAACTTCAGAAGTTTCTAAGAATCGATAGTGAGAATCTGTCAAGTCGTTAAGATTCAGAATGAGGGCAGTTATAGAAACTTGGAAAATCTTCCAAATATGCTCCAAGACAACTGCAAAAGGCAGTCTTGGCTGTTTTCGACTAGCCGAAATAGTTAGTTCTCCGTCTCTGTTCCTGATTCTCACGACAAATCCATCGATTATTCGTTTTTCAAATTCCCGCCCATATCTCATACTTTTTCCGAATCTCATCCAAATTTGTTCATTCTCTACTTTTATGTATTCCGCATCGTCAATTCCAATATTTATGGTGATTGGGAATCTTAGCGATTTCAGAAGAAATTTGCTTTTTTTGGAGCACAAACTGAAGTTAAATCTGAAAAAATAGGTCAATACAATGAGGCTCCAAGGGTACAGTATAAGACTTACTTTTCCTTAAAATCCATAAATCTCAGTATCAGATGTATAGGAATAATAGGAAGACTTAAAAGTCGAAACATTTCAGACATGATGGAAAATATTGAAAAAATCAGAATGCCTAACGATGGACTAAACAATGTTTGATTGATTTTTTTAGGGGGAGAGTACTGTAGAGCACATTTGCATAGTAGAGGAAGGGGGGTGTAGTTTCAGCAGCACTATGAACAAAATATCTCAAGTGGGCGCATTCAGAAGTTTGGAGGGATGCCTAGATAGACCATCCTCCAATGAGACGTTCCGAAACTAGACGTTTCAAAACCGTAGACATTTCGCAACCCGACCTTTCGAAACCATGGAAACTCGAAACTAAGACATGCTGGTGCCGAGATGAGTTTTCGTTGTTTTGATATGGCTTTGGTCTTGGAATGTACGGTTATGAAACGTCCCAAAGCCATTATCCTTACTTTTTAAAACTTTCATATTTCATCGATTCCATTTGGGGGCCCCCTTGTGCAATAGAGCGCAAATGCATTATATCATTTATTAAGTATACAAAGGCGGGAGAGAGGTTTAAGGCAAAGAGAATGTTGAAAAAACAGGAAGACAGAAAATGCGTAGAAGGGAGTTCAAAAATTTCGTTTTTTTTTTTTCGGAGAAATACATGAAAAGCTAAAGCTAAGCGAGAGGAAGAATGTAAAAGTGAACGATCACGAGATTAGAAATAGGGGATTTTATTTTTTCGCAAAAAAAAATTAGCACTCATTCGAATGACTAGTGACCGCCGAGAATCCGCCTCCTCCCACACCATTCTGCGTCTCCTGCATCTTCTTCGTCATCTTCATCACATTCAGCGTTGGGAAATATCCCAATCCTTGCAAGAACAACATCATACTCTCGGTCACCGCGTCCGGACGATCATCCAGTACGAGTCCACACGAATCCGATATCTGAAAGTAGGGAAAATTTCCAAAATATGCATGAAATTTGAAGATTTTTGCGCCAAAAATCAGGAAAATCGGATGAAAACTGATTGAGTTAGAAGCGTTTTAAGTTTTGTAGAGGCTTAGGAATTTGTGTAGTTTGTAGTCGCTAAGCCTCTACAATATCTTATTTTGTAGAGGCTTAAACTACAAACTACAAAACTTCCTAAGCCTCTACAAAATCGACCCAATGGCAAATCGACGATTTTGTAGAGGCTTAGGAAATTTTGTAGTTTGTAGTCTCTAAGCCTCTACAAACTTTGTGCGGCCGCAGCGGGCAGGCGACTTTTGTAGAGGCTTAGAGACTACAAACTACAAAATTTCCTAAGCCTCTACAAAATTTCAAAAATCTCGAAATGGCTTAACTCGGTCAGTTTTCAACCGATTTTCATGATTTTTGTCTCAAAATGTTTTAAATTTCATGCTTATCTAAAGTCATAAGAGTACTTTGTAGAGGCTAAGACTACAAACTACAAAGTTTCCTAAGCCTCTACAAAACTAAAACGCTTCTAACTCGGCCAGTTTTCAACCGATTTTCATGATTTAAAGCTCAAAATGCTTCACATTTCATGCTTAATTTGGAAATTTAAAGCAGATTTTTTATTGGACAATCCTATGAAAACCTACCTTAATCCAGTCAGCATGGGCGGGGTCCAGTTTCGTATTAACCTCTACCGTATCCTCGACATGAGCACTTCCAGCACCAACCAATTGAAGAACGGGAACTTTGAGTTGAACTCCAGTGGTGCCATCGCGAGAAATTGGAAGTGGCGATCGTTGGATATAGGATTCAATGAACGCCGCCAGACTCATCGGATTCGGAAGGTGTTGGAAGAAGACGCGATACTGGCGGACGATATCCGGACTGCATCGATCATAATTCCTGCCGAAATGATGCCACATCAGATAGTCCACAGTGAACTTTGTCATTCCCACTTTTCGCAAATACGACGCATTCCACTTCTCGTATCCCCACTCGACCCATCCCGATTTGCCGGAACAGCAGTTGACAAGGATCAGGGCAATGACACGATTCTGGTTTTGAGCCGCGTATCTTAGAAGGACGTTCGCGCCGACGCCCACGCCGAATCCGATGAATGAGTTGATTTTGAAGTGGTCCGCGACGGATTCGATTGTCTTCGCCACACCGTCCATTGTTGGGTATTGGTAGCTGAAAAATGAGAAGATGTGATTCACTAGGGACATTTTGCAACTTGGGACATTTCGCAACCGGTCATTTCGCAACTAGGACTTTCCGCAAATTTCCCACAGATCTAAGGTTTAGAGGGAGTACTGTAGCGGCTATGTCTAAACTTTCCAGATTGGCATGAAACAAATTTTGATTGTAGTTGCGAAATGTCTGGTTGCGAAACGTCGGGGGAGCCGGGAAGATTTCGGTATTGCTTCAAAATACGTAAAGTAGTGTGTGGAATCCAAGAATAATGATGAAAAATCTCTAAAAATTGCTTTAAGAGACATTCCACGTAATTCTCGAGTGTGACTTCACTATAGGCGGCACTAGAATTTCAAACTTGATTAGGGTGGTTGGTATTTTATAAATATGGACTGGTGGGACCACAAAGTACAATACCACAAGTTTCGTCTGGCTCCGCCCCCTTTTGGTACCTAAAAAGTTGATAATATGTCAAAAATCGAAAATTTTTCCTGAAAGAGGTATTGACGAAATCTCAACGGGAATAGATAGCTGGCATGTTTTTGAGCATTTTTTGTTCACATACCAAAATTTTAGCTCTCCTGCTTATTGGAGAAAAAAGTTGATTTTTCACGAAAATTTTCAAAATTTTCGAAATTTCATGTTCTCAGTGCTGTCCTGAAAAATTTTTCAACCTTGTCTCGCGAGATATGTTCAAATATCAAATCAGCAACTCATTGGGAGTTCACAGTCAAAAAATCTCCCAAGGTTTCACAGTGCCTCAAAGGCGAAAAATGACAAAGTATGAGGTTGGCTTCCTGAAAATGAACGTACCCCTATACATGGTTGGATGGGTCATTTTCACGGAATCTAAAGATCTTTTGGTTATGAGTAGTACTCTTCAAAACTAGCATCACCACAAAATTTAAGCTGCTTTCGATCTGATTTATTCAAGTTACAGGACTCGAAAAAATCCCTTCACTTTTTTTGAGGTGAGTTTTTGGAATGGCTCCAATTTGGTCAATTTTCGACGAATTCAGCTGAAATTTTCAGAAGTTTACAATACATGTTGAAAATACATGTTGTCATTTTAGTTTCTCTGTTTTCAAAAAAACGTAAAATTTTTCCAGTCGGACATTTTCTCGAAGCATCTTCATGTTCGAAAAAAAATATTATGCGGATGATTTGTTTAATTAAACAAGATAACAGCATTGGAAACCAAAATAATGAATTCCTAGAAATTTCAGCTGAATTCATCGAAAATTGACCA
This sequence comes from Caenorhabditis sinica, assembly GCA_963932045.1. Classification (NCBI taxonomy): domain Eukaryota; kingdom Metazoa; phylum Nematoda; class Chromadorea; order Rhabditida; family Rhabditidae; genus Caenorhabditis; species Caenorhabditis sinica. Next base: position 2,379,721 of record OZ009942.1, read on the forward strand.
AATTGGAGCCATTCCAAAAACTCACCTCAAAAAAAGTGAAGGGATTTTTTCAAGTCCTGTAACTTGAATAAATCAGATCGAAAGCAGCTTAAATTTTGTGGTGATGCTAGTTTTGAAGAGTACTACTCATAACCAAAAGATCTTTAGATTCCGTGAAAATGACCCATCCAACCATGTATAGGGGTACGTTCATTTTCAGGAAGCCAACCTCATACTTTGTCATTTTTCGCCTTTGAGGCACTGTGAAACCTTGGGAGATTTTTTGACTGTGAACTCCCAATGAGTTGCTGATTTGATATTTGAACATATCTCGCGAGACAAGGTTGAAAAATTTTTCAGGACAGCACTGAGAACATGAAATTTCGAAAATTTTGAAAATTTTCGTGAAAAATCAACTTTTTTCTCCAATAAGCAGGAGAGCTAAAATTTTGGTATGTGAACAAAAAATGCTCAAAAACATGCCAGCTATCTATTCCCGTTGAGATTTCGTCAATACCTCTTTCAGGAAAAATTTTCGATTTTTGACATATTATCAACTTTTTAGGTACCAAAAGGGGGCGGAGCCAGACGAAACTTGTGGTATTGTACTTTGTGGTCCCACCAGTCCATATTTATAAAATACCAACCACCCTAATCAAGTTTGAAATTCTAGTGCCGCCTCATACTCGAAAATTACATGGAACGCCTCTTAAATACCCGAAAATGAGATTTTCAGAAAAAATCGAAAATTTTCAAAGCTCCAGATCTCATCTGAAAATATGCCGAATCCAGTAAAAAATATATGAAAGGATTCAGAATTTAACGAAGAATCTGATAACCCTGTTTTTGAAAATTGAAAAAGTGAACATTTTGACGAAAACCACGAAAATTCAAACTCATATAATTCTGCCTAATATGGTCAGAATTCGTTGAAAAATATACGAAAAGACTCAGAATTCTGTGGATATTCTGCTAGATTAGAAAATCCACAAAATTATGAATCTTTTGGTATATTTTTCAACAAATTCTGACCATTTTAAACAGAGTTATAGGAGTTTAAATTTTCGCGGTTTTCTTCAAAAATTGCATTTTTTCAAATTTCAAAAATGGATATTCAGATTCCTCATTGAATTCTGAATCTTTTCATATAATTTTCACTGAATTTGGCATATTTGCAGGTGAGATCTGGAGATTTGAAAATTTGCGATTTTTCTTACAATTCCTCATTTCACAGCTCATTTTCGAGGTTTTAGAGCAATTTTCGAGCATTTTCATCAGGATTTTCGAATTCTACACTCATTTTCACCCGTTTTTCACTAAAAATGATGCATTTTTCAAAAATCCGTACTTCTCTGGCAGTGGTTGAGCATCCATCTCCTGTCCTGGCGCGTTGATGTTGTAGATGCAGAATTTGTCGGCGAACTCAGCGATCGAAACGAATTGGAAGAAGTTTTGGAAGTTGCTCTCGGCTGGAAATTGGGGATAATTTAGACTACAAACTACAAACTACAAGCACAAAATTGGATAAAATTTGAGCCAAAAATCACAAAAATTGGTTGAAAACTAGCCAAATTATGAGGGTTTTTAGGTTTGTAGAGGCTTAGAAATTTTTGTAGTTTGTAGTCTCTAAGCCTCTACAAATTTTGTGCGGCCGTTGCGCTATTGTAGAGGCTTAGACTACAAACTACAAAATTTCCTAAGCCTCTACAAAACTAAAAACGCTTCTAACTCGGCTAGTTTTCAACCGATTTTTATGATTTTTGGCTCAAAAATCTTCAAATTTCGCGCTTATTCAGCTGAAACACTTACAATCAAGTCCCAAATCATGGAAAGTAATCATCGACACCTTCTTCGGATCCTTTCGATCACCGTAAATCGACACCTTGATCTGTCCGAATGCGGTGGCCACTTTTTCCTCGGCGAAATTATTGGCTGCTTCTTCCATCAATGGTTGCATATCGCGGGTGAACGAGTGCATTTCTATCGACGCCATGGTTCTGAAAATTTGGGAAAATGGAAGTGAAAATTTTTTGAAAATAGAGAAAAAGCACGAGGGGAGCGATAAAAATCGAGAGAAAAAGGGGGATCAGCTGAAGGGGGAAAATGAGTTTTTTCTATTTCGATGGCCTTAAAATACTTAAAAATGGGTGTAGATTCCAAAAATCATAATGAAAAAGCCCAAAAATCGCTGTAAAATCTCTAAAATGAGCTCCTAAATGAGGAAATGAGGAAAAAATCGAAAATTTTCAAAGCTCTAGATCTCGTCTGAGAAAATACCGAATTTAGTGAAAATTATATGAGAAGAATCAGAATTTAACAAAGAATCTGAAAATCCATCTTTTGAAATTTGAAAAAGTGAAAATTTTGAAGGGAATTACGAAAATTCAAACTCCTATAACTCTGCCTAAGATGGTCAGAATTCGTTGAAAGTTATACGAAAAGATTCAGAATTTTGTGGATTCTCAGATTCCGAGGTATTCCGTGGAATATACACAAAATTCTGAATTTTTTCGTATATCTTTTTAAGAATTCCGACCATTTAAGGCAAAGTTATAGGAGCTTGAATTTTTGCGATTTTCTTCAAATTTCGAAAAATGGATTTTCGGATTCTTCGTCAGATTCTGCATCTTTTCATATATTTTTCACTGGATTTGGCGTATTTGCAGGTGAGATCTGGAGATTTGAAAATTTGCGATTTTTTCCTCATTTCCTCATTTTGAAGCTCATTTTCGGGGTTTTCTAGCAATTTTCGGGCAATTTCCTCATGATTTTCGGATTCTACACCCATTTTTATGTATTTTAATACAGAAACGGCGCATCCGAATACTCTCAAAATAGCTGAAAAGTTCGAAAATACGTGAAAAATAGGTGAACATCGGGAGGAAGGTACATATTTGTAGAAGTTTAGAGACTACAAACTACACATTTTCCTAAGCCTCTACAAAATTTCTAGCTGCTTTTTGAGAGAACTAGAAGCTTCTGAATCTACATGAGTCACATTCTCAAAGCAAAAACACCTGGATTTTGAAACAACTGAAAATAAGCAAAAATGATGAAATTTGAGAGAGGCAAAAAGCAAAAATAGTACAGTTTTTGCCTCTTTGAAAAGTGAAACGTCTCGTATCTATGAACATATGATCAAAGTGAGGAGAGGTTGGGGCCCCCTATGAAAATTTCAACGAGACGCAGACTGAGTTTTCGCCCGGTCAGACGACCCGTGGCGGCGGCGGAAGTCTATTGATTCTGACTGGCAGCAGCAGAGAAAGAGCGACGAGACGAGACCAGAAAGCTGTTGCTGTCCCTCTCGCTTCTATCTTCTTTTTCCCTCCTTTTGTTGACCCAAAGGCGAAGGAGGGGGCTCCAGGGGGAGAGGGAATGCGAAATTTGAGTGCACAAATGTAATTTCAAGCAAATGAAATGAGTTTTTGGGTTCTAGAATGTGGAAAAATAAGGAAAAACCCGGAAAAAACCAGAAAAATGGCATAAAAATCGCGAAAATTTGAAGAAATTGATATAAAAAATTTGAATTTTTTCTCTGCGTTTCTCGATTTCACACACTCTATCATGGAGAGCGATGGAGCGCACTTGCATTATCACCAATTTTTTGAATTTTTAACCAATTTTTTGGATTTTTCAGCGATTTTCAGAGGTTTCCGAGGATTTAAAACGCGAAATACAAGAAAATAAATGTTAAAAATTCAATGGAAAACATAAAATCCTAAATTTAAACCTATTTAGACCCAGAAAACCATAAAATCTGCAGAAACGCTTTCTTATCAGTCTCGCATCATTACTTTCCTTATCAGTCATTCGATTTCTGACCACTCAAATAAAAATCAATCAATGAACCCATTTTCAGAAGAAAATTCTTCGCAAAATGGCTGCCACATTGGTCTCGAAAAATCAAAGCTTCCAGGGAAAGCAGTATGTCTATAAGCATTCCAGGTACTTCATTTTTGAACTAAAATATGTAAAAATAGGTGTAGAATCCAAATTTCACAATGGAAAAGTTCAAAAAATGATGTAAAACCGCGAAAATCGGCTCCAAAATGGGGCTTTGGACAAGTTTTCCAAATAGGAGGCGGAGCTAGCAAACCTTCAAGTTTTAGCTCATTTTTCGCGGTTTTAAAGCGATTTTCGAGCATTTTCATAGTGATTTTTGGAATCTACGCTCATTTTTACATATTTTTAACCAAAAAAATTTTCGAAAAAAAAATATTTTCCAGCCCCACGACACAATGCGATATGACATTCGGTGTCTATATTCCGGACCACCGCCCCGACGAGAAGCTTCCCACCCTTTTTTATCTCTCCGGCTTAACATGTACCCATGCGAATTTCATGGAGAAATCCGGCTTCCAACAGTACGCCTCCAAACATCGCATCATCGTCGTTCATCCCGATACATCGCCACGTGGCGTCGATATCGAAGGCGATTCGGATAGTTGGGATTTTGGAAAAGGCGCGGGATTCTATGTGAATGCGACTGTTGAGAAGTGGGCGAAGAACTATCGAATGTATGATTATATTGTGAAGGAGTTGTTGGAAGACGTCGCGCCGACGGTGGCGCCGATTGATTTGGGAAGAGTTGGTAAGTACTGGAGAGAGCGTAAAATTTGAAGAATTTTGAGCCGAAAATCATGAAAATCGGTTGAAAATTGACCGAGTTAAGTCATTTTGAAATTTTTGAATATTTGTAGAGGCTTAGAAAATTCTGTAGTTTGTAGTCTCTAAGCCTCTACAAAATTGCACTCCATTTTGTAGAGGCTTAGAGACTACAAACTACAAAATTTCCTAAGCCTCTACAAACTCAAAAAAGCCTGTAAAATCGCTCATTTTCAACCGATTTCCATGATTTTTAGCTGAAAATTTTTCAGATTTTCTGTTTGTTCTAGAACCTTTAAAGACGTCTTGATCTGAAAATTTCTGAATTCCAAAAAATGGACCATGACTATGAAGACCAAAATGATAATTGGGAAAAAATACATTTTCCAATGTTTTGAGCAAAAAATCATGAAAATCGGTCAAAAACTAGCCGAGTTTAGAGGATTTTTGTTTTTGTAGAGGCTTAGGGAATTTTGTAGTTTGTAGTCTCTAAGCCTCTACAAAATCGGTCAAGTTTTGTAGAGGCTTAGCGACTACAAACTACAAAAATTCTTAAGCCTCTACAAAACTAAAAACGCCTCTAACTCGGCCAATTTTCAACCGATTTTCTTCATTTTTGGCTGAAAATTCTTCTAATTTTCTAATTTTTTTTGTAGTTTGTAGTATCTCAATGCTTCCAGGAATCTTTCTCATAATTTTCGGCTCAAATTTCTTCAAATTTGCTACATTTTTTTTTGCGAAACTTCAATTTTTCCAGGAATCTTCGGTCACTCAATGGGCGGTCACGGAGCTCTCACCATTGGCCTCCGCAACCCATCCAAATTCCAATCCATCTCCGCATTCGCCCCAATCTGCAATCCCATCACCGTGCCATGGGGCCAGAAGGCTCTCACCGGATACCTTGGCCCGGACGAATCCACGTGGACACAGTACGACGCTTCTGAAGTCCTGAAGGCGTACGACGGGCCCCGTCGTGAGATTCTTGTGGATCAAGGGGCGGCGGATAACTTTTTGGGCCAATTGAAACCGGAGACACTGAAACCGACGGAACACGCGGGAGTCGTGTTGAGAATTCAACCGGAATTTGATCATTCGTACTACTTCATCGCCAGCTTCATGGGAGATCATTTTGAGCATCATGCGAGACTTTTGAAGGCTTGAGAATTTAAATTATTGCTTCATTTTTTTCTTATAGTATTGTTCTTCTTGTTTCATAAAGACTTTTCTTGATTTTTCGACGCCGAGAGGCCACACTCTAGCCCATAAGTAGACCATGAGTGATAAGAGAGACATCAGAAAGACATGTGGTCAATTTTGAAGGAAAATAAGAAGAATGACATGCTTGTTTATTTTCCCTCCTGTGTTTTTCTTTCCAATTTTCAGTTTTCCTCCTTCAAATTTTCCATTACTCCCGAATTCGAGACTCCGGGACATTTCGCAACTAGACATTTCGCAACTACGACAATTCGCAATCGAGACATTTCGAAACTGGTCGTTTTGCAACCAGTCGCTTTGCAACTCTATAAACTAGTCCACTTCAAGTTCATTTAGGTTGTATGGGATTGAGGGTATTGTGAACTATTCCAGGTTATAGTCTACACTTTGGAAAGTTGTGATTTTAACGAGAAATTTCTACAAAAATCCTGGATTTTGTGGTTTTGAAATGACGTGGTTGCGGATTGTCGTAGTTGCAAAATTGACGTGAGTTGCGAAACGTCTCTCATGTGGTCCCCTTTTGGCCAAATTTTGCATCAAGTGGTCATCTAGTTTTTTGAAAACAAAAAGTTCATTTTGGCAAAAAAATGCTTCGGTATATTTAGAGCAGGGAGAGTGAGAAATACACGTAAAGCGTCACAAAAATATAGGTTAGGATTAGACTATTTACAACGAAATTAATAAGGAAAAAAGCTTTGTAGAACCGGAAAACACAATTTTTTGAGGTTTTTGAGAAAAGGCGAAAAAAAAACAGAAAGAATGGGGCGAGCAAGAAGAGAGCACTGGCAAAGGGAAAGCTGAGTAAATGCGCTCTAGTGAACTTTAATAGAGCGCATTTGCATATTTGAAAGTTTGAAGTAATACTAGACTGGTTTTAACTGATGCTTGAGGACCAAATGATCGGCGCCACGAATTGGGAGAGGGTGGCGGCGGTAGAAGGTGATCGCCGAGTTGATTGTTCGAAATAGGGGGCCTTCGCCTGTAAAAATGATATTTGTTAGGTGATTTTTATAAAAACAAGAAAGAGCTCAAAATTTCACAAATTTTGAGCCAAAAATCATGGAAATCGGTTGAAAACGAGCCGAGTTAGAAGCATTTTTAATTTTGTAGAGGCTTAGGAAATTATGTAGTTTGTAGTCTAAGCCTCTACAAAATTGCAGGTGCGCGCCAGTTTTGTAGAGGCTAAGACTACAAACTACAAAATTTCCTAAGCCTCTACAAAACTAAAAACGCCTGTAACTCGGTCAATTTTCAACCGATTTTTATGATTTTTGACTCAAATTTCTCCAAATTTTACGCTAATTTTTGATAACTTACCAATAACCCATTTTTCCCCATTCCACTCGATTTTGATATGCACAACTCCTTTTGTGGCTCTTAGAGATAATGCTGCACTACCCTCGCCACGTGACCGTAGAAGATAGTCTCCGAGGTGTCGATTTTCCAATCGTTTTTCGGCTTCCACACGATTCATATTCTGTTCCATGTAGATTTCGGAGTCGCTCTGTAGAAAAATAGGATTCGAGAATTTTAGGAAAAATTGAATGTTTCAAATCTTGAACCATTTGAAGTCTGGCTCCGGGACATTTTGCAACCCGCCATTTTGCAACTTTACAAACTGTCATCTTCCTTCTAAAAAATTCAATTTCAACTTGAAATAATCTTCAAAAAACGGGATTTTGGGGTTTCGAAATGGGCTATGACAAAATGTCGTAGTTGCGAAATTGACGTAAGTTGCGAAACGACTGGTTGCGGAATGTCTCGAAGCAAAAATTTTCAATTCAGAGGAAATTTGAGTTTCTTTTGCATATTTTCCGTTGATACACTTTAATAGATATTGTGCAATGGTTCATAAAATTTGACCATTTTCAGTTTGAAAGAGGGCAACTTTGAGAGTCTCAAAAAATAGGCTCCCATCATTCAATTCTGCTGAAATTTGGTGGATGTATAGCTCAATTTTAGAGCTTCATTTTTGTAGTTGACAACTTTTTTCTATAACCACAGCCAAGTTAGTTAGGTCGCCCAGAGCAAGGGAACCCGTTGCTTGGGCGATTTTTGAACCTCTTTCACTCTGCGGGACCTAATTAACTTGGTTGTGACTTTAGAAAAAAGTTGTCAACTACAAAAGTGTAGTTCTAGAGTTGATCTATATATCCTCCACATTTTAACAAATTTGGATGGTGGGAACCTATTTTTTTAAACCGTCAAAAATTGACATTTTTCATTTTTCAACTGAAATTTTTCAAATTTTGTATTTCATTGCAGGGTACCGGTACTTTTTAAATGTCTTATTATTGATATGTTGTCCATATACATGAATACAATTTTATACTAATTTTGTTAGACTACAAACTACAAAAAAAAACTTACAGGCCTTCTCCTCTTACTCTCATCTCTCGGTTTCCTTCTCGCATCCACTGCCGAATTTCCAATCTGGACAAGTTGATTCACAAACGAGGAACTGGAGCACATTGAAGGTGAGCCTAGAATTTTCGTTTTGGATTTTTTTTTGTGAGGCTTTGAGAGTGCTAACATGAAATTTCAATGGATTTGTAGAAACTCTCGAAATGAAAAAGATATCATATTTAGGTGGGTTTAGAGGAAAAAGAGGGAAAAGGAGAGAAAAGGCAAACTTTGCGTGTTTGAAAAAGTAGTTTAGAGTAGTCCGATTATCTAGAAAATTTGTGGTCATATGAATCAAACCTAGATCTTCATTTTTGTAGTTGACAACTTTTTTGTACGACCTTTCCTCGAAAAGTTGTTCGCGCAAACGTGGTGCTATGTCAAACTTCAGTGTTAATTTTTGCGAAATTCGGTTTTTTAGCATTTTAACACATAAATTTTTACGGAAAGGTCTTACAAAAATAAGGATCTAGGTAGGATTCATTTGCCTCCGGATTTTCTAAAGAATCGGACTACTCTAAACTACTTTTTCAGACACTCAAAGCTGCCTGTATTTCAGTAAAGCCCTGTACGGTAGGTTGGGCGCTATTATCAATATCATTTTTTTGCTTTGAACTTAGAACTCCCTTGTAGTTTGTAGTCTTTGTAGTCAAAAAATGAATACCTACCATGTGGCGACACTTTGGCGTCTCCAGTCGCCGTCGTCGATAGTCTAACGTCGGCTGTTGAGAACCGAACACTATTTGGACGGGCTAAGAATTCCCATGGAGTATCGTAGTGGTCTTCGGAACCGAATTCTGATGCCATTGTCATCATCATCTTCTATCGTGCATGCCTGGAAAAATGTATAGATTATTGGGTCAAAAATGAAGAGAAAAATGGGAAAATGAGGATGAAAAATGAGAAGGGGTGGGGGGGGGGGGGCGAAATCATAAATTTGGCTCCGCGACATTTCGAAACCGAGACATTTCGAAACCGTTGTAACGTGCTGAGAGTCTGGTTCCAAGTTGTCGCGGTTTCGAATTGTCGCAATTTTGAAATATCGCGGTTTTGAAATGTCTGGTTTCGAAATGTCGCGGAGCTCAAACTTCAAGCTTCAGAATCCCAGTCTCTCAGAATACACCAACTTCAAAAAAAGCACCAAAAACACCAAAAAAAGTAAGCACGAAAAATGGAAAAGATGAGAAAAAGTGAGAAAAGTAGAGAATGAAATCGGATACTCTTTGATGAGAAAAGAGGAGGAATGAATGAATGAAATGGAAGGAGAGACCAGTAATTTGAGTGTATGTTTATATTCATACTACTGTCCAACACTCCTTTATGGTCTTCTTTTCTTTCTCCTCTTATTCAATCGAAATGACCAGTTTTAGTTTCAAGTGTTTTCGAGAAGAAGAAGAGGAGAACATCCATCAGGGAGAGTATTTGGAGGGTGTTCCTGGAGGAGATAGGGGGGGGGGGGGCTCTGGATTCAGAATCCAGAGATTCGGAATATTCAAAAAATCAGAACCCCTTATAAAAGGGGAAAAATTCACTTCAAGATGAGCCCAAAATCAAAGGAAACTGTTGGTATTGAAGGAAGTTATTAGCGATATTCCCCCAAGAAAAAACGCGCTCCATCGCCAACTTGGCTGAAATTTGAATTTTCAGCTTTCCCGCCGTTTTGAAATCAGCGAAACATGTTTCGGTGGGTGCGTGGACTCCTCGTGGACAATTCGACTGCTGCCCGAGTTGTCCACGAGGAGTCCACGCACCCACCAAAACATGTTTTGTTGTTTTCAACAAACGGCGGGAAAGCTGAAAATTCAAATTTTAGCCAATTTGGCGATGGAGCTTGGGGAATATCGCTCATAACTTCCTACAAAACCAACAGTTTTCCTTGATTTTGGGCTCATCTTGAAATTAATTTTTTCCACTTTTCAAAAATTTTCAAACTACAGTAATCCCAGTATTCCCTGTCTCTGATATCCCGAATGCAGATCCTAAGTATTTTGGAATTCTAGGAATCTACAAGAATTGAAATTTGAGATGGGGAATAATTTGAAAAATCAAAAAAGAGATGGACTTTCGCTACTATTTAATCAAAAAATTAGAAACGAAATTTAGGAAATCACAACTTTTCGAATCTCGAAAATCTTTTTGATGCCTGATTCTCGTTGATTTCATCAAAAAAATTAGATCATGTGCAAAAAATGTTTTTGTCTTTTTCTCAATTTTTTTCGCGTTGTCTACTGAGCATGTTGTAACAATAAATAGTGAAGTGGCTCACTGGGGTGGGTACGTTGAAAAATGATAGAAGAAAATGTGAATCATGGTTTTCGAGAAGTTGAAGTTTCTGAAAAGCATTGAAAATACTAAAACAGGAGGATTTTCTATTGGAAGATTACCTAAATTTCTTTGTTAGAACTTCTAGAAAATATAGGAGAAATTGGAGAAAAAAAAATTAAAAATGAAATCTAAAAAAGTTGAAATTTCGGGATTTGGTTTCTTTCTGGAAAAAAACTAATCAGCCTTTTCTGAATCACAAGATCCGGGAATTTATACATAGAATTCTCGAATAGTCCAAGCTTCAGAACCTCAAAATGATTTTTGAGATTCGAAAAGTTGTGACTTTCAGATTTTTGAAAGTAAACATTTTTACAATTCTTGAAGATTCCAAGAATTCCGGAATACTGCATGCGATAAATACTTCATGGGATATCAGAAGCATGGAAAACTGGGATTACTGTAGTCTAAGAATTTTTGAAAAAGGGGAAACATTACAGCGAAACATGTTTCGGTGGGTGCGTGGACTCCTCGCGGACAATTCGACTGCTGCTCGAGTTGTCCACGAGGAGTCCGCGCACCCACCAAAACATGTTTCGCTGTTTTCAGAACGGCGGGAAGGCTGAAAATTCAAATTTCAGCCAAGTTGGCCATGGAAAAACTGAGTGAAAACTGAGATTACTGTAGTCTAAGAATTTTTGAAAAAGTGGAAAAATTATTCAAGAGGAGCCCAAAATCAAGGGAAACTGTTGGTTTTGTAGGAAGATTTCAGAATTTCAAAAAACTCAACACCATGAATTCAGGAAAATGAGGGTTTGTCATTTTTGAATATTCAGAATCTCAAGTTTTCCTAATTTTCGAAACTTCCAAATCCTATAAAATTATCAAAAACCAAAAACATAACTATTTTGCCAACTCCAGAAAAGGATTAAATTTTGGACTCTCTTCTCCCAGAAGATGACCAGTTTATGGTCTCATACCCTCTAAAAGAGTCCCCCCAAGAAAGCCCAAAAAGCAAGATAGTACACCTTAAAAAGAGACCCAGACATTCCTCTCTCTCCCCCATCCACAGATTAAATTTTGCGGTTTGAAACGACGTTAATTCGGTGTGCCTCTGGGAGAGAGAGGGGAAGAGCCCAGTGGTCTTCTTCTACTAAGGGGGGGGGGGGGGCGGAGAGAGACTAGAATCTAGGAGAGACGCAGAGAAAAAGAGAGAGAGAAGATGCTCTCGGAAGGAGGGAGGAAACGGGGTTGCTCACACTAATGACAAAAGGATTGTGGAAGGAGAAAGGAAAACGAGAAGTGGAAGAAGAAGAAGAAGAAAATGATGGATTGGGTTTTTGGAATGGGAAGTGAAATGACACTGGAGGAAAATAAAATGAAAGTGACAGGTAGTACTAAGTAGAAGCTTAAGGATTGAGCGAAATTTAGCAAAACACAAAAAGTCTCAAAACTAGATATTCGCTGAAGTATTTGAAATTATTTGAACATCGTTGGAAAGAGCATAAAATTTGAAAAATTTTGAGCCTAAAATCATGAAAATCCGTTGAAAACTAACCGAGTTAGAAGCGTTTGAAATTTTGTAGAGGCTTAGAAGTTTTTGTAGTTTGTAGTCTCTAAGCCTCTACAAAATCGGGGAAATTTTTGTAGAGGCTTAGTGGCTACAAACTACAAACGTTTCTAAGCCTCTACAAAATTTCAAACGCTTTTAACTCGGCTAGTTTTCAACGGATTTTTTCGGTTTTAGGCTCAAAATTTAGGAAATTTTCTGCACTTTTAGAATACATCTATCGTTGTTTAAGAAAATTAGTGAAAGTGTTATAGTCTATAGTCTGCCTAAATTGCTACAGATCTCTCTTGCTCCCTTGCACAATTCTGTCAAAACCAAAAAAAGTTGTTTAATCGTTTGTTTCCTGTCGGCACAATCCTTTTGTTCTTCTCAATTTGTAATTCCCTTGTTGTGAGAATTGGCCGAGAAAATTCCATGTTTCTAGTTTTGGAAAAAATGCTCCATGAGCAGCTTTTGACTAATTGATATTGAGGGGACCAGGGAATTAAAAACTAGAAAGAGCAAGAGTGAAAATGTGCAAAAAATCATCAAAAACAGTTGAAAACTGACCGAGTTAGAAGCATTTTTAGATTTTGTAGAGGCTTAGGGAATTTTGTAGTTTGTAGTGTCTAAGCCTCTACAAAATGTTGGGAAAGATTTGTAGAGGCTTAGAGACTACAAACTACAAAAATTCCTAAGCCTCTACAAAACCAAAAACGCTTCTAACTCCGCCAGTTCTAAACCAATTTTTTTGATTTTAGGCTCAAATTGACTCAAATTTCAAGCGTATTCTAGTGTTTTTAAATTGATGTAATGTTTTGTTTTTCTTTTGAAAAAATGAGCAATCTCGCTTAGTTCGTGACCAATAAAAATTGAACCTTGTGAACCTAGACACCCTGCTACTACCAGAATCAAAAAGACACCCAAGACATTGGGCGGTGGTGCTAACAAAAAAAAGAAAGAAAACGAGTTTTTCTTCTGTTGTTCTGCCCGTTTTTCTACATGTGTTTTTGGCGGGGGGGGGGGGGGGGGGGGCGCCCCCATTTTTTATGAGCACAAAAAGTGGCAGAAAAGACACAGTGGAACTATGCATTTGAAATTGGATTTCAAATTCCGAATGTATTTTTAGTTGTTGTACAAAGCTGAGATCTTGGGAGGGGATGGGAAATTCAACTTTTTTTGTTTCTCGAAGGAAAACGGATACATAGAAATGGGACTTGGCTAGTTTTCGAATGTTTTCATTCATTTTTGGCTCAAAAAATGAGGTGAGTCCTCTATTTTCAGATCACTTTTTGTCCGGATACAGCGGGATTACTTTAAGAATTCTCAAAGTACTAAATCACAATGTGTTCTGATATTTCTAGTTCTAGAATGAGCACAAAATTAGCAAAATTTTGAGCCAAAAATCGTCAGAATCGGTTAAGAACTAACCGAGTTAGAAGCTTTCAAAATTTTGTAGAGGCTTAGGAAATCTTCTAGTTTGTAGTCTCTAAGCCTCTACACAAATTTCGGCGTCTAGCGCGCGCACAACTTTGTAGAGGCTTAGAGACTACAAACTACACAATTTTCTAAGCCTCTACGAAATTTGAAACGCTTCTAACTCGTTCAGTTCTCAACAGATTTCTATGATTTTAGACTCAAAATTTTTGAAATTTTGTGCTCTTCCAGGTCACAAATTTTGAGAACAGAGTCCACAAAAATTAATCTGTTAAGGACCTAAACATCACAGTCACTAAGCATCTACATACAAAAATCGAAAAATGTCATGCCAACCGTTAAGGGGGAGGGATGGACTGTCATTCATTGCTTATGCCAGCCTATTACCACCCTCCACCCCTCTAATGTCTCCATTTCACGTTATTTCGTGTCATGGATTACGAAACAAGTCGGAGAACAAAAAAGAGGGAGAGATTATGCAAATTAGAGAGACGCAGAGACGATGATAGATTTCCGATTGTTTGCTCTCTTCTTAACACTTGTTAAGAGAGATATGATAGGGGGGATAGTAACGGGGTTGTTGAGCATGATCCTTGAACCAGAAACATGCGGATTTTCAAGGGGAACAAGTTGTTCGGAGTCAAGAGACTAGTTATGATCATGGTGGCCTAGAAATCCAGAGAAGATAGAAAGTTAGGCCACGCCCACTGGGGGCAACTAGCCGCCTAGTGGGTGTGGCTCATAATTCACAAATCAGGTAGATCATGGCTCTTGAAAGTTCCAACGAAAAGTAGGGACCAAGAAAGTAGAGTGTATGCATTTTTGCGTCAGTTTGGCGGTTGCAGACCTGGCATCAGATTTGACGCCAAATGGTTTTTGGCTGGTTTTCAAGTCCCTGACTCACTAAAACAGTCTCCTTTCTTGTGGAAAAGCGATTTCAAATATCAGAAATTTTTGACCCGGACGGCACCCCGACGTTTTGCAACCAGTCATTTCGCAACCATGCCATTTCGCAACCAGGCCATTTCGCAACTGGACATTTCACAACTATTCAAAGTTGTCCGTTTTTTGTTAATTTAGGTTATCGCTTATAGGGATCATTGTAATTCAAGGTTATTATCAAAATCGCCAAAAACTTTGATTAGTAGTGAAATAGCGTGGTTGCAGAATGTCGCAGTTGCGAAATGGCTGGTTGCGAAACGTCGGAACTTTTTCCAAGTCCCACAAACTTTGACTCCTCCACCTTTTCCCCCCGCTTTTTTTGCAAAAAAAAACACTCTGACCCCCCTAAATCAATCACGCCCACATGCACCATATCATCGGGGGCCCTTTTTTCATAATTTATGAATGAGAAAAGAAAACGGAGACCCAAGTCCGTCTCCAGAAGACAAAGGGTGTAATTTATGACAGGTTGAAGGGGGAGGGGTCATATGTGCGGGAGTAACTTGATACTTTTCTGGGTACCATATACTTTTTTGGAACCATGGGACTTTGTAGTTTGTAGTCTGGGGGGGGGGGGGCGGAGTTTTGTGAGGAAAATGGTGAAAAAAGGTTCCGAATATGATGAAAAACGTTTCTTTTATGTACTGTATTAGTCACCCCCTTTAATTGGCCAAAGAAAAGAAAAAGATCACAAGATTTGAATCTTCTTTACAACTATTACATACTTCTGTTCCAAACACACAAGGTATCTGATTGTGAATCATCACAGAAGAAATATACAGAAGAAGAAATAAAAAACCTTCTAAATCTCTCCTTAGAAAACTTATCATCACTTATTGTTATATACCATTTTGAAGAGCTCAAAATTTGACAAATTTTGAAATAAAAATCATGGAAATTGGTTGAAAACTGACCGAGATAGAGACCTTTAAAGTTTTGTAGAGGCTTAGGAAAGTTTGTAGTTTGTAGCCTCTAAGCCTCTACAAATTTGGACTACGCATTTTGTAGAGGCTTAGAGACTACAAACTACAAAACCTTCTAAGCCTCTACAAAACTTTGAGAGCTTCTAACTCGATCAGTTTTCAACCGATTTTCATGATTTTTAGCTCAAAATCTAACAAATTTTACTCCTTTTAAAGTAGTGCTAGAATCAACCTACTAGGCTACAAACTACACCATTTTCTAAGCCTCTACACAGAAAGTTCGTACAGCTTCCATCAAAAGTATGGTAGAAACTTTACGGTAGAAACGGAAGGGCTAGGAGAAGGAACAATGGTATGCGCAAAAAAAGAAAAGAGACAATAGATTATCAATCAATGTCTTTTTGGACACCCCCATGTCATTCTTTTGGATGGGGGGGGGGGGACTGTCAATCTCTCTCATTGAATAAACATTGGTATGGTATAGACAAGAAGGGCGGTCCTAATGTGCATACATACAGAAGGACCCCTTCCATATAAGAGTAATTAGAAAGTCAAGAGGGGGTGCCATTTTCACACCCTTTAAATGGAATAATGATGAGTAATGGGTTGAGATGATTGTTCTCATTTTGGCACTGAGGCTTAGAAACTAAACTACATATATTTTAGGTTTCCGGAAAATGCATGGTTCTGAGAGATAAGATAGCTAGGGATAGGTATGAGACCAAAGTACAGAAGGTTCAATAAGGCTTTGAGATTCAAAAAGAGTGATTTTTCAGAGTTTTTCAGAGCAAGTGTATGTTTTCTATGAAACATATTGTAATTTCTATGAAACATATTGTAACATATAGTGCACATTTAGGTTCATCTTGAAGAGGACAAAATTTGAAACATTTTGAGCCAAAAATCGTCGAAATCGGTTAAGAACTAACCGAGTTAGAAGCTCTCAAATTTTTGTAAAGGCTTAGGAAATTCTGTAGTTTGTAGTCTCTAAGCCTCTACAAAAATTGCGGCGTCTAGTGCGCGCACACAACTTTGTAGAGGCTAAGACTACAAACTACACAAGTTTCTAAACCTCTACAAAATTTGAAACGCTTCTAACTCGGTCAGTTCTCAACCGATTTTTATGATTTTAGGCTTAAAAATTTCCAAATTTTCGACCTAAAAACATATGGAAACTCATAGACCAAAATCTATAGCTGAGCCTCTACCAAAACCAAACAACTGTCTCGCATGTACTTGTAAAACCATAGTGCGTAACGGAACAGAAAGTGTCTTCCTCTTCTGTTCCCCTTTCCTCCACCAGCTGTCTCTTCAGAATCCACAGAAACATCTGCTCTGTTCTTCTCCCCCCTAACACACACGGTCATCATCATCATCATCATTGAGATGGTAGTAGGACACCCTAGGAGAGAGAGAGAGAGAGTATGGAAAATCAAGAGACGCAGAGAAAAAGAGAAGGGGGACACTACTTATCGTCTGTATAGACATGTGTTATGATGGAAGGGAAGAGATTTGGGGGGGGGGGGTTCACATAGAGTGGGTTATAACCTCGAAGAGCAATTAAATCTTATGGGTCACTGGAGAGAGAGAAATTTGAGAGCAAATTGAGAAAAGTGCACTTTTAGAAAGGACAGAGATATATGATACATAGCCAAAGTTTCGAAGAGTACCGTATTTACTGTAATTGAGGCGCACCTGTATTTGAAGCGCACCTCTAATAGAAGCGCATGCTGGAGCTGAGTTTGAAAAATAGAGGCGCACCCTCTAGTAGAAGCGCACCCTGTAATAGAAGCACACCCAGAAAAAAGCTGACTACATTTTTGCAGGAAAATCTTGTTAAAAAACTATCTTAAAAGTAAAGATTTGAGGATTTGACATGATTTCATACACATTTTCATTGAAAATCACCAATTTTAAAGCCAAAACGGTGTGAAAAATTGGCCAACAAAAATATGATTTTTCAAAAAATGTCTTTGAAAAATAGAAGCGCAGCCTCTAATTGAAGCACACCTTTAATAGAAGCGCACCATGACAGAGGGTTTGAAAAATAGAGGCGCATGCGCTTCAATTACAGTAAATACGGTATATGCATTTTTGCGTCAGTGTGTTTGCGGACTAGGCGTCTGATTTGACGCCAAGGGAAACAAAAACGAAGTACCAAAACCGGACGTTTCAAAACCGACTTATTATAGTTTTAGAACGTCTGGTTTCGAAACGACTTGGTTTTGAAAATCTTTAGTTTCAAATGTCTCGATTTTGTAACAGCCGGTTTTGAAACGTCCCGAAGTCATTCAATCAACTCTGAGACGTTTCGAAACCAAACATTCCAAAACCGGACGTTTCGAAACCGTTTGGTTTTGAAATGTCTCGACTTTGAAAAGTCTAACTATTAGTTATGATTTATCTCGGTTTCAGAACGTCCAGTTTTAAAACGTCGCGGAGTCATACAATAGACCGTTTCAAACTGCGAGACAACTAAAAACTAAAATACTTTAAAACCAGACGTTTCATAACCGGTCGGTACCAAAGTTTCTTTTTGAATATATATGGGACGCTTCGAAACCAAAAAGTGTTCGTTTCAAAACCGAGAAATTGTAGTTTCAGAACGTCTCATGTTCAAATTTCTCGGTTTTGGAACGTCTTAGTTTTTCCTTGTCTCGGTTTCGAAACGTCCCAAAAAACTTTAGTGTGGAAAAACTGAAAAAATTCGGACAAACCGACACACCGATGGACACTCCAAGACCCGAGGAACTTAACGCTATGTTGAACACTTACGTTGTTTCTTAAGGGGTGTGAAATCCGGAAAGAGCAGAAGAGCATGTTTGTATAGGTTGGTGATTTTGGGAGAGTATAAGGAACACTAATCAGTTCCCCGAAAAGGGGGGGGGGGAAGACAAAAGATCAAGTGTGTGTTAAGAGGACAAACAGACACACAGATTGATGAAACTAGGTGGTCTTTGGAATTGATGTACAGTAGCTAAGTAAAATTGACTTTGAAAAAAATAAAGAAGAAAAAATTATGAGGGACAGTGTATGCATTTTCCGTCAGTGTGTCAATTGCGGACCTGACATCAGATTTGACGCCAAGTTTTGAATTTCCATTTTTTTCTAAACATTGCTGTAACATCATTTTGAATACCTGGTAGATCAAAACTACCTGGTAGATCAAAAATACCTGGTAGATCAAAAATCAATTGATCTCTTGGCAATTTGCAACAAAAAGAAGGTGATGACAGTGTCTCGAAATACCGCTAATCCCCCCGGAACCAGGTGGTCACCCCAAGTGACCGACCTTCTAATCTTCTGGCTTTGTGTAGAGGATTAGCGGTGACTTTTGTAGTTAGAAGTCTAGTAGGGTCAATATTCAAAATTGCCATAAGTTGGGACCGTTTTGAAAATGTGGCAGAACGTACGGTAGGAAAAATTTTTGCGGACGAAAATTTTTTGGGTGTTTTCCACAAAAAGCCAACTTTTAGTGTCTGAAAAAGTAGTTTAGAGTAGTCCGATTATTTAGAAAATTTGTGAGTATATGAATCAAACTTTGATCTTTATTTTTGTAATTGACAACTTTTTTGTACGACCCTTCAGTAAAAAGTTGTCCGCGCTAATGTGACGCTACTTCAAATTTCAGTGTTAATTTCGAGAAAAATCGGTTCTACACCGTTTGTACACTTAACTTTTCTGGGAAAACTTGTACAAAAAAGTTGTTAACTACAAAAATGAAGCTCTAAGTTTGCTTTACATGGCTACAAATTTTCTAGATAATTGGACAACTTTAAACTATTTTTTTAGACACCCGAAGTTGGCTTTTTTTCACTGAAAACACCCAAATATGATACACTTTTTGTCCACTACTGTAACTAACTTGGATGTGGTTATAGAACAAAGTTGTTTACTACAAATGTGTAGTTCTAAAGTTGATCTATACGTCCACCAAATTTTAATAAAATTGGATGATGGGAACCTGTTTTTTCAGACCCTCAAAATTTACCGTTTTGAACTGAAAATGGTCGAATTGTATATTAGCGATATTCCCCAAGGAAAACGCGCTCTATCGCCAACTTGGCTACAATTTGAATTTTCAGCTTTCCCGCCGTTTTGAAAACAGCGAAACATGTTTCGGTGGGTGCGTGGACTCCTCGTGGACAATTCGACTGCCCGGGTTGTCCACGAGAAGTTCACGCACCCACCGAAACATGTTTCGCTCTGTTTTCAAAACGGCGGGAAAGCTAAAATTCAAATTTCAGCCAAGTTGGCGATGGAGCGCGTTTTTTCTTGGGGAATATCGCTAATAACTTCCTTCAATACCAACAGTTTCCTTTGATTTTGGGCTCATCTTGAAGCGAATTTTTCCCCTTTTATAAGGGGTTCTGATTTTTTGAATATTCCGAATCTCTGGATTCTGAATCCAGAGCCCCCCCCCCCCCCTATCTCCTCCAGGAACACCCTCCAAATACTCTCCCTGATGGATGTTCTCCTCTTCTTCTTCTCGAAAACACTTGAAACTAAAACTGGTCATTTTCGATTGAATAAGAGGAGGAGGAGAGAAAAGAAGACCATAAAGGAGTGTTGGACAGTAGTATGAATATATTCTTAAGCAACTGACCAGAGTCAACCAGTTTTAATTGGCTCATAAACCTTTTCTCTTTTGCGGCAAAACATCAAAATAACAATTAGCAAGACCCAGCAAAAAATGAACAGCTGCTCTTTTTCTTCAATTTTTCACTACTTTCATCGGCTAAGAGAGAGTCAAAATGAGCACTGAAAACTGGCTCTCAATTTCCTCTTTTTTCTCTCTTGGAGACAGGTGACTGACTCATTTAGTTCTTTAGGAAGAGAGAAAGAGAAAGAACACTTGTATGTATTAGTAAAAGCGAAAAAAAACGAGGAAAAGGGTAAATATTTGAGAAATGAGGAATGTCAGTGGTGAGTAGAAAAGAAAGGTTGTAGGTTAAAGGTTCAGGGGAACCAATTTTTTTGGTTATTATGTATTTGTTGTTTGAAGCGTAGACTAAAATAAGGGAAAAATTTTGAGCAAAAATTTGAGCCAAAAATCAAGAAAATCGGTCGAAAACTGACCAAATTAGAAGCGTTTGAAGTTTTGTAGAGGCTTAAGAAAAATTGTAGTTTGTAGCCTCTAAGCCTCTACGAAATCGGTCAATTTTTGTAGAGGCTTAGAGACTACAAACTACAAAAATTCCTAAGCCTCTACAAAACTAAAAACGCTTGTAACTCGGTTCATTTTCCACCGATTTGGGTGATTTTTGGCTCAAAATTTGTGAAATTTTTTGTAGTTTTTATGTATATGGAGATTTCTCATTTTTAGGAATTTTGACCCCAACAAAAAACATTTAAAAAAGCTACTCAAAAACGCGTTAGAAAAAGAGGAACATTTTCTGTGTCAAGAAAGTGTCGGTGTGGTTGGATAGGCGAGAAAGAAAAAGAGGAGACCCCCAAAAAGGACACGAATAAAAAAGAGATTGAGATTTTTGATAAGATTTCTTCCATT
The DNA here is from genome assembly GCA_963932045.1 of Caenorhabditis sinica. NCBI lineage: Eukaryota > Metazoa > Nematoda > Chromadorea > Rhabditida > Rhabditidae > Caenorhabditis > Caenorhabditis sinica. The sequence continues at coordinate 2,400,545 of OZ009942.1, forward strand.
TTCTCTTGAGAATCTTGACATGGATGAGAGCGGGAAATTTTCGGCAATTTGAATATTTTTCAGATTCAAAAAAAGATGGAAGAAGAACCAAAATGCGTTGTTAGTAGAGCAGAAGAGCTCAAGAGAAAACTGGATTTGAAGGATGAGCCATCACAACCACAAGGAGAGCAGGTGCATTTGTCATATGTGAAAAATAGCAAAAATTTGAAGAAATTTGAGCTATAAATCATAAAAATCGGTTGAAAACTGGCAGAGTTAAAAGCGTTTGAAGTTTTGTAGAGGCTTAGGAAATTTTGTAGTTTGTAGTCTCTAAGCCTCTACAAAATGCGTAGTCCAAATTTGTAGAGGCTTAGAGACTACAAACTACATAAATTCCTAAGCCTCTACAAAACTTCTTTCGCTTCTAACTCGGTCAGTTTTCCACCGTTTTCCGTGATTTATGGTTCAAAATTTTTGGAGTTTTTCGGAGTTTTTAAATCAACAAATCTCAATGACCACTTATTTTTTAGGACGCCGGTGTGCTAATCCTCCTCCATGACGACGGTACTTCGGAAATCAAAGTACTCCTATGTGTGAGGAGTCGTCACTTGAGACGACATCCTGGAGAGGTTAGTGGTTTAGTTTCGGTACACTGGGTTTCAAAAAAAAAGTGAGGAAAGAGGGTTATGAACCTGTAGGTCAACAAGGTGGCGATTGGAAAATATTTTGAAAAAAAACGTTTTATGAATTTCTGAGGTTACTGTAGCACGATCAGTTTGGAAGAAGTTTTAGATAATAGTTGAAAAAATAAGTCCAACAATTGGATGATCTACACTTTTGGACAACCAAAAATCAAATTTCTAGCTATATAAGAGCGCAATATTTATGGAGACCATAAAATGTGGGATATGGTTTTTATGACACTGTAAAATTGCATATGGATATCATAAAATGCGTAACACTATTTTTTACAACTATTTTTTACAACTACCAATGAATCACACTAGGAAAAAAAAGAGATCATTCAGAATGTTCAATTCAATGAATTTTGGTCCGGGACAATTCGCCACTAGCCATTTCGCAACCAAGACATTTTGAAACTGGAAGTTTCGAAGTAGGCCGGTCGGCCCCCGGCTCTTCGGTTCCGAGACATTTCGCAACCAGCCGTTTCGCAACTACGACATTTCGCAACTCACGTCGATTTCGCATTCGCAACAATTCGCAACCAAGACATTTCGAAACTGGACGTTTCGCAACCAGTCGTTTCGCAACTCTATAAACTAGGCCACTTTACGTTCATTTAGGTTGTATGGGATTGAGGGTATTGTGAACTATTCCAGGTTATAGTCTACATTCGAATAGTTGTGATTTTAAAGTGAACTTTTTACAAAAATCCTGGATTTCGTGGTTTTGAAATGTCCGGGTTGCGGATTGTCTCAGTTGCGAAATTGACGTGAGTTGCAAAATTTCGTAGTTGCGAAACGGCTGGTTGCGAAATTGACGTGAGTTGCGAAATGTCGTAGTTGCAAAACGACTGATTGTGAAATGTCTCGGAACGGATGAGCCGGGGAGGGGGGGGGGGGGGGGCAGCCGGCCTTAGTCATGATAGACCGTGAAATCTAACAGTATGATATTCAAGAATCAAAATGTAGAATCTCCAAAGACTCCCAGAATCCTCAAGAAAAAAAAAACAAAAATGGCGGCAACATCTCCCTCCAAAAAACATAACATCTTTCTCATCTTCAGGTCTGTTTCCCGGGCGGAATGATGGATGATGAGGATTGTAACGATGTCCGACGGACGGCGATTCGAGAAGCTTATGAGGTAAGAGATGAGGAGAAGATGTCTTCTGTTATCCTCTTGAGAAATGGAAGAGAGGAAAGTGGCTGGGAATGGAGGGGAAGTTTTGAAAGAAGAAGTGACAATCAAAATGACACTTAGAAGGGGACGGGGGGGGGGGGGGGGGGGGGGAGTCGAGAAGGCAAGTGTCCAATGGGAATATTCTGAATGGAGAAGGAAAGATACTTGATTTAGAGACAATGTGTTCCTCTCTCGAAATTTCAAAACATCAAAATATCAAATTTCGGAATCTTGAGTAGTTTTGATGGTTTGAGTACGTATAGGAAAGTTTGAAGTAGTAGAGTATTTTATTTTTGGATCTAGAAAAGTTTTAAAGATTTGGACTCAAATTTCTACCATAGAATTTCAGAATTCTAGAATCCTATTAGCGATATTCCCCAAGGGCAAACGCGCTCCATCGCCAACTTGGCTGAAATTTGAATTTTCAGCTTTCCCGCCGTTTTGACAACAGCAAAACATGTTTTGGTGGGTGTGTGGACTCCTCGTGGACAACTTGGGCAACAGTCGAATTGTCCACGCAACCACCAAAACATGTTTCGCTGTTTGCAAAACGGCGTGAAAGCTGAAAATTCAAATTTCCTCCTTGGGGAATATCGCTAATAACACTAATCGTCTAAAAAAAAGTGAGGATTTTGGAATTCTGAAAATCACGAAAATTCAACTCCAAAACCAAGTTTATAGTCGAAAAATTCCTACTTTATTTCCAACCAAAACTTCAACTATACAGCAACTAAAACTAACTAGTAATAGGCAAAACGAGGCCAATTTGTAGTTTTTCTAAACACAAAAAAAGTGACTTCAAAGGCGAAAATGGCTTCTAAAAAAAGAAGAAGAGAGTAATTATCGGATCAAAATAGTCAGAACTGACATGAAAAAAAAATGAAACTGAAAAAAAAAACAAGAAAAAGGCAAATTTTAAGACATTTTTAAAGCTTTCCGTTCAAAAAAAAACTAGTAAATGTTTTTGAAGAACTATGAAAGTTTGAGGGAAAATATTCTTGAATTTCTTTTTCTGAAGATTACGCAAAAAAATCTAGAAATTTTGAGCCAAAAACGACAAAAATTGGTTAAGAACTGACCGAGTTACATGCGTTTTTAGTTTTGTAGAGGCTTAGGAATTTTTGTAGTTTGTAGTCTCTAAGCCTCTACAAAAATTGACCAATTTTGTAGAGGCTTAGAGGCTACAAACTACAAAACTTTCTAAGCCTCTACAAAACTTTGTGCGCTTATAACTCTGCTGATTTTCAATGGATTTTTGTGATTTTAGGCTCAAAATTTTGCAAATTTTTTCTTTTTCATGTAAGCTGCAAATTCTAAATTTTCAAAGTTTCAAAACCCGGCCAAAAACTTAAAACTGAGAAATTTGACCATTGAAAAATGTGACCGAATCGAACGGTTCAATGGGGTGGCAAAAGGTGAAATAAGAAGAAGAAGAAGAAGAAGAAGAAAAAAGAGAGGAAAAGACTTTGTGAAGAAAAAAGTGTTCGGGTTGTTTCCGAATGACAAGTAGAAGTTGAGAGAAATAGTATTAAGAAGTGAGAGACGCAGAGAGAGAAATACGAGAGGACATTTGTCCTTGCAGGAAGTTGGTGTCATTCAATCGGACGATTATCTTGTTCTTGGAAATCTTCCGGCGTTTCGAGCAAGATTCGGCATTCTTATTCATCCTACGGTCGCTTTGTTGAGGTTAGTTTGGGGGGGGGGGGCGGATTTTGAAATTTTGGAAATTTTGGAATTCTGATTTTTATTCGTTAAACTAAGGCTCCACGACATTTCGCAACCAAGACATTTCGCAACTAATTGAGGTTGTCATCTATTAGGTTGGAACTAACTATTGCAAAAAATGTAGAATTGCGTGGTTGCGAAATGGCACAGTTGCGAAACGTCGTGGAGCCCAAACTAGAAAATCCAATTTTTTTTCCAGACGCCCTCCCAACTTCTCCCTCAGCATCAATGAAGTCGAATCAGTTTTCTGGATTCCCCTTTCTGAATTTCTCGATGACACCTATCATTCCACGTTTCCAGTGGAACAGTTTTATTTTGTGCACATGTTTCAGGTAAGAAAAATAGGGATGTTTCGCAACTAGACATTTCGTAACCACGACATTTCGCAACCAGTCATTTCGCAACTTTGTAAAGTAGTCCAGTTTACATTCATATAGACTACATGTGATTACGGATATCATAAACCAATCCAGGTGGTCATCTACTTTTCGAAAAATAGATTTTAACGTGAACTTATTATAATGAATGTGGATATGATAGTTGCGAAATGTCTTGATTGCGAAATCGAAGTGAGTTGCGAAACGTCGCTGTTGCGAAGTGACTGGTTGCGAAACGTCGGGCTTCCGAAAGATCAGGACTCTCACTGTTCGCAGCCGGTCTGGCCAAAACGGCCGTGGCCGGGGCCATGGTCGCGGCCGTGCTACAGATCTGAGAAAAATTGGAACCTAAAAAGGCACCCCGACATTTCGCAACTAGTCATTTCGCAACTACCAAATCCAAAAAATACACGTTAAAATCTATTTTTTGAAAAGTAGATGACAACCTGGATTGGCTGATGATATCCGTAATCACATGTAGCCTATATGAATGAAAACTGGACTACTTTAAAAAGTTGCGAAATGCATAGTTACGAAATGTCTTGGTTGCGAAATGTCGGAGTTCCGAAATGACTAGTTGCGAAACGTCAAGGTGCCCAAAAACATAAAAATTTTCAGTTCGACGAGTACCCTGTCACCTATGGAATCACTGCTCTGATGTGCATTGTCGTGGCAATTGGAGTCTTGGAAAAACATCCGAAATTCCCTTTAATGTCCAATCTTACTGTAGAGGATATGGCGGAAAAGAATTTGAGCAGTCTGGAAATAATAAGACATGTTTATCAGTTTTCCAGTCAAAAGTTTGTAAATGCGAAGATTTGAATTTTTACTTTTTTTTCTGTATATGTACATTTTAGCTGAAATAAAAATTATTATTGAGCATGTAAAAATGTGTGCTGATTCCAAATATCACAATGAAAAAGTCCAAAAGTTGCTCTAAAACCTCAAAAACATGCTTTGAATAGGCCATTTTTGTCAGAAGTTGTCTCAGGCGGCCGTGGCCTAACTCTGGAGTTTTCTCTTCCATCGGCCTCGGCCATCTTGTAAAACACAGTCCAAAAGACACAAAGTCGTTTCGCGACTGCGACGTTTCGCAACCTGTCATTTCGCAACTACGACGTTTCGCAACCGGTCATTTTGTAACTGTGACGTTTTAAATCTGAACTACATACTCCTATGGCTGCAAAATTGACGCGAGTTGCGAAGTGACTGGTTGCAAAACGTCGGGGAGACATTTCTCAACCAGAAAACTGGATTATCCTAAAAGATTCCGTAATATTCTCGATCTTTCCATGTTTGATCTCAAGTTAATCTTACAAATTTCCCCTACAAAAAGCTGAAATTTTTGACTCATTTTCTCGAAAAATTTCCATCCAAGCATAACCAGATTTCGAACTTGACTGATTTTGATAATAACAATTCTTTTCCTCCCAATTTTTCTTCTCCAAAACCTTCTCATCCGGAAATAGTGATATCAGGGGTACAAAGTATGTGCCCCCTACGTAATCATGGGTATAAAAGGGGACTCCAGGAGCCGGAAATTTCAGTTTTCAAAACCCAAAAATGAAAGGTTTTTGGGTGTTTTTTGACTTCCGACCGGATAATAGCACTTCTATTGCTATGTATCGTTTCGAGGAGTTCCGAAGAGAGTATGGGAACTATAAAGAGTCATACAGTACTTTGGCTCTACAGATTTTGTATATTTATCAGGCGGTGACGATGAAGGTGAGTATAGGAACATATCTGGTTGCGAAATGTACGGTTGCGAAATGTCCAGTTGCGAAATGGCGCGGCTGCGAAACGTGAACGAGCCAGAGTCTGAATCAACAGCAACCCCTGAACCATTCTGTGTCTTTGAGGCTCTGCGGCGTTTCTCAAACACGTTATTTCGAAACCATGCCATTTCGAAACCAAGACATTTCGCAACCATGTCATTTTGAAACCAGGATATTTCGCAACTAAGCCTTTTGGCAACCAGTCTTTGCTGTCACCTACATTTGAAAAAAGTTGACTTTGACGGTTTACAAAAATGTGGGTTTCTTGGTTGCGAAGTGTCCAGTTGCGAAACGTCTTGGTTGCGAAATATCTCTCCAGGAAACAGACAAAAATAAAGCACAAAATACTGACTGACTAATGAAGTATCCGAGCTTTTCGTGGTGCGGAACTTGCTTGGGCTGGGCCGTCATTTTCGACCAAAAAGCCCGGCCTTCGACATTTCGGAACCACTCGTTTCGTAACTACGCCATTTCGCAACTCACGTCAATTTCGCAACCAATACATTTAGAAACTGAACATTTCAAAACTTGACGTTTTGCAACTACGACATTTCGCAACTGCGACATTTCGCAACCAGTCGTTTCGCAATTACGACATTCCGAAACTGGACATTTCGAAACTGGTCGTTTCGCAACTCTATAAACTAGTCCACTTTTCAAATGTAGACTATAACCTGGAATAGTTCACAATACCCTCAATCCCATACAACCTTAATGAACGTAAAGTGGACTAGTTTATAGAGTTGCGAAACGTCTAGTTTCGAAATGTCGCGGTGGCGAAATCGTTGCAAAATTGACATGAGTTGCGAAATGGCGTAGTTGCGAAATGGCGTAGTTGCGAAATGTCATAGTTGCGAAATGACTAGTGGCGAAATGTCACCATAAATGTTTCCAGACCCGCTTCTTCGAGCACTTCCTGCCATTCCACGTATGCATGTTGTTCGCAATGCTTTCCAATGTCATCTCCAGTATTCTCAGCCAATATACTTTTGACACCCCCACCACTTTCCTGTTTTGGATTCAATTCCTTTGTTACTCGATGAAAGCCTTCATTGGTCAAATTCTGTTGAACATGACGTTCTTGCAAGTCAGCGCGTCGTTTTTCAGCGATACTGTGATCTCGTAAGGAAATTTTTTTTTGGAAAAATAGGGAATCTGTTTTCAGGCACCTGAAAGTTATTGCTGGCGCTTCCGCTCTGTTCCTGATCGATACGTGGCTGGTGGAAGAATGTGGGTTTTGGGGTTTTGAAGATCTGAGATATCCTCGAGACCGCCGGCAGATCGATGTGGCGATCGGGCGATCAGGCGGTCGGGCGGTCGGGCGGTCGGGCGGTCGGGCGGTCGGGCGGTCGGGCGGTCGGGCGGTCGGGCGGTCGGGCGGTCGGGCGGTCGGGCGGTCGGGTGGTCGGGCGGTCGGGCGGTCGGGCGGTCGGGCGGTTGGGCGGTTGGGCGGTTGGTAGGCGATAGATCGTTGGTCAGTCGACCGGTCGGTGGGCGGCGGTCGGAAGTCGGCGGTCGGCGGTCGGCGGTCGGCGGTCGGCGGTCGGCGGTCGGCGGTCGGCGGTCGGCGGTCGGCGGTCGGCGGTCGGCGGTCGGCGGTCGGAAATCGGAAGTCGGCGGTCGGAAGTCGGCCGGCGGTCAGCGGTCGATCGGACTGGTCAGCAATCTTTCAATTGGTCGGCGGTCGGCGGTCGGCAGGCTAGTCAGCGATCCTTCGATTGGCCGGTCGGGCGGTCTGAAGTCGGGCGGTCGTCGGCCGGAAATCGGCGATCGGAAGTCGGCCATCGGAATTCGGGCGGTCGGGCAGTCGGGCGGTCGGGCGGTCGGACGGTCGGGCGGTCGGGCGGTTGGTAGGCGATAGATCGTTGGTCAGTCGACCGGTCGGTGGGCGGCGGTCGGAAGTCGGCGGTCGGAGGCCGGTCGATCGGTCTCTGGTCGGTTGGTTAGGGGTTGGCCGGCCGGTCGGCGGGCGGTCTGTAGATCGGTCATCCGACGGCTCGGTCGGGCAGTCGGGCGGTGGGGCGGTCCGGCGGTCGGTCGGTTGGAAGTCGGCGGTCGGTCGGTCAGAAGTCGGCGGTCGGGCGGTCAGAAGTCGGCGGTCGGCGGTCGGGCGGTCGGCGATTGGCTGTAGGCGATTAGCTTTCTGTGGTCGGCGATCGGTAGGTCGGTCGGCCGGTAGGTCGGTCGGCCGGTAGGTTGGCGGTCGGGCGGAAGTGGGTGGTCGGAAGCCGGCGGTCGGCGGTCGGTCGCAAGTTGGCGGTCAGCTGTCGAAAGTCGGCGGTCGGAAGTCGGTCGGGCGATCGGTCGGTCGGGCGGTCGGGCGGTCGGGCGGTCGGGCGGTCGGGCGGTCGGGCGGTCGGGCGGTCGGGCGGTCGGGCGGTCGGGCGGTCGGGCGGTCGGGCGGTCGGGCGGTCGGGCGGTCGGGCGGTCGGGCGGTCGGGCGGTCGGGCGGTCGGTCGGTCGGCGGTCGGCGATCGGCGGTCGGCGGTCGGCGGTCGGCGGTCGGCGGTCGGCGGTCGGCGGTCGGAAATCGGAAGTCGGCGGTCGGAAGTCGGCCGGCGGTCAGCGGTCGATCGGACTGGTCAGCAATCTTTCAATTGGTCGGCGGTCGGCGGTCGGCAGGCTAGTCAGCGATCCTTCGATTGGTCGGTCGGGCGGTCGTCGGCCGGAAATCGGCGATCGGAAGTCGGCCATCGGAATTCGGGCGGTCGGGCGGTCGGGCGGTCGGGCGGTCGGGCGGTCGGGCGGTCGGGCGGTCGGGCGGTCGGGCGGTCGGGCGGTCGGGCGGTCGGGCGGTCGGTCGGCGATCGACGGAATTCTAGAACTGTCTTTTTTTTCAGTCCCCGTCTACATCGAACTCCTCGACAACATCACCTCCCTCAACGTCCCATTCCTCATCACATTTTTCTCTGCTCATCTCCTCCTCCACATCCGAATCTTCTCTAATCCCCCAAACCGCAACTGGGAATACAACGCCGTCATCATCAATGCTCATACTTTCCTTGGCACCATTTGGGCGTTGGCCATGTATTATTTGATCTACACCAAATGCCAATCTCGTGATCTACCAACGCTCTCATTTTCATTGTTGGGGTATGGATACCTCCCATATGTCTGGCCTGTGTCGAATTTGATTTGTTATTTGCTTCTGGAGAAGAAGAAGGTGACAGAGTATGAGAATCTTGTTTGAGGAACTTGAACTTTTGTCAAATTATTTGGTCCCCTTTTCATGATTATTTTGGAAATTGCAATCGCGCTCTACCGGACATCTATTAAAATCTCACTGAAAAATGCCCATTTTTGAGAAACCTATGTCACTGTAATGACTTTTTAAAAAATGAAAAAAGGCTACAAGGCAAATTTAAAATATTTTGACCATCAGTTTTCACTGAGATTTTGAAAAGTGTCCGGTGGAGCGCGTTTGCAATACGGTACTGTATTTTGACCCTATGTTGACCACTATATTTGTCTAAATATTTTTTTTCATTTCCTAACATTATTTGTGAATATTGACTATTTTTCTTTTTTTTTGTTTCAGACCATGTTATTTTTTTCTTGATTATTTTTGACTCTAAAATTTTGAAAGAGCACCATATTTTGTCTAAGAATTTTTAACAACATATTTTTGTATACTTATTTCGAGCATCCACATTATATTTTGAGTCTGAAATAAACATTATATTTGGAATTAAAAAAAAAACTGTCATCCCGGCGTTTTGCAACTGGACATTTCGCAACTGGACATTTCGCAACTGGTCATTTTGCAACCATGCCATTTTGCAACAGGACATTTTGTAACTGGACATTTCGCAACCATGCCATTTCACAACTATATAATGTTGTCCATTTTACGATCTTTTGAGCCATATGAGATAGGGATCATTGGGTTCGTCAAAATAGTCGAAGTAAAGGCTTCCCGACTTTTCGCAACAATGCCTTTTTGCAATCACGCCATTTGGTAACTGGACGTTTGGCAACTATGTGATGAGTTGCGAAATGACTGGTTGCGAAGTGACTGGTTGCAAAACGTCGGTGAAAAACTCTACTATACAGTGATCTATATTTTTTGGACACATAAATACAAAGGTGTGAAAATTTCGGGGCTATAAAAGGATGAATGGACCGGTTTCCAATGAGGAAGGGGAAGTTTGTAAGGGTCAGAAAATATTTATATACATAGGTTTGTTTTTGTTTTGGCAGTTGTGTTCCGGGGAAAAATGCAATATTTCTAGCTTCTATCGTTAAGTGGGCTCCGCGACATTTCGCAACTAGGACATTTCGCAACTCACGTCAATTTCGCAACTACGACATTTCGAAACCGCAGAATCCAGTATTTTGTAAAAAGTTCGTTGATAATCTGAAATGGTTCACAATACCCTCAATGCCATAAAACCTCAATGAACGTAAAGTGGACTAGTTTATAAAGTTGCGAAACGTCCAGCTTAGAAATTTCTTGGTCGCGAACTGTCGTGGTTGCGAAGTGTCGTAATCGACGTGAGTTGCGAAATGTCGTAGTTGCGAAATGTCGTAGTTGTGAAGTGGTTAGTTGCGAAATGTCTGGGAGGCGGAAAATGGCAAAATTTCAACAATGAAGCGATAATAACACCAGATCTCTTACATACTCTCCAAAAGAATTTCCAAAAAACAAAAAACATCAATTTCAAAAAAAAAACAAACTTTTTCGTAAATTCCTCTCCTCCAATCCAATACCATCTCCTCCCACTCTAGCCCCCAATTCCTCGGAGTTAGAGTTATCCCCCCCCCCCCCCCAATAGCAAAATCTCGAATCCTCTGCAGAGAGCCCTAAGCCTAACAGGTAAGTGCGTCATGTAGTATTTTGTGAGCCATCTTCTTCTTCTTTTTCTCCCCCCACCAAAAAATCTCAAGTACTTCTCCGATTTTTCCCTCTATTTTCTCTACTCCTCTCCTTAGTGAGTACAGTGTGCAAACAGCCAACCCCCCCCCCCCCCATCAGGGGAGGGATGGTTTTTTTTGCCTGGGTGGAAGAGCCTTTTTCTCGATTCTTCTTGAGTTTTTAGCGAAAATCAAAGTAGTAGGTCATTCACAGTTTCCAAATTTTTCTTTATTTTTCAGTTTTCGACGACGACGACTTGACAACCAAAAAATGGCGCCAAATCGATCTCATCCGATTCCTATTCACAGGTTGGTGAGGGATTACTGTAGACTTTTTTTTTCATTAAAAATTTGGGAACCCCTTAGGCTTGCCACACTAAAAATTAGCCAATACTTTGGAAAAATATAATTTCGAATCGAGTCCTAGTAAACAGTCTGCAGTTCCAAGAACCTTCAAAAATCTTCAAAACTGGCTTATAACTTTTGAAGGTTGGGAAATTTTTTAGTGGTTCTTTCTCCTATTTTCCAATAAAAAATCCAATTTTCGAGTCTTAAAATCGATAGAAATAGAGTCAATGACACTCTTTTTTCGTTTTTTTGTGTTGACCCAAATAATTAGCCTCGGCCGTAGAATGACGTAGATTTGAAATTGATACATTCCCCTCCCGCTTAGAAATTTGTTGTCTAGTGTTTTGGAATAGAGCATATTTTCTGGGAGTTCTGAAAAATGGGTTTTGAGAAAAAGCGCAGATTTTGAAAACTTACTGAAATTTTCTTGCTTCAAGGAACTGGCCTCCAGCCATAGAGTAACTGACATTTAACCACTTTTTTTTGAGTAAGAGACCATTTTGTTAAATTTTGAATTCGTTAAACATGCTTTTTAGAGTGCAGTCCAAAATGTACTGTACAGGACAAAAAAAAGTATCATATATTGATGTTTTTAAAGGGAAATTGCCAACTTTCGGGGTCTGAAAAAGTAGATTTGATTAGTCTTGTTATCTATAACTGTGTGAATATACGAAGCACACTTAGATCTTCATTTTTGTAGTTGACAACTTTTTCGTAGGACTTTCTCTTCAAAAGATTCGTGTACAAATGCTAAATCATAATTTTCCTTGAAGTTAACAATGAAGTTTGAAGTAGAGTCACATTGACAACTTTTCAAGGAAAACTCGTACAAAAAAGTTGTCAACTACAAAAATGAAGATCTAGGTTTGATGTACACATACACAAATTTTCAGGATAATCAGACCACTATGGCCTACTTTTTCAGACACCCAAAGTTGGCCTTTTTTTCTGATATTGCTCAAAGTGTCTTCCCATAGTTGTTTTTCTAAAAATCATCCCAAAAGTTAGTTGGCGTCAAATCTGATGCCCAGTCCGCAGACGAAAAATATCGATCGAAAAAAAACTCCTAATGCGTAATTGCTCTTGTTGCGAAACGTCCAGTTTCGAAATGTCTTGGTTGTGAACTGTCGTGGTGGACGTGAGTTGCGAAATGTCGTAGTTGCGAAAGGACTAGTTGCTAATTGTCTCATTCAGAGTTTGAGGATAGATCCCCCCATTTGCCCTAACGAAGTTCATTTTAAACTACCCCCCCCCCCTGAAATTGCGAAACGACTGGTTGCAAAACGTCCAGTTTCGAAATGTCTTGGTTGCGAAACGTCTCGGTTTGAGTTTGACCATAGATCCCCCGATTTGACCTATCGAAGTTCAACTAATAGTTCAAGTTCATTTTCTACTGCCCCAAATCTATTACTACTAGTACATACTATCCCGAAAATCTCCGTATTTTTGTTGCACACAGTACTCAGTTCTTGCTCAATCCCCCCTTCCTGCTCAATCTCAAGTACTCCAAATCGCATGTACCTAGAGATTCTGAATAGTGTGAAAATGCGAGAGACGCAGAGAAAACTGTAGTAATTTTGTGTTGACTCGCGCGATGAGCAGAGAAGGAGAAGGGATGTATCTTCTTTTGACTTTTTTCTGGCAGATAGGGGACTAATTGGTGATTTGGAAAGTGTCAAGTACCCCACACAACCACCCGAAGTCTAATCTTGAGAAATCAGTACAAAAAAAAATTAGGGGAGGGTCTCAGGAGGTGGGTTGAGGGAGATTCCTTTGAACTCTGGAGGAGAGAGTGATGTCAGATTTTAGACTCGATAAGCAGGGAGGGGGGGGGGTCGCTGAGAATAATGAGAAATTATTAACGAAATATGGAAACCAAGACTTTCGTTATTGAAAAATCACATTGACAAGAAACAGCCAAGGTCAGAAATGTAAACTGGATACGAATAAAACTTCATCAGAGCTTCTGGAAACTAACGTTAAGATGTATGTAAGTGGACTCCGCCGATTATTTTTGAAATTTTTTCCCAAAATTGTCAATGGAGTGCAATTTGGGGAAAAAGAAACTTTATGGGTATAACCAGACTAAAATCTCTCTTTTTGACATATTTCTAAAATCCTTTCTAAATATGGTGTACCATGTGGAAGTACATAATCCCAACACAACTCCTCTATATTCCAGATCGGCGTCGCACACGCCGTCCATGCTTGTGAACGCCAAGAAGTACCTCTCCGATCGACCACAGCTTCTAGATTGTCCACGTTGCAAGGTAAGCATATTTGGATTGTAAAGAATAAAGAGACTAATACTAAAAACCATGCTCCTGAACACAAAAATCAAGTATTTAGGCACGATTTTTGAAACTAAAAATGAAGAAAAACGGTCGAGAGCTAACCGAGATTTTAGCTTTGAAAATTTTGTAGAGACTTAGGAATTTTTAAAGTTTGTAGTCTAAGCCTCTACAAAATCCCTGGAAGTTTTCAGTTTTGTAGAGGCTTAGACTACAAACTACACAAACTCCTAAGCCTCTACAACACTTTCAAAGCTTCTAACTCGGTCAGCTTTCCTCCAATTTTCTAAATAAATGGCTCATTTTTTGAGTTTTTTAAATACTTTAAATTTCTTATTCCTTTCATTCGTGTGTGTCACGGCTCATTTTCAAAGAATCATAGCTCGAAAATGGTTTGTATTGAGCACCTAAAAACTTCGATTTTCATGTTCACAGAGCTACAAAACACAAGTCTTCAGAATCACGGCGAAACGGAGCTTCGTTTCGTCAACGGCTTCTTCACCTACGTCTCCTTCTTCGTCCTCCTCATCTTTGGCATTACCATTCTTCCACTCTTCTTCCTCTGGGTAAGTGTTTTTTTGTTATAAACAATCTGTAGAATCGAAGAACTCAGAATACCATAGAATATCAGAACACTCCAAAATCTCGGAATCTTAAAACTGCAGAATCTTAGAATTCCAATTCATTTCAGGTCCCATTCTGCGTTGAAACATTCAAAGACGCCGAACACTATTGTCCATCGTGCCGTGCCTGGATCGGAACCTACAGACGTTTGGGAAAATCCACCTAAACCCTTTCTTTTTCAATTTTCGCTTATTTTTCCTACTAACAGACGTTATTTTTCCACTTTTTAAAATAAACCAATTTTTCCTTGAAGATTTTTCGGATTTTAGAATTTCTTTGATTTCCAGATACCGTATTTACTGTAATTGAGGCGCACCTGTATTTGAAGCGCACCTCTAATAGAAGCGCATGCTGGCGCTGTGTTTGAATAATAGAGGCGCACCCTCTAGTAGAAGCGCACCCTGTAATAGAAGCACACCCAGAAAAAATCTGACGACATTGTTGCAGGAAAATCTTGTCAAAAAACAATCTTAAAAGGTAAGATTTGAAGTTTCGACAAGATTTCATGCATAATTTTATTAAAAATCATCAATTTTGAAGCCAAAACGGTGTGAAAAATTGGCCAACAAAAACATGGTTTTACAAAAACTGTCTTTGAAAAATAGAAGCGCACCCTCTAATTGAAGCACACCTTTAATAGAAGCGCATCACGAGAGAGGGTTCGAAAAATAGAGGCGCATGCGCTTCAATTACAGTAAATACGGTAATACTAAAAATCTGAGATATTTTGAGCCGAAAATGAAAAAAAAAAGGTCGAGAACTAACCGAGATATAAGCTTTCAAAGATTTGTAGAGGCTTAGGAATTTGTGTAGTTTGTAGTCTCTAAGCCTCTACAAAATTGCCCTCAAATTTTGTAGAGGCTTAGAGACTACAAACTACAAAAATTCCTAAGCCTCTACAAAACTGAAAACGCTTCTAACTCGGTCAGTTTTCAACCAATTTTCTTCATTTTTGGCTCATTTTTTGAGTTTTTCAAAATCCTTTAAATTTTCGAAATCCCTGGAAAAAAATCATCAGAAAAATTCACATTCATAAGGAGAAAAAACAAACAAAGGAAAATAGAGACAAGACAAGCATTGGGGTGGAAAATTTAAAGCTTTTTTAAACAAATAAGGGGTGTCATTTTCGTTGTAATAAAAGAAGAAAAACCATAAGGAGAGAAAAATTACGCGCGATAGAAGGTGACAAGAAAAGGGGCGGAGTCAACAAAAAAAAGAGGGCGGGGCAAGAGTTTCACTGGATAGAAGGGGGCAGTTTTTTGGACTTAAAAACGGGAAAAAGGGAGTTTGAAGAGGGAAAATTTGACTGCACGACGTTTCGCAACTATGAGATTTCACAACTATGACATTTCGCAACCAGTCATATCGCAACTTTAGAAGCTGGTCCATTTTATGTTCGTTTAGGTTACATGTGATAGGGATCATTGTAAGTAACTTCAGGTGACTATTAGAACCGAATAAACCTGACAAAAACGTGGACCTTGTGGTTACAAAATGACCTAGTTGCGAAATGTCCTAGTTGCAAAATGTCCTAGTTGCGAAATGGCCTAGTTGCGAAATGTCCTAGTTTTCCCTTTAATTTTCCCCAAATTCCCCAAACTCCACATCTTAAATCCGACTGAAACGCCCTAAGAACTTTTTACATGCCGGGCATGTATGGGTGACATCGCGAAGTTGGTCCAGGAAGAATGGAATGCAACAGAAGCACCATGGGATTATGAAGAGGAATAGTCCGAGGAAGGCAAGGATGGCGAAGATGATCCATGGAAGGATGCCGTTCACGTAGCAGATGTGCGAGACGATGTGGTTCTGGAAATTGAAAAGTTGGGGTTTTGAGATTCTCTGGAATCTTATTAAAGAAGGATTCCGGTTAAACATTTTTATTCTTTTTAAATATGTAAGAATGTGCGTAGATTCCGAAAATCATAATGAAAATTCTCAAAAATTGCTCTAAAACCCCGAAAAATGGCTTCGAAGTGAGCAAAAATGGTCTCCGGCGGCCGTGGCCGAGTTTCCCAAAAAAGAGGCGGAGTCAGCCAATCAGCGTCATTGTCATTTGCCGGCAGCCAATCACAGCGGTCGCCTCTGTAGTTGCCATGACGCTGATTGGCTGACTCCGCCCCTTTTTTGGGAAACTCGGCCACGGCCCCCGGAGACCATTCGCTTGATTTTTGCTCATTTCGGGGAGCATTTTCGGGGTTTTGGAGCAGTTTTTGAGATTTTTCATTATGATTTTCGGAATCTACGCACATTTTTACATATTTTAAGAGAATAAAAATTTTGACCGGAATCCTCCTTCAATGAATTTGGAGACCATTTCTCATGTTTTCATGTTCAACTTTTTTGAAAGATTCTGGATTCTAAGATACCAAAAATTCCAAATTTTTGCTAAATTTTGAAATTTGAGAGTTGTAGAACTTTGAAACCCGAAGATTTTAAGAATCTGGATTTTTTTGGATTTTTGAAATTTGAACTTTTCGGATTTCTGCGAATCAGATGATTTGGATTTTAGGATTAGAAAGGCTCATTTTTTTCAACCTTTGAATTTCTGTGTTCTGAGATCTGAAATCTAGAAATTTTAGAATTAAGAAATCCAAAGTCTGGTCCTTTGACCTACCCTAAATCTATATTATCTGTCACAAAAGTCGCAGTCTCCTACAGTACCCAAAACTTTCTAAATTTCGCAATATCAACTCACCTGACAGTGTGGACAGTCCATCTCAATGGGCATCACATTGTACGGAGAAGCCCTCGAAGTCACATATCTCGAGTCGTTCTGTGGAGTTGGATCAACCTGGATGAATTCGATTTTGAAGAAAAAACTCTAGAATCCTAAAGATTTATCGATTACCACCTAGGCCTAGTATACTATTACAATCCAATTATAATGGTCCCCCCAGGTCCCCCTTTCTTCAAAATCCTTACATTTTGCTCCACGTCTTCCGCATCATAGGCGGGTGGGGACTCAATTTTGCTAGTAGTAGTCATTCTTTTAGAGAGAATTCCAAAAAAATTTCAGTCAATAAAAGTGCTCCTGAACAAGAGGGGCCCCCTCGGCGAACGCGTCAAGGATCACCGAAAACGCGCAAAGGTCGTCGAGAAATGCGTCAACGAATCTCTGCGTCTCGCGCTCTCTAACGCGTGCCGATAGAGCGCGCTTGCAGAGTGCAGAGAATTTTCGAATTTTTCAATTAATTTTTTTTTATTATTTTCGCTGGTTTTTGAGCTATTTTAATAGAATTTTTTGCATTAAAAACACAAAACAAATAAAAAATTTATTTGAAAAAATAAAATAAAACATTTTTAGAGCAACAAAAAACAATGGAAGACTGCACAACGATAGTAAAAGATGAAGACGTTGCGTATCAAGAAGGCGAAGAGGAAGTGATAGAAGAAGTGATCGAGGATGAGCAAGTATGGATGGGCGAAGATGGATATTATCATCAGGAGGGACACGAAATGATGGATCATCAAGTCATCGAGTACGACGAGTATCAAGCATTCCTACCCGTTCGTGGCGGTGATGCCTATTGGACAATGAATTTGCCGGATTTGATGAGCAAGATTCGTTCGTTTGCTCAGCAGGATGGCACCATGTGTCGACTCATCACATGCTTCAATCGAAGGTGTCATCGACAGGTCGCCTTTAAGGGCTACTTGTATACGGTGAAAGACTGGGTATGTGCTCAGATTTCTTCTCTGCGACATTCCCTTCAAAATGAGCCAAAAATCATGAAAATCGGTGAAAAACAGACAAAATTGAGCCGATTTTCAATTTTTGAAATTTTGTAGAGGCTTAGGGAAATGTGTAGTTTGTAGTCTAAGCCTCTACAAACTTGCAAGGTGACTTTGTAGAGGCTTAGACTACAAACTACACATTTTCCTAAGCCTCTACAAATTCTTAAAATTCTCAAAATCGTCCTAACTTTGTTAGTTTTCCATCGATTTTTATGATTTTTGGCTCATTTTGAAGGTAATTTTTAATGTAATAATGAGAAAAAGTTCCCAATCTTTTTTTCAAAAAAAAAACTTAATTTTTTGAGCCTTTTGTGTTTTTAAAACCTTGTTTCCAATGAATTTTTAATGCAAAATCTGAAAAATGGAAAAAATTTGCAGAATTTTGAGCCGAAAATCATGAAAATCGGAGAAAAACTGGCCAAGTTGAGGCAATTTTCAATTTTTGCGATATTGTAGAGGCTTAGAAAATCGTGTAGTTTGTAGTCTCTAAGCCTCTACAAAATTGGAGAAATTTTTGTAGAGGCTTAGAGACTACAAACTACAAAAATTCCTAAGCCTCTACAAAACTCAAAAAATTGAAAATTAACTCAATTTTGTCAGTTTTTCACCGATTTTTCTGATTTTTAGCTCATTTTGAAAGGAATTTTCGAATTTAAAAGAACGTTCTCAAAAAAGTTTAAAAATTGTTTTTTGGACCCTTCTATTTTTCAAAGTTTTAAATTTTCATTTTTATCGGAAAATCTATAAAAAAATAAAAATTTGCAGAATTTTGAGCCAAAAATCATGAAAATCGGTGGAAAATTGGCCAAGTTGAGGCAATTCGGAAATTTGCGATTTTGTAGAGGCTTAGAAAAGTTTGTAGTTTGTAGTCTTAGCCTCTACAAAACTTTCCCCGATTTTGTAGAGGCTTAGAGACTACAAACTACACAAATTCCTAAGCCTCTACAAAAATTCGAAATCTTTAAAATGACCTAACTTTGTCAATTTTCGACCGATTTTCTTGATTTTTGGCTCATTTTACTTGAATTAGTCGATATTTTTAGGGTAAGGTCGTTTGGCGTCAAATTTGACGCCAGGTCCGCAAACATACTGACGAAAAAATGCACACTAGAGGCTTCGAATTACTATGAACAAACATTTTTTCAGGTCTCCGAAACCGGTTGGACCACCTGGAATTGCATCAACGAGCAGTGCTACGGTCAGCTGCGAACCCATCCACCAGAGTTCACAAATATCCAGCTGGAGCACGACCATTTGGAGACTTGCCTTCCCGATGAGCATCAAATCGCCGTTCGCATCGGTGTCTACGATGCACGTCTTCTCGCTGAATTCACGGATACCTCCCTGGCACCACTATACGAAGGCGTTCAGGAGCGAATCAAAACGGACTTCCCGGACGTTCCAAAAGAGCTTTTTCCGAGTTTCGAATCGATTCAAGCGTCGTTATTGGATCATCGACATAATAAGATTTATCGGAAGCGATTTGAGATGCAAAAGTTTAAGGAGAAACAGAAGAAGATGAATATGACGGCGGATGAGGTGTTGTTCGCTGAGAATGCTTCTGGCATGATAAAGGCGAGAAGGACGAAACCGTTTCCGATGGTAATACTTTTGGAGATTGTGAAGGGCGTGATTCTGATAAAAATGAGTAAAAAATCACGAAAATCGGTTGAAAACTAGGAAAGTTAGGTCATTTTCTAGATTTTGAAATTTTGTAGAGGCTTAGGAATTTGTGTAGTTTGTAGTCTCTAAGCCTCTACAAAACCGCTCTTATTTTGTAGAGGCTTAGAGACTACAAACTACACAAATTCCTAAGCCTCTACAAAATCAGGAGAGCTTGTAAAATCGTTCATTTTTACCCAATTTTTTTGATATTTGGGTCAAAATGAAGACAATTTTGTCGATTTTAGGACACTACCAAAGCCTATATATTCTAGTTTTTTTTTTGAATTTTTAAGATACTTTTTTTTTGACGTCTTCTGAATCATAACAGATTCGATAAACGAAAAATTGGACAAATTTTGAGCCAAAAATCATAAAAATTGATTGAAAATGAACGATGTTACAAGCTTTTTTGATTTTGTAGAGGCTTAGGAACTTGTGTAGTTTGTAGTCTCTAAGCCTCTACAAACATTTCCCCGACTACAAACTACACAAATTCCCAAGCCTCTACAAAATCCCAAAATTCGAAAAATGACCTAACTTTGTCAGTTTTTCACCGATTTTTCTCATTTTTGGCTCATTTTTACCGGAATTTTCACGAGTTTTATCACTAATTTCCTCCCTATTTTCAGTCCCTATGCAGCGAGTGCAACGATAATTTGGTCTCAACAAATCTCCCGTCTCAAGATCAACTAATTCATCATATGATGTATACACACGGACGACGGCTGACGATTGAGAGATACGAATTTAAGGACCTCTCGTTGTTTGAGGTAATGATTTTCAGATGGGATTTCGTACAGACGTTTCAAAACCGCGACGTTTCAAAACCAAAAAAAATAGCCGTTTCAGAGACGAATCGTCTTGGTTTCGAAATGTCGCAGTTTTAGAACGTCTGGTTTTGAAACGTCGTAGTTTTGAAATGAAACCATTTATGAAACTTCCGAAGCCCTCAAAATTCATAAAAATTGGCTTCACAAAAAAGACTCGTCATTTTTGCAACCATCAAATTTGACAACCCGACATTTTGTAACCACGTCATTTCGCAACTATTCCATCTTGCAACAATGCCATTTCGCAACTATGCCATTTTACAACTATTCCATTTCACAACTATGCCATTTCACAACTACGCCATTTCACAACTATTCCATTTCGCAACTCTATTTTTTCAGCACTACGTCCGCGAGCTCAATGCTAACAGTCGATTCAAGATGAAACGCATGGGATTGGCCGATGAGAATATGTACTATTTGTGCACTCATGACGATCGTTTGGCGAAGAATGGAGTGGGAAGAGCATCCAGATTGCAGCAGCAACACAGTCATTGCACGGCGTTTATAAGGATTTTTGATTGGAGGGTTAGTTTTAGGGAAATTTCGAGATTTAGAGTGCTAAAAATGAGGAATTTTGGTCCAAAACTACTAAAAACCAAATTTCTAAAAATGTCTGTCTGTGTGTCCGGTAGTCCAGGAGATTCAATTTTTAAAGCTTTAAAGGTCAAGCTCCGAAAAGCTCTATTTTTTAGTCGAAAATGAACATAGAAACATCAATTTTATCATAAAATCTCTCATTTAAATTAGTGATTTCATGATAGAATTGAGGATTTCAAGCCTATTTCTCACTCAAAAACAGAGAAATTCTGACCATGAGATTCCTAAAATCTCAAAAATCGAGTTTTCTGGACACCTGGACACACAGACAGACATGTTTCAAAAATTTCAATTTTTGGTCAAAATTATCCATTGCTTTAAAATACGCAAAAGAGTGCGTAGATTCCAAAAATCATAACGAAAATGCTCAAAAATCGCCTTTAAAATTCTGAAAAATGGCTCCAAAATGAGCAAAAATTGCTGAAGTTGTCCCCGGCGGAGTTTCCCAAAAAAGGGGCGGAGTCGACCAATCACTGCTCTCGGCTCCGCCCCTTTTTTTGGAAACTCAACCCCAGACAATTTCTGCGATTTTCGCTCATTTTGGAGCCATTTTTCGAGGTTTTAGAGCGATTTTTGAGCATTTTCGTTATGATTTTTGGAATCTGCATGCATTTTTACGTATTTTAAAGCGATAAGAATTTTTGGTCGGTTTCCTCTTTTCAAGGATAATTTTGACCAAAAATTGAAATTTTTGAAAAATGTCTGTCTGTGTGTCCAGGTGTCCAGAAAACTCGATTTTTGAGATTTTAGGAATCTCAAGGTCAGAATTTCTCACATATCCAAATTCCCCCCATTTCCAGATAATCACGAAACAAGAGAACGCCCGTATCACCATCGACTACTGTCTCGAGCACCAACCCCATCCATACGCCCACGATCGCTACCATCATCATCATCCACGTGGCTCCCGCGCCCCACCGACCAATTCGATATTCCATCAAAAAGAATACATCGACTACTACACGCCCGAAGTGTTCATTCGAGATTTGGACGACAAAAAGTTGCGGTCTCAAAAAATCATCGATGGCGTCGTCGACGCCACGTCGGTGATTCTGGAGCGTCCTCTGAAGCGTCCCATCGAAGTGAAAACTTATCTTCCGCCTCCGAGAAGTGTTCGGCCATCATTCGGCGCGCGGGCTCTTGCTCCGCCCCTCGCTGCGCAAATCGCCGCTGGGATCTCGGAACCCTATGTGGATATGTACAGTAGTCGTGGAGAGAATCAGGGAGGAACACGGAGGCCTCAAACGCCGCAAAAGTTCCAGCTGAGACAGTCGATAAGGAATTTTGTGAAAGAACAGAATGAGGAAGGGGGACCCGGACCATCTTCTAGTAGGGTTATGATGCAAGAACAGGAGGATCCGAATCTGCCACCGCCGCGGATTTTCCTGTCGCAAAAACCTTGGACACGACAGACGGAGAGACAGAATTTTAAGGTGAGAATTCGCATAGTTGCGAAATGACGCGGTTGCGAGATGGCATAGTTGCGAAATGGCACAGTTGCAAAATGACTTGTTGCAAAATGACATAGTTGTGAAATGTCCCGAATGCGAAATGACGTAGTTGCAAGATGGCAAAGTTGCGAAATGGCATAGTTGCGAAACGGCGTAGTTGCGAAATGACGAGCTACGGAAATGGCATAGATGCGAAATGTAGATTTGCGAAATGGCACATTTGTGAAATGTCGCGGTTGCGAAATGGCATATGTGTAAAGTGGCAGAGTTGTGAAATGTCGAGTTTCATGAATTTCAAGCTCCGGGACGTTTCAAAACCGCGACATTTCCAAACCATGACAATTCAAAACTGAGACGTTTCAAAACCAGGACGTTCTCAAACCGGAGATATTTCAAAACCATGGCAATCCAAAACTAAGACGTTTAGAAAACATGATTCAGTTTTGAAACGTCCAGTTTTTGAAGTGTCGCGGTTTTGAAACATCCTAGGGCCGAATTTCGACGTCTCGAATAAAAAGTTTGGTTTCAAAATGTCCGGTTTTGAAACGTCCTTAAGCCAAAATTTTCAATAAATCTCTATCTGCTTATTTCCAGGACGTCTACACATTCAACGCGGTGTGCAAAGTGGAAGACGCGTGCATGCAACTTCTGAATCGTCTCCAAACATGTCAACAAGCCCGAATCGGACTCGGTTATCGAGAGAAGATCGCGGCGATGGTCCGACGTGCGAACACGGATCCGGGACTCGTCGACGGTGTCACTCAGGAGGATCTGGAGACGTCGTGGGTACTTCAGAAGCCGGTGAGAGGGCGACCGAGGAAGAGGGCTCTGACGGAAGATGAGGAAGAGGATGAAGATGGGGGCGTTAGAAGAAATGGTGATGACGATGATGATGTGGAGATGGAGGCGGAGCCAGAGCCAGAAGACGTTAACGGACGATCGGCGGACGAGGAGGAGGAGGAGGGGACAAGTCAGAAAAAGAGGAAAATGGACTCCGAGGTGATGCCATTGTGAGTTTCGCCTCGAAATCCCCTTCAAAATGAGCCAAAAATTATGAAAATTGGTGAAAAACTGACAAAGTTAGGCCAGAAAGGGAATTTGTAGAGGCGTAGGGAATTGTGTAGTTTGTAGTCTCTAAGCCTCTACAAAATTGGAGAACTTTTTGTAGAGGCTTAGAGACTACAAACTACAAAATTTCCTAAGCCTCTACAAAATTATAAAAGCTTGTAAAATCGCTCATTTTCAATCAATTTTTTTGATTTTTGGCTCAAAATTTGTCTAATTTTTTTCTAATCGAATCCGTAGAGATCCGGAAGACGTTAAAAAAGCAGTGTCTTGAAAATTGTAAGGAAAAAAATCTAGTATATATAGACAATGGTAGTGTCCTGAAAGCCGACAAAATTGCCTCCATTTTGAGCCAAAAAGAAGGAGATCGGTTGAAAATGAGTGATTTTAGAAGCTCTTTTGATTTTGTAGAGGCTTAGAAAACTTTGTAGTTTGTAGTCTCTAAGCCTCTACCAAACTGGGCTTGCATTTTGTAGAGGCTAAGAGACTATAAACTACAAAATTTCCTAAGCCTCTACAAAATCCCAAATTTTAAAAAATGACCTAACTTTGTCAGTTTTTCACCGATTTTTCTGATTTTTGGCTCATTTTAAAGGTAATTCACCTCAAAAAATTGTGTTATAAATTTCAAAAAAAAATTCAAAAATGTGCACATTTTGACGAAAAATAGGGAAAATCCTAAAATCCCCCCTAAAAATCAGCCGAAAATCAGCGAAATCGGTGAAAAACTGACAAAGTTACGGTCAATTTGCGATTTTGTAGAGGCTTAGAATAATTTGTAGTTTGTAGTCGCTCAAGCCTCTACAAAATCGGGAAAATTCTTTGTAGAGGCTTAGAGACTACAAACTACAAACTTTCCTAAGCCTCTACAAAATTTCAAAATTCAAAAAAATAACGTAACTTTGTTAGTTTACAGCCGATTTTTCTGATTTTCGGCTCAATTTGAAGGGAATCTTCCCTATAAAATATTCTAAATGTGCAAAATCTCATTTCTATAAAAATCATCCCTTCCAGACGCCCTGAGACCCCCCAGAAGCCATCATCACCAACATCATCGTCCACATCTCCTTCTCATGAAATGATGATGACCACTGGAGCCCTAACACCACGTGCCATACGATCTGAAACTGTGGAATCCACGGAATCCACGACGTCTTCTACTCTCTATCCGACGCCTTCAGAAGGCACCACCAGAAGTGGAAGATCGAGAAAACCGCCGGCACGTCTTCAGGAATAATTTTGGATTTTTATTTTTAAAGTTTTTTTTATCTCAAAGTTTTTCTTATAATTTTCAAACTACTACCTCTATTTTTTCTTCAATAAAACTATCTTTTTTTGAAGATCGAGTTGTTCAATATTGCACATTTATTCTGGAAGATCAATAGCGGGAGGTTAGAATTCGGGCTCGCCGACGTTTCGCAACCAGTGCCATAGTTGCAAAATGGCTGGTTACGAAACGTCCGAGTTTTTCGATATGAATCGCGAAAAAGGGAAAGAAGGGGGAATCTGAGGAATCAAGGATTTTGAAAATATGTGTATTTTGAAAAAATTAGCTCCTTTTTTGAGGCATATTCCGGACCCCAGTCTGTTTTTGGCGATTGGATTTTGCAGTGTGTTCTGTGGAGTTTCCGCCGACGTTTCTCTGAAAAAATTCAATTAAAAAATAACCGTTTCCAGCACTAAAAAATTCTAAAAATCTCTAATTTCTTTCTTTCTATGAGGCTCGTCATATTGGTTTTGTAACGTCTTAGTTTTGAAATGTCCTGTTATGACGTCCTGAAAATAAGGAGAGCATTTTTGGAAATTGGCTCAGGGACGTTTCAAAACCGGACGTTTGCAATTTTACAAAGTACCATAGTTGCGAAATGGCTGGTTGCGAAATGTCTATTTGTCAAATTTCATGGTTGCAAAATGAAGAGCTTAATGAATTTTAAGCTCCGGGACGTTTCAAAACCAAGGCAATTCAAAACCGGGACGTTTCAAAACCGAGACGTTCTCAAATCTTAGATTATTCTAGACCCATGACGATTCGTCTCGGCAATC
The DNA here is from genome assembly GCA_963932045.1 of Caenorhabditis sinica. Taxonomy (NCBI): domain Eukaryota; kingdom Metazoa; phylum Nematoda; class Chromadorea; order Rhabditida; family Rhabditidae; genus Caenorhabditis; species Caenorhabditis sinica. Next base: position 2,425,770 of record OZ009942.1, read on the forward strand.
CCCAGGCCCCGAAAAATTTGGTTTTGAAACGTCCTTGAGCCAATTACCAAAAATTCTCTCCTTCTTTCCCGGACGTCATAACCGGACATTTCAAAACTAAGATGTTTCAAAACCGAGATGCTCTCAAACCAGAGATGATTCAAAACTCCCGACAATTCGGAACTAAGACGTTTAGAAACCGGACATTTCAAAACCACGAAATAGTTTTGAAACGTCCGGTTTTCAAAGTGTCTCGGTTTTGAAATGTCCTGAGAGTATGCTTCTTTTCAGGACTACTGTAAAATCCGAATTCCGACGAAAAAGTATCCTCACCTTAAAAACCGTCTTCTGTTTCTGTTTCTGCTGCCCATTTTCCGCCTGTTTCTGCTTCACTCTTTCCGCCTTGGCTTCTTCTTTCTTCTCCTCTTTTATCCTTTGTTTTTCTTCCTTCTCCATTGCTCTGATATCTTTTTTCGCGAATCTTCTTTTTCTTTTTCCACCCGATTTTATCTGTTGTGGGATGCTTAGCCGTTGATGGGTGCCAGATGAATCAGAAGACGTTCCATTAGAATTTCGACGATTTTGATTTTGATTCTGATTCCATGCTTCACGGATGGTGGGGGAGCAGATGAGGCAGATCACGCAGACGGCCTAGAAATAGAAGGTTGAGTTTTAAAAAGACTACAAATTAAAGAAATCTGATTCCGGGACGTTTCGAAACCAGACACTTCAAAACCACGACATTTCGAAACCGGACATTCTGAAACCGCGGCATCTTGAAACCTCGTTATTTAAAAACTAGACATTTGGAAACTTCGACATCTTAAAAACGCGTTATTTCAAAACCAGACACTTCGAAACCAGACATTTCAAAACCGGACATTTGGAAACCGAGCCTTCTCGATACGAGACATTTTAAAACTAGATATTTCGAAACCGAGACATCTCGAAACTGCGTCATCTTAGAACCGCGTTATTTCAAAACCAGACATTTGGAAAAGTCGAAATCTTAAAACCGCGATATTTCAAAACCGGACGTTTGGAAACTTCGACATCTCAAAACCGCGACATATCGGAACCGCGGCATTTTCATACCAAACAATTCGAAGACGCGACGTTTCAAAACCACGACATTTCAAAACCGGTCATTTGGAAACTTCGGCATCTTAAAATCGTGACATTCCAAAACCGGATATTTGGGAATTTCGACATCTCGAAACCGCGATATTTAGAAACCGCACATTTAGAAACTTCGACATCTCGAAACCACGTTATTTCAAAATGACCCATTTTAAAACCAGACGTTTCGAAACCAGACATTTCGAAACCGTTGAAAAAGCGAATCCCTACGAACACGAAATCGCGCATAACTTGGTTCATTTTTCACCAATTTTCTTCATTTTTGGCTCAAAATTTAGGAAATTTTCTTAATCACTCAGCAATCGCATAACTGTTTTGTACTATTTGTAGAGGCTTACACATTTTTGAAGTTTGTAGTCTCTAAGCTTCAACAAAACTCCTAACCATAATAACTCCCCTCAAACTCAACCAAATCAATTATTTCAAAAAATGAATCTAATCAAAATTTCAAGCTCAATTTAATGGTTTATACTACAAACTACAAAATCAAAAAAAGAGGGACTTACCAAAGCGGTAACACAGAAAAACAAGATGGCGTTTCCAGTGTCCACATGTCGGATGTGATAACGGATTCTCTTTTGGATCTGTTCGATGTAGTCCATGTACATTTTATTCATTTTATAGTGGTCTACCTGAAACAAAGGGCATAATTTGAAGGTGGATAAAATAGAAAATAGAAATAACGAAAAATCCGAGATTCTAGCTACCAAACATAAAGGAGTCTTATTTTGTTATTTTAGTGAAAAAAGCCCAACTTTGGGTTTCTGAAAAAGTAGTTTACTGTGATTCTAAAGTTCCGAAAATTAGTGAATACATAAATCAAACCTAGATCTTAATTTTTGTAGTTGTCAACTTTTTTGTAAAAATTCTCCTTGAAAAGTTGTGCTCGCGAATTCAAACTTCAATGTTAATTTCAAGGTTTCGGGCATTTCTATACGGAACTTTTTAAAAAAAAGTTGTGCAAAAAAGTTGTCAACTACAAAAATGAAGATCTAGATTTGATTCATATATTCACGAATTTTCTAGATAATAGGGCTACTCTAAACTACAATTTTAGACTCCGAAAGTTGGTCATTTTTAACTAAAAATGCCAAAATGTGATAAAATGTCAAAATATGATATGTAGATCTCTGAAGTTCCTAGATTCCTACTAAAAAATTTTACAAATGACTTTCCTAAAAAAATCATCACAAGCCAAAAAAGAGCAAACGTCGCTATTGGAAGCAGAGAACATGACATTGGTCGGGTTGCCATTGGGGCCCCCGCTATTTTTCTCCGCGTCTCTCATTTTTCCATACTCTCTCACTACCTCCGAGGCAACGTCTTCTTCTTTTTCTTCTTCTTCTGCTGCAGCTCTCAGCTTCCCTCCTCCCCCTTATTTAATCCTCACCACATCTGTCACATTTTCTCTTTGTTGTCTCTCTGCGTCTCTCAGATTTTTGCACTATTTCTCTGTAGGGCAGCTGGAAGCAGAGGGGGGAGAGGACAACGTCTTCTTCTTCTTCTTCTCCTGCTCATACCTCTTGGCTGACCCTTTTTTTGGGAGAATATGAGAAGAGGAGGATAATGAATATGCATGGATCAAAAGGGACATGGATTAGAAGGAGAACAAGAAGTATAGCAATATGAGAAAGGAGCGGAGCTTAGGAGTCATGAAAATTAGAAGAAAAAAAGAAAAAAAAAGATGGACATTGGAAGCTTTGAAGAAGTGGTGCCTGGAAAACTTGGAAATTCGAAGATGGAGAAATTTGAAAAAGCTAAAAATGAGAAGAACAGACTACGAAATTTAGAAACTAGACATTTCGCAACCATGCCGTTTCGCAACCACGCCATTTCGCAACTGCGATCAAGACTACGAAATCTAGAATCGGAAAGTTGCGAAGCATCAGAATCCAGAGTCTCCAGAATGCAGAATCTCCAGAATCCTTCATTCTCATCAAACACATACATTTACAGATTCCCAAATGTGTTCTCCTCACATTATAGACTTTGGGCCCCGCCCACTCACACATACACATAGTGTCTACCTGTTTCACGGTTCCCAGAGACCACAAATAAATCTTCACATGGTGCAAAACGTGTTCCCAGGGGGGAGGTTTCTGTGAATCCCTGTATGTGCACCTAACCTCATTGATTATTTCACACTTCCCCTTGGTTAGATCCCCAATCCTATAATTCTTTTATTGCAGATTTCTTACAGAAATAATCAATAATGCTCGTCTCCACAGGAATTTCCTACAATTCGATTTCTGCTTTCAAGGGACAGTTAAAGTAAGTTTTTGTTTTTTTAGTGAAGTTTTTCAGGTTCCTATGATTGTCATGTGAAAATATGTGCCGAATCCGAAAACCAGCTATAAAACAGTACTGGAAATATTTTTCTGCGTTTTTTTTTTGTAAATTATTTTTGACTGAGGACATGGTATTAGATATGACGCCAACTAACTTTTGAGCTGAGAGACTCAAGGCGTTCAGAGCTCAAAAAAAAAGACTCAAGGCTCGAAAAAAATAATTTTTCAGAAATAGTTTTGTGAACCTGCTTCCCCGAAAATCCAAAGTTTTCAGAATGCATCCTTCACTTCTCCTCTACAAGACCTCCCCCCATATATATCTGCACCCGGTTAACTTGTATATGCCAATCTCTCATTATTGTATTTTTCTAGACTCCCATCCACTTCCCACCATAATTTATACTCCCAAACCCCGCCCCACTATTCCAAAAATAGCCGATTTTACTCACCTCACCCCTACGACACCTCCGATAGCGACAAGGAAAATGATGGAGGATGGATGGAGGTCCGAAAAAAGTTTGCTTCTCCAAGCCCACCACGAAGCTTCAAGAAGCAAAAAATCTGCATCCACCACTCCCGAAAAGGCACAGGATTCTGCAATTTTGGAGCAGCTCGGTGCAAGTTTCTCCATCCGGAAGATGGAGCGGCGTTCGATAAGGAGAAGAAATTGGATGAGAGGAAAAAGGAGTTGGAGGCCGACCTGGAAGCTCTTCACATCAAGAGAAGAAATTACCGGGCCGACCCTATAGAAGAGCTTGAATTGGAGACGCAAATCCTCCAAAAAGTCAAGGAGAGGAACCTAGGGGAGGAGTATGATTTCCACTTCCTAACCCTTCAAGGTGCCGAGATCTACTTCATGGAGATCGTTGAGGACATGCTCCAGAAGGGGGTCCCATCCTCCCAGCTCATCGTCGGCAGAGGGAAACACTCTTATGATGGTGTCCCCAAAATCAAGAAAATGATCATGGAGCGACTTCAAGGATTTAAAGGAGTGAGGATAGTTGTGGATTCGAGAAATGAGGGGGTGTTAAATTTGAGTTTTTGATTATTTGATTATTTACTATTTAGGATTGTATGCTATTAACTATGCTTATAACTAAGTTATGAATAAAACTTAAAAAAACTGTTTGGGATGTCTTCAGTATTTTTCCGAATCCTAGAATCTCTCAGAATGTGAGTTTTGGAATCCTAGAACCAGTGAACTTCATAATCCGTAACTACCAACCTTTTTCAATTTTCTGCGCTGCAAGCAACGTACCATTGTTGCGAAATGGCGTGGTTTCCAAATCGACGTGGTTGCGAAACGGCGTGGTTGCAAAATGGCAAGGTTGCAAAACGGCATAGTAGCAAATTTTTGCTGCGGACCTGACATGATATTCAACGGCAGGGAACATTTTTGTCTAAGAAAGAACATAGCGCCTAGTTTATCAGAATCAGAATCTCGACAGCATTCCAATTACTGTACATAAAACGTTTGCCTACCTAACCTTGAACATTTTGATTATCTATCTATATGTTTCAAAATTCATAAATTTTCGGTGATATCCAAACTCACCACCACCTCACAGGACTTCAAGAAGCAAAAAATGTGCATCCACTACTCTCGAAAAGGCACAGGATACTGCAAATATGGAGCATCTATGGAGGTGTCAGTTTCTCGACCCTGAAGATGGAGCGGCGTTCGACAAAAAGAAGAAATTGGATGAGAGGAAAAAGGAGCTGGAAGCAGACCTGGAAGCTCTTCACATCAAGAGCTCAAATTGAAGACGCGAATCAGGGATAGGAACCTTGGGGAGGAGGAGTATGACTTCCACTTCCTAACCCTCCAAGGTGCCGAGGTCTACTTCATGGAGATAGTCGGGACCATGCTCCAGAAATGGGGTCCCCTCCTCCCACCTCATCGTCGGGAAGGGGACTCTTATGATGGTGTCCCCAAGATCAAGAAGATGATCTTAGGCCAACTTAGAGGAGTCAAAGAAGCAAAAGTACACCTTCTTATTAACACGGATTTATTGGCTCATCAAGTGTTCAGACAATACACATTCAGACAACAGAGAGCATTAGACACATCGGGATTGCGTGTTGGCTCAGAAAGGTGAGGAATAGGAGAGACATGAACATGAAGAATGCGTCGACACGCTCCTTGGCCTTCTCCATCTCTTCCTTGGTCATGTCATCGTCGTCGTCCTCGACGAGATCCTCGAGCTCATCGTCGACGTCGTCGTTTTGATCGACTTGGTCGTTTTGGGTGTGCTGGAAATTGAATTTTTGGGCCAAAAATGGCTCCAAGACATTTCGCAACCAGTCGTTTCGCAACCAGTCGTTTCGCAACTACGCCATTTCGCAACTCACGTCCATTTTGCAACTGCAACATTTTGCACCCGGTCATTTCGCCACCGCGGCAATCCGCAACTACGTCATTTCGCAACTACAACATTTCGCAACCAGCCATTTCGCAACTAAGATATTTCGCAACCAGTCGTTTCGCAACTACGACATTTCGCAACTGACGTCAATTTCACAACTTTTCAAGATTAGACTACAACCTGGAATGGTTCACAATACCCCCAATCCGCTACAATCTTAATGAAAGTGGAATAGTGTAAGGAGTTGCGAAACGACTGGTTGCAAAACGTCCAGTTTCAAAATGTCTTCGTAGCGAATTATCGCGGTTGCGAAGTGGACGTGAGTTGCGAAATGTCCCGGAGCCCAAAAACTATGAACATACCTTCTCCACATCAATCTCGATGACTTGGATGCCTCCTGGCTGCATTATCGAAATAATGGTTTGAGCGACAAAGAAACGAATAAAGATGAGCATTTTGATGCTTAAAGCTGTATGTGACGCAACTTCAGGCTGTGTATGTGATGGAATCTGGTGCTCACAAGCGGAGCTCGCTTACAAACTCCGCCTACTCTCTTCTAGACGGAACCAATTATTCTAGACAAAGAAAAACAGTAATAATAAACCTCAAGAGAACGAGCGACTGTCTGAAAACAGGTTCTTGGAATACAATTTGTATGATTCGAAGGTCCAGTTGGTGGGAGCTGTTTGTCCGGATGTCTGCTTTATGAAGAAAATACGGAAATAGGGTTTGATAACCTCAAAGTGGACTAGTTCATAGAGTTGCGAAACGTCCAGTTGCGAAATGTCTTAGTTGCGAAATGGCTAGTTGCAAAATGGCTAGTTGCGAAATGTCGTGGTTGCGTCAGGACAAAGACTTTCTTTCTATGTGAGCGGCTACACTTCATCAAAACCCTCTAAAGATTTCAGAAAGGGTAATTCAATGTGAGCGGAGCCAAAGAGCAATTTCATGTATTTAAGGCTATAGGTATTAGTATCGGTAAAAGAAAAATGAAATTTCTATAAAGTGCACACTTCCGTAAATTCTTAAATTGTAGTATAATCAGTTTTGTATCAAATGTGACAATAGTGATACTATTTCAAAAATGCCTTGCTCTTCAAATTTGATGCTTCTTCTTGTCCTTACGAGCAATTTATGGAATGCTGTAATGACACCAAGAAGCGCCAATTTCTGGAACTAGCTGATAGTAATTTTGTAAATACGAAACTGCTTCAGATTCTGGATAGGGTGGAGAGGTAATGGCTGTTATTAATATCCAAGCAGAAGAGGAAAATAGGGGTTGTTTCGGGGGTAACCTTGCTTAACAACCGTCCCCTTTGGGAATTGTAGGTATTTTGAAAATGAAAAGTCAATGTGTGAACAGGGAATAGCAATGAAATAATTTTCTTACAAACTCCGGTACCACTCCAGTTATCCCTGAATTCAAATTTGGGGTGTCCCTCATTAGACACCACAGACACGCGAGCACGCGACGAGTCTAAAACGAGAAAAAGCGCGCGAATTTCAAACAATATACCGTTTTGCAACCCCTGTGAATACGGTGTTTTGGAGCTGCTTCCTTGTAAAGTACCATAATGATATTCGTTTTTGTCATTTTCAGTTAAAAATTGCCAACTTTGAGTGGCTGAAAAACTAATTCAAAGTAGTTATTTCTGTTCGAAATTTTGAGAGTATATGAATCAAACCTTGAACTTTAATTTTGTAGTTGACAACTTTTTTGTATCTCTTAAATCAAAAAAGTTATGCACAGAAACCTATGGCGATGCCAAATTTCGCTCGATTTCAATGTTAATTCCCGAAATTTTTTGAGCTTTTTTCCACGGGCCACATTTTGGCAGAGCGGAAATGTACAGAAAAGTTGTCAACTACAAAATAAAAGTTAAGGTTTGATTAATACACTCTCAAATTTTCAAACAGAGAAAGTGACTTTGAATCACTTTTTCCGCTACCCGAAGTTGACGATTTTCTACTGAAAATGATGAAAGCGAATAGCATTATTGCCGGTACTGTAAGTACGACTTCTTAATCATGGAAGTTTTATCCTTGCTGTGGGAAATTCTGAATTCAACTTCCCACAGCTTTGACAACCTTTCATCAGTCCATTTCTCTCAAAACTTCCCCCTCTTCTTTAACCTATATTTATCTTCCCTGAGAGCCCCGTGCTCGTTGTTATGGCCACCACCCTCATGTTTTCTCCTCGCTCTCCCTCCCCGGGGGAGCCAAACATGCTCACGAAAAACCCTTCTACTAAACACTAACTATGATTATTAGTACTATTCCAACCTTCAAAAATGGTCATAATAGCCATATCTACTGTGTGTACAAGAGTAAAAGCTAGTAGTTTGTCTATTATGACTAGATTTGATGCGCTGGAAAATATTTCTGTCGGGAAAGTGGATCTTATGATAAAACATGAGTTAGTAAGTTTGAAAACGGTGTTTTTGGTCCCTCAATTCTTCATTTTTCACTCTCCAGTCTTAGCTAAACGCCAATTCTTGTTTGTCACCAACCCCACCCCCCCCCCCCTTCAGCTAATTGTACGATTCAAGAGCTGAAAATAGGCGGAGCTCTGTGTCTCCCGGTGTCTAGACAATACTATACTATCTACAGCAAACCGGTTAACAAATTTTCTATACTTTGTGTATTCCAAGAATTCAGCTATCAAAACAGTTTCACTGCTACACCTCCACAGAGAAACCCAATTCCAATGATCTGTGAGTGTACCAGTGAGACCGATTTGGTGAAGTTGGAACTTTTTTCTGGTTGAATCTGGGTTTGTTTGGGGTGAACAGAAGTTTGGGGACCAAAAAATGATTTGGTGTTAAAGAGAGATCACCGAAAATTACAATTGGGAGCAATGATTTATACGATTTGACGGTTCCGCGAGAATCGTGACATTTCGCAACTAGACGTTTCGCAACCAGTTGTTTTGCAACCGCTCGCTTTGCAATTATTTCCGAAAATCTAGGACACTGCAATGACATTCGAGTTAAGGCTCCGCGACATGTTTCGAACCGTGAAACTTTGGAAATGGATGGAAACAATACACTGTTAACTTGCATGCCAATGCTGTCCTAGATATTCGGAAACAGTTGCAAAGTGACTGGTTGCGAATCGTCCAGTTGCGAAGCGTCGCAGCTGCTAAATGTCACAATTTAGAAATCGACGTGAGTTGCGAAATGGCACAGTTCCGAAACGTCAGACGCTCAATCTTGACCATTTTTTGTTAAAAAGGTCAAATTTGAAAGTCTGGTCATTTCGCAACTACGACATTTCGAAACTACGACATTTCGCAACTCACGTAAATTTCGCAACGAGTAATTTCGCAACCAAGTCATTTCAAACTGGACGTTTCGCAACCAGACGCTTCGCAACTCTATAAACTAGTCGTCCTCACGTTCATCAAGGTTGTATGGGATTGAGGATAATGTGAACTATGTATTCCTGGTGAACTTTCTTCAAAAATCCTGGATTTCGTGGTTTCGAAATGACGTGGTTGCGAATTGTCGCGGTGGCGAAATGACCGGTAGCGAAATGTCGTAGTTGCGAAATTGACGTGAGTTGCGAAACGTCAAAGTTGCAAAACGACTAGTTGCAAAATGTCTTGGAGCCGGGTTTCCTATCCTTGGTATTGGTGTTGGGCCCCAAATGCGTACTTTTGTTGAAATTTGTCCCCTTCCCCCTTTGCCTCAACCCCCTAATCATCATATTGCTCTAAGTTATCCCCCTTTATCCAGCATGCCATTTGGGAATAAAAAATCTTGAGCTCAAACCAAACTTCATCAATATTTTCTTGTTTTTCAAGTTACTTTTTTGGTGTCAGTCTCTACCAGACATATTCTAACAAGCTTTTTTCAAAAACAACACCTATTGGGCGGAGTCGAACATCTTCAGAGCTAACATACCTGTAATTGAACAAATTAGAGAGCTCGGTTATCGACAATTATACTCACTTCTACACCTACAGTACTCCAAGCTTGCCTTCTAAATACCACATACACGAATTGCTCCACTACCAGAAAATGAATGGCGCAAGACGTGCTATGCGGTATTGAGATGTGCCAGCATTTTTTTTCAGGAATTAGAAAACAAGAGATTTGCGGAATGACCGGTTGCGAATTGTCCAGTTGCGAAATCGAAGATTCCAGAATCATCTAGAAGCGTGGGAAACCCTGAAAAGTTGAAAACTCCCATTTTCTCGTCAGAATTCATAACTGGTTGCGAAACGTCCAGTTTTGAATTGTCCAGTTGGGAAATTGATGTGAGTTGCGAAATGTCACAGTTTCGAAACGTCGTGGAGCCAATTTGACAATTTTTTGTTGAAAAAAAGTCAAATTTGAAGGTCGGAAAGAATGTGTTCCCACTTTTCGATTTTGCGTCTGATCTGAGTTATCTTGAAAACTTCCGGGTCTCTCAAATTTTCGATGCTGATGTTCGTCCCACTATGCTTGTGTCAGACACCTTGCCCACGGATTCTATTCATTCGAAAAAGTCCTGAATAGAAAAATGAAAAATATTGACAGAATTTTCAAAAATTTAAAGGGGGAGTTCACTAATTTCCAAATTTTCGATTTTTTTACATCAATCGATGCAGAATTAGGGCGCGGGAAATTATTTCTCTTGGAGCCTAGTGTCAAAATGCTCAGTTTTCAAAATATAGGTCAAAAACAGCTCAAAAAAATCAACTGTCAGGGTGCAAATTTTCTGATGACGTGGAAATCTGCACCCTTAAGAAAATTTTGCACCCTAAAACGTGAGTTTTTTCCGCGGTGTGCTCCCTGACAGTTGATTTTTTTGAGCTGTTTTTGACCTATATTTTGAAAACTGAGCATTTTGACACTAGGCTCCAAGAGAAATAATTTCCCGCGCCCTAATTCTGCATCGATTGATGTAAAAAAATCGAAAATTTGGAAATTAGTGAACTCCCCCTTTAATATCGATGGGTCTGTTCGAAGCTCGATAGATATTAAAACATTCAATAATAAGTTTTTTTGGGGAAAAACATATTATCGAAGTATTGTCATAAAATGTGACTTCCCGCTGTGATATGCCGGGTATTGTGCCAAAAACATAGATTATCGAAAACATTGGATCAGAATAAAAGGGGTGGCCAGAGGAAGAAAAATAAATCCCGGTGTCAAGCCATGAAACTTCTCATCCTATTCTCGTTGGTCGCTTGTGGAGCTGCTCAAATTGGTGGCTTGAATCTTCCTATTGTTGGCCCTCTTCTGAATCCAACGACACCATCAACATCGCCAACTTTATCTCCCGATGATGTGGATCCCGATAAGGTGTGATTTTGAATACATCTTTGAAAAAATAGTCGATAGGCTTCGCCCACGTACTTTCCGTTATTTGGAAGCGGTGCCTCTGACCCGGGAAATCTCAAGTTCGTAAGGTTTTTATGCATGGTAATACTTTCAGCTCGTCGAAAGTCTACAACAAATCCTCGACAGAGGAGTACAAAAAATCATCACCAAATGTATCAATCCAACTTCGTTTAGCTTGATTGCCCAAATACAGGAGATCCCTTACCAAATCGCAGGTTCGGTCACACCAAACGTGATATAAAACGAAACATACTATTACAGTTCTGAAAACATTACGCCTTGATTGTGGCTTCGACCCTGTTTGCTCTCTAGGAACGATTTATTCCGTTTTAAATGATGTCAGTTCAAGCCTAGAGAAGCTCGATTTGCCACACGTGTTGGGAGGTAGTGCATCCTGTGTCCGAAAAGAACTCCAAGATGTCAACGCCGAACTCCGAAGCGTTCTCCAGACTGTTAATAATTAGTAACTATATTTGAACAATAAAGGGAGAGTATAAGGGAAGTTATTGTTCAAGTGTTTATGGCAAGCCTTCGATAATATGTTTTTTTCCCGGAAAGCCATCATTTTTTGATTTTGTCATGTTTTTTTAAGCAAAAAAAAGTGTGCGGGTGTTGCAAAAGACCGCGCCGCAGGCTTGCAAAGAGGTGGGCGGAGTCTATTAAGCCCCGCCCCTAGCCGACGTTTTTTTGAACACACAATATTCAGGACTGTTTTCGAAGAAGTAGAATCTGTGTGCAGGATGTCTGCAGCAAAACTATAAGAGACCCGGAAGTTTTCAAAACTGATGAGGTCAGACGCAAATTTTTCAGATAACAGATTTTCAACACTGTCTGATCAACTGGAAGCCAGCAGTCTCCCTTTGTTGTGCTATTAATTCTTGAAAGTGAGGGAAATCTGAAACAAACGTTGGGACCAATTGTTCCCCAACAAAATTCAGCAGAAAGTGTCAAAACCTATAAAGATATATGAATCAGTTTGGTGTTTTTTCTGTAAGTTGAGAACATAAATTTTCGGTATTCAAAACTGCTTTGGTTGTAGACCATTATCAGATGCCAGATGCTCAATCAAAAGGATCTCCTCCTCTCGTCTTACCTCATCTCTAGACAGGTGACTATTACCTCAAACCACCTCCTCAAACGGTATTTATTAATGAGCACTAGACGACATTACAAAGTTGCGAAATGGCTGGTTGCGAAACGTCTAGTTGCGAAATGTCTCGGTTGACTATTTACGAAATTTCGGGGTGCCTGGTGCTTGTTACCTCTAATCACCTACTCAAACAGTATGTGAAATAAATACGTTCCTCTCCTTCTGCTTGAAGATCCACATAATCGCTCTGTTTTGGTCTTTTGATGCCTAATAGTAAGGCTAAGACGGGTGGAAGAGCTACTTGTTATGGTAAACAGAAAAGAGGGACTGTGCCAAAACAAGACAAATTTCTGGAAATTTCTGGAATCTGCAGAGCAATGAGCATAAGGGATTTCAAGAATATTTTCATTCTGAAAGATCTTCTGGATCGGAATCGAGTTTTCCAAGAATTGTCCTAAAATCTGGAGAACTAACTTCCAAGGCTAACTTGAAAGTTTGAAGAAGTGGATACAACTTATGGTAGCCAAACTAGAAAATAAAATAGGCACCCCGACATTTCGCAATCAGCCATTTCGCAACCACTACATTTCGCAACCAAGCCATTTCGCAACTGCGATATTCCGCAACCAAGCCATTTCGCAACCAAGTCAATCCGCAACCAAGTCATTTCGCAACCTCCAAATCCACATGCATAATAATAATAACAAGTTCACTTTCAAATCTATTTTTTGGAAAGTAGATGACATCCGTAATCACATTTAGCCTATGTAAAATGCCTAGTAGCGAAATGTCTTGGTTGCGAAATGTCTTTGTTGCAAAATGACTTGGTTGCCAAACGTCTTGGTTGCGAAATGTCGTAGTTACAAAACGTCGGGGTGCCATAAAATCGCGTATGCTTGTAATAAACTTCGATATCTTACAGATGGATTACTTTACAAAGTTGCGAAATGTCTTGGTTGCGAAATGACTAGTTGCGAAACGTCTTGGTATCATAAAATCGCGTATAGCGTTTTCGAATCCCATCCCTTTGTCATTCACTACTATTACCAATAGAAATTCCCAGCTTCTATGTGTTTGTGTCTTGTGCTCATATAGCACAAACTTCTTTCATTCCTATTACACATAGTCTATGTGACATAGAGTACACCTTTTCGTATATTTCTGACTATCCCTAATCTGCTTCTCCTTGGTGACTGTGGTACGGGTAGACGTAGCCGTGCCAGGGGATTACGTAAGTCAGAAACTATAATTTTGCTATACTTTTTCATAGAGTACTTGTTCCGTCACAGTCAGAAGTTCCTTGGTGACTGGTGCCACTAGTTAGTCAAACGCAAAAGCGTGAAATCAAAAAACTATGCACTTTTTCTAATGACGATGAGTAATCAGGAGACACCACGACGTTTCGCAACCAGTCATTTCGGTCATTTCGTAACCATGCCACTTCGCAACCATGCCACTTCGCAACTAGACATTTCGCAACCAGTCATTTCGAAACTATAGAAACTTGTCCAATCATAGTCTCCCGTAATCCTTCAAAAACTCCCTTTGAGCTTCCCTTGATCGCTTAAACCTGAAAATCCTTGATTTGACCTACCGTGATCATTTGATCTACCGCTACAGTATTTGATCTACCAATACAGTATACTTTCAAAAATTTGACCTACCATATTCCGTTACAGTATACTCTTTCCCAGCAGAGGATCCCTCCAACACACCATCTTTTTATTTGAGAATGGTGGATCGGTAGGCAACCTCAGCTTGGATTATTTTTCTACTGATTTTTTTTTGGTTTTTAGGTAGAATAGTAGTGAATACTAAAAAATGAATAACAGCTGAGGAATTGGGTTTCCTCTAAATATAGGGGAAGGAAAAAGTGGGCGGAGCTTGGAATTCAGAAGAAAATTATAGAGTCTAGAACTCAAAAGTGATATCAGTGGTCTGGAGGCAAAACACGAAAAATGGGTCCGGGACGTTTCGAAACCGCGACAACTGGAAACTGGAACGTTTTGAAACCGGACGTTTCAAAACTGGACATTTCAAAACCGCGAAACTCAAAACTGAGACAGTTAAAAACCGGGACGTTTCCAAACCGCAACAACCAACTCAAAACTGAGACGGTTTATAACCGTACGTTTCAAAACCGGACATTTCAAAACCGGACTTTTCAAAACTACACACGGTTTTGAAACTTCCGATTTAGAAATTTATGGTTTTGAAACGTCCGGTTTTGAAACGTCCTGAAACGTCCGTCCTGACAACTGTAAAGCAAACATGAAATTTTCTATGAGAATTTTCGGGTTTCAGAGGAATTTTTAGGCCTTTTTCTTTGTGATATTTGGAATCAGCACACATTTTTTAAACATTTTTTAAACATTTTTAAAACATTTTTTAAACATTTTTTAAACATTCTAGAAGAAATCCGCCAATCCTAAAAAGTGAAAAAAAAACTAATCGAAAAAAATCAAATCGTCTAATCCGGCCTGCCAATATTGAATAAGTTTCTATAGATTTTTCATCTGGATTATTAAAAAAGAAGCCATTCAAAAATTTTTTGGTTTTGATAATCTTTTTCTCTCCATTGACGTCAGTGGAAGAAAAAAAAATCCTGGACTTCTGAGAAAATGAATTGTGAAAAAGAAGAAGAAGAAGCCATATATTGGTTTTTCTTGAAGGTTTATGTGATTTGGTCACAAATCGGCACCCCGACGTTTTGCAACCAAGTCATTTCGCAACTGGTCATTTCGCAACTGGTCAATTCGCAACCAAGCCATTTCGCAACCACCAAATCCACATGAATAACACCCGGATTGGTTTATGATATCTATAATCACATGTAGTCTATATGAATGAAAATGGGACTACTTTACAGTTGCGAAATGTCTTGGTTGCGAAATGTCTAATTGCGAAATGTCTTGGTTGCGAAATGTCTAATTGCGAAATGTCTTGGTTGCGAAATGTCTAATTGTGAAATGTCTTGGTTGCAAAATCAACGTCAGCTGCGATATAACTAGTTTGGAAACTTCGTAACGAGTTGCGAAACGACTGGTTGCAAAATTTCGTGGTTGCGAAATGTTTTGGTTGCGAAATGTCGTGGTTGCGAAATATCGTGGTTACGAAATGTCGTAGTTGGGAAACGTCGGAGTGCTATAAAAATGCTTGTAATAAACTTCAATATCTCAAAGATAGATCGAGATTTTCGAAGTTACGGAATGTCTAGTTTCGAAATGTCTTGGTTGCGAAATCAACGCCAGTTGTGATATAACTAGTGTCGAAGCGTCCAGTTACGAAATGTCGTCGTTGCGAAATGTCTTCATTTTGAAATCAACGTTAGTTGCAAAATTACTAGTTGCGAAATGTCGTAGTTACGAAATGTCTAGTTTCGAAACGTCGTGGTTGCGAAACGTCAGGGTGCCCCAATTTTTGACCGACCGATTTTTCAGACAATTCTAACAATTAAAAATTTTACAATTCTCAAATCAAAAGGCTCAAAAATCTCACAATTCCCCCAAAAGTCCATCTGCACTTTTCGAGTTTCAAAAAAATTTTGTTTCAAATTTCATCTAATTCCGGTTCATTATGTAATGTCAAATGTCTATACTTTTCAAAAGTACATTCCAACGAATTTCAGAAAACCAAATTTCAGATGATTCAGTTCCCCAAAAGTACACATTTCCCCCACAATTTCCTTTATAATCTCTCTTCTCCAGAGCAAAAAAGTGCAACCTTTTTGACATCTTAATGAGCAAGAAGCCATACTTTTTCATTATGCACTTTTTTGAGACACTCCCCAAGGCTCCGCCCACTTTTCTAATCCCTTTTTAAGCCCTGAAAAATCCTCATTTTTCTCATTCTTAGACTTCCATACCACTATTATTCTCTCAAAAAAAAATCAGTAGAAAAAATCCAAACTGAGGTAGGCTACCAGTCCCACTACTCGCATGAAGATAGTGTGATGGAGCGTGCCTCGGCTGGGATAGAGTATACTGTATTGGTAGGTCAAATACTGTAATGGTAGATCAAATACTGTAACGGTAGATCAAAAAATTTGGGTAGGGCAAATACTGTATTGGTAGATCAAAAAACTTGGGTAGGTCAAAAACTGTATTGGTAGATCAAGTGACTATGGTAGATCAAATACTGTAACTGGTAGATCAAATGATTATATGGTAGGTCAAATACTACAACGGTAGATCAAATGACTATGGTAGGTCAAATTCTCGAAGTATACTGTGGATCAAATGGTAGATCAAATACTGTAAGGGTAGATCAAATAATTATGGTAGGTCAAATCAAGGATTTTCAGGTTTGAAGCAATCAAGGGAAGCTCAAAGAGTGTTTTCAGGATGGACAGGGATTTCATGAACTCCAAGAATTTTAGGGGTTTCAGAATTGACAGGAGAAAGGCAGAAGGGTCTAGAGGGTTCTAGAAAAATCTAGAAGACATTGGAGGAAAAAAAGTTTAAAAATTAAAAAACAAGGCAATTTATTATCAAATTCAATTCACCACAACAACAGGATATTTAGAGTTTTCCTTCAAAACTAGCAGCTGAAACATCATCAAATCATTGGACGTTGAATCCGGAGCCAATCGCATCAAAACTTTAACTCCATTGTGACCTTCTATCTCTACATATTCACTGATTCCAGCGGAACTGTAGCCATCGTCAAATCTGGAAATCAATTTATTATAAGAGGAGAAATTTTTAGGACATGATTTGGGTTCAGGGGGGTGCAATATTGGGTTCCGAGACATTTCGCAACTACGACGTTTCGCAACTGTGACGTTTCGCAACTACGACGTTTTGCAACTTCTAGAACTTAACTCAGCCAAGCTTTCTTTTGGAAACATTTATTCCGTTGGGTCAAAACTTTTTCCTAACCCACCGTTTTTTCACTCTCGACGCGAAATTCTCAAAATTAGTGAAAATCGAGTAGTCGCGAAACGGCACAGTTGTGAAATGTCTAGTTGCGAAATGTCCCGGTTGAGAAATATCACGGTTGCGAAACGTCAAAGTGGCGAAGTGTCGCAGAGGGACACAACGAACTAGGATGGGTTTATGGAAAAAAGTTATCAATCATTGGCACCCCAATGTTTTGCAACTGGGACATTTCGCAACCCGCAAAAATCCAAAATTTTCGTCATTTCGCAACCACCAAATCAATTTTTTTTTGAAAAGTAGATGACAACCTAGGTTGGTTTATGATAGCCGTTATAACATGAAGCCTACATGAATCAAAACTCGGGTACTCTAAAAAGTTACGAAATGGCTGATTGCGAAATGTCTAGTTGCAAAATGTCTTGGTTGCGAAATGTAGTAGTTACAAAACGTCGGGGTTGGCGTTCCTTGGGACCCACGACTTCGAACAGAGCCAAAACTATTTCAAAGAATTTGACTCCGGGACGTTTCGCAACTGCGACATTTCGAAATTCACGTCTACTTTGCAACCAGTACATTTCGAAGCTGGACGTTTTGCAACCAATTATGAAGTTCAAATATCTAGTTCCCAAATGTCTAGTTGCGAAATGTTTAGTTGCGAAATGTCCTAGTTGCGAAATAACTAGTTGCGAAACGTCGGAGGTAAAAACCCATTTTACGGTAATGTACTCGGTTCCAATAATCCAACTTACAGTTTCAACTTACTTTTTCCTAATATGCACTTTGTTGTTTGCATCCCTGATAGGTAGCGTCATTTCAAGAATCGGACTATTTATTTTGTTCCCTCTGACGCATAAATATTCCAAACTTTTACAACACTCCCCGTTCTTCCACTCCCTCAAAAATCTATCCAAATCCATACTCGTCATTTCAGATTCGAACAGATCAATTCTCGCACTTTCACTGTCTAGAAGATTTTGCAAAGTGAACCAGTTGGATTTTCTTATCAACAATATTTCGGGGATTTTTTTGAAATTGCATTGAAAATTTGCACTGAGTTCGGTGTTGATGCAAATTTCAGTTGGTACGGTTATCGTACTGAGTAATTTTTGAAGTTTCCTTTCTTCATTTTCTCTCCGAATTGGACAGCAAATCGTTAAATGGGGCAAATTTGGCTGTCTGCCTAGGACAAAATCGATTATTCGTATGAACTCCGTAAGATTAGTTTTAGAACCGGACCTGAGGGTCGTCACGGAGCAGTTAAAAGTATTCAAAATATGAAAAAATAGATCGAGGCGACTTTTTTTCCAACTCAACGACATTTCTTTGTTTTTCAAAAATCCAGGATTTCGGAGATTTTTCATATAATCTTCAAATGATGGACGTCTAAAAACTCTCATATTCTTTCCCATCTCTTTTTCATTTTCTCCATAAATCAAAAAAGATTCAAATTTTGTCAAAATCTGAATTGTTTCTACATCAAATGTAAGAGACACTTGAAAATTTCGGGTACCCGCAAGACTAACAAATCTTGAAACGTTTTTCGAGCACTGCGACAATTCTAGTCTGCAAAATTGAGAATTGAAAAAAAAGAGAAAAGGGTGAAAACTTACAACTCTATGGGGTTTAGTTGGCTTAAGCATTCGATAATTGCAACTAGTGGAAGACGGATGAGGGAAAATTGAGGCATTCTGGGGGGGGGGGGGGCGACACTCCAAAAAAAAAGAACGAATGAGAACAAAAAAGGGGTGTAGGAAAATAGGCACAGTACAAATCGAAAATCGATTAGCGGTCGGCTCCTGGGAAAGTGTTGCAGCAATAAAACCACTCTCCGTCATTTCGCAACCACGTCATTTTGCAACCACGACATTTTGCAATCAAGGCATTCCGCAACCAGACATTTCGTAACTGGACGTTTCGAAACTATTTATTTCACAACTGACGTTGATTTTGCAACCAAGACATTTCGCAACCACGTCATTTCCCAATTATGCCATTTCGCAACCACGACAATTCGCAACCATCCGTTCTACAACTATATAAACTTGCCCGTTTTACTTTCATTCAGGTCAAATGTTATAGGGATTATCTTAGACAATTTCAGGGTACCATCAAAATTGTGGTATTTTCGCAACAACGTCAATCTGTTGGTTGCGAAACGACGTGAGTTGCGAAATGGCGCGGTTGCAAAATGGCAAGAACCAGAAAATTTGAAAACTGCCAGTTCCTGGTATTCATTATTAGTTGAATAGCTGAAAAATGATTTCCGAAAAGTTGTCAGAATTTGAACTTCACAAAAAAAAAACAATGCCCATGAAATTTTTATTCGAAAAAAAAAATCATCAATAATTTTTGACGACAAAAAATTCAAACTTTATCATCTGCAAAAATGGATCAAACGCCATATGAATGTAGGCTTTGACTCCGTCTTGACGTTGCACCTCTACTCCCTCTGAGATCCCAATGTAATCGCGGCCGTCGTCGATACTGGAAAAAATAAGGGTAGAAAAAAAGTTGTATAAACAATTTTTATGAAATAAAGAAGAGAAAATTTGCTACATTTTGGGCCTAAAACCAGCATAAAATCTCAACATTGAGCTGAGTTACAGATTTTCGAAAAATGTCAAAATGAACAATATTAGTTCAATTTTTAGAATAAATAGGTGGGTTTGAAGCTTGAAAAATCTCAAATAGGGAAATAAAATTTTTTATTCAGGACACCCTATAACTCACTTCTTTCCAATCTCCTTATTATTCGTTTTATCTTCTATCGGCGGTGTCATTCCAAGAATCGTTCCACCATCCTCCAACTGTCTTCCTGCCACAACCAAATACTCCAATTTTTCACAAGCACCTTCATTCTTCCACATTCTCAAAAAAGAATCCAAATCCATACTCGTCAATTCGGATTCCAATAGATCGATTCTTACACTTTCACACTCTAGAAGGTTTTGGAAAGTGAACCATTTGGATTTCAAAATTACCAAAATCAAAGGGCAACTCCAAAACTTGTACTGAAAGTTTGCACCAAGCTGAGACTTGATTCGAATTTCCCGGGTGATTTTGATAGTGTCTAGAAGAGATTTTAGCTCATTTTCATCTGGAATCGGACAGGCAATCGTAATGTGATGCAACTCAGCTTGTCTTTTTCGAACATGCTCAATAATTGGCTTCCAATCCGCCAAAGTGGTGTTGGTACCGGAGCCTAACGTCCTAACGGAGCAATTGAAGGTATGGAGCATATGGAAAAACAAGTCAACTCGACTCTTCCTCCAACTCAACTCCATTTCTTTCACTTCTGATGTCGGCCCAAGCCTAAGTTTTTCTCTAAGATTCTTAAATTTCTTCCTATTCACAATTCGAATTTTCTCTCCATTTCCATTAGACGGTTTAAATAAGAACGTTTCAGATTTGGTGTGCAAACCAATTCTTCCCACATCTAGTGTTAGCATCAGTTGAAAATCTCGGGTACGAGCGAGACTTATCAGTCTAGATGTCCGTTTCGAGCACTGGGAGAGGTCGAGTCTAAAAATTGAATTTGAAATGAAAAATAAAAGTATTGGTGTTCAAATAAGTCTCAGGGACATTTCGCAACTACGACATTTCGCAACTCACGTCAATTTCGCAACCGCGACAATTTGCAACCAAGACATTTCGAAACTGGCGTGGTTGCGGATTGTCGCGGTGCCTAAGCGACCGGTAGCGAAATGTCGTAGTTGCAAAATCGACGTGAGTTGCAAAATGTCTTAGTTGCAAAACGGCTGGTTGCGAAATGTCTCATTTTTGCCCAACTTTTAAAATGAAGCTCAAGCGTTAATTTGGAAAAAAAAACTTACAATTCTATAGGGTTTAGATGCCTCAAACATTCTCCGATTGCAACTTGTGGAAGACGCAACAATGTAAAGGACGACATTTTAGACGGCTGCGAAAAAAAAAACGAATAATTTTTATTGGGAAAATAAGAGAAACGGGGACAACACATGAGATCAATAATTGGCTCCTGGGAAAGTGGCAGGTGTCGTTAAAATAATGAGGACTATGATTAAGGAAGACGGAAACTAGTTGTAAATTTGTGATGATGATAAAAAAAAACAATCAAACACCACAGTTGCAGGATCCACAAAGAGACTGTAAAGTTGGAAAGGTTCTTAAACTCCTCACATTGAGAAACTAAAAATGAATACTTCAAAGGAAGGCTTTCTGAAGACAATCGATCACCTAAAGAAAAGTTAGTCTCATTCCTGGCTCCAGGTGTGCTCGCTCAGAGATATGTGTGTGAGCTCCCCTATTGTGTCACCACTTTATGACCTGTCCGCTTACCTTTGATCCTCCGCTCATAGGTTTCCAGTAGAGCCATTTATTGCAGTGGGCGCTCAATACCGTATTGATCGATTGGGATCTGTCATTCATCAATATATCAGTTGTTAGATACACCTGCTCCTCTCATCAACATTTCTCTTCATTTTTGCCTTTTGAGAATATTGAAATTTGAATTGAGAAATTTGTTTTTGAACACTTTTTAACCGTAACCGTAGATTCTGAGCATCGGACAGTAATACATTTTTTTCAGCGTAATAATCTATCGCATCCAACTTCTAACGCATCCAGCTTTACCGCATCCCCCGATTTCTATTGCACGAATCTGCATCCCAACCATGAAACTCCTTAAGTTTCCGTATCTCATCAACAAGATGATACTAGATGAAATGACTCCACTCGAAAGGTAACTATGTTTTAACAAGAATTTTTGTAATTCTAAATCTCGCGGCGACAATAATAATTCACAAGTTTTTTTTCAGAGTGAGCCTGTCGAAGCTCTCCAACAAGGCCAAAAGACTTTTGAACATTGTGTCGGACTTCAGAGGAATCGAGACGATGGAAATCTCTGTCGAGCCAGAGCATCTCGAGATGCAACTGTCGTCCTCACGAGTTCCATCAATCGAGGACGTGATTGTCCGCACTTCCGCAGTGGATGGAGTCTTTGTGTTCGAGAAAAACTCTCCAGCGCCGTGTCTTCATTATCCCATGAGATCTTGGTTCCTTAAGGATTATCTCCCGATGATCCACCTCCAATCACTCATCTTTATCATACGAAGCGACGTTGAGCCGACCTCCATCATACGCTCAATCCTTCCTTACGTACAAGGATCCGGATTGAGCGTTTTGGTGGCTGGCCCAACTCAAGACCACGCCAGCATCGCCCATGCGTTGCTGAACGAAAAAAACGTCGCCTCGGTGAAGATTGAGTTGACTGGAACGGACGAAGGAACTCTCACTCAACGACTTCGGTGTTCCCACTCCGAAGAAGACGACGAGGGTCTTCTAGATGTCGGCGGACGCCTTTTCGTCATTAGCGGCGTTGTAGAAGAGTCTTTCCTCCACATCGAGGCTGTTGAAGAGTAAAAAACAAAAAACCCCAAAAAAATTAAAAAAATCCAAAAACCCCAAAAAGAAGTAGCCCCAACTCCAAACAAGGACTAAAAATAAACGGAGGAGTTGGGGTGAAGCCTCCCCTCACGGAGGCCAGGTGAGGGGAGGAGGACGGATCGACGACAGCTGGTGAGTCTTTTCTTTTCTAAAGGGGGGGGGGCAGCACTTTTTCGGGGGAAATTCTAAGGGATTTTCATGCATTAGCGCGTGGGGGTGACAGCGCATTTTGGCTGCGGACTTACAGTACCGGCCAATAATCTATGAACTTTTGGCGTTTTCAGTTGAAAGACGTCAACTTTTGGGGTTTGGGAAAGGATGTTAAACTTGACCGTTTGATTTGAAACTTTTTGGGTGTATACATCAACTCTAAAACTCTATTTTTGTAGTTGACAACTTTTTGTAGAACCTCTTCTAAGGATGGCGTGCCCCTTTAAAGTTGGACGATGCTAAATTTCCGCATTTTCAGTGCAATTTTCACCGATTTTAGGGTCTTCTGCATTTCACGAGCCATATCATCTCTAGAAGAGTTTGTACAAAAAAGTTTTTAACTACAAAAATAGAGTTCTAGAGTTGATGTATACACCCAAAAATTTTCAGATCAAACGGTCAAGTTTAACATCCTTTCCCAAACCTTCAAAGTTGACGTTTTTCAACTAAAAACGCCAAAAGTTCATAGATTATTGGCCGATACTGTACCTCATATCTGACGCCAAAGCACTTTTCTAGGCTGCTTTTTGACATACAGCACCGGCCAAAAAGTTGTCAACTTTGCACGTCTTCAGTGCAAAAGAGTCAACTTTGAGGGCCTGAAAAATAGGTTTTCCACTGTTCAATTTTCTTAAGATTTTGTGGCTACAGAAATCGACTCTAGAACTCCATTTTCATAGTTGACAACTTTTTTTTCAAAACCATTTTTAGGAGAGCTAGGTATCGTGAAAGTTTACAACCCGAAGTTTCTTCCAAATTCAGTTTAATTTCGAGAAAAGTGAGACAGATTTTTTCAACGCGGTGTGTCTATTAAGCAAGTGGATTTGGGGAAAAGTTGTCAATTGCAAATATGGAGTTCTAGAGTTGATCTCTATACTCACAAAATTTAAAAAAATTGAACAGCGGGAAACCTATTTTTCAGACCCTCAAAGTTAACCATTTTGCACTGAAAATGAAAAAAGTTGACAACCTTTTGGCCGGCACTGTATTTTCATACAGTACCAGACAAAATGGTATTATATTTGGTTGTTTTTAGTAAAAAATGTCAACTTTGGGTGTCTGAAAAAGTAGTTTAAAGTAGTTTGACTTCTATAAAATTTATGAGTATCTGAAAAAAGCATAGATCTTCATTTTTAGAGTTGAAAATTTACTTTTACAACTTTATCGAAAAAAGTTGTTGGCTCGAATGTGCCGCAACTTTTTTAAAAATTTTTAGACTCTTGAATTGTCCACGAGGAGTACACGCAATCTCAAAGTCATGTTTGTAATAGAGCGCATTGCAAGCATAAAAAATATAGGTAGATTTTTTCAAAATTTATTACTTTCAAAAATTCTTATCACAGATCTCTAAAAAATATGTCGTTGTTAAAACAGTTTTAAGCTTGCGTTTATATGTTTCGTTTGTGTTGAAATATGGCCTTCCTTTTGATACTTTTGAACTTTGAATTCAATTTTATTATGTGTTTGTTCATTTTCTATATTTGTATATGATTAACCGATAAAACTATACACGGTGTCAAACATCACCCACAGTCATTCGAATGTTTGTCCAGTGTATATTTAGATTGGAAAATTGTATATCATTTCTGTTCTTTACCGGAAGCTCATTGAAAAAACGATTAGGTCCCATTTTACGATTAGTTCCCATCTTTCTCAAACATATTATATTATTGTGACAATGTCAGTGTATGTGATGACCTGTTTTTTCCCAGGAGCTAACTATCGATCTCATACGTTGCCCCGTTACTCTTATTTTCCCAATAAAATTTATTCGTTTTATTTCGCAGCCGTCTAAAATGTCGTCTTTTACATTTTTACGTCTTCCACAACTTGTAATCGGAGAATGTTTGAGACATCTAAACCCTATAGAATTGTAAGTTTTTCTTCCAAATTAACGCTTGAACTTCATTCAAAAAGTTAGCGAAAAATGAGACATTTCGCAACCAATCGTTTCGCAACTACGACATTTCGCTACCGGTCGTTTAGGCACCGCGACAATCCGCAACCCCGTCGCAACTACGCCAGTTTCGAAATGTCCTGGTTGCAAATTGTTGCGGTTGCGAAATTGACGTGAGTTGCGAAATGACTAGTGGCGAAATGTCCCTGAGCCTTGTTGGAACACCACTATTTTCAGTTTTTATTTCAAATTTTAGGTTAGAACTCTCCCAGTGCTCGAAACGAACATCTAGACTAATCAGTCTCGCTCGTACCCGAGATTTTCAATTGATGCTAACACTCGATATCGGAAGAATTGGTTTGCACACCAAATCTGAAATGTTTTTATTTAAATCTTCTAATGGAAATGGAGAGAAAATTCGAATTGTGAATAAGAAAAAGTTTGCAAATTTTGGAGAAAAACTTAGGCTTGGGCCGACATCAGAAGTGAAAGAAATGGAGTTGAATTGGAGGAAGAGTCGAGTTGATTTATTTTTCCATATGCTCCATACCTTCAACTGCTCCGTTAGGACGTTAGGCTCCGGTACCAACACCACTTTGGCGGATTGGAAACCAATTATTGAGCATGTTCGAAAAAGACAAGCTGAGTTGCATCACATTACGATTGCCTGTCCGATTCCAGATGAAAATGAGCTAAAATCTCTTCTAGACACTATCAAAATCACCCGGGAAATTCGAATCAAGTCTCAGCTTGGTGCAAATTTTCAGTACAAGTTTTGGAGTTGTCCTTTGATTTTGGTAATTTTGAAATCCAAATGGTTCACTTTCCAAAACCTTCTAGAGTGTGAAAGTGTAAGAATCGATCTATTGGAATCCGAATTGACGAGTATGGATTTGGATTCTTTTTTGAGATTGTGGAAGAATGAAGGTGCTTGTGAAAACTTGGAGTATTTGATTGTGGCAGGAAGAAATTTGGATGATGGTGGAACCATTCTTGGAATGACACCGCCAATAGAAGATAAAGGAAATAGGGAGAAGATGGGGAAATAGTAAGTTATTGGGGGTCCTGACCAAAAAATTTTATTGCTCTTTTTGAAGCTTCAAACCCACCTATTTATTCTAAAAATTGAACTCAAAATGTTCATTTTGAAGTTTTTTGAAAATCTTCAACTCGGCTCAATTTTGAGGTTTCATGCTAGTTTTTGGCCCAAAATGTAGCAAATTACTTTTCTTCATTTAAAAAATTGTTTGTATAAAACTTTTTCTACCCTTTTTTATTACAGCATCGACGACGGCCGCGATTATATTGGGATCTCAGAGGGTGTAGAGGTGCAACGTCAAGACGGAGTCAAAGCCTACATTAATATGGCGTTTGATCCATTTTTGCAGATGATAAACTTTGAATTTTTTGTGATTAAAAATTGTTAATGGATTTATTTTCGAATAAACATTTCATGGGTATTGTTTTTTTCTCGGTGAAGTTCAAACTTTTCGGAAATCATTTTCCAGCTATTCAACTAAAAATGAATACCAGAAACTGGCATTTTTTCAAATTTTCTGGTTTTGTTAATTTTGCAACCGCGACATTTTGAAACTCACGCCGTTTCGCAACTAACAGATTCACGTTTTCGCGAAAATCGCACCTTTCTCAGATTTTGATGGTACTCTGAAATTGTTTACTAAATGAGCCCTATCACATATGCCCCGAACGAAAGTAAAACATTTAAGTTTATATAGTTGTATAAGGGATGGTTGCGAAATGGCATGGTTGCGAAATGGCAGGTTGCGAAATGTCGGAGAGCCAATTAAACATAAAGACATAGTCTCTATGTTTGATGAAAATTGAAATTGAATTAGTCCAAAAATTGAATTAGTCTGGTTGCGAAACGGCCCGATGCCAAATGAAATCAGTTGCGAAATGGCGTGGTTTTGAAATTGATGTGAGTTGCGAAATGGCTGTTGCCTAAACGTCGGAAAGCCTGAAATGGTCTTTTGGGCCCATCTTTTTTGATAAGTTCCTGGGAGTCCTAGAGCATGGGCAGTGCTTAATTCTTGTCAAAGATTACATTTTCCTTCTCTAAATTTCGTATAAATTCGGCTTCCATGCCCATTTCCATTTCCAAAATTCTATAAATGTCATCATAATCTTTCCTCCTCCTTCTCCCCTTTCCACCTCCAAATCCCCTTCCCTCCTGCCTCCTCTAAATTCTCATTTCCCCTGACAACACACTATGCACTATGCTACTCCTGCTTTCCATACTAATCTTAGGAATTACATGTATACGTCTTTGCTATTTTCTTGAGATGCTCCTCGAAATCGGATAAAGGGTGTGGTCCTTGCTAGTTGCCATCGGATTAAGTGCTAGTGAGGCACACGCCTTTATTCAGATTTGGTGTTGAAGCTTCCACTATTTTTCATGGAATTTTGATCTACTAGAGGCTATAGATTCTCGGCTTCTAGACGTTTCGAAACTGGGGCGTTTCGCAACCAGTCGTTTCGCAACTTTTGCAACTAAAAATCCACGTTTAGAATGAACCCTATCCGATATTACCTAAATGAACTTATAAGTTTACATAGTTGCAAAATGGCATGGTTGCAAAGTGGCATGGTTGCGAAGTGGCATAGTTGCGAAATGTCCAGTTCCAAAATGGCATGGTTGCGAAACGTCTGGAAGCCGAATTCTTATATATTTTCTACTAGAATCCACAGAAAAGAGGCACTCAAAATGCGTCAATTTCTTCGCTGTGAACTTAACCCCTAACACTTGTTCACAGGAAGACTTTTGACGGATTTTGAGGTGTTTCTTCAATAAAAATGAATCTCAAATTGAGTTAGTCTAACCCCGTGTCAATTTTTATGTACAACATGTATATCAATTGTTACGGGGTGGACTTTCTCACCTGGAGAATTCGTTTTTCTTATTTTTAAATATTATTGAAAGGTGGGTTGTTTTGGTTAAGTTGCAAGTTACGGGGTCCTTCAAAGGAGGATTCATGTCAAAAGATTTTTATTGCTTCAAAATACGTTTAAAAATACGCTGATTTTGAAAAACATACTGAAAATGCTCAAAAATCGCTCAAAAATCCCGAAAAATGGCTCCGAAATAAGCAAAAATCACGCGAATGGTCGGCCGCGGCCGAGTTTCCCAAAAAAGGGGCAGGGTAGTTCGAGAATCTTGAAAATTTGTGGGTATAAAAATCAAACCTAAATCTTTATTTCTGTAGTTGACAACTTTTTTGTACGACTTCTCCTCAAAAAGTTACGAATGCAAACGCTAAACTTGGATTTCTAAAAATTAACACTGAAATTTGAAGTTGCGGCACATTCCGGCCAACAACTTTTCTCGGTAAGGTCGTACAAAAAAGTTGTCAACTACAAAAATGAAGATCTTGGTTTTTTCGATATGGTCATAAAATATTTAGACAGTCTAACTACTCTAAACTACTTTCTCAGACACCCAAAGTTGACATTTTTCTACAAAAAACACCCAAATATGATACCATTTTGTCTGGTACCGTTTGATCTGAAAATTTTTGAGTATATACATCTACTCTAGAACTCTATTTTTGTAATTGATAATTTTTTTGTACAACCTCTTCTAGAAATGATATGGCTCGTGAAATGCAGAAGACATTAAAATCGATGAAAATTGCACTGAAAATGCGGAAATTTAGCATCGCCTCACTTTAAAGGGACACACCATCTTTAGAAGAAGTTGTACAAAAAAGTAGTCAACTACAAAAATAAAGTTCTAGTGTAGATGTATACACCCAAAAAGTTTCAAACCAAACGGTCAAGTTTAACATCCTTTCCCAGACCCCAAAGTTTTTTTTCAACTGAAAACGCCAAAAGTTCATAGATTATTGACCGGTACTGTAGTTGTGGATTTTTTGAGAAGGCGATGCCAAGAAACTGATTGGGACCTAATAAGCGTGAAAACATGAAAAGTTGTCATAAACTGACGAAGTTATTACGTCATTCAACATATTTCGGCAAAATTCGTTAATGGCCTACATGGCTAAAAATTACGCAGACAGTCTATGACTTAACACACCTTGTTTTCATGATTTAGATGCCAAATCTAGACCTAGAATTTTGTTTTCGGAAGTCAGAAACAGTTTACTCCTCCTTTAATTGCGCATATAATACACCTTTGTCTATTCGTCTAATGAAGCACCGCTCTAATTTTGACCTACCTCCTCCATCCGGTTTCCTGGGCCTTTCCCCTATCATCACCTCATTATTATCCTCAGAAACCCCTCTCCCCAGGTCTTCAATTTGTGCTTCTCCTCGATGTCCTTCTCATAGCAAGCACCCAACGTTTCTCGAAAATGGCAGGTGTTTAGGCTTTGAGGGAGAAAGGATGAGAAGGCTACTAATTTTGGACATGTTAGTCTTGTTAGGCCCAGAATTCCTCAGAATGTCTCAATTTCAGAAAGCCAATGAAGTCTAACTGCCGGCGGCGCCATTTTGGTTAGGGTACCGCAACTGACAAAAAAGTAACATATTTAGTGGAAACAGACCAATTTTGGGTGTCTGGAAAAGTAGTTTATGACGTAGTTGCAAAACGTCGGAGGAGCCAAAAACGGCTCCGAGACAATTTGCAGACAGTTCGCAACTGACGGCAATTTCGCAACTGCAACATTTCGCAAATTGGTTATTCTGCTACAACGACAATCCGCAACTAGGTCATTTCAAAATTAATCTACTTAAAGTGAGCATGTTCATAAAGTTGCGGCGCATTGTCTTGGTTGCGAAATGTCGCAGTTGCAAAATGACTGGTTGCGAAATGTCCCGGAGCCCAAAAATTCCAACTTACCTCAAAAAAATCACGAATTGGGTTCTCAAGGCGAGACAGTTAGAAAGATGTGATTCTTCTCTTGTCTAGAAAATCACATCTTTGCTGAACTATCTCAACTTGGGAGGCATTCGTTGAAATGAAGTTACCTTCTTGGAATATAAAGTTTAGAATCTTGACTTCAGAATTCAGATTCCAGACTTCAGAATCCTACACCCTCCACAAGTTATCTCAACTCGAGAGTCATTCGTTGAAATAAAAAGACATCTCAAAACACCGTAAATGATCTTTTAACAATCTGAACAACATGGTAGGATTGTAAAATGAACATTTACGGTATTTCGAGAGCCCTTTTTTGGAATATGGTTTTCAGAATCTAGAAGAGAATGAGAAGTCGTATAGTCGACGGAATGCTTAGGAGTTTTGTGGGTGGAGAAGAAATAAGCTGAGTACGAAAAAGTTAATTATATGTACAACTATGCCTCCAAATCTCTAGAGATAAAAGTCGTGTTTTGTACGAGAAAACTGAAAAATAAGAGTGATGTCTGATTAGAGTAATATGACGAGTTCCGGGTTCTAGAAACCAGAAATTAATTACAGACAGTCTGAGAATCTTAGGATCTATTAGAATATTTCGGAATCCTTCAGAAAGCGAATTTATATCACCCCGGCATTTCGCAACTAAGACAGTTCGCAACTATGACAATCCGCAACTACGACATTTCCCAACTACGACGTTTCGTTTCCGGTCATTTCGCAACCGCGACAATCCGCAATCACGTCATTTCGAAACCACGAAATCCAGGATTTTTGTTGAAAGTTCACGTTAAAATCACAACTTTTCAAATGTAGACTATAACCAGGAATAGTTCACAATACCCTCAACCACTTCGCAACCAGTCATTTTGTAATCGCGACAGTTCGCAACTTTGCTATTAGTCATTTTTCAACCACGACAAATCGCAACTGGGTCATTTCGAAATAAGTGAAGATAAAGTGGGCTAATTTAGAAAGTTGCGAAACGTCCAGTTACGAAATGTCTAGTTGCGGAATGTCTTGGTTGCGAAATGACTGGTTACGAAATGCCTAGTTGCGAAATATCTTGGTTGCGAAATGTCTAGTTGCGAAATGTCTTGGTTGCAAAATGGCAGAATCTCATGAAACCAAAACTTACGTTTAAAAAAATGCAAATAATTTCTCAAGGCGAGACGATCGGAGGGATCTGAATCTTTTTTTCACTTAGAAAATCAGAAACTCTCACATCATCTCAACTTGAGAATCATTCCTTTTTTTGAAAAAAAAAAATCCCAAAATTCCATCAATTGTCATTGTATAAACCAAATGTTTCGATAGGATTGTACAATGAACATTGCTGGTATTTCGAGAGTCTTTTTCTGGGAATACAGTAGTCAGAATCTAGAATTTTGGTCTTCTAAACCGTATAGAAGGAGCCTGTTATCAAAAATATTTTTCCCTTTTATACCGAAAAAAAAGTTAATTATATGTATACATGTGCCACTTCGTCGAAATCTCCCTAGAGATGAGTGGGGCCTAGAACGGAAAATTTTTGTGAAAAACAACAATGACATTTTACCAGAAAAATAAGACAAGTACCGGGATCTGAACACCAAAAATGGAATGTAGAGGATCTGAGAAAAATACAGAAAAAACCATGCCATTTTGCAACTGGACATTTCGCAACCCGTGATTTTGCAACTTTGTAAAGTATTTCAGGTTACTTGGAGAACAAGAATACTGAGAATTCGGGTCCTCGACGTTTCGCAACCATGCCATCTTGCAACTCACAGCGATTTTGTAACTAAGACATTTTGCAACTGGACATTTCGCAACCCGCCATTTTGCAACTGGAAATTTCGCAACCATGTCATTTTGCACTTTCCCTTATACCTGCCATAATCATACTAGTTTCCGTCATTTTCAGTTTAAAATCACTAATTTCGGGTAGCTGAAAAAGTTATTCATAGTTGTTTTTTCTGTTTGAAAATTTGAGAGTGTATTAATCAAATCTTGAACTTTCATTTTGTAGTTGATAACTTTTCTGTACAATTCCGCTCTGCCAAGATATGGTACGTCAAAAAAAGCTCGAAAAATACATTAGCACTGAAATCGAGCAAAATTTCGCATCGCCGTAGATTTTTGAGTGCAATTTTTTTGATTGAAGAGATACAAAAAAGTTGTCAACTACAGAATTAAAGTTCAAGATTTGATTCATAAACCCTCAAATTCTCAGACAGAAAAAACCATTAATAGCTACCCAAAACTGACGATTTTCAACTGAAAATCATAAAAACGAATATCATTATTGCCGGTACTGTACATATATCTGTAACCTAAAAAAATGTGCATCATTCTGATGATATAAAATGTTTAAATTCCTTAATAGCAGATGCGCATCAGCGGGAGAGGGGGGGGGGGGCGGCTGAGCCTCTTATGTGCACCATATAATTATCCTCTTCTCCACGAATATCACCCAAGAACACTAAAAACACAATGAAAAATAAAAAATCCAAATAGTTCGTCTCACAAATACTGGAACTAATTCCTAGAGACACAGGAAAAATCTTGGACAGGAAAATTCTTGAAAAAAAATGATTGAAATCTGATTTTAAAAAATGAAAAAACTTCGGGTACCTATTTCGGTCAGTCGAAAATTGCCGGCCCGACCGATTCCCTGCAATTTTCTGTAAAATTGGCAAAAATTCAAATACAAAATTCAGTTCATATTCCCGCTCAAATCCTGTTTTCTTAATTGGCCATCTGCCGGCCATTTGTCGGCTGTTGGTTAGTTGGCTATTAGGATATTAGCTATATTCCGGGTGGTTCCCTGCTCTCCATCGCAAAAATGCCTTTTTCCAGGCTTTTCCACGGTTTGAGGTGACATTTCCTGTACGTAGATTATTCTAATTTTTTTACTGTGGACTGGAAAAAGTTTCGAACTGATGGAGCGCAGGGAACGACCAGGAATTTCGCTAATATGAAAATGGGATTCTTCTTCGGACGTACACATATATTGTTCACTTTGTCTTACAAAGTGATTTGGCTCGGGCTTTGTGAAAACTGTAAGTTCCATAACTTTACTGTGAAAATTGCGGTTGGACTGTTCAGAATCTCTAAGCTTCCTAATCCCTAGATGAAAGGTGCCCGCCAAATGTGCGGGGGAGGGGGAAAGTGGAGCCAAGAATCATTTGTAATTATCATTTTTTAAGGAAAAGTCGAACAAAAAAGTTGTCAACTGCAAAAATGAAGATTAAAGTTTGATTCATAGACTTATAAGTTTTGGACTACTCTAAACTATTTTTTCAGAGACCCAAAGTCACCTTTTTTTGACTAAAATCATCCAAATCCGATTCCTTTTTGTCCAGTACTGTAGTTTCTATTTTTGATCTACGGTTCCCATTATTTCATTACTTATTTTTCTGTATTGTCTATTTTTCTGTGTTGTTGTCACCACCCATATAAGGTGGTGCCGTTCGAAGTACTTCCATAGGGGTAACTAGAAGGTGTGCGCAAGATCATAGGCTCCTTAACCTTCCCTCTCCTGCGCATTTGATGCGCACCTGCCATTTATGGATCAAAGGAGGAAAGAAGTAATATAAAAAGGACATTTTTATATGGATCGGAAAACCCAGTCAGCTGACTGACCGCCAACTCTCCGCCGACAGTCGACCAACCGCCGACCGACCGTCAATATGCATTTCAATAAAATCCGACTACTCTAAACCTCTTTTTCAGACACCCAAAGTTGATATTTTCCACTGAAAACATCAAAATAAGAAACATTTTTCCGGTACTGTAAATGGTTAAAAAAAAGTCTACTTGGAATAAAATGCTCAATTTGAGAAGCTTTTTAGGTGTTCGTAGTTAAAGTTACAGATAAGGGACTCGTAAAAACGTATGATGTATTAATGAATTGTACTATTTTTCCTGAAATTCTGAACTGGCTCCGAATCGACAAGCAATCTCAGATGGTTCTACATGGGAGGTTCATTTTTAAAATGAATATTGTGCTACTTATTTTCGTTGGTTTTTTTTGGGCTCCGGGACGTTGCGCAACCAGTCATTTCGCAACCGCGACTGAAATTAACTGTCTCCGAAACTGTCTCTGAAATTGATTTGTGGTTCCCAGAACCCGGAACTCGTCGTTTTTCTCTTATCAAACATCCCTCTTGTTTCCCTCCATTTCTCGTACCACGCACGTCTCTTATCTCTGGAGATTTGGAACCAAGTTGTACATATAATTATCTTTATTTTGTATAAATACTCAAAACATTTCTCCTTCCCTCACACAACGCCTTGAGAAAGAATTCCGTCGACTATACGATTTCTCATTCTCTACTAGATTCTGAAAACCATATTCCTGAAAAGGACTCCCGAAATACCGTTAATGTTCATTTTACAATCCTACGACGTTATTCAGATTGTTGATGGATCATTTACGGTGTTTTGATATGTCTTTTTATTTCAAAAAAGAATGACTCCCGAGTTGAGATAATTTGTGGAGGGTGTGATTTTTTGAGATAAGAGAAAATTCACATCCTCCAAATTGTCTCGCCTTGTGAGAACTTGTTCATGAATGTGAGGTAAGTTTCCTTTTTTGAAAAAACGGGTTAAAACAGAGATCGAATATGGGCAATGGACATGACCGTGGTCTAGAATTCTCCGAAAAAAATCGGCCAAAAGATTTTTTGGCTTCAGGACAAATTTCTGGGCATTTTTTGAGCTTTTCCGTCGCTTAGAATTCTCCTGAAAAAAATTAGGTTTTTTGGCCCCAGGACAAATTTTTGAGCATTTTCATAGTGCAGTTGGGAAATGACCCCAATTTTTGGATCACAAGAACCCGAAAGTCATTTTCGTCGGAATCGTTTTTGGAACGTTCAAAGTAATTTTTTTGACTTTCATGGTTGTTTAGAAGGTAGTTTGGTTTGGAGGCAGTAAGAATTATTGTCTCATATTTGCTAGGTAAGAGTTTCAGAAAATTGTTTCTGATTCTTTATGTCGTTCTACTCCCTTAATGACAGGTGAGATAAAATCTGCGGGAGAGGGGGGAAGATTGAGCCTAGCATCATATGTACGCCTTATAATTACCCCCCCCCCCCCTTGGAAGTATCGCAGACGGCCCCAAAATGTACGGGAGAGGGTGACAACAACACTGAAAAAGCCAATTTTGGGTTCTAGATTGTAGTTCAGAGTAGTCTTTCTGGACCTTCTGGATGTCCTGGACCCAAAACGTCAACAAGGAGAAATTGTGAAGGATTTGTTCAACTAGCTTTATTGTTAGACCATCAATGAAACGATTCTGGGATTTTGATATTGTCTGAAATTGATTTGTAGTATCCAGAACCCGGAACTCGTCTTTTTTCTCTAACCAAACATCCCTCTTGTTTTCACCAATTTCTCGTACCAAGCACGACTTTTATCTCTAGAGATTTAGAGCCAAGTTGTATATATAATTAACTTAACTTTGTATAAATACTCAAAATATTTCTTCCTCCCTCACACCGACTTAACAATTCCGTCGACTATACGATTTCTCATTCTCTACTAGCTTCTGAAAACCATATTCCTGAAAAGGACTCTCGAAATACCGTTAATGTTCATTTTACAATCCTACCACGTTATTCAGATTGTTAAAAGATCATTTACGGTGTTTTGAGGTGTCTTTGATTTCTCTATTTCAACAAAAATGAATAACTCTCGAGTTGAGATAATGTGGGAGGGTGTGATTTTTTGAGAAAAGAGAAAATTCACTTCCTCCAAATTGTCTCGTCTTGTGAGAACTTGTTCATGAATGAGAGGTAAGTTTTTTTTGGATTTTCGGGTCAGGGGGCATCTCAAAGTTTCAGGTGGTGTCGAAAACTTTAAGATTCAGAAGAAATGGACAGAATGATTTCAGAAACCATGGAAAGAGCGACAGTCCCAAAAACGGAATTCAAAAAAAGATCCTGTGAAAAAAGCTTTGAAAATCTGATTTTTGGAAATAACAAAAATCTATACCGTAACTTCAAGGAGCATTACCTCCATTTTCAAGCCAAGTTTCCCGTACTTCTCAGTTTTCAAAAGCGATTTTAGCCATTTTTCCGACAAACTATAAATTCTGGGAACGATTATTTTGTATTTTTTGCCAGATTTCAAAGAAAAGTCGCAAAAATACTGGGAAAAAATGGAAAAAATCCATTCTTGCAGCGGACCGGGCCGGGCTGGGCCGATAAAGAGTTTTCTACCGGCCCGGTTTTTTTCAGAGCAACAAATTTCTAAATATTTTTTTGAAGTAGTTGGAAGTATATTTTTGAGTATTAAGTTTTTTTTCATTGTTTGTAACCTAGCTTTAAGATCTGCTTCAACATTTTCGGCTACAAAAAAAGCTATTTTTTTATTTTTTTGTTCCCGGCAAAAAATCTTACTATTGCCTCCCAACAGTAAAAAAATATTCCTGTCATTAAACTGGTCTCCATGACTAATGAGCCAATCAAAACACAAGCTCATCCGAGAAAATAGGGCCCCTCCCTCCTTTCCTTTTCCGTTCTTTCTCAAAGGGACCCACATTTTTGCCGGTGTGTAATTATAAAGGTATCCGGAAATGTTTAGGGTGAGCAAATGAAACTGGCCCGCCCTCATAGCCTCAAATTAAACATAGAAATAGTACTATGAGTGTGAATTTATGGAGAGCAGATTTTTCATCAGTTCAAAAAAGGCACTGTCCTGTAACTGATATTTTTGTCGAAGCTGAAACAGGTAAGTACATAATTTCAAGGTTAGAAATTTTGGCTCTATTGCAGTTTAGGGGTCCCTTCAAAAGATAGGGGTCCCCAAAAAAAAATAGCGGACCCTTCAGGTTCCTCAAAAAATTAAAGGAACACTAGAAAAAAATGAAGGGACCCCTATTTTTTGAAGCAGTTGAAGGGACCCTTAATGTTTGGGCTATTGTAATCGGGACGAAGAGGCCCCTATTTTTTAAGGGACCTTATTCTGCAATAGAGCTGAAATTTTTTGTGGTGAATACTGTGTGCACCTAAATTTCCAAAAAAAGTTAGACCCATAGGTTTAAAAACTCTCTTCATTATAATAGTCATCTCCTTCAAATACCGTCGATGATAAAAAATCTACCTGCTCGTCTACCTGGCCCCGTCTGTTAGTCTTTCATGTATCCTAATTGGCCCTCAGATTCGTGTCCAGTAAGATGCGAAGAGGCATCAATCCGTTTGCTCCCATCCCCCCCCCCTTAGCTTCAAAGCCCAATTAGTATATTTGATACCTATGTGACTATACGAAAGGTGAGCAAAACTGGGGATTAAGTCCTGGATAGCGCGCACATTTTGCGCGTCTAATTGAAGGAGAGGAGGACGAGGTGTTTAGAGGACCTGTGGATTCGGAGGAGCAGGTTTGTGGAGGTGGCAAGCAAACGGATTGATGCCTCTTAGCATTCTACTAGACACAAAACTGAGGCCAATTAGAATACATGAAAGACCAACAGACGGGGTCGGACGAGCAGCTAGATTTTTTTCTCATCGACGGTAATTTAAGTAGATAACTATTATTCAGTGTGGGGAATAAGTATGAAGCCGACTTTGAAGCAGCACCAAATAGGTAAATTGAAAGATATTCTTTCGAAACTTTGTGGTAATAATATGCAAACATTAAGCATTTTCGAGCCAAAATTTTTCGGCAAACGATCTACTTTTCCCCGAGCTACAGACTCAAACAGCCTTTTCGGCAACATGGCGGTCCCGCTCTGAGCAGAAAAGCACTAGAAGGCTCAAATTTTGAGAATACTTAGTTTGATTACTCAACTTCATGAAAATATCAGGGCGCATCAAAACTTGTGTATGATTTAAAAATAGAGATTACCTGTTTTTTTTCGGGCAAAAAGTCAATCTGTTAAACTTTGACCTGATTGAGATTCGGGGCAAAATCAGTCAAATTTGTAAATTTGGCAAAGATCGTTACTACACCTAGGTAGCGCAATATGTTCAAAAGATTCTTTTGTGGCTGAAGAGCCCTAATATACAGTGACACAACTCAAACGGCACCAAGTTTCCTTTAACTGAGTGTGGCACTAGGTGCGCGCCAGTCTAGCAAAAAATCTAAATATCGTAAATTTCTAAACAGTCATAACTTTGCATAGGACCATTCATTATGTACGAAACTTCGCAATGTGCTTAAAAATATGTTAAACTATATGTATGTCAGATTTTGTATCAGCACGACGTTTAGAAACGGTTTTACATGCATATAAACTTCACTACAGACCAGCTCCATTGGAAAACCAGAGTTTGATACTGTATACACCGAAATTTTCAAAACAAAAATTGACCTGAACGCTTAAATCATCTTCTCGTCGAACCAAAATAACACCAAAATTTTGGTTACACTAAGATCTACTAGATTGTACTAATCTTTACTTCAATTTCTACCATACTTGTCAAGTGGGCCGGCGGGGATTTTCGGTTTTCCGATTTTTTTGAAAAGTGAATGGAAATAGAGCTTAACTTTCTTCTGAGACTCCCCGGGCCCTTTGAATATCTATCGAATGCACTTTGTTTCATAGAAAACGAATAACTCGAAGCTGAGTTATGAGCCAATTCTGAACAAGGGCCCGCCGGGCCGGGCCGCGCGGGCCTTTGCTCATAACTCAGCTTCGAGTTATCCGTTTTCTATCAAACAAAGTGCATTCGATAGATATTCGAAGGGCCCGGGGAGTCCCAGAAGAAAGTTAAGCTCCATTTCCATTCACTTTTGAAAAAAATCCGAAAAACCGAAAATCCCCGCCGGCACACTTGACAAGTATGATTTCTACAGTAAATGTGATAGCGGCCCCGATTTCTTGAGACAAATAGATCCTCCTTGAATTTGAATAAGAGCTTTCGAATCTTGTTCTGAGATCTCTTGGTCAGTTCTGACCAGTCCCTAGTCACAGGCTTGCGAAACAGTACACCTTCAAAAATTCGCGCTCCTTTTCTCGCTTCAGACGCGTCGCGTGCTCGCGTGTCTGTAAATTTGCTGCGCGGCGACTCACAGTTCAGTGTTTTGTTGCGGAAAAAGCTGGCACGATGCCAAATCTAAAAGTTGGCACGCTGCCAAGTCTTGAGTGCGAAAAAGCGTCATTGCAAGCTTGTGCCTAGCGAGGTACCTTCTTGTTGAAGGGAGACATTTGAGTTTTTTTCATGTACCGTAACCCTTGTATTTTTCAGTCCAGATCTCAAAAATCTTATGAAACTCAAATCAGTCCCTCTCCCCTTATCATCGATATAATTCTCTTGCCCCAACTCCTCTCCTGTTCTGATATCATTTTATTTTTCCTTTCCCCCCACATCCTCCGCTTTTCGAAACCTTTCCCCCCTCGTGATCTTTCCTCTTCTCAACCGTCGAAGAAAAAATCTTTTCGAGTCTCTAATTATCATCCCGCTGGGAAATCTATTCCAACTGATCACTCCTCGAGCCTACGGTAGAGCTTTCTAGAAGCAATGACGTGTGCTCTTATGGAAGTCTTATGAAATACCTTGTGAGGGGGAGAACTTTCAGGGGTCCCGAAAAATATTATGTTTCCGGAGGAAAAAGCACGAGGGGAGGGGGATTATGTGGGCTCCGCCCACATTTTTGATCAATATTTATCTGGGTATAAAAGCACGGGAGGTAGATGTTTACTAAACATTTTTCAATTTCCTAGATTCTCGAGATATGAAACTAGGGGGGGGGGGAGACTTTCTTGTTGAAATCAGTCAAGTTTGCTCATCAATTTTTTTAGTCCAACATTCTACAGTACTTGACAAGAATTTGCTATACTTTGGGTGTTTTTAGTGGAAAAGACCAACTTTGGGTGCCTAAAAAAGTAGTTTAGAGTAGTCCGATTATCTAGAAAACTTGTGGATTTATGAATCAAACCTAGATCTTCATTTTTGAAGTTGACAACTTTTTTGTAGAAATTCTCCTTGGAAAGTTACATGTACAAATGCTGAGGAGCTTAAAATCAACACTGAAATTTGAGATAGCGCCACATTAACGCGCACAACTTTTTAAGGAGAGATCGTACAAAGAGATTGTCAACTACAAAAGTAAAGATCTAGGGTTGTTGTATGTAATCACAAATTTTCTAAGTTACCGGACTAGTGTAAGTTACTTTTTGAGACACCCCAACTTGACCCTTTTCTACTAGCAACACCCAAATATGAGGATTTTTGATCCGGTTCTTTTCCTCTTTTAGCAATCAAGGAGTGTCGTTTCTGTTAAGCTCAAGCTAGTAGTAAGCCTAAGCTAGCAATTATCAGGATCAACTTCTTCCACGTTCCTTTAAGATCCAAGTAGATCCAGGCCTCCCCAAGACGACCCTTTAAGCCCATTCCCCTCAATAATCGCGTCGTCGTCTGTGGTCAGTTTTGTTTAAAGGCGCATGGAGTTTTATTAATGAGGATATATTGTTAGGGTAAGAAAAAAGCGGAAGAGTCCCTATTTAGAGATTTCCTCGCAAATGCCTATATGCGCCTTTAAAGACAAATAAACACGACGGTGATGCGTTACTACTTTTGGCTCTGTTCCAGTTCCTTGGACCCATCGATAGGTCCAAGGAACTGGAATAGAGCCTAAGTTCTTTCTGAAAAGCTTCCTTCAGTAACGTGTCTTTCTCAAACATCTTCTGTACATAATATTATATTATTTATTCATTTATAGTGAAAGAAGAGAGAGAAATAGATAAAATTAAACTTAATTGGAGCTAAAAAAATTACGGAACCTCATCCAACACCCTTCCGCGACCACCACTTGCTCTGGTAGCTCCCCTAAAGCTTCCCGGAGCTCCTCCGGGCCAGGCGGCTCTTGCCTCAGAATGCCTTTGAGGTCCACCTGGAGTTCGATGCCGTCCAACGGGTTTGGCCCGTTGGCCATCTGTAAGTAAACACGTTTAATCGGAATATTTCACCCAGAGCATCTCAGTGCGGGCTACAAAATGCAGTTTTGAACAAACCGATTGGCCTAAAATGAACTGAGTTGTGACTGTTTGTATCGTATCTAACACTATTCCTTGTATTCTGAGAACTTCTTTTAGTGACGCGCCGCTCAATTTTTGAAATAGAGGCTTGATTTTATTATCAAAATGATTGTCTTAGTGAGGGCTACAACAAGCATGTCATTCCGAGTAGGATATTTTAACAGTGCGCTTTTATGGAACTTCGTCTAACCGCGCATACAGTAACAAGCATAGGATCCATAATTCGACTATAACTTCTCGAACTAGTGAACGCCTGAGAAATTGAGTTTTAGTTTTGCTAAGTCTAAAATCTTCTAAAGAGTAGCCGTGACTCAAAAAGTTATTGAGTTTTTGTGATTTCTGTTGAAAAGTCTCCCTATTATTATTTTCATTGTTACTTGCTTTTCACCACTCTAGATACAAAAATTACCTCGAGGGGGGCGCCGACTGGGTTGGCGGCACCGATGTCGAAGGCGGCTGGAGCTGGAGCTGGAGCTGGAGCTGGAGCTGGAGCTGGAGCTGTTACTGGAGCTGGTACTGGAGCTGGAGCTGGAGCTTGAGCCTGGGCCTGAAAATTCAAAAATTCATTATAATCGTTGACTTTTCAAGGGGGTGACCGACTAAATATCAGAATAACCATCCATACAAAACCATCCCATTCCTTACCTCCACTCCAGGTCGGTCTTGGTTGCCATCTGTGGCGCCACCATTTCGACCACCATTTCTCCGCACCATTTCAAAGGCCTGAATTTCATTCAAATCATTATTAATACATAATCAAAATTCATAAAACATACTTGTTGCCCATTGTTCTGGGCCATAACTGTCGGGCGGACCGATCCGCTTGCCTTCTTGAGCAACGGCATGAATTCTATAAAATTTGAAACATTTTTGTTACTAGGAAATATTACGAGAAGAGTGAAATTGGGAGAGAATTTGACGGTGAGCTCAAAATTGTTTTGTGAATACGGGTGTATACAATATCGACCAAGGTCTTTCCATTTCTGGAGTAAATTCTTTCAAAAAGGTCACAGGAACTGAGTTATGGGTCCTCAAACCTCCAGTCAATACTACCCAGTACCGCCTCCATGAACACCGCTTCCCTAAATCCACAGGTCCTCTAAACACCTCCTCCTCCACGCCTGCAATTAGACGTGCAAAATGTGCGCTATCCAGGACTTAATCCCCCTAGTTTTGCACACCGTTCGGATAGCCGTATTGGTATCAAATATACTAATTGGTCATTGAAGCTGGGAGGGGGGGGGGGGGCGCAGGCGAACAGGCTGGGCGAGGGGAGGTTGATGAGGCTTTCCATCTGTACATTCTCACAGGTGGTATATTCACTATATGTGCAACCTTACAGGGGAATTACTTGAGAGGTCGAGTTGAACTTTTTCTAAGAATCGGATCGTACTCTATATTGATCACGATAGGAATTTTTGGAAGGTCTAGTTTTTTGAATCATATGCATATAGAATACAGTGCTTTCTCAGAAAATTAAACGTTCAATTATTTTTTTACTGTCTTTCTAAGAGACTTAACAAAGCATAGGGTTCAGCAAAATCAGTTCTCACTTGAAAACCTATAACTCGGTTCTCGTGATCGCTATAATTGAATTAGCTCGAGAAATGGAAAGCCCGTAGTCGATTTTGTAAACTCCAAAGTTTTCAGAAAAAGTGAGACCATAAGATAGTAAGAGTAAGTAAGCAGGGAGCAAAAAAATAGAGTAGAGAAAAAGAGAAATGAGAAAAGAAGCGCTGCAGGTTAGGCGCGACCAAGAATTCCCTCTCTTAAAAAATTGTTGTGGGGCGCCGCCCATCTTTTGTCGCCTAGCAGCACTTTTAATTATGAACTAGTGTTTACGGATGAAAGTTGTTGGGTTAGAGAGTTGGTAGCGTAGGTGATGTGTTGGATACTGAACTGTGGGATCAGATGTCAAGATTTTTTATGGTGATCTGAGGAAATGTCACCTGGGGCCAGCGATCCGACAGTTCTCCCACAGCGATATCTCACCACGAAGAACCGACAGTAAATTTAAAGGGACATAACCTTTTTCAAA
Source organism: Caenorhabditis sinica (assembly GCA_963932045.1). Classification (NCBI taxonomy): domain Eukaryota; kingdom Metazoa; phylum Nematoda; class Chromadorea; order Rhabditida; family Rhabditidae; genus Caenorhabditis; species Caenorhabditis sinica. The sequence continues at coordinate 2,468,209 of OZ009942.1, forward strand.
ACTATTATTTCAGTTTTTCGGCGAATTTTGGTTATTTTTTCGACAATATACGACTTCTAAGCACCTTATTTTGTATATTCCATATACTTTTAATGAAAAATCGCTTAAAAGTTGAGAAAAACGGAAAAATATGAGTGAAACTATGGTGATAGGTCGCTTTCGAATGGTCGGCAACAACTGACAATTATTCAGATCACCATAATAGTTTGATCAACAGCTCCTGAAAACGAAGATGTTTGGTATGAAAATAGCTCATGGTCCGAGAAAATTACATGATTTTCAGATTGTCCAGATGTCTCATTGGGATCTCGAGGAACAATGTTTGCACTGAAATTGGTAAGTATTTTATTTCAAAACCTTTCTGAATGAGATCTTTTCTCCTCCGAACCTTGCAAATATCAGGATCATGTGTGGGCAGCCCTTGTCAAATTGGCCCCCTTTTCAAAAAAAAACTAGTACCGTGCATACTTTCCCACAATCATAACTTTCCTGTAAATATTTTTCTAGTCTGACGGAATGAGGCCCGCGGCCTAATATTCTCCGGTGGCCGAACTCGCCAAATCGAAGCGAAAACTACCGTAGTAGGCTCGTAAATCGACACGTGCGTACTTCGGTAGTTTTCGCTTCGATTTCGTGAGTTCGGCCACCGGAGAATATTAGGCCGCAGGCCTCAGACCAGAATAAAACCAAAATACCGAAGTCTGACTACATAGATCCATATTAGTCGCTGTTTCTCGCAAAGTACATTTTTGAGTTGAGAAGTAGCTGAATTCACATTTCAAGCAACAAAACAAATTATTGATAGCACAATTTATTCCTTACAAAAAAAAAATTAGGTAATACAAAACAAAAAAAAATAAACCGATTAATTGCCGCCGAAGAATCTTCTATACATTCTGTTCCACCAGCTCCCCGCCCCAGCTGCTCCATCATCCTCTGCTGGCTCAGCATCTCCCACTGCCCGATCAGCATTCAGCCTTCTAATGGCTTCTAATACATCTTCGTTTGGGCGCTCTTCGTGGAGAAGCTCGAGCCAGCCTACCTCTTCTCTGGCGTAGGCCCCGTCCAGGATGTTGACGTTGATGCCGGCCAAGCGGGCATCGTGGCCGACCGCCTGTAAGTATGAACATTTAGTTAGAAATTTTCACTACGATATCTTAACGGTGCGCTCTTATCACTACTCTGAATTCCAAAATTACCTCGTGGGCATTATCTCCATTGGCAGCTGGAGCAGGCACTTGATTGGCGGCTTGACCATTAGCGGGGGCTTGGCGCTGCTCATTAACGACAGCTTGGGCCGGAACCTGAAAATTCAACTATGCTTTACAACCTTGAACTTTTACAAAAGACCGTTGCTCATCACTATATTATATACTTGCAGTCTGTTGGCACACCTTAAAGGCGCATGGACTTCTTTATCTCAATATCTCGCCACGAAATGATCTACTGCCACGTCTATCGTGATTAGAACAGCCGCATCTTTTTTGACCTGTCACTAGATCAATTCGTGGCGAGATATCGTCGTGAACAAGCCCATGTTCCTTTAAAGAGAGCCAACAGACTGCAAAAACAAATTACTCACCGGCTGATGGACAATTGGTCCCACGAGGTGACGGTTGTTTTCGCCAGCTGGTCTAGCAACTCTTTCGAGAACCTGAACTATTATATTTCATACTCAAAACAATAAGTTTGCTCTTTAAGACATACCTGGTTGCCTTCGTTGTCTGCAGGGCCGATCGGGCGGACAGACGATCGTTTGATGCCGCAGAATTCCATAGTTTCTGAATTTACTAAGTGATTAAAAAAGCTAGGAAAAGGCTTAAGGTTGTGTAAAGCAGCTATTGTATACTCTCAAATTTTCAACAAAAAATTGTAAGCATGAAATACTCTCCTACTAACATAGTAAGAGTGAGTGAAGAGAGAGCAAAACGAGAGAAAAAGCAAAATGAGAAAAGAAGCGCTGCAGGTTGGGCGCGACCAAGACTGACTCTTAAAAAATTGTTTTGGGGCGCCGCCTCCTATGTCTTGTCGCCTAGCAGCACTTTTAATTATGCACACTAGTGTTTACGGATGAAAATTGTTGGGTTAGAGAGTTTGTAGCGTTTGTAGGGATCATATGTCAAGATTTAGTTTGATCTACGACTCCTAAAAATGAAGATATTTGGTATGAAAATAGCTCATGGTCCGAGAAAATTGCATAATTTTCAGATTGTCCCAGATGTCTCGACTGGAGTCTTAAGAATAAAGTTTTGCACTGAAATCGGTGAGTATATCATTTCAAAAACATTCAGTAAAAAACTTTTTCTTCTCCGAACCTTGGAAAAATCAAGGTCGTTGGCCGAAAACCAGTACTGTGCATACTTTCCCCATATTGTATTTTTCCTGTAAAATGCCGCAGTCTGACTTCATAGACCCATATTTGTCACATTTTTCCGTGAAGCACATCTTTGAGTCGAGAAGTTGCTGAATTTACAACTCTAGCAACAAAACAAATTATTGATAGCACAATTTATGGTTTTCCCTTACTTTTTCCTTTACAAAAAGCACTTCTTCGTGCATATGCCCCAGAAAACAGGACTTTCTGAAAATCCCGAAAAGCAGAGATATGGTCTCAGCAATTAATAATTTGCAAGCTAACACTAGATGACGTGCTTTGTCGAAAGGCAAAAACAAAATTCGTCAAGACTAATCGAGCTGATTGACTCATTACGAGAACTTCGACATCTCTGGAGAAATTTCTTTTGCATTTGATTTTGGGCTACGGTAGAGTATTTGCATCTTGATGACGAGTTGACTTTTGACTTCCAAAACTTCCGAAAAATAACTTTTGAAAAAAAGAATTACAGTATCCTGAAACTGCACTTTTATGTATGTTATGCTTGTGAAGAAAGACGAGCCTGATGTTTACATTTTAGAGTTTTTATTTGCAAGAGCAGAAAGCCATAGAACATTTGTAGCACAATTTTTATTGAGTTCAAAGTTAAATTAATTACGGTGCGTATAATCATTAAAAATCAAAATGATCACTACGATCAAGACCATCACGACGAAGATGCAGGCGGCCAAAACATCCCATTTGTCGCAGTTGGCTTTCTTCTTGACGGCATTGCTTTTGACCATGATGCCAACATGTCCGTCAGTGATTGGGCTTCCGGTCTTGACCAATCCAAAATGAGTGGCGAATATGGCCACCAACAGCATAACTGTCTCGTTTCCGGAACGAGTTCCCTTGGCCTCCACGACGACGACGACATCGTCATTGGAGACTAGCCCTATTTGTTTAGCATTCTGCAAGTAAAGTATCATAATAATGACTTTCAAAGTTTTGTTTCTTGTCTTAGTGTTAGGTACTCAGAAAAACATTGATTCGAATTCTCAAAATCTGAAAAATTGCGAAGAAATAGAGCTCACCTCCAGCGCTAAAGCATCGCTGGTGCAGCCCTCCGGCTCAATTCTATGGCCTCCAGGCATTGAAGCTTGTTCGATTTGAATTTTCTGAAATCTTATCCATATAAGGGTTTTAGAGTTTTGAACGAGAGAACGAGAAAGATCAGATTACTACTAACACTCAGGCACGTGCTTTGTCGAAAGGCAAAAACAAGATTCGTCAAAACTAATCGAGCTGATTCACTCATTTGGGGACATCCCTGGAGGAATCTCTTCTGCATTTGATTTTCGACTACGGTAGAGTATTTTTATCTTGATGACGAGTTGACTTCCTGTCTTCCGAAACTTCCGAAAAATGACTTTCTGAACAAAGGATTACAGTATTTGGAGACTGCATCTTTATGTATGGCATGCTTGTGAGGAAAGATAAGACGAACGTTTACATTTTCAAAATTTATTATTAACAAGAAAAAAACCAAAAAAGTTTAGTAGCTTGATTTTTAAAGAGTTCAAAGTTAGATAGACTAATTACGATGCGTAATAGCATTATAAATCAAAATGACCACGACGCTCAGGACCATCACGACGCCGATGCCGGTGACCAAGACAGTCCCTTTCTCACATTTGGCCTTCTTCTTGGCAGCGTTATCGTTGACCATGATGCCAACCCGCCCGTCAACGACTAAATTTCCAGTCTTGACAGTGCCAAACTGGGTGGCAACTATAGCCATCAAGAGCATTACCGTCTCGTTTCCAAGACGGGCTCCCTTGGCCTCCACGGCGACGACGACAGCGTCGTTGGGAATTAGCCCAACTTGCTTGGCATTCTGCAAGTAAAGTTTTGTCATATTTGACGGTGCAAGTTGTGATTCTAGTCTGTTAGGTACCCAAAAAAACATTTATTTGAATTCTCAAAATCTGAAAAGTTTCTAAGAAATAGAGCTCACCTCCAGCACTAAATCCTCGGTGCGGCCCTCGGGCTCAATTCTATGGCCACCTGGCATTTGAACTTAATTTTGTTGAGTTTTCTGAAAAAAAAATTAAAATTTTTCAAATATAATTGGGCACTGTTTAGTTGAGTATAGGCAAGAGCATGCGAGAAAGGTGAGAAAAAAGAATCGAAGTGTCTAGATGAAGTATTTAAGAAGAAAGCAGGTTGATATAACGGCAGGAGTGAGAAATGAGAGATGGTGAAAAATATGAGAGGGTGGTGCCTCCGCTCAGGGTTCATTAGGGTCCATTTGCAATTCTTAATTGCCAGGTGAAAAGTCGATTTCAGTAATAAGTTTTGTAGTGTAGGTGATGTGTCGGATTGTAGAACGTACCACCATCAAATGGGCAGGAGGAGATGTCTAAGGTGATTTATGGTATTTATGGCACCGAGAAGACGAAGATCTTCTAAATTAGAAAGCAAGAGCTATATAGGAGGAGATGTCTAGGTTGATTGAAAAAGGAGAGCCATAACATTTAGTAAACTCAGAATTTGATGGAATTCGGCCATATAGATTCTTATACTTCATTTTTAATTAGAGGGGGAGGGGGTGGTTAGAGGGGATTTTGTAGTGCAGGTGTACCCGACAATCCGACAGCGACCTCACACGTCGAAAAAGCGACACACATGAACCAACTGTTACCGTAGATAAACTAATTTTTTCCGTTTTTCTCCACTTTAGGCAATTTTTCTGGAATGTTTTATGAAAATTGCAAAATAACCGTGATTGGAAGTCATATATTGTGAAAAAAAATGACTGAAAACCTCCAGAAAACTGCGAAAAATGGGATATTTTCCTTTAAAGCACTGTCGATACTTCGTGGTGAGATATCGTTTTTTTGGCTGACGCTCGGATTACCGGCCCCAACTGACATATGTTCAGATCACCATAATGCAGAATCCGAATGTTAACCTAACTAGGGAATGGGTAGGCACTTATCTAGCCTTTTTCATCAAGACCTATACCATTCAAAAGCTCAGAAATTTGAAATTTCAGCTTTCCCGCCGTTTTGAAAACAGCGAAACATGTTTTGGTGGGTGCGTTGACTCCTTGTGGACAATTCGACTGCTGTTCGAGTTGTCCACGAGGAGTCCACGCACCCACCGAAACATGTTTTGCTGTTTTCAAAACGGCGGGAAAGCTGAAATTTCAAATTTCAGCTAATTTCGCGATGGAGTGCGTTTCCCCTTGCGAAATATTGCTAATATTAGGCTGGGGAATAATTTCCTTTCTTTTTTTGGATGTTTTTTCGCAAAAAATTTCTCGAAGTAGCCGTGACCAAGGAACTTGAAACTAGTTTTGTTAACCTTGCTAGCTCCTCAGAATTATCAGTGTAGTTGCCCAGCTCCGTCCCAGTAGAACTAGGTTTTTGACGACAAAAAGAAGGAAGTGACCTCTTTTTTTCGACATTTTTTACTTTAAAGATTTACCCTAGAAAAAGCGGTCGAATGAAAAGCCGATTTTTTAAATCGAAGAGAACAAGGTCTGAACTACAATTATTGTACAACAAAACATCAGGGAAGCGCAGGAGCAAATGGGGAAGCCGCAATCATTTTTCACCAAATATATAAAATCACCTCTGAAAACTGTTCTTGTTACATCTTCTCACTCCGGAAAGCCATTGACTTGAATTTTGGGCTATATCTAGACAAAACCTTCATTAACAAGCATGCAAATTTTCAAAAAGTTCCCAGCATTGAACATTCAGTACGGTGCACAAGTAGAAGGTAACCCCAATTTTACTAAAATTTGAGGTTTCGGAGACTTCTGTGATAATATTCCATGACCAATCGAGATATGGTTTGAAGTGTGAATAGAGCAACACACTAGCTATGCATATGCATTTAGTAAAATGTATGATCAATTGCAGCATTAGTAAAACACAGATGATTACGTACTGGGGTACACTCATTGATTTTGCCTTCACCATCCAAAATATGAAGCATTGCTCGACCTAATTTATTTAAAGGATAAAATGATTTCAAGTCTTAGCAATTTTAAACATTGATCTATGTACTTCTTTTCTTCATTTTAAAACGTCATTCAAAAACATCAGTTGCAATCTACTCTTATTACTCTTTTTAGAATCTTCAAGTTGAAAATTTGGACAAAGTGACTTCAGGCCGCTTCAAAATTTTTTCTACGACACTAATGAATTGAAACTTTTCTGATTTTCAATTAGCATTTTGCCCTTAACCATTAACATCAAATATTCTTTTCCCAAAGATATTTCGAAGTACAGAGAAAATCGAAACTAAAAATTTACCATGAAAACAAAATTGGTTAGAAAGAAACGATGTCATCGTAAACAAAAACTGGGTGAGCCAGCAATCTGAGACTAATGCCTTAAAATAACAATGAGTTACACTTTACAACGCACTTTACCCCATATCAATCCACCTTTTCATCATCGAGTAATGGGGGATCAAACATGACCCTCCAAAAAAGAAAGGAAATTATTCCCCAGCCTAATATAAGTTTCGATGTCTGACCGCTCCTAAGCATAAGCATATTCTTCCTTCCTTTGTGATGGAGTAACCCTTTTTTTGATGCAACAACAAACAAATCTTTAGAATTTTAAAACTTTTTATCGAAAATCATAGGGTTTAGACATTAAAATAATATTTTTTGTATTTTATAAGATAAATATGAGCAACAATAACACCAATCATAATCAGGACCAGAATAATAACAACGATTCTGAAGCATATCCGCTGGCGTCGGCTGACAGGGGAGTGATCCATTTCGACGACATGATGGATCCCATTTGCAGCCATTTGGCGACCTCCCTGTAAGTGTTTCATTGAAGTGTTGAATATAGCAAAAAATGTTGATTCGAAATCTCTAAATCTGAAAAGTTGTTAAAAATAGAGCTCACCTCATTCCCTACATTCTCCGGCTCAATCTGACATCCTCCTGGCATTATGCTCTCTCGTTCGACTTGAAACTTCTGAAATTTTATATAGGTGGTCTTAGAGTTTAGAAAAAGAGAGCAAAAAGAATCTAGAAAAAGTATATAATAAGGGGGTGTGAGGGGGCAAGTGAGTAGAAAAAAAGAAGGTGATGAAAAAATGAGAGAGGACGGAGCTCGTTTTGTAGAGAAGCAGCCAATGGGTAGAGGGCAAGGCGCCGCCCCCATTTTTTTCTACATTTGATTTCTCTAGAGAATTGCTAATCTTAGCATGAAATTTATGGCATTTTTAATGGAAATTGAGATGACGGAATCGGCTTTTTGAACTTTGTAAGGGCGAGGGTGCAGATTTTAGGATCTAGATTGATCCACTGGATTAAAAAAAGCAGACGTGATAAAAAAGAAACTCCAGTTGAAGTGTTCAAGACATTTTCGATGGTCCATGCGCCTTTAAACTTGGGATACTTTATTTCTAGCAATTGTAGTTTATCCCAGTTTCCATTATAGCAAGTTTTTTTGCTTCCGTTAGGCTTAGGCTTTTGTTGTAGGAAATCGAATTCTGTTGACATTTCGTTTAATTCTAATAAGAGCCCCCGAGTTTCATGAACAAGAAAATCAACAAGCATTAGGTCATTATCCAACTTTTTTATTAACATCATAGCTCAATCAACATTCACTGCTCAATTAACTAATTATTAAAAGACGGGAGTCCGAAGATGACGATGGCGATGACGATGACGATGACGGCAAGAAGAACAACGACCAATCCGAGGCAGACCACGGCCGCAATCCTGCGGCGCCGACGGAGTCTAGCAACGCGATGGTATTCGGTAAGAGGACCGACATACTGGAATACCTGAAAATGTAAAAGGGTTGCATGTATAGATAATAGTTTTTGGTTCAAAATTTCAAAATCCAGCGCATGTTCCCGATTGCTCATCCAAAAACAGTGATAAGTAACATACCGAAAACTTCGGATGGGTGTAGAGTCAACAAAACTCAACGTAGAGTGGTGAATGTTGGCTCATTAAAAAGAGGAGGAAAAACTGTGACAGGTGAGTTAATTATATTCTATGTATTTTGTCTTTGTCCGTTTGTCTTTCAATTGCTCGTCATATCACCAACGTAGGTAGTGGTACCAAGGATGAGAAGAACTGCTACATATGAGAACCCTCGAATAAGAAGGGTCAAGTATAATAACTTTTTCAACAGTACAGCTTTCATCCGAGATTGTTCATTTGTAACTACTGTCTGTTTTCCCGTCATGCATTCGCGCTCTAAAACCACGCCCTGGCCGTGCCAGCAAAAAGCTCTTCCAGCTCAAAAAAGATCTACTGCCAACGCGCCAAACGTGTGATAAGCAAGTAATCTCGTGACCTTTCAGCTAATTTTCCACGTTTGCCGCGCTGGATTTGGATATTTTTTGAGCTGGAAGACTTTTTTGCTGTCACCGCCAGAGCGTGAAGTTGGGGCGCGAATGCATGACGGGAAAACAGACAGTACATATTCATATACCACTAGGTCAGCTCAGGTCAGGTCAAACTTTAGGTCAGCTTTATACAGAACTACTAAAAAATTCCCTCTGAAAAGGACATAGCTTGAACTTAGGACTAACTACTTCAGAATATGCACTGGTAAGTAAACATACCGGCACCTGATTTCCGCTGATCGCCGGGATGTTGTTGTTGGTGTTGTGGTGAACGGCGTTACCCATCTGAAATTTACGAGTTTATAGTTAGGTAGGTCAAATGTTGTGTAACAAACCGCGTATATGAGTGTATGGAAAAATGAAGTAGTTGTCAACAAGTTGTGCTTCACTATTAAAGACTAAGAAGAAGAAGAGAGGGACTCAGTGTGAGTGTATATATCGGCTCTGCGCGAGAAACTGAAACTGCAGCATGCTGCTTGAAGGCTAACTTTTCCTGTTGCCTGGAGGGCGCCGTCGCCGTTGTCGGGAAGAGAATACGGGAAAGAAATAGTGCGCAATTGTTAGATGCATCTAGGCCAAAACTGAAAACTGAAACACTATAAGACGCTCAGGCGGGGATCTTCGGCTCCGCGACACTTCGCAACCGGTCATTTCGCAACTGTGACATTTTGAGTTCCTCAACATCTGAAAATTTTGGAAATGTCTCTAATTAAAAATGCAACATGTGAACTGTGACTTTCTGTATAAGTTTAACCTAAATTGTTTTATGATGATAAATGAACAGCTACAAATTAAAACTCTCGAATAACAAACTGTCATAGTTGCAAAATGACCGGTTGCGAAGTGTCGCGAAGCCGGATTTCCGGGTTTTCTGATTTTTCTCAATAGTTACTGGGAATGAAGTTTAACTTTCTTTTGTCACCACTTGGGCCCTTTGAATATCTACAAGCATTGGGTCATTATCCAACATTTTTATTAACATAATAAAACAATCATTAGCGATTGCTCATTAAACCATATAATTTAAAACAACCAAAAATGATGATGGCCAGAACAGCGAGAACTCCAATGACGCCGAGGCAGAACCAGCCAAAGGTCTTTCGGCACTCGCTTCTCTTATTGCGGAGTCGAGCGGCGCGGTTTAGGTCCGCGAGAGGTCCGACATGTTGGAAGATCTGAAAATGTATAGGGTTGCATGTATAGATAATAGTTTTCAATTCGAAATTTCAAACTCCAGCGCATGTTCCCGATTGCTCAGCCAAACACAGTGATAATTAACATATCGAAAACTTTGGATGGGTGCAGAGACAACAAAATTCAACGTAGAGTGGTGAATGTTGGCTCATTAAACGAGGAGAAAAAACTGTGGCAGGTGAGATAATTATATTCTATGTGTTTTGTCTTTGTCCGTCTGTCTATTGGACGTTTATTTCCAGCTATTCATTAACAACTAGGTCATGTTAGACTTAGGTCAGGTCAGGTCAGGTCAGGTTTAGGCCAGCTTTATACATAACGACCAAAAAATTCCTCTGAAAGAGGCAGATCCTAAATTGGAGACTAACTAGTTCAGAATATGCACTGGTAAGTAAACATACCTGATCAGTATTTCCGTGGACCGCCGGGATGTTGTTGTGGATAGTGTTCTGGATGGCGTTGTTAGCTGGCATCTGGAAATTACGAGTTTATAGTTAGGTAGGTCAAATGCTGTGTAACAAACCATGTACAAGAGTGAACGGAAGAATGAAGGAGATGCCAACATGTTCTTCACTATTAAAGACTAAGAAGAAGAGAGAGACTTAATGTGTGTGCATGTGCATACATCGACAGCCTTGGGGGGGGGGGGGGGGGGGGGTCGGCGACTGAAACTGAAACTGCAGCATGCGCTTGAAGGCTAACCTTTCCTGTTGCCTGGAGGGCGCCGTCGCCGCCGTCGTCGTAAAAAAATGATGTAGTCCACCGAAAAAAATGATGTAGTCCTTTGACAAGGTGGTACTGGTAAGTCTTTTTTTTTCGAAAGTTTTTAGAAAATGTAGTTTTCAGGACTTTCCCCACAGGATCTTCTCGTGTTTTCAGGTCATAATAAATCCCAATATTCCACTAATTCTATCTATTACCATCACTATTATTCCTACTCGTTCAAAACATGACGCCAGGTGAGGAATACCCCGTTCTCCGAGATAGTCAAAACCTATAAATCTCGTAGTACAGTATTCTCTCACCTGGAGTTAATCAGTTTTGAAAACATTGGTAAGGTAAGTCTTTTAGGAAATGTTCTAATGCTGAATTCCAAAAACTGTTTAAGAAAATTCACTAGGCCAGGGAGGGTTATCTTCCAAGATTACCAAGAATCTTGGAGAATAAGTCCTCCCTAGCCTGGTGTCTGTTCTGGAAGTACAGTATATTTGGATGCAGGTAGGTCGGGTTTTTTTCTTAATTTAAAGATAAACAATGCATAAAGCTCCTGTTTGGTTTTCTGCATGAAACTTATTATAAGCGTTTTTCCGTTGGTAGCCAATCCAGTACGCCCCTTTTCCAAAATCTGTTCGGAGAATGACCCAAGGCGAAAGAGGAAGCATTTTGAAGACATTCAAGATAGAGTTCTTGAAGTGCTCTCCTCTCTCGCTTGAAGTACGTTCTGAAAAAAGCAGGAAGTTCGGACGATGGGTGGTAATCATTTGATAACTTTTTATTCAATTTGCTACTTCAGCCGGTGTTTGCCATTTTTCATAAAATCAGGAAACTTTTTGATGAGAGTGCGTTTCTTAGAACCTGAAAATGAATTAATGATTCCATATAGCCCGATTCTGGCGCCAATACGTCCAAAAAGAACTACACGATGAGAAGCTTCTGGACGCCTTCAGAGTCTACTCTTCTTCACAACAGCGCCTTCTAGTCTTACTGTTATTTATCAGAAAATATAGTGAATATATGAAATAAATCTAGATCTTTATTTTTGTAGTTGACAACTTTTTTGTATCACTTTTCCACGAAATGTTATCCGCGAGAGTGTGACACTACTTCAATTTTTAGTACTAATGTTAGAGTTTGACAAAAAAATTGTCAACTAAAAAAATAAAGATCTAGGTTTGATTCATATACTCACAAATTTTCTTAATAATATCACCATTTTAAACCACTTTTTCAGACTCCCAAAGTTAGCCTTTTTCCACTAATAACACTAAAATATGATAGCTTTTCGTTTTAATTAGATTTTAAACATTCCGGTTCCAATTCATTTATGGATACTTTGTTCTATGTGAGCTCATTGCATTGTAATAAAACCTTGTCTAAAACCGTTTCCCCCATTTCCTCTTCACCCATTCTTCAGGTTCCCCCCCCCCCCCCCCACAAGCAGAATCTCCTTTCTTCCAGTCTTCAACCACAGAGAAAACTTTATTTTCCATCCTTCTTATTTTTAGTTTTTTGCAAGTAGATGTTTAATTGCCGTTGCAAAATACAGATGGGGGTTGTCTCACAAAAAAGGTGATTCAAGCGGAATGGTCAAAAGGGGGGATTAGGAATGAGGATGAGCATCTGTTGTACATTTAATTTTTCATCGACGTGTATTTCAGATGTAATTAGTGGTCCGTTATGCTGTGTTTGTATCTAAAAGAGTGATAACCATCCCTCGTCAGCACGTCCACCTGATATGGTTTATAGAAAATCTATCTTTTGACACACTAATCATATGATTTGGGTCAGTCAGGGCCCAGTCATTCTCATCGGAATATTTTGAGCTGGCAGATAGACTTGGAAAGAGCAAAAATAAACAAATTTAGGTTCAAAATGTACAGAAAGACATGTTTCAAAAGTGACGTGATCCCTGGTATCCGTGTTAAAACAGGAGACACTCCTGAGGATGAGCTTATGGGTAAATTATCTCAATCTTTCAATTTTGAATTTCCCTTTGAGGATGCCCCGTGCTTCGATCAAAATACAAACATTCAGATAATATGCCCCACTCTAATTGCACATATAATACACCTTTGCATCTTCTTCTAATGAAGCAGCGGTCTAAATTTAGACCTACCTTCTCCATCCGGTTTCATGGCCCTCTCCTTCTCCCTCTCCCTTATCATCACCCCATAATTATCCCCCCCCCCCCCACCACACCTCCAATTTGTGCTACTTCTTGATTTCCTTCTCATAGTAAGCAACTCAACGCTCGAAGTAGAAGGGCAGGTGTTTAGGATTAGAGTGAGTAAGGGCGGGAAGAAGGAGAGCTCAGGTATTCCTGATTGGGAAAACGGGGGAAAAGGGGCGGGGAGAAAAAGAAGAGGAAGAAGAAGAAGAAGATTATTGTTGTCATGAGCAACTCTTCTCATGGGAGTCATCTCGTGTATCGTGATTTATTTTCGGCTACTTCTAGGTTTCTTTTCTCGTTTTATTAGCAATTCTTGGTGGATAATATACGAATTATTTGACGTCGATTTACACTTGTTAGTCTTGTTAGTCAGAGAAGTCCTTAGAATTTCTCAATTTCTGAAGATCAAGGAACTGCGGGCGGCGCCATTTTGGTTATTGTTCTTAACGGAAAGGCTAGTTTTGGGTGTCTGAAAAAGTAGATTAGAGTTTTCCGATTATTCAGAAAATTTCTGGATATGTGAATCAAACCTAGATCTTTATTTTTGTAGTTGACAACTTTGTTGTATGAGCTTTTCTTGAAAAGTTGTCCGCGCGAATGGGACGCTTCTTTGAATTTCGTGTTAATTTTTAAAAACATCCGGTTTTCTAGCATTAGTACTCTAAACAACTATGTCAGACACCTAAATTTTGTCTTTTTTCCAATAAGAACAGGCTAATAGGATACCTTTTTTCAGGGACTGTATTTTTGAAAGCTCTACTATTGCGCCACTTTGAGACCCTATTTTTACTATTAACAAACGCAAAATTCTGTGTGTGTGTCTGTGTGTCTGTGTGTGGATCCCCCACCCTAGCTGAGTCCCCACTGGACCAATTTTTCTCAAATTTTCACCGGTTATCGAAAATTGGCCCGCGATGATGCCCGTCTATTTTGATTTTCGAATGATCAAAAAATGAGGTCACAAGATCGCAAAAACCTCATTTCAGGAGCAATTTGTTTTTTTCAGTTTTGAGAGGGGAGAGAGACGAGTTCACGGAGATATTTTCCACTTTTCGAAAATTTCTCAACTCTCTCATTTTCAAAAATTCCACATTGACCAGAAAAGTGAAAAAAGTCGAAGGCTTTTCAGATTTTTTAGAAGGGCCGCAGGCCCTGAAAAAAATGTCAAAGGCTTTTTAGATTTTCTAGAAGGGTCGCAGGCCAAGAAAAAAAGCCGCAGGCTTTTCAGATGTTTTAGAAGGGCCGCAGGCCCTGAAAAAAGAGCCGAAGGCTTTTCTTATTTTTTTAGAAGGGGCGCAGGCCCTGAAAAAAAAGGCCAAGGCTTTTTAGATTATTTAAAAGTGCCGCAAGCTTTAGACATAGGTCGACAACTCTATTGAAAGGCCGCAAACCTTTAGAAAAGAAGCGGAAGGCTTCAAAGTCAGAAAACAAGTGGACGCCAGGTGGTGGAGCCCCCGAAGGGGGCGGAATCCACCTGGTATACAGTACCGGCCAATAATCTATGAACTTTTAGCGTTTTCAGTTGAAAAACGTTAACTTTGGGGGTCTAGGAAAGGATGTTAAACTTGAACGTTTCATCTGAAACTTTTTGGGTTTATAGATCTACTCTAGAACTCTATTTTTGCAGTTGACAACTTTTTTGTACAACCTCTTCTAGAGATGATATGGCTTGTGAAATGCAGAAAACCCTGAAATCGGTGAAAATTGGACTAAAAAATTCGGAAATTTAGCATCGCCCCACTTTAAAGGGACACAACATCTTTAGAAGAGGTGGTACAAAAAAGTTGTCAACTACAAAAATAGAGTTCTAGAGTTGATGTATACACCCAAAAAGTTTCAGACCAAACGATCAAGTTTAACATCCTTTCCCAGACCCCCAAAGTTGACGTTTTTCAACTGAAAACACCAAAAGTTCATAGATTATTGGCCGGTATTGTATGTGGGTTCAAGAGGATTTCTTGTTGTCCCACAAAATTTTCATTACTTTTGAATACTTTTGCACCCCTTTCAGATAACTGCTTGCTGACTTATGCTTCCATCACAATTCCGTTTTCCTCGCGCTTTTTTCGCACCACTTATTGTAATTTTACAGTTCTTGTAAGCTTTCAGGTACACCCAGTTCTTCTCTCTTAAAACTTCCGCCTTCTACAATCACTCAACAAGCATTTCCAAAAGTTGGTAAGTCGATTTGTCCTGGATTCCCAGACACTCCCGTACTATAATTTCCAGAGTCTTGTTTTTCAGTTAACACATCCCTTGTGACTTCATCCTTCCAACTTCACGACTGCTCATAAAAGCACTTCCAAAAGTTGGTAAGTCATTTGGTCTTTGACCCATAATCCAAATAAACTACAAAACAATAGTCACAAATTTCTCATTTTCAGGTACACCCACTACCTGTGACTTCATCCTACCAACATCACCACAGCTCAAAGAATTCCCTTTCCAAAGTTAGTAAGTTTTCTCTTTCTCGAACAAGAAAAACACCAACTCTCTCGCTCTATGATTAGTCTTGGGAATATAACAACATACATCTATAACAGCATACCTTGCAAAACAAACTATATCATCGAGTCTCTTCTCAACAATAACGTTTTTTTTCACAAATATCTATAATCTTCCAGCAATGTGGCCGTCATACATTGCATTGAACGAGTTCAACAAGAAAACCGATAGAGCCATTGAGGAGCTCTGCCAAGCTGCGGGTGAGTTTCAATCGTTCTTTGTAGTATGGGTGTTTCCTAATTATAACCGCGTTCTTAGACAAACTGTTTGTCTTGTGTTTTTGAAAATTTCGCTTGTTGGAGCACAAAACGGTATGTTTGGCTCACTGACCTAGAATGCTCCATTTAACATGCATATTTGAAGTTAGGATGTTTTAAGTTGCTAGATAAGTCAAACATACAACTTCTATAGAGTCCGGTTAGAATCAGGTTGATGTTCAGTAACTGGCACACCAAATTTCATAAAAATCGGTTTTAGTCGATCTATAAGCACTTGTGTACGCTCACCCATGCTTGTCACTACATGTGAAGAAGCTTGGTTAATCACCCCGGAGCCATCGTAGAAGTTCTAAATTGCTATCAGTCTACCTTACTAGGGTATGATCAGACTTTGATCTGGCCTTTTCCATCGAAACCTATACCATTCGATGGCTCAGATCAAACCGTTCCCAAATATGTATATAATTTGGGTTTGCTCTCGACGACTGTGAGCCAACTTATACAAGTTCAGTTTATTTCACTGTTTTACAACAAAATCAACTGAAAAAAAAACTTGTGACACGTCTAAGTTGGCTCACAGTCCTCGAGGGCAAAAACAAATGATATATTTGACAATGGTTTGAGCCGAGCTTTTGAATGGTATAGGTTGTCTGCTCATCCCCTAGCTAGCAATGTTTCTATTCCTTCTTCCAGGTCAAGCCGGGATGCTGGGGAGCCTCACGGCACCATCCATCGTCGATGGCCCAGCTCCAGGACCTTCTGGTGAAGTTGCCGATCCATTCAAGCTTCTCTACACCGCCCCCGAAGCTCTTCCATCTCCCACTCCTATGCGAGCATTCTCTCCTCTTCCTTCGCCGCCGGCTTTTCCATCGCCCTCGTCCTCTCTGAAGAACTCCCACTTCTTCCAAACTACGCCACCCAAGATCGAGATCGTTGGAGAGAAGAAGGAGGAAGAGGAGAAAATGGAAGAAGAGGAAAAGGAGTATGATATGCTCCCTGATTGTAAAGGGATGAAGATACCAAAGGAGGAGGACGTCGAGATAGATGAGTCTGGCTACGTGAAGATCTGAGGTCAAGGTAGGCGTAGAGAATGTGTAGACAGAAGTGTTTTGATTTTCTTTTCATTTCAGCTAGCATCAGCGTCATCGTCATCTCCAACCAACATCTCCCAGCTTCCAAACTTTCGCTTGGTTCCTATCCCGTACTGTCCTAAATTTCTTAAAGGAGTCGACTGATTCTCGAACTTTTTGAGATTCTGGTGTCAATCGATGCAGGATTAGAGCAAGGAAGAGAAATTCTCTTAGGACGTAGTCTTATTTTGTTTCTGTTCCAAGATAAGGGTTTTAAAAAACTGCTCACAAAAATTAACTATCATCTGCAAAACTTGACAATCTGTACCCGGAAAGTTGATTTTTTGACCGGTTTTCGACTCTTATCTTAAAATCGATGCAAAATAAGACTAGGTCCCAAGTTTTTCTTTCTCCCCTCTGCGCTTGCGTTGAATGACACCAAAACCTCAAAAATTTTTGGGAAACAGATTTTGATCAAAACATTTTATCGCTCAAAAATATGTAAAATGTGTGCTGCTTCTCATAGAAAACCCTAGCTCCAAAACCTTGAAACCCCGATTTGAGCAGGTCATTCATTTTTTACTAGTAATTCAGGATCAGCCCCCGACAGCGGCGGCCTAACTCTGAAGTGTTCTGTTCCATCGACCATCGGATTTCCTCGGATTTAGAGATAGTTTTGTACTTTTTCTTTGTGGTTTTTTGTGACGGAATCAGCACACATTCGTACATATTTTTGAGCTATAAAAATTGTTGGTATCTTAATCATTGTAACTTTCAATGTTTCCCCCCCCCCCCTCCCCCTCTCTTTTTTCTTCCTGGTATTCCTCAACTTGCTTTTTTTGTGATGTTCAAAAGAAATTTACCTCATTCTCTGAAACCGACTACTACCCACCCCCCCCCCCCCTCAAGCCAAAATGTCTCACCTTTCTTTTTATTCAATTTGATCTCTCCCATTTTTGTCCGAGTTTCTTCTTCTTCCTATATACAAAATCCTTCTCATTTCTTCTTCTTCTTCTCAACTTTCTCAATCCCTTTCCTACACTATTAACCCCCACAATTCCCCTTTTCCATTATCTGTATATACAGTACCTTTAAATTTTTTTATAACACCTCTTTCAACTTTCTTCCTCCTCACAATGTCAGAATCCCCTGGTCTTCTCGAATTGTAAATAAACTGAACTCCCTCTGAATCCTTCTGAACTTATTTTTTCCAAATTTTCACCTATTTTTATACTATAAATAAAACACCATCATGATCATCCCTCTTTGTAGTTTTTATACACAAATCTGTCTCACTGTAACGCAATCTGCAAAGAGAGAGTATAAAAAAAAGTGATCTCAGAAATTTTCAATGAGATTTAGCTAAAATTTCTGGTGGAGCACGATTATCAAACCGTTGGGGAATACCGCTTCGTTTCCCTCTTTTGTTTATTTCTTTTCGCCGTTTTTCCCCCATTCTCCTTTCTCTCAATTTTTCTCATCAAACGTAAACATTTTGTCTCTTCCGCGACAACTGGTCCCAAATTCAAGGATTGGTCACGAAACTTTGATATTGGGTGTAAACATTTTTTTCTTTCTCTCCAGCTCAGATGATCTACAATTTTCCTATTCTCTCCTGAATTGTCTTTTAGTCGTGGGAATTCCCTTCTCTGCTTTTTTTGCTCGTTTCATGGAACTTTTTTTGGTATCTTGAAAATATTAATAATACTTCTCTTACCCAAAAATCACATATATTTTTCAGAGACCCAGACTCCAACGCGGACCGGAATGCTTCCTTTGAATGCTATTCTATTCCTTCTCATCTTCCAGGTGCCTACTTCTCTACAGGGCGGTAAGTTCTCATTAATACTATCTTCTAAACTCCAAAACCGAATAAAATCGCTAAAAGTTTGCCAAAAAAAATACCATTTTCAAGGAAAAAACTGTCAAATTTGAACAATTAAAAATGTCCGACTTTCCGAAAAAAAATGTCGAGAAGTCGATTTTTCGAGCAAGCCTGATAGATATGTATCAAAGTTTTGTAATAAAGAATGGTTTGAATGGTGTTCTATTAGCGATATTCCCTAAGGGGAAACGCGCTCCATCGCCAACTTCGCTGAAGTTTGAATTTTCAACTTTCCCGCCGTTTTGAAAACAGCGAAACATGTTTTGGTGGGTGCGTGGACTCCTCGTGAACAATTCGACTGCTGCCCGAGTTGTCCACGAGGTGTCCACGCACCCACCAAAACATGTTTCGCTGTTTTCAAAACGGCGGGAAAGCTGAAAATTCAAATTTCAGCCAAGTTGGCGATGGAGCGCGTTTTCCCTTGGGGAATATCGCTAATATGTAACTAGGAAATATTGGTAGATCCTGAAACGCTTGTTCACAAAAAACTTTCTCACGCCATTCTTTCGAGTTCAGAATAATGAAACAATCCTTCACAGAGATACCATCTGCTGAAGCGGTAGCCAAAGCTCTACATGACGCCAGCAAAGAAACTGTATTCTTCTTCATGAATTTGCGGAATTTGTCCACTCATCTTCAAGCGCTCTCAAACGCAACATTTCCATTTGGGAGAATGGTCTACGACAATCAGAATCCAGGAGTAAGAATTATGTATATATATTAGGCTGGGGAATAATTTTCTTTCTTTTTTGGAGGGTCATGTTTGATCCCCCATTACTCGATGATGAAAAGGTGGATTGATATGGGGTAAAGTGCGTTGTAAAGTGTAGCTCATTGTTATTTTGAGGTATTAGTCTAAGCTTGCTGGCTCACTCAGTTTTTGTTTGCGATAACATCTTTTCTTTCTGACTAATTTTGTTTTCAGGGTAATGTTTTAGTTTCGATTTTCTCTGTACTTCGAAATATGTTTGGGAAGAGGATATTTGATGTTAGTGGTTAAGAGCAAAATGTTGATTAAAAATCAGAAAAGTTTCAATTCAATAGTGTCGTAGAAAAAATTTTGAAGCGGCCTGAAGTCACTTTGTCCAAATTTTCAACTTGAAGATTCTAGAAAGAGTAATAAGAGTAGATTGCAACTGATATTTTTGAATTACGTTTTAGAAGGAAGAAAAGAAGTAAAGTGTTCAGTGATTAAAATTGGTAAGACTTGAAATCATTTTATCGTTTAAAAAAATTTGGTCGAGCAATGCTTCATATTTTGGATAATGAAGGCAAAATCAATGAGTGTACCCCAGTACGTAATCATCTGTGTTTTACTAATGCTGCAATCGATCATACATTTTACTTAATGCATATGAATAGCTAGTGTGTTGCTCTATTCACACTTCAAACCATATCTCGATTGGTCATGGTATACCATCACAGAAGTCTCCGAAACCTCAAATTTTAGTAAAATTGGGGTTACCTTCTACTTTTGCACCGTACTGAATGTTCAATGCTGGGAACTTTTTGAAAATTTGCATGCTTGTTTATGAAGGTTTTGTCTGAATATAGCCCAAAATTCAAGTCAATGGCTTTCCGGAGTGAGAAAATGTAACAAAAAAAGTTTTCAGAGGTGATTTGATATATTTGGTAAAAAATGGTTGCGGATTCCCCATTTGCTCCTGCGCTTCCCTGATGTTTTGTTGTATTATGATTGTAGTTCAGACCTTGTTCTATTCGATTAAAAAAATCGACTTTTCATTCGACCGCTTTTTCTAGGGTAAATCTTAAAAGTAAAAAATGTCGAAAAAAAGTGGTCACTTCCTTCTTTTTGTCGTCAAAAACCAAGTTCTAATGGGGCGGTGCTGGGCAACTACACTGATAATTCTGAGGAGCTAGCAAGGTTAACAAAACTAGTTTCAAGTTTCTTGGTCACCGCTACTTCGAGAAATTTCTTGTGAAAAATCATCCAAAAAAAGAAAGAAAATTATTCCCCAGCCTAATATATATATATATATATATATATATATATATATATATATATATATATATATACGGTACCGGCCAATAATCTATGAACTTTTGGCGTTTTCAATTGAAATAAAGTCAAGTTTGGGGGTCTGGAAAAGGATGTTAAACTTCACCGTTTGATCTGAAAATTTCTGGGTTTATACATCAACTCTAGAACTCTATTTTTGTAGTTGACAACTTTTTTGTACAACCTCTTCTAGAAATGATATGGCTCGTGAAATGCAGAAACCCTAAAATCGGTGAAAATTGCACTGAAAATGCGGAAATTTATCTTCGTCCTACTTTAAAGGAACACACCATCTCTAGAAGAGATCGTACAAAAATGTTGTCAACTACAAAAATAGAGTTCTAGAGTTGATGTATACACCCCAAAAGTTTCAGACCAAACGGTCAAGCTTAACATCCTTTCCCAGACCCTCAAAGTTGACGTTTTTCAACTGAAAAAAGTTCATAGATTATTGACCGGTACTGTAAATGCATATGACCTTAGCTCAAAATTTTTGTTATAGGCCGGTACACCCAAATATGTGGCGATGGAAACGTTGAAGAATATAACAGCCCATATTTGGGAGACCTACGTAGAGCAAATAATTGAAATGAACACTTTCGCGATTGGTGGGTGGCCTGTAATGTCCGAATACGCACAAGTAAGTTGTTCAGGTCTACTCACTGAAAAATTTTTTTAATTACAGCATATCACAATTCCATTAAAATACATTGCCTATCTGACCAATTCTTACATGGACCCAAACATTCGAAAGAATGAAAGTTTCATCGATCTCTATAAGGACGAGTGCCACCTAAAGTAAGCGTTATACTTTCTTAACCAATCGATGTTTAATGATATTGATAATCTATTTTAGCTCTCCGCGAGACATCATGAACGTAAGTGTTTTTAACAATTTAAAAACACAAAATTTGAGCCAAAAATCATGAAAATCGGTTGAAAACTAGCCGAGTTAGAAGCGTTTTTAGTTTTGTAGAGGCTTAGACGGCTTTGTAGTTTGTAGTCTTAGCCTCTACAAATTTGCGGGTGCGTGCAATTTTGTAGAGGCTTAGAGACTACAAACTACAAAATTTCCTAAGCCTCTACAAAACTAAAAACGCTTCTAACTCGGCTAGTTTTCAACCAATTTTCATGATTTTTGGATCGAAATTTTTAGAATTTTGCGCATAATAAGTTTGCTAAACGACAAACTACAAAACTTTCTAAGCCTCTACTTCTGTAGACATTTTGAAATGTGGTAATTTTCTTGGAACTTTGCTAAATAGCTCAAAAAAAAACTTTTCTGGACAGATCCTTTTCGCAACTCACGTCCATTTCGCAACCACGATAATTCGCAATCAAGACATTTCAAAACCGGATGTTTCGCAACCAGTCGTTTCGCAACTCTATAAACTAGTTCACCTTTCGTTCATTAAGGTTGTATGGGATTGAGGGTATTGTGAACTATTCCAGGTTATAGTCTACATTTGATAAGTTGTGATTTGAACTTTCCACAAAAATCCTGAATTTTGTGGTTTTGAAATTGACGTGGTTGCGAAACGTCGTAGTTGCAGAAGAACTGGTTACGAAATGTCTCGGAGCCATTTCAATTAAAATGTGATTTATTCTGTTTTCAGTCTATCCGGGCCCTTCTCGTAAACCAATGCAAGGACCTAATACCTGGATCTGATGTGGAAGAAATGTTTGAATATAGAAAAAGCTTGATCAAAGTTCTTCGTGATGTGCACATCACACCCATGCGGAATGAACACATTCTTAGTCAGTACAAAGCGTCGGAATGGCCGGCACCTGGACATTACTCCTCTGGTAAAGAAGACGACTTGAAACACTTTTTTTTCCAAAAAAATTTCAGAGTTTGGAAAGATTATGAGGAATTTAAAGTCCACTTCTCTGGCAGAAAACATTGAGCTCAAGCACTATTCGTATAAGTCATACGATGACGCTATGAAGGAATATTTGGATAGTCTGAGAAAATCGATTCCGGCCGGGGTCAATGAAGGGAATAAGTAAGTAACTAGCAATATTCCCCAATTGAAATTTGAATTTTCGACTTTCCCGCCCTTTTCAAAACAGCGAAACATGTTTCGGTGGGTGCGTGGACTCTTCGTGGACAACTCGGACAGCAGTCAAATTGTCCACGAGGAGTCCACGCACCCACCAAAACATGTTTCGCTGTGTTCAAAACGGCGGGAAAGCTGAAAATTCAAATTTCAGCCAAGTTGGCGATGGAGCGCGTTTCCCCTTTGGAATATCGCTAATAAGGCAGTTGTATTTCAGCTGTATGCTGCACCGTCTTCTTGGAGAGAGCTCTTATCACTATCCCGCTGTGGAGGCATTCGTGTCCATGCTTCAACACCATCTTACCATGATTGTAAGTGAACAACTTTTATTTTAATAATCTGCTCATTTTAGGTATACCAAGCTGGAATATGTGGACCACTAGTCACCAGCAACGATGAGAACGCTCTCAGAGATTATAAAAAAGAAATAGAAGATGCAGCGAGTCTGATTTCAAGCTTTTCCCGGAAGTTCCTCGAGGAGTCATTGGAAGTGGTACAGTACCGGTCAATAATCTATGAACTTTTGGCGTTTTCAGTTGGAAAACATCAACTTTGGGGGTCTGGGAAAGGATGTTAAACTTGACCGTTTGATCTGAAACTTTTTGGGTGTATACATCAACTCTAGAGCTCTGTTTTTGTAGTTGACAACTTTTTTGTACGACCTCTTCTAGAGATGATATGGCAAATGCAGAAGACCCTAAAATCGGTGAAAATTCAACTAAAAATGAGGAAATTCAGCATCGCCCCACTTTAAAGAGACACACCATCTTCAGAATAGGTCGTACAAAAAAGTTGTCAACTACAAAAATAGAGTTCTAGAGTAGATGTATACACCCAAAAAGTTTCAGATCAAACGGTCAAGTTTAACATCCTTTCCCAGACCCCCAAAGTTGACGCTTTTTCAACTGAAAACTCCAAAAGTTCATAGATTATTGACCGGTACTGTATGTGCAATTTTCACTTTATGAAAAATTGAAAACTTGAAAACTAATAACTAATAGTTTATTCATTTCAGGAACGCATTTGGCCCAAAGTCCATCAGCTGGTTGTCACGGAGCAGATTGAGAGACTTGCCCAGGAAAGCAAAATTAAGCAGGATATTTATGCTGATGGGATCGCATCAATCTGCCGTTCCTCGTTGGATAAAACTGGATCTCCGGAGCAGTAAGAGAATTGTTTTTGTCTATCTAAAATATTAGGTCGCTCGAAAAATTCTCCATATTTTTTCAAAAGTTTTCTACTCATTTTTTCAAATGGTGTTACTAGTAATCAAGGTATTCTCAGTCTTGCGTTGCTGTAGCTGCTTTACTCCTGACAAGGGGGTTACTTGAGGTGTCGATTTGAACATTTTCTAGGAATAGGATCATAGACTATATTGACCGTGAGGATTCAGAATCTGCAATATAAATAGGCGAACTGTTCACGTAACTCGAGTTATCAGCCATCAAAGTCTCAGCCAGTACTAATTTTGCTTACGTTAGACAACTCATATCTTAGCTCCCAGGCACTTTTAGAAGGTCTAGTTTTTTGTGTTAAGCTCACTTGTCAGAATGAAGCCTGTAATCAAATTATGTGAATAACTGAAAATTGGCCAATTGGAACATGTACGCAATTTCCCTATTTTTAGTCTAAACTAGTTTTTGGACCCTATACTATCTAATTGCAGGCATCATTCTGAGCTTAACACAAAAAACTAGACTTTCTAAAAGTGCCTGGGAGCTAAGACATGAGTTGTCAAAAATTTGCAAAGTTAGTACTGCCTGAGAATTTGATAACTGATAACTCGAGTTACGTGAACATTTTGCTAATTTTTATTGCAGATTCTGAATCCTCACTGTCAATATAGTCGACGGTACAATTCCTAGAAAAAGTTCAACTCGACACCTCAGGTAACCCCCTTGTGAGATGCAGCAATTTGTGAATATGAGTAATGTTGTTCCAGATACGAATACAGCGTCATGATATCGAAGCAAGGAGATGACTATCACCATTATTTCGAAGGCTGGACCCCGTCATGTGTTGAAACCAAAAATTCATTTGGCTACGATTTTGTTATGTGCCGAATTCCAGTTTTGATTGATGACGTGGAAAAAGGTGATTTCCTCCAAACAGTATAAAAAATGACACATTTTTCGCAGCAAAATTTTCAAGCCGTGTGGTACGACTCAGGGACAGACTTCCAATGTTGAATAGTACAATTAGCACCATTATTAAGTGAGTTACAAGACTATCAATCCGGCTCCGGGACATTTCGCCACTAGTCATTTCGCAACTAGGACATTTCGCAACTCACGTTCATTTTGCAACCGCGGCAATTTGCAACCAAGACATTTCGAAACTGGACAACTCTATAAACTAGTTCACTTTGCGTTCATTAAGGTTATATGGGATTGTGGGTATTGTGAACTATTCCAGGTTGTAGTCTACATTTGAAAAGTAAATGTGAACTTTCTACAAAAATCCTGAATTTCGTGGTTTCGAAATGACGTGGTTGCGGATTGTCCTAGTTGCGAAATTGACGTGAGATGCGAAATGTCGTAGTTGCAAAATTGACGTAAGTTGCAAAACTCCTCGTGGACAACTCGGGCAGCAGTCAAATTGTCCTCGAGGAGTCCACGCACCCACCAAAACATGTTTCGCTGTTTTCAAAACGGCGGGAAAGCTTAAGATTCAAATTTCAGACAAGTTGACGATGGAGCGCGTTTCCCCTTAGGGAATATCGCTAATACTAACATAATAAATTTTTTCAAAACCCATTTTTCAGCGAAAAACATCATGATGATATAGATAAAATTGTCGAAGCGATCAAAAACGCAACGGGACCACTCATCTCACAGGAGGATTTCCATGGCTTCTCCATCATCCATGAACTCAAACCATGGTTTCGCGGATGCCCAGAGCTCCTTGTAGGAACATCTTCTCCTAAATACATAGAGTTGGAGACAAATTTTGTTCTTCCATTCACGTACAGTGGTTTCCTCAAATATTGTCAAGTTTTTAGTATTATTTTTTACATATGATTTTCAATAAAATCTTCTTCTATTTGCTATTCAATTGTTGAGCAAGACTTTGTAAAAAAACGGAAGAAAATGGAACCTGAGCGGGCGTTCCGCAATCTAATTATGAACGAATTTTTGGCTCCGTGACATTAGTCATTTCGCAACTCACGTCCATTTCGCAACCGCGGTAATTTGCAACCAATACATTTCGAAACTGGACGTTTCGCGACCAGCCGTTTTGCAACTCTATAAACTTGTACATTCATTCAGGTTGCATGGAATTGAGGGTATTGTGAACTATTCCAGGTTGTAGTCTACATTTGAAAAGTTGTAATTGAACTTTCTACAAAAATCTTGGATTTCGTGGTGTCGAAATGACCTGGTTGCGGATTGTCGTAGTTGCGAAACGACTGGTTGCGAAATGTCTTGGAGCCATCAATCCATATAAAAACTTAGAACTAAACGACCTGGAAGCGCAGATAATTGGCAAAATAAAATCAGAAAACACGACAATTTTCAACTCACGTCCATTTCGCAACCAAGACATTAGGCAACTTTCCAAATTAGAACATTCACAAAAAATGCCGATAAAATATTCTACAAAAATCATGGATTTTGTGGTGGCATGGTTGCAAAATGCCGTAGTTGCGAAATTGACGTGAGCTGCCAAATGTCGTCGTTGCGAAACAACTGGTTGCGAAATGTCTTGGAGGGCCATTTAACAACCCTGCTACAAACTACAGCTCCTAGACTACACATACTCCAATTTAACAACTATTCAAAACTAGGCTACACCTACCCTCCCACACCACACCAACATACCATGTACAAAGTTCCTTGTTCTTTTTTCTCTGCGTCTCTTATCTCTCTCTCTCTCTCTCTCTTTTCTCCTCACTGATAACACTACAGACCAGTCCTTCTCAAAGGGTACACGACGCTACATCATAGTCCAAATTGGTGTCTACATTTCTCATTAGCGGTGACTGCAGTTGTGTGTAGTCATCGTTATTTATAGGCCTCTGTTTTAGGGGGAATTTCTAGACTCTTCCTTTTTCTTTGATATTTTTTAAGTTTTTCGAGGAAAAAAAAAGATGGTCCGAGAGTGGAGACGACTGAAGAAGATCGACGATCTCACTTATATGTAAGTTTTTCGATTTTCATTGAAAATTTGCACCCGGACGTTTCGCAACCCGCCATTTTGCAACTATGACATTTCGCAACCGGAAGATCGTTACAATCAAAATTTTTGCAGATTTTGATGGTAGCCTGAATGGCTTAAAACGGACAACTTCATATATGTAGTTGCAAAATTTCAAGTTGCGAAATGTCAAGTCGTGAAATGGGATGGTTGTAAAACGTCCGGGTGGGAGAATTGGAGAATTTACATGGTGAAACCTGTTTTCTTCAAAAATACGTCCAGATTCTCAGACGTTGAAGGAAAATCGGCAGCCCGACGTTTCGCAACCAGCCATTTTGCAACTATGGCATTTTGCAACTCACACTTTGCAACCGCAACAATTCGCAACCAAGAAATTTCGAAACTGGACGTTTCGCAACCAGTCATTTCGCAACTCTAAAAACTAGTTCACTTTGCGTTCATTAAGGTTGTATGGGATTGTGGGTATACGGACAAGTTTATATGGTTGCGAAATGTCAAGTTGTGAAATGGGATGGTTGCGAAGTGTCATGGTTGTAAAACGTCCGGTTTTTACAAATAATACATTTCAGTGGAGAATGTGATTCCGAACATCCGGCCGCTCGAGTTTTTGGAGGGCACGTATTGGCTCAGGCCATGTCAGCAGCCTACTACACAGCACCAGAGGGATTCTATGTCCATGCAGTACACTGTTATTTTATTAGAGGAGGTGAGGGTGCTCTATTGAGAACAACAGTAATAAAGGATCCAGTAGAGTCCTTCCTCTAATTTCTTGAAATTCTCGGGATCCTTCAAAACAACAAGTTCAGCAGTATGATCGGCTTTAGGACGTTTCATAACCGGACACTTCAAAACTGCGACGTTTTAAAACCGAGACGTTCCAAAGCTGACATTTCAATACCACGAAAGTCGGTTTTGAAACGTCCTAGTTTTGGTTTTGAAACGTCCAATTTTTGTAATGTCATTGTTTCGAGACGTCGGGTTTTCAAACATATTTTTTCATTTTAGGAGAAGAATCCATTCCGATCACCTATAATGTGAAAATCATCCGAGATGGGCGGAATTTTGCTATTCGATATGTGGAAGCTGTACAGCATGGAAAAGTGATACATTTGGCGGAGTTCTCGCTGCAAAAGGTAAGTAAAGGGAGGATACAAAGTACAGTAAAGTTGCCATAAAACAGTACCACAGTACTAGAGAACTACAGTACTACAGTACTACAGTACTACAGTACTACAGTACTACAGTACTACAGTACTACACAGTGAAACTCGAATCCCTTATCTCATATTTTCCAGCTCGCCAGCGTCAAGGATACCTTCTCCCTAACCCCTGAATTCCCGGCACATGTACCAGGGCCCGACGGTCTTATTAGCAATATCTCTGGACGCCATCAAAAGGTAGCCGAAGGATTTGATGCTCGTGAATTGAGAGGGCAAGTCACGGAAAGGATGGCTCCAAGTCTAGAGATCAGACCCGCGGATTTGAACGCGTTTTTGCATGGGACGGGAGGAGTTAATCAGAAGCAATACCTGTGGATCAGATATAAGATTCCTGTTGGTAAGTGGGGGATTGTGGTCTTGCGATATTTCGCAACCAAGACATTTCGCAACCAGCCATTTCACAACCACAAAATCCAGGTTTTATGTAAGAACTTTCCGTTCAAATCTTGATGATAACTCTCAACTCCACAGAACTGAAATGAACGTAACATGGACAAGCTCATAAAGTTGCGAAACGTCCATGTTCGAATTGTCGTGGTTGCGAAATCGACGTGAGTTGCGAAATGACTAGTTGCAAAGTGACTGGTTGCGAAATTTCCCGGAGCCAGCTTTTGAACTCTCTATATTCCAGACAAATCCGACTACATGCTCCGTCATGCCACCATCGTCTACCTCTCCGATCTTGAGCTAGTCACCACTGGAGCCCTATGTTTTGATGATAAAATGTTCAAACTGCAAACTTCTATGGATCATTCTGCATGGATTCATCAGTATGAGTGAGTTTTTTTTTGGGGGGGGGGGGGGGGGGAGGAGGTGGACGATTCGCAACCGGTCATTTCGCAACTGTGTCTTTTCCTTTGGCCACTTATGTCGATTCCATAACTAGGATGTTGCGCAACCAGTCATTTCGCAACCAGTCATTTCTAAACTCTTGTCGGTTTCATAATTAGGATGTTTCGCAACCGTCCATTTTGCAACTACGTCCTTTTCTTTGCCAATTCATGTCGATTTCGCAACTACAATATCCACATTTTTGTAAGTTCTAATTTAGAAAGTTGCCAAACGTCCAGTTGCCAAATGTCTTGGTTGCAAAATGTCGCGGTTGCGAAATTGACGTGAGTTTCGAAAATTCTCATGATATTTTCCAGATTCGACATCAATGACTGGATTCTTTATGAACAAGAATGCGTTGCCAATTCCAATCATCGAAGTCTGATTCATGGAAGATTATGGTCGCGGGATGGAAAGTGAGTTTTTTCTTTAATTTTGACTTTTTCGAAAACCCCAAGACGCTTGGAATCTAGACGGATACCTAACTTTTTAAAATTTCCAGACTCATCATGTCGACATCACAAGAAGCGCTGATCTACAAAGTTCAACCGAGTAAAATTTGATTTTTTCTCATTTTTCTAATAAAGTTTTTGGATTTTCTGGAATGTCAATTTTCTGATCTACTAAACAATTTTTGAAATATTGAATAGGGGGAAAACGCGCTCCATCGACAACTTGGCTGAAATTTGAATTTTCAGCTTTCCCGCCGTTTTGAAAACAGCGAAACATGTTTTGGTGGGTGCGTGGACCCAGTTGTCCACGAGGAGTCCACGCACCCACCAAAACATGTTTCGCTGTTTTCAAAACGGCGGGAAAGCTGAAAATTCAAATTTCAGCCAAGTTGGCGTTGGAGCGCGTTTCCTCTTTTTGAATACCGTTAATACATAGAAAAAACTTTCTGATGGTATTGACAAGCCTGAAAAATGCTAAGATTCTAAATCCTTACTCAGGGATCCCGAAATCCGATAACATTCGGTTTTCGTTTCATCATAAAATCTTCTTCTTTTTCTCCCCAAAATCTTTTGAATGATGCAAAATAAGACTTTAAGGCAATAGCCTATTCCTTTCTCTTCTTGGCCCCTATAATTTAGATTACAAAATCCTTCCTTTGCACTAGCAGATACAGTATCGACCATAATGCTATTCGTTTTTGCCATTTTCAGTTGAAAATCGTCAACTTTGAGTGGCTCAAAAACAAACTCAAAATAATTATTTCTGTTTGAGAATTTGAGGGTATATGAATCAAACCTTGAACTTTTATTTTGTAGTTGACAACTTTTTTGTATCTTTTCAATCAAAAAAGTTACGCACAGAAACCTACGGCGATGTCAAATTTCGCTGGCTTTCAGTGCTAATTCTCGAAGTGTTCGAGCATTTTTTTCGCTGGGCCATATCTTGGGAGAGCGTACTTGTACAAAAAAGTTGTCAACTACAAAATTAAAGTTCAAGGTTTGATTGATTTATTCTCAAATTCTCAAACAGAAATAACTACTTTGAGTTTGTTTTGGAGCCACTCAAAGTTGACCATTTTCCACTGAAAATGACGAAAACGAATATCATTATGGCCGGTAATGTAAGGCTGTGACACAACAAGACTCCTCCTGGGCAGGTACACCCCTTCTCCCTGTCTTCCTTATAATTAGGGTGGTCCCCTTGGACACCCCCCCCCCCTCCTCTCCAGGCCGATTCCTCATTCTTCCCCCAGAACAACAGTCCTCCACGTCTGCAAACACACTCTGTCTGTCCCCTTTTCTCCACTCAACCCCGTTCTCTCTCCCTTTCTCTTCTTCGTTTCTCACATGTTATCGATTTTTCCGTTCGCCGCGGAGAAACTGAACCAACTGCTGACTTCGTATTATTTCGAGTTCGAGCCGTCGACTTCTAGAAAAGCGATAAAAATGAGTGACGTTGTGCAAGGAGGTGTTGGAATTGTGGAGACGTCGTTGACGTCGGAACCGCCCTTTGTGGATACTTTTGAGAGGATCTCAATGGACACTTTTCCGATTTGGGCACTTGGAAAAGAGATTACGAAAGAGGATGGTGAGATTTTTTTTTATTTTTAAAAATCCCCTTCGAATATGGTGTTATGAAACTTTGAAGGACCCTAAGTATTCGAAAAAAAAGTTGAAAAATAGACAAAATTCGATAAAATCTTCAAAACTTCAACAAGAATTCGCAAAACCAATCCCTCAAGAACAATGTTTAAAGGAGGATTCCGGTCAAAAATTCTTTTCCTTCAAAATATGTAAAATTTTGTGCTGATTCCGAATATAATAGTAAAAACGCTTTAATATTTCTCTAAAATCTAGAAAAATGGCTCCGAAATGAGCAAAAATCACGCGAATTGTCTCCGGCGGCCGTGGCCGAGTTTCCCAAAAAAAGGGACGGAGTCAGCCCATGACAGCGCTCGCGCCTTGCGAAGGCGCTCATTGGCTGACTCCGCCCTCTTTTTTGGGAAACTCGGCCACGGCCCCCGGAGACCGTTCGGCCGAAAAAGGGTCGTTTTGAAGCGATTTTTCAGGGTTTTAGAGAGATTTTTGAGCGTTTTCACTATCATATTTGGATTCAGCACAAAATTTTACATATTTTGAAGCAAAAATACTTTTTGACCGGAATCCTCCTTTAAAGGATTATCAATGGCTTTTTTCAAATTAATTTTCCAATTTTTGCAGGTATCGAGGAGATGAAAAAGTACATGGCGTCGAGATTCTGGTTCACCTATAGACGGGATTTTTCGCCGATTGGTAAGAATTGAAAATTGTTAATTTTTTTTCTAAAATTTGAACACTTTGAAAATTATCGATAATTTCAAGGTGCTCCATCCTACGCCCAGAAAATTCGAGAATCCGAAGATTCTTCAATTTTTGGGTTCTAAGACCAATGAACCCTGTGAAGCTCAGAATTTCAAGTTTCAAAATACTATGTTTTCAAGATTTTGCGAATTCCAAAAATTTGTAAATTCTGATTTTTGACAAGTTTGAAAAACCAAAAAATAGCGGAATTAAGATATTTTCCGGAATTCAAAATCCCATTTTTCCTCTTATTACAGGCGGTACGGGTCCATCCACAGACCAAGGTTGGGGATGTATGCTCCGTTGTGCTCAGATGCTCCTTGGAGAAGTTCTTCTCCGTCGTCACATCGGAAGACATTTTGAATGGGATATTGAGAAGACGTCAGAGGTTTATGAAAAGATTCTACAAATGTTCTTCGACGAGAAGGATGCGCTATACTCGATTCATCAGATCGGTGAGTTGACTTCTTTTTCTCTTTTCCTGACGTTTCACAACCAGTCATTTCACAACCAGCCATTTCGCAACTCAGGTTGATTTCGCAACTATGACATTTCGCAACCAAAATTTTCCAGGTTTTGACTATCACCTGAAATCGTATCCAACGATCTCTATCACATACAACCTAAATCAACGTGAAATGGTTAGTTGCGAAATGACTGGTTGCAAAATGTCGCAGTTGCGAAATGGCATGGTTGCGAAACGTCCGGGATTCCGTATGCCAAATTTTGTCTAAAAAAACGCGCCATTGCAACAAAAATTCTTTCAGCTCAAATGGGCGTGACCGAAGGAAAAGAAGTATCCAAATGGTTCGGACCCAACACAGCTGCTCAGGTGCTCAAAAAATTGACTATTTTTGATGAATGGTCTAATATTGCTGTTCATGTCGCATTGGACAATATTCTGGTGAGACAGGACGCCTTGACCATGGCCACTACATATCCAAGCGAGGATGCTGTAAAGTTGATTATGGGTGAGTATTTTTTTGAAATCCAAAATTCTTTGTTGTATGTTCCAAAATCTTATTAACGATATTGATTCTGAGGATTTTAAAATTTTAAGATTCTATTAGCGATATTCCCCAAGAGGAAACGCGCTCCATCGCCAACATGACTGAAATTTGAATTTTCAGCTTTCCCGCCGTTTTGAAACAGCGAAACATGTTTTGGTGGGTGCGTGGACTCCTCGTGGACAAATCAACTGCTGCGCGAGTTGTCCACGAGGAGTCCATGCACCCACCAAAACATGTTTCGCTGTTTCAAAACGGCGGGAAAGTTGAAAATTCAAATTTCAGCCATGTTGGCGATGGAGCGCGTTTCCTCTTGGGGAATATTGCTAAGGGGGTGACCGAGTTAGGTGGCCGAAAAAACTGCGAGTTAGGCCACGGCCCCAGGAGACCGTTCAGCCACAAAAGGGTTGTTTTAAAGCAATTTTTCGGGGTTTTAGATAGATTTTTGCGCATTTTCACTATCATATTTAGAATCAGCACAAAATTTTACATAGTTTGAAGCAAAAAAAAATTTTTGACCGGAATCCTCCTTTTAGAGAAAAGAATCTTAACAATTCAGAATCCTTGAATTCCCTTTCACCAAATAATCCATTTTTCAGAAAACGGTCTCGTCGAAAAACACCGTTCCACCCAAAACCCATCATCCGACTCCACCACCGAATGGAGGCCCCTTCTCCTAATGATCCCCCTCCGCCTCGGTCTCACTTCCATCAATCCATGCTATCTCCCAGCCATCCAACAGTTCTTCAAACTCCCGCAATGCGTCGGAATCATTGGAGGCAAACCCAACCTCGCCCACTATTTCGTGGGAATCGCTGGCACCAAGTTATTCTATCTAGACCCCCATTATTGCCGCCCTAAGACGTCAAAAGTGTTCGCGGAGAGGGATCATCAGACCACTGAAACTACGAATGAATCCGGGGAGAAAATTGATGATACTGGGTTCCATGAGTTGGAGGACTTGGAGCCATTGCCATCGCAGACTTCTGATGTTTATACAAAGATGGATGATAGTACCTATCACTGTCAAATGATGCAATGGATGGAGTATGAGAGTATTGATCCATCATTGGCTTTGGCGTTGTTCTGCGAGACGAGGAAGGACTTTGAAGAGCTTTGTGAGGAGTTGAAGGTAAGTGGATTTCGTGAAAAAAAGACATATTGAATCCAGAAGACGTCAAAGCTCGGAATCCGAAAATTCGCTCCATCTCCAACTTGCTGAAATTTGAATTTTCAGCTTTCCCGCCGATTTGAAAACAGCGAAACATGTTTTGGTGGGTGCGTGGACTCCTCGTGGACAATTCGACTGCTGCCCGAGTTGTCCACGAGGAGTCCACGCACCCACCGAAACATGTTTGGCTGCTCAAAACGGCGGGAAAGCGGAAAACTCAAATTTCAGCAAGTTGGCGATTGTGGAATATCGCAAATATGTTAATTTTTCTAATTCCAGAAGTCTACTCTCCCCGCCTCGACACCTCCAATGTTCGAATTCTTGGAGAAGCGCCCTAAATATCTTCCGAAATTCGAACCATACACAGGAGTCAGTATGAAGATTGAGATGAAAGAATTCGATGATATCGGAGCGGCAAATTCAAAAATCGACGACGATTTTGAAGTTCTGGATGTTCAGGCTGGAGATGAAGACGTTGAGGATTCTGAAGACACTGAAATCGTTGGGAACTAATGTTCTGTATTGTAAAAATCTTTCAAGTTATCAATCAAAATGGCCTTGGAATTTCATTTTTGGTTAAATTTTTTTGTGGATTTTGAGAACCAACTATTGCTCTTATCTTAATCATTTTTGAAATTCCAAGCCCCGCCCCTTTTCTCCCCTCTCTGAAATTGACTTTGTATGTATTGACACACCTCTGCCTTAAAGATTCCACTATCCCTATGCTGGTCACAGATTTTAACTTTTGTCTTTGGTTTTTGTAAATATAATTCTTCACATGTAAAATGTTGTTTAAGCAATAAACTTTTAAAGGAGGATTCCGGTCAAAACGTTTCTTGCTTCAAAATATGTAAAATTTTGTGCAGATTCCGAATATAATAGTGAGAACGCTCAAAAATCGCTCTAAAACCCTGAAAAATCGCTTCAAAACAACCGTTTTTCGGGCGAATGGTCTCCTGGGGCCGTGGCCTAACTCTTGCAATTTTCTCGGCCACCTGACTTGGCCACAACATTTTCAGATTTTTTTCACCATTTTTTCAGTTTTTTTTTTTGTTGTGAAAAATGCAATGACCGAGTCAGGTGACCGAGAAAACTCCGGGAGTTAGGCCACGGTCCCAGGAGACCGTTCAGCCAAAAAAGGGTCGTTTTGAAGCGATTTTTCAAGGTGTTAGAGAGATTTTTGAGCATTTTCATTATTATATTCGGAATCAGCATAAAATTTTACATATTTTGAAGCAAAAAAGTTATTGACCGGAATCCTCCTTTAAGGCAAAAATTTTCGGGCCAACCCTGGCCTACCCAGATTGATTGGATTTAGGCTTAGGCTTTATTGGGAGTATTTGAGCTGACCACGCTGAAAAAAGAGTTTGAATTAGCCCACTGCAAGAAAGCATTTTTGAGTGCCCTTTCTGAATTTTTTATAGTTTCAAAAACCAAAAAAAACGATTTGAATTATCTATAAATCTGATTTATTATTAAATTATTTTTCGAAAAATTCAGTTCCATATCGTAGGAAAAAGAGCGCAGAAAGGGGTGCAGAAAGAATGTGAGAAAATCCGGGGAAAACATTTTTTAGAGACAGAGAGATCTTCGATAAGTTTTGGTGGGATTTTTACGAAAAAAAGGGAAAGGAAAAATTATTACAAGAGAAAAGATGGATAGAGAGAAAATCGGAGGATATGGGGGACAGAGAAAATGGAAAAAATAGAATTAAGAAAAATAGCGATATTTCCCCAAGAGAAAACGTGCTCCATCGCAAATTGGCTGAAATTTGAATTTTCAGTTTTCCCGCCTTTTTGAAAACAACGAAACATGTTTTGGTGGGTGCGTGGACTCCTCGTGGACAACTAGGGCAGCAGTCGAATTGTCCACGAGGGGTCCACGCACCCACCGAAACATGTTTCGCTGTTTTCAAAACGGCGGGAAAGCTGAAAATTGAAATTTTAGCCAAGTTGGCGATGGAGCGCGTTTTCCCTACGGGGAATATCGCTTATATAAATTATTATGCATTTTTGGAATCTAGATGGGGAATTTTTTAAAAATGGGGATTTAGAAAGAATAGGGTTGGGGTTTTTGGAGACGAATTGGTGGAAAAGAAAATGAGTGTAACTGGCCTAGAAATCCAAATTCCAAATTTCGGCCAGGACCCTCATTTTCAGATGGAAATTATTAGCTACTCATGAGAGGGGTGGGGGGAGCAATTAACAGTTGGCACAGTAACTAGTCGACGCATTCGGGTCCCCATCTAGACTGACTCCACGGCACTCGGAGAGTGGGAGAGATGAAGTCTCCACGGATTGTTGGATGCGTTGCATGACGAGATCGAGAAGGCAGTCGACGGACTTTTCGACGTTTGTGGAGGTGCAGGCACTGGTCTCGAAGTATGGGAGTCTGAAGGAATTTTGTAGGAATCTTTTTTTTTGAACAGCGGTGTTTAAGGCCATAAAGACATTTCGCAACCAGTCGCTTTGCAACCAGACGTTTCGCAACTACGAAATTTCGCAACCAGTCGTTTCGCAACTACAACATTTCGCAACCACGTCATTTCAAAAGCACAAAATCCAGGATTTTTGTACATAGAAACTTCAAGTTAAATTCACAACTTTTCAAATTTTGACTATAACCTGGAATAGTTCACAATACCCTAAATCCCATACTTCCTTAATAAACGTAAAGTGGACTAAGTTGCGAAACGTCCAGTTTCGAAATGTCTTTGTTGCAAAATGTCCCGGTTGCAGAATCGACGGGAGTTGCGAAATGTCGAAGTTACAAAATGCCCTGGAGCCGACCTGCTGTTTTTGAAAAATGAGAAAAGTCGAGTAACCATGGACCCTCAAGGTGCTCTTGGAGAAGATCCCCTTTGAATTTCAAATTTCAAATTTCAACTTCCTAGTGCGTCGTAAAAATGGGAAAATAACTAATGACTTTTAAGAATTTTGTGAGTGGTTTCTAAGATTTCGAAGTTTTCAAGTAGAGCAATTATCTTCAAGTTTTATGGGCTACTATAACAGGTTACACTGGACTACGGTAGTACATAAAATCGCGATCCGGGACATTTCGCAACTAGTCATTTCGCAACCGCGACCATTCACAACCAAGACATTTAGAAACCGGATGTTTCGCAACCAGTCGTTTTGCAACTTTCTACAAATTCCTTGGATTTCATGGTTTCGAAATGACGTAGTTGCGAAATGTCTCGGAGCCGAAAATCGTGGCTCAGACCTTTAATAAGCGTTCACTTACCCCAACTGATCGGCCAATTGCTTCGCTCTGGCTGTGCTCACTTGTCGCCGGTTCTCAAGGTCTGCCTTATTACCGCAGATTATGATATCTGGCTGCTCACAATAGGCGTGAACCTTGAGCTGGGATAGCCAGTCTCTGATGTTGAGGAAAGACTGCTCATTTGTGATATCGAAGATGAGGATGAAGCCCATTGCGTCTCGGAAAAAGGCGGTTGTTAGAGATCGGAATCTGAAAATAGGATTCTGAAGTAAAAATGTGCGTAGATTCCAAAAATCATAATAAAAATGCTCAAAAATGGCTCTAAAACGCCGAAAAATGGCTCCGAAATGAACAAAAGTCGCAAAAGTTGTATCCGGTGGCCGTGGCCGAGTTTCCCAAGAAAAGGGCGGAGTCAGCCAATGAGCGTCTTTGCAATTGTGCGGCAGCCAATCACTGCGCTCGGCTCCGCCCCTTTTTCGAAAAACTCGTCCACGGCCACCGGATACAACTTCTGCGATTTTTGCTCATTTTGGAGCCATTTTTCGGGATTTCCGAGCTATTTTTGAGCATTTTCATTATGATCTTATCAATTCCAAGATTTCCGACGATGAGAATTTTCGATTTTCTTCATCGAAAATTTTTTGCACTTTTCTCAAATTTCTCTTCAAAATAGATTTTTCGTCTCGAGAAAATTCTTATTTTTCGTTTTGTAATTGTAAGCGTCTAGACTAATAATTATCACAACTATACGATTTCAGTTCTCTAGAGATACCTAATTTCGTGTTTTTGACCAAAAAATTTTTTTCTAGAAATTTCGAAGTCTCAAAGGTATACGGTAGTCCTAAAGAACAAAACATCTTAGAGTGGACGCTAAGATATTTTGTAGTTTGTAGTTTCTGTAGTTTGTGGTTACTGTAGTTTGTAGTTTCTGTAGTTTGTAGTCCCCTACCTCTCCTGCCCAGCAGTATCCCACAACTGAAGTAGCACCCTCTGGCCACGCCCACCAAATCCTCCCTTGGCACTTTTGTAGACCTGAAAATTTCAAAAATCAAGAAAATTCTGATTGAATTTTTAAAAATCCCTACCACTTTCTTCTCTTTGAAATCAATTCCAACGGTCGAGATGAACTGTCCGGTGAACGTGTTGTCTGTGTAGCGATGCTGAAATTTGAAAGTGTTTTTTCATACTTGTTGTAAGCTGGGCCGGGTCGGGCTAGGCCAGTCTTGTTTCAAATTTTTTGGCAATTCTAGAACAGTTTTCAGATTCAAAAAATCTCGATTTTCCGCCAAGTTATAGTGGTTTGAAGTTGGTGGCCTAGAACTTCGAAAATTGGATTTCTAGGCCACCAACTTCAAAGAGGCATAACTCCGCTCAAAATCAAAATTTTGCAATTCTGGAAATTGATTTGAAATCCTCATGAAATTTTCTATATTTCCTATGTTTTTCTAAGTTTCCAGCTTACCAAAAAGCTCGTCTTTCCAACCCCTGAATCTCCGAGAGCAAGAAATTTGATGAGATAGTCGTAGTCACCCATGGCTCTCTGAAAATAGAAATAAAGATATATAATTGAGCTCAGTTTTCAAAGAAAAAAGTGAAAAATGAGAAAAGAGAGCTCATTAGTAGGAGTAAGAACCATAGGCTCCGCCCACTTTTGCTGCTCCAAGTCAATCCAATTTGTGAATAGCTCTCTTTCCAAAGAGCCCACACACATGCACTAATTCGATTGAGATGCGAGAGAGTTATGGAGAAATAGGAGGGTGCAGAGAAAATGAAAAAGAAGAAGAAGAAAAATGAGTCGAGAAATTATGGAAATGTCAGGTGACAGGGGGGTGTATAATATAAAGGAGCTCTTATTTTCTGGAGGAAAATTGGAGAAATAGTATGGGAAAGTGAGAGACGCAGAGAAGAAATGAAGTCTTCACTTTGACGACTTGATTGCCACGTTTTGGAGGATAGTGGAAGGCTTTTAGGCTTTTAAGGTAGAGGGAGCTAATGGACTTTTCAGACTAGATTGATTGCTAGACTGGTTATTTCCACCAGAACTGGACTAGTTTATAAAGTTGCCAAACGGCTTTTTTGCGAATGTCGCAGTTTCGAAATCAACGTGAGTTGCGAAATGTCGCAGTTTCGAAATCGACGTGAGTTCCGAAATGTCACAGTTTTGAAAAGACTGGTTGCGAAATGTCGCAGTTTCGAAACGGCTGGTTGCGAAATGTCGCAGTTTCGAAACGACTGGTTGCAAAAGGAAGAGAATAAGCCAGCACAAACTAGATCAACTCCTTATTAAAGATCAGCCAACTTATCACACCAGGTGTGAAAAGCTCAACGAACCATATACCATGGCAAGGGACTCATAATAACGGAAAAACAACAAATCTTGTTATAAGCCTCAGCAACCGTGTCGAAAATATCTCACCATGAAAAACTTGAAATCAAAAGTTTAACAGACCGGAAATCAACAAACTCATAATAGCGAAAACAAGAGCTTGTTGAGAACAGGGCTCCGAGACATTTTGCAACCGGTCATTTCGCAACCACGTCATTTCGAAACCACGAAACCCAGGATTTTTGCAGAAAGTTCACATTGAAATCACAACTTTTCAAATGTAAACTGTAACTTGAAATAGTTCACAATACCCTCAATCCCATATAACCTTAATGAACGTATTGTGGACTAGTTTATAGAGTTGCGAAACGACTGGTTGCGAAACGTCCAGTTCCAAAATGGCTTGGTTGCGAATTATCGCGGTTGCGAAAATGACGTGAGTTGCGAAACGACTGGTTGCGAAATGTCTCGAAGCCGAAAACAGCGTCATCAAGAACATAGACACTTCAAAATCTAGTATAAAATCCTCAATTATCACTAACTAAGGAAGCTACTCCTACAAAATGTTATGGAACTAGCTGAAAGTCAGTACCCTGGTACTTTCGGACCTCCTAAACATAAAAAACAAATTTTTGAGTCCCCAATGCAAACTGTTTTTAAGTTATGAGCCTTTGAAGATCAAGCCATCTCCGCTTGATTTTCAAATCAGCACAACTCAAGAACAAGTGTTTTTTTTTAAAAACTTGATTTTCGTGTTCAGGAGGTCCGAAAGTACCAAGACGTCAAAATTTTAGGTCCGCAATACAATCCCTTTTTGAGTTGTGATCCTTTGAAGATCGAGCGTTGCCGCTTGATTTTCAAAGGAGCATAACTCAAGAACCGTTTGTACTGCGGGTCTGAAAACTGGATTTTTGTGTTCAGAAGGGCTGAAAGTACCGGGGTGCAAATTTTCACAAATTTTCAGCAATTTCCAATTTAAAAGTCCCCCAACCTATCAGACCGGAAACCAAGCGGAAACAGAGCAAATAATCCTAAAAATCACACTATGACGGCCTTTAAAACAGCTGTCTTTCGAACTTTCGTCTAAAAAAAACCTATATGCATATAGGGTTCAGATTAAGAAATAGGTGTGCAGTAGAGCGCGATGGAGCAAAAAAATGATAATGACAAAGTTCAAACTACACAGACATTGAGGAGGCTTACCACCACCACCACCTGCCTAGGGTTCAGTTTTTACTGATAGACTACAAACTACACAATGCTCTATCTATATATGATGCATCGTCACATCAACCCCAAAAAGTCAACCGGTAAGTGGAAGTGAAAAAGGAAAGCCTCCTCCTCCTCCTCTCATCCACTTCCCGTGTCTCCGCAACTAGTAGTCGTCGTTGGCTGGTGGCGTCAGGGGGCTCCTGAAGAGAGAAAAAGGGGCCCCTTTTTCTGTCTCTCACGGAGCACCAACGCAAGCACACACACGACATGTTATCGATTCTTCTTCTTTTCTCAATTTTTCTTCTTCTTGGCTAGCTTTTCTTCTCCTTTTTCTTCTCCAAAAAAGGAGACGGGCGGTGCTCTCGGTCTCCTCAATTTCTTGATTATTTAGCCATCTACACACAGGCCTGCCTCCGTTTCTTGCACGCTATTTTTTCTTTTTTCTGGTTGAAACGAGAGAGAGAGAGAGAGAGAGAGAGAGAGAGAGAGAGAGAGAGAGAGAGAGAGAGAGAGAGAGAGAGAGAGAGAGAGAGAGAGAGAGAGAGAGAGAGAGAGAGAGAGAGAGAGAGAGAGAGAGAGAGAGAGAGAGAGAGAGAGAGAGAGAGAGAGACGCAGATTGAAATAGACATAAAAAGAGGGGAATTTTTTTCGAAATGGAGAGGAGCGAAGCGTTGGAGGGGGGACCTCGGTAGGTTTTTTTATACTGAAATGGGAATGAAAAAGAGGGGGAAATTCGAATTTAAA
Source organism: Caenorhabditis sinica (assembly GCA_963932045.1). Lineage (NCBI taxonomy): Eukaryota > Metazoa > Nematoda > Chromadorea > Rhabditida > Rhabditidae > Caenorhabditis > Caenorhabditis sinica. The sequence continues at coordinate 2,509,453 of OZ009942.1, forward strand.
ATGGGCAGATTTCCCAGGGAATTATTTATGAGGCACTGGGAAACTGGAGGATTTAACGGATTTTTTGGATTCTTGAATCTTGAATTTTTTTCTAGAATTCCCAAAATCGGGGGGTTTCAAATAGACGACTAGAAAAACAAATAATTTGAGATTTTTCCAAAAATCCAAAAATCTGATACTATGAAAATATTGTATTCTGATGATATTGATATGAACTAGTCTAGACGATTCGAATAAAAAGGTACAAATTTTTGAGAAAAATAACTATTAGCGATATTCCTCCGCTCCATCGCCAACTTGGCTGAAATTTGAATTTTCAGCTTTCCCGCCGTTTTGAAAACAGCGAAACATTTTTTGGTGGGTGCGTGGACTCCTCGTGGACAATTTGACTGCTGCCCGAGTTGTCCACGAGGAGTCCACGCACCCACCGAAACATGTTTCGCTGTTTTCAAAACGGCGGGAAAGCTGAAAATTCAAATTTCAGTTAAATTGGCGATGGAGCGCGTTTCCTCTTGGGGAATATCGGTTTTCCAGAATGCAGTATACAAAAACAATGTTTGGTTGTTTAGGACTACCGTATACCTTTGAGATTTGGAAATTTCTAGAAATTTTTTTTTTGATCAAAACATGAAATTTGAGTTCTCTAGAGAACTGGAATCGTATAGTGGTGATAATTATTAGTCTAGACGCTTACAATTACAAAACGGAAAATAAGAATTGTCTCGAGACGAAGAATCTATTTTGAAGAGAATTTCGAGAAAAGTGCAAGAATTATTTGATGAAAAGGGATCATTAGATTTGGGATTTTGAAAATTCTTAAAATATAAAAATGTGAGAAGATTGTATTATGATGATTATGATATAGGCTAGTCTAGACGGTTACAATTTAAAAAGTACAACTTTTCAAGAATTATTTTTGAACAGAAGTTTTTCAAAAAAGTGCAAAAATTTTTGATCTGGGACTTGGACTTTGCAAAGTTGCGAAGTGTCTTAGTTGCGAAGTGTCGTGGTTGCGAAATGACTAGTTGCGAAATGTCAGGGTGCCCAAAATCTCAAGTTCTCCAGGATAACGAGAATTTCAAAATTTTTAGTAAAAAATTTGGACGAAAATCTTGAATTCTAAGAGCAGAAAATTGCTCCAAGATTCTAAAAATCTTCTAGAAGAAAAGTTCAAAAAAATTGAACTTCTCTTCCAAAAAAATATTCCAAAACTTTCAATTTTGCTCCGTTGAGCTCTGGGAATTCTCACGGATTTTTTCCTCTTCTTTTTGGCTTTTTGGCTCCGTCACGGAGCCAAAAAGCCAAAAAAGTTCTCAATCTTTTCAATCTTTTTCACTTTCCGAATCCCTCGGAATCCTAAAAAATTTGGAAAAAAATAGAAAAATAAAAACGGAAAAAAGAAGAAAATAAATTAGAAGATTTCCTCTATTTTTTTTGGCTCCCGGACGTTTCGCAACCATGACATCTGGTAACTGGACATTTCGCAACTAAAGACATTACGCAACTTAAGACATTTCGCAACTAAACGTTCAATGTTTTCGTAAGAATTCTATGGTTACCTGATATGACAAATGTGCGAAATGGACGTAAAACGGACAAGTTTCTAAAGTTGCGAAACGTCCAGTTGCGAAAAGTCCAGTTGCTAAATGTATGGTTGCGAAACGCTAATGTTTCGAAACTTCCTAGTTGTGAAATGACATGGTTGCAAAACGTCATGGTTGCGAAATGACATGGGCGGAGAAATGACTGGTTGCGAAATGTCCCATTTACAAAACGTCATGGTTGCCAAACGTCATGGTTGCGAACTGCCCAGTTGCAGAAAGTCATAGTTACGAAATGACGTGGTCGCGGAACGTCGAATAGGTTGCAGAAAGTCCATTTGCTTAATTACTGGTTGCGAAACGTCTGGTTGCGAAAAGTCAAGTTGCGAAGCGTCATGCTTGCGAAATGTCCAGTTGCCAAACGTCCAGGTTGCCAAACAACATGGTTGCGAAACGTCGGGGAGTCATTTTTTCGGTTTTTTTTTCAAATTTTTGCCGAATAGCCAAAAAACCAAAAAAATTTCGGTTGTTTTTCTCCTTCTGTCAAGTCAAATTAGAGGAAAAGAAGGGGGAACAGGAAATGTGTATATATTTTTGACTCCAAAAAAATTTGTTTTTTGTGTTTTCATTTTTATTATCCCTAAATGAATACAACAAACTTCCTAAAGAAAAACACACAAAAAAATGAGCATAAAAATGAGCTCTAAAGCCAAAAAGTCATACAAAAAAAAAACGGAAAAAAATAAGGGGGGAGAAAGTTGAAATAATAGTGATAATAATGTGTATACCGGAAAGAAAGGGGGGGGGGGGGGGGGGGGAGAAAATAATCGATAACTTATCAACAACAAAAAAGGGGAAAAATAGGGGGAAATCATATGTATATGTATGTGAACAAAACCAGAGAGAGTGGGGGAAAAACCATTAAAAATTCGGGGAAAAAAATAGAAAAAACGGGAAATTTCGGGGAGAGAATTTGACAATGTGGGGGAAGAGGGAGACGAAAATGGAGAATTAATTAACGAAAAAAAACGGAAATTAATTGAGAGCCTTGAGTTGGGCGATGGCGGCGGTGATGTTCTCGATTTCCTTCTCCAATGAGGATTTCTGCAAAAAAGGGGAGTTGATTTGAGAAATTGGCTTCCGGGGACAGTTCGCAACCAAGCCATTTCGAAACCGGTCGTTTCGCAACTTTATAAACTTGACACAAGTTGCATAGTGGCGATGTGAGCGGTTGCGAAAAGTCTTGGTTGCGAAATGTCCCAAAGCCAAAAAACAGGGAAAAGTTCCAGAAATTTCTCATTTTTGGCGCTCCGGGACATTTCGCAACTCGCGACATTTCGCAACCATGACCTTTGGGAACTAGATGTTTTGCAACCGGACGTTTCGAAACTTTGTAAACTTGTCCGCATTACGTTCACGTAGGTTGTATAGTGGCGAAGTGACCGGTAGCGAAAAAGTCTCAGTTGCCAAACGACTGGTTGCGAAACGTCCTGGTTACGAAGTGTCCCATCTTGAAACTAAAAACTAACCTTCTCCTGATCACGAGCACGAATTCCGGATGGCACCTTCTGCTCATAGTCGGCGGTCGCTTGAATATCCGCGATTTTCTTCACCGAAATCTGATTCTTCTGCAGTTTGACGCCGAGCTTCTCGATCTGGAAATTTGATGATTTTGAAGCTGAAAATGAGCGTTTTTGGGGAAAAGTGGCTCAAAATGACACTTTTCCGGTCATTTTGAGCCGTTTTTGACGAAAAATGAAGCATTTAAGGCTGAAAATGCATCATTTTTCGTGAAAAATGGCTCAAAATGACCGCCAAATGCTTCTTTTATCGTTTTTTGAGCAATTTTCGATGAAAATTACCTCCTTCTCCGTATCGATGATTCCGGTGAGATTGATGTAGACTTGACAACGTGATCCGCATGCAATGTGCGCCGATCCCTTCTCGATCTTGTCCTTCGCGTCTTGGCCAAGAATCGCGACACTTTTGCTCCATGTGAGCGTTTCGAGCAGAGCGGAAAGGTCTCGGAGCATCGACTCGTCTTCGGGCGTCTCGGCGAGGATTTGCACTGGAAAATGAGGGTTTTTGACTAAAATTGGGTCATTTTCAGGGTTAGAATAGTCCAAAGCAGGTCATTTTTCACCAAAAATCCCTTAAAATGACGGAAAAATGCGTTTTTCTGGTCATTTTAAGGGTTTTTTGGTCAAAAATGCCATTTCTAGGGCAATTTTTCAGACAAAAAGGGGAAAAACTCACTCGAAATCTTCGTTCTCGCTGTCAAATCATAGTCGGCTCTCAACGATCGCACTTTTCCAACGACCTCCTTGGCGAACTCGAAGGCGGCTTCCAACTTCTCATCCTGATACTTTTCGTAGTTTTCTGGCAATGGATATTGTGCCACCATCACAGATGGTGCCGTGTAGTCGGCGTCGGCGAGTCTCGGGACGCGTTGCCATAATTCTTCGGAAATGAACGGCATCAAGGGGGAGATTAGACGGAGACCCGTGTCGACGCAAAGATGAAGGACCGAGATGGCGATTTGTCGGAGAGTGGCGTTGTCTGGAAAATTTGGAAACGTTTAGAGGAGAAATTTGATGATTTTTTATATGAATAGGTCAAAATTGCTTTGAAATAACCAAAATTGATCGAAAAATAATGAAAATGAACTCAAAAATCGTGATAATGGATTCCAAAAGTGGGCGGAGCCTATTGGAAATAAGCTCCGCCCACTTTTAGGGGTCCATTTTCAAGATTTTTGGGTGATTTTTCATGATTTTTGTTCAATTTTCATGATTTTTAGATGATTTTTCATGATTTCCAGGTCTTTTTGGGTCCTCTTTGATGATTTTAGGTGATTTTTCAAGATTTTCAAGTCTTTTCTAATGATTCAGAGTCGATTTTCATGACTTTTAGGTCATTTTTTACTTAAAATTTAAAAAAAAAGTGTTGAAATGATGAAAAATGGGCTAAAACCGCTGAAAAAACTGTTGAAAACCATGAAAATTGAACTAAAAAACGATAAAACGGACCCCTTAAAGTGGGCGGAGCCTATAGGCCATAGGCTCCGCCCCACTTTTAGGGCTCCATTTTTCATGATTTTTGTTTCAATTTTCAAGATTTTTAGGTCATTTTTCATGATTTTTAGGTCATTTTTCTTGATTTTGAGCCGATTCCCATGATTTTTAGGTCATTTTTCATGATTTTCAATGAATTTTCCACTAAAAACTCCCTCACCTCCGTAAAGAACCGGTTTGATAGCCTCGATATACACATCGCAGAAGTCGTAGAGCCAGAAATTGTACAATACAGTGGTGGCCTGTGTAAAATTGTACACCTTCAACGTTTCATTCGATTCCTTGACAGCCTTGGCGAGTCTCGACAGAATCCACTTGTCAGTTGGCGTCGCGACAGAGGTGTCGAACTTGAATTGGGGGCTCTGATCGGCGAATTGGTTGAGCGAGAAGCGGACGGCTTGCCAGATTTTATTGCAGAAGAATCGGTATCCTTGGACTCTCAGCACGTCCAAATTGATGTCTCTTCCCTGGGAAGTGTAGTTCAGAAGAGCGAATCGAAGAGCGTCGACTCCGCACTCTGGAATTCCATCCGGATAGTCACGGGCTTGTCCGGCTTTCGCGACGATGATCTCCTTCTCATCGAGATTTCCTGACGTGAGTTGGGCTTGAAGGCCTTCGAGGGTGACTCCACGAATGACGTCCAGCGGGTCGATGACGTTTCCGAGCGATTTTGACATCTTGCGGCCGTGGGCGTCGCGGATCATTGCGTGTAGAAGGATCTCCTGGAAAACATGGCACTATTTGAGACAGTCGAATCGTAGAAATCTTGAAAAATGAGCAAAAATCAAGAAAATTGAACTGGGAATCATCAAAATCGACTCAAAAACCTTGAAAAGGACCCGCAAATCTTGAAAAATAGACCCCTAAAAGTGGGCGGAGCCTATTTCTGATAAGCTCCGCCCACTTTTAGGGGTCCATTTTCCACGATTTTTGAGCCGATTTCCATTATTTTTCGGCCAAATTTTATGATTTTGAGTAGTTTTTCTCGATTTTTCGCTCAATTTTCATGATTTACAGGTTATTTTTTATGATTTTAGTCCGATTTTTATGAATTTTTGTCGAAAATTGTGAAAAATGACCTCAAAATAATAATCATGGACCCCTAAAAGTGGGCAGGGCCTAAAGGAAATAGGCTCCGCCCACTTTTATGGGTCCATTATTATGATTTTAAGGTCATTTTTCACGATTTTCTTGATTTTTCGGTCAAATTTTATGATTTTGAGTCGTATTTCACGATTTTTCGCTCATTTTTCGTGATTTTCCAGTTAATTCTGAGATTTTGGGTCTATTTCGCTAAATTTTAAGGCGAAAATCGTGAAAAACGATCCAAAATTTATGAAAATCGACTCAAAAATCGTGAAAAATGACCTGCAAATGACAAAGATGGACCCCTTAAAGTGGGCGGAGCCTATAAGAAATAGGCTCCGCCCACTTTTAGGGGACCATTTTGATGATTTTGAAGTCGTTTTTCATGCTTTTTGGCTCAATTTTCATGCTTTTTAGGTCATTTTTCAGTCAATCTTCGTTATTTCTTAACCAAAACGCCACCAACCTTAAACGGCAACTTTCCGGTCAACTCTTGTGCCATGAACACCATCCTCGCGACCCAGAAGAACAAAATATCGTGTCCCGTCTCGAGAACCGCCGATGGGAAGAACAAGTCCATGTCTTTGGTGGCATCCGGCCATCCAAACACTGCAAACGGCCACATTCCACTCGAAAACCACGTATCCAACACATCCTCGTCCCATTTTAGTTGAATCTGCTCTTCGGGCACCTGGAACTTCTTCGCCGCCTTCTGCCTCGCCTCCTGCTCCGTTCGTGCCGAGACCCAATAGTTCTCCTCGGGCTCCGTCTGCTCTCTTCCATCGGCAAAGCTCACAAAGTACGCCGGAATACGGTGTCCCCACCAGAGTTGTCTCGAGATACACCAATCCCGGCTCGACTCCAACCATCGGTTCCACGTGGCTTTGTGGAATTCCGGGATAATCTGGAGCTCTCCTGTGGCGACGGCGGCCAACGCCTTCTCGGCCATATGATCGCATTTGACGTACCACTGGGGCTTCAGAATTGGCTCGATGACGTCCTTGCTTCGGGAACATGTGGGCACGACCATTGGATTGTCCTCTTTTCCACGGTAGAGTCCTTTGGCTTTGAGCGCTTCGATGACTGCGTTGCGAGCGTCGAATCTCTGAAAATAATGGATTTTGGTCTTGAATCAAAATGAAAATCACACGTTTTCGTTTATTTCGAGTTATTTTCAGCTAAAAATCGCGAAAAATGACCTAAAACTCATGAAAATCGACCCGAAAATCATGAAAATTAGCCGAAAATCATGAAAAATCACTTGGAAGTCATGAAAATCTACTCAAAAATCGTGAAAAATGAACCAGGAATCGATAAAATGGACCCCTAAAAATGGGCCGGGCCAATAGGAAATAGGCTCCGCCCACTTTTAGGGGTCCATTTTCACGAGTTTTGGCTCAATTTTTATGATCTTTCAGTCAATTTTCACGATTTTTAGGTTGATTTTTGGAATTTTGAGTCGATTTTTATACATTTTGGGTCAAAAAACCTGATCATCTGGAATAATTGGTCAAAAGGGTATGAAATTCATGAAAAATGGGTCAGGAACCATGAAAATCTCATCTTTTTGAGCAGATTTTCGTATTTTTGGAGTCATTTGTAACGATTTTCAGACGAATTTTCATGATTTTGGACCGATTTTCATGACTTTTAGGTCATATTACACGAAATTTGAGTTGATTTTAGGGATTTTCAGCACAAAAAACCTGACACTAATGCAAAATAGGTCGAAAAGTGATGAAAATTGAACCAAAAATCGATGAAATGGACCCCAAAAAGTGGGCGGAGCCTATAAGAAATAGGCTCCGCCTACTTTTAGGGTCCATAATCACGATTTTTGGTTCAATTTTCATGACTTTTTGGTCATTTTTCACAATTTCTGAGCTGAATTTCACGATTTTCAGGTCAATTTTCATGATTCTGGACCGATTTTAATGACTGCTATGCCATTTTACATGATTTTTGGGTCATTTTCCTCGAATTTTAGTCATTTTCCGTGACTTTCAGGTCTTTTTTCACGGTTTTTGGCTCAATTTTCTGGATTTTTCGGTATATGCATGTTTCGTGTGAACTCTGCTTACCTTCATTCCTGAGAATTCTCCACATCCTTTGGAAATCAGTCCATCGTCCGTGATGCAGTGATGGAATGGAAGATTTTGACGCATTCCAACCTCATAATCGTTGTGATCGTGTGCTGGGGTGATCTTCACGGCGCCAGTTCCGAATTCCATTTCGACGAAGGAATCAGCGAAGATGGGAAGTTCTCGAGAAGCGATGAAGGGATGGATGCACTTCTTTCCAACGAGATGCTTGTATCTCTGGTCGTCTGGATGAACGGCGATTCCTGAATCACCCAACATGGTCTCGATACGAGTTGTGGACACAACGATTTCCTCATCGGAGCCAGCGATTTTGTAGGCGAACGAGTTGAGAACGCCGAATTCGATTTTTTGGTCGTATCCGGGCACGGCGATCAGTGTGGATCCATTCAGCTCCTTCTTGTCCACTTCGATGTCTGGAAAATGGGGAAAATTGCAGGCAAAATCATGAAAAATGGGCAAAAAACCATAAAAAATGACTCGAAAACGAGAAAATGGACCCCTAAAAGTGGGCGGAGCTTAAAGGAAATAGGCTCCGCCCACTTTTAGGGGTTTATTTTTGCGATTTTCGAGTCGATTTTCATGATTTTCAGGTCTTTTATAACAATTTCGAGGAGATTTAGGACTCCAGGAGCCAAAAATTTGTCATCTTGAGCGAATTTTCAGGCTCTGGAAGCGTTTTATAGCCAGAAATGCTCCATTTTTCATCGAAAATGGCTCGAAATATTCAGAAAAAGGGTGAAAATAGCATGTTTATGATCATTTTCACACTTTTCATGCAAATTTCGAGGTATTTCTGACAGAAAATAGTGCATTTTTGTCTGCGAAACGTGATTCCGGACCACATTTCAGTCAGAAATTTACAATTTTTGATCAAAAATGACTGAAAATGACCAGAAAATTGTGAAAATGCTTCATTTTCCAATCATTTTGAGCCCATTTAGATGGAAAATGGTGCATTTTTGCCTGAAAAACGTCCTGAAGCCACTTTTCTAGCTGCTCCTGACGTTTTTCAGCTCAAAATAGTCCATTTTACCTCCAAAATGGCTCAAAATGATCGGAAAAGAGTGGATTTTCACAATTTTTTGATCATTTTGAGCTATTTTTTGGCTCCAAAACGGCCTAGAAGCATTTTTAAAGCGGTTTTTCGTCGACCAACCTGAAATCGCAGATCTCAACGCGCAACTCCAGTTGACAAGTCTATTAGATCTGTAGATTGTTCCTGACTCGTGCATTCGAATGAACGCCTCCGTGACAGCTCTGCACATCTTCGGATCCATCGTGAACACGGCACGATCCCAGTCGACAGAAGCGCCCAACTTTCGGAATTGATCATAAATCACGTCGCCCTTCTCATTCTTCCAGTGCCACACCTCCTGATTGAATCGATCTCGGCCCAAATCGTGTCGAGTCAGTCCTTTTTCTCTCTGGAAATATAGAAAATTTGTGATTTTTTATTATTTCTGAGCTGATCTGATCGCTTTTTATACATAAAATTCACTAAAAATCGAGAATAATGACTTGAAAAACATGAAAATCGGCCGAAAGTCATGAAAAATCGACCTAAAATTGTAGAAAATGACCTCAAAATCGAAATAATGGACCCCTAAAAGTGGGCGGAGCCTATAAAAAATAGGCTCCGCCCACTTTTAGGGGACCATTAGCGCGATTTTGGAGCCATTTTCCATGACGTTAGGTCATTTTTCATGAGTTTTGAGCCGATTTCTGTTATTTTTGACCCCAAATTCACGAAAATCGACCCAGAATCATGAATAACAACTTGAAATTCATGAAAACTGGCTAAAAATCAAGACAATTGAACAAAATATGAGCTAAAAGTGTGCCCATCTTACGAAAAATAGGCTCCGCCCACTTTTAGGGGTCCAATTTTACGATTATTGGTTCAATTTCCACGATTTTTGAGACAATTTTAACGATTTTCAAGTCAATTTTCATGATTTTTGGTCGATTTTTATGACTTTGGATCGATTTTCATGATTTTGGATCGATTTTCATGACTTTCAGGTCAATTTTCATGATTTTGGGTCGATTTTCATGATTTTGGGTCGATTTTCATGACTTTTAGGTCGTTTTCCTCTATTTTTAGTGATTTTTAGGCTTAAAACGTGCTATTTTCGTGAGTGAACACCTACCTTAAGCCGTTTCTCGACAACGACTTGTGTGGCAATTCCGGCATGGTCGCATCCCGGATTGAACAACGTCCGTTTTCCGTGCATTCGATTGAACCGCGTGATGGTGTCCTCGACGGTGGTGGCGAGCGCATGTCCGACATGGAGGGTTCCGGTGACGTTTGGCGGCGGAATGCAGATGGTGAAAGTCTCGGGGGTCCCGTTGGGGTGGAGTTTGTCGACGTATTCCGGTTTGAAGTAGCCTTCCTTCTCCCACCAGGCATACCATGCCGACTCGACATAGCTGGGAGAGTAGGCGGCAGGAATGTCGGTGGTCAGATCCTTCTTCTCGCCTGGAGCGGTGGTGTCGATGGGGACAGTGTTGGTGGCGGGCTCTTTCTTGGCTTTCACCTGGAAAAATCAATATTTTTATGATAAATTTGAATTCTAGAGGTCATAAGCTTCAAAATGAGCCAAAATTTGATTTTTGGAGGTCAGGAGCTTCAAAATGAGCCAAAGTCGAGAAAATTGGACGATTTTAAAGGATTTGAAGCATTTTTTAAGTCGGGAGCTTCAAAATGAGCCGAAAAGAACCAACATTTGAAAAATTAGGACGATTTTGAGTAATTCTAGGTCAATTTTTACCATTTTTGACGGTTTGAAGCTCAAAAAATGGGCAATTTTAAGGATTATGGAGCACTATTTGGGGTCCAAGAGCAGATTTCTGAGGCTGGGAGCTTCAAAATGAGCGAAAGTACGGCAAAAAATGAGAAAATTGGACAATTTGGAGGTTGGAAGCTTCAAAAAGAGTCAAAATTCAAGGAAATCGGACAACTTTGACGGAATTCTGGATTATGGGCCTCTAAAGGATTCTGGAGCAAAAATGACTCTACAGATGATAAAATTGGCGGGAAATTTGAATTTTTGAGGTTGAGAGCTCCAAAATGAGGCAAAATAAGCCAAAAATTGAAAAAATTGGACCATTTTCAGAGATTGCTCGAAATTTTAGGACTTTGAAGGATTCGGGAATAAAAATGACCCTGCAGGTGGAAAATTCGGCGCTTATTTCGAATTTTGCGCTGTTTTAAGCGTTTGGAGCTTGAGAACAAGCCCAAAATCGAAGAAATTGCTTCAAAAATCATATTTTTCGCCAATTTTCGAATTTTAAAAAAATTTATCGATTTCCTCGCAAATATGAAGGTTCCCGGCTCATTTTTCGCGAAGAATTCGATTTTTCCATTCATTGACTCAGAAACGCTTGAAATTCGATATTAACCTCTTTAGCCGGCTTATCACTAGCCGCCGCCTTCTTCTCGGCGAGCTTCTTTTGTTTCTCCTCGAACTTGGCGAGCTTCGCGGCCTTCTCGGCCTCCTTTTTCAACTCTTTCTCCGTTTTCGGGCGATTCGCGTCCGCCATGCTTTATTTCTTTCTTTTATTACCTGAAAAATGAATTTTCTAAGTTTTATGACCTAAAATGCGGGTTTTCGGAGGGAAAATGCGATGGGAGATGGGGAAATTCCGATTTTTAGGTGAAAAATTCAATTTAGAAGGTCGGAAAACATGGAAAAAGTGAAAAATGGGACCGGAAATAGGGGAAATCGATTTCGAAATCCTAAAAAAATGAGAATGAAAAAAACAACAATTTTGGCGGGTCTGCAATTGCGCGTCGCGGTGTCATTGCGTACAATGCATCACATCTTACGACAATTCAGGGAAAGGGAGGACAGAGCAAACGAGATCATGAATTTTGGGAACTTGGAGGACTTGGAGGACTATTTAAAAAATTTCGCAAAAAAAATGAAATTCAGAAGTGTTATTCTATCCCCTTAGAGTCTTCAGAGGTTTTTATAATTTACAATTTTTCGTTAAATTTCGCAATTTCCCGAAGAACAAGTCATATTGCGTCAGATTGGCAGGAACACGGCATGGTGTCAACACAACGTGCTTTGAAGACGAGTGATGTGTGTATTTCAATAGAATAGAGTTTGGTAGAGGCTTAGGAACAGAAAAACATGTATTGTGCCAATCTTTCGTATTAAAAATAGGGGAATTTACACATCTTTAAGATCTCATTATTTCATTCAGAAGAGAGAGAGAGAGGTCCAGATGAGCCGACCTCTCGGGTGTCCACAAGAGTGAAAGACTGATGTGAATACGTCTGCTGGTCTGTTTGCCCTCCTCTCTTTCTTTTATCTGATCTCGGGGTCACCCGAAGACAGAGCGGACCACACGAATCTTTCTGACGCCTTCAGCATCTTCCAGAATATCAGATTTCTTCAGAATTTATAAGGATCCTTTAGAATCCTTCAGATTCCTTCAGAATCCAAAATTTCATGATTCTCAACAGAGCGCACTTTCCGAATTCTCATTTCCTAAAAACTAACCTCTGTTTCAGATTCTCAAAGTACAAATTGAAAACCCTTCAGAAATTCAAAATTTCTGAAACTCAGAATTAAAAGTTTTGACTCCAACTACAAACTACGAAAACCAATAAGCCTCTACAAAAAACCCTCATCACTTTTTAAAGAACAGTTTCAAAAAAGGAACCAAAAATTAAAAAGGAAAATCCGTTAAAAAATGACGATAAATCTTCAAATAATCCCTCTCCGAGAGTCTGGTCATATGAAAAATACACCAAAAAAAGAGAATCTCCCCATTCAAATGTTACCGAATCGACGATTACAACTACGCGTTATTGGCTGTTTCACGATTCTCGCCCTTTTTTGTCTTTTGTATTCTGAATTTTCTTCAAAAAATTCAAGGTCTTCTGGATTATTCTTCGGTTTTAGTTTTTCCAAAACATTTACAAGTACAGAAAAACCTCCAAAGACCCCGAAATTCTATAAAATGTTGAATTGGGAGAAGAGAGAATCAGAGAAGAGGTTGAACAAAATCGACGATTTGATCCGGGTGAACTTGAATGTAAGTTTTCAAAAAAATTCCATGATTTTGGCTCCACGACACTTCGCAACTGGCCGTTTCGCAGCTCCGGAATCCACATTTTTTATATTGTAGATGACAACTTGGAATGGCGAAAAGATCCCTAATCACTTGTAGCACTTGTAGAAGTTGCGAAATGTCTTGGTTTCGAAATGGCTAGTTGCGAAATGTCCTGGTTTTGAAATTTTTGGTTGCGAAATTGCTGGTTGCGAAAAGGCCAGTTGCGAAACAACCAGTTGCGAAATGACTGGTTTCAAAACGTATAGTTGCGAAATGTCTTACCTAGTTCATTTTTTAGGTTCTTCCTAATCGAACGACAAATTTGTCAGCTGTGGAACTTTGCTCACAGCTACCATCTCCATGTCTTCCAGGGCTCAAGGATTTTGAAGGGGAAATTAGGGTAAAACATTCTCAAGCTTCTAGTTTGAAAAAAAAACACAAAAATGAATCGGAAACTCTATTGAATATCTTAAAGAAGAAATCCGGCCAATTTAGAGTCCAAACATTAAAATGAAAATGCTCGAAAATTGCAATAAATACTTGAAAAATGGCTCCGAAATGAGCGAAAAACTCAGAAGTTGTACTCGGTGGCCGCGGCCGAGTTTCCCAAAAAATAGGGGGAGTCAGCCAAAGAGTTGTGCCCCTTATAATCGAAGACCCCCCTTTCATCCTTTAGCTTGCAGACCGCCCCCCGCTACAACCTCTCCACATGTGTGGTCCAAAAGAGCATGAGTACTGTAATGACATCAATGTTCTGCTATCTGCGGGATGAGAAAAAGTTCCTCGGAAATCATAGGGAACTTTTGAAAGATTGGAAAATTATCAGGTTTTGCATGTTTAAGAATGAATTTCGGAATTTGGGAAGAGTGTTCAAGAAATTTAAGGTGAGGTTTTCAAGTTGAGACGTTTGAAAGATTTCGGCGGTCGGGATGTCGGTCATCAGACGACGGTAGATCAAAAGATGGCGGTCGGCCATCAGCCGCCCGGTTATCGGAAGGTTGAGAAATGAGAAGCCAATCGGAAGTCGGGCGGTCGGGCGGTCGGGCGGTCGGGCGGTCGGGCGGTCGGCGGTTGGTGGTCAGCCATTAGTCGGCCGTCGGTCAGTAGTCGGCGGTCGGCCATCGGTCGGGCGGTCGGTCGGTCGGCGGTTGGCGGTAGGTCATCAGTCGGCGGTCGGTCATTGGTCGGCGGTCGGTCGGCGATCAGTCCGCGATCGGCGGTCTTTGTTCGATCATCAGTCGCCGCTCGGCCGTCGGGCGGTCGGGCGATCGGGCGGCGCTCGGCGGTCATCAGGCGGCGCTCGGCCATTAATCGGTGGTCGGTCGGCGGCTGGTGGTTGGCAGTCGGTGTTCGATCATCAGCCGCCCGTCGGCCATCGGTCGGCAGTCGGCGGTCGGTCGGACCGACCAAAATAGAACCTTCATCTGCTAGACTACAAACTGCAAACTACCAAGATTTCAGGTATCTCCCCAACCCAACAACTGGACTCACATCATGATGGTCAGACACCCATTTGAAAGATTCGTTTCAGGGTTTGTGGATAAATGCTACAGGTACTATTATTAAACTACAGTAGCCCAGAACAACCCACAATTTTCCAGAAAACCAGTGATCGAGAAGTACTGTAATGGGTGTGGTCGAAATCTTACATGCTTCATGGAAACTGAGCTAGCCAGGATGTGGGGACAGATTGAACGAGGAACGTTTCAGAAGACCTATGAGGACAGACACTTTTTTCCACAGAGTTGGTAGGTGACTCCAGAAACTACGAAAACTACAAACTACAATAAAATTTTCCAGGCGCTGCAATCTCCATCAGTACTTTGCCAACTTCACCTTCGTCCCCTACTCTTCCTCCCACAACTTCTCAATCACTTCTCAATTATTCCCCATTTTTCGTAACCACTCTGTTCCTGAATCCTCCCTTGCTTATATAGAAACCTCCCTCTCTTCTGGGCGTACCGCCCATAGTACTGTAGACTCGAAGGCCACGGCTTTCATAGAAAAACGATTGAAAAATAGTCCGTATCTCATGGAGTTGTTGGTCAAAATGTTCTATCACGATTTTGTACTGTTCAATTTCACTCTTCCCGCCATATAAATGATTGTTTTCGGCTTTGTGGAAGTGACAGGTCTACCTCAGACGGTTTTGGCTCTATCAGATCCGGTCGCGGCCCTATCTCGGTGGGCCGCGGTCCGCCTTCGTTGTTCACGGCTCTGCCTCATCCGGTGGCGGCCCAACCTTGGGCGGCCGTTCGAGGCCCAACCCTGGGCGACCACGGCTTTGGGTCTACTATGTCAGACCGCGATCCTATCTCAGCTGGCCGCTACTTTACCTCAGCCGGTCGAAGCCCTACCTCGGTCGCCCGCGGCCATACCTTAGCCGGTCGCAGCTCTATCAGTTCCGACCGCGGCCTTACCTCTGTCGCCCGCGGCCCTGCCTTGGCCGCTCGTGGCCCTACCTTTCCTGGACGCGGCCTTACCTCGCCCGGCTCCCGCCCTATCTCGGTCGCCCGCGGTCGAGCTTTGGGCGGCCGCGGCCTTACCTCAGCCGGTCGCTTCCCGAACCTCTCCTGGGCGCGACTCTACGTCGATAAGTCGCGCCCCTAACCTCTTCCGGCCGCGGCCCTACCAGTTACAGTATTTCTCCCATATCTCAACCTCTTCGAAAGAAGCAAAAACTACTACTTTTTTGTTTTTGCCTTGCCACCAAAAGTAGAATGCAACTTTCCAAATCTTCCCTCCCCCCAAAAATCTAGTCTTCCTTCTACATTTTGCCAATACCAAAAGTACCACAGCGGGGGATTAGAAAAGGGGACGCGGATTATCTCCTACCCGTTTCCATTTCTTATTCCCCCCCCCCCCCCCCCCTGTCTCACTCAAAAACAGTACCGCCCGTCTCTATTCAGATTTGTTTCATTTTTGTCTTGTAAGAACACCATTCATTCTGTCATTAACCACGAAAAATAATGACAGCGTTCGCTGAAATTCGGCCGATTTTATCGGCGGTTTTTGTGATTTCCAGCTGTTTTTTGGTGGTGTCTGTGCCTGTGAGTCCGGTGGAGACGGTGGATAGTCATGTGGAAGAGGTTGGTTTTAATGGAAAATGAGGTTTTTGGAAAGTGCGCTCTGATGAGAATCATGAAATTTGGATTCTGAAGAATTCTGAAGGATTTTGAAGGATTCTGAGGATTCAGAAGGATTCTGGAGAACTTTGAAAAATTCTAATATTTCCCCTGATTTTCAGAAATTCAGTGCCGCCCCCAACAACACGCCCATCTCCAAAGTCTACATTTTCGGACGGCCTGTTTATATCAGAGAACCATTTGTGATTCCCCAAAGGAACTATACGGAACCAGTGAGTTCTTATTATAGGTATACGGAAAGTCAGGATGTAGAAAATGTGCTCCATTGGACTAACGAGCTCCTAGAGGTCGAGATGATAAAAGTGCGCTCTATTGGACTTTCTTTAAACTTTTGATGAGCAAGTTTCAAATATCAACTTTACTCAATTTCAGGTGGACTTCTCCAAACTCTTCGAAGAAACCAAACAGCGAAAAAATCGAGACGCTGAAGACCCAGCTCGTGCCCAGGCAGCCCGTACCAAGACAGGATATAAGGGTCCCCGTGGAAACTATGATATTGGTCGACAGAATCAACCAGATGGATATGCCACAAAAGATGGATACAAGGGCCCCTCGGATCAATATGCTGATCAGTATCCCTATACTGGAAAGTATCCATTGAGACAGTGTTATACGGAGAAGAGTGGTGGGTTTTTCTGGGGAAGGGAAATCCTGACAGTTGCGAAATGGTGTGGTTGAGAAATGACTGGTTGTGAAATGTCGCATTTTCAAAATTGCATGGTTGCGAAAGAACGTAGTTGCGAAATAGACGTCGTTGCAAAATTGATATGAGTTGCGAAATGACTGGTTGCGAAATGACATAGTAGCAAAATCAAAGTGGTTCCAAAATTGCTGTGAGGTGTGAAATGATTGTTTAGGTCCAGTTGCCAAATGTCATGGTTGCGAAATGTCCAGTTGCGAAATGACGTGATTGCCGAATGTCCAGTTGCCAAATGTTATGGTTGCAAAACGTCGAAACGCGGGGGAGCCGAAATCTCAAGACCAAATGTCATCACTGATTCTTAGGAGATCTATGGGTTCCTCGACGTTTCGCAACCAGTCGGTTCGCAACTTTACCATTTCGCAACTCACGTCGATTTTGCAACTAAGACATTTAGCAACTGGACACTCCGCAACCAGTCGTTTCGCAACTTTATAAACTAGTCCAGCTTAAATTCATATAGGTTACATCGGATTGGGATGTGTGAAAAATGGTTGCGAAATGACTCAGTTGCGAAACGTCAGACCTCCTGAAAGAGTCTAGAAAATAAGAAAAAAAGTTGCGAAATGGCATAGTTGCAAAACGTCGGGGACCCTAAAATAAAATGTGCAATCTAGACCTCCTCAAAGTGTCTAAAAGAGCTGTGACACCCAATTTTTAAAAAATCCAAAAATTGTCATGGTTGCCAAATGTCCTGGTTGCCAAATGTCATGGTTGCCAAATGTCGTGGTTGCCAAACGTCCAGGAGTTCAAAACTCAAAGAAATTCTCAAAAAATCTCATAATTTCCAAATGCGACATTTTGCAACTGAGTAATTTCGCAACCTAGATGAATGATAATTGGACTACTTTATAAAGTTACGAAATGACCAGTTGCCAAATGTCCTGGTTGCGAAGTGTCAGGGATCGGTTGCGAAACGTCGGGGGAGCCTATCGATTCTAAATAAAATGAGCAATCTAGACCTTCTCAAAGTGTCTAAAAGAGCTGTGACACCAGTTCAACGAAATTCCAAAAATGTCATGGTTGCCAAATGGCCTGGTTGCGAAACGTCCCTCGAAATTTCCAGGCTACATGTGCTGCAACCTTCATCTGGAGACAGTAATCCACAACACCACCCAAAAAATGAAAGACTCCAAATCTTGTAATCTCCAAAAAATGAGCACCATGTTGGCTGATATCACAGAAGACGTCTTCGGCACCGACTTCGAGGCCATCGCCGCCGTCGGAGATTTCGCTTCGAAAATCCATTTCTATTCTGACTATGTCTGTAAAATGCATCGAGATGGGCGGACCATTCTGGTCTATGCCACCCCGAGTCGTCACAATTATACAATTGATAACTATGCGACTGGCAAGTATTCCATAACACCGTATACCCTATAATTTTTGTCTTTTTTTTTGGTGTCAAAAAGATTTTTTCGACTAAAATAAATTAATTCAATTTTCAGAAAGAAAAAGACAATCAATGAAAATAATAAAATATCGGGAGAACAAGATTCACAGATAATTATATAGAGATCACTTGAGACTGATCGACATGACTTGTATGGATTCACGGGGACGTCCACTTCGTTCGAATGTTGACACTTGGTTGATGCGTTGGACCACACTCATGCCGGCTGTCACCTGAAATTTGTAGTTTGTAGTCTCTAAGCATTTACAAAATGAGCCGAAAATCACAAAAATCGGTTGAAAACTCGCCGAGATAGAAGCGTTTTTAATTTTGTAGAGGCTTAGGAAATGTTGTAGTTTGTAGTCTCTACGCCTCTACAATTTTCGCCGCGGCAGCCATCGAAATTTGTAGAGGCTTAGCGACTACAAACTACAAAAATTCCTAAGCCTCTACAAAACTTGAAACGCTTATAACTCGGTCAATTTTCAACAGATTTTTGGGATTTTCGGCTCAAAATTTTCCAAATTTCTTGTAGTTTGTAGTTTCAGATTTTTCCAAGAATCATTTTTACATTTTTCCTGATAATAAAACAAAGAAAAATGCACGAATTTTGAGCTAAAAGTAAGCAATTTTGCTTGAAAATCGCTTGAAAACCGCGAAAATTCAAACTCCATATAACTTGGCCTAAAATGGTCGAAATTCGATGAAAAATATACGAAAAGATTCAGAATTTTATGGATTTTCTGTTTAATCTGAAAATCCACAAAATGCTGAATCTTTTCGTATGTTTTTCAATTAATTCTGACCATTTTAGGCAGAGTTATAGGACTTCGAGTTTTCGCGGTTTTCTCTAAATTTTAAATTTCAAAACATAGATTTTCCGATTCTTCGTTGAATTCTGATTCTTTTCATATATTTTTTTACTAGATCCGACTTATTCTCAGATGAGATCAGGGTAACTTTAAAAAACTTGCGATTTTTTCCTAATTTCCTTATTTCGAAGCCAATTCTCGGGGTTTTAGAGCACTCTTTGAGCATTTTCGAGCTCTTTTTAGGGTTTTTGGATCAATTTTCGAGATTTTTAAAGCAAGAGCACCCCTCTTACCTCTCCAAACAACGTATTCTTTCCATCCAACCAATCCGCCGGGCACACAGTAATAAAGAACTGCGATCCATTGGTATTTCCACCTCCGGCATTTGCCATCGACACTTTGAACGGTTTATCGTGACGAAGACGCGGATGGAACTCATCTTCAAAGTCCTCTCCCCAAATCGACTCTCCACCGGTACCCTTTCCCGTCGGATCGCCCGTTTGAATCATAAAAGATTTGATGACACGATGGAAAGTGAGACCATTATAGTAACCACGACGAGAGTGTGTACAGAAATTCTCAACGGTTTTCGGACACTCATCGCCAAAAAGTCGAATGGTGATGTCGCCGAATGAGGTGTGAATGACGGCTTCCTTGTTGAGCACTTTGTCGCCTCCTTCCGTCTGAAAAAAATTGGAAATTAGAGGAAAATTGGATTTGTAGAGGCTTAGAGAGCTTGTGTAGTTTGTAGAGTGCAAAAATTTGAGCCAAAAATGAGCAATTTTGGTTGAAAACCGACAGAGTTATGGGCGTTTTTAATTTTGTAGAGGCTAAGGAAATTGTGTAGTTTGTAGTCTCTAAGCCTCTACAAAATGGAGGGAAGGTTTTGTAGAGGCTTAGAGACTACAAACTACACAAAATCCTAAGCCTCTACAAAACTAAAAACCCTTCTAACTCGGTCATTTTTCAACGGATTTTCATGATCTTTGGCTTGAAATCCGTCATTTTTCTCGCTTATCATTTTTCGTCAAGTTTCAGACGTTGCCGGAATTCTGATTTTTCTAGAAAATTCAAAACTTAGGACTAGTCGAAAAGATGGAAGACAGTGGTCTGGTAATTGAGAAAATTCCCTGTATTTTGAGCCAAAAATTATAAAAATCGGATGAAAATTAACCGAGCTAGTAGGGTTTTTTGTTTTTGTAGAGGAAAAATTTTGCTTTGTCAAAATTGCTCAATTTTGGCTCAAAATTCGTGAGTCTTTCTCTGTTTTAATATCAGGAAACATGAAAAAAAAGATTCACGAAAAACTTTGAAACTACAAACTACAAGAAATCTCGACAAAGTTTGAGCCAAAAATCACAAAAATCGGTCGAAAAATGACGAAATTTCGAGCCATTTCAGTTTTGCAGAGGCTTAGGAAGTTTTGTAGTTTGTAGTCTTTAAGCCTCTACAAAATTGCGCGCGCACACTGCGGCGGCAAGCCATTTTGTAGAGGCTTAGAAACTACAAACTACATAATTTCCTAAGCCTCTACAAAAACTAAAATGCTCATAACTCGGCGAGTTTTCAACCGATTTTCATGATTTTTGGCTCAAAAATTTTCGATTTTTTCGTAGTTTGTAGTCTAGCAAACATACATCCAACGCAGTCAACAAGTCCTCCTTCTTCGGTCGCTCATTGAACACATCTCTTCCTGAAACCGACTGATTGCCCTCCTCATCCTCCACATTGAATGGTTCCGTATTGGTGAACATGTAGAAACGATTCTTCCGAAGCGCCGAACACACCATCAACGGATCCGGATCCGTCTTTTTGTTGAGTGTCGGATTGTCGGCGGCCGCCGTTTCGACAGTAATCGCTGCGCCTTGAAGTTTCGAACGGATGTCGGGAAGGGCGTTGCATAGGGAAACTGCGACGAATCGGATGGATTCGTCGCGTCCGATGGTGCGGGTGACTTCACGGGTGACCAGGTTGAAGACCTGCAAAATGGGAAAATCTTGAAAATTGTTTTGAAAATGTGACACAAAAAATCATGAGGAAAATGCTCGAAAATAACTCTGAAACCCAAAAAATGAGCTTCAAAATGAGTGAAATGTTGATTTTTCAGAAAATATCGAAATTTTTCAAAAACTCCAGATCTCATCTGAGAATATGCTCAATTCAGAGAAAAATATATGAAAAGAATCAGAATTCAACGAAGAATCTAAAAATCCATTTTTCGAAATTTGAAAAAGTGAAAATTTTGAAGAAAACAGCGGAAGTTCAAACTCCTATAACTCTGCCTAAAATGGTCAGAATTCGTTGAAAAATATACGAAAAGATTCAGGAGTTTGTGGATTTTCTACTACATTAAATATCCACAAAATGCTGAATCTATCCGTATATTTTCCAACGAATTCTGACCATTTTAGGCAGAGTTATAGGGCTTCGAATTTTCGCGGTTTTCTTCAAAATTTTCACTTTTTCAAATTTCAAAAAATTGAATTTTCCGATTCTTCGTTGAATTTTGAATCTTTTCATATATTTTTCTCTGGATTTGGTGAGTTCTGAGCTGGATTCGGGAGCTTTGAAAAATTGCGATATTTTCTGAAAAATCAAATTTTCACTCATTTGGGAGTACATTTTCAGGGGTTTTAGACCAATTTGCGTCATTTTCAACCAAAAAATCATTAAAAAATACTCTAAAACAGAGTTTGAGGCGATTTTTTCATTGTTTTAGAGCATTTTTTGGTTATTTTCATGATTTTGGGGTGATTTTAGGGCGACTTTTTAACAAAAATGTGTATTTTTCGTTGTTTCAAAGCGATTTTTCACTCAATTTAAACCTTACCTTAACCCCAATGGGTGTTGGATAGAGCAAGAAGTTTCCGGACTCATCAAAGCATAATTTCGAGTATTTCAACGAGTTCCTCTTATCCTTATCCATCTCCTTCTCCGCCGCCAACCGTCTACTCCATTCCATATGTTGCAGTCCGTAATTCTTGTTCTCCTTCGCCTCCGACTGATATTTCTGTGTCGTTTCGTCGATTGTGATGAGCAATTTGCCGGTTTTCACATTGAAAACTCGCACTTTTCGATCCTCCGCAAAAGTCGCCAATTTCAGACCGGCCGGATCGAAAACCGCACAAACTGGGACGGTTTTCGCTTTGACGAAATCGTAGAGATCCGTTTCCAGTTTGTATTCCCATGAGAGTTTTCCGGCGGCGGGAAATTCAAAATCTCCACGTTCACCACTCCAACACTCGATGATGCCCGACTCGTCGATTGACACAATTAGATCCAGACTTTGGCTGTACTGAAAAATGGGAAAAATTATACCACTTAGACTACAAACTACAAAACCTCCTAAGCCTTTAGATGCTTGGACTACAAACTACAATAAATTTCAAAAAATTTGAGTCAAAAACCAAAAAAAATCGGTTGAAAATTATAAGCGTGTTTAGTTTTGTATTTATAAGCGTGTTTAGTTATAAGCGTGTTTAGTTTTGTAGAGGCTTAGAAATTTTTGTAGTTTGTAGTCTCTAAGCCTCTACAAATTTCGATAGCTGCCCCGGCGAAAACTGTAGAGGCTTAGAGACTACAAACTACAAAATTAGCTAAGCCTCTACAAAACTTGAAACGCTTATAACTCGGTCAATTTTCAACCGATTTTTATGATTTTTGGCTCAAAATTCGTCAAATTTTCTGTACAAAATGAACAATATAAAAGAATTTGGCAGATTCTTACACCAGAAATACTTTTTTTCTGATTTTCGGCTCATTTTTGGCGGAGTTTTTTGGAGGAGGAGTTTTCAAAACTGCAATTTTACTCGAAATTTTTCAACGCTTCAAATCTCATCTGAGAATATGCCGAATTCAAAGGAAAATATATGAAAAGAATCAGAAATCGACGAAGAACCTGAAAATTCGGTTTTTGAAATTTGAAAATTGAACATTTTGAAGAAAACTGTGAAAATCCAAACCCCTATAACTCTGCCCAAAAATGGTCAGAATTTGTTGAAAAATATGCTAAAAGATTCAGAATTTTGCGGATTTTCTGCTGAATCTGAAAATCCACGAAATTCTGAATCTTTTCGTATATTTCTCAACGAATTCTGACCATTTTAGACAGATTTATAGGAGTTTACATTTTCGCGGTTTTCTTCAAAATTTTCACTTTTTCACATTTCAAAAAATGGATTTTCACATTCTTCGTTGAATTCTGCATCTTTTCATATATTTTTCACTGCATTCGTCGTATTCTCAGATAAGATCTGGAGCTTTGAAAAATTTCGATATTTTCTGAAAAAAATCACATTTTCATTCATTTTGGAGCGATTTTCGTTTTTTGAACCCTAATGTTCTATATATCATTTTGAAGATCTCATCAAGCTCTACATTTTGGTATACATTTCGAAACCTACAAACCTCAATAGCTCTGACAGGCGTTGAATGAAGCTTCTCCTTGACACAAATCGGCGTCGCCGTTGCTTTTCCATCCACCACAATCACTTTTCCCGAATCCGCAGCGCCAATAGCCAAATGTGCAATCGGATCATTACTCTGATGCACCCAATTTGCAGTTTTCGGCGGGAAATCCAACTTGATCATATTGATCATATCGAAATTCTCAATATCGAAAACTTTCACCGATTTGTCCGCCTCACAAACGGTCGCCAGCAAAGTCCCATCGATATTCGCGCAAATATGAGAAAATTCGCTCAAATGGCATCTAAAGTGCTTGACGAACTCGACGCCTTCTGAATGCTTCTTCTTCCAGAACTTCAGATGCCCGTCGACGCTGGCGGTGATGATAAAGTCGGTTCGGGTGGCGATGACGTGAGAGATGGTGTCACGATGCATGAAGGATTTTTCGTATTGAGAAGCCGATGGGATGGAGCGAAGGAATTCGGATTCATGTTTTAGTTGGGGCTTTTTTGGCTGGTTTTCTTCTATTGGAGCTTCTGCCTTTCTTTTTTTGAGTGAGGGATCTTTGGGCTGATTGAATGGCTCCTTGAATGGCTCCTTGAACTGAGGCTCTGGCTGTACTGGCCCTGATGTCCCCTGCCCTTTGTCTTCCTCCATTTTTCTTTCTTCTGAAAAAAATTATTTTATTTTTATTTTTTTGACCCAAAAACAAGGTTTTCGAGGTTGCAAGACATATAAAATTGAGATTTAAATCGATTAATGCACTTTTCTTCGTTTTTGGCACAAAAATTAACCTAAAAATGCCTCCAATCAGCTTAAAAAAGGTTTGCTAAAATTGAAAAATTAATTTTCGAATCAAAAATTCCTTGTGTGGATTTACGCTAAACACCGCGCAAAGCGGGATAGGCGGAGTATCGTTGCGTGGTTTTTTTAGTTGAATTTTCATTTATTTTTTGTGTCGTTTTGAGCTCGAATTTGAATAGAAATTTGAGGTTTTCTTTCAAAAATTTGAAGAAAAAAATTAAAAATTAATATTAAAAAACTTTTCTTTCAACTTTCTGACGAAAACTTAAAATTTTCAGTAACCAAAAAAATTTTATTGCTCATATTATACATAAAAATGTGTGTAGATTTCGAAAATCATAATAAAAATGCACTGCAATTGCTTTAAAACACCAAAAATGAGTTCAGGAATGCTCCAAACGGAGGCCGCGGAGGAGGTTCACAAAAAGGAGGAGGAGTCTGTCAATGAGAGTCATTTTATGTAAAAATATGTGCTGATTTTGAATATCTCAATGAAAATGCCCAAAAATCGCTTCAAAACTTAAAAAATCCGCTTTAAAAAGCCATTTTTGATCAGAAGTTGCCTCCGGCGGCCGTAGCCTAACTGAGATAGCTTCTGGCTAAAAATGTCCTTTTTAAAGCAGATTTTCGTGGTTTTGGAGCAATTTTTGAGCTTTTTTAATAGAATTTTTGAAATCAGCGCACTCATTTTTACATAAAATGGTGCTCATTGGCAGACTCCGCCCCTTTTGTTGAGAAACTCCGCCTGGGGCATTTCTGAGCTCATTTTCTGGCTTCAGTAGCAATTTTCGTGCATTTTCATCATGATTTTCGAATTCTACGCACATTTTTATGTAGTTCTGACCGGAATTTTCCTCTAATTTTGAAATTTTAATTTTTTGCGACTTTCAAAAAATTTTCAAAAAAAATGTTTTTAAGTTATTCTTTTTTATGCTTATCTGCTTCTCAAAGTTTTCAACAATTCAAATTTCCCTCCAATTTTACAAAAAGTTTTTTTTCAGGAAAAAAAATGAACGACCCCAACAGGATAGTAACCCTAGACGGGCAGGTCCTTCATCGGAATTCGACTTCAAATTCAAATTCACAACAACCATCCACATCATCTCTAAATTTCGGAATGCCCCGAATGCCAGAATTCCCAGAAGAACCCCTTCCAGAAGTCTACGAATCCGCCCAAGACGCCTCATTTTCCAGTGGAGGTCTTCTAGAAGAGGAGAACATCCCTTTTCCAGCTTGTCATGCACAAGAAGAATGGGATATGAATGAGGCGATGCGAAAAAGTAATGGCGGGGAGGCCCGAGGGAATCAAAGAAGGTGTCAAAATCAGAATCAGAATAATGACGATGAAGATGATGCAGAAGACGTTCCCAAAGAAAAATGGGATAAACTAGAAGCTCAATTAAAGGAATTATCAGTGTTCTTGAAACGAAAAGAAGCCGAAAAACGTCGAGAAACCGATCCAGTTCGACAATATATGAATCTTCTAGAATCTCCAGACGTCGTCAAAGTATTCAGCGAAAAAGATCACGGATTCAGAATCCTCCGGGATTCACGAAGCGACGCTGAACAGCTTCTCATCGATCAGTCCAACTTTGAAATGCTCAAATTCGCATATTCCAAACATCTAACAGCGATAACCGGGAATCGAGCCGAGTTCGAGTGGGGACCCATGGAGACGCAGATTTTTAGCAGTGTTGATGCATTTATAAGAAATAACAAGAAGACGTCGTTTAGAGCAGGTGAGAAAGCGCGAAAAATTTGAGGAATTTTGAGCCGAAAATGAGCGATTTTGGTTGAAAACTGACCGAGTTATGAGCGTTTTTAGATTTTGTAGAGGCTTAGGAATTTTTGTAGTTTGTAGTCTCTAAGCCTCTACAAAGTGACTTGCCGGCGCAGTGTGCGCGCGCAAGTTTGTAGAGGCTTAGAGACTACAAACTACACAAATTCCTAAGCCTCTACAAAAAACTAAAAATGCTCGCAACTTCGTCAATTTTCAACCGTTTTTCGTGATTTTCGGCTCAATTTTTTCGAAATTTTTTGTAGTTTGTAGTCTTAGCCTCTACAATAGCCATACTTTTTTGTTCTGAGCAAAATTAAAAAGCGGAAAAATTCACGTAATTTGAGCCAAAAATGAGAAAATTTGGTTGAAAACTAGCCGAGTTAAAAGCGATTGAAACTACAAACCACAAAAAATTCCAACATTTTTGAGCTAAAAATCACAAAAATCGGTCGAAAAATGACAAAATTGCAAGAGTTTTCAGTTTTGTAGAGGCTTAGGAATTTTTGTAGTTTGTAGTCTCTAAGCCTCTACAAAATGGCTTGCCGCCGCAGTGTGCGCGCGCAAATTTGTAGAGGCTTAGAGACTACAAACTACAAAATAAGCTAAGCCTCTACAAATCGCAAAATAACCTAACTTTGTCAGTTTTCGACCGTTTTCCGTGATTTTTGGCTCAAAATTTTCAAAAATTTTTGTAGTTTGTAGTCTCCAAGGCCTCTACAAATATCCAATCGTTTTCTTATTTCAGGAGCCTTCTCCGTCGCCATGAATTTCGATCGTTTTCCGCCGGAGCTGACGTGGAGAGGAAATGGAGAGACGACGAGTATGCTTCGACCTGTAGTTGTTGGTAAGTTTCGAGTTCATTTTCGAGCGTTTTCATTGTGATTTCCGGAATCTAGACACTTTTTTTTTCTTTGAAAATCATCGAAATTCAAAAATTCTGAATTCTGACGTCTTCTGAATCCCGAATTTTCTAACTTTTTCTAACTTTTAATATAAAAATGGGTGTAGAATCCGAAAATCATAGGGAAAATGCTCGAAAATTGCTCTAAAACCCCGAAAATAAGCTTAGAAAACTGTTTCAGACGGCGTCTCTGTGCTGAAAGCGACACGTCCCTATGAGGATTCGTGGCGCCCGTTTATTGGAAGTTCTATGGAGAAAGTGATTTATGATGAGCAATTGGTTAGTGGATTTTGATATTCTTACTATATTAGCGATATTCCCCAAGGAGAAACGCGCTCCATCGCCAACTTGGCTGAAATTTGAATTTTCAGCTTTCCCGCCGTTTTGAAAACAGCGAAACATGTTTTGGTGAGTGCGTGGACTCCTCGTGGACAACTCGGGCAGCAGTCGAATGGCCCACGAGGAGTCCACGCACCCAGCGAAACATGTTTCGCTGTTTCAAAACGGCGGGAAAGCTGAAAATTCAAATTTCAGCCAAGTTGGCGATGGAGCGCGTTTCTCCTTGGGGAATATCGCTTATAAGATTGTAATATTCAAACTTTTTTTTCCAGAATCTCCCAGTCAAAGCAATCTTCGACGTCATCCTCGACTTTACAATTCGAGGCCACAAAACCGTAGTCTATCTTCCCCAATACTACAAAGACTACATTACAAAAGGCAACATTTGCAAAGTCGATGATCTCTTCGCCTATCGACAACTCGTCGCTCATCAACATATTCGATTTTTGGAGAATACGGAGCAAAGAACCAAGTGGGTCTGGTTCGAGGTGAGAAACTTTGTTTGTAGTGCGGAAAATTTGAAGAATTTTGAGCTAAAAATCACTAAAATCGGACGAAAACTGACAAAATTGCGAGCTTTTTTAGTTTTGTAAAGGCTTAGCAAATTTTGTAGTTTGTAGTCTCTAAGCCTCTACAAAAGGTAGGGAAGGTTTTGTAGAGGCTTAGAGACTACAAACTACAAAACTCCCTAAGCCTCTACAAACTGAAAACTTCTCTAACTTGGTCAATTTTCGGCCGATTTTTTTGATTTTTAGCTCAAAATTCGTCAAATTTCTCGCTTATCAAAATATATGCAGGTTCATTTTTAACCGTTTTTGTTCATTTTTGGCTCAAAATGGCTGGAATTCGAATTTACTTTTAAAAATTTGCAAAAGTTTTTAACTGACTTTCGTTCCAGGAGGTGTCCAAGGTGGCTGATAGGACTGGAGCCGTATTTGTATCGACGACGGAGTATCGAAAACGAACACCGGATATGAAGTATGAGAGGCCGTCGGAGAGAATCATTACTCCGTGTTTTTGGAATACAGAGGATCGAGTGATGGTTTTGGAACCCTCTATTCGGTATAAGGATCGAGTTGAGGATAGGAAATTCAAAATGATCCCAGCGGAAGAGGTGAATTTTTTAGACAAAAATTCCCCAAAAATTCTGCGAAAAATCGAGCCAAAAATCAGAAAAATCGACCCAAAATTGACAATTTTGAGTTTTGTAGAGGCTTAGGAAATTTTGTAGTTTGTAGTCTAAACCCCTGCGGAAAGTGTAATCGATGAGCGGGAAATTTGAAAAATTTTGAGCCAAAAATGAGGAAAATCGGCTGAAAACTGACGAAATTACAAGCTTTTTGAGATTTGTAGAGGCTTAGCAAGTTTTGTAGTTTGTAGTCGCTAAGCCTCTACAAATTTGGGGAAATTTTTGTAGAGGCTTAGAGACTACAAACTACACAATTCCCTAAGCCTCTACAAAACTAAAAATGCTTCTAACTCGGCTCATTTTCATCCGATTTTCATGATTTTTGGCTTGAAATGATTGAAATTTACACTACAAACTACAAATTATATGTTTTCAGGTCCTCGAATTCGCCGAGCCAGACGACGATCGAGACAAACTTAGCGAGCAACTCTACCTGGATAGTCAAATCGAGATTATCTGCAATTTGTGTCAACTCTACCCGACGAAATCCATGCATAAAATCAGTATTCAACAGCTTCTTCATCTGGTAGTTAGAGCTGAATCGGAATTCGAAATGCCCGGAATGGAGTTGGATACGTATATAGCGTTGTACGATCGATTTCAGAGCAACGAGGCTTTGAACCATGTGAATCGAATGAGCGAGGATAATAATAGTAATGATGGTGGAGCTGAGGACTTCTAAATTTTTGTGTGTTTTTTTTTTGCTTTAAAATATGTAAAAATGTGTGCTGATTCAAAAATCACAATGAAAAAAGCCCAAAAATCGCTCTAAAACCCCTCAAAATGAGCTCCAAAATGAGGCAATGAGGAAAAATTCCAAAATTTTCCAAGCACCACATCTTTTGTGAGAAGATACCGAATTCAGTGAAAAATATATGAAAAGAATCAGAATTCAACGAAGAATCTGAAAATCCATTTTTTGAAATTTGAAAAAGTGAAAATTTTGAAGAAAACCGCGAAAATTTAAACCCCTATAACTCAGCCTAAAATGGTCAGAATTCGTTGAAAAATAAACGAAAAGATTCAGAATTTTGGGGATTTTCTGCTGAATATCTCGGAATCTGAAAATCCACAAAATTCTGGTTCTTTTCGTGTATTTCACAACGAATTCTGACCATTTTAGGTAGAGTTATAGGAGTCTGAATTTTTGCAGTTTTCTTCAAAATTTTCACATTTTCAAACTTCAAAAAATGGATTTTCAGATTCTTCGTTGAATTCTGATTCTTTTCATATATTTTTCACTGAATTCGGCATATTCTCAGATGAGATCTGGAGCTTTGAAAATTTTCGATTTTTCTGAAAAAGCACATTTTCACTCATTTTGGAGCTCATTTTCAGGGGTTTGGAGCAATTTTTGGGCTTTTTCAATATGATTTTTGGAATCAGCACCCATTTTTACATATTCTAGGGTATCAATTTTTTCAAAAAATTTTTGGTTTTTTCTCCCTGGTCACTTTTTTTCCCCAATCTATGTCATTTCTCTGTATTTTTCTCCGGTTTCACTCTTCTTTCTTTATTTTCTGGTTTCAATAAAAGACTACTATTATGTACTATTATTTATTTTTCTCGCCTTCTTATTGTATTCTGTAGTTAATCGATCTTTCCCTCCAACACACACTCTAAGCCTAAGACTAAGAACTTTCCCTTTCAATTTGGTCATTGAAATTTGAGAAGAAAAGAGAGAGAGACAGACACTGTATAGTCATCTAAATCGACGCAAATAGAAGAAAAAATGGTGAAAAAAACAGAAAAAGAATGACAACAGTCGTCGTCGAAAACCATTAACATCATCGAATCTTCTATTATTTTTCTCTGCTGATTATTTTTTTGGAGAAAATGACTGATGGAAAATTGAACTTTCGAGGTTTGTTCGTTCATTGTGCATACACTTAGAGTGGCGTGTTTTTTTTTTGGCTAGAACATGCCATTTTTAGGGGGGAAAGCTGAAAAATTGATAACTTTTATTTATTTTCTCATTTTTCCTCACAAAATTTCACCTGGAAATAGTAAAAAATTCGCGAAAAATCGCTGAAAATTCGCTAAAAATCGCAAAAAAAATGAATATAAAAATTTCTTCGCCAATTTCGACTATGCGCCTTTAAACGATTACTGTAGATTTGTTTAGCGGGAAGGTTCAAATTTTAAAATTTCCCAATTGTTTTTTTGATTTTTCCACCCAATTTCGCTCATTTTCGCCCATTTTTGGACATTTTTGGACATTTTCCACCCAAAAAAAGCGAAATCCGAAATGCTCGGCTATCTTTCCGACCTGATGAGCACGCTTTTCATCGGCGATTCGAAGAATCAAGGTAAATTTTGGGGGAAAAATCCAAAAAGAGCAAAATTTCTCTTCCCTGCTTCTCTGACCCCCGAAAATCGATAGATTTGCATCACAGCGAGAGAGAAAAAGAGAGAGAGGGGATCCCTCCTCTGCCATGTTTTTTGTTTGCATTTGGCACGTTTTCAATAGAGACGAGCCAGGCCGACAAATAGAAAAAGACACACATGTTTATCAGTTTTCACTTCCCCCAAAGTTTTTCCAAAAATTTTTTGTTTCCCGAGAAATTTTCATTTGTTTCAAACCAAAGAACATATCTTTAAAAATTCCGAAAAAAAAACATTTTTTACTCAAAAAAATTAAAAAAAAAAAATCTTTAAAACTGAAATAAATGTGTGTAGATTTCGAAAATCATGCTGAAAATTCTCGAAAATTGCTCTAAAACCCCGAAAATGAGGTCCAAAATGAGGAAATTTCGATTTATCGGAAAATTGTCGAAATTTTTCAATTTCCGAGCTCATTTTCGTGGTCTTAAAGCAATTTTCTAGCTTTTTCATCATGATTTTTGCAATCTACACACATTACTTCATATTTTTTAGACAAAAAAATGTAATGTTTCTCCATTTTCCAGCCATGTCGTTGACTCAAGACGCCGCGTTCGTCGAGCTGAAACGCCACGTGGAGGCGAACGAAAAGGATGTTCAGCTGCTCGAGTGGTTCGAGAAGGATCCGACGAGATTTGAGAAGTTGACGTAAGTTTTTTAAAACAAAAATTTTGAGCCAAAAATCATGAAAATCGGTTGAAAACTGACCGAGTTAGAAGCGTTTCAAGTTTTGTAGAGGCTTAGAAATTTGTGTAGTTTGTAGTCTTAGCATCTACAAAAGCTGTGAAGCTTGAAAAATAGAGAGATTTTGAGCCAAAAATCAAGAAAATCGGTTGAAAACTGGCCGAGTTAGAAGCGTTTTCAGTTTTGTAGAGGCTTAGGAATTTGTGTAGTTTGTAGCCTTAGCCTCTACAAATTTCAAGCGCGGCAGGCATAGCAATTTGTAGAGGCTTAGAGACTACAAACTACAAAACTTTCTAAGCCTCTACAAAACTAGAAACGCTTGTAACTCGCTCCGTTTTCAACCGATTTTCGAAATTTTTGGCTCAAAATTTAGCGGATTCTGAGCACTTTGCGGCTCTTGCCGTTTCGCAACTGGGACATTTCGCAACTTTTTCAAAACGGTCCATTTTTTCCAGCCGCCACTTCACCACTCCCGATGGCGACTTCCTCTTCGATTTCTCCAAAAACCGCATCACCGACGAATCCTTTGATCTCCTCATGAAATTGGCCAAGTCCCGCGGTGTCGAGGAGTCTCGCGACGCCATGTTCTCAGCGGAGAAGATCAATTTCACCGAAAACCGTGCCGTCCTTCACGTCGCCCTTCGCAACCGTGCCAATCGTCCGATTCTCGTTGACAGGAAGGATGTGATGCCCGATGTGAATCGAGTTCTGGCTCATATGAAGGAGTTTTGCAATGAGATTATCTCCGGCGCGTGGACTGGATACACTGGAAAGAAGATCACCGATGTGGTGAATATTGGAATTGGTGGATCCGATTTGGGACCACTTATGGTTACGGAGTCTCTGAAGAACTACCAAATTGGACCCAATGTTCATTTTGTGTCGAATGTTGATGGTACCCATGTGGCGGAGGTCACTAAGAAACTCAACGCTGAGACCACCTTATTCATCATCGCATCGAAGACATTCACCACTCAGGAGACCATCACGAACGCGGAAACTGCCAAGGAATGGTTCCTGTCCAAGGCTGGAGACCCCGCAGCCGTTGCCAAACACTTTGTGGCCCTGTCGACGAATGTGCCGAAAGCGGTGGAGTTTGGAATTGACGAGAAGAATATGTTCGAATTCTGGGATTGGGTTGGTGGACGGTACTCGTTGTGGTCGGCGATTGGGCTGTCGATTGCGGTGCATATTGGATTTGAGAACTATGAGCGACTTTTGGATGGAGCGTTTGCTGTGGATGAGCACTTTGTGAAGACGCCCTTGGAGCAGAATGTGAGTAGAGTATTCTTGTTTGCAGCGGAAATCATCTTCTTGCTTGCTGAGCAAAGAACACAGAAAATTTGACACATTTTGAGCCAAAAACCATGAAAATCGGTTGAAAACTGAAGAAGTTACGAGCACTGTTACTTTTGTAGAGGCTTAGGAATTTTCTGTAGTTTGTAGTTTTGAGGAAGCTCACAAAAGTTGAAGGTCAAAATTCGAAACATTTTGAGCTAAAAATCATGAAATTTGGCAAAAAACTAACGAAGTTACAAGCGTTTTTAGTTTTTGTAGAGGCTTAGAATTTTTTGTAGTTTGTAGTCTCTAAGCCTCTACAAAATCATTGCGCGCGCGCAGTTTTGTAGAGGCTAAGACTACAAACTACAAAATTTTCTAAGCCTCTACAAAACTGAAAACGCTTCTAACTCGACCAGTTTTCATCCAATTTTTTTGGTTTTCGGCTTCAAATTTAGCAGTTTTCTAGCACCACCCACTAAAACTACAAAATTGAAAGAAAATATGCCGAAAATCAGAAAAATTGACCCAAAACGGACAATTTTGAGTTTCGAATACAAATTACAGAAAATTCAACATTTTTGAGTCAAAAATCATGAAAATCGGTTGAAAACTGACAAAGTTTGCAGTTTCGAGAATTTGTAGAGGCTTAGAAAGTTTTGTAGTTTGTAGTCTCTAAGCCTCAACAAAGCAAAAAACGATCCTAATTCGGACAGTTTTCAACCGGTTTTCGAGATTTTTGACTCAAAATGTTTCAAATTTCTCGCACTACAAACTACAAAGAGATAACAAAAAACATTTACAATACACATTGAAAATCCAAATTTTCTTCCAGATCCCCGTGATCCTCGCCATGATCGGTGTCCTCTACAACAATGTCTACGGAGCGGAGACGCACGCTCTCCTTCCCTACGATCAATACATGCATCGCTTCGCCGCCTACTTCCAACAAGGAGACATGGAGAGCAACGGAAAATTCGTGACTCGCCACGGCGCTCGTGTCGACTACTCGACGGGTCCAATCGTCTGGGGAGAGCCGGGAACCAACGGACAACACGCGTTCTATCAACTGATTCATCAGGGAACCCGGCTGATTCCCGCGGACTTCATCGCCCCTGTCCGCACCCTGAATCCGATTCGCAACGGACTCCATCATCAGATTCTTCTCGCCAATTTCCTGGCTCAATCCGAGGCGTTGATGAAGGGAAAAACGGCGGCCGTGGCCGAGGAGGAGTTGAAGGCGAGTGGAATGTCGGCGGAATCGATTGCCAAGATTCTTCCGCATAAGGTTTTCGAGGGAAACAAACCGACCACTTCGATCGTCTTGCCTGTTGTCACGCCGTTCACACTCGGATCGCTGATTGCGTTCTACGAGCACAAGATCTTCGTGCAGGGCATCATTTGGGACATTTGCAGTTTTGATCAGTGGGGGTGAGTTGGTTTTTTGGTGAAAAATGAGCCAATATTGACGGAAAATGGATGGATTTTGAGCCCCAGAAGTCGTCGAAATTTGATAGACAAAATTTCCTACATTTTGAGCCAAAAATGAAGAAAATCGGTTGAAAATGGGCTGAGTTAGGAGCGTTTTTGTTTTTGCAGAGGCTTAGAAATATTTGTAGTTTGTAGTCTCTAAGCCTCTACAAAATCGGGCAAATTTTTGTAGAGGCTTAGAGACTACAAACTACAAAATTTCCTAAGCCTCTACAAAACCAAAACCCCTCATAACTCGGTCAGTTTTCACCCAAGTTTCACGATTTTTGGCTCAAAATCTATCAAATTTCTCGGGTTTTTTTATCAATTAGGATTCTGAAGTTGTTCGAATTCAAAAAGCTGGAAAATTAGACCAAGTTTGTGAAAAAAGGCTAGAAATTTGAATATCCAGAAAATTCTCTATCCTTGGAGCCAAAAACGAAAAAAATCGATTGAAAATTGGCCGAGTTATGAGCGTTTTTGTTTTTGTAGAGGCTTAGGAATTTTGTAGTTTGTAGTCTCTAAGCCTCTACAAAATTGGGTGCATTTTTGTAGAGGCTTAGAGACTACAAACTACAAGATTTCCTAAGCCTCTACAAAACCAAAAACCCTCATAACTCGGCCAATTTTCAACCGATTTTCACGATTTTTTCATCAAAATTTTCCAATTTTTTTGCAGTGTTGAGCTCGGAAAGCAACTCGCCAAAGTGATCCAACCGGAGCTGGCCTCATCGGGAAATGTGACCACACACGATGCATCGACCAACGGACTCATCGCTTTCATCAAGAATAATAGCGCATAAATTATATACCCCATTTTTTTTGTCTCTCTGCACCCCACTCTGCGTCTCCACTGAAATTTCTAGTCTCTCTCCGTTTTCCATTTTTTGCACCACCGCCCATCTCCTATTATGTATTTTGAGTAGAATTTTGTTTATGATGTACTTTGTAGTAAAAGAGAATAAATTGATTGCATTTTTTCTAAAATTTTTTTTTAACTTTAATGGTTTCTCGGCCATCTCGAAATTACTTAAATCAGATATAAAGAAAAATCGATAAATGTTGAATTAACAGCGAGAAAAACGAACCAATAATGGCTGGATACGCGTTGAAACGACTCATGACTGAGTATAAAGGTTGGTTGATGAATTTTGATTTTTGTAGAGGCTTAGACTACAAACTACATAAAAATTTTGAATCATCAGAATCAGTACTTTATAAGGAACATTTTGAGCCAAAAATCATGGAAATTGGTCAAAAACTGACCGAGTTAGAAGCATTTTTAGATTTTGTAGAGGCTAAGGATTTTTTGTAGTTTGTAGTCTCTAAGCCTCTACAAAATTTTGGAATCTCTTGAAGTTAAAATTTGAATTTTTCCAGAACTAACCACTCGCCCGCCAGAGGGCATCATCGCCGCGCCCATCGACGAGGACAACTTTTTCGAGTGGGAATGCCTGATTACGGGACCCGAGGAGACGTGCTTCGCCAACGGCGTCTTCCCGGCGCGCATCACTTTTCCGCAGGTAATGAGACTACAAACTACAAGAGATTGGAAGAATTTTGAGCCAAAAATGAGGAAAATCGGTTGAAAAATGGCCGAGTTAGAAGCGTTTTTAGTTTTGTAGAGGCTTAGGAAATTTCGTAGTTTGTAGCCTCTAAGCCTCTACAAAAATTGACCAATTTTTGTAGAGGCTTAGAGACTACAAACTACATAAATTCCTAAGCCTCTACAAAACCTCAAAAAGCTTGTAACTTGGTCAGTTTTCAACCGATTTCTTTCATTTTTGGCTCAAATATTTTCCAATTTGCTGCTTATTAGATTTGTCAAGATTCAGAAGACGTCGCAAATATAGTATGCTGAAAATTCCAAATAAAGGAACCTGATATACATAGACTACGGTAGTATCTTGAAAATTGACAAATTTCTCTCCATTTTTAACTAAAAACCAAGAAAAAACATTCAGAAATGACGGAGTTACAAGATAGAAGCTTTTGTAGAGGCTTATTAGTTTTTGTAGTTTGTAGTCTCACTACAAACTACAAAAAAATTCTGAAATTTTGAGCTAAAAACGAAGAAAATCCGTTGAAAATTAGCCGAGTTACAATGGATTGAAGATTTTGTAGAGGCTAGGAATTTTTGTAGTTTGTAGTCCCTTAGCCTCTACAAAAAATTCCCCAATTTTGTAGAGGCTTAGAGACTACAAACTACAAAACTTCCTAAGCCTCTACAAAACGAAAAACGGTTCTAACTTGGCCAGTTTTCAACCGATTTTTGCGATTTTTGACTCAAAAATTTTCAAATTTCCCGCTTTCCAGGACTACCCACTGTCTCCACCGAAAATGCGCTTCACATGCGGCATCTTCCATCCGAACATCTACCCGGACGGACGTGTGTGCATCTCGATTCTTCATGCTCCCGGTGACGACCCGACTGGCTACGAATCGTCGAACGAACGCTGGAGTCCGGTTCAGTCGATCGAGAAGATTCTGTTGAGTGTCGTCAGCATGTTGGCAGGTAACCTTAGAAGAATGGACATTTCGCAACCCGGGTCATTTCGCAGCTATGACATGCAGGAGTTTCTCATTTAGTTGAAGTTGCGAAATGTCCGGTTGCGAAATGTCCAGTTGCGAAATGTCCGGTTGCGAAATGTCCAGCGATTCAAAATTCAAAAAAAACTGTTTCCAGAACCAAACGACGAGTCGCCGGCAAACGTGAGCGCTGCGAAAATGTGGCGAGAGGATCGTGCGCAATTCGAGAAGATCGCCGATTCGTTGGTTCGGAAGACACTTTGTTTGCCTGCTTCGGAAGTTTGAAGAGATGAAAAAGAAAAGGATATTAATTTATTTTCATTGTGGTCTTTTTTTGTACAATAAATGGTTTAAGTTATATTTAGTTCAAATTCGCTCCCTTCCAAACAACCATACAAAAACGCCCGGCAGAAGTGTTGATAGTAGCCGTCATCCCACCTTCTTGTCGGATACTGTACCCATCTTGAAGATGAATTTCGATGCCGTGGAATCTGGAAAATCTTCAATATTTAAAGTAGAAGTTCACTCATCCTTGCTCAAATTTGAATTTTTGAAATGAAGCGATATTTTCAATGTTATAATGCGCTCTATTGCTAACATTGTTGAAATTTAGATTTTTTAGATCGTGAGGCCTTTTTCTAGACAATTCATATTAAGAATTATATCAGACCTTGAAACTTGAAAAAACTGTTAAGGGACATTTCGCAACTCACGTCGATTTCGCAACTGCGACAATTCGCTATCAAGACATTTCGAAACTGGACGTTTCGCAACCAGTCGTTTCGCAACTCTATAAACTAGTCCACATTACGTTCATTAAGGTGGTATGGGTTTGAGGGTATTGTTAACTATTCCAGGTTAGAGTCTACATTTGAAAATTTGTGATCCTACCTGAACTTTCTACAAAAATCCAGGATTTTGTGGTTTCGAAATGGCGTGGTTGCGAAATTGACTTGAGTTGCAAAATGTCGCAGTTGCGAAACGACTGGTTGCGAAATGTCTCGGTGCCAAAAAAAATGGTGGAAAAGTCGAAAAGTTCAAATTTTAGTCATTGTAAAGCGCGTTGTAAAATTGAAAATATCTCTATAAAACAATCAAATTCCAACCATACCCTCTCTCGATGTACCGATACTCATTAATTTCCACTACTTTATCCCTCAAGTCCTCATGGAAATTGTCGAAGACAAAATGCTCCGAATTCTCCAATTCCACCTCAATGTATTCTAATCGTGAGAAGCCGCCAGTTACCCAACGTTTCAAAAAGGTGTTGATATCGGCAATGGAGAATTTTGAGCCCCATATGATGACCTGAATGGTGTTCATGGTTAACAGACAGTCGATGTTGATCCAGGGAACATTTAGTTGCACATGGATACCATCAGTTTTAGGTAACGTTCCAGTGAACCGAAAGTCTTTGGGGGCATTTGCATAAACACTGAGAGACTGAGTTGGATGGAACTTTCTGAAATGAAAAACCGTTATATGGTGTTCCGCTTTTTTGTGTATTAATGAATATTTCAAAGCGCTTACCTCAATAAATCGTCAAACTCTTGGTTAGTAAATATATCATCTTTCCTTCTTTCAAAAGAAATGGTTTTCAATGGCACCGTCTGTCGATTCTCAATCCAATCGAGCATCCAAGAAGTTTGCTTTGTAAAGCTCAAAATGGATACGTCGATTCTGAAAGTTTAGCGAATTCAATGTTAATTTATAAACTTTTACTAGCGATATTCCCCAAGGGGAAACGCGTTCCATCGCAATTTGACTGAAATTTGAATTTTTAGCTTTCCCGCCGTTTTGAGAACAGTGAAACATGTTTTGGTGGGCGCGTGGACTCCTCGTGGACAGTTCGACTGCTGCCCGAGTTGTCCACGAGGAGTCCACGCACCCACCAAAACATGTTTCGCTGTTTTCAAAACGGCGGGAAAACTGAAAATTCAAATTTCAGCCAAGTTGGCTATGGAGCGCGTTTCCCCTTGAGGAATATCGCTGATATAAAAATTTGAAGTCTTTGCCGAAACAACTATTGTAAAGTTAGATCCGGCATTCAAAATCTGCAAAACACTCACGTGATTTCAGATATGGTCTAGCAAAGTTCCAACCAGTACTATAATAATATTGCTGCTTTTTTGAAGCCCATATCTCTAATTATAGGAAAATTCAATAAGTCCAGTTATTCGGGTCATATTTACCAAAAAAGTGATCTATCTGTATGCAATAGCAAACCAATAACTTTAAAGGAGGATTCCGGTCAAAAATTTTTATTGCCTTAAAATACGTAAAAATGTGTGTAGATTCCGAAAATCATAAAGAGAATGCCCAACGATTCCTCTAAAACCCCGAAAAATAGCAAAAATTCAGCGAATGGTCTCCGGGGGCCGTGGCCGAGTTTTCCAAAAAAGGGGCGGAGTCAGTCAATCAACGTTATTGCAATTACGGACGCAAAGGCTGTGACTGGCTGCTCGTAAACCGCCATTTTTTGGAAAACTCGGCCACGGCCCCCGGAGACCATTCGCTGGATTTTTGTTCATTTTTCGGGGTTTTAGAGCAATTTTTTTCAAACATTTTAACGTATTTCAAGGCAATACAATATTTTGACCGGAATCCTCCTTTAAAGGGATGATGTCTTACCTGAATAGATCCGAAACATAATCCACGATTGTCTTCAATCCCAACACTGTATCCTCTCAAAATGTATTCAAACAGTCTTTCCAAAGGTTCGCTGGCACTTTTTGACTGCATACTTTTACTGTTTCCAAAGGAATAGACTTTTGATCGGAAACATTAGAAACTCCCAGGATATTTGGGTACTTGTCAGTTTCAGGATAATGAATTAGGGCTCTTGGCCATAGACCCCAAATGACGAATAACTCGAAATTGGAGGCTTTTTTGGGGAGATGTGCTTTGAGGATGAAGTTGGATTTCAGGGAGCAGAAGGAGAGGGAGATTCTGAAAATAGCGATGGATTTTTGTAGTTCTAAACTCCTAAAAAAAAACTCACAAATCACAAACATCCATCAAAAGGAGGACATCGATCAGGACTACCTGAGGGATCCTAAAAATTGGGAACCCTGAAGAGGATGGCATTAGGAATAGGAATGACTGAATCCTATGTTTTAGGGGGACCGTCTTGGAGGTTGGGAGGGGGCGTGGTGGGTGAGAGAGTGAGAGAGTGAGAGACTCAGATAGTGTGCAAAACTAGAGAGTATCAGGGGATGGAGAGACGCAGGTGTTGTTGTGATCGGTGAATGGAGGGGCTCGGTTATGGAGGATCTTATATGCTGATGAATTTATAGAATAGATTGAGAAGATTTTTTAAAACAACGCTTTTATTTGAAAATTTCCAAAGCAACATTCTGAAGACAAAGATCAAACAAAAAAGAACAAATGAATCAGATCACAGACACCGGGCAAGAAAAAGAGACGCTTCGTGCAAACTTTGAAACTGTGGGAGAAAACTGGAATTCGCTCTTGTTGGTTATGACTGTAGTATACATGAAATGGTTTGGATTCGGCATGATTTTCGATTTGTCGTTCACGAAGCACCAACAGACATTTGAACTGGTCCTCGAGAACTTTGGAGATGGCAGGGATTTCGACAAATTTATATACCTCATCGTTGTAATCCGAATTTCTGAAACTCAATATTATAGCATTGTTGGATTTAGAAAAGTGATACTTGGTGACTATGAACGTATGTTTGTTGAAGAAAGATTCCGGTCAAAAAAAATTTTTGCTTCAAAATATGTAAAATTTTGTTCTGATTTCGAATATGATAGTGAAAACGCTCAAAAATTTCTCTAAAACCCTAAAAAAAACGACCCTTTTTCGGCCGAAGGGTCTCCTGGGGCCGTGGCCTAACTTCCGAAATTTTCTCGGCCACCGCATTTTCAGGTTTTTTTTTGTGAAAAGCAAACGAAAAAGGGAAACACCATCGAAAATGTTCACAAAAAACCTGATTTTCAGAAAAAACCTGAAAATGCGATGGCCGAGTTAGGTGGCCGAGAAAACTCCGGGAGTTAGGCCACGGCCCCAAGAGACCTCTCCGCCGAAAAAGGGTAGTTTTAAAGCGATTTTTCAGGGTTTTAGAGAGATTTTTGAGCGTTTTCACTATCATATTCGGGATCAGCACAAAATTTTACATATTTTGAAGCAAAAAAATGTTGACCGGAATCCTCCTTCAAACTTACGAAATATGATCTGCAATCGGTCCCAACAAGCTGTTGATGGTGGAGTTCTTTTGGTAAACGAGATCAGTCAACTCTTCAGAAACTAAAAAGCACTTAAATTTTTTTTTCGAAATTGAAAAATTTAATCTCACCTTCTCCCCATCGATTCACCGGATACGTCTCGTTGCGACGACAGATAATCAAACTGTATCCAATTTTTCTCTCTACATGACAATCGTCTTCGTTATGTAGTTCTAATGAATATTGCTCACCCGTTTTGATCGATGTATTGGCTTTGAATGTAACTACTTGGTATGTGTAGCTGAAATTTGATTGATTTTTATTTTATTCAGCATTTCCTGGTTCTCGAGCTCCTTCTAAAAACCTTATTGGAACTTGCTAAAAATTAGTTCCCTAGTATTAGCGATATTCCCCAAGGGGAAACGCGCTCCATCGCCAACTTGGCTGAAATTTGAATTTTCAGCTTTCCCGCCGTTTTGAAAACAGCGAAACATGTTTCGATGGGTGCGCGGACAATTCGACTGCTGCCCAAGTTGTCCACGAGGAGTCCACGCACCCACCAAAACATGTTTCGCTATTTTCAAAACGGCGGGAAAGCTGAAAATTCAAATTTCAGCCAAGTTGGCAAACCGCAATACAAACAGGTTTCGAGTTATGATCCTTTGAAAGTTGAGCATTGGAATTTTTGAAATACTTACCTTCCATATCCGATATTTCTCAGCTCATAGATCTCATTTTTAGGTTTGTTATTATCAATATCGCAGTAAATGCATACGTTTTTCGCAAGTGTGTCATGAACAACTTTTGCATGAGCGGTGGGCCAGGCAGCGTTCTGAAAAGGGGTATTATGGCAAATTAGACTTTTAAAAAGTGCACAAAAACTAAGTTTTGAGTCCACATTGTAGCGATATTCCTCAAGGGGAAGTGCGCTCTATTGCGAACATCGTTTTCAAAATTCGCGCGCATAATGTTGCAGCGGAGAGATCAAAATATTACTATTCATGTTGGCGATGGAGCGCGTTTGCCCTTGGGGAATATTGCTAAGGAATAGCATCAAAGGTTGCGAAATGTCATAGTTGCAAAATGGCTGGTTGCGAAACGTCGGAGTGCCAAAATAGTAGACTTACCATTGAAACGTTGATAAACGATTCCATCGAAAAAACAATAGTTTCGGCTGTTCTAATCAAACTTTCTGTGTAGACATCAATATCGGTCCCTTCATTTATCAATGGGGCACAAAGCCCGCCGTGAATTATCTGAAAAAAGATTAATATGTATTAGCGATATTCCCAGAGGGGAAACGCGCTCCATCGCCAACTTGGCTGAAATTTAAATTTTCAGCTTTCCTGCCGTTTTGAAAACAGCGAAACATGTTTTGGTGGGCGCGTGGACTCCTCGTGGACAACTCGGGCAGCAGTCGAATTGTCCACGAGGAGTCCACGCACCCACCAAAACATGTTTCGCTGTTTCAAAACGGCAGGAAAGCTGAAAAATTAAATTTCAGCCAAGTTGGCGATGGAGCGCGTTTCCCCTTGGGGATT
This sequence comes from Caenorhabditis sinica, assembly GCA_963932045.1. Taxonomy (NCBI): domain Eukaryota; kingdom Metazoa; phylum Nematoda; class Chromadorea; order Rhabditida; family Rhabditidae; genus Caenorhabditis; species Caenorhabditis sinica. The sequence continues at coordinate 2,551,868 of OZ009942.1, forward strand.
ATCACTAATATAAAAGTAAAACTTTCTCACTATTTGAGTAATATCCTTCCTGAACAATTGAACAAAATTTTCGACGGTTGGAACGTAAAAATTGTTGTTGCTCAACACATGTCTCAAGATACATCCGGAAGATTCTTGCTCACGACGTAGGTCACTCGCACGTCCTCCAACTGAAACAATTTTTTTAAAAAAAGTTTCGTCATTGTATATTTCACTGTACATGAGCTGCCTGGAAGAAGTTCCGCCGCATTCTCCATTGTTCTAATTCTTAAAAACTCCATTGACTTCATCTCTGTGCAATTAGTGACCAAGTGAGTGAGAAGAACCTGTAAAATAGGCATAGGAAACTATTAACAAGCGTAAGATGGGCTCCGCGACACTGGGACGTTTCGCAACCGTGAGGTTTCGCAACCATGACGTTTCGCAACCGTGACGTTTCGCAACCAAATCGAAACCACTCACGCTCATCATTGCTTCTGGAGACCTGAAATTGGTTTTTTATTGACTTAAAATAAGTTCCCAACAAAAAACTTACGTTGGAGTGCTATTACACCTTGCCCTCGCGAAATTCAAATTGTCTTCAGTTAGTCTAACATCATTTTGAAGAAGAGGAGCAAGTGCAGAATGTAGGTTTTCAATTTGATACGTGATTTTCTAAATGATAAAAGGGAATATTGACACTTTTAACTTTTCTGTCGTTGTCTCTTCATCTCTAAAATTTTGGAAGGGGGGCCATTTTTTTGCTCAGAAATATTAGGGATATTCCCCAAAGGGAAACGCGCTCCATCGCAATCTGACTGAAATTTGAATTTTCAGCTTTCCCGCCGTTTTGAAAACAGCGAAACATGTTTTGGTGGGTGCGTGGACTCCTCGTGGACAACTCAGGCAGCAGTCGAATTGTCCACGAGGAGTCCACGCACCCACCAAAACATGTTTCGGTGATTTCAAAACGGCGGGAATGCTGAAAATTCAAATTTCAGCCAGATTGGCGATGGAGCGCGTTTGCCCTTGGGGAAAATTGCTAATATGTAAAAATTTGTGCTGATTCCGAATATCATAATGAAAATCAACAAAAATAGCTCAAAAATATCGAAAATCCGGCAGAAATTGCACTAGCCGGCAGTGGCCTAGCTCTGGAGTTTTCTCGGCCATCTCATTTCTCAAACTGTAATAACGTTGAGCTTTTTTTCAGTTTTAGCCAAAAAATCCCAAAGAAATGACTTGAAAATGTCCAAAAAAGTAGGTACCTGAAAATGAGGTGACCGAGAAAACTCCAGAGTTCGGCCACGGCCGCCTAGTACAACTTCCGCCAAAATTGTTATTTTCCAAGCGGATTTTCGGGGATTCAGAGCGTTTTTTTTTGTAAATTTCAAATCTCCAACTCTTACCCTATCGTATTCCTTAGCTAAAAATCTCTGGCCAATTTCAAGGTTCTTCGAGTTAATATGATCCACAGCGGAATGAAAGTAACTGAGCCCTTCTTCTATACGTTCTTCTTCGCGCAAAGCGTCTATTGCCGAGAGCATCCAACTGCTATTCTGCAAAATAATCCAAGTTTTTGGTTCTGACGAGTAAACAGTCTTCGCAAATTCTACGGTCCAGTTGAGTGTTTGTCTCAAGAAGGGTGAAAAATCAGCAGCTGGGTCAGGTCGTCCAGATGTGTGAAGACTTCTTCCCACATCAAACAGCGCATTTAAAACGTTTAGCCCAGGGTCGCCAGTGTCAGGCTGCAGAGAACAGGAGGAGCAGAAAAGTCCGAAAACCAAGAGAATAGAGAGTAGGTTCATCTGAAAATCAATATTTTGGAGGGGGTAAAGAAAACTGCAAAACGAAACACAGAGGATGGGAAAGAAGTACAGTCGGAAGATATAGAGTTCTGTAAAAAAATCTTGAAAATAGGGTTTTGAATCGAATTCGGAGTTTCGAGAAATATGGCCTATATCATTCAAAAGTTTGTCTGTTTCCAACTATATTATTTTTATCAGACCATTCTGGGCAGAGATTATTGGTTGAACCACTGGGTTAGGTTATTTTAAAGGAGGATTCCGGTCAAAAGTTTTTTTGCTTCAAAAATGTAAAATCTTGTGCTGATTCCGAATATAATAGTGAAAACGCTAAAAAATCTTTCTAAACCTCTGAAAAATCGCTTCAAAACGACCGTTTTTGGTCCGAAGGGTATCCTGGGGACGTGGCCTAACTTGTTTTTTTGTGAAAATCATAAATTTTTGTTGTTGTTTCACTTTTTCATTTGGTTTTTACTTTAAAAACCTGCAAAAGTGGTGAAAAAAATCTGAAAATGCGGTGGCCGAGAAAACTCTGGGAGTTAGGCCACGGCCCCAGGAGACCATTCGGCCAAAAAAGGGTAGTTTTGAAGCGATTTTTTGGGGATTTAGAGCGATTTTCAAGCGTTTTCACTATCATATTCGGAATCAGCACAAAATTTTACATATTTTGAAGCAAGACAATTTTTTGACCGGATTCCTCCTCTAAGGTTCGAAAAACGCAAAAAAATGACATAAACTTTGAGAGAATAATCTGAAAACTATACATAACTTGAGTCTCAGACAAAATGAGCAGATGAAAATTACACATTTGGAATCAGTGAAATTTCAGCTCTCTAATGATATAGGTCACTCTATAGTCAGATTACAATAAATCTTCCTCTGGAGATCAATATTAAAACTATTGAAAAAACGATAAATACAAATGCACAGATCGATTGCCCTCTCTCTTCCTTAGGACTGTTTCAGACGCGTCGCGGTCGCAATGCGTGCTGTCTCCTGGGAATTTGGCACTCTGTCAAGGGAAACACAACCACTCTATTGGATATTGCTAGGTTAAACGATGAGGTTTTCCTGGAAGAGAAAATGTTAAAACTACGAAGGTCTAAGAGCTTTCAGAATAGGAAAAAAGGACTCAAAAGGGTATAGAGGGCTCTAGTTGTGGGCAAAAAATTTCAGTTTTTGAAAGATATACCGTTCATAATTATACGAACACCGCGTGAAAACTCAAGCCATTTTGGCTTAAGATTTCGAATGATGTGACTTTGAAAGATCATAACTTTGAAGCCGATAGAGATACAAAAAAGTTGTCAACTAAAAAAATGTTGGAAATTTCAAAATGTTGGAAATTTCAAAACAAAAATGGTTGATTCTGAAATCGTCCTTGCTAAGAATGAGTATATCTCATAAACCATTCAAGTTAGAAAAAAGTTGTCAACTAAAGATCAATAGAGCATATTATTGTCTACATTTTTGTAACATGACTTTCTGGCAGCTATCATCCCTGATGAGTTACAGCTGATTGAATACTTCATTGGTGAGTGACATGGCTCCATGTTTGTGGGTAAAACTATTGAAAAAACACAAAAACATAAGAATAATATCGGCTGTTTGAAGTGCCGTAAACGAAGTGGAACGTCGGTACAAATGAGTAGCCAAATGAGTAGCCACGTTTATACTCCATAGGTTTGATTCCGTACTCTGGTTTTTTCGGATGCTCCATGTCGCGCCAATTGCGAAGGATTACAACTCCGTGGTAGCCGTCTTCTCCGATGAGTCCACCAGTGGTTGTGTTCAATGAAGTCAATATTTTCTCAATTGGTTCGGCGTAGGTGGCGCTGGAAAATAATATGAAGTAGGATCTTAGAATCCATCAGAATCTAACAACTCACTCCAAAGCCATCTTGACATTTTCCTTCATAATCCGGTAGTTTAACTTAGCCAATCTGTCTCCATCTGTACCTCCTGCCATTTCGGTGGAAGAAGTATTCAATCGGCAAATAACGACATGGTAGCCGAACGTATCATCCAGTAATGTGCAATATTTCGGCACAAGCAACGGAGTGAACTCATCAACCTTCTCGGAAACCAACACTTCGTACATGTTCCTGAGTTTTAACTTTATTTGCTAGGTACAGTACCGGCCAATAATCTATGAACTTTTGGCGTTTTCAGTTGAAAAACGTCAAATTTGGGGGTCTGGGAAAGGATGTCAAACTTGACCGTTTGATCTGAAAATTTGAGAGTGTATACATCAACTCTAGAACTCTATTTTTGTAGTTGACAACTTTTTTGTACGACCTCTTCTAAAGATGATATGGCTTGTGAAATGCAGAAGACCCTAAGATCGGTGAAAATTGCACGGAAAATGCAGAAATTTAGCATCGTCCCACTTTAAAGGGACATACCATCTTTAGAAAAGGTCGTACAAAAAAGTTGTCAACTACAAAAATAGAGTTCTAGAGTAGATGTATACACCCAAGAAGTTTAAGATCAAACGGTCAAGTTTAACATCCTATCCCAACCCCTTCAAGTTGACGTTTTTCAACTGTAAACGCCAAAAGTTCATAGATTATTGACCGGCACTGTAGTTTGCAAAATTTAATGCTTTTTGTCCGATACTGTGGGTAATGTGTTGTGAAAGAGCCTCAAAAATGACTCCACGACATTTCGCAACCAAGACGTTTAGCAACCGTGACATTTCGCAACTAAGGTAGGCTTCGCAACAACAACGTTTCGCAACTACTATAACCTGATAGTGGCGAAACGTCATAGTTGCGAAGTGTCGGGATCCTCCAAATTTGCCAAAATTTGGGCTCCCCGGCATTTCGCAACTGTGACGTTTCGCCTCCATTGAATGGGTCACGAAGACATCTTCACCTAGTGAATTCTCAGTGAAAGATGACTTATGAGGCTCCGCGACACTTCGAAACCAGTCGTTTCGCAACTAGGAAAGTTCGCCACGCGTTTTATGACATGGTTGCGATATGACTGGTTGCGAAGTGTCCAGTTATGACGATGCCGTTTAAAAACAATAAACTCAAAAAAAAGCTCTTACTCCTCAAATCCCATTCCAATTCGATGCAGACCCATCTGCGTGCGGTAGGCAACGACATCTAGGATGTGAAACGGGATAACACTCTTTGATTCAGATAACAATATTTCTTTGGCTACTTGCTTGTGCACGTGAGGCCAGAGGTTTGCAGTCTGAAAAAAACACATGACCTAAAATTTCAAACATGTACATACCACGGATTTTCTAAAAAACGACGGCACAAAAGACCCAATTTTGCTGACCGCATCTGAGATTTGAGAAGCATATTTTTCCATGTCCGCCGCGTTTCCGTCGTGTATGAATTCATTGCATATTGTGGAGGAATAGACCTGAGTTAGATACAATTTAGAGGCTTTCCGACGTTTCGCAACTGCGACATTTCGCAACCAAAATATTCTAGTTATAAATATATTTCATGCTACAATCGAAACTTTTCCGATTTAAAATATAACATGGTGTTTGCTCACAATGATCCCGAAGTTAACCTAGTTGCAAAATGGCATGGTTGCGAAATGACGTGAGTTGCAAAACGTCGGGGACGTCAACATACATGGTGCATAGCTTGAGTTTGAGTCATTTCGGAACCGCGACATTTCGTAACTCTTGTCGATTTCGCAACCATGAAATTTGGTAACTGTACGTTTCGAAACCGCATCATGCAACCCAAATGAACGGACAGGTTACCATAGTTGCAAAATGACCGGTTGCGAAATGGCCGCTTGCAAAAAGGCCGGTTGCAAAATAGAAGTGAGTTGCGGAGTGTCGTAGTTGCGAAATGACATGAGTTGCGAAACGTCGGGGAGCCGACATAAATGGTACATAGGAATAGTTCCACTTGCCAGACTTGAGTTTGAGTCATTTCGGAACCGCGACATTTCGCAACTATTGTCGATTTCACAACCATAAAATTTGGTAACTGGACATTTCGCAACAGCGACATTTCATCCGGTTACTATAGTTGCAAAATGACTGGTTGCGAAATGGCCGGTTGCGAAATTTCTGGTTCCGAAACGTCGGGGAGTCAACTTAGATCACTTGCCAGACTTATAAGATTGGATTTCAATTGGCGGCCGAACGAAAAGTCTAAAGTAGAATTTTGGAAGAAGGACTCAGCTAGCACTTCATTTAATACACATCTGCAAATGGAAAAAAACACATTTTGCAAGTGCAAAAATAATTTCACTCACTTCTCTTCTCTTATCGATCCTTGTCTTCTGTCTTTGATTTTTTGAACAAAAAGTCTCATCCCTTTTTCGTAAGAATCGTACGACGCACTGGCTTCTTCAATCAGGTTTTTCAAAATCATTGGGTGCATTGTTTCTGTGTTTAACAATATCTCTAAATTTTGAATATTACTATCAAACATCTATTGTTTTTTGTATAACCTGTGAGATGAGTCACAATCTGTCGCTCCCAAAAATCCTCGTGAGTCGGCATATATCCACTGCGCCGCGGAATCTTTAGATGATTATTGAGTGGACCATTCATTTTGTGTAGAACATCAACAATAGAACTTCGGGTGTTTGCGATTTTCTCGATTAGCGCGTCTGAGATTTTCTCATCGCATTCATCAACCATATGCTGCTTCAGCCACTGAAAAGAGCCAATAATCGACGTTTCGCAACCACGCCATTTCACAACCGTCATATTTCGAAACCTACGTAGATCCGCAACCACGCCATTTCGCAACCAAATAGATCCAGATTTTATAAGAATTCCACATTGAAATCAAAAGTTATGGGATCCTGATATGATTTAAATTGATCTCTATCACATATAACCTTAATGAACGTCAAGCGGTCAAGTTTATATAGTTGCGAAATGGCTGGTTGCAAAATGGCTAGTTCCAAAATGACCAGTTGGAAATTTTCATGGCCGCAAAATTGACAACAGTTGCGAAATGACGTGAGTTGCCAAATGACTGGTTGGTAAATGTCAAGTTGGAAAATGTCATGGCCGCAAAATCGACATGAGTTGCAAAATGAATGGTTGCGAAATGTCGTAGTGGTGAAACGTTCAGTTGCGAAACGGCTGGTTGCGAATTGTCACAGTGGCGAAACGACTAGTTGCGAAACGTCCGGGAGGCAATGAAAAGATTTGCGACGTTTTGAAACACGCCATTTCGCAACTGGTACATTTCGCAACTCGTGTCCATTTCGCAACTGTGACATTTGGAAAACTTACATCGATTATTGCCTTCGGTCCTCTGAAATACATAAATGATGTTAAATATGACAACCAAAAATTTCTTACGTTATGGGATCAGAGCAGGCAGCTTTGAAATCCTTTAGCATGCTTTCATTCTTCTCGATGGTTGGATCCATGATCGAATGAGTCAGGTTTCTAATGATTGTTGTCGGATGGATGACGTGCTGGAAATCACTTAGGACGTTTCGCAACTATGTCATTTTGCAACCATGCCATTTAGCAACTGGACATTTCGCAACCACGTCATTGTTTTATCGTTCATTTAATAGGTTATACGTGATAAGGATCATTGTGAACGGTTTCAGGTTACCATCAAAATCGGAAAAGTTTTGATTGCAACGTCCAAAACGACGTGGTTATGGGTTGTCGCAGTTGCGAAATGTCGTAGTTGCGCAATGTCAGAGTTGCGAAATCGACATGATTCCCTCACCTTATCAATCTTCAACATGACAGGCATATGGTCTAGCCAATCAGAGTAACTTTCAATCCAGCTTTCGACGTTCCTCCAGAATTCTCGAGTTTCATTTTTGAGAAGTGTGAGTTTATCGTAACTAGTCCCGTTTTCTCGAATATTTTTAGCGAAGGGAGCGTATGCATGCTGTAGATTTTGCACTTCTCTCGACCATTGAACCGAATTCTCCAAATCGTCGAAACCCGAATGTTCGGTTACCAACGACAATTCTTTCGTGACTTTTGCAATTTGTTCATCTGTAATGTCTTAAAAAAGAGCTTTTGGTAACATGTAGTACCGGCCAAAAGATTAAAAAGTTTTCCCAAAAAAAGGCAGAATGAATGAACCCCAAGAGTTTATTAAACTCACCATTTTTCTCCAAGGGTGTTGCAAATGGAAAGAAAAGCATTAGGTAGAGTATGATGGACATCATGTTTGCTTCTATCAGCAGCTAACAGTTTTATTTCTGAAAAAAGTTTGAGATTGAAATCAAGAATGAACAGTATCGCTCAAAAGATTAAAAAACACAAAGGTGCAAGTCTGAACCCTTTCCCAGACCCTCAAATTGGCTCCAATGACATTTCACAACCAAGACATTTTGCAACCAAGACGTTTCACAACCAGTAATTTCACAACTTTATATACATAGTAGTCCAGTTTTCATTCATAAAGGTTAAATGGGATTGTTGATAGCATTAACCAATCCATGTTGTCATCTACTTCTGGAAAAGTTTATTTGAACTTATTACTATGAATGTGGATTATGGTTGCGAAATGACGTGGTTGCAAAATGGAAGTGAGTTGCAAAATGGAAATGAGTTACGAAATGACTGGTTTCAAATTGTCGAGGAGCCCTCAAATTTAGCGTAATAGAGATTTGCAACTCGCTGGGCGGTTCTGTAAGGAGTATATTTGACCATACTGATAATATAAGGTCAAGTCAACAACATATGAGGGGAGATAACGCGATAAGAGTGATAACATAGGGTCATAACATAGGATATTTGGGTCAACTACACCGTACTTCAATGTTAATAGTAACCGTATGTAGTTGACCCAAATGTTATAACTTATGTTATCATTCTTATCGCGTATGAGGAACATGTATTTTATGTTCCCTTATGGGCATTGTTGACTTGACCTTATATTATCAGTATGGTCACTCCTAGTTACAGAACCGCACAGCGAGTTGCAAATCATTATGTTCATTTACGTTAACCTTGAGGGCGACAATTCGCAACCAGTCATTTCGAAACTCACTTCCATTTCGCAACTCACTTCCATTTTGCAACCACGTCATTTCGCAACCATGAAATCCACATTCATAGTAATAAGTTCACATTCAAATATACGTTTTAAAAAGTCGATGACAACATGAATTGACTAATGATATCCCCAATCACATCTGACCTTTATTAATGAAAACTGGACTACTTTATAAAGTTGTGAAATGACTGGTTGCGAAGTGACTGGTTGTGAAACGTCTTAGTTGCGAAATGTCTGCGGAGCCCCTTTGGGGGTCTAGGAAAGGGTTTGGACTTGCACGGGTGCTTTTTTTAACTTTTGAGCGATACTGTATTCATTCTTGATTCCAAATTTAAACTTTTTTCAGAAATAAGACTGTTTGTTGCTGATAGAAGCAGAAATGATGTTTATCATGCTCTACCTAATGCTTTTCCTTCCATTTGCAACACCTCTGGAGAAAAATGGTAAGATTAGTAAACTCTTGGGGTTCCTTCCTTCTGACTTTTTTGGGAAAACTTTTTAATCTTTTGACCGGTACTGCATGTCACCTAAGCTGTGTTTTTCTATGACATTACAGATGAACTAATTGCAAATGTCATGAGAGAATTGTCGTTGTTCAAAGAACATTCGGGTTACGACTATTTGGAGAATTTGGTTGAGTGGTCGAGAGAAGTGGAAAACCTACAGCATGCATACGCTCCCTTCGCTGAAAATATTCGAAAAAACGAGACTAGTTCCGATAAACTCACACTTCTCAAAAGTAAAACTGGAGAATTCTGGAACAAGGACTTCGAAATCTTGATGTCAATTTTCCTTGAGAACCTTGACCATATGCCTGTCATGTTGAAGATTGATAAGGTGAGGAAAACTTTTGAGTGGGAGACGCTCGCTGACTTTTCGCAACTCCGACATTTTGCAACTGTACATTTCGCAACTGCGATAAACCACAACCACGTCTTTTTGTTTTTTACCTAAATGAACGCAAAACGGATAAGTTTATATAGTTACGCAATGACGTGGTTGCCAAATGTCCAGTTGCAAAATAGCATGGTTGCGAAACTACGTGAACATCGCAACCATAAGATCCAAATCAAACGTGATTTCCAGCACGTCATCCATCCGACAGCAATCATTAGAAACCTGACTCATTCAATCATGGATCCAACCATCGAGAAGAATGAAAAAATGCTAAAGGATTTCACAGCTGCTTGCTCTGATCCTGTAACGTAAGATACTTTGGTTGTCATATTTAACATCAATTATGTATTTCAGAGGACCGAAGGCAATAATCGACGTAAGTTTTGTGGAACGTCACAGTTGCGAAATGGCTCGTTTCGAAACGTCTCAAATCCTTTCATTGCTTCCCGACGTTTCGCAACTATGTCATTTCGCCTCTGTGACATTTCGCAACCAGTCGTTTCGCAACTGAACATTTCACAACTGCGACATCGCACATTGATTTCGCACTCAGGAAGTTTCGCGACCAGCCATTTTGCAACTCATGTTGATTTCAAGAAACTTCCAAACTGGACATTTCGCAACCAGTAATTTTGCAACTGTACAAACTTGACCGTTTAACGCTCCTTTAGGTTATATGTGATAGTTTTTGGTTTCCTGAACCAAAAAGGATGTGTTTTCTGATTAATGGTTCATTTCAGTGGCTAAAACAATATATGGTTGATGAATGCGATGAGAAAATCTCAGACGCGTTAATCGAGAAAATCGTAAACACCCGAAGTTCTATTGTTGATGTTCTACACAGAATGAATGGCCCACGCGTCAGCACATGGCAAGCGCCATATTACGTCCTCGGAAAGATCGTGCGTCCTTATCGTCTACTGGTTGAGACTCATCTCACAGGTTATACAACACACAATATATGTTTTATGGTAAAATTCAAAATTCAGAGATATTGTTAAACACCGAAACAATGGACCCTATGGTTTTGAAAAATCTAATTGAAGAAGCCAGTGGATCGTACGATTCTTACGAACAAGGAATGGAACTTTTTGTTCAAAAACTCAAAGATAGAAGACAAGGATCGATAAGAGAAGAGAAGTGAGTGAAACTATTTTTGCACTTGCAAAATGCTATTTTTTCATTTGCAGATGTATATTAAATGAAGTGTTAGCTGAGTCCTTCTTCAACCATATTTCACAATCAGTCTCGTTCATCCGCCAATTGAAATTCAATCTTATGAGTCTGGCAAGTGATCTAAGTTGGCTTCCCGACGTTTAGCAACCAGTCATTTCACAACCATGCCATTTTGCAACTAGGTTGACTTCTTCGTTCGACGTTCTTTTTGGTTATTTGTGATAGGGATCATTGTGAGCAAACACCATGTTATCTTCAAAACCAGAAAAGTTTCGATTGCAGTATAGAATATTTAAAAAAAACTAGGATATTTTGGTTGCAAAATGTCGCTGTTGTGAAACGTCGGAAAGCCTCTAAATTGTGTCTAACTCAGGTCTATTCCTCCACAATATGCAATGAATTTATGCACGACGGAAACGCTGCGGACATGGAAAAATATGCTTCTCATATTTCTGATGCGGTCCGCAATATTGAGTCTTTTGTGCTGTCGTTTTTCAGAAAATCCCAAGTATGTGCATTTCCTAAAATCATGTGTCATTTTCTGTTTTCAGACAGCAAACCTCTGGCCTCACGTGCACAAGCAATTAGGCAAAGAAAGCCTGTTATTCGAGTCAAAGAAACCACTGCCGTTTACTTGCATGTACTGCGTTGCCGCACTCATGCAGATAAAGCTGAATCAGTATAGAAAAGGACCTAAGGAGTAAGAATTCTTTTTATTGGTCTCATTGTTGTTAAACAGTGTAGTCATAACTCATTTTTTACTGAAAATTACGGTATCAAAGGTTATAAACTATAAGCAGATATTTAGAACTAGCAGATCGGCTTCGCAACTATAACCTTTCACAACTGTGCCGTTTCGCAACTACTAGAGCTTGATCCTATCTGGTTCTATTTCGGAAATTCATCTTCGACATTAGGTCAAGACGCCTTCGTGACCCATTTAATGGTGGCGAAACGTCACAGTTGCAAAATGTAGTAGTGGCAAAAGGTCGCTGAGCTATTTTTGAGTCTCTTTCACACCAGGCACAGGGTTGCACGACAGTGCATCGAGGGAACGCTCTTTGTTAGGCTCTCAATTTGACTGCTTGCCAGCTTACAGAGTTGGCAGCGTGCCAGCGCTTTCCGCAGTTAAAAGCTTTACTGTGAGTCGCCGCGCAGCGAATTACAGATACGCTTTACGCGACACGCGACGCGCCTGGATAATTGCGCGCGAATTCAAGTCGTCGATGTACCCTTCTGCGACCCTGTGACCACATTACCCACAGTATCGGAAAAAAAACATTTGATTTCGGTGTTTCTAATGGGAAGTGATCAACATTGGGTGTCTGAAAAAGTAGTTTATATTAGTCCGCTCATCTGGAAAGAATGTGGGCTTATGAGTCAAACTTTTTAACAAATATAGTAAAAATTCAGGATCATGTACGAAGTGTTGGTTTCTGAAAAAGTTGATGAGTTCACTCCGCTGTTAATGCCGCAATATTGCACACTCGTTGACGATACGTTTGGCTACCATGTAGTTATATGCCGATTGAATACTTCTTCTATCAAAGAGGAAGGAGGTAAGAAGATAAGAACAAATAGTAAAATACAAAGCTGTTACAGATGACGGCCGATCGGTTGAATTGCGGTGGAACAGCCGGCGTATGAAGGAAAGTGTCAAGACAGCTTTGGAGTGAGTTGTTAGATTCTGATGGATTCTTATATTCTGTTTCATATTATTTTCCAGCGCCAACTACTCCGAACCAATTGAGAAAATATTGACTTCATTGAACACAACCACTGGTGGACTCATCGGAGAAGACGGCTATCACGGAGTCGTAATCCTTCGCAATCGGCGCGACATGAAGCAACCCAACAAACCTGCGTACGGAATCGCACCTTATGACTATACTGACCTTTTGCATGCCATCACAAAAGTACCGACGCTCCATTTGGATTACGGCACTCCAAACAGCCGATATTATTCTTATGATTTTGTGTTTTTGCCATAAGTTTTACACAGAAGCGTTGATCCATCTCCCTCACCAATGAATTATTCTTGAACTGTTAAACATGATAAAGTTGCAACCCATAAATGTAATTCTATTTGATTTCGTGTCTTCCTGAATCTCGAAAAATTGAATCTACCAGAATCTCACTAGGGAATGGTTCTAACGAAAAGTGGAGTTATAAGTCGCAACCTGCAGTACCGGCCAATAGTATATGAACTTTTGGCGTTTTCAGTTGAAAAACGTCTACTTTGGAGGTCTGGGAAAGGATGTTAAACTTGACCGTTTGATCTGAAAACTTTTGGGTGTATACATCTACTCTAGAACTCTATTTTTGTAGTTGACAACTTTTTTGTACGACCTCTTCTAAAGATGATGTGTCCCTTTAAAGTGGGGCCATGCTAACTTTCCGCGCTTTTAGTGCAATTTTCACCGATTTTAGTGCCTTCTGCATTTCACGAGCCATATCATTTCTAGAAGCGGTTGTACAAAAAAGTTGTCTACTACAAAAATATAGTTCTAGAGTAGATGTATACACCCAAAAAATTTCAAATCAAATTGTCAAATTTAAAATCTTTTTCAAGACCCCCAAAGTTGACGTTTTTCAACTGCAAAAACACCAAAAATTCATATATTTTTGTCCGGTACTGTAGGTGAGACAAAAGTAGAAGGTCCAATCTAGATTAGCATGAGAATATGGTTTATGATTGATTTAGAGTCTCGACAGGTTCAATCTAGATTATGAGTATTCTAATCAAGATTGGGCCTGTCTAAAATCTACCTTTGTCTGAGGACACTCATAAATTAATTTATCATAAAAATCAAGAGGGGACCCTCTACCTTTGTCTTATCTACATTTTCATTGTCAGAGATCTCGAAGTTAACTAACCCTCACATGTTTTAGACTCTGCCCCCCCCCCTCCCCCCGTCTGTATCTTTGTATAAAAGGGGCCCTCCAACTCATTTATATCCAACCTTATTTGCAGTTTCTTTAGTTTTTGTCTTCGTACAGTAATGATATTTGTTTTTCAGTGGAAAATCGTCAATTTCGGGTAGCTTAAAAAGTGATTCAATGTAGACATTTTTGTTGGAGAATTCGAGGTTATATGAATCAAACCTTGAACTTTAATTTTGTAGTTGACAACTTTTTTGTACAAGTCCTCTGTGCCAAGATATGGCTCATCGAAAAATAGTTCAAAAAATTTTAGCACTGAAATCGAGCAACATGTAGGTTTCTAAGCGTGACTTTATTGATTGAAGAGATACACAAAAGTTGTCAACTACAAAATTAAAGATCAAGGTTTGATTCATATAACCTCAAATTCTCCAACAAAAATGTCTGCATTAAATCACTTTTTAAGCTTCCTAAAGTTAACGATTTTCCACTGAAAATTGCGAAAACGAATACCATTATGACCGCCAGGTGCGCTTCTGAATTCGTTTATTTTCAGGTATGAAGACTCTACTAATCCTTTTCTCCATAGCGACCTTGGCCTCTTCAAAAGCCTATCTCCATGAGCATGTCTCCACTGACTCCTTCGACATCGAAATCCACCTATCCAAAATCTCCAATGACTCCTTCGACATCGACATCCAGCTCTCCAAAATCTCCACTGACACCTTCGACATCGACACCGAGCTATCCAAAATCTCCAACTGGACCTGTCAAGAGCACATGGCTCTCTGGAACAATGTCTTTGGATGCTCTTTTGTAATACGTCACAACACTGACTTGATGAAGGCGGCTGCCATGCAAATCGGGAATCAGGAAATGCGCACATTGTTCGGACTCTCCAAACCGCCATGGCTAACTAGAGATTGCTTCGATGAAAGAAAAGAATTGAGGACTCAATACGGCCCCATGGAAATAAGAATGATGCATTTCGACGCTTTGGAAAATTTGGAGGAAACTGTTCTAAACGGCGCAGTTGACTTTTTGGACCGACACGATCCAGTGATTCGAAGCGTCTTCAAGCATACGTTTGCCGAGGTGCGCAAGAAGCACCCGTATGTTCATGATTGGAAGGTTTTCAGTAATAATACTGAGATCTATCAGATTTATGAGAATATCTATGAAACGATGGATGCCGCTTTGACTGCTGTTCAACACGGCTATTGCGAAAAGGAATCAAGAAGAATGGGTGCGTTAAAGATCTTCTTAAAAGAGGATTCCGGTCGAAATTTCTTTTTTGCTTCAAAATATGTAACATTTTGTGCTGATTCCGAATATGATAGTGAAAACACTCAAAAATCTCTCTAAAACCTTGAAAAATCGCTTCAAAACTACCCTTTTTCGGCCGAACAGTCTCCTGGAGCCGTGGCCTAACTCCCGGAGTTTTCTCGGCCACCGCATTTGCAGGCTTTTTTCACCATTTTTTTCAGGTTTTTTTTGTGAAAACCAAACGAAAAAGTGAAATAACAACAAAAATTTTTGATTTTCACAAAAAAAAACCTGAAAAAATGGTGAAAAAAAAAACTGAAAATGCGGTGGCCGAGAAAACTCCTGGAGTTAGGCCACGGCCCCCAGGAGACCGTTCGGCCGAAAATGGGTCGATTTGAACCGATTTTTCAAGGTTTTAGAAAGGTTTTTGAGCGTTCTCACTATCGGAATTAGCACAAAATGTTACATACTTTGAAGCACAAAATTTTCTGACCGGAATCCTCCTTTAAGGGAGGATTCCGGTCAAAAATTTTTATCGTTCTAACACCCCGAAAATCCGCTTTGAAAACGTCATTTTTTGCCCAAAATCGTATCGGTCGGTCGTGGCCGAACTCATTCAGTGTATTTTCTCGGCCCCCGCTTTTTTCACCAATTTGACTCATTTTTCCTTGTTTTTTTCGGCTGAAACTGAATTAAAAGTTGATAATTTAACAAAAATTCATGAAAAATAAACTGTCAATCCAGCTTCAGCCGAAAAAACCTGAAAAAAATCACTCGAATTGGCAAAAAAAGCTGTGTCAGGTGGCCGAGAAAACTCCGGGAATAAGGCCACGGCCCCAGGAGACCACTCCGTCGAAAATGGGTGGTTTTGAAGCATTTTTTCAGGGTTTTAGAGAGATTTTTGAGCGTTTTCACTATCGGAATCAGCACAAAATTATGTATATTTTGAAGCAAAAAAAAACAGTTGACCGAAATCCTCCTTTAAAGGAGGATTCCGGTCAAAAATTTTTATTGCCTTAAAATACGTAAAAATGCATGTAGATTCCAAAAATTATTATGAAAATTCTCAAAAATTGCTCTGAAACCCGAAAAAAAGAGCTCAGAAGTGCCCCAAAGGTCTCCGGGGGCCGTGGCCGAGTTTCCCAAAAAAAGGGGCGGAGTCAGCCAACGAGAGTTGACCGAAATCCTCTTTTATTGCTCTAACATCTCTGGTTGTCATAAAATCGTTTCAGATTCCTTCTCTCTTCTTGATCCTGAATGCCTGATGATGGTCGGAATCGAGAAATTCCAGAAGACCAACATCCCACCGGAGACTTGCCTCCGTAGCCAGGAAACCGATTCACTTTTGTGGGGCCGCAACTTTTTCAAGCCCAGTTTCTCCTCAACTCTGTCTTTTTTCCTCTTCTCTGAAATCAGTCATAACATAATTGTGCAAGAATTGAGAAGTGCACTTGACCTCAATCCAAGTCATCCATTCCTAAACAAGGATTTTAGAATGCCTACTAAAGAAGAGCTTGATGCTGCAACTACCGTCGAAGAATATATGACTCTGGGTCTTTATAAACGGTCGAAACCGTTTTGCGATGATGATATTGCCCCCACACGGACAATTGATGAGGCTTTTATCGATGAGCACTTCCCGGAATTTCGTAGTGGACAGAAGAAGAGATTCCAGAAAGTTCGGCAGGAGAATGGAGGATGGCTGGATCGGAATACGGTAGATCGAATGGTTCGGAGTTACCGGGAGAATCGATATTCTGATAATAACTTTCATAATTGTATCATAATTCACACCTATTTAGAGAGAGTTGTCTTTAAATAAATTTCAGACTTTTAAGAAGTTCCGGTTATTTTTTAAGTTAACTAGTTCCTCAATTAGCAGTCGAGCTTATTCGAAATAATTCAAAGCCGCGGCTTTTTGGCGGACGGCCATACGGCAGCATTGGTTAGTACTGTATGTGCATTGAACCTTTAAAGGAGGACTCCGGTCAAAAAATTATTTATTTATTTATTAGCGATATTCACCAATGGAAAACGCGCTCCATCGCCAACTTGGCTGAAATTTGAATTTTCAGCTTTCCCGCCGTTTCGAAAACAGCGAAACATGTTTCGGTGGGTGCATGGACTCCTCGTGGACAACTCGGGCAGCAGTCGATTTGTCCACGAGAAGTCTACGCACCCACAGAAACATGTTTCGCTGTTTTCAAAACTTCGGGAGAGCTGTAAATTCAAATTTCAGCCAAGTTGGCGATGGAGCGCGTTTCCCTTTAGGGAATATCGCTAATAAAATACAAAAAAATGTACGTAGAGTCCAAACATCATAATGAAAATGCTCAAAAGTCGCTCTAAAACCTCGAAAAATGGCTCAGAAATACCCAAAAGGTCTCCGATGGCCGTGGCCGAGTTTCCCAAAAAAGGGGGCGGAGTCAGCTGTCTTTGCAGTCGTGCGGCAGCCAATCACTGCGCTCGGCTCCACCCCTTTTTTGGGAAACTCGGCCATGGCCATCGGAGCCATTTTTCATGATTTTAGAGCAAATTTAGAGCATTTTCATTATGATTTTTGGAATCTACGCACGATTTTGCGTATTTTGAAGCAATGAAAATTCACAAATCCAAATCTTTATTCAAGTATATCACTACGTCTTCGTACTCTTCTGCGACTTCTCCTCATCACTATCCTCCTCCTCAGAACCCGACTCCTCCTCCGCCTCATGCTCCTTCTTCAACTTTTTCCGCTGAATCTTCCCAGATGGCAATCTCGGAATCGAGTCGACAAACTTGTACGTCTCCACCCATTTGTACGATGACAATTTTTGACGAACAAATTCGGATAGCTCCGCTTCGGTGAGAGTACGATCTTTTTTGACGACATACGCCAGAGGGGCTTCTCCACGTGTCTCATCGGGAACACCAATTACTGCACAATCTTGAACTTTTTCATGGAGCAGGAGCACGTCTTCGATTTCAACTGGGGGCACCTAAAAAACTTTTTAAAGGAGGATTCCGGTCAAAAATTTTCATTGCTTTAAAATACGTAAAAGTGTGTGTAGATTCCAAAAATCATAACGAAAATGCTCTAAAATTGCTCTAAAACCCCGAAAAATGGTCTCCGGCAGCCGTGGCCGAGTTTCCCAAAAAAAGAGGCTGAGTCAGTCAATTAGCGTTTTTGCAATTACTGGCTGACTCCGCCCCTTTTTCAGAAAACTCGGCCACTGCCCCCGGAGCATTTCTGAGCTCATTTTCGGGGCTTTAGAGCAATTTTTGAGCATTTTCGTTGTGATTTTTGGAATCTACATACATTTTCATGTGTTTTAAAGCAATAAAAATTTTTTGACCGGAATCCTCCTTTAAAGGAGGATTCTGGTCAAAATTTTTTATAGGCTTAAAATACTGTAGATTCCAAAAATCATAATGAAAATTCACAAAAATCATTCTAAAACGCCGAAAATCCGCTTTGAAAACGTCATTCTTGACCAAATTCGTATTGGACGGCCGTGGCCGAACTCGGGAGTTTTCTCGGCCACCTGCTTTTCAGCCGAAAAAAACAGGATTTTTCCTGTTTTTTTCGGCTGAAACTGGGATAAAAGTTGATAATTCAACAAAAAACATGAAAAATAAACGTTTAGACCAGTTTCAGCAAATTGGCGAAAAAAGGCGGTGGCCTGGAGCAGGTGGCCGAGAAAACGCCTCGGCCGTCCAATACGATTTTGGTAAAAAATTAAGTTTTCAAAGCGGATTTTCGGGGTTTTAGAGCAATTTTTGAGCATTTTCATAATGATTTTCGGAATCTACAATCATTTTTAAGTATTTGAAGGCAATAAAAAGGGTTTCGAAGCTACAGTAACCCGATATACCTGCATTCCATTGACCTTGATCAACTCCTTAATCCTTCCTGTCACTTTGACTCTTCCTTTCGAATCAATTGATCCCAAATCTCCAGTTTTCAAAAATCCATCCGAGTCAATAATATCCTCCTCTTCCTTCTTCAAATAACCCTTCATCACCGTGGGACCACGGAAGCAAAGTTGTCCAGTGGTATCCGGGTTCGTGATCTCCTTCCCCGCCTTATCCAAAATCTTCAACTCAAAACTGGCGCCCAAACATCCGACAGTCTCGAAACAGTTTCCATCCTCCCAACGGGGAAATGTCATGAATTGAACCATCTCGGTCATACCGTATGCCTGACACAGCCATGTTGATGGGAAGTTTGTTTTCAACTCGTTGCATAGTTTGGCTCCTGGAGATGCTCCGGCGGACATGATCACTTTTGGGAAGGGACCGATTTTGAAGTTTTTCACCATGGCGTCTTTGGCGAGATTGATGAGGATTGGAGGAATTAGCCAGGCGAGTTTGATCTGGAGAAAATGAAGGAAATAAGATGATAAGGGTAGGAGAAACGTCGAAATATGTTCATTAACTTTCAATGCTTGTATCTTAAAAACTAAAATAGCTAGCAAAATTCTGTCAATTACAAAAATATTTAGCATAAAATTTTACACATTTTTGAAGTTCACCATTTTCTGATAGCTACCATAGTTCTTAAGTTAAATGCGCTCAACGTTTGAGCCGCAGATAGTCAGACGCTCTCGTTTCTCCGCATCTCTAGCACTTGCTTGTTCACTTTGATCACTTATATCTCAAGAGCTAAAAAAGTGATCAAAATTTTGTCAACTACAAAAATAATCAGCATAAAATTTTACACATTTTCGTAATTTACAACTTTTTGATAGCTAGCATAACTATAAAGATAAATGTGCTCAAAGTTAGATCTCATGATAAGAAGCGCAGACAGTCAGGCGCTCTCGTTTCTTTGCGTCTCTAGCCCATGCTTGCATGTTTTGAGGGCGTGTATCTCAAAAACTGGAGCAGTTAGAAAAATTTTGTCAACTACAAAAATAATAAGCATGAAATTTTACATATTTTTGTAGTTGATCAAATTTTGATAGCTAATATAGTTAAGCAGATAAACGCGCTCAAAGTGAAAGGTCGTAATAAGAGACGCAGACAGTCAGGCGCTCTTGTTTTTCGGCGTCTCCAACGTATGGTTGCTACCTTTCAGCGCTCATATTTCAGGAACTAGAACAGCTAGCAAAATTTTGTCAACTACAAAAATAATCAACGTAAAATTTTACATATTTTAGTAGTTAACCATATTTTGATAGCTAGCATGGATATGGAGATAAACGCATTCAAAAATAGAGCCCATGACAAGAGACGCAGACAGTCAGACCTTCTCGTTTCTCTGTGTCTCCTCTTCAAACTATTAACATACCCTATTAAACTTGATACGACTCAACATGATCAACATGTCATACTTCTTGAACACGATTCCCGTCATTCCCAACATCACTGTCTCCAACATAGTCATCAGTCCATAGGCATGATACCACGGCAACAAGAGTACAGTTTTCTCCTTATTCCACGTTGCTGGCTGTCCTTTTCCAAACATCGCCGGAGCAACTTCCTGCTCCAAATGAGCCTTGGCAATGTCCAACATTGTACTGATGCTTCTATGGGTGAGCATGCATCCCTTGGGTCTTCCGGTAGTTCCAGACGAGTAGGGGAGGAGGGCGATGGAGTCCATGCTGAAAAAAAGATTGTATCTCTAGAAGCAAAAGAGACAGAAAAATTTTGTAAACTACAAAAATATGTAAAATTTTATGCTCTATATTTTTGTAGTTGACAAAATTTTGCTAGCTTGTTTAGTTCTTGAGATATGAGAGCTCAAAGTTAGCAAGCAAGTGCTAGAGACGCAGAGAAACTGGGGCGACTGACTGTTTGCGTTTCTTATGATAACCTCTAACTTTGAGCACGCCTAACTCAAAAATTAAAGTAGATAGCAAAACATGATTAACTACAAAAATATGTGAAATTTTATGTCAATTATTTTTGTAGTTGACAAAATTTTGCTAGCTTGTTTAGTTTTTGAGATATGAAGGCTCAAAGTTGACAAGCAAGTGCTAGAGATGCAGAGTAACGAGAGCGCCTGACTGTTTTCGTCTCTTATGATGTGCTCTAACTTTGAGCGACTCTAACTCAAAAACTAAAACAAATAGCAAAATTTTGTTAACAACAAAAATGTGTAAAATTGTATTCTTGATATTTTTGTAGTTGACAATATTTTGCTAGCTTTCTTAGTTCTTGAGATATGAGCCCTCAAAGTTTGGGTTCTTGAGATATAAGCTTTCAAAGGAGCAAGAGTTGGAGACGCAGACAAACGAGAGCGCCTGACTGTCTGGGTCTCTAATCATGGGCTCTAACTTTGAGCGCGCCTAACTCAAAAACTAAAGCAGATAGCAAAAACTGATCAACTACAAAAATATGTAAAATTTTATGCTGATTACTTTTGCAGTTGACAAAATTTTGTTATCTAGCTTAGTTCTTGAGATACAAGCCCTCAAACTTAAGCCAGATTCCCAAAACAAGACACTCTCCTTTCTCTGCGTCTCTAGCCCTCCTACCAACCTAATCTTAACATCAATCGGTTTATCCGGTGTCTGTGTCAACTCCACAAAATCCAAAACATCCTCAGGAAAGTCTGTCTTGACTGGAAACGTTCTCAAACAGATCACTTTTCTGACTCCCGGACATCTAGCGGTGGCACGACGGATTCTCGCAAGACGGTCTTCGTCGGTGAACACGATACAGCTGTTCGAGTCGCGGAATTGCATTTCGAGTTCGTCTAAAAAACCGAATTGCTGGCTCCGGGACATTTCGCAATTACGACATTTCGCAACCAAGACGATTTGCAACAAAGACATTTCGAAACTATTTTAACGTGAAATTTCAACGTAAATCCTGGATTTTGTGGTTTCGAAATGACGTGAGTTGCGAAATGTCGTAGTTGCGAACTGTCCCGGAGACAGATTGCTCAGGTCCTTACAATCTGTGAAAATCGCACTGGCATTCGACATGGCTCCACCACACTTCATCACTGCCAACATTGCGAAGAGGAATTCCGGACAATTTGGGAAGGCTTGAGCAGCCACGTCACCAGGCTTGAATCCTCTGAAAATGCAAATTCGCTCCAGTGAACTCTGTCTGTGTGTCCAGATGTCCACTACTTACAGCTTCACAAGAGCTGTGGCCAGGCTGTTGACAGTGGGCTCCACATCACGATAGAGTCTTTCTTTGGCTCCGGTTTCGGCGTCTAGCTGAAAGTTAAAAAAAGGTTTTCAGAAGTCTCAATGGAGTAAGTGCGCTCTATTGGACACTCACAAAAATAACCGCGTCCTTATTGACGGCTGCATGCGCTCGACAAGCGTCGAAAATTCTCTCGTGAACCGGCTTATCGGAGGGGACGATTGGAGCAAATTTCGATTTGAATACCATCTAGAAATTGGAATTTAGAGTCTCAGAATCTTTCAGAATCTCTGTACACTTCGCAACTAGACTCTTTGCAACCGGTCATTTCGCAACTGGAAGTTTCGAAACTGCGATATTTCGTAACCGGACTTTTCGCAACCGGAAATTTACAACATGTTTCGAAATATCGCAGTTGCAAAACGTCGAGTTGCGAAGTGCCGGTTGCCAAAAGTCTAGTTGCGAAGTGTCACAGTTGCGAAACGTCGCAGTTGCGAAATCGATATGAGTGGTCCCAAAATTTCCCCGCTTACCGCGAATCCTTTCCAACGATTTATCGAGTCTACAACTGTGAAATAATCAAAAATTTTTGTCGAGTTGTCTTTTTCAAATTCAACTTTTTTCTTTTTCCAACTTTCAACTTTTAAAAAAATCCAGATAAATAGAAAAGTTTATTTCACGCAGAAAACATATTTTATTTACAATTTTATTTAAAAAAGTAGATCACAGAAAAATCGAGATTTTTCAAAATGTGTGTTTAAAGGCAGGATTATGATTGTTCAAATTTTTTTTGTTGATTATGTAGATCAAAAATCAGTAGATCAGAATTCCGGTATTCAAGCCAAATGACGATTGATGACGTCATCCAAGGCATACTCCAATGCCTCATTGGTCCCCTTCATTTGTCCAATGACCTGGAAAAATCCATTAGTTTAGAAAAGGATCTCCGGCAGCAGTCATTTCGCAGCTGGACATTCCGCAACTGGACATTTCGCAACTAGTCATTCTTAGAAAAAATAAGGCAGCATTCATTTCGCAACCATACCAGTTCGCAACTGGAAATTTTGAAACCAATCGTTTCGAAACTGGAAATTTCGTAACTGGACACTTTGCAACTAGTCATTTCGCAACCATGCCACTTCGCAACTGGACATTTAGAAACTGGACATCTCGCAACTAGTCATTTTGCAACCATGCCATTTCGCAGCCATGCCATTTCGCAACCATGCCATTTCGCAACTGGGCACTTTGAAATCAGTCGTTTCGCAACTTTTCATTTTGCATCTAGTCATTTCGCAACCATGTCATTTCGCAACTGGACATTTCGAAACCAGTCGTTTCGCAACTTTGAACAATTTAAGGTTTCCTTCGAAAACCCAAAAATTTTGATTGCGATTTTTTAATTTTACGAAAACGTGAATACAAACCTCTCTGCTCCACTTGAAGTACTCATTGACCCTTTTCTTATCCCATCCGATTGGTGCCTTGCGTTCAAGATCACGAAGATTGTAGAGCTTGTCAGCGAGATGGACTAGTTTGGCCTAGAAAATGATTAATGTTATTGAATTTGGAAGAAAATTTTGAGTATTTTTTTAGTTGGAAAATTTTCGATATCGTCTAGGGGAAAAGAGTTAAGAAGGGTTGAAGATAGGGGGGGGGGGTACGAAGACTACAAAGACTACAAACTACAGACTACAAACTACAAATACTACAAACACTATTAGCGATATTCCCCAAGAGGAAACACGCTCCATCGCCAACTTGGATGAAATTTGAATTTTCAGCTTTCCCGCCGTTTTGAAAACACCGAAACATGTTTCGGTGGGTGCGTGGACTCCTCGTGGACAACTAGGGCAGCAGTCGAATTGTCCACGAGGAGTCAACGCACCCAACGAAAAATGTTTCGCTGTTTTCAAAACGGCGAGAAAGCTGAAAATTCAAATTTCAGCCAAGTTGCCGATGGAGCGCGTTTCCCTTTGGGGAATATCGCTAATAGTCTTTGTAGTGTTTGTAGTCTTTGTATTCTTTGTGAAGACTACAAAGACTACAAAGACTTCAAACTACACCTACCCGATGACTATGCTTTCCATAGTTCTCAATCTGCAACTTCTTCCTCTCCGCCTTGGCCAACCCCTTATCATCAGTACACTCCTTAACCACCTCCAAAACATCATCTCCAAACTCCTTCTGAATCTCCTCCAACGTCGTCTTCGTATCCTCCACAACATCATGAAGTGCAGCGGCAGCCAATGTCACTGGATCATAGACCTTTGCCTCGTTGGTAAGAATATACATGACACCGACTGGATGATTGATGTATGGAGTCGTGTTGTCCTTACGCTTCTGATGACGATGACGACGGGCGGCGAATTCCGTCGCCTTCATGACCAGATTCCAATCGGCGAGCTCAGTTTGCTCTTTGAGAGGCTTCTCGGCCTTCTTGTAGTCATCCTCGTCGTCGACTGAAAAATAGGGAAATGTTGAAATGAAGTGCGTTCTGCTGGAGATTGTTTATTTGCTATTGTTTCTGTGAAAAAGTTTCTTGGCGTCAAATCTGATGCCTGGTCCGCAACAGAAACGCTGACGCAAAAATGCAGAAAAACCCCTCACAGTAAATCTGCTATAACTCGTCTTCCAGTGGACCAATTTTTTTGAAAATTATACCGATTGATAGCAAATTTAACACTGATTTTATTAAGGTTTGTTTTTTTTTTGCATTTTTGCGTGAGCGTGCCAATAGTTTTGTTTGCGGACCAGGCATCAGATTTGACGCCTAGTTACTTTTTTCCCTATAACTCGACTTCTACTGTGCCGATTTCTATGAAAACTGTACCACTAGTTAGCTAATTTTTCGGCTCCGAGATATTTCACAACCAGTTGTTTCGCAACTAGGACATTTCGCAACTCACGTCAATTTCGCAACTACGAAATTTTGCAACCACGTCATTTCGAAACCACGAAATCCAGGATTTTAGTGGAAAGTTCACGATAAAAGCACTACTTTTCAAATTTAGTCTATAAGCTGGAATAGTTCACAATGCCCTCAATCCTATACAACCTTAATGAACGTAAAGTGGATTAGTTTATAGAGTTGCGAAACGACTGGTTGCAAAACGTCCAGTTTTGAAATGGCTTGGTTGTGTCCCAGAGCCGGGAAGTCGCCCACCCCTTCAGCCTTTTTAGCTATTAAAATGAAACAACTCAAAAGTTCAGGTTAGCAATTAGTACTTGACACTAAAACTTGCTAACTACAGACCTTGTCCGGAGTAGATGAGAAGCGGGCCATCAAAGTTTGAAAAGGTCACGCTTCACATATACGCCTAACCAGGCCGCGCCCGGCTATTAGAAAACTATACCTGGTCTAGAATAGATAGTAGTAAGGAATGCTTTTTAGTTGTAAAAAATTAGTACAAAGGACTGAAAAACTGACTTAGAAAAAAATTTCAAATTTCAAAAATTTCTGAGCTTTCCTTATAGTAAGTAGATGTTAATTTCAATGAAGTATAAGCTGTTATTGTTTGAAATTACAGTAAGAAAAAGTATTTTTTTAAGGCTCCGAGACATTTCGCAACCGCGACAATCCGCAGCCAGGACATTTCGAAACTAGACGTTTCGCAACTCTATAAACTAGTCCACTTTACGCTCATTAAGGTTGTATGGGATTGAGGATATTGTGAACTATTCCAGGTTATCGTCTACATTTGAAAAGTTGTGATCTGAAGGGAACTTTCTACAAAAATCTTGGATTTCGTGGTTTTGAAATGACGTGGTTGCGAAATGACCGGTTGCGAAATGTCCTAGTTGCGAAACGACTGGTTGCGAAATGTCCTAGTTGCAAAACAACTGGTTGCGAAATGTCCTAGTTGCGAAACAACTGGTTCCGAAATGTCTCGGAACCATTTTTAATTTCAAACTTTGAAGACTCGGTATTGTAGGAAAGACGAAAAACCTTGATAAAAGGAAGGTTTGATGCATTTAGGGGCGTTTGAAACTGTCAACAACTTTGATGATAAAAAACGGAAAATAATACTTTTTTTCGTCTTATCTTTTATTTTTCTGTCAAAACCTTTTTATTTGATTGACAAATTGTTTATCGGGAAAAATTGAGAGAAAATTTTTTATCGGAGAAAAAAATCTGTACATTGATTTTTGAACACACTGGTTGGGGGGTTGGGGTCGGAGTATGGCCTAACTTTTTCAGTTTTGGTTTTTTAGGCCATTCGTAGAGAAGTTCCATTTCGGACACTTCGCAACCAGTTATTTTGCAACTGGACACTTCGCAACCATTCATTTTGCAAATGGACATTTCACAACCGGACGTTTCGCAACTTGACACTTCGCAACCAGTCATTTTGCACATGGACACTTCGCAACTGCGACATTTTGCAACTAGACACTTCGCAACCAGCCATTTCGCAACTATGAAGACTTGCCAGTTTGATGCTCATTTAGATAGTTTATGGAGTTGCGAAACGACTGGTTGCAAAACGTTCAGTTTTTAAATATCTTTGTTGCAAATCGTCTCAGATGCGGAATGTCCCGGTTGCGAAACGTCGTAGTTGCAAAACGTCCCGTTGCGAGATGTCGGAAGCCAATATTCCCATGACTTACTGATTCTCAATTTCTTCTCCAAATCCTCTTTGGTCTTGTCCAATTCTGGATACATCCCCTCGAATTCGATAAGTTTTTCTGGTTTCTTTTCATCTCCTCCTCCTCCTTTTTTTCCATCTCCTCCTCCATTCATTTCATGCTTCAAATCGACCATTTTCTGAAAAAAAAGAATGATTGAAAAAGTGTGGGGGGGGGGGGGGATTTTAGAAATATTGAATTCTGAAAATTGAAAGCCAAAAAATTTGAAATGCCGGGTCAACAAGCTCTAAAATTTCGAATTGCCTCCAACATTAAACATCCTAGATTTTCTCAGTTATTCGAAAAACCGTATATACTAAAAGCGGAGACCAAAGAGGAATGAATCCCTTTTTCTTCTAAATAGAAGGCCTCGTTGAGAATAGAAAAGTGAAAATAAACTGGTTCACTATTCTTCTCCATCTCTTTTTCTCTGCGTCTCTTCATTTCTCATACTCTCTCTTTTCCTTTTTTCTTCTTTTCTTCTATCCCCCCGTGGTGGTGGTGTAAAATTAGTCATGAAAAAAAGAAAGAAAAAAGACGTCAGATAGATTGAGATTGCGAAATTTCGACTAAAAACAGTAAACACTTGGAACAGGTTGGACGGCTGGAAAATGAAAAAAAAGGAAAAAGGGAGAGCGAGAGAGTATGGGAAATGGAGAGACGCAGAGAAAAATATAGAGGGTATTTGTCGAGATGTTTATCAGAAGGCCACTCTGTGGTTTTTTTTGATAGGAGGGGGGGGGGGGGGGGGGAGGGTTTCGACCTTGGATGAGTAATTTGAGAGGAAATCGGAAATTGAGATTTAGTAGAAAAAGTTCAAAATATCGAAACTTCAGAAATTCTAGACTCTGAAAAATTTGAGCATTCTAAATTCAGAAGACGTAGAGTTACACAATTAGCAATCTTGAAGGTAAATTTGAGATTCGATGAACTCTCCGGAATTTGAAGTTTCAGAATTACAGGAAGCAGAAATTGAACGATAATTTCTGAATCGATTTCCCAAAAATTTCTTTTTCAAACGCGTTGCGGTCGCGTTGCGTGGCGTCTTCGAGAATGAGATTCTGAAGGATTCTGACGAATTTGACTTTAAAGGAGGATTCCGGTCAAAAAATTTTTATGGCTTGAAAATATGTAAAAATGTGCGTAGATTCCGAAAATCATAAGGAAAACGCTCAAAAATTGCTTTAAAACCTCGAAAATGCTCTCCGAAATGAGCAAGAATCGCGCGAATGGTCTCCGGGGGCCGCGGCCGAGTTTCCCGAAAAAGGGGCGGAGTCAGCCAATCAGCGCCATTGCAACTACGGCTGTCCAAAAGTTACAATAGTGCCTATTTTGTCGGCAACTCGGTCGCCGTTTGGAGCACTTCGGAGCTCATTTTCGGGATTTTAGAGCAACTTTTTGAGGATTTTCATTGTGATTTTCAGAAAAAAGTTTTTTCAGCCAAATTTTTTTTTCATGTTTGTAGGTTACCCATATTTTTTCACCGTTTTTTTTCTACTCGAGATACATATTATTTATTTTTGAAGAAGCTGGGCTGATGAAAAGTTATATAAAAAGGACTATAACATAAGAATAATATCTTTGAAATGGCCAAGTACCGTATTCCAGTGGGATTGTGAAAACTGCTAGGTATCTGAAGTTTTGATATGAAGTGAAGCCTTGCACAATATCGGCTGGTTTTGCACCCCAATGCCAATTACGGAGAATCGCCATCCCATGGATGTCGGATGGGGTGACAAGTTCCCCTGTGGTTCGATTCATTGCTGCAAGCACGAGCTCTATTTTGTCGTTGAATGTCTCTCTGAAAGAATTTTTAAAAAAATTCTGTTCTGAAAAAATGAGGCCCGCGGCCTAAGATTTTCACTTGGCCGAACTCGCGAAGTATTACTACGACATTTCGCAACAAAAACATTTCGCAACCAGTAGTTTCGCAACTACGACATTTCGCAACTCATGTCAATTTTGCAACTACGGCATTTCGCAACCTGTCGTTTTGCAACTACGACATTTCGCAACCTGTCGTTTTGCAACTACGACATTTCGCAACCTGTCGTTTTGCAACTACGACATTTCGCAACTCACGTCAAATTCGCAACTACGACATTTTGCTACCGGTCATTTCGCAACCGCGACAATCCGCAACTACGTCATTTCAAAACCACGAAATCCAGGAATTTGTAGATATTTTACGTTAAAATCACAATTTTTCAAATGTAAACTACAACCTGGAACAGTTCATAACACTCTCAATCCAATACAACCTAAATGAGCGTAAAGTGGACTAGTTTATAGAATTGCGAAACGTCCAGTTTCAAAATGTCTTTGTTGCGAATTGTTGCGGTTGGAAAGTCGACATGAGTTGCGAAATGTCGTAGTTGCGAAATGACTCTAGTGACGATATGTTCCGGAGCCTTAAAAAACACACTCTCAATCCAATACAACCTAAATGAACGTAGAGTGGACTAGTTTATAGAGTTACGAAACGGCTAGTTGCGAAACGTCCAGTTTCGAAATGTCTTTGTTGCGAATTGTCAAAGTTCATAAGCCCCTCAATCCACAATGTTTTTGAAAAGCAACTCACTTCAAAGCTTCATCAATTTTCGCCTTCAAATCCTCTTTTTGCTGTTGCAAACGAAAAAATCTGTCGAATAGAACATCTGTAATGAGATTTGACCTTATTTTTTTAATGTTAAAATAGTCTCACCATCTCCTCTGTAATCAGTTGGGCGATCCATCCTACATATTATAATATGATATCCAAGAGCGCTGTCACTTTTACAAAAATCCGATAGTACAGGTGTGAACTCGTCCACATTGTTTGAAATGAAGACTGTATGAATTTTTCTGAAATGAAGTATTATAAAGGTTAAAATTCGCATACGGCTTCTTACTCTCTTTCCATGCCTGCTTGGGAAATGTCAGACTGAATTTGTAAAGCCAATGTCCCGTAACTCTGGAAGAGCGAATACTTCTGTCTCGACTCCACTAGTAGGCCCTCTTTGGCGATTTGGAGTAGGACGTGAGGCCAAGTATGCCTCTGTAAAAATTTTTTATGTATCAGACATCTAACATATCTAAATACCATCTCTATTAAAGGAGGAATCCGGTCAAAAATTTTTTTTTGCTTTAAAGTAAGTAACAATGTGCGTAGATTCCGAAAATCAAAATGAAAATGCTCAAAAATTGCTCCAAAGCCCCGAAAATGCTCTCCGAAATGCTCCAAAGAGTCTCCGGGGGCCGTGGCCGAGTTTCCCAAAAAAGGGGCGGAGTCAGCCAATCAGCACCATTGTCATTAGCAGGCAGTCAATCACTGCGCTCGCGTTCGTAGTTGCAATGGTGCTGACTCCGCCCATTTTCGAAAAACTCGGCCACGCCCCCCCCCCCCCCCCCCCGGAGACCATTCGCGTGATTTGTGCTCATTTTTGGAGCGCATTTTTGGGGTTTTGGACCAATTTTTGGGGGTTTTCATAATGATTTTCGGAATCTACACACAGTTTTACAAATTTTGAAGCAATAAAAAATTTTGACCGGGATCCTCCTTTAATGCCGTTCTGGAGCTTGAGCAAAGAGACATACCGCCGTTCTTCGCATGAAAGTGGGAACAAAAGAGCCAATGTCTTTGACAGCTGAAGAGAAGTTCTGAGAATAATGCTCCATGTTCTCTGCATCTCCATCGTGTATAAAAACATTACAGATGGCCGAGGAAAATGTCTGAAAAAAGGAATTTAGAGAAAAATTTAAAACTATTCACTTGCCAGCTGTACGAGTTGATACTTCAACTTCCAAGCAAATGTTCTCAGCGTATTGTTGTGCAATAATGATTCAGCCACAATTTGTTCCAACATGCATCTGAAAATATGCAAGAAATGGGCTCGAAACCGTAGAGGCCGTATACAGTACCGGCCAATAATCTATGAACTTTTGGCGTTTTCAGTTGAAAAAAGTCAACTTTGGGAGTCTGGAAAAGGATGTTAAACTTGACCGTTCAACCTGAAATTTTTTGGGTGTATACATCTTTTCTAGAACTCTATTTTTGTAGTTGACAACTTTTTTGTACAACCTCTTCTAAAGATGTTGTGTCCCTTTAAAGTGGGGCGATGCTAAATTTCCGCATTTTCAGTGCAATTTTCACCGATTTTAGGGTCTTCTGCATTTCACGAGTCATATCATCTCTAGGAGAGGTTGTACAAAAAAGTTGTCAACTACAAAAATAAAGTTCTAGAGTAGATGTATACACTCAAAAAGTTTCAAATCAAACGGTCAATTTTAACATTCTTTCCAAGACCCCCAAAGTTGACGTTTTTCAACTCAAAACGCCAAAACTTCAATGATTATTGACCGGTACTGTATGTGTGAGCACTTCCTTTACAATTAGGAGAAACAGTGCTCAACTTACGCTTTCTTTTTTGTTCCATTTCCTTGTCTGTTCTCCTTGATTTTTCCGGAAAACTCTCTCATCCCATCAAGATATGTGGTGAAAGGCCCATTCAGTTCATCGATCAAAGTTTTCAATAATTTCGAATCAACACCTTCCGAAATTTGAGTCATCTCTGAAATATTCGGATTCTTTAGATTTACAAAGAATGCTGTGTTTTTCAACCTTCAAGGAAAGATGCAACATCCGGAACCTCATTAGATTGACAAGGATTGTGAGGGTTCATCTTATGAAATGCTTCAGTTAGAACGCTCCGAGTGTCCGCGATTCGTTTGATGCCAAACGCATCGATTTCCTCGTCACAATTGTCCATGAATTCTTGACGGATCCACTATAAACAAAATGAATCATTAGCGATATTCCCCAAGGAGAAACGCGCTCCATCGCCAACTAGGCTGAAATTTGAATTTTCAGCTTTCCCGCCGTTTTGAAAACAGCGAAACATGTTTCGGGGGTGCGTGGACTCCTCGTGGACAACTCGAGCTGCAGTCAAATGATATTTTCTGTCTATTTTTTTGAGACAAAATTCTGAGAAATGAGGTCACGACTCGAGAAGAAATTATTTTTTCGCACATTAGCAAAAAAAAAATCAGTAAAATCCATTCGCCGCAAAAATAAAATCATTTTTTTTCATTTTTGAGTGACGCCTACATTTGAGAGGATTCTGGAGCTCTCAGTGAATTCTGATTTTTAAAAAACTACCATTTGATTTCTGAAGGTCTTAGTACTGTGTGTGCCAATTTTCAAGTCAATCGAGCAACTGGCACCAGAGTTATTCAATGATAAGTAAAGTGACACTCACCATTTTCCGCCACTGTACGGTACAGTCTGTACCTTTGAAAAAACCCCTAAACTAGACTTGAAGGAGGATTCCGGTAAACATTTTTTTTGAACGCTCTAAATTTGCTTCAAAACCCTGGAAAATGGCCCCGAAATGAGCGAAAATCACACGAACGGTCTCCGGGGGCCGTGGCCGAGTTTCCCAAAAAAAGGTGCGGAATCAGCCAATCGGCGACATTGTCATTTGCCGGCAGCCAATCACAGCGTTCGCGTCCGTAATTGTAATAGCGCTGATTTTCTGATTCCGCTTTTTTTTTTGGGATACTCGGCCACGGCCCCCGGAGACCATTTGCGTGATTTTTACTCATTTCGGAGCCATTTTTCAGGGTTTTAGAGAGATTTTTGAGCGTTTTCACTATCATATTCGGAATCAGCACAAAATTTTACATCAGCACAAAAATTTGAAGATAAAAAAATTTTGACCAGAACCCTCCTTTAAGCCGACCTCGCCGAAAACCCGAAGCAACAACACCTACCTTTGGACCCCCCCCCCCCAATCTAGAGAGATATCTCACAGCTTCCGTTATGAAAAACTTGAAATGAACATCCCTATTTGCATCTTAGGGTACCGTGTGCAAGCATTAATTGGAAATTCAAAATAATGATCACCCCGGGAAAATCTCATTGATGACAACATTTAAAAACTCACATTTATTATGCCACGCGGTGACCTGAAATAAATATATATGATATTGATTGAATATGATAGTAACAAATCTTACTTTTTGTGATCCGAACAAACAATTTTCATGTCGACGGGAATCTCTTTGCTTTTTTCATCTGCGGGATTCAATAACGAATTGATGTCCATCATTATTAGGGTAAGAGGGAGATCTACCTTCTGAAAATAAATTTAAAAAAAACAGCAACACTAAAATATTTTCTTTATATATGACCCTCTATGGACTTTTCTCACCTTCCTATACTCCCTCATGGCAGTCATATGATTTAGGCTGTTCGAGGTGAACTTAATCCTTTTTGAAACTTTATTCCACAGATCCTCAGTTTCTTTTTGTAGAATCGTAAGTTCTTCAATATCTGATTGATTCCGGAAAAGGGCCCAAGAAAAATGAGCACTTTTTGTCTCGAAAGATCGCACTTCTTTGGACCATTCTGTCAAATCCTGCAGCTCATCTCCGGATTCCTCCACGGCCTTCAATAGTTCTGCTTTGAGCTTGTCCACATGTGTTCCTGTAATTTGATTGAGTAATTTTTTCTTATAAACCGCATATACAAAACGTGTTGGTTAATGGGCACAGTTATAGATTAACCAAAATGTGTTACAGTACCGGCAAATAATCTATGAACTTTTGGCGTTGGGGGGTCTGTTAAAAGATGTTAAACTTGACCGTTTGATCTGAAACTTTTTGGGTGTACACATCTACTCTAGAACTTTATTTTTGTAGTTGACAACTTTTTTGTTCGACGTCTTCTACAGATGGTGTGTCCCTTTAAAGTGGGGCGATGCTAAATTTCCGCATTTCAGTGCAATTTTCACCGATTTTAGGGTCTTCTGCATTCCACGAGCCATATCATCTTTAAAAGAGCTTGTACAAAAAAGTTGTCAACTACAAAAATAGAGTTCTAGAGTAAATGTATACACCCAAAAATTTTCAGATCAAACCGTCAAGTTTAACATCCTTTCCAGCCCCTCAAAGTTGACTTTCTTT
Source organism: Caenorhabditis sinica (assembly GCA_963932045.1). NCBI lineage: Eukaryota > Metazoa > Nematoda > Chromadorea > Rhabditida > Rhabditidae > Caenorhabditis > Caenorhabditis sinica. The sequence goes on from OZ009942.1 coordinate 2,585,508, forward strand.
CAACTGAAAACGCCAAAAATTCATAGATTATTGACCTGTACTGTATATAATAATTACCCTTTTTATCTTGTGGAGTTGCAAAAGGCAGGAGAAGCATCACGTATAGAAGGTAGAACAGCATAACTTGGGCGATCTAGTTATTTCCTGAAAACTTGAGAGAGTGTAAGGAAATCAAACGGATGACTCATGAACGGTGACTTTTGTGGGAACACAGTACAAATTAGTGTATTGACCCTCTATCAGGTCCTCTCGGTTCGTCCGGAGAGAGGGAGAGAGAGAGGGAGAGATGGCTACAGAGGTCAAAGGTTATATTTGATAAGGGGTAAGGTTATATTTGATAACGAAGATAAGATGTGTTGCCACCCATCGAGTTGGTTTATAGGCTTATTAAAAATTTGACTAATCATGAGTCGAGACAGTTTTATGGGGGGGGGGGCGGATCCAACAAAAAACAATTATATCTGTTTAAGGAAAATTTTTGTTGAACTTTTTTCGGAAACATTCAAATTTCAGATTGACTTTGTTCTGGACAATCATTATTTGCTAAAAATTAAAAATTTTGCATATTTTCAGCTTCAAAATGCGCTATTGGACCTCAAATAATATTGAGCATGAAGCTAGTTATGGTCTCTGGAAATTGACAGGTTGAATTCTGTAGTGGTTGAGAAAATCGAAAAAATGAAAATCAAGTTAGAGGCTCAAATATTTTTTTGTATTCAACTGCAACCTTTCCTCATCTCTTCATCTTCCTGCCATAAATTGAGATATTCTTGAACTCTTCTCTATGTTTGGTTGCCATAGTAAAATTTTGATTTAATTTCCGAAAAGTTTTTTGGTCAAATACATTTTTGTCCATGGCAACCAAAATTTTGACTGACCTGAAATTTGAATTTTCAGCTTTCCCGCTGTTTTGAAAACAGCTAAACATGTTTTGGTGGGTGCGTGGACTCCTCGTGGACAACTTGACTGCTGCCCAAGTTGTCCACGAGGAGTCCACTCACCCACCAAAACATGTTTCGCTGTTTTCAAAACGGCGGGAAAGCTGAAAATTCAAATTTCAGCCAAGTTAGCGATGGAGCGCGTTTCCCCTTGAGGAATATCGCTAATACCATATCCAGTATCCTTCAGCTCATAAATTTTTTGTAGTGTATTTTTTATAGTGCATTTTAATCATCGAGATTTTGACAAACGGTTTCATAAAAAAATGATCGTTTTTGCAGCTCTCTCCAATTCCTCGTAGACATCAATGGTGGTTTTTTTATAAATCAGTGGGGCACGAAGCCCACTTGGTATCAACTTGAAACAATTAAATCCCCTCCATTTTTCACCCCAAGAGCCGCCACGCACTTCCTCTGAAAAGAGTACAAATGTTTCACTTGGTGTAGGATTCTTTAGGGGTCCGGCGCTCGTGGATGACGCATTTGCCTGTTGGTCGGAAGCAACAAGATTACACTGTTTCTGACATTCTCTCCATCTCTAAGTCTCTGGTTTTCGCTCCTCTCTCTATAAATTGGCGCCGCCGCCGGGGAAAACACTCATTCTCCTCTCCTCCTCAGACTACCAACTGTGCTTAGGCGGTCGAAAATGTATATATTATTGATTTTACTGAATTTATTTTTATTTATTTAATAGAAACTACCCATTCTCCTTCGATGACCGACTGTATGGTTGTCCCAAATGTCTAGTTTTATTTGATTTTTTTGTTGATTTTTCTGAATTTATTTCTATTATTTAATCTATTCTCTGTGGGAAAATGAAAGGTGAGTATGTGCTTGGAATACCACTGTTTTCAGAATTGATCTTTAGATTTAAGTTAAGTTTTCAATTTTGGTCCATCAATTTTTGGTCTAGATCAGAAGATTCTCAGAGAAGTGTAAATTCTAAGAATTTTTAAAGATATTTCAGTTTTGAAAATTATCTAAAAGACAAGATAATCGCTCTAGAAAGTGAATTTTTTCAGTTTCTGGAGACTCCATTCGTTCAACGGGAAAGAAAACTAGAGAAGAAATTGGTCAGAAACTCAAGTACAAAACAATGAGAAGCAGCTTCGGTGCTAAGAAAAGTAAGAAAAAACATGACATTTTAAATTTGAAATCCTATAAATTTTAGTTATCCATGATATGCAAGATCGGAAAAGAAAGGGAAAGGAACGGAACCAAGGTCGGAGAGAAAATAAGGGAGAGTAATGTAAGTTTTTTTTCGTTTTTATATGAATTGAAAAAGAAGAAAAGTTCCAAAATTCTCTACCATAAGGTGTTTACAGCAACCAAGCTTTTCTATCAAAAGCACCGATTGGAGACAAATCACTACTGTTCATTGAGTCAAGGGACAGTAACTGTATCCAGCAAACAACTGCTTCTGAGTATGCTTTCGTCATTTGCGGGTTTGAATTCACTGACTACTCCTGGGAAGTCCGAATGAGAAAAGTAAGTACGTGAGTTCATAGTACCATAGTTGAAATACCATTGTTTTTACCATTCATTTTTAGACTTAAATCAAAGTTTTGATTTTGGACCATTAGAAGATTTTTAAAGAAGAATAAATTCTAAGAATTTTGAAAAATAATTAAGCTTTAGAAGTTCCCCTTTCACAGTATTTATCTGATGATCAAAATACTTTATTTCAGAAAACCGCATCGACACAGATTTGAACGGATTGACCTATAAAAGCCCATTCTATTCAAACTCCGATCGTGGATACAATGAACCAATTACCTTCTTTTCATACACTACTACTAGATGTTGGCACTGCAAAGTGATTTATTCTACCATTTTCTATCATTATACTTGTATGTATTTTGTGTATTGTCTGTTTACATATTTTTAAATAAATCAAAAACATTTGAGATAGTGATTCATGTACTTTTATTCAGACGAAAACATAAAAAGAAAAATTTTCAGATTTTCAGACTCCTTCAGAATCTCCTCCATTTTTCACCCCAAGAGCCGACACGCAACGCAACCGCGCACGCGCCTGAAAAGTGTACAAATGTTTCACTTGGTGTAGAATTCTTTAGGGGTCCGGCGCTCGTGGATGTCCCATTTCTCTTCAGTTTGTCTGAAGCCACAAGACAACACTATTCTCCGACATTCTCTCCTTCTCTAAGTCTCTTGCCCCGCTCCTCTCTTTTTCTATAAGTAGGCGCCGCCGCCGGGAAACACTCATTCTCTTCTCCTTCTCCGACTACCAACTGTGCTTAGGCGGTCAAAAATGTATACATATTATTGATTTTACTAAATTTATATCATTTATTTAATCAAAACTACTCATTCCCCTTCGATAACCGACTGTATGTGTTGTCCCAAATGTGTAGTTTTCTTTGATTTTACTGATTTTGCTGAATCTATCTTATTCATTTAATCTATTCTCCGTGTGAAAATGAAAGGTGCGTATGTGTTTGGAATACTACTATATTCAGTATTTGTTTTCAGATTTAAATGAAAGTTTTGAAACTGACGATCTGTGGAAGAAGCAAGTTTCAGAAAGAATTAAGAGCCCCTCGAACAGCCTAAAGCATATGACTGCCATGAAAGCATATATAAAGGTGAGAAAAAGCCCAAAAATTTTTTGGGTGTATACATCAACTCTAGAATTCTATTTTTGTAGTTGACAACTTTTTTGTACAACCTCTTCTAAAGATGGTGTGTCCCTTTAAATTGGGGCGATGCTAAATTTCCGCATTTTAAATGCAACTTTCGCCGACTTTAGGGTCTTCTGCATTTCACGAGCCATATCATCTCTAGAAAAAGTCGTACGGAAAAGTTGTCAACTACAAAAATACAGTTCTAGAGTTGATGTATACAACCAAAAAGGTTCAGATCAAACGGTCAAGTTTAACATCCTTTCCCAGACCCGCAAAGTTGACTTTTTTCAGCTGAAAACGCCAAAAGTTCATAGATTTTTGACCGGTACTGTATATGAAGAAAATATTTTGATAAACCTTATTTTCAGAAGGTAGATGTCCCTCTTCACACAATAATGACAAACATCAATTCATTATTGAATCCGGCAGCAGCGAAAAACGAAGAGATTGTCAATGACATGAAAATTGTTTGTAAAAGGTAAGATTTGATAATTTTTTGTTTTCCTATTATGAGCCTTGAGGCTGGCTATTGCCATAAAAATTTTTTACAAAATTTTTTTGTTTGTTTCCAGGAATCGAAGGAAACATCGGATATTCCAGAACAGTTCGACGCGAGAGAACATCGGTCACATCTACGACCAAGGCCAATGCGGTAAATCTGAAAATTAGAACTATTTTTTTCAAAAGTTTTTTTTCAGATTCATGCTGGGCAATAGCACCAGTTTCCGCTATGTCAGACCATGAAGATGTTTGGAAATATGGGGTCAGTGATGGCATCGTAACGGGCACTGGATTTGACATCAAGCTTGGATACAAGGTATGTTTTCAGACCTCTTAAAGGAGGATTCCGGTCAAAACATTTTTTTGCTTCAAAATATGTAAAATTTTGTGCTGATTCCGAATATGATAGTGAGAACGCTCAAAAATCTCTCTAAAACCCTGAAAAATCGCTTCAAAACTATCCTTTTTCGGCCGAATGGTCTCCTGGGGCCGTGGTCTAACTACCGGAGTTTTCTCGGCCACCGCATTTTCAGATTTTTTTACCATTTTTTCTGGTTTCTTCTGAAAATCATACATTTTTGTTGTTATTCCACTTTTTCGTTTGGTTTCCACAAAAAAACCTGAAAAATGATGAAAAAATCTGAAAATGCGGTGGCCGAGAAAACTCCGAGAGTTAGGCCACGACCCCAGGAGACCGTTCGGCCGAAAAATGGTCGTTTTGAAGCGATTCTTCAGGGTTTTAGAGTAATTTTTGACCGTTATCACTTTTAGATTCGGAATCAGCACAAAATTTTACATATTTTGAAGCAAACAAATTTTTGACCGGAATCCTCCTTTTTTTTGGTTTCAGCAAAATTGTCACGGGCAGAGTCAGTAAGAAAAAATTACTAAAAAAATTACAGGTACACAGGTGGACGAGCTCAAGGCAGAACTATTGAAGGCAGTGGAGGAATCCGGAAATGAGCTGCAGGATTTGACAAAGTTTTCCAAAGAAGTGCGATCGTTCGTGAAAAAAAGTGCTCATTTTGCTGTATATTTGAGTTTATTCTCCATGAAGTCTAATACTTTCATGCCTAGATGAAGATTTACGGATTAGAATCAGTTCAAACTACTAGGAACATATCAGAAATAAACCCACTTTTCCCGGTTTTTAAGTGTTTTGTATTGCCTTTTTCCATTGATATATTTAACCTGTGTACTGTGCGTTTTTAAACAAATAAAAAATTTGAAATAGTTATTCAAGCACTTTTATTCAGACTGAAACATAAAAAGAAAAATTTTCAGATTTTCAGATTCTAAACCTCTGAATTCTTCTGAATTTCAGAATCCCCTCCATTTTTTACCCCCAAAAGCCGACACGCGACCTCTATCTACCATACCTCCGTCGTCCTAGCCGACACGCAACGCGACCGCGCACGCGTCTGAAAAAAGTGCATATGTTTCACTTGGTGTAGGATTCTTTAGGTACCCGACGCTCGTGGATGACCCACTTCTCTTCTGTTTTTCTGAAGAAACAAGACTACACTGTCTCTGACATTCTCTCCATCTCTAACACTCTCTTTTTCGCTCCTCTCTTTCTCTATAAGTAGGCGCCGCCGCCGGGGAAAACACTCATTCTTCTCTCCCCAGACAACCAACTGTGTAAGGCTGTCTAAAATGTATATACTATTGATTTTACTGAATTTATTTTTATTATTTAATCCAAACTACCCATTCTCCTTCGATGACCGACTGTATGTGTTGTCATAAATGTGTAGTTTTTTTTGATTTTTCTGATTTTACTGAATTTATTCGTATTATTTAATCTAATCTCTGTGGAAAAATGAGAGGTGAGTCACATGATCCAGTTTTCAAATTTTCGAAAACGAAACTTTTTTTGCTGTTTTGAGCTTTGGCGGGTCCACAAAATGATCGTTCCACCCTTCAAAAATGACTGATTTTGGTTGAGAAGTCTGAACTTTTAGCCAGAACATTGTTAGAAAGCACAGGCATCCTCGAAAACCTAGAAATCTGAGTAAATACAGTACCGGTCAATAATCTATAAACTTTTGGCGTTTTCAGTTGAAAAAACGTCAACTTTGGGGGATCTAGGAAAGGATGTTAAACTTGACCGTTTGATCTGAAACTTTTTGAGTATATACATCAACTCTAGAACTTTATTTTTGTAGTTGGCAACTTTTTTGTACAACCTCTTCTAGAGTTGATATGGCTTGCGAAATGCAGAAGACACTATAATCGGTGAAAACTGCACTGAAAAGGCCAAAATTTAGCATCGCCCCACTTTAAAGGGACACACCATCTTTAGAAGAGGTCGTACAAAAAAGGTTGTCAACAACAAAAATAAAGTTCTAGAGTAGATGTATGCACCCAAAAAGTTTCAGATCAAATGGTCAAATTTAACATCCTTTCCCAGATCCCCAAAGTTGACGTTTTTCAACTGAAAACGCCAACTGTTCATAGACTATTGACCGGTACTGTATATTCTTGATCAGCGACTGTTTGTGATTGCTGTCTAGTTCCAAAAAAATCACATTTAAAATGTGTGGAAGAGGCTGAAATACCCTCGTTTCCAGCGGAGCAGTCAACACCAGCAATCACAAACAGTCGCTTTTTTGTTAATTTCAAAAACTTTTTTGTCAACGATCATCAGTGTTTTCAAGATGGTCAAGCAATTTTTTGAAAATGATTCATGAAAATTTAGGTACCAGTACCAAACACTTGTTGTCTTGAAAAAAAAGAAGATGAAGTCTATATGACCGGCTTGAGGAATGTTTCTGGATCGATGATATGTTTAGCTACCGTCTTGCAGTATGCCGAATCAAGCGGAAGAGGGTATATCAATCATATAATTAAATAAATTATTCTTTTTTTGCAGATGTTTTTGATGATCGACTGTTGAATGTGAAAGGAAACTTTGAAAATCTGCTCAATAAAATTTCCGGTCCCCTGAAGTGAGTTATCGTTTTATAAGTATTCATTGAATGGCATGTATCCTTGTAATAGCTCCAAATCCTAACCGGAGTAGACACTTAAGTACATGCTTTCAGTGGCTCGAATCAAGTATGGTTGAAAGCTGCGCCAGCCCTTTGAATTCAACAAGAGTCCAGGAAATAATCGCAGACCGAGCGTCCCTCGAAGAAGTATTTGAGAGCTTTACTGTTGATAACGGAACAATTCCGGATCTTGATCCATACTAATGGGGTGAAAAAAGTTTGGTGGAATTTATTTGGAAATACATATGTTACAGAATTCCATCAAATGACCAGAGCTTTTGACACAACTCGTCCGGATCTGAAGGTTTTTCAAAAAGAGCATTCAAGTTACGAAGTCGCATATGAGGAATACAAAGAAGGTATGTCGATTTCTGCTGATTGGTCTACTGTTTCCATACTTGCTGGACCGGTAGAGGACCTTTCTACCGGCTCGGTTTTTGGGAGCAAGAACTTTCCATAGTAATTTTTTCGAATTACAGTACCGGTCAATAATCTATGAACTTTTGGTGTTTTCACTTGAAAAAACGTCAACTTTGGGGGTCTGGGAAAGGATGTTAAACTTGATCGTTTGATTTGAAACTTTCTGGGTATATACATCAACTCTAGAACTCTATTTTTGTAGTTGACAACTTTTTTGTGCGACCTCTTCCAGAGATGATATGACTCGTGAAATGCAGAAGACCCTAAAATCGGTGAAAATTGCACTGAAAATAACATCGCCCCACTTTGAAGGGACACACCATGTTTAGAAGATGTTGTACAAAAAAGTTGTCAACTACAAAAATAGAGTTCTAGAGTAGATGTATACACTCAAAAAGTTTCAGATCAAACGGTCTAGTTTAACATCCTTTCCCAGACCCCTAAAGTTGGCGTTTTCAATGAAAGTTCATAGATTATTGGTCGGTACTGTATATGCATATGACCTTAGCTCAAAATTTTCGTTGTAGGCCGGTACACCCGAATCTGTGGCGATGGAAACGTTGAAGAATATGACAGCCCATATTTGGTAGACCTACGTAGAGCAAATAATTGAAGTTGGCACCTTCGCAATTGGTGGATTGCCTGTAATGTCCGAATACGCTCAAGTAAGTTTTTTCAGGTACTGAAAGCGCCAAAAGTTCATAGATTATTGACCAGTACTGTACATGTTATCACAGATGAATCATCAGAGACGTCATGGTCAACTCGAATGTCAACAGAGAGAAACTTGGCTTTTATGTTCAAGTTATCATGTATGATCTTTCACAACACGTGAGGAATGCATTTTCAGTGTAATTTGTGAAATAATTTTTTTCAGGACGCGTATGCTGGAATATGTGCAGCATGGAGTGGAGAGAAAAATGGCGTAACAGAATTTGCACAACGGTTGAAAGAGAAGGCGATAGAAATTGGTTTGCTCAATCTGTTTTTACATCTTTTGGATAAATGAAATTTTCCGTTGTACTCCTTGCAATTATAAAAGTGAAAAGTAATAACAAGTATTAATAAGGGCTCCGAGACATTTCGTAAAAGCAGCTGTTTCGCAACTTTCGTCAATTTCGCAACTACGACATTTCGAAACCACGGAATCCAGGGATTTTGTAGAAAGTTCACGTTAATATCATAATTTTTCAAATGTGGACAATAACCTGGAACAGTTCACAATACCCTCGATCCCATGCAACCTTAATAAACGTATAGTGGACTAGTTTATAGAGTTGCGAAACGTCCAGTTTCGAAATTTTTTGGTTGCGAATTGTCGCGGTTGAAAAATTGACGTAAGTTGCGAAACGTCGTAGTTGCGAAACGACTGGTTGCAAAACGTCCAGTTTCAAAATTTTCTAGTTGCGAATTGTCGCGGTTGAAAAATTGACGTAAGTTGCGAAATGTCGTAATTGCGAAATGAGTGGTTGCGAAATGTCTGAGTTGCAAAATGACTGGTTGCGAAACGTCCAGTTTCGAAACTTTTTAGTTGCGAATTCTCGCGGTTGCAAAATTGACGTGAGTTGCGAAATGACGTAGTTGCGAAACATCCAGTTACGAAACTTCCAGTTTCGAAATGTCTTGGTTGCGAATTGTCGAGGTTGCAAAATTGACGTGAGTTGCGAAATGTCGTAGTTGCGAAATGACTAGTGGTGAGATGTCCCAAAGCCATAATAAGAAAAATGTCCCTTCTCTCTCTTTTTAAATCTTATTACTTTTTATCAAAACTGGACGTTTCGCAACTCTATAAACTAGTCCACTTTCTTCAGAATCGCTCCTCGGCCCTTCCCTTTTTCCAATTTTCCTCATTCCAACATCAGCCAGCAGTAGTATAGTAAAGCGAATTCTGAACCCCCTCCCAGACCAAAACCCAGAACTCTCCGTGTCCCCTCTAAACTTTCCAGAAGACATCTCTAGTCTCTGTTTTCTGCCTGCGTCTTTCTTCGGGCAATGCTCTCTCGTCCTCTACTTCTCTGAACGTTTCCTAGCCAGTCAGCCAGCCTACAGCGTAGCCAAAGGTTCGATGGGGCGCATTTGCTCTGTAGGACTCGGAAGTATTTCATAAGAGCATGAGAAGGAAGGAATCTGAAAAAGAGAAAGAAGAAGACTTGTCCACCATCATTTTCATTCAATAGCTTGAAAAAAGATCTAATTACTTTCCAATTTTTTTATTTCTGACAGAAGAAATGTTTTAATCAAAAAACAAATATAATACATAAATTCGAACTTGGTGTATCAAAAGTGTTCCTGTCGAATTTCTCTTGGAAGAGGCGCACTTTGCAGGTCTTGTAATTTCCTTGCCTGTTCCTTCAAATCTTGTAGGTAGTCCGCAGTTTCTCGGCTAGCTTCCATCAATGGTTCTTCGACGATCGCAGCTTGTTCCTCTGTAATTGTATGAAAAAATAGGTATTTTCTTGATGTCAAATGGAGGAGAGGGGGGGGGGGGCAATGCACATGTACTTACTAAACTTACTAGAGATTCCACAATCCAATCGTGCGCGTAGCGTGACACATTTTTCATTTTCGGTTCACATATCGGTCGATGGCTTCCTTATCATTGCGCAGTAACGCTGTAATCAAGAATTCAAATAAAAGAGAAAACCAGTTTCTATATATTACAATGGAAAGGAGTGTAGTTTCGAACTCCTCCAGGAATCCAGAAATCGCCGGATAGTTGAAGTTGGTGACAGTGAGTAGGGTCTTGAGAACACACCTGAAAAGCTATATTTAAGTAAAAACTATGGTATTCGAACTATGGTACTATTTACTTACCTTCCATTTTCACACGAAGATTAGACTAAATAATAAAAATAAAATCAGTAAAATCAAATTTCCAATAGATACATTTTAGACCGCCTAAGCACAGTTGGTAGTCTGAGGAGGAGAGGAGAATAAGCGTTTCCCGGCGCCGGCGCCTATTTATACAGAGAGAGAGAGGAGCGAAAAAGAGACTTAGAGATGTAGAGAATGTCGGAGACAGTGTAGTCTTGTTTCTTCAGACAAAACGAAGAAAAATGGGTCATCCACAAGCGCCGGGTCCCTAAAGAATCCGACACCACTTTTTTTCAGACGCGTGCGCGGTCGCGTTGCGTGGCGGCTCTTGGGGTAAAAATTTAAGGAGATTCTAAGATTTAGAAGGATTCTGAGGTAGGCAATCTGAAGCAGTCAAAGATTCTAAAGGCATATGAGATTGAAAAACACATTTATTAGTTCGCAATAGAAATCTTAGATAAAAGATATGATTATATGAAGAGAATGGAGCTGGTTCTTGAACTTTGTGGCAGAAGATCCATTAGCAGTGGTGATGACGCTGGACTGTCTCTTGGTAGCCATTTTTGTATCTTGCAGTTTTCGAGGTGCCGTCGCTCTTGGTCCTGTCTTTCTTCCAGATGGTTGTTGGTTTGAAGTTTCCATCTTCTGGACAGCCCTGCCTGATCTTGTTTTCGTCTCAAGGATCAGCCAATTGACATCCATAACCTCCTCTTTTTAAAACTTTTCGCTTTGTACACCTTCTTCAACTCCTCGACAACGTTGACGATGCTCCTTCAAAGCTGATATAAGTTGTTGCGACTTTCTTCAAGAGCATGTGAATGTCCACTTGTTCCACCTGACGTCCTTGAATCATTGCTGAGCTGTGGTGATTTGGAGGAGAGCAAGCTTCTTGTCTTCATATCCTTTGTTCTGATCTTCATCAATATCGCCACCATCTGTATCTTCCACGTGCACTACATCTTCTTTGTCGTCAGAAAGCCGATTCGGGAAGGAATCATTGACAGGTGTCTTGCTGAAAAAATGACAGGATTTTGTAAATTTTATTATTCTACTTTTTCTTTTAAATACGAAAAAATTGAAATTGAAAAGAGTCTAAAGTTAGTCACGTTAACCTAGGTTTCTCGAAGGGCATGGCTATTTGATAGAAATTGAAAATGAATTTGGAGGTTTTTGAATGTCAGTTGTTGAATAGTATAGGTTTCATCCCGTTTGACTGTTTCCTCGTTGGCACATTTCTCAATAATATGCAAGAATGGCATACCTTTTTGGCAACTCCAAGATGAGCTTCTTTTGCTGACAGAACTCCTGTTGACTTGATGGCTTCCGGTAGGAATTGGCGTACATCAAATAAGTTGAAAACTTATTGAATAAATAGTATAATTTGAATAAAATCATGATCAAAATGTGTAGTTTTCAGAAGAAAACTACACATTTTAGACAGCCGTACACAGTTGGTTGTCTGGGAAGAAGGGAATGAACGTTCTCGGAGGGGCGCATTTTTGAGGACAAGAACGAGAGTAAGAGAATTAGAGAAAATGAGTATGTCACAGAGATAATGAGTCATTCTGCTTCCGACAAACAGAAGACTTAGCCCACTAGACGAAAGGCCAGGTGTCATAAGAGAGAAGAATGGCAGGGTAGCACCATTAATGAAATCTGAGAGTCTGGGAAGGATTCTGAAGGCTTCAGTTTATCAAGACAAAACACATCTGAATCTGAAGTTTGAACTCAGTTGAAGCATTTTGAGCAAAGTTATAGCCCATGAGCCAAACGCACCATTCTGTGCTCCGACAAGCATATCTCTGGAGCCGACCGACCACACTTTCTGTGTTTGATTTTTGGACTACTTGCAATGTTTTTTGGACAGTGTCAAAATTCACCCATCATAGAAAAAGTTGTTTTTTCGGATTCTGAAGCCATGCCTACTATTCTGACGATTCAGATGGATTGACCGTTTTCAAAAAACTTATAACCTTCTTTCTTTTTCATTCAATTTTTATTCAGTTCATGCAAAATTTCAGAGAAATTGAATTAGTTTCAAAACAAAATTATGGGCAAATGTTCGGAGGTACTTCCTGGGGAACGATCATCTTGTTCTTGGGATGCCTCTTTTTGAAGTGCGCGTGCGAGCCATCCACAATGCTGAAAACAATATAAATGTTTTTTAAAGTTTTCTGTAATTAGGTTTTACCTTGTTCAGCTGCATGTATTCTTCAAAATTCTTAATATTTGGCAAGCTTCCGATCTTCTAGAGGGTATGAGGTAGCGAAAACTGCAATCAAAACAACCTTTGATACCTCGCGGAAAAATGTTAACTCACAATTTAGTAGACTCGGATTATAGACATAACTCAAAAGTTAGTCAATCGAACAGTAATCCAATGTAAGACCGTCTTCGAGTGAGAAACTTTTTGTCCACGTATATGACTTTATCCATGACCTACAGATAGGAATAATTATGAAAAATCGAAAAAAAATTCTCACCTTTCAGACTTCATCGTTCTCAATTCCTTCAACACCAAGACGATTCTCTTGATGGCGCGATCGCGGCATCGCATTGACTCGTGACGTTGGTTCCCAGCGCCAAAATCGAGTATTTGCTACCGATTTTTAGTCGAACTCTGTCCTTCCTATTCTGGAAAGCCTCCTCGATGTCCTGCTCCATTCGACCATTGTAGCGCCACCATTTCTCCACTTGGCATCCTGAGATCGGCGAGCCTTGTAGAGCCAGATGACGTCAGCGTTTCGGCTCGCGAGCACTAAATTTTGTTTATCATCAATTTTATTCATAGTCTCGTAGAATATTTTGCTCCTAATGTTAAGACTAGATATCGTTCCATAAGCTGTGGCTATTTCTTATCCTTCAGGCCAGGGATGTCAGTCTATACACCTTAACTGTTGAAGCGGCTCCGGGACATTTCGCAACTACGACATTTTGCAACTCACGCTAATTTCGCAACCTCGCTAATTTGCAACTAATAGTAAGACATTGCGAAACTAGGACGTTTCGCAACTATATAAACTAATCCACTTATATATAAATATGTATGTCTTCGAAACACTCAAGTTTCCGGAAAATTTAAAGCTATCGTTTAAAAGATAAAGCACCAATAGTGCTACAACTATTATATACATACTCACCTTCAACTTTCATACACAGAATAAACTAAAAGAATATAACATAAATTCAGCAAAATCAATATCAAAATGTGTAGTTTTCCGAAAAAAAACTACACATTTTGGACAGCCGTACACAGTTGGTTGCCTATGGAAAGGGAAATGAGTATTCTCAGGAAATAGGGGTGCATTTATATGGAGAAAAGCGAGAGAGAATGAGAAATAGAGAAAAAGAGTATGTCCCAGAGATAATTTAGTCATTTTGCTTCAGACAAACAGAAAACTAATAAGCCCATTAGTCGCAGGGGCAGATGTCATTAGAGAGAAGAATGGCAGGGTAGCACCATTAATGAAATCTGAGAGTCTGAGAAGGATTCAGTTCATCAAGACACATCTGAATCTGAAGTTAAAACTCATTTGAAACATTCTCAGCTAAGTTATGTGCCCCGTCGAGCATATCTCTGGAGCCGACCGACTAAAGCAAACCAAACTTTCTGTCTTTGATTTTTGGACTACTTGCAATGTTTTTTGGACAGTGAACAAATTCACCCATCTTAGAAAAAATGGTTTTTTTTTCGGATTCTGGAGTCACGCCTACTATTCCAAAGATTCTGTTGGATTGACCACTTTTCAACTTTCAAAAAACTTGTTTCGATCCATGCGGGGGCAATGTGCACCTATTGTTCTTTGTCATTGTAATTGGCTGCTGGTTGGTTGATCTGAGTATTTTCAGATACATTGAATGAGGTTTGATACAAAATTGGAAAAAAACATAAGTAAAAGATGATTATGATCGTTTCATGGAACAGAAAAAATGAAAAATTTGAAGAAAAGACCGGTTTGAGTTATATATTGGCTCCTGTGACATCAGAAAGGCTAATGTTCTTCATCGCTATTTCGTGTCAAATTTTTTGCGATCCATCGTGGGTACACAACTGCAGATCTTACGGTTTCGGACGCACAACAACCACGTTTTTTGGTTTCCGCCAGAAGAATACATGTTTTCTCACTTTCTCATTGAAGACCAACAAAATCCATGGAAGGGAACGAGTTAACTGAAATCATAGTTGCTAAAAGATTTCAAGAGTTGGCTTGATAACTTACATCATCCGAACAGATCTCTTACTGTCTACCATCCAATTTGGAAAGAAGTAGTTCGACCAGCTAGACTACTGCAACTGCGATCAATGTAGTTTGGATTTTTTTCGTGTTCAGTTCCTGGAAAGTTTTTAGTTATCGATTATTTTGCTTGGCTGCAATTTAACATTAAATGAGGATTCCGATCAAAATTTTTTTTTTGCCTAAAACATTAAAAATTTTACTTTTTTCAGGTGGCCGAGAAAACTGCGGGAGTTAGGACACGGCCCCAGGAGACCGTTCGGTCGAAAAGCGATCGTTTTGAAGCGATTTTTCAAGGCGTTAGAGAGATTTTTGAGCGTTTTCACTATCATTTTCGGAATCACCACAAAATTCCAAATATTTTGAAGCAAAAAATTTTTTGACCGGAATCCTCCTTTAAAAGATTAAACACCAATAGTACTACAACTATTTCATACCACATACTCACCTTTAATTTCCATACACAGAATAAATAAAAAGGATAACTCAATTTCAGTAAAATCAATATCAAAATGTGTAGTTTTTAGAAGAAAACTACACATTTTAGACAGCCGTACACAGTTGGTTGTCTTGGGGAGAGGAAAATGAGTATTCTCCGGATTAAAATGAGAGAGAAGCGAAAAAGAGGATTTGATAAAATGAGAATTGAGATAATTATAATAGTTTTGCTTTAGACTGAGCCCACTATACGAAGAGCCAGGTGTCATAAGAGAGAAGAATGGCACGGTAGCACCATTGGTGGATTCTGAGAGTCTGAAGGCCTATGAGGTTCTGAAGGACTCACGTTAAGCTTTGCTTCCTTTTGGTTTCTTTCAAATCCTTAGTCCTCAAACCATTCGGTATCACTTTTTTCTTCTGAAATCTTTTTTGAATTCTGAGTGTGGGGTCTATCACAGTAATTCTTCACATCCCCTGAGATTTTCATCATTTTGAACCCTCTTTTGTCTTCACATTTATATGCCGCCCTTTGTCGGTAAACAATACAGTGTTGAACAGTAATAGAAATCAATACATACACTCAATCGACACACCTCATTGTGTTTTTGAGGGTCAGTAGTCCAGAGAGGAATCATTTCAGTTCCGATTCTATTCTCGTGTTGGTGACCTCTTCTTGCGCTCTCTCTTTTTTCCAATAATTTTCTAATTTTCAAAATTTTCCTTTTGGTGTGGCACAGAAATCCTTTTTCCGAACCCCTTATGATTTCACCATTTTGGTCCCTCTTCCAAATTTCGAATCTCTAATAACAGGGTGACTTTACTTACACTTTTTTTTCATCTGAAATCTTATTGAATTTCTAGTTTTCTAATTTTGAAACTGGATCCAGAAAGAGTATCATTTTCCAAAATCATAGCTGTGAGAAGCGTGTAACCTTCCTACCTAGAATTATCTCAAAAATCCCTATGTTCCCAGGAGAACAGAAACTTTCCCACGAGCAACTCTAAATGTCTTCACATACTAGTCCCATCCATTGTTCTCAAATCTATTGACACACCTGTTGTTCTCGAATCAATAAACTTCCATCTTCTCATCATTCATTCTTCCATGTTTTCACTCGTCTAGATTGGTGACCTCCCTCTCTTCCTTCCATTTTATTGGATTTTCTTTTTCTAGAAACTACTGTAGCACTCCTCGAAAAGCCACGAATTTCAAAAGGGAATGATTCAGTATGACTGTTATATTTTAGCACCCAGTACACTTAGCACTCTCTAATTCAAACCCACTTCCAAATTTCGAATCTCTATAAACAGGGCAACTTTACTTCTTTCGGTGTGACACATGCGAATGAAGTTTTACATGGACAAGTGTGTCACACCACCCAAAATTCGCTTCTTTTTGGTTCCTTTCAAATCCTCAGCCCTCGAACCATTCGGTATCATCTTAGCACTTCCAAATTTCGAATCTCTAACAAAAGGGTAACTCTACTTCTTTCGGTGTGACACATGCGAATGAAGTTTTACATGGACAAGTGTGTCACACCACCCAAAATTCGCTTCTTTTTGGTTCCTTTCAAATCCTCGGTCCTCAAACCATTCGGTATCATCTTAGCACTTCCAAATTTCGAATCTCTATAAACAGGGTAACTTTACTTCTTTCGGTGTGACACATGCGAATGAAGTTTTACATGGACAAGTGTGTCACACCACCCAAAATTCGCTTCTTTTTGGTTCCTTTCAATTCCTCGGTCCTCAAACCATTCGGTATCATCTTAGCACTTCCAAATTTCGAATCTCTAATAACAGAGTGACTCTACTTCTTTCGGTGTGACACATGCGAATGAAGTTTCACATGGACAAGTGTGTCACACCACCCAAAATTCGCTTCTTTTTGGTTTCTTCCAAATCCTCGGTCCTCGAACCATTCGGTCTCATCTTAGCACTTCCCACTTTAGTCCCTCTTCCAAATTTCGAATCTCTAATAACAGAGTGACTCTACTTCTTTCGGTGTGACACATGCGAATGAAGTTTTACATGGACAAGTGTGTCACACCACCCAAAATTCGCTTCTTTTTGGTTCCTTTCAATTCCTCGGTCCTCAAACCATTCGGTATCATCTTAGCACTTCCAAATTTCGAATCTCTAACAAAAGGGTAACTCTACTTCTTTCGGTGTGACACATGCGAATGAAGTTTTACATGGACAAGTGTGTCATACCACCCAAAATTCGCTTCTTTTTGGTTTCTTCCAAATCCTCAGCCCTCGAACCATTCGGTATCATCTTAGCACTTCCCACTTTAGTCCCTCTTCCAAATTTCGAATCTCTAATAACAGAGTGACTCTACTTCTTTCGGTGTGACACATGCGAATGAAGTTTTACATGGACAAGTGTGTCACACCACCCAAAATTCGCTTCTTTTTGGTTTCTTCCAAATCCTCAGCCCTCGAACCATTCGGTATCATCTTAGCACTTCCCACTTTAGTCCCTCTTCCAAATTTCGAATCTCTAATAACAGAGTGACTCTACTTCTTTCGGTGTGACACATGCGAATGAAGTTTTACATGGACAAGTGTGTCACACCACCCAAAATTCGCTTCTTTTTGGTTTCTTCCAAATCCTCAGCCCTCGAACCATTCGGTATCATCTTAGCACTTCCCACTTTAGTCCCTCTTCCAAATTTCGAATCTCTAATAACAGAGTGACTCTACTTCTTTCGGTGTGACACATGCGAATGAAGTTTTACATGGACAAGTGTGTCACACCACCCAAAATTCGCTTCTTTTTGGTTTCTTCCAAATCCTCAGCCCTCGAACCATTCGGTCTCATCTTAGCACTTCCCACTTTAGTCCCTCTTCCAAATTTCGAATCTCTAATAACAGAGTGACTCTACTTCTTTCGGTGTGACACATGCGAATGAAGTTTTACATGGACAAGTGTGTCACACCACCCAAAATTCGCTTCTTTTTGGTTTCTTCCAAATCCTCAGTCCTCAAACCATTCTGTATCATCTTAGCACTTTCCAGTTCTAGCCCACTTCCCAATTTCCGTCGGCTCCAGAGATACATCCAGAGAGATAGAGATGTATGCTCGTCGGAACACAAAATGGCGCGTTTGGCTCATTGGCCATATCTTGGCTCAAAACGCTTCAAATTCAGATGTGTTTCTGTTTATCAAGAATAAAAACATCTGAATCTGAAGTTTGAGCTCATTTGAAGCAGTTTGAGCCAAGTTATAGCCAATTTGTGCTCCGTCGAGCATGTATCTGGAGCCGCAAGACTAATACGAACCAAACTTTCTGTGTTTGATTTTTGGACTACTTGCAATGTTTTTTTGTAGAAAGGTTAACAAATTCCCGCATCATAGAAAAAGTTGTCTTTTTTCGGATTCTGGAGGTCACGCCTACTATTCTGAAGATACTGATGGATTGACCACTTACAAAAAACTTATGATGTTTTCTTTCTTGTTTATTCAATAATGTTCATGCAAAATTTCAGAGTAATTGGATTAGTTTCAAAATAAATTATGGACAAATATATTCGTAAAGCTATTAGAACTCGATAATTCTTCGTCGATGTAAGAAGTTGCCATATGAGTGATATCTCCGTCCTTGTTTATTTCACATCCATCATCTTTTCTTTCAGCCTTTACCATTTTCCGTATACAGATCAACACAGTTTGCACCCAATGTCAGCTTCAATTCGTTGTACAATCTTCGATCTGCTTCAATAATTTGTTGGCAAACCATGACTGACGATGAGAAGAGCTTTTCTGAATTGAATCACTTATTTAGAAGAGATACAGTACCGGCCAACAATCTATATGAACTTTTGGCGTTTTCAGTTGAACAACGTCAACTTTGGGGGTCTGGGAAATGTTAGGCTTGTCCATTTGATCTGAAATGTTTTGGGTGTATACATTCACTCTAGAACTTCAATTTTGTGGTTGACAACTTTTTTGTGCGACCTCTTTTAAAGATGGTGTGTTCCTTTAAAGTGGGGCGATGCTAAATTTCCCCATTTTCAGTGGGGGGGGGGGTCTTCTGCATTTCACGAGCTATATAATCTCTATGAGAGGTCGTACAAAAAAGTTGTCAACCACAAAAATAGAGCTTTAGAGTAGATGTATGCATCCAAAAAGTTTCAGATCAAACGGTCAGGCTTAACATCCGTTCCCAGACTCCCAAAGTTGACGTTTTTCGACTGAAAATGACAAAAGTTCATAGATTATTAGGCGGTACTGTATGTACAGTACCGGCCAAAAGGTTGTCAACTTTGCACTTTTTCAGTGCAAAACGGTCAACTTTGAGGGTCTGAAAAATAGGTTTCCCGCTGTTCAATTTTTTAAAAATTTTGTGGGTATAGAGATCAACTCTAGAACTCCGTTTTCATAGTTGACCACTTTTTTCCATAACCATTTTTAGGAGAGTTAGGTATCGTGAAAGGTTACAACCCGAAAATTCTTTCAAATTCAGTGTTAATTTCGAGAAAAGTGAGACAGATTTTTTCAACGCGATCGATCTATTAGGAAAATGGATTTGGGGAAAAGTTGTCAATTACAAAAATGGAGTTCTAGAATTGATCTCAATACCCAAAAAATTCCAAAAAAATTGAACAACGGGAAACCTATTTTTCAGACCCTCAAAGTTGACCATTTTGCTCTGAAAATGAGCAAAGTTGACTACCTTTTGGCCGGTACTGTACGCATGTAACTTACTTTGCATCAACACTAACATCATCTATTATTTTTCTTTTCATCGTCCAGTCCACGAGCGTTCTCGATAATTCTGTAAAGTAAAGATCGTCATGAATCTGTTTGAAATGTATTCTAACATACTCGATATCGGTCACAATGTCGTTTCTTCGAATATATTTCCAATAGTTTTTCGCGATCCAATTCACCGAATAGATAAAAAAATAGCATAATTCAGTAAAATCAATAAAAAATGTGTAGTTTTCAGAAGGAAACTACACATTTCGGACAGCCGTGCACAGTTGGTTGCCTGGGGGGAGAGGGAAATGAGCATTCTCCGGACAGAGGGGTACATTTATAAGAAGAAAAGCGAGAGAACGAGAATTAGAGAAAAAGAGTAGGTCACAGAGATAATGAGTCATTTTCTTCAGACAAACAGAAGACTGAGTCATCATTCAGCTGGTGAAAGGATGGGGAAAGAAGAGAGGGCTTGGAGGTATTAGATGACAGGTCCCGGGTCATGAGAGAGGAAAGAAAGGAGGGGAAGCAGATTCTGAAGTTCTGAAGACGTCTGAGATTCTCGCTCATAAGACGTTAAATTGATCCTGAGGAACAAAAAAAAGCAACTTTAGCAATCTGGGCTTTGCCAGGACATGTGTCATTCTAATCTCTAATAAGCTTGCTCTCCAGTAATTACGTACTTTATTTCAAACCGACCGTTTGTTAAAATAATAGCAGGAATCAAATCCCAAATCAATAATACAACACCAATAACAGAATCAATAATATTCCATGTCATCCCTATCTTAACACCACTGGCTCCTGGACTGTTCCATTCCTCCTCTTCCTCATCAACCTTGATTTCTTTCTTCACTCGACAGCGTTTTCTTGCCTCATTCATAACTTCCTTCTTGCCAATCACTGTGGACACATATGAATCATTCGTATTCATCACCGGTGCAATTCTCCTCTGGACTTCTCTGCTTGTGATGAACCGCTTGGCCAACTGCTCGTCAGCCAAGATGTTCAGAGCAATTTTCCACTGCCAGTATTCGTAATCATGCCGGGCCTAAAAGAAACAATTTAGTTAAAAAAATTGCTTTTCAAAAGCGATCTCAAGGGATTTGTTTTATACTCACTCACTTTAGTCCCGCCACACATCTTTCTTCTTTTGATATAGAGCGTTTTCAAGTCCGGCGCTCAACTGACCTCCTGTGGTAGCTCATCTTGGTTCTCAAAGTTGTAGAGAAACTTGTAGCGGCACACTGAAAAATTCACGGGACATTGCAAGACATATAGTAGTAGTAGTAGCAAAAACAGAACTTACCCAGACATGGGTTTCCATACGCCGAAGAAGCCTTGGTATTGACAATTGCTTCAGCTCTTCAATCTCTGATTTTTGCCAATCCTGAAGCTGCAGGATTTAAGACATTCATCCTATGAGTTTTGTAGTTCATACCAGTATAAGAAGATGCTTCGAAGCGTTGGCGCAACAATAGAAGTTCAGCAATAATAGACGCATTCAGGTTGGCAGCTTCCGAGCGAAACTGCTGAAAATCCCGTTTTTTTAACAGCCTAAAATTAAATTTGAAAAATATGATTACAAAATTAAATCGGTATATCTGATTTTCAATGGCTCCAAAAAACTCAAATTTTAGCAAAATTTAAAATTTGCCGTCCCACTTCCTTTAGAAGATAAAAACACCAATAATGCTGCAACTACTGTAAACATATACTCACCTTCCATGTTCACACAGAAAATAGATCAAATAAAAAATTAGATTCAGTAAAATCAAAATCAAAATGCGTAGTTTGTTCAGGAAAACTACACATTTTAGACATCCGTACACAGTTGGTTGTCTGGGGAGAGAGGAATGAAAATTCTCCCGGTGGAAGGGGTTATAAGGAGGAAAGCGAGAGAATGAGAAATGGAGAAAAATAGTATGTCACAGAGAGAATGATTCATTTTTTTGCTTCAGACAAACAGAACACTGAGTCATCATTCAGCAGATGAAATGATGGAACAGGAGGAGAGGGCTTGGAGGTGTAAGACGACAAGTCCGGGGGTCATGAGAGAAAAAAGGAGGGAAAGTAGGAATCGAACCATAGACTATAGTGACCGTGAGGATTCCAAATCTCCAATAAAAATCGGCAAAATGTTCCCGTGACTCGAGTTATCAGCCATCAAGGCCTCACAGTACTAATTTTGACTTTTAAGAAGTTGTGTTGTTTTGAGACTTTTGAGAACTAGACCTTCTAAAAGTGCCTGGGAGCTAAGATATGGGGTGTCAAAAATCAGCAAATTTAGTACTGGCTAGGCCTTTGATGGCTGATAACTCGAGTTACGTGAACATTTTGCCAATTTTTATTGCAGATTCTGAATCCTCACGGTCAATATAGTCTATAGTCCAATTCCTAGAAAAAGTTCAACTCGACACCTAAAGTAACCCCCTAGAAAGACTCTTCCAAAGGTCCAAAATGCCGACACTGAATATAATTGCGCTCCAGGCTTCCCATGGATGATTTTGAAGTTGTGTTTTGGTGATTTGTGTCTTTTAAAGGTGTTGTTAGAGCCTTTGAGCCCATATGGTGAATGTATTGGATGAGAGAGTATGCAATTGCTTAACAAATCATATCACTATACTTGGAAAAAAATTTCGATTTGTTTTGTTTTGATGCTCACAGAACAGTAATGGTGTCACATTTTTAGCAAAGCAATTCTTCAATAAAATCTTTTGAAAGACTATTACAGTACCGGACAAAAAGCTATGAACTTTTGGCATTTTCAGTTGAAAAACGTCAACTTTGGGCGTCTGGAAAAGGATGTTAAACATGACTGTTTGATCTGAAACTGTTCGGGTGTATACATCTACTCTAGAACTCTATTTTTGTAGTTGACAACTTTTTTGTATGAACTCTTCTAAAGATGGTGTGTCCCTTTAAAGTTGGGCGATGCTAAATTTCCGCGTTTTTAGTGCAATTTTCACCGATTTTAGTGTCTTCTGCATTTCACGAGCCATATCATCTCTAGAAGAGTTTGTACAAAAAAGTTGTCAACTACAAAAATAGAGTTCTAGAGTAGATGTATACACCCGAACAGTTTCAGATCAAACAGTCATGTTTAACATCCTTTCCCAGATCCCCAAAATTGACGTTTTTTAACTGAAAACACCAAAAGTTCATAGCTTTTTGTTCGGTACTGTATCTGAGGTAAGATATGCGATAAAGAAAAGTTAACATTTTTCATAAAATCGAGCCAAATTCATTCAAGAGCTCACAACTCGGTGAAATACAAATAATAGGAGGTAGAGAATAAAAGAACTGAATTTAGTTGTTCACTTCATTTTCTTGAAGACTCTTCTGGTATTTGTCCACGTGTTTGAGCTTTCTCAAGACCAGTCGCAAAGATTTCTTCGGAAGTAGACCTCGCCAATAATTTCAAACTTTTGTAGCCTTGGTCGAAGAAGGAGGTTCTGAAAGAAAAGAAGATTGCGGAAAAAAGACTAGTACACTTGTTTTTTGTGAGCCCATATCTACCGTAAAGGAGGGTTCCTGTCAAAATTTTTTATTGTTTTAAAGTGTGTAAAAATGTGCGTAGATTCCGGAAATCATATTGAAAACACATGAAAATTGATCCAAAATGAGCAAAAATCCCGCGTAAGGTCTTCGGCGGCCGTGGCCGAGTTTCCCAAAAAAAGGGGCGGAGTCAGCCAATGAGCGCCATTGTCATTTGCCGGTAGCCAGTCACCGCGGTCGCGTGCGTGGTTGCAATATCGCTCATTGGCCCATTTTTGGGAAACTCCGCCCCATTTTTGGGAAACTCGGCCACGCCCCCCCCCCCCGTGATTTTTGCTCATTTTGGAGAGCATTTTCTGGGTTTTGGAGTTAAGAAATCAAGTTGCCTCTGTTTCTTTCGTATCCCCATTCACTTGAAGTTGTGCAAGTCCGGCAAATTTCATTTTCCATACCGTATGTGACCACATGCTGCCTCTCCGTTCACAATTACTATCCACTTGTAGAACGGGTCTCGCTTATGCAAAAAAAATCGATTGGCCAACCTGAGTTTGTGTTAGTAACTTAAAATTTTTCTTCAAGTGCTTACATTGTACTGGTGTCCCCTATATCTTCGAATATTTCGACGTTAAGCTCACACGGTGTCTCGGAGATGAAGAACTTCTCTCGACCATCCACAAACTTTGGTTGTTCTCGCATAAGCTGGAAATAAAGGAATATTATGCAACTAGTTATATCGATGCCACTTACTTTATTTCCTGCAAAGATTGCGCCAGCTCCGGAACTTTTGTGGTACTTTTACATGACATAGATTGAGTTTTCTCTGTCAACCTTAAACTCAATTTTATGTTAACTCACCTCCTTTCCGCATCGTCTTCCCTAGAGTGAGAGTTGTCTGATGAAGCTTCGGTTTGTCCACACTCTTTTTGTGGTCTTTGGAGACTTTGCGGAGGGTGAACCTGTAATTTCCTTCTGATCATTGGAGCCTAAGTGACCGAAATCTTTTAGACAAACCCCCAGACTAGCTAGGTTAAAAATTTTGAAGCGAAACTTCAGTTTAAAAAAATGTACAGTACCGGCAATAATGATACTCGTTTTTGTCATTTTCAGTAGAAAATCGTCAATTTTGGGTAGCTGAAAAAGTAATTCAAAGTTGCTTTTTCTGTTTGAAATTTTGAGAGTGTATCAATCAAACCTTGAACTTTAACTTTGTAATTGACAACTTTTTCGTACAAAACCGCTCTGCCAAGCTATGGCTTGTCGAAAAAAAAGCTCAAAAATTTTTGAGACACTGAAATCGAGCAAAATTTGGCATCGCCGTAGGTTTCTGAGCGTAACTTTTTTGATTGAAGAGATACAAAAAAGTTGTCAACTACAAAATTAAAGTTCAAGGTTTGATTCATATACTACCAAATTTTCAAACAAAAAAGCCACTTTGAATTATTTTTTCAGGCACTCAAAGATGTCGTTTTTCAACTGAAAATGAGGAAAACAAAGCTATCCCGCTCTTTTAAAAAAGATAAAACACCTATAGTGGTACAACTATTTTAGACATACTCACCTTTAATTTTCCTACATAGAATAGATTAAAAGAATAGCATAAATTCAGTAAAATCAACATCAAAATGCGTAGTTTTCCGAAGAAAACTACACATTTTGGACAGCCGTACACAGTTGGTTGCCTGGGGAGAGGGAAATGAGCATTTTCCGGACGAAGAGGCGCATTTATAAGGATAAAGGCGCGGGGAGAGAATGAGAGAAAAAGAGTATATCACAGAGATAATATATGTCACAGAGATAATACATTCTTGCTTCAGACAAACAGAATATTGAGTCATGAGCAGGTGAAAAGATGGAAGAGGAGAAGAGTGCTTGGAGGCATTAGGCGGCAGATCCGGGGTGCTGGACACAAAAATATCCAACACCTCATTAATTCTCAAAATTAACGGCTAATCGTTGTAATCCGCGATCACAAAAACTACTGTAACTTTTTCAAAAATCGAGATACAGCAAAACTGATTGCAGATTTGAATTTCTCATCATTTTCTGCGTCGAATGAGCTATGAATCAGCATGTTTCATTTTTCTCGTGAAGTCCTAACCCGTCTCAAAATGAGAGCTCATGTGTAAGAAGAGGAAAGCGTTTTTTCCAGAAGGTTTTTGACCAATTGAACTTGTTCTGAGATTACGATGTTCCGAAGTTGAAGGATTCTGCTGGATTCTAAACTATTCTGGAGAAGAAGAGATGAGACATCTTCAGTTAGCTAAATTTATTAGGAAACAAGTATAAAAAACAACAGAACAACTATGAGAAATTAACAAAAAAAACCAATTTAGCATAAAGAACCCGAATTTGGTAGCTGATGGCAGCGAAATCCACGAGCTTCTTATCCTTTTCGTTTATCGACCATCAGAGCGCCATTCACACGGTCTACCTCGAACTCCCTGAAATTCTTTGATTTATGCTATATGAAAAACTCTTTTTACCATCCGACGCCTAACTCCAGAACGGTCTTACTTATTTTCCTTGCTCGTAGTCGATCGTGAATTTGCTGCTGTCAGTCTGAAAATTTTTGAATTTACATAACTGCTTGACTATCTCTGATTTTTCTAGTTTACGTTTAAATGTATCTATTGGCAACAATCCCCAAGGGGAAACGCGCTCCATCGCAATTTGACTGAAATTTGAATTTTCAGCTTTTCCGTCGTTTTGAAAACAGCGAAACATGTTTCGGTGGGTGCGTAGACCCCTCGTGGACAACTCGGGCGGCAGTCGAATTGTCCACGAGGAGTCCACGCACCCACCGAAACATGTTTCGCTGTTTTCAAAATGTCGGGAAAGCTGAAAATTCAAATTTCAGCCAAGATTGCGATGTAGCGCGTTTTTCCCCTTTGGGAGCTTTGCTAATAGTTCAAATTATGATCTAGTTCAAATGGATCAGCAAAAAAAACAAAAAATAAAAGTTACCTGGTTCTCGTCCATCCACTTCTGAATCCGTTATTCCTTTAAGGGCGTCATACGGTTCAGGCGATGAACTTCCGGTTTTGAGAGTGACATCACCTGAAATAAAAGGAGATTTTAGTCAAAATTACCTTCGAGATAGAGATCCATATTATCAGAGATAGAGGTGCTCACCTAAAGATAAATATACTCACCTTTCATTTTCACACAGGTAATAGATCAAATAGCAATAATAATTCCAGAAAAATCAATAATATCAACATTTTCGACCGCCTAAGCACAGTTGGCTGTCTGAGGAGAGGTATATATAATTAAAAGAATAGCAAATTCAGTAAAATCAATATGAAAATGTGTAGTTTTAAGAAGTAAACTACACATTTTAGACAGCCGTACACAGTTGGCTGACTTGGGGGAGAGGGAAATGAGCATTCTCAGGAAAGAGGGGTGTTTTTATATGGAGAAAAGCGAGAGAAAGAGGATTAGAGAAAAAGAGTATGTCACAGAGATAATCTAGTATTTTGCTTCAGACTAACAGAGCACTGGGACGTCATTCAGCAGGTGATAAGATGGAAGAAGAGAAAAATAGAGCAAGGAGGCAGTCGACGAATAGCCAGGTGTATATGAGAAACTAAAAAGAGTATGTCGTAGAGATAATGTAGTTATCTGGCTTCCGACTAACCAACAGAGCACTGGGACTTCATTCAGCAGGTGAAAAGATGGAAGAAGAGGAGAGTACTTGGAGGTATTAGGCGACAGCTCCAAGGGGTTCTGGGCACAAAAATATCCAACATCTCATCATTTCTCAAAATTCACTGGAGGTCGTTGTAATCTACAATCACAAAAACTTCTGCAACTTTTTCAAAAAGTGAGATACAGCAAAACGGATTACAGATTTGAATTTCTCATAGTTTTCTGCGTCGAATGATCTATGAATCAGCATGGTTCAACAAGTTGAATTGTTCTGGTGAAGTGCTAAACCGTCTCAAAATGAGAGCTCATGTGAGAAGAGGAAAGCGTTTTCAAGAAGGTTTTTTTGACCAATCGACATAAGAAAGAGATGCTGATATTCTGCTGAATTCTGAGATTCTGAAGGATTCTGAAGAAGAAGCCATGAGACAGTTTCAGTTACATTTATTGGCGTACAAGTATATGAAACAACAATATAACAAATATGAGAAATTTAACAAAAAACCAATTCACACACAAGTAGTGTTGGGGATAGCGTGGTTGAATCACAAATATATTGGAATCTGAAAATTTAGAATGTTGTGTAATAAAACTGTTTTCAAAACGAAAAATATGTAAAACTTACCATCGATCGGTATCAAGTTTTGGACGACGTTGAAGAAGATGATAGTGTCCAAAAAGGGCACATCTGCTTGTCCATTGGTCTCGTCGCAAAAACAGCGATATCCAGGAGACAGAAGTCGCTTTTCAGCAAAGACATCATTGCTCTTTTGTCTTCAATCGGTAGTCAGATGGACTAGTGGCGGGCCAATCGAACCAGTTGAAACCGTCCGTGTGGGATTCAAGAAATATGACAATCTTCACCGAAAATGTGGTGAACTCGTTGGGTGACCAATACCGTTCCTTGATATTCCAGCTTCTTACGTGATCGCCGACCAGAACTTCATCTTCATCGGATATGGCTTCAGTGATGATGTGATATTTTCTTGTGGAGCGAGCCTTATTTTCATACTGAAAAAACAAAACAAAACTTTTCATTTTTAGTATGAAATTATCAAAATTCCTCACTTCTGTGAAAACTCTTCTGTGAAAAAATTCACAAAACATGATGATTCACCTTATGTATAATACAGTACTGACCAATAATCCATGAACTTTTGGCGTTTTCAGTTGAAAAACGTCAACTTTAGGGGTCTGGGAAAGGATGTTAAACTTGACCGTTTGATTTGAAACTTTTTGGGTGTATACATCTACTCTAGAACTCTATTTTTGTAGTTGACAACTTTTCGTACAACCTCTTCTAGAGATGATATGGCTCGTGAAATGCAAAGGAGCCTAAAATCGGTGAAAATTTCACTGAAAATGCGGAAATTTTGCATCGCCCCACTTTAAAGGGACACAACATCTCTAGAAGAGGTCGTACAAAAAAGTTGTCAACTACAAAAATAGAGTTCTAGATTCGATGTATACACCCAAAAAGTTTCAAATCAAACGATCAAGTTTAACATCCTTTCCTAGACCACCAAAGTTTACGTTTTTCAACTGAAAACGTCTAAAGTTCATCGATTATTGACCGGTACTGTACAGGGTGCGCCATAATTATTGACCCGGATATAAACCGGAATAACTTTTTTAAAACTTGAGAAAAATCTTTGCTATTTTAACAGGGTTTATTTCAGACGTGAAAATTTTATAATAATTTAACAATTTTCAAATCGACCGCCTTTCGCTTTGATGACAGCCTTCAGACGCTTCGGAAAGGCAGCGACGACGGCACGCAGGTAGTTGTCGTCAATATCGTTCCAGGCATTCTCGAGGGCAGTCTTCAGAGCGGCCAGACTTGGATAGTTTTTCGTGGAAACTTTCTGGGTCAAATATCCCCAGACTGCATAGTCCATGGGATTCAAGTCTGGGCTGGAAGCAGGTCATTCTTGAGCGCTGATGAACTCCGGAAAGTTGCTTTTGCACCACTCCTGGGTGTCCTTGGCAGAGCTGGCGCACCGTCTTGTTGAAAGACCCAATGTTGATTTCCGAAGTGTGATTGGGACCAAGGGAGCACTTCGTCTTCCAAAATTCGTTTGATGTAGTATTTCTTGTCGATCTTGGCTCCTACATCAACGAAAACAAGGGGAGTTTTGCCATTTCCTGTGATTCCAGCGAATACCATGACTGAAGCGGGGTGGGAGGTTTTATTGAGAATTTTTCCTTTCTGACACGCTGATTGGATATCCTTGGCCAGGATTCTATGGTTTTGGCCGTTCTTGTTGGCTTCGATTGTGAATATTTTTTCGTCCGTAAACAGGGTCCTCATGTGCGTGCCAGAGCGCGTGCCGCGTAGGAGGTGTCTGGCTTTTTGGAGTCTGAGCTGCTTGTTTCGCTCAGTCAAAAATGCTCCTTTGGTGAATTTGTAAGAAATAAACCCCAACTTTTTTGTAACAAGTCTTCTCATCGAAGTATTGGCCATTTTGAAGTCCGTAGCCAGCTTTCTCATGCTCCTTTCGGGATTTCGTCGAATTCTCGCTTTCACAGCACGAACGATTGCATCAGAGGTCACCGAAACTCTACGACCAGATCTTGGACGGTCCTGGGTAGTCTGAAGACTGGTGAATCTTTTGATAGTACGATTGACCAGCTTGCGAAGCACGTTGAGCCTTTTTGAAATCTCCGAAACACTATGACCTTTCTTGAACATGTCGATGATTGAGGTGCGGTAAGGAGACGCGGCCACCATTTCCTTCAAAAGCAAAGTTATGAAATGAAACTTGGACAGTAAATGAAAATGCTTGAAAAAATATAAAAAACCAGAAAATAATTGAATCTGCGCGTTGTGCATGCACCAGAGCTTACGCAAAGTTGCGGGTCAATAATTATGGCGCACCCTGTACATATGGCTTCAAATAGCTACCTCGCTTTGCTTGAAAGATAAAACACCAAAAATATGTACTACAACTATTTTATACATGTACTCACCTTGCATTTTCACACAGATAATAGATTAAATAGATAGAATAATTTCAGTAAAATAAAGATCAAAATGTGTAGTTTTCAGAAGAAAACTACACATTTTGGACAGCCGTACACAGATGGTTGCCTTGGGGGAGAAGGAAATGAGATTTCTCAGGAAAGAGGGCGGCTTTATATGGAGAAAAGCGAGAGAAAGAGAAATATAGAAAAAGAGTATGCCACAGAGTTGATGGAGTTATTTTGCTCAGCAGGTGAAAAGATGGGAAAGAGGAGAGTGCTTCGAGGTATCAGACGGCAGCTCCGGGGGGTGCTGGGCACAAAAATATCCAACACCTCATCATTTCTCAAAATCAACGGGATGTCGTTGTAATCCATAATCACAAAAACTTCTGGAACTTTTTGTATTAGAGGAGTCATCAGAGATAAGTAAAGAATGAGACAGTTTCATTTTTAAAAACAGTTTATTAGGAAAAAAGTATCGAAAAAACATAACCACAATAGAACATCTATTAGAAATTAAGAAAAAAAAACAACTACGCTTCGTTTGAATCAATAGTAATTCGATATTCGTCTGCCTGTTTGGTTGTTGTTCTGATGAGGTCATCATATCTTTCTGTAAAAACATATTGAAGTTACTGAAAAATGCGTGATTTATCACTTGTGCCAGATTTCACTTACCTTCGACGGCTTACTGCGATACCGTAGGCTCCGCTATTGTGATGTCCGCATTCTTATCCGTGGAAATGGATATCGCTATCATTTTGTACACCGCCATTTCAAAGAGGAATCTGTAATCCAAGTATGAATAACGAATGTTTTTAAACATTAAAACAGCTTAGAGACCGCTCAGTGTGAGATAGAAAAAACAGTGTCACTTACCCAGATTCTCCTGTTTCCTTCCAGTTTCCTGTTGCATTTTTCGATGCCTCTTCCATGATGATTTCTTTGGATCGCTGAAATATATTTGATTTTCACTCAAATTCTATTAGATCAAAACCTACTTATTCCCGTCGCAAGTACTCTTCATTGATGCAATTACGTCTTCCGTTGGTTCAAAATCAGGACGAAAAATTTTGCCGAGTTCCACAAGCAAAAGATTCAATGGTTGCTTGACGTTCTGAAAATTTGATTGCTTTAAAATGGCACAACTGTTGTAAAAACAATCAGAATTATATGTACAGTACCGGTCAATAATCTATGAATTTTTGGCGTTTTCAGTTGAAAAACGTCAACTTTGGGGGTCTCGGAAAGGATGTTAAGCTTGACCGTTTGATCTGAAATTTTTTGGGTGTATACATCTACTCTAGAACTCTATTTTTGTAGTTGACAACTTTTTTGTACGACCTTTTCTAAAGATGATATGACTCGTGAAATGCAAAGGAGCCTAAAATCGGTGAAAATTTCACTGAAAATGCGGAAATTTTGCATCGCCCCACTTTAAAGGGACACACCATCTTTAGAAGAAGTCATACAAAAAAGTTGTCAACTACAAAAATAGAGTTCTAGAGTAGATGTATACACCCAAAAAATTTCAGATCAAACGGTCAATTTTAACATCTTTTCCGAGACCCCAAAGTTGACGTTTTTCAACTGAAAACGCCAAAAGTTCATATAGATTATTGACCGGTACTGTATATCTAATTTTTAAAAGATCAGAAATTTGTCAGGCCTTCTGAATCATTCCAGATGTAGGCATCACACAAAAATAAAACTAAAGCTAGTCACCGGAACGCCAAGGGAATGTTTGAAGTCTTGTAAGGAGAGATTGGCTCCATGAATCTTTATGAAAATCAGGAAAAATAACTTGAATGGCTTAGTTTCAGTGAAAAAAAAAACAAAAATACGGAAGACGGAATTGTGACCAGAAAAGCGTTTAATCTCACCGTTCGATATATTATTATAAAATCGCTTTTTTTCCATACGATGCAATCGTTTATTGATCCTTTCAAGGTTACTGCGTATGCCAGATGTCGATTGGATGTAGAGTAACTTCAGATTCTCTTGCATCTCATTATTTTTTTCCTGAAAAGGAATCACATTGGTTGAAGACAGTGATGCCTAACCTGGGGACTCAATTTTGTGACAACCTTGGCCAAATCTGAGGCAGCTGGCAAGATGTCCTGCAAAACCGGAACGTGCCTCAAAAATGGCTCAGAAACATCAATAAAATCTGCCGCTCCGTTTTAAGAGAGCCAACATTTTTTTGGCCTCTTCTATTGATTGGATGATGAAGAGTCCAAAGATCAAAACGGCAGCAACTCTGACCATTTTTTCTGAAAAAAAAACATCTTCAAACTTCAGTTTTCGCCAGAATTTCGAGAAATTTTGAATGTGCCCCTGAAAACCTGATATGGTGTTCAAGTTGTTTTTTCAAATAGAGCTAATTTCAAAAATTGCGTTTTTTTCCGTCCTGGAGAATCGGTTGAGCGCTCCAGGCTCTTTAGGGCCGTTTTGGGCATTTTCTGACTCAAAAAATGGCTCAAAATGGTCGGAAACAATTCAAAAATGTACTAAAACGGCCTAAGGTGGCACGGAAATGAGATAAAACGGTCCAAAAATGAGACACAGACTGGCCTGAATTATGTACCTCGCTTTTAGGCCAAAAAACGCATCTTTTAGGCCGTAAGACTCAAAATGGTGTAAAATTAACCAAAATGGAGCAAAAATTATCTCATATTGTCTAAAAATAAGCTAGAAATGACCTAAAATTGCACGAAAATGACCCAAAATGTTTTTAAATTTATCTAAAAGGACCTTAAGACGGCCTAGAATGACCTTAAAATGACTTTAATTACCTAAAAATTATCTAAAATGACCTAAAAATGACCTAGAGTGGCCTAAAATGGTCTAATTATCGAAAGTTTTGACATTTTTGCGTTTTTCTATGTTATCTTAGGCCGTTTTAGCTTCTGAAAAAACTGAAATTTGTATTTAAAGCAAAAAATTAACGCTAAGAACAGTGGTATTACACATACATACTCACCTTCCATTTTTCCATAGACAATAGATTAAGTGAATAAAACAGATTCAGTAAATTCAGAAAAATCAAATAAAACTACCCATTTGGGACAACACATACAGTCGGTCATCAAAGGAGAATGAGTAGTTTTGATTCAATAATAAAAATAAATTCAGTAAAATCAATATATATACATTTTCGACCGCCTAAGCACAGTTGGTAGTCGGAGGAGGAGAGGAGAATGAGTGTTTCCCGGCGCCGGCGCCTACTTATAGGAAAAAGAGGAGCGGGGGAAGAGACTTAGAGATGAAGAGAATGTCAGACACAGTGTAGTCTTGTTGCTTCAGAGAAATAGAAGAGAAATGGGTCATCCACGGGCCCCTAAAGAATCCAACACCAAGTGAAACATTTGTACTTTTTCAGATGCGTGCGCGGTCGCGTTGCGTGTCGGCTCATGGGAAGGTAGATGTCAAATTCTGAAATTATGATGATCCTCGAGCCCGTAAAATTTGTGTGGTCTTGATTCAGTAAAACTTCTGGAAACTTCAAGTGAAAAGTTGCATTCTTGTTCTCAAGTTTGACCTTGTTTTTGGAAGTACGCAAAGTTCGTTTGTACATATTTTGAAACTCTACCAACTTGAATATAAAGAGTTTTATTAACTGGGTAAGCATTGAAGTTAACAAGAAAAAAACACTTGTATCACGAGATGATAGAAATTCATGAACATCATTACATCCTCTGTTTCTTTCCTGACATAGTTCTCAGCCATCTCTATAAATTTGCATTCCAGTTCCTCTTGTACTGAATTCGGTTTTGAAATTTCGTCGATAAGATACAGAACGTCTTACATCAGGAATCTTGATAGTTTTGATCCTGTCAGCTCCAAGCTGTGAAGACTGGAAAACATGGAAAACAGTTTCTCGTTGTGTGTTGAGTAATAAGTGATTCGTTCTTGAAGAAAAACTGGTGGCGTCCCTTTGGAAAAATCGAAAATCTCCTTCTTCATTTCCTCGGAAATTGGCTCCGGAGTTGGCGCCTTCTGAAAACCAAAAAGAGTCGAAATTTCAAAAGTTTTTATTTGTTTTTTTTTTGAATTTTGACGTCTTCTGAAAGCCAAAAATGAGATTTTTCCGAGAATCCGAAATTTGAACGCTAGAAGTGTCAAAATTTCGAAAAAAATATAAATTTAAAAAATATAAAAAACACATACTCACCTTTCATTTTCCAATGCAGAATAGATTTAAAAAATAGCATAAATTCAGTAAAATCAAGATCAAAATGTGTAGTTTTCAGAAGAAAACTACACATTTTGGACAGCCGTACACAGTTGGTTGTCTGGGGAGAGGGGAATGAGTATTCTTCGGGTGGAGAGGCGCATTTATAAACGAGAGAAAGAGAATTAAAGAAAACGAGTTAGTCACAGAAATTATGAGTCATTTTTGCTTAGACAAACAAAGCACTGGGCCATCAGTCACCAAGTAGAAGGCTGGGTCGAAGGAAATAGTGCAAGCAGACAGTAGACGACAGTCCCGGGGGGGGGGGGGGGGGGGGGTCATAACAGAAGAGAACGTAAAGGTAGTATTATTGATATTGGGATTCACTTTGAGATTCTGAAAAAGCAGTGATGACGTAAGAACAGTTTCAGAAAAATTACTTTATTCAGAAATTTGAGTACAAAAAACAACACAGAAACAAAAGAACATGTGTGATGTTTACAAAGGTGAAAAGCATCGAAATCCAAAATTCAACTAGACATTGTTCTTAGGTAATGATAAGCATTTTCATAGGCCACAATCTGGGTTTCGGTCATTCCATATGGAGAAGTACGGCGTAGAGCTGACTGTTTGCTCCAGTTCTCATACAACTCTTTTTCCAACTAGCTGAGATGTTGCAGGTAGCTGAAAATGAATACAGTTTAAAGGAAGAATCCGGTCAAAATTTTTTTGTTTCAAAATATGTAAAATTTTGTGCTGATTCCGAATATAATAGTGAAAACGCTCAATAATCACTCTAAAACCCTGAAAAATCGCTTCAAAACGACCATTTTTCGGCTGAACGGTCTCCTGGTGCCGTGACCTAACTCCCGGAGTTTTCTCGGCCACCTGACTCGGCCACCGCATTTTCAGAAAGAAAAAAAACCTGAAAATACGGTGGCCAAAATAGGTGACCAAGAAAACTCCGGGAATTAGGCCACGGCCCCAGGAGATCGTTCGTCCAAAAAAGGGTAGTTTTGAAGCAATTTTTTAAGGTTTTAGAGTGATTTTTGAGCGTTTTCATTATCATATTCGGAATCAGCACAAAATTTTACATATTTTGAAGCAAAAAATTTTTCTGACCGGACTCCTTTAACATTAGTATATGTTATATTCAGTCTTACCCTTTGAGATAGGAGAGCAGCGAGGCTTTTTGATTCTTATTGAAGATTTCAACAAACATTCCATCCAAATCTTCCATAGTGAACGGCTTCAGTTTAGGCTCCTCATGATTCGGCTCAACTGCCAGAATGTTGTTGAAATACATTCTCTCGATCACGTCCATTTGTAGTCGGTTTGTGTCCAGAGAAGCAAGATACAGTACATCCAAAGACAGCATATCGTGTTCACAATTGGTGAGCATTTCGTAGAAGTCTTTGAGATGATATTGTCCTGGTTCCCGCGCACCATCGGAGTGATTTTTGTATCCTCTCTTGTCCATATGTATCCGTAGTTTCCCACGATTTGGTCTTCGGCGAATCGAAGAATGCTTCGCTCAAAATTGGACACGGTAGGTAGGGAAACCTGAGAAAGACTAATTACATAGTTCTAATGCGAAATCTCGACACTTTTTTGCTTCAAAATATGTAAAATTTTGTGCTGATTCCGAATATGATAGTGAAAACGCTCGAAAATCTTTCTAAACTCCTGAAAAATCGCTTCAAAACGACCCATTTTTCGGGCGAACGGTCTCCTGGGGCCCTGGCCTACCTCCAGGAGTTTCCTCAGTTTCCTCGGCCACCGCATTTTCAGATTTTTTTTCACCATTTCTTTAGGTTTTTTTGGGAAAATCATAAATTGTGCTGTTATTTCACTTTCTCGTTTGTTTTCACAAAAAAACCTGAAAAAAATTATGAAAAAATCTGAAAATGCGGTGGCCGAATCAGGTGGCCGAGAAAACTCCGAGAAAACTTAGGCCACGTCCTAACGAGCCCGTTCGACCGAAAAAGGGTTGTTTTGAAGCGATTTTTCAGTGTTTTAGAGAGATTTTTGAGCGTTTTCACTATTATATTTGGAATCAGCACAAAATTTTACATATTTTGAAGCAAAAAAAATTTTGACAGGAATCCTCCTTTAAAAGATAAAACACTAATAGTGCTACATTTATGTATATACTCACCTTTCATTTTCCTTCACAGAATAGGAGAATAACAGAAAACCAGTAAAATAAAGATCAAAATGTGTAATTTTCAGAAGAAAACTACACATTTTGGACAGCCGTACACAGTTGGCTGACTAGGGGGAGAATGAACATTCTCCGGACGGAGGGGCGCTTTTATATGGAGAAAAGCGAGAGAACGAGAAATAGAGAAAACGATAATGTCACAGAGGTAATGATTCTGCTTTAGACAAACAAAGCACTGGTCCATCAGTCACCGAGTAGAAGGCTGGGCAAAGGAAATAGTGCAAGCAGATAGTAGACGACAGTTCCGGGGGGTCATAACACATGAGAACGAAAGGGCAACATTATTGGTATTGAAATTTTTTTTGAGATTCAGGTCGAAAATTTCATTCTGTGATGTTGAGGGTCAAAAACTGTTTAGGATTCTGAAAATCTTTGAGATCCCAAAACTTTAAAATTCTGAAAAAAAAAGACAGTTTCAGATAAATACATTTATTAGGAAACAAGGTGATAGTGGTGGGCAAGAAAGACAGAGAGTATATCCAAAATTTCCAAATTAAGTTGATCCAATTCATTGGCGATGCCCCTAATGTGTCAAAGCAAGATATTTTTTGTTTCCGGGTCCATAGTGGTGCTGACTGGCCGGTTGGCGGAGACGATCGGGACAACTGGAAGGGAGGCATCTTCTGGAGAAATGGCGGTGCTGGTAGGAAGGTGAAGTTGCTCATTGCTCCTTCAAGCAAATCTCGTGCGTCAAGCCATCCGTCGGCTTGAAGACATGTGGCCAGACAACTGACTATGATTAGGGATTGCAGAAGTTGCATCTGGAAAAAGATTAAGTTATTGCAGACACTGAATTTTTGATATTTTAGCGCATTTTTCTGTTATTTTAGGCTGTTTTAGCTCATTTTTGGGCCATTTTGGATTAATTTTGTGCTTTTTTGGTCTCTTTTTGGCCGCTTTAGAAATGCCTAAAATTCTCCAAAAAAAATTGCTTGCTACCCTCCGTTATTTATGCTTTAGTGAGGAACTGACCACTTCGTTACAAATTTTGCATTCTTCTAGAGCGATTGTCTCCCCATTTTGAGGTGGATTTCAAAAATGAAATATCTCTCAGAATTATAAAAGTTATTCTTCTTTGAAAATCTTCTAATTGAAAATTGGAAATTTCATTTAAAGCTAAATTAACGCTAAGACAATTGGTATTCCAAACACATGCTCACCTTACATTTTTATAGAGAGGAAAAATAGAAATAAATTCAGTAAAATCAAATTTGAAATGGGTAGTTTCATTGAAAACCAACACATTTCGGACAGCCGTACACAGTTGGTTGTCTGAGGAGGAGATGATAATGAGTGTTTCCCGGCGCCGGTGCCTATTTATAGAGAGAGGAGTGGGGGAAAGAGACTTAGAGATGGAGAGAACATCAGTGTAGTCTCATTGCTTCAGACAATTAGAAAAAAATAGGTCATTTCTCAACAGTTCGGTGATTTGTCTCGCGATCTGTCTGATTGTAAGTCCAAGTTTTTCATGTTGGATGGAAATTATTCTGAGAGAGTGGAGAAGTGTGAGAATCTTCTTTCTGTTTCTGTCTGTGTTCAACTTTCCGATATCTATCTTTTTATTTTGTTCGTGGGTATTCTCTGTTTGGTTATTCTTATAATTGTTCTTCTGACTGTATTTTTTTCTCGGTTTAATATTGTTTGTGTCACAAGAAATTGATGATAAAAATTGTTTTATTTTGAATTGACTTTCTATAAACAGTGACATTGTGGGAGAAAAGCAGAAAAGAAAAAGGAACTGATTTTAAAAAGAAATGGTCGGCTTCGGAGTGCAACTTGGGTGGTCTTCGGGGTGACAATTGGTTTACTGAAATTTGAAAATTATTCTGTTGGATGTGATTTTTGAATGAGAGCTAACGCCATTTGGCCATATTTCTCAGAGAGATCCTCAAAAAAGTAGGAGAAAATCATCAAAATTTTTAGAAACAAATCAGTTCAGCACGGTCTACAATAACATATACACTCTTCAACATTAGTAAGATACTTACCTCAATCACATCGTCTTTCACCGCAGGCAGAAATGAAACTTATTTTTCGCCCCTCTCAATAAGTGCAGCCACGTTTTCTGAGGCTTCAATCAGTCGCTGGTGAACTTCGGCTTTCTCATTGGCGTAGACAAAATCCGCACAGAAAAACTATCTTTCTCCGTCTTCCGAATTGCCGGATTTGCATAGGCTTTTGTTCTTCTCCAAAGAATTTTTTTCCTTGGCCATGAACTCCTGAAATGAAAAGTACTAAGCAAACTTTGATTTATAAATCTCATTGTCTATTAGACTAGGTTATAAGATAATTTCTCTCTCTCTCTCTCTCTCTCTCTCTCTCTCTCTCTCTCTCTCTCTCTCTCTCTCTCTCTCTCTCTCTCTCTCTCTCTCTCTCTCTCTCTCTCTCTCTCTCTCTCTCTCTCTCTCTCTTTCTCTTACCAGCAATAGGTGTTTCGGTCTCTGGAATCGAAATCTGCTTCACACTGGACGGTTTTTGGACACTGCATTTAGGAATGAACTCTTCATGCTCCATTCCGCACCCATCTCTTTACATTCAGATGCTTGAGCAATCTTCAATTTTTTGATTGGCGTCCACCGGCTCAGTTTTTTTGATTGTCGAAAATCGGAACTAAAGTTTAAGTTTACCAGTGGTATTCCAAACACATACTCACCTTCCATTTCAACACAGAGAATAGATTAAATCAAATGAATAAATCCAGCAAAATCAGAAAAATCAAATAAAACTACCCATTTGGGACAACACATACAGTCGGTTATATATATATATACATTTTTGACCGCCTAAGCACAGTTGGTAGTCTGAGGGGGAGAGGAGAATGAAACATTCTCTGGCCGCGGCGCCTATTTATAGAGAGAGAAGAGCGGAGGAAGAGACTTAGAGATGGAGAGAATGTCAGAGACAGTGTAGTCTTGTTTCTTCAGACAAACAGAAAAAATGGGTCATCAGCGAGCGCCGGGCCCCTAAAGAATCCAACACCAAGTGAAACATTTGCACTTTTCAGACGCGTGCGCGGTCGCGTCGCGTTTCCGCTCTTGGGATGGGAGATGGAGGTTTGACGTCATCTCGATTTCCTATTCTGAAATTTTTAGACCACAAAATTAATGGGAGGTCGTTGTAATCCACAATCACAAAAACTGCTGTAACTTTTTGTATTAGACAAACGCTGAGGATTCATAAGAGATAAGAATGTCCGGGTAGCACCACACAGTTTAAGATAAATAAGTTTATTAGGAAGCAGGTATTGAAAACAACATAAAAACAATATAACAACTATACGAAATCAACAATGAGAAGTGGTGGTTACAAATGGCAGTGGAAAATGTCTAGAAAAAGAAATTTAGAGAAAAATATAAAACTATTAACTTGCCAGCCTTATGAGCTGATATTTCAACTTTCGAGCCCATATTCGCAGCGTATCGTTTCTCAAAAATAATTTAGCCACAAGCTGATCCAATATGCATCTGAAAATATAAATAATTTTCCTTTTTAAAAACTTTAACTGTATTTCGAAAAAACTGTATTTCGAGAAAAAAACTCACGTCATTGAAGCGACTTGCAATAAAGTTTTCCTTGAATTTTCCTTAAATCAACTCGATGTCTTTGTGCAATTTGTAAGACTGTCGTGCCGCCCAAGTTTTAACAGCTTCAATGACGGGATTTTTTTCCTGCAAAACAATTGTTCGTTTGTAGTATTCTGAAGAGAAAATTTTGCCCCCGCGACCTCATCTCTCAAAAATGCGACACACAGTGCATCTACAAGCTAAATTTTGAGCTCTAAAAACTGGCTACAAACTCGGTTTTTTGGCCAATGATTGTCTTGAATGCTCCCCACTAACAAGAGAACCATAACACCTTGTAAGATCAGAATTAGCATTTTTCAAATTTGCTAGAAGTACATACACTTAATTGAATGCAACGTATGTCTGATATGCGAACATAAAAATTGAAGAATCAAATTTCGCTCATACATTTTCAAAAAATGGGCAACAGAAATGGGTGAAAATGCATGAAACTCACTTGACAACACTCCAGAGTGTTTGGTTCACAGCCGGCATCCTCTCATTTAGTCAAGCCAATCGAGTGGAGTAGTTGGCTGTAAAAGAGCAATGTTAATATTGAAGTTTTAAAAATAGATTTACCTTTTTCTTTTTGAGCGATGAGAAAGGGTAAGGGGCGTTCGGCAGATCACAAAATCGTAGCCCAAAGTCTAACTTCCTTCAATTACGTATTGGTCAATGACTTCCGGATTATTTTTTTCTCGAGTAATCCAGAAGCACCGGATAGTTATAGTTAGTGGCAATGATTAGGCTCTTGAGAATGAACCTAAAAATTAATGCTAAAACCTGTAGTATTCCAAACTTATACTCACCTTCCATTTTCCCAAGAAGAATAGACTAAATAATAGAATAGATTCAGCAAAATCAGAAAAATTAAAAAAAAACTACTCATTTGGGACAACACACACAGTCGGTCATCGAAGGAGAATGAGTAGCTTGGATTAAATAATAATGATAATGAATTCAGTAAAATCAAATTTCGAATATATACATTTTCGACCGCCTAAGCACAGTTGGTAGTCGGAGGGGGGGGGGGGGGGGGGAGAGGAGAATGAGTGTTTCCCGGCCGCGGCGCCTTATTTATGAAGAGAAAGGATCGGGGGAAGAGACTTAGAGATGGAAAGAATGTCAGAGACAGTGTAGTCTTGTTTCTCCAGACAAACAGAAGAGAAATGGGTCATCCTCGAGCGCCGGGGCAAAGGTCCTACACCGAGTGAAACATTTGCACTTTTTCAGACGCGTGCGCGGTCGCGTTGCGGGTCGGCTTTCGCAAAGGAAGATGGAGGTTTGACGTCATCTCGATTTCAAATTCTGAAACTTCTGATTCTGATATTCTAAAAAAAACAGTGATGACACAAGAACAGTTTCAGAAGAAAAATGACTTTATTCAAAAATTCAAGTACAAAAAACAACATAACAACAACATAACAAAAAGTCTTCATGAGGCTGAATAAACGGTAGTGAATCCGATAATCAAGTTTAGACCGAAATATACCACTGAGAATCCAGCACCCAAACTAATACCAATTTTCAACTTTTCTATGTTTGTGATAGAGATCATGGAATCATTCAAAATAGCAACATCATAAATAATCCCACTGGAAAAATAAGTGACACCAACAGTATAGACAATGCAGATAAGAACGATGTACCAGAAGGATCTTTGCCAAAACTGAAATTATTAGGTATTTGGGACATATCATTGTGTAATCAACTTACTTTCTCATGTTTTTGGTGGATCCAGATTGTTATGAATTGATGGATTGTCATCAAAATTGAAGTTCGAAAGTGCAGATGGAAGAACACGTAACATAGAAACTTGAGAAATGACACCGGGAAATGAAAACCAGACTTCAGGACGAAAACCAGGCTTGGATGCTGTTCTATTGCAAGCCACGTGTTAACATATACAGAAATATTCTGGAAATGTGGAAACTTAGTGTGGGGGAGGGTGCTAATTGAATTTTGGCTTTGAGACATTTTGCTACCAGTCATTTCGCAACCGGGACAATCCGCAACCACGTCATTTCGAAACCACGAAATCCAGGTTTTTTGTAGAAAGTTCACTTTGAAATCACAATTTTTGAAATGTAGACTAAAACCTGGAACAGTTCACAATAGCCTCAATCCGATACAACCTTAATTAACGTAAAGTTGGCTAATTTATAGAGTTGCAAAACGTCCAGTTTCAAAATGTCTTGGTTGCGAATTTTCGTTTTGCGAAATGGACATGAGTTGCAAAATGTCGTAGGCAAAATGTCCCGGAGCTACTTTTGGGTGTCACCCTTCATTCTCTATATACTCACCTACCTTCATCGTACATAGAATAAGATAAATTTTGACTAAATGAATAATATAACTTGAACATTGAAAATCAAGATCAAAATGTGTAGTTTTGGAAAGAAAACTACACATTTTGGACAGTCGTACACAGTTGGCTGCCTGAGGGGAAAGGGGAATGAGCATTCTCCGGATGAAAATGAGAGAGAAGCAAAATGGAGAACTAGAGAAAATAAGAATTTAGATAATTATAGTAGTTTTGCTTCAGAGAAACAAAACACAGGGCCATAGCTTAGCAGGTGAAAAGATGGAAGAAGAGGGAAAGAGACTGCTAGGGGGTACTAGACGAAGAGCCAGGTGTCATCAGAGAGAATAATGTCACGGCACCATTGATGAATTCTGATGGATTCTCAAGTTCTGATATTCTGAACTTCTGAAAAAGAAGTAATGACGCAAAGACAGAGTCAATTTATTCAAAAAATTTAAGTACAAAGACTGTCGTTACAGCATCAGAGCTACTATAAAAAAATTGACATCCTGACTAGCCATCCGTAACTTCCATCCCCTTCTGCTTGGATCCATCCTCTCGGAACTTTCGTCCAAACAATCGTTGTCCATCAGCTCCAACGCAGCCCTCTCACGTGCTGTTTCTGATCGAGACATTCTGAAAGTATGGAATTTAAAAAAGCATATTTATAAATCTTCTCTGGCTCTATTATCAGATTTAAAAACAGTGAGAGTTGAATTTCTGAACTTATTTTTCTGGGCTCAAATTACTCACCTTTTTTCGTCACCGCTCGTATACCGGAGTCATGATCTGGCCGAAGTTTGATCGCAGAGATCTGCCTTTGCCGCGAAACTTCGAATGAGGATGATCTAAAAAAAGGAAAAATTAGGAAATCTTGAATTATATTAGCGATATTCCTCAAGGTGAAACGCGCTCCATCGCATATTGGCTGAAATTTGAATTTTCTGCTTTCCCACCGTTTTGAAACAGCGAAACATGTTTTGGTGGGTGCGTGGACTCCTCGTGGACAACTCGGGCAGCAGTCGATTTGTCCACGATGAGTCCATGCAACCACCAAAACATGTTTCACTGTTTTCAAAACAGCGGGAAAGCTGAGAATTCAAATTTCAGTCAATATGCGATGGAGCGCGTTTCCCCTTGGGGAATATCGCTTATAATTTTATTTAATACCTGATCTTCAAACTCGACTGTAGTCAGGAGCTTCAGGTGCTGCCAATCTTCAAACGTTTTTTCATAGTTTGGCGGCTGAAAATGTCTATTCTTTTTGTTTTCGCAATTTTCAGTCTCACCTGGTCAATGATCCTCACTCTATCTCTCCAGATAACATCTATGAGATGTGGATTTCCAAAACTGATCTTTGTCATCAACCGAGTTGTCCTTCTTGCATCCAAATACCGTAATTGCCCTATCGTCGAAGAGCTTTTGAAGTCGGAAAGGCTGGCGAGGGTGATGAACATATTTTTCTGCATACATTTGGCGAAACGGCACTGCTTGCATCTGGCATTCCATGGGGTGAGGTCTGGAAAAAAAATACCTTTCAATTTCCTGGCATTGACGTTTCCACAGACCATTGAGAGGTCCAAAATTTCAAAAAAAAGCTCATGTTAGTCTCTAAATATACTCACCTTCCATTTTCACACATAAATTCAGCAAAATCAACATAAAAATGTATAGTTTTCAGAAGCAAACTACACATTTTGGA
Source organism: Caenorhabditis sinica (assembly GCA_963932045.1). Lineage (NCBI taxonomy): Eukaryota > Metazoa > Nematoda > Chromadorea > Rhabditida > Rhabditidae > Caenorhabditis > Caenorhabditis sinica. The sequence goes on from OZ009942.1 coordinate 2,629,272, forward strand.
CAGCCGCACACAGTTGGTCGTCGAAGGAGAGGGAAATGAGCATTTTCCGGATTAAAATGAGAGGGAAGCAAAAAAGAGAGTTAGAGAAAGTAGGGCTTGAGATAATGAGTAGTTTGCTTCAGAGAATCAAAACGCTGGGCCACAACTTAGCAGGTGAAGTGATGGAAGAAGAGGGAAAAGCGACTACTAGGGGGCTACTATACGAAAAGCCAGGTGTCATAAGTGATTAGAACGTCCGGTCTAAGGTTCCGAATTAGACACTAAAAAATGAGCCTTCATGTCAGAATGAGCCCTTTGGGGGGCTCAGAAGCCCATATGAGCTGGAAATGAGTTTTCAGAAAATCTCATAATGGCTCACGTGAGGCTCATTGAGGCTCATTTTTAAAAAGGCTCATAGAAGGTTGATATGAGCCTGCTTCATTCAAGGCTCAAGTAAGCCATTGCTCATCAATGAGCTTTTTTGGGAACCTTAGTTGGGACCATTCACCTTTGCGTTGATTTTTGAGATCCTGAAGAAGTATAACGGATCGCGAAGGATTCTCATTTTCTGAAAATCTGAAAATCTGAACAAGAAGTAGTGACACAATGCCAGTTTCATAAAATTCAATTTATTCAAAAGCTAAAGAACAAAAAAACAACATAACAACAACAGAACAATTATAAAAAATCAACATCTTGACCAGTCATCGGTTATCTCCATTCCAGCTCCAACGCAGCCCTCTCACGTGCTGTTTCTGATGGTGCGCACTCTAAAAAAAAAGCATATTTATTTTAAAAAAACATGTTCATTAATCTTCTCTTGCTCTATTATCAGATTAAAAAGTGAGAATTGAATTTCTGGGCTTATTTTCTGTGAAGCTAACCAGATTTTGATACCGTTTTGCTCCCTCCAAAATAGACGACTCTCACCTCTCCTGATTTCGGATCTCCATTTGTATTGCTTCCTTCAGTCCCAACGACTTTGTCTCCTGATGGTGCCATTTCCTCAGCCGGTGTTGGTGCGGAGACTCTTGTGAATTCTACAAAGATTATAAATTATTGAAAATCGTCTTGGATGCATAAGAGTAACCTCTTGCTCTCATCAGGTCTTTGAAAGCATTGTCGTAGTCTATGGCAAGCTGTCGGTCTGTAAGTATACAGATACAAGTGAATTAATGTTCACTCAAAAACTCTCACCTGTTATCAAACTCATGATGTTCGGCCTTGACTCCTGAAGAGATTCTTTGACCCAACACTTTACAGAACTCCGAGTCGTCAGCACTGAACTTAATGGGATAACAGTTCAAATGACCGTACACGAAAATGCCCTTGGATGTGTTGTTTTTCGTCAGGAACGGTGTTTTGTAGCTCCACATCACAAGACGATTGTCGACATAGAAATGTACTCCCCATCTGCTTCGGATGCTCAACGTCCAATCCTATTGTTTCGCCTGGCAGTCTATCGTATCCTCCATTCTTTACAAACTTTCCTCGAATGTTGCCCACAGATCGGAGTAAATGAATCCTTCTGGGTTGAGCATCTTCCTTGCTATGTGTCCCTGAAATTTGTTATTTTGAAAAGTAATCCAAATTGAGGACAGACCATAATGTTGAGCTTGTTTTAACAGCTTGCACTCCTGCTTGTACTCCATGTTGAAGACGTTTTCCTCTGAGACATTCTGAAAAAAACACCGTAATTATATGTCGCATGGACAATGATCAAAACCTCTTTGTCAAGTTCATCCTTGAGGTCAGCCATACATTTTGTCCAAAGTGATGTGAACATACTCAAACCAAGTGAGAGGAACCCATTTAGCCTATAAAATATCGTCAAAATTATTATCAAAAGTCTGATAATAGTGTGATTTACATTGTTCTTTCATAACATGCTTAGGCGAAGGGCCCCGAAAAATTTTCTCTATATATACTCACCTTTCATTAACTGGAATAATTTCAGTAAAATCAAGATAAAAATGTGTAGTTTTTAGAAGAAAACTACACATTTTGGACAGCCGTACACAGTTGGTCGTCGAAGGAGAGGGAAATGAGTATTTTCCGGATTAAAATGAGAGAGAACCAAAAAAGAGAATCAGAGAAAATGAGAAGGTTCTAGAGATAATCTAGTAATTTTGGTTGAGGCTAGCAGAAGCCTGAGCCATAAGCAGGTGAAATGATGGAAGAAGAGGGAAAGACTACTAAGGGGGGGGGGCAAGGCTACTATACGAAGAACCAATTTCTGAAGGGTTCTGAAAGATTTGTGAAAAGCGAGAGGTGTCGGATAATTACTCTGCAGGTGCACCGAAACGGCCAAACACATTCGAAATAAAAAGTGGATGGACAGCAGCAGGAAATTCTCAATTGTTCTTTGATATGATTTAAATTTAAACATTTTATTGAATACCACCAGTTCGAGAAAGAAATTGGGAGACTTCCTGTTGCAAATATTCTGTGAAACAAAAGTTCAAATTTAACAATTATTTTGAAAATTTGAAAAAAAACGCGAAATCGATATCAATAGCATCATACAGTTGTTAGCGATCCGGGTAAAGCAAGAATCGAGTAGAATAGAATTCGAGTAGTAGCTTCAAAGTTTGCAGAGATCTTCTTCTCGGACTGAAGTATTAACTATTTTATTGTGGTCTGCATACTTCATAAAAGAAAACTCACAATAGTTTGGGTCGCCTGGAGGAACGAAGTTGATTATGACCGGGTTTTTGGGTTCTGGATTGAGGGGTTCCAACGGTCTTCTCTCGATCCAGCACAACAATAACAGAATAAAACAGAAAAAGGCCACGAACACGAATAGGGGCGCCAAACTGCCGATAGATGTTTATTGCTCCATTCTAAAAAATGAAACTGTTTGTAGTTTTGAATATTTTTCTGAGATCTATACACTCACCTTTCATTTTCACACAGAGAATAGATTAAATAGATAGAATAATTTCAGTAAAATCAATATCAAAATGTATAGTTTTCAGAGGAAAACTAAAAATTTTCGACAACCGTACACAGTTGGCTGACTTGGGGAGAGGGAAATGAGCATTCTCCGGATTAAAATGAGAGAGAGAGGCGAAAAAGAGCATTAGAGAAAATGAGAATGGCATAGAGATTATCTAACTATTTTGCTTCCGAGAAGCTGAAGACTGAGTCATAGGCAGGTGATAGGATGGATGAAGAGGGAAAGACTACTAGGGTCTACTAATCCCCCCTCGGGCGGTGGGGCTACTATAGCCAGGTGTCATAATGGATTAGAACGTCAGGTCTAAGGTTCCGAATCTGAAAATCAAAAATGAGCCCTTTATTTGTGACATTTATTTGCCATTTTTAATGAATTTGACCAGATTTTTCTATTCTCGTCTTTCTTATTCAACACATCTTCATTACCCTATTCGTGTGGATTCTGCTGAAACTGCTAAAAAACTAATCCCTGGAAGCCACTGATCTGTATTTCAGTCCTTGAAAGAAGTATTAGCATTTTTCGATTCTAATCCTTTTCGACAAGGATTTATGTGGATTTTTGCACGTTTTCTGAGAAAAAAGTAGGCTTCGTTCAATGACGTACAACAGCTTCAAATAATGTTACAAATCATTTATTGTGCCAGAAGTAGTACAGTAAAGAGAGGGATTAAATAAATCAAGAAGCTGTAAAAGACTAAAAAAAAAGAGAAACATTGGGGTGGGGAACAAAAAAAGGGGGCCGACACGAGGAAACGTAATCTACTGCTTGACCCTTACTGCGCGGAGAATCTCCCTTGCTTTCCGAGCAGGTAACTCTGCCAAAACTCTCTTAATCGCCATTATTCTTTGCTGGAGAGTGCCGCAGTCCATTTCCGCCAAATCCATAAACCTGTAAAATATGAGATTAGAAAAAAAATTGTTCCAAATTGAGAGTTTTGGTTTGTCAGACGCAAAAATTACATTAACTAACCTTTCTCATCCTCAAACTGGTTGGCGTTCTCATCTGCTCCGGGCAACCATCACAACCTAAAATATCACAATTGGTAGAATCATAAAGAGAGAAACAACGTTAAAAATCACATACCTCATCTTCTATCTCGTCATCGACATCCATTGCATCATCGACGACAACTGGAGCGGGAGGAGCGACGACCACAGGGACAACATTGACGACCGGGACGGCAGCAACTCGTTGATCTGGAGGAACAGCTATCGGGACTCGGATCGGAGCAACAGGAATGACATTGGCGATTTGCGCCAAAGGTGTGGAGGTGCCAAGCCTGGTTGTGGTGTGGTGCCACAGCATTCGGGACTGCCACTGGAGCAATGGCGGGAGCTGGTGCTGCCACTGGAAAAACATTAAAAAATTGACTATAAATCGAAATTTTGGTGCCCCCCCCCCTCCCTTGATTCCGCAATCTTATTTGTGTGAAAACCAACTCTCACTTTTTGTAATCCGATAATATATTTTGCTAATGTTTCAATGAAAAATATCGATATCATTCAAGAAAGCTCATTTTAATCTCTATATATACTTACCTTTCATTTTCCCACAAAACATAGCTTAAATAATAGAAAAATTTCCAGGAAAATCAAGATGAAAATGTGTAGTTTTGGGAAGAAAACTACACATTTTAGACAGCCGTACACAGTTGGCCGCCTTGGGAGAGGGAAATGAGCATTATCCGGATGAAGAGGAGAGAAAGCGAGAGAAAGAGAATTAGAGAAAAAGAGAATGTCCTTGAGATAATCTGAGATAATCTTCAGAGAAGCAGAAGGCTGAGCCATAGCAGGTGAAAAGATGGAAGAAGAGGGAAAGGGTCCCCTAATCCCCCCTGCTGCTGTGGGGCTACTAGACGAAGAACCAGGTGTCATAAGTGATTAGAACGTCAGGTCTAAGGTTCCGAATCTGAAAATCAAAAAAAAAACAAAATGTTTTCAAAAAATGAAATTTTTTTGAAAAAAATTTTAGAAAAACTTCAAGAAACTCTCTGAATTAGGTAAATCAAGGTATTTCAACAATATTCGTGCTTTACCAACTCATTCGGACGATTCTTACAATTTTTATGACTCGATACTTTCTCACTCATGGCCACTGTCTTAGTCTTGCAACCTGAATATATCGATTCTCAGAGGTCCGTTGCAAAAATGGAAACTTGCGTTGAAATTCGCGTTGTTTTCCCTTTCAAATGATATATCATTCGTCTTTCAACTCCACCTTACCATTGACCTTTGCGTTGATTTTTGAGATTCTGAAGAAGTCTGACAGATTCCGAAATTCTGAAGTTCTGAACAAGAAGTAGTGACACAAAGACAGTTCCATAAGAGTCAATTTATTCAAAAATTTAAACACAACATACCAAAAACAGAACTCCTACAAGCTATTGGTTGAAAACAAGATATCTGCGGAGGTTGTTGTGGCTTCAACAAGGATAACTGGATAATCATACTCGTCTAAGCCAAAAGGGCACTAACAATAAATCCAAAAAAATGTTGACAAAATACACTTTGAGTTTATAGCGATGGGAAAAGGTAAGCTCTAAATTTTCACATGAGAAGTAGAAACGGAAGAAGTCATAGATTGTAGGGTTTCGGTTAGAGGGATAAGTTTAGAATAAGGTGTTAAGAGTTTTGAGGAATTTGGGTATGAAGGAGAAGGGAGATAAGAAAAAATGAAACATAACAATTATCCACAACATTTCCCAGCGGCTTATTTTTTCCTTGAATGTTGGCCAGGATAAAAAGGAGACCCATGTTGCATGCAGTACAGGCTATGAATACCTGCAATAATGATGAATTGAACTTTCAATTGATCTTGTCTAGTAAAAATGAAAAAAGAAAAAAAATTGTCTTGAAGCAAGTTGCCAAAAAAAAAACAACTCACAAGAATAGTACGTTTTTGCCAAATTGTTCAAAGTCAAATCGAAGTGAGAGATCAGTCCAGTGCATGCACCAATAACCATAGTCATTACAATTCCAATCATCTGTAGCAAAATGTCAGAAAAACAGCTTCCATCACAAAATTACACTTACAGTTTTTTGTTCAGCGATTTCAATCCAATGCACACAATTCTCATACCAATATAAAAAGCAATGTGCGCATTGAAGACAGCCTCATAATGTCCATGAATGTTGGTGACCCCGAGTTTTGAGAAGGACAACCAGGAAGAAGAGCTGGAAATGAATAATTAAAGTAAATCAATTAAAAAAGTTGGACCATCACAGTGAAGAATCCGGCCGAGGTTCACTTTAGTCTCTATATATACTCACCTTCCATTTTCAAACAGAAAATAGATTAACTAACTAGAATATATCCAGTAAAATCAAGATAAAAATGTATAGTTTTCAGAAGAAAACTACACATTTTAGACAACCGTACACAGTTGGCTGCCTGAGGAGAGGGAAATGAGCATTCTCCGGATGAAAATGAGAGAGAAGCAAAAAAGAGAGTTAGAGAAAATGAGAATTGAGATAATTATAGTAGTTTCGCTTCAGAGAATCAAAACACAGGGCCATAACTTAGCAGGTGAAAAGATGGAAGAAGAGGAAAATAGAGCAAGGAGGCAGTAGACGAAGAGCCAGGTGTCAAAAGAGAGACTAATGTCAGGGTAGCACCATTAATGGATACTGAAGGATTCTGAAGGACGCTGAAGGACTCTGACATTCTGAAGTTCTGAAAAAGAAAAGGTGACACGAAGACAGCTTTATTATGTAAATTTTATTTAGAAATTCAAATACATAATAACAACAGCAAATCAACAACAGAAAAATCAACAAGAAACAAACTAACTTAATTTTTCGACCCGTTCCTCATCGTCCCGCAAGCACTCGTTTGCGAAGCGCATGACGTCCCAAGTCTGAAAAATATGATTTTTCAATTTCAAGAAAATTATTTTTTTCTTATGATGTAACCTAGGGGCTTTACAACTCACATCCCATTCCGAGATATTCGATTTTCCTTCTCCACGCAGGATCACTTAATCCCAATCCTCTTCTAGTTTGATCCGGCATGTAGTTCGGTTTGTAGTGGGAGCCAGTGTGAATTCTCTGGTCTCTTCGTCCTATAAAAAAACTTTCTCTGGTTACTTTTCAAATGCAAAAGAGTTCAAAAAACTTACAAATTCTTCTTCCCAGTTTGGCAAGTTGTAGGCAGCTAAGAGTTTGCGGCATTGAAGCATCTCCTGAGATTGTTATGGTTGTTTAAATTTCATAATGTATAATGTAACGGTTTACCTGTCTCATGTTCTGTACTGACCGATCGCTTTAATGTCGGCTCACCAAACATTCTATCTCCTGGTGCTCGCAGATTTCTGAAAATAGTATATTTACTATTAAAAAACGCAAAATTCTGTGTGTCTGTGTGTAGATCCCCCTCCCCAGCTGAGCCTCCACTGGACCAATTTTTCTCAAATTTTCACCGCGATGAAGCCCGTCTATTTTGTTTTTCGATACATCCAGAAATGAGATCACGAAAGCGGAAAAGCTCATTTTTGAGAGTTTTTGTTGTTTCCGTTTTGAAACGGATCAACTTTTTGAAATTTTTTGAATAATCCCTCATCTAAATCCTCATGAATCCCCTCTAATCCCCTCTAAATCCTCAAATAATCCCTCATGCCTCATCTAGCTTATAACTCCCGCCACATCTGCCCAGGATGAACACTTTAGAGAACAGAAAGCTTTTCTAAAATATCATATCTTACGCAGACATGCTACGGACCTGGCCGGGTTTTTGGGGTCCAAATTGCCAAAGCGAAAATCGATTTTTTGGTGTATTTTCTCAGACATCGTTATTTTCTTGATATTGGTAAAATTTCTATACCACTTGTTGCATTTTTAGCCAAAAATTAAAAAATGTTTTGAAACTCAAAAATTCTGATGGATTCCGAGATCTATATACTTACCTTTCACTTTCACACATACAATAGATTAAATAGATAGAATAATATCAGAAAAATCAATAAAAATATATACATTTTCGACCGCCTAAGCACAGTTGGTAGTCTGAGGGGGGGGGGGGGGGATTTCTTAAATTCAGAAAAATAAAGATCAAAATGTGTAGTTTTGGGAAGAAAACTACACATTTTCGACAGCCGTACACAGTTGGTCGTCGAAGGAGAGGGAAATGAGCATTCACCGGATGAAGAGGAGAGAAAAGCAAAAAGGAGTTTTAGAGAAAATTAGAATGTTCTTGAGATAATGTTCTAGAGATAAATAATCTTGTTTTAGAGAAGCAGAAGACGTGGCTGTGTGTCTCCAGGTGAAAAGATGGGAGAAGAGGGAAAGAGAGGAAGACGGCAGACACCTGGCTCTTTGTCCTCCAAATAGGGCAAGGAGGACGAAGAGCCAGGTGTCATAACAGATAAGATGGTCAGGGTAGCACCATTGATATTTGGATCGTTTTTGAGATTCTGGTGGATTCTGATGGATTCAGAGATTGTGAGGTTCATTCTTTATTTTTTTAACCTTCATAATCTCTACTATTGAACTAGGCCAAACAATTTGTTCCGTGAGAAAATCCCATAATTAATTTTTATTGAAATACATCGATAAACGCGTCCACAGACACAAAAAAATTATTTATCTAAGACATTCCTTCTAGTGCTTTCTCTTTGGAGCCCTTGAAGTCTTTGGAGCAGCTGGGGAAGATGGTGCATTCCAAAACTGACTGTAGCTGTCCTTCATTTCCTCCAATTTCTTGAGTGTTTCCTCGATTTCTGCAACGAATAAAGCTATTGCCTCTTCAAAAAAAAACGTCGGCAAGGGGCGGGGCTTAATCGACTCCGGCCACTTCTTGGCAACCCTGCGGCGCGGTCTTTTGCAACCGCCGCACACTTTGTTTAAGCAAAAAAGAGAGGAAAAAGTGTGCGGCGGTTGCAAAAGACCGCGCCGCAGGGTTGCAAAGAGTCGCTTAGGCCACGCCCCTTGCCGAGAGTTTTTTGAAGAGACAATATACTATGCTGATTCTTCTATGATAAAATACTGATTTTTGAGAAAATTAGGAAGACAACAAAAATAAAACTCACGGTCCAAGTTCTGCTCCCGGTTCTGTTGTTTGGAAGACACTTCCTTTCCGATTCCTAAAAATTTTAATTGTTTTAAGTTCAACAATCAGTTTAATAATATTCTCACTTTTGTTGGGGAGCTCATCTACTAATATTTCTTCAATTTTCGCATCGAGGTAGCTCCACCTGCGCTTCTCCGTCACATTTTTGGAGTCGAGGTAGCTCGCGAGAAATAGAATTCTCTCTACGTTGTTCTCTGAAATATCACTTTCATTAGGAAGCATCTGAGTCTTTTTTTAAAAACTGTTCTTGAATTCAGAAATAGAGTAATCCTAAACTCACCATCGATAACGTCTGCTGATCCATTAATCACTGCGAGATAAAATTGAAAATCGTCAGGACCAAACTCAGTGAACTCCAGCTCCTTGTGTGTTTTTAGTTTCTGCTCTGACATCTGTGTCCAACGGCGGAACTTTGCATCAAAAAATTTTGAGTGGACTGCCAGATCCTGGAAGAAAAAAAAACCTCAGAATGAAGATTGAAAGCCAAGTCATGAAAAAACTGATCACACTCACACGTTCACGAAGATGAAATTATTCGCCGTTAATTTTGATGATGACATCAGAGTGATCCTTCTCAACAATTCCGAAATCTCGTAGCTTCGGCCTTGAACGCCCTTGTATTTTTGTAATGGTGACATGAACTTCGAACGTGATTTCTTTTTTATCGACTAGCATATCCAACATATTAGCCCATTTTGGGCAACGCTCTGAGCTGTAACAACAAACACATGAAGAATCGAAAAAAATGGAAATGCCACTCAACATTTCACAATCAAAACTACTTTTTTTTAGTTATAAATATGGCTTCGAAATACTCGAATTTCAATGGATATTTACAGCTATTGTTTACATATACTCACCTTTGATATCCATATGAAATAAATTCAGTAAAATCAAATTTAAAATGTGTAGTTTTCAAAAAAAAATACACATTTTGGACAGCCGTATACAGTTGGTTGTCTGGGGAGAGGGAATGAACGTTCGTCGGACGGAGGGAAAGAAGAACAGCGAGAGAAAGAGACTTAGAGAAAAGAGTATGTCACAGAGGTAATGTAGCCATTTTGCTTAGACAAACAAAGCACTGGGCCATCAGTCACCGAGTAGAAGGATGGGAGAAAGAAATAGTGCAAGCAGACAGTGGACGGCAGTTCCTGGGGTCATAACAGATGAGAACGTAAGTGTAGCATCATAGATATTGGGGTTCATTTTGATAATCTAATTGCAGGCTTCATTCTGAGCTTAATACAGAAATCTAGACCTTCTAAAAGTGCCTTGGAGCTAAGATATGAGTTGTCAAAAATCAGCAAAATTAGTACTGACTGAGACTTTGATGGCTGATAACTCGAGTTACGTGAACATTTTGCCAATTTTTATTGCAGATTCTGAATCCTCATGGTCAAAATAGTTTACGGTCCGATTCCTAGAAAAAGTTCAACTCGACACCTCAAGTACCCCCCTTGTAAAATTTCGAGATTCTAGACGCAGAGAAAGTTCAGAAAAACTTGTTTATTAACATTTGATGAAATACAAAATAGCAACATATGGCTAGCTCAGGTTTGTCGGAAAGCTCAGGTCCGTCAAGATCGGTAACCAGAGCTCCATCTACGTGATCTGGATTCTGCCGTCTCGGTTTTCCAATAGGTTTTTCGTCGTAGCCTTTTCCAACTTCTTCTTCTCAGAAATTGGGACCTTCACCACAGACATTTCGCTTCCTGCTGAAATACTGAACCATAATTCAAAGAAAATCATTCTTTCTACCGAACCTTCTTCCCGAATCTCATCTATGTCGCAGTCAACACGCCGGATTGTTCAGTGTGAACGTCTGAGATTGCTGTCCTTCTCGATTGAGGGAGCATCAGCATTCAGAGGTCGCACCCAGTTTCTTCGTCTGAAATTTGATTGAATAAGTTTCTTCATCAGCTTAATGAATGAAAGACCTTGAATGTCCTTACGGAATGAAGTATGCCCTTTGATCACAGCTACCTTTCTGTGTCGCTCCAGCTTACACTCCTTCAAATTCGGTCGATGGCGGACACACTCGATTGGAACTTTCGAGAATCGGAAATCCTTGTCAAACGCTACAGTAACCTCTTCCTTCTCGGCCATTCAAAGCACGAACGAAGATTTCATCCTTGTAATGAACAAAAGTCGAGTTTGGGTTGCAAGATCGTCTCAAGAATCTGCTATCAAACTTCGCCTCGATGTGGATCACTTCTTTTTGGAGCTTGCTTGGGATTTGAAGGAGCTGGTGGAAGGGTCTGGAAGTTTGATTTGGGTTAAAAAAATTTGCTACATGCCCTTTTTAGTGAGATTTTTATAAATGTCCGGTGGAGCGCGATTGCCAAACGGAAGGGACGCTAGTCAGAAAATCTTGAATTTTGAAGAAAAACGAATCAAGATACTCACCTTCCATTTTCACACAGAAAATAAACTAAATAAATAAAATAGATCGAGAAAAAATCAAAATCAAAATGTGTAGCTTTCAAAAAAACTACACATTTTTGACAGCCGTACACAGTTGGTTGTCTGAGGAGAGGGGAATGAGTGTTCTCCCTCCGGTCATTTCGTGAAGAGAGAAAAAGAGACATAGAGATAGGAGACAATGTCACAGATGTTATGTAGTCAGTTATCACCGACCCCTAAAAAATTCTGCAGCAATAAGAGTACTTTCTGAGACGCGTTTGCGGTCGCGTCGCGTGTTGTATCTTTTGATGAGATTCTGGTGGATTCTGAAGGAGATTCTAAGATTTCTGAAAAATTGTCCTTCATCGTGCTGTTTGGAGAAAGAGAGTAAACGGTTTTCATGAAAAATTTTATTCTTTTTCACTCAAGTCACAAAAAGTGAAAGCGAAACAGTGAAATGATAGCATTCTACAAAAACTTTTAGCTTACAGTCTTACTATTAGGCTTCTTCGGAGGAATTGGGTGTCCTGACGAGCTTGGGTTGTTGTCAGAATCAGAGTCGTCGACCTCATCGGGTTCCTGAAATATTTTTCATGAAAACAATACTAATCAAAAAAACATTTCTCAGAGGTATCTACCGTTGCTTGAATTTTTCAAAAATCTAAAATTTGACTTTTTTGAGGGCTTTCTAAAGATTTGTAGGTTAGAAGTGAAGTTCTCCGTCCATGGTGACATTTGTGATGAATCGAATTCTACCGAAAACAAATATGTGGATCAAGAACTCGATGAAGATAGCATTCATTTTTTGAAAATTGAAAAATATCTTTCATAACGTTTTCTGGAGTATTATAAGTTTAGCAACCTTTATTAATCCTCTTCCTGCTCTCATCGGAAGAAGGAAAATAGAAAGAATGGGGTTTCGGAAAATTGGGAAGAGTGGGGGAATGGGAAATATCGAAAACAAAAAAACGAGACGCAGAAATTTTCGTACATCGTTAGCTTTGTAGAACGGCGTGGAGTTAGGAAATTGTTGATATCGGAGTCATAGAAGGTTGAAGATAGTTAGAAGGTTTTGAATCAGTTCTGAAAAAGTACAGTGAATTTAGGTTTGATCTGACAAACATAATTGGACCACAAAATGACTATCCCTTGTTCTTTCAAAATATGCTCATATGAGCAAAAATATTGTTATTCAGTTGAGACAAGTTATCCATCTAAAAAAAATATAATAACTCACACTTGATGTTCTCCTCCATTATCATGTGAGCCACTCCGATGGAAGAATGCATTGCTCTGCGCGGATCTCCAAACTCCCAATTCTTCTCCTGGCAGAAGTTCAGGAAGGTTGTGAAGTCGTTGAACACTCCCAGGATCTTCTCCTCCCGCTGCTCTGCCATCATCGCCGCACTGGCTTCTTCTGACTTCTTTGGTTTTTTGAAAACAACTAAGAAGTTGTCTTTGGCCGTTTCTTGTTCCATCATCGTTTTGCTCCAGAGGCTGTCATGGTAAAGTGGGAGATCCAGTGGCCCTTTGCAGTTGGCTACTCTCTCCTCAAAACATTTGAAGCTCTCTCAATGATTCCAGCAGCATCTGTTTCACCCTCCAGCATTACTTTGTACCAGTCTTGAAGCTTGGTTTGATCGGGATAAGGTTGTTTGGTCGGGTGGATATTGAAGATGTAATCATTTCCTGCTACTGGGGGTTGTGCCCAAATCTCGCCTTCGCGAACACCAATGCATCGTAGAGTTCAGGATTCCGTGGTACACTTTGGTCCGATCGCCATTTGCAGACTCAAAATGTTTAACACTGTCCAGCATTTGTTGCGAGTATCTTGCAGGATGAAGATCACAGGATCTTCCATTGAAATTATCACGCGACGCTTGACAGTATTTATCGTACTCCTGCCCAAAAACGACCATGAACAATTGGTCTCCTTTCTCCTGACGGTGGTAGAAGTAGAGTCCGCGGCTTCGATACTTGATGGAAAAAACCAGAACTTGCCGTTTGGTGGGATCTTGCAGTCCTTTGCTGTACCATTACAGATGCGATTGGAAACGGAGAAACGGAGATTCGGGGATGTTTGTGAGGCACTTGGCGCATTCGGGGGTCTGAAAAATTGGATGAGTTAGGAATGGGGGGGTTGTTATGTGTTCAGATACATTACGGTTCAAATATCAAGTTAACATAGTGACCTACTAATTGCACTACGCATCGTGAAATTTTGCGTGGGATCGTGTTGATCTAGTTTTTTTGTGTTAAGTTTTTTGTGTTAAGCTTAGAATAAAGCCTGCAATTAGATAGTATAGGTTTCAAAAACTAGTTTGAACTAAAAGTTGCGATCTCTACATGTTCCAATTGGACAATTTTTAGTTATTCACACAATTTGATTGCAGGCATTATTCTGAGCTTAACGCAAAAAACTAGATATTCTAAAAGTGCCTGGGAGCTAAGATATGAGTTGTCAAAAATCAGAAATTCAAATTTCGGCCAAGTTGGCGATGAAGCGCGTTTCCCCTTGGGAAATATCAAATAGAAAAATATGAAAAAGTGCTCTCAGAAATTTTCAGTGAGATTTTCATAAATGTCCCGTCTTGAATTTTGAAGAAAAACGAATCAAGATACTCACCTTCCATTTTCACACAGAAAATGAATAAAATAATAAAAATAAATCTAGAAAAATCAAATTAAATGTGTAGTTCTCAAAAAAAAACTACACATTTTGGACAGCCGTACACAGTTGGTTGTCAAAGAAGAGGGGAATGAGTGTTCTCCGGCTGGTCATTTCGTGAGGAGAGAAAAAGAGACATAGAGATGGAGACAATGTCACTTGCTTCAGACAAACGGCCCCAAAACATATCTGCAGCATTAAGAGTACTATCTCAGACGCGTCTGCGGTCGCGTCGCGTGTTGGCTCTTGGGATGAAAGAGGGCGGTTTGACGTCAAATCCTAAGCTTCTGAGATTCTGAGACTATTTTATCACAGCATGGTAAATATGGTTTTAACGGATAATGTGAAGATTTCGAAACTGGTACCATGTTTTGTATAATTTACAAAGTTGATATGAACATTATGGTGCACGTATATTGCAAACGGAATGAATTTGAAAACGTGTTTGCCGAACATAGGAGACCCTGAAGATTTCTAAACTGGTAACATTTTCTGTCTAATTTGATAATTTTTTTATGTTCGGAATGGGAGAGAGGAGGGGTAACAGTGTATTTATATAAATAAAAACAACTGGACGCAGTAACAATTCATAAGTAATGTTATGTGCATGGTGATTGAAGGTTGCACTTGCTCTTTCGTCTAGTCATGGACCCGGTAGTTGTGGAAGTACGGATGGTTGACGAATCTCCAGGGCTCCTCCGAACCTATAAATACATAAAATAAACAAACAAGAAGACATTGAAAATTTTTTTGAATTGAAAAAAGTAGGTCAGTTCCTAGTGTTCAATCATACCTGGGCAAAATCAGCTCGGAAGCTGTTCCACTTGACTACCTCTCCTTTGAACAGCATTGCTTCTGCAACGAAAATTTTGAATTTCTGGCAATTGGTGTCTGCACACTCACCGATCCCATGCCGATTCCCAATAGGCCCTTATACACTCGTCCAAGTAGAGTGTGAAACCGAGATTTAAGAGTGCACTCTCACTGAACTTGACGGTTATCAGCAAGGGACGATCAAGAGCTGGAGTGGAAAACTGGTGATTGTTTTATCGCAAACGGTTCAAACTAACCTCCATAGAACAGATATCATCAGCGCTCTGTCTGGAGAGAAATTTTCTCCCGTTACTCTCGTCATACCCAAGAGCCAGCCCGGCCGTAACTATGTCGTCACACTAAAAATGATTGTCTTTAGTTATTTTCTATTTAATTTCTTTGGAATTAATAAAAAACTCACTCTGTTGACCCAGATGTTCCCATGGAGATCAAAGCCAGCTCCATGATGATACTCCTCTTAGAGACAGGCTTGGTGGTGATTATGCATTTCAAACCACCAGATGTCGTTGCACTCGCTTGTCGAAGTTTATCGTCATAGCCATCCGCGAAGAGAATGCTTGGAGATTGAGGCAAGTTGTCCATGCACTGCTTAGCCAAAGGATATCACTGAAAAATATCAAAAAAGTGGTCTCAGAAATTTTCAGCAAGATTTTCATAAATATCCGGTGCAGCGCGAATGCCAAACATTGTGAGAAATCTTGAATTTTGAAGAAAAGCGAATGTTGAAAACGCTGTGATAGTAAACAGATACTCACCTCCCATTTTCACACAGAAAATGAATAAAATAATAAAAATAGATCTAGAAAAATAATATTCAAAATGTGTAGTTTTCAAAAAAACTACACATTTTGGACAGCCGTACACAGTTGGTTGTCGAAGGAGAGGGGAATGAGTGTTTTCCGGTCGGTCATTTCGCGAGGAGAGAAAAAGAGACATAGAGATGGAGACAATGTCACATAGGTAGTCCCAAAACATTCCTGCAACATTAAGAGTACTTTCTCAGACGCGTTTGCGGTCGCGTCGCGTGTTGGATCTTTTGATGAGATTCTGGTGGATTCTGAAGGAGATTCTAAGATTTCTGAAAAATTGTCATTCATCGTGCTGTTTGGAGAGAGAGTAAACGGTTTTCATGAAAAATTTTATTCTTTTTGACTCAAGTCACAAAAAATCCGCGAAGAAGTGAAATGATAAAATTCTATAAAATTCCTTCTGCGTGCACGAGAGTGTTATATGCAGAGAAACTAGGTGGGGAGAAAATACCCTAAGAGATGTCGCGGACTCCCTAGTTCTGCGGAAACGGTGTTAAAGCGTATTCTTAGGCGGTAAAAGGATAAGATAAGCGGTGCAAAGGTCAAGAACATAAAACGGTTAAATTATTACGCATTTATTGCGAAGCGATGAATAGAAAAAAAGGGCATAAAAAAATGTATGCAACAATTTAGGCATCACAACTGGCAACAGAACGACGTCCAGAGTGTCGGCGCAGCCCATGCTGCGTAGCGTCCCAGGCGGTCGTGCGGTGAAAGCGAGTCGTAGCGTCCCTTGTCCGTGGAGCGCGCTTGCTGACAAGCAAGTGCGCGGGAATTTGAATAAGGTGGCTACGGAAATAACTAAATTGAACAGGAATTAAATGAGAAAGAGGCGCGATAAATAGAGTAATCGATAGATTACGAATTATAGCGATGAATAGGAGGTTGAATGGAATAAATAAATGTTTATAATGACTCAAGTATTGTGGGCAATACTCTAGAGAGTCGTTATAGAACATTCACGTTGTCAATGCCGTGCATATGACGGTATATTTGACAACATTCCGGGGGGTGGGGGGCGCGAAAGACGTTGCTAGCTGCTATGTGAACATAGTCGATGTGTCTAGTCTTTGTACGTCTTGAGAGATATTCGCGTTCGCGTCCCACAGCAAGACTTTCTGCGCCAGCATCTATGGCTACTGTGGGCATTCTGTCTGCAGGGTTTGTAACAACTCCTTCAACCTCCGGGGCGTTCTGAACTGTCTCGGGGACGATGTCCTCGGGGAACAGAAGCTCCGTGTCTTCGTATTCTTCCTCATTGATTTGCTCAATTTCAGGTTTTGGAGTGTTTTCGTCTATACCTTCAGCGATATTCGGTAGGACATTAGTTGGGAACAACTCGGGAGAGTATCTCATTTCATTGTTGATAGTGCAAGCGGTAGGTAGAGAGATTGTAGCGGTACTGTAGTCCTTGAGGGTGGCAGCCTCTTTTTCCTCTGATGTAAGGCGGTTCAGTGGATTTATTTCGAGAGGAATGAGCTGACACACGGCTCTTGGAAAAAGTTTTCCGCGACAGTTGACCATTACTGATCGAACATCTCCGTCTTTTGCTGATGGTAGGATTTCAACAATGACTCCGAGAGGCCAATTATGTCTTGTGACCAAATTTTGTTTGACAATGACAACATCACCAACTACAGGTTTTAGCGTACTGCATCGTTTATTGCGATGAATAGCTTCACGAAGAAAACTGAGATAACCTAGAGACCATGTACGCCAGATACGATCCAAAGCATCTTCGAGACTTTTGAGATGAGCTCTCAGTTCGTGCTCGGTGCTGAATTTTGGAATATCGGTTTTCGGCACTGTCGGAACCTCGGTGAGGACTCCTGGAGCCAAGAAATCTAGCGGTCTAAGAGCGATCATGTCTCCTGGATTTCGTGAATGTGGTAGTAGAGGGCGATTATTAATCATACTCTGTGCTCCTGAGATTACATAAGTCAACGAATAATAAGTCATTAGTTTAGAACCGCATTCCTTTTGGAGTTGGTGCTTAGCGAGTCCAACTACTCGTTCATAGATACCGCCTTGCCATGGGGCAAGGGGTGTAATGTAACGGCAATTGATAGATTCGGTAGCTAGATATGCGGTCAATGTTCGACTGAATTCGAAGTGCTTAATATCATGATTGATTACAGAGGCTCCGAGAGTGAATGTACGAGCATTATCCGAGTAGATATCAGTGGGAACTCCAACGTCTCGGAAGATCATTTTGAGTGCCATGACATAAGCGATAGATGTAGCGTCGGGTACAACTCGTAGGAGTGTTGCTCTTGTAGTCAAGCATGTGTAGATCAAAACATAGGACTTTCCGGTACTCTGCCCATCATCTTTTATGTACGCGATCGGACCGAGATAGTCTAAGCCGACTTTGGAAAACGGTTTAGAAGGAGTGGTGCGGCAATCAGGTAGAGAAGCGGTGTAAGGGTAGGCGTATGGGTAACCATTAACGCGTTTGCACTTGACACATTTTCGTACTACTGCGGTTGTCACTGCTCCGTCTTTCGGAATCCAATATTTTGTACGGACTACTGATCTCGTATAGTTTTCAGGCAAGTGGCCGTTCAACTCGTGCGTTTCAGAAATGATGAGCCTCGCAAGAGGGTGCTGATGAACAATTAGAATCGGACAGCTGGCTTCTTGGGGAAGTACTGGCGATCTGATATGTCTCTGCACACGGATAAGTCCGTCTGGATCTGTTCTCAGGGAGAGATTGTCGGGGAACTTGAAGCCAAGGCGTCTCGAATCACCGTAATGCTCTCGAATGATAAGATACCTTGCTACTTTCATCTGATGTAAGATGTTGTTTTGCGCGGTGAATTCTTTCATGAGAGGGGTGTTCCAAGTCTTGCTCTTCAAGCATTTGCTGTAGGTTTTTAGGACGAAGTACACAATTTTTGATAATTTTCCCAGAGAGTTAGTAGCGGAATAAGGAATGAACGTCTTCAAGTCACTGGTGTCATTAGCGGTATTCGTGAGCATGACGGTTTCTAGAGTAGGATCAGCGATGCAAGGTAGCGGTGTACACTTAGCGAGCAGCTTGAGAGCCTTATCCAGAACGTTAGTCTCAGAAACATCTTTAGACGGTTCAGTGGTAGATTTTTGTTTTTCCTTAGAGGATTTCTTCGACGGTGGGCTTTTGGGAAGCATTATTTCCGCATAAACCAAGTCTCGAAATTCCGCTGGACACGTGACTTGACCATTGATTTGGCATGGCCATTCGGAAGCATCTTTCATGAGAAACTCGGGACCGTGAAACCAGAAACTACTGTTTTGGATTTCAGTAGTGCTCATTCCTCTAGTTGCAAGATCTGCAGGATTCTGTTTTGTGGGACAGTGATGAATAGTAGTTTGAATTCCACAATCAAGCATTTTAGCTTGGTTGTTTAGAATCGATTCAACTCTGTTGTGAACCCATTGTCTGGTGTTCTTTCCCGAAAGAATCCAATACAGCGCGCAAGCACTATCGGTAAATAAGCGAATTCTAGCGATTGGTAGTCTGAGTTCTGCGATGATATTGCAAGCCATGGTGGAACCCAATTCAATAGCCAGAAGCTCGAGCTTGGGAATTGTCCAATGCTCTTGCTTCGACGGTTTGATCTTGTTCTTGCTTGAAATCAGAGATACTGTAGGAAGTTTTCCATTTCGTGGACGTACTACCATGTAAGCTACAGCCGCGTAAATGTCTTGTGAAGCGTCAGAGAACATATGTAGTTCATATTGAGCATCTTCATAGATGTCAGTGATCTGGCGCGG
Organism: Caenorhabditis sinica; assembly: GCA_963932045.1. Taxonomy (NCBI): domain Eukaryota; kingdom Metazoa; phylum Nematoda; class Chromadorea; order Rhabditida; family Rhabditidae; genus Caenorhabditis; species Caenorhabditis sinica. The sequence continues at coordinate 2,648,743 of OZ009942.1, forward strand.
TACAACAATGACTTTATCTACGAATTGTTTCAGTAGAGCGTTGTAGTCTGGAAGTGTCTCGATTGGAATTTTACTGTTCCATTTTAGATCTGGATTCCATGTCTTCTGCATCAGTCGTTTAATGCCTACCATGATAGGTGACACTAATCTGAGCGGATCAAAAGTTTCAGCAAGCTTAGATGCTACTTCTCTCTTTGTGGGATGATCAGTGGAAAGCTCGGCGATTTTAATACTTAGAGTATCGTTCACAGAGTCCCATTTGTAGCCAAGCAGTTTGATAATGTCAGATTTAGCGATGTCTAGCTCTGGGATAGCGGTCATTGATTCCGGATCGTTTACAATGTACTCTCTGAGGTTCATGTCCATTAGGGCGAATTGACTCTTTGAGCTTTGTACGATATCTAGAATTTTAGACTTGTCATTTGTACAGAATAGACAGTTGTCGACATATAGATTGTCTCGGATCTCCTTATTCATGTCACTTGGATTATTTTCCAGGAAGTGCACGATATAGGCTGCGAGAAGGAAGGGACTGCTGGCAACTCCGAATGGGATGCGAGTGAAGCGATAAATTAGTAGGTTCTCCGTTGTGACAGGTAGCGAAGGATCCTTTACCCAAAGGAACATGGTCACGTTGCGGAAATCTTCTTGTAGACGAACTTGATGGAATGCTTTCTCGATATCGGCAACGATGACGTAGCGAGAGCATCTCATTCGAATAAGAATTCCGAACAGCGGTGTGATCATATTCGTTCCAGCATACAAGCAATCATTGAGGGAAAGTTTTCCGATACCATGGCTCGATGCATCTAATACGATACGTAGCTTTGTAGTAGCGGAGTCTTCTTTCACGACAACTCGATGCGGAATATAGTACTTGGGATTATCCGACTCTAGCATTTGCGGTGTTACAACTTCGATGTAACCGGCTTCCAGCTGATCAGCAATAATTTTAGAATATTTATTTAGGAGGTCATTGCCTCTTGTAAGGGTTCCAATGAGACTCCCAAGCCGTTTGAAAGCAACTGCGAAATTATCGACCAGTCTTGACTGATTGCCATTATATGGTAGAGCTACTTCTAGTTGACCGTGTTTATTGAACTTAGCGGTTTCATTAAAAGCGATAAGTAGATCTTGGGTTGACTTCTTGGAAATTTCGGATACGGAGATGTTCTCGATTCCTAGATTTTCAAGCTTGGTCATTTGGGCAATTTCATTAGTCAATTTGGTCATCGGGTCTTCTGGTTCTTGACCATCGAGAAGTACCGTAGCAATATTGATATGAGCCGAAAATTCGTTTGGAGGTATGACTGTACTGTCATGCAGGAAAGTCGAATCCGGATACGGATGACAAATGATCCCAATGGCAGTTACCTCCACGCATCTACCGGAAGGAAGAATATGTTTGCGATACGATGGCTGAGCATACAACCAGGTCAATATATCATTGCCGAGGAGCATGTCAATTGGCTGACCACAATCTCTTCCTTCAGAAGGCGGGGTAATTAAACGAAGATCGGTATCGGTCTCAATCATAAAGCGACGATCGGTTTCCGAAAGTTCAATAGCAGAATATGCAGTTGGTGGAAGCGAGGGTGTACCTGCGACCATTATGGCAAGGGGGGCTATTGAATTTGCCATTTCCAGATTCAGTTTATAGATCTTGGATGGCATGATTGTTCTGGAGCAGAACCCTTGGATAGCCAATTTTGTCTCTTTGAGTACATGCAGTCCGAAACTTCTTGCTTTCGGATCACTGATCAGCGACAACGATGCTCCCGAATCTACGAGGCAGAGAATTGTGTGACCATCTGATGTGACCAGACGAGCAAACGACAAGCGATTATTAGAATCTGCGTGTGCGATTGTGAAGTGATGCGGTGGATAGGTACGAGATACAAATTGGGTATACTGAGAGATTCTTTGCTCCTCAATCAACCCTTTTGGATTATTATTATTTAATAAATTTATGTCAACAAGAGAATGGGGACTGGAATTGTCCATAGCGATAGAAAGAGTAGGATCAGCGATATTAGAACTATAGTTTTCAGAAATGAGCGATCGGGGAGCAATAGATGGCAAGTCATTCTGTGTCTGTGACACTTTTGAATGCTTGCCTGCCTCCAGGGCAGTATTACTTCTTTTTGTTGTTGGACTTGGCCTTGCGAAAAAGAGTAGTTACAGCTCTTGCTTCCTTTGGATAGTTCTTCGGATCACGATAGAATTCCTTCTTCGGACATCCGCCCATATGATGAAGACCATCACAATAACCACAGCGCAGCTGGCTACGGCAGCTCTCGAGTGTGTGTTTGTTGTTGCACAATGGGCAAAGACCTTTGCTTTTGGCGGCCTTTCGGAATTCGGTACTAGTAAGGGGACATCTCATGGCATGATGTGAACCGCCACAAGCATTGCACGTCACATCTTCCTCATTAGTGTATGGGAAGGAGCGATAGATTAGTGCAAGATTGAGGCCTCCTGTTCCTGGGGCAAAGATGCCATCCAGGTTGGTTCTAGTCACGGAGTCATAGTACGTAGAGCGATATTTAGCCGGGTCGTATGCAAGTGTTGATGGTTTTTTAGATGGTTTCACATTGGACTGCTTTTTCTCTTGTTGGTTGATACTGGCGTTAGCGTAGTTGACAGACCCGAATGTTTCGGAGATTTCATTTTGTAATCTTGGGCTGGCTTGGTAATTGTTCATGATGAAATTATCCATTTCCAGGGACTTGATGAAACCTTTGACTCTTGTGAAAATTTGATCGAAGGTCACAGTATCTCCGATCTCGGTCATATATTCAGAGATTTTGGAGCGCATTGCCGGTGGCAATTTAGCGACTAGTGCCATCGTAACGCGATCATCATTTGGTGCCATTCCTTTTGCTCTCAACTGAGCGAGAACTGATTGATGGCTGATGACGTCGAGTCTCATTCTCACAGGATCGGTTTGGTGGAATCTGAGCTGGTTCAATTTTGCGATCAAGTTATACTTGTCGTTTTGGTTGCCATAGATTTCATCCAAGTTGATCAGAGTCTGTGCAACAGATGTTTCGGGGCTTAGAAGGCTTGCCAGGCAAGTCGCTGCATCTCCTGCTAGTTTGTCAGTGAGAATGGCGTACTTTTGGACTGGGCCGACTGCATCTCGATTCAATACGCTGTCCAGATATGTAGCTTTGAACAGGTCATAATTGCCGGTACCATCGAAGACTTTGATGTGTTTGATTTCGGCAGCGAGGCTCAATTGTTTGTCGTCACAGGGACGGTTGTGACTACGGTCATCTGGAGGATGCGAGCGATTATTAGGGCGGAGATGAGTATGTGCTGTAGTGCTAGAAGGAGTATCGGTGAGAGGAGCAACTGGCTCATTCTCCTCTTCTCCAGCATCATCTAAACCTTGGTTCTCGTATTCTCTGACCAGAGCTTCGTCTGCGTCTTCTAGGCTTTTGGAGCCTTCAACGTCTTCAATGCGAGCCATTAGGGCGGCGACATGTTCGTTCAGCTTTTTAGTCATAAGATGTTCCATCACTTCGATCGACTTAGCATTTTCATGCGTCATCTGTCTTTTCATGTTTGTAACCTCAGCTACCGCTTTTTGCTGTTGAGCAGCAAATGTGTGCATGAGATTATGCATGTTCATGATCAGAGTATCAGTTGCCGAAGGGGAAGTTTTCACGACTGTAGGTTTGTGAGCAAGAGGGGCAGTAGCTAGAGCGATATTAGTAGATGTTCCGGGGATTACCGTAGCAGAGGTATTGGCAGTAGATGCTCCAATGCTAGTTGCCGGTGTCACGGATTCTCTGGCTAGCTTTTGTTGAAGCTCGAAGGCGGTGCGTAGACTGATTAGCTCCGCTTCGAGATCCATTCTCTTCTGAGTCTCTTGTTCACGATTTTCGCGGCTATCCGCGCACATTTTCATTCTACGGATCTCGTCCTCAAGTCTAGCGTTTTCCGTCCTGAATACTTTAGCAGCCTTCTCATAATAAGAGAGACTGTCAAGGATTTCGGTAGGAACGTCTTGACTGGGATGTTTATCAGAATCATCTCGAAATGCGACCTGAGCGATTGGTAGATTAGATCTCACTGGCTCTCGATTGTCTTTAGACATGATGGGAGCAGTAGGGATGTCATCGTAATCGTTGTCAGTATCGATTTCGGAGTCTTCCGATTGAATACCGTTGGCGACTTCGGAGTCGTCCGGAACGAATTGTACGATCGGGTAGCGTTGATCAAGCAAACGGTCCATGAGGATTGAGACGGCGATTTTTAGCTGCTTAACGAGCTTATCCGTATCTTGCTCAATGAGAACCGAGAGTACTTCATCAGCGAAAGTATTTTTCTCCTGAGATCTTTGGATTTCAGGATTTCCGAAGCGTCTCACAATGTACGTTGGCAGCTGTTCAACGCGATAAGTAGCACGTTCCAGACGTTGGAAGACTTTATGAACCTTATGGAGAACTGCTGGACGCATATTGGTGAGATCGGTATTCGGGTCGGTGAAGATTCCAATGGCTCTTCTGGATTCTTGAAGAATTCCTTGAGCTTTGTTGGTCTCTTTTCGAATGTAGGTCTTGATAAGACCAATGAACGCTCGGCGAACCGATTCGCTCTTGGGGCGATGAGTAGTGCTGATTGATCTCTTGCGAGAGCGATCAGTCTTAGAGGGGTGTCTCTGTGGAGACGAATGGGCGGATCCCGCCAGTCTTGAAGAAGACTGCTGAGCAGAATCCAAGCTCTTGCGAGAAAGCGATCTACTGCGAGCAGCAGAAAGAGTCAGGCGAGAGGACGGGGAAGGAGAGCGATTGACACTATGGTCAGACATCTTCGAACAATACGACGATAGTTTTCCGAAGCAAAGGCTGGAAAAAGGGTCTTGGGGAAACTTAAGAGAGTGTTTCGGTCTTTTAAGAGTGGTCGCAATAATCGAGTATGTACTGCTGGCTAAGCCGAGTCTCCATCGATATAATGTCAATATTTGTGCCTCCTGGGCTTATTTTCATTTATTGGTGATTCTGTTTAGACTCTGATCGACGAGTATCGGGTGGAATCCGTTTAGACTCTGATCCAGAGTATCGGTGGAATCATTTAGACTCAGATCCAGAGTATCGGTGGAATCATTTAGACTCAGATCCAGAGTATCGGTGGAATCATTTAGACTCAGATCCAGAGTATCGGTGGAATCATTTAGACTCAGATCCAGAGTATCGGTGGAATCATTTAGACTCAGATCCAGAGTATCGGTGGAATCATTTAGACTCAGATCCAGAGTATCGGTGGAATCATTTAGACTCAGATCCAGAGTATCGGTGGAATCATTTAGACTCAGATCCAGAGTATCGGTGGAATCATTTAGACTCAGATCCAGAGTATCGGTGGAATCATTTAGACTCAGATCCAGAGTATCGGTGGAATCATTTAGACTCAGATCCAGAGTATCGGTGGAATCATTTAGACTCAGATCCAGAGTATCGGTGGAATCATTTAGACTCAGATCCAGAGTATCGGTGGAATCATTTAGACTCAGATCCAGAGTATCGGTGGAATCATTTAGACTCAGATCCAGAGTATCGGTTTTTTGATATTATTGTTAAATCTCAACTGCTGAATAGAAATACCGGCAGAGTAACGATCGTGCACAAGTATAGCAGACAGTTCAGTAAGCTCAGTAGCGGTAGGGTCAGAACCATTCACATCTACTTTGCTTGGATTTTTATCACTATTCCAAAACAAGTTTAGAGTCTTTCGCAATGGTTTGCAACCCACTACTAGGACTCGTCTTACCTGAGTTGGATAGATGTAACGATGCACACTAGCATCGTTTTGCTATACGCCTCTGCACGATCTTTTGTGACTATTGTCAGTACTTTTAGCATGTTGGGAATCTGTATCCTCATAATGGGAACTTCTAGCTCCATGTGTCATGCGCTTATACAAGTGAACATTTTTGTTTTGGTTTGTTTTTTTTTAAATTGGGGTTTTTGGTGTCATTCGCTTGATTTATTTACAATATTTTAGGCCATAGTTTTGATTTGATGATTTTATTATCGTAAGCTTTTATTTATTTCGCTTCTGTCTGTTGATTCAATAACTCGAACACATTTCGTATATGAATTCAAATTTATTCATGGAACAGATTTAGAGACTTTATAACTGGTCTTTATGACCTGCGATAAGTAGAATAAGAGAGCGATAAATAGAAAGTTAGCGATAGTTAGATTCTTCGCCTAAAGGCTTGTGGACGGGCAGCTACAACAGCGTTTCTCGTCAAACTTCTCCATGAGAGCGATCCAGCAGTGGTCATAGTATGCAATCCAGCGATCCTCTCCCCACGATGAGTAAGTATCATAGATTGGGAGGACGATGTTGTGTGCACGCGATGCTTCTGTGGCGATGACTTCACAGCATGGAGAGAATTCGACTTTGATTCTCTTATGAGCGATACGTAGTTGCAGTACGAGACAGCAGGCACTTTTGAGGAGCTCGACATAATCCACCACTTGTTGTCCTCCGTGAACTGGTATTTTGAAGTCTGGTTCCCGTCCGGTGAGGAGCAGTGTCAGCCAATGGATACGCAGTTGAAGAACGTGACCGTCGTCCGGAATCGCCGTAGAGATGGCTGATTTCAGAGCTTCGATGTCATGCAATGGAATAGGGAAGGTTACTGGCAGTGGCCGAATGAAGGATTCAAGGATCTCTTTTTCTCTTCGGATAGCTTCCGACGGTTCCGGAACGTCTAGCCAATCGGTTTCTTTTCCGAGCCATGGACCTATACGGCATGATCGTTTTCCGCGATTGTCTAGTTTGTTTGGTTTGCCGATTGAGACAACGACGTCAGGATCCAGAATATCGTTGATGATCTGTCTGAGTTCTTCGTTGTTCCATCTGACGATGGTCGGAATGTGCACTTTGTCAGAACCTTCTGTCCAGCGGGCATTGCTTACTTCGAACGATCCGTAGTCCAGACATACGATAAGTGCTTGTTCTTGTTTCAGTCGTCTACCGTAGCGGATTAAATCCTGAGCATAGGAGTAGAGCGATGATGTAGGGAAAAGCTCGTAGGGCTGGAGTTGTGTGACGGAAGATCCAGTGAGAATGTGCAACAGGGTTTGAATGCGTTCGACGATGGCTTTTCGACCGACTGGGACCTCATGTTCGTTGATCATATCGAACGACGTGTGTTGGAACAGTGGTCTCATTCGCATTCCCTTGATGCACAATGGCTGGTGGCAATAGGCTGTTGCGCGATTGCCTAGCACTCGTTCGGCATGAAACTCCTCATACTCTTCTTCCTGTAAATAGGAGAGAATGGTTTCAGAAGGTTGGTCTTTTGCTTACCGTTGGAGTGATATCGTAGCGATCAGCTTCCAAGGTGTCAGTGTCGTCTTCGTCTTCCAATTCAACAGAGTAGTCTTGCTGTTCTGCATTGTCGGCCTGATCTTGTTCAGCGATGGGTAAGCTTTGAGATGCAGCTCGATCTTCCGCTTCCTGAACTTATTCATCAGGTGGGTTACATAAAGTAGATGTACTTACCTTGATGGCTAAGCGATCGAAGAAGGACAAGTTTTTATCTCGCTGCTGGTCAGAACTCGATTCTCCAGTGTATTCTGGGTCTCCATTGGCATGCGATTCACTAGTGTTCGACTCTTTGGTCTTCTGCTGTTTGAGTTGTTCGGTAGCGTTGGTTACCTGAACACAAATCATTGTTGTGTGTTCGAGATACTAAAATGTGATATGTAACATACCCATTGTGAAACCGAGGTGTCAACTGGCAGAGGAAGCTCTGGAGTGAGACGTGGCGAAATCGGAAGCACTGCCGCCTTGACTGGTGTCGACGGTTGTACTTCTGCTTTTGAAGAGGCAGATGTTGGGACAGCTGGAGCGGCTGATGGTGGCTGCTTCGTTTTGTTAGCGTTGGCTGATGCGATCGTCGTAGAAGTACTTGTTTTTGACGTTTTTGGGAACGGTCTTTGAGCTTCTAGCGATGGAGGAGCATTAGCCGGAGGCGCGATTGCTAGTGGTGGTCCTTGAACAGCGTCCAATGGGTTCGGTGGAACGTTGATCTGGAAAGAATATCCATATTTAACTGTTCATAACCTTTAATTATAGGGTACTTACTGGGTTGTTTGGATTTCTCCGATGTTCAGTGACGCAATTAGCAAAGGCGTTGAGATACGCTAGGTCTTTTTGGTCGAAGATTGGGATGTGGGGCTGAGGAGTGTAGAACAATTCTGGTGGAACGAGCGATGAGTAGTTGTTTGAAAAACCTTTTCTCGTAGAATAGTTCTCGTATCGTGGCTTCCAGTCTGCGACAAGAGCTTTCTGTCGCGATCGGTGACCCCATCCGGTGACTTGACGGTTTTGATCAAGTTTGTCATCGATTGCCGAGCAGTATTGGTCGATGTATGAGCGATAATGTAGAGGGCATGGGTTTCTTCGGAAGAGTTCGCGAATGTGTCTCTCATGATCCTTGCGATAATTATCGACCATGCCGAGTTGCTCGTTTTTGGCCTGTATTGTACCGTTACCCAACCACGACAGAGGACCCGAGTCTGGACACAATAGTTGGCATTCTTGATGACCTCTTCGGTTGCATCGAGTGCAGGATTGTGGTTTGCACGTTCGGATCTGTGGTCGTTCAGCAGGTTCGTAGTGGGTTCCTGACCGAGAGTTACACGCTGGGCAGTATGCGATAAAGTTGATAGCCATGAATCGCATACGATCGGCGGTGCCGAATGCGAGAAACGGGCAATTGCTTAGCTGATGGTCTTCGGTTGGGAAACCCAGGACGTGGTTTGAGCACAAACTACAACGGCTTGTAGTCGTCAAGTTGTTTTGAGTTCTAGCGTCGCTGAAATTAGCCGTGTTTTGGAATCAAAATTCAACTGTGGGACTGTACCGTAGGAAACGAGTTCGAAGGTTTGGGCGATCGAGTAGCGGCAAGCGAATGACACTTTGTTGATAGTGCTCGTGTGGAGTTGGTCTGACTTGCATCCAAACGGCAAGGCGAAGACCTCCTCTGTTCACAACCGATGATGGTAGCTCTTCAATCGGCCAATCGTTTTCCAGCGATGCATAGAGACGAACCATTTCGGATGAGAATGGTGGCGATTTGCGGAAGAACTCGTCGATCGTGTACTTGTACTCCGAGACTTGTGGTTGATTGGGTCGTTTTGTATGACCAGCCTGACTTCTGTACGAGCGATTGCTAGCGTTGTCATTGTCCTGGCGGTCAGGGGGATCGTTATGATTCGGTTGATTGTGGTGGTTGCTCATCTGTAAGATGTAATCATTTAGATTCATCTGCGGTGACTTTTGCAAGCGATATTCAACGAAACGATAGCGATTTTTATAAATTTTCAAGGATTTATTTTTGAGAGACGTACCAATGAGACGACGACGTGCGGAAGGACAAACAGTGTGGCTGATTGTTTTGCCAACTCTCACTACTCTCGGGTATTTATGGCCGATTAAGTAGGGCACGGGGTCACTGGGTTATTGTGTCTTTGCGATTTTCTATATTTTTGATAATTTAGATTTTTTTGTTCAGTTCACTTATATATTTGCACAACGTGGAGACTATGATTCTTTTTTGAGAACACAAACTCTTCAATGCTAGAAATAAGGAACATTTCTGATGTGATAGTGATAGCCAATGGACTGCCCACATTCTTTTTCACACATATATTTCAGGTTAGGGCACAAATCCGTTTTTTGTCGCTAGTGTAGAAGGAACCACCTTCCAGACCAACTTTCGTGATTCGTAGCACCGAATGCCCTTCTGTTCCAAGGTCTATTACGACTTGATTGGCCGATCAAGCACAAGCCGACTGTATTCCCTTGCTGCCACTTTAGAGTCTACGAGCGCTCGTGGGTAAAGAGTTGAAACAGAATTCTTTTCGATTTTACTCAGACTGGTGAGGTCTTTTCGATCCATCGCCATCCTCAATTTATATGTGAAACGTCCTGTGCGCCCGTATGGACTCTCCCTAACACACCTCCATATTCCAACTTTCAGTGACTGATAGTCTGACTTTAGTTACTCAGGAAAGTGCGATAGCTAGTTGAGACGGAAGCCTATACTATACTAACGATAGGTTTGCATACTGCTCTTTAGACGCGCCTATGGCAACAATGGTACCAATGGTTTGTCTGAGACGATTTTTCAAAATTTGGGTTTTATAACAAGCGATCAGTAGAGGCCTTCGGGTACTATGGTTGCCGAAATGACGACAACACACTAGTCCGTCTTTGAGCTCTGCTAGACTCGATGTTATTGAATTTTTTGGGTGTATAAGCAATATTTAGAAGCATTTTAGATAGCAATTGTTCTTTTCATCAACAGCGGTCTACTAGTTCACAGCGAAACAGATGTTTGTCATGGTGAAGAGATACATTCGTCCAAGAATGAAAGCCGATTTTAGCTTTTTGCTACTGTTCGGTTCTCCCTATTGTAGGATTTCCTGTCCCTTCAAACATGGCACGACTCCATTCACCCCATGAACGTGAGACATGTCAACGAGCAGATGATATCGAAATGTTACAGTTTTTAAAGATTTCTGGGAGCTACAATTTTCATTTTAGCAGTATATATAAGTAGTAAGGATTCGGAGATTCATATTGAAAGCGATGTTTAGCGTAGAGACAGGGATGCCGATGACACTAGTTCACTTCGGTACCCGTGACTCCCATTACTTATCAACACAATATCTTTGTCCTGTATACATATAGTACCAGTGGCTAAAACATTTTGTGAATTTCATAGCGATTTATTAGTGCAATACGTCACAGACAGTTACCGTAGTCTTATCTGATTCATAGAGCATTGATGATACTGTCTGTTGTGCTGTCCCTAGACTAGCAGGCAATATCAGAGAAAATTTTGTTCGAAATACTATCTTTTGTGCTGTCCCTGGACTAGCAGACAATATTTCTTGTTAGCGATGCGAAGTTAACTTTTGTGCTGTCCCTGGACTAGCAGTTAATACTTCTAGTTGTTTGTGTGAGTAGCCGGTCCCAAGACTTGCGACTACTTTTTGTTTTTTGGTTGTAAATATACTCAAAAGATGTGGCTTATTCTAATTTTGGGAAAGTGTTACATTTTGTGGCTTACTGTTTCTGCTTCGAGGCTACTTCACAGCTTCACCAGTAGTACAAACTCATACATGCGACCATTCACTATTAAAAGAGAAAAGGAGACAAAGATATAACTGAGTCAATAACTCAACGTAGTAAATGAAGATGTAAATTGGAGTAGGGTATTAAGGCTTCTAGCTCTTTATTCTACTGGGAAGTGGAAGTGGATGGGAGCGATAGAAGAGAGAAAAGGGCCTCATGGGCTAACAACAACAGAGGGTCGGAGACCAAAAGCAATAACAAAATAACAATTAGCGATGATTAGCATATTACAGAGTGCATCAGGCACGCGATGAGTAGCAATCCGACTATCGACTAGTTGTAGAAGAAGTGCGGTGGATTGGTTCTCGGTTGTCCCGACGACTGCTGTAAATGATCAATTGTTGTCAAGTTACAGTTTATTTTGTAGGTCATTACCATGTTGGCGATGTCGTTAGCGGCTCCAGAGCTCTTCTTCTCGATTGGAGGCTTCATGAAGCAGAACGTTGGGCAATGATTAGACATCGAGTTGGGGACTCTGTGCTTGATGCACTCGGAGCAGACGATATCCTTCTGCGGACAATCTTCATGCAAGTCTCCCTTCTGAGTCGGATGATACCTCACGGCACAACGAGTGCAGATGTTCTTCTCGATGGCCTGTGCTTTGCGCGAGTCGAAGGACGGGAACTTCTTGCACTGACTAGTGTGATGGTTCGCCTTTCCGCACAACTGACAGAACTGGAAAAACATACTGTTTTCATGAGGGTTTATTCATGTAACACTTACGTTATTGTCCGAGTTGTTCGCAGTTCTCTTAGATTGGTTGGCTTTCGGCGATTGACTAGTCTCTCGTTGAGCGATATGTAGAATTCCTTTTGGAGCAGATATGCCTTGAAAGTATCCTAGCACATTGTGCATTGATAACGAGAGTGGCTTGATGTCGTTCACCAGAGTGGCCACTGTAGAAAGATCCAGCTTGTCAACGCCTTGCTTCCATGTGTTCGTCGATTCAGCGATAGTCTCTCTAGCTTCATGAACGGAGCGATTAGCGATACTAGTGCATTCGGTCCATTTGGTCAGCTGTACAGAGTACTCGTTGATCCCTCCGACAAATGAGTCTATGGCGGAGCTCATTGAGTTCAGGCGATTCATCAGCTCTTCCGCTTGATGGAAAGGTTGCGGTGTTTTGGGCTTGGATGATTCCACAATGAGCTTGTTGTTGATGCGAATCTCTGTAAGAGAACTTTTCATTTTTGTCTTCTTATCAGCTCGACTTACCTTCCGTGAGATTGTTGATGGCGATAGTGTAGGCTTCTAGTCCATTGGCTGGAGCGATAGGAGCGATAACTAGTTCATCTTGTCTCTCTGGACGCATGTCTTCCTCTTCTACTTCTTCCACATTCTCCTTCACTAGCGGTCCTTGAGGTGGCATTACTAGCTTGGGGATACGGTAGGTTGGTGTTGGAGGAATCATTACTCTCGGATTCTTCAACGGAAGCTCTGAGTTCTCCTTGTCATCATGTCCGTCCGAGGCTGAGCGATCACTAGCTGTGGACGTCGACTGACGCTTATTCGAACGAGACGTTGAAGTTGGCGATGACTTGCTTTTTGACTGCTTCGGAGTTTCCGTAAGGTCGCGTTGCTCTTCTTCTTGCTTCTTGTTGTTTCCCATCTGTAAGAATAAAATCTTTTGCAGACAGTTGTTATCGCTAAGCGATGTTAGAAACATATAGATATAGCAATAGATGTAAACATTCAAGCTAACAGTAAAGGTAGGCAGGAGTTTTTAAACAACAACAAGTATTTATTTCATCCGAGATTAGGACGAGCGATAATTAGATTAATACGATTATTGGTAGGGGAGAATGGTACAGATGATTACAGCGATAAATTAGTTCATGAGCTTCATCAACGGAACAGATCTCTCCGGGGTCCAGCAAATCTTGAACGAGTGGAGCGATTGAATAGGAACCTTCTGTAGCAATATGTTGCATTCCAGTCCTGCTTCTTGGCTCACACGTCTAGCTTGACAATTTCCGACAGTGTGCGAGTTGTAGATACGTTTCTCCGGGGTCTTCGGGCACACGCAATCAGTAGAGTTCATCAGGTATTCACCTTCATGCTTGCCGATGTGAATGCGTGCGGTAAATAGAAGTGGTTCCGGAATCGTCTTCGCCCAAGTGGAAGTTTCGTTCATGGATTTAACGCGGGCACTTGCTCCGTCTCCTTGAGTGAGATGCGATTGAATAGCGATCCGTGTAGCGTAGGCACCTTCGAGGCGATACGTAGCTACACTTTCCAACTCGTTGACTGTTACGGTCACGATGATTCTTCCTCCAAGTAGATTAGCCGGGTCACCACTCGTATAGACGAGAGTGGTGTGCACGGTGATATCGGTGTCGGGGTCGTAAACATGGCGATGAACAGTAGCGCTGGTGATGGCTTTCAACTCATCCAATTTGCGATTAGTAAGCGTCAAGCGATCATCGAGAATGTTGACCTTGGCTTTGACGGTGTCTACTGATCCTATAATAAGGAGAGGAGTTAATTTCGAGGTTTTTATCCGATTTCTTCTTACCCATGACAGTGTCGATGACAGTGACAGTGGTACGGAGTTGCTGGAGAAACTGACGTTGACGAATCGACGATATGTCCGAAAGAGTATGACCAACGGAATGTATCATTTCCTGTATTTGGGCCTCTTCGGTTTGTAGCGATTGCAAGTTGCTTCGGAGCAGCGATTCCATAGCTGAAGAATTACGCAATTATTTCGAAATGTCTTGAAAATCTTAATTCTTACCGTTTCGAATCGCTCTATCCACGTCCGGCAACTGGTCTTCGTCTTTCTCTTTGACAGATTTGTCATCAGCGATTGTTAGGTCGTCGGAGCTGAGTCCTGAGACGCTGGAATTTTCACTGAGGTTGTCATCTGATGGCAATGAGCGATCGCTAGAAGTTGTCTTGGGCTCGGTTGGAGTCGATGTGCGATGCATGAGCTGAAAAACGTTTGAGTTTAGTCAACTAGCATTTTTGGTAGAATTTTTCAATTTTTCAAGAGGAATTTTCATGAAAATTGCATAATTTCTCGGATTTTAATGCGATTTCTGAATTATTTATGCTGAAAATCAGTAAATTTTACGAAAAAACAAGCGAAAAATATGCGAAAATAGCTGGAAAATTATTTTAGGCCAGCGAATTTCGAAAATCGACGAACGGCGCGAAACAGCCGCGACGCGACCGCACGCGTCCGCTAGAGCGAACTTGCATACTTTTCGGCAAATTTTTTGTAAACAACTGTTAAAAATAGTTTTTTCCAAGGGGAAATTGAACGGAATTCTGCTGGAAATCACACGAAAAATAGAGGGAATTCCAGGAATTCACTGAACAATTGTCACCGTCTCGAAAAAAAAGATATTTTCAGCATTTTTAGGTCTCAGAAAGCGATTTTTAGCCTCGATGGACACATTTCTACCAATATTTATCGATTTTGTGGCGAAAGCGAACATTTTAGGACAAAATTATAATTTTAGAAGCCAATTTTCGTCGAAAAAATCAAAATTTGAGCATAAATTAGTTCCTTTTGAGAGGAAAACTAAAATTTTTCGTCAATTTTCGATTATTTTTCTCGTATTTTTAACGGATTTTTCGGCGAAAATTTAGAGTATTTTTACGATTAATAACTCTTTTTCTTCTTTCTAACCTGGCCATCATCAAACTCCTCGATTGGCGATCCGCTAGCGAGAGCTTCGTCAGCTTCTAGAGCGATGACTAGAGCATTTCGAGTTGGAGGCGTTGTTGAAGGGTTTGGGGATGTTTCTTGTGACATTTTGTCTGGAAAATAAGTTCAAATATTATTTTTATTGGGAATTTTACGAAAATTTAACGGAAAATCGACAAAAAATACGAGCAAAATTAATTTTAGGCCAGCGGTGTGACTCAAAAATTTTGGCGCGCATGCGTGTACGCAAACACGCCGCTGCGTACTTTTGCGGTTGTCTACCGTAGTTTTCAATAAAAATTTGCCAATTTTAGCGCTTTTCGACTAAATTGATAGCGAGGGAAGCGAATTTGAACAGATTTTCGGGCGAAAATACCTACTTTCACAACTCAGAAGGAAATTTTCAGGTTCTGGTTCGGATTTTTCGTAAATTTTAGGTCTTTTTCGTGTCAATTTTTGTCTCTCGTCTCGCCGGCAGAGGTTTCCCACTACTCGAACGATTTGACAAGGAATCCGATGGGCACAAGTGCTAACCACGCGAATTTTAGACATTTTTACAGATGTATATTTCTTCCGGGGGTTCGGTGACCCGCCGGAACTTTCAATCTGAACGAAAATTTTAGCAATTCGGGCCCCAAGGCTTGCCGAACGAGAATTTTACCACTTTTTCGTAATTTTGGGCCCCAAGGCTAGCCAAAACTTTGAAGCGATAATTAACGGACACGAAAAAAGAGCGAATGTCACAAAGAGCGATTAAAAAAGAGAGAAATTCGAGGAGAATTTTAGGTGATTGACTAGCGAATGCTGCCTATGCCTAGAAAACCTCTAGAATGACGTTTTAACGGGGCGACATGGGTCTAAACAATCCTCCTTCTTTCCGAGAGCTAATCGCTTGTCAGGTCCCTGAACTCTGACTTATTTTTCACTCTAATCTCCTGCCAAGCACGTAGCTGACAAGAAATCTCGTCCATTGCCGATCTCCGGAATTTTATTCCGGGGGCTATGGGCGAACGAGAGAAAAAAGGTACGAAATAGTAACGGAAAAAAAAATAATAACCTCTAGCAACGTGTGGGAAGAATTTTAACTCAAAAATGGAAAATTCTAACGCGCATAGAAATTAGAACGGTCTAGATGCACCATGCAGAGAAACTAGGTGGGGAGAAAATACCCTAAGAGATGTCGCGGACTCCCTAGTTCTGCGGAAACGGTGTTAAAGCGTATTCTTAGGCGGTAAAAGGATAAGATAAGCGGTGCAAAGGTCAAGAACATAAAACGGTTAAATTATTACGCATTTATTGCGAAGCGATGAATAGAAAAAAAGGGCATAAAAAAATGTATGCAACAATTTAGGCATCACAACTGGCAACAGAACGACGTCCAGAGTGTCGGCGCAGCCCATGCTGCGTAGCGTCCCAGGCGGTCGTGCGGTGAAAGCGAGTCGTAGCGTCCCTTGTCCGTGGAGCGCGCTTGCTGACAAGCAAGTGCGCGGGAATTTGAATAAGGTGGCTACGGAAATAACTAAATTGAACAGGAATTAAATGAGAAAGAGGCGCGATAAATAGAGTAATCGATAGATTACGAATTATAGCGATGAATAGGAGGTTGAATGGAATAAATAAATGTTTATAATGACTCAAGTATTGTGGGCAATACTCTAGAGAGTCGTTATAGAACATTCACGTTGTCAATGCCGTGCATATGACGGTATATTTGACAACATTATAGATTGTACGCCTGAAATGACTCAATTATAATCAGAAAAAGGAAAAGCAAGCTCCCTTACCAAGGTAATCAATTGATATTTTTTCTTCAGCTTGAAACGACTTCTCCTTTAAGTGGTATTAGGCCACATTTTTGATATCGTACAGTATCGAATCCAGTGAAGCATCGTATTGATTCGGTTTGCTGTAATCCGAAACGTGATATTTTTTAAAACAGACCTGATGCATTGTGGTCTCTGTTTTAGAATCTGGTATATATACAATATACTGTATTTACTGAATGGAAAAAAACCGACAAATGGTATATAAATGGCTTTACAAGCATTCAGAATAAGCTCTTTAAACTCACCTTCCATTTTCACACAGAGAATAGATTAAATAAATAACATCAATTCAGTAAAATCAAATTCGAAATGTGTAGTTTTTGTTTAAAAAACTACACATTTTGGACAGCCGTGCACAGTTGGTCGTCGAAGAAGAAGAGAATGAAAAATTCTCTGGCGGCGGCGCCTATTTATAAAGAGAGAGGAGCGGAGGAAGAGACTTAGAGATGGAGAGAATTTCAGGGACAGTGTAGTCCAATTGCTTCAGACAAACAGAAAAAATGGGTCATCAGACAGCGCCGGGTCCCAAAAAATTGGACGACGCCAGTACTTTTTTGCGGTCGCGTTGCGTGTTGTTGTGATGAGATTCTGATGGATTCTAAGATTCTAAGATTGTGAGACATTCATCGTGTTGTTTGGAGACAGAGTGAATGATATTCATAAACCATTTATTTTCATTGATCCAATAACAACAAATCAACAAAAAATCAACAAGAAACTGACAAAAATGATGATATTCTACAAAATTACTTCCAAAAAAATTACCAAAAAATGACAGTTGGGGATAAAGAGGTTGAGGTCTCACAATGCCACTGAAGTTGTGTGACGAAGAGGTATCAGTTGGTGACCCAGAGCTGAAACATAGTGATGGTTTTTTGGGACTGAATTCATTTTATACTGTACTTACTGTACTTACGGTACTTACTGTACTTAGTATACCTACTATACTTACTATACTTACTGTACTTACGTTTCTGAGTTAGCCACCAAATACTGAGCTTGATTACCGATCACCGAACACGGACTGGTTTGATTTGAATCCGTATATCTCTAAAGCTCAATGTATCACTTGGCGAAAGAGGAAATTGAATGATGCCAAATGGTAAGCATAGAGTTGTAGGATTGCTCTCAGATCTAAAGAAGTGGATAAATTTTGTGATTTTGAAAGCAAAACAGATTGGTGTTGTCAACTCACACTTTTTCAGGTTCCCAGAAGAATTTGGAGGCAAACGTAATGCCAAAAGTGGCGCAGATACTTCAAAGTCTACTGTACCCCGAGTGAAGATGTCAAACACTGGGTGTAAGGTGAGGATTCTGAAATAATTGGGGGAGATATATATTCTTGAAATTTGAAAAAAAATTAGAAAAATTTCAGTTTACTCTGACCATGGTCACTATATACTCACCTTCCATTTTCCCACAGAGAATAGATTAAATAATGAAAATAAATTCAGTAAAATCAGAAAAAATCAAAGAAAACTACACATTTGGGACAACCATACAGTCGGTCATCGAAGGAGAATGGGTAGTTTTGATTAAATAAATAAAATAGATTCAGTAAAATCAAAAAATATATATACATTTTCGACCGCCGGGGCACAGTTGGCGGTCTTAGGAAAGGGAAATGAAAATTCTCCCATCGTCGGGCCTATTTATAGAGAGAGGAGCAAGGGGAAGAGACTTAGAGAAAGAAAAATTGTCAGGTACAGTGTAGTCCGATTGCTTCAGATAAGGAGAAAAAATTGGTCATCAGCGAGCGCCGACATTCCAAAAATTCCTACACATTAAGAGTACTTTTTGAGATGCGTTCGCGGTCACGTCGCGTGTAGGTTTTTAGGAGGCCGAAGTTGCATTTGGCGAAAGCACTGAAAATGTGCGCACATAACTACCGCGCCGCAGGTTACAAAAAAGTGGGCGTGTCGTTTAAGCCCCATCCCTTGCTGAGATTTTTTTGAAGATACAATATGTCTTTTCAGTATCCTTTGGCTTTAGATCAATCACAATCAGCAGGTCTTGTTGTCGCAATGAGTGATATCTACGATTGCTTGTTCTCTGACGCCTCCGCCGTTTCCGTCACCGCCGAACTAATTAAGTTAGAGGAGAAGGAGAGGACAGTAGAGAAGAAATCGCCGTAGGTTTCTGAGCGTACTTTCATGATTGAAGAGATACAAAAAAGTGATCAACTACAAAATTAAAGGTCATGGTTTGATTCATATACCCTCAAATTTTCAAACAGAAGTAACTAATTTGAATTAGTTTTTCAGCCACTTAAAATTGACATTTTTCAACTGGAAACGACGAAAACGAATATCCATATGACCGGTACTGTATACCCACACCACTGAACTACTCTACACACCATAAGGAGGATCTAGTCACACCTAGGCCTTCATATGGTGCATCGGCCTCCAAAAAATATCAGAACAAGAATTTTATCTAACGGCAGTCCCCTCTCTCTTTCCAAATGAAAATCAGACTGATTGTTCCGTACATTAGAATTTGTATTACATAAGAATAATATTTATTTCTCAAATAGCAGTTTTTTTCCATCAATTATTCTCAAGTGGACCAGACTATGTGGTTATGCGTGCGCAAAGAATCGTACCACCTCCTCGAGGTAGAACATGCAGCATGCATCCTCTGCCACTGGGACACGATACTTCACCGAGAAGTAGTCGGCTACTGAGATGCTGACGTGTTCAGTTGTCCACCAGAATGATTGGTCTTCGGGCCTGAAAGAAATAAAGTTTAAAAAAACTATACAATCATAAAAACTCACGATTCGGCAACATGAATTGCATCAGATGATTCACAGGTTAATATTTATTATTCAATTTTTCCAAAGCTGCTTCAGAGTGGATGACCGAGATTGGCCGTGATGCTGGGTTTGCTGAAGATTTCAGAGTGAATGACCGTGGATTCAGCGTGGATGATCAAAGATTTAGTCACTTTCTTTGTGGTCCAGCTACATCAGCCCGCTCCGACCATTCCCTGTTTCACCGGTCATCCACTCGGCCCATGTCGACGACCCCGAGTCGGAATCCGCTCCCAAATCCAATGCCATATCGATTCCCCGCTGCGAATCCGCCAAATCCTCGGTTCGGTTCGTCGGCATATCGGCACACAACTGCCCCGATCCGACGGCTCTCCACTTCGTCAAGAACCAGCCGCCGCCCGGCTTTCCCATCCTCATCGGAATCCGATAGTCCAGTAGTCGGGATCTCCTCAGTCACGTCGGCGTTCGATCCAAACAGTTCCGCTTCTTTGTCAATCACGTCCACCACGTCAGAAGAACACATTCTGAAACAAAGTTAAGGAATTAGAAACTGAACAATTAAAGTAGATTCTAAAAGACAGAAATTAAATGATTTCCCAAAACTCCCATCACTCTTTTTATAATAACCGTTAAGCAAATACATATACCGTTGTAACAATAGTTTCCCTCACGACCGAGTATGGAATGAATGAAGTAAGTTCAAACAAACCGTTAAAAATTCAATAGATATTTGTTCGGAACTAGAAAGACACTAAAACGATATAAGGAGTCCTTTTGGCCGCAAAATTCGGTAAAAGCAAGTTTCAGTTTTTTGTTGGAAAGTTGATTTTCTTGAATTTCTTTTCTTATTATCCTAGAAAACAATTTTAGTAAGAATTCATCAAAATCAAAATCTCTGAATGGCATACAAGATGGTTCAGCTTATGTAGAATAAATATGGCTTCAAAATACTCGAGTTTTAGAAAAATTGAAAAATTCTTGTTCTTATATACTCACCTTCCATTTTCACACCAAAAATAAGATTAACAACTAGTTGAAAAAGAAAAATAGAATAAATTCAGTAAAATCAAATTGAAAGTGTGTAGATTTTTGTTTAAAAAACTACACATTTCGGACAACCGCCACAGTTGGTTGTCTGAGGAGAGAAGAATGAGTAGTTTACCTGCCGCGGCGCCTATTTATAGAGAGAGGAGCAAAAGAGAAGAGAATTAGAGAAGTAGAGAATGTCATACAGTGTAGACATATTTCTTGAGACAGACAGAAAACAGGTCATCAGGGAGCGCCAGGCCTCTAAAATCCAAGAACATCAAAAGTACTTTTTCAGGCGCGTAGGTGGTCGCGTCGCGTGTTGGTTTTTGGAATGCTGAAGTTTTGATTTAGGAGAGACAAAGAGACAGTCTTGACATTTTCTTTCATTTCTCCTTCTGGAGACCAAATTGACGATATAAACCGTTTATTTTATCTTTAAATAAATCACAACAAAATAACATGTGACAACAAAGAGTATTAAAAATTTGCTTGATATTTTTAGCCACATTTATGCACAATATTTGAGATGCATTCATTGTGAGCAGGTGGTTTGGGAAAAAGGAAATAACAAAAAAATAACATAAAGACAACAAAGCGTATTTATAATTTGAGACCATTGGAAGACAAGATCCCTGCATAGAATAACACCAAATCCATTTTTACTGCTGCAATTAGATTCATTTTTACATCAATTCAGGTGAACAGAAAAAAACAAATAACAACATACCAATGGACCATCGACTAAACTTCTTACAATCATAACGATTTGTCTCTCAGCATAAACAATTCCCTGTTGACTCAACTATGGATGTTGTTCATACTGAAATGAGTTTCTTTAAATTACAGTACCGGCCATAGCATATGAACTTTTGGTGTTTTCAGTTGAAAAACATCAACTTTAGGTGTCTGGGAAGGGATGTTAAACTTGAAACTCTGGGAAAGTATGTTGAACTTAATCTGAAACTTTTTTGGTGTATACATCAACTCTAGAACTTTATTTTTGTAGTTGACAACTTTTTTTACGACCGCTTCTAGAAGTGATATGGCTCGTGAAATGCAGCAGTTTTTAACTGAAAGTGCCAAAAGTTCATACACTATTGACCAGTACTGTACATGAAATCATTCGAATTTGTCTCAAAGTTCGACAACTTTCTGTATCTCAAAAATAATGTTTTTCCTTACTCTTCAAAGGTTCAACGATGCTTTCCATATTTCTGTACTTGAGCATTTGACCAATTTTTTTGTTTACTCATAGCAATGCAGTTGTTTACAAAGTGAGTCTCGAATATCTGAAAAAATGCACTTTCTAGAACAATTATCTTGTCTTTCTGATGGTTTTCAGAGCAAGAAACTCTTCTTTTTGGAAAATTTTCTGAATAAAAGCAGATGGACAAAAATCGGAACTTTAATTTCAATCTAAAAATTAATGCTAAAAACAGTGGTATTCCAAACACATACTCACCTTTCATTTTCACACAGAGAATAGATTAAATAATAGAAATAAATTCAGTAAAATCAGAAAATTCAAAGAAAACTACACATTTTGGACAACACATACAGTCGGTCATCGAAGGAGAATGAGTAGTTTGGATTAAATAATAATAATAAATTTAGGAAAATCAATATATATACATTTTGGACCGCCTAAGCACAGTTGGTAGTCTGAGGAGAGGAGAATGAGTGTTTCCCGGCCGCGGCGCCCTATTTATATAGAGCTATGAGGAGTGAGAGAGAGAGAAGCGGGGAGGAGACAGTGCTGTCTTACTCCTTAAAACAAACAGAAAAATGGGATCGTCAGCGGGCGCCGGCTTTCCAAGAAATCCTACAAAATCAAGTAGTTTCTCTGGTCGCGTTCGCGGTTGCGTCGCGTGTTCATTTTTGGTATGAAAAGAGGAGGTTTACCGTCATACCCGATTCTGAGAGAATTCTGATAGACTCCAAGGTTCCCAAGATTCCTGGATCTAATATTTCAAGGCTTTAGGATTCACAGACTCCATCAAAGTCTGAAATCCTGAAATAAGAGAGACACTGAGACAGTCTCCGATATTTTCATTCATTTCACAGTTTGGAGACCTCGTAGTAGATATAAACGGTTCATTTTTTCTTTGAATAAATTACAACAAAACAAAACAAATTATAGCTTCCTTGGAATTCGCAGAAGAAACAAAAGTGTGCTCCACATACACAAGTCATATGCCTGGACATCTCCTCACATTCAGCTTATCTTCTCGATGTTTCCGATCTTCTCAACTCAGATTCCCGGAGATGTTTTACGACTCTTGGCTGAAAAATTTTAAAATACTTATTACGGAAAAGGGAGTATTAATTGTAAGTTTAAAGATTAGTTGTGATCCTTCAAATTACGGTAGCTGTCGGAAAAGGCCGCGGTCGGTCTTCACTAGGCCGCGCTCCGCCATCACTAGGCCGCGGGCGATCATCACTAGACCGCGGTCCCCCATCACTAGGCCGCGGTCGGTCATCACAAGGCCGCCACACGGCCGCGGTAGGTCATTACTAGGCCGCGGTCGTCCATCACTAGGCCGCGGTCGGTCATCACAAGGCCGCGGTCCGCCATCACTAGGCAGCGGTCCGCCATCACTAGGCCGCGGGCGGTCATCACTAGGCCGCGGTCGGTCCTCACTAGGCCGCGGTCGGTCATCACAAGGCCGCGGTCCGCCATCACTAGGCAGCGGTCCGCCATCACTAGGCCGCGGGCGGTCATCACTAGGCCGCGGGCGGTCATCACTAGGCCGCGGGCGGTCATCACTAGGCCGCGGGCGGTCATCACTAGGCCGCGGGCGGTCATCACTAGGGCGCGGTCGGTCATCACTAGGCCGCGTCGGTCGTCTTAAGGCCGTGGCCTTACTCACACTTCCCCCGTTCCCCTCCTTACCATCAGATTTCTCGTTGACAAAAGGCCATTGCAATTTTGGTGAAAACATTCCACTGACCTCGGAATAGTTCCGGCATTTCAATGAGACAGTTCTGAAATTTGATAAACATTGCGAAATTTCGGTCGTCAACTCTTACCGAAAACCTGGTGTCTTTAACCTCATTCCTAGTGTATCCTTTCTCTCGGAATTTTTTGAACTTCGCTTCATCGGACAAAAATGAGATCTATTGAGGCATTTTGTCTGCCTGAAAAAAGCTGAATTTTCAGTTTTTTCAAGTATAGTGCATATATACTCACCATCCATTTTTACACAGAATATATTAAATAAAAGAAATAAGTTTAGTAAAATCAAAATCAAAATGTATAGTTTTTATCAACTACACATTTCGGACAGCCGTGCACAGTTGGCTGTCGAAGAAAAGGGGACTGAGTGTTTCCCGGACGCGGCGCCGTGTTTATAGAGAGAGGAGCGGGGAAGAGACTTAGAGAAGGAGAGAATGTCACATAAACAGATTGTGAAAGCCTTGTGCTCTAGAGAAACAAAAAAAAGGTGATAAACGAGCACCGCGTCCCTACAACACCAAGAGTACTTTTTTAGACGCGTAGGCGGTCGCGTCGCGTATCTGAAAATCCAAAACTCTGAATCACTGAATAATGTGGAGACCAGTTCAATGAAGTTAATTTATTTACAAATTGAAGTACAAACTAACAAATTGAAAAAATGAAATCAACAAAATTTAACAAAAAAATTAACAATTTTCACTGCAGCAACGGAGCAGGTTGTCGGCCTTCCCCAAGCGGAGTATTTGACGTTTTCGAACATTCCGCTGAAATTAAACATAACTTTAGATTACAAAAATTTTTTTGTACTAAGACATTTTGCAACCATTCGTTTTGCAACTTCGACATTTCGAAACCTATTTAATACCGCCAATCACAAGAAACTTAAACAAGTGGAGATTTATAACGTTACGAAACGTCTTGTTCCAAAATGACTTGATTGCAAAAAAATGATTCGACATTTGAAATTAAGTCTGGTTTTAGTCTTCTAAAATACATAGTTATGTATCTTCATTTGATGGCTGATAACTCGAATTACGTGAACACTTTACCAATTTTTGTTTCAGATTTGGCATTCACACGGTTCATATAGCCTAGGACCCAATTCTCAGAGAATTCAACAGACCCCAGGTGTTCAAAAAAAAACTCACTTCAAAACTGTTGTGATATTCTTCTTCAAGCTCTCAAAGTTGCTTTGCAATCGATTGAGTCTCTCTTTTTTTCTTTTTTTTTCTGTAAAAATTTCGCAATTTTCTGATTACTGCTCTAAACCACTTACTGTTTTCTTCTTCGCTTGAGGGAGCTTCCATTCTGAGGATGACTACTTGATGAGTTCGACCATTTACACGTGTGCAATGGCTCGAGAGAATTGGTATGAAATCATCGACATTTTTGGAGACCATGACTTGGTGAACAAATCTGAAAATGGTAATGTACAGTACCGGCCAATAATCGATGAACTTTTGGAATTTTCAGTTGAAAAACGTCAATTTTGGGGGTATGGGAAAGGATGTTAAACTTGACCGTTTGATCTGAAACTTTTTGGATGTATACATCAACTCTAGAACTCTATTTTTGCAGTTGACAACTTTTTTGTACGACCTCTTCTAGAGATGATATGGCTCATGAAATGCAGAAGACCCTAAAA
This sequence comes from Caenorhabditis sinica, assembly GCA_963932045.1. Taxonomy (NCBI): domain Eukaryota; kingdom Metazoa; phylum Nematoda; class Chromadorea; order Rhabditida; family Rhabditidae; genus Caenorhabditis; species Caenorhabditis sinica. The sequence goes on from OZ009942.1 coordinate 2,673,802, forward strand.
TCGGTTGCACTAAAAATGCGGAAATTTAGCATCGCCCCACTTTAAAGGGACACACCATCTTCAGAATAGGTTATACAAAAAAGTTGTCAACTACAAAAATAAAGTTCTAGAGTTGATGTATACAATCAAAAATTTTCAGATCAAACGGTCAAGTTTAACATCCTTTCCCAGACCCCCAAAGTTGACGTTTTTCAACTGAAAACGCCAAAAGTTCATAGATTATTGGCTGGTACTGTAAGTTCACATAGAACTTCAGGTGATCATTGTCATCAGTTTTTTAATGTGTAATAAAAAAAATCTTACAATGTCTCAGTTCCAATTTGACGTTGTTTTTTTTTGTAGTCTTGAAGCCAAGACCCTGAAGTCCGAGTGCCCTCTTTGATTCATCCAAAAGATCTTGGTTGGCTAGTTGTTGGTTTGTCCCGTGCAAGAACGAATTGCAAATTGTGGAAGAAAATACCTGAAATGAACAACTCAGGTCTCAGATTTCTAGAATATTTTGAGGTTTTATGCCAATCAATGTGCCAAGAACGCATATGAAAAGTTAGACGATTCAATGGAGAAAAATGAAAATATCGGATTTTTCAAAAATATGTAAGTTGCATGTTTGAGAACACTCTAACTTTGCTCATTTTTATGGTATATCTCTAATCTATTCAGTATTAGGTATAACAAGGCTTGCTTCACAATTTGTTTCATTACAGGCATTATCTATTAAAAAAAGTACGCCACTACAGTACCGGACAAAAAGCTAAGAACTTTTGGTGTTTTCAGTTGAAAAACGTTAACTTTGGGGGTCTGGGAAAGGATTTTAAACATGTCCGATTGATCAGAAACTTTTTGGGTGTATAGATAAACTCTAGAACTCTATTTTTGTAGTTGACAACTTTTTTGTGCGACCTCTTCTAAAGATGGTGTGTCCCTTTAAAGTGAGGCGTTGCTGAATTTCCGCGTTTTTAGTACAATTTTCACCGATTTTAGTGTCTTCTGCATTTCACGAGCCATATCATTTCTAGAAGAGTTTGTACAAAAAAGTTGTCAATTGCAAAATTAGAATTCTAGAGTTGATGTATACACCCAAAAAGTTTCAGATCAAACGGTCAAGTTTAACATCCTTTTCCAGACCCCCAAAGTTGACGTTTTTCAACTGAAAACGGCAAAAGTTCATAGCTTTTTGTCCGGTACTGTATGTCCATTCAGTTTACAATGCGAAATGAGACAAATATACCTAATCAAATACAGTTCTCTTCATTTAGTTACGGGACATATTTTGATTATTCGAACACTTTTTTTTAAATTTTCCAACTCTAAGGAGAGACCTATATTTGATTAGGTATATTTGTATCGTTTCGCATTTCAAACCGAATGAACACAATTGTCTGAGTACTTTTATAGATATCAGGAGAATTTTAAACTTGCGCGAAACAATGTTACTTGTCCAAAAAAAAACATGCCACTTCACTTACGTGGCTGATCAGATTGAATTTCAATTGTCGGGTAAAAAGTTGTACTGTGACGTTATGAAAACAAACTTCAGCCAGAAGCTGATCCAATAAGCATCTGCAAATGAGAAGGTTTGTTTTGAAAGAAAACAGTTTCAATTACGTTTTTTCATTGGTCCATCCTCTTTTTTTTGTTTTCAAATCTTCAACAAGTTTCGCCATTCCCTGGAAAAGAATCCTCTTGATTACATCCTCCAGAGTTTCCTTGTTCATCTGGTCTGAGTTCAGCAAAACTTCTGAATATCGAATTTTGAATGAGATATGTATTGTGTGTTTCTAACCTGCGAGATGAGTTCCAAAATTTGAACTTCTCCAGCCCGGAACGCTCATATTTTAAAGACCTCTGATATCATTTTTCGACTGTTCACAATTTTCTCGACTTCACATTGATTCATCGCACCCATCCACCAGATGTTGTCGCAGCCACTGAAAAAAAAAGTCGCCTTCTTAATGAAAAAAAAACCAGTGGTATTACTCACCTTTCATTTTCACACAGAGAATAGATTAAGTAATAGAGATAAATTCAGTGAAATCAAAGAAAATCAAAGAAAATTACACATTTTAGACAACCACACAGTCGGTCATCGAAGGAGAATGGGTAGTTTTGATTAATTAATAAAAATAAGTTCAGTAAAATCAAAATATATACATTTTTGACCGCCTAAGCACAGTTGGTAGTCGGAGGAGGAGAGGAGAATGAGTGTTTCCTGGCGGCGGCGCCTTTTTATATGTAGAGAGAGGAGCGGGGGAAGAGACTTAGAGATAGAGAGAATGTCAGAGACAGTGTAGTCTTCTTTCTTCAGAAAAAAGAAGAGAAATGGGTCATTCACGAGGGGCCCCTGAACAATCCTACACCAAGTGTAACATTTGTAATTTTTCTGACGCGTGCGCGGTCGCGTTGCGTGTTGGCCGAAGGATAAGAAGTTGAAGGTTTACAACCATGTGTTACTCGAATTCTGCACCCGAATTCATTCATTTTAAAGGAGCGGAATTCTGAAGGATAGCTAGATTTACTGAAAAACATATGCCTCTTAAAACACCCAATGATTGAACAAAATCAAAAATATATTCATACAGGAAAGTGGTCCCTTGGCTACAAGAATATGGTGGGCTGAGGCATTGAATTTTTTGGCGACCGGGCGGATTTATACAAACTGAAAATTAGAAAAATCAGCAAGGTTTTATGAATGATAACTCACCTGATTCTACAATATAATGAGTTGTCCTCATTTTCGAATTATAATATGTCCATACTAAGTTCTTCTCTTTGGAGCGTTTGGTGTTCGGTTGATTATCCAACTCCTCCAAGTTCTTGAAAATTTCCAAAATCGGGGTTCCCACATTCCAATAGCAATAGAAAACAATATCATCTCCCATCACCCAGTCATGGGAGAATCCTATGGCCAGATATTGGTTGTCCTCCATGTGGTGTCCAAGCAGCTCCAGCTCAGCATGGATCGCGTTGGTCTGAAAGAGGAAGAATATTAGGATCTGATGCTTGAAGGTCTGAAATTTTTTATAGGATTGGCTGGCCTCAAAATGCAGAAGGAAAGTTTTTCACCAGTACCGGTCATAATGATATTCGTTTCCCTCATTTTCAGTTGAAAATCGTCAACTTTGGGTAGCTGAAAAAGTGATTCAAAGTCGCTTTTTCTGTTTGAATTTTTGAGAGTGTATCAATCAAATCTTGAACTTTCATTCTGTAGTTGACAACTTTTCTGTACAAGTCCGCTCTGCTATGATATGGGCCTTCGAAAAAAGCTCAAAAAATTTAGTATCTAAAATCGAGCAAAATTTGGCATCGCCTTAGGTTCCTGTGCGTAACTTTTTTGATTGAAGAGAGACAAAAAAGTTGTCAACTACAAAATTAAAGTTCAAGGTTTGATTCATATATCCTCAAATTTTCAAACAGAAATAACAACTTTCAACTAGTTTTTCAGTCACTCAAAGTTGGCGTTTTTCAACTGAAAATGATGAAAACAAATATCATTATGGTCGGTACTGTAGATCTCATTAAGCCTTACATTTTGACATATGATTTGTTTTAAAATCTCACTTTGAAAGTGACAATTAATGGCTTTTCAAGCATTCAGAATAAGTTGTATATACTCACCTTCCATTTTCACACAGAGAATAGTTTAAATAATAAAAATAAGTTCAGAAAAATCAGAAAAGTGGACAGCCATACACTCGGTCATCAAAGGGGAATGGGTAGTTTATTTACAGAGAATAGATTAAATAATATGAATAAATTCAGTAAAATCAAATTTCCAATATATACATTTTGGACAACCTGTGCACAGTTGGCTGTCTGAAAGGAAGCGGAATGAAATTTTTCCGGCCGTGGCGCCGTGTTTATAGAGAGAGGAGATCGAAAGAGAATCAGAGAAATATTAAACTTTCCTCTCTACACTGAGTCATACACTAAAAGTTGATTGATTTTGCTCCATGAGCATTCCTCTCCCCCTACACTTTCTTATTATTTATTATATAAAACTTCATCCCTTTTCTTTCTTATATGAGCTCCCTAAGAGTTTAATCTTTGTGCTCCATTTGTCCTGAACAAGATGTCTATGAAAGAGTGCTGAAGCATTTTTCGCGGAAATTTTTTTGGGCCTTGTTGACAAGAGTGAAAGAAGTTGACGTTAGATGTCAACCTAAAACAATTTAAACATTAGGAAGATTGATCACCAAAGTTCTAGAACATTCTGAAAAATTAGAATGAATAAGGCAAAGTTTAGATTTTTTTAATATTAATTTCAATAAACGGTGGACTACAAATACAGGGAACGCTCAATAAGTATTACACAACAAAAAAAGAAAAAGTTGACAGTATCACAAACCTTCGTCAAGAATAGCAAATTCTCCTTCACAATTTAACATCTGTAAGCAGATACTGGAATGAAATCTTAAGATGCACAACTAGGACAACTACACCTTAAAACGATTTCTGAAGTACTTAGGATATAGCAGTCAAACTTTTTTTATTGACTTCAGAAGCACTCTAAATTCTCACTTTTCATCCTGCCCCACATATCATCCATTTCAATCTTCAAACAGATAGTAATGATGAATTTCAGCAAGTTTCACGAAAATCGAAACTCGCAAACTTCCTTTATTGACTTCAGAAGCACTCTAAATTCTCACTTTTCATCCTGCCCCACATATCATCCATTTCAATCTTCAAACAGATAGTAATGATTAATTTCAGCAAGTTTCACGAAAATCGAAACTCGCAAACTTCCTTTATTGACTTCAGAAGAACTCTAAATTCTCACTTTTCATCCTGCCCCACATATCATCCATTTCAATCTTCAAACAGATAGTAATGATTAATTTCAGCAAGTTTCACGAAAATCGAAACTCGCAAACTTCTTGTATTGACTTCAGAAGCGCTCTAAATTCTCACTTTTCATCCTGCCCCACATATCATCCATTTCAATCTTCAAACAGATAGTAATGATTAATTTCAGCAAGTTTCACGAAAATCGAAACTCGCAAACTTCTTTTATTGACTTCAGAAGCACTCTAAATTCTCACTTTTCATCCTGCCCCACATATCATCCATTTCAATCTTCAAACAGATAGTAATGATTAATTTCAGCAAGTTTCACGAAAATCGAAACTCGCAAACTTCTTTTATTGACTTCAGAAGAACTCTAAATTCTCACTTTTCATCCTGCCCCACATATCATCCATTTCAATCTTCAAACAGATAGTAATGATTAATTTCAGCAAGTTTCACGAAAATCGAAACTCGCAAACTTCCTTTATTGACTTCAGAAGCACTCTAAATTCTCACTTTTCATCCTGCCCCACATATCATCCATTTCAATCTTCAAACAGATAGTAATGATTAATTTCAGCAAGTTTCACGAAAATCGAAACTCGCAAACTTCTTTTATTGACTTCAGAAGAACTCTAAATTCTCACTTTTCATCCTGCCCCACATACAGTGGCGAGCATAAGTGAGGGTACCTCCTAACTTTTGTTTATAACTTTACAGAGAAATGACCGATCTTTTTGAAATTTTGCGTGCAAATTGATGAATGATCAACAAATAGCAACATAAGTTTTTTGAGAAGTGATCGCCCGTTGGAGCTTCAGAATCTTCTGAAATGTAGGCGTCACTCAAAATTCAAAAAATAAACTTTTTCGTACATTCATGAATTTTGTAGTTTTTGAACAAGAACAATGAATAACAATCACGATATAACCCAAAAAAATTTTGGCGCGCTTTGGTTGGCTGGCTCCTGAGATATGGCCACGGAGCACAAAATGGAATTTTTGGCTCATTGGCCATAACTTGGCAGAAAATGCTTCAATTGAGTTCAAACTTCAGGAAGAGATGTGTCTTTAGCTATTTTACCCATTTCTTTTTCAAAACTACAGTTTTGAGCAAAAAAAATTTTCTCGATGTATTGGCCAAATTTTGCTGAAAAACTTTAGTACATCGAGAAAATTTTCAAAAGTTTCAGGAAAATCGGTACTTGGAAACTTTTTTTATTTCAGTCACAGTCTGTCCAATTTCATACTTTTCATTAAGAACCGAACATTATCTATTGGAATCGTAGTACTTACAGTAAGAATGAATTTGTGAAAGTTTCAGGAAATTCGGTACTTGGAAACTTTTTTTATTTCAGTCACAGTCTGTCCAATTTCATACTTTTCATTAAGAACCGAATATTATCTATTGGAATCGTAGTACTGACAGTAAGAATGAATTTGTGAAAGTTTCAGGAAAATCGGTACTTGGTAACTTTTTTTATTTCAGTCACAGTCTGTCCAATTTCATACTTTTCATTAAGAACCGAACATTATCTATTGGAATCGTAGTACTTACAGTAAGAATGAATTTGTGAAAGTTTCAGGAAAATCGGTACTTGGTAACTTTTTTTATTTCAGTCACAGTCTGTCCAATTTCATACTTTTCATTAAGAACCGAATATTATCCATTGGAATCGTAGTACTGACAGTAAGAATGAATTTGTGAAAGTTTCAGGAAAATCGGTACTTGGTAACTTTTTTTATTTCAGTCACAGACTGTCCAATTTCATACTTTTCATTAAGAACCGAACATTATCCATTGAAATCGTAGTACTGACAGTAATAATGAATTTGTGAAAGTTTCAGGAAAATCGGTACTTGGAATCTTTTTTTATCTCAGTCACAGACTGTCCATTTTCATACTTTTCATTAAGAACCGAACATTATCCATTGGAATTGAAGTACAGACAGTAATAATGAATTTGTGAAAGTTTCAGGAAAATCGGTACTTGGAAACTTTTTTATAGCATCCACAGACTGTCCATTTTCATACTTTTTATTAAGAACCGAACATTATCCATTGAAATCGTAGTACTGACAGTAATAATGAATTTGTGAAAGTTTCAGGAAAATCGGTACTTGGTAACTTTTTTATAGCATCCACAGACTGTCCATTTTCATACTTTTCATTAAGAACCGAACATTATCCATTGGAATCGTAGTACTGACAGTAATAATGAATTTGTGAAAGTTTCAGGAAAATCGGTACTTGGTAACTTTTTTATAGCATCCACAGACTGTCCATTTTCATACTTTTCATTAAGAACCGAACATTATCCATTGGAATCGTAGTACTGACAGTAATAATGAATTTGTGAAAGTTTCAGGAAAATCGGTACTTGGAATCTTTTTTTATAGCATCCACAGACTGTCCATTTTCACACTTTTCATTAAGAACCGAACATTATCCATTGGAATTGAAGTACAGACAGTAATAATGAATTTGTGAAAGTTTCAGGAAAATCGGTACTTGGAATCTTTTTTTATCTCAGTCACAGACTGTCCATTTTCATACTTTTCATTAAGAACCGAACATTATCCATTGGAATCGTAGTACTGACAGTAATAATGAATTTGTGAAAGTTTCAGGAAAATCGGTACTTGGAATCTTTTTTTATAGCATCCACAGACTGTCCATTTTCATAATTTTCATTAAGAACCGAACATTATCCATTGGAATTGAAGTACAGACAGTAATAATGAATTTGTGAAAGTTTCAGGAAAATCGGTACTTGGAAACTTTTTTTATTTCAGTCACAGACTGTCCAATTTCATACTTTTCATTAAGAACCGAACATTATCCATTGGAATCGTAGTACTGACAGTAATAATGAATTTGTGAAAGTTTCAGGAAAATCGGTACTTGGAAACTTTTTTTATAGCATCCACAGACTGTCCATTTTCATACTTTTCATTAAGAACCGAACATTATCCATTGGAATCGTAGTACTTACAGTAATAATGAATTTGTGAAAGTTTCAGGAAAATCGGTACTTGGAAACTTTTTTTATAGCATCCACAGACTGTCCATTTTCATACTTTTCATTAAGAACCGAACATTATCCATTGGAATCGTAGTACTGACAGTAATAATGAATTTGTGAAAGTTTCAGGAAAATCGGTACTTGGAATCTTTTTTTATAGCATCCACAGACTGTCCATTTTCATAATTTTCATTAAGAACCGAACATTATCCATTGGAATTGAAGTACAGACAGTAATAATGAATTTGTGAAAGTTTCAGGAAAATCGGTACTTGGAAACTTTTTTTATTTCAGTCACAGACTGTCCATTTTCATACTTTTCATTAAGAACCGAACATTATCCATTGGAATCGTAGTACTGACAGTAATAATGAATTTGTGAAAGTTTCAGGAAAATCGGTACTTGGAATCTTTTTTTATCTCAGTCACAGACTGTCCATTTTCATACTTTTCATTAAGAACCGAACATTATCCATTGGAATCGTAGTACTGACAGTAATAATGAATTTGTGAAAGTTTCAGGAAATTCGGTACTTGGAAACTTTTTTTATTTCAGTCACAGACTGTCCAATTTCATACTTTTCATTAAGAACCGAACATTATCCATTGGAATCGTAGTACTGACAGTAATAATGAATTTGTGAAAGTTTCAGGAAAATCGGTACTTGGAATCTTTTTTTATTTCAGTCACAGACTGTCCATTTTCATACTTTTCATTAAGAACCGAACATTATCCATTGGAATCGTAGTACTGACACTAATAATGAATTTGTGAAAGTTTCAGGAAATTCGGTACTTGGAATCTTTTTTTATCTCAGTCACAGACTGTCCAATTTCATAATTTTCATTAAGAACCGAACATTATCCATTGGAATCGTAGTACTTACAGTAATAATGAATTTGTGAAAGTTTCAGGAAATTCGGTACTTGGAATCTTTTTTTATCTCAGTCACAGACTGTCCATTTTCATACTTTTCATTAAGAACCGAACATTATCCATTGGAATCGTAGTACTGACACTAATAATGAATTTGTGAAAGTTTCAGGAAATTCGGTACTTGGAAACTTTTTTATAGCATCCACAGACTGTCCATTTTCATACTTTTCATTAAGAACCGAACATTATCCATTGGAATTGAAGTACAGACAGTAATAATGAATTTGTGAAAGTTTCAGGAAAATCGGTACTTGGAAACTTTTTTTATAGCATCCACAGACTGTCCATTTTCATAATTTTCATTAAGAACCGAACATTATCCATTGGAATTGAAGTACTGACAGTAATAATGAATTTGTGAAAGTTTCAGGAAATTCGGTACTTGGAATCTTTTTTTATCTCAGTCACAGACTGTCCAATTTCATACTTTTCATTAAGAACCGAACATTATCCATTGGAATCGTAGTACTGACAGTAATAATGAATTTGTGAAAGTTTCAGGAAAATCGGTACTTGGAAACTTTTTTATTTCAGTCACAGACTGTCCATTTTCATACTTTTCATTAAGAACCGAACATTATCCATTGGAATCGTAGTACTTACAGTAATAATGAATTTGTGAAAGTTTCAGGAAAATCGGTACTTGGAAACTTTTTTATTTCAGTCACAGACTGTCCAATTTCATACTTTTCATTAAGAACCGAACATTATCCATTGGAATCGTAGTACTTACAGTAATAATGAATTTGTGAAAGTTTCAGGAAAATCGGTACTTGGAAACTTTTTTATTTCAGTCACAGACTGTCCAATTTCATACTTTTCATTAAGAACCGAACATTATCCATTGGAATCGTAGTACTTACAGTAATAATGAATTTGTGAAAGTTTCAGGAAAATCGGTACTTGGAAACTTTTTTATTTCAGTCACAGACTGTCCAATTTCATACTTTTCATTAAGAACCGAACATTATCCATTGGAATCGTAGTACTTACAGTAATAATGAATTTGTGAAAGTTTCAGGAAAATCGGTACTTGGAAACTTTTTTATTTCAGTCACAGACTGTCCAATTTCATACTTTTCATTAAGAACCGAACATTATCCATTGGAATCGTAGTACTTACAGTAATAATGAATTTGTGAAAGTTTCAGGAAAATCGGTACTTGGAAACTTTTTTATTTCAGTCACAGACTGTCCAATTTCATACTTTTCATTAAGAACCGAACATTATCCATTGGAATTGAAGTACAGACAGTAATAATGAATTTGTGAAAGTTTCAGGAAAATCGGTACTTGGAATCTTTTTTTATCTCAGTCACAGACTGTCCAATTTCATACTTTTCATTAAGAACCGAACATTATCCATTGGAATCGTAGTACTGACAGTAATAATGAATTTGTGAAAGTTTCAGGAAAATCGGTACTTGGAAACTTTTTTATTTCAGTCACAGACTGTCCAATTTCATACTTTTCATTAAGAACCGAACATTATCCATTGGAATTGAAGTACAGACAGTAATAATGAATTTGTGAAAGTTTCAGGAAAATCGGTACTTGGAAACTTTTTTATTTCAGTCACAGACTGTCCAATTTCATACTTTTCATTAAGAACCGAACATTATCCATTGGAATCGTAGTACTTACAGTAATAATGAATTTGTGAAAGTTTCAGGAAAATCGGTACTTGGAAACTTTTTTATTTCAGTCACAGACTGTCCAATTTCATACTTTTCATTAAGAACCGAACATTATCCATTGGAATCGTAGTACTTACAGTAATAATGAATTTGTGAAAGTTTCAGGAAAATCGGTACTTGGAAACTTTTTTATTTCAGTCACAGACTGTCCAATTTCATACTTTTCATTAAGAACCGAACATTATCCATTGGAATCGTAGTACTTACAGTAATAATGAATTTGTGAAAGTTTCAGGAAAATCGGTACTTGGAAACTTTTTTATTTCAGTCACAGACTGTCCAATTTCATACTTTTCATTAAGAACCGAACATTATCCATTGGAATCGTAGTACTTACAGTAATAATGAATTTGTGAAAGTTTCAGGAAAATCGGTACTTGGAATCTTTTTTTATCTCAGTCACAGACTGTCCATTTTCATACTTTTCATTAAGAACCGAACATTATCCATTGGAATTGAAGTACAGACAGTAATAATGAATTTGTGAAAGTTTCAGGAAAATCGGTACTTGGAAACTTTTTTTATTTCAGTCACAGACTGTCCAATTTCATACTTTTCATTAAGAACCGAACATTATCCATTGGAATCGTAGTACTGACAGTAATAATGAATTTGTGAAAGTTTCAGGAAAATCGGTACTTGGTAACTTTTTTATAGCATCCACAGACTGTCCAATTTCATACTTTTTATTAAGAACCGAACATTATCCATTGGAATCGTAGTACTGACAGTAATAATGAATTTGTGAAAGTTTCAGGAAAATCGGTACTTGGAATCTTTTTTTATCTCAGTCACAGACTGTCCATTTTCATACTTTTCATTAAGAACCGAACATTATCCATTGGAATTGAAGTACAGACAGTAATAATGAATTTGTGAAAGTTTCAGGAAAATCGGTACTTGGAATCTTTTTTTATAGCATCCACAGACTGTCCATTTTCATAATTTTCATTAAGAACCGAACATTATCCATTGGAATCGTAGTACAGACAGTAATAATGAATTTGTGAAAGTTTCAGGAAAATCGGTACTTGGAAACTTTTTTTATTTCAGTCACAGACTGTCCAATTTCATACTTTTCATTAAGAACCGAACATTATCCATTGGAATCGTAGTACTGACAGTAATAATGAATTTGTGAAAGTTTCAGGAAAATCGGTACTTGGAATCTTTTTTTATCTCAGTCACAGACTGTCCATTTTCATACTTTTCATTAAGAACCGAACATTATCCATTGGAATCGTAGTACAGACAGTAATAATGAATTTGTGAAAGTTTCAGGAAAATCGGTACTTGGTAACTTTTTTATAGCATCCACAGACTGTCCATTTTCATAATTTTCATTAAGAACCGAACATTATCCATTGGAATCGTAGTACTGACAGTAATAATGAATTTGTGAAAGTTTCAGGAAAATCGGTACTTGGAAACTTTTTTTATTTCAGTCACAGACTGTCCAATTTCATACTTTTTATTAAGAACCGAACATTATCCATTGGAATTGAAGTACAGACAGTAATAATGAATTTGTGAAAGTTTCAGGAAAATCGGTACTTGGAATCTTTTTTTATTTCAGTCACAGACTGTCCAATTTCATACTTTTCATTAAGAACCGAACATTATCCATTGAAATCGTAGTACTGACAGTAATAATGAATTTGTGAAAGTTTCAGGAAAATCGGTACTTGGAATCTTTTTTTATCTCAGTCACAGACTGTCCATTTTCATACTTTTCATTAAGAACCGAACATTATCCATTGGAATTGAAGTACAGACAGTAATAATGAATTTGTGAAAGTTTCAGGAAAATCGGTACTTGGAAACTTTTTTTATAGCATCCACAGACTGTCCATTTTCATACTTTTCATTAAGAACCGAACATTATCCATTGGAATCGTAGTACTTACAGAAATAATGAATTTTTGAAAGTTTCAGGAAAATCGGTACTTGGTAACTTTTTTTATAGCATCCACAGACTGTCCATTTTCATAATTTTCATTAAGAACCGAACATTATCCATTGGAATCGTAGTACTTACAGTAATAATGAATTTGTGAAAGTTTCAGGAAAATCGGTACTTGGAAACTTTTTTTATAGCATCCACAGACTGTCCATTTTCATAATTTTCATTAAGAACCGAACATTATCCATTGGAATCGTAGTACAGACAGTAATAATGAATTTGTGAAAGTTTCAGGAAAATCGGTACTTGGAATCTTTTTTTATTTCAGTCACAGACTGTCCATTTTCATACTTTTCATTAAGAACCGAACATTATCCATTGGAATCGTAGTACTTACAGTAATAATGAATTTTTGAAAGTTTCAGGAAAATCGGTACTTGGAAACTTTTTTTATAGCATCCACAGACTGTCCAATTTCATACTTTTCATTAAGAACCGAACATTATCCATTGGAATCGTAGTACTTACAGTAATAATGAATTTGTGAAAGTTTCAGGAAAATCGGTACTTGGTAACTTTTTTTATTTCAGTCACAGTCTGTCCATTTTCATACTTTTCATTAAGAACCGAACATTATCCATTGGAATCGTAGTACTTACAGTAATAATGAATTCGTGAAAGTTTCAGGAAAATCGGTACTTGGTAACTTTTTTTATAGCATCCACAGACTGTCCATTTTCATACTTTTCATTAAGAACCGAACATTATCCATTGGAATCGTAGTACTGACAGTAAGAATGAATTTTTGAAAGTTTCAGGAAAATCGGTACTTGGTAACTTTTTTTATAGCATCCACAGACTGTCCATTTTCATACTTTTCATTAAGAACCGATCATTATCCATTGGAATCGTAGTACTTACAGTAATAATGAATTTGTGAAAGTTTCAGGAAAATCGGTACTTGGTAACTTTTTTTATTTCAGTCACAGACTGTCCATTTTCATACTTTTCATTAAGAACCGAACATTATCCATTGGAATCGTAGTACTTACAGTAATAATGAATTTTTGAAAGTTTCAGGAAAATCGGTACTTGGAAACTTTTTTTATAGCATCCACAGACTGTCCAATTTCATACTTTTCATTAAGAACCGAACATTATCCATTGGAATCGTAGTACTTACAGTAATAATGAATTTGTGAAAGTTTCAGGAAAATCGGTACTTGGTAACTTTTTTTATTTCAGTCACAGTCTGTCCATTTTCATACTTTTCATTAAGAACCGAACATTATCCATTGGAATCGTAGTACTTACAGTAATAATGAATTCGTGAAAGTTTCAGGAAAATCGGTACTTGGTAACTTTTTTTATAGCATCCACAGACTGTCCATTTTCATACTTTTCATTAAGAACCGAACATTATCCATTGGAATCGTAGTACTGACAGTAAGAATGAATTTTTGAAAGTTTCAGGAAAATCGGTACTTGGTAACTTTTTTTATAGCATCCACAGACTGTCCATTTTCATACTTTTCATTAAGAACCGATCATTATCCATTGGAATCGTAGTACTTACAGTAATAATGAATTTGTGAAAGTTTCAAGAAAATCGGTACTCGCAAATCGGTACTCATCGTCCTTTAGAATATTAGAACCCAAGCGAGTTCTTGAGCCGAAGAATGCAAACATGTGGCAAGGGCGCCGTGTTTTGCTGAAAACTGCTTTTCGGTGTATATTAAATCTTAGCATAGGTCTCGATGAACCGAGTTCTTCAGGAGTCAACACTGAATCATTGATGATTAGCAGGTGTCTCATGATTTTGTGATATCTATTGTTTTCATTATATCTCTCATCTTATCCTGACTTACTTCACATGAGTCCTCACTCATCAATCATAAGAATTACAACAACTCACAAATTTTTCTACTTATTCTTCCTCCGCAACTCTTCTGCTCTAATACATTTTCCAGATGAACGTGCTCTTCGTTCTTCTGTTTTTTGGACTTCCTCACTTTGCTACCTGCACCGAAAAACCCTATGACCTCGCTAATCGCTTAACATTGGCGATGAATCGTGCGGCGGAAAGTGTTAAGGATACGAAAAATGTAACAACATCCGATTTCTTGCACATCTTAGAGAAAGTACGCAATACTTCTTATGAATTCGAAAATTTCCTCTATTCTTCGAAGCTTTCGGTTGGGTGCCAAGAACTTGTATTCAATTAAATTGACTTCATTGTAGGAGATAAATGACTCTGTGCTCAATGCAACAACAATTTTTCAAATGGAACCTGGGACTGCTTTTTATGACGCTACAAACGATATCAACGCTTCGATGTTTTCCAAATTTGGACAGCTGCCTTTATTTCAAGAGTACCATCAGGTTGGTTTTTAATTCATTGATTATTTCGATAATCAAAATGATTTATTTTCCATCCAGTGGAACACAAATCTCATGCGGGAAGCACGTTCTGTAATGTATGCTCATCTCGGAAGTATTGAATCAATCAACACAAGTTTGGAAGACATGAAAAAGTTATGCCAAGTGTCTGAGTGAGTTTTTGCTCATTTGATTTTTAGTCAATTTCTGAAGAATTTCAGCGATCCACTCTTTGTGCTCGTCGTAAGCTTTTTATTTTTTGTGGGCTTTTAAAAATCAGCAAAATTAGTAATGACTTGAAGTTTAGTGACCCATAACTTGAGTTACGTGAGCATTTAGCGGATTTTCATTGCAAATTTGAAAATCTCATTGTCGATGTAGTCTACGATCCAGTTCTCAGAAAATGTACACACCTCGCGTGGTCAAGGAATCCCCAGTCAGAAGTATCATATAACTCTTGGTTCTTTTAAATTCGATTGCAGGTATTTATTTTGATAATCAATAGGAGTAGTTTGATGATATGCGAACAGTAATAAAAAACTTTGATGCTTGATAACTCGGTCTCTGTTGCAGAGATACAAAGGGGTATTCGGTGACGATTGGCCTTCACCTATGACGCTTGAGATCGCACGGGAACTCATAAGTAAGGGAAAACGGAAATTTTTAAACTTCTTCAACTTTTTAAAAATTTTATTTCAGTGAAGGAGTACTCGGGTGAGACAACGAGAAGTGAAGAGGAATGGAAATCCACGTTTTTGTATTCGAGTATAATGAAGGGAAGTCAAGAGAGATGGAGGAAGGTACTTTGGTAAGCACATTTTCTCGAATCGACAAAGACATCGCATTTTTAGGCGCTCAATGGAATATGTTATGATTGATTTCAACTTTCATGTCCCAAGTTTGGAACTGTTTAAAAGATTATTAAGGAAAGATATAGTCGAAATAGTAAGAAGGAAAATATCGACTGCTTCATTTGAAGAAACTTTTTTCAGCAACGGTATGCGAGTCTTTGTTTAGCGGCAACTCATGAAAGTGGCCCCGCACACTATTTTACAGTGAATAAGAGATTTGTAGAAGAAACTGTGAATGCTATCGAATCCTACATCGAGAAGTCACTGGTACGGTATCCATAGCTTATAAAGCCAATTCATGTTTCTAGTTTTCAGGATGCTGCCTGGCCATACGCTCATTTGAGAGTAGTTCACGACACGATTGCAGAGATCAAAAATGAATTCGCGCGAAAGGCAATGCCCAACCTCGCGTATGAAGTTGTGAGGGAAGCACCAGCTAGAGCAATAGACGTTCTGGAAAATACTGGATCAGGAAAGTAAGTGGAACTTAAAGGAGGATTCCGGTCAAAAATTTCTATTGCTTTAAAATATGTAAAAATATGCGTAGATACCAAAAATCATAACGAACTCAAAAAAAAACGCTCAAAAATTGCTCCAAAACCCCGAAAATGCTCTCCGAAATGAGCAAAAGTTACGCGAATGGTATCCGGGGGCCGTGGCCGAGTTTCCCGAAAAAGGGGCGGAGTGAGCCAATCCGCGCCATTGCAACTACGGCCACGACCGCTGTGATTGGCTGCCGAAAAAGCCCATTTTCTGGAAACTCGGCCACGGCCCCCGGAGACCATTCGCATGATTTTTGCTCATGTCGAAGAGCATTTTCTGGGTTTTGGAGCAATTTTTAAACGTTTTCATTGTAATTTTCGAAATCTACGCACATTTTTACATATTTTACAACAATAAAATTTTTTAACCGGAATCCTCCTTTAACTCAAAATTATGCAAAGATGCCCAAAACGCGGCAAATGGATAATGTGTTTCCTCTGTTCCTTGGACCCACCCTTGGTTCTTCAGCTATACATACCAAATCGTCACATTCGAAGCACCTGAAAATCAACACCAATCATTGCTAACAAACGATAATTGTTACGAGTGGATAAAAGACGGTTATGGAGTTGTTATATGTCGTCGCCTGAATGAGACCGATGCAGGGAACCCAAAAAGTAGTAACATATAAATGAAGACGAGGGAAAAATGTTGTATTTTTTCAGATGCTGAAGAACTTGATGATCTTATTTTGCACATGAACTTCTCACTTAGCCGCTTGTCGGACAAGATTACAAATCAGATTTCGTAAGTCATTTTCGGATATGAAAACAGTACATTTTGGGATTTGGAGACACCTGAATCTCCTCGGCGCTCTCAAATCTCAGGGAAGCTACTACATAAATATAGATTCATCATTTTCAGAAAATCTTCATATGAACATAATATCAATTATATCTTCAATAGTCTGAACCAAACCACTGCCATATCTGAAATGCATCAAAAACCGTTCCAAGGTCTCTTCATGCTTCGCGAATCAAAGACACAGTGCAAAACAGAACCAGCGTATTCTATGTATTCTAATTATAAATATGGAGACTTGATTCCAATATTTTCTCATCGATGTGAAATTTTGAAAAAGAAGTTTTGGTTCTTTTGGACTGAGGCGTGTGATACTGTTAACTTTTTCTTTTTTGTATAATTGACTTGGTTGTTTTTTTTGTATGAAGCATTTCTCCTAATTTTTAATGCAAAATTTGTAAAAGCCATTCGATTCTAAATCCGAAAATTCCCCGGGAACTTAATTTTCATGTTTCTAGTAGAGTATCGTCTCGCGAGGATCACCTTCAGCATTTTTCAGAAAATCAGAATTTTCTTGCAATTGTGTAAGTTCTAGATATTTTTTTGGCTGAATTTTTGTCAGCCTTTTTTTTTTAATTCAAATTTGCATCCCCCCCCCCCCCATTAGTAATTCCGATATATCCCTCCTTCATCTCCTCCTCTCCCATTCATTTACCTGTCCTCTTACTGCCCCGGTCATATTTGTATGACCCCCTAACGGGTAATGCCATCTCCGTGTCTGTCAGTTGAGGGAAGAGGAGGCACACGCACTTCCTTGATATCTCTAAAGAACCGTCTATCGGAGGAAAGTGACGGACCATTACATTTGTTTGCTCTACCTCTTTGTAACTTTAGGTCCTCAGTGTTTGTATACAGAAGAAGAAGGAGAAGAAAAGTGCCTCAAGATTTGAATATATGTGAAGTCAGAGCCAAATTTTAGGCTCGCCTGGTTGCGAAACGTCCAGTTTCAAAATGTCTTAGTTGCGAATTGTCGCGGTTGCGAAACCGACGTGAGTTGCGAAATGTCCCGTAGCCAAGTTTTATGTTGTGCGAATTCGTGGCTCCGAGACATTGTGCAAGTCATTTTGCAACTCAAGTCAATTTCACAACCAAGCTATTTTGAAACTGGACGTTTCGCAACTTTTTAAACTTGTCTACGTCATTTCATTATAGTCATAACCCTCCATAACCTACAGTACCCCCCCCCCTACCTCAAAAAAAATTCAAATCCACTCTCCTCCCCCATCCACTCCCACCGAGTATGTAACCGTAGCATTTCATTGCATAACACAAAAAAGAGGGGTGCCGATAAAAAAAGCGAAGAGCGATGGGGATGAGAGACTGTGCCTAGCTAATCTCTTTTTCGAATGGACACAGGTGCACTTTGATTGATTATGTAATGAGAAGTGCATTGAGAGAGATGTGATTTGAATTTTGAGCAACAAGTGTGTGAAATGTAGCTAACTCCGGGACATTTCTCCACTTGTCATTTCGCCACTACGACATTTCGCAACTCATGTCGAATTTGCAACCGCGACGATTCGCAACCAAGACATTTCGACACTGTCCGTTTCGCAACCAGTCGTTTCGCAACTCGATAGGCTAGTCCACTTTACGTTCATTATGGTTGATGGGATTGAGGGTATTGTGAACTATTCAGGTTTTAGTCTACATTTGAAAAGTTGTGATGTTAACGTGAACTTTTTACATAATCCTGGATTCCGTGGTTGCAAAATGACCGGTTGCAAAATTTCGTAGTTGCCAGGTTGACGTGAGTTGCGAAATGGAGTGGTTGCGAAATGTCGCGGAGCCGTTCTTAACACTGAAAATGTCAAAACTTCATAATCGCTTCAGGGTTCACATCGATTTTGTAACCACGTCATTTCGCAACCATGACCGTTCGCAACTGTAATGAACAAACTTGTCCGTTTTACTTTCAATTAGGGTTAAATGTGGCAAAAATAAACAATTTCAGGTTACCATCGAAATCTAAAAATGTCGATTGCAACGTGAAATTTTTCCAAAAACGAGTCTTTTGGTTGCAAAATGGCGTGGTTGCGAACTGGGGCAGTAGGGAAATTCGGCTCCAAGACATTTTGCAACCAGTCGTTTTGCAACTGACGTCAATTTCGAAACTAAGACATTTCGCAACCGATCAATTCGCTGTAACCTGGAATTATACAGAATCTTCGAATCTGTAAATCCCATTCAACCTTTATGAACGTAAAGTGAACTAATTTATAGAGTTGTTAGATGACTAGTTGCGAAATTTCCCGGAGCCGGAAATTTCATAGTTGCCAAATGTCGCAGTTGCGAAACGACTGGTTGCGAAACGTCGAGAAACCGGTACTGTATCCCGCTCTCCTCCTCTTGACTCCTCGTAACCTTATCCATTCTAATCAATCATGCCGACAAGCCGCCATTAGCTACAAGTGCCTACTGTAGTGGACATTAGAAAAAAGGAGCACATGTGTTGAGCGGGTCCCCCTTTTACCGCATACACACAATTCTCCTTATCTTGCCGACAAAGAGACAAAAAAGGAGCACACGGCGGTGGCTCTCTAATTGATCATTGAATTATCATTGGGACTATAAACAGAGGGGTTTATAGGCTTTTGTAGATGCAAGAATAATCCACTTGTCAATCATATCAGGAAGGAGACAAAGAAGGCGTTAGAATGGAAGAGATGGTTTTTATGATGGGTGTCATAGATGCAAATGAGATGGGTGGCGGGAGGAGGATTTGAATTCTGATGTTTCTTCTGATGAGGATGACGTTTTTAATATATTTGGATATTCCCCAAGAGGAAACGCGCTCCATCGCCAACTTGGCTGAAATTTGAATTTTCAGCTTTCCCGCCGTTTTGAAACAGCGAAACATGTTTCGGTGGGTGCGTGGACTCCTCGTGGACAATTCGACTGCTGCCCTAGTTATCCACGAGGAGTCCACGCACCCACCGAAACATGTTTTGTTGTTTTCAAAACGTGTGTTTTTTGTTGTTTTTTTTATTCAATATTAGAAATTGTTTTATTCAATATTAGAATTTCCAATTTTCAGAATCTCAGAATCTCTGTATTCATGTTTTCACGTAACCACCTTTCTATGTATTTCCCAAAAACCCAAATAGGTCAAGATATGAAAATTGCCACTGCTTGCCTGTAAGAAAAGAAGTTTGGGAGAAAAGGTTAGAAACCAGTTTCAAGAGTCAAGGTTGACCACAGAAGAGAAAAAAAGATTGTCTTATTGATATGATGAATTAGAGGAGAACACACACATCGTTTTTGGAGAGAAAAGGAGAAGAAGATATTTATTTTTCATTTTCTCTTATTTTCATATGTATATACAACTTGCAACAACTATTGAGTTCCTTTTTTTAATGATTCATGCGCTCCATCGCCAAGGTGGGTGCGTGGACTCCTCATGGACAATTTGACTGGTGCCCGAGTTGTCCACGAGGAGTCCACGCACCCACCGAAACATGTTTCGCTGTTTTCAAAACGGCGGGAAAGCTAAAATTCAAATTTCACCCAAGTTGGCGATGGAGCACGTTTCCCCTTGGGGAATATCGTCAATATCTCAGAATATCTCTTATTTCCAGCCATCTCCCTCCGCTTCCCCATTTCAAATATAACTACCACCACCAAACGTCAATCAGCTATTACCCAACAGGTGTTATCTAACAATACGTGCACCCCCCCCCCCCTCTTCTGACGCAACGACTGTCTCTACCTTCTACGTCTTCTCCCCTTACCTCCCCTCCTTCAACACCTCTTCTGAAGAGCCGCCCTGAGCCTCCCCCAAAGCCCGAACAGACGTTCCATTGCACATATGAATAGAAAAAGAGAGATATTCAAATGCCATTGCACATACAGTGTGATGTGTCCCATTCCCCAACACTATTTCGTCAGGTGCCGCGTTGCGCACTGTTGCACTCTCGTTGGCCGGTCGTGACCTCTCTGAGGAGAGGGGGGCGGGGAGAGGGGGTCCCTCGAGACAGCCGATGGGCAAGAAGAAGGGAGTGCGCAATCATTCTTGTGTGACACGGGGAGAAGGGACTGTGTGCTCTTTCTCTCTCTTGGGCAACAGGCTGTCGCCTAGGGGGGACCCCCCTAGGAGCGATTTTTCTATTTTCTACTCATAGTGTTACTGTACTTGCTGCCATACTGATGCAAGTCCAACTTTTTAAAACTCAATTTTTCATTATTAGCGATATTCTACAAGGTGAAACGCGCTTCATCGCATATTGGCTGAAATTTGAATTTTCAGCTTTCCCGAGAACAGTGAAACATGTTTTGATGGGTGCGTGGACTCCTCGTGGGCAACTAGGACAGCAGTCTAATTGTCCACGAGGAGTCCACGTACCCACCGAAACATGTTTCGCTGTTTTCAAAACGGCGGGAAAGCTGAAAATTCAAATTTCAGCCAATATGCGATGGAGCGCGTTTCCCCCTGGGGAATATCGCTAATATGTTTCCTGGGAAGCTGTCACCAAGAGCCCCCCCCCCCTCCAGAATTTTGTTTTTGTTGATCGCCTATCATTTGGAATACCTATTTTTGATTTTCCAGACTTTGTTTTTCACTACTAGTATAGGCTAGCTGTCTCCAGAGACCCTTCGTGAGCCCTAGACAGGCTTTTATTAGCTCCGGAATATTTTTAGTTTTCAGTAGTTTTTGAGATAGGCTATGTTATAAAGAAACACTTTGGACCCCTAAACTTAAGACTTTATTGAACACTGATATCATGGACTTCTCTTGGTCCTAAATTTTTAAGGATGAACAATTTTCCCTTTTTACAATATTAAGCCTCTCTTTCTAGGCTCTACTAGCATTAAATTATTTGTGCTCTGCTAAGAATCTGTTAATTCTCTAATTAACTTAATTTTGCTCAAACTTCTTTTTTCCGTAATTTCAAATTTTGGCGGCTTACTATTAGATACAGTACCAAGCAAAAAGGTTTCATATTTGAGTGCTTTTTGTGGAAAAAGGCCTAATTTGAATGTCTGAAAATTCAGGTTACAGTAGTCCGAATGTCATGAAAATTTGTGGGTAGATAAAGCAACCCTAGATCTTTATTTTTGTAGTTAACAACTTTTTTCTGCGGCATTCCCTTAAAAAGTTATCCACGCAAATGTGGAGTTATTTCAAATTTTAGTACTGCTTTCAAGGTTTTCTGCTTTTGTGCACGTAACTTTTTGAAAAAAAGTTGTACAAAAAAGTTGTCAACTACAAAAATGAAGATCTAGGTTTGATGCATATATTCACAAATTTTCATAACATACGGACTACTCTAACCCACTTTTTTAGGCACCCAAAGTTGGTCTCTTCCACTAAAAACAGCAAAAAAGCACTGTACAATAATGCTACCAAACCTTTGTCTCCGATTTTCTCGGTAACCGAAAAAACCTCCTTACTTTTTGCGCCATAAGAGATGTTATCTTGAAAATTTTGTGAAATTCAAGTTTTTGAAATAATCTCCAAAAAATTTCCTTTTCATCCATCTAATTTTCATTCAAATCGGCCCCCTGAACACTAAGATAGGGGTCTTCAAAGCAATTTTTCTTCTTTTTTCCCTTTTTTTTTGAAAATCCCCCAACAGCCCTATTACTATTCAAATTCCCCTTGTCATTTAATGACCATATATTTGACTATTTACTATTACCTCCCGGTACCCCTCTCTCATACGTAACCTTAGCTAACCGTCTTTGTTCCCTTCTTATCCTATTCCTGCTCTTCTTATCATCATTACCCATTCGAACTCATTCCCTCTTACCTCAGAAGGGGTCTAGTTTTATTACTATGCAAATATTGGTACCTCTTCTTTTTGACCTTTTCTTATGCGGTCCCAAGACGAGGCTGTCAGATTTCGCGGCCATGTATTAGCGATATTCCCCAAGGAGAAACGCGCTCCATCGCCAACTTGGCTGAAATTTGAATTTTCAGCTTTCCCGCCGTTTTGAAAACAGTGAAACATGTTTTGGTGGGTGCGTGGACTCCTCGTGGACAGTTCGACTGTTGCCCGAGTTGTCCACGAGAAGTCCACGCACCCACCAAAACATGTTTCACTGTTTTCAAAACAGTGGGAGAGCTGAAAATTCAAATTTCAGTCAAGTTTTCAGCCAAGCCCCTTGGGGAATATCGCTAATAGGGCCGCGAAAACTGACAGCCCTGCCCCCCCCCCCTTCCTCTAACTACATATCCATATTTCCAGCCTCCCCCCGACCACCAAGACAGACACACAGATGGACATTCACAGAGCACTCACCGCACTGTTCTCCTCCCAGCCTCATCAACCGCTGCTCGGCTCACTTGGCTTCCCGTTCAACGATAATGGAGCAACAACAACACAGATTCTCTCTGGGGCGCTGGCGGCCGCCGCCGCGGCCCAGAAGAATTTGGAAACTCCGTTAGGGATTGTACCTTTTGACACGGCGAGTCTGCCGACGTCGTCGACGGTGCTTCTGACGCCGACGAAGAAGATGAAGTTGGATGATGAGATAATGTGTAGTAGTCCGGTTTCCAGCAGGAGTTCCACTGTTAGTAGTTCACATGTAAGTTGACAACTTTATCAAGAAATGTTTTTGAAATTGCCAAATTTTTCAGAATCCTAGATTTTTTCAGAATCCTAGATTCCTTAGAATCCTAGATTCTTTCAGAATCCTGATTCCTTCATAATCCCAGATTCCCTTTGAATTTCAGAATCTCCCTTAGAACCTCTTGGACGCTACTTTTTTAAGACTGAGGCTCTTAGATGTATGCGTACAGTATCGTACAAAATCTAATCATATTTGGGTGTTTTTTTTGTGGAAAAAGGCCATGGTGGAAAAATTAGCTTACAGTAATCCAAATGTCATGAAAGTTCGTGGGCATATGAAGCAAACCTGGATCTTTATTTTTGTAGTTGACAACTTTTTTGTACAATTTCTCCGTGAGAAGTTGTCTGCGCGAATTCAATTTTCAGTGGTAATTTCAAAAAAACCGGGGTTTTTGCATTTGTGCACATAACTTTTTAAGGAAAAACCGTACAAAAAAGTTGTCAACTACAAAAATAAAGAACTAGATTTGCTTCATATGCTTACAAAATTTCAAGACTATAGGACTACTATAAACTACTTTATTAGGCACCCAAAGTCGCCCTTTTTCACTAGAAACACCCAAATATGGTTCATTTTTGTCCAGTACATAAAAGAAGCTAGAGTTGCTTCTTTATCTGTTTTCATTAAATAAATGTTCTCGTTCTTTCAGTTCTCAAGTCCACAACGATCACCATCCAGGAAGGCGTCGTGTCCGATACCTGAAGAAAGAAAGGTGGGTGTTTTCAAATTTTGTTGAAAAACTGAAAATTTGCTTTTAAAAAGAGCATAGGTCCCCCTTATTCTTAGCTTTCCTTAGACATTTTGTGGTCCAGCTATTAAGAATTTTGGCGCCGAGACATTTCGCAACTGCGACACTTCGCAACCACGCCATTTCAAAACCACAAAATCCAGGACTTTGGTGAAAAGTTCACGTTAAAACCACAACTTTTCAAACGTAGACTATAATCTGGAAAAGTTCACAATACCCTCAATCCCATACAACCTAAATGAACGTAAAGTGGACTAGTTTATAGAGTTGCGAAACAACTGGTTTCGAAATGTCTTGGTTGCAAAATGGCATAGATGTGAAGTTACTAGTAGCGAAATGTCGTAGTTGCAAAATCGACGAGAGTTGCAAAACGGCTGGTTGCGAAACGTCCAGCTTTGAAATGTCTCCTAGGCACCCTCTAAAAAGCCATAAATCACCCATCCCTTTTTGTTTATATTACCATCTCTGCCTCCTTACCGTCTGGCCGGAGACAGTCCTGAGGGGTGTGTGTTCTCAAGTTCGTGTTACGCAATACGACTCCTGTTCGGTTACGTAATGACTGGCATGGTCTTCTTCTTTTTCTTCTGTTAGTAGAGATGGTGTGAGAGTAAAGGGGTATTCCTTCGGGGGGACTAGCCTTTTTATAAGTAGTCTAGAAAACACTTTCCAGACTTTGAGTTTCCTGAACTTCTAGCTCAAACTATTGGCAGTTCATATTATAGAATTTGAGCCTGTGAGCTCATCTAGGAGTCCTGAGATATCAAAGAGCCCGTTTCCAATTCAATTCTTTCCTTACTTTCCCAGTCAGCTAGCTACCGTAACCCTCCAATCAGAATTGAATAGCTCATCCTGCTGCTGCTGCTGCCAGCTAATAAATAATTACCTCCTCATTCACCTCTCCATTCAAAAAAACCACTACAATGCGGTAGTGGAAGGAGGACCACCACCTCTCCGCGTTCATCCCCTAATTATGAGCTGTTCTTTTTCTCTGGCATTGTTTAGCGCCACCCAACTGTTGCCATCGGGTACCGGAGGGACGGGTTATGGTAATTACACCTGTGGGGGGGGGCTAGTGGAGGAATTTGAATTTATGTATGTCGCAGGGTTACGGAGGTTGGGGGGACCCTAGGGATGGAAATGTGGATTAGAGAAAGTTTCTGAGATTATCTAGAAGCGATATTCCCCAAGGGAAAACGCGCTCCATCGCCAACGTGGCTGAAATTTGAATTTTCAGCTTTCCCGCCGTTTTGAAACAGCGAAACATGTTTTGGTGGGTGCGTGGACAATTCGACTTCTGATCGAGTTGTCCACGAGGAGTCCACGCACCCACCGAAACATGTTTCGCTGTTTCAAAACGGCGGGAAAGCTGAAAATTCAAATTTCAGGAAAGTTGGCCTTGGGGAACATCGCAAATAGATAGTTTTGATTCTTCCTGACTTGTTCCTTTTTTCATATTTCCTGTTAGAAGTTTCAGACTCCTAGAAACGTTCTAGCCCCCCCCCCCCCCCCCCCCTAAGATAGGTACATAACTAGGGACCCCCTATGCATCAGAATTTGAATTTCTTTCTCTTTCTCTTTCTCTGTGTGTGTGCGGACGGGCGGTCTTATGAATAAAAAGAGAGAGGAAGATGACCGGGTCAGACTATAGAGGTATGTGCAAGAGAAAGGGTACCGTTGCGCAACTGGATACTCTCAGTAGGGGATAGACAAAAAAAAGAGACAGAGATTGAGGACTCTATTCAAATGGAGATTAGTTATGGGGTTCAGTGGAGCGGATTTGCATAATTTGAAAGCAAAAAAGTTTTGAAGACAATTTGAACCTTTCGTTGTTCAGTAAAACCTCTTTAGTGATAACTCCGAGACATTTCGCAACCGATCATTCTGTAACTACGATACTTTGCAAACAAGACATTTTGAAACTGGACGTTTCGCAACCAGTCGTTTTGCAACTTTAGAGCCACTTTCCGTTCATTTAGGGTGTGGTTGATGTTACTAAAAACGATTCCAAGTTACTACCTAGATTTGAAAGGCCTTTTCAAAGTTAACATTTTACCAAAGCAGTTGCAATGTGGCTGGTTGCGAAATGTCCTTTCCCCAGATCCTTTCCTCCGTTCAAGGATCACTATACCGTAATCCATCACTATTGCTCGATATTATATCAAATATCAAAAGATTCTTCCTCCTCATCAATTCAAAAAGTTACCTCTCTCTCCGAACAGTTGTGTTTTTCTGTGTAACCCATAGGATAACCCTAGAGTAACCACCAACCTACCCATTATATGTGTAAAATGCGCGACCTTTTCTCGCAAAAGAAGAATGGATAGGAGGGATGTAAAAAGTGTGTGTGTGTGGATGGGAGGATTGATGGGGCCTGTTGCAATATTATGCCTTCTGATGTCTTGGGGAGGGGTGATTTAGGGTTACAGTACTCCTCGAGAGGGGTGTCTCACAAGGGGGTTACTTGAGGAATCGGACCATAGACTATATAGACTGTGAGGATTCAGAATATGCAATAAAAATTGACGAAATGTTCACGTAACTCGAGTTATCAGCCATCAAAGTCTCAACCAGTACTAATTTTGCTGATTTTAGACAACTCATATCTTAGATCCCAGCCACTTTTAGAAGGTCTAGTTTTTTGTGTTAAGCTTAGAATTATGGCGGTCAGCAAAGCCAATGTAACGTAGGAGGGTTTCTTTCAAAACGTATCCATCAAAAAAATTGTATTATTATGAAAAATGTATATAAAATGTGTGCTGAATCTGAATTTCACAATGAAAATGCCCAAAATTGCTCTAAAACCTCAAAAAATCGCTTCGAAATGGTAATTTTCGGCTAGAAAGCGACCGTGTCCTAACTCTGGAGTATTCTCTTCCATGGACCACCGCCACCTTGTCTTTATCCCATTTTACACCAGTCTTAGCTGAAATTTTGAAAAGTCTACTCGAAAAAACTAGATGGCCGTGGCCGATGGAAGAGAAAAATCCATAGTTCGGCCATGGTCGCTTCAGACAACTTCTGGCAAAATTTGCCTTTTCAAAGCGGATTTTGTTTTCAAAGTGGAAACAAACGAACAAGTGAAATAACGACAAAAATTCATGATTTACACATAAAAACCTGAAAAAAATGGTGAAAAAAATCTGAAAATGCGGTGGCCGAGAAAATTCCGGGAGTTAGGCCACGGCCCCAGGAGACCCTTCGGCCGAAATGGGTCGTTTTGAAGCGATTTTTGACGGTTTTAGAGAGATTTTTGAGCGTTTTCACTATCATATTCAAAATCAGCACAAAATTTTACACATTTTGAAAAAAAAATTTTTTGACCGGAATCCTCCTTTAAAGAAACTTATGGCAATTGTGATATTTGGGATCAGCACAAATTTTTAATTTTTGGCCGGTCACCTCCTTCAAAGGCGACGGGACATTTAGTAACCAGTTATTTTGCAACTGCGACAATTCGCAACCAAGAAATTTCGAAACTGGACGTTTCGCAACCAGTCGGTTTGCAACTTTATAAAGTATCTCAGTTTACATTCATTCAGGTTGTATGAGGGTATCCGAAAATCAAATAAGAAATCAGAGACCTATTAGCGATATTCCCCCAGGGGAAATGCGCTCCATTGCATACTTGGCTGAAATTTGTATTTTCAGCTTTCCCGCCGTTTTGAAACAGCGAAACATGTTTTGGTGGGTGCGTGGACTCCTCGTGGACAACACGCGCAGCTGATTTGTCCACGAGGAGTCCACGCACCCACCGAAACATGTTTCGCTGTTTTCAAAACGGCGGGAGAGCTGAAAATTCAAATTTCAGCCAAGATTGCGATGGAGCGCGTTTACCCTTGGGGAGTTTTGCTAATAGTTCAAATTATAATCTAGTTCAAATGGATCAGCAAAAAAACAATTACCTGGTTCTCGTCCATCCACTTCCCCTCTATCTTCCACAATGTTCCGATAACTCTTTCCTATCCTGTTCCACTCGTTCGTCATACGCTGGCCAATCCGTTGTCTCTTCAAGGGCGTCATACGGTTCAGGCTATGAACTTCTAGACGAACTTGGTTCATCTGCCGGTTTTTGAGAGTGACATCACTTTCCACCCGTTTTGAAACAGCGAAACATGTTTTGGTGGGTGCGTGGACTCCTCGTGGACAACTCGGGCAGCAGTCAAATTGTCCACAAGGAGTCCACGCACCCACCGAAACATGTTTCGTTGTTTCAAAAACGGCGGGAAAGCTGGAAATTCAAATTTCAGCCAAGTTGGCGATGGAGCGCGTTTCCTCTTGGGGAATATTGCTAATAGCTAGATTCTGGAACCTGACGTCATAATTGTCCTCCATTTTTCCAGGACTCCGCCTACTTCGAACGTCGCCGAAAGAACAACGACGCGGCGAAGCGTTCCCGTGATGCACGTCGTCAAAAAGAGGAAGCGATCGCTTCGAAAGCACAAATGCTCGAACAAGAAAATATGCAATTGCGAGGACAAATCCAACTTCTTCAACAAGAAGCCGCCAAACTACGATTCCTTCTCTTCTCCAAGCCCTCTCCAACCGCTTCTGAAACTTCCTGCGCCGATTCTACGGGGTCCCATGATTCTCATGATTCTCATGATTCTAATGAGAGTCATGACTCAAATGATTCTTCCAAAAATGATGGATCTACTATTGAAGTTTGATTTCAGGGGGCGCGGCCTAGCTAAGCTCCGCCCACTAGCTTACAAAAGTGGGCGGAGCTTAATCTTCAATTTTGAATTATTTTTCTTGAATAATCTAGGGGCGGAGCTTGGTCAAGTTTTTTCAATATTTAGAATTTTCGGTTCTTTTTCTTCTACAGTAATCATATTCATATTTCTTTCAATATGCCTAATATAGCTTTAAAATCCTATCCCCCTCCCTTTGAAATCTCAGATTAATATGATCTTTTTTAAGTTTATTTTTTCAAATCTACCTCTTTTTTTAGTCTTTGACTTGAAAAATATTTGAAAAAAGTTCTCAAAAATTTTATGTACTATCAGGTTAGCCACATCCCAGCGGGTCCCCCCTTGATAGTCTTTCACTCTTTTTTTTTATTACATGATTTTTTTTGTAAAATTTG
Source organism: Caenorhabditis sinica (assembly GCA_963932045.1). Classification (NCBI taxonomy): domain Eukaryota; kingdom Metazoa; phylum Nematoda; class Chromadorea; order Rhabditida; family Rhabditidae; genus Caenorhabditis; species Caenorhabditis sinica. The sequence goes on from OZ009942.1 coordinate 2,703,133, forward strand.
GAAATGTGTACTGCGAATTTTATGAAAGTAATAAATTTGTGTGTCTTCAAGTATTTTCAATTTTTAAAGGTTATTTTCACAGAAAAACACGAGCACAGTGGAGTACAGTAGAACGCGTTTGACATGAATACAGTTGAGTACAATAGAGCACATTTGACATGTATGATCAAAGGGCTCCGGGACGTTTTGCAACCAGTCGTTTTGCAACTACGACATTTCGCAACTCACGTCGATGCCGCAACCGCGACAATTCGCAACCAAGACATATCGAAACTGGACGTTTCGCAACTAATCGCTTCGCAACTCTATAAACTAGTCCACTTCACTTTCATTTAGGTTGTATGGGGTTGAGGAACTATTCCAGGTTATAGTCTACTTTTGAAAAGTTGTGATTTTAACGTGGATCATCAACAAAAATCCTGGATTTCATGGTTTTGAAATTAGGTGGTTTCGAAGTGGCGTGGTTGCAAAACGACCTGTAGCGAAATTAACATGAGTTGCGAAATGTCGTAATTGCGAAACGACTGGTTGCGAAATGTCGTAGTTGCGAAACGACTGGTTGCGGATTGTCGCGGTGGCGAAATGACCGGAAGCAAAATTTCGAAGTTGCGAAACGACTGGTTGCGAAATGTCTCAAAGCCAAATTTAGGTTTTAATTTCTGTAGTTGACCACTTTTATTTGTATTACTCTGGAAATTCTCCCTTTCTATCGGATAGCTGAAAATTTGGCTCTTCGGAAAATTTGAAAATTCAAAACTTCCTAACTCATAAAAAATACTAATCTCTATATCCTACATGATACCCTAGGATGCTAATAGGGACACATGAAGTTTGCAATCTAAAAAAATGTTTTAAAATGTGTCCTAGCATCCTAGGGTACCGTGTTTTACCAAAAAATCCTTCTCCAGCTGTCTTCCTTCTTCTTTTTTCCCCCATGTTCCCAATCCAATTCACAGCTGACTTACTACTTTTCTCCTCTCGCCTCTCCAGCGCCTAATAAAAAAAACCGGCGATATAAAACCGGGAGTAAAACGGGCAGAAGAAATCTCTTCTCTCCTCTCAAGTTTCTCTCTATTTCTCTCTTTTCTTAAGAATCGAAGAACACAAACACTTCTATGAGAGAGTCTTTCCCATCCCTTCTTTTTCCCCTAATACCTCTATTTTTCTCCCTCTTTTCCATCTACAAATTGCTTCCGTCATGGACAAATTTTCGTTGTTTTTTTTTCTAAACGGATTCTTTTGACTTAAGTAATTCTAAGTAGGGCCCTCTAGGGGGCAGTGTGGGAGTCGGATAAGACTTGGCTTCTTTTTTTTTTGGAAGTATTTTTTTGGAAAGTTTTTTGTCTACTGGAGGACAAAGGGTGGGGTAGAATTATTGATACATTTTTGGGTACCACATTTTTTGGACAACAGTTTTTTTTTGAAACCTCGAAAACTGGATGTGCCCCCGGATTTTTGAGGTGGTTAGGACTAGTTTCCCTCCATATTTTTCCGCTTATTTTCGGATTTCACAATAACTTTTGGATGACTCATCATCCTACACAACTGTCTAGGGCGAAGGTAGCCATGACGTCTTGGGATGGGCGGAAAATTTTTTTGGGAAAAATTTGAAGGTTTTCACTTATTTTTTCTTCTTCAATTATATATTTTTCCTGCTTCTTGTTAGCATCCCATTTTTGAAGGTTTCCTTTTTCTGTCACTATTTATTTGCGATATTCCCCACCGCCAACTTGGCTGAAATTTGAATTTTCAGCTTTCCCGCCGTGTTTTGGTGGGTGCGTGGACTCCTCGTGGACAATTCGATTGCTGCCCGAGTTGTCCACGAGGAGTCCACGCACCCATCGAAACATGTTTCGCTGTTTTGAAAAAGGCGGGAAAGCTGAAAATTCAAATTTCAGCCAAGTTGGCCCTGCTTGGTTTGCAAATTCCAAGGATCTGAAGATCCCTAGAATCTCAACACTTCTATCTGTCTGTGCCTCCAAATGTCCAGATGTCGTCAAAAATTATCCCAGAATCCCCTTTTCCTATCTGTGTGTCTGTTTATTTTTTGGCTCCAAGACATTCCGCAACCAGCCGTTTTGCAACTAATTTATTTTGCAACTCGCGTCAATTTCACAAATACGACATCCCGGTACCGGCCATTTCGCAACCGTGACAATCCGTAACCACGCTATTTCGAAACCATGAAATCCAGGATTTTTGTAGAAAAAAATTTGAGTGCTGCCCTAGTTGTCCATGAGGAGTCCACGCACTCACCGTAACATGTTTTGTTGTTTTCAAAACGGCGGGAAAGCTGAATATTCAAATTTCAGCCAAGTTGGCGATGGAGCGCCTTTCTTCTTGGGGAAAGTTGCTAATAGTTTTTTTTGAATTTAGAAGATTTTCCAGTTTTTTTTTTCCATTTTTCGAAATTCTGGACTTTGAATTCTAAGATTTCAATTCTTCAAGTTCATTTCCAAATAGCCTCCGACAAGATAAAAAGGACAAAAACATCTAGGTCATTTCTCCTTATCTCCTCTATCTGATATCCTGCTTGTCATCCATTTTTCCCTCCCTACCAAGTTTTTTCCTCTTTCTTTTTTTCCATAAATTTGCTTAATTGTGTTCTCTAAAAATTCCATTCTCCCATTTTTTCTCCTTATTATAAAATGAATCATCACTTATTTCCCCCCTCACTTTTTCTTTGTGTTCCAAATTCCATTCCAATTAAATAAAACGGAAAAACAAGAATAAAAAGAAGTGAAAACACATCACTCTTCGTTTTTCGAAATTTTTTCAATTACCACTCGAAAGTTTTTTTTTTCCGTTTTTCGATGACTAACTTAATTTAAATGGAAATGGGGGATACTTGAGAAAATGTCAATGGTCAAGAATCGAATCTTGTGGGAAATTTGAGAACCGGAAAAATGAGATTCGGGGATTCTGAATCATCTAGAATTCAGATAATCCAGAGACAATTCTAGTCAAAAATCAAAGCTGCTAAAAACTTTGAAAAACCTTCAAAGGAGGTGTCCGGTCAAAAAATTTTCTTGTTTTAAAATATGTAAAAATCTGTCTAGATTCCAAAAATCATAATGAAAGAGCACAAAAATTGCTCTGAAAGCCCGAAAAATGGCTCCAAAATGAGCAAAAATCGCATACGTTGTTTCCGGTGGCCGTGGCCGAGTTTCCCAAACGAGGGGCGGAGCCAAGCACAGTTCTCATTGGCTGCTCATTGGCTGACTCCGCCCCTTTTTTGGGAAACTCGGCCACGGCCACCGGATACAACTTCTGCGGATTTTGCTCATTTTGGAACTCATTTTCGGGATTTCAGAGCGATTTTTTGAGCATTTTCATTATGATTTTTGGAATCTACAGAAGCAAAAATATTTTTTTGTTCCCACACCTCCTCCTTCAATATGACTTTCCAAAATCTTGATTTCTGTCATATTTTTCGCCAAATTTTTTTCCAAATTTTAGCTTTTTTCAGAAACTCCGAACACCCAAATTTCACTCAATATGCTCCGTCAATCAGTATTCATTTTGATCTCATGCTTTTTGGGTTATTTTCTAGTTGCAGCATTTCCCATAGAAATTAAAGGTGAGCAATGGGCGTTTCAAAAGTTTCTGAAGCCTCTGAACTTTCGGCCCCGGGACATTTCGCAACTCACGTCAATTTCGCAACCGCGACAATTAGCAATCAAGACATTTTGAAGCTGGACATTTCGCAACCAGTCGTTTCGCGTGTTATTCCAACGTGAACTTTTTACAACAATCCTGGATTTCGTGGTTTCGAAATGACATGGTTGCGGATTGTTGCGGTGGTGAAATTACCGGTTGCGAAATGTCGTAGTTGCGAAACGATTGGTTGCGAAATGTCTCAGAGCCGAAATTTTAAAAACCGAGCGATTTCAATTTCTTCAAAAAAAATTTTTTCTCAGATATCCAATTCCTGTTCCCACCCCAAAACACAATATTATCTGGAGATGTTCCGAATGGATATGAGACAAAAATTGATAGACAAGTTGGAGATTCAGAGGAGGAGGACAAGATCAGAAAGTCGTGTATTCAAAGTGAGTCAGAATCCGAAAAATCGGAAATCTCAAATCCTGAAAACCTCCAAATTTCCAGAACAAAATGCCGACGCCTCCTCCTCAAAATCAGAAGAGACCACGTCTCCACCTGTGGTGACTTCAGATGACAGTGGATCCTTCAACGATACCTCACCAATTAACGGCACAGTAGTGGAAGATGTAAGCCTAAAATTGAATAAAAGTATGAAAAAAAATCTCGAAAATTTTCAGCCAATGGAAGTGAAAATCTACCGACCGGAGTGTGATGATTGAAGTTTTTATTTATGATTTTTTGTTTTGGATTTTTGTACAAAAAATACTTACTTAATGAAGATTCGGGAAATTTTAAGTGGTTTTTATGGATCCACGACGTTTTGCAACCAGTCATTTCGCAACCACGACATTTCGCAACTTCACTGCGACAATCCGCAACCACGTCATTTCGCAACCAAAAGAACCACGTTTTGTGAAAATCCTTGCGAAGTGTCTTGGTTGCGAAGTGTCCCGGTTGCGAAATGTCGTGGTTGCGAAGTGTCTCGGTTGCGAAGTGTCTTGGTTGCGAAATCGACGTAAGAAACGTGTTTTGTGTCTCCAAAACGCCAAGGTACGAATCTCGAATTCTCCATAATGCTCCCGGATCTAGGAAGATGATCCCAGGATCATCCAATGTTCTTGCGACATTCCAAACCACACAAATAATGATCGCACAAAATTGATTTCCGAATCCTGACAGAGCTTGTACATGTAAGCATTATGGAAAAAAATGCATCATGTCTGTCGTGGCCGGGCTGGCCGCGGGACTGGTTGCGAAATGTCCAGTTGCGAAGTGCCTTGGTTGCGAAGTGTCTTGGTTGCGAAATGTTCAGTTACGAAGTGTCTTGGTTGTGAAGTGTCTTGGTAGCAAAGTGTCTTGGTTGCGAAGTGTCATGGTTGCGAAATGTCCAGTAGTCAAGTGTCCTGGTTGCGAAGCGTCATGGTTGCGGAGTGTCATGGTTTCGAAATGTCCAGTTTCGAAGTGTCTTGGTTGCGAAGTGTCTTGGTTGCGAAGTGTCTTGGTTGCGAAATCGACTGTGCCACAGACCTGGTCTTGTCCAAACTTTGCCATTTTGAAACTCAGACTTTCATTTTAAAATATCCGATTCTGAGAACTTTATATCAATTTATTCTAGATTTCCGGGTCCATTTCGCTTCCTACTTTGACTCATTCTGGAAGGAAATCTGAAAAATTTAATAATTTTCGACTCAAGTTCTAGTTTATGGACACCTGCTGCTGCTCTCCGGACGTCATCTGGCAGTACCCCCACACTTTTTCTTCTAAATGTAATTCAATAAATTTCCTGCCGATGAAACATGTGTGGAGACGTTTTTTTGAGAAGGGGAATAAGCATTTCATGTGTGTTTTGACTGTGTCTGTTATCCAATTTTTGCTATATTTAGATTTCCCCTTCAAGATCCCTCTCATCTTTTGATCTATACTTTTTCGGAAGAAAACTATGATGTATGTACAACATGTCCTCCTAGAATCAAAAATTCCAGCGAAAAACCAAAAAGAAAAAATTTAGCTTCCCAGAAACATATCATTCATCGCGTGTCTTTTAAGTAATCCTTGATCATCAGATAAGAAGCTGAAAAAGGAGAGAGCAGAAAAAATGCTCACGTTTATCTTCTCCTTCCCATCATCATCATCATCATCTTTTTCATCTTCTTATTCATCTTTCCTCATCTTTTTCTGAATGAATAGCAGTCACTGACTCTTGGATTATCCCTCCTTTCCAATGTGCGTCAATGGAGAGAACATGGGAAAATAATGGAAAAAAGATGAATGAGGGATTGGTTTTCTTCGGGTTTATCACTTTTCAGAGAAGGGGATATTGAGAAAGATCTTTGGTAAAAGGGGGCGGGACTTGGGTCAGAAGTCAAGGAAATATGTAGATGCTCTTTTAGAAGATGTGTTATCAATGTTTGGTTAAGGGGGCTGGGTCTGTGTGTCGGTTATTCCGGATGTCCACTTTTTTCACAATAATTTTTTCTGAGATATGTGTTTTGCGGTAATTTCCACTTTTTTGTTACCCTTCTACTGTACACCTTTAAGACTCCTAGGAGTCTTTTTTTCATTGAAATTCTGTCTGTGTGTCTGTTTGTCCCGTTTTTAAAAAATTTTCCTGTAAACAATGAAAAAATGTATTAGCGATATTTCCCAAGGGTAAACGCGCTCCATCGCCAACTTGGATGACATTTGAATTTTCAGCTTTCCCACCGTTTTGAAAACAGCGAAACATGTTTTGGTGGGTGCGTGGACTCCTCGTGGACAAATCGACTGAGTTGTCCACGAGGAGTCCAGGAGGAGTCCACGCACCCACCGAAACATGTTTCGCTGTTTTCAAAACGGCGGGAAATCTGAAAATTCAAATTTCAGTGAAGTTGCGATGGAGCGCGTTTCCCCTTGGGGAGTATCGCAAATATCCTGATTCTAAATTTCCCATTGAAAAAGCCCAACAATTGCTCTAAAACCACGGAAATCCGCTTTGAAAATGTCTTTTTTGTCACAATTTGTCTCAGGTGGCCGTGGCCTAACTCTGGAATTTTCTCTTCCATCGGTCTTAAAAGACGAACGGTTTTGAAACGTCACATTTTAAAATGTATGGTTTTAAAACTTCCGGTTTTGAAACGTCCGGTTTTGAAACGTCCGGTTTTGAAACGTCCCGGAGCCCAAAAAACAAGATGACTGAGGCCGATGGAAGAGGAAACTAAAGAGTTAGGCCACGGCCGCCAGAAACAACTTCTAACCAAAAATGTCACTTTCAAAGCTGATTTTCGAGGTTTTAGAGCTGTTTTTTGTGCTTTTTCATTGGGAAATTTGGAATCAGCATACATTTTTACATACCTTAAAACTATGAAAAATAAATTTTGATAGAGCACCTCCTTTAATATTCCATCCAGTCCCTTCATCCTGTAAGTAATTTCTAAGCACGTGCCTGGAAAACTTTTTTTTTTTGATTTTCACATTTTTTCATCTACTTTTCATTATGAAAAGTCCAAATAGCCTCAGGGCAAATTCAACCACAACCTTAGATGGGAAAATTTTCAAAGACCGTCTCGTGAGGCGCTTCCATATTCTTTTTTATTAATTTTTGTCTGTCGGTGTGTCTGTGAATCCAGATGTCCTATGGAAATATTAAGTTTGGATGAATTGATGGCAATAGAGCACAATTGCTTACCTACAGTAGCGGCCATAATGATATTCGTTTTCGTCATTTTCAGTGGAAAATCTTCAACTTCTGGTAGCTGAAAAAGTCACTCAAAGTTGCTTTTTCTGTTTGAAAATTTGAGAGTATATTAATCAAACTTTGAGCTTTCATTTTGTAGTTGACAACTTTTCTGTACAAGTCTGCTCTGCCAAGATATGGTCCGTCGAAAAAAGATCGAAAAATTTCGAGAATTAGCACTGAAATCAAGCAAAATTTGGCATCGCCGTAGGTTTCTGAGCGTAACTTTTTTGATTGAAGAGATACAAAAAAGTTGTCAACTACAAAATTAAAGTTCAAGGTTTGATTCAGATACCCTCAAATTCTCAAACAGAAATAACTAATTTGAGTTAGTTTTTAGGCCACTCAAAGTTTGCTTTTTTCAACTGGAAATCACGAAAACGAATATCTCTCTGTGCTTCTGTTTTTCCGGATGTCCGGTTTCCTGATATTTGTCTATCTGTGTGTCTGTGTATCCATCCATTCATTAAAAAATTAAACTATTTTTGAAAAAATAGTGTTTTTGTCAGGTCCCCTCATTTGCATTCTGCTCAATTACATGTCAATTTTCTCTTTTTTTTCTCTGTTCTTTGTTTTTTTCTGGTTTTTGAACCTTTTGTCCTTCTGTGTGTCTGTTTGTCCACTTCAATTTTCATAAACCAAGTCTTTCTGTGTGTTTCTTTCTGTCCGCTCATTTTCCTACTGTGACTTTCAAAAGTTTAATATCCCATGTGCTTTTCCAAGTCCATCCAGTCAAGTTTTTTTTCTTCTCATCGGATTATGAGTACCGGAAATTAGGCGATCATTGAGGAAATGCACATAAAAAGGATTATGATGATGAAAGGAAGCTTATGATGATGGGGGATTATACATGAATTATAGGTTGTCTGGATCGAAAATTGAAAAGTTGTGTTGGAGGTCGAAAAATTGAGTGAGGAATTATTTTTTATGTTCGGCTCCGAGACATTTCACAACCTGTCGTTTCGCAACTACGACATTTCGCAACTCACGTCATTTCGCAACCGGGAAAACTCGCAACCGAGACATTTCGCAACTCTATAAGCAGCCCTTGCTATTTAGAATTTTGATTCGAGACATTTTTCAACTAGTCGTTTCACAACCAGTCGTTTCGCAACTATGACATTTCGCAACTCACGTCATTTCGAAACCACGAAATCCAGGATTATTGTAGAAAGTTCACGTTAAAATCACAACTTTTCAAATGTAGACTACAGCCTGGAATAGTTCCTCAATCCCATACAACCTTAATGCACGTAAATTAGACTAGTTTATAAAGTTGCGAAACGTCCAGTTTTGAAATGTCCAGTTTCGAAATGTCTTGGTGGCGAAATGACAAGTGGCGAAATGTCCCGGAGCCTTAAAAGCACCTTTTTCATACTATCTTTCCGTGAAAAGGTGCTCGTGGCGCGGACTATGTAGTTTAGTGGACTAGTTTATAAAGTTGCAAAACGTCTAGTTTCGAAATGTCTTGGTTGCGAGTTGCGAAATCGACGTGAGTTGCTAAATGTCGTAGTTGCGAAATGGCTTGTGGTGAAATGTCCCGGAGCCCTATTTTCGTCTTTCTGTGTGTCTGTTTGTCCATGCTAGACTTGCTGAGCCCTCCGTAAGTTGTCGTCTTGGACTTTTTTCAAAAACAAGTTTTTTCTAATTCTGTATGTATCCCTCTCCTTTTCTTTTTTTGCTCCATTTGACCTACCGTACCCCCCTCTCCAACTCTCCCCTAGATCACTACTTCCCCCTTCCTCTACTATGTTTTACTAACTAATTCATTCATCAATATTCATTCTAGATAGAGCGTTTAGGGTAAGGGGTTTAGCATCAAGAATCAGGTCTTGCTCTTTTTTCCTCCTTCCCCAACTAACATCATCTGAATTCCTGAATTCTAGATTCCTCCTCCTCCTCCCTTCTCCCCAAGCTCCAAGGTCCCTAGGTCCCCCCCCCCTAGGGCGCCGACGAGGCTCAAGGTCCCTAGGTCCCCTACCAGCACATCATATCAAATTCATGGCGTCCCCCTCCCCCATATGACCCAATTATTCATTCAAAATGTGTGCGTGTCTTGGGGGCCCTGAAGGAGAAGGAGCCCACCCCCCCCCCCCCCCAAAAAAAAATAGAAGAAAAACCTAGACTTTTTTCAAAGCCCCACACCGCCGCCAGCCATAGGTCTCAAGTGTCATGATAGAGAGAAAAGGGGGCCCCTTCCCCCCCCCCCCTGGGGGAAGAGAAAGGGGACCCCTTCAATTTCGAAACCACCCCCACCTCTCTCCCCATCTCTCAATACCTCCCTCTTCTTCTCCTACTCCCCCATCTCCCATCCAGCCTTCAGATGACTAGTCTCCAGAGGAGAAGAAGAGAAAAGACAGCGCCCCGTTTTTTTTCTTCTTCTCTTTTCTCTCCAGTTGAAAAAATAGAAATAGAAGAGTAGTAGTCCCCTTCTCTTTTTTTCGCTTTTCTTTTTTTTCATCTTTCCGATCGATGTGTGTGTGTGTGTGTGTGTGCTTCTGAAGGAAGAGTACTTTTATGTGTGAAAGATCCTCTTGAGAAAGTAATAGGAATCAGAAGAAGGAGAGGAAGATGAGATTTCCTTTTTCGTATGCATATCATTTTTTCTGTAGAAAAGTATATGCATCTAGATTTGAATGTGTGCCCATGCACTTCCTACTAGTGACTTCCTGATTGCTGATTCTGTGGGTTTGGGGTCTTCTGCTAGATATTAGAATGAGAAATTGGAAATTTTGAGATACTGAGGTGATGGTATTAGATGATTTCCATAAATCTGAAATTTCCGGGTATATGAAATTTTCCGGCATTCTCCAGAATCCTCCGAATCTATCATGTTTCAAGTTGCCTGCTCAAATCTGAACATTCCTTAGATTGAATTTTCAGCTTTTCGCCGTTTTGAATACAGCGAAACATGTTTTGGTGGGTGCGTGGACTCCTCGTGGACAACTAGGGCAGCAGTCGAATTGTCCACGAGAAGTCCACGCACCCTCCAAAACATGTTTCACGCCCTCATTTCCAGGTCAAAGACTCTGAAAATCCAATCAATTTTCAAGCATGAGTGTGTCTCTAAAATAAAATTATGTCAATTTTTACACCCACTTTTTTCTCTCTTCTTTTTTTCTTCTTCTTGATATGTTTATGTGCACTTTGAGCAACTCTTGTATGCTATAATTAACTTAAAATTTTGTCGATTTGAGGTTTTGAAATTTTTGAGCTAGTTTTGAGTCTTTGAGTCAAAGAATGAGCTTTGAATTTTAAGAAAATTTAAAAAGTGAGCATATTTTTTAGAAAGTTCTCTTTCAATCTGAACAGGAAACTTCTGAAAATCTGCCCCAAAAGTTGATCTTTTAAATCCTAGGTGATCCCAGGATGATCTGAAAACTTCTAGCTCATTTTTTTCAATTTCAATTATTCATAAGACTTTGCCAAGGTCTTGGATTCTGGTCAAAAAATTTTTTTGCTTCAAAATATGTAAAATTTTGTGCTGATTCCTAATATGATAGTGAGAACGCTCAAAAATCTCTCTAAAGCCCTGAAAAATCGCTTCAAAACTACCCTTGAGAACCTTAGGTGATCCCAAAATAATTTTTTTGAATTTCGTGGATCCCAAAATTAGTATAGTCGGATTCCCAACCCACCCAAGCCTCCCCTCTGACCCCCAGTCTAATCCATCCTGACCACTCTTTTCATCTTTCTTCCGACTTCCCTCCCATTCTCCTCCAATTGAACACAAAAAGTGTTCCTGCTTGAGCCCCCTATCTCTCTTTTTACTCTTTCCGCTGCTCCCAGCTCATCTTTGTGTCCCGTACCACCTGGCGCCTGTTGTCTAGTTGGGGGGACCCAAAGGGTCCCCCAAATAGTATAGTGGTCTAGTATTTTGAGTTTAATCTTGAAAACTCATATTAGCGATATTCCCCAAGGGGAAACGCGCTCCATCGCCAACTTGGCTGAAATTTGAATTTTCAGCTTTCCCGCCGTTTTGAAACAGCGAAACATGTTTCGGTGGGTGCGTGGACTCCTCGTGGACAATTCGACTGCTGCCCGAGTTGTCCACGAGGAGTCCACGCACACACCAAAACATGTTTCGCTGTTTTCAAAACGGCGGGAAAACTAAAAATTCAAATTTCAGCCAAGTTGGCGATGGAGCGCGTTTCCCCTTGGGGAATATCGCTAATAGATCGTTATTAAATTTCCTATATTTCTCCTGAAAATTATATTTTTTTCCATGAAAAATATACCAAAATGAAGCTCTTGAGGAGATCTATAATTTGATGTATTTTTTGATGAATTTTGATTTTTCGGTTTCCCAATAGAAACTCTGAAACACCAAAACTTTTTTTCAGATAGTGGGCTCTATAAAACTTTTATAACATATCAAGCTTCAAAATCCAAACCTCCCTAAAAACTAGAATGTTTTCCAATCTAGGCTCTCTCGATTTTCCAATAAAAAAAAACCAGAGAACTATTTGAATTTCGCAAAAAATTGAGAGTTTATGAGTTTTTTCATTGCTCATGATCCATCACAACCACCACAAACATCCAAAATGAAATTTTTTTGCGACAAAATCTATGTTTTGTGTCCCATGAAAGCTCTCCAAAAACTTCAAGAGGTTTCCATTTTTGTTCCAGATTCTATGGATTCCCATTTTTCCTAATTCAATGAAAATTGGCCACCCACCTCCTGTTTTTACCATTTTTCATACCCTACGTAAAACTACAAAAGTCATTCCCTGGAAAAACATGTTATTGGGAACATGGACCGGTTTTTCGAAATTAAAAAACACTACTTCGAGCTGACTCACTGACTCCACCATCTGTTATTCCTCCAAAAAAATGAATTCTCAATTCCAATTTTCAATTCCACAGACACACAAATTAATTGGAAAATTCGTAATTTTCTCCTTCTACCTACTTGTTATTCCTCCAAATTTTTTGAATTTTTTGCTACATTTTTTGAAAGCAGCCCCGCCCACACACAGACGAAAACACAAAGCCAAAAAATGGTAGATCATAAAGCATCCCAAGGAAAATTTGGTATAAAAATGAGTCCCCTGAGAGCAGAGGGAGAGCAGAAATTCTCGTTGCAAAATTTTTGAAAGAAGATTTTTTTTCGACTGCTGGTGGCGCTACGCTATAAGGAAGTTATCCATAATCTCATTTTATGTGCACATCATAGTTCAAGGCGATCAGAAGTCAGTAAGTGCGCTTTAATCCCAAAAAAAAGTTCAAAATTTCGCATAGTGCAAGTGCGCTCTTTTGAGAAAATTTTGGATATATGGTTGTGTGAAAGTGCGCTCTAATCCCAATTTCCAAAAAACCTAATAATGCAAATGCGCTCCATGGGCACCAACCCTTTTACTAGGGAAACGCGCTCCACCGCCAACTTGGCTCAAATTTGAATTTTCAGTTTTCCCGCTGTGTTGAAAACGCGAAACATGTTTTGGTGGGTGCGTGGACTCCTCGTGGACAACTCGCGCAGCAGTCGAAATGTCCACGAGGAGTCCACGCACCCACCAAAACATGTTTCGCTGTTTTCAAAACGGCGGGAAAACTGAAAATTCAAATTTCAGCCAAGTTTGCGATGGAGCGCGTTTTCCCTTGGGGAATATGCAAGCGCGCCCCCATAGACAATGGGTGAGCATGTGCGCTCTAATCCCAAAAATCCAAAAAAATGCAAACGCGCCCCATTGACAACAACCTCCTGACCACGCATCCAGGTGATAGATGTATTAAGAATATGTTGTTTTTGGTGTTTTTGGTCATTTCAGGCTTAATCCTACCTCCCCCCCCCCCCTTTTCGTCATCAGATCACGACCCCTTTTTTGATTATAAAGAAGTCAAAAATCCACCTGCTCACTCATTCTCGATTCCAAAATCTTATAATACATATGGCCCCCGTTGGAAAATGCAATACCAATTTGTTTCTCAATTTTCAATCCAATCCACCCCCATTTTTCAAACACCAACGTTTCGTGATCTTCCAAATTTTTTTTGCTAATATCCGTTCTAACAAAATATTCACTTCCAGTCTGCTCAAACGTACTTCCTCCTAGGTCCCACCCAATTTCCGATTTTGCACTAATCGGCTGCGTTGTCATATGATAGACTTTGGGTGCTTGGACATCCGGATGTACAGACTTTTGATTTACCATCTAGATTTGATCTACCATCTAGATTTGATCTACCATCTAGATTTGACCTACCATCTAGATTTGATCTACCATCTAGATTTGATCTACCATCTAGATTTGATCTACCATCTAGATTGGATCTACCATCTAGATTTGATCTACCATCTATATCTGATCTACCATCTAGATTTGATCTACCATCTTGATTTGATCTACCATCTAAACCTTGAGGTCAGCAAATGCGCTCCATTGAACTTTTGATCTTCTCATTGGAGCGCGATTGCTGACTCAGGCTAAGACACAGTTATATATTGTATTATTGATGTCGAAACTTGAACATCGGGATCTACCTACTGACAGATAGACTTTAAAAATTTAATCTACTATCTCATCCTTGAGAAAAATTGACCTACCATCTGATCCCTGAGAAAATTTGATCTACGGTCTGATCCCTAAGAAAATTTGATCTACCATCTAAGACAGCAATCGCGCTCCATTGGACTATCGATATTCTTATTAGAGCGCAGTTGCAAGTCTTGAAAATTTTTGCTATTTCCAGAATTTATCTTTTTCCCCTTTTAGATATCCGGCTATCAATGAGTCTATTCATAGCTTATCCTCCTCCTCTTTCTTATTTTTAGTTCACTTCTTTTTTTTTCTCCAGAAAACGTCTCCTTCTCGGAAATTCTAGACCAGATCTTCCAGATAACCACCACCACCCACGTGACGGGCTGGCTGGATGGCTGGTGCTCTGATTTCTTCCTTCCGGTTATTTCTTTTTTTTTCTTTTTTTGTGGTCTCCTCTTCTTCTATATTTTGCCTTTTATTGGAAAATATTGAATCTCCAAATTTGATCTACCGTCTATGTTTGATCTACTGTCTAGATTCGATCTACCGTCTATGTTTGATCTACTGTCTAGATTTGATCTACCATCTAGATTTGATCTACCATCTAAAAATTGAGGTCAGCAAATGCGCTCCATTGAACCAATGAATCCTAGAATGCCAGGATCTCCAAATCTTCAAATTTCAAGTTTTCAGATGATCCGAGCAAACTCTCTTATTTTGTTAGTCTCCATTTCTCTAACACCCCCCTTGGATCATCCCTAGGTTACGTAACAAAATCAGGTAACACATCTGGAATCCCTAGATTATCCTGGATTCCACAGAATACGTAGATGGGATCCCGAGACTCGAATCCTCCTAAATTTTGGGATCATCTAGGATGGGCTCTCATTAACCTAACAAGAGGGGTTGGGGTGGGGTCTATCTCGTGTTACGTCGGAGGCTCCGCCCACTTTTTGGCAGGATCAGATGGGAGATGTTAGAGGTGTGGGGGAGAGCATAAAAGGGTTGTTGGGAATTTTGGGAAATGGCCTTCTGGAGGTCTACTGTAGGCCTACTGTAGGACTACTGTAGAGCCCTCTGGACCTGTTCGAAGACTTGGGGAGATGCCTTCTGTAGGCCTTCTTAAAGGAGGATTCTGGTCAAAAAAGTTTTTTGCTTCAAGATATGTAAAATTCTGTGCTGAATCCGAATATGATAGTGAAAACGCTCAAAAATCTCTCTAAAACCCTCAAAAATCGCTTCAAAACTACCCTTTTTCGGCCGAACGGTCTCCTGGGGCCGTGGCCTAACTCCCGGAGTTTTCTCGGCCACCGCATTTTCAGGGTTTTTTTTGTAATAATCATAACTTTTTGTTGTTATTTCACTTTTTCGTTTGGTTTTCACAAAAAAAACCTGAAAATGCGGTGGCCGAGAAAACTCCGGGAGTTAGGCCACGGCCCCAGGAGACCATTCGGCCGAAAAAGGGTAGTTTTGAAGCGATTTTTCAAGGTTTCAGAGAGATTTTTGAGCGTTTTCACTGTCATATTCGGAATCAGCATAAAATTTTACATATATTGAAGCACAAAATTTTCTGACCGGAATCCTCCTTTAAGGCCTTCTAGAGCCTTCTGAAGACCTTCTGGAGGCCTGTTTTCTGGAGGCTTTCTGGAGGCCTTCTAGAGTTTTCTAGAAGCCTCCCCAACCTCTTTCGACCGTTTCACTGTCTTCTGGACTTTTCTGACGTCTTCTGAAGGCGTCTGAAGTCTTCTAGAACCTTCTCAGCCGCCTAACTCCAAAAATTTTAGTCCTGAAGTCTTATCTCTCTCACTTTATTTTCAGAACTTTCTAAAAATTTACACCATTTTTCACCTGTCTGTGTGTGGGCCGATGGTCATCACACCTCCCCACAGGTGGAATTTTTTTCGCTTAGTTGGTTGTGAGTTCATTTCTTGTTCTCCAGAATCCTGAAAAATATTAGAAGGGAAAAATTCTGGCATTTTCAGAATCTAAATCAGAGTCAAGCTCATTTTTGACTTTAGAATCCTTCTGAATCTTGGGATTTCGTGATTTAGGGTTTTTGGGGTCGCCGAAATTCTGAAGACTCCAGACTCCTCCATTCCCCCTTGCAATCTCCGATCTCTTCAAAAAATGAGAAAATTCCCTCCCAGACGTTTCCGGAGTAGGCCTTACTCACACTCAGCTGACTCCCTCTGTGCTCCTCTTTGACCTTTTTTCCGTTTTTTTTTCCCCATTTTTTCAATGGTCTATCTCATTTCCTGTTTCCGGGTGAACTTCCATTCACGTTCTTTCCGGTTGAATGGGGAGGGATTCTGGGATTCAGATGATCTTGGAATTTCAGAATCCTCCTGAATCTCAGAATCTAGGGTTTTTGGATTCAGACCTTGATGTCCAGTAGGTCAGCAATCGCGCTCTAATAGATTCGTTTGATGTTTAGTGGTTCAATGGAGCGCTATTGCTATCTCAGATGGTAGATCAAATAAATTGATCAGATGGTGGATCAGTCAATCTAAAATGGTAGATCAAATGTTTTATGTCTCTCTGCCAATATGTAGATCATGATGTTCTATGTCCTAGTCTGAGTCAGCAATTGCGCTCCAATGAGAAGCTCTAAAGTTCAAAGGAGCGCATTTGCTAGAATCAAGGTTTAGATGGTAGATCAAATCTAGATGGTAGATCAAATCTAGATGGTAGATCAAATCTAGATGGTAGATCAAATCTAGATGGTAGATCAAAACAAGATGGTAGATCAAATCTGTTTAATGGAGCGCACTTGCTGACATCGAGGTTTAGACGGTAGATAAAATCTAGATGGTAGATCAAATCTAGATGGTAGATCTAATTTAGATGGTAGATCAAATTTAGATGGTAGATCAAATCTAGATGGTGGATCAAATCTAGATGGTGGATCAAATCTAGATGGTAGATCAAATCAAGATGGTAGATCAAATCTAGATGGTAGATCAAAAGTCTGTGCATCCGGATGTCCAGATATAAGAAGACTATCATATGACAACCCATCCGATTTCCAGGAATTATGGATACCTGGATTTTCAGAATCTTAAAAATTTTCAAACTTTCCAAATCTTTCAACTTCTGAATCCCTCTTCTTTCCCTCCCTCAATTTTTCCGTTGCTCTCTTTATTTCATTTTGTGCTCTTGCTCTTTTCGTCTTCTCCAAAACCTAGAATCCTCTAATTTTTCAAATTTCCCGCCCATTTTCCAGGTGAAATGAGCCAAGAAGAAGTGATAGAAGATGCTCCAGCTGCTCCAATTTCTGCTCCAATTCTCCAAAATCCAGGACCCCGAAAACCGCCAGCACTCGTCCTTCCCACCATATCTGTAAGTGTTCTTCTGTTGAGAAGATGTCCTTTAGGGAATTCCGAAAATTTTTTCCAAAAAAAAAATCTCCCTTTTGCTCTTTCCTACTAGTATAGTCGTACACATCCTCCCCCATCCCCCCAAAAAATGTGCTCTTTTTTCTTCAATTTCTATTTTTAGATCCCCCTATCCCCTATCCTTTTCCGTGCTTTTTCTGCTTTATGGGCTGGAAAAGGATGGGAAAACTGGGGGAAAAGAAAAAAAAGAGAAGAAAATGATGTATGATGTTTTTCTTCTTCTTCGGGGGGGGGGGGGTCCCTGCATACATATAGTATATAGATATATGAAGCTGAAAGCATGATGATGGATGACTATACGGTAGATGGCCTCATGGACAAGCAGACACACAGACAGACTTTTTTGGATAGACAGGGAAGTGACACATGATGGATATGAAAAAGGGGGGGGGGGACAAAAAACAAAAAGGGATATTTTTCCGAGTAATGAATGTCTAGGGAGAAGAGGGTGGGGGGGGGGGGGGGTGGGTAGGAATGAGTCATTTTTGGGTTGATTTATGCAGATCCCACACTAGTCATTTCGCAACTACGACATTTCGCAACTCAAGTCTATTTCGCAACCGCGACGATTCGCAACCGAGACATTTTGAAACTGGACGTTTCGCAACCAGTCGTTTTGCAACTCTATAAACTAGTCCACTTTACGTTCATTAAGGTTGTATGGGATTGAGGGTATTGTGAACTATTCCAGGTTGTAGTCTACATTTGAAAAGTTGGGATTTTAACATGAACTTCCTACAAAAATCCTGGACTTCGTGGTTTCGAAATGACGTGGTTGCGGACTGTCGCGGTTGCAAAATGGCCGGTAGCGAAATTTTGTAGTTGTGAAATTGACGTGAGTTGTGAAACGCAGAGTTGCGAAACGACTGGTTGCGAAATGTCTTGGAGCCAATGAGATAAACAGACACACAGATGGACAAACGTTGATTTTTTGGGATAACTTTTGAGGGCATCTGGACATTTGGAGGCACAGACAGATGAAGGTTTTGAGATTCTAGGGGTTGTATCTTTTAGGATTCGAGCATTTTCTGATTCTGATGTTTTGAAAAGTTCTGATTTTTTAGAATCTCTGAATACTCGATTCTAGTTCCTCATCATTTTCAATAGGTTTTGATATTCTTCAAAAGTTTATTTATTTTTGATTCCAAACTACCCATTATGGGGGAGTAGAGAGTGATGTGGGGGAGGGAAGGACAGAATCACACAAACTTGTGATTTTCGAAAATAGTGAAAACAAATGGGAAGTTTTTGGAATTTTGGGTGCACAGATAGACAGGCACATTTCAGATAAATAGAACATTTTCAAATTCCAAAATTCCAAAATTTTGAAGATTCGGGACATTTGGAATCTCAAATTTTAACTTCGGAAGATCCCGATTTTCTGAAGTTAGCCTTGAATTTTCAGATTCTAATTTTGTGATTCCTGAAATTCCTGACGGTGATTTTTTGGTTTCTAGAGCCCAGATTCCGTCTTTTTCCGTTGAAAATCTGAAGATGTTCCGAAATTCTTCTTCTTCCTAGTATTTTGATTCCACCTACAGTAACCTTCCCCCCCCCCTCCCCTCCTCCTCCTCTCCTGGAGAAAAAAACACCACCTGACCAAAAAAAACCTGTCTCGTGAAAAGTTAACGTAAAAAGTTCAAAAACCTTCCCTCTTCAAAATAATCATAATAATAATCACCCCCGCCACCCTTCATCATGTCAACAATCCCTTTTCCATTTTTTCATCATTTTCATCAGAATCCTCTTACAGTATTTTGCATAATACTACTCCCCTCCCCGCTGACGTCATCACTTAATCTACCTCTTCTAAATGGAAAAACTGGGAGGGGGGGGGGGGGGGGAATGGGAAAAAATGAGAAAGAAGAGGGACTGCAATTTTAATTGGAATAATTAAGACTCATTTTTTCTCGCGCTAGGGTTAATGAGAATTTTCTTTCGAATGATAATTATGTAGAACTTTTTTTTTGGTCCTTGACTTTTTTCTCTTGCGCTTCTACATCATCATCATCATTTTCAGAAGATGAGTCTTCTTCTTTTTGAAAAAAGGATATATTCATAGTCAGTGAAGCACAAAAAAGGGAGAAAAGACACCCACCCATCAAATAGCTCACCCACATATACGTATAAACAACCCACAACCGCGAACACACTTCTTCTGTTTTTTCATTTTTCCGTTCCTTCATTCTTGCTTATTTCCTTGTTCGGTCTCGTTTTTCCTGTTCTCCTGTTTTTAACAAATAAAAACGAATAATAAGAATTATAATAGGAGGTATGAACTCGGAACCAAACCCACAAAATCCATCAGAGGATAAGCAGACCCCTCCTAAAAGGGCGCTTACGTTTCAGGTAAGGAAAAGAGGGGTTACTGTAGAGTATCGGGTTACTGTAGGTTAACGGGTTACCGT
Source organism: Caenorhabditis sinica (assembly GCA_963932045.1). NCBI lineage: Eukaryota > Metazoa > Nematoda > Chromadorea > Rhabditida > Rhabditidae > Caenorhabditis > Caenorhabditis sinica. The sequence continues at coordinate 2,722,733 of OZ009942.1, forward strand.
AGCCTATGAAAAACGAATTACTGTACATATTAGTGATATTCCCCAAGGGGAAACGCGCTCCATCGCCAACTTAGCTGAAATTTGAATTTTCAGATTTCCCGCCTATTTGAAAACAGCGAGACATGTTTCGGTGGGTGCGTGGACTCCTCGTGGACAATTCGACTGATGCCCTGTCCTCACACCCACCAAAACATGTTTCGCTGCTTTCAAAACGGCGGAAAAGCAGAAAATTCTATTTCAAGCCAAGTTATCGATGGAGCGCGTTTTCCCTTTTTGAATACCGCTAATAGGTGTTTGTTGGAAAATGGGTTACTGTAGCCTTTGAAAATTTGGTTACTGTACAAAAATGGGATACTGTAGCCTAGGACTGCAATGGATGTAAGATCTTTATATGACATTGCAGTTTCTTTTAAACAGTGATTCTTGATTGATAGAGATTCCCGAATTTCTTCAATTCATTGTCCCAGGTGGCCGAACTTCCCCAAAACCCCATGGCCTAGCTTTTTCTAGGCCAGCTTTTTCTAGGCCACCAAGACCTAAGCCATTATTCTTTCAAGACATCTCTTAAAATGGTCTAATTTTCCAAAAACCCATGGCCTAGCTTTTTCTAGACCATTATTCTTTAAAGACACATTTCAAGATGGCCTAGCTTATTCTAGGTCAGTAAGTTTTGAGCCCTTGTTCTTTTTAAAAATCGTTCAAGGTGGCCGAACTTGGCGAAAACCCATGGCCTAGATTTTTCTAGGCCACGGAGTTCTAGGCCATTGTTTTCCATTTTTTTAGCTTCTAGAATCCAGAATAATCTCTGATACATCACTGTTTACCCAAACCAAATCTCATCTCGAATTCTCTTTTTTTGATCTACCACCCCTGTCTAGAGCTCCCTAAAGCACCAATGCTCTTTCCTCCTTCCTCTCTCTCCTCCAATTCCAAATGGCTCCAGAATCTCCTTCTTCCTCAAAGAATATCGAATTACACTGCCTCCCTCCTAGCCTTAAGAGGGGGTGGTTAAATACGGGCGGACCAAAAAAAAAATGACTAAAAGACCAAGGGACCTTTTTTAAGTTATGCACGTTTAAAATTTGACCTACATATTTCTAAAAAAAGTCTAGTAAAAAGGAAGGGGATATGAAAAATGAGATCCAAAAATATGGAACAAAAAAGGGAAGCAATATAAGCCAGAATACTGTATTCCCAAATTTTCAGTGCCCCCTAATATGCGAACAAGGACCCTCAATACCGTCTTCTCCAACAATGTTGACTGACCCACACAATTTGATTGCCGCGGATATTATGCAGAGGATTCAGATGGTGAGTAATCTTGGAAAAGGGGTGGACTAGAAAAAGCTAGGCCATCTTTAAAGCTGTCTCGGGAGAATAATGGTCTAGGACTTGGTGGCCTAGAAAAAGCTAGGCCATGGGCTTTGGGGAAATTAGGTCATTTTTGAAGATGTCTTTAAAGAATAATGGCCTAGAAAGTCCTAGACCATAAGTTTTGTGGGAAAATAGGCCCTTCCAAGATGTTTTGAGAGAATACTGGCTTAGGTCTTGGTGGCCTAGAAAAAACTAGGCCAAGGGGTTTTGGGAAATTAGGCCATCTTGAATGATGTCTCCAAAGAATAATGGTCTAGAATTTGATGACCTAGAAAAAGCTGGACCATTTTTAAAGATGGCTTTAGAGAATAATGGTCTAGAATCTGGTGGCCTAGAAAAAGCTAGCCCAGCTTTAAATACGTCTTGAAAAAATAATGACCTAGAAAAAACTAGGTCATGGATTTTTAGAAAATTAGGCCATCTTGAGAGAATAATGGCCTAGCACTTGGTGGCCAAGAAAAATCTATGACCATTTTTAAAGATGTCTAGAATAACGGCTTAGGTCCTGGTGGCCTAGAAAAAGCTGGGATATGGGTTTTAGCAAAGTTCGGCCATCTTGAACGATTTCTTAAAAAAATGACTCGAAACTTCCTGGCCTAGAAAAAGCTAGGCCATCTTGAAGGATGTCTAGAAAGAATGATGGCCTAGGAAAAGCTAGGTCAGAGATTTGTGGAAATTAGGTCATCTTGAAAGATGTCTTGAAAAAATAATGGCCCAAAACTCGGTGGCCTAAAAAACCTAAGCCACGGGTTTTAAGGAAGTTAGGCCATCTAGAAAGATGTCTCCAGAAAATAATGGTCTAGAACTTGGTGGCCTAGGAAAAGCTAGGCCATTCTTCAAGATGATCTTCGTTTTGTTCTCTGAAAAAAACTCGAATCTATTATATAATACGTCACATCATTAGGTTCTGAAACTTTTTGTCTACCTCTACCTTCATCTCCCAGTTTTTCGCTTAAAATCCATTTCCTTTTCACCACGAGACCTCAAAAAACCAACTTCAAAATGTTGTCATTCTTGTGAAACTAAACTACAAGTTATTATAGAAAAGGTCTTTTTGCAAGAATTCAAAAAGTTAGTAAACATATCAACTAACCTTTTTTTTTGAAAAGTTTTCTTTCCAGTTCTCCAACCAAGTCGACACCGCCCGTCTCTCTCCAAACTATGCCACTTCGGATTTGGGCTCCTCTGCGAGATCCTCATTCTCAACGTCGTCTTCATGGATGGGATATCGTGATCGGAGTGTGGATTTTGATGAGACTGGCAAGGAACTGATCTCTCCTTTTGATTGTGATACTGCGTGCTCGGTGTCACCTTCATTCTCATTGTCACCGAACTCGTTTAATCATTTTTCGTGAGTACTGTATTAGGGATATTCCCCCAGTTGGCTGAAATTTGAATTTCCAGTTTTCCCGCCATTTTGAAAAGAAAAACAACGAAAAATGTTTTGGTGGGTGAGTGGACTCTTCTCGAGTTGTCCACGAGGAGTCCACGCACCCACCAAAACATGTTTCGCTGTTTTCAAATCGGCGGGAAAGCTGAAATTTCAAATTTCAGCCAAGTTGGCGATTGGGGAACATCGCAAAAAAAACTCAAAACAAATACAATTACTGTGATCTTCAACTATCCCAACTTTTCTTTTTCAGATTCGATGTTCGATCAGTATCTTCACTTGGTCATAGCACTGGCAATTTGAATCACCTATTGTCTGTGGGTGCTGCATTTGAGCTATCCAGGTATGTAATGAGCACTTTTTTTGAAGGCACCAAGCCTTAAAGGAGGATTCCAGTCAAAATTTTTTTTTCGCTTAAAAAAAGGTTCCAAGGTGATTACGATTATTACAGGAGGATTCCGGTCAAAAATTTTTTTGCTTCAAAATATGTAAAATTTTGTGTTGATTCCTAATAGTGAAAACACTCAAAAATCTTTCTAAAACCCTGAAAAATCGCTTCAAAACTACCTTTTTCCAGCCGAACGGTCTCCTAGGGCCGTGGCCGAACTCGCGGAGTTTTCTCGGCCACCTGACACGGCCACTGTATTTTCAGATTTTTTTTTGTGAAAACCAAACGAAAAAGATGGAATAACATCAAAATTTTATGATTTTCACAAAAAACCCCGAAAAAATGGATTTTAAAAATTGGAAAATGCAGTGGCCGAGAAAACGCCGAGAGTTAGGCCACGGCGCCAGGAGACTCTTCGGCCGAAAAAGGGTGGTTTTGAAGCGATTTTTCAGGGCTTTAGAGAGTTTTTTTAGCGTTTTCACTGTCATATTCGGAATCAGCACAAAATTTTACATATTTTGAAGCAAAAAAAGTTTTTGACCGGAATCCTCCTTTAAAGGACTGTCTTGGGTAGTTTGGCCATTTTGGCCAAGGTGAGTAAAGTGGTCACAGTGGCCACCTTAGTCATCGGGATCATCTTGTCCATCTTGACCATTTTGGCCACCTTGCTCACTTTTGGCCATCTTGAAAACCTTGGTCATTTTTGGCCACATTAACCTATTTTGCCCACCTTAGCCACCTTGACAAAGGTGCCAAGTGACCCCCAAGGCCCTAAGGAAGTGCTTTCTGAACCTAAACAATCAAATCCAAACCCATTATTTCCAGAGAACGCAGTCGATCTGAATCCGACATGCAACCCACCGCATCAGACGCCGATGAATCTCGTCTTCTGGGCAACTCCACCATTTCCGTCCCTTGCTACACAAAGAAAAAATATGGTGGAGAAATCAAAAGAAGTAGTAGTACACCTCCACCAACAACTAATGAAAGGGAAGAGATAGAGCAGCAAAGGTTGTTAAGGCCAACTTCCGGAATGGAGAATAAGGAGGATGCGGAGAGGGTAAGATAATAACTTAGATAATTCCAAGAGGACCCTCCCCCTAATTTTTGACATTTTCAGACCAATCTCCTCGTCCATAACTGGGCCCAGGGACAATTCCTTGCTCTTCAAAATGCCAGTAGCATGTACAATTTGCTGTCGAAATCTTCTGAAAACTGTTCTGCCCCAGGACCATTGAAAGTGACACCGAAGAGTAAAGATGACATGTCATTTTTACTTCGGGATGAGAATAACAGAGCCAAGCAGATGCCGTATCCTTGTACTATGTGTGGGCAGGTAAGGTTTTTGGGGAATGACTCCGGGACATTTCATAACTGGACATTTCAAAACCATGGTAATTCAAAACTTGAAACATCTTAGTCTTGAGTTTAGAGACGTCCCAGAGTTGGATAACGACTCCGGAACGTTTCATAACCGGATATTTCAAAACCATGGCAATTTGTCTAGAAAATGGCAAGTTTCGAAATGTCGCAGTTTTGAGTTGCCACAGTTTAGAAACGTCCCTGGGTCGGCCAACGGATCCGGGACGTTTTATAACCGGACATTGCAAGACCACGACAATTCAAAACTGGGACGCTTCAAAACAGGACGTTTCAAAACCACGACACTTCAAAACTAAGACGTTTCGAAACATCCAGTTTTAAAACGTCCCAGAGGCGGATAACAACTCCGGGACGTTTCATAACCGGACATTTCGAAACCATGGAAATTCAAAACTGGGACGCGTCGAAACCGAGGCGGTCTAAAGCCGGACATTTCAAAACCACGGCAACTTGTCTGGAAAAGGAGGAGTTTTGAGATGGCTGGTTTTGAAACCTCCAGTATTGAAATGTCGCGGTTTTGGGTTGGCACGGTTTAGAAACGTCCCAGAGTCGGATAACGAAACCAGGACATTGCAAAACCACGGACGTTTCGAAACTTTGCGGTTTTTGAGTTGCCGCGGTTTAGAAACATTGGGTTTTAAAACGTCCCAAAGCCAGAGGAATAAGGGCAAATGATATATCATTCGAAAGCTGAATAGTTGAGAATTCTGAATATGCAATTTATATTAACCTATTTGCTCTACTAGCCAAGTTATGGTCTCTTTGACCTGACTTTATACCTTTCAAAAAGCATAACTCTGTTCATAGAAGGACTAGCAAAAAGTTGATGACATTTTTAGATTCCCCATAATCTCAGCTCTCTTTTGATACTAAATTTATATTATACAATGCAAATACGCTCCACTGACACCCCTTCTATTTCCAGGCCTTTGCTGTTCATGACCGCCTCGCCAAACACATTGCTTCCCGACATCGTCAAAGAAGTTGCACATTGGATGATGCTTCAAGGGTACACAAGTGCAATATGTGTCCCAAAAGTTTTGCAAGAAGTGACATGTTGACTAGGTAAACCACGCCCACTTTTTTCCATCCTAAAAATTTTTGAATTCCAGACACATGAGGTTACATACTGGAGCGAAACCTTATAGCTGTCCTACTTGTAATCAAGTTTTTTCGAGATCCGATCACTTGTCAACACATTTGAGGACACATACCGGGGAGAAACCATATGCATGTCCGATTTGTAATTATTCGGCGGTGAGTTTGAATTGGGAGGGACTTTTCGGAACCAGTCATTTTGAAACTTGGACATTTCGAAACTAGGACATTTTGCAACTAAGAAATTTTGCAACTAGGACATTTCGCAACTGGGACATTACGTAACTAGGACATTTCGTAACTACGACATTTCGCAACTACGACATTTTGCCACCGCGACAATCCGTAGCCACCAAGTTCACCTGGAATCGTTTGTAGTACTCTCAACAATACACAACCTTTAAAAAATGGATGTAAAGTTGCGAAACGACTGGTTGCAAAACGTCCAGTTTTGAAATGTCCTGGTTGTGAATTTTCGTTGGTTGCGAAATGTCTCGGAGCATGAAAATTGTCAAGGTCCTCCCCTTCAAGGATAGACAAGATTCTTGAAATTCTGGATCCGGGACGTTTCGCAACTACGACATTTCGCAACTAAGACATTTCGCGACCACGATATTTTGCAACTAAGACATTTCGCAACTAAACATTTCACAACCAGTCATTTCGCAACTTTTAAAGTTGTCCAATTTACAATCATTTAGGTTTAAAAAATGTGAATTTCGTGCTTGCGAAGTGCCATAGTTGCAAAATGGTTAGTTGTGAAACGTCGCGGAGCCGAAATTCTAGACATTGAGAACCAAAAAACGGGACCCCGACGCTTCGCAACCACGACGTTTCTCAACTTACGTCGAATTTGCAACCGCGACATTTCGCAACTAAGACGTTTCGCAACTCACGTCGATTTCACAACCACGATGTTTCGCAACCATGTCGATTTCGCAACCAATATATTTCGCAACTACGACGATTCGCAAACCATGTCAATTCGCAACCAAAATGAACACGTTTTTGTAAAAATTGCAATAAGAACTTTTCAAATTTTGATGGTAACCTAAATTTGTTTGCAATGATCTCTATAATGAATGGGCGTAAAACGGACAAATGTCTATAGTTGCGAAATGACTGGTTGCGAAATGGCATAGTTGTGAAATGGCTGGTTGCGAAATCGATGAGAGTTGCGAATTGTCACAGTTGCAAAATGACTGGTTGCGAAACGTCGGGGTGCCCACCCCGACAGTTTCCAACAAACTTCAAATCCCCAACCTCTCTATTTCCAGAGTCGCCGTGACATGATATCCCGTCACATGCGTACCCACTCCCTCTCCGACGACGTCACAATGCCACTAACCCAACTATCCATCCGAAGTGCCAGCACCTCGCCACTCCCTCCCAAAATCGCCACCGCCGTCGTGGAAATCGGTTCCGGCGAGCTCTCGGCATTCAAACCGATCCTCTCCACTTCCCTATCAGCTCATCATCTCTCTGTTTCCTCTCCATTTCAATCACTTTCCCTCTCAACACCCTCATCTCCGTCCTTCGCCCCGCCCACAATTCTTCTGAATCGACAGACGTCGTTTGATAATTCCATTGTAACTTCTACAAATATTAACACTTCTTGATCTATATTAGATCTTGGTTCAAGAAAAATCATTTTTGCTCTGTGAGAAAAAAATAAGAAAAAGTCATGAACAAGAAAAAAAAAGAACTTTAAAATTTTGAGATCCGCCGGGTATGTACATTTTCTCTGATTCTGATGAATGAAGTTTTATAAACTCAATTTTTACAAGTTTTGTTACATAAAAATCTCTACAAATACAGACAAGACATTTCGCAACCAGAAGTTTTGCAACTACGACGTTCTGCAACCAGTCATTTCGCAACTACGACATTTCGCAACCACGTCGTTTCGCAACCACGTCATTTCACAACTCCTTTGCGACACAGTTTCAAAATGGCGAGGTTGCGAAATGTCGTAGTTGCGAAATGACTGGTTGCAAAACGTCGGGGTGCCAGCGCCAAATTTCAATCTGTAGATGTGCAACCTGGAACCTATATGCATGTAAACTGGACTACTTTATGAAGTTGTGCTGTGAATAGTTGCGAAATGTCCTGGTGTTGTGGTAGCAAAATCTAGATCAGTTGCGAAATTTTTTAGTTGCGAAATGGCTGGTTGCGAAACGTCGTGGAGCCCATACATCTTCTAAAAATCAGCTATGAAAGTTGGACTTTCTGCTCCCCGACGTTTTGCAAAAACGTCGTTTCATAACATTTCGGAATCGGACATTCCGCAACCATCACATTTTGCAACTGCGACATTTCGCAACCACGTCATTTCGCAACTATGCTATTTTGCAACTGGGCAGTTTGCTGAAATTCAACCGACCGACCGCGCGACCGCCCGTTTCTTCAGGCCTCCCATCTCCCTTCCAGCATATCAAAAAATCAACACAACAATCTCGCATTTCTTCCCGCACCCCCCCCCCCCAGATTATCTAAAATAAAAAGAAGTTCTACATGTTCACTTTATTTTTTCTTAAATCCTATTATCCCCTAATAATCCCCTTTTCGAAATGGAGTTGCCTTTTTTTGTTGGTTTTCTCTCTTCTTCTCAGGGAGCATATTACACTAATCCTGTCACAAAGAATAAACATAAAACATGTCCGCAGGTAGATTTAGATTTCCACTTATAGGGACAGCCCCTTTTTTCATTTTTCAGATTCGAGCATCCCTGCGAATTTCGGATTTTCTAAATCTTGTTCAGTTTCTTCATATAATTTGAATTTTTCTTTTTCTTCTGGTGGTGAATTCTCACGCAAATCAAGGTGTTCAGAGAAGGAAGGGGGACCCTTTAATTAGCGAGAAATTTGGGGGAATGGGAGTGAAGAAAGTATAATTAGAAGGTTTAGAAGTTTTGAACATTGGTTGCGAAAAATATCAGGACTCCCCGACGTTTTGCAATCGGTCATTTTGCAACTGGACATTTTGCAACCATATAAACTTCATGCTTCATTATGAACAATTTCAGGTGATCATCAAGATCTGAAAATTATTAATTGTAATGGAAATTTTATGTTTTGGTTGCAAAATGACTTGGTTGCGGATTGTCTCTGGTTGCGAAATGTCGCAGTTGCGAAATGTCGTAGTTGCGAAATAACTGGGTCCAATGAGAATAGAGTCCTCCCGCTGCCGGACTCTTCAGACTTTTGGCTCTTTCGGTACATTTCGCCACTAGTCATTTCGCAACTCAAGTCCATTTTGCAAGTGCGACAATTCGAAACCATGACATTTCGAAACTTGACGCTTTGAAACCAGCCGTTTTGCAACTCTTTGAACTAGTTGTGATTTTAACATGAACTTTCTACGAAAATCCTGGATTTCGTGGTTTCGAAATGGCGTGGTTGCAAAATGGCGTAGTTGCGAAATGTTGTAGTTGCGAAACGACTGGTTGCGAAATATCTTGGAGCCAGATTCTTTGGTGGAAAATTTTTTTGTTTATTGCACGTATCCACTTTCAAATTTCCCGAAAACCCAAAAAGATCAAGATATGAAAATTGCCACTTGCAAGAAAAGAAGTTTGGGAGAAAATGTTAGAAACCAGTTTCAAGGAGTCAAGGTTGATCACAGAAGAGAAAAAGAGATTGTTTTCATTGATATGATGAATTAGGAGAGAAAAACGGTTTTGACCGGCATCTTATTGGAGAACACACACATCGTTTTTGGAGAGAAAAAAGGGAGGAGAAGATATTTATTTTTCATTCTCATGTACACAACTTGCAACAATTTTCGGGTACTTTTTTTCAAATTATAGGGTCTTTCGACTTTTGATACCAAAAATAGGCTCCCTTTTTCTTAGGCTGAGTCGTCTGGTTTTGAATTGTGGACTCCCCGACGTTTTGTAACCAGTCATTTCGCAACCACGACATTTCACAACTTATGCCATTTGGAAACTGCCGTTTTGCAACTGGACATTTCGCAACCGGCCCATTTCGCAACCATATAAACTTGTCCATTGAACGATCATTTAGATTATACAGTGCGTTTCGCATCTCAACGTCAGGTTCATTTCGAAACTCAGGGTCATTTCGCAACCATGCCATTAGGCAACTGGACATTTCGCAACCATGCCATTACGCAATTGGACATTTCGCAACTTACGTCATTTTGAAACTGTGCCATTTAGCAACAGGACATTTCGCAACCATATAAACTTCAGGCTTCATTGTGAACAATTTCAGATTATCATCAAAATCTGAAAAATTGTGGATCTTTTGGTTGCAAAATGTCTTGGTTGCGGATTGTCCAGGTTGCGAAGTGTCTTGGTTGCAAAATGACTGGTTGCGGAATGTCCAGTTGCGAAACGTCGGAAAACCGATGGTGTTCAAATTTGTGTTCAGGAGCCTTTCAATCTTTGTTTTTGGGATATTCAACTAAAAAATAGTATCCTGGGAAATCTTAAAAAACTACTATTTCCTGTTCTTTTTCTTTGTTTTTTTGATTACCGCCGAGACAATCCTAGACATCGTTATATACCTTTTCGTATAGTTATGAACCTATTTTTGTCGTCGAGTTTCAGACAAGGATATGTATACGAATTAATTGAAAAATTCTCATAAAACATTTTTTTTGGTTGGAGTTGACGAGGAGTCTGGAGTTCTTGGGGCGGAAGGGTTGATTAAAGCATACATGTGTATACATTTAATATAGTTGCCTGGAATTCCGAAAATCGAAGTTTCTAGGTTTTTTGACTTTCAAAATCTTCTGGGCCACCCGATTAAAACAACCTAAATCTTCTAGAACAACAGGATTTCAGAAGCTTAGGGTTCCAGAATCTCATCCACAACCTCATCGTAAAAAAATTCCTTATTTTTATTACTCTCTATCCATCACTTTTGTATACTATTTTCAAGTGGGACCCCCCCCCCCCCCTCCCCTGCAATTGTTGCTATAAGAAACTCCCCCCCCCCCTCTCTCTCAATGATTTCACCTTTTCCCTATTCTACTTTTTTGGAAAGTTCCCAATTTGCGTACGTTGCCCCCCTTGCTCGTGGGAAAATCTGGTCCCCCCCCCTGAACATTCAATGAGCTCACTTCCCCACTATCGTCATCACTTTTTGTGTTGCACAACTTGATAAACATCCCAAATTCCTAGTAGCCATCAATTATTTTTTATGGCATTTTACTACGTATCCGAGGGAAACGTTCAATTATGTTAGCTTTTAGGGTTTACGGTGTTGCTGAAAATAGAGATGTATATAAGAAATGGAGTTGGGCGTGTAAGAGCTCATTTAGAGAAAAGCCTGGACTAGCTTTTCAGTGATTTTTTTTTTGGAGCGCCATAACTTTTCAAGGATAAGTTTTGAAAAAAAGTTGTGAACTACAAAAATGTAGAACTAGATTTGATTCATATACCCACAAATTTCCTAAATAATCGGACTACTATGAGCTAGTTTTTCAAACACCCAAAATCGGACTTTTTGCACTAATAACGGCTCCGGGACATTTCGCAACTCACGTCAATTTCGCAACCGCGACAATTTGCAACCCAGACATTTTGAAACCAAGACATTTCGAAACTGGACGTTTCGCAACTCTATAAACTAGTCCACTTTACGTTCATTAAGGTACTTCAGGTTTATGATATCCGAATGAAACTGGACTACTTTACAAAATTGGAAAATGACTGGTTGCGAAATGTATTGGTTGCTAAATGTCTAGTTGCGAAATGTCTTGGTCGCGAAATCGACGTTAGTTCCGAAATGTCGTAGTTGCGAATATACGTGGTTGCGGATTGTCTCGGTTGCGAAACGACTGGCAGCGAAATGTCGTGGTTGCGAAATGGACATGAGTTGCGAAATGTCTGGTTGCGAAATGTCTCGGAGGCACTGTCCACACACCGTACACCCACTGGTACCCCCACTCATTATAATTACTGTCTTGGTGCTGCGACACACCTTCTGTCCTGTGACCCCTCTATTACCTAATAGAAAAGTAATTAAACGGGGATTATGACAAATAGGGTCTAGGGACCACCTTATATCTAGTAAGTCATTTGCCTCCCTTCTATTTGACTGTTTTAATACTGGCTGTTTGGATTTGTCTGAATTTTTGAGATTCATAGATTGAATTGAAGATTTCAGGTAATCGTTGAACGTAATCATGATGATGGAATTCATGGGCCTGAAAATGGGAACTCAACAGGTTAGTTTTGAACTTGATCCAAAACAAAATGACACAGTTGCGAAATGAAGTGGTTTCGAAATGTCGCAGTTGCAAAATGTAGAGTTGTGAAGTGGCATGGCTGCGAAATGGCATAGTTGCGAAATGGTGTGGTTGCGAAATGACGTAGTTGCGAAATGACGTGATTGCGAAATGTCCCATTCCGAGATGGCAAAGTTGCAAAAGACGTGCTTGTGAAACGTCGTGGAGCAGAAAGCTAAAGACCAATTTAGCTGATTTTTAATAGATGTATGGGCTCCGCGACGTTTCGCAACCAGTCAGTTTGCAACTGTATCCTTTCGCAGCATACGCCCACTTCGCAACTCACGTCACTTTGCAACCGAGACATTTGACAAATGGACATTTCGCAACTAGTCGTGTTGCATCTTTGGTCCAGCTCGATTTCATATAGGTTACATAAGTAGTTGCAAAAGGACTGGTTGCGAAACGTCGGGGAGCCCAACTAATGCCAATCGTCCTTTTTGCTAAAGGTTGCGAAATGACTGGTTGCAAAATAAAAGTTGCGAAATGGCATGGTTGCGAAATGACTGTCAGAGTTTGGAGAGAATATCAAAATTGTTTCCCTACTAAATTTTCTTCTATTTCAGAATTCCCCAAAAATCCATCCATACCCGAATTCTCAACTCTACCACCATGAAATCGACAAACTCCTGGATAACCTTGGTGACATCAAAGAAGTCGAGTTGTCTCATGACGACAAACTGCATTCCGATGCATTCGACGACTTGTTTCCTGGTGTGGAGGAAATGGAAATGGTAGAGGAAATGGAGGAGCCATCGGAAGCGGATCGAGGAAAGCATGAAGCGATTTACCAGAACACGATACCGGAAGCGAAACGTGCAGAATATGAGGCAATGTACCAGAACATGCTTAAGAATGAGAAAAATGTGAAGTTTCTGATGAGTTATGGAACGGCGAACGCTCACACTCCATATACTCCAAAAGAGAAGATGCCGTTGAAGACAGAGGAAAAGAAGAAGAACAACAACAAAGTGTTCGATATGAGTGAGATGGACGAAAAATTGGTGAGAGAGCGGGCGAGGTTTTGGGCCTCCACGACATTTCGCAACCAGTCGTTTCGCAACTACAATGTTTCGCAACTCATGTCGATTTCGCAACTATGACATGTCGCTAACGGTCATTTCGGAACCACGAAATCCAGGAACTTTGTAGAAAGTTCCCTCAACCCCATACAACCGCAATGAACGTGAAGTGGACTAGTTTAGAGAGTTGCGAAACGTCCGGTTTTGAAATTTCTTGGTTGCGAAATGTCGGGAATTGTCGCAATCGAAGTGAGTTGCGAAGACATTTCGCCACTATTCATTTCGCAACTACGACACTTCGCAACTCAAGTATATTTCGCAACCGCGACAATTCGCAATCAAGACATTTTGAAACTGGACGTTTCGCAACCAGTCGTTTCGCAGTGGTTTTTTCTACGAAAATCATGAATTTCGTGGTTTGGAAATGTCTTGGTTGCGAAATGTCTTGGTTGCGAATTGTCGCGGTTGAGAAATCGAAGGGAGTTGCGAAATGTCTTGGTTGCGAAATGGCTGGTTGCGAAATGTCGTGGAACGCCAAACCCTAACTATAATAAAGACTAAGTTTTTCAGCTGTTTGAACTCACCCCAGAGAGTTGCATACTGCTCGATTTCGACACATTTGGCCCGGGCCTCAAGATGTCTCTCGCTAAGAACGAGGAAGATGTTCCTTCAGTGTACAAGCTAGCTCGTCGACTAGTTTTCGGCGATATGGAGGAACCGAAAGTGCAGGTGGCCACGAAGAAACGACCACATTCCATGGTGCAGGTGGATGAGAAGCATGAGCAAGAAGAGGCTCCTCCAGTGTTCAAAGTTCCAATTGGGGTGCCGCCGAGAAGAGCACAAAAACCTGGAGGGAAGAAGGGGAGGAAGCTTCCGCCAGGGGAGGCTAAGTGCTAGAGGTGAGGATAATTGGGGGGGGGGGGCGCTTTGATCTAACCCTATTAGACATTAAAGGAGGACTCCGACCAAAAATTTTTGTTACTATAAATATGTAAAAATGTGCGCAGATTCCGAAAATAATTATGGAAATGCTCTAATATCGCTCTCAAATCCCAAAAATGTGCTACGAAATGCTCCAAAAGGGGCCGTGGCCGAGTTTCCCGAAAAAGGGGCGGAGCCGAGCACAGTGATTGGCTGCCGCATGACTGCTTTGGTGGACTCCGCCCCTTTTTTGGGAAACTCGGCCACGGCCCCCGAAGACCATTCGAGGAATTTTTGCTCATTTCGGAGCACATTTTCGAGGTTTTAGAGCAATTTTTGAGCATTTTTCACCCACGAAAAGAGTTCCAAGACAATTCGCAACCAGTCGTTTCGCAACTTTATAAGCTTGGTTACTGAAGGTTGCGCGTGATTGAGAGTATTATAGACCATTGTAGGTTATCATCAACATGTGAAACATTTTGATTTCAACATGAACTATTTACATAGACCTGGATTTTGTGGTTTCGAAATGGCGTGGTTGCAAAATGGCGTGGTTACGAAATGGCTTTAGGCTGGCTTTCACATTTCTCTTTTCCTTAACTTTCAAGAACATACTTTCCCTATTTTCCAAAAATTCGGCTCCGTGACATCTCGCAACCAGTCATTTCGCAACTACGACATTTCGCAACTCACCTCAATTTCCCAACTACGACATTTCGCTACCAACTTTTCAAATGTAGACTATAACCTGGCATAATTCACAATACTCTTAACCCCTGGTTGCGAAACGTCCGGTTTCGAAGTGTCTTGGTTTTGAATTGTCGCGGTTGCGAAATGGCGTGGTTGCGAAAAGTCTCGGTTTTTCGTCAGTTTTCAAGATCAAGCATCCACTTGTTTCCAAAATTTCATACACATTTTTTTGACAAAAAGTCTGGAATTTCGAGAAAAAAGTTTTTTCGAATATTAGCAAAAACTGTCATCTCTAACCAATTTTTGTAGTTCCATGTTTTTGTAGTTTGTAGTTTGTAGTTTGTAGTCTATGTAGTATATATATCAACCCTTCCATTTTGTCTTCTCTCGTTTCATTCCCCGATTTTCTCACTGGACTTGAAAATTTCTCACACCTTGTACATACATAGAAATGTAAATTGGATGTCTAAATTGAAATTCAATCCTTTTCATTTTCCAATTTCCAAGTCTCTAGTAAGTTAATTATATTACAACATGTGAAGATTAGCGGAAACAAATTGAAACATACACACACTACCCTACCTTTTTCGGAAATGTATACTTGCCAATTATACCTCCCTCTTTTTTTCAGATGACGTCCACGTCTCCAGAATCTTCTCAACATGGATTCTGGTCTTCCAAATTGAAATTCGCTTCTTCCTCTACACACTTTTTTATCCTCTAAATCGTCTACAAGTTTCCGTTTTGTTTCTCTCCTTCCAAAAAAAATGTATATCCAAAACTGTACAATTTATCCGATCGTCTCTTCTTTTTTTGTAAAACTTTAGAATCTGTTTCCTGAGGAAATGATGTGATTTTTTTATTGTATAAAGTGATGTATAAAAAAAAATTTTCTCAAAAATTTCGATTTTTTTGTCTAAAAATGTGTTTGAAAAAAATTGGAAGAAAATGGATGCTTGATCTTGAAAATTGACGAAAAACCGGGACTTTTTCGCAACCGCGCCATTTCGAAACCACGCCATTTCGCAACCACGCTACTTCGAAACCACGAAATCGAGGTCTTTGTAAATAGTTCATGTTGAAATCAAAAGTTTTCACATGTTGATGATAACCTACAATGGTCTATAAATCCTTCAATCACACGCAACCTAAAGTAACCAAGCTTATAAAGTTGCAAAACGACTGGTTGCAAAATGTCCAGTTTCGAAATGTCTTGGTTGCGAATTGTCTACAAGCCCTTTTCGTGGGTCGGTCCGGACTTATTTTTGAGCCTATGAAAAATGCTCAAAAATCGCTCTAAAACCCCGTAAAATGGCTCCGAAATGATCAAAAATCGCAGAAGTTGTATCCGGCGGCCGTGGCCGAGTTTGCCAAAAAAGGAGGCGGAGTCTGCCAAATGAGCGACTTTGCAGTCGTGCGGCAGCCAATCACCGCGTTCAGCTCCGCCCCTTTTTGGGAAACTCGGCCACGGCCACCGGCTACAACTTCTGCGATTTTTGCTCATTTCGGAGCCATTTTTCGGCGTTTTAGAGCAATTTTTGAGCATTTTCATTATCATTTTTGGAATCTACATGCATTTTTACGTGTTTTGAAGCAATGAAAATTTTTGACCGGAATCCTCCTTTAAAAAATATTGGGGCCTGGACTCCCAGAAATCTGCCAAAATCCCCAACACCCGTTATTCACCTCTACCACATTTTTGTTCTCCCTCTGATCTCCACTTGTCCTATCCTATTCACACTATTTTCGAAGATAAACTAGTTTCCAAATCCCTTCTGCTTGTAAATCTCCCCCTCCCCATCGTCACCTTTTTCAAACCCCCCCCCCCCCCCTCTGCAAAAATTCATTGATGACATCGTGTTTATTGATGACGACGTGTCGGTCCTAGGGTGGGGTCCTAGGTACAACAGGAGGATAGATAAACATTTTTGTGTCAATTGAGGAGAAAAAGATCATGGAAAAACCAGGGAACGAGGTAAATAAATCGTGAGGGCAGAAGTTGACCTTTCGTTCTTTTTGTGTTTGTTTTCCAGTGGAAAGTAGCTGGATTTTCTAGAAATTTCTGGAGTTTTTTTTTCAGTTTGAAGATTTTTAGAGTGTCCGAGAATCTTAGAGATCCATTTTTCGGCTCCGCGACACTTCGCAACCGATCATTTCGCAACTACGACAATTTGCCACATGTTGCATTTTTAATTAAGGAAATGTTCAACTGTGGAGGAACTCACGCGTTGCGAAATGACCGGTTGCGAAGTGGCGCGGAGCCCATTTTTAAAGGATATTAGATTTTTGGGACTTTGAATCAAAAACATCATCTAGATTTTCCAAACCATCAAAGGTTTGCAAATTTCACCCTTTTGAAATTCTTAGAACCTAAAAATCCGGGCTCCCCGACGTTTCGCAACCAGTCATTTCGCAACCGCGACAATTCGAAACCACATCATTTTGATGGTAACCTCAAATTGTTTACAATGATCTCTATCACATACATATAACCTAAATGAACGTAAAAAGGACAACTTTGTATAGTTGCGAAATGACATGGTTGCGAAATGTCCAGTTGCAAAATGGCATGGAGGCAAAGTCGACGCAAGTTTCAAAACGTCGCGGTTGCGAAACGACTGGTTGCGAAACGTCGGGAAACCTTCAACCAACAAACCTACAGTACCGGCCATAATGATATTCGTTTTCGTCCTTTTCAGTGAAAAATGCCAACTTTGAGTGGCTGAAAAAGTGATTCAAAATTGCTTTTTTTGTCTGAAATTTTGAGAGTGTATTAATCAAACCTTGAACTTTCATTTTGTAGTTGACAACTTTTTTGTACAAATTTGCTGTGAGAAGATATGGCCCGTCGAAAAAAAGCTTGAAAAATTTCGAGGAAAATTTGACATCACCGTAGGTTTCTACGCGCAATTTTTTTGATTGAAGAGATACAAAAAAGTTGTCAACTACAAAATTAAAGTTCAAGGTTTGGTTCATATACACTCAAATGTTCAAACAGAAATAACTGCTTTGAATTAGTTTTTCAGACACTCAAAGTTGGCGTTTTTCTACTGAAAATGACGAAAACGAATATCATTATGGTCGGTACTGTAGGTTATATTATTAACTGTTCAATAGAGCGCATTTGCATCTAGTATTTATCCAACAAGGATAGTAACGCCCCCCCCCCCCCTCTCCAAGTCCAGTTAGCCAAACTAAAGCTAACATCACAAGATCGAAAGACGATTACCCCCCCCCCCTCCTAGTTCAAAATACCAAAGTGATGACCATCCCAGTCATCGATAACGTCATCTGAATCCCGCCGCTTCCAAAAATCCCTCCCAGACACAGAACAGAAGGGAACAGAGGATAATTGCTGGGCGAGAAAGTGAAAAATTTCGTGGATAGTTTCATGTGTTTCTTCTCGAGAACACATAACTTGTTTTCTTTTCTATTTGTCTCCCTGTCTTCTCTCGATTTTCTTGTCTTTTCGTTGCAATTTTCTATTTATTTCTCAGTTTTTCTTCTTGATCCTTCTCTTTTAGTTTTCACCTCCAATAGATTTTGTCTTCGGGAGAGGGAGAGAAGGAACAAAAGTTTGCCCCCTTTTTTTCATTCGTCAAGTGGTTGAAACAGTTGGTCAAAGAATCTACTGATGAGTCATTTTGTTAGAGATGGAATGTTTTGATTGGAGAAAAATGAGGATATAAATAGAACTGAAATTTGGAATTAAAATAATATCCATCGCCAACTTGGCTGAAATTTGAATTTTCAGCTTTCCCGCCGTTTTGAAAACAGCGAAACATGTTTCGGTGGGTGCGTGGACTCCTCGTGGACAATTCGACTGCTGTTCGAGTTGTCCACGAGGAGTTCACGCACTCACCAAAACATGTTTCGCTGTTTTCAAAGGGAAAGCTGAAAATTCAAATTTTTATTTTCCGGACCGGTCGCAACTTTTTCAAAGTTTTTTTTCCAATATTTTTGTGGCTCCGATACTTTTCGCAACTACGCCATTCCGCAACCGCGACATTCTAAAACCACAAAAGCGAGGTCTTTATAGATAGTTCATGTTGAAATCAAGATAACCTGCCATGGTCTATAATACCCTCAATCACACGCAACCCTAAGTAACCAAGCCTGTAAAGTTGCGAAACGACTGGTTGTGAAGTGTCTAGTTTCGAAATGTCTTGGTTGCGAATTGTCTCGGAACCCTTATCATCATGGTCCGGGCTTATTTCTAAGCCTATGAAAAATGCTCAAAAATCGCTCTAAAACCCCCAAAAATGGCTCCGAAATGAGCAAAAATCGCAGAAGTTGTATCCGGTGGCCGTGGCCGAGTTTCCCAAAAAAGGGGCGGAGCCGAACGCAATGATTGGCTGCCACACGATTGCAAAGACACTCATTGGTTGACTCCGCCCCTTTTTTGGGAAACTCGGCCACGGCCATCGGATACGATTTCTGAGTGCTTTGCTCATTTCGGATCCATTTTTCTTGATTTTAGAGCGATTTTTGAGCATTTTCATTATGATTTTCGCAATTTATACACATTTTCACGTACTTTGAAGCAATACAAATTTTTGACCGGAATCCTCCTTTAATACAAAAAATCAAAATTTAAAAAACCCCAAGTTTCCGAAATACTGTAATTTCAAGATTTCAAGGTTCCAAAGTTCAGCGATTCAACTTCTGAACTTTCCCCCCTCATGACAACAACAACTTTTTTTCTACAACACATTCTTCTCTTCTTGTTTATTCTTTTCTTCCCACAAATGACTCACCCCGACCCCCCCCCCCCCCCCTCTGGGATCCCAAGACACCTCGGGACCCCTTTTTCTCATTTTCCAGCTTCTCCCTATCTCTGCGTCTCTCAATATCTCATACTCTCTCTTCTCCCTCAATTATCACCCCCTGTGATTTCTCTCTTATCTTTTTTATCTTCTTCTTCTCACCATTTGATATAGAAGATATCGAAGAGGATCACCGGATAGATTTCTTCTTTTTTCTTTCTGATATCTCTAACTGTCTGCGTCTCTCCAAATCCCATACTCTCTCAGGTCCTTTTCCTTATCCATTTAGGCTCCGCCCCCTTGACATTGGGAGATTCTTCTGAAGGGAATGGAGGGGAAGAAGAAGAATTCATTCCCTCGCATCCGGAGAATTCTTACTTTCCTTTTTCTGCATCTCTGCGTCTCTCAATCTCTCGCTTCTCAATAGAATTCACACCGTATACGGATGTGATTCTTCGTTTTTTTTGGATTCTTCCTGCTTCTCGGAGAACTGTAATCCCCCCCTCTCCGGTGAAAAGTTAGCATTTGGGTCGGGATAATGGGATCTATATGGCCTAACTTTCACTTAGATTTGGAAAGTTAGGTCAGCGAGGGATTATGAGAGGTTTTTTGGTTTTTAGTTAGTAAGAATGTGGTGTTTGTTTTTGTTTATTGGTAGTTTTGGAAATCGAGAAATTGGGAAAAAATACTGAGAATCTTAAAAAAAATAATTAAATACATGTGGGCCGAACCGGCCTTTTTTTGGCACGGGGACACTACGCAACCGGTCATTTTGCAACTGTGACATTTGGCGAAGCGTGAGTTCCTCCACAGTGGAAATTTTGAAAATTTCTCTCATTAAAAATGCAGCGTGTGGCAAACTGTCGTAGTTGCGAAATGACTGGTTGCGAAATGTCGCGGAGCCCTTCCTTGGGCTATAATGACGTCCCGGTCATGAAAAAAGAGAAAAAACCGCATTTTTTGAAAAATACGCAAACTTTTTGCTCTAAGGATAGTTTTTTTTTAACAATTCTGATGTTCTGGTATCAGTTTTCATGATTTTTCTTTGAAATTTATTTTTTAATTTTGAAAAAATTGGTCTGACAATTTTTCAAAGAAATCAACTCCGGGCCGAAAAAATCCCGGACCAGGAAGCGGGACAGCCCGAAATTTCACATGTCTCGAAAATTGCGAAAATCTGAGAACCTGAATAAAATTTGAGTAAAATGTGAGATCCGTAATCTTGGACGCTCAAAATTTTTCAAAATTTGAAATTCTGGTCTTTCCGATTTTTCCAAATTTAGAATCTCCCTATTTTTGGAATCCCTGTTTCCTCAAAACACCAAAATTTACAAAACTTCAAAAATCACTTCTTCTGATTTTTGAGAACAACTCTAGATGCTCAAAGTTTTAAAAAAATCAAGATACACCAAAAACCCAGATTCCTGATTTTTGAAACTTCTGTGCTTCAGAATCCCGACGTCTTTTCAACTTGGATTTCTATTTTTTTCCTTTTTACGCCTACTACTAGCGATATTTCCCAAAGGCAAACGCGTTCCATCGTCAACATGTCTGAAATTTGAATTTTCAGCTTTCCCGCCGTTTTTTCTGTTTTTATAACGGCGAAACATGTTTCGATGGTTGCGTGGACTCCTCGTGGACAACTCGGGCAGCAGTCGAATTGTCCACGAGGAGTCCACGCACCCAGCAAAACATGTTTCGCTGTTTTCAAAACGGCGGGAAAGCTGGAAATTCAAATTTCAGCCAAGTTGGAGATGAAGCGCGTTTCCCGTTGGGTCGATATTCAACATCTACTTCCTTCTCCATTACTCTTGCCAACTTACCTCACCAAACCCCAATCTCCTTCACCTCATCTCCCCCTCCCACTTTTTTCCTCCATTTTCAAAAACTCTTCAATCTTCGTTTAGCCATTCGAAACGATCGGAACGAAACTGTCTTCTCTTTTTCTCCCTCAATTTTCCCACTTGAGACATGAAGGTCGAATCAAACGTTCATATAGCCCATTTTCGGGTTGTTGGGATTCCTCTTTTTCTCATTTCTAACCGCAAACCATTTTCAAACTTATTGGTTTTTTGAGATTTCATGAAAGAATCTTGGATTCTAATATTAGCGATATTCCCCAAGGGGAAACGCGCTCCATCGCCAACTTGACTGAAATTTGAATTTTCAACTTTCCCGCCGTTTCGACAACAGCGAAACATGTTTTGGTGAGTGCATGGACTCCTCGTGGACAATTCTGCCCGAGTTGTCCACGAGGAGTCCGCGCACCCACCAAAACATGTTTCTCTGCTTTCAAAACGGCGGGAAAGCTAAAAATTCAAATTTCAGCCAAGTTGGCAATGGAGCGCGTTTCCCCTTGGGGAATATCGCTAATATGGTCCTAGATTTTGGAACCCGAAAATAGTGTGATCCTTGAAAATTTTGGATTTTGCAAAGTTCAGACCACTGGAAAACTTAGGACTAGTTTTTCTGAAATTTTGGAATATAGAAACTCTGAGATTTTTTAAAATTCCGAGATGTTTTTTTAAAATTTGTGAGATTTCTGTATGTACTTGAAGATTCATAATTCTGATTATTCAGAATCCTTACATTTCTAATTTCGGAAAATCCAAGGTCCTAGAATCCAAGTTTGGATCATTTTTCAAATCTTCGAATCTCGACAAACCATCTTTGTGTAGATTTTGGCTATCTCAACCATTCAACCAAGACATTTCGCAACCATGACATTTTGCAACCAAGACATTTCGCAACTAGACATTTCGCAACAAAGACATTTCGCAACCAAGACATTTCGCAACCAGGACGTTTCGCAACCAAGACATTTCGCAACCAAGACATTTGACAACTTTGTAAAGTAGTCCAGTTTCATTCATATAGGCTAAATGTGACATCACTTTCCCCCCAAATTCCCACGTAAATGTGTCCCCATTTGCAAAAAAACCCCTCCCAGATGACCACACTAACAACACATGTCTCTCAACTTTTCTACATTTTTCTCTACAGGGAGAGAAAGTAGTCGCTAACCAACGAAAAAAAAGGCAAAGTGATTTGTCAAAGTTTTCGTGTGGTCGTGGGCCAAATTGCATTGTAATTGTTGTCTCCCCTTGTACGTACCGTCCGTAAATGCATCTCTATTTTTCTCTGATTCTCTGCGTCTCTCGATATCTCTCCTAATCGTTTTTTTCTCCACTACTATTACGTCTCTTGCCCGTCGCCCCCTCACCACACCAAAACGGTCAAGGTTTTATCGCCCCGATCCCCTTTTTTCCTCTCTTTGGTCATATCTTTCTATTACATGTCTGTCTGTCTGTGTGTCCAGAATTCCAGGTGTCCGGGTTTATCTAGATTTCGATCTGATGGGTATATCAATACATTGTAATTTGTCTGTCTGTGTGTTCAGGAATCCAGATGTCCATCTTTGTCTTACTAGCGCCAAGGCACCCGGACGTTTCGCAACCACGACATTTCGCAACTAAGACATTTAGCAACTAGAAATTTCGCAACTAGACATTTCACAACTTTATAAAGTAGTCCAGTTTCATTCATATAGGCCCCAGGAAAAAGTCGGAAAGTCTCCTCAAATGTCCATTTTTGGTTTGCCGACGTTTCGCAATTAGTCATTTTGCAACTAAGACATTTCGCAACTCATTTCAATTTTGCAACCACAACACCAGGATATTTTGCAACCAAGACTCAACCCCTCTAGAGACCTCTTTCATTTCGAACTATTTTCTTATCCATCTGTGTATCCCATTATCCAGATATCCTCTTTTCTTCTTATCCAAATGCCGATCTAATGTTCTTATCTAGTAATCTGATCTATCTATTAGGCAACAACAACCCGAGAAGAATCTGTAGTTCCTTGTTATTATATCCGGAAGTTCTATTTTACGGCACAGAGACATTTCGCAACTAGTCATTTCGCAACCACGACATCTCGAAACTGGACGTTTCGCAACCAGTCATTTCGCAACTTTGCCGATTTTATTGATTTTTTCGATATTTCTTAGGTTATCAATGAATCTCAAGATTTTTAATCATTTCTCTTTCCACTTGCTTTTGACCTCCGAATTTTTTGTACTGGTAAATTTTCAGAAATGCGATTGCTAATTCTCAATCTCTTCTTCGTGGTCTGGTACCACGGAGGAGTGCTCGCGCAGAGCACAAGCTCGGCGGTGGTATCCACGACGACGGCGCCGATGAAGTAAGTTTTTTTGGAGAAGTTTAATGAGGAGTTACTCAAAATCTTTTGTGTGATCACTGACAACCTAGAGGTCATATAGTACCGGACAAAAATGCATCATATTTTGGTGGTTTTAGTTGAAAAAGGCCAATTTTGAAGGGGTCATAGAGTAGGTTAGAATAGTTTGATTTTCTGGAAAATACGTAAATATATGAATCAAACCTAGATCTTCATTTTTGTAGTTCACAACTTTTTGGTAGGCATTTTCATTAAAAAGTTACGTGCACAAAAATGCTAACGAACAGATTTTTCTTGATATTCGAAGTAGCGTCACATTCTCGCGGATAACATTTCATGGGATAGTTTTACAAAAAAGTTGTCAACTACAAAAATAAAGATCTGGGTTTGCTTTATATACTCACAAATTTTCTAGATAATCGGACAACTCTAAACTACTTTTTCAGACCCCCAAAGTTGGTATTTTTTTACAAAAAATACCCAAATTTGATATTTTTTGTGCGGTACTGTACCTTGGTTCATGTACAGGTTTGACTAACAAAAATTACAAATTTCGGTTTTTCACTTTTCCCACAATACACATTTCCAGACCCGCCACCTACATGCTCGTCGCTCCCGCAGTTGTCCGACCAGATCAGCCATATTCTGTATGCATGAACTTGCTCAAACTACCCACCGATGAAGATATGATTGTTCGAATCGAAGTGAGGACAGAGCAAAATGAGACGATTGCTGCTAGAGTGATGAGCAATTTGAAAGCAGGAGTTGCTCAGACAGTGAGCCTCTCTGAGATGCCAGCACAATCATTGACGCCAGGACAAGGGTATAAGGTGAGCAAAACTTGGCTCCGGGACATTTCACAACCGGTCGTTTCGCAACTACGACATTTCGCAACTCACGTCAATTTTGTAACTACGACATTTTGCTACCGGTCATTTCGCAACTACAACATTTCGCTACCAGTCGTTTCGCAACCAAGACATTTCGCAACTCACGTCAATTTCGCAACTACGACATGTCCCAACTTTTCAAATGTAGACTATAACCTGGAATAGTTCACAATACCTTCAATCCTATAATGACAGGAAAGTGGACTAGTTTATAGAGTTGCGAAACGTCCAGTTTAAAATGTCTTGGTTGTCGGGGTTGCGAAATGTCGTAGTTGCGAAATGACCGGTTGCGAAGTGTCTCGGGGCCAAGAAAAAATAGAAATCCCGAAATCTCAATAGAGCGCGTTTGCACACCCTTCACAACTTTCAGCTCTACATTCGTGGTGAGACTCTAAACTCGGAGCTGCTCTTCGAAAACGAGAAGGAACTGAAATACGACCAAAAAGCTTTGTCTGTATTCATCCAAACCGATCGAGCAATCTATCGTCCTGCTTCATTGGTCAGGTACAGAGCCATTGTGGTCAAGTCGGATTTGAAGCCATACGTAGGGAATGCTACGATTAAGATTTTCGATCCAAGCAGGAATTTGATTTCACAGACGATTGGGGTGCCGTTGGATAGAGGTGAGGGGAAGATTTTTTTAGAAAAATATGTAAAAATGTGTGCCGATTCCAAATATTACATTGGAGAAGCCCAAAAAGCGCTCTAAAATCTGGAAAATCCACTCAGAAAGTTCCATTTTTCGAAAATTCCAGAAGTTGTCTCTAGCGGCCGTGGCCTAACTCTGGAGTTTTCTCTTCCATCGGCATATTGTACAGACCATTTTTCTTAAGTAATGGCCTGAAATTACCTAAAAACATGGTGGCCGAGGGCGGTGGAAGAAAAAACTCCGAAATTCAGAGTTGGGTACGACCACGAATATTAGACCACGGCCGCCTGAGTCCACTGCGGCAGAATTAGGCGACGATCATCACGGCCACCAGAGTTAGGCCACGGCCACAAGGGTTAGACCATGACCTTCATAGTTTGGCCACGACCACGAGACTTAGGCCACGGCCACCAGAGTAAGCCCACGGCCGCCAAGGGTAGAGTTCGTCCACGACCATCAGAGTTAAGCCACGTCCGCCAAAGATAGGCCACGAACATGTGACTTAGGCCACGATTAAAAGTGTTCGGCCAGACTGCCAGAGTTCGGCACGGTTGCAAAAATTAGGCCACGACCGCAAAAGTTAGGCCACGACCACGAGAATTTGCCCACAACTGCTAGAGTTCGGCCACTAGGTTCAGATTATGGCCACTGCCGCCAGAGTTAGTCCACGATTAAAAGAGTTCCGCCCGGCCGTATGAGGTCGGCCACGGCCACAAAACTTAGTCCACGACCGCAAAAGTTAGGTCACGGTCACCAGAACTAGACGCCAACCGCCAGAGTTAGGCCACGTCCGCCAAAGTTAGGCCACGGCTGCCACAGCGATTAGAAGAGTTCAGCCACGATAGAAAAACTTAGATGAGTTTGGCCACGTCCTCCAGAGTTAGAATAAGCCCCCAAAATACTTTTGGGGAAAATGGCATTTTCTAAGCGAATTTTCAATGTTTTAAAGTTGCTTTTGGGGGTATTTTCACTGTGATACTTGGATACATTTTTACATATTTTAAAGCATTAAAAGTTTTTTGTCGGACCCCCTTTTTTAATTAAAAAAATGACAGACAATGCTGCTTCCTTGATGATCAGATTTTAGTACAAGTTTTCAAGAATCCTCTCGAAAAGCATTCCCATCTCGCTATCAGCTGAACGCTTTCAATTTTCCAGGTGTCTACAGTGGAGAACTCCAATTGGCTGAGGAGACCCTCTTGGGAGATTGGACTATTGAAGTGGAGACTTCGAATGGGGTCCAGGACAAGTCTTCGTTTACCGTGGATACCTATGTTTTGCCTAAATTTGAAGTGAACATTAAGACATCTTCATTTATCACCATCAATGATGATTTGTCGGTTTTTGTGGATGCCAAGTGAGTTTTTTCTTCTATTTAAAGTTCTAGCAGACCAATTTTTATGAAATTTAATTTTTCAAAAAAAAAAAATTAAAAAACACCTCCCTTTCAGATACACCTATGGAAAAGGAGTCGCTGGAAAGGCCAAGGTCTCCTTAGAACTCCCATGGCATAGATGGCATGCTATGGTCCCCGCGGTGATTGATGAAAATGGAAATAAGCAGGAAGAGGAGTTGATGGTGGAGAGGACTGTAAAGTTGAATAGACAAGGAGAGGCAGCGGTGGTGTTCACCAATGATGAGTTGAAGAGACACAAGTTGTTGCATGTGAGTTTTTTTTCTCTCGATAGAGCAAATGCGCTCTATTGGCAAACTAGAAAAAGTCGAATCTAAATTATTCCCCAAGGGGAAACGCGCTCCATCGCCAACTTAGCTGAAATTTTTTTTTTTCAGTGTTCCCGCTGGATTTTCCGTTTTCAAAACCGCAAAGCATGTTTTGGTGGGTGCGTGGACTCCTCGTGGACAACTCGTGCAGCAGTCGAATTGTCCACGAGGAGTCCACGCACCCATCGAAACATGTTTGGCTGTTTTGAAAACGGCGGGGAAGCTGAAAATTCGAATTTCAGCCAAATTGGCGGTGGAGCGCGTTTCCCTTTGGGAAAACCTTTCAGGGAAAAGTGTTACAAAAAAGTTGTCAACTACAAAAATAAAGATCTAGGTTTGCTCTATATGCTCATAAATTTTCTAAAAAATCGGACATCTCTAAACTACTTTTTTAGGCACCCAAATTTGGCCTTTTTCCCTTAAAAACATCCAAAATGTGATTGCTTTTTGTCCGGTACTGTATAACCGCCTCCATTTTAAAGGAGGAATCCGACCGAAAATTCTTATTGCTTCAAACTACATAAAAAAGTGCGTCGATTCCAAAAATCATATTGAAAATGCTTAAAAATTGCTCTAAAATACCGAAAAATTGCTCCGAAATGAGCAAAAATCGGCAGAAGTTGTATCCGGTGGAGTTTCCCGAAAAAAGGGGCGGAGCTGAGCGCAATGATTGGCTGACTCCACCCCTTTTTTGGAAAAACTCGGCCACGGTCCCCTTTGGAGCATTTCTGAGCTCATTTATCGGGAATTTAGGACAATTTTCGAGCATTTTCATTATAATGTTTGAAATCTGCGCACATTTCTACCTATTTTAAAGCAATAAAAATTTTTGGTCGGATTCCTCGTAAGTGTATTTTTGATTTTTTATAGTCCTTGGACTCCTAACCTTGTGATTCTCAAAATTCTATATGTAATAACTATTGCAGGAATGGGGAGGAGGCTCAATCCGAATCGTCGCCTCCGTCACCGAGGACATCACCGAAATCGAGCGAAACGCCACTCATCAAATCTCAACATTCCGTGAGGAAGTGAAACTGGACGTTGAGAAACAAGGAGACACCTTCAAACCAGGACTCACCTATAATGTTGTGGTAGCTTTGAAGCAAATGGATGACACCCCTGTCAAGGCGAATTTGCCAAAGAAAGTTCAAGTTTCCACTTTCTACAACTACCCATACAACCATGACACTTCTTCCCTTCAAGAAGAAAAAGAGACCAAGATCGTGGAGGTGGATGCTCATGGAACCAGTGTTCTTACCCTCCAACCTCCAATTAATTGCACTTCTGCTAGAATTGAGGCACATTATGATATTGGAGGAAAGGATAACTTCACAGCCACCCCTATCTATGCATCATTATATGTTGAGGCAGCAGTCAGTCCGACGAAGAGTTTCTTGCAGTTGTTGGCGGATAATGAGGGAGCTGTGGATGTGGGAAAGAGCTTGAGTTTTTCTTTGAAGGCAACACAGCCGTTGTCAACGATTACTTATCAGGTAGGTTGGGGGAGACGTTTCGTAACTAGTCATTTCGCAACTGCGACATTTCGCAACCAGCCGTTTTGAAACCAACCGTTTTTTAACTGGGATGTTTCGCAACTTGACATTTCGCAACCAGTCATTTCGCAACAATGCCATTTCGCAACTAGACATTTTGCAACCAAAGAAACGTACAGTTGTGAAATGTCATAGTTGCGAAATTTCCTAGTTCGTAACCATTCATTTCGCAACTATGCCATTTCGCATCGGTCTCTTGGTTGCAAAACGGTGTGGTTGCGAAATGGCGTGGTTGCGGATTGTCGCAGTTGCGAAACGTCGGAAAGCCATTTCACCAGTCCGCAACTACGTCGTTTTGCAACCACGAAATCTACATAGGTTCACAATTTTCTCGATTGTAGATGGGAAGCTGGATACTCCCATTCACATGTAACCTATATAAATGTGACTTACACTAAAAAGTTGCGAAGTGGCTGGTTGCTGAACGTCTTGGTAGTTAAAGTTCGTGGTTGCGAAATTGACACGAGTTGCAAAATCTCGCAGTTGAGAAATGACTAGTTGCGAAATGTCTCGGAGCCCAAAAGTATCAATACAAAATTTTTGCAAAATGACTTGGTTGCGAAATAACGTAGTTGCAAAATGTACAGTTGCGAAACGTCGGGGAAAACTTCATTTTTTCCAGGTCATGTCCCGCTCCAACATCGTTGTTTCCCAACAAATGGTCGTGAATGCTGAGCACGCTACGATTAGCTTCCCTGCCACTGCTAACGTAAGTTTTTAAGAACAGTTTGGAGGTTCAATGGAGCGCAAATGCATACCTTACTGGCATAGGATTCTTTTTATTGCTTTAAAATACGTAAAAATGTGTGTAGATTCCAAAAATCATAATGAAAATGATCTAAAATCGCTCTAAAATCCCGATAAATGGCTCCGAAATTAGCAGAAATAGCAGAAATTGTATCCGGTGGCCGTGGCCGAGTTTCCCAAAAAGGGGCGGAGTCCACGAACGAGTGTCTTTGCATTCGTGCCGCAGCCAATCACTGAGCTTGGCTCAGCCCCCTTTTTTGGGAAACTCGGCCACGGCCACCGGATACAACTTCTGCGATTTTCGCTTATTTCGAAGCCATTTTTCAGCACTTTAGAGTGATTTTTGAGCATTTTCATCTTGATTTTTGGAATTTACTCGCATATAAATTTTTGATCGGAGTCCTCCTTTAAGACTAAACCCTGTGAAAACCACCTCATCTCTTTTTTTTCAGATGGCTCCAAAATCCCGCCTCATCGTCTACGCCATCATCGAAAACTCCCAAGAAGTCCTCGTCGACGCTCTTGACTTCAAAGTGGAGGGAATTTTCCAAAACCAAGTGTCCCTATCCATCGACAAGCAAGCCGTTGAACCAGGACAAAACGTCAAATTCAAAGTCACCTCCGACAAAAACTCATTTGTCGGATTGTTGGTGGTAGATCAAAGTGTGCTACTGTTGAAGACTGGAAATGATATCACTAGAGAGAAGGTTGAGGCGGATTTGGAAAATTATGATTCAAATAATATGGGGTATGGTGGAGGAAGACCATGGGAAGCGATTGATAGAAAGAAGAGATCGATTTGGAGGCCTTGGTGGGGTATTGGAGGAAGTGATGCGCAGTCTATTTTCACGGTAAGTTTAAGGGGAAGTAAAGTGAAAAATGTCAACTTTGAGGGTCTCAAAAAAAAACGTTCCCACCATCCAATTTCGCTAAAATTTGGTGGAGACATAGATCAACTCTAGCACTACATTTTTGTAGTTGACAACTTTTTTCTATAATCACAGCCAAGTTAGTTAGGTCGCGTGGAGTAAAAAAGGTTCAAAAATCGCTCAAATTTGCACTTAAGGGTGTTTCGCGCTGGGTGACCTAACTGACTTGACTGTGGATATAGAAAAAAGTTGTCAACTACAAAAATGTAGTTCTAAACATGGTCCATAAATCCACCAAATTTTAAGAAAATCGGATGGTGGGAACCCATTTTTTCAGATCCTCAAAGTTGATGTTGTTCAACTATTAGCGATATTTCCCAAGAAGAAACGTGCTCCATCGCCAACTTGGCTGAAATTTGAATTTCCAGCTTTTTTTAAAACAACGAAACATGTTTCGGTGGGTGCGTGGACTCCTCGTGGACAATTCGATTGCTGTCCGAGGAGTCCACGCACCTACCAAAACATGTTTCGCTGTTTTCAAAACGGCGGGAAAGCTGAAAATTCATATTTCAGCCAAGTTGGCGATGGAGCGCGTTTCCCCTTGTGGAATATCGCTAATCGAATTTGACCATTTTCAGTTGAAAAAATGTCAATTTTGAGAGTCTGAAAAACAAAGTTCCTATCATCCAATTTTGCTAAAATTTGGCCCACCATTTAGATTAACTCTAGAACTACATTTTTGTAGTTGACAACTTTTTTCTATAATTACTGCCAAGTGGAGTAAAATAGGTTCAAAAATCGCCCAAATTTGCACTAAGGGGTGTTTTGTGCTGGGTGACCTAACTTACATGGGTGTGGATATGGAAAAAAGTTGTCAACTACAAAAATGTAGTTCTAAACAAGGTCCATAAGTTCACCAAATTTTAAGAAAATCGGATGGTGGGAACCCATTTTTTCAGATCCTCAAAGTTGATGTTGTTCAACTATTAGCGATATTTCCCAAGAAGAAACGTGCTCCATCGCCAACTTGGCTGAAATTTGAATTTCCAGCTTTCCCGCCGTTTTGAGTACAGTGAAACATGTTTTGGTGGGCGCGTGGACTCCTCGTGGACAATTGACTACTGCCCGAGTCGTTCACGAGGAGTCCACGCGTCCACGGAAACATGTTTCGCTGTTTTCAAAACGGCGGGAAAGCTGAAAATTCAAATTTCAGCCAAGTTGGCCATGGAACGCGTTTCCCCTTGGGGAATATAGAAAATAAAAACGGTACTGCATGTCTTTGTCTGTCCGTCTGTTTGTCCCGACGTCCAGATATCCACAATTTCTTTCAGAACGCCGGCCTGGTTGTCCTCACCGACGCCCTACTCTACCGTGAGCCGCAACGTGAGTTCTTCCCTGGTAAGTTCATGAGAAGAGGAAAAGGTATCTTCTAGAATTGGTGAGAAGATTCCATTCACCTGGTGGTCCTTTAGTTATGATGATGGATAGCCAACCAGCGATGGCCGAGGCCGCGTTTGCTGCACCACCGATGGGCGGATCAGCACCGCCACCGCCGACTGTGAGAAAGTTCTTCCCGCACACTTGGATTTGGTCGGATTTGAACTCGACGAGGTTAGCTTGGGGTTTTATAGCTTGAAAAAATTAGGTAGTATAATTCCAAAAAACTGGTAACAGCTCTCCCATATTCCCCAAGAGGAAACGCGCTCCATCGCAAACTTGGCTGAAATTTGAATTTTCAGCTTTCCCGCCGTTTTGAAAACAAAAAACATTGGAAACATGTTTCGGTGGGAGCGTGGACTCCTCGTGGACAACTCGGGCAGCACTCAAATTGTCCACGAGGAGTCCACGCACCCACCAAAACATGTTTCGCTGCTCAAGGGAAAGCTGAAAATTCAAATTTCGGCCAAGTTGGAACTGGGGGAATATCGCTATTATTATTAATTTTTTTAGCGGCGAAGTCGAAATGGAAGTTGAGGCCCCCGACACCATCACCTCTTGGGTTGCGTCCACTTTTGCTATCAACGATGAAAATGGTCTTGGAGTTGCTCCAACGTCATCTAAACTCCGTGTGTTCCGCCCGTTCTTCATCCAACTCAATCTACCGTATGCAGTTAGAAGAGGAGAGAAGTTTGCGCTTTTGGTGTTGGTCTTCAATTATATGGAGAAGGAGCAGGATGTGAGTTATTTGGGGAAAATTTTTAAACTTTTTAGTAAGGTAGTTCTGTCTGAAGTCGTCTTCATTAAAGGAGGATTCCAGTCAAAAATCTTTTTTTGCTTTAAAATATGTAAAATTTTGCGCTGATTCCGAATATGATAGTGAAAACGCTCAAAAATCTCTCTAAAACCCTGAAAAATCGCTTGAAAACTACCCTTTTTCGGCAAAATGGTCTCTTGGGGCCGTGGCCGAACTCCCAGAGTTTTCTCGGCCACCTGACTCGGCTACCATTGTTCACCATTTTTTTCAGGTTTTTTGTGAAAACCATGATTTTTTGTTATTATTCCACTTTTTCGTTTAGTTTTCACAAAAAAAAACCCACAAAAAACCTGAAAAAATGGTGAAAAAAATCTGAAAAAGCGGTGGCCGAGTAAGGTGGCCGAGAAAACTCCGGGAGTAACGCCACGGCCCCAGGAGACCGTTCGGCCGAAAAAGGGTAGTTTTGAAGCGTTTTCTCAGGGTGTTAGAGAGATTTTTGAGCGTTTTAACTATTATTTTCGGAATCAGCACAAAATTTTACATATTTTGAAGCAAAAAAAATTTTCGACCGGAATCCGCTCAAAAAATTTTTTTGCTTCAAAATATGTAATAATGTGTGCTGATTCCAAATATCATAACAAAAATTCACAAAAACCACCTGCTTTCGGCCACCGCCTTTTTTGCGACTTTGAGTGATTTTTTCGGGTTTGTTCGGCTGAAACTGGACTAAAAATTGATAATTCTACAAAAAATCATGAAAAATAAGAGCGGATTTTTTAAATCCTTCTGACCTAACTTTTAATTTTTCCAGGTAACCGTAACCCTGAAATACGACCAAAACTCTGGCTACGATCTCCTTAAAAAAGATGGTACAGTAGTGAAGCGTGACGAAGTTGGCCAACAAAATGTACGAGTCGTTTCTGTCGCTGGTGGAGGAACTTCCAAAGCAGTCTACTTCCCAATAGTACCATCTTCCATTGGTGAAATCCCAGTTCACATCTCCGCCATCGCTTCTCAAGGTGGTGACGCAGTTGAGATGAATCTGCGAGTGGACCCCCAAGGATATCGTGTCGATAGAAACATTCCATTTGTGATCGATATGAATAATAATAACTCTTCGGACTTCTCGAAAACCATTGAGCTCATCTGGCCAAATGATGTTGTCGATGGATCACAGAAGGCTAGAATCGATGTGATTGGAGATATGATGGGACCGGTGCTGAATAATGCTCACAAGCTGGTACAAATGCCTTATGGGTGTGGAGAGCAGAATATGTTGAATTTGGTTCCCAATATTCTGGTGGTCAAGTACTTGAGAGCAACTAACAGGAATGAGAGTCAGTTGGAAGCGAAGGCGATTAAGTATATCGAGCAGGGAATTCAAAGGGAGTTGACTTATAAGTAAGTTTCGGATTTTTTGTGGCCGTGGCCGTGGTTTCGACCGCGGCTTTTGACCGCGAAATTTTGACTGCCGCTTTTTGCCCGCCGACTTTTTGACCGCTACCTTTAGACCGCCGTTTTTTGACCGCTGATTTTCAACCGTCACTTTCCCCCCGCCTCTTTTTGACCGCCGCTGTCTGCCCGCTGTTTTTTGACCGCCGCTATTCTTTTTTGGCCCGCGGCTTTCTGCCCGCCGCTTTTTTGACCGCCGCTTTTTGCCCGCCGACTTCCGACCGCGGCTTTTTGAAGAAGTCTTTTTGGACCGCGACATTTGACCGCCGCTTTTTGTGTGCAAAATTTTGACCACGACATTCTGACCGCGACTTTTCGACCGCCACATTTTGACCGCAGCTTTTTGACCGCCGCTTTTCGACATCTGCTGTTTGACCCACGCTTTTCGACCGCCGCTATTTGCCCGCCGATTTTTGACCGCGACTTTTTGACCGCGACCATCTGACTGCAATATTTTGATCGCGATATTTTGGCCGAGATGTTTTGACCGCCGATTTTCGATCGCCTATTTTCGACTGCCGCTTTTTAACCGCCGTTTTTCCGCCCGCCGCTTTCTGCCCGCCGCTTTTCTGCCCACCGCCTTCCGCCCGCTGATTTTTTACCGCGATTTTTTGACCGCCGCTTTTCAAACGCGGCCTTTTGCTCGCGACATTTTGACTGCAATTTTTTCACCGCGACATTTTGACCGCTGCCTTCTGCCCGCCGCTTTTCGACCGCGGCTTTCAACAGGCAAAATGCGCGCCGACAACCCCGATTTCCATTTATCAAAATAAACTTTTTTCCAGACGCGCCGACAACTCCTTCTCAGCCTTCGGAGACAGCGACAAAGCTGGCTCAACCTGGCTCACCGCCTTCGTCGTTCGCTCCTTCCACCACGCCAAACAATACGCCTTCGTCGACCCGAATGTCATCTCTCGTGCCGTCGCCTTCCTAAACTCCCAACAAATGGAATCAGGAGCATTCGCTGAACGCGGAGAAGTACACCACAAGGATATGCAGGGAGGTGCTCAGGATGGAGGTGTGGCTCTCACTGGATTCGTGCTCATTTCAATGTTGGAGAACGGAATGGAGAATGGAAAGGCAGTTGCTTATTTGGAGAAACATTTGGATGAGGTCGCTGGAAATGCGTATACAATGGCTGTGGTGGCTTATGCGTTGCAGTTGGCCAAGAGTAAGCAAGCTGGAAAGGCATTTGAGATGTTGAAGAAGCATAAGGTGGTGGAGAAGAGTGGGGATGTGAAGTTTGCAAGTGCACAGAAGAAGACGGAGAAGCCAAAGGAGTCGAGGGCTTATTTGTTCCAGGTGAGTTATTAGGATTCGTAGCGGTGGCCGTGGCCGTGGTTTAGGCCGTGGTTTTAGCCATATTCGTGGTTTTGGCCGTGGCAGTGGTTTTGACCGCGGCTTTGGACCGCGGCTTTTCGCCTTTGACATTTTGACCGCGAATTTTTGACCGCGATATTTTGACCGGGACTTTTCGACCATGACGTTTTGACCGCGGATTTTTGACCGCGACATTTTGACCGCGGTTCTTCGACCGCTATTTTTCGACTGCGACGTTTTGACCGCTACTTTCTGACCGAGGCTTGTTTGACCGCAGCTTTTTGACCGCAATATTTTGGCCGCAATCTTCTGACCCCGACATTTTGACCGCGACTTTTCGATCGTGGCACTTTGACAGCGACTTTTTGCCCGCGACTTTTTGACCGAGACATTTTGACCGCAGCTTTTTGAGCGCTGCATTTTAGCCGCAATATTTTGACCGCGACATTTTGACCGCAGCTTTTTGAGCGCTGCATTTTAGCCGCAATATTTTGACCGCGACATTTTGACCGCGAAATTTTGACCGCGACATATTGACCGCAATGTTTTGACTGTGACATTTTGAGTACAAAATTTTGACCACGATATTTTGACCGTAATATCTTGACCACGATATTTTGACCGCGACCATTTGACCGTGACGTTTTGACTGCGACATTTTGACCGCGACTCTTTTTGACCGCGACATTTTGACCCCGACGTTTTGACAGAGGCTTTTCAACCGACCGCGACATTTAGACCAAGACATTGTGACCGCGACTTTTTGCCCGCGACTTTTTGACCGCGAAATTTTGACCGCGACTATTTGACAGCGACTTTTTGACAGCGCCGTTTTGACTGCGACATTTTAACCGCTATATTTTGACGGCGATATTTTGACCGCGATTTTTGGACCGCGACTTTTTGACCGCAATATTTTGACCGCGACGTTTTGACGGTGGATTTTTGACCGCGACATTTTGATTGTGGATTTTCGAGCGCGACTTTTTGACCATAACATTTTGACCGCGACCATCTGACCGCGACGTTTTGACCGCGATATTTTGACCGCGATTCTTTGACCGCCGCTTTTCGATCCCGCTTTTCGACCGCCACTTTTAGACCCCAACTTTTTAACTGCGACTTTTCGACCGCGACATTTTGAATGCAAAATTTTACCGCGACATTTTGACCACCGCTTTTTGACCGCGACTTTTTGATCGCGGCTTTTCGACAGCGGTTTTTCGACCGCAACGCTTTGACCGCGATATTTTGACCGCGATTTTTTGACCACGGTTTTTTGACCGCGACATACGGACCGCGACGTTTTGACCGCGATTTTTTGACTGCGACATTTTGACGGCGGATTCAAAACGGCCCACGTACGGTCTCAAGACCGGCCGTGAGGTCGTGGCCTTCTTATGGTCCTAGGACCACCCGCCTTGCCTGAAACCAATTCAAAATATTTCTCTTCTAGGCTCGCCCAGTCGACATCGAAACGACCTCCTACGCTGTCCTTTCCTACCTCTCCCAAAACCAAACCTCCGAAGCTCTCTCTATCATCCGCTGGCTTGTTTCCCAACGCAACGAACTTGGAGGATTCACTTCCACTCAAGATACTGTAATGGCTCTTCAAGCTCTCTCCAGCTATGCAGCAGTGACATATTCCGATCGGCATGCCAGTCAATTAACCATTCAAAACGGAAAACACTCCCACACTTTTGATGTGAACACACGGAATGCAATCGTGCTCCAATCGTATCAACTGAGTAGTCTGAATGATCAGGTTACGATTCAAGCAAATGGATCTGGAGTGGTGTTTGCGCAGTTGTCATACTCGTACTATCGGGATTCGTTGAATGATGATGCTCCGTTCTTCTGCTCTCAAGAGATCAAGGAGATGAGAGCAGGGAATAGGTTGCAGTTGGATTTGTGTTGCAAGTGAGTTTTCATAATCTTGAAAAACGAGCAAACTTGAAACAGGTATATCTCAAAAACCTTTAGAGCTAGGAAAAAGTTGTCAACTGCAAAATTGCTCAGTTTAAAATTTTGCACATTTTTGTAATTGCAAGTTTTTTGATAGCTCCGCCCATTCTTGAGATACAAGGGGTCAAAGTTAAATGCGCGCTCTGAGGCGAGAGGGAGGGGAAGGAGAGACGCAGACGACGAGAGCCCTCTCGTTGTCTGCGTCTCTCCCCTGCCAACTTTTAAGGGCTTGTATCTCGCGACCCCTTGTAGCTATCGAAATACTTCTAACTGATGAAATATGCGAAATTTTACGCTGAGCAATTTTACAGTTGACAACTTTTTGGTATCTTGCAGTCCTACTACAGTATCCCAATTTTCATTTTTAGCTACACCCGTCCTGGAAAATCTAACATGGCGTTGGCGGAAATCGACGCGCTGAGTGGATACCGATTTGATGCTGAACAAGTACAACCATTAACTGGAATCGAGGATTTGCAAAGAGTTGAGATGGAGAAGGAAGATACCAAGATGAATGTTTATTTTAATCCGGTATTCGGTTTTCGCAATAGAGCGCATTTTCAAGGCCAACTTTTTTCAGCTCGGTGGAAAACCAGTATGCTTGTCATTGTACTCGGATGTCAGCTATCAGGTGGCTGATCAGAAACCAGCAAATTTCAGATTGGTGGATTATTATGATCCAGAGGAGCAAGTGAGTACGGGAAATAGGATATTTTTATTGATTAAAAATCTCAAAAATCGTTTTTTAAAACCGAGACTACTCAAAATTAAGACGATTGAAAACCGATACATTTCAAAACCAGACGTTTCAAAACTAAGAAAAGTCGGTTTTGAAACGTTTTAGTTTTTGTTGCCGTCTGGAAACGTTGCAGTTTTGAAATGTCTTGCAACCGATTTTAGACATTTCAAAACCAGACGTTTCAAAACTAAGGCAGGCCGGTTTTGGAACGACCGGTTTTGAAACGTCTTAGTGTTTAGTTGGTCGGAAAACTCCGCCCCCTTATTGGAAAACTCGGCCACGGCCATCTGATATAACTTTTGGCCAAAAAGGTCTTTTTAAAGCGATTTTCGCATATTTTCATTATGATATTCAGAATCAGAATCCATTTTTACATATTTTTGAGAAAAAAAAAGAATTTTTGGTTTTTTGGAACCCTCCTTTAATATTAGGAAAGCAGACACACATTCAAATTTAATTCTCCAATCCTTCAAAAAGGAGCGGAGCCAAGCGTAGTGATTGGCTCCGCCCCTTTTTTGGAAAACTCGGCCACGGCCACTTGATACAACTTCTACGATTTTTGCTCTTTTTGGAGCCATTTTTCAGCATTTTAGAGCAAATTTTGAGCAATTTTATTATGATTTTTGGAATTTACGCAAATTTTTACATATTAGCGATATTCCCCAAGGGGAAACGCGCTCCATCGTCCACTTGACTGAATTTTGAATTTTCAGCTTTCCCGCCGTTTTGAAAACAGGGAAACATGTTTTGGTGGATGCGTGGACTCCTCGTGGATAACTCGTGCAGCAATTGTCCACGAGGAGTCCACGCACCCACCGAAACATGTTTCGATGTTTTCAAAACGGCGGGAAAGCTGAAAATTCAAATTTCAGCCAAGTTGGCGATGGAACGCGTTTCCCCTTGGGAAATATTGCTAATGTTTGCAGGCAAAAAAAAATTTTTGTCGGAATGTATCCTTTTCAATTTCAGAAAAACAGACACACAGACAGATTTTATCCTCCACTCCATCATCATGACTATTATTTCCAGCTCAAAATGACCTACTCCGCGAAACAAACCCGGTCCCTGCAAGAAAAATGCGGTGACGATTGTTGGCCACCAATGTCTCCCTCCTTGCCGCCGTCAGATGAATCTACAGTAACAGGCACGTCTCCTTCTGGATCTGCAAAATGGTGCTGTGCTCTCATATCTGCTGTTGTGCTTCGATTACTCGCATGATTCGAATGATTCTAACTCTGCTTCTGGTGGATTTTTACAACATTTTTAACCCCCTTGACCCCCTTAAAATCCCAGTTTTTTCTTCCCCCAACCAATAACTTTCAATTGTCTTGTGTGTGTGCTCCTTTGGATACGGTTACTTCTTGCCCCCCCCTTTTTTTCTAACTAAAAATTTTTTCTATCTATCATTTCAGAGAATTACTGAAAGACAATGGGTGTCTCTCTTCATATCCTCTCAACCAAAAAAAAATCACGGAACCGAAAATGTTTGAAAACCAAATTTTGTAATAATAATTTGCCTTCTTTGACTTATTGAATATCGATGAATAAAGTTTTTTTTTTTTGAAATGAAAAAATTAATTTATTAATCTAATATTGAGAAGTTAAAAATGCAAAAAAGTCCATGAAGCCATAACATACAGTACCGGACAAAAAGCTTCGAACTTTTGGTGTTTTCAGTTGAAAAAACGTCAACTTTGGGCGTCTGGGAAAGGATGTTAAAGTTGATCGTTTGATTTGAAACTTTTTGCGTGTATACATCTACTCTAGAACTCTATTTTTGTAGTTGACAACTTTTTTGTACGACCTCTTCTAGAGTTGATATGGCTCGTGAAATGCAGAAGACCCTAAAATCGGTGAAAATTCACCCATCTTTAAAGAGACACACCATCTCTAGGAGAGGTCGTACAAAAAAGTTGTCAACTACAAAAATAGAGTTCTAGAGTTGATGTATACACCCAAGAAGTTTCAGATCAAACGGTCACGTATAACATTCTTTCCCAGACCCCCAAATTTTAACCCAAAAATTGACGTTTTTTCAGCTAGAAACATCAAAAGTTCATAGCTTTTTGTCCGGTACTGTATGTTTGAAAAAACAAAGAGAAAACTCAAATTTAAGAAAATTATGCTGCAAAAATATATTTGTTAAAAGCAGTATAATGAAAGTTAGATTTACATATAAACTGGAGTAAGCGCTGAATGTGGAACTAGCATGAAAATAAGAAAATAGGAAGTTTTGAAGGTTTTGAATTCAAATTAAAACTCAAAACCAAATTGCGAAAACCAAAGTAAACATGGCAGAAATAAAGGTAGAAGCCTCCATGGCTCCATCAACAACGACTTTTCTCTTTTCGATTTCTTCCAACATCTCAGTGAGGGTAATTCCTTCATCAGCCCACATTGCTTGCTCATTACACTTATTTGTTCCATCACAGCAACAAAGACGTCCCTTCATTCGAATTGGCTCATCTCCAGCCTCTTCTCCGTCTTCGGGTTCCTGGAAATTTTCAAAAAAATCAATCTCAGAATCTTATTAGCGATATTCACCAAGAGGAAACGCGCTCCATCGCCAACTTGGCTGAAATTTGAATTTTCAGCTTTCCCGCCGTGTTGAAAAATGAAAACAGCGAAACATGTTTCGGTGGGTGCGTGGACTCCTCGCGGACAACTCGGGACCCACCGAAACATGTTTCGCTGTTTTCAAAACGGCGGGAAAGCTGAAAATTCAAATTTCAGACAAGTTGGCGATAGAGCGCGTTTCCCTTTGCGGAATATCGTTAATAGAATTTTTCACTTTTAGAATCTCAGATACCTGATCAAAAGTGTAGTCAATACACAAACTTCTCGTCCCATTCACTTTTCCCTGATCCTTCAGAATCTCCGAACAACTCGGCATCTCGGCAATCCGTTTCGTTTCTCGCCACTTCGTGTTATTTTGGAATTGGTCATCTTCATTTTTTGACATGAAATGCATCACCATTTTTCGCGAATGGCAGCCACGGGTTACTGTAGTCGGGCCACCATCCTCTTCGGCGACGAGGAGGGAGTAGCAGTAGGGGTCGTCGCTGGAAATATTGTAGTTTGTAGTCTTTGTATTAGCGATTTTCCTCAAGGGGAAACGCGATCCATCGCCAGCTTGGCTGAAATTTGAATTTTCAGCTATCCCGCCGTTTTGAAAACAGCGAAACATGTTTTGGTGGGTGCGTGGACGACTGCTGCCCGAGTTGTCCACAAGGAGTCCACGCACCCACCAAAACATGTTTCGCTGTTTTCAAAACAGCGGGAAAGCGGAAAATTCAAATTTCAGCCAAGTTGGCGATGGATCGTGTTTTCCCTTGGGGAATATAGCTAATAGTCTTTTTAGTCTAGTCTTTGTAGTCTTTGTAGTCTTTGTAGTCTTTGTAGTCTTTGTCGTCTTTGTAGTCTTTGTAGTTTATACTCACCATGGCCGAAACAACCGTATATCCTCATTGGGAATCTCCATCGAGTTCACACACTGCTGTCCGTGGGCATACTTTGGTGGTACGCCAATGAATCCAAGATTACAACCATCCGCATCGTTACAACAACACACTGATGAGTTGTCACGGGCAAAACAACCGGATGACTTTTTGTTTTTTAGTTGCTCCTGAGAGACACAGAAGCCGTCGTCGTCGCAGTTGAAGACCCCCGAGGATTTGTTGTGGAAGCACCATCCCCAGATGTTGTGACCGCGACACCAGCTCTGGAATAGTTTGTCGATTTTTTACAACAGCGACATTTCGCAACCAGTCATTTCGCAACTAGACATTTCGCAACCAGTCACTTCGCAACTGGACATTTCGCAACTTTGTATTGTGTGGTGTTAGACTATAAACAATAGAATGCTGCTGGAATTCACTTCAGCTTATTATCTACAGGACACGACATTTCGCAACCGGTAATTTTGCAACCATGCCGTTTTGCAACTATGCCATTTTGCAACCATGTCGTTTTGAAACTATGCTATTTTACAACTGGACGTTCCGCAACTTTATACTTGTCCGTGTTACGTTCATTAAGGTTGTATTTGATAGGAATCATTGGAATTTCTACGAAAACGTGGATTTTTGGTTACGAAATGTACAGTTGCAAAACGTCGGAAGCCATTTCTCCAGTCCGCGACTACGTCGTTTTGCCACCATGAAATATGAAAGGTTCACAATTTTTTCAATTGTAGATGGCAAGCTGGACCTATATAAATGTAGCTTACATTAGAAGGTTGTGAAATGACTGGTTGCTAAACGTCTTGGTAGTTGAAGGTCGCAGTTGCGAAATGACTAGTTGCGAAACGTCTCGGAGCACCAAAAGTTACAAACTTCGATCAACTTCGGAGGTCTACATTAGAAAGTTGCGAAATGGCTGGTTGTGAAACGTCGTGAATCCCAAAAGTGTCAATACAAAAATTTTTAAAATTTGGGCTCTGCAGCACTTCGCAACCGGTCATTTCGCAACTGTGAAAATTTTTTTAAATTTTCTCTAATTAAAAATGCAACGTGTGGTGAACTGTCGTAGTTGCGAAATGACCGGTTGCGAAGTGTCGCGGAGCCCAAATTTCGAACAATGTTGTATTGATACTTTTGGGCTCCGAGACGTTTCGCAACCAGTCATTTCGCAACTGCGACCTTCTTAAAATTGCTCC
Source organism: Caenorhabditis sinica (assembly GCA_963932045.1). Classification (NCBI taxonomy): domain Eukaryota; kingdom Metazoa; phylum Nematoda; class Chromadorea; order Rhabditida; family Rhabditidae; genus Caenorhabditis; species Caenorhabditis sinica. Next base: position 2,764,981 of record OZ009942.1, read on the forward strand.
TAAAAATCTCTCACCTTCTCATTATGCACACAATACCTCGCCCAACATAAGGAAATGCCAAAAACCAGCACAAATAGTATAGGGGATCTCAAAGACATTCTTAGGAGGAAATGGTAAGAATGGGGACCCCTTTCTGGCAGAATAAGGTCTTCCCCCCCCCCCCTCATCTCGGATTCTCATGCATTTTAGAAGTGGTATCTTCTTTTCTATTTTATCTTGACGACTACTTAGAAACAGAAGAAGAAAAAGATGGTTATTCATCGATGATGAAGACGAAGGAGATGTTTTGTTGATGAATTTCTGAAGATTCTGCACTTTTAGGGACCCCCTATTCTTGATCAGAATGTTTTGTTAAGGAAAATTTCCAGAAGATCCATGCTGGCATGATCGACATATGTAAACAACTTCAGGCTATCCATAAAAATCTAAAAAATTCTGTGCAACGGTTGCAAAGTGGCGTGGTTGCAAAACGTCTGTTTTGTGATTTTTCAGAGTGTAAAATTTTAAGAAATTTTTGAGATTCTAAATGAGAAGACTTCCTAGAACATTGGATTCGTAGATCACCAATTTTGTTCAAATTTTGCATTGACACTTTTTGGATTCGCTACGTTTCGCAACCGGTCGCTTTGCAACTTTTCAATGTAGACCTCCGAAGTTGATCGAAGTTTGTAACTTTTGGTGCTCCGAGACGTTTCGCAACTAGTCATTTCGCAACTGCGACATTTTGCAACTTGTGTCAATTTTGCAACCACAACCTTTAACTACCGAGACGTTTAGAAACCAGCCATTTCGCAACTTTCTAGTGTAAGTCACATTGATTTAGGTTACATGTGATTGGGAGGTCCAGCTTGCCATCTACAATTGAAAAAAATGTGAACCTATTATCAAACTGAAAAAAATAGTGGTTGCAAAACGATGTAGTTGCGGACTGGCAAAATGGCTTTCCGACGTTTTGCAACTATACAATTCGGAACTGCGACAATCCGCAACCACGCCATTTCGCAACCAAAACATCCTCGTTGTGTGAAAAAGTACACTAGAGTAATCCGACCATCTAGAAAATTGGTATTTTGGGAAGATGCCCAGGAGGTGTCTTCCCAAAATACCAATTGTGATTTATTGATTTTCTTAAGAAGGGACCCCAACGATCAAAAAGTGTCTCATTCAATTATCGATAATGTCTTCCCCAGACAAATTCTCTCTTCTAAAACTACCACATCTTGCTCTAAACCATGTTTTATCAATGTTCAACCCTCATGAGATGTAAGTTTTTCACTTCGCACTTTAAACTTTTCTTTACAATTTCAGATTCCAATTCTCTCAAACCTCAAAAGTTTCAAAAATCCTCATCAAGGAAACTACTCAGCGTCCTCGGGAAGTTAATCTGAATCTGTACTATCCGCATTTTTTCGTAAAAGTGATCTTTGAAAAACCAAACCACATAAATTGGAAATTTATTGTGCTAGGGGAAAATGAGATTTTTGAAAACCGCGAGCCTTACTCATATGACCATAATCTCATTTCTATTTGTGAGAATCGAGCAAGAGGGGTCCTGAAAGTTTTGGAACAAGTTATGCAAGTTTTCAAGAGTCCAGTACATCATATTTCACTTGGGCCAATCATAAAAAAAGAGACAGAATTATGTGTCTTGTTAGATTGGATCAATAATTTGAAAAATTTTCAAAAATATTTTCGGCCAACTTTTGGATTCACGACTCAAAATGAGAACATTTTGAGGGTCTTTCTGGAAAAGTTCAAACTGAATACCAATCAACTTTATATGGATTTCACCTCGAAAGATAAGAATTTCAAATTGGCGCCAAATTTGAAATTTTCATCTACCGTAGAGTGTGAAAAGTTTTCGAGCGATGAAAGAGGACGGAAATGGGTTACTGTGGACCTTCTCATGTCTGTAGACTTTGAACAGTTCCTGTTTCCACCGACAACGCTGACCAATCAAGATTTGAATTGTTTCATTCGAAATTGGCAAATGGGAAAGACGAACTCAAAACTGAAACATTGTTATTTTTATATCAATGAAGCTGTGATGTTGCATACAGTACTCTTGGGAACACATGCGAGATGGATCGATCCGAGGAAAAGTAAACGGGCGTTTTTGTAAGTTGAATAGTATTCTAGGCTCCCCGACGTTCCGCAACCACTTATTTTGTAACTAGGACATTTCGCAACTATATATTTTTAAATCGCGACAATTCGCAACCACGTCATTTCGCAACCAAAAGATCTACCTTTTTCTTCACAATGACTCCTATTGCAGATAACCTAAATGAACGTAGAACGGGCAAGTATAAGGTTACGAAACGTCCAATAAAAAAATGGCATGGTTGCAAAACGGCATGGTAGCGAAATAACCGGTTGCGAAATGTCGTGGTTGCGAAATGAAAAATGAATTGTTGAAATGTCGCGTAGAAAATTTCGGTAGATGATAAATTAAAGTAAGTTCCAGCAGCATTCTGTTGTTTGTAGTCTAGCCCCACACAATACAAAGTTACGAAATGTCCACTTTCGTAATGGCTTCGTTGCGAAATATCGCTGTTGTGAAATCGACAAACTATTCCTGAGCTGGTGTCGCGGCCACGACATCTGAAATAGCCGGATACGAAACGTGACCAGTTGCGAGATATCCAGTTGCGAAATGTCCAGTTGCGAAATGACTAGTCGCGAAACGTCGAAAAACTGGCGAAATGACCGGTTACAAAACGGCGTATTATAGTTTCGAAATCGACATGAGTCTTCCTTTTCCAGATGCAGATAAATTCAGAAAATCTCAAATTGAAAATTTTCAGTTTCTATGACGACACCCACTGGGTGTTGGGAGGAATCGAAATCGAACGATATGACGGAAAAATTGCAACAATCCAATGGCACATGCAACAGTATATCGGAAACGACCGAAATGAGAATTCACCAGTACCCCAAAAACTGATAGACGAATACGAGATGAATCGAAATGTGAATTGGGATGAAGCAGTCGAGAATGAGGAGATTCTAGATATCGAAAAAAATGAGATAGAATACAATAACTGTTTCACTATGATTGTGTGGTAGTCTTATTACCATTTTTATGCTTTTCTGGTTTCATATTCCCATTTTTCTTCACTTGAGATTTCACAATTAATTATTTTGAACATAATAAAAATTTGTCCCTTTTATGCTCTTCCTCATGTTATAAGGGATCCGAGACATTTCGCAACCAGTCGTTTAGCAGCTACGAAATGTCGCATTAGATACTATATGAATGAGTGACTTTTCAAAAACTTTTGAAACTAAAACTTTGGTAGTCTTCCGTTAACCTAAAAAAATGACCCTTCGCTCCCTATTCCATCTCACTACCACTACTATCCGATTCATTTTCAGCATTTTTATTTTCTCTGAAAGTTTTGAGTTCAACTAAAACCAGTGCAATTTTTCTACGTGAACTCTCACAGTTTCCTAGATTTGTTATCAGATATGAAATCAGGGAAGAGAGAGAGAGAGAAATGTAAATCAGTTTCAAATCAAAGCATGAAGTGCAGTTTTTGCCGTCTCGACTTTCCCTCGAGGAACGCTCTCAATGAGCATATTCCGATGGTGCACTCAGTAAGTCTTTAGAATCACTTGGACAATCTTATCTAGAATTCATAAATTTCAGGTTTTGGGTAAATCCCAACCAAACGTCAACATCGAAGATCTTCTCCAAGAGGACATCAACATTCCAGTGAAGATTATCTCAAGCATTCCTGACTCCCGAAAGGCCACTACAAACGACTTGCTCTCCATTTTCTATAGTGTACACGCGATTGAATGGACATTTTACAATCATCGACTCGAGTCTTCACAGAGGAGAACCACTGCGCTTCATGAATTCTCCGTATGATGTCATTCCAGGGATATTCCGTCTCACCAAAAATGTTAGTTCAGCCTTCCATACATTAGCTCAACCTCGATTTCAGATTACACTGGGAAGCGAACTCAAGGCCGTTCTGAAGTCGCCAGTGGCATGGGGTCAACAAGGAATTCCCGGATACGTCGAATCCGACGCACCGATCTTCATTCACTTGAAGGTCTGCTCCATCGGAGACCAACACGATGCCACAGTTGAAGAGTTCCCTCCGCCTGATGATCTCCCGGACAACTTCTTTTCTCAATTTCTATTCGATTAGGATGATGATTAGGAGGATGAGATTGTGTAGAAGGCGTGTTGTAATCGAGAGTCAAGTGTGATACGATATTGATGAATTGAATAAAATGTTTGGATGTAATCAATGTTATGTTATGATACAGTAAAACCTGGGAGTAAGGTGTCAAATTGAACAAAAAAAAATGAGCACAACACAAAGACCCGCAATTCAAAGTTCAAAAATCACTCAGCATTCACAAAAAAGAATAGTTATAACATCTTCAAAATCCACGTGGCCAACTCGGAGCTCAGTGCGAAATTCCTGACATTGGATACAGTTTGCACTGTAGATGCCTCATGTTTCAATTGAGCCGGAGTGACTTGGGGAACGAATGGAGAGCAACACTCGCAGTAGAGGGACAGGGAGTCGTGGCGGACGGATTTGCATTTCGAGCATTGATGGTCTTGGATTTGATAGGCGGTTAGGAGTTGATTCAGACGGTCACAGATCATCATGTCCATCATGTCCGCGTTGAGCTTCTGGAAAATGAGAAAATGAGCCGAAAATCAGGGAAATCGGACGAAAACTGACAAAGTTAAAGGCTTTCTCGATTTTGTAGAGGCTTAGGAGGTTTTGTAGTTTGTAGTCTCTAAGCCTCTACAAAATTGGGGAAATTTTTGTAGAGGCTTAGAGACTACAAACAACAAAGTTTTCTAAGCCTCTACAAAAACAAAAACTACCGTAACTTTGTCAGTTTTCGTCTGTTTGTGTTCATTTTTGGCTCAAAATGTTACAAATTTTTGAGCGCTTAACACATAGCAGTCCAAATGAATGTCTTCGGATTTCGAATTTTCTTAAACTCGAAAAGTTTTCCCAGTTTATGGAAGTATCAGAAAATAGAGAAAATTTCCAATATTTTGAGCCAAAAACGATGAAAATTGGTCAAAAACTACCCGAGTTGTGGGCGTTTTAAGTTTTGTAGAGGCTTAGAAAGCTTCGTAGTTTGTAGTCTCTAAGCCTCTACAAAATGCAAGCCCAGTTTTGTAGAGGCTTAGAGACTACAAACTACAAAACTATCTAAGCCTCTACAAAACCAAAAAGACTTCTAACTTTGTCAGTTTTCAACCGATTTTCATGATTTTTGGCTCAAAATTTGACAAATTTTGAGTGCTTCTCACGTCGCCGCCCAAATGGATGCCCGCCGCCCAAATGGATGCTCGAATCTTATTAAACTCGAAAAGTTTTCCCAGTTTATGGAAGTATCAGAAAATAGAGAAAATTTCCAATATTTTGAGCCAAAAACTATGAGAATTGGACGAAAACTGACAAAGTTAGGAGCTCTATCGATTTTGTAGAGGCTTAGGAGGTTTTGTAGTTTGTAGTCTCTTAGCCTCTACAAATTTCGTCGTGCGTTTTGTAGAGGCTTAGAAGCTACAAACTACAAAACTTTCCAAGCCTCTACAAAAACAAAAACTACCGTAACTTTGTCAGTTTTCATCCGATTTTCCTGATTTTTGGCTCAAAATACTGGGAATTTGGAGCTCTTCAAAACTCGTAGAGGCTTAGCAAACTTTGTAGTTTGTAGCCTAAACTCACACTCTGACAAGTTGAGCATGTCAAAATCTCGTCCGTCGACGATAGGAACACATTTGACGCCTGAGAACACGAACTGCAGAAGACGTTGGAGACGAAGAGGGTCGTCGAACGGAGTGGTGTCATGTCGGCTTCCACTGGAAAAAATAGAGAGATGGATTTTTGGAATTTTAGTTTTTTTTTGGTCGAGGATGTGCATTTTTGCGTCAGCGTGTCATTGCGGACCTGGCATCAGATTTGACGCCAAGTTTGGGAAAATGGTCATCTGGCGTCAAATCTGATGCCGGGTCCGCAAAAATGCACACAAAACCTTACCAACAACATTATGCAAAAGACGTTTCGCATTATCCCGAACACCCTCGACAGCCATTTGCGACGTCTGATCACAGGAGAGCGCTCGGCAGACGGCATTAACAAGATACGTGGCACAATGAGCACTATCCGCATTGTTATGGACGAGTTTGTTGACGACACGATACAGCCGATGCGAGATCTTCTGGGAGATGACGTCGGCACGGAACGTCGCCGCGGAATCCGAATCGAATTGAAGTTGACGATTGGTTTCCAGGAATTCGAGAATGTAGGCACCGATCATCTGAAGGAACTCCTCGTGAATGTTCGACTCGTCGGGCATCTCTTCGGCAATCTTCCAGATCGCTGTCGTCTCGTAACGATTTGGTTCTTGTTGTATGGAGTCGTCGATGATGTCCGGGGTTTCGGGTTCCTGCAGAAAAATTAATTTTTTGTAGAGGCTTAGTGTGTTTTAAATTAGGGAAAATTTGAGCCAAAAATCGTGAAAATTGATAAAAAACTATCCGAGTTAGAAGCGTTTCTAGTTTTTGTAGAGGCTTAGGGAAAGTTGTAGTTTGTAGTCTCTAAGCCTTTCCGAGCTTTGTAGAGGCTTAGATACTACAAACTACAAAATTTCCTTAGCTTCTACAAAGACTGAAAGGCGTCTAACTTTGTCAGTTTTCATCCGATTTTCATGATTTTTGGCTCAAAATTTGTCTAATTTTTTGCTCATCAAATCTGTTGAATTCTGGAAGACGTCCGAAATGAAGTGTGTGTTGAAAAATTTGAAGAAAATCCACAGATAATGCTAGTTTTTTGAAAGTCGAGAAAATTATCTCCATTTTAAAGCAAGATTGAAGAAAATCGGTTGGAAATGAGCCGAGTTACGATTGTTTTTGTTTTTGTGGAGGCTTAGGAATTTCTGTAGTTTGTAGTCGCCTAGCCTCTACAAAACGTTTTCTACGTTTTGTAGAGGCTTAGAGACTACAAACTACAAAATTTCGTAAGCCTCTACAAAACCAAAAAATCTTGTAAAATCGCCTATTTTCAACCGATTTTCGTGATCTTTGGCTCAAACATTTTCTTATTGTTTGCTCATCAAATCCGTTGAAATCCGGAAGACGTCCGAAATGAAGTGTGTCGAAAAAATTGAAGAAAAATCCACAGACTACGTTAATGATTTAAAAATCAACAAATGTATCTCCATTTTGAACCAAGATTGAAGAAAATCGGTTGGAAATGAGCCGAGTTACAAGCTTTGAAAATTTTGTAGAGGCTTAGCTGATTTTGTAGTTTGTAGTCTCTAAGCCTCTACAAAATGCGTAGTCCAATTTTGTAGAGGCTTAGAGACTACAAACTACAAAATTCCCTAAGCCTCTACAAAAACAAAAACGCTCATAACTGGGCTCATTTTCAACCAATTTTCGTGATTTTTGGCTCAAAATTTATCAATCTTTGTGCTGATCATAGTCTCCGATTTTCGGCTCAAAATGACCCCCACAAACCTCCGTATTAACACAGATTCCCGTATGATTATGAGCGTCCATCCAAAGCATTGCATCGAAAAACTGGATAGGAGTGATATGAAGCGCCGCAAAGACGACGTTAGTACTCAACGACTGAATCAACATTTCCACGAATCCCTTCGCCTCGACACTTGTCAGTTTTCCAGTGTTCAAAACCAACTTTTGGGCGGTTGCATGTATCACTTTTGCTCCGATTCTCTCGCATTCGGCGCATAGGAGGAGCACTAGCTTGCTCTCCAAAACCGAGATACTTCTGGTGAGTGCTGAATCGAAGAGAAGGGCGGAACGAGTGTTCAGCCATCTGGAGACGGTCATCACCACCTCATCGGCGTGACGATTTCCTTGATGAGCAATGTGTCGGACGCATTCGGTGAGCATTTGTTTGAGGATTTTGATGGAGGCGTCCACGGCGGCGCCCTCGTCGTAGCAGGCGATTGCGTTGCTGAAAATATAAGGAACATAGAGTATACCGAGAAAAAAAGTGCGTAGATTCTACAAATCATAATGAAAATGCTCAAAAATCGCTCTAAAACCTCGAAAATTGGCATTGAAATGCTCCAAAGGGGGAAGTGGCCGAGTTAAAAAAAAAAGGCGGAGTCGTTCCAGTCGGTTCTGAAACGTCCGGTTATGGAACATCCCGGGGCCGAGCCACTTTTCCAAACCAGACGTTTCAAAACTGATTTGAGAAAGTTTTGAAAAGTCCGGTTTTTAAACGTCTGTGAACTTTCTACTCAAAAATAGCGCTTTCGGGAAGTCCGGTTTTGAAACGTCCGGTTTTGAAACTTTTTCAATTTTCAGCTGTCGCGGTTGCCAAACGTCCGGTTTTTTAACATCCCGGTTGGATGCCTTCGGGACGTTCCGAAACTCGACGTTTCAAAACTGAGAAGACTCGAAATTGAGACGTTTTAAAACCGAAACATTCCAAAACCTCTTACATATGTCGGTTTTGAAACGTCTCTAGGACGTTCCGAAACCACTTTACCTTGATTTTTGGAACTTTAGGTTTTGAAATGTCTCGATTTTGAAAGATCCAGTTTTGAAACATCCCGAAGTGATCCAATCGGCTCCGGGATGTTCTATAACCGGACGTTTCGAAACCGACTTGTAAACATCCGGTTTTGAAACGTCCTGGAGCCGCTTGCATGACTCCGCCCTCTTTTTGTAAAACCAAGACGTTTCAAAACCGAGAGATTTCAAAACCAGACGTTTCAAAACTAAGATATCTCGTTTTTGGAAAGAATGGTTTTGAAATGTGCGGTTTCAAAACGTCCAGTTCTAAAATGTCTCACAGCCTATTGGATGACTCCGGGACGTTCCAAAACCGAGACATTCCAAAACCAGACGTTTCGAAACTAAGACAAGTTGGTTTTGAAATGTCCGGTTTTCCCCCCTTTTGGTGCATTTCGGAGCTCATTTTTGGGGTATTTGAGCGATTTTCGAGCATTTTTTGTGATTTTCTGGGATAAAAACTTACGTCGTTCCTCCTGTGACCGAATGCTGTGCCATCGTATTCATCGAATCAAAAGTGACGACATCATCTGCTCCCTCGGCTTCCAACACTCGACTCCTCTGCACCAACGCCGTCACCGCCACAGCACTCAACTGCAGTTCGACGCAAGCCGTCTCACAGAATGCCTCTCGATTCAAAAGTACTGTATCATCCACGGACAACGGATTCCAGTCAACCGATAGACGAATGTCGTCGAGTTCCTTGCCTCCAAGATCTGGTCGGCTTGCCTTGGTTGCCCATAACGCGTGTCCCGATTTCTGAAAATTAGGAGTTTGGTTTTGGTCTCAAATTATCGATAAGATGAATATAGCAATTTTTAAGCTTAAGAATAGTGAAAAATCAAGAAAATCGCATTTCAGGGCACAAAAATTAGACATATTTTGAGCTAAAAAGCACGAAAATTGGTTGAAAGTAGGCGATTTTACAAGTTTTTTGGTTTTGTAGAGGCTTAGAAAATTTTGTAGTTTGTAGTCTCTAAGCCTCTACAAAAGTTGGACAATTTTGAAGAGTCTTACAGACTACAAACTACAAAATGTGCTAAGCCTCTACAAAAACTAAAAAAAGCTTCTAACTCGGATAGTTTTTGACCAATTTCCATCGTTTTTGGCTCAAAATATAGGAAATTTTCCCTATTTTCTGATGTTTCCATGAAAAAAAAACTAACTTATTATACGATTCTGAGATTTTTAAGGTGGTTTCCGATCAAAAATGTGAATTACCTCAAAATACGTAACAAAATATCTGTAGATTCCAAAAATCATAATGGAAATGCTCAAAAATCGCTCTAAAATCCCGAAAAATGACTCCGAAATGGGCAGAAATCGTAGAAGTTGTTCCTGGCGGAGTTTCCCGAAAAAAGGGGCGGAGTCAGCGCTCGGCTCCGCCCCTTTTTTGGGAAACTCCACCAGAGACACCTTTTACGATTTTTGCTCATTTCAGAGCCATTTTTCGGTATTTTAAAGCGATTTCTGTGCATTTTCATCTAGATTTTCGGAATCTACACATATTTTTACATGTATTTTGAGTGTCAAAACTCCTACCTGAAGGTGTCTCGCATAGAGCAAGTCCAATCCGAAAAGTGCGTGGTCAGCAGGCAAATTTCCAATTGGAACCCGCAGATAGCGTGCCCACTCGAGATAGTCTATGAGGAAAAAGAAGCTGTTGAAATAGTGTTGAAGAACTCTTCTCGCAACGATTTTCTGCCAATCTATCTGATTCAACAACGATGAAGGCTCCGTGAGATGAAGTTGCACATTGGGGAAGAGTCCAAGATTCGGAATTTTTCTAGCCAATCTAGCTGGTTCTGTATCGGAGAGCAATAGGATTACAGCGGTTTTCGATGAGAACTCTCTATATGCTCGCAGAGCCCTTCCAATTTGTCTCTCACACTCTGTATTCGATGTGAATCTCTTTACGGTGAATGGAATCTTCTCGGGAGTCTTGCAGAGCTCTCCACGCTCCGTAGACATTATCTTGTTATAAGCGGATATATATAGAGCATCCATGTTCGGTAGCTGCACATCTCCAGAATTCACAATATAAAAGTAGGCGGCGGAGCCAGTGGTGTCGATGAGAGCGTAGACGTGTCGGGTGTCTTGGGAGAATTTGTAGATGAAGATTGAGCGGATTTGCGAGGAAAGATACTGGATTTTTTCCATAGGGCGAAGGCTCTCCAGGGTTAGCTGATGGCTTAGGGAGACTCCATGATCCGGTCTTACGGTAGATCCAAGTTGGAGCACTGCTCGGAACTCTGTGGGAACTTCAGATTCATAAATCCCATCGATAGTACTACTACAAGTCTCAGAGTACAATTTATCCATCAACGCTGTCAATTGAGCCTCATCTGTCTTGAATTCATAGAGAAATCCTGGTGGCTTATGGTGAGGTAAAATTCTTCGAACAGTGTCTCGCTGGCCACGTGGAGCACGAGAATCCACTAAAATCTTCCTTCCGACTTTCATCGTCATCTTCTGAAGCTGGCCTTGAACCGACATCCAGATGTTGTAGAAAGAGGGGTCCGCAGTTGGCTCCACACTCAGAATATGCCATTCGCGCTCTGTTTCGGCTTGTCTTGCTCCGCGAACTACGGTATCCACGGCGTCGGATCCTTGGGATTTTAGATAGGTTTTTCGGTCTTTTCTCTGAATCCGCCACTTCTTTCGAAGGAATCCGAGCCATTCGTCAAAGCCGTGATCGATTAACGTCTTCTTTTCAAGAACTTCTGGGTCCTTCTCCTTGTTATTCTTTTTGTTTTTGGCATCCGCCTTCTGCCGCTTCGCCCCATTCTCCTTATCCGCTTGACTACCATCAACGTCTTCTGAATCTTCAAGTGCCACGACGTCATTTGAATCATCTTCTCCATCGACATCAGGACTTCGACGACGTTTTCCATTCTCATTGGGTGGTGCTACTGGTCTTGGAGCAGCTGTGAAGAACTTGCTGATTCTTGTCTGTTTGCTATTGTCGAGTCTGGAAAAATTGAGATGATTTTGTAGAGGCTTAGAGACTACAAACTACAGAAAAATTCAAAAATTTTAAGCCAAAACTGAAGAAAAACGGTTGAAAACTAGCCAAATTATGAGCATTTTCGATTTTGTAGAGGCTTAGAAGGTTTTGTAGTTTGTAGTCTCTAAGCCTCTACAAAACCGTCGTTGCGCGCGCTCGTTTTTTGTAGAGGCTTAGAGACTGCAAACTATAAAATCAGCTAAGCCTCTACAAAACGCAAGGATCACTTTGTAGAGGCTTAGACTACAAACTACAAAATCACCTAAGCCTCTACAAAACGCAAGGATCACTTTGTAGAGGCTTAGACTACAAACTACACAAATTTCTAAGCCTCTACAAAACGAAAATCTTGCGAGTGCGTACTTCAATTTTGTAGAGGCTTAGCCGATTTTGTAGTTTGTAGTCTCTAAGCCTCTACAATTTTTTTTCCCGTCGCTGCAAGAGCCACGCATTTTTGTAGAGGCTTAGAGACTACAAACTACAAAAATCCTAAGCCTCTACAAAACCAAAAATGCTCATAACTCGGCTAGTTTTCGTCCGTTTTTCCTGATTTTTGGCTCAAACTGCGTCAAATTTCCGTGTGAACGAACCTATTCCTAATCTTGCTCGCCAACCAATCCGGATGTGGAACCCTTGGCACGGGGTTCGTCACCCCCTGAAGCGCCGCGGGAATCGTGATAATCTTCTGAATACAACTTCCAAACCGCTCGATATAATACTCCCAATCCAACATATCCCGAATATCAGTGTCCTCATCGAAATCCATCTGCTTCGTCCACTTTCGAATATAGTGACTTTTCACCTTCGCGTCCGCCTTGAAAATCGCCACCGGGATTGCCCGCTCCGTCACTGGCGCTCCAATAGGGTGCTTCGAAATGATGAACATACACGCTAAACCCGCATCTTTCACCATATCATCTCCTAGGAACTCAGCTAGCCGCTTTGCCGTACTAATCGATGTGCTCTTTTGTGCTCCGTAGTCCTCCAGCTTCCTCGACATACTTCTATTCTCTGAGATCAAATCGAAGAGCTCCTCATCCGTAATCTCCTCGCCATGAGAGTGCAAAATGTCCAACCAATGATTCGCATCGCCCGCCACCGCTTTATAAACCTCTTCACGGGTGGTCCCATTCAAAAAAGTCTTGAATACATGACTCTGGAAGTGCTTAATAATATTGAGCTCTCCTCTTCTCTTCAACTCGAAACCCTTCATCTCCGCTAGCGAACCGTCCAGATTGAACACCGCGTATCGCTTTTTCAGCTTCTTTCCCTCCTCCTTCGACGCGGGAAGTACCATACATTGATAGGGACCGTCTACCTCGAAATAGATGGAATTTTCAGAGGATTTCCTATAAGTCCCGTCATTCTCCAAAGTGTGATATTGGTGGTTAGTGAATCCTTCGTAGACTAAGGCATTCAGCATTGCACCTGGATAGGAGATGGTGACATTTTTCCTTTTATGATTTTGCAGTTGGAATGTCACATTTTCCGGGAAACTCCCTGGAATTAGACACCAAATTCCGTCGGTATCCAATTCCAGCGGAATTCCAATTTTATCCACCAGCACTCGAGCCTCTTTGATGATATTTGCTCCAGTATGACACACGATTCCAGCCATTTCCATCGAGTACCATCGGGACCCCTTTCGCATCACATATCCATAGAATGAGTTGAGAATACACTTATGAGCCAGTTGCAAGGATTCATAAAGCACCATTTCCAGTTTCGACGTTGCCACTGTAGCCAGATCATTCTCGGCTTGAGCCTGATCAAATCTCCCCTTTGCCTTCTTCAACATATCCTTATACTCGTATCGCCGATCGCGGAACGCCTTCACAGTCTCCACATAGAAATGATTCTCCCTCTGACAAATGGTAGTCTCGCGCATCTCGAGTTTCGTTAGATGGGTTTTTCCGTAGACACGCCTACTGTAGTCCTTGATACGCTTCATTTCGATTGCCTCGCGTTCGGCTTTCTCGAGCATATGGAAGTGTTTTGGGGGTTTGCCGAAGGATTCCGCTTCGAGTTGTTGCATGATTTGTTGGTACTCTCCTTTCGTGGCGGGCGCTGGAAAATTGGAGTTTTTAATTCAAAAATCCTGATAAAAATGCTCAAAAATTGATCTAAAAGCGCGAAAATGAGCTCCTAAATAGACCATAACCAAGATTCCCGGAAAAAAGGGGGGGCGGAGTCAGCCAGTTGGCTCCGCCCCTTTTTTTGGAAGCTCGGCCACGGCCCCTCTGCGATTTTTGGCCGGTTTTGAAACGTCTTAGTTTTTAATTGTCGCAGTTTTGAAATCTCTCGCAACCGAATAGATGACTCAGGAACGTTCCAAAACTGGTTATTTCAAAACCGAACCATTTCAGAACCAGACGTTTCAAAACTAAGAAATGTCGGTTTTGAAACGTCGCAGTTCTGAAATCTCTCGCAACCTATTGGATGACTCTGGGACATTTCAAAACCAAGACATTTCAAAACCGAGACGACTCAAAATTAAGACGTTTCAAAACTGAGACAAGTTGGTTTTGAAATGTCCGGGTTTTTCCCCTTTTGGAGCATTTCGGTGCTCATTTTTGGGGTTTTAGAGCGATATTCGAGCCTTTTTTTCTTGAGATTTCCCAATTTTTACTGATTTGAATTCTTACTAAGCTCTCCTCTCCACTCCCAAGCCATTGTTCGTTTGCACTCGGCGTCCGGTTTGTTGAATGAGCATCCCATGCAAATCTCCTCGTTTACCATTGCACATGGCTGAAAAAAAAGTGCTAATTAAAAAAAAAATTAAGAAAAATGAGCCAATTTCTATACAAAATCCTTGAAAAAAATTATCGAATTCAACCCAAGAATTAGCGTTTTTAGTCGGAAAACCGGGCGCGGGACGATTCAAAACCGAGTTATCCTAGTTTCGAAATGTCTTGGTTTCGAAATGTCCCGGTTTCGTAACGTCCAGAAGCCGAAAAAGACCCATTTTGCCTCATTTTTCAGTGATTTTTCAGCCAAACGAACCTGCAATCGATTCGTCAAAATAATATTGGGATACATGGCGCCGACGTCCAAATGGTAAATGCGTGGCTTCTCGATACGCCTTGGATCAGCTAGTAGCTTGTCGAAAAGGCCTTCGACTTCCAAACATTGCTCATCGAAATCGAGCACCTGATCGAGAGTGACTTCGAATTCACGAGCCAACTCTTTTCGGAGAGTCTCTCTGACTTCAGCCTGAAGCTGTTCGAGCGCGGGCACCGAGAGATCGAATCTTGAAAAAATGTTAGATTTTATCCTTAAGAATCCTTCTTTAAAAAGCTCCGGGACATTACAAAACCGAGACATTTCGAAACCAGATGCTTCAAAACCGGGTATTTTCATGATAATTTTTTAAGCGTAAAGTGATATTCCTTGCTCGAAAAATTATCGTGAAACTGCCCGGTTTTGAAACGTCTCAGTTTCGAAACGTCCGGTTTTGACATCTCCCGAAGCCGTGTCTATGACTCCAGGACGTTTCAAAACTAGAAAATTTCAATACTGAGGCATTTTGAAGCCGGCCGTTCCAAAACTAAGATAAGTCCGGTTTTGAAACGTCTCAGTTTCGAATTGTCGTGGTTTTGAAACGTCTCAGTTTCAAAATGTCCCTCAGCCGAATGGATGACTCCGGAAAGTACTAAAACTGGATGTTTCAAAACCGAGACATTTCGAAACCAAGACATTCCAAAACTAAGACAAGCCGGTTTTGAAACGTCCGGTTTTGAAATGTCCGGTTTTGAAACGTCGCGGTTTTGAAATGTCCCGAGTCGAGTTTAAGACCTCCGGGACGTTCCAAAACTGGAAGTTTCAAAACCGGGACATTTCCAAACCAGCCGTTCCAAAACTAAGACAAGTCGGTTTTGAAACGTCTAAGTTTGTAATTATCGCCATTTGGGAACGTCGCAGTTTCAAAGTGTGCGGTTTCAAAGCGTCCAGTTCTGAAACGTCTCGCAGCCAATTGGATGACTCCGGGACGGTCCAAAACTAAGACATTTCAAGACCAGACGTTTCAAAACCGAAGCATTTCCAAATCAGAAGTTCCGAAACTAAGACAAGGCGGTTTTGAAACGTCTCAGTTTCGAATTGTCTCGGTTTTGAAACGTCCAGTTTTGAAATGTCCCGGAGCTGAGTCTTTGACTCCAGTACGTTCCAAAACTAGAAAATTTCAAAACCGAGACGACTCAAAATTAAGACGATTTAAAACCGAGACATTTCCAAACTGACACTTCAAAACCGAATCATCTCAAAACATGACGTTTCAAAACTTAAATGAGTCGGTTTTGAAACGTCCGGTTTTGCCCCGTCTCAGTTGCGAATTTTCGAGTTTTTTGAAACGTCCGGCTTGTTTTTCGATGACCTACTTCTCCGCAATATCCGCTCTAAAAACTCCAGCCTCGAGTGCTTCAACATGTCCTCCAACATATGTCTCACTCTCCACACGATGTCCATCAACGAATTTCGTCTCCTCGGGACCAGTGTACTTATTAGGAAAGACGATATTGTTATGGAATGCTTCAACCATGAGCAATGCCTCACAAAGTGTTCCTGATCCTTTTCGAAGTACATCATCAGCGCCGAGAGGGATAATAGTGCAAAGAGCGAAAATGAACTGATGCACATATTTCATGTAGAGATAGTAGGTCGAGACGGCGTCGGAGACCTGGAATTATGGTGTTCGAGGTTTTTTGTAGTTTGTAGTCTGGCTACAGTAGTCCATGAAGAAGTACTGTATTCTCTTTAAACGGGTCTCGACGCGATATACAGTAATTTGTAGATTCGGGGCATTTCGAGCCCAAAACAACTGAAAACCAGACGTTCCACAACTAAGATAACGCGGTTCAGAAACGTCCGGTTATGAAACATCCGATTTTAAAGCATCTCAGTTTCCAGATGTCGCAGTTTGGAAACGTCCCCAAGGCGATTGGATGACTCCAGGACGTTCGAAAACTGGATGTTTGAAAACCAAGACGTTTCAAAACCAGGACATTTCAGAACCAGATGTTCCACAACTAAGATCTCTTGGTTCTGAAACGTCTGGTTCTGAAATATTCGGTTTCGAAGCGTCTTAGTTTCCCATCTATCGCCGTTTCAAAACCACCGGTTTCGAAACGTCCAGGTGTCATCTAATCGACTCCAGGACGTTTCGAAACCGGTCGTTTTAAAGCCAGGTTTTGAAATGTCCCGAGAGGGATTGGCTACAGTATCTACCGGGGTGTCTCAGGTTCAGAACTTCTGGTTTCGAAATGTCTTGGTTTTGAAACGTCCCACCTGGTTTTGCTACAGTAACCCATACCGAATAATTAGCCAACTGCTGTGGCTGCTCCCTGGCCATTTTGCACATCAACTCGGGCTCCACTTCAACTGGATCATATCTTAACTTCGCTTTCGTCACCGCCTTCAAATTCTGACTTCCCACTGGCAGATAGGAATCACGTTTGACCCATCTGAAAGCGTCCATATGGATACAGTTTCGAGATTTGTACTCGTCGGCCGAGTCCTTCGAAAAACCGATTTCACGTTCCATATTGAAACCGCGAATCTTCGCACGAGCCTCGACGAATGGCCAATCGAAGAAGTCGCCGTTGTAGGTGACGACGATGTTCGGGCGGACCTGGAATAGGGGCATTTTTAGAAATTTGTAGAGGCTTAGGCGACTACAAACTACAAAAAAATTTTGACAAAATTTGATCCAAAAACAAAGAAAATCGGCAGAAAATGAGGCCAGTTATGAGGGTTTTCGGTTTTGTAGAGGCTTAGGATTTTTTGTAGTTTGTAGTCGCTAAGCCTCTACAAACTGAAGGTAAGATTTTGTAGAGGCTTAGAGACTACAAACTACAAAACTTCCTAAGCCTCTACAAAAACAAAAGTTCAGCATAACTCGGCTCATTTTCAACCAATTTTCTTCTTTTTTTGCGCAAAATTGAGGAAATTTCCTCTAATTTTAGATTATCCTGGATCTTGGCATTAGAGCGGCTTAACGCTTCTCAATGAAGGGAACTGTTGTAATTTCTGATCTTTGAAGCCAAAAACGAAGAAAAACGGTCGAAAACGAATAAAGCAATTTTTGTTTGTATTCGAATATTGAGAGAATTTATTTAGTTTTGAGCCAAAAATGAAGAAAATCGGATGAAAATGAGCGAAGTTGTGGGAGATTCCGCTTTTGTAGAGGCTTAGCGAAGTTTGTAGTTTGTAGTCTAAGCCTCTACAAAACCAGAAATGCTTCTAACTAGGCCAGTTTTCGACCGATTTTCTTGGGTTTTGGCTCAAAACGCTGGAAATTCAAAGAAGAAGGGAAGATCATCGGAAAATTGCGAAATTTTCGTAAATTTCAGTCGAAAAAATTACGAAAATCAGTCGGAAATGAGCCAAGTTATGAGCATTTTTGATTTTGTAGAGGCTTAGAAAATTTTGTAGTTTGTAGTCTCTAAGCCTCTACAAAATCGAAAATAGTCGGTTTCTGTCCGTTTTTCGTGAATTTTGGCTCAAAAATCGTCATTTTTCGACTCAAAATCGAAAAATCGTCAGTTTTTCATGATTTTAGCCTTCAAAATCGCCGTTTTTCGTGGGTTTTTTTTTCGATTTTGGCTCAAAAATCGCCGCCCTTACCTCCAAAAAATGATCGAAAAACTTGCGAATCAACGCAGTCTCATCCTTCTCATTCCACACAGTGAACTCTCCCTTATACTCTGCTTTCGGTGTATATTCAAACGCATTAATGTCCGCCGAGACGATTTCTCGATTGATAATCAAGAAGCCACGCCCATCGACCATATACGAGATCATCATAATCTCATCCGATTCTCGATCAGGGAATTTTAATGGAAGTTTTGTTGTCTCGATGTCAAATGCGAGGACTTTAGGCTTAGCATGGAAGAAGGCCAAATCCTTTCGTTTTATGGTGGGGACTCGATTTGGGCCGATTCCCTTGACATCGTACCAGAGGCCAACGAAGATTTTCTCGTCAATCGAAACTCGCATATGGAATGGAACATCGTACTCTCGGATATCAACGATTTGGTTTAGAAGGTCCCCCTGGTCGGGAAGACTCGAAGCTCCGCTCCCTCCGGCTCCTTTTCCGCTGAGATTTTCGGCCAAATAGGCTGCGTAGGCGGATTCTTTCTGAAAATATACTTGTTTAGGTGGGAGTATTTTAAAAAGAAGGTCTCCGGTCAAATACTTTCATTGCTTCAAGTCACATAAAAATGTATGTAAATTCCAAAAATCATGATGAAAATGCTCAAAAATTGCAATAAAATCCCGAAAATGAGCTCGGAAATGTCCAAAAAAGACGAATTTCGACTAAAATTCGAAAATTTTGAGCTAAAAATAATATTTTCAGAACGGATTTTTTGGTGTTACTTTGGGTTTCAGTAACACCATAAAAATCCGATCTGAAAATATCACTTTTGGCTCAAAAATATCGAATTTTTAGTCAAATTTGGTCCGAAAAAATCACTTTTAGGTCGAAATTCGTCTTTTTTGGACATTTCTGAGCTCATTTTTTGGATTTTTAGAGCAATTTTTGAGCATTTTCATTGGGATTTTTGGAATTTAGATATATTTTTAGGTATTTTAAAGCAGTGAACATTTTTTGGGCGGATTCCTCCTTTAATTTACTCCAATTCATCATTCCAGTTCCCAAAAATCATGAAAAATGACCTATTTTGAGCGGAAATTGAAGAAAAACGGCCGTTTTTTCAAACTATTTTTGCTCAAAATGCACCATATATGCTACTAGAGTCATTTTAAACGGGTTCAGGCAGATTTAGACTCGAAATAAGCGGATTTTCATGAATTTTAGCTCCATTTTCCATCAAAATAGTTCATTTTAGGCCCAAAATGCACCAGCTACCCTTCAGGATCAATAATGAGCAATTTTGGCTCAAAATAACCCGTTTTTCTTCAATTTTCGTTCAAAATGGGCGGTTCCAGACTCTAGGCTGAAGTCTCGGCTCATTTAGGCTTTCTTTGGGTCAAATTTCTGCTAAAAAACGTCGATTTTGCAGAATTTCGCCTTAGACCTTCTCGGCCGATTTCAACGAGTCTAGACTCAAAATAGGCCATTTTTCATGATTTTTGAGCACAAGAAGTGAGCTCTCTACCTTGATTCGATCGGTATTTTTCCTGACTATCGGCATGAGATCCTTTCGAATCTTCATCATCTCTACAGTACTTTGAAATGATAGTTTGAGATAGGTCTTCTGGATTCCAGAGAGATGATCCTTCAAATCCAAATCCTCCTTATCCATATGCTCTACAGTAGTCTGGGCACCGTATTTTTTCGATAAATAGCTAGAGACTTGAAATTCGAATCCGGGAAGAGTGGCGATGTAGAAATACGGGCGGAACGGATAGCTGATTTTGAATCTCTCGTCCATATCACTAATGAAGAAATAGTCGACGACGGAGACAATAATTTTGGTTTGCTCATCGACGAGCTCTGACGGTTGGATATTTATGAGAAATCCTTTCTTCTCCTGAATCCCTGTGTATCTCACGAATCCCAGTTTTGCATCAATTTGATCGTTGGAGCGGATGAGCGAGAGACGCTCTTTGTAGTTGGCATCGCTGGAAAAAGTTTGGTTTTTGGGGGTTTTGGGGTGATTTTTGAGTTGTTTCGTTGTGATTTCCAGCTTTTACACCCTCCATTTTACCCATAAAACCTGAAAAATTCGAAAATTTTAGGATCCAGAATCCAGAAGACGTCAGAATACAGAATCCTAAGATTTTCGAATTCTGATGGTTTCCTATGTAAAAATGTGCACTGATTCCAAAAATGACAGTGAAAATCCTCAAAAATCGCTCTAAAACCTCGAAAATTGCCACTTAAAAGACCAATTTTAGCCAGTAAGACATGGACAACTTCTTGCCAAAAATAGCCCCTTCAAAGCGAATTTTCAAGGTTTTAGAGCAATTTTCAAGCATTTTCACTGCGATTTTCAGAATCTTCACACATTTTTACATATTTTAAAGCAAAATTGTTTGAATTTTGACCGGAATCCTCAAAAACCAACTTTTCCACTGCCTGCGCCAGAAGGTCATCTTTGGAGCTCATTTAATCGTTTTGTTGCGAGTTTTGGTTAGTTTTTAGCTGAAAATCATGAAATTTATCGTAAAAATAGCAAAGAAATCGAGGAATTTCATTGGGAAAACTCGGAAAATCAAAAAATTCGGGTAGAAAATTCAAAGTGCGAAGTTTCGCGCATTTTTGCGAGATGGCCGAGTTTTGTCGGATCCTAGGCCATCTCGGTGGGAAATGCGCGGTTTTTTGAATTTTCATCCCGGAAATTCAGAATTCTCGTTGATTCTTCCAAAAAAATCACATAAATTGAGGATATATAATTGAAAATTTATAGAAAATTGAGAAAAATCAAAAATTGAAGGTGCGAAAATAAACATTTTCAAGGAAAGAACCTCGGAGGACTAGTTTTCTTCAGTTTTCTTCAATCGTTTTTGGTGGAATTGAGTTGGAATTAAGTCCGAAAAATAAGGTTTCCATAGTAAAATTTCATGAAAAATTGTATTTTTGAAGCTTTCAGAACCGTCCAGAATCCTTCATAAGCTCCAGATTCCAAAATTTTCCAGATGCCTTCAGAAGCCTTCAGAATCCTTCAGTTTCCAAGATCCTTCTAGACTCCATCAGAATCCTCCAAAATTTACCAGAAATTCTCACCATTTTTTACGTGCCCCCAGCTCCCCAATATCCAATTTTCATAGACTTTTTTCCCTTCAAAAATCCCAAAAAATTCAAATCCCCGCGTGTTGCTCTGCCACATTCCACTAACCTCTTAGATCGTGTCAAACTGATAAAAACAGCGTAAATAGCCGGCGGCTCGGCGAGAACCAATCAGTTTAGTCGTGTTTTCACAACAGCGATTTTCAAACCAACTCAAAAAAGAAGAGAGCCATGGCTGTCGAAATGATCGTCGAACCCAAGTGGGTGGTGCAAAACTTTGGAGTGAGTTTCAAAAGGTCTAAAGTTTCAAAAATGACCGCCAAACTTCTTCCAGAACGTCCGCATCCTCGACTGCTCGTGGACTTTCAAGCCAAAAGCGGACATCGCCGAGTACAAATCCAAGTACTACAACAAGTTCGGCGTCGGCATGAACGAGTTGAAGAATCCCGAGTACCTGGCGGAGCACATCAACGGTGCCGCCCACTTCAACTTCGACATCGCCTACTATCCAACCGAGGATGAGCGTTTCGCCCTCTACACCCCCGAGGAGTTTTCCGCCTACGTCAAACGTCTTGGCGTCTTCAACGGGGATCATTTGATTCTGTACGGACGTGGCAAGGATGGTGGCATGGCGGCCGCGTCGCGTGCCTACTGGACATTCCGCTACTATGGATACACTCAGGTGTCGGTGCTCAATGGCGGTCTCGAGGCGTTCAAGTTGGCTCAAGGAGTCGTTCAGAGTGGGGAGAGCATGATCCAGGGAGGAAACTTTGAGGCCAAATCGGTGGATAACAACATCTTGGCGAAGATGGCCGAGGTTCCATTTGACAATTTGGCGAGCATCAAGTATCTGGACGCTCGTAGCAAGGAAGAGTTCATTGGAAAGGTGCCGATTGGATATCCGGACTCGAAGGCTGAGGGTGTTCGTTGCAAGGATGCGATTCACTTCCCGATTGGAGAGGTTTGCGGAGCCAAGGGATTCAAGAAGAAGACCGATTGTGATGCAGGTGAGATTGAGGGGGTGGATTTCGGGTTCTAGAGGGTTCTAGACGGTTCTAGACTTCTCAAGAAGCTTCTAGAACCTTCTAGAAGAGCCTAGAACACGAGTTCCGGAGGGTTCTAGAAGGTCCTACGAGCTTCTAGAACTCTCTAGGTTCTTTTAGAGCGTTCTGAAAGATTCTAGGGGTCGCTAGAAGGTTCTAGACCACTCTAGACCCCTCTAGAACCTTCTAGAATAGCCTAGAACACTCGTGACTTCTGGAGGCTTTTAGAGGGTTTTGGAAGGTTCTAGAAGGATCTCGATTTTAGATTCCGGATTCTATCATCTTTTTTTACAATTCCCCAATTTCCCAATTCCAGCCTTCGCCGCCAAAGGAGTCAAAGTCGGAGACACTGTCGTCATTGGATGCGGAGTCGGAGTGTCCGCATCGGCCGTCTGGCTCGCCGCCGCCCGTTCCGGAATTGTCGCCAAGTTGTACAATGGAGGAGTGCACGAGTTGGCTCACAAGGCTCCACAACATCTCAACACCAAGGGATAATTCCCCCCACCCCTTCTACATTTGCTTATATTCCAAACTGATAGTCGCTGGCGGTGTGCATTCTTTTTTGTGAGAAGTGAATAAAATGGTTTTGAAATCTTTTTCTTTCTTCTTCATTAGCTTCTTCTTCGTAACTCTTCTCGGCTCTTTTCGATGGCTCCTTTTCTACGAAAATCGCGAAAAAGCGAATTTGAATTACCGCCGTGGTCCAATGGAGCGCACTTGCATTCCTTGGCGAAATTAGAATTTTTATCGATTTTTTCTTCGTTCAATCACTTCAATGTAGTGTTTTTTGTTGCATATCATGGAAAATAAACAATTTAAAACAAATTTTATTTTTATTTCACTAAAAAATCCCACAAATTTTACCCAGAAATTGCATTTTTCTTTAAAAAATGCCTCGGGGACTAGTTTTCCCCGCTTAGCTTTTCCTCTTCCATCGCCCCTTTTTTCAATTTTTTTATCGAAAAATCCAGTTTTTTCCATCTAAAAAAGATATTTAATAAATGCACCTGATTCACTAGAAATTCACTAGAATTTATTGCAAAAAATAAATATTACAGAAAAAAATGATGACGAAAAAAGATGAAGCAGAAGAGAAAGAAATGATAGACATGGACGAGACTTGCTCGCCGCAGTTTGCTCTCGAAGCGAATCGGCTTGTGACTCAGATTAAGAATCTTGTTGTGAGTTTTATTAGTCAAAAAAAAATTCTGAAAAAAATTTTCTAGCAAAAAAAATTGTTCCAGGAAAACAACCATTCGCGGCGATTTTTCAGCGATTTGAGCTCGAATATGGGCGATTTTACGGCGATTCTGCGGGTTTCTTTCAATAATATGATGTCGAAAATGGAGGAAAAAGAGAAGCATTATATAGTGAAAGAGTTGATTCGACTAGTTCATCATTGTGCAGAGAGATATGCGCCGGATAAGATTTTCTTGGCGTAAGGCATTTTTTTCATGAAAAAAAATCATTATTGCTAAAAAAGTACATCTAAAAATGTTCCTAGATTCCAAAAATCATTATGAAAATGCTCGAAAATTGCTTTAAAACATCGAAAATCCGCTTTGAAAACGCAATTTTTGCCGGGAGGGACAACTTCCGGCAAAAATTGTTGGCCCATTCAAAGCGGTTTTTTGAGGGTTTAGAGCAATTTTCGAGCATTTTCGTCATGATTTTCAGATTCTACACCCATTTTTACATAGGGAATCTAAAAAGTTAGAAAATTCAAAATTTATGAATTCTGACGTCTTCTGGATTCGAATTTTTGAACTTTCTTGATTTTTCAGGAAAAGAAGAGTTTAGATTCCGAAAATCATCATGAAAATGCTTGAAAATTGCCCTAGAATAACAAAAATGAGCCTAAAAATGCTCCAAAAGAAGGTCTACATTTGGTCCGAAAACGGCATTTTTTGTTCAAAAATGAAGAATTTTGACACAGAAATCACTAATTTTAACTCAAAAGGGCGAATTTTGGTCCTAAATGACAGATTTTGAGTGAAAATATGCGATTTTCGACCTAAAAATGACTTTTTAGAGCCAAAACTAGTCAAATTCCACTAAAAATTCGAGATTTTTGAGCCAAAATTGATATTTTCAGAACGAATTTTTTGGGTTTTAGAGCAATTTTCGAGCTTTTTCATGTTGATTTTCGAAATCTACATACATTTTTACGTATTTTGAAGCAAAAAAAATTTTCAAAAAAAAGAATCCTTTCCAGAGTAATGTACGAGCGAGTTGTGGACGAATTACTACTGTATGCATACAAAAAAGAGACAATTTCCTTACCACAATGTATCGAAGGACTCATAATGACTTCAGATTTTCGAATGTGTAGTAGAATTGATCAGAAGAAGTGGAAATTCATCGGGGAGAGTATTCCGAAATTCGATTATCGCGGGATTCGATCGATAATTCGTTATTTGCTGGAATCACAGTTGAGAAGACTTCCTTGGACGCTGACACCGGAGAAAGTGAATGAGTTGAGAGTGGTGGAAGATGTGGTGTTGAAGATTATCGATAGAGACTCGAATTTGATGCCTCCGTTGATCACATTGTCAGAGGTTATACGAGGAATGCCCAAGCAGGCGCACATGTTTCCGGTGAGCATTTGGAGCCAGAAATTCCCAAAATTTTGAGCCAAAAATCAAAAAAATCGGTTGAAAACTAGCCAAATTATGAGTATTTTTGATTTTGTAGAGGCTTAGAAAGTTTTGTAGTTTGTAGTCTTAGCCTCTACAAAAGTTGCCTGCCGTTTTGTAGAGGCTTAGAGACTACAAACTACAAAAATCCTAAGCCTCTACAAAACTGAAAACGCTTGTAACCCGGTCAGTTTTCAACCGATTTTCTTCGTTTTTGCATCAAAATTCAGGGAATTTTCGTAGTTTTAGCCAATAATTAAGGACATTTTCTTTAAAATTTCTGAAAACTCGGACAAAAATTGCGATTTCTAGAAAGATTTTTGAGACTAAAATGATGAATTTTGTCTCAATATCGACACATTTTACCCAGAAAATTTTTGATTGTCCAATCAAAAATCCGTTTTAGAATCGAAAAATGACTTCCTGAAACTCTAAAAGTGCTATTTTCCGTCTAAAAGTGAAATTTTTGAGCCGAAGATGTTTATCCTTTCTTCATTTTTAGCGTAAAATCGAGTTTTCAACTGAAATGCATCATTTCTAGAGATTTTATGGGTTAGGTAGACTACAAACTACAGAAAATGTCATAAATTTTGAGACAAAAACGAAGAAAATCGGTTGAAAACTAGCCAAATTATGAGTATTTTTGATTTTGTAGAGGCTTAGGCAATTTTGTAGTTTGTAGTCTTAGCCTCTACAAAACCTGCCCACACTTTGTAGAGGCTTAGAGACTACAAACTACAAATTCTCCTAAGCCTCTACAAAACTAAAATCGCCTCTATCTTTGTCAATTTTCGTTCGTTTTTCTTGATTTTCGTCTCATTTTTTCTAATTTTTCAGCGTCTCACCGACAAACTCGCCGGTCTCTCCTCGCACTTCCGTCCGATCGCCGATCTTTCGCATGTCTGTGGTCGCCCATTCATCTACCCCATCCCCCTCCATCCCTCCTACCACCCGCCAACATCGTTTTGGGAAGAATTTGGAATGAATATCAACAATACCTTCACTCAAAGCCATCATATGCTTCCCTATCGTCCACAGCACAAAGCCAGCTGTCAGTATACACTGTATATGATACTCAGACAGCCATTGGGCAAGGATTCGGTGAGAGAAAAAAAAGAAAAATTGCTTTATAATATGTAAAAATGTCCGCTGATCCCGAAAATTATGATAAAAAACCTCAAAAATTGCTCTAAAACCCCGAAAATTTGCTTCAAAAAGGTCAGTTTTGGCCAGTAAGACATGGACAACTTCTGACCAAAAATAGCATTTTCTAAGCGAATTTTCGAGGGTTTAGAGCAATTTTCGAGTATTTTCATTATGATTTTCGGAATATACGCTACATAGAATAGCTGTAGAATTAAAAATCCGAAAGATTCAGAATTCAGAAGACGTTAGAATTCTAAATTTTTTGAAATTCAATTTTTCCAGCTCCACCCCACGAACCGAATCAAGACAAAATCTCACTGGGAACTCCTGCTCTCAGTTATGATTTGTGAAGCGATGGCTGAAACCGAACGTCTTCCGGAGAACAAGCAGATTCCACGCTATCAATGGGACAATATAGTGAACTTGGTTATCTATGGAATGACACATAAATTACTGTATGCGCCTTTAATTTTGGAGCTTTTTTATTGTGATATTCAAATTTTACATCCCATTTTTACCCTGGAAATCTTTAAAATTCGAAAATTGTCGGTATCCAGAATCCAGGATCCAGAAGACGTCAGAATTCAGAGTTCTAAAATTTTCGGATTTTGATGACTTCTTTTGTAAAAATGTGCGCTGATTTCGAATATCGCAATGAAAGAGCTCGAAAATTGCTCTAAAATCCGAAAAACTGCATCCCAAGTGTTCCAAAAGTGTCCCAAAAAGTGGGCGGAGCTTCTGGATTTTAGCTCATTTTTAGATCATATTTTCGATTTTTGAGCAATTTTCGAACTTTTTCATATAGATTTCAACCAATCTCGACCAACTTTCAACCGATTTTTTTTCAGAAACCCGAAAACCTTCTTCACAGTGCTCAAATCCCTAATGAAACAATGCAAGTACACGCGTGCACGAGACGAAGTCATGTGGATTGTGTTCCAAGTCGTCAGCTCTCTATACACTATGGTTGATGTTAGCCAAACGATTCAGGAGATTGTGGATCTCTATAATGAGTTGTTCAATGGAGATTTTAGTTGGCTCGGTGCATCGGACCACCCGGCACTTATGGCCAGATTCCTGGCGGCGGCGAGTACATGGATGCTGTTGGAGAAGGATGTAAGATATCAGAAAAGCGGAAACTTATCCTACAGTACCCTTAAAAGTTCTTCTACAATTTTGAATTCAAATAATGGCCTAGAATTTCGAAAATTTGGATTCCTAGGCCACCAACTTGAAATGCTCATAACTTGGCTCAAAACGGGCCATTTGGAGCTTTCAAAATAGCTACAGTACCCCCAAGAGTTGCTGTACAAATTGCCCTCATCGAATTTTGAGACTGAAAATTTCTAGGCCATCTTTGGTGGCCTAGAATTTCCAAAATTTGGATTCCTAGGCCACTAACTTCAAATGCTCATAACTTGGCACAAAACGGTCCATTTTTAGAGCTTTAAAAATAGCTACAGTATCCTCAAAAGTTGCTGTACAAATTGGCGAGGTCGAATCTAGAAACTAAAATTTCTAGGCCATTTTTGGTGACCTAGGAATCCAAATCTTGGATTCCTAGGCCACAAACTTCAAGTGATCATAACTTGGCTCAAAATGGGTCATTTGGAGCTCCACGGTGAATTTTTCACGACGCATTTTGAATCTCTCCCTTTCGCGCCTTTTTCCCAAAAGTAAGATCTGCAGGTTATGCGTCTCTACATTCAGCACGCTATTTCACTGCTAATAGTGTGCTGAATGAAGAGACGCATAACCTGCAGATCTTACCTTTGGAAAAAAGGCGCGAAAGGAAGAGATTCAAAATGCGTCGTGAAAAATTCACCGTGGAGCTCTAAAGATTGCTACATTATCCTTAAAAAATCCTCAAAAAAATAGCTACAGTACTCTTAGAAGTTCCTCTACAATGCTGAAATACAACGATTTAAAAAAATATCTTCAATTTTCAGTTCCCCCACCTGATGCCGGGACCAAATGACACTATCAAATCGCACATTAAAGTGATTCAAGACGCCGCTGAGAATTTCGATCCGAAAAATATGGGAATGCTGGCCGTTTTAGCTAATGCTTGTGAGTTTATTCAGAGGAGAGGTTTTGACCAAAAAAGCTTTAAAAAGGGTATAAAATCTTCAAAAATACGTGTAGATTCCGAAAATCACAATGAAAAAGCTTGAAAATCGCTCTAAAACCCTGAAAATTCGAAAAAAAAACATACTAATTTTGCGCCGAAACTATGAATTTTCACTCAAAAGAGACAATAGTGACAAGTTTTTAATTCAAAATTGACTAATTTTGAGCTAAAAAGACGAATTTGGAGCCGAAAATCACCAGTTTTCACTAGAAAATGTTGAATTTTCGTTCTAAATGAAAGATTTTAAGCTAAAAATGACATTTTTAGAGTCAAAATTAATCAAATTCAACTGAAAATCGAGATTTTTGAGTCAAAAACGGGGTTTTTGGAGCAATTTTTGAGCAGTTTCATTGTGAGTTTTAGAATCTAAACATACTTTTATTACTTTTTTGAATCCAGAATTCTGACGTCTTCTGAAAAACAGATGCAAACATGGGCGGAGCTTCTGTATTTTGGCTCATTTTTGAGCTAATTTTTGTGGATTTTCAGAGCAATTTTGAGAGTATTCATTGTGATTCTCAAAAATCCAGAATTCTGAAAAAATCGCCTCCAACTCTTCTCAAGTTTCAGACAAAACCGACACAAAAATTGGAAAAGTCGTCCTACCAGCAATGGTCGAAGCACTCGATGCGAAAGATCAAGCACACCCGATTTTCGATTTATCCTATCAACGAAAGGCGGTGAATCAATTCGAAGCATTCCCCGTCGAATTCCTCGATGCTCTGACGTTCCGCGCGAAGAAGAATCTCCTAATGCACAGTTCTCAGTTATTCAGAACTTTCACCACTGAAAAACTGCCCAGTCCTGCTGTATTCGAGACAATTGCTCGCATTTGTCAATCCGAAGACTATGAGTCGGCGGTGAAGGATTTGGAAACATTGGCACAACGATCGTTGCATGTGACAACGATGGATAGGGGATCTCAGGAGACGCAGGTAAAAATTTTGTTCTTTTTTGGTTCAAAAATTATGAAAAACGGTTGAAAACTAGCCAAGTTGCGAGCATTTTTGGTTTTGTAGAGGCTTAGCAATCTTTGTAGTTTGTAGTCTCTAAGCCTCTACAAAACGGCACAAGAATTTGTAGAGGCTTAGAGACTACAAACTACAAAATCTCTTAAGCCTCTACAAAATCAAAACTGATCATAACTCGGTCAACTTTCAGCCGATTTTCTTTATTTTTAGGCCAAGAATTATAACATTTTTTGTAGTTTGTAACTCATCGACTCTCTAGCAATAATGAAATTCAGCTGAACACTCGATTTTTACACAAAAATTAAAAATTATAAACATTTTCGGCTCGAAAAATTCACTCTTAGAGTCTCAAGAAAACATTTTTCGATTCTAAAACGGATTTTTGATTTGAAAATCCAAAATTTTCTGGGTAAAATTTGTCGATTTTGGGCTAGAAATCGAATTTTCTTTCAAGTTTTCAGAAATTTTAGAGAAAATATCCTCAATTTTTGTGGCTAAAACTACGAAAGTTTCCTGAATTTTGATCCAAAAACGAAGAAAATCGGTTGAAAACTGACCGAGTTACAAGCGTTTTCAGTTTTGTAGAGGCTTAGGATTTTTGTAGTTTGTAGTCTCTAAGCCTCTACAAAACGCGCACAAAGTTTGTAGAGGCTTAGAGACTACAAACTACAAGAATTCCTAAGCCTCTACAAAACTAAAAACGCTTGTAACTCGATCAATTTTCAACCGATTTTCTTCATTTTGTCCCGAAATTTGTTGATTTTTTTGTGTTTTTTTTTTTGCAATCTAAACTACAAACTTTTCCAGATAATGCAAGCCAAGGACCAATGTCACTTCCTATTCGACTTCCTCGCCTACCGTCTTCCCTACCTTCACTCCTACGGAAAATACAGCTCAACGATGAACGCGGTCTTTCACTATTTCACAATGCCAGTGCACAATAATCCCCAAAATCATCAAATTTATCGTCTTCTGGAGCAAGTTCTGCTACGAAGATTGTACTGGAGATCGTTCCACGAAGCTGTTCAAGGGCACACGGCTCTTTTCGGAAGTAATTATAAGGAAACTCAACTTATGAGATTTCTGATGCATCCGAAGACGTTCGCGGCGCCGGTGGATAACTATCAGTTTCCATTTAACCCGGAGATTTTCAAAATGGCCATTTATGCTTTTCTGAGATCCCTGGCGATCACTGGACAAGAAATTCAACTCGAGAATACGATGCATGTAATCCATATCGCTGGATTCGGATGGCCTAAAAGATCTACGACATTCTTCCCGAAATGGGCACATGATGCTATTAAAGTAGGTGTCTAAAAATCTTAGTCTTAAATGATCGTCCCCGTTCCCAATAAGACAAACTCAACATTTTTATAAGCATTTTTCAAAAAAATCTGAAAAATTCACAAAATTTGACCCAAAAATAAAGAAAATCGATTGAGAATGAGCGAAGTTATGAGTATTTTTGTTTTTGTAGAGGCTTAGAAATTCTTGTAGTTTGTAGTCT
The DNA here is from genome assembly GCA_963932045.1 of Caenorhabditis sinica. Taxonomy (NCBI): domain Eukaryota; kingdom Metazoa; phylum Nematoda; class Chromadorea; order Rhabditida; family Rhabditidae; genus Caenorhabditis; species Caenorhabditis sinica. Next base: position 2,795,652 of record OZ009942.1, read on the forward strand.
CTAAGCCTCTACAAACTGCAGGGAAGGTTTTGTGGAGGCTTAGAGACTACAAACTACAAATTCCCCTAAGCCTCTACAAAATCGAAAAATGCTCGTAACTTGGCTAGTTTTCAACCGATTTTTATCATTTTTGGCTCAAATGTTACGGATTTTTCTGTGATTTTTTGCAAACTACAAACTACAAATTTACCTAACCTTCTACAATATCTTCACTTATTCGTCTTATTTGGAAAACTGGGTCGACTAAAAATCAAAAAATTTGAGACCAAATTCAAAAATTTTCCCAACTTTCAGGCGTCGGACCCCGAGAAGCTCCTTCCGAATTTCACTGAAATCGTGCACAATGTGAATGATGCACTCGCGTTGCATTCGAAACTCACCGGATGGCAATTCGTCGCGAAATATGGAGACGATTTGGATGTGAAAACGTTCCATTGTATGCTTGCTGTGATCTTCAAGCATACTTATGCAAAACTTCAAGAGAATGAAAAACCGGATCTCACTTCGGAGTTCTATGAGTAAGTCAGGCAGTTTCGAAATGTCCAGTTGCGAAATGTCCTGGTTGCAAAACGTCTTGAGTTGCGAAACGTCACTGTGTCCCCCCAAAAACGTTGATTACTGGAAATTCCAAAAAAATCACAGAAAAAACAATCTTGTAAAATCTTAAAGTTCAAAATCCAGAATCCAGAAGACGTCAGAATTTAGAATTTTCGGATCTCAGATTCTGCTGAAATTACGATAAAAATGATCAGAAATTGCTCTTATTCGCCAAAAACTGAGCTCCGAAATGAGCGAAAACCTTCAGAATCTGAAATTTGAAAACTCAGAATTCCGACGTCTTCTGGATTCTGAAAAAAAAAACATTTTAACTGAAAATTCAAAAAAAATTTCAGAGTCATGGAGAAGAAGAGCCCAAAGGACATTGTGGTTATGGGCAACTATCTGGTCGACTTTTTGATTGCCGATGTCAAGAATCTCGTCATGAATGATGTACTTTTCAAAGCTGTAAGTGGACTAGAAATTAGAAAAAAATACCTAAAAATTGATCTAAAATTCATGAAAAACTACAAACTACAACTTCTATTAAAGTAGCACTCCGGTTAAAAATTCGTATCGCTTTAGGGTACGTTGAATTATGTGTAGATTCCAAAAATCTCATTGAAAATGCTCGAAAATTGCTCGAAAACCCAGAAAAAGGTAGCTTAGAAATGCTCCAAAGGTCTCCGGGGGCCGTGGCCGAGTTTTCCAGAAAAGGGGCGGAATCTTGGCCACGGCCACCGGAGTCCTTTGGAGCATTTCGGAGCTCATTTTCGATGTTTTAGAGCAATTTTCGAGCATTTTCATTATGATTTTGGGAATCTACATATAATTCTATGTATCCTAAAGCGATAGAAATGTTTCCCAGAAGCCATTAAAGTTGCGATTCTCAGATTCAGGAATTCTGAAGGTCGCTTGATTTTTTTGTTATTTCAGATCGCCAAAACCGCCGCAGCAATGTGTTTCCATCTCAACGTGCTCCGTGCCGATCGTTTCCTTCTCTCCCTCATAATGCATCCGGCCACCGACGAAGATGCTCAAATCTGCATTCGCATCGCCAACGAGTTCATTTTAACCCAAGAATTCTCCGAACGAATCAAATGGTTCTACACGAATGTGCCCAAAAAAGAGCACCACCCATTCGAGTACATTCGAGCAATCGTCAAGTATCACGACAATTTTCCCGAATTCGAAGCATGTGAGCTGTGTCGGAATTTCGATACGAATAAGTCCAATGTGCACATGCCTACCTATTATGGATGTTTGATAGAGAGACTCCTTCCGATTTTGGATCAATATGTATATGTAGCATTGGAGCAGCAGGGATACAGACTCAGCACAAGGTAGAAGTTTTAAAAATCATTAAAATTGAGCCAAAATCGTGAAAACGGCCAAAAAATCGTGAAAATTGAGCAAAAAATCATGAAAAAAGACTTAAAAATCGTGAAAATAGACCTAAAATGTTTGAAAAATCACCTAAAATTTTTAAAAAGTCACCTGAAAATCGTGAAGAATGAGCCAAAAATTGTGAAAATGGAACCAAAAACCATGAAAAATGACCTAAAATGGTGATATTGACCTGAAAACCGTGAAAAGGAGCCTATTTCGTACTGGCTCCGCCTACTTTTAGGGGTCTATTTTTACGATTTTTGGTTCAATTTTCATAGTTTTTGTGTCAGTCTTCATGAGTTTTTGGTCAATTTTACTTATTTTTGACCCAAAAAGCGAGAAAAATGACCTAAAAAAGGTGAAAAATGGTCTAAACATCGTAAAAATGATCTGAAAATTATGAAAAATGGTGAAAATCGTCTCAAAATCCGAAAAAATGACCTAAAAATCATGAAAAAGACCTCAAAATCATAAAAATGGACCCCTAAAAGTGGGCGGAGCCTATAGGAAAAAGGCTCCGCCCACTTTTAGGGGTCCATTTTCACGATTTTTAGTTCATTTTTCATAATTTTTGAGTCGATTTTCGCATCCTTTGGTGTCTTTTTCATGATTTTTGAAACGATTTTCCTGTCATTTTGAGCAATTTTTGGTCGAAATTGAGGAATGATTTTTGGAGAAAAATTTAGAGAAAAAAATTTACAATCATTAGCAAACTCCTTTTTTCAGCATTCTCCAAACGGTGTCAATGTTCTACAAATATCATCCGATGCCTCTTCACTTCCTCTATTCCGTATTATTCGTTTCGCATGGAAAAATGGAGGGTCCCGACGCGAAGGCATTCGTTTCGGCGTTCGCCGCCCAAATCGAAGAATGTCATTTGACGGAGGCATTCGAAAAATATAACCACCAGAAATCGTCGTGTGAGGAATTGATAATGGAGTTGATCGATCGAATGTCGTCTAGTTTGGATTTCGTGTTGGCTCCGCCCTCATTCGTGGCGAAGGATTGGAAAACGGCGGAATTGAGTCCGGGAGCACAAGCACTGTATTTGGCGTGTATTGAGCTGATGGCCAGTCCACACTCACCGGAGGTAAGGGGTTTTGAGAATTTTGGAAAATTACCGAAAATCATGAAAATTGAGCCAAAAATCATGAAAATTGAGCCAAAAATCATGAAAATTGAGCCAAAAATCATGAAAATTGAGCCAAAAATCATGAAAATTGAGCCAAAAATCATGAAAATTGAGCCAAAAATCATGAAAAATGACCTAAAAATCATCAAAATTGACTTAAAAATCATCAAAAATGACCTAAAAATCGTGAAAATTGACCAAAAATCGTGAAAAATGACCTAAAAATCGTGAAAGATGGTCTAAAAATGATCAAAATGGACCCCTAAAAGTGGGCGGAGCCTATAGAAAATAGGCTCCGCCCACTTTTAGGGGTCATTTACTATGAATTTTCGGTTATTTTTCATGATTTCTAAGATTTCTTGGTAAAAAGGGGGTGTTTAACTTGAAAATCACAATGAAAATGCTCAGAAATCTCTAGAAAATGCTCCAAAGTGACACACAAATCAGCGATTGTCTGCTCCAAAAAGTGGGCGGAGCTTATATATTTTGGCTCATTTCGGAGCCAATTTTCTGGGTTTAAAATCAATTTTTTGAGCATTTTCATTATGATTTTCGAAATCTACACCCATTTTTACATAGAATTACATCAGAATCCGAGAACCCAAAAATTCTGAATTCTGACGTCTTCTGGATTCTAGATTTTGGATTTCGAATTTTTTTAAAACTTTTTTGTTTTAGGGTAAAAGGGGATGGAGATATTGAAAATCACAATGAAAAAGCGCCAAAAAATGCTCCAGAACGATCCAAAAAAGTGGGCGGAGCTTCTGTATTTTGGCTCATTTTAAAGCGATTTTTCGTGGTTTTAGAGCATTTTTCGAACATTTTCATTATGATGTTCAAAAAAATTTCTATTGCTGTAAATTAAGTAACAATATGCATAGATTCCAAAAATCGTAATGAAAATGCTCAAAAATCGCTCTAAAACCCCGAAAAATGGCTCCAAAATGAGCAAAAATCGCAGAAGTTGTCTCTGGTGCAGTTTCCCAAAAAGGGGCGGAGTCAGCCAATCACTGCGCTTGGCTCCGCCCCTTTTTTTGGAAAAAACTCTACCAGGGGATAACTTCTGCGATTTTTGCTCATTTCGAAGCTTTTTTTCGAGGTTTTAGAGCATTTTCATCATGATTTTTTGAATCTACGCCCATATTTTTTCTTATCTTAGAAAGCAACAAAAATGTTCAGTCGGAGTCCTCCTTTAACACCTTCTAAATTTCAAATTTCCCGCCCATTTTCAGACGCTCGTCACCGCGATGATCAACCTAATGCAAGTCCGTCCCCACCTCCGTCCATTCAACGTTTTCAACCTCATCGCCTTGATTCTCACGGCTCTCCCTCCAGCCTATTCTGCGGCTCTTCACGAGGAATTCATCGGAGTTTTCAAGAATGGAGAAACCGCGAAACTCAAATTCGAGGAGATCGTTTTTGATAATTATGACCAGGATCTCCTTCTACATTTGCCTAATAGAGCGAGATCGATCAATATGATTGTGCAGATTTATTGGACACATTGTAATCTGGTGAGCATTTTTTAACTTTGAAAAAATTTGAAAAAGCTCTTGGTTCAAAAAAAGGTGCCCCGAAATGCTTCAAAAATGCTCCAAATCGAGCTTAAATACGATAGCTCCGCCCACTTTTTGAATATTTTCGAAAATTTTTTGAGCTTATTCATTGTGATTTTCAGATTTAACACCCCATTTTTACCCCGAAAACTTTAAAATTCGAAAATTTTTGGAATTTAGAACCCAGAATCCAGAATCCAGAAGACGTCAGAATTCGAAATTTTTGGATTTTCAGATTTTGCTGTGATTCTATGTAAAAATAGGTGTAGATCTCGAAAATCGTAGTGAAAATGCACAAAAATTGCTCTAAGACCCCGAAAATGAGCTCCGAAATGAGCCAAAATACGAAAGCTCCGCCCACTTTTTGGAGCAGACATTCTCGGTATTATGCATAATTTTGAAGCATTTTCTAGTGATTTTTGGGCTTTTTCATTGTGATTTTCAGGTTTAACACCCAATTTTTACCCGGAAAACGTGGAAATTCAAAAATTTCGGAATCCAAAATCCAAAATCCAGAAGACGTCAGAATTTTGAATTTTTTGATTTTCAAATTCTGAAGAAATGTTATGTAAAAATAGGTGTAGATTCTGAAAATCATGATGAAAATGCTCAAAAATTGCTCTACGTCCCCGAAAATGAGCTCCGAAACGAGCCTAAACACGATAGCTCCGCCCACTTTTTGGAGCAGACAATCTCTGTATTATGCATTATTTTGAAGCATTTTCTAGTAATTTTCAGGCTTTTTCATTGTGATTTTCAGATTCAACACCCCATTTTTACCTGGAAAAAGTTGAATTTCGAAAAATTTCGAAATTCTGAATCTAGAATCCAGAAGACGTCAGAATTCTGATTTTTTGGCTTTTTCGATTCTCATGTGATTCTATGTAAAAATGGGTGTAGATTTCGAAAATCATAATGAAAAAGCTCGAAAATTGCTCCGAAATCTCGAAAGTGAGCTCAGAAATGCTCCAAAAAAGTGGGCGGAGCTTCTGTATCTTGGCTCATTTTGAAGCTCATTTCCGGGGTTTCGGAGCAATTTTTGGGCCTGTACATAGTGATTTTCGGAAACTACACCTATTTTTACATAGAACTTCTGCAAAATCCAAAAATCCAATAAATCAGAATTCTGACCTCTTCTGGATTCCAAATTTTTGAATTTTCACTTTTTCGATTGTCTAGGAAAAAAAAGTAGATTCCGAAAATTATAACAAAAATGCTCGAAAATCGCGTAAAAATGCTCCGAAAAGCTTTTTTTTTACTTTTTGGGATTTTTTCAAAATTTTGTCAAAAACATTCCTCTAACCATTCCAAGTCTTCTCAGGCACTCCTCGACCATTTCGCCAAGGAGCAAGTCCCTCAAATTCTGGCACACGTGAAAACTGAAAAGGATCTCTGGTACACTCTCCGTTTAGTCATGCCAATCGTCCGAAGATTCTATGATTGTTGGGATACTGCGAAGCAAATGAGATGCCTGAAAGATCGATTCGGACCCCTTCATATGGTCAAATTGATCATCGAAAAGCTGGGAGCCCTCGCAGAAGGCGGCGCCGAGATAGTGCATCAACAACCGTTCTGCGACCTTTTCTACAATTGCAAATACATTTTCGCCGGTGATTTCCTCCGAGATACTGCGATTGTGGAGTTCGCGAAGCTTCCTGAGGGAATGAGAGAACGATTGAAGTACTATGTGGGACAGGGCGAGCCAGTGCCATCGGAATCGCCGGAGAGGGAAAAGTCACCGGAGAGGAGTAGTGAGAAGGAGAGAGGGGCCAAGGATTCACACCATCATCATCATCAGGAAGCGGCAGGGAGACAGGTAAGAGATTACAAACATTTTGAGCCAAAAATGAAGAAAAACGGTTGAAAATTAGCCGAGTTAGGAGGGTTTTTGGTTTTGTAGAGGCTTAGAAAATTTTGTAGTTTGTAGTCTCTAAGCCTCTACAAAATTGGGGAAGGCTCAGCTACTACAACATTTTGAGCCAAAAATGAAGAAAAACGGATGAAAATGAGCCGAGTTATAAGGATTTTTGGTTTTTGTAGAGGCTTAGGCAATTTTGTAGTTTGTAGTCTCTAAGCCTCTACAAAATTGGGCAACTTTTTGTAGAGGCTTAGCGACTACAAACTACAATTTCTTATAAGCCTCTACAACTTCAAAAATGCTCATAACTTTGCTAGTTTTCAACCGTTTTTCTTCGTTTTTGGCTCAAAATATGGGAAATTGAGCCTGTTTCCAAAGCACTATTATCCTCATTATCAACTGGATCCACTTTTTTTTATTTTCTGAAATTTCCATAACTTTTGTAAAAAAAGCCTTAGCAGTTATGATTAGCAATAAATTTGACAAATTTTGGTATAAAAATCATGAAAATCGGTTGAAAACTAACCGAGTTATAGCGGTTTTAAGATTTTGTAGAGGTTTAGGAATTCTTGTAGTTTGTAGTCTCTTAGCCTCTACAAATTATGGGGAAGGTTTTGTAGAGGCTTAGAGACTACAAACTACAAAACTTTCTAAGCCTCTACAAGATCATAAATGCTCGTAACTTAACTAGTTTTCAACCGTTTTTCTTCATTTTTAGCTCAAAATGTTTGGATTTTCCTGTAGTTTGTAGTCTATCTAGCATCCTATGATTTGTAAGCCTAATTTTCCAAATTCCAGATTCACCACCCTCACCAACAACAACATCAACATCACAACGAGCCATCCACCTCTGCCACGTCATCAATGACTCAACAACAACTCCATCAGCAGCATCTCTCCCAACTTATGCCCCCACCTCAGCAACCCCTCCAACATCATCCACACCATGGCCATCAGCAACATCCCCAACACCACCCCCAGCAAATGGACCCCCATGTGGCTCCGCCCACTCAGGCTCCGCCCACTGCTGCTCAACAACAACAACACCATCCGATGTCGATGCAAATGACACCTGGATACCCGGGATCCGTGTTCCATCAGGGAGCACATATGGGCATGCAGTATGGTGGAATGCACCATATGCAACAACACTCGCATCATCAGCAAATGCAGAATCAGATGCATATGGTGAGAGAATTGAAGAATCTTAGAAAACGATGGTCATCTGAAAGCAAAAAAAACCGCAAAATTTTGAGCCAAAAATCATGAAAATCGGATGAAAACTAGCCAAATTTGAAGTGTTTTCATTTTTGTAGAGGCGTACGAGAATTTGTAGTTTGTAGTCTCTAAGCCTCTGCAAAATTGAAGACCAGTTTTGTAGAGGCTTAGAGACTACAAACTACAAAATCGCCTAAGCCTCTACAAAACTTACAACGCTTCTAACTCGGCTAGTTTTTGACCGATTTTCACGGTTTTCGGCTGAAATGTTTTCAAATTTCTAGCTCAACATAGAAGACTGGATTCAGAAGATGGTGATTTTTGAAACCAGCTAAATTCAATCAAAGTTCACTTAGTCTTCATTTGAATCTGAAAACACAGAAAATTCTCAAAAATTTGAGCCAAAAATGAAGAAAATTGGGTGAAAATGAACCGAGTTATAATGGCTTTTGGCTTTGTAGAGGCTTAGGCGAGTTTGTAGTTTGTAGTCTCTAAGCCTCTACAAAACCTTCCCTTCATTTTGTAGAGGCTTAGAGACTACAAACTACAAAATTGCCTAAGCCTCTACAAAACTTTCAACGCTTCTAACTCGGCTAGTTTTTGACCGAGTTTCACGGTTTTCGGCTGAAATTTTTTCAAATTTCTTTCATTTGAATCTCAGTAAACGCGCTCCAATGTCATTTTTTCAGAATTTCCAAAGCATGACTCCTCAACAACAGTATCAATACATGATGCAACATCAACAATATATGCAACACCAACAGCAACATGGCCATCATGGACAACCACCTCATATGTAGTGATAAATATCGTATATGTACTAACTTTTTTTGTAAAATTCCACTAAAAAAATCTCATGTTTCATAATCTCAATGTGATAATACGCGTATTTATTATTTCGATATTCTTGTATGTTAATAAATTTTTCTATATTTTATTTTTTGAGCGAAATTCTCTCTTAATGGTTTCACCCATTTTTAATATTTGAATGATTAAATTCTCCAATTTTTTTTGAAAACAAAAAAACTTTAAAGATTTCTAATGCTCCGATGCAATCCACGAGCGGACCGGTAGTCAGTTCGGATCTTTACGATTGTGATTGGTGGGTTTTTTAAAACGAAAAATATATAAAAAGGAAAAAACGAATATAGATAATTAGACAAAAAATTTCCTGATATTTGAGCCAAAAACCATGAAAATCGGTTGAAAATTGGCCGAGTTATAAGCATTTTTAATTTTGTAGAGGCTAAGGAATTTTTGTAGTTTGTAGTCTCTAAGCCTCTACAAAATTTTCCCCAATTTTGTAGAGGTTTAGAGACTACAAACTACAATCTTTTCTAAGCCTCTACAAAACCAGAAACGCTCATAATTTGACCAGTTTTCACCCGATTTTTATCATTTTTGGCTCAAAAAATGTCGATTTTTAAACTGATTTTTAGAAGACGACAAAGTACATATTTTTGTCCATTAGTACAAATGCAATGATCTGCAATTAGAGAGCATCCCCTGCGTATTTGCGCAAAAAATAACATTCTGACGTCTTGGAAACCTCCACCTATATAGAAAGCAAGAGAAATTTGACGAAATTTGAGCCAAAAACCATCAAAATCGGTTGGAAACTAGCCGAGTTAGAAGCATTTTCGATTTCGTAGAGGCTTAGGCGATTTTGTAGTTTGTAGTCTCTAAGCCTCTACAAAAATTTCCCGATTTTGTAGAGGCTTAGAGACTACAAACTACAAGAATTCCTAAGCCTCTACAAAACTAAAAATGCTCATAACTTGGCTAATTTTCAACCGATTTTTTTGGTTCTTGGCTCAAAAAACTTGGAATTAAAAAAGCATTATCTTGGCACAAATTTCAAGATAAATATTTTCAGGTACTGGGGAGATTTGCACGCAAAAGTGGCCGAACGTCTTCTTCGTCTCTGCCCGATTGGCTATTTCCTTCTGAGAGATAGCCAAAGTGACACTCATCTCTTCTCGGTATCCTATCATTTGAGAGGTAGGTTATAAGTTTTTCGAAATCAGCCATCACGACATTTCGCAACCAGGACGTTTCGCAACTGGACATTTTGCAACCAGGACATTTTGCAACTATGACATTTTGCAACTGGACATTTCGCAACTGAGCATTACCCAGTGGTTGCAAAATGACTGGTTGTGAAACGTCCAAGAGCCAATGAATGAGCATTTTTGTAATCTTTTGAATTTCCAGACAAAGTCTACCATACCCGACTATCGCTAGAGGATTCTCGACGAAATCTGGGAAGTCGACAGCCGTACGTTTCCAGGGACTACCGGAATCTGGTGCAGATTATTGAGAGGTCGATTGAGGTGAGAAATGAGAAATGTTCAGAATTTAGAATCCAGAAGACGTCAGAATTCTGAATCCTTGAATTTTTCAGTTTTCAGATTCTCATGGTTACAGATGTAAAAATAGGTGTAAATTTCAATTATCACATCAAAAATGCTCAAAAACCACTCTAAAGCATCGAAAACGTGCTCCGAGCGGACTTGGCTAAGTTTCCCTAAAAGTGGGCGGAGCTTGTGCATTTTGGCTCATTTTTGAGGTTTCAGAGTCGTTTTTAAGCTTTTTCACTGTGATTTTCAGAATCTACACCTATTTTTACATAGAAAATCGTCAGAATTCCAAAAACGAAAAATTCAGAATTCAGAATCCAGAAGACGTCAAAATTCTGAATTTTTGGATTTTTTAATTTTTGGATTCTGATGTGATTCTATGTAAAAATAAGTGAAGATACCAATTATCACAACAAAAATGCTCAAAAACGACTCTAAAACTTCGAAAAAGTGCTCCGAGACGTTTTGGCCTAGTTTCCCAAAAGTGGGCGGAGCTTCAGCATTTTGGCTCATTTTCGAGGTTTTCGAATCGTTTCTCAGCGTTTTCACTGTGATTTTCAGAATCTACACATTATTTTACATAGAAAATCATCAAAATCAGAAAAATCAAAAAATTCAGGATTCAGAAGACGTCAGAATTTTGAATTTTTAAATTTTCAGATTTTTAGGCATTTCTATGTAAAAATCAGCGTAGATTCCAAAAATCGTACCGAAAATGGTCCCAAAACATCGAAAAATCCGAAAAAAAAACCAATTTTTGTCTTCCAGGAATCCCGCTCGGGTCAACAAGAAATGCTCCACTACCAACGTGGCCATGAAGCCGAAGCGGCTCCAGTGAACCTAACAAATCCATTAATGAAACGAGACCTTCTACCATCCCTCCAATATTTGTGTCGATTCGTCATTCGAAAATCGGGGTCCCCCCAACAGGCTCCGCCCATTTCTCGCGACACGCCCCCTGCGATTTTGCAATATTTGAACGATTCGAAATGGATTATTCCGGATGTCAAAAAGTGCGAGGAGCAGCTGAAATTGAAATTTGGACTGTAGAAAATATTTTGAATTTTTTATGATTTTATGTGCATTTTTACACTTTCATTATGTCAAATACGGGTTTTAAATGACTAATAAATTTCATGTATTTTTCTTTTTTATTCTTGTAAAAAGTTGAAAAGTAACTTGTCTCAGTTTTTGTCATATTTTTTCTCAAAAAAAATTTCCTGGACAAACGCGCTCCACTGCATTTTCTGGTGGTCAAACTAATTCGGCGCCCAGAAAGTGCAGTAGAGCGCGCTTGCGATATTTTCAACGTTCAAACGCGCTCTATTGCGAATACGACCTTCCCGCTATTTTGGTAGATCAAATTTTGATCTACCCAATGCGCGCCAATCCCTAAAAACGATATGTTTGCAATGGAGCGCGTTTTAGCATCGTCACATCACAAAAAAAGATTCCAGATGTCCACAATTTTCGCCCTTTCCTCTGGCACCTTGCCAAGTGCCATTGCCGTTTTTCGTGTCTCCGGTAAATAGGCTCCGCCCCCACTAAGCCACGCCCCTTTTTTTTCTTCCAGGCCCCCAAAGTCTTCCAGTCCTTCGTCAGCTGAGCCGTCGAAAAATTTGGACCCCAAAAATGATGGAATACACAAAGTTATATGATTCAAATCGGAAGATTATCGATGAAGCGATGGCGGTTTATTTTCCAGGTATTGGAAGAAGCTCCGCCCACTTTTCTAAACCCCGCCCTCTTTTCCAGGTCCCAAAACATTCACCGGCGAGGATACCGCTGAATTTTTCCTGCATGGAAGTCAGGCGGTGGCGACGAAGTTTGCCACGTGTCTCTCGGAATTCGATGATGTTAGAGAAGCGAAGAGAGGAGAATTCACTAGGCGGTTAGTGCTAGAGAAAATATCTAAAAATTTGAGCCAAAAAGGAGGAAAATCGGTTGAAATCACTGAAATTTGTAGAGGCTTAGAGACTACAAACTACAAAACATCCTAAGCCTCTACAAAACTTGAAAACCCTTCTAACTCGGCTCATTCTCAAGCGATTTCCATGATTTTTAGCTCAAAATCTGTCAAATTTCTAGGTCAACATAGTAGACTGGATTCAGAAAAAAATGGAGAATTTTGAAACCTGCAATATTCAAAATAGTTTACATAGTATTTATTTGAATCTGAAAACACAGCAAATTCCTAAAATTTTGATCCAAAAATCATGGAAATCGGTTGAAAATGAGCCGAGTTATAAAGGTTTTTAGTTTTGTAAAGGCTTATGATTTTTTGTAGTTTGTAGTCTCTAAGCCTCTACAAAAATTGCCCCAATTTTGTAGAGGCTTAGAGACTACAAACTACAAATCTTTCTAAGCCTCTACAAAATCAAAATCCCTTATAACTTGGCTTATTTTCAACCGTTTTCGTTCATTTTTGGCTAAAATTTTGGAAATTTTTCGTAGTTTGTAGAAAGACTACAAACTACAACTTTTCCTAAGCCTCTACAAATCGTAACTCCAAAAAATCTTTCAGCGCATTTCACAATGGAAAAATGAGCATTTCAGCGGTCCGTGGATTGGATCGTCTAATTAGGTCAAGAACAGAAAAAGAAAGAAGAGCAGCGTTTGGACAAATTCGTGGCGGTGTGAGGGCTGTGGAGATACGGTAGGAAAAGGGGGCGGAGTCTTAAAAGGGGTCCCAAAAGTGGGCGGAGTCTAAAAGCAGGTCCGGCCAAAAATTTTAATATGTAAAAATAAATGTAGATTTCGAAAATCATAATGAGAATTCTCAAAAACTGCTCCAAGACCTCGAAAAAAGGCTCCTTGGCAAAGTTTTCCAAAAGTGGGCGGAGCCTAAAATCATGATTTTTCAGCAAAAAACTAGTCCAAATCCTATCGAAACTCTTCGTAATCATCGATTTTGGCGAGCACGTCGATCTGGAATTAGCCGAAGCGCAACGAGATGTCGCCGAGATTTTAACAGAAATAAATCGAATGATTTTGGCTTGGGATGGCGCGGAAAAAGCTCAGAGAGGACTCGATATCGTACTATATGGGCGGCCCAATTCTGGAAAATCAAGTATTTTGAATCAGCTGGCACATGATGACGTGGCAATTGTTAGCTCGATTCCTGGTACGACGAGGGATAGTTTGGTGGTAGGTTGAATTTTAGAAGTTCTTGAAAATTGGCGTCAAATCTGATGCCAGGTCCGCAATTGACACACTGACGCAAAAATGCACAGTATGTCAGTTGCGGACCTGACATCAGATTTGACGCCAACTTTCAAAAATTTCTAAATTTTCCCCCAGACCACAATCCAAATTAACGGAGTCCACTGCCGCCTAACCGACACCGCCGGAATCAGAAGACGTGCCGATGACGTCATCGAAGCAGAAGGCATTCGGCGAGCCCAACGACGTCTAGAATCCGCCGACATCATCGTCGTCGTCGTGGATCCAGAATCCCGTTCAGAAGACGTCACCGGGATTCTGAAGGATGTGGAAGACCTGAAAAATGCTGAATCCAAAACTGTGATTGTCAAGAATAAGTCAGATTTGAGACTACCGTATCCGGAGTTTGGATTTGATTCTGAGAAAATTGATGTGGTTTCGACGCATGCGACGTCTTCTGAAGGATGTGAAAAATTGAGGGGACTTTTGGGAAAAATGGTAGATCAATTGTGTCCGGAGGCGAATTTTTTGTTGGATGCGGATTTGTTGAGGTGAGATGGAGGATTCTGGAGGATTATGGAGGATTCTGAAGTTTTGAAATTTTAAGATTCTGATTTTCCCTCAGGACCCCCCCCCCTTTGCCTAAAAATCTAGAAATTTCCCATATTCCTAAAATCTTCAGATTCCCCGAATATGATTCCTAATTAATGGTACGAATAACAAGAAGACGTCGACGTCTTCTTCTTCTAGAAGTAGAAATCGGATACATTCCTCTTTTTCCCCAATTTTCTCATTTGCCCCCCCCCCCCTTCTCCTATCCTAAAACTTCTCATTTTGCAGAAAATGCTCGGATGAATTGACATGCTCCATGTTGTGTCAAGACGCTGCCATCATGTGCCAACACATCGAAACGGCACTCGAATCGATTGGAGAGCTCACCGAGGGAGGCATTGTTACCGAGAGTGTGCTCGATGGGATTTTTAGCAAATTTTGTATTGGAAAATAGATTTTGTTTATTGTTGAAAAAGTTGTTAATAAAGAGTTTGATTTTTTAATTTTAAAATTTACTTGTAAAAAACAGAAGTACAGTATAAAGAAAAGAAGCAGAACAGTACGGAGGTTTTTTTCCCAAAATTTGATCCGCCCATCTTGCCGGCCCGTCGTCCGTCGTTTGTCCGTCCTGCCCACCCGTAATCCGTCCGCCCTACCCTCCGCCCGCCATGAACTTTGGCCGGTTGTCCGTCGGCCGTCCGCCCATTGTCCGAAGGACGGCCAACAGACGGCCGACGGTCGAACGACGAATGTCCGAGCGAAACCGGATGGAACAGTGGACGAACTAACGAATTACGGTGGACGTCAGGATGGACGGATTAAGGGCGGCCAGGACGGACGGTCGATGGAAAAACAAACAGAAAGATCGGGCGGGCGACGGCATCTAGGTGGTCAGGCAGGGTGGCAACGTGCCGGGCTTTTTTGAAAAAAAAACGCGGCCCGTCACCCGAAATTTCTCAGAAAAGTTTTTCAAAATTACTGCATAGTTCTAGCTCTCATGCTTTATTCTACGTTCTGATATGCAGTACCGGCCAAAATGATATTGGTTTTTGTCATTTTCAGTGGAAAATCGTCAACTTCGGGTAGCTGAAAAAGTAATTCAAAGTTGCTTTTTTTATTTGAAAATTTGAGAGTTTATAAATCAAACGTTGAACTTTCATTTTGTAGTTGACAACTTTTCTATAAAAGTCCACTCTGTCAAGATATGGCCTGTCGAAAGAAAAGCTAAAAAATGTCGAGAATTAGCACTAAAATCGATCAAAATTTGACGACGCCGTTTGAGCGTAACTTTTTTGATTGAAGAGATACAAAAAAGTTGTCAACTACAAAATTAAAGTTCAAGGCTTGGTTCATATCCCCTCAAATTCTCAAACAGAAATATCTACTTTGAATCACTTTTTCAGCTACCCAAAGAAGACGATTTTCCTCTTAAATAGACAAAAACGAATATCTTTATGGCCGGTTATGTACCTATAAGTCGGGTGGAAAACGGACGGACGCGATAAACCCGGCCGGACAACCTCCGGACTACAAAAAATGCTTTCTCGTTTCTCGTCTCCCACTGTGTGCCTTTTTTTTTGTTGATTTTTTCTTTTTTGATCGCGGAGCAGTAGGATGTGGGAATATGAACAAAAAGGGGAATGGAAGAAATCGTAAAGTGTTTTTTCTCGATACGGTCAGAAAAGAAAATAGTGAATCATCGAAGAGAAGAATGGATTTTTGGGGGAGGAGGATGTGGGAACATGGGGTTTTAGAAAAAGAATTCAAGGAACTTCAAAAATCTCAAAACCTCATAATTTCAGATGCTCCGAACTTCGGAATTTTAAAAATTGGAGAGTTTTGAAGATCCCAAATTTACAAACTTCATGAATGTCCGATTTTTTAATTTTCAGACCACTCAATCTCCTAACCACCATTCAAAATCTCAAAGGACAAACCGACACACAGACAGAAAACTCAGTCTCAAATTTCTGCAAATTTTTTCTCTGTTTTCACCTGCTCCTATCAAATTTCCCTTCAATACTTTCAGGCTTTTCCGGTGTGTGCACCTCATTTTTCACTCCCAATTTTTAGTGAATTTGGATTCTCATCGTCTGATTTTTTGGGAGTTTTTCATACATAATTTTTAGGGTTTCAGGTTTGATGTCACTTTTTTTATTACTTCAAAATTCTTCGAAAGAAAAAAAATAGAATGTTGAATTTTTTGGGTTTGAATATTTTGAAGTTGTATGAATTATGGGTTCAGGACATTTCGCAACTCACGTCACTTTTGCAACCACGACAATTCGCAACCAAGACATTTAGAAACAAGACATTTCGCAACCAGTCGTTTCGTAACTCTATAAACTAGTCAAAAAAGTTACCTGTCGTCAAATCTGATGCCAGGTCCGCAAAAGTACTGACACTCTGACGCAAAAAGGCACAGATTGTTCAAAACCGGGGTTCCAGAATCCAAAAAAAATTTTCAGATGTACAATTTTTTAGGATCGAGTTTTTTTTCAAATTTTTTCAAAGATTCCAGTGGTTCAGGTTTGGCTAATTGAATTAAGTAAGGTCCCAACATCTCCAGAATCCTCTTTTCAGAATAGAGATATTAGTCAGAAACTAAAAAAAACACATCCTCCCCCTCCTATTATAGTCATTGCAATGGAACACAAAAAAACATAAAAAGGGGGTCCCACCGAATGTATGTATGTATTTATTTAACTAACACCGTCTGTGTGTGTGTGTGCCTTTAAAAAAACAACACTCAAGCTTTTCTTTTTTCGTTGCTCTCCTCCCCCCCCCCCCCCCCCCCAAACGTCTTCTTTTGGTTTCTTCTTCTTTTTTTCCCTGAAGACGTGCGGGGTCCCCCCGAGAGAAGGAGACGCAGACATTGAGACCCTTTGCTCTCTTCTCCCTGGGCTCACAGAGCCTTTTCTTCTTTCTGCCCCCCCCCCCCCCCCCCCGGCCGCCATACATACACCCTTCTCTCGGGGAGCCCCCACGGTCTCTCTTTTTCTCTCTGCTGTATCTCTCTCCTTTCTCCTCTCCGCGTCGTCGGTCCCCCCCTCCTCCTCCTCCAGCCTTCACTCTGAATCGATGAGGCGTCCGAAGACGACGACGACGTCTTCGGAACGAATCAGAATAAATCTTCAAAATCTTCAAGTTAACCACTTTTCTATTTCACTATTATTTTTATTCCTATTAACAATATGCTCAAAATGTGACGCCAGAGGCACTGTCACTGAGGGTGGGCAGCCCTTAACGGAGCTCCTGAGCTCACTGGACCAACAGTATCCATGTGGGCATGTTGTGGAGGCGGAGCACTTTCTATCCACCGCAGTTGCTCTGAAATTTCCTCGACTTCTCCAGTTGGCACACTTCTTTGCGAATCACTCCAAAAATTTCGATCCGCAACTGCTGGACAAGTCTTCTTTCTTGCCGTACCCACCGTTTGAAGTGTCCTTCGCGAGGAGGACACATTTTTATGGTCTTCAATTGAATTGTACTGGTAATAATCATCGGTAAGTCACTTAGTTTAATGGATTTGTCTTGAAATTTTAACTAGGATCTTTTTTTGAATTTTGGAATTTGATTGAGTTTAGGGGAAGTTATGGCGATTTTCTTAATTTTTGGTAATTTTTTGTAGAGGCTTAGAAAATTTTGTAGTTTGTAGTCTAAGCCTCTACAAAATCGTCGTTGTGCGCACTCATTTTTTGTAGAGGCTTAGAGACTACAAACTACACAATTTTCTAAGCCTCTACAAAATATTAGAATAAATCTAAAAATGCATATAACTTGGTTAGTTTTTGATAGTTATTCTTCATTTTTGGCTCAAAATTTTGGAAATTTTGTGCTCTTTCTGATAAATTAATTTATTGACTTTGATTTTTTTGTGATTGAGCTCTATTTCTAAAAAAATATTTTTCACATTTCATAGTTTATAGCCTTAAAGCTTATACGTAATTATTCTTAAAATATCACTTCATCTTAGTCATAAGCCTTCTACTAAGTTCAGCTAAAGTGCGAAAAATTTGTGAACTTTTCTTCTTCAGAATTTTTAATGCTCCTGGGATTTTTTTAGTGACGCACACTTTTTTCTTCTTATTTTTAAATTTCGCTATAATGAAATTTAAATAAATTTTTTTGTAGTTTGTAGTCTAGGGTGTCCTACAGTACTTTTGGATTTTTCAAGGTTTTGAATTTTTCAGATTTCAAATATTTTAGCATTTTTCAAAGGGCCCCCTTTTATCATATTTTAGTTTTGGGATCCCAATTTTTCCTACTTTTTCAAAATACAGTACCCTCCCCCCCCCCCCCCTAAACATTATATACATATATGTCAATAGCTCTCCCTCGAAAATTTCTGCCAATTAAACTATCCTTTCCACATATGATCTTAGCCAATTATCAAAATCTACAGTACCCCCCCCCCCCCTTGGTTTAGTCATCCCCCCCCTTTCCCTCTAATGACATGTTTTGACAAATCGAAAAATTTTTTGGGAAATTGGAAATTTCGACTAGCCCTCTAATCTTTTATCATCCCCCACACAAGCTCACATAGCACCCTGGCAAAGGATTAGGGGAAAAGGGGGATGAAGAAAAAGAAAACAAAAAAAATTTGACTAGGGTGGGAATCGAACCTGCGGGCGCCCGCATGAAGGGCAGGCGCGTTAGCCACTGCGCCACCGGGTGCCAACTTAAAGTGAGGGTGGAAGGCGTATAAAAAGGGCGCGCGTTTCGAAACTTTTCAGGCGCGCAGGTGCATCCAGTAGAAGGTCATGACCATAAAATTTTTTCGAAATTTTCAAAATTCAACGTCTTCTGATTTCAGATGGCTTCCACGTCTCGTCTTCGTCTCTCACGACCCCAACAACTCGAATCGAAAAGCCTACCTAACACTACAGCTAGATCAATTCGATGTGGACATGTGCTCAGCAGTGGACTGTCATACAAAGGTTGGTGGCCTAGTTTTATTTCTCTTCCATATTTATATTTTTATTTTTCAAAATCCACGTCATACCACAAAACCAAAATCTGTTATTCGCCATTCTCTCCGTCTATATGTCACCCTTAATAAGTGGTCATTATCTCTAGAAAACCGAAAAACATATCCACGTCACTCCCAAAAATTGGCCTAGAACCCCTAGGCTTTTCTAGTCCCTTATAAAAACCATAAAAATTCAAAAAAGGAGAAAAATGGGGAGTCTCTCCCATGGGACCATCATCCGCCAGAGATTGACATTTTGACGAGGGGCCGTTTCCTTCTCAACTTTTTTGAAACTGGAAAAAAAAACTTTTTGGAATATGGGGAAAGATAAGAATGCAAAAGCGCTCCAATCAAAATTTGAATGTTCCCGAAATTTTTTTTTTAATTTGGACCCGAAACTTTCGCCTAGGAGCGGCGCCAGGCGCCCGCTTCCCGCACCTTTATAATTGCCCTGACGCCTTGCATTCCAGCTTGCACGCATGGCGCAGTAGGTTAGGCGCTTGTCTTGCGTTTGAGTGGTCCCTGGTTCGATACCCGAAGAGGGCTAATTGCTTTTTGCTTCTTTTTAAACCTTGCCTTCCATCGAATTTTCTCCCAAAAATCAGGTGACACCATTCAGGAACACACACACACACACATACACACCACATCTTGTTATCAGTTTCCTCCTTTCTTTTTTCTTGATTCTTCTATCAAGACGGAAGAGATAATAGAGGATAGCAGGGGTCGGGAAGGGTGACAACACTAATTTACAATGATATTACACATTTTGGATTTTGAGGAGACCAAGGGGGGACCTGTGTTTGTGTGTGGTGTGTGTCGATTTGTTTGTTGATATCATTTCAAAATGAAGCAGCACGAAGAAATGAAAAGAGCAGAGGAATCTGGGGGTCAACTTGAAAACATGGGACTTCTGCGGATTCGCAGAGACTACAAACTACAAAATTTCCTAAGCCTCTACACAAAAAATGAACAGTTAGGCTAGAAACTACAAGAAATCCATAACTCTAAATTTTGTGCGAATTTTTTGAAACAGAAATTTTTCTGATTTTTTTGTAGTTTGTAGTTTGAGACCATCCGAATCTTCTGGAAAACTTAAATGTCTCTAATTTTTTTTGTAGTTTGTAGTCTCCATGATCCTCCTAGACTCCGCCCACTTTGCTGGTACAACCAAATTTCATTGAAAAATGTCAATTTTGGAGAATCCAAAAATAGTATCAAAAGTTGTTGGATTTGTCTGAAATTTTGGGATTATATTTATCAAATCTAGTACTTTGTTTTTGTTGTTGACCACTTTTTTGTAAAACTGTCCCCAAAAGAGATACGTGCCTTTAAAGTTTCCCATTTTTCTTATTTTAGGCTCCGCTAAAGTCGAATTTTTTGTAGTGTGATATCTCATCTGGAAGTTACTGTACCAAGATATTTGTAACTACAAAAATAGATTTCTAGACATTGTTGATATACCCAAAAAATTTCCGACCAATCGACCAACTTTGAACATATTTTTGGACCCCTTAAAGTTACCAAAACTGGAAATCACAAAATTTTTTTTATTGAAATTTGAGAACAGTACTGTAGATCCAACACATAGACCTCAAATCTGAATTTTCTAGAAAACCCAAATTTTCCAGGAAAAATAGGCTCCGCCCACTTTATGGGGGTGCAACCTGAAATTTCAGTTTTGTAGAATTCTTGCTATTGAGGCTGTTGTAGGGCAGGTCGTCAAATAGCCCAGACCATTGGAAAACCGCGACCGGTTCTAAAACTGCCTTGGTCGGACGCTTTAAAACCGCGGTCGGACGTTTCAAAACCGCGGTCTGACGTTTCAAAACCACGGTCTGACGTTTCAAAACCACGGTCTGACGTTTCAAAACCGCGGTCGGACGCTTCAAAACCGCGGTCGGACGTTTAAAAACCGCGGTCGGACGTTTTAAAACCCCGATCGGACGTTTCAAAACCGCGGTCGGACGTTTAAAAACTGCGATCGCTCGTTTTTTCGGCCACGGTGTTCAGCATACTGACCCCAGTTTTTGGCGGCTTTTTTCTTCTCCATCTCCCGATTCTTCCAGAATCAGAATCCGTAAACATTTTTCGTTGATGACGTGGATTCTGGATTCTACTTCATCCTCTTCATCTCTCTCTCTCAAACATTTCTTTCGTTTCGCTTTTTTTTTCATCGCCGTCGCGGCACACTGGCGGCGCCTGAGCCTAAAAACGGATAATGTGATGTGCTCTTTTTCTCTCTTTTTCTCTTGGAAGGCCCCCTTTTCAGAAGAAGAAGACACACACGGGCGGTGTGTGTGCATACATACATATATATACAGAAGAGAAGAAGAAAAAAAGAGAGAAGAAGCAAAATCTCCGTCGTCGTAAAATCGCATTCTCCTCTTCTCCTTCCTCCATCATTTTTGCCCCCCCCCCCCCTCTTCTTCTTCTTTGTGAGCCTCAACCAATGCTCTGAGCTCAAAAAGTGGGCGGAGTCTGGAGCACACACGCTTCAATGGTCCCCAGAAGGTCCCCCCAGAACAGAAAAAATGCGAAAAAATTTGGGATGATGATAGAAAAAGTGTTCGGTGGAGCATGCTTTCATATTAATTTTGGAATTTTTAGAATTTGCAAGAAAAGGATGGGGGACCGGAAGGGGGACTCATCAACCATATTGAGCGTTTTTAAGGACTAAAAATAAAAAATGGACTTCGATTATGGGCTTGAGGACAAAGGAATAAGGTTAAAAAAATTTTTCAGAGTGCTAAAAAAAAGAGACACAGGGGACCGAGTCTGTATAGGAAACTACAGTAATCCAGGAGAGAAAAAAATAACAAATTCAAGAATTTAGATGGTCTTCAGGTTCAGAACGATTTTGGATCTGGAGATTTCGAAATTTTTGGGATTCGAAAAAGGGGCTTACTCATAGCCTTTACCCAGGCCGCCGTACCTGGGCTGGCCGCGACTTCATTATTATTTTTACCACAGGAGCGCTGACCTCGGCCACCTCATTCCTACTTTTTTTTACCTCAGACTCAGCCCTACTTTTTACGGCCGGCCGCGGCCCTCCCAGGTCCTCCTCGGTCCTTATTCTACCTTGCCCGGCTGCGGTCCTATTTCTACTCTCTCCCGGACATACTCATTATTTGCCGCTAAGACCGCGGCCCTAATTCTACCTCGGCCGTCCGCGGCCTTACTCATAAAATTTACCTAGGGCCACGTCATACCTTGGCCGACCGCGGCCTTATTCATAATTTTCCCCCAGGACCGCGGCCCTCATTCAACCTTGGCCGGCCGCGGCCTTACACATTATTTTCCTCCAGGGCCACGGCCCTACCTCAGCCGGCCGCGGTCCTTGTTTTTTCGACCGGCCATAGTCCTACTTATACCTTGGCCGGCAGCGGCCTTACTTCTACTTTGGTCGACCATATTCGTAATTTCCCCTAGGACCGCGGCGCCACCTCAGCCGGCCGTGGCCCTTATTCAACTGTGGCCGGCCGCGGCCATACTCATAACTTTTGCTCAGAGCCACGGCCCTATCTCAGTCGGCCGATGTTCTACTTTTTTCGGCCGGCCGCAGCCCTACTTGTACTTTGGCCGGCAGAGGCTCTACTTCTACTTGGGCTGGCCTTACTCATAATTTTCCTACAGGACCGCGGCGCGATCTCAGCCGGCCTCGGCCTTACTCATAACATTTACCCACGGCCACGGCCCTACATTGGCCAGCCCGGCCTTATTCATAATTTTCTCCTAGGACCGAGGCCAATCATTTCTCTAACCTTCTCATCTTTCAGTGCACATGGACAGTCCACGGAGGTCTACGAGTCTCGGCGAAAGCGTGTTGCAATGCCGACGACGTCGTCCTTTGTCGTACCGATGCGGAGAGAGGTTGGTTTTCAAGTACGTTTTGCCCCTTTTTTTGCCCATTTACTAATTTTCACACTTATTTTCAATTGGTTCGCAAAACACACACACACTTTTCGTTGGTTTCGTTATTTTGTGTTTATTTTTTTGGAATACTTACTAACCTGTTAGGAGATGTTTGGAAAGGAATGGATTTTGCTTCTACCTTTTTTTTGGATTTTTTTTTAGATATTTTCAGGATGAAGTTTTAAAAAATTGAAAAACGATTTTTTTCAAAATTGGAAGAAAAAATTTTCAGGTCGACACATGCTGTTAGCGTTCAATTCGATGTGTGCGCTGGTGTGTATCGGATTGATTCCGATTGTTTGTTATCAGAGGAAACGACAACATGAGGTGAGAATTTTTGTTAGGTTGGAGTCTTAGCCAAGGACGTCATTTTTTTGCGGCCAGGCTTTGGGCAGGCGAACAACGACTTTTCGTGACCGGGCGGGCCCAAACTCGGGTTTCACATTACTGGACAAAAAGCTATGAACTTTTGGCGTTTTCAATTGAAAAAAGGTCAACTTTGGGGGTCTCGGAAAGAATGTTAAACTTGACTGTTTGATCTGAAACTTTTCGGGTGTATACATCAAGTCTTGAACTTTTTTTGTTGTTGACAACTTTTTTGTACAAACTCTTCTAGAAATGATATGGCTCGGTGAAAATTGCACTGAAAATGCGGAAATTTAGCATCGCCCCACTTTAAAGGGACACACCATCTCTAGAAGAGGTTGTGCAGAAAAGTTGTCAACTACAAAAATGAAGTTCTAGAGTAGATGTATACACCCAAAAAGTTTCAAACCAAACGGTCAAGTTTAATATCCTTTCCCAGGCCCCCAAAGTTGACGTTTTTCAACTGAAAACGCCAAAACTTCATAGGAATTTTTAGAACCCAATATCTCACTTCCAATGTGTCATATCAAAATGTTTTTTAGTATATATTTTTATTAATTGAATTCTAAATCAAATGAGCTAAATTAAAACTGCTGAAAGTTCTTATGAGCTGAGATATATTGCTTCGAAGACACCCTATTTATTCTGACTGCTAACCGCCTTTTGGACTATTAATAACTGGGTCCAAATAAAATTTCGAGTTACCAAAATTCTATCACTAGAAAGCTGAAAATGTGACGATTCCAAATCAATAATTTTTACCTTCCGTATAAGGCCAGCAGACTCTTTTTCAAGAAAAAGTTCGATTTTTTGAAAGTCTTGATCTCTTGTCCATACGAATGCAAACTCAAAATCCTAAATGCCAAATGCTAAATACAATTTTTTCCAGGCACGCGGTTGGGCCCTAATGGAACTCTTCCTAATCGGTGCCTCCATCCTCTACTCAGTCCTCTTCCTCGATATTGTCGCACCGCCCGAGTACGGTTGTTGCGTGGCAGTGTGGTTGAGGCAGATTGGATTTTCAATTTTCTATGGATCAATTGTACTCAAAATTTATAGGTGAGACATTTTTTATGGTACAGGGAAAATAGGAAAAAGAAGCAAAATTGAAATACACTGGTGGGGGATTGAACTCACGAGGTGTCGCGTGGAAGGCTGGCGCGCTCCCATCTGCGCCATAAGCGTAAACTGAAGTACAGTGGCGGAGGGCGGTCATAAAGCTGTGGGTGGGGGCAGTGGTGCCGCTTCCACCACCCATAGCTTTATCACCACCATTTGCGACTTAATGACATACTGCGCGAATGGCGCAGGTGGGTACGCACCCGCTCCTCATGCGAGAGGTGCCAGGTTCGATTCCACCCCGATGCATATCTTTTTTTCTCGTTTCATCTCAACTTTTTTAGGAATCTCCAAGAATACCGTGTACGGAAAGCGCAACATGTATCAGTGCGAGAGCAGGATATGCTAAAATATCTCGCAGCAATGCTAGCCCTAACAATAACTGGTCTAATGGCATGGACAGTTGGCTCATGGGGGGATACCGCCCTATGGAGGACCGCGTGGCCACAATGTCTAATGCAGGGATGGCATGTCATTTGGCATGGATACGAGTTGCTATTCCTACTGTATGCAGTCCGTTTGTGTTATAAGGCCAGGAATAGCGACTGGTTGGAGAGGTGGCAGTTTACTGTAGCTGTGTGTTTAGAAGCGGTCATTACGCTGATGGCTAATTTGATTAGGTGGGTTTAAAAATATCCTCATAAGGGTATTTTTGATGCGAAAATGCGCTCTATTGCTAACATGGCGTACTAGCTTTTTTAAAATTTTGGCGCGCTCCTAGCACTGGTAGATCAAAATTTTTGGAAAAAGAAAGTCTAGGATTTTTGATCTACCAGTGTTAGAAAAAGCGCGCGCAACAAACACCAACAGGAATCTGAGAAAACTGAAATTTTCAAATGTTAGCCATAGAGCGCGTTTTCACATCAAAAACATCCCTAATAAGTAAAAATGTGTGCTGAACCCGAATATGACAATGAGAAAGCTTGAAAATTGCTCTAAAACCTCGAAAATCCGCTTTGAAAATATGGATTTTTAGTCTTTTTCCATATGAGATTTGGTATCAGCATACATTTTTAAACATATTTTAAAGCCTCCTGTAACTGCCTAAAATTCAGGTATTCTATTCGAAATTCCGGTCGAGCTGACACTCTATTCATCGTCTCATTTGTCCATCTGCAATTGACAGTTTCTGTGAATATAGTGATAATTGTTGCTCCAAAATTCTATCTGTCCAACGGAGAGCCCAGTAGACGATCGATGACACTTGGCGGCCACTCGGGGCGTGCTCATCCGTCGCTGGCGAAACTTCGAGACAACATTCTGAACGGAACCATCGACTTTGCAGAAGTTCCGATCGCTGACATGAATCCCGAAGATATTCGGGTAAGGAAGTGACGACGACTGCTTTCCTGTTATCTTATTCATTTGTGTTTGCAGGCCGAGCTGAAGCGTGTGTACACGCAACTGCGCATGTACAAGTTGAAGAATTTGTATCAAGACAATCCGCACATTTCCAAGAAGCGGGGCGGAAAGAAATGGAGCGATAAGAATACCAAAGCGACGCGTCGCATCTCGATACCGTCGTGTTCGCCGCAAGCCAAACGGATAGAGGAGGACGAGAAGAGTGATTTGACTGTGGAGTCGTCGCCGCACAACATCTATCTGAGCAATTTCAAAGGAGTAAATGTGAATAATATTGAGCAACACAATTCTGTTCGGGTCTAGACAGCTCACTTATAAACCTAATTCCCCCTGCACTTTTTCCCCATTGTTGTTTTTCTGTTGATAATGATTCTTCTTCCGGATGATAATGATTATATAAATAATAATATAAATACATTAATTTATCAAAATCCTCTTTATCGAATTCAATGTTCATCTCATGCGATAGAAAAAGGACTTGGATTTTCAACAAACAGGTTTATAATTTCAAAAAGCAAACAACTTATTGACGTGGTCCTCCTGGAGCTCCTGGGCGAGCAGCAGCGGTACGCTGTCCGAAACGTGGTGGTGGGTTACGGTCTCTTCTGGCCTCACGGGATCTGTTTCTGACGACCTTGCTGTGGATGGCGCAGGCGATGCAGTAGTGAAGCTTGTGGTAGAGCTTTGGCAGAGCGTAGGCTGAAAGATTTATTGTTTTCACGAGATATTTGAGGCGCCATTGATTCAGAGGAAGGTTTGCAGAGTTTTGACTGAAAAACTGTGCCGAAGGTTGCAAATTTCAGCTTTTTCGCAACGCCCGTTTGGTTTTCAGTCAAAACTCCACCCGTTTCCTCGGGATGGGTTCCTCGGAATCGGTAGTGCCTCTGAAATACTGAAAGTTCACTCACTGGTGTAAGCGGAAGCATCTCCGATATCTCTGACGGCGGCGGCCTCGACGATGTTTCTGACCACGAACTTCTTGATGGCCTTATCCTTTGGGCAGCAGCGTCCGCAGTTGGTGCAACGGATGAACGCGACGTGTCCGCGGTTCTTCTTGTTTCTTCCGTGGTTGCGTCTCTTGAACGTCATTGTACCCTGAAAATCAGCATATGAATATGGGAAATTGGGAGAAGCGCAAAGGAAACGGAAAAGAAGGCAAAAATCAAATGTTTCCCTCAAGAAAAATATTTTGAGTGATCAAACCCATAAAAATCGATTCAAAATTGTCGAATTGGATCATACTAACGAAGAATCGGATCAAGAGGACGAGAGACAAAAATCGAAAATTCGAGTTCCCTAAAACTTCGATAAAACATATTTCGAGCGATCAATCCCTTCTGAAACCCACAAAAATCGATTCAGCGCTGTTGATTTCATTTATTTATCGCAAAAAAATTCGAAATTTCGCCCGAAATTCATGAAAAAATCGAAAAATTCGTTTAGGCCAGCAAAAAAGAAGGCGAAATACGCGAGAGAAGCGATGCAACCGACGACGACTACGATACCTGCACATCTAACTCGACGCGCCTTTAAACTCGGCCACGGCCGCGGCGGGAGTTTTCTAGGCCAGCACGAAAAATTGGCGAATTTCGGGGGGAATTTCTGATGGAAAATGGGGGAAAATGAAGCGATTTTCTTGGAATTTTCGATGAAAATCGATGAGAATGGAGTTCTAAAATATTTGGGAAGTAAAATAATGCAGAAAAAACTAAAAATTTACCTGAAAATCGGAGTTTTAAGGGTCCCTATAATTTTGAAAAATTGTTGGGATAAAAAGGGATTTTCTTGCGTTTTAAAGAGACAAATTTAGCAAAAATAAAAAGAAAACTTACCCAAAAAACAATGCAAAAAATCATTTGGCCTAAAATGTTTTCCTCCCTTCCCTCCTTCCTCCCTCCTCCCCGTTGCTATGGAAACCAGGGGGTGCATATTGATTCCTTTTCCTCTTAGAAAAGCTCTAAAATGTTCACCCAAACCGACACTTTAACTAAATATTATCAATGTCTAGTGGGTCATTTTGCAATGGCGACGATTGTGATTTTTAATCAGGTTTGCAAAAATTTATTTTTTTCAAAATGTTGAATTTTGACCTAAATGAGCACTTTAGAGGTTTTTGGACCTGAAAAATCGATTTTTCGAGCTAAAATTAGCCCAAATAGGTGGAATTTAGGTCTGGAAAGTGAAATTTCGTCCAAATGTCTAAAAAATCGAAAAATTTCAAGGGTTTTCGAATTTCGACCTAAAATGAGAATTTTAGAGGTTTGCGGACCTGGAAAATCGATTTTTTGAGCCAAAATAGCACAAATAGCCTGAACTTTGATCTAAAAAGTTGCAAAATGTGAAATTTTTGCAGTCGAATGTGAAATTTCGACCAAATAGAAAACTCGAAAAATTTTAAGGATTTTCGAATATATAGCCAAAATGAGCATTTTAGAGGTTTCCGGACCTGAAAAATCGATTTTTTGAGCCAAAAATATCTCAAATAGCCTGAATTTTGATCTAAAAAGCAGTAAAATGCGAAATTTCGACCAAAAAAGAAAAATCGAAAAATTTCAAGGATTTTCAATTTTCAACCTAAAATGAGCTCTTTAGAGGTTTCCGGACCTGGAAAATCGATTTTTTGAGTCAAAATTAGTCCAAATAGCCTGCAATTTGGTCTAGAAAGTGAAATTTCGTCCAAAAGTCTGAATAATCGAGAAAAAAATTTCTAACGATTTTCAATTTTCGACATGAAATGAGCGTTTTATAGGTTTCTGGACCTAAAAAATCTTATTTTTGAGCCAAAATTAGTCCAAATAGCCTGCAATTTGGTCTAGAAAGTGAAAAATTAAAAACTTTGTTCAGACCGCCCATCTTGAAGCCTCCGTTATCGGAGGCGTCCCAGTAACCGAAGAATCCAGAATCGGGTTCACAGTATGCCTAGTGCTCACACAAGTGGCTCTTCTCATCGA
Organism: Caenorhabditis sinica; assembly: GCA_963932045.1. Taxonomy (NCBI): domain Eukaryota; kingdom Metazoa; phylum Nematoda; class Chromadorea; order Rhabditida; family Rhabditidae; genus Caenorhabditis; species Caenorhabditis sinica. The sequence continues at coordinate 2,824,101 of OZ009942.1, forward strand.
ATTCGCCTCATTGGCTCTCCAGATGCCCACAGTCCCCCGTTCCATCTTCTCCACCACGGCTCACACCATTGCCACGTGTCTTTTCTTGCTCTTCATCTATGATTCTCATCCTCCATCTCACTTCTGGATCCTATTGGCTTTCATTTCACTACCTTGCTTCGTTTTCGCTGTCCACGCCATATTTCGAACCTGGTCCCGAAATCGCGGGAAGCAGGAGTAATAAATGTTCTCAATTTTCAACGGGTTTATATTGAGTCAGCTCAATAATAATCATAATAAATGTTCGACACAGGGGATATGGGAGGCGAGAGAGATGGGAAACTCTATATAAATACGACTTACATAGAGAATTCTCGGAGGCAAAACCATAAAAATCAGGATAATCCCGATTCTTACAGCTATAATAAAACAAACGGGAAACAATTAATCATTGTGTGATCTACACCGAGAGTCACCAAAAAAAATGGGAAAAATTGAAGAGAGGAGACCATTGGGGGGAACGGGAACTAAAGTGTTGAGACAGGTGGAAAAAAATGAAAAAAAAAGAACTAAGAGGAGGGAAATAAAACGCAAATAGATCACAGACCTTCTTTTTGTGTTTATAAGGGAAAAAAACAATTCTAATTAAGTGGGTGAGCTTATGATAAAGCGAAATAGTAGAAAAGTGGGATAGAGGAGGGAACACTGAAAACCGAGTAAATCATTCAAAACCAATGATAATGATTTTGGAGAACGACGGCGGGGGGCCAAGTTTGAAATCCTAAAATAGTGAGGGAACGAGGAAGGAAAGAAATAGAGAGATTATTGCTGCTGACACTGCACACCACCGGGTCCGTGTCCGTGTCCTCCGAATCCTCCGTGCTCTTCGTACTCCTCACGCTCGAAATGCCGACGGGAAGCGCGTGGATCCAACTCGGTGAGCTCGACAACTTCGGCGTCCTCGTCGATGATGTCGTTTCCTGAAAAAGGGGATTTTTAATAAATATAGGGGTTGGAATCGGTTGTTGGAAGCGATTCCTAGTCATTTTGGGGTATTTCCATTGTTTTTCAGCGATTTTTGCATCATTTTTGAAGACAAGCACCTCAAAATGACCGGGAAAGTGCGAAAATCACTATAAAAAAGGTGATTTCGCCATTTTTCTGTAAATTTTTAGCTATTTTCGATAGAAATGGTGCCGCCCCGGAACCGTTTTATCGTCTTCTTCGGCAAAATTTGGCTCAAAATGACGGGGAAAGTGCGAAAATCGCTATGAAGATGCTCCCAGAAGCCGAGAAATCCGCGAAAATCGAAGAAAACGCTCTCAGAAGGGATTGCCCTTTCATTTTTCTTCAATTTTGGCCGATTTTTCGGCTTCTGCCAGCATTTTAATGGTGATCTTCGCCTTTTCTCAGTGATTTTGAGGTATTTTTCGCTCAAAATGGTGCAAAAATCACTGCAGAACATCCCGGAGCCGTTTTTGCACCATTTTCAGCGAAAAATACCTAAAAATGACCGGGGAAAGAGCGAAAATCACTATGAAAGTGATGCCAGAAGCCGAGAAATTCGCAAAATTCGAAGGAAAATGACAACAAAGCTTCTTATGACGACTTATGTCTCTAAAGTCGCCAATTTCCTTCTAGCAGCCGTTCTTTTTCAATTTCTCAGGACTTTGGTGTTATTTCTGCTTCTAGTAGCATTTGACGCTGATTTTCACACTTCTAGGGTCATTTTGATGTATTTTTCGATTGAAACAGTGCGAAAATCACTGCAGATCGTCCCAGAGCATGATTTTTAGCGAAAAAAACCTCAAAATGACCCGAAAAACTGCCAAAATCACTTACTCTTTCCTGGCAACAAATTAGCAATCTTTTTCGCCGCATCCGGATTGATCTTCTCAGGGAACTTGACATCAAACTGAACAAGAAGATCTCCTTTCTCCGATGGCGTTCTACGCAACGGCATTCCCTCGTTATGAATCACTTTGACCTCGGCATGCGGGATAACCTCTCCAGGCAGAACACGATAGCAGATAGTGCGTCCATCGAGGGTGGTGATGGTGCGAACGAATCCACAAAGGGCTTCACAGAGATCAATGTTGTGTTGAATGACAAGGTTATCCCCCTTTCTAACGAATCTCTCGTGCTCCACCTCGTCGAGAACCACAATGAAGTCTCCGGGCTTCGAAATTCCCACTCGTTCATCTCCTTTTCCCTCGAACACGAACTTCTCTCCGTCACGCGATCCTGGGGCAATGGTGACTTCGATAATCTCGTCCTCCTTGACCTGCTTCTTTCCGAAACACTTTTTACAGCGATCCTTGTTATCATAGGACTCTCCTTCACCGTTACAACTGTCGCAATGGGATTGCATCTGCTGAACCATCGGTCCCATTCGGATCATGCGAATCTTGATTCCCTGTCCATTACAATCGTGACACTTCTTGGCGGCTCCCGCGGCGCCACCACGTCCTTCGCACTGTTTGCAATTGGCTGTTCTCGAGATTTTCAACTTCTTCGTGCATCCCTTGTAGATCGCGTCGAGTGTGACACGAAGGTTGTGCACCGTCGGCTTCACAATCTGCTCTCCACGCCTTCTGCCACCGCCTCCGAAGAACATGTCGAAGACGTCGAATGGGTTGTGGAAGCCCTCTCCGCCGGCGCCGCCGCCCTGAAGCGCTTCCTCTCCACCCTGATCGTAGATTTGACGCTTTTTCTCGTCTGACAACACTTCGTAAGCCTAAAAATTCGTAAAATTTCGTATTTAGAAAGGAAAAAATGGCAATACTTGTGAGATCTGCTTGAACTGCTCGGCACCATCTGGATTCTTGTCTGGATGGAATTTCAGGGCCAATTTTCTGTAGGCCTTCTTCAACTCGCTATCCGATGCGTCTGGCTTCACACCGAGAACGTCGTAGTATCCGGTTTCCTTTACCATTTTTTAATCTGAAAAAAATAATATTGATAGAAAAAATCACTTTTTAAGAGGGATATTGGTCAAAGGTAGGTGAAAATGGGTGTAGATTCGGAAAATGTAGATGAAAACGTTGAAAGGTTGCTCTAAAACCTAGAAAGTCGGTCAAAAATGAGCCCGTAGCTTGATTTTCGAAAAATCACATTTTAGAGCCAAATTTCTGGTTTTTGCTCATTTCAGCGCTAATTTTCGATATTTTAGAGCTATTTTCACTGTTATTTTCGAAATCTACACCAGTTTTTGCTGAAAAATCGCTCTAAAACCACAGAAATCGGCTCTACATTGAGTTTTTTTTTCTGCGAAAATAACAGTTACGTGCACATTTGGACCTTTTCGAGCCATTTTTCGGGGTTTCATAGCAAATTTTGAGGATTTTCATCAGGATTTTTGGAATCTGAACACATTTTTAATGAATTTTAACGCAAAAGAAAATTTTCGAACGAAAATCTCGTCTAGAGGGAGGAAAATGGCGACGAAAATGAGTGCCCCGACTAATTCGGTAATTGCGAAATTGATTTTCGCATCGAAAATCATCGAAAAACGCGGGGAAACCGTCGAAAAATTGATGAGAATGGGAAGAAACGCGGGGCGAATTCCGTGGATTTTTCTCGAACATTCTAGACGCGTTGTCAGTGGAGCGCGTTTGCAGACACACTTGTGAAATCGATGGGGGGGGGGGGTTTTGTAAGGGCTTCGAAGCAGCTTTAGAAGGGGAAATTGAGCATTTTTAACAGAAAAAGTAATGAAAAAAATTCAGAAAAATTAGAGAATTCGAAAAAACCCAAAAAATATCAAAAAATTCCACTAGAAAACAGCCAAAATCAAGGAAATTCGAATTTTTCGAAAATTACTAGAAGAGCAAATTCAGTGCATCATTTATTGTTTTCACAAAATTAAATAAGTTGAAAATGCAGAAGAAAAACCGAAAAATCGCAATCTAAAAAATACCCCAAAAATTTAAACTACCGCGCAAACCCCCCTCACCTGGCCTAGAAAACTCCTGTGCGGCGCCAAAAATTTTCTCTTCCATCTCCTTCAATTGAATTTTTTTCGTCTTTTTTCTGCAATTTTCAAGCAATTTTCGAGTAAAAATTGAAGTTTTCAGCAATGGAACTGCACATTTGGCCATCCGACTTTGGTCTCCCCACTATTGACGTCTCCTCGCTGCAGTTTTTGGTAAGATTTTTTCCCAAAAAATAAAAAATAAATTTTTTTGTTCCAGGCCTGCTCAAAAATGTGCGCTAGCCCCGTTAGAGTGGTGCAATCGGCTCGCCCATGGAGATCGCCGAACGGAGAGCTTCCAATGGTGGCGCAAATCGATGGAAATGCAAAACCAGTGACGGATTTCGAGAAATTCGTGGATATCCTTAAGAAATGCGGACAGGATGTGGTCATCGACGCGGATCTCACCACAATCGAAAGAGCACAATTGGACGCTTTTTCGTGTTATTTGCATCATAATCTCTATCCCGCAGTTCTCCATACATTCTGGGCAGACGACCTGAACTATAACACCGTGACGCAATACTGGTACGCGTCGCATTTGCACTTTCCGTACAATTTGTACTATCTGGAGAAGCGGAGAAAGAAGGCGTTGAGAATGTTGGGTGGCAAGAATGATACAGAGATTTTGAAGGACGCGTTCATGGCGTTGAACACGCTATCGACGAAACTAGGGGATAACAAGTTCTTCTGTGGAAACAAGCCGACGTCGCTGGATGCACTAGTTTTCGGATATCTCGCACCACTTCTTCGTGTACCTCTTCCCAATGATCGTCTTCAAGTTCAACTCTCGGCTTGTCCAAATTTGGTTCGTTTTTAAAGCCCAGAAAGTCTTCAGAGCCCCAAAAAATGGCCCCCAGCCTCTAAAAATGTGTCTAGATTCCAAAAATCCCACTTAAAACGCTCGAAAACCACGAAACTTGCTCCAAGAAGAGTTCCAGACCAAGATTTTCGAGATGGACTTTCTAGAGTCACTTCCAGTGGCTTTTCGACCATTTTGACCCAAAAATTCTCGAAAAATGACGAAAATTGAACCGAATTGGCTATTTTTGAAGGTTTCTGAGCCAGAAATAGCCAACTTTTTGATCCAAAACCACCTGAAAATAGTGAAAAAGCTCAAAAATTGCTCAAAAACCGTCCAAGACAAGTTCCAGCCCACGATTTTTGAACCTGCCATTCTAGAGTCGATTTCTGTGGTTTTAGTGCGATTTTTAACCATTTTGGCACAAAGATTCTCGAAAAATGACGAAAATTGACCCGGAAAGACTGTTTCTGAGCCAAAAATTGCCTGATTTTCAGCCAAAACCACCGGAATAAAGCGAAAAAGCTCAAAAATTGGCTAAAAAATGACTCCGCCCACTTTTTTGGAAGACTTGGCCACGGTTCTAGCATTTCTGGACCAATTTTCATGGTTTTAGAGCGATTTTTGTTCATATTGACCCCAAAATTCTCGAAAAATGACGAAAAATTGACCCGGAATGGCTGTTTTTGAAGGTTTCTGGGCCAAAAATTGCCCATTTTTCAGCCAAAACCGTCCAAAAAATAGCGAAAAAAGCTCAAAAATTGACTAAAAAATGGCCTAGACCAAAATTTCCAAGAAAGGGGCGGAGTCAAAGATTGGCTCCGCCCCTTTCTCGGGAAACTCATACACGGTCATTTTTGAGCATTTCTGACTCAATTTTTGGAGTTTAAGAGCAATTTTCGGCAGCTAGACTCATTTTTGCATATTTCAAAGCATTTTTTTCGGTCAAAATCCTCATTTTGAGGGTTTCTGGAGCCCCTTTTTCCTTGAATTTCCTTAAAATTCCTAATATTTTCTCTTCCAGGTGCGGTTCGTCGAAACGGTCTCGTCAATCTACCTGCCACTCGGCGAAGATGAGCTGAAACGTCAACAATCCAACCGTAAAATGTGGACATCGCGAATCTCGAAGGCGAAAGCTGACAAAGAAGCGGCGAAAGTCACCGAGGAGACTTCAGAAGCCATTCCAGACGAGCCGCCGATTCGTGACGCCATTCTCTTCACCATCGGAGCATTGGTTTTGTCCGTCGCGTTCGCCATTCATACCGGATTAATTCAAGTGTCTGTGGAAGAGGAGATTTCTGAATAATTGCTTTTTGCTGTTTTTCATTTTTCCGACAGAACATTTTTATTGCTTAAAAATATGTAAAAATGCGTGTAGATCCCGAAAATCCTAATGAAAAAGCCCAAAAATTGCTCTAAAATCCCGAAAAAATTGAGAGTTTTCGATCCAAAAATCATGTATTTTGTGCCAAAAGTCACAAATTTCAACTGAAAAATGACATAAATCGCATAGAAAAGCTCCAAAGTTGCTTGAAAACCCCAGAAATTTGCTCCGAAAAAGGGGCGGAGCCCATTTTGGCAGACTCCGCCCCTTTTTCTGAGCCAATTTTCGGGATTTTAAAGCGATTGTTGGGATTTTTCAAGGCGATTTTTGAAATCTACACGCATTTTTTTTCATTTTTTTAGTCCCCCAATTTTTATGATTTTCGACCGAATTTTTTTTGTTGTACTACTCTCCTGCTTGCCCTCTCACTGCCCCCCGTCTCTAGTCCCCCGTATTCTGCATTTGTTGAATCTATATAGGTAGTAAGCATCATTTTAGATTTAAAAAGAGAACGAAACAATCAATGAACGCTTTATTTTTTTTTCTATTTTTTTAAAACTGATTTTTTGAGGTTTGAAGGTTCCTTTTATTATCTATTTTTCCAGTTTCAGGACATTTCAAAACCATGCTTCTCCTTAAAACTAGACGTTTCAAAACCAGTTTATTCTAGTTTTGAAAGATCCAGTTTTGAAACGTCCTATCGACTCTGGGACGTTTCAAAACCAAGAAGTTCTAAAACCGACTTTTCTTAGGCTTGAAACGTCTAGGTTTCGAAGTGTCCTGGTTTTGAAACGTCCCGGAGTCGATGAAATGGTTCTAGGACGTTTCAAAACTGAAAAAAGTGGGTTTTGAAACGTCCTGGAATCGATAAGATGATTGCAGGACGTTTCAAAACTGAAACAAGTCGGTTTCGAGATGTCTCGGTTTTGAAGTGTCCTGGTTTTGAAACGTCTCGGTTTTGAAGTGTCCCAGTTTTGAAGTGTCCTGGTTTTGAAACGTCTCGGTTTTGAAGTGTCCGGAGTCGATTAAATAATTCCAAGACGTTCCGAAAGGGAGACATTTCATAACCAACTTATCTTGGTTTTGAAACGTCTTGGTTTTGAAGTGTCCTGGTTTTGAAACGTCTCGGTTTTGAAGTGTCCTGGTTTTGAAACGTCCCGGAGTCAATAAAATGATTCCAAGACGTTTCAAAAGTGAGACATTTCAAAACCGACTTGTTACAGTTTTGAAACGTCCTGGAATCATCTCATCGACTCTAGGACGTTTCAAAACCAGGCCACTTCAAAACCGAGACATTTCTAAACTTCAAAAAATCGATTTTGAATCCTCCCATTCCAAAAAAATCCAAATTTCCAGCACCAAAAAACAAAATGAACGCTGAACGTTGTGAATATCTCGCCGGCAACACACCAATCGAAGTGATCCCCGCGATTACCGAGCGAGCGATTCATCTGATTTCCGGAGACATTGGACCATTCGAAGCGGGCGTTCCGTGCCGAATTCCGATATGGACGGCGATTCTGATGAAGCGAAAACATCACTGTAAACTCGTCGCACCGAAATGGATGGAAGTGGACGAGTTGCGGAAGTTGTTGGCCGCCGAGACGGAGAGCCAAGGATTGTCCTCACTGCCGGAGCATTTCTTCGAAATCTCGCACATGTTGGTTCGCGACGCGACTGATGACATTTTCGAGGTGGAAGCGGTGAAATCGCTTGTACAGGACATCTACGATCGGAGGGATGCCAAGTTGAGAACTTCGGCTATTGCTTTCTTGTCACAGGTAATTTTAGGGTCGAGATTTCCCGAATTTTGAGTCAAAAACCAAGAAAATCGGATGAAAGCGCGCCGAGATATGAGCGATTTTGGTTTTGTAGAGGCTTAGGCGATTTTGTAGTTTGTAGTCTCTAAGCCTCTACAAATTTCTCCTGATTTTGTAGAGGCTTAGAGAATACAACCTACAAATTTCCTAAGCCTCTACAGAAACAGAATCGCTCATAACTCGGCGCATTTTCAACCGATTCTCTTGGTTTTTGGCTCAAAATTCAGCAAATTTTTCGCTTATCGTTGGAGTCAGAAATTCACGAAAAAGTACTAGTTTCATGGGACCCCCGATTTAGAACACAGACGATTTCCAGCATTTTGAGCCAAAAACCAAGAAAATCGGTCGAAAACTCGCTGAGTTATGAGCGATTTTGTTTTTGTAGAGGCTTAGGCGATTTTGTAGTTTGTAGTCTCTAAGCCTCTACAAAACCTTCCCTACATTTTGTAGAGGCTTAGAGACTACAAACTACAAAACTTCCTAAGCCTCTACAAAACTGAAAACGCTCATAACTCGGCGCATTTTCAACCGATTTTCTTGGTTTTGGGCTCAAATTTTTTCAAATTTCTTCTCAAAAAAAATTCAAATTTCCCTATCAATTTCCAGAACCAAACATGCCACGCCCAACTGGACTGCGTTCAACTCATCGAGACGTCTTCTGCCCGTGCGACACTGGAGGCTTGCAAACAGATGGGCATCGTCATTCGCAACAAGCACGAGGTCACACCACTGTGAATATCTTCTAATTATGTTGAAAATTGCTGCTTTATCTGTATATCATTCATTCATTCCTCACACTTTTTAATGTATCAGTTTTGATCTCTTTTTATTTATTTTTTGTCCAGAAAAGTAAATGTTTTACGAATTGAATTAGAAGGTTCAGAAATTCGTGAGAGCCACGGAAAAGTGTGAAAATCCTCTAAAATGGTGTCCACAATTTCAGGAAATGCTGCAAAAAGAAGAAAAAAGAAAATCAGCTAAAATGGAATCGAACTCCCGCCGGCAATTTTCCAACCAACACCACTAACCGCTCAGCCATTCCCGTCTCTGTCGAAAGAGGCGTGCGGGACGTAGAAATGAGTGCGGATTGGAAATTGAACGGGAGGAGGGGAGACAGGGTGAACATGTAGGAGAGCGAGAGAGTGCAAATGTAGGAGAGACGGTGAACATGTAGCAGATAAGATGAAAATACAGTAACCCACAAAGTTTTGATCAAAAGTTTTGGCGGAATTTCTTGATTTTTTTTTCCAGAATTTTCGAATTTCAGGTAAACAAACTTCATTTGTGCTCATTTTTCGTCATTTTTGGACGGTTTTCAGTCATTTTTTCACGATTTTTGTCAATTTCATCGAATTTTTCACAATTTTTTGGCTCAATTTTAGGTTTTTGGCGACTTTTGACTCATTTTTAGCGTAGTTTTTCTCGGTTTTCGGCCAATTTTAGGTAGATTTTTTTTGGAGATTTCTTGGCGAATTTTTAGGTGATTTTTTGGCGAATTTTTAGGTGATTTTTTGGAGATTTTTTGGCGAATTTTTCAGTTAGTTTTCGCTCAGTTTCTCGTCATTTTTCGGCTCGATTTTTTCGCATTTTTCCTCGAATTTTGTCCTAGATTTTTCACATAATTCCTCGTGATTTTTAGACCTATTTTTTGTAAATTTTTGGCGAATTTTTTTCTCATCTCCAGGATTTTTGGCTAGTTTTTCGAATTATTTCCGTCCAAAATTAAGATTTTTAGCCAAAATTTTTTTTTTGGATTTCTAGATTTTTGGTGAATTTTTGCTCCTTCTTACCGTAGTCCCTCTCGATTTTTGGCCAATTTACTGTAGATTTTTGGTGAATTTTTGCTCCTTCTTACCGTAGTCCCTCTCGATTTTTGGCCAATTTACTGTAGATTTTTGGTGAATTTTTGCTCCTTCTTACCGTAGTCCCTCTCAATTTTTGGCCAAATTACTGTAGATTTTTGGTCAATTTTTGCTCATTTTTACCGTAGTTTCCGTTGTTTTTTTTTCCGAATTCGTCTCTTTTTTCTTCAAAATTTCTCAATTTTACCAATATTTTTCCAGAAAATCCGTGATGAACGGGCCAACTCCGAGAATCGACTCCTACAAAGTGGATAGACAATTGGACAAAGTGAAAGTTACCTTCGGCTCTGTTCCGCACATGCGCATCGTCCTGGAGGCGGAGTTTCAACTCAAGGAGAAATACGATGCGTACGCTATGGATTCTGTGATTTTGACCGGAGCTCCAACACAAAGTTCTGTCATCTCGAATCTTCTCGAAATTTCACCTTCGATTCGACTGTTCAACTACCTCAATACGCTGCGCCCCATCCACACACCACTCGTCGCATTCCTCACCAAACACGTCCACAAATATCAGCTGCATAAAGTGGAATTTAGTTATGGATCAATCGAAATGAGACTGTGGGCATGTGAAGAGATGAAGATGTGGATTAATGGAAAGATTACAGAGGAAGTTGTCAAAAAGGTTGGTTTGCATTAGAAATGCCTTCGATTTTTGAATTCAGCAGGGTCCAAAGGCGAGGCTTTTGACCCTGCTAAATTTGAAAATAGGAACTTTTTTGCATTTTCCTCACAATAACCCAACCTTTTGTTACAGGTCACCGAGAAACTGCACCCACACGTGAAGATTGTCAAAATCGAGTCCAATGAAGAACTTCCGCGTATCACAAAACTGTTCATCAAGAAGCAGATGAAAAATGAGAAAAGAGATTTCGATTTCAAAGTGGAAAACGGAAAGATTTTGTCAATGAATCGCGTTTAACCAAAGGAATCCTTGATTAATTTTGTTCTCTTTTTTCTAAAATCTAATGTATGAGGCTAAATTGTGATGTCAAAATTTCTCTAGTATCAACAATTTTGACTATTATTCGTATTTTCCATGTTCCCAATCCCAAAGGTTTAATTGTTCTTTTTCACGCGTAGTGTGCCAACGTGTCCCTTAACTCTATCTTTTTCTGCGCACTCCTGGCGCCGCAAATCTTTCTCAAATTTCCATTGACCCGTGTTTTCTCTCATTGATTCCTACTATCCCCCTACTAGGCGTATGTGCCTATTTTCTCTCTCGCTCCCCGTCTACTTTTGTTAGCTCTTCTCGTTTTACACTCTCTTTGTCCCGAATAGCTAGTTTTCAGCTGTTTTAGCCGATATTTCTAGTTGTTGTGATGTGTTCAATCACAAAGATTGTATTATTATTTTTCCCGCGTAATATTCAAACGCGCTCCCTTATATTATCTCTTTTTCTCTGCGCTCTCTTTGGCGCCAAACTCTCTCGCCCCCAGTGCCCGTTCGTTTTCTCTTATTCATTCCTTCTTCCCATCCCCGTGCTAGGCGGTTGTGCCTTAGCTCTCTCTCTTCCCCCCGTTCTAGATATGGTTTATTGAGTTCTTCAATAAACTTGTGTTTGCAAAAACAGTCTTTAACCCCGCCCCGCGGGCTACAACACTACTTTTTTTTCGGATTTTTTCCAATAAAATTTGCGAAAAATAGAAAAAGATTTAGCTTGATATAAAAATCAATAATGTTCACCTCTTAATGAGAAAAATAGAGAAAATCATCTAAAAAAAAGAATTCTGAAGCGAAAATAGGTGCAAAATGAGATCTTAGCCAATTTTAATTGGAACATTTTGATTTTTGTAGGAAACTGAATAATTTTCAATTCTTTGCAAATTGTATTAGAGAAACTTGTAGAAAATGAGAAAACCTTCTTGTCATTTTGATTTCCAGCAGCTGTCCCTCTCCGTGATTCGGCGCTCAATTTTCTGAAAACAATCTGGTTTATGTTTCGTACACTTTACTATCGCAACCACTTCACAGACACATCATGATGATTTCCTCATTGAAAACAAATTCTCTCTGTTTTATACTATCAGAATATCGTCAAATTTCAAATACATACGTACAATTCTTATCGTTTTCCTCGTCCCTCCACATTGTCCAACCGAATCGAAATCGCATTTTACATTTGTTGCTGGAATCGACGGTAGAAGTGCTCTGAAAGTATGTCTTCTAACTACGGCATTAATAAGGAAGAACGGAAAAATAAAGAGGAAAAAATGACCTGAATCATCTTCTTGTCCTTGTTTCGATGACTCCTGGTGTAGTCTTGGCCGGCTTTTCGTCACTTTTTTTCTGAAAACATAAAAAACGTTTTTCATATCAGATAAATTTTTATATCAGCTGACGAAAAACAAAGAAAAAATAATGAAATTTGGTTAAAAACCACTTTATTTCTTGAAGGAACGCAAAAACACAGAAAATTCCACTTGTCCACGAGGAGTCCGCAGCGGACTTCTCATTGGAGCGCGCTTGCGGAATATTTGTTTTTTTTTACCAATTTTATGATTCTAGAGTCGTTTTTTCTTGAGTTTTCATTCGTTTAGACTTAAAAAGCATTGAAAAAATCAGAAGAAAATGTTGAGCCTCAAAATAAAAAGTACAATAAATTCTGATTTTTCAATGCATTTTTCGTCTAAACGAATGAAAAGTCAAGAAAAGAATCATAAAATTGGTAATTTTTTTTGTGAAAAATTGAGATTTTTCAACATTTTCCAGAAGGAAGGAGAGGAGCTAACAGACTGATGTGAACACATAAAAAGCTCACAAAGTGCAAGAAACATATTTCTGCAAAGATCTCATCGATATCTCTATCAGGAAAAATGTTAATTCTTCAGGTTTTTGACCAAATCTTAGTACTTTAGCCGTGGCCTGTTAACCAGTGGTCGACTCTCTCCGGCAATGTTACTTAAAAAGGGAAAAATGAACTGATTCTCATGAAAATTGTAGTTCACTAAGTTTTGTTTACAGAACTTCTTGAGAAGAAAACCTATGAAGCTTATAAGAGTCACCGAGGCGAAATTCGAAATCAACAATTACTCCTCCGAGCGATTCACGTTAACCACAAAGCCTCCAGAAAAATAAAGAAGATGCAAGGGAGTGTCCGTTTTGAATAGAGCAAGTTCTCTCTAAAACGGCTCTGGAGGCCCATACTTCTTGACATCATCTGAAGAAGCTCCTGGGAAATCCAGTTTCACGCAATAATAATATTTACAAGAGAAACTCGAAAAATTTCATTCAAAACATCGCCCATGAAGAAAGCAGAGCAACAATAGAACATTAACTTATTCAGAAGCTCTAAAACAAGATGTACGAATCAGTTCGCCTTTCAGAGTAATCCACCGGATAGTACTCATCCAGAACTAGAAGGCGAAACGTTTTGCATGCAATATCCATTCGTATCACTGCCTTAGCACCATCGTCACTTCGAATTTCAACACCGTTCCGAACGACGAGGAAGTTGTTGTAAATCCTGAAAATCCAAAGTTCATAGACTGTTCGGTAGCGCGCATTTACTCACCACGCTTCGTCTATCCTTATCTCATCCTCATCCTCATCTTCGTTTGGATCCTTATACCCCGTTCGGATCGGTGGCGGGACCCCAGAAATCGGCTCCGAGTCAGTGAGATGCCTCCCTCGAACTACCAGACTTCTCAATTTTGGGAACTTTCCTTTCCTCCACTGGTCTACATAAAGACTAATGTCTTGGTTGGTTAAAAGTGATTCCCTCAACTCAATCAGCACACAATCCAAAGTCAACAAATAATCCAATTTTAGCCAAGAAGAGTTGTAAATCTTGAACAACTTCTGATGATTTGATAGTTTCAATTCAAAGTCTTCGTCGAGTTTTGTCTTAATAGCCAGCTCCTTGGTCACTTTTACTTTTCCGAGTATCCAATTAACGTTTATTCCTTCTCCAGCAACTTTTAGAAATTCCATAGAGCTCCGTTTACTTGCAATGTGATTAATCACAGACTCAACTCTGCTCATTTCAATTGTATCAAAAGTAATCGTGCCAAAATCCACATCTAAGTACTCTAAAATGAAGTACCATAAGTCTAGAGCTAGTTGCTTTTCGTCTTCGGTGTACACAATGCAACTTCTACTGACGCATCTACATCGATAATGAATTGGAGTGCTTTTAAATGTCCACACATCTCCGTAGTATCCAAATAACCACATTTTATCGGGAGGTTTCATTTCAATTCTGAAAAAGGATCCAAAACAAAGTGTTTTACAATCCAATTTCAGGGATACAATCAATCGATCGGGATCAGTCAGTTTCAAAGTTTCAGTGAACTTTTTTGAGCATTGGATGAGGTTAACGCTGAAAAATTGGGAAATCAGTAGAGTATTTGAAATAGCAAAACTTACAAACTCAAAACGCAGAAATTCTGAATAACTTCACAAAAAGCTAGCCATGGTAGACGTTGTAAAGGGAATGTAGCCATTTTTAAAGGGATAGTATTGATTATTGGGAAGTAAGGTAAATGGTAGACAGAATGAAGAGGGTCGTATGGAGACATCTCTCAACTCAACGTCTACATTCCCAGAAGAAAACTTCTTAGATGTGCAGGTTGCTGTCTCTGGCGGGAATTCAAATCTGGAGATAGAAGGGATTAGGGTTCCATTTTGACTGGTCGAGAATCACCGACTGCCAATCGAATCCCTTATTCGCAGCCTCGGCAGGAAATACGAACAGAACAAAATCAGAAGTTCAAAGTTGACTTTATTTGTCATTAAGAATCATAATACCATCGTATTTTTTTACTCCGGGATTACTATACTTCTCACAAATTTTAACATGAGATGAATATTACTTTAGCAAAAGTTCAGGGACTGAATTCTCAACCAGCCTCCGGATAGGGATGATAAGGATAAAATGATACAGTACCGGTCAATAATCTATGAGCTTTTGGCGTTTTCAGTTGAAAAATGTCAACTTTGGGTGTCTGGGAAATAATGTTAAATTTGACCGTTTGATCTGAAATTTTTTTGGGTGTATACATCAACTCTAGAACTCTACTTTTGTAGTTGACAATTTTTTCGTACAACATCTTCTAAAAATGTTATGTCCTTTTAAAGTGGGGCGATGCCAAATTTCCGCATTTCCGATGCAATTTCCACCGATTTTAGGGTCTTCTGCATTTCACGAGCCATATCATCTCTAGAAGAGGTCGTACAAAAAAGTTGTAAACTACAAAAATAGAGTTCTAGAGTTTATGTATAAACCCAAAAAATGTCAGATCAAACAGTCAAGTTTAACATCCTTTCCCAGACCCTCAAAGTTGATGTTTTTCAAGTGAAAACGACAAATGTTCATAAATTATTGGCCGGTACTGTACATGTACCATTCCCATTTTCCCAAGAAGATTTGGAAAATGAGAATTCCTACTGTAACCATCCGACGATCAAGAAGCTTCGAGAACGTCTCGGACTGGATCGGATGGCTGGCTATGTGATTCTGATGAAGAGAAATGTGAAGGAAGTGAAAATGTCGATGAGTGGAGGGCTGGATATCAGTGGGCGGACGAAAGCGGAGAGTAATATTATGCAAGATGTGGCATTTGATAAAAATCACGAATTATCGAAATCCCTGTTACCTGAAGACTTATCCCTTTTGGATTGTGTTTTTGGGATTACTCTATTCGATTCTGTGCTCAATAAGACTATTTGTCAAAGGATACTGTCACATGGGGTGCTGGAGCAGCAAAAGTGAGTTGTTACAGGAGCTACAGTACCGGACAAAAAGCTATGAACTTTTGGTGTTTTCAGTTGAAAAACGTCAACTTTGGGGGTCTGGGAAAGGATGTTAAACTTGACCGTTTGATCTGAAACTTTTTGGGTGTATACATCAACTCTAGAACTCTATTTTTGTAGTTGACAACTTTTTAGTACGACCTCTTCAAAAAATGATATGGCTCGTGAAATGCAGAAGACCCTAAAATCGGTGAAAATTGCACTGAAAATAGCATCGCCCCACTTTAAAGAGACACACCATCTTTAGAAGAGGTTGTACAGAAAAGTTGTCAACTACAAAAATAGAGTTCTAGAGTTGATGTATACACCCAAAAAGTTTCACAAGGGAATTCCTTGACCTCTTGAGTTGAACTTTTTCTCAGATTTGGGTCATATACTATATCGACCGTGAAAACTCCAAATCTGCAATCAAAAGTAGCCAAATGTTCACGTAACTCGAGTTATGACTGCTCAAAGTCTCAGCCAGCACTATAACTTGAACACTTTGAAGACCCATATCTCAGCTCGTAGTCACTTCTGGAAGGTCAAAATACTTGCGTTCTGCTCGAAATTGAATGTACAACAAGATTCAAGTGTTTACAAATCAAAAAATTTTTGAGCCAAAACTTCGAAATTTTCCCACCATTTGAGTGCGGAAATTTTCGATCGATTTAGGTTCGTCAGATTTTTGATTCGAAATATGCACTTTTGATTTGGAAATATACCAATTGTGTTTCTAGAACACATTGCAACAATTTTGAGCTGTTTTCGCCCCATGTAGGGATTTGCCAGAAGAATTATAGCTCAAAAAACAATGCATATTTTCAGCCATCATTTTTCCTCTCATCTTGACCCAAATTAAACGCAAAGTATCCTAAACTGATTCAATGTGTTCTAGAAACACAATTGGTTTATTTCCAAACCAAAAGTGCATATTTCGAATCAAAAATCTGACGAACCTAAATCGATCGAAAATTTCCGCACTCAAATGGTGGGAAAATTTGGAAGTTTTGGCTCAAAAATTTTTTGATTTGTAAACATTTGCATCTTGTTGTACATTCAATTTTGAGCAGAACGCAAGTATTTTGACCTTCCAGAAGTGACTATGAGCTGAGATATGGGTCTTCAAAGTGTTCAAGTTATAGTGCTGGCTGAGACTTTGAGCAGTCATAACTCGAGTTACGTGAACATTTGGCTACTTTTGATTGCAGATTTGGAGTTTTCACGGTCGATATAGTATATGACCCAAATCTGAGAAAAAGTTCAACTCAAGAGGTCAAGGAATTCCCTTGTCAGATCAAACGGTCAAGTTTAACATCCTTTCCCAGATCCCCAAAGTTGACGTTTTTCAACTGAAAACGCCAAAAGTTAATAGCTTTTTGTCCGGTACTGTACGTCTCGATGAATTCAGGACTTGGTCATTTAGAAGATGGACGCTAGGAGAATCAAATTAGCTAGCTGAAAGCGTTTTAAATTTCACAATCTGAAATGTTATCATTGAGTTTGAATTCCCAAAAATCGTCAAATAATCTCTCTAATTTTCGTTTTTGTTCTGTTTCTATAACTCATCTCTCGGTCTCACTTAAAATTCTGCAATCCAAAAGTTTAGAAGATGTCAGTTTTAGACCATTTATGAAGATCAAATTTAAATACATTCAAACGATTTTATAATAAAAAGTTATCTTTTAAAAACAAAGAGAAACCGGCAAACAAAAATGAAAGAATTTAGCGGGAATGTGGATGAATTCTGACTCGAATGTGAGCTGGTGTGAAACAAGACGGCGAGGCGAACACCGGAACGAACTTTCCGCCACTCCAGATTCCGATGATCACGTTGATTTCGGCGGCTTCTGACCATGGAGACGTGCACGTGATTTTGAGCTGCAAATTTTGGAAATTGGGTCAATTGTAGTGATTTAAGGGTCAAAATTTTCATGATTTAGAAGTCATTGTTTCTTGACCCCATTTGTCATGATTTTTTCTTGAAATTTATGAAAAATTGACCTAAAAATCACAAAAATGGTTTGAAAATCTCGAAAAATTGACCTTGAATATTGAAAATTCAGTCATTTTTTCGTCATTTTTGAGCCACTTTTGACTATTTTGAAGTCAATTTTTCATCATTTTGAGCCAATTTTTATGATTTTTGACCCAATGTTCAAGTTTTTTGATGATTTTAGAGTCATTTTTATGAAATTCAAGCCAATTTTCACGATTTTGGGGTCAATTTTCATGATTTTACATGTATTGATCGCCAACTGATTCCCCTAAATTTTTTTGAAGTAGGCATAATTCGAACCTACCCATAGATGTAAGAAACCCTGTGGAACGATTTTTTTTGAGGAGCCCCCCTTCCCGAGATATGCCGCCTCCAAGATTTTCGCGTGAGGTGGGCCTCCGCAGACTTTTCTTCTGGTAATAGTCCCATAAAGTTTATTGGGTTGGAAAAATATTTGGGGTTGACATCTTTCACATTTTTACAATTTTCAGCATTCAAGACATTTTTTCAACTTTTTGTTCTGTTATTATTTGAAAGACAAGAAGATTTCACACATTTTGGTTTTTTAAACATTTTGATTGGATAATTTTGACCAGAGTTATAACTCGTCAAAGTCTGCGGAGGCTCATCTCACGCGAAAATCTAGGAGGCGGCATATCTCGGGAAGGGGGGCTCCTCAAAAAAAATCGTTGCACAGGGTTTCTTACATCTATGGGTAGGTTCGAATTATGCCTACTTCAAAAAAATTTAGGGGAATCAGTTGGCGATCAATACATGTTAGACTAAAAATTCATGAGAATTGACCCGAAAACTATGGAATTTTCTTGAATTTTCATGATTTTCAAATCGACTTTCATGAAAGTTGAGTCTTTTTAGATAATTTTTGAGTTATATTTTATGATTTTCGAGTCAATTTTTACGATTTTCGAGTCAATTTTTCTGATTTTGAAGTCAATTTTTATGAATTTTAAGCCTATTTCCTAATTTTTCGGAAAGTGTCTTCTTTTGGAGCATTTCTGAGCTCATTTTCATGATTTTTAGACAATTTTTTTTATAATTCTGCCGCTTTTTATAAACAGGACATAGGCTCCCACTTTCAGGGTTCCATTTTATCGATTTTCATGAATTTTCAGTCGAAAATGATGAAAATTGACTGAAAAATATATAAAATCGTCTCAAATTTTGTGAAAAGGGACCCCTAAAAGTGGGCGGAGCCTATAGGAAATAGGCTCCGCCCACTTTTAGGGGTCTATTTTTATGATTTCTAGGTCTTTTTCAATGATTTTTGAGTCGATTTTCATGATTTTTGAGTCTTTTTTCATGATTTCTGAGTATTTTTCATGATTTTTGAGTCTTTTTAGATGATTTTTGAGTCTTTTTTCATGATTTTTGAGTCTTTTTAGTTGATTTTTGGACCTTTTTTTGACGATTTTTAGGTCAATTTTCATGACTTTTCACTCATTTTTCATAATTTTCGAGCCAATTCCTCAATCTTCGCACCCCTCACCTGCGTGCTAACCGCAAAACACTTCTCCTCCTCCCTAATCTCCTCCACCCTCGGCCGCATCACATCCGTCCTCCCATCCGGATAGACCGTCTTGACTCGAACCATCTCCAATTCCTCCTCTCTCATATTATGCACTTCGAATTCCAACGGCATTCCGTGTGGTAGATGTGCAAAGAATTTCAGTGTCTCCTCGATAGCCGTATCCTTATTCGGGCTCGTGATCCGCGCGAATTTCACATGGATTGTGTTGACTGGCGGGAATTTTGGGGGAAGGATTGGGATGGATTTCTCAAGGAGATGGGCCAAAGTGGACGATGTTATGATTTTCTTCTTGTCATCTATGGCTCCAGAATTCAGAGGAATCAGGGCAGGAGGATTGAAGATAGTCTCCCAGGAATTCAAAAATCCATATAGCTCCGGAGACAACTCTTCATTATGTCTCTCCTCAATCGCCTTCTTCGCTTCCAAACAAATCAGCCTTCCCGCAGCAATCACATCTTGTTGTGGAGCAATCACTTGCATCACCCAAATCAAAAGATCCAGAAACGACAAATACACTCTACAGTAGATCAAATACGACTGAATTTGACTGGAAATCCCGGAGAATCGATGTTCAATACTCTGCATATCCTCGATACTCTGTTGAATCAGTGCCTTCACATTTGTCAACTCTCCGCCGCGGAGTACTGTATTCGTGACCGCGTCCACGTTCGCCGCGACTTCGCCGAGGGAGAATAGAAGACGGGCGGCGCCGGAGACCTTTGCGTTGTAGAGGGAAATCGCGTTGGCGTCGCGGAAGATGTCGTCGCGTTGGCTGTTCTTCTCGGACATATTTAGACTATTGGAGACTTCGCAAAGCCGCTGATAGGTATTCAAAACGACGTCTTCTGCTTTGTCAGCTGTGACTTCTGACTTCTTGACTTTTCCAATTTGCTTCTCCTCATCGATCACCTGAAAGAAGGATTTTTGTTTTCTTGAACTTAATCGATCCTTTAAAGACTCAAAAAATATGTAAAAATGTGCGTAGATTCCAAAAATCATAGTAAAAATGCTCAAAAATCGCTCAAAAATCCCGAAAAATGGCCCAAAAATCGCAGAAACTATCCCCTGGTGGAGTTTCCCGAAAAAGGGGCGGAGTCAGCCAATCACTGCGCTCGGCTCCGCCCATTTTTTTTTTTTTGGAAAACTTCACTAGGGGATAACTTCTGCGATTTTTGCTCTTTTCTGAGCCGTTTTCGGGGTTTCAGAGCGATTTTTGAGCTTTTTCATCTTGATTTTCGGAATCTACGCTCATTTTTACGTATTTTAAGCATAAAATTCGACACCCCGACGTTTCGCAATTCGTCATTTCGTAACCAGTCATTTCGCAACCAAAAATACCCATTTTTGAAAAAATTCCACTTTGCAATCAAAAAATTTCGAATTTTTATGGTAACCTGAATTTGTTTACAATGATCCCTCGATCACTTATAACCTAAAATGGACAAGTTTCTATAGTTGCGAAATGGAATGGTTGCGGAATGTCATGGTTGCGAAATGTCGTAGTTTCGAAATGGCATGGTTGCGAAACGTCGGGGTGTCTTAACATCGCACTTTTTGCATGCAATTTTTAGTGATTTCTATGCTTCACCGGGCCTTTGAGAACAGGGAGAAGTCTTCACGCCATTTCGAAACCAGGCATTTCAAAACTGCGCAGTTTCGAAATGTCCAAAGCCAGTTATCTCGAAACATAGACATTTCGAAACCGAGACATTCCGAAACTAGACATTTCGTCTTTTTCGAAATGTCTCGGTTTCGAGATGACTGGTTTTGGACATCTCGAAACTGCGAAGTTTTGAAATGTCTCAGTTTCGAGATGTCCCGGTTTCGAAATGGAGCCAAAAAAGTACCTTAATGGGCCGCACAATATTCGGAAACGCGTTTCTCAAAAATCGATAGTGCCGATGCACGAATTCGGGCATAAACATGACGAGAGAAGGTTGGCTGGCAGCTGCATTCAGAACCATAATAAGTTTCCCAACGTATTCCTGATCGTCTATCGATGGTTCTCGAGTGTGGAAAATCAAATGAATGTCGAGAAGTGTTCGCATGATGGATTGAACTTGCACCGAATGGTTATTTCCGATCTCCGCCATACATGCATACACTTGTTCCTTGTCCTTCGGAAAACGCTTCAGGCACGCTAGCAGGGCCTTAACACACACTTCCACACAGTTGACATCGACGAATTGCGCTCGTTTTAGGAGTTCTCGCATCGCTTGACGGGCTTCTGGCATCGCGTCCTGGAAAATGGGGGAAATTGGGTTCAAAAGTGGAGCTTCCCTATGGAATTTCGCTCATAACTTGGCTACTTTTCATCCTACAGTATTGAAAATTCTATCAATCAACTGGAAATTAAAAACTACATCTATTTAGATCAAAAAGTTATATGGTGCATTTTTCAGATCATATGCATATAAACATAATTTTGCTCATAACTTGGCTATTTTTTATCATAGAGCATTCAAAACACTACCAATCAACTGGAAATCAAAAACTACATCTAGATAGATCAAAAAGTCATATGGTGCAATTTTCAGACCATATGCATATAAAAGTAATTTAGCTCAAAACTTGGCTAATATTGGTCATAGAGGGTTCAAAATGCTACCAATCGTCTGGAAATTGAAAATTACATCTAGATGGATCAAAAAATTATATGGTGCAATTTTCGGTTCCTTACGTTTTTTTTTCATTTGAAAATCTCAGTTTTCCCAAAAATCACAAAACTACACCTCACCATTTTATAACCTATCTAGATGTAAAATTCAATTTCCAGTCGATTGGTAGTGTTTTGAATGCTCTAAGATGAAAATTAACCAAGTTATAAGCAAAATCACGTTTGTATGCATATATTCCGAAAATTGCACCATATAACTTTTTGACACATCTAGATGTAAAATTCAATTTCCAGGCGATTGGTATCATTTTCAGTGCTCTAGGATGAAGAATAGCCAAGTTATGAGCAAATTCCCAGCGTTTCAGAGCAATTATCGTGGATTTGAAAACTCACATCCAAACACTTCGAAATCACATTCAACTGCTCCGAATTCAGTTGTCCATGAGAAATCAGTGGAGTCAGTGCTCTGATCGCATCTAGACGAACATCGGCGATTTCATCGTTGAACATATCGGCGAGGTATTCCAAAGCGGAGACAGCGAATGCTGGACGGGTACATGCGAGACGGCCCAGCGAATAGACTGCGGCTTTTCGGACGTCTGAAAGGAAAAGGGGGGATTGTAGACCCTTAGAGGGAGAAGTGTAGTTTGTAGTGTAAGCCTAAGCCTAAGCAGCTGAACTTTCCTGTTTTTTGAGCCAAAAATCAGGAAAATCGGTTGAAAATGAGCCAAATTGTGAGGGTTTTCGATTTTGTAAGGCTTAGGGAAAAGTGTAGTTTGTAGTCTCTAAGCCTCTACAAAACCAGAAGAAATTTGTAGAGGCTTAGAGACTACAGACTACAAAACCTTCCTAAGCCTCTACAAAAACTAAAACGCTCATAACTCGGCTCATTTTCTACCGTTTTTCGTGGTTTTTGGCTCAAAATACAGGAAATTCGAACCGTTCTGTCTCAAAATTCACGATTTTAGGTCTAAAAATATATGATTTTTTATCCAAATTCTTGGAATTTAGAGCTGAAACTAATCAGTTTTGAGTTAAATTTCAAGGCTTAAACATTATGATTTTTGGGCCTAAAATTCACTATTTTTACCTTGAAATTTATGATTTTCGGACTAAAATTTAGGATTTTCGGCTGTCAAAAACAAATCAAAACGACCGGAAAAGTGTTAAAGAAATGCTTTAATTTATGTAAAAATGTATGTAGATTCCGAAAATCACAATGAAAAAGCTCGAAAATTGCTCTAAAACTCCGAAAATGAGCTTCGAAACGCCCCTAATGGATCCAGGGGCATTTCTGAGCTCATTTTCGGCGTTTTAGAGCAATTTTTGAGCATTTTCATTCTGATTTTTGTAATATAGACACATTTTTACATGAAAGTCATCAAATTTTGAAATCCAAAAATTCTGAATTCTGACGTCTTTTGGAATCCAAAACTGCTTCATTTTTTCCTCGATTCTGATGCCTTCCAATGTAAAAATGACTGAAAAATCTGCAAAACACAACGAAAAAGCTCAAAAATCACTAGAATGTGCTCCAAGATGCTCATCGAAAAGTGGGCGGAGCTTCTCCAATTTTTGCCCATTTTCAGAGTTTTAGAGCAATTTTCGAAGGTTTTCATCATGATTTTCGGAATCTCCATTCATTTTTACCTATTTTGAAGCCATACAATTTTCCAAATTTTCGTGGTCTTAGCTGATTTTTAAACGATTTTCAACAAATTTTGATGAAAATGGACCCAATTTTCAAGATTTCGAAGTCATTTTTAATGATTTTTAAGCCGATTTTCATGATTTTTAGGTGTTTTTGTCTCCCCAACTCACCCATAAACTCATCCTCCAACGCGGAAACAAACGCTCCACACGCTCCATGCGGTATAATGCTCTCCGCCTCGTCCTCCTCCTCCGCCTTCTTCTTCTCTTCCTCTCCCGGTGCAGCCGCATGCAACTCCTTTCCACGGGACCACCCACCACGAGTCTCCGCCGGCTTCGGCGCTTTCTTCGCGAACTTCCATCTTCGATCCTTTTGAATTGCCGCCTTTTTTGAAAGTGCGAATAGGGACTGCTCCACTTTCACCACCTGCTTATTCGCCGCCGTTCTCATCATTTTCTTATCCAGTGTCTGTTCTATAAGGTCTTCGGAGACCCTTTGGAATTCTCCTAGAGTCTGCGCTGCCTCTACTCTCACAGCGATTTCAATATCGTTAACTGCATCGCAGATTGCTGAGAAGGCATCATCCGAAATTGTGGTCTTCGCTCGAGGATCCTTTCCTTCCTTAAAAAAAATTGTATGGTTTTTTTTTTGCTTTTAGGGGGAATCGTAGTTTGTAGTGTTAGCTTAAGCCTAAGCAGCTGAAATCTGCGGATTTTTTAAGCCAAAAACCAAGAAAAACGGTTGAAAATGAGCCAAGTTCTGAGGGTTTTCGGTTTTGTAGAGGCTTAGAGAGTTTTGTAGTTTGTAGTCTCTAAGCCTCTATAAAAATTGAAAGCAGTTTTGTAGAGGCTTAGAGACTACAAACTACAAAATTTTCTAAGCCTCTACAAACTTAAAAATGCTCGTAATTTGGCTCATTTTCAACCGTTTTTCTTGATTTTTGGCTCAAAATACCAAAAATCATAATGAAAATGCTCTAAAATCGCTCCAAAATGAGCAGAAATCGCCAAATTACGAGCATTTTTGAGTTTGTAGAGGCTTACGAATTTTCGTAGTTTGTAGTCTCTAACAAGGGAACCCTTTTCAAAAACCGTTTTGGAATTTTCTATAAATTGGCTCATATATAGATTTGAATGAGAGATTTCGATTGCGCTATGTGGCTACCTGCGCAAACTTCTAGAACTCGAGATATTTGGCTCCGAAATATGGTGCATTTTACATCGTCTCCGCCATGCGAACGGTCCTCCCCCCTCCCGCACTCTCCTGTATGCCCTGTGGTAACATAGAAAAACAAGCACCGATGGTCGAGTGGGTAGCACGGCCGGTCAGGAATCTTGTGGCGGGGGTTCGGATCCACTCTTGCCGAATTTTGTTTTTGCCTTTTTTTAAACAACTTTTACTTGTTTTTCACAAGTTTTCAAACCTTTTTGTATGAAGTTTTCGATTCCTATAGCCACAGAGAAGATATTCTGGTATTTCGATAAAATGTGATTTTTTCGAAAATCGGAGATTTTCCCATGACCAATGAGAAAGTGTGAGAAAATTTTCAATTCTAGGAATCGAAAACTTCATACAAAAAGGTTTGAAAACTTGTGAAAAACAAGTAAAAGTTGTTTAAAAAAAGGCAAAAACAAAATTCGTCAAGAGTGGATCCGAACCCCCGCCACAAGATTCCTGACCGGCCGTGCTACCCACTCGACCATCGGTGCTTGTTTTTCTATGTTACCACAGGGCATACAGGAGAGTGCGGGAGGGGGGAGGACCGTTCGCATGGCGGAGACGATGTAAAATGCACCATATTTCGGAGCCAAATATCTCGAGTTCTAGAAGTTTGCGCAGGTAGCCACATAGCGCAATCGAAATCTCTCATTCAAATCTATATATGAGCCAATTTATAGAAAATTCCAAAACGGTTTTTGAAAAGGGTTCCCTTGTAAGCCTCTACAAAATTGCGTTCAATTTTTGTAGAGGCTTAGAGACTACAAACTACAAAATTTCCTAAGCCTCTACAAACTCAAAAATGCTCGTAATTTGGCTAGTTTTCAACCGATTTTCTCCGTTTTTGGCTCAAAATGCGGGAAATTGTCTCTATTACAAATCCACAAATCTGGGTATTTCTAGTCGAAAAAACATTGCTTAGGTGCATTCGAATGAGAAAAAATTGCGGATTTTTTGGTAGGGAAAAATGAAATTTTCCGGGTTCCCCTACTTTGTAAATCATCTCTTTTCCGGCATTATTCGCGAATTGAATCATAATCCGAATGGCGGCAATTCGAACATCCGGATCCGTGTCACTCAGAAATCTCTTGGCAGTGAAATAGTGATGATTAGTGAGTGGGAACACTTGACTCAGCTCCAGAAGTCCCTCGGCGACCGCTTTTCTCACTCGAAAGTCTCGATCTTGTTTCAAAACTGTCACATGGTACTCGCAATCTTTCATATGCTGAAACCAAGTGTTATAGTCTTTCGGCGGCTGTGATTGATGGGTGGCCACTGCGAGTGCCACGTAGAATTCGATAGCCGCGATTCGATTCGAGGACTTCGCGAGGGACATCTCTCCGAAGGCACGACGGGCGATTAGTTTTACTCTGGAAAAATGTTGAAGTTCATGAAAATTCCTATATTTTCTAACCTATCCCAAAAGATTCGTCATTTTCCGCTGATTCTAATGCACTTAATCTCATGGCTCAAATAAAAAAATGACCGATTTTATGACATTTTTTTAGATTTTCACTGAAATTTTGAATTTTCGTGAATTTTAGGCCAAAAATGGCAATATTGAGTCAAAAATAATGCAATTAAAGCGTTAATTGATGAAAATCAGACCCCTAAAAGTGGGCGGAGCCTTAAAAAGTAGGCTCCGCCCACTTTTAGGGGTCCAATTTTTATGATTTTTGGGTCAAATTTCATGATTTTGGGGTCAATTTTTGCGATTTTCGGTCGTTTTTGATGATTTTGAGTAAATTTGAGTTGAAATTATGTAGATTTTCATGAATTTTAGGCCAATTTTCATGATTTGTTAGTCAATTTTTGGGGTTTTGGTTCGTTTTTAATGGATTTTGAGTCATTTTTTACAAAAATTCAGTACATTTTCACAATTTTTGGGTCCATTTTTATGATCTTGCGTCTTTTTTTTTTGAATTTTCAGCCAATTTTAATGAGTTTTATAGTCATTTTTTATGAATTTCGAGTCATTTTTATGAATTTTGGGTCGTTTTTCGTGATTTTAGGTCAATTTTTTAAAATTTTCAAGCACTTTTAATGAATTTTCGCTCAATTTTCGAGATTTTTTGAGTTAATTTTTATGAATTACGGGCTGACTTCTTCGATTTTTGAGTCACTTTTTGTCCCGAAATTGTCCCTAAATTCATGAGAATTGTGTAGAATTTTGTAAAAATTTACAGAAAATTGAGATAAATTAACTTGAAACTTATCAAAATCTAGCCAAAAATCATAAAAAATGGCTCAAAATCCTTGAAAATTGGTTAAAATTCGAAAATTTAGTGAAAAATCTAAAAAATGCCATAAAATCGTCAATTTTTCGATTTGAGCAGCAAATTTAGGTGCCTTCGAATCAGCGAAAAATGGCGATTCTTTAAATATCAAAAACTCACTTCTCAGGAACATCGTCCGCCTTGATAACCTCCTCCCGAAGGCACGACACATACATTCCCAGAATTCCACAATCTAAATTGGTCTTTCTAAAGAACCCATCGACAATCGTTATATCCTCAGGTTCCATTTTTTCGTCTTCCAGATCTTCCTCCTCATCTTCCGCCAGAAACCAAGAATCATAGCTCTCCTTCGCATCCTCTTCACCATCTGCGTCAGAGCCTTCTGAATCCAGTCTAGAAGACGTCGCCGCATCTAGAAGCATCTTTTGAAACTTCTCGTTCTCCATCTCTTCACAGAGCTTTTCTGGCAAAGAAAGCAAAAATTCCCGCTTCCTCTCGTCACTTCCCCGCTGGAACATGCTCATCAGGCAAGCCATGAGCTTTGTGGAAACTGAGTTAATCTGAAAGATTTTTTTCGTTATTTTTAGGTCAAAAGGTCTTGTTTTTTACTCTAGAAGTCATACAAGCCTTGAGCATTTTCCTACAACTCCTCTCGTAGTCCAAATCATTGATAACTCTCACATGCTCCGTGTCCAGCTCTCGAATTAGCTTGTTGGTCCTAAATTTTTAACTTATTTTTATTTTCTAGAATTTTTTATTATATACAATTGTCTATCATTCATCCGCACTCGATGACACAACTCGTTCAACACCTCATCCAGCTTTCGATCCCGATATTTCGCCTTTACTGGCCGATTCCGCTTGAATGGTGGCGGTTCGAAGTCTGCGAGCAGCTCTCGTTTTCGAGAAGGAGCTCTTGACATTTTTAGGCTCTTTTTTGCTTTTTTAGGTCAGCTTTAGCCTAGATTTGGCTGAGTTTGCTCCGGAACGAACGTGATTTTTGGAATTTTTTTCGAAAATCCTCTAAAAATGCAAGCGCGCTCCGCCGCACCGCATTTCGCTGCGTACCTCGCCCCATGCTAAACGTTGGATACTCAGCCGAAGGGGCGGACAGCCCGCTTCAGAGAGCAACTGAAAATCTATCAAATTTATCGATTTTTGCACGGATTTTGCTCAAATTTTTTGTGGAATTTGAAAAAAGATATATTTAAAGTGCTTGAGTCAAGTTTTGAGGAAAAAAATTCCAGTGGGACGGCTGGAAAATCGATTTTTCACTTGGCTCCATTTTTGTTCGATTTTTTCGTTTCGCACAGCTTATTTACGACAAATCTTGCTAGATTCAGTTCAGTCATAAGCTTCTACTATATCTGATCTCAGTTTTGGTGGAAAATTTCCATTGGAAAGCTCGAAAAATTGATTTTTCACTTTGCACTATTTTTGGTCGATTTTTCTATTTTGCACTGCTTTTTTACGAGAAATTTCGCTAGATTCAGATCAGTTACAACCTTTTACTATACCTGATTTCAGTTTTTATAGAAAATTCCCACTGAGAAGCTCAGAAAATCGATGTTTCACTTTGCTCCATTTTCGGTAGATTTTTTCGTTTTGCACTACCACTTTCCGTTGTTTTTCGGTAGATACAGATCAGCCATGAGTTTCTTCTATGCTTAATATGATTTTTTTGTTGTGTTCAAAATTTCCTGCTCAAAGGTCGATTTCTCACTTTGCTCCAATTTTGGTCAAATTTCTCATTTTGCTCGTTAGAACAAGACTATTAGTGACACTCAATAGTTGAAAATAGCTATGCAACGAGATTCTGCGCAAAAAATCCCTAATGTTCATAGATTTTTCAAAAAAGTCATTTTTTTCATTAGCACTTCTCACAGCCTTTCGCTCCCTCTGAATTGTTATTTCCACCCTCCACCCGATTTTTTTCAATTTCTCTGTTCTCTAATTATATCATAATAATCGTTGAAGCCCTGAAAATCTCAAAATATAGCGATTTTTCATTTTTCACACGTATTTTCCTTCAAATTTCCATTTTCCAGGTATGTTGGCCCGTCAAATGATGCTGCCACGATTGGCTCTCCGCGCCATCCACACGACCACCCGTGTCGCCGGAGGACAAGAATTCTACTGGGGACCAGCCAAGGCCGCCGGACGCGAACTCGTCGGATACGGAGCCAACGGAGACAATGTAGGCGTTTGAAAATCCTGTGAAAATTAATAAAATATCCAAGTTTTCTTCAGATCTACCAAGATCGTCTCGATTACTGGTACCCAGCCATCAGATTCCGCAAGGAGGACAGCGTCATCGCTCCAATCCGCGCCAAGGAGCAGGCCGACTGGAAGAACTTGTCTGCTGAGGAGAAGAAGCTTTGTAAGGGTTTTTTGCTCAATAATATGTAAAAATGGGTGTAGAATCCAAATATCACAATGAAAAAGCCCGAAAATCGCCTTCAAAAAGACTATTTTTGCTCAGATGTTGTTTCAGGAGGTCTGTAACCTGACAATCTCGTTTCCTGACGATTTGACTGTTTTTTTCGAATTCTCAGTGCGAAAATTGGCTAGAGAACTTAAAAATCGGCCCAGAATCGCCTAGAAACGGGATAGTTAGGCTACAGACCACCTGAAACAACTTCTAGCTGAAAATGGCTCTTTCGTAGCGGTTTTTCGAGGTTTTAGAGCTATTTTCAAGCTTTTTCATTGTGATTTTTGAAATCTACACATTTTTTATGCTTTTTTGGCCAAAATCTAAACCTCTCCATTTTGCAGTGTACCGCTACAGCTTCCGTCAAACACTGTCCGAGTTCGAGGCGCCAACCGGATACTGGAAGGTCATCAGTGCCGTCATTCTCTCCGTCCTCGGATTGTGCACCTACTACGCTGTCCTTCTGAACGTCTACGTCTATCCAGAGCTGCCACCAACCTTCCAGAACGAGTACAAGGAGGCTCAAGTGGAGCGCGCTTTGGTGCTCGAGAAGGGACAATTCCTCGGAGCCCCCGTCAAATACGATTACGAGAACCAGAAATGGAAGAAGTAAATGTCGAGAATTCAGCAAAAAGAATAAAATTTGTAGTGTTCTTCTTTCTTACTTCTCTCGTTTGTATATCCATCCACCACCTATTGGTTGTCGTTTCGTTTCTTCTTCAAACATTCAAGTTCTCTTTCTTCACCGCCCCCACACACCCTCATCTGAATTCATAGATAAGCTGTAAATCTCTCTTCGCGGTCGAACGCACTGACCATTTCTTTCGTCCCCCTCTTTGATTTCTTTTTAACTCTGCGATCTTCCTTTAAGTGGTTCGGCTTCTTGAGAGATGGGCTACCCAAAGTAACACAGAAATAAATAGATTGAATGTGATTGTTAATTTAGCTGTGTATTTTTTTTTTCAAACTTAGACCTAGCTTTTATCCTCCTTTTTAATTTAGAATCTAAGGCGATACCGTATATTTATTCATTCATTTTTTACATGTATTCCGTTTACAAAAGTGAAATTTTGGTTTGACACTCGGCGATAGAGGGTAACAGGGTAGCGAATGGTTCGGGTGGTGGCGCATCGGTTTTAAATTGTGACATTTTCAGAATCTTCGACATCAGATGAGGCTCTTCAGATGTGTCCGACTCGTTTCCATCGATTTCGACTAGCTTCGGAGCTGGTGGCTCTGGAAGAGCAGCAGCAGTAGAAGAGGACGAAGCACTTTTCGAGAGGGTCGCCGGGGAGACATTCTTTTTGACCCTCTTGATCTTTCCAAGGAGAGCTCCCATTGCTGCCATCGATTTTCTATGTACCGACAATTGGGGGATCTGAAAGAAAATTGTTTGAAGGAAGCTTCAAAATACGTGAAAGTCACTGTAGATTTCAAATATCCCAGTGAAAATGCTCGAAAATCGCTACAAAACCCTGAAAACCCGCTATAAAAAGACCATTTTTGGCCCGAATGGTCTCCGGTGGCCGTGGCGGAGTTTTCTCGGCCACCACATTTTCAGCTATTTTTCATAGCTTTTCCAGTTTTCTTAAGCAAAAAAGGCTGGAACATCAGCAAAATCTTTGCTTCTCGGTTGCTAGAAAAGTTATGAAAAATAGCTGAAAATGTGGTGGCCGAGAAAACTCCGCCACGGCCACCGGAGACCATTCGGGCCAAAAATGGTCTTTTTATAGCGGGTTTTCTGTGGTTTGAAGTGATTTCTGAGCACTTTCACTATGATATTTGGAATTAGCACAACTTTTTACGTATTGAAAATGCTCCCCTACCGATATCTTGGCAACCTGGACAACTCCTCCTTCGGCTCCAGTGAGCATATTCCTTCCAACTTGAATTTGCTCGGCAACCGATGCAATATACTCATTCGCCTCTTCAAGTGACTTCAATCGAAGTGCTGCATTATTGAAGAGTCTAACAGTAGAAGGTCTCCAAATGAATACTCCCTCGAGAGTCTCAATTCTGGCAACTTGTCTATTATTCCCCGAGGAGCCCACTTGAATCGTATTGATATCTTCCAAAGCGACAATTTGCACATCATTCATCTTCTCTCCATCAATTTCATAGGTCACAATATACAAATTGCTTCTTGTGAGTATCACTACAGTATCAATCTCATCACTCGACTGGCAAGCATTGATTAGTCCCCATCCAGCGATCACTGTTTGTTGTGTGGGCACCAGGAACTGAAAATTTGGAGTTTTTTTAAATTATTTTGGTGTGATGATATGTAAAAATCAGCGTAGATTCCAAAAATCATAATGAAAATGCTCAAAAATCGCTCTAAAGCCTCGAAAAATGGTTCCAAAATGAGAAAAAATCGCAGAATTTGGATCCGGTGGCCGTGGCCGAACCGGAGTTTTCTCTTCCATCAGACTCGGCCACCTGGTTTCCTGTCGATTTCAGATAGAAAAACTCAAACAGTGGGCCTGAAATCGCCAAAAACGAGGTGGCCGAGTCTGATGGAAGAGAAAACTCCAGTTCGGCCACGGTCGCCTGAGGCAACTTCTGCGTTTTTGCTGATTTCGGAGCCAATTTTCGGGGTTTTAAAGCGATTTTTGGGCATTTTCATCTTGATTTTTGGAATTTACACACGACCTCATATTTTGAAAATTGACGCGAAAGTTGGAAAAAAATGACTCACAAACCGGAAAAATTGACTCAAAAATTACGAAAAATGACCCAAAATTTATGAAAAATGGACCAAAAAATGGACAAATCGGGCTAAAAATCATAAAAATTAGCCTAAAAATGTGCATTTCGGGTCAATTTTCCAAGATTTTGGCTCAATTTTCGTGATTTTTAGCTCAATTTTCAGGATTATTGGGAACTAGGAAAAACGATTTTTTGAGACTAAAAAACCTCCCTACCTGAATAGTTTCGGTGACCATTCTACTGATATTCTCCTCTTCCTCACTATCCTCCTCCTCCTCTCCCTCCTCAGCCTTCTCTTCGACCACTTCCGTCTGCCCTGTCACAATATTCATCGCTTTCTGTCGTTGAGCATCCCTCGTATGAGTCAAATAGTATCTCGAAGCACTATTATATCCATCCTTCATCACTCCCATCAGTTTCCTCTCTCCATTTCTCGTTACATCTCCTTTTAACGCTGCCGTTCCTGCGTATTGTGTCGAAATCACATCTCCATTATCCGCCCACATCGTTTGCATTGTTTGTACCAGGACCTCAGGTGGCTCACAGAGGGGTCCGAAGATTCCGAGACGTTGGGCTTGCTGAAAGTAGGGAAAATCATGAAAAATGAGCCAAAACTTATGAAAAATGACTAAAAAATCATGAAAATTGACTCAAAAATTATGAAAATGGGCTCAAAAATCAAAATTTTGGGTAAATTTTCATGAGGGCCTAATTCCTATTGGCTCCGTCCACTTTTAGCGGTCCGATTTTCAGGATTTTTAATTGAAAATGATGAAAATTAAGACAAGTTTCGACCGAGAAATCATCATAATTGATCCAAAAATCACTAAAACTTCGCGAGAAATCATGGAAAAGGGCTCAAAATGTATAAAAATTGACTAAAAAACAATTAAAAATGACTCAAATTCATAAAATTGACCCAAAAAGCATTAAAAATTGACCCGAAATTCAAATTTTTAGGTCAATTTTTATGATTTTTGACCGATTTTTCCTATTTTTGGTCGATTTCAACGTTTCCGGGTGAATTTTCATCAATTTGGGAAATATTTTCATAATTTTAAACTATTTTTTCATTATTTTTGGGTCAATTTTCATGATTTTGGTTGATTGTTCTAATTTCTGGTCAATTTCAATGTTTTTGGGTCAATTTTTCATGGTTTCCGCGTCAATTTTCAAAATATGAGGTCATTATCCCCTTTTTTGCTTAATTAATATAAATTTTGAAGCGATTTGTTAGGATTTTCGGTCGATTTTAGATGATTTTTGAGCCCATTTTTCAGGATTTGGGGGTCGATTTTTATGATTTTTGTGTTAATTTTCTTTTTTTTGAGTCCTTTTTTTTCAAAATTCTTACACCATTCTTCATTCTTTTCAGAAAATCGACTCAAATTTTTATGAAAATTGGCTCAAAAATGAAAAAGTCGAATTTTTTATTTTGGAACTATTTTCTGTGCATTTTTTTTGGTCTTTTTCGGTCAATTTGGACCAATTTTTAATGATTTTAGAGCAATTTTAGAGGATCTACACTCATTTTTAGGTGTTTTACAGCCATTTTTTTCAGTAAAATGCTCTTTTTTTTAAATTTTCCCCGATTTTCATGCTCCAAAAAAGCCTTACTTGAAGCACAATAGCGAGGGATATCTGTCCCTGGACCAAATTGGTTCTATCCAAACAATCAATACAATTCGTTCGAATCACTCCCTTCTGCCTCTGCACCACTTCTCCCGTCTTATCCACCCAACAGAATCCCATTGTCTTCAATGTCTCTTCCATAGAAGTGATAAGAATTTGAAGTTTTTGGAAATTCAATCCTCGACAGTGTTGATGCAAATCAAACGAGAACAATGTCACATCCTTATCATTGGCCTTCACACAGTGCTCCAGGAATCTCGCTGCTAATGGAAGCTCCCTTCCTCGTTGATCCACTAGACTAACTGCCACCAGGGGGGATTCGTAGTGAGCCTGAAAATATTGCTTTTTTTTTTTGTGAAAAATGACCGAAAAATCGTGAAAATTGACTCAAAAATCATGAAAATCGACCTAAAAATCATTGAAATCGACCTAAAATCGCGAAAATTGACCCAAAATTCATAAAAATCGACCAAAATTTACTCGAAATTCACTGAAAAATGAAAAAAATGGCTTAGATTTTTAAAATTTGAGGCCAAAAATTATGAAAATTGGATCGAAAATCGTAATAATGGACCCCTAAAAGTGGGCGGAGCCTACGAGGATTAGGCTCCGCCCACTTTTGGGGGGTGATTTTCATGATTTTCTGGTCAATTTTCACGATTTTTAGTCAATTTTCATGATTTTTGGGTCATTTTTAATGATTTTTAGTCAATTTTTATACATTTTGAGTCCTTTTCCATGATTTCTGGGTCGACATTTGGCTTAATTTTCATCATTTTGACCCAAAAATCATGAAAATCGGACCCCTAAAAGTGGGCGGAGCCTGTAAGGAATAAGCTCCGCCCACTTTTAGGGGTCCGATTTATATGATTTTGGCCTCAAATTTCATAAATTCTCAGCCATTTTTGTCATTTTTCAGTGAATTTCGAGTAAATTTGTTTTGATTTGCGTCGATTTTTTTTGAATTTTCAGCCAATTTTCATAAATTTTGAGTCAATTTTTTGTGATTTTGGGTCGTTTTTGATGATTTTGTAGTCAATTTTTACAGAATTTCAGTCGATTTCCATGATTTTAGGGTCTATTTTCATGAAATTTCAGTAAATTTTCTCAATTTTTGGGTCAATTTTCGAAAAATGGCTATATTTAAGCCAAAAATAGCCTAGCCGGGTCAAAACGGCTCAGTTTAGTCCAAAAATGGCGTTCTTCCAGAGCCATTTTTGTCATTTCTGGGTGTTTTTGAGCAATTTTCGTTAATTTTGAGACTATTCGAAATGAATTTTTGTGATTTTGGGTCGATTTTTATGAATTTTGAGTCAATTTTTTGTGATTTTGGGTCGTTTTTGATGATCTTTGAGTCCGTTTTTACGAACTTTCAGTCGATTTTCACGATTTTAGGGCCTATTTTCAGAAAATCTCAGTTTTTTCACATTTCCGAACCAAAGACTAGTTTGGCTCATACTTTCAGTCTTCTGAAATGCTCTTCGAATACTTCTTGAGTGTCTTCCAATGATCTATTGATAGTTAGCGGTGGTCTATATTTGAATCCTCGTTGTGACCAGAATACCGGAATTGATCCTCGACACTGAACGAAACTCAGTTCGTGCTCGAAGATATTTAATACTAATTCAGTTTCCACGAAATTCGCCACATTCGACGATTCATCGATTCCACGGCGGAGATAACGAGCTCCGGCACGTCGGGTAGATCTTCTGGAGATGATTGTGATCGTGAGGAAGGCGTTGATCTGGAAAAAGGAAACGTAATTTTGCTCATAACTCGGCTAATTCTCATCCTTGACCACTGAAAATAGCATCAATCGTCTGGAAATCGAATTTTACATCTAGATGTATCAAAAAAATTATATGGTGCAATTTTCAGACTATATGCATACAAAGGTTATTTTGCTCATAACTTGGTTATTTTCCATCCTAGAGCATCAAAAATACTACCAATCGCCTGGAAATTCAAATTTACATATATATGGATCAAAAATTATATGGTGCAATTTTTAGACTATATGCATACAAACGTTATTTTGCTCATAACGCAACTATTTTTGATCGTAGAGCATTCAAAATACCACCAATCGACAGGAAATTGAATTTTACATCTACTAGAGGCAAAAAATTATATCATATAAGAGTTATTTAACTTAAATGGTGCAATTTTCAGACTATATGCATACAAACCTAATTTCCCTCATAACTCGGCTCATTTTCATCCAATCGCTTTGAAATTTGAAAATCTACCTGATCAGTAATCTCCAGTTGACTAGTAGCAACGTATCCCTGCATAATCGGACAAGAAAACTTGGCCGCATCGCTAGAATCCAATCCAGCCAACATCTTCTTATTCCAGAAAAACGAGTCCTCAGAAGTCTGTTTTTCTCCTCGTTTCGTGAAAAATTTCTGCGACGAAATCGTCACATCTCTCTCGCGACAAAAATAGAAATCCTTCGAATCATTGAACAACTTCAGCACGTCTTCTAGAAGCGGTGGCCGGGTCTCTTTGCTAGCCGTGAAGAATTTCATCAGTTTTTCAGTGCCTTGCTTTAGTTTCGTGTTAGAATTGGGCGTAATTTGTGACTTGATAGTTGTGCTTTCGGATTTTACGTTTATTGCGATCACTTTCTCGATTTTTCGGATTTCGTGTTTGGTCTAAAAAAAATTTTTTTTTAAGTTTTTTTGAAAATTTTTTTTTACTCACTGCTGCAGAAGTGCCTCTATAATGAGCAGCGACAGAGCTTTCAACAACGAAAAATAAAAAATTCTGCTCCTTCTCAAAAGCTATCTGGCCAACTAGAAATTCTACTTCTCCACATAGCTGTACTTCCTCATCCAGGACGGCTAATGCCTCGGATTTCTTCAAAATCTCTCCATTTTTTCGCCCAAAATGCACTCGTTCTCCCCGTTCTTCCAAAATTAAAGCGTTTGCAGTGGTGTAGATCAACATCTGAAACGAAATTTTGCAACTAAAAAATTTTTGAAGCCAAAAAAACGAACTTTTCGTGACTTTCTCGACTAGATTCTCTCTATGTTTCGTGTCAATTCGGATACCCTGAATCCGAAAATCAATAATTTAGCATTTGGAATGGAAGTTTTCGCTCTTTGTTTGTACAAATCGCTCCCGTTTTATGAGTCACATTCGTGAAAAAAGAGGCAAAAAAATAAACAAAGCCAGAGAAATGCAAACGCGCTCCACTGGACTTTTAAAGGCGCACGCATTTTTGCCAGCGATGGGTCTCGCAGCGACCAATGGAAATTCGCTGATTTCTCAATTTTCTCAACTTTTATCCTAAAATTTTGCTGATTTTCTGGCGAATTCTTGCAGGTTTTTCTCCGAAATTGCTGCAAAATTTTGTAATTTTTTTCTGAAAAAAAATGCGATGATTTTTCTAGTCGTTTTCCTTGATTTTCGAGTGAAAATCCTAAAATTTTGGCCGGGTTTTTAGCTCCGGAACCACTTACAGGAGGAGTTTTGTCTTGTAATCTTGCTCTTTTTCGTTCATTTTTCGTAGATTCCTGCCTTTCTTCCCTTTTAAATTATTTATTTTTCCAGGTAATCCAGTCACGATGGCTCCAAAGAACGAGAAGAAGTCCCGCAGCACCATCAACGAGGTTGTCACTCGTGAGTACAGCATCCACATCCACCGTCGCCTCAAGGGAATGTGAGTTTTACCCGCCAAAAATTTCCTTTCTTCTGTTACCTGGTATCTATGCTAACACAAGCTCCACCTGGAAGCGGTGTGTTGGCCCACGCCAGTCACTGTAGCTCATAATGGGAGCAGGTTCTAGCCCGAACCAAGCGGTGGCTGGACTAACGGAGCGTTCGCCTCGTTTTCTGGTGAGTGGCTCTCTCCAGAAACGCCGCTTGTTTCTCACTCGAGACTCGTGCGGAGAACTCAGGGGCATCCTCAAAATTCATTTTGAAGAAAATTTGTGTGAACCATCAGGTATTATTCCTAAGAATCCCCTCAACAACCATTCATAATCTGTTTTCAGCGGAGCCAAGAAGCGCGCCCCACGTGCCATTGACGAGATCAAGAAGTTCGCCAGAATCCAAATGAAGACTGAGGATGTCCGTGTCGACACCAAGCTCAACAAGTTCATCTGGTCCAAGGGAATCAAGAACGTTCCATTCAGAGTTCGTGTCCGCCTTTCCCGCCGCCGTAACGAGGACGAGGACTCCGCCCACAAGCTCTACACCCTCTGCACCTACGTTCCATGCACCAACTTCAAGGGACTCACCAACGTCAACGTTGACAGCGAGGAATAAGTGTTGTTATTTCAATAAAATTGTTGATTTCTAAGAAAAAAATGTGTTGTGTTATTCAGTTCAGTAGTTCAGTTAAAGGTGTTCACCTAGAGTCTTCGGGAAAAAACGTTGTGATAAGTGGAATAAAAGAATTTCACGTTTCCAACAAAGCAAATCATAGTCTCTCGGCGGAAAACTTATTACTTGATTCTCCCTCCGTTTGGAAGCCCCCGGTTTTCTTGTGAGCACAAATCGTCAAAAGTTTACCGAGATCCCTCAAATGTCGCTGAAAATTCTTCTGAATCTTCTGATGATCATCGGTCCATCGTTTCTCGTCCTGCTAGTGCAGTGTGGTGGCAAGAAGAACAAGAGCAAGTCGACGCGATCGCAGAAGAGTGAAAAGAGCGAAGACGAGTCGGAAGAGGATTCAGCAGCTGATAAGAAGAAGAAGAAGTCGAAGAAACCAAAGAAGACGTTGGCGGACACATCGGAGAGTCAGAATGCAGCGAATGCACCGAAGCCACCAAAGAATATGGCCCAAATCGCGGCTACTGCCGATCCAAACTATCAGACACTGGCTGGTTTGAATAATGATGCAGTCTTCGGTCCTGGTGGTGGTGCAGGTGGAGCAGGTTTAGAAGCAGAAATTTCAGAATTCAGAAGACGTTGAAAAATGAAAATTCAGGTGGTGGTCCAAAAGCTCCGCCCCCTGGCTCGAAACCTGGAATGGCTGGAACCCAGGATCCCAACTATCAAACGTTGGCTGGTCTCAATAATGATGCTGTTTTCGGTGGTGGAGGGGGTGCTGGTGGAGCTGCTCCAAAGGCACCGGCTGTTGGAGGAAAAGCGGCCACCAACGATCCGAATTATCAGGTTTTGTGTAGTTAAATTTTGAGCCAAAAATCATGAAAAATGGTTGAAAATTAGCCGAGTTATGAGGTTTTTTGGTTTTGTAGAGGCTTAGAAAAAATTGTAGTTTGTAGTCTAAGCCTCTACAAAAATTACCCAATTTTGTAGAGGCTTAGAGACTACAAACTACACGATTTTGTAAGCCTCTACAAAACTTGGACTTGACCAGTTTTCCACCGATTTTCATGGTTTTTGTCTTAAAAATTTGCAAATTTTCTTGATCTAGATTCTGAGTGCAGCAGGTCTAGATTCAGACCACGGAATTTAGGATTTTTAGAAAATCAGAAAGTGAACCTAGTGTAAAGAAAACGACTATATGGAACAGTGGAAATACGCTGTCTTTAGTTCTAAAAATGAACAACATCGGTGGAAAACTAGTCGAGTTATGGGACTTTTTGGTTTTGTAGAGGCTTAGGAAATTTTGTAGTTTGTAGTCTCTAAGCCTCTAAAAAACGAGGAAGTTTTTGTAGAGGCTTAGAGACTACAAACTACAAAAAATCCTGAGCCTTTACAAGACTTCGGCCATCTCGTGTCTTTTTCGGGCTCCAAGACATTTTGAAACCGGACGCTTCAAAACTGGACACTTCAAAACTGGACGTTATAAAACTAGTCGTTTCGAAACCGCTCATCAGTGAAGCAATATGTATGCTAAGAATACTGACATTCTGTGTACTCCATGTTCGAAAATCAATCATGAAAATGCTCGGTTTTGAAACGTTCGGTTTTGAAATGTCCGGTTCTGAAACGTCCCTGATCCATTTTTCACAGGTTTTATCCATGTTCTGACCAAAATGCTGAGAATTACCCTAGCTGTCTTCGCCTTTATAGAGTCTAGTATATTTCTTGAATTTTAAAAAACTCAGATTCTAACGTCTTCTGAATCCTAAAGCATATAAAAATAGGTAAATTTTGAGATCGAAATCATAAAAATCGGTTGAAAACTGACGGAGTTATGATAGTTTGAAGTTTTGTAGAGGCTTAAAAATAGTTGTAGTTTGTAGTCTCTGAGCCACTACAAAATAGGAGAGAAGATACTTATGAGATTTTGTAGTTTGTACCCTAAGCCTCTATACAAATTCATTTTCCCATTCTTTCCAGACCCTCGCCGGCCTCAACAACGACGAAATTTTCAAACCAGCCGCTGGCGGAGCCGGACCAAAAGCCCCAGTTGCTCCAGGTGGAAAAGCAGCAACAAATGATCCAAACTATCAGGTAGATCGCACTTTCACACTTTCAAATATTCCAATATATCTGTACTGAATTTTAGACTCTCGCCGGTCTCAACAACGCCGACATTTTCAAGGATAAGGCTGGAGGTGGAGCCGGAGCCGCCCCACGTGCTCCCGCTCAAATCGGAGCCAAAGCGGCCACTCATGATCCGAACTATCAGACGTTGGCTGGACTCAATCAGGATATCTTTGGAGCTGATAAGAAGAAGTTTTAGAGGAGAAGAAGAGGAAATAGGAACTTGCGATTTGTCAATAAATGATAGCTTTTTTTATTTGTTTTCATTAAAGAGACAAGAAACTTGAGTTTTGGCTCCAGGACATTTCGCAACTCACGTCAATTTCGGAACCGCGGCAATTCGCAACCATGA
This sequence comes from Caenorhabditis sinica, assembly GCA_963932045.1. Classification (NCBI taxonomy): domain Eukaryota; kingdom Metazoa; phylum Nematoda; class Chromadorea; order Rhabditida; family Rhabditidae; genus Caenorhabditis; species Caenorhabditis sinica. Next base: position 2,864,397 of record OZ009942.1, read on the forward strand.
AATTTGGAAACTGGACGTTTTGCAACCAGTCGTTTCGCAACTCTATAAACTAGTACACTGCTGTGATTTTAGCGTGAAGCTTCTACGAAAATCCTGGGTTTCGGAATGACGCAGTTGCGGGTTGTCGCGGTGGCGAAATGTCGTGGTAGCAAAATCGACGTGAGTTGCGAAATGTTGTAGTTGCGAAACGTCTGGTTGCGAAACGGCCTATAACTTTTGAAGGAGCAAACAAATCTCAGGAACTGTTCAAAAGCTTACCTTCTTCTATCTGTCTCCCTAACACCTCCTATCATGTTCTATTAATAACGAAGCTCCGCCCATTTTCCACAGAAAAGATAGAGATGCGCGGAACCCGTCAGGTGTCGGTACATTCGGAGAATGATATCCTCGAAGATAGAGACGATCAGACAACAAGCCGTGTACTTAGGTGAGTGTTCTGAGATGTAGACTTGTAGACGGGAACACTTCTTACTTAAGCCTCAATTGTTACAGTTAATTTTTGGAGACCCTGTCCTCTTGTTGGAGGTCAGGGTGACAGTAACTAATGTTTGAATTGGTTCTACCTGGAAGTCCAGAAGTCGAAGGTTGATTTGAGACTCTGAAGTCATTTTCAACACCTACGTGGAAATCGGCTCAGTGGCATTTCGAAACCAGCCATTTTGAAACGGAGAAACTTCGAAACTAGACGTTTTGAAACCAGAAATTTCAAAACCGAGACATTTTATAACTGCGAAGATTCAAAACAGGGCAAAACGGACATAACAAAACCAGACAATTCGAAACCGGACAATTTGAAACCGAACGGGTGTGGATCTTGAATCATGTCGGAAACTTATGACAACCCAATACAAATGATATATGAATTGATTGTGAAAATCGATAATCTCCTGAGGACACACTTCCCAGGAGCCAGTATAAAAATAAATCGATAGAAACAACTATTATACTATTTTTCTCTAGTAACTACCATTCCAAATAGCAATATCTATGATTGGATTCCACCTCTTTCAACTTCCATATGTCGCCCTCCGAGAGATTTTTGAGTTTCTCGACCCATTTGACGTGTAAGTTTGGCTCCGGGACACTTCGCAACTACGACATTTCGCAATTCATGTCAATTTCGCAACCGCGTCAATTCGCAACTAAGACATTTCGAAACTGGACGTTTCGCAACCAGTCGTTTTGCAACTAGTCCACTTTACGTTCATTAAGGTTGTATGGGATTGAGGAACTATTCCAGGTTATAGTCTGCATTTCAAAAAATGCGATTCTAAGATGAACTTTCTACAAAAATCCTGGATTTCGTGGTTTCGAAATGGCGTGGTTGCGGATTGTCTCGGTGGTGAAATGACTGGTTCCGAAATGTCGTAGTTGCGAAATGGACGTGAGTTTCGAAATGTTGTAGTTGCGAAATGACTGGCTCCGAAATGTCTCTGCTCATAGAGAGTGATGTAAGGATATAATTACCCAATTCTTTTTTTCCAGATATCAAATATCCAAAACTTCAAAAATGGCAAAAAATGTTTGCATGACTATGAGAATTGCCGCGAAAAGTGTTCTCCTTCGTTATAGAAAGACCCTTTTTGTTACTGTACACTGGCACGGACAGAGATATCATTATGCTGTGATCAAACATCCATTGGAATCAACAGAAGATATTCCAGATTCCGGATATACACTCCTCATAATCAATGAGCATCCAGAATCTGAAATTCTTCGTGTGTTCGGCCAAATCATTGACATATTCAAATGCTTCGAAAAACCGGAAATGGTGATAAACGCGGGTCCATCGTACGAGAAGGAGCGATTAATCGAGCTGGCAAATTATTTGAACTCCAAAACAAAGGAAAGAAAAATATTCTTGTATGTAGAATATGCAGACGATTTGGAACACTGGCCAAGAATCATCAAAGATCCATTACATCAGATATGCGTAAACTCTTCGAAGAGAGGGGTTTGGAATAAACTTCGAAGAAAGTTAACGACTTTCGGGTGCCGCTTTTTCCCAAAACATTCGATGAGGCTTAGTTTCGGGAAACATTCAGGAATAAAATGCGAAACATTTTTCGTATCCTCTCCTGGATGCATCACGTTACCTCAGCTTATGTCACTCGATTTTGTGCGGGCATCATTTCACTCATCAGATTTTTCAAGTGCAGAACTGAACATCCTCTTAAAAAGCTGGAAGAATCAAAAAACGCACCATAGAATGGAAAAGATGCTGTTTTTCAGCTATAAGAAGTTCCAATTCAATGATATACTGAAAGGATTGAATCCCATGGAGAAATTCAAAACAGGGGCAACAGAAGAGACTCAAATTCAGAGAAGGGACGGGAAAACTATGATAATCCAATCAAATCGAGCTTACAAACCTTTCCAACTAGAATTTTCAGTTTGTCTTTCTTAGTTATATTTCAAGAAGATTGAATAAAAAGTTGTACTCTTTGTAAAACTCGAAATTCGAAGCGAAAGTCCGAAACGAACGTCCATTTGTGGTGCTCATGCACCTTTTTTCAACAGGATTTTTATTCAATAAGTAATTTGGCAAATTTTGAAACCAAAATCAGGAGAAGCTGGTAGAGTCAGAAGCATTTTTAGCTTTGTAAAAGCTTAGAAACCCTTGTAGTTTATAGTGCCGGTCTGTAAGAAACTCATGTTTTATTGTATAGAGAGGGTCAAGCGATAGGAATAAAAATTATCAAGGGATCCAAATTACAACTGAAGTCTGGCAGGTGAATACAATTTTCAGTTTTTTTCATTTTCAGGGCCAAATAACTTTTCTCTGCATCTCGACAAGTGGTGTTCCAACAGCATCCGTGTTACTAGAAGTGGGCTTGGCAAGTTGGGATGAATCTCTTCGAGTCCACCAGAAGACAGCACATCCAAAAAGAACCAGACTCAGAAGCAAAACAAGGAAGATGACGATGCTTTTCAAGCTCAAAAATCCATCATGAAGTTTCTCTTTCGGTTGGACGCACGACGTGCCATTGATAGCATCTTCATATCCATCTGGACACATACACTTTGCCGTAGTGATAGCATCCGTTTTTGGCACAGGGATACACAGATAGGGACAGTTCAGTTCCACGCATGGATTGGATGGTGGTTCGGATTGATAGAGAGAATGGTTGATAGCCAATCCGTAAGGATAATCATTCAATACTTGAAGAACGTGTGGGTGACTCGAAGGATCGTCAGCCTTTTGACTTCTGATAGTCTTGCTTCCCCTGAAAAACATGAATTTTTATTAATTTCTCATATTTGCGATATTCCCCCAGGGGAAACGCGCTCCATCGCCAACTTAGCTGAAATTTGAATTTTCAGCTTTCGCGCCGCTTTGAAAACAGCGAAACATGTTTCGGTGAGTGCGTGGACTCCTCGTGGGCAACTCGGGCATCAGTCGAATTGTCCACGAGGAGTCCGCGCACCCACCGAAACATGTTTCGCTGTTTTCAAAAAGGCGGGAAAGCTGAAAATTCAAATTTCAGCCAAGTTGGCGATGGAGCGCGTTTTCCCTTGGGGAATATCGCTAATATTATTTCTTACCATTCCGACCAGAAGATGTAACCATTAAAGTAGGCCATGTCGAATGGATGATCTACTCCTTTTGCAACAACCACCTTCCTTTCTTTTGTGTCAATGTTAACTCGTTCAATCAAGTTACGTCTCAAGTCACCAAAATAAACATCGTGACGGATGTAGTCGATGGTAAGAGTTGTTGGAGCTTCCAGTTGGGTGTCAACGAACCATCTCACTTGGGAGCCATCCATGTTTGCAACCATTAGACGATTGAAATTCAGATAGGATTCAATCCAGAACAAGAGTCCTCGAATTGGGTGAACTGCAACACTACCAAAATGATGTCCATTTGGCTTTCCTTTGATCACTTGTCGGCAAAACGTTCCGTTCATTGTGCAAGCCGAGATTCCTGGAGAGGGAGCTGAAAAACTAATTCTTTTCAAAGGAGGATTTCAGTCAAAAATGTTTACTGGTTCAAAACATGTAAAATTGTGTTTAGCATACTTGACCAAAGAAAAATTTTGCCGATGAAAATTTTTTTTTAAATACCCAAAAAAGAATTCTACTTTAAAAAATGACCTTGGAAAATTTTTGCTCCAAAAAACTGGCCCGACCCGGGCCGGCCCGCGGCAAGTATAGTGTTTCGATTCCAAAAATCATAATGAAAATGCTCTAAAATCTTTCTAAAATCTAGAAAATGGCTCCGAAATCAGCGAAAATCGTAAAAGTTATCCCCTGGTGGAGTTTCCCAGAAAAGGGGCGTAACCCAGCGCAGTGATTGGCTGCCGCACAACTGCAAACTCCGCCCCCTTTTTTTGGGAAACTCGGCCATGGCCACCGGATATAACTTCTACGATTTTCGCTCATTTCGGAGCCATTTTCGGGATTTTAGAGCAATTTTTATGCATTTTCATTATGATTTTTGGCCTCTACGCACATTTTCAACATATTTTAGAGCAAAAAAATTTTTGACCGGAATCCTCCTTTAAATGCTTTTTCATTCAAAATTGTCAAAAGAATAGTCAAAACGCTCGTTATGTTTTCAGTGCCACACATGGCCCGGATTCGGTACTTGGAAAAATAAGATCTAAGGCTGTTGGCGTCGATGCCAGATTTGCTGCCAAAAATACTGGTATACTGACGCAAAAATGTACACATTTGCTCCAAAATACAATGAACAAATCGCTTTCTCGACCCATCTAACGAAGCCAATAATTTTCAACAGAACTTACTTTCTTGCGTAAAGAAAACATTTCCACCGATCCAGTCAACAGCAATATCCTTGACATTTTCCCGAAGAACTCTCAATTCGCCATTCTCTTGGGTAGTCAGTTTCCCAGAAGTGGTCGTGAAAATCTTGTTGCGGCGACGATCAAAATCAAGTGATTCCATGTCTCGATGACTGGACGGCTTCTGGATAACAGCAATGTCAGGTAATGAAACCTGCCAAATTCCTTCTCCAATAATGACCAAAAGGTTTCCTTCAGAAGTGGTCTTGCAGGATCGTCCATCTGCCCCTAGCTCGTATCCCGTAGCACATTTGCATTCGAACGAGCTTTCAGTGTCTTGACAGAACTGCTCGCAGACGTGACTCTGATCGGAGCACTTCTCTATGCAGTCATTCTCATCAGAACCGTCGTCACAGTCCTTCTGGCCGTCACAACGCCAGTCCGACGGAATACACGTGTCTTCCGTAAGGCATGCGTAGTGGCCGGCGCCGCACTTGTTTTTCTGAAAGTTATAAAAATGTCAAGGATGCAGAAAAATGCATAGTTATATGGTCTCTTCAAAAAATTCTCGGCAGGGGGCGTGGCCTAAGCTATCCTTCGGCGCGGTCTTGTGCAACCCCCGCACACTTAATTTTGAAGCAAAAAAGAGAGGAAAAAGTGTGCGGCGGTAGCCAAAGGGTTGCAAAGAAGTGCTCAGGCCACGCCCCTTTCCGAGATTTTTTTGAAGAGACAATAGTGCTGAATCAAGCAGCTAAACTTACTGAGGACCCATCACCAATCGAAAAAGGTATAGCAGTTGCAGAGAAAATCAAGATGAGAAGCCAGCGCATGGCTTTTCCAGTTGGTTCGAAGACTCTACCTGGAAACACTGAGCTCGGAAAATTCAAAAATAGAGTACAAGGAGAAAATAAATCCAATACCTAAAAAAAGTTCAAGTTGACACCTCAAGTTAGAAACAGTTACAGTACTGGTCAACAATCTATGAACTTTTGGCGTTTCAGTTGAAAAACGTCAACTTTGGGGGTCTGGGAATTGTTGTTACACTTGACCGTTTGATCTGAAATTTTTTTGATTGTATACATCAACTCTAGAACTCTATTTTTGTAGTTGACAACTTTTTTGTACGACCTCTTCTAGAGATGGTGTGTCTCTTTAAAGTGGGGCGATGCTAAATTTCCGCATTTTTAGTGCAATTTTCACCGATTTTAGGGTCTTCTGCATTTCACAAGCCATATCATCTTTAGAAGAGGTCGTACAAAAAAGTTGTCAACAACGAAAATAAAGTTCTAGAGTAGATGTATACACCCAAAAAGTTTCAGATCAACGGTCAAGTTTAACATATTTTCCCAGACCCCCAAAGTTGGCGTTTTTCAACTGAAAACGCCTAAACTTCATAGATTATTGGCCGGTACTTTAGTTGAATACTATCATAGGTTTTACAGTAAAAAAAGTAGAAGCTTAAAAGAAGAAAAGATAACAAAAAAGAAGAATTCCTCCTCGTTGCTCTCGGTTTTTATACCGAGAGCACGAAGAAAAAATTTCATTTCATAATGGATTGTGTGAGCTGAAGGGGGAATGATTCACAATGATGGTTGGAGGAAAATAAAATTCGAAAAGAGCAATATCGACAAGAATTTGTTGCTATATTTTCATAGATGACGCGAGATAGGAATGAGCAATGAATTATGAGAAGTTTTGAAATCAGAGTCTGAGAACTGTAATCCGAAAAAAGAAACTGTTTGGGAACATGTATCAACAGAAGTACTGGCTGCAGAAAGAGGAAATGTGAAATTTCAGTTGTTCAAGTTCTCATCAATAAACTTTGTGGCATCAAACTTGGTTTTTTTGCCTCCCCGACGTTTCGCAACCAGTTATTTTGCAACCACGTCATTTCGCAACTTACGTCTATTTCGCAACCACGACAATTTGCAACCCACATATTTCAAAAGTGGACGTTTCACAACTTCTTAAATTTGTCTACCTCCTATTCATTTAGGCGGTGTGTGCTTGAGGATGTTATAAACCACGGTTGCAGATTGTCGCGGAGGCGAAATGACCAAATGTTGACGAGAGTTCCGAAAAGTCGCGGTTGCAAAATGACTGGTTGCGAAATGTCTCGGAGCTCAAAAAAGGCAACTTCTAACAAGGAATGTAAGGAGTTCTAGAAGGTTCTGGACTAAATCCAAACTTCTGAACACGAAGTCTATGCTAGCAAAATCAAAGTTGACAAGAATCTTCAAGATTCTGGAGGACTCTAAAACATTTCAAGACTAGGACATTTTAACTTATTATTATTTATTGATTACTTATTAAATATCCCATAAAAGAAAAAAAAAGAAGAAAAGGCCTAGAGGAAAACAAAAATTAGTAAAAAAAGAAAGCCGAAGTAGAAAATAACAAGAAAATGATTGAAAATTGACAAAAATATAATAAAAAGAGTTAGGAAGAAATGAATATCTAACAAGAACTAGCGAACAAGAAAAAAAATAATTGCATAGAAAAAAGTTAAGAATGTTTAGGGAAAGTAAGAACTAATACACCATCATTATGTTCTTCCGGAGCAAAACTTGCACCTTTGAGTCCTTGATAATTTGCTAAAATTCTTGTCCGAATTGCAGCGATTCCGTTAGTACTATGAGTGCCACGACCGGTTTCGATTCGAGCTCGTTCCACACCGTTGGTCACCATATCATTGATGATCTCGGTCAGATACCGTTCAGCCATGAAGACGGTCAGACCGTGTAGATCATAATAATGGGGTCCTTTCGGATGCCCCTTGTTCCATGCTTTGACCATACGAAGGATCCCTTGGTCAATGGCGTGTTCCTGGTGGAGGGGTGTGTTCTTCGATTTTCGCTTCTGGAAAAGAATCAACATAAATTTCGAAATTTGACTTCAAAAAACTCACATGTTGCTCTTGAACCTTGTCCTTCCATTCCTGCTGCTTTTGGTTAAACTCCTCCGTATCCGCGTACCACTCCAAGTAATACTCCTTATCCGATGGATGCACAAATTCGCACTTGTAACGGTACGGACAGTCCTGAGATCCACCCTTAGCAAAGTGATCACAGAGTCTTGTCTTGTGCTTTGAGTTCAACTCCCTCTTCTCAAGAGTCCTTTGGGATGCTTGGAGCTCATGGGCTCCGTGAGCAAAACCGCAGGCGTTTCTCTTTGGGCACCGACCACTATTGGCAAAGTGAACGCAAAGTTTGATCTTGAACTTTTTCGGGGCCTCATTTTCCGAAATGTCTTGAGAAGTTGAAGGCGCTGAGAACGGGAAGGGGGCGGAGCTGAGCAGAGTCAAGAGCTCCTCTTCACCGTGGGCGAAGCCACATTCATTACCCTTTGGGCATCTGCCACTTTTTGAGAAGTGATAGCAGAGCCGGGTTTTGAAGTTCTCCTTATCTTCGTTGGAGCTCGATTTCTTTCCATTTTCTCCAGATGAGGTGGAGCTGAAGGAGGAAGATCTGGAGGTTCTTGTGGAGCTGGAGGTCGAGGAGCTTGAAGCAGAGGTAGTGGCCATTGGAGGCATCTGGTGGGTGGAGACTGGGTGGAGAGGGCTTGGGATGATTGCTTCTGGAGTAATTTGTTGGGCGTAGACCGGGAGGGGAGCCATAGCAGAAGGACCATAGGTGTAGAATCCTGGGTGGACTAGGTTGCCCATGATGACAGGAACCATTTGAGGAGGGGCGGAGCAGGGGAACCCGGGAGCCATCATTGGTGGGGCATATTGCTGTTGGGAGACGAGGAGTGGGAGATTGCTGTACATTTTCGTTGGCGATTCTGGAAAATGTTTTAGTTTCAGAATGGTAGAAAAATAGGAAGAAAAAGTTGGGAAAATAGCAAGAAAATAGTGAAAGATACAATTGCATCCGCATCATTGTTAGGGTTTCACAGATCTCATTGAGTGTTTCAAAAAATAGTATTATTTTTTGATAAAACAAAATATCAATACTCGGAAGTGAGATCCTTGCCAATAGCTAATCAAATTGAATAACACGATCTACTCTATCTGATAAACCCTGATAAACCCCCTATCGATTTGGATAACACCTGATGACGCATTGTGTGGACCTATTGATTTGAGGGGAGCCGTAGGGGTGGAGACTATAATTTGACTCCTGGGAACATATATATATTGGCTCCTGGGAATACTAAGGAGCAGGAAATCTATAAGTCAGAAATCTATAGTCTCGATTTCACGAACCACAGCATCTTCAGAAGAGACCGTACAAAAAAGTTGCCATCTTCAAAAATAGAGTTCTAGAATGGATGTAGACACCCAAAAAGTTTCAGATCAAATGGTCAAGTTTGAACCCATTTACCAGACTCCTAAAATTGCCATTTTTCCACTAAAAAACTCCAAAGTTCATATACCAGTACTGTACAGTACCACAGAGCTAGGAAGTCAATCAAGTTAATGGTTACTAGAAAACTAGTTTTTGTGAAAAGTTCTAACTTTTTCCCGGACTGCCAAAGGTGGCCTTTTTCAACAGAAAAACATCAAAAGTGAATTTCATAACCTACAAAACCTATACAAGAAATCGGAAGTTGAGAGTCTGAACTTCAAAAAAAAATCAATCTTTGCCGGATCATTTAGAGTTTGGAACGGGGATCCTTGTCAATAGCTAATAGAAGAATAAAATGAATAATAATGTCTACTGAATGAGGCTATGGAAACCTATCAATTTGGATAACACTAGATGTTCCAGACAATAAGAAACTTGGAGTATTGTGAGGACCTATTGATTTGAGGGGAGCCGTAGGGGTGTAGAGTATAAACACCTGGTATACTATGTGAAGGTAATAACGATGTGCTACTGTCTCCTGGGAATATTAGTGGTTTGAAATTTTAACGGATTAACAAAAAAAAACAAAAAAGTGAAATCTGTGAGGGTTTCAGTTAAAATTGCTACTTTCGCTTTTGGACCAAAATGGTCATCTGTGTATACGTTTTTAGGCGGGAAGTAATTTGCATTACTATCTACTCAATCTGACGGACACTATATGTAGTTCATGTTATGAACCTATCGATTAGGATAACACCACCAGGTGTACTACACAATGAGAAATTTGGTACATAGTGGTTAACCGGGATTTAAAAAAGGGGGGGGGGGGGGGTGTCAAGAACACTGTAAGCGTTTTGATACCCTTCTAGTTACAGAATATCACTATGTACCAAATTTCTCATTGTGTGCTCCACCTGGATTTTTCCAAATCGATATTTACACATAGTTTCCGTTAAAATATAGTGTATTATTCATTCCATTCTTCGATCATTTATTGGCGAGTCATTTCCTTTCATAATTTTCAAATGAGATTGGTATTTTTTAAATTTCACCTTTTTTGAAACATCATAGTTTAGCAATTTCTGATCATGCCTGCATCGTGAAAAGAGTATTTCGATTTTCACAAACATTGTGGCTCTGCTTCTGAAAATATAGTAGTTTTTTCTTCAGAAATTGTATACTCACAAAACCAGATACCCTCATAACCACTCGCATCTTGTCTCCCCCTTCCTACTGCTTTAAAAATGATATACTTTCCAGAATCTCCGACAATCATGTTGAACACCATCCCATCCGTCGTCTCCCAACAACAACTGCAAGGCTACTCGCTTCAGGTAAGATACTGCAATATTTAATACTTGTTCTCTTACTTGAATCTACTTTCAGGATCAAACCTCCATGATGCAAGTACAGTCCCAAGTCATTACTCATCCAATGTGGGTTTCCGCGTTTCAAACTCATCAGCCACTGCCGAACTCCAATGGTTTTCTCGTCAGGGCTCCTCACTCGGGTTCCAGCTTCGAGATGGCTTCAATAGTCGAGAGAACCCTTCCAAGTTCCGTCCACTCCGGATTCGACACCTACGGTTTCCCTACTTTGGCCACCCATCGGAGCACCTCCTCCCGAATGGCTCCAGGGGCCATCCCTCACCCAGACTCTGGCTCCGCCTACCTAGGATCCTCCCAACACAGTTATCGAGAATTCGGGAGCAACTTCCAAAGTTTTAGCTCCTTCCGCCCACGATCCGCTTACCCAAACCACGCCCACTTCCTGCGTAAACCTTTGTCATCTCAAACCGCCCCAAGATCGGTTCGCCAGCCGCCTCCAACAACAATTAGCTTCGTTCCAACCTTCTCCAGCATGAGCGCCATTTTTGAGACGGCTTCCTCTGAAGATAAGGAGAACTTCGGAGCCTTAAAGCCAAACTTCAAGACCCGTCTGTGCCGTCACTTCTCCAATGGTGGAATGTGCCCCAAGGGAGATAGATGTGGGTTCGCTCATGGTCACATGGAGCTCCGGACCCAGCCAATGCTAAGCTCCGCTCCCTTCCCAGTCCCTGTTGCTCAGAGGCACTCCACAGTTCCCTCTGGCTATCTGAGCTCTGAAGTCTCCACCCACTCCTCTAGTTCTCCTTCTCAGGATGATAAGACCCTCTTGAAGTACAAGACAAAACTCTGTCTTCACTTCAGAAACACTGGGCGGTGTCCAAAGAGAGATGCCTGCGGTTTTGCCCACGGAGCACATGAACTCCAGGACTCCGAGGAGACCCTTGCAAAAAAATCGCTCAACGCGGAGCACAAGACAAAGTTGTGTGAGCATTTCGCGAAGGGTGGCTCCCAGGATTGCCCTAACCGTTGGAAGTGCGAATTCGTACATCCAATGGATAAAGAGTACTATCTGGAGTTCTACGCGGAGACGGAGGAGTTCCACCAGAAGAAGCAGGAGTTTAAGAGTAGAGTGCAAGCTGAACATGTAAGTTTTTATAGATTCCTATTTTAAAATAACGTTGATTTTGTTCCAGAGACGAAAAACCCTCTACACACCCGTCCACGAGGAGTTCGCCATCGAAGCGAGGATTCTCCGAATGGTGAAGGCATGGAATAATGGGCACCCCAAGGGCCCCCATTATCATGATCTGCACGGACTAACGGTTTTCATGGCCGAAAAGTACGTTGTAGAGGTAATCGAGGAAATGGTTGCCAATGGAGTCGAGGAAGCCCGCATCGAGACTGGTCGTGGGAACAATAGTGCCAAAGGGATCGCAGCGATTCGGACGAAGCTCCTAACCAAGTATCAGGGACACAAGGGAGCGCACTTTGCTCCAGAAGTTGGAAATGATGGGATCCTAGTACTCACTTTTCCTAAATCTACTTAAATTTTGTTCTTAAGTTTTTTTCTAATTCTTGCAATAAATAATAACGAATTAACAATGTCTTGAAATATTTCGGGGTTCTTCAGAATCTCAAAAATGTTTATCTTTCTTCTTATAGTCTTCTCATAAGGATGCTCAGGGTGCTCACATTTGTTCCAGCACCCATCTTTGGATTTCTCACAACTTCTTCTTCTCGGTTTTCGTTTGGTATTCTTGAATATCCGTCCAGAGTCTTTATTATCTATTTATCAAGGCCTCAACAGAAAAGTATTTATTTTATTGTTTGACAATCAAGATTTTAGGACACAAGGACACACAGACAGACATCTTCTTCTACATTCTCCTTGGTTGGCGTCGTTTTCGACATCTATGTTTTCGACATTTGCAAATGTCGAAAAAAACAAGCTTGGGGACACTTCGCAACTGGTCGTTTTACAACTATTACGGTTCACCACACACCAAGTTTTTAAATCGAAGAAATGCTCAAATTGTTGTACTGTGGAACACAAAAATGCGTGGCGAAACGTCGTAGTTGCGAAATAGCAGGTTCGGAACCGTCCAGTTTCAAATTTTTCTTTTCGTAGTTGCGAAACGTCCTAGTTTCAAAATGACCGGTTCCGAAATGTCCCTGAGCTAAAAACGCAACCCTCCTTCAAGAACTTTGGAGCAATCAACTTCTTCTCTTCATTATCAGGTTCCCAATAGTAGGCATCCGATTATTTTTACTCCGCAGACTCTGAGACATTTCGCACCCAGTCGTTTCGCGACTACGACATTTCAAAACCTGTCATTTTGCCACCACGACATTTCGCAACCACGTCATTTCGAAACCACGAAATCCTGGATTTTTGTAGAAATTTCACGTTAAAATCACAATTTTTCAAATGTAGACTATAAGCTGGAATAGTTCACAATACCCTCAATCCCATACATCCTATATGAGCGTAAAGTGAACTAGTTTATAGAGGTGCGAAACGACTGGTTGCGAAACGTCTAGTTTTGAAGTGTTTTGGTTGCGAAACGTCACGGTTGCGAAATGTCCCGGAGACTTTTTCATGACAAGCGCGCTCCACTGCACTTATTGGGGGCCGAGTTAAAGGCGCATGGGTCTCGCCACAAGACGGCATCAAACAGAAAGAAACTGCAATATTTTCATGCGCCTACAACTCGGCTAAGTGCAGCGGAGCGCGCTTGCCCTGACAAAACTACGCTCTACTGGCCTTTCTCTGAACTTCACAGTATCCATCCACTTAACAAAAACTGCTCTTTCCCTCCTGTCTCTCCTCTTCCCCCATATCATTTTTCTCACCCCATTATTCTTCCGTCCGTCCCTATGTGTGTGTTTTAGGTGTAAATAATCGCACCGTCCGGTTTTATTGGCTCTTTTTCTCACCTCGAAAAGAGAGAGAGAGGGAGACTTTTGCGCATACTTTTTCATTCACCCCCCCCCCCCCCCCCCCGTTCTCTTATCAATAAACGTGAAGTGTTTAATTAAATTTGTGCATAATTAAAAATCGTAATACATACTATGTATAGCAGGAGAAGTAGTAGTTCACACTCGTTCATGAATTATTGAACAAGCGTTTCTCAGAAAGAATTTCAAACTATTAGAAATGCTTCTTTTTGTCTTCTTGCATGAACAACAACTTCATTAGTACTGCTAGTGGAAGAAATGTGAACTTTTGAAAAGTTTTACTCGCTGTGAACCCATTTTTGACTTTGGGACAATTCGCAACCAAGACATTTTGAAACCAGTCGTTTCGCAACTCTATAAACTACTCCACTTTACGTTCATTAAGGTTGTATGGGATGGAGGCTATTGTGAACTATTCCAGGTCTACATTTGAAAAAAACTGATATTAGCTGAACTTTCTACAAAAATCCTAGATTTTGTGGTTTCGAAATGACGGGTTGCGAATTGTCGCGGTGGCGAAATGACTGGTTGCGAAACGTCTCAGAGACCATTTTTCGAATCCATTTTCCAAGACTATTCCAAAACCAAAAATTAACTGCATTTCTCAGAGATTAAAAATTTTCGAAACTTCCAGGTTTCCTAATTGTGGTTAGAAGATTTTTTGTTTTTCTGTTAATTTTCAAGTATCCTCTTCTAATACTTTCCAAAATTCTGAGTCATTTTGAGATTTTGAAGGAATTTGAGATTCTGGAAAAAAGTCAATATTCAAATTCTAAAATTTCTAGGTTGTTACGATTTGACTCACTAATCTTAGGATTCTGAATGCTTGTGGTTCTGAAAAATTGAAAAGATTATGAAAAACCACAAATTTCAATAGATCTTAATACTCCGAATTACCAAAAATTCAAGTTTCCACAACTACTAGCGATACTCCAAAAGGAAAACGCGCTCCATCGCCAACTTGGCTGAAATTTGAATTTTCAGATTTCCCGCCGTTTCGAAAACAGCGAAACATGTTTTGGTGGGTGCGTGGACTTCTCGTGGACAACTCGAACTGCAGTAGAATTGTCCACGAGGAGTCCACGCACCCACCAAAACATGTTTCGCTGTTTTCAAAACGGCGGGAAAGCTGAAAATTCAAATTTCAGCTAAGTGGGCGATGGAGCGCGTTTCCCCTTGGGGAATATCGTTAATACAGTATTTTTAAGGTTTGTGATCCTAGTTTTTCCTGAATTCAAAAAAAACAAACTGTTTATGTTCTTCCCCCCTCCGTACATCCCAAAACAAAAACAATCTTCTCCTAGGAACACAAAAAAACCAGCTACCAGTTCCCCTCCTCACTATCTCCCCCCGTATTCATCTCCTCCATTTTGTGTCACTTTTCACCACTCTAAACCACTTTTCCCAATTAGTTAGTCTCTGTCTATTATCCCTCTCTTTTCTTTTTCATCTGTAACCATTTTCCGAAGAAAAAAAAAGTGAAAAAATAGGAGAGAAGTTAGTTGTAGTGGGGGTGATGAAAAACGAAACGAAGAATAGTTGAGGGGGGCAAGAAACAATCGAAATTTGTGAGGCGTAAACTAAGAAATTCCTTCTTCCACTAACCGTGTTTTTGCATCGTTTCACACCCTTAAATATATCGTTTCTCCTTCCTTTTCTCTCTTTTTTGTTACGTTGATACTGTTTTAGATCATGCGCCTTTAACTGGAGTACTGTACTTTGTACACCTCGATTACTGTATTTTCGGCTCCGAGACATTTTGCAACTAATCGTTTCGCAACTACGACACTTCGCAACTCACGTCAGTTTTGCAACTATGACAATCCGCAACCACGCCATTTCAAAACCATGAAATCCAAGATTTTTGTAGAAAGTTCACGTTAAAATCACAACTTTTCAAATGTAGACTATAACCTGGAATAGTTGATGATATCCTCAATTTCATACAGCTTCAATGAACGTACAGTGGACTAGCTTATAGAGTTGCGAAACGACTGGTTGCGAAACGTCCAGTTTCGAAATGTCTTGGTTGTGAATTGTCGCAGTTACAAAATTGACGTCAGTTGCGAAATGTCCCGGAGCCGTATTTTCCTGTTTCTGTCAGTGATCATGATGTTTGAATTTTGGAAGTCTAGGGGTTCAGAAGCCTCTGTTCCTTTAGACTCTTCCTTTAAAAAAGTTTTGTTTTGAGTCTTATTTTTCAGGTCAAGTGCGCTCCACTGTACTTGATGGGGGATCAAACTAAAGGCGCATACCGTAGTTTTCTTTATTTCGGTTGCAAGACCCACGCGCCTTTAATTCGATCCCCAGAAAAGTGCAGTGGGGCGCGCTTGTTCTGAAAAAAAAGAGAAAATCTTTCTATTTTCTCTAACAATTTTTTGGGGGTTTCAAGGGTTTTTGCATATTTGAGAAAATCTCTATTTTTTCAAGAATGCCCCTTTTTTTTCAAGAATGACCACCCTTGACTTATATTTTTTCTCGCTTCCTTCATAATGTCAATTTTCTCTAGTCAAATTTCTTGTTCGAAAGTTCTGTCAATCTCCTATTTCAATCTCATCCATCTCAATCTATGTGAATATTCTGTAATCGACTAATCCATCATAAATTTATGAACTTGTTATAACCAATTCCTGCTAATAGTTTTAGGAAAATCAAATTTTTCTGGAATTATAGGTCATTTCGCAACTCATGTCCATTTCACAACCGCGACAATTTGCAACCACGACATTTAGAAACTGGACGTTTTGCAACCAGTCGTTTCGCAACTCTGAACTAGTCTACGTCACGTTCATTAAGGTTGTTTGGGATTGAGGGTATTGTGAACTATTCCAGGTTATAGTCTACATTTGAAAAGTTGTGATTTTAACGTGAACCCTCTACAAAAATCCTGGATTTCGTGGTTTCGAAATGACGTGGTTGCGAAACGACTGGTTGCGAAACGTCTCGAAGCCCTGAAAACAGATTTCTCTAATTTCAATTTTCTCTGAAAACATACCCCCAATACTTGACCATCTCTCTCTCTCCTTCACACGTTGTTCACTTCTCCCTCCCCCTTTCCAAAACTACTCAAAACTTGTAGCAAAGGAAATGGATATATAGTGCAAACAACTCGATTCCTCTCTTCTTACCTCACTATCAGTATATAATTGAGAACTATTTGCCAACCTCTCTCTTTCTCCCTCCTTTTCTCACTTTCCGCGTGCGCGGAGCGAAGGGAGAGTCCAACTGAGAAGAAGAAGCCAGATATCCATATCATTTCTTTTTCTCCTTTTGCTCTCTTTATGAGTTTTGATTGATCCAATAAATCGGATTGATTCCTATGGATCCGGGAGATCAAGCAGGGTTTTTTGTTGGGTTTGAAAGATTTTGATAGGTTCTGTGCTCTCCTTCATATAGGACAAAATGGTGTCATACTTTGCCATTTTTAGTTGAAAAGTGCCAACTTTGAGGGTTTGAAAAAGCAGCTAAAAGTAGTCGAATTATTTTGAAAATTTGTGAGTATATGAATCAATCCTAGATCTTAATTTTTGTAGTTGACAACTTTTTTGTAAAACTTTTCCGTGAAAAGTTATGAGCGCGAATGTTGTCAACTACAAAAATAAAGATTTGGGGTTGCTCTATATGCTCACAAATTTTCCAGACATTCTGACCGCTCCAAACTTCTTTTTCAGACACCCAAAGTTCCCCATTTTCCACTAAAAACCCCCGAATATGATATATTTTTTGTCCGGTTCCGTATACACCGTATTGCTTTCAGATAGGCTTAACTAAAGTTTTTCTCTACCTTTTATTTCGTAAAAATGTCACTCTTTCTTATTTTTTTCACCAGCATCCCATGAATCACAGACAATAAAAATCATACTTTTCCCATTTTTCGTTCCACATTTTATTGCCTTGGGAGCCTTATCACATCCCTCATAGTCTCCCACACAATTTCATTTTTCCTTCAGATATTCCGATGATCAATATATGAAAAATCATGTTTTTTTAAATATTTGGACTAGTGAAAACCATGTCTATGGACATTTCGCAACTAGACATTTTGCAACTACGACATTTCGGAACTACGACATTTCGAAACCACGAAATCCAGGCTTTTTGTAAAGAGTTCATGTTGAATGCAGATGATAACCTGAAATGATTTACAGTACTCTCAATCACACACAGCTGAAGTGAACGAGAAGAAGAAAAGCTTATAAAGTTGCGAAACGTCGAATTTCAAAATGTCTCGATTGCAAATTGTTGTGGCTGCAAAATCTACGAGTTGCAAAACGTTTCGGAGCTTTGAATTCACCGATTTTTTGAAAATTCTAATTTCTGAAAATCCTTGACCGGCCCCAAAAAACGACCAAAAGACAAAGTCAATCCCTATTTCTGTATCCCCCTAGACCTCCTGGAAATCCAATTTTTCTTATTCACGACACCTAACCTTCTTTTTCTCATCCATCCTATTCCTACCGTCCACCCAGTGATGAATAACTTCCGTAGGGTCAAGGTGTCCGTCCTCCTGCTGAGAGGCAGCATTTTCTTTTCATCGTCTTCTTTTTTGAATAGACTCTTCACTCTTTTGTTTTCAACAAGATGGGGAAGATCAAAGGAGGGAAGAAGGCGTCTAATGGAGTGGACGAAAGACTCAAATGATTCCGGAAAAAGTACTCAAAATAACAAATACGGAGGTCATAAAAGTGAAAAAGAGGACAGTTTTTAATAACAAAGAAGTAAACCATTCTTAAATTTTTTATATTTTGACAGTTGCGAAATGTCTAGTTGCGAAATGTCTTGGTTACGAAGCGTCCAGTTTCTGGTTGCGAAACGTCCAGTTTCTGCTTGCGAAACGTCTAGTTTCTGGTTGCGAAACGTCTAGTTTCTGGTTGCCAAACGTCCAGTTTCTGGTTGCAAAACGTCCATTTCTGGTTGCAAAACGTCCAGTTTCTGGTTGCGAAACGTCCGGTTTCTGGTTGCGAAACGTCCAGTATCGAAATGTCGTAGTTGCAAAATCGACGTGAGTTGCGCAATGTCGTAGTTGCGAAATAACCGATTCAAGCCAAAATCTCAAATTTTGAGGTACTTTAACTTTGTTCAGAGTGATTTTCAGACTTTGCTCCAAAAGACTTTCCTTCTTCTTTTTGAATTTTGCGTCGATCCATGTCAAAATATCAAAAATTTAGAAATATTTTTTCACTCAAAAAATCGCCAAGAAAATCCCGTTATTCCCCAACCACCCCCCTGCTGACCTAATGATGAGAACCTCCATATAATTTGCAACACATCGCGTAACCTTATAATAAGTAGAGGAGACCGAATCATAATTATAAGTTGTTAGTCATGATGGACATGTCTAATGTCACGCATGAGTGGGGGGAAAACACTTTTTGGGTTTGGGAAAAGGTTATGGGAGAGAGGAGAATACTGTTATTGGAAATTGGAAATAACAACTTTGAAGGTTGATGGAATTGGTTTCTGTTTTTGAAAATGGTTGAAAACAATAACACCAATTCGAGTACTCTCTCTCTCAATATTTGCTTACTTACAGTACCGGACAAAAAGGTGTCATATTTTGCTATTTTTAGTTGAAAAGGGTCATCTTTGAGGGTCTGAAAAAGTAGTTTAAAGTAGTCCGATTTTTTAGAAAATTTGTGGGTATATACAGAAAACCTAGATCTTTATATTTGTAGTTGACAACTTTTTTCTAGCTCTTTGTCTAAAGATGCTGTGCTACCGGAAAGTTAGACGCCCGCAAAATTATTTTCTTGGAGTTTTTAGGCCTTCCATCTTCGTCGTAACATATCACTTTTATATGAAGTTCTACAAAAAAGTGATCAACTACAAAAATGAAGATCTAGGTTTGTTTTATATACCCACAAATTTTCTAAAGTTTCCGACCACCTTAAGCTATTTTTCAGACCCTTAAAGTCGACCTTTTTTCCATTAAAAACACCCAAATATGGTACCGGACAAAAAAGTATCATTTTTTGTCATTTTTAGTTGAAAAGGGCCGTTTTTGAAGATCTGGAAAAGTAGCTTAAAGTAGTTCAATTTTTCTGAAAATTTGTGAGTTTGTTGAACAACTCTAGATCTTTATTTTTGTAGTTAATAACTTTTTGATAGATCCTCTTCTAAAGATGCTGTGCCGCCGGAAAATAAAACGGCCGCAGAGTTGCTGTCATGGAAGTTTGGGCCTCCCATCTTTGTCGTAACATATCACTTTTATATGAAGTTCTACAAAAAAGTTGTCAACTAGAAAAATGAAGATCTAGGTTTGTTTTATATACCTACAAGTTTTCTAAATAATCGGACTACTCTAAACCACTTTTTCAGACCCTCAAAGTTGACACTTTTTCAACTAAAATCACCCAAATAGGATACAGTACCAGACATAAAGTATCATTTTTTGCCATTTTTAGTTGAAAAGGGTCATCAGTGAGAAACTGAAAAAGTATTTTAGAGTAGTCCGATTTTCCGAAAAATTTGTAGGTATGTAAATCAAACCTAGACCTTCATTTTTGTAGTTGACAACTTTTTTGTAGCCCCTCTTCTAAAGATGGTGTGCCACCGGAAAGTGAGACGACCGTGAAGTCACTTTCATGGCGTTGTGGGTCTACCATCTTTGACGTAGCATATCATCTTAATATGAGGTTTTACAAAAAAGTTGTCAACTACAAAAATGAAGATAAGGTTTGCTTTATATACTCACAAATGTTCTAATGAATACAACTACTCTGAACTACTTTTTCAGACCCTCAAAGTTGACACTTTTCAACTAAAAATGGCCGAATAGGGCACCTTTTGTCCAGTACTGTATTATCTTTGGAAGACGATGTACAAAAAAGTTGTCAACTACAAAAATGAAGATCTAGGTTTGTTTTATATACCCACAAATTTTCTAGATAATTGGACTACTCTAAACTACTTTTTTAAACACCCAAAGTTGGCCTTATTTCACTAAAAATGGCAAAAATAATACCTTTTTGTCTGGTACTGTATTAGAGGGTCCACAAAAAGTTGTCAACTACAAAAATAAAGAACTAGGTTTGTTTTATATAACTACAAATTTTCTAAAGTATCCGACCACTCTAAACTGTTATTTTAGACCCTCAAAGTTGACTTTTTTCAACTAAAAATGGGAAAAAATGATACCTTTTTGGCTGGTACTGTATTATCTATAGAAAAAATTTTACAAAAAAGTTGTCAACTATAAAAGTGAAGATCTAGGTTAACTCTATATACCCACAAATTTTCAAACAGATTGGACATTTCCTAGTCACTTTTTGTTCACTCAAATTTTTGTTATATTCAGAAAAATGGTGCTCAAAATGCCATTTGAGCACCATTTTTTTCGCCAGTACTATTTGCTCTTCATGTGTCCCGCTTTAGCACAAATCAATCCTCCCAGAACCGATTTCACCTACAAGACAACCTACTCCTAAACCTGCTTCCTGAACAATAACCCCCTATGTACCGTACCCCTTCGCGTTTCCGCTTGAACAGTCTTATGCAACACTTACACAAAGTAACCTTTCTTCCCCCGCTACCCTAAATTGGTTCAAAGTCAAGTTATCTAATTCTCTCAACTTGAACTAATTTCCAGAATTGTTTCTTGTCGCCTCGAATTGCGATTCAATTATAGATAATCACATCCAATCTGTATGTTCCGTTCTTTTTGTTACGTATGCATGTGACAATACAATAGTTGTTCCAAGAGTTTGTACAGTATTAGTCACTTTTCCAAAGGATTGTGTATATGTTATTAGTTGTAAGCTGAACTGAGGGAAAACGTTGAAAAAAGGCACCTCGACGTTTTGCAACCAAGACATTTTGCAACTAGACATTTCGCAACTTTGTGAAGTAGTCTAGTTTTCATTCATATAGGCTACATGTGATTACGGATATCACAGACCAATCCAGGTTGTCATCTACTTATCAAAAAAATAGATTTGAACGGGAATTTGTGGATTTGGTGGTTGCAAAATGACGTGGTTGCGGATTGTCGTGGTTGCGAAATGACCAGTTGCGAAACGTCGGGGTGTCGAAAAGAAAAAGTTCTAGACTCCGGGGCATTTCGTCACTGGTCATCTCACAACTACGACATTTTGCAACTCACGTCTATTTCGCAACCGTGAAAATTCGCAACCAAGACATTTTGAAACTGGACGTTTCGCAACTCTATAAACTAGCCCACTTTGCGTTCATTAAGGATGCATAGGATTGAGGGTATTTTGATCTATAATTGAGGTATTGTGAACTATCGTAGTTGCGAAATGGACGTGAGTTGCAAAATCTCGTAGTTGCGAAACGACTGATTGCGAAATGTCTCGGAGCCTGGTTCTATGACTTCTCTAGAATCGGGAATTCAACTACTCTCATCGAAAGTCGAAATATCTCTGACCCTCAAATCTTTTTCCTCAAATCCAAAAATACCATAAGCCTCTCTCTCCCAAGATTCTCACCATTGTATGCTCACTATTTGCCGCTCCAACCCCCTATCCATATGTCCCAAACCATACAGGCCGTCCTTCTCCTAAACAGTATACAACCCTTTCACACCCCCCCCCCCGCTGTAAATTAGCACAACAAAAGATATCTCGCCTCCTCTTTGTATGGGAAATACCGCCTGAGCATAACAGGCAACCGAGCATCGAATTGTGCAACTTCTTATAAAGCATATACATATATACTCTCGGGTGTCTGCCGAACATCTGTTGGCATCTGTGGGCCCAATTATATAAACAATTATGTAAGAGAACTTAACGGTAATGTACCCCGTTTGTAATACCGGTTTTGGAGCAGGTCTAGGCTCAAAAGAAAAAACATAAAAAGTTATCTAAGAATTCGGAATCGTTTTTGTAGCTTATGAACGGTGTTCGAGAAAACCAATAATGTGTGAAATTTTCGCGAAATCGAAAGAGTGCATCTTCAAAATGATATAACTTTGTTCATTTTTGACGGATTTTTGAAAACTAAAGTGCATCATAAAGAGAAATAATTAACTAATTGGAATTCCTTAAAATCTTTGATCTACGTGTGCTCTATCAAAAGTTATAGAACAAAAATTTAACTTACCTCAGTACCAAGAAGCTTCTAAAAATTTTTTGGCCCGATAACTTTTTTTAAAACCACTTTAAAATGAAAGAGCATACTCAAATTAGTCAAATAAAATTTTAAAAAATGGGGGTAACCGTCCATATAAGAAAAATATTTTCGATTGAAAAAATCTGTTTTTTCGAATTTCTTATAAAATTTGAAATTTCTTGTTGACTTTGTACTAAGATTGGGAACACACTTATTGTCATCAGATTATGCAAAACATGAGCTTTCTAATGCGCTTTAGATCATTGGTTTACCATAAGTTTGACGGAATTTATGATGTTTTGAAGTAAGTAGGTTGAATTTAGTGATAATCGAAAAACTCGAAAAATGAAAATGATGCTAGAGCTTCAAATTTTTTGCATTTTGTAGGCAACGTTGTTTTATACAATGTTGTCAACTGCAACTTTTTTCTATCTCTTCATCTTCCCGCCGAAAATTGAGATCTAGCAAATTCCTGACCCTGGATCGGCTCCGATGGAAAATCGTAGCATGTGGCAGAAAGATGAAGAGATAGAAAAAAGTTGCAGTTGACAACATTGTATAAAACAACGTTGCCTACAAAATGCAAAAAAGTTTGAAACTCTAGCATCCTTTTCATTTGTCGAGTTTTTCGATTATCACTAAATTCAACCTACTGACTTCAAAACATCATAAAATCCGTCAAACTTATGGTAAACCAATGATCTAAAGCGCATTAGAAAGCTCATGTTTTGCATAATCTGATGACAATAAGTGTGTTCCCAATCTTAGTACAAAGTCAACAAGAAATTTCAAATTTTATAAGAAATTCGAAAAAACAGATTTTTTCAATCGAAAATATTTTTCTTATATGGACGGTTACCCCCATTTTTTAAAGTTTTATTTGACTAATTTGAGTATGCTCTTTCATTTTAAAGCGGTTTTAAAAAAAGTTATCGGGCCAAAAATTTTTTAGAAGTTTCTTGGTACTGAGGTAAGTTAAATTTTTGTTTTATAACTTTTGATAGAGCACACGTAGATCAAAGATGTTGAGGAATTCCAATTAGTTAATCATTTCTCTTCATGATGCACTTTAGTTTTCAAAAATCCGTCAAAAATGAACAAAGTTATATCATTTTGAAGATGCACTCTTTCGATTTCGCGAAAATTTTACACATTATTGGTTTTCTCGAACACCGTTCATAAGCTACAAAAACGATTCTGAATCCTTAGATAACTTTTTATGCTTGTTCTTTTAAGCCTAGACTCGCCCCAAAACCGGTTTTACAAACGGAGTGCATTACCGTTTAGTCTTCGGAGTCCATCACATCTACTCTAAGACACTCGGATTAAGGATTAAGCCCTCTACACTACTGACCTCCTCCTCCTTCCCCTAGACCCTTTGTGTTACACAGTCTTCTCCGTTTTTGGCCATCATCCAAGCCCCGCCCCTTTTCGTTTCGCGGTCCACCGCCTGCCCCCCCCCCCCCCCCCCCTCTGTGTCCTCCCTTTTCTCTTCTTATTCTTCTCCCCCGCCTTGGGAACAAGAAGAAGGCGACACATTAGATCTCCCCCCTCCCCTCTCATCATCGGCTTTTTCGACTAAGTGTTCTTTCTGTTGGGGAGAAATTGGACACTAGTCTTTTCTGCCTGTGGTTTATTGGCTTTATGAGTGTCTCTGTCTCGGATATATGTGGCACAATTAGTAGGATTAGACGGGTTTCTTAGAGAAGCTTCTGAGTGTTGGAGGACAGGTGTGGATTTGGATTCCGTTAGCTTTTTGATCCTTTATGACGGAATCCGTATGAAGACATCTATTGCGGTTTTTTTCTTGTGGAGACAGGTGGACCATCTGTCTTCAAATTTTGGTGAGACCGCGGCAGATGTTCAAACTTTTTTAGCCTCTCCTATTCAGAATTCTAGTCATAACTCCCTTGAGAATCGAAATTTTCAATTAAAAAATATACCAAAATATAGCGCTCAATGAGCTCTATAAAACCGTATATAGAATGTTAAAGTTTGAAATCTCAATTTTTAAATGGACTTCGTTAAATGCTTCCACAAGGATCGACCCTTCTACAGCTTCCAACCAAAAATCTCAAATTCTAACCTTGATGATCTATATACCGTTTTGTAGCTCTTTTTAAGTTCTACATTTTGGTATATTTTTTGCTCCATAATCTTAATTTTAAAGGGAGTTATGCTGAATTTTACAAGTATGATACACAGTTCACCATTTTCCGTTTTTTTCCCCTATGACGGAATTCGAAAATTCCCTTTTTTTGTTCTTATGAAGAAATCTATTGCTTTTTTTCAAGTATGTAGTGACAGGTGGACTATCTGTTTTCTTTTTTTCAACATTTTAAATTTCATCGAGACCACGACAGATGTTCAAACTTTTGGAGACAACCAATTTCAGAATTTCCGTCATAACTTTCTTTAAAATCTAGATTTCCATACAAAAATTATACCGAAATGTAGATCTTGAGGAGATCTACAAAACCGTATATAGATCATTTAAGTTGAAATGTTCGATGTTAAACTGGAGCCCTTCAAATGAACCACGGCGATTCGGAAATTTGGAACATTTCACAGCTTTTAACCAAAATTGAAAAACCCAAGTCACTATGTTCTAAATATGGTTTTATAGATCTCCTCAAGATCTACATTTTGGTATAATTTTTGTCTAAAAATCTCAATTTTAAAGAAATATTTAGAACATAGTTACTTGGAATTTTCAAGGAAGGTTAAAAGCTGGGAAATGTTCCAATTTTGCGAATTGGCGTGGTCCATTTGAAGGGCTCCAGTTTAACATAGAAAATTCCAACTTCGATGATCTATGTATCCTTTTGTAGATCTCATTGAGTTCTACATTTTGGTTTACTTTCGCTCAACCATCTCAATTTTAAAACGAAATATGCTAAATATGATTCACATTTTTCCCATTCTCTGTTCTGCATATATTTCACTTTCATATCACATGTGTTGTTGTTGTTCTCGATTCTCACTTTTTTCATTCTTCTTTTGAGTTTTTCTGATTCTTCTCCATGTGGAAAAATCTTTGCGATTAATAATGCCAACACAGCTGTCATTCAATATG
This sequence comes from Caenorhabditis sinica, assembly GCA_963932045.1. Taxonomy (NCBI): domain Eukaryota; kingdom Metazoa; phylum Nematoda; class Chromadorea; order Rhabditida; family Rhabditidae; genus Caenorhabditis; species Caenorhabditis sinica. The sequence continues at coordinate 2,889,865 of OZ009942.1, forward strand.
AGAAGAGTGTTTTTTATCTCTTCTTCTATAATCTTCATGATTCCAGCAGCTGTCAAACTCTTGATTCTTTCAATTTTTTTGTGACAGATTTTATGACATCCTTAACTTTTGAAAACCAGTTTTATAGGGGTTTTTTTGCATTTTGAAAGATACCTTATCTTCTCCAAAACTAGAGAACGCTCAAGTTTGATTGTTTCTCAGTTGGCGTCAAATCTGATGTCAGGTCCGCAACTGACACGCTGACGCAGAAATGCATACAGTATAGAACAAAAAGGTTCGACTTTAGGACATTTTTTTCAGGAAAAATGTCAATTTTAGGTGTCTAAAAAAGTAGTTTAAAGTAGTCCGATTGCTTAGAAAATTTTTGAGTATATCAATCAAACCTAGATCTTCATTATTGTAGTTGACAACTTTTTGGTATGGGCTCTCCTTGAAAAGTTATGGGCGCGAATGTGAAGCTACTTTGAATTTCCGTGTGAATTGCAGGAAAATGCCGTTTTTTTATTTGTATTCGTAAGTTTTTTAGAAGAAGTTTTACAGAAAAGTTGTTAACTACAAAAATGAAGAACTAGGTTTACTGCATATACCCACAAAATTTCTAGATAATCCGACTACTCTAAACTACTTTTTCAGACATCCAAAGTTTCCCTTTTTCCCTAAAAACACTCAAATATGATATATTTTTGTCCTGTAGTCCCAAAAATTCACTTGGCGTCAAATCTGATGCCAGGTCCGCAAAGTGACACCCTAACGTGAAAATGCATCCAAAATGTTACCTTCGTCTTCAAGTTACTACAGTCCTCCTCACCCTATTCCCTCCTGATTCATATTCCTCTAGTCTGGGGTCCGCCCAGGTACTTGGCTTGGTGCCAGCTCTCAACATTACACACCCAAATGATTCACTTCCCCTTTCCTCTACCCCGTTCCCCTCTCTTACTCACTTTTAATCAATTTTATTGTCCTTTACTACCCTCCCTCGAACTGAATCAAAACTTAAGGGGGACCACCTCTGCGATATTCCCCAAGGTGAAAGCACGCTCCATTGCGAACTTGGACGAAATTTGAATTTTCAGCTTTTCCGCCGTTTTGAAACAGCAAAACATGTTTTGGTGGGTGCGTGGACTCTTCGTGAACAGTTCAACTATTGCCCAAGTTGTCCACGAGGAGTCCACGCAACCACCGAAACATGTTTCGATGTTTACAAAACGGCGGGAAAGCTGAAAATTCAAATTTCGGCCAAGTTGGGGATGGAGCGCGTTTCTCCTTGGGCTCTTCATACTTGGGACTTGTGGGGTCGGGCCAACCAAGTACGTTTTTTCTTCGAATGGGCAACATATGTCTTTCTGTATGCTATAGGGTCACCTCCTCTTTCTCACCCGGTAGCGTTCTTCTTGTATTGGGTTAGCGGGGTGTGGCTCCCCTAGAGATCAGCAAGACGCAGACAATCTATGGGTGTGAATTGGAAAGAATAGGAAGGGGGTTGGGGGGAGGGGGTACGCGCCATTGCGCGAGTGACCATTCTCATTTCTTTCGACGGGAAGGAAAAGGAGAAGGAGACTGTTACTCTCTGTCTCTCTCTCTCTTTCTCTAGAGATCTCCAAGTAGTTTTTTCTCTATTCAAAAAGTAGTCTCGTCTAGCAATATCTTATCTTACCCTTTCCCCCCATTTTGCAACTATTATATTATCACCTCTAATCTCTCTCTATCTCTCTTTCTTTCTCACTTTCAATTGCCATTAGACTAACTGTTAATGTGTTCTCTCTTGTTTCTCTGCGTCTCTCCACTCTCTCTCTATATCTAATTTCTCTCAGTGGGTCCACACCTAGCATCCAAATTTTTGTGTAACTTTACACAGAGAGACAACACACTTTTCAACATTTGGCTGCTGTTGATGCCCTACACATCTTCTGATTCTTCTTTTTCTTCTCCTCATCGCCTTCTGGGTCTCTATTCATTAGATCTATATCATTCTCGAATCATTTATTTTTTGTGTTGGCTATTAACTTCAAATGATTTTAATCTAGGTGACCCCGCTTTTGTTTGAGTGGTGATGAGAAGCTGATCGGGAGGAAGTTTTGGAAATTCTTCGAAGTCACAAGACCCTTCTAGAAGAAGTTCTTGAAATTTTATTTCTTGAAGGTCGAAAATAGAACAACAACTATTTGCGAAATTTTCAATGTTACACCGCGCTCTATTGCTAATATGACTGAAATTCAAGTTTTAGCAATGTTAGCAATAGAGCGAAGTGTGAAATTGAACATTTTGCTAATATTCCTGAATGTTAGCGTTCGATATCATCCAGTTCATCACTAAAAAATGTTATTATTTTTTGAAAAACTTTGAAACTATTTAGGACTTTTCACCCCCTTTCCTCCAATATCTCAGCCGACTGTCATCTGTTCCTAACTTTTTTATTGAGTTACACAGTTCCGATGGTCTCTTATAATCATTTTTCCGGTTTGATTTCACTAATTTTCACTATATTATCATTGGAGCGCATTTTCTTTCACATACTAGTTTTCTCGATTTTCCAGCATTTTTTCAAAATCTCAGCCAGCTGTCAGTATTATTCTGCATATTTTAACACTCCTGAGCCTTTTTTTCCACCTTTTGCTCTCCAATTTTCACTAAATTATCATTAGGGCGCAATTGCTTTCTCAGTGAAATTCGAAAATTCTTGACTCGATTTTTCAGCAATTTTCGCGTATATTTTCGAAAATTCCGATGTTTTTCGAAATTCCGACAGGTAGCAAACTTTTTTATAAATATATTCTTGCTGTTTTTGTCATTTTTGGCATTTTTCCATCTTTGCTCCCTCGAATTTTACTAAATTCTCATTAGAGCGCGATTTCATTTATTCGAAAATTCAAAAATTTTGTAATTTTTTTTTCAAATTTCCTGCATTTTTCAGTGTTTTCCGGCCCTTTTTTTCGTCATTTTTTACGCAAATTTCTTTAAATTATCATTAGAGCGCACTTTCATATGCGATAAATTTCAAATAAAAAATCGCTCTATTTTTCCCCCGTTTTTCTTGCATTTTTCGCCCATATTTTTACCTATTTCGAACACAAACGTCATTGTTATTTTGTCCTTTTCCTCCTCTCTTCCCACGCCTTCCTGTCTCTATCACCCGTATTTTTTTTATTATCTGTCGCTCTTTCCGCTCATTATTGTTATCAGCAATTTTCAAAAATCAATATTTTTCGTTTTATTTTCAGCCACCACAAAACTACCTCAATGCGATAATCAAATGCGACGAAAACAACAGTTAGAATTGCTACTATTCCTCGTCTTCTGGAGCACTTCTGAAGCGGCGGCGACGACGTCATCGGGTGTGGTGAATCTTCGACCGAAGCAGAATGTGAATTCTGGTGAGATTTTTATTGTATTTTGTGACGATAAAAAATGATCTACTGGCTCTCTAAAAGTTGGCGCGCTTTTTCTAGCACTGGTAGATCAAAAACTTGAAAAAAAAATGATTTGCGCTCCATCGCAATCTCATTTCGCGCGCTTTTTTCAGTACTGGTAGATCAAAAATTTCAAAAAAGCAATTTCTGATCTACCAATGCTAAAAATAGCGCGGGAACTTTGAAAATGAAACAATAGAGTTCTTTGGCTCTCTATTACCTATCCCTATTATTTACTCTGGTTATATTCTCCCACCCTCCCCTCGAGCGGAACGACATATATATTGTTTAAAGGGAGGTCGGATTGTAAATACAGTTGGTGTGTGTATATGTTCTTCACAGAAGGTGAGATAAGCTGTTCTCTCCACACCACACAAATGTGTTGCCCCCCCCCCCCCCCCCCTAAAAGTTGGCGAGGAGTAGATCAAGGACTCAGATATATGTTCTGGCGGCGGGGTAGATCAAGAAGTTAGATCTAAAAGAGGGGAACGGTGTCGGTTTTCTGAGAAAAGGCGGAAAATCGAAAATCTAGGGAAAACAGATTTTTGTGGATAGTGTATGCATTTTTGCGTCGAGGTGTCAATTGCGGACCTGACATCAGATTTGACGCCAAGTGAAAAAATTTAAATTTTTCTCAGGGACATTTCACAGCGATAATAGTACTGGTTTTGGCTAAAATTACCAAAATGGACAGATTTTTCGGCAAAATCAGCCAAAAATGACCAGAAAAATGTGAAAATTTCCATCTCTCCCAAAAAAATTGTTTGCCTAAAACATGTAAAAATATGTCTAAATTCAGAAAATCACACTGAAAACGCTCAAAAATCGTTCTAAAACCCTGAAAATTGGCTAAAAATGAGCAAAAACTCAGAAGTTGCTAGGCGACTTTGAGTTTTTGGCCATTTCAAAGCGAATTTTCGTGGTTTTAGAGTAATTTTTGAGCTTTTTCAGTGTGATTTTTGGAATCTAGACATACATTTTGTGTCATTTTTAACTATTTTTACACATTTTAGTGGGAATTCTGGGAAATGTTTCCCAAATTTTCTTAAGGCATTTTCTGAGTCAACGGAGCCCATTTTGCAAAAATTTGCACCGTGTCAATTACAAGATGCTCCAGCTCACTACTCCGATTTTCGTCGCACACGGTGTTCTTTACAAAACTCCTGAAAAGAGAATAAAAAGAAGAAAAACGGAGCAACGAGTCGAAAAAAGCGCCCCCAGGAGATCAGTTTTCATCCCATTGTTACCCTCCGGGGGTCAGGAGCCATCCCGGGCGGTCTGAGCAATTGAATAGTCACGGTGTTCTCAAGACTAGACAAAATTTGAATTTCGCGCGGGCGACTAGGAGAAGACAGGGGTCGCCCGTTATCTCAGAAAGCAAAAAAAAAAAACGCGAAATTTGACTATATCGCGCTCCACTGTACATTTAGCTGAAATTCGTTTATTTGGCATCATCGGACCTCGTGTACTCCTCGTGGACAACTTTGCTCTTTTCATTCATCTCTGAACACCACAAGACTGGTAGATCACAAACTGTCAGTGGTAGATCACAGTGGTAAATCACTGGTAGATCACAAATTGTCAAGACAAGACAGGTAGATCATTCTCCCAAGACTGGTAGATCACATACTGTCAGTGGTAGATCACAGTGTCAAGACTGGTAGATCAAATATTGCAAGTTTCAAGACTGGTAGATCACAGTGTCCAGACTGGTAGATCACAGTAGTAAATCACTGGTAGATCATAGTGCCAAGACTGGTAGATCATAAATTGTCAGTGTCAAGACCGGTAGATCAAATGCTGCAAGTTCAAAACTGGTAGATCACTGTGGTAAATCACTGGTAGATCTTATATTGGCAAGTCAAGACTGGTAGATCAAATTCTGCAAGTGTCATTTCCGCTCTTTTCATTCCTATCTCGGAACACCACCAGTCATTGCTCATTCTTCCCTCCATTAACGTCCATTTGTTGCGCAATCAGGCTCCGTTCTTCTTTGGAAATGCTCCCGGAGCACCCCCCCCCCCCCCTCGCCTTCTCAATTTCCATGACATATGGTGTATGGTATAGGATCATCCGGTTACCCTCCGCGTGTGTTCTTCTCACTCTCATACAACACAAATACACGACATACGGTGTATTGTATGTTGTATTATTGTATTCATTTCCCCCTTTTTTCCTCCTTCTTCCCGAAAAGACGGGCGGCTCAAAAGAGAGAAATCTGAGCATGGAAAGAGGGTATGGAAATTATTATGAGTGGAAAAAGGGGAAGGAGAGGGTTGCGTCATAAAATGCACCTGCCAACCGGGGGAAATATGAAATATGGGGCATCCTGGCGGGGGGGGGGGGGGGGGGGGATATTTATTTATGCAAATCATCAATCATTTGGTGGGCCTGGCAGATAGCTCTAGATGATGATGAGGGAGGTCAAATGGTAGGATTTTGACACCTTTGGAACAGCGGGAAGTCATTGGAATATTATAGGGGTACTGTAGCTTATGGACCTACAGATGGACAAAAAGGAGAAGAAGAAGAACGGGGTGGAAAAAAGGCTGTTAGATCAAATACTCCGAGTTTCAAAACTGGTAGATCATACTGCTAAGGCGGGTAGATCACTGTGTCATGACTGGGAGATCAAATACTCTAAGTGCCAAGACTGGTAGATCATATGGCCAAGACTGGTAGATCATGGTGTCAAGGCTGGTAGATCATCGGCTCAATACTGGTAGATCAAATGCCAAGACTGGTAGATTATAGTGCCATGACTGATAGATCACATACTGTCAGTGGTAGATCACAGTGGTAAATCACTGGTAGATCAAATTCTCCAAGTTTCAAGACTGGTAGATCGTACTGTCAAGACTGGTATATCATAGTGTCAAGACTAGTCAAACAGTCTAAATGTGACCATCCGGATCTCAGGACAAATAGACAGACGAGGGTAGTCTGGAAGGAAGCTGGTAGATCATATGCTGCAAGTGTAAGGAGTGGTAGATCAAATACCCCCAACTGTCAAAATTTGTAGATCAAGGTTCCAAGACTGGTAGATCAAATAACAGTCATCCGGACCTCAAGACACACAGACAGATTCTCCCACAATCTCCCAAAAGAAGAGGGAACCCGGCTAACTGAATGAGCAATTAAGCCGAAGAATTGCGAAATGGGGGGGGGGGATGCGTTGATTGGGTTAGAAGAGGCCTTCTGAAGATTTCCGGCGGCGTCCATCTGTGATGAAATCGAAATTTTTCTAAATGGTTCGGAGTTAGGGGGTCAGGGATGCATTTTTGCGTCATGGTGTCAATTGCGGACCTGGCATCAGATTTGTCGCCAATTGACTTTTGGGTTGGTTTTTTGGCGTCAAATCTAGTGCTACATCCGCAACCAGGAGGTCAGGAAGGTAGAGTATGCATTTTTGCGTCAGTGTACCAATTGCGGACCTGACACCAGATTTGACGCCAACTGACTTCTTGGGACGGTTTTTCGACCGTCATTAGCTTTTTGGCGTCAAATCTAGTGTTAGGTCCGCAACTGAGACACACTGACGCAAAAAGACCCCATTAACTTACTACTTTTCACTCTCACTTTCTGACTGTTTTTCCCGCCAAAACACTAGTCTACTCTAGACTAATTTAAATGTCAAAAAGTAGGCTAATCCTCTTGCATATTCCCAGGTACATCCTGACTTGTCGAGTTGTTTTTCCACGACCCACTTTTTCCATCTTTTCGGTTTTTTGTGGTGACCGCCTCTCGCCTGGCCGCCAATCTCGACGACCCCATCTCATTTTTCCGTTAGGTTCTTGTTCAAATCTTGACACATCTCTCTCTTTTGAAGAGGTGGTGCGGGAAGAGAAGACAAGGACACACAATAAGATGTTGGAGGACAACGTCTTCTGAAGATGATGTGAGGGTTGACTTCTAAAAGGGGGGAGCCGAAGTTATGCAAATACATGAATGACAACAATTTATCACACTTTATTAGAAATCTGGTGTCAGCAAGAAGAATAAGCCATTGGCAAGGGAAGAATATGTTTATGGGTGATGACAAGACAATGATTGATTAGGAGGGGGGGGGGGGGATGGGGGGGTGACAGAAGACAGGTGCTTCTCTTTGATTTTTGCATATATTTTGATGAGACGAATGAGGCGAAGGGGGGTATCAGAAGCAGCAGGAGATGTCGAAGATGATGGTGTTGGATTCAGGAGACAGTGGGGGTCTAGGAGCCCTAGGGGACCTAGAGGATGCATTTTGACGTCAGCGTGTCTCTTTGCAGACCGGGCATTAGATTTGACGCCAAATCGCTATGAAGACCTAAGAGAGCAAAAATGGAGCAATTTTGAAAAGTTCAAAGTTGGTGGTCCTTCTTTTCTGAAGTAAGGGGCCGACGGCTAATTTACCGCCGATATATGGCCGGCCGACCGCGACTAAAAATCTGTGTTTGAGACGGATCTGGTCGAGTTCAAAGTTGATCTGTTTTCTCCTTGAAGTGAGAGACCGTCGACCGACCCCCGACCGACTCGACCAAAAGTCTGCGTTTTGCGATCGCTAGCTTCGTTGGGCGGTCGGCCGGCGGGCGGCGGTTTTCAAACGAACCAAGAGGTTAAAAAATGGTGGGAGAATCCAGCCGACCACCAAACGGACCGCCGGTCATCGATCGCTGCCCGGCCGCTGCCCGACCGAAAAAAATCGGTTTCTGACAATACCCGACCAGTCCGGAACCGACCGGACCGGTCAACCAGCGGTTGGCTTGACCTGCGGTCGGTTGGCGGTCGGCGAACGAAGATTTTTTGACCAAACGAAATAAAACCGGCAAAATAAGCGTGTCTCGCGGTCGGACCAGATAGCCGACCGCCGACCGCGGCCCGACACCGAAAATCTGCATTTCATTTCTAGCCTAGTTTCCGGTCAAGTCGTTCAATCAGCGGCCGGCGGGCGGTCGGCAAATTTCCACATATTGAAATGAAACGGCTAGGCTTTCGCCAACCGATCGCCGACCAAGTTTACTGCTGAATGGACGACCATCAATCGGCAATTTGCGACCGCCGACCGATGGCCAACCGACAGAAAACCGAGCCGATCTATGGTCGACCGAACGCCTGCCGACTGCCAACCGAGCCGACCACGAACAGGCGATTTCCGACCGATGGATGGCCGACCGCCAGTCGGCACAACTTTTGACCGACCACCAAATTTTCGGCCGCCTGAAAGAAATTTTCAGAATCTTCTAGAATCTTCCAGAACTCTCCAGAACGTTTCTTACTTTGTCTCATTTATGATCACTTTTTCCATGTCCTTCTTCTTCCGCTCCTCTCCCAACTTTTTGTTCTTCTCCTCTCCCCTTCTCCCCACACATGGGAATAGGCGATTAGTGGTTGTAGAACACCACGCATAGTATATGATTGCGCGATTTCTTCCCGCACTCAGCTTTCCCAGGGGACTTTTGATTCTTCTACACCAAAACTTGTCATCTTTTTGCTTCTTCTTCTTCTGCTTCTGATGCATAATATCGTTTTCTGTGTACTTTCGGGGGACGAAGGACGCAGATGACAACCGAAGGATTCTGAATTAGAAGAAGAAGAAGAACCAAGTGTCCGTGAAAAAAAAAAACATTTGAATTCGCGCGGGAGTGACCTCTATGTTCCTCTACCTAAATGTAAAATGGAAAAACATTTTTCTTCGGTAATAAGCATATCGCATGTTTCGTTCGGTTTTGGCAGACATGGCAGACACGACCTTCAATTTTGTAAAAGGGGGACCGACGAGTCAGATGGGAGGGGAGGAGAGGAAATCGTTTTCGGAAATGAGATGGGTTTGGAAGGGATGGTAAACGGGTGTTCGGTTACTCCTTTGAAATGGGTTCCGTGTGCCGCTTTGGGGAGGAGGAGATGATGATTTTGATTTTCAAAGGGGGGACTCAGGGATCATGGACATACAGAACTTACAGTTGAGGGGAAACGCGCTCCATCGCTAATTTGGCTGAAATTCGAATTTTTAGCTTTGAAAACAGCGAAACATGTTTTGGTGGGTGCGTGGACTCCTCGTGGACAACTCGGGCAGTAGTCGAGTCCACGCACCCACCAAAACATGTTTCGCTGTTTTCAGAACGGCGGGACAGCTGAAAATTCAAATTTCAGCCAAGTTGGCGATGGAGCGCGTTTGCCCATTGGGGGACTATCGCTAATAGCTTGATCTGAAATCTTAAATTTTCCAATTTTTTCCAGTTGGCATCGGCGATCGTTTCGGCGGCATCGGCACGAGTTCAGATGAATCGGATCACTTCAAACTGCTGGCAGCGGATGGAGACTCGTTGCTGGTTGGAGCCAGGTTAGAGAGATTGGAATCTAATCTAAACCAGTTTCGGCTAGATTAGCATCGAAAAATGAGAGAGTATTGACATTGAAAAACAATTTCTGAGAACAAGATAACCATCTTTTTGTGTATGCATACAACAACACTAGATGGTCAATGTCCCGGAAGTAATAAGAAAAAAGGGATCCAAACGCGCTCCATCGTCAACTTGGCTGAAATTCGAATTTTCAGCTTTGCCGCCGTTTTGAAAACAGCGAAACATGTTTTGGTGGGTGCGTGGACTCCTCGTGGATAGTTCGGGCAGCACTCGACTTGTCCACGAGGAGTCCACGCACCCACCAAAACATGTTTCGCTGTTTTCAAAATGGCGGGAAAGCTGAAAATTCAAATTTTAGCCCAATTGGCGATGGAGCGCGTTTCCCTTCGGGGAATGTCGCTAATAAATTTATGAAAATTTCAGAAACGCCGTCTACAATTTGTCACTTTCAACGCTGTCTGTGAATCATGTAAGAGCTTTTTCCCGCCTTTTTCTAACACTGGTAGATCAAAAGTCTACCATTGGTAGATCAAAAGTCTAGCACTGGTAGATCAAAAGTCTACCCTGGTAGATCAAAAATCTGCCCTGGTATATCAAAAATCTACCCTGGTAGATCAAAAGTCTTCCACTGGTAGATCAAAAGTCTACCCTGGTAGATCAAAAGTCTAGCACTGGTAGATCAAAAGTCTACCCTGGTAGATCAAAAATCTACCCTGGTATATCAAAAATCTACCCTGGTAGATCAAAAGTCTTCCACTGGTAGATCAAAAGTCTACCCTGGTAGATCAAAAGTCTAGCACTGGTAGATCAAAAGTCTTCCACTGGTAGATCAAAAACCTACCCTGGTAGATCAAAAATCTTCCCTGGTAGATCAAAAGCCTACCACTGGTAGATCAAAAGTATGAAAAAACTTCCAGAAAATCGACTGGAAACCCCCAGCAGAACACATCGAGGAATGCATAATGAAGGGGAAATCGAAGACGGACTGTCAGAACTATATTCGGGTCCTGGCACGAAAATCGGCTGGTGTCTCGTTGGTGTGTGGAACCCACGCGTTTTCTCCGAAATGCAGAGAGTACTCGGTGACGGATTACGGTATTAGGAATACGAGGCAGTTTGATGGACAGGGGATCTCACCGTATGATCCGAAGCACAACTCGAGTGCACTATATATTCCTGGAACGAATCAATTGTACGCGGCGACGGTTACGGATTTCGTTGGGAATGATGCGTTGATTTATAGGTTGGTAGTTGGAAGCCAAAAATAATAAATATATACCAAAAAATGAGCATTTTTCGCTCAAACAATTGAAGTACTGTAGGAGTACTGTAGCTTGAAAAATAGCCAAATAAAGCAGCATTTTTCTCAAAAAATTTTGGAGCATTGTTTTAGATTTTTCAAAAAAAAAAATTGCAGATCAAATATTTTTTCGTTAAAAAAATGTGTGTAGAATCCGAAAATCACTATAAAAATGCTGGAAATTTGCTTGAAAACCCAGAAAATGAGCTCCGAAATGAGTGAAAATATGTTTTTTTTTTGGAAAAAAATCGAAAAATTTCAAGACTTTTATCTCAGCTGAGAATAAGCGGAATCCAGTGAAGAATATACGAAAAGATGCAGAATTTAACGAAGAATCTGAAAATCCATTTTTCGAAATTTGAAAAATGAAAATTTCGGAGAAAATCGCGAAATTTCAAAGCCTTTAACTTAGCTTAAAATGGTCGAAATTTGATGAAAGATATACGAAAAGATTCAGAATTTTGTGAAGAAGAATAATCGAAAAATTCTGAATCTTTTCGTATATTTTTCAACGCATTCCGACCATTTTGGTCTCAGTTGAGGGCTTGGAATTTCGCGGTTTTCTTCAAAATTCCCCCCTTTTCAAATTCTAAAAGTTGGAATTTCCGATTCTTCGTCGAATGCTGCATCTTTTCATATATTTTTCACTTCTCAAGCGATATCTGGAGCTTTAAAAATGTTCAATTTTTTCAAAAAAGAGCTCATTTTCGAGCATTTTTATAGTGATTTTCGAATTCTACACACATTTTTTTAATTCCCACACTGTAATCTCTCACTAAAATCACCTAATTGACCTTCATTTACCTATCTAGAGAATCGATTTTATCTCTATTATGCATTAAGTACAGTCAATTAGTAGGAATGTTAGTACTAATGGATTCTTGACAGTACTTAGTAAAAGTACTATACCTCCTGTTTCCTCTTTTCAGAAAAACAATCGACGAGACAGCGGCAACAAAAGCAGCAAACATTCGAACGCAAAGTTACGATGCGAGAGTGTTGAATGGTAAGTGATAAAAACGGTTTCTGCATTTTCGCGTCACAGTGTCACACTTTGCGGACCTGGCATCAGATTTGACGCCAAGAGACTTTTTTGAGCTCTATTGGCGTCAAATCCGGTGCCGGGTCCGTAAGTGACTCAAAAACGCACACAAGACACCAGATTTGACGCCAAATGACAGTGACCATCTTTTGCGCGTCAAATCTGATGCCAGGTCCGCAACTCACGCAAACATGCACAAATTTCCAGCGCCCAACTTCGTCGCCACATTCGCCTACAAAGAGCACGTCTACTTTTGGTTTCGAGAAATTGCCAGTGAAGCTATCGATAATAATGAAGAGTCGCAGGTAAGAGGGATTTTAGGATATGCGGACACACAGACACACAGACGGACCCCCTTTCCTTCGGTCCCCCTTAACCACAAATCGAGACTTTCAGATCTACGCCCGTGTTGCTCGTGTGTGCAAGAACGATAAAGGGGGCGCGCGACCGGCGAATGAACGATGGACGAGTTATTTGAAGGCACGCCTGAATTGCTCACTTCCTTCTGGGTCGTCACCGTTTTATTTTAATGAACTTAGTAGGTTTTTACAGTGTTTTTTGTGCAATTTTACGTCAGAGTGTCACTTTGCGGACCTGGCAACAGATTTGACGCCGAAAATAGCTTTAAAAAGTCACCTGGCGTCAAATCTGATGTCAGGTCCGCAATCGGACACCTTGACGCAAAAATACGTATTTCCAGAAGCCGTCTCGGATCCGATCGACGCTGGAAACAACGACCACGTCGTCTATACCGTATTCTCCACGCCGGACTCTGACGTGCGGATGAGTGCGGTGTGCAAGTTTTCCATGAAGAAGATTCGAGAGGAATTCGATAATGGCACTTTTAAGCATCAGGTACTTTAAAGGACAAAAAAAACTTGGAAAAAAAGTTGGTGTCAAATTTGATGCTAGGTCCGTAGTCAACATGTAGTTTGAAAAGTGTACGCAATTTTGCGTCAGTTGCGGACTTAGCACCAGATTTGACGCCAATTAGCCGAAAAACCATTAAAAAATACTTGGCGTCAAATCTGATGCCAGGTCCGCAACTGACACCGTGACGCGAGAATGCGTACACTTTTGTAGAGCGAGTGTATGCATTTTTGCGTCAGCGTGTTGGCTACGGACCTGGCACCAGATTTGACGCCAACTGACTAAAAACCATTATAAAGGCTATTTGGCGTCAGATCTAATGTCAGGTCTGCAATGGACACACTGACGCAAAAATGCATACACTAGCTCACTGACCCCTGGCTGCGGACCTGGCACCAAATTTGACGCGCAAGTGACTTTTTAGAGCTCATTTAGTGCTCCATTTTTCGCTTTTTTTTGCTCCCAAAAGTCACTTGCGCGTCAATTGTGATGCCAGGTCCGCAATTTCCAACACATTTACGCAAAAATGCATACACTCGCTTCAAAGCAAGTTAGAGATGTTCAAAGTGACTGTATGCATTTTTGCGTCACCGTGGATCACTTTGCGGACCAAGCATCACATTTGACGCCAAGTGACTTTTTAGAGCTTTCCCAAAAGTCACTTGCGCGTCAAATCTAATGCCAGGTCCGCACTGGACGCAAAAACGCACACAAGACACCAGATTTGACGCCAATTGGCTTCAGGCGTCAAATCTGATGCCAGGTCCGCAATGGACACACTGACGCAAAAATGCAGACAAGAGCCTTTTTCCAGAACAACGCTCAATCAATGTGGATGGCGTACAATCGAAACGAAGTTCCCAAACCACGCCCCGGCTCATGCACCCCCGACTCCACAAAACTTCCCGAGAATACCGTATCCTTCATCCTCCACCATCCCCTCCTCCATCGTCCGATTCCCGCAGTCTCCGCCCCTCTTTTAGTGGAAGGCGCCGATCGTGCGGATCTAACTCAGATTACTGTATTGCCACGTGTCAAGGCAGTCGGTGGACACTCATATGATATATTATTCATTGGAACATCCGATGGAAAAGTGCTGAAAGTGGTCGAAGTGGATGGGAATGCGACCGTAATCCAGGCGGCTACAGTATTCCAGAGAGGGGTCCCCGTGGTGAATTTGCTCACTACGAAAGATAATGTGGTGATTGTGTCGTCGGATGAGATCGCATCGCTTCCAGTGCATAATTGTGCTCAGCAGACGAGTTGCTCGAAATGTGTGCAGTTACAGGACCCGCACTGTGCGTGGGATTCGAGTATTGCCAGATGTGTGCATGGTGGATCGTGGACAGGGGATCAGTATATTCAGGTGAGAAAATGCATTTTTTAAAACCCTAAAAATTGCTCTAAAACCCAGAAAATTAGCTCAGAAATGAGTGACAACATGATTTTTACGATTTGCGGACCTGACACCAGATTTGACGCCAAGTACCATTTTTGGTCAAAAATAGCCAAAAATGAGCAGAAAATGTCCATTTTCCGTTTAAAAAATGGGTGTAAATTCCAAAAATCATGATGAAAATTCTCGAAAATTGCTCTAAAACCCAGAAATTTGGCCTCAAAATGAGTAGAAAAATGATTTTTTTGATCGAAAAATTTCAAATCTCCCAAAATCTCATCTCAGAATACATATACAGAATTCAATGAAAAATATATGAAAAGATTCAGAATTTAACAACGAATCGGAATATCCACTTTTTGAAAGTTGAAAATTTTGAAATTTTGAAGAAATCTGCGAAAATTCAAAGTCCTCTAACTCAGCTTAAAATGATCGGAATTTGTTGAAAAATATACGAAAAGATTTGGAATTTCGTGGATTTTTGGATTCAGCAGAATACCCACAAAATTGTGAATCTTTTCGTATCATTACTAATAACAATCACCGATTTCCGTCTGTGAGTCTGTTTGCGCCACCTCATAACTCGACTCTCAGTGGACCGATTTGGATAAAACTTATGTCGATCAACTGGAAATTTGTCTGAGATAATGCCCATATTTTTCTTTTCTCAAAAATATCAATTTTGAAATTTTCGATTTTTTGCCCTCTTTTCACTGTGGGCCCTTCGGGTGTGTGTGAAGAGACAAGTAAGCGGATGCCAGAAGGTTGGAGTCCCCGAAGGGGACGAAAACCGCCTGGTATTAATCAACGAATTCCGACCATTTTAAGCTGAGTTAGAGGATTTGAAATTTCGCGGTTTTTTCTAAATTTTCACTTTTTCAGATTCCAAAAATTGGATTTTCAGATTCTTCGTTAAATTCTGCATTTTTTCATATTTTTTTCACTGAATTCGGTATATTTTCTGCTGAAATCTGAAGCTTTGAAAATTCTCAATTTTTTTTTCAAAAAAAAAACTTATTTTCACTCATTTCTGAGCCAAACTTGAAAACTGGCCGAGTTAGAGCGCTTTGAAGTTTTTGTAGAGGCTTAGAAAAAAGTGTAGTTTGTAGTCTCTAAGCCTCTACAAAATTTAGGAAAGGTTTTGTAGAGGCTTAGAAACTACAAACTACAAGATCTCCTAAGCCTCTACAAAATCATCAAAACGCTGTAACTCGGTCAATTTTCAAGATTTTGAGCAGATTTTTTTGAAACTCAAAACTTAATAATGAGCTCCCCTTTTTTCAGAATATGGTATTCGGCCAATCCGAGCAGTGTCCCGAAGGAATCGTCGTACGAGAAGTGTTCGACGATAACGATAGCGATGAAGCACAACCAGAAGCCGTGTCTCGAAACGTGTACGCCAAGGAGCACTCGACGATTACAGTAATCCTAGTGGCCGCCGTGGCATCATTGATTTCACTAATAGTCGGAGCATTCATCGGAATTCGAGTAAATCGATGGGCGGCGACATCGGAACCTCATCGATCGGCTAGCTCAACGAGTGGCTCGGATTACGATAGTTTCGGTAGAGCGCGTTTGACACGGCATGATTCGTTGACGACGGCGACGAAGGTGGATCATGGTTTCGTGCCGCAGTCGAAGCAGGTCAGCAAAATTCTAGAAAAAAAGCTTCAAAATTTGGTTTAAATTTTGAAAATTTGACTCCAAAAACCCGACTGACGTTTCGAAACCGGACACTTCGAAACCAGATGTTTCAAAACCAGAGCTTTTAAAATGGTTTTGAAACGGTTTCGACAACTTCCGGTTTCGAAACGTCTCAGTTTTAAATGGCCGGTTTTGAAATGTCCCACACACGCTCCGGGACGTTTCGAAACCGGATGTGTCGAAATGTTTAGAAACGTCCGGTTTTGAAACGTCTGGTTTAGAAGCGTCTGGTTTCGAAACGCCCCGAAGCTGTAAGCGGGCAAACGGCGGTCGGACCATTCTATCCGGCACCGTAGACGTTTCGTAACCGGTCATTTCGCAACTGCGCCATTTTGCAACTCACGTCGATTTGGCAACAATGACATTTCGCAACTGCGCCATTTCGCAACTCACGTCGATTTCGCAACCACGACATTTTATAACCAGTCATTTCGGAACCGCGACCAAATTATGATATTTATCCGTAATCACATTTAGCCTATATGAATGAAAACTGGACTATATTACAAAGTTTCGAAATGGCATGGTTGCGAAATGACATGGTTGCGAAACGTCGGGGTCCCGAATTCCGCATCCAACACCTCAAATTTTCCGCATTTTTTTCAGAGCATGGACGCCACCTCCCTGGTAATGTCGATGAATGCCACCCATCACCCAATGTCGATGAGCCAACACGGTTCCGGCATCAACACGCCGTCTCGAGACAAAAACGCCATCGTCACATCGATCAATCAGAATACCCTGCCTAGAGACTACAAAGTCAAAAAAGTCTATCTTTAAATTTTTTTCCAAAATTTTTATTTTCGATAAGTTTTATCTTTTCCTCCAAAAAATCGGTGCCTTTCCCCCCTCCCTTCGAATTGCTTTTCCTTGCCGTTACGTGTATTTTTCGCCCCGCCCCCGGACCCCCTTAAGCTCCGCCCCCTCCTCCACATCCATTCAAAATTCGAGTCAAATTTTGCGATCTCTCAACAATATGTTTTATTGAAATTTTTAAGTAGAAACGCATATTACTTAGCCTTATTTTTTTGCAGGGCAAGTGCGCTCTACTGCACTCATGCAGAGTGCAGTGGAGCGCGTTTGCTCTGCGAAAAAATAAGACTTCCATAATTTTCCTCTTAGCTCAGAAACTGGTGACCCCCCTCAAATTTGATAATTCACTTCGTTTTTTACCTGTGGTTTTGTTCTTAATTTTTACATTTTATTCTGTATAATTATATATAAAGCATTTCGAAAAAAACATGAGATCCATACATAGTTATAGTGGGGTCCTCGACATTTCGTAACTGGTCATTACGCAACTGGACAGTTCGCAACTTTACAATTCGCCGATGGGAATATCGCAACCATCCCATTTCGCAACCAGCCATTTCGCAACCAGAAGATCCACTAATTGGGATTAAAAATTTCCAGATTTTGATGATAACCAGAAATTCCCTAAAGTGATCCCAATCACAGATAAATGAACGTAAAACGGACAAGTTTATAAAGTTTATAAAGTTGCGAAATGGCATGGTTGCGAGTTGTCTCGGTTGCGAAATGGCCAGTTGCAAAACGTCGGGGGACACAAAAAGTTGCAATTATGAATCCTTATCCGAAGACGTCGTCGTTGGCTCATTCGAGTGTACACGTGTCGCCACATTGTGCAGTGACTTGCTCCGCCCCTTTACAGTAGACATTGTATCGGAAGAAACGGTTTTTCGTGTTGAGTCAAAATCCAATTGTTGTTTGTAGAACATACAATTTCGAAGCATTTCGATGCAGTTGTCGAACGAGGATGTCGCGTTTTGCATGTTTGTCGTGGTGCTGGAATTGAGAAATTATAGATGAGCTATACAGAAAAATTTTCCATTTTTCGATGATTCGAATGCACCTAATTTTATTGCTCAAAACTCGGTTTGGAGCATTTTTTCGAAATTTGGAAATTTCTGTGCAAAAATCCTTGATTCCGGGACATTTCGCCACTGGACATTTCGAAACCAGTCATTTCGCAATTTTAGAAACTTGTACCTTTTACTTTATTTAGGTTATCTGTGATAGGGATTAACGCAGCCCATTTCAGGTTACCATCAAAATCTGAAAGGATCTTCTGGTTGAGAAATGGATGGTAGCAAAATGGGATGGTTGCGAAATGTCCTGGTTGCAAGATGACCGGTTGCGAAACGTCTAGAAGCCTTTTTTTTAAATTTTGCACTGAAATTTCAGAATCCTAAAAAATGGTCCAAAACTGACCATTTTGCGATTTGAGCAATGAAATTAGGTGCATTCGAATCAGCGAAAAATGGCAAATCTTCCGATATAAAGCACAAACCTAAGTGTATTCTCCAAATCAAATTGTGCCCCGGAGAGCGTCGCCGATTGTTGTGTCAGCAGAATTCGACGATTCACAATTCCGGGAAGACTTCGGACGGTGTGTTCTGGAAAAAACTCATATTCTAGGATTGAACTAAAAATATGAAAGATTTTGAGTTAAAAATTTGAGCGAAAAACCATGAAAATCGGTTGAAAACTGGCCGAGTTAGAGCGTTTTAATGATTTGTAGAGGCTTAGGAAAAAATGTAGTTTGTAGTCTCTAAGCCTCTACAAAAATTTGTCGGATTTTGTAGAGGCTTAGAGACTACAAACTACATTTTTTCCTAAGCCTCTACAAAAACAAAAAACGCTCATAACTATGCTAATTTTCATCGGTTTCCAATGATTTTTGGCTCAAATTTCGTCAAATTTTTTGCTCATTTTTTGCTCAATTTTTTGCTCAAACTTCAGAAGACGTCGGAATTTGAATTTCCTTTTTCTTACCTTGCAACCTATACAGTGCTAACGATGGTTCGTTATCCAGCAATCGAACACTTTCGCTGATCCTGTCGGCGACTGGAAAATTAATGTTTTTAACGGGGGGCAGGAAGACTATCATAGTGTAAAAATGGGCCTAAATTTCAAATTTCACACTGAAAAAGTTCAAAAATTGATTTCCAAACTCGAAAATTTTTACTGTAAACTAATTAATTACAGGATCTAGAAAAACAATTTTTTGATTAAAAATGGCCAATTTGGAGCTGAATACGGGCAAAAAAATACGTTGGTTTTTTGGAGCATATTTTGGAGCATTAGACCAACTCGGAAACTTTTGAAAACTGACTAATTCTCGCCCGACTCTCCACTTCTCGTGTCCGATTCGGTGTGGTGGTGGAGGCGGCTGCATCTGGCATTTTCTAGAGAAAAAATAGTTTTTTTCTCGATTTTTTTGGTTTATATGCATATAAATTAGTCATGGAAAATCACCACTACTTTAAAAGGACAGCGAAAAAAAAGACAAAGTCTTTATTAACGAAATCAACGAAAAATAACGAAAAAAAACGGAGAAAACACAAACAAAACAGTACTATTCTAAATATAGAAAAATCTAGATGTTGCCTTAGAATATGTAAAAATGCATGTAGATTCCAAAAATCACAATGAAAAAGCCGAAAAATTGCTCTAAAACCTCAAAATCCGCTTTGAAAATGTCATTTTTAGCCGGAAGGCAGTCTAGGATAGGCTCCGCCCACTTTTAGGGGTCCATTATTATGATTTTTTTTGTTGGATTTTCAAGGTTTAAGAGCAATTTTTGAGGGCTTTTTGGAATCAGCAATCATTTTTACATATTTTAAAGCAATAATAATAATAATAATTCATCAAATCAATTAGCCTCTGCTCTCTTCTTATGCCTCTCCTTCGATTCCTCATCAATTTCCGTGTTCTCCGCCGCCCGTTTCTCCCATTGCAGACGATTCTTGAAGAAGCTCATCTGCTCCTCCTGCTCGTCCAATTCCTTCAACTCTGCGCGAATCTCGTCCTGTCGGATACGAATGATCACTTTTTGTGCTTGGGATTTGGCCAACTCCTGACGACGTTCGTTCCATGTGGCGAAGAGGCTCTTCTGCGATTCACATAGTTTTTCCTCTTCCGATGCTTGAATCTTCTTCAGATGCTCCAGAATCTCATCGCTCAGAAGACGTGCATCCTTCTCAACCTCTCCAATCTGCTCCAGAATCTTCTTGACGTCTTCTGACTGCTCTTCACCCTCCTTAGGCTTCAAACGCTCCAAAATCAATGATTTGACACTTGGCAACGCAGGGATGTCAACTTCGGCTAGCTTCTCGAAGAATACAGAGCCCAGAGAATGAATACTATTATTGAGATCCGTATCGGCGATTGAGGTTGTGTCCCTGGATAGCCACATCATTGATTTTCCAATCAAATGATGGGGATTGGTGAGATCGAAGTGCTCATCGAAACTCTCGTTTTTCAGGTACGGGAACTTGAAGGTTCTCTGCAAAAAATGGAGGTAATTTATGGTAAAAAACGAGTCTTGATTCCAAAATCATAATGAAAATGCTCAAAAATGGTCCGGAATCCCAAAAATGAGCGAATTCCGATAATTTTGAAGCAAAATTTGAGCATTTTGGACCATTTTAGAGCTTTTTAGAGTACATTTTGGCCATTTGTAACAGATTTTGGATCTTTTTTAAAGTAAATTTAGAGTATTTTGGAGCATTCAAGGGCAAATATGAAACATTTTTGACCATTTTAGAAATTTTTTTAACGATTTTCGAGCATTTTGGAGCATATTTTTTACTTCGAAATGCTCAAAATTTGCTCAAAAAATGCTCGGAATTGCTCCGGAATGCTCTAAAATGGTTCAAAATTGGTCAAAAATAGTAAAAATTTGTTCTAGAATGCTCAAAAATGCCCTACAATCCTGGAAAATGCTCCAAAATTGTTCCAAGATCCTTAAAATCTTGAAAATTCGCTCAAGACCGTTTGAAATGTGCTCCGAAATGCTCAAAAATCGTTCAGAAATGACTCTAAAAAGGTCAAAATTTGCTCCAAAATCTTCAATAACCTTCTAAAATTCGCTCAAAATCGCTCGAAATTTGCTCATTTTCGACGGTTGTGGACCATTTTGCACTAAATCATCCATAAAATGCTCCGAAATGCTTGAAATTTGCTCAAAAGTGCTCAAAATTAGATCTAAAATGCTCCGAAATGCTCAAAACTGACTCTCAAACTTTCAATAATGCTCAAATAAGTTCAAATTTTGCTCCAAAATGCACTGAACTGTGTCTAAAATGCACCATTTTGCACTAAAATACTCCAAAATGCACCAAAATCGTTCAGAAATGACTCCAAAACGGTCAAAATCCGCTCTAAAATGATACAAAATGTTCCAACTTGGCTCAAAATTTTCTCATTTTTTGGGTTCCGGGCCATTTTTTATTATGATTTCCAGCATTGTGCACTCGTTTTCCCCACATTTCTAAACAAAAAAAAACTCACAATATCATCATCATTCACATCCTCTTCCTCTTCCACGCCGCCCAACTCCAAAGTCTGTTGATCCGCAGGAAGCTCCGCCCACTTTGCACACACATACAATCCCAATACATTCAACAACTCATTATCGAGTTCCTCTTGTTGTACCATCCAAGTGACAATACGGGCGGCCGCCGGGATATTCGAAGTTTTCACGAAATGGTCAATGACGATGCACGCGAGATGCGGATTCAGGAAGACACCATAGTTGATCTGAAATTGAAAATTTCGTGTTTTTTGGATTGAAAGGGAGTCCTAAGGGGCTCAAAAATATGTGTATAGATTCAAAAAATCACAATGAAAATGCTCGGAAATTGGCTCCAAAAACGAGTAGAAATACAATTTTTCGAGAAAAAAAACTGAATTTTCAATGCTCCAAATCTCAGCTGAGAACATATCGAATTCAGTGAAAAATATACGAAAAGATCCAGAATTTTTCGGATACTCTGCTACATCAGAAAATCCATGAAATTCCGACTATTTTGGTCCGAGTTGCAGGATTTTCAAATTTCGCGTTTTTCTCCAAAATTTTCAGTTTTTCAAATTTCAAAAATTGGTTTTTCCGATTCTTCGTCAAATTCTGATTCTTTTCATATATTTTTCACTGAATTCGATATGTTCTTTGCTGAAATTTTTTGAGATTTGAAAATGCTGCTATTTTTTTTTTTGAAAATCATATTTCAACTGGTTTCGGAGCCAATTTTCGGGGTTTTAGAGCAATTTTCGAGAATTTTCATTGTGATTTTTGGAATCTACACACCCACTTTCGCGTATTTGGAAGCAATTAGTAGGCGTAATTTGAGCCGAAAAGATGATTTTTTTCTCATTCTTTTTGGACTCCTACAAAAAGGGAAAGACTAACCGGATCATTAGCCAATGTCAAAATGGTCTCCGGCTGATATTTAAGCAACAGCCGAACCAAAGCATACTCGCTAGACTCCAACTTCTCGGCCGCCTTGACACTATGTCTCAGTTTGTACAACAACTCAATGACATCATCCACTTGATCCTTCTGTTCTGCAACACAGACAGCCGCATCCACATCCACTGCACTCGCGTATCCACCACCGATAAACTTCTTCTGAACAGCACTAATCCATTCGTAGTCTCCACCTAATCCCAGTTTTCCGAGTGCTACGTGTCGAGAAGACCACTCGGTTTCGAGGGAGAAACTCGGAGAGAGCACTTGCTGACGGATGGTTTTGTGAAGGCCTCGACACGATGATAAGCGATGGAAGAACTGTTTGGAGAGCATCTGCAAAATCGAAATTGTTTTGGATTCTGGGCAAAATTCACTAAAAATTGAGATTTTACAGGATTTTTAAGTTAAAAGATCAACATTTTTTGACTAAAATCGACTGAAAAATAAAACTTTTTAGTTAACGGACATGTGAAAATGCACATTTTCGAGGTCTTCGAGCGATTTCTGAGCTTTTTCACTGTGATTTTTGAAATCTGCTCGAAAATTGTGTATTTTAAGTCCAAAAATAACTCGAAAAACTCAAAAACTAGTTGAGTTACAGCTTTATAGAGGCTTAGAGAAAAGTGTAGTTTGTAGTCTCTAAGCCTCTACAAAACCTGCCTACAACTTTGTAGGGGCTTACAGACTACAAACTACAAAACTCGGTAAGCCTCTACAAACTCAAAAACGCTCGTAATTAGGCTAGTTTTCAACCGATTTTCTTCGTTTCTGTCTCAAAATGTATAAATTTTTTTGCTGATCATAGTCGTGTTCAGAAGACGTCTAAAAGTCTAGACGGACTTTTTTAAAAACTAGAAAAGGAGGTCTATTTTATGAAGACTGTCATCCCTTATCTGAAAATATAAAACATTCCCTTTTTTTTGATCCAAAAATCACGAAAATCGGTTGAAAATTGACCGAGTTATAAACGTTTTCAATTTTTGTAGAGGCTCAGAAATGTGTGTAGTTTGTAGTCTCTAAGCCTCTACAAAAATGTCCCTCAATTTTGTAGAGGCTTAGAGGCTACAAACTACAAAATTTCCTAAGCTTCTACAAAACTTCAAAACGCTGTAACTCGGCCAGTTTTTGAGCTTTTCGAGCCATCTTTTTTCCAAATAAAGAATCTGGTTAAAAACCAATTTTCAATTAACAAAAAAATGCTTACTCGATTCCCCGACCTTTTTATTCTAATTATTGCAAAAACGAAACGCGAGTTAAATATATATATATTTCAATATAGTCAAACAAAACGACACGAACTTAGAATTAATGGGAAAAGGCAACTGTTTTCAATGTTTGTAGCACACTTTAGAGGACATTTTTAAGCGTAATCAGGGGATTTAGGTAACCACGTAGCATACAAAAAAAAATACGGAAGAAAGTGAATTGATTGCTCATCAGGGTAGGTTAAGGAGGAAGTAGAATAGGTAATAGCCTTATTTTTGCAGAGCAAGCGCGCTCCGCTGCACTTTTTAGGGTAGTGGAAGTCCAGTAGAGCGCGCTTGCCCTACAAAAAATAAGGCTAATATGAAAGTTTAGGGGGGAAAATGGGTATAAAAGAGATCAAAAATGAACATATAAATAGAAGAAAGAGGGTGTAGGAAAGAAAGAAATTGCAGATTGGAGAGAAAAAGCATCAGGTAAGAGGGGGGAGATCGAGAGGATCGAAAAAAATGGGGGAAAATAGATAGAAAATGGTTTGAAAATCTGAGTTGCTACAACGCGCTCTACCGCGAAATTTGAATTTTTACAAATTTCGGTCATGTATGCGGTAGAGCGCGTTGTAGCGTCGGAAATATCGCGCAGAAATTATTTAGATACCTTTAAAACAGCGCGAACTTCCAGATTTCCAGCTTTTTCAAAATTTCAAAATGTGCAATTTCGAACCAGCGAAAATTTATGAGCACATGAAAACTTGAAAATTTCCATTGCTTCGAAATAGGTTTAAAAATATGTGCTGATTCCAAATATCATCACGAAAAAGCTCGAAAATTGCTCTAAAAGGCCATTTTTGGCCAGAAGTTGTCCCTCGTCAAAACTCAAAACTGGGACGTTTCAAAACCGGACATTTCAAAACCTGGGCCGTTTCGAAATTAGCAATTTTTTCTGCTAAAACTGGTCAAAAAACTAGGTCGCCTACTGGCCAAAAATGACCATTTTAAAGTGGATTTTCGGGTTTTAGAGCAATTTTTTGGCCTCTTTTTTGGAATCAGCACACATTTTCAGTCATATTTTGAAGGTCTGAAAAGGGGAAAACAGGGAAAATTTTAAGGATAGGAAAGAAGAAGAAGTAAAAATGAGTAAAAATAGATAAACATGGTGCAATTGGGTGAAATTGGTACATGTGAAGGCGGTGAGGGTGAGGAAAACTTATATATAGCAATTGAAAAAGTGAAAATAATTTAAATGAGAATATCTCAATATGGTACATGTAGATGATCGCCTCCTTCGGGTTCTTCGTCGCCAGCCTCATGTCTGAATAGTTTCTTCGTTTGCAGTCGCATCAGACCATCCGAACACTTTTTATAGGTGAAACGACTGAATCCATACGGTACTTGAAGACGGTGTTGACGAGTCAGATGACGGCCAAGGGCGAATCCGGTGGTGTAGGCGCGATCGCATATGTGACAGGTGTATGGTGATGGGTTGAAGTTCTGTAATTTCTTGCAAATTTCGGTTAGGTGCAAGCGAACACTTTTGAAAGGGGGGTTATTTTTTACTTGGTTGTATGTGTAGAGACTTCAAAAATCACCTTTAAAAGCTTGAAAATCGCTCTAAAACCTTGAAAATGGGCAGAGTCAGCCAATGGAACATTCAGTTTCGGTCAAATTGGCTTGAGCCCGGGGCTCCCAGAGCAATTTTTGTGCGTTTTCCATCAAAAATCGCTATAATTTTCCGAAAAAATGAACCAGCACTTTCCTCAGATGACCCTAGCCGAGGTATCCAAAAAGTGGGCGGAGTCAACGCTGTGATTGGCTAACTCCGCCCACTTTTTGGATATCTCGGCTAGGGTCATCTGAGGCAAGTTTTGGCTCATTTTGGAGCTCTTCTTCGGGAAAATAGAGCAATTTTTGATGAAAATGCTTCAAAATTGTTCTAGGTCCCCGGAAAGGGCGAAATTACCCTCAAAATCGTCAAAAAAAAGTGGGCGGAGTCAACGGAGGACCCCTTTTTTGGAATAAATAATCGGCCAAGGTCACTCAGATGCCAATTTTCGAGGTTTTTGAGCTAGTTTTTCTGTGCTTTGTCAGTGTGATTTTTCGAGTCTCTGCACCAATTTTTTCAAATATTTTTCACCAGAAAGACTTTCACAGGCACATACACAAGGACAGCATGAAAAACACAACACATTTTCTAGTCTCCAACACCCCTCCCACCGTAAAACCCAAGGAATATGACATACCTATTATATATATATATATTTAGCAAGCCCTCCAGTTAGTGAGTGCTTTCCGATTTCTTCGGTTCTTCTGAAAAAATCAAACGACTGTGGTCAACATTTTTTTTAAATATTATGTTATTTTTTTCGTTGTGGAGCACTAATTTTCCAAAAAAAAATGGGTGGAGGGCCCCCTAATATATGTATTACGGTGTCAGGAAAGTGGATTCTAGAAGTTCAGATCTGAAAACAAAGGGGAACAGGGGGGGGGGGGGAGTCTGGGTTCAGAATAGTTAGAGTCTATCAAACGAAAAAAATTCAAAACTAATGGATCCTCCTTAAATTTCGTGCTCCGAACCAGGGTGACGTTTCAAAACCAGACGTTTTGAAACTGTCAAGGTTTTGCAACGTTTGGTTTCGAAACGTCTGGACTTAAGACATCAAACGGGTCCAGGACATTTCGTAACCGGAAATTTGAAAACTCCGACAATTCAAAACTGAGACGTTTCAAAACCAGACAAATTTGAGCCGGGTGTCAAATATCCGGTTTTGAAAGGTATTAGTTTTGAAGTGTCACGGTTTCGAAATGTCCGGTTTCGAAACGTCCCGGAACCCAGATTTTTACCTCACGAAACAAGTCACAACACCACAAAATAGACCATTTTCAAACCCAAATTTCCAGAATTTCCTTACCTCATCGTGCTCCTTCATATGCTTCAACAGCTGTTTCTTCCATTTGAATCTCTCCGGACACTGCTTACAACTGTACATGACGTCTGTATGGTACACTGCGTGACGATTCAGTTCACTCTGGAAGATATAACAAGTTGTTAAAAGGCCGAGTATCCTTCAGATTCTTCCAGAAATCTTCAGAATTCTCCGGAATGCTTCAGAATCCTTAAGAATAATCCAGAATCCTCAGCATGTTGCTCAAGGCTTCTAGAGCATCCCGGAGCATTCTGTTGGCTTCTGAAGGCTCCAGAAGGCCCCCAGAGCTGACTCCGCCTTCTTTTTTTTTGGGAATTTTGGCCAGGGCTCATTTTGAAGCCAATTTTTTTGGGGGGGGGGGGGTCTTGGAGCATTTCTCACCTCTGTAAAGAACATTTTAGTACAAGTGGAACACTTGAATTCCTTGGTTCTCCTCGAATGCTTCGTCATCAAATGTCGATGAATGGCAGCTCTCGAATCAAGTGCCAATGAGCACAACGGGCATGTATGCCCCACTAAATGTCTCGTTACATGCAAACACAGTGCTCTCTCCGTTCCGAATCTCTTCTGACACAGTTTACACAGATACGGGTCTTCGATAGTCGGATCGTTCATCAGAATCGTCCGTCGAACGCAGTGATCGTAGAGTTTGTCGCGTCGAGAGAAGAAACGGGCACAGAACGGACACGCCAACGCCTTCTCGCCACTGTGGTGACGGGCGTGACGGCGGAGATTGGATTTGCAGTCGGCCATGTAGTCACAGCCAGTCCATTTGCACGGCCACACGTTTAGTTTTTTCCCATCTGCAAGAATAGAGTGGTTGGTATGTGATTTGGGAGTGTTTTTTAGTGATTTGTGACTCAAAATACCTTAAAATGACCGGAAAAGTG
This sequence comes from Caenorhabditis sinica, assembly GCA_963932045.1. Classification (NCBI taxonomy): domain Eukaryota; kingdom Metazoa; phylum Nematoda; class Chromadorea; order Rhabditida; family Rhabditidae; genus Caenorhabditis; species Caenorhabditis sinica. The sequence continues at coordinate 2,917,215 of OZ009942.1, forward strand.
AGAAAATTAAGGCTGAAATCGGCAAAAAAACGGTTTGGAGCAAATTTTGAGCATTCCGGAGCGATTTTTGAAAATTTTAGAGCACATTTTGAGCATTTTAGAGCAAGTTTAGGTGACTTTTGAGCACTATTAGATGATATTTGGGCTTTTTAGGTGATTTTTTAGCTGTTTTAGGTAAATTTTGGGGATTTTGGAGCATTTTTGAACGATTTTCGAGCATTTTGGAGCAAATTTGGAGCTTTTCAGTGACAATGTTTAGCAATTTAGGGCAAATTTTGGTCACTTTTGAGCCGGTTTTGAGCAAATCTAGAATGTTTTAAAGCGATTCCGAGCCATTTTAAAACCAATTTTGAGTATTTTCGAGCGAATTTCGTGCATTTTAAAGAGATTTATGAGCATTTTAAACCCAATTTTGAGTATTTCAGATCAAAAATTGAGCATTTCATTGAAATTTTTACTATTTTAGGGCAAATTTTGGTCAATTTTGAGTATTTTAGAGCAAATATAGAGCATTTCAGGGCAGATTTTGGTCAATTTTGAGCATTCTAGACCCAATTTTGAGGTCAAAAATGGAACATTTTAGAGCAAATTTTTCGCATTTCAAAACTCACTATGAAAATCTTGCTCAACACGATCCGCATCGGCACACTCATCAATATGACTGCTAACATGATCAAACAAGTCGGGTAAGTTATGAAAAACCGCTCCACAGTCTTCCCATTGACACGTCAGAACCATTCCATCGTATCCCAAATTCGTGCATGGCTCGAATCCACAACTTTCGATGGATACATATTCCTCCTTTTCAATCAACGCTTCAGATCCCTTCTGTTGACAATCCGCTTGGAAGACATGCATCGATACATGACGATTGAGGTCTTCGACAGATTCCAACTTTGCTCCACACCCCCGAACTCTACACGGAAGACTATCCCGATCCGCGTATCGCCCGGCAGTCTGAATCGCTTCCTCAACACTTGGAACATGCGTATAGAGATGGTCAATGAATCTGTCCTTTCCGGAGAACACCGAAACACAGTTATGCCATAAGCAGACGAAATTGAAGACGCCCGCGTCGTCCGAAGACCGCTCACACCATGTCATTGGCATCCAGTGATTTCGAACTTCTTCACTCAGCGACTCCACATCATCATTATTGTCTGCTGCTGAAAATAGGATAGGAATTTAGGACTAATCTAGTCTAAAAATCACCAAAAATGCTCCAAAGACCATTAAAATAGGCCTAAAATGCTTCAGAAGGCTTCCGAAGACGTCAGGATCATTCTGAAGCATATTAGCTCAAAAATAGTCAAGTTTAGGCACTTTAGGTCGATTTTGAGCATTTTCAAATCAATTTTCAGATTTTTTGAGCCATTTTCTCTTATTTTGGATCGATTTTGAGCTAATTTGGTTGACTTTGAGCCTAGGTGTTCCAGAAGGTTATGGCTCCGTTTGGGCTCATTTTGAGCACTTTATGGTAATTTTTGGGTCGAAAATACGTAAAAATGTGCGTTGATTTCAAAATCATAATGAAAATACCCAAAAATCGCTCTAAGATCCCGAAAACTGGTTCCAAAATGAGCAAAAATCGCGAAAGTTGTCCCAGGTGGAGTTTCCCAAAAAATTGGCTGACTCCGCCCACTTTTATTGGGAAACTCCATTGAAGACAAATTCTGCGATTTTTGCTCTTCTGGAGCCATTTTTTGGGGTTTTACAGCGATTTTTGAGCAATTCCATCAATATTTTTGGAATTCACGTACATTTTTAAGCATTTTAGACCCACAAATGACCAAAAAGTGCTAAAAATGAGCTCAAACGGAGCCATAAGCATCTAGAACACCTGGGCTCAAAATCAACCGGAATTAGCTCAAAATTGATCCAAAATAAGAGAAAATGGCTCAAAAATGCTGATTTTTAAGACCTTCCGCTTCTAGAGCCTTCTGGAGCGTTTCTGGGTCACTTTTCGAGATTTTGCAAGCATTTCGCGGTCATTTTAAGCCTAAACTTCACTATTTTTGAGCTAATATGCTTTAGAATGATCCCCTGACGTCTTTCGAAGCCTTCTGGAGCATGTAAAGCCGATTTTCATGGTTTTTGGATTATTTTTGGGTCATTTTTAGCCTAGATTAGTCCAGAGGGAGGCTAGAGCCTTCTGGAGCGTTTTGAGTCAGCCCTTACCTGAATAAGGTTGTGGTGGGGCGCCCCTCTGTGGTGTGGGATATCTTCCGGTTCTCATTGAATCCGTCGAATCCTGACTATCCGAATCGTCCATCACATATTGATATGGAGGGTGGATCACATTCTGACGATGCTGTTGATGGGGTTGTTGAAGATGATGTTGCGGGGGTGGATAGTTCTGATGCACCATATGGGGTAGATGGTGCATTTGCTGTGGATGATGATGGGCAGGGGGAGGGTGTTGATGTATCGCCGGACCCGCCGCCGCGTTCTCTAACATTTGATACTGTGGTTGGTAGGGTTCATGGTGATGATTATTGTTCTGATAGGTATTCGGATAGTACGTTGTGGGAGGTTGGTTGGGAGGAGGAGGATGCGAAGGCGGTTGGGTCGGGTTTTGGTAGTCGTAGTCGAAGCGCACTGCAAAATAGAAGGATTCTATAGCTAAAATCTGGATTTTTAGGTCTGAATACGAAAAATTGTGTGTAGATTCCAAAATTTCAAATGAAAATGCCCAAAAATCGCTTTAAAACATCGAAAATGTGCTCAGAAATGCTCTAAAACTACTTTTAAGCATTTTTGAAGCAAATTTGGAGCATATTAAAGTGATTTTGATCATTTTAGAGCCTATTTTAAGCTTTTTTTGTGAGCATTTTTGAGCATATTTAGAGCTTCCCAAAGCTCATTTTCATGGTTTTAGAGTAATTTTCGAACATTTTCATTACGATTTTCGGTGTCTCGCGGCTTGTGAGGCTATTTTTCTTAATTTTCGACCCAAAATTTTTTCGAAAAACGACGAAATTTGAGCCAAAATGACCTCATAAAGACCCATTTCCACACAAAAAACTCAAATTCTCCTCAGAAAATGGCCAAAATTGATAAATTTCTGTTCAAAATTCACTATTTCCATCGGTTTTACAGCCTAAATTGATTTAATTTGACCATTTTTCGGTGAATTTTCGAGCATTTTTATCCGATTTTCCGGGGCATTTTGAGCCAATTTTCGCCAAAAATCCACTCAAAATTCAATTTTTCCGCACTCACCTGGCTTCAAATCCTCATATGACATTATAAGAGGATCTCTGAAAACAAAAAATGTCATTTAAAAAATCATAAGTAAAAAAAGAGAGATATCAAAGCGAAATTAACGCAAATTTCAATACAAAAGTTTTTAAAACACATTATTCAAATCGTTTACTCGCTATATAATCATAAAATGTATAAATATATAGATTCGGAATTGTTGGTTTTTTGGAAGAAAAAGAAAGTGCAAGAAATGTCGAAAACGCGCTCCATCGGCAATATTAGTGCTTCTGGCACTGGTAGATCAAAAAAGTGTGCGATGGAGCGCGTTTACAACACTTCTAGGACACAAAAGTAACACTGGGGATTCGGGACGGGGAGGAGCAAAAGCTTGAAATGAAAATTAAAGGGGGTGGGATTCAGAATTCGGGATGGGGGAAAATAAATGGCTTCTACGACGACGACGGGGGAAGATGTGAAAATTTAGAAGAAGGGGGGTCTTAGAGCATTCTTTGGAAAATGGAATGAAATTCGGAGCACAAAATTTAGTACATGGCTCCCTCGGCCGGTTGCTGCAACTTGAGATTCTCCTTGGCCATCATCATGTTCTTGCGAATGTCCTCGAGCACGTTCTTGATCATGTAGGTGTTGCTCCAGTTGCGAAGTGTCGCCAAGTTTCGCTTCTCGATCTGAAACATGGGGGAAATTAGATTTTAGCGATTTTTTGAGCTCATTTTCGAGGTTTTAGAGCAATTTTTGGGCATTTCCATAGTGATTTTCGAAATATACATATATTTTTACGTATTCTAGAGCTGGCAAACTTTCTGATCGAACGGAATTTGAGCCAGAATACTCCAGAAGACGTCAGGGGGAGATTCTGAATGTTTCCGAGTCAACTTTTCCAAAAAACGACCGATTTTCCTCAGAAAAATGGCCAATTTTGACAAATTTCGGCACAAATTGCACCATTTTCATGGATTTTCAGCCCAAATTGACCGATTTTGATCAACTTTCGGAGGAAAAATTGATATTTTAGGCAGAAAATTTCGCTCAGAAACCATTCAGAAGCTTCCTGGCTCAAATTTTATCGATTTTCGCAAATTTTCGGTCCGGAAACGATCACAGCCGGGGTAATAGAGAAAATTGGAGCATTTTAGGCTATTTTCCCCGTTTTTGGCCTAAAACATCTCAAAAAGAGCGGAAAATCGTAAAAATTACCACCAAAATGATATTAAAAAGGTGAATAAGCTATAGAAACTTGCATAAAACCAAAGAAAAATGCTGATTTCGAAGGTTTTCGGGCAAGTTTTTCATGGTTTTCTCGGTTTTAGTACCATTTTGACAGGAATTTTTCCAATTTTTGAGGTGTTTTAGACCAAAAACGGTCCAGAAATCGCCTATTTCGGGGACTACTCACCACTCCGTTGCTCTGATTGACGCCGACCATGTGAACTTTGGTGGTGAAACGAACGGTTGGTGGCTCTCGTGGATAGTTGGCTCCGCATTGAATTTGAAGATTGTAGATGCGAGACTCGTATGGGGTCTGGAAAACAAAGAAATATTAGATATTTTGGACAGAAAATCGAAAATTTAGCATCAAAATACGTAAAAATGGGTGTAGATTCTAAAAATCGCATTGAAAAAGCTCAAAAATCGCTCTAATACTCCGAAAACGGGCTCAGAAGTCGTCTCAGATGGCCATCTCGGTGACAATCGCCCAAGGCAACTTTTGACCATTTCTGCGGTTTTGAAGCAAATTTTGAGCTTTATAAGCGATTTTTCAGCTTTTTCATTGTAGTTTTCGGATTCTACACTCATTTTTAGGGATTTTGACGTCAAAATGTCAATTTTATGTAAGTGATTCACTCCAGAAATCGATTTTGATCAAAAAATGGGCTCTGCAACTTGAAATTCGATAAAATCATGCCAGATAAGTTCCCGGAACCTCCAACACTCTATATTACAACGATTTGCATTGTCGACCGATGGGAAATCGATGAAAAAGGGATTCTTTCGAAATCCAGCTTACGAAATCGCTTTTTCACACTATTTTATAGCCCCGGAGCGATTTCAGCGCTGTTTTTACCTCAAAATGAGCGGAAAAAAGTGAAAATAGATACTAAATAGCTATTAGAAGGTGAAAAAACATCAAAAACCCGCAAAAGCCGAAAAAAATGGTGTAGGAATGAATTTTTCCATTTTTCTTCGGTTTAAGCTGGTTTCCGACGATTTTTCGCTTTCTGATAGCGGTTTAGTAGCAGTTTTCACATTTTTCCGGTCATTTTTAGGTACTTTAAGCCGAAAACAGCGCTGAAATCGACGAAATTCGAGCCAGAAGGTTTCTGAGCGAAAAATTTCGCAAAAATATCAATTTTACCGCTAAAAACATCAATTTTCTTCTGAACAATGGTCAATTTCGGCTGAAAAACCGATGAAAATGGTGTATTTTGAACCAAAACCGTTCGTTCTTCGGGAATTTCGCAGCGGAAGCATTCTGGAGCATTCTGGCTCAAATTTCTGGAGCATTCTAGCTCAAGACAGTCCATTTTCGAATCGCCTTACCCGTGGTGGACCAATAATCGAACCAGTCCATCTGGTGAGTGTCATATCGCTATCATCCTCCAGTCCCCACGAGATGTTTCCATCGCCTTTGCCCTTTTGACCCTCTTCCAGCTCTTCCAGAAGGCGGAAATTGCGCGGAACGTCGACTAAAAATTCGCATTTAGTCGATGGAAATTTGGTTTTTGAAAAAATCGCAAAAAAAAATTATTTTTTTTCCAAAACTCACCCATTGTAAAAGTGCCCAAGTGTCGTTGAAAACGCTGAAATAATGCACAATTTAGGGTTTAAAACATGTCGCAGATCACAGGAAATTACGAAAAATCGCGAAAAATCTCGAAAAATCACGAAAAACCAAGTTAGAATCGATCCAGAACGCTTGCCGCGCACTCATTCGATTTGCTTGAATCGAGGAGTTCGGTGGAGCGCGATTGCATTGCGGCGAGACAAGGCCGGTGTACTCCTCTCGGAGAAGAGATAGAATAGGGTTCAGGGGGTGCTAAGATCAGAGAACTGGTCAGATGATGACTTATTTGTCAGCATACAGACCCAAAAAGGCAAATAAGAAGAAAAAAGATATAAAATCTTTCATCAGCAAACATTTTTTCGATATATGTATATTTTTTGAAACATTTTTTTCTGTATGAGTTTTTACTCATTCCGAACAATATTTTGAATCTTCAATATATCAATATATCACAATCATCAATATCGATTAGACAATATTTTCCAAAACTTTCTTTCTAAATTCCAAAAAAATATCCCTTTTTAGAATGAGTAAATCGATATGCCGAGCCGCAGTGGTTCACCGTTTTGGGGGACCCGAAATGATTGAGGTGGCGGATTGTGGAATGCCAATTATGAAGAATCCTAACCAAGTGAGTTTTTTGGTTGAAATTGAAATTTGTCCGTCCGCCTGCGGTCCATCCGACCGGGGTCCCACCGCCCATCTGTCTTTCGTCCGCCCGCGGCCCGACCGACTTTTGGCCACATTTTGTCCGCCCATCTTTCATCCGACCGCCATTTTTCCATCTGCCGTCCGACCGTCCGGCCGCGGTCCCACCGCCTGTTCGACCAGCTTTTCCAAGGTCCGCAAAATTACATCAGTGTAATTTACGTACCGTAACCATCAGCTAGATTCCTGATTTCATTTCCAGACTTTATTCCCAAAAAGGACTCCGGTCCAAAATGGATATTGTTTTAAAATACGTACGTGCAGATTCCAAAAACCTTATTGAAAATGCTCGAAAATTGCTCAAAAACCCCGAAAATGAGTTCTTCTTTTTGTTCCGATTCTTAGTCTTAGTCTTGCTTACTCATTCTCACTACTCACGTACTTTCCATTCACCGTCTTAGTTAGTCTTACGTTTCAGTCTATTCCTAGTCTTAGGTTCAGTTATAATCCTTATCTTAGTCTTACTCGTATTTCCATTCTTAGATTTTGGATTATTCCGAATCTCAGGTTTTAGCCATTTCCTGGATCCCAGTGGCCTCATTTTAGAGCATTTCTGAGCCCGTTTTTGTGGATTCAGAGCAATTTTTGAGAATTTTTTCTATGATTTTCGGAATCAACACATATTTTTACGTATTGTAAAGCAATGATGAATTTTGAATTGGAGTCCTTTTTGAGAACAAATATAGTCAAATAAGGCAAAAAAAAAGCTGCCATTGAAATCAGGAATCTGGCTAGTGGGTACGGTATGTAACACTAGACGACATAATGTTGCGGACCTTGAAAAAGCTGGTCGGACGGACAGACGAAAGACGATCGGACCGGAGGCGGACAACTGGCGGTCGGATGTAAGATGGACGGAAATGTGGCCGAAAGTTGGTCGGTTCGCGGTCGGACGAAAATCGGACAGACGGCGGAGGCAGCAAAAATGTATCTCCTTCAACGCATGCGTAGCATAAAAACCGTAGCCAGACTATTTTTTGGCGGTCGAGAAGCTGTCGGAGAGGGGCGGACGACTACTATGTGAAATCTACAGTACTGGTCAATAGTATATGAACTTTTGGTATTTTCAGTTGAAATAAGTCATGTTTGGAGGTCTGGGAAAGGATGCTAAACTTGACCGTTTGATCTGAAAGTTTATGGATGTATACATCAACTCTAGAACTCTATTTTTGTAGTTGACAACTTTTTTGTACGACCTCTTCTAAAGATGATATGGCTCGTGAAATGCAGAAGACCCTAAAATCGGTGAAAATTACACTGAAAATGAGGAAATTTGGCATCACCTCAATTTAAAGTGACACACCATCTCTAGAAGAGGTTGTACAAAAAAGTTGTCAACTACAAAAATAGAGTTCTAGAGTTGATGTATGCACCCAGAAAGTTTCAGATCAAACAGTCAAGCTTAACATCCTTTCCCAGACCCCCAAAGTTGACGTTTTTCAACTGAAAACTCCAAAAGTTCATATACTTTTGGGCGGTACTGTACCTCCTAACTCACCCCCAACATTTCTCAGGTTCTCATCAGAAACCATGCCTCCGGTGTAAACCCAGTGGACACCTATCTCCGTGCTGGAAACTACGCGAAACTTCCAACTCTCCCTTATTGCCCGGGCAAAGATGGTGCTGGAATAGTGGAGTTGGTTGGGGATAAAGTGAAGAATGTGAAGGTTGGAGATCGGGTTTGGTATGGTATGGAATCGGGCAGTGCTGCGGAGTATAACGTTGTGAATCGCCCATTTCCACTGCCGGATGGAGTTAGCTTCGCGGAGGGAGCATCGTTGGGAGTACCGTATATGACTGCGTATCGGGCACTTTTTCATCTAGCTGGGGCGAAGGTAGGTGCTTTGAAATTGGAGAATCCCCGAAATCTTAGAAGTTTGAAATCTCTTAATCTTAAAATCTCTCTGAATCTTAATCTTAAGATATCTCTTAATCTTAATCTTAAGATATCTCAAAACCCAAGAATTCCAGAATCAGAAATACTCATTTTCTCAGCTATCAAATGCTATATGTCACAATCCTAACAGCCAAATCGACACTTTCCTACTCTCTAGTAAATCCACAAAATCCGCTTTCAAACCAAAAATTGAGAAAAGTCGAAGCGAGTCGATTGACAACCCACAATTCTCTTCTTCTGAACATCTGCCCATCTACCACCACCACTCTGTCAAACAGGCGGGTCCCCCCCCCCCCCATACCAAAAATGAGAGCAGATGGTGTGTGTGCCTTCTCCTTCTCCACCATACAATCTATACAACACACACTTAATTCCCTCCTTTCAACATACAGACTGGCGACGTGATTCTCGTGCACGGGGCATCTGGCGGAGTGGGAAGTGCGCTGATGCAGCTGGCCGCCTGGCGAAACATTGAAGCTGTTGGAACTGCCGGATCCAAGAATGGAATACAAGTAATAAGAGGGAACTGGGAAACTCCAAATTTCATTATCAGAACATATACCGAAGTTTAGAGCTTGAGGAGATCTACAAAACGATATAAGATACAGTACCGGTCATTTTCAGTGGAAAATCGTTAACTTCGGATTGCTGAAAAAGTAATTCAAAGTCACTTTTTCTCTTCAAAAATTTGAGATTGAATTAATCAAACCTTGAACTTTAATTTTGTAGTTGACAACTTTTCTGTAGAAGTCCGCTCTGCCAAGATATTACCCGTCGAAAAAAAAATCTCGAAAAATGTTGAGAATTAGCACTGAAATTGAGCAAAATTTGGCATTGTCCTAGATTTTTGATTGAAGAGATACAAAAAAGTTGTCAACTACAAAATTAAAGATCAAGGTTTGATTCATATACCCTCAAATTTTCAAACAGAAAAAGTGAGTTTGAATTAGTCTTTCAGCCATTCAAAGTTTGCGTTTTTCAACGGAAAATGACAAAAACGAATATCATCATGGCCGGTACTGTAAGATACATAGAGATTTTATCTCTTAATTTTTTGTAGGAGTTCTACACCAAAAATTCCATACTTGAAATCTAAGACGGTCTTAACCACTTAAAATGGCGATGTTGGTGTCGAATTTTATATCAAAATGTAGAACTCAATGAGATCTACAAAGTGGTACCAAGAATAGTACTGAAGTACATCTGAATTTTTCTCTGAGGTCCGTCAAAATTCTTAATTTTGATATGAAATTTGACCCTAAGATCGGAATAGTTAAAGGATGAATCCAAACAAAAATTATTGTCGTTTTAAAGTATGTAAAAATGTGCTAAGATTCCAAAAACCATAATAAAAACGCTCAAAAATTGCTCTAAAACGCCGAAAAATGGCTCCAAAATGAGAAAAATTGCAGAAGTTGTATCCGTTGGCCGTTGCCGAGTTTCCCAAAAAAAGGGGCGGAGTTAGCCAATGAGTGTCTTTGCAGTCGTGCGGCAGCCAATCACCGCGCTCGGCTCCGCCCCTTTTTTGGGAAACTCGGCCACGGCCACCGGACACAACTTCTGCGATTTTTGCTTCGGAGCCAATTTTCGGTATTTTAAAGCAATTTTTGGGCATTTTCATTATGATTTTCAAAATCTACGCACATTTTTACGTATTTTAAAGCAATACAATTTTTTGGTCGGAGTCCTCCTTTAAAACTGGCGGCCTAGATTGTAGGTACGGAATTTTTGGTGTTTCACAAAATTAAGAGATGAAAGCTTTATGTCATTTTGTAGATCTCACCAAGCTCTACATTTTAGCATAGCTTTTGATATTGAAAGCTGGAGGCTTGACAAGTTTCTAGACTTCTACCCTATCCCCAATTTCCAGTTCGTCAAACGTCTCGGCGCCAAACATGTCTATAATCACTCGGAAAGTGGATATGTCTCAAAAATGAAAGCCGACTACCCCGGAGGCTTCAATTATATTTTCGAAATGGCAGCTCACACAAATCTGAATACAGATTTGGGATTGTTGGCTCCACGTGGAAAAGTTGCAGTCATTGGAAATCGCTCGGAGACCACCATCAATGCTAGACAACTCATGGCAACTGAGGGAGCTGTTTTTGGTAAGTTGAGCGAAAATATGTAAAAATGTGTGCTGATTCCAAAAATCATAATGAAAATGCTCAAAAATTGGTCTAAAATCCCGAAAATCCGCTTTAAAGGTGCCATTTAACCGGTCGTGGCCTAACTCTGGACTTTTCTCCATCGGTCTCGGCTATCTAGTTTTTTGGCTCCGCGATACTTCTCCACTGTGACATTTCGCAACCTCGACATCTCGAAACTGCGACGTTTCGCAACCGTGACGTTCCGCAACTGTGACGTTTCGCAACTACTACAGTGCGCGTCAAAATGATAGGACCCCCCTCCCAAAACGAGGACCTGAAAAAACCAAAAAAGTTATGAAAATTCCGGTAACGTAGTTTTGTTCAGCACCTCGAAAATAGTAGGTCCTGAAATTTTCAGACCGATTGAGCTATTTTGGAGCAAATTGTGCTGCAAAGTCACTTTTTCGGCCGCGTCAAAATGATAGGACCCCCCTAGAAAATCGAAAATCTCAACATTTTTTGGAACTTTTTTGCGAATATTGAGGTCGAAAACTGTCCGAATTGTTTCAAAACCTTTTATTTATGTAGTTTTAATTGACCTAAACTGTTTTGGACCACTTTGAAGAAAGTGCATTTTTCGACATTTTGCCCATTTTTGGCATGACTTCAGACAATCGCGAATATCTCAACTGTGAGTTAACTTTTCCAAATAGTTTTTTCTGGATATGTGCTAGGGAAGATTCTCATAATGCTGACAAATTTTGAGTCGTTTTCGATGGGTGCAAGGGAAGTGTAGAGACCATTCATATTGCTCAAGCGTCAGGAAATTATGTACCATAATTGTCTTCAGCTAAAAACATTGATGTAGTTTTCAAATGACGAACAAGCGTATATTTTCATTTGTAATTGCTTTATGCTTTACATCAATGTTTTTAGCTGAAGACAATTATGGTACATAATTTCCTGACGCTTGAGCAATATGAATGGTCTCTACACTTCCCTTGCACCCATCGAAAACGACTCAAAATTTGTCAGCATTATGAGAATCTTCCCTAGCACATATCCAGAAAAAACTATTTGGAAAAGTTAACTCACAGTTGAGATATTCGCGATTGTCTGAAGTCATGCCAAAAATGGGCAAAATGTCGAAAAATGCACTTTCTTCAAAGTGGTCCAAAACAGTTTAGGTCAATTAAAACTACATAAATAAAAGGTTTTGAAACAATTCGGACAGTTTTCGACCTCAATATTCGCAAAAAAGTTCCAAAAAATGTTGAGATTTTCGATTTTCTAGGGGGTCCTATCATTTTGACGCGGCCGAAAAAGTGACTTTGCAGCACAATTTGCTCCAAAATAGCTCAATCGGTCTGAAAATTTCAGGACCTACTATTTTCGAGGTGCTGAACAAAACTACGTTACCGGAATTTTCATAACTTTTTCGATTTTTTCAGGTCCTCGTTTTGGGAGGGGGGTCCTATCATTTTGACGCGCACTGTAGAACTCAACCTAGTCGAGTTCTGAGCCAGTTTTTTGATAGCCAAGACCAATGGAAGAGAAAAAAGTTAGGTTATGGCCGCCTAAAGCACATTTAAAGCTGATTTTCGAGGTTTTGGAGCAATTTTTGAGCATTTTCAGTGGGATTTTCGGAATCTAGATAGATTTTTAACGTATCTCAGAGAATTACAATTTTTTCGCATTCTTCAGGCGTCGCTTTGGGCTTCTCAACTGAATCGGAACTCTCAGATTTCGGAAATAACATTGTTTCTTTCTTGAAAGAAACCGAGTTCCGACCACTTATCAACAAGGAATATCCATTGGAACAACTCGGACAGGCTCATAAGGATATCATGGAGAACAGTGGAGCCAAGGGGAATTTGGTTGTGAAAATCGACTAAATTTTCTGAACTTTGGATACTAATTGGATACTAAGAAGTGACTTCTACATATGTGATAATTATGTGAATAAATCAGTTTTTCTTATGGAAAAATAGATGAAAAAGAAGGAAAAATGACTGAAAAATTGAATAGAGTAGAAGAAGTCTAGTTAAAAACCGATGAATTCTTTGATTTCCGAACCGAAATTGTGACAAAATTGCGATAAAAACGCATTTTCCTCAATGGGGATTGGACGAAAAATGAGCGAGAAATGACTCTGCACTTCTGAACTGCTGTAATTATGATATTCTGAGAATTCCAAGATTCTCTGGTTCTAGGAAACCTAAGATTTTAAGATTTAACCCTGAGATTTTAAAGACTAAAAAACACAAAAATCAAGCCGAAAACATTCATCCTATCAATCAAAACATATTAGAAAAAAGAAAAAAGCGTTCTATTTCGATTTTTCCTTCACTTTCTCCTTCGACACCGGCTCTTTCGATCTCTCCTTCGATTTTAAAGGTACATGCTGTTGTTTCCCGGGTTGGGGTTTGACGGCGACTGTTGCTGAAATGAATTAGTCATTTTAAAAGAGTCAAGAATCACAGGAAGAGTTGTATATACCCCAAGGCAGCTCATATGCACAGATTGACCTTGTGCTCCTGCAGGGGGTCCTGGATTTCCTGGGTTCATGTTGGCTCCAAGTGGTGGTCCCGGTGCACTAGGGGTCATTGGAGCCACTGGAGCCGGTTGAGCTGGAGCCGGAGCCGGAGGAGGTGGTGGAGATGGAGCAACCTGTGGAACCCGCTGAGCAACCTGTGGAGCAGCCAATTGAACAGGAACCGGATTCGGAGACTTGGCAGCAGCTGGAGATGGTGCAACTTTGACATTTGGAACTGGATTCGCTGGTGGATTCGCCGGTGGTGGACCAATCTTGTTCGAAACCAATGGGTATAGTGTATTCGTGGGCTCCCGATCCGCTGGCTGAACTGGTGGAGGCTCTTCGGAATCTTGAGCCTTCTTGATTGGAGTCTTCACCATCTCCACTGGTGGCGGATGGGCTTCCACATAGTCGGCGGTTTGTCGCTTGTAGAGATCAATGGCTTCGAGGAGTTTTGCGTCTTCGATATACTTGAAAGCAACACCAGTGTCAAGAATCGCTTCCACGAGCATTAGGTATTGAGTATCCATTTGGACACTGTGCAGGCGGCAGTCTGGAAAAAACTTTTATGAATCGAAATCAGAATCCTTTTATTCCAAAATCACAGTCGAAATCTGGGTTCCGGGACATTCCGCAACTCACGTCAATTTCGCAACCGCGACATTTCGCAACAGCGACATTTCGCTACCGCGACATTTTGAAACTGGACGTTTCGCAACCAGTCGTTTCGCAACTCTATCAACTAGTCCACTATACGTTCATTAAGGCTGTATGAAAACCGTGGATTTTGTGGTTACGAAATGAAGTGGTTGCGGATTGTCGCGGTGGCGAAATGACCGGTAGCGAAATGTCGTAGTTGCGAAACGACTGGTTGCGAGATTGTCGCGAGTTGCAAAACGTCGTAGTTGCAAAACGACTGATTGCCAAATGTCTAGGAGTCGAAATCTGAGAAATCTGCGCCATGTCAAACTCACGTCTCATGGCCTTGACCAAATCCACTGGTCTGAACATCTTCCCATTGAGAAGACACTGTACACCAACTTCAATCGCTGCAAATGTTCCAGTACGACCCACTCCTGCCGAGCAATGAACCACAACGGGTCCTTGCATTTTTCGAAGAATTCGATGAGTACGGAGAACACTCAGATTGGACAGAGGGATCGTTTTGTCGGGCCTGGAAAACATTGGTTTCGTGACATTTCGCAACTACGACATTTCGCAACTTCGACATTTCGCAACTGTGACATTTCGAAACTAGTTATTTCGCAACTACGACATTTCGAAACTGGTCATTTTGAAAATATGGCGTTTCGAAACTATTGCGCCACCGCGACAATCCGCAACTACAACATTTCTCGACTAGTCATTTCGCAACTACAACATTTCTCAACTAGTCATTTCGCAACTAGTCATTTTGAAACCATGGAATCCAGAATTTTAGACAATAACCTGAAATGGTTTACAGTACTCTTGATCATCCACATCCTAAATGAACGGGAAGAAGACAAGTTTTAAAAGTTGCAAAACATCCAGTTTCGAAATATCTTGGTTGCGAAATGTCGCAGTTGCGAAATGACTGGTTGCAAAATGTCAGCCTTAACCACTAACCAAGTGACAATCTTGTAGTGACTCAGCTTATGACTTTTCCCCGACTTCTTATCCACCACCATCAAAATCTTCAACTGAGTGTGCACATCGGGAAGCGTATAGTCAGTGCATGTGACCGTAATATCTCCGAAAGTGAGCACTTGTCCTTCAGCATCCGGAAAGTACGGTTCACATTTGGGACGTCCGTGTTCGACGAGCTCGCAGAGCATGCAAATCGCAGCGACGCCTTCTTGAAGAACCATTCTCCACATGTCGATTTGAGAGTCTTTCAGGGGGCCTTGAGTGAGAATGTAGAGGGGTTTCGAGCCTTTTAGGTAGTTGGCGTGGATGTAGTCGCCTGGACGACCGTCGTTTAGAATCACGCGTGTTTTGTCGTTGCACACCACATCTGGAGAGAGATTAGAGATGTAAAATTTCGTAAATTATCGAAATCAATCCAAGAATCCGAAAATATTATTAGCGACATTCCCCAAAGGGAAACGCGCTCCATCGCCAACTTGGCTGAAATTTGAATTTTTAGCTTTCCCGCCGTTTTCAAAACAGCGAAACATGTTTTGGTGGGTGCGTGGACTCGACTGCTGCCCGAGTTGTCCACGAGGAGTCCACTCACCCACCAAAACATGTTTCGCTGTTTTCAAAATGGCGGGAAAGCTGAAAATTCAAATTTTAGCCTAGTTGGCGATGGAGCGTGTTTCCCTTTGGGAGTCAGAGTCCTTAGAATTTCAAACTTTTGGAATATTCAGATCTAAAAAATCCCAACCCTCACCTTTATACCGATTCTTCTTCAACTCTGTATTTTGATCGAAAATCGCCCGATCATAATATCCAACCGGCACAAACGGCACCAACGTCTCCGTGTACTCCTTGATGAGTCCCTCCACACCAGATGACAGTATACTCTGAAAGTGCGCTCCATTGAACTTCTATTCTCAGTAGAGGGAATTTGCGGCTCCGGGACGTTTCGCCACTTGCCATTTTGCAACCAAGACATTTCGCAACTCTCGTCCGTTTCGCAACCGCGACAATTCGTAACCAAGACATTTAGAAAATGGACGTTTCGCAACTCTATAGACTAATCCACTTTACGTTCATTAAGGTTGTATGGGACTGAACTGAGAGTGTTATGAACTATTTCAGGTTATAGTCTATATTTAAAAAGTTGTGATTTCGTGGTTGCCAAATGACGTGGTTGTGGATTGTCCCGGTTGCAAAATGACCGGTTACGAAATGACTGGTTGCGAAATGTCTCGGAGCCGAATTTGCTCTCTTACCCCAGCAAAACTCTCATAAGCCTGTGTCTGAAGAGTCGTATGATTCGATGGTTCCGGATGAACGCATGTGTCGATTCGGAACGTAAATGTGTTTTGATCAAAAATGTTGATAGCTAGATTCATATTTTCCAGATTTCCACCGCTCTTTTTCTCTCTTTTGCTCCTCTGATTTTTCTTCCCTTTTTTCGTCT
This sequence comes from Caenorhabditis sinica, assembly GCA_963932045.1. Taxonomy (NCBI): domain Eukaryota; kingdom Metazoa; phylum Nematoda; class Chromadorea; order Rhabditida; family Rhabditidae; genus Caenorhabditis; species Caenorhabditis sinica. Next base: position 2,933,523 of record OZ009942.1, read on the forward strand.
TCGTTGATCTCATACTTTTGTTCTTTTCGCCACCACCACTTTTCTTTTTCTGAAAAAATAGTAAGATTTGGAAACTTCTTCTAAAAAAGTCTCTAGTTCGGTCAAATTGCTTTAAAGTATGTAAAAATGCGCGAGGATTCCAAAAAGCATAATGAAAACGCTCAAAAATTGCTCCGAAACCCCGAAAATGGAGCTCAGAAATGCTCCAAAGGTCTCCGGGGGCCGTGGCCGAGTTTCCCAAAAAATGGGTGGGGTCAGCCAATGAGCGCCATTGTCATATGCCGGCAGCCAATCACAGCGCTTGCGTCCGTAGCTGACTCCGCCCCTTTTTTGGGAAAACTCGGCCACGGCCCTCGGAAACCTTTGGAGCATTTCTGAGCTCAATTTTCGGGGCTTTAGAGCAATTTTTGAGCGTTTTCATTATGATTTTTGGAATCTACACAAATTTTTACGTATTTTAAACCACTCACCACTTTAGTCGAACCTTCCGGAAGTTTCTTATTTTTGCCCGTATCCTTCGAATTGCTCTTCTTTCTCAGTTTCATTGACTTGAGAAAATCCATTTTGGTCGTTGCAGATGTCAAAAAGATGCAAACGAAATTTTTCAAATAGGAACTGATTTTTGAAATTTGATATTAGTGTCTAGTTTTTCTCAATGATGGAAAACTTCGATAAGAGATAAGGGCTCGGGGAAAAAAAAACGTTTGCCACGTTGAAATTTGAAATTTCCTGGGGATTGCAAGCGTGAACAGTGACCTGGATTTTAGTTGCGAAATGACTGGTTGCGAAATGTCTTGGTTATGAAATGTCGTGGTTGCAAAATCGACGTGAGATGAGAAATATAGCAGTTGCGAAACGTCGGGGTGAAAATGCAAAAATTCTTTTTGGAGTGAGAGTACGCATTTTGCGCTTTCGAACTAGTCATTTCGCAACTACGACATTTCGCAACTCACGTCGATTTCGCAACCGCGACAACTCGCAACCAAGGCATTTTGAAACTGGACGTTTCGCAACCAGTCGTTTCGCAACTATGTAAACTTGTCTGCTTTACGTTCGTTTAGGGTCTCCGGGACATTTCGCCACTAGTCATTTCGCAACTACGACATTTCGTAACTCACGTCCATTTCGCAACCGCAAAAATTTTCAACCAAGACATTTCGAAACTGGTCGTTTCGCAACTCTATAAACTAGTCCACTTTACGTTCATTCAGGTTGTATGGGATTGAGGGCTTTTAGAAATATTCCGGGTTACAGTCTACATTTGAAACATTGTCGAACTTTCCACAAACATTCTGGATATCGTGGTTTCGAAATGGCGTAGTTGCGAAATGTCGTAGTTGCGAAACGACTGGTTTCGAAATTTCGTAGTTGCGAAATGTGTCGGATCATTAGTGATCTTTCAATCTTTTCTGATCACTGGTTCCAGAATCCGACCCGGGTCAAAACACTAAACCAGAACTCCTCTGCAAATCTGCTCGATTTGTACTTTTCTTGCGTCAATGGGCAGAAAAAAGGGGCGGAGCTTCTTCAGGACGAACCTAGTAGACCCCTTTTCATTATTTTCACTTTCTGTCCCCTCATCATCCTCCAACAATGGTTCCAACCGAGATCTCCACTGTCCGTATGAATGTAAGTGGCTACTACTGTATCTGGGGGGGGGGGGGGGGGGGGGATTGTCTCTAATCCTAATCATGTATGCTCATCCTAATCTTCTCCATTTACAGCCATACATTGTCCATGCACCAAGACAGCGAGCCAGAGACCGTATGTTCTGCATCAAGGTGAAATTCACTCTCGTCTTCGCATTTGTCTTCCTTGTCTGCTTCTTCCTCCTCATGGATATGTACATCTTGCCATGGATCCAAAAGCACTAACAGTGATGAACTCTTCTAATTGACATATTACATTTGTATTTGGAGCTTTAATGTGTCAATAAAGTGTGTTGAGATAATCCACTGTTGTGAATAACTGGTTTTGAAAATTCAGATGAAGAAGAGGAGGGAGCTCCTTATAACCATTAAAGGAACTTGACGACACCCCGACGTTTCGCCACCAAACATTTTGAAACAACAACGTTTCGCAACCAGTTATTTCGCAACCGCGACAATCCGCAAAAAAGCCATTTCGCAACCACCAAATCTACATGCATAAGTTCCCGTTCAAGTCTATTTTTTGGAAAGTAGATGACAACCTGGACTGGTCTATGATATCCACTGCCTATATAAATGAAAAACAGAATACTTTACAAAGTTGCGAAATTACCAGCTGCGAAATGTCGCAGTTGCAAAATGACTGGTTGCGAAATGTCGTGGTTGCAAAATAACTTGGTTGCAAAACATCGGGGTGCCGTTGCGACCATTCCCATTGCATTATCTGTATTTTCCCTAAAGTCCGGCACCCCGACATTTCGCAACTCACGTCGATTTTGCAACCACGACATTTCGACACTGGTCATTTCGCAACTTTGTGAAGTAGTCCAGTTTTCATTCTTATAGGCTACGGATATCATAAAGCAATCCAGGTTGTCATCTACTGTCCAGAAAAATAGATTTGAACGTGAACTTATTATTATGCATATGGATTTGGTGGTTGTGAAATGGCGTAGTTGCGAAATGACTGGTTGCGAAACGTCGTGGTTGCGAAATGTCACAGTTGTGAAATGACTGGTTGCGAAACGTCGGGGTGGCTAACGTCTATTTAGTTCTTCATGAACCCCATCAATTCTATATAAACCCAAACTAGCCTCCATCCCCTTCCCTTCCCCCATAAAAAATTTCTCGATTTGTTGTGTGTGCCCCTTGTCAATAACAATAATCAGAAGCGATGAAATTGTGGTTATTCGAGAAGGTTAGGAATTGTAGTTATGTGCTCGTTACGTCGAGAGAGGATTTTCTCTCTCCATGTGATTTTGGAGAAGAGGGTGGAGCTCACTATATTCATTCCTAGAATCAGCAGAGAGATCATTTTTTGTGGATTCTTGACTTTAGCTATCTTTCCTCAAAACTCGAAAGATGGAGACAGTGGATACTATTGAAATAGAGGTATGTTCCTAGTCTGTGGCTCCGGGACATTTCGAAACTGGACATTTCGCAACCAGTCGTTTCGCAACTCTACAGACTAGTCTATTTTACGTTCATGGAGGTTGTATGGTATTGAGGGTATTGTGAACTATTCCAGGTTATAGTCTATATTTGAAAAGTTTTGATTTTAACAAGAACTTTTTACAAAAATTCTGGATTTCATAGTTGCGAAATGTCATAGTTGCGAAACGACTGGTTGTGAAATGTCAAGTCTGTATGTCCAAATCTGTACATCTTTATTTCCAGATGTCCCCCGCGCCATCTCCACCGAACCCAATGGAAACCATAGAAACCTGGAAGAAGTTCACTCTCTCTATCATCGCCGTAATCTTGGTTCTGGTCTTCCTGGGATGTATCGTTGGATTCTTTGTCCTCATCTTCTCCTATAAATCAAAAGTGGACCGCGAGAATCCATACTACATGACGATTGAGATTCCGACTCCCCATCCAGCCATCCCAAGACGCGCCAATTATATGAATCCACCGATTTTTATTTGATTCTATGGTTTTTTTTGCTTCTCTTGTTCAGTTAATAAACCAATAATCTTGCAAATTCCACCTGGATCTTGAGCACCTGGAACATTGTGTCTTGATGAGTCCTCATATCTGGAATCTCATTCATTCAGTCTACAGCTTTCAATTTGTTTTTCTTAGTCTTTGTTTTTCCAATACATTGGTTTTCAAATTAGGATTTCTATTTCATTGATTTGCAGAATTAGGGTATCTTCAAAAAACAGGGCCCTTCATTCCAAATATAGAAGGTCTAGGTTAATAACCTCCACCCTCTTGAATCTTTTCAAAAAATATTTTCATATTTTCAATGTTCATTTTTCCAGAATCATCATGGCCAAAAACAGCAAATTCACCGCCCGTATGTCCACCTGTGGTAAACCTCCAATCCATGTGCGAAAGGCTTATGAGAGAAGAATTGAGGTTAGTTTTTACTCTTTTTTCTTATTTGACCTTATAATATTGTTTTTCAGAGAGAGGCGAAAGCAGCAAAGAAACGGGAAATGGAGGCGAAGAAACAGTCACAGGCACCGCGAGTGAGAACTCACACAAGATACAACTTCCGGAAGTAAAAGACTAATTTTTGAGCATTCGTTGAAATTATCCCGAAATTTCGTGTATTACATACCCTTCTTTACCTCTAGTTCAAAGTTTTTTTTTCGAAAATAAAGTTTTACTGTTCAAACTTTGTATTTCTGTGTTTTTTTAACCATACTTGTCAAACGGGCCGGCGGGGATTTTCGGTTTTTCGGATTTTTTTCAAAAGTGAATAGAAATAGAGCTTAACTTTCTTCTGGGACCTCCCGGGCCCTTTGAATATCTATCGAATGCACTTTGTTTCATAGAAAACGGATAACTCGAAGCTGAATTATAAGCAAGGGCCCGCGCGGCCCGGCGGGCCCTTGCTCAAAATTGGCTCATAACTCAGCGTCGAGTTATCCGTTTTCTATGAAACAAAGTGCATTCGATAGATATTCAAAGGGTCCGGGGTCCCCGGCCCGTTTGACAAGTATGCTTTTTACATCTGCCCCGTTTTGCCTACACTGGTTACTATAACAACAGAAATATCACCTGTTTCCAAAACTGGAGAATGTCAATTCTATGTTTCATTTCATCGTGATACTTTCAACAGAAAAACTTAATTTTTGATTTATATCAGTATGCCGTCAATATTGAACAGTAGCCTCGAAGAGCAAGCGTATGAGTTTGCAACGAATTACGATATCTCATTTGTACACCTTGTGTTTCCTTTGGTCGCAGTCGGTTTCTATGTAAATAAGATTGCTAGAAACCAAGTGAGCTTCAAACTTTGGAGATCTGTGTGTGCCTTGAATGTCAATTTACAGAACGACCAGTTCAACCACTTCCAACCATTTCACTTTCTGATGTACACCTCAATGTATTCCATCATTTCATTGATATGTCGAATGTATTTCTCAAAAGAGCACAAACTGGTTACTGATATGATGTACATCACAATTGAATTCATAACTCATCAGTCGGTCTTTATGGTGGACACCGTATTTCTTCAGTTATTTATGGTATTTCTTCTAATGAAGTATCGGAGAAAGATGAGAAACTGGCTAGTTTACAGTATCCAGTGCATTGGAATGTTTTTTGTTTTGATTGATGGAGTTTTCAGAAGGAACAGTGAGTGAAACGCTTCGAGATTCTGAATCTTAGAATCTTTTAAAGGAGGAATCCGGTCAAAAAATTTTTTTGCTTCAAAATACGTAAAATTTTGTGCTGATTCCGAATATGATTGTGAAAACGCGTAAAAATCATCTTAAACCCCTGAAAAATCGCTTCAAAACAACCCTTTTCGGCCGAACGGTCTCCTGGGGCCGTGGCCTAACTTCCGGAGTTTTCTCGGCCATCTGAGGTATTTTTTGTGAAAATCAGGTTTTTTTTCTGTGAAAATCATAACTTCTTTGTTGTTATTTCACTTTTCGATTAGTTTTCACAAGGGTTTTAGAAAGATTTTCGAGCGTTTTCACTATCATATTCGGAATCAGCACAAAATTTTACATATTTCGAAGAAAAAAAAGTTTTGACCAGAATCCTCCTTGAAAATAAAATCTCCATTTCAGGTGCAGCTATGGTTGAGCTATCTAACTTCATCATGATTATTATAATACTTTTTCGATTGTGTAGGAGCAGAGGTTTTAGAAATCAAGAGAACCTGGGCATTTTCTTCAACTCTTTTTTCATATCTTCAGTACATTTAGTTAGTTCCAATAAGTTACTCTTTACACATCCAACTTTCCAGACTTTTCAATCCTTCATACGATACAAATACGGATGGTTCGAGATTCCTCCAGAAATTTTCATCTGGAACAGCTTCTATATTTCATTTTTCTGGATGTTTTCGGTATATTTATTTCACTCTGAGCCGGTACAAAAATGGATTGAAAGTCAGAAAGTTGTGGAGAAGGAGACGGATTTTCAAATGGTTCATGTTCCGGTTAATATTGGGGAGAATTTAAGAAAAGATGAGACAACAGTATCATATTATCTATCAGAACAGAATAGTGGGGTTTGATATTTTTTTGTATTTCACATGTAACTCTATTATAATGAAGTTTGACGTGAATGGACATGTTGAGTACCTTGAAAGTAAAAGAATATCTACTCTCTAAAATAGCTAGTTTTCGCTTCAGATTTGGACGGATTGCCTGGTTTCGGGAAGAGTTTCAGCAAGCAAATCGAGCACTTGTGCACTTTTGCTCTTTGTTCAGCAACTTCCTCCGTTCAAATTTTGCATCTAGGGTGTTATAGGATTATGATAGAACAATAAGTTAGCATTACTTTGTTTTTTGACTCATCAAATTTGGTTGCGTTTCAAAGAAGTTATGACGATTTGAAGTTGCAATTTTCAGTTTTTTGTCGAAATTTTACTAAAAGTCGCTTTTCTCGAGAACCAATAATTATTCAATAAATGTTTTTACAGATTCTTACATAACTTTTTATGCTCTTTCGAATGACACTACATTCGACTCAGCACAGGGGGGACACTCCGACGTCATTCCAAGTCAGTAGGTAAAGCTTTTTTACAAACCTACAAATTTATGCAAAAACTAGTTTTATCAACTTTAATAACTTTCAAGCTCAAGTGGTACTGTATCCTTTCAGTTTCTAGATTTCCTGCTCCTTAGTTTTCCCAGGAGCCATTATATGTATGTGTTCCCAGGAGCCAAATTATAGTCTGCACCCCTACGGCTCTCCTAAAATCAATAGGTCCACACAACGCACCACCTGGTGTTATCCAAATCGATAGGTTCACATTGGGTCTATCAGATACAGCATTGTGAACTATATTTCATTTGATTCGATTTGCATTTGGCAAGGATCTCCTTTCCGAGTATTGATTTTTGATTCTATCAACAAAATATCATTTTTGAAAGACTCAGTGAGATCTGTGAAATGCTAACAATGATACGGATGCAATTGTATTTTTACTATTTTCTTGCTATTTTTCCCACTTTTTCTTCCACTATTTTCTTCCTATTTTTCCATCATTTCTCAAATTGAAATATTTTCCAGAATCACCTACTATCATGTACTCCAACCTCCCAATCATCGTCTCCCAATATGCTCCAACAATGCAAGCTCCACCACCAATGATGGCTTCCGGGTTTCCATGGTCCGCCCCTCAGATGATTCCTGTAATCATGGGCCCAGGATTCCTTCCCTATGGCCTTCCTACCATGGCTCCCCACCCGGTCTACGCCCAACAAATGACTTCAGAAGTCATGAGCATGGTCCACCCAGGCTTCATCCAGACAGGCTCCGCCAACCAGATGCCTTCAATGGCCACGACCTCTGCTCCGAGCACCTCCAACTCCAGCTCCTCCAGAACATCAAGATCTTCCTCCTTCAGCTCCACTTGTGGCTCTAATGAAGATAAAGAGAATTTCAAAACCCGGCTCTGCTATCACTTTTCTAAAAGTGGCAGATGCCCAAAGGGTAATGAATGTGGCTTCGCCCACGGGGAAGAGGAGCTCCTGACTATGCTCAGCTCCGCCCCCTTCCCGTTCTCTGCGCCATCAACTTCTCAGGACAATTCGGAGAATGAGAAAAAGTTCAAGATTAAACTTTGTGTCCATTTCGCCAAATCTGGTCGATGTCCAAAGAGAAACGCCTGCGGGTTTGCTCACGGAGCCCATGAGCTCCAAGCATCCCAAAGGACTATTGAGAAGAGAGCGGAGAACTCTAAGCACAAGACAAGATTGTGTGATCACTTTGCTAAGGGTGGTTCACAAGACTGTCCTTACCGTTATAAGTGCGAATTCGTGCATCCATCGGATAAGGAGTATTACTTGGAGTGGTACGCGGACACGGAGGAGTTTAACCAAAAGCAGCAGGAATGGAAGGACAAGGTGCAGGAGCAACATGTAAGTTTTTTCAGAGGTCTATTCCATTCTATAATTTCGATTATTTTCCAGAAGCGAAAAACGAAGAACACACCCCTCCACCTGGAACACGCCATCGATCAAGGGATCCTTCGTATGGTCAAGGCCTGGAATAAAGGGCATCCGAAAGGACCCCACTACTACGACCTGCACGGTCTGACCGTCTTCATGGCTGAACGATATCTGTCCGAGATCATCGAGGATCTTGTGGCCAATGGTGTGGAGCAAGCACGGATCGAAACCGGTCGTGGCACTCACAGTACCAACGGGATTGCTGCAATTCGGACTAGAATTTTAGCAAATTATCAAGGACTGAAAGGTGCACATTTTGCTCCAGAGGAACATAATGATGGTGTCTTAATTCTTACTTTCCCTAAACATTCTTAATTTTTTTCTATGCAATTATTCTTATTAATTTTTCATTACTCATTTTCCTAGTTATTCCTACTATATTTTTTGTCAATTTTTATTCATTTTCTTGTTATTTTCCACTGATTCTAATAAGTTAACAAATGTCCTAGTCTTGAAATTTTTTAGAGTCCTCCAGAATCTTGAAGATTCTTGCCTAGCTTGAATTTGCTAGGGTATTGAAACGTCTGGTTTCGAAATGTCCGCTTTCCAATCATTGCAGTTTTGAATTGTTCGGTTTCCAATCGTCGCGGTTGTGTTTTGGAAAAGTTTACGCTTCTGAACAATCATTCAAGGTTTCCGTCGTCACCTCGGATGATGATGTGATTCATAAGAAGGCTTATGAAAAGTTGAAGAAGTACGGTGTCAAGGATACTGAAGTTTTTTTAAGGGAGATAAAGGAGAGAAAATATATGATTTTTTGCAGTGTTGCGATGTAACATGATCAGTATATGAATAGGGAACCAACGAGTTTTTTTTTTGACAAAACCAGTTTTTTTGCATTTCGAGATCAATAAATCTAGACCCACTTCTTCAGAAAGTTTTGATCTACAAGTGCTAAAAAAAGCGCGCGCATCACCGACATTTATAAGGAGTTAGCACTAAATTTTTTTTACTATTGGAAATTTTTAGTGCCTCTCTTCGTTTTCTCTTTTCGTTTTTCTCCATTCGTTTTATAAAAGTTTGGCATTTTCAGGTCGAGGTCTCCAGAGTTGCGCTCCTTCTGTCATCTCATCACACCAAAACCTCATAAAGTAAGTATTTTAAAAATTGCTAGTGATAGAAAGCATAGGGCAAAATTTTTTTTTTAATTGGGTATCCTTGGGTACTGTAGGGTACTGTAGGAATGGGGTACTGTAGGCTACCAATATTCTCAATTCCAGAATGAATCCAAACACCCGAAAGGAATGGATCCTATACGACCCCATCGAGAAAATCATGAAAAACGAAAATCCGATGATTCCCCAATTCCGAATCTCGCTCCTAGTGGACCTGTTCAGTGAGGGATACGATATTGCTTATATCGCACGCTACAAAAAGAAGGATCACGGTGGAATGTCTCCAGAAGCCATCCGACAACTCAAAAGATCCTTCGACACGGCGTATGCATTGAACTCGCGAGTTTCGCATGCAATCGACAGTATCTGTCCGAAAGTTGTGGGACTTAAGGCAAAACAATCACTGGAATGGAGACTGAAAAGATGTGAAGACTTCGATGAGTTGGCCAAGATCACAAATTTGTATGTATCGAAAAGAGAGAAGTCGAAAGCGGAAAGAGCTCGGTAAGAATTTGACTCATTTCGACTCTTTTTGAATCTTTTTGAATTTCAGAGATCTCAAATACGAATCGGCGGTCAAAGATATTCTGGAGGGTCGCTTCACCGATATCACGACTTTACGACGCGACGGTATGAAGAGCATCAAAGATGTTGAAGAACATTTGAAGGCACTTCTGGCGTGGGAAATCAATGAGAGTAGTGAAGTTCAAGATGTCATCAAAAAGATGTGAGTTATATATTATCGATATGTTCTGTGTGAAAACGTGCTCCATTGCTAACATTGTCGTCGAGCGCTATTTTTCGGCTTCGAGACATTTCGTAACCAGTCATTTCGCAACTACGAGATTTCGCAACCACGCAATTTCAAAACTACGAAAAAACAGTTTCGAAATGTATTGGTTGCGAAATCGACGAGAGTTGCGAAATGTCTCGGAGCCACTCTGTGGCTGTGGAAATGGCATCAGATTTGACATCAAGTGATTTTTAAGCTCCTAGACATTTCGCAACCATTCATTTCATAACCGCGACATTTCGCAACTCACGTAATTTTGCGACTAAAAAATCGCCATTAAAAAAAGACAAGTTCATATAGTTGCGAAACGACTAGTTGCGGAATGTCCAGTTGCGAAATGACTAACAAAACAGCTAAGAAATGTAGAGTTTAAAGAACTATTCGTTTTAAGAAGTAAACTGCAAACTGAATGCCCCATGGAGATTCTCTGCGAGTTGACTGAAAGTGCTATTGGATGGCGCAAAAACGAGGATTACGCGTGGATCGTCAAGAAATACAAACATCTCGTTCACCATCACAATGTATACAAAATCCAAGATCACACACTGTTAGCGATGAATCGAGGTGTCGAAGAGGGTGTTTTGAGATGGTCGGTGGTCATCGATTGTGGATTTGCTAGAAGACGTCATCCGTTTGTCACGAATCGTCGTAAAATCGCGGATGGACTCATGTCCTTTTATGAAAATGCCAAGAACTTTTCTATCACAGTGTTCTATTATGGAGAGCTGGAGAGAGCCACAAAGTAGGTTTTGTTTTCAAGGCTCCAGGACATTTCGCAACCGCGACAATTTGCAACCAAGACATTTCGCAACCAGTCGTTTCGCAACTCTATCAACTAGTCCATTTTACGTTCATTATAGTTGTATGGGATTGAGACTATTCCAGGTTATAGTCTACATTTAAAAAGTTGTGATTTTTGCTCGAACTTTCTACAGAAATCCCGCATTTCGTGGTTTCGAAATGGCCGGTTGCAAAACGGTTGGTTGCGAAGTGTCCCTCGGAGCCAAATTTTGGACCGGTGTCCTTCTTTAAAAGCGATTTTTTTAGAAAGTTCTTGGTTCATAGATGCCGTGAAAGAGCAATTCTTGTATTCGAAAGGAATATCGAACAGCTGTTCTCGATCGAAGGACTCCATTCCAAATACAGTACTGACGGACTAGGTAGGAATTTATAGAAAAAAAAGCATACCTTACCCATATTCCCCAAGGGGGAAACGCGCTCCATCGCAAACTTAACTGAAATTTGAATTTTTAGCTTTCCCGCCGTTCTGAAAACAGCGAAACATGTTTTGGTGGGTGCGTGGACTCCTCGTGGACAATTCGACTGCTACCCTAGTTGTCCACGAGGAGTCCACGCACCCACCGAAACATGTTTCGCTGTTTTCAAAACGGCGGGAAAGCTGAAAATTCAAATTTCAGTCATGTTGGCAATGGAGCGCGTTTCCCTCTTAGGGAATATCGCTAATACATATTAATCTTATTCCAGCCGTCCCATACATCATCTCCCTGGACCCCGGATCGCTCGTGAAGGCTGCATTCTTATCTCCAAGAGGAAAAGTTCTCGACATGAATGAGTTTTGTTTTCACTCATACGAAGAATTCGACAAGAAAGGAAAGATTCTTTTAAAACGTTGGGCAACGATTGCTCAAGGGAGGTCCCTGGTTTTCGCGATTGGAGATGGATCACATTCGAAAGAGACGCAAAAGGCGGTTGAAAAAATGATCAGTAGAAACGAGTTCCCGTTGAACACTGAAGTTCAGTTTTGGTGAGTTTTTGAAAACAAAGTTTGCTAATACGGCTCCGAGACATTTCATTTTGCAACTACGACATTTCGCTACCACGTCATTTCGAAACCACGAAATCCACAATTTTCGTAGAAAGTTCACATGCAATTCACAACTTTTCAAATGTAATATGTAGTTCCCAATACCTTCGATCCCATACAACCTAAATGAACGTAAAGTGGAGTAGTCTATGGAGTTGCGAAACGGCTGGTTGCAAAACGTCCAGTTTTGAAATGCCCTGGTTGTGAATCGTCGCGGTTGCGAAATGTCGTAGTTGCGAAATGACCAGTGCCGAAATGTCCCGGAGCCGCTAATAGCGGATTCTGAGACCTAGCGGATTTCGAGACTAAAAAAGTTGATCATCATTGAGTGAAATTTTTCAGCGTTGTCTCTGAAACCGGCGCCAGTCAATACAGTATCTCTGACACCGCCCGTGAAGAATTTGGCCAGGATGCCCCAATCAAACAAGTTTCCGCAGTTTCCATCGGCCGTCGTCTTCTGGATCCAATGTCAGAATTGATCAAAATCAGTCCATCTCACTTATCAAAAGGCCAATACCAGCATTCGATGGATGAGAAACGTCTTGAGGAGCGGCTCCATAAAGTCATTCGAGACAGAGTTTCATTCAATGGAGTCGATTTGAATTTGGTCAGCAAAAAACTCCTGACAGCAATTTGTGGACTCGATGAGGAAATCGCTGGAGCCATTGTTGAATACAGAGAAAAAAATGGATCATTTAAATCGAGGAACGATTTGAAGAAAGTGCCTGGAATGACAAGTTTGATCTTCCGACAGTGCTCTGGTTTTTTGAAAGTTTCGAAGCCAGAAGCCTCATCCTCCAATTGGTCTCCATTCGATGAAACCAATCTCCACCCAGACGACTACGAGCTAGCGAAACGGTAGGAATAGGAACTTCAAAACCGAACAACCCCCTCACTTTTTTTGTTTTCAGAGTCCTCTACGATTATAATATCACTGTCGAGGAGATCCGACAAGGAAAAGAGATTCCGTTTCCAACTCAGGAAGCGTCGACAATCATTCAATTGATCGGAGAAAGACCGAAACTCCGCCCACATCCACCACTTCTGAAGAAGACTGAAGACCTGGGTCGTTTGAGCATGGGAGATCGGAGAACTGGAGTCGTGGTCAATCAGGTACAGAAAATTTTAAAAATGTGTTCTTCGAGGGGGAACATTTTGCAACCAGTCGTTTCGCAACTACGACGTTTCACAACTCATGTCAAAAGGAAATTTCACGTCAAAGTCAAAACTTTTCAAATGTAGACTTTAACCTGGAATAGTTCACAATACCCTCAATCCAATACAACCTTAATGAACGTAAAGTGGACTAGTCTATAGAGTTGCGAAACGTCCAGTTTCGGAATGTCTTGGTTGCGAATTGCCCCGGTTGCGAAATGTCGTAGTTGCAAAACGTCTAGTTTCGAAATGTCTTGGTTCCTGATTGTCGCTGTCGCAAAATAGACATGAGTTGCGAAATGTCGTAGTTGCGAAATGTCCCGGATCCGTTCTTCCAGACTAACTTTTAGTATTTCAGACCGACTTTGGAGTATTCGTAACTGTTGGCTGTGCAACCGGATTGATGCATGTTTCTCACTTCCGACCGGACGATTCGACACCGAAAGATTTCGTTGGAAACATCGAAATGCCCGAAGACTACCCAAGAGTTGGAGATCATGTCGAAGTGATTATCGATGACGTTGCAGAAGATAGAGATACCGGAGAAGATAGAATCGTTTCGTTGAGCCCTGCTCCGACATTTGAAGTGCCAAAACCCTTCTAAACATGCCAAATATCTGTTTTCCCTTTGTCCTCCCATATTATTTGACTGTAACCCGAAAACTGTCGGTTAGCTTTTTGTTCTTTTTATATTCAGATGATCTGAATCACCTGTAATGCATTATCGGTCTTTGAATGATCATAAAATCGTGTAGGACTTTTTCGATAATTTCAACAAACATTCAGGGACTTTCAGGGACGGACTAGAAGTGGAATTCTCTTTCCTCTCATCTCCAGATTTGAATTACCGCCAGAAATCCCAACCTGCAAATCTGAGAAGTTTTCTTCTGGGAATGTAGTCGTCGAGTTGAGAGACGACCCTCTCCATTCTGTCTACCATTTACCATACCTCCCAATAATCAATACTATCCCTTTAAAAATGGCAACATTCCCTTTACAACGTCTACCATGGTTAGCTTTCCGTAAAGTCATTCACAATTTCTGCGCGTTGAACTTGTAAGTTTCCCTACTTAAAGGAGGATTCCGGTCAAAAATTTTTATTGGTGTAAAATATGTACAAATGTGCGTACATTCCGAAAATCATAATGGAAACGCTTAAAAATTGCTCCAAAACCCCGAAAATGCTCTCCGAAATGAAACCCCACGATGCCGATTTTTATCTAGATCGAAAGTGGAAGGTTTCCTCTAAAATCGATATGAATCAAATTTTTTTCAAAAATTTGTAGCTCTTGAAATCTGCACATTAGGTAGGAATCACAGCAGTTTTAGTGCTAGAAAATTTTCAAAAATTGAGACTGACTTTTGAGGGAGCCGTGTACTTCAAATACTCTTGTGACTTTCCAATTTTTCAGCATAAACCTCATTCAATGCTCAAAAAAGTTCACCAAAAAGTTGAAACTTACTGACATTGATCCCGATCGATTGATAGTATCCTTGAAATTAGGCTGGGATAGTGGAAAACTCTGCATTGGATCTCTTTTCAAAATAGAAATGGCACCTCCTACGCTAATGAGCTTCGACTCCGTAGATATGTGGACATTAAAAAATACTTCTATTCCTTATGGATGCAGTTGCGTCCGTAGCTGCTGCATTCTGTACACCGACGACGAAACGCAGCTGGCTCAAGACTTATGGTTCTTCGTTTTAGAGTTCTTAGATGTCGATTTTGGCAGGGTTACTTTTGATACAATTGAAGTGAGCAGAGTTGAGGCTGTGATTAATCATATTGCGAGAAAACGGAGCTCAACGAAATCTCTAGAAATTGACATGGAGGGAGTAGATGTTAATGGGATACTCAGAAAAGTAAATGTGACCAAAGAACTGACTATTAAGACGAAACTCGCCCGAGACTTTAAATTGAAATTGATGCATCATCCTAAAATATTGAAGATTTCAAACTCATCCTGGCTAACATTAGATGACTTGTTGACTTTGGATTGCGTGCGGATTCAGTTGTATAAATCACTTTTGAGCATCCAAGACATCAGCCTTTATGTCGATCAGTGGAGAAGAGGAAAGTTTCCAAAATTGAGAAGTCTAGTGGTTCAAGGGTGGAATCTCACTGATGAGGAGCCGATTTCTGGGGTCCCGCCACCGATTCGAGCGAGGTATTTGGATCCAAACGAAGATGAGGATGAGGATGAGTATAGGAAACGATTAAGGACAGACACAGCGTGGTGAGTAAATGTTTCAAACTATTGACTGTTTCAAACTATTGACTTTCAGGGTTTGCAACGAACGCATCAGCATTTCTGGTGGTGTAGAAATTCAAAGAGACGATGGTGTGAAGGCAGTGATCCAAATGGATATGGATTATGGATATGGAACATGGAATATGGATATGGAACATGGGACGTTTTGCCTTCTAGTTCTGGAAGAGCACTTTCCGCAGAAACGTTCCAAAAGGGGAAGTGATTCGATTCCCGCGTCTAAGCGTTATAAATAAGTTGATGTTCTATTGTAACAAGTTAATTGAATGAAAGGCCGGAGTCACTGATACTTTCCATTATTGTTCTAGTTCTACTTCTTTTATGAGCAATGTTTTGAATGGAATTTCTCGAGTTCATGTTGTACAGATTACTACGTACTGCTTTGCTGCATTGGCGGAATCTAGAGACTTTGGAAGTCTGAAGACATCAAAGGTCTAGTTCCTCCGAGACACTTCAGAAGTGTCCAGACTCCAGAAGTCTAATCTTGACACGTCTGTGTCGAGATTACTGTGAGAATGGTGTCCAATGGAGTAGAACAACCGAAACGGTAAAACTACGACGCCATTGTGTCGGCACCCTGTGTGTCAGGAGGCTTTAGGTATTGTCCTCTAGTGTCTCCCTAGAGGCCTTGAAAGTTATGAAATAGTAAGGCGAGTCACCCATCCTATCTAGGTGGGCGAGTCACCCATCCTATCTGTGCGGGCGAGCCACCCGCACTATCTAGGTGAGCGAGTCATCCACCCTATCTAGGTGAGCGAGTCATCCACCCTATCTAGGTGAGCGAGTCATCCACCCTATCTAGGTGAGCGAGTCATCCACCCTATCTAGGTGAGCGAGTCATCCACCCTATCTAGGTGAGCGAGTCATCCACCCTATCTAGGTGAGCGAGTCATCCACCCTATCTAGGTGAGCGAGTCATCCACCCTATCTAGGTGAGCGAGTCATCCACCCTATCTAGGTGAACGAGTCATCCACCCTATCTAGGTGAGCGAGTCATCCACCCTATCTAGGTGAGCGAGTCATCCACCCTATCTAGGTGAACGAGTCATCCACCCTATCTAGGTGAGCGAGTCATCCACCCTATCTAGGTGAGCGAGTCATCCACCCTATCTAGGTGAGCGAGTCATCCACCCTATCTAGGTGAGCGAGTCATCCACCCTATCTAGGTGAGCGAGTCATCCACCCTATCTAGGTGAGCGAGTCATCCACCCTATCTAGGTGAGCGAGTCATCCACCCTATCTAGGTGAGCGAGTCATCCACCCTATCTAGGTGAGCGAGTCATCCACCCTATCTAGGTGAGCGAGCCACCCGCACTATCTAGGTGAGCGAGTCATCCACCCTATCTAGGTGAGCGAGTCATCCACCCTATCTAGGTGAGCGAGTCATCCACCCTATCTAGGTGAGCGAGTCATCCACCCTATCTAGGTGAGCGAGTCATCCACCCTATCTAGGTGAACGAGTCATCCACCCTATCTAGGTGAGCGAGTCATCCACCCTATCTAGGTGAACGAGTCATCCACCCTATCTAGGTGAGCGAGTCATCCACCCTATCTAGGTGAACGAGTCATCCACCCTATCTAGGTGAGCGAGTCATCCACCCTATCTAGGTGAGCGAGTCATCCACCCTATCTAGGTGAGCGAGTCATCCACCCTATCTAGGTGAGCGAGTCATCCACCCTATCTAGGTGAGCGAGTCATCCACCCTATCTAGGTGAACGAGTCATCCACCCTATCTAGGTGAGCGAGTCATCCACCCTATCTAGGTGAGCGAGCCACCCGCACTATCTAGGTGAACGAGTCATCCACCCTATCTAGGTGAACGAGTCATCCACCCTATCTAGGTGAGCGAGTCATCCACCCTATCTAGGTGAGCGAGTCATCCACCCTATCTAGGTGAACGAGTCATCCACCCTATCTAGGTGAGCGAGCCACCCGCACTATCTAGGTGAACGAGTCATCCACCCTATCTAGGTGAGCGAGTCATCCACCCTATCTAGGTGAGCGAGTCATCCACCCTATCTAGGTGAGCGAGTCATCCACCCTATCTAGGTGAGCGAGTCATCCACCCTATCTAGGTGAGCGAGTCATCCACCCTATCTAGGTGAGCGAGTCATCCACCCTATCTAGGTGAGCGAGTCACCCATCCTATCTAGGTGAGCGAGTCATCCACCCTATCTAGGTGAGCGAGTCATCCACCCTATCTAGGTGAGCGAGTCATCCACCCTATCTAGGTGAGCGAGTCATCCACCCTATCTAGGTGAGCGAGTCACCCATCCTATCTGTGCGGGCGAGTCATCCACCCTATCTAGGTGAGCGAGTCATCCACCCTATCTAGGTGAGCGAGTCATCCACCCTATCTAGGTGAGCGAGTCATCCACCCTATCTAGGTGAGCGAGTCATCCACCCTATCTAGGTGAGCGAGTCACCCATCCTATCTGTGCGGGCGAGTCATCCACCCTATCTAGGTGAGCGAGTCATCCACCCTATCTAGGTGAGCGAGTCATCCACCCTATCTAGGTGAGCGAGTCATCCACCCTATCTAGGTGAGCGAGTCATCCACCCTATCTAGGTGAGCGAGTCATCCACCCTATCTAGGTGAGCGAGTCATCCACCCTATCTAGGTGAGCGAGTCATCCACCCTATCTAGGTGAGCGAGTCATCCACCCTATCTAGGTGAGCGAGTCATCCACCCTATCTAGGTGAGCGAGTCATCCACCCTATCTAGGTGAGCGAGTCATCCACCCTATCTAGGTGAGCGAGTCACCCATCCTATCTGTGCGGGCGAGTCATCCACCCTATCTAGGTGAGCGAGTCATCCACCCTATCTAGGTGAGCGAGTCATCCACCCTATCTAGGTGAGCGAGTCATCCACCCTATCTAGGTGAACGAGTCATCCACCCTATCTAGGTGAGCGAGTCATCCACCCTATCTAGGTGAGCGAGTCATCCACCCTATCTAGGTGAGCGAGCCACCCGCACTATCTAGGTGAACGAGTCATCCACCCTATCTAGGTGAGCGAGCCACCCGCACTATCTAGGTGAACGAGTCATCCACCCTATCTAGGTGAGCGAGCCACCCGCACTATCTAGGTGAACGAGTCATCCACCCTATCTAGGTGAGCGAGTCATCCACCCTATCTAGGTGAGCGAGTCATCCACCCTATCTAGGTGAGCGAGTCATCCACCCTATCTAGGTGAGCGAGTCATCCACCCTATCTAGGTGAGCGAGTCATCCACCCTATCTAGGTGAGCGAGCCACCCGCACTATCTAGGTGAACGAGTCATCCACCCTATCTAGGTGAGCGAGTCATCCACCCTATCTAGGTGAGCGAGTCATCCACCCTATCTAGGTGAGCGAGTCATCCACCCTATCTAGGTGAGCGAGTCATCCACCCTATCTAGGTGAGCGAGTCATCCACCCTATCTAGGTGAGCGAGTCATCCACCCTATCTAGGTGAGCGAGTCATCCACCCTATCTAGGTGAGCGAGTCACCCATCCTATCTGTGCGGGCGAGTCATCCACCCTATCTAGGTGAGCGAGTCATCCACCCTATCTAGGTGAGCGAGTCATCCACCCTATCTAGGTGAGCGAGCCACCCGCACTATCTAGGTGAACGAGTCATCCACCCTATCTAGGTGAGCGAGTCATCCACCCTATCTAGGTGAGCGAGTCATCCACCCTATCTAGGTGAGCGAGTCATCCACCCTATCTAGGTGAGCGAGTCATCCACCCTATCTAGGTGAACGAGTCATCCACCCTATCTAGGTGAGCGAGTCATCCACCCTATCTAGGTGAGCGAGCCACCCGCACTATCTAGGTGAACGAGTCATCCACCCTATCTAGGTGAGCGAGTCATCCACCCTATCTAGGTGAGCGAGTCATCCACCCTATCTAGGTGAGCGAGTCATCCACCCTATCTAGGTGAGCGAGTCATCCACCCTATCTAGGTGAGCGAGTCATCCACCCTATCTAGGTGAGCGAGTCATCCACCCTATCTAGGTGAGCGAGTCATCCACCCTATCTAGGTGAGCGAGTCATCCACCCTATCTAGGTGAGCGAGTCATCCACCCTATCTAGGTGAGCGAGTCATCCACCCTATCTAGGTGAGCGAGTCACCCATCCTATCTGTGCGGGCGAGTCATCCACCCTATCTAGGTGAGCAAGTCATCCACCCTATCTAGGTGAGCGAGTCATCCACCCTATCTAGGTGAGCGAGCCACCCGCACTATCTAGGTGAGCGAGTCATCCACCCTATCTAGGTGAGCGAGTCATCCACCCTATCTAGGTGGGCAAGTCACCCATCCTATTTAGGTGAGCGAGTCATCCACCCTATCTAGGTGAGCGAGTCATCCACCCTATCTAGGTGAGCGAGTCATCCACCCTATCTAGGTGAGCGAGTCATCCACCCTATCTAGGTGAGCGAGTCATCCACCCTATCTAGGTGGGCAAGTCACCCATCCTACCTAGGTGGGCGAGTCACCCATCCTATCTGTGCGGGCGAGTCATCCACCCTATCTAGGTGAGCAAGTCATCCACCCTATCTAGGTGAGCGAGTCATCCACCCTATCTAGGTGGGCGAGTCACCCATCCTATGCGGGTGGCTCACCCGCATGTTTTGTGTGCGACATGTCGTAGTCCGCAAACACCAATGACTACGGTGACGCGCAACCGTAAAAAAAGAGCTCAGCGAAAATTTTGTTCTGTTTTATTACTATCATGATCGACATGTCGGAAATTATAAAAAACGAGGCAAAGCCTACACAAAAAAATTCTGGTGAGTCAATTTTTGCCAACTAATTCAGTCGCTGACTCTTAAAATTGCTCATATCGTGTGCCGAGTGAGTGAATTTTAGGACGATGTGGGAAAACTAGGAAAACTACTAGTTTGTTATATGGATTTGTGATTTTTCAGAGTGCCCAACGGAAGCAAAGCTTACAAATTTTTCAACCACGATATCTACCCGTGAAGACGAAAGAAGCGACTTGCACGAAAGACTTCCGGCGACCAAAGACAATCACAAGATGTTCTGTGGCACCTACAACAGGTTGGTACAGGATGGGTGACTTGCACAGATAGGATCTAGCGTCCAATATTCGCGTAATCTGTCGGGGAAATCAGTAAATTCTACATTAGTCTCGATATTGCATTTTTTTTTGCTGTGATGGCCAAGAAGATCTTGAGCGACAACCAAGCAACACCGACAGTGTGTCTATGGAAAAGTGTTTCGAACGCACTCCACTTTTCTGCATTATTGAATACAAAGAATATCTGAAAGGAGACAAAAAGCCGAAAAAGCTTAATTGAAAAGTATGCATTCGTCATCTTTGCGCAAGCGTTGTGGGTGACTCGCCCGCACAGATAGGGTGGATGGGTGGCTCGCCCACCTAGATAGTGCGGGTGGCTCACCCGCATGCGTGAAAATTATTAATCAGTTCTTTCATATTTTCAGAATGAATCCAAACACTCTCAAGAAATGGACACTAGATGCCACAATCGAAAAAATCGTGGGAAACGAGAATCCGACGATTCCCAAATTGCGAATCTCGCTCCTAGTGGAATTTTTTAGTCAGGGTTACGATGTCGCATTCATCGCACGTTACAAAGAGAAGGATCATGGTGGAATGTCACCAGAAGCCATTCGACAACTCAGAAGATCCTACGATTCGGCGTGTGCATTGAATGCAAGAGTATCAAATGCAATCGACAGTATCTGTCCGAAAGTTGTGGGATTTGAAGTGAAGCAATCACTGGAATTGAGATTGAAAAAGTGTGTGGATTTTGATGAGTTTTCCAAGATCACAAATGATTATGCATCGAAGAGAGAGATGTCGAACGCGGAAAGAGCTCGGTAAGAATTTGACCTCATTCTGATTTTTCTTGAATCCCTATTTTCAGAGATCTCAAATACGAATCGGCGGTTAAAGATATTCTGGAAGGTAGCTACATCGACATCACCAGTCTACCACGCGACGGAATGAAAAGTATCAAAGATGTTGAAGAACATCTGAAGGCACTTCTAGCGTTGAAAATCAATGAGAGTGATGAGGTCAAAGAAGTTGTAAAGAAGATGTGAGTTAAGAATATTGGAAAAATGGATTCCGACATAAAACTTTCCCTATTTAATTGAAAAGGTTGACTTTATTGAGCCTTGAACGTGAATTTGGATCAGTGAAGTAGCAACTCCATTTTTCAAAAGAAATTTTTTTGATTGTCTATCTGTGCGGGCGAGCCACCCGCACTATCTAGGTGGGCGAGTCACCCATCTTATCAAGGCGGGCGAGTCACCCGCCCTATCTAGGTGGCCGAGTCATCCATCTGATCTGTGCGGGCGGGCCACCCCCACTATCTAGGTGGGCGAGTCACCCACCCTATCTGTAGGATATGTGATATACGATAATTTTTGAAGACAACAGTTCTGAACATTTGAATTTGAATAGCCGTATGCTTTCAGTAGTACACTGCAAACTGGATGCCCCATGGAGATTCTCTGCGAATTGACTGAAAGTGCTATTGGATGGCTCAAAGAAGATGGACAATGCGCATGGAGAGCTTACAAATACTCGCATCATGCTCACATTCATGATGCATACACAATCCAAGATCACACACTGTCAGCAATGAATCGAGGAGTTGAAAATGGTGTTTTGAAATGGTCGGTGGTCGTAGATTGTGGTTCAGCCAGAAGGCGCCACCCGTTCATCACAAGTTTCCGTAAAATCGCGGATGGACTGATGTCCTTTTATGAGAGTGCAAAGAACTTTTCTATCCAAACATTCTACTATGGAGAGCTGGAGAGAGCCACAAAGTAGGTTTTTTCCCAGCTAGGATGGGTGACTCCCCCATCCTTAGGGGTGACTCAAAATCAAAAAATTATTTTTTTCAGGAAGTTCTTGGACGATCGAAGCCGGGAAAGAGCCGTTCTGGTCTTTGAGAGAAACGTCGAGCAACTATTCGAGATAGAAGGAATCCATGCCAAGTACACTTTGGAAGGAAAAGGTATGGGGTTATCTGAATCTGAGTTATGACACTCTTTTTTTTCAGCCGTCCCATATATCATCTCCCTGGACCCTGGATCAATTGTCAAAACTGCATTCTTATCTCCAAGAGGAAAAGTTCTCGGTATGAGTGAGTTCTGGTTTCACTCTAATGAAGAATTTGATGCGAAAGGAAGAAGACTGTTGAAACATTGGGCAAAGAAAACGCAAGGAAAAAACTTGATTTTTGCGATTGGAGATGGATCACGTTCGGAGGAGACTCAGAAAGCAGTGAGCAACATGATCAGTAGATACGAGTTCCCGGAGAGCATCGAAGTTCATTTTTGGTGAGTTTTAAAAGAATTTAGGGACATTTTTTAATGTGAAATTTTTCAGCGTCGTCTCGGAAACCGGCGCCAGTCAATACAGTATCTCTGACACCGCCCGTGAAGAGTTCGGTCCCCACGCCCCAATCAAACAAGTTTCGGCGATTTCAATTGGAAGACGCCTGCTCGACCCGATGTCGGAACTTATTAAAATCAGTCCATTGCACTTGTCAAAAGGCCAATATCAACATTCGATGGATGAGAAACGTCTTCTGGATCGTCTTCACAAAGCCATTCGAGACAGAGTTTCATTCAATGGAGTCGACTTGAATCTTGTGAGCAAAAAACTCTTAACAGCAATTTGTGGACTCGATGAGGAAATCGCTGGAGCAATTGTTGAATATAGAGAGAAGAATGGATCATTTAAATCGAGGAACGATCTGAAACGAGTGCCAGGAATGACAAGTTTGATCTACCAACAATGTATCGGCTTTCTAACTGTGTCAAGAGCAGATGGAAACTGCTCTTCGTGGTCCCCCTTCGATGAAACCTCTCTCCTTCCAGAAGACTACAAGCTGGCAGATCGGTAAGCATACAAGAAATGCGAGTAACCATAATTGTTTGCTTTCAGAATCCTCTACGATTATGGTATCACTATCGAAGACATCCGACAAGGAAAAGAGATTCCGTTTCCAACTGAAGAAGCCGCCAGGATTTTCAAATTGATTGGTGAACGACCGAAGCTCCGGCCTCACCCACCATTGTTGAAGAAGAAGACAGCTCTGAGTCGCTTAAGAAAGGGAGATCGGAAAACTGGAGTGGTCAACTCTCAGGTATTGAAATTTCGAAAATATGCTTTTCCAGACCAAATATCGAAATTTCAGACAGACCTTGGCTTGTTTGTGAAAATTGGTCGTGAAGAAGGATTGTTGCACATTTCTTACTTCCAAGATGACAATGCGACACCGAAAAACTTCATTGGAAATCGAGAGGTGCCCAAGGACTATCCAAAAGTTGGAGATTTCCTCAACGTCGTTGTCGAGGACATTCAAGAAGTCTGCGGAGAAGTTCGTATCTCGTTGAAACCTGATCTGAAATCCCCAGTGCCCCCGAATCCTTTCCTCTAGTTCATTTTCTTTCATTTTTGTCGAATACCGATGTTTTATATCATCTCTTTGTTCTCCCATATTATTTGTGTCGATATGCCGAATTTCTGTTTTGAGCCTTGTGTTCCTTTTATTCAAATAATCTGAATTACTTGTTGTTTTTATTGGCTTTTGAATGATTATAAAGATTTTGAATTTTGAGCTAGAAACTCAGCTTTGGGACATTTCTCAAACAGTCATTTAGCAACTACGACGTTTCGAAACCGACCATTTCGCCACCGTGACAATCCAGAGATTTCGGGAGAAGTTCAAGTTGAAATCAAGCTTGGAATGGTTTATAATTCCCCGAATCACAAGTGGCCTGAATGAATGTAAACTAAACTACTTGAAAAAGTTATTATATGATTGGTGGCGAAATGATTTCCAGTTGCGAAATTGAGGAGAGTAGCAAAATGACTGGTTGCGAAACGCATTGGTTGCTAAAATTTCCTGGTTACGAATGCCTTGGTTGTGAAATGACTGGTTGCAAAATGTATTGGTTGTGAAATGTCCTGGTTGTGAAACTGAAAAGAGTGGCAAAGCTTTGCAGTTGCGAAATATCCTGGTTGCGAAATGTCCTGGTTGTGAAATGTCTTGGTTGCGAAATGGCAAAATACCTGGTTTCGAAATGACTGGTTTCAAAGTAGCTGGTTTCGAATTGTCCGAAGCGCTCGTAGACTTCTCCAATGCAGTAAGTGTTAGTACTGTAGAATCCGGATGAGATCCACGAAATCCTAGAGACTTTAGAGATCTGGCAGACTTCAGAAATCATACTTATTGTATCTTCGCAAAGCCTTTGAAAGTTATGAACCAGTAAGTCCAGTTGATTTTAATGATATCGCACTATGACAGTTATCGAGTGGGATAAGAGTTCTTGCTCCACTCATTTGATGGCACAAGACACTATTTCATTAATTGGAAGGCATAAGAAATCTTGGGTCTCACCACGATTGTTTGCTACGGTTTGGAAGATCTTTCAAAATTTTGGTATAATTTTCGAATCAGGAGATATTTGGAAGTCTCCAGAATTCTGAAGTCTGGGTACTTTGGAAGTCTGGAGACCTTAGAGGTCAACATTCTTAGAAGCCCAGAATCTTAGAAGTAAGGCAGACTCCAGGAGTCTAGGAGACTCAAGAAGCCCGGGGACATTGGAATTTATGCTTTCTGTGTCTTCACAGAGCCTTGGTAAGTTGTGCAACAGTTAGTTCACATGATTTTAGTGGATTCCCACTGCTGCAGTCATAGAGTGCCATAAGAGTCTTGCTCCATCAATTTCATGACATAAGAAAATCTGGGTCTCGCCACGATTGTTTGATACGGTTTGATGCATCTTCCAGAACTTCGAAATTCTACATGAATCTTGTTTTTAGCTTATCTTCCTTGTTTTTGGTGCTTTTTTCCGTCATTTTTTTTGAAGAAAGTTTTAGAAAAATTCAGAATTTTTTCAAATGACGTTCCATGAAACTTAAGGTGTCAGAATCCTATCAATTTTTAGGCCTTAAATTTCGAAAAATTCTAAATTTAGGATTCAAAAATGAGTGTTTGGCCGTAATATTCCCACTGCTTCACCTGTTCCCAAAATCCTTGTGATTCGTCTTTATATACATGTACTTTGTTTCTTTCAGAATGCAAAAAAAATTTGGTATCCAGCGACCAGGCTACCCAGGGATTGCTCCCACCCAAACTCATCAACCAACACCATCACCATCTTCCTCGCAGTAAGTCATAATTCATTTTTCTTCAATACCCAGGAATCATATCTACCGTAGTCTGGGAAGAGAAAAGCTTCCCTCCTGATTCAGAAAATTATTCCCTTCAACCCAAAAATTGTTATTTCAGAACCAATCCAGACGAGGGAAACGGGAGAAGCGAGAGAAACAGGAGATACGAAATGGAAAGCGAATTGGGGGCTGATGAGGAGAGGGAAAGGTATGGCAAGCAGATCTTTAGGGAGAATTTTCGGTTAATTTTCAAATTTCAGAATTCTTCGCCCTCTCCGAGGCCCCCTCATTTTTCGAACCGCTGCTCTCCGTTATTTGAAAATCGGCGCTTTTAAAACAGCCGTTGTCATTGAAAAGGTAACAAAAAGAATCCTAGAAAACACGGTTTCTAATGTGTGGTTTTCAGTACGAATCCCATGTAGTTCTGGACATCGGCATTTCTGAAAAGAAATGTATACTACAAACGCAAGGATTCAGATGGCCACGCGAACCCATTCAAATCGGGCAATTTGTTGACGTGATTGTGAAGGGAATTAGAGGAGATGAAATTTGGTTCAAACCGGCACCAAAAAATGCGGAGCCTCCAAATCCATTCATTTAAGTATTGAATGATGATTCTGATTCAAAAAATTGATTGGGTTTTAGAAAAAATAGAAATTCATACAGATTTTGTACTCAAAAAATGAAATCTCCAGTTCCCAAAAATGTAAGAAAAAACGCGAAAACTCTTTGAAAAATTGTATTCTAATCAGCAATATTTTCAATGTTACACCGCGCTCTATTGTTAACTAGGCTAGAATTTGAATTTCTAAGCTTTTCACCGTTTCTTCTTTTTTGAAACCTCGTGTACTCCTCGAGGAGTATCCATGAGATGCCGAGGAAGCCTAGAAACTTGAAAAAAAACGGCGGGAAATTCAAATTTAGCCAAGTTATCAATAGAGCGCGTGCTAATAAGAGGAAAC
The DNA here is from genome assembly GCA_963932045.1 of Caenorhabditis sinica. Classification (NCBI taxonomy): domain Eukaryota; kingdom Metazoa; phylum Nematoda; class Chromadorea; order Rhabditida; family Rhabditidae; genus Caenorhabditis; species Caenorhabditis sinica. The sequence goes on from OZ009942.1 coordinate 2,959,885, forward strand.
ACTCTTCCATTTTTTTTTTCTAAAAAACTGAAAATGTCTGCATGTTTTCTCTTCCCGTAACACAAATTTTTCGATAAAGCCTAATCATTTTTGGAATCAGAATTGTCTTTCTTTTTTCTTCTGTCTTCTGCATATGGTTCATTTGTTTCTCATTTTTATTGTCAAAATAAAATCATTTCACTTTTAATCTTATTTCAAGTTTCTGCTCTTCCTGTTCGTTTTTCTTTTTTTTAGCATAACTCACTTTAAAAAAAAGAAATTCAAATTAAGAATATTTATCTCAATTTAAATCACAAAATACACAAAAATGAGCATCTACAATCCTTAATCAATCTTCTCTATCCGCTTCCTTCAAACGACTTCAGTATCACCGTACTTCTTCAACTTCTCATAAGCCTTCTTATGAATGACCGCATCATCCGAAGTGACAACTGGCATCTTGAATGACTGTATGAAGGCGTCAATGGCTTCTTGTTTCTGACCAAGTTCCTATTCCAATCATTGGGCGGAGCAGAAAAATTTGGGTCTCACCACGATAGTTTGATACGGTTTGATAGTCACTCTAAAACTTTGGTGATATTTTCGAGTCAGGGGTTATTTGGAAGTCTCCAGAATCTTGGAGTCTTGGTGCTTTGGAAGTCTGGAGATCTGGTGAGGTCAGGATTCAGAAGCCTATAGACTTTAGAAACTTTATTGATTCTCCGGATTTTCATCCTCCTCGTCCTCCTGCTTCTGCTTAGAACCTGAAATCGGGCCGTTCTTTTTAAGAGAGAAGACTTCAGCAAGGTCTCCCTGAACTAAGGAGAGGTGAACTTCCCAGGGAAGTTCACCTCTGATGGAATCTTGGGTCTCGCCACGGTTTAATGGATCTTCCAGAACTTGGCTTAGCTGAAAAATCAAATTCATTCCAGTTACCGGGTGTGTTTTTAGATTGATTCGATAGTTTCAGAAACTTTCAAGACATTTTGATAGTTTCAGAAACTTTCAACATCCTGGGTCTCGCCACGATTGTTTGATACGGTTCGGTGGATCTTCCAGAAGTTCAAAGTTCTACATGAATCTTGTTTTTAGCTTATCTTCCTTGTTTTTGGTGCTTTTTCCGTAATTTTTTTTGAAAAAATTTGTAGAAAAATTCAGAATTATTTCAGATGACGTTCCATAAAAGTTTGGGTGTCAGAATCCCATCAATTTTTAGGCCCTAAATTTCGAAAAATTATAAATTTAGGACTCAAAAGTGGGTTTTTGACCGTAATTTTTCCGCTGCTCTCGTGTTTTACCTGGACTCTTTATATATGATTTTTTTTGCGCCGAAATTTTCGAAAGCCTCCAGAATTGCTTCAGATGACGTTATTTCGTATTTTTTCTATCAGACGCGCTTTTTTTTAGGCAACTTTTAGATGTTTTAGACCACGCAGAATTCAAAAATAATGATGATTTTGAGTGGAAATTTGAGGAAATACCATGTTTGACCGTTTTTTTAAGGAGCAAGCCTAGAGACTTCAGAAAATTTAGGTTGATTCCAGAGTCACAGTGACTCTCAAGATATTTTGAGAGTTTCTGAAACTCTCAACCTAGAAGCCTATAGACTTTAGAAACTTTATTGGTTCTCCTGCTCCTGCTTATGGATGACTTCCCTCACAACAGAACCTGAAATCAGGCCGTTCGTTTTAAAAGAGTAGACCAAATTGGTCTACCTGAGCGGAGACCGAATCGGTCTCCAGGTGAACATCCCAGGGATGTTCACCTCTGATTGGGTCTCGCCACGATTGTTTGATATGGTTCGGTGGATCTTCCAGAAGTTCAAAGTTCTACATGAATCTTGTTTTTAGCTTATTTTCCTTGTTTTTGGAGCTTTTTTCGTAATTTTTTTTGAAAAAAATTTTAGAAAAATTCAGAATTGTTTTAGATGACGTTCTATAATATTTTGGGTGTCAGAATCCTGTCAATTTTTATGGCCTAAAATTCGAAAAATTATAAATTTAGGATTCAAAAATGAGTGTTTAGCCATAATATTCCCACTGCTTCAGTGTTTTACTAGTGCCGAAATTCTTGTAATGTGTCTTTATATACATGTACTTTCTTTCTTTCAGCATGTCAAAGAAATTTGGACGTCAAGAAGAGGGCTATCCAGGAATTGAACCCTCACAACACCATCACCAACAACCAACACCATCACCGTCTTCGACTCAGTAAGTCATTAAGGCATGGGCGCTGACTTTTCCTGAATTCTGAAATCCCGAAACCTTACGTATTTCTTGTAATGAGATCCTTCTTTCCTGATTCCCAAAATTATTCCCTTTAACCCAAAAATTGTTATTTCAAGACAAAAAATAGGTCTAGTTGGATGATTTTCCAATTTCATAGTCCCAGAGAAAACGTCAGCCGCTCTCCAGCATTTGAAGCCAGGAGATCCCAAAATTGGAGTCATCGTCAATATGGTAACAAAAAAATCCAGAAACAATTTTCTCAATCATGTTGGTTTCCAGACAGAAACTCAAATTTTCTTCAACATTGGCGTGCCTGATATTCCGTGCTTCATGCGCGTTCGATTCGCATCCAAATGGTGGAAAATCGGAAATTTCGTGGATCTTGTTATCAAAGAGATCAACCGCGATCATATTCTAGTCAAATTGGCTCCAAAATTTCGTGAACCTCCAAATCCTTTTTTGTAACTTGTGAAAAGTGATTCTGACCAAAAATGATCTGGCATTCTGTGATGAAAATGTTCGGAAAAAATCTTTGGTCTCCAAAAAAATTCAACCTCTAGTGCCAAAAAACGGGAAGTAGGATCTCTTAAAATTTTGCAAAAACGAAATTTTCCTCTGATTAGAAATAGTTTCAGTTTTACACCGCGCTCTACTGCTAATCAGGCGAGAATTTGAACTTTTCGATTTTCTTCTATTTTCAATTCCAGAATGTGGAGCCTCGTGTACTCCTCGTGGACAATAGATGACAATTACAGTAAGCATCGAGACTTGAAAAAAACGGCGGGAAAGGCGAAAAATTCAAATTTTTAACAATAGAGCGCGGTGTAAAACTGAGAATATTGCTAATAAGAGGAAAAACTCTTCCATTTTTTTCTAAAAAAAAACTGAAAAGGTCTGCATTTTTTCTCTTCCCACACAAATTTTTCGATAAAGCCTAATCATTTTTTGGTCAGAATTTTCTTTCTTTTCTCTCTTGTCTATTCATTTGTTTCTCTTTTTATTGTCAAAATAAAATCATTTCACTTTTAATCTTAGTTCAAGTTTCTCCTCTTGCTTTCCGTTCTCTCTTTTTTTAGCAAAAACACTTTAAAAAATAAGTTTCAATAGAAAATATTCATCTCAATTTATATCACAAAATACACAAAAAAAAAGAGAATCTACAATTCTTAAGCAATCTTCTCTATCTGCTTCCTTCAAACGACTTCAGTATCCTTAACACCGTACTTCTTCAACTTCTCATAAGCCTTCTTATGAATAACCGCATCATCCGAAGTGACGACTGGCATTTTGAATGACTGTTTGAAGGCGTCAATGGCTTCTTGTTTCTGTCCAAGTTGCTCGTAGACTTCTCCAATGTAGTAGGTGTTCGTACTGTAGAATCCAGGCGATATCTGCTCGGCCTTCAAGAAATAGTGAAGAGCTTCTTGGTAGGTGGACGCTGGCGGAGTCGCGAAGATTGCCTTCGCCACCATTCGTGTCGCGTATCCCATGTTGGCGAACGAGAAGTGCCACACACCTGAAAATTCATAATTTGAGTGGGGAGGTCCCTTTTCATGTTCTAGTACTGGTAGATCAAAAATTTCACTTTTTGATCTACCAATGCTAGAAAAAGCGCGCGAACTGAGGTTGAGATCACTACAACATTTTTAGAACCCTATTATTCTAGTGATCTGAATAAAAAGTCAGCCATGACCTAGGATCCGACAACTCGGCCACCATCAGCTGCTACCGTAATCTGGCTCCTTTAAATTACGGTGGCAGCCACTGGCCGAGTTGTCGGATCTTAGGTCATGTCTGAGTAAAATTTGTGTAGATTTCAGAAATCACAATGAAAGAGCTCGAAAATCGCTAGAGGACGATTCAAAACCGGGACAACTCACAACCAAGACGTTTCAAAACCAAGCAATTTTGAAACCAATCGTTTCAAAAGTTAGACGTTCTAAAACTGTGACATTTCGAAACCCGAATTTTTGAAACCAGTAAATTTTGGAACCAGTCATTCCAAAACAGGACGTTTCAAAACCGAGAAAACTCAAAAACGAAGACGTTCCAAAACTGCGCCATTTCAAAACCAGACATTTCGAAACTTGCCATTTCCAAGATATTCTGAAGCGTCCTGTTTTAGAATGTCGTGGTTTCAAAACGTCTTAATTTCGGGTTATCGCGGTTTTGAAACGTCCTGTTTTGAAAGGAACAGCCCGTTTCGAAAAGTTTGTCCGGTTATGAAACGTCCTGGAGCCCGAAAAATGAGTTCTGAAATGTCCAAAAATGGGCGGCTCATCGGCCGACTCCGCCCCTATTTGGGAAACTCTACCAGGGACAACTTCTGCGATTTTTGCTCACTTCGGAGCCATTTTTCGGGATTTTAGAGCTATTTTTGAGCATTTTCATTATGATATTTGGAATCTACACACATTTTTCCGTATTTAAAACCCGGAATCTTTCTTCAATCTAAAAACATCCGCCATTTACCGCTAATTCTAATGAGCCTAATTTCAGTGCTCTATTTGCCAATATGAACGTTTTTAGACCCATTTTCAGTGGTCTGGATCATTTTTGAGCTCTTTTTCTGGGTTTTTGAGCGATTTTTAATATGATTTTGGTGATTTCAAAGCTAAAAATCTTACCCAAAATATGCCATGTGGTCGGATCGTTCTCAAAAATCGACAACGCCTTCTCGAGATGCTCCTTAACCAAAAATGACTTCTCGATTCTCGACTTGTTTCCCTCGATTTCTCCAACATAATCGAGAAGGATTGCATACCACTTATGTGCTCCGAAACATCCATCCTTCCCTTCATTCGCCAACGCCTTCTTCACAATTTCATATGCCTCCAGGATGAGTTCTTTTCGTTCATTTGGATCCTTTGACAGTTTTCCCTTCTCACAAACAACACGTGCCAAACGCCAGAGAAGTTCCGAGCAGGTCGAGGATTCGAATCTGAAAAAGGGATTTTTCGCTATTTTTCTCAATTTCCCTAAAATCGGGACTTTTAAGAAAATATTCCCCATTTTCCACTGATTCTAAAAAGCCTAATTTCACTGTTCTAATCAATAAATGACCAATTTTAGATCATTTTTTAGGATTTCGTGGTCTAAAAAGATCCATTTTTCGATTTGAGCAATAAAATTAGGACCATTAGAATCAGCAGAAAATGGGGAATCTTTTGATATAAAAGTCGATTTTTACAGAAATCTCAAAACTTAAAAAAAACTTTTTTTTTTTTGAAAAATTAGCGAAATTTCAAACTCCTATAACTCTGCCTAAAATGGTCAGAATTCGTTGAAAATTATACGAAAAGATTCAGAATTTTCCGGAATCACAAAAACCAACTTTTAGAATTTGAAAAATTGAAAATGTTGAAGAAAATCGCGAAGCTTGAGACCCCTATAACTCTGCCTAAAATGGTCAGAATTTGTTGAAAAATATACGAAAAAATCAGAATTTCATGGGTATCCTGCTGAATATGAAAATCCACAAAATTCTGAATCTTTTCGTATATTTTTCAACGAATTTTGACCATTTTTGGCAGATTTATAGGACCTTGAAATTTCGCGATTTTCTTCAAAATTTGTATTTTTCGAATTCTAAAAGTTGATTTTTGTGATTCTCCGTTGAATTTTGAATATTTCTGTATATTTTTCAACGATTTCTGACCATTTTGGGCAGAGTTATAGGAGTCTGAAGTTTCGAGAATTTCTGAAATTTGGTTTTTTTTTTGCGATTTTTTTTTTTTGGAAAATCTGAAAAATGGTCTAAAAAGGTCCAATTTTCGATTTGAGCGATGAAATTAGGATCATTAGAATCAGCGAAAAATGGGGAATCTTTTAAAGCCTAAGATTCTCCTCACTTCTTCAAAATATTGTAGCAATTATCGATGAGATAATTATCGTACAACTCATCGGCATTCCGAACAATCAAATCGAAATTCTTCGGTTTTCCTGGATCCTCTTTAGCTAAGTCTTCAGAAGAATTCTTCGGCTCTTCTGATTTCCCAAAAAACGCGATTCCAATCGATGTTCCTCCAGTGATGGCCACGAATTTCGGAAATTGCTTTCGTTGGAATCTAGCAAATCGAAGACCTGTAGTTGCTGCTCTTCGGAACATTTTTAGTCTGAAAAACCTGTATTTTTTTTGAAAAAAAGAAAATTCTAGAACCCCCCAAAAAATAATCAACAGAAAAACAAGAAATCCGTAGTCTACAATGTGGCCAATTGGCCATGGTAAACAATGATAAAAAATAAAAAAAAGTGGAAGAGAAAGAGAATGTGGAAGAGAAATCCAAGAAAACTAGGCCAGCAGAAGTAAACCAAAGAGACAAATGCTTTATACTCGGGTGGGGGCCACTTGAAAAAAGGAAAGAAAAAACCAGGTTATTTTACACACGCGGATTGAAATGAGATACATCAAGAAGGGTGAAAAATCAAGAGAAAAATAATCACCTATAAATCGGGGTCCTTGGACGTTTCGCAACCAGGTCATTTCGCAACTATGCCATTTCGTAACCATGTCATTACGTAACTATCCCATTTCGCAACTGTGCTACTTCGCAACCAGTTAAGTTATACGCGATAGGGATCATTGTTAATAATTTTACGTTACCATCAAGATATAGAAAATTTGATGGATATTTTGGCTTTAAGATGACTGGATGCGGATTCTCGTGGTTACGAAATGTCTCGGTTGCGAAATGTCCTAGTTGCGAAACGTCGGAAAATCATAAATTGATAGTTCATAAAACACAAAACACAAATTATTCCTCTGCCTCCTTCTTCACGAGTCGTCCTTCGATAAATTTTCTGAATTGATCGTTGAATTGTGGGAAACTACGATAGCTCTTCAGCTGAGCCCGAATCCATTTGGAGACGCGAGCCGACGAGGCGCCAGTCAGCATTGGACCCGTCTGACGTTCCAGACGGTCGTCGATCATCAACATTGCGCCCCAGTCGTTTCGATGGCGGAGGCATCTGGAAGAAAGAGATGGAGATGATGAGTTTGAAGGGACCAACAAAAGGAGGAATCTGACCAAAAAATTGTATGGCTTTAAAATACGTAAAAATGGGCGTAGATTCCAAAAATCATAAGGATAATGTTCAAAAATCGCTTTAAACCCCTGAAAAAATAACTCCGAAATGAGCAAAAAATCGCAGAAATTATCCGGGATTTCCCAAAAAAGGGGCGGAGTCGAGAGCAATGATTGGCTGACTCTGCCCCTTTTTTGGGAAAGTACACCAGAGGATATCTTCTGCGATTTTTCGAGGTTTTTGAGCGATTTTTGAGCATTTTCCTTATGATTTTTGGAATCTACACACATTTTTACGTATTTTTAAGCCATACAATTTTTTTCGCAACCGGACACTTCGCAACCAGGTCATTTCACAACTATATAAAGAAACTCTAAGAGGGACCATCGTAAACAATTGCAGGTTACTATCAAAGTCTGAAAATTATGATTTCAGGGTGGAATTTTTATAGGAAAATCTGGGTTGCGAAATGTCCTGGTTGCGAAATGTCCTAGTTGCGAAACGTCCCGGAGCTTCCTAAAATCACCAGATTTACCTTCCCAACGCCTGATTCAACGCTCGATACGCCTGTGTCGTATACCACTCATCCCCCGTCAAAATGCCCATCTCCTTGGAATTCTGATCATTATACAACTTCTTAGCATTCACTTGATCATCCATCGCATTCGGATACGGAATGCCCACCGAGATGACGACTCTCGCGCGGTCATCAGCGAAATCGATGCCCTCCGAGACTTTTCCCCGGAACACCGCGAACATCAGGGCTCCATTGACCGTGGGACCGAATTTGGTGGGGTTGAAGATGGCATCATCGAATTGCGACATCACTTCTGATAGCTCTGAGGACCGTCTCGGCTCGAAAAGAATCTTCTTTTTGAATTCAATCTGCTTCATACTCCCACTCCTCTGCATCACCATTTTCAACTGTTCCAGTACTCGATAACTTGGAAGGAAGCAGAGAATCCCGGCGGGGACATTACTGCAGACATATTTCACAATAGCTCCTACTTCCGCATAAAATGGAGATTCAGGATCCGAAGTGTTTCTATAAGTACAAGTAATTCGATTTCCATGAGGACCGTATGGTATGACTGCGGCGAAGATGTTGTCCGGGGAGATGACTTGATCTCCTTCCACTTGTTGCTTGAACTCCATTCCGAGCTCGGTTTTGAGGGTATCCATTGGGCAGAGGGTTCCCGATGCAAGGATGATTGAGCGGGTTTCACTGGAAAAAAGGGTATTTTTTGAGACGTTTGGGAGTCATTTTTGGCCGGGAAAATGTAAAAAAGTGGACTGAATTCGTCATTTTGAAGCCAAAACCCACTTTTTTGACTGAAAATTCATGATTTTTGGCTCAAAATCAGATCATGAAAATCATTAAAAATTAGTAAAAAAACGAGAAAAATGACCTAAAAATCATAAAAATGGACCCCTAAAAGTGGGCGGAGCCTATTTCTTATAGACACCGCCCACTTTTAGGGCACGATTTTCATGATTTTTAGGTCATTTTCCTCAATTTTTGACCCAAAATTCATGAATATTGGTCCAAAAGAGGTCATTTTCCATGATTTTTGAGCCGATTTTCACGTTTTTTCGGTCAATTTTTGTTATTTTTGGCATCAAATTTATGAAAATCGACCCAGCATCATGAATATCAGCTTGAAGTTCATAAAAATTACTCAAAAATCGTGAAAAATGACCTGAAAAACTTAATGACGGACCCCCGGAGCCTATAGAAAATAGGCTCCGCCCACTTCTAGGGGTCATTTTTCACGATTTCGAGACGATTTTCGTATTTTTTTGAGTCGTTTTTAATGGTTTTCCGATCATTTTGAGCTATTTCAGACCATTTCCAGTCAAAAATCGCTACCTGAAAGCGTCGAAAAACGAGATGGCTGGACTCATACACCATAAACTAATGGTGGTCTTACAACCATCAGAAATGGGTTTATGTCCAGTCTGTGACATCGATGGATCCTTCCAGTCGTCGTCTTCTGCCAACCATGGATTCTCCTCTTTGTATTGCATATTTCGGGGACCCGCTGAGGATCTTGTTGTAGATGTAGATGAGGACATTGACATATCTCCTCCATCGAATGTTCTATTGAATCTTGAGTTGATTGGCTCGATGGAGACGTTTAGTCTGAAAAATGGTAGATTTTAGGTTGAAAAAGGTGGATTTTGAGCTAAAAACCACAAACATTGGCTGAAAAGTGACGATTTTGAGACAAAAAACATGAATTTTGGCTTGAAAATCACAAATTCGAGTGGAAATTGATCTTTTTGAGTCAAAAAATGTGGATTTTGGCTCAGAAATCATGAATTTCGAGTTAAAAATCATGAATTTTGACTTAAAAATCATCAATTTTCGAACGAAAATCTTGATTTTTGAGCCGAAATTGGTACTTTTCGGAGAGAAATCGACTGCTTTCGACCCAAAAATGATAAATTTTGAGTGAAAAAAACACAAAAATGGATAAAAATTTGGGGAAATTGAGCCAAAAATCGTGAATTTCGGCTTTAAAAAGTGGATTTCAAGCAGAAATTTGACTTTTTCGGTCCATTTTGTTCCAAAATCGTGAATTTTGAGCTGAAATTCGGCATTTTCAGACGGGAATTCACTTATTGTTATTCAAAACTGTGTATTTTCAGTCTGAAATTATGAAATTTGAGTCAAAATTGACGAGTTTTTGATGAAAGTAGTGATTTTTGACATCAAAATGTCGTATTTTGAGTGAAAAATCGTGAATTTCGGCTTCAAAAAAGTGAATTTCAAGCTAAAATTTGACTTTTCCGGACAGAAATGGACTGATTTTAACCCAAAAAAATGTGGATTTTGGTCCAAAAAATTAGGAATTTTTGGCTCAAAATAATGAATTTTGATCATTCCAGACCAAAAATAACGTATTTTGGCCCGAAAACCACGAATTTTTCGTTAAAAATAAAGCCTTACCTATAAGTTGGCTGATATTGTTGATTTCCAAAGTATGACTGAAAATATAGCCACTTTTCGATGACAACGATTGCAGTGGCACTCGGTTTGAACTGATCGAAATGCTGCATTTCTGGCTCATTGTGTTTGGTGATCGCTCCGAATGAGGCCTGGAAATGTTAGAATTTTGAGTTTTTTGGAGCAAAATAAGTCAAAAATGCTCGAAAGTTGCTCCAAAACCTTGAAAATGTGCTCCAAAATAGGGGCGGAGTCTGAGCCCTGATTGGCTGGCTCCGCCCCTTTTTCGGGGGAAGGGGCAACTTCTACGATTTTTGCTTATTTTGGAGCCATTTTTCGGGATTTTAGAGCAATTTTCGAGTATTTTCAAGGCACTAACAGCTATAGCATCATGTTTCGGTGTCTTGGGCGGTGTGAACAAATCCACTCCATTCTGATTATTCGTCAACGACGCAAACAGATTCCCCGACGACAGAGTGCACGTCTTCTGTCCCTCCTGTCCTCCTCTGGCCGGTGCTCTCGCTTCTTCGGAAACCTGACGGACCCATCTTAGAATCTCCAGTACCAGATGCTCCAAGTACATCAGATGTCCCAGCAACTCTTTCAACTGAAAATAGAGAATACAGTCTGTTTTTTATTGTGCTCAATCGATCGACCTTGGTCCGAAGATCACGAATAGAACATTTTTTAGCCTAAAAAGCAATTGAAAACGAGAAAATCGAATCAAAAATGTGAAAAATGACCTGAAAATCATAAAAATGACTCAAAAATCATGAAAAATGACCTAAAAATCGTAACAATGGACCCCTAAAAGTGGGCGGAGCCTATCTTCTATAGGCTCCGCCCACTTTTAGGGGTCCATTTTTATGATTTTCAGGTCATTTTTCACCTATTTTTCCTGATTTTCAGGTTTTTTTTTAATGAAATTTTTGAAAATTAGCCCAAAATCATGAAAAATGGGTCAAAAACCATGGAAATCGATCAAAAATCGTAGAAATTGACTACCCGAAAGTGGGCGGAGCCAATTTTCATTGTTTTTAAGCTAATTTTCATAAATTTCCAGTAAATTTCCTGATTTTTTATAAATTTTTGATATTTTTTACTCAAAATTTACGAGAATCGATCCAGAATCATAATAAGTAAACTTGAAATTCATAAAAATCGGCTCAAAATCATGAAAATTAACCCAAAAATCATAATAATGGATCCCAAAAAGTGGGCGGAGCCAATAGGAAATAGGCTCCGCCCACTTACAGGGGTCCATTTTTATGATTTTCAGGTCATTTTTCTCGTTTTTTAGCAATTTTTAATGATTTTCAGGTGATTTTTCTCGTTTTTAGTGATTTTCTGGCTTAAAAAGTGCTATTCTCCGGACCAGGGACAATCGAAGTGGACTCCTACTTGAATCGATGCATCTGTAGTGTTCCCAAACTCGGTGTCCGCCGATAGATTCGCCAAAACCTTCTCAATTCCAGCTCTTTTGACTCGAAAACTGAGCACCGAATCGTCCAACTCCTTCTCGGTGAATGAGAAACTCGCCGCTTCTCGACAAGTGTCTTCGATGTTATGTGCTTCGTCTAGAATCACCACTGAATTCTTGACATGTACATCTGAAGAGTTTCGAATGAGTGGGTCGACAAGGTAGGAAAATGGGCAGAAGATGAGATCGGCGTCTTGGGTGAGGACTCGATTTGTAGAGAAATATGGACAGATTTGGGGGTACGAGAGGGCGAGAGTTTCGACCACTTGCTCCATGTCGAAGACCACGGTTCCCTGCAAAAAAAAGAAATGTGGAATTGGCTTTGGGCTTCAAAAATCACGAATTTTGAGTCAAAAATGCGGATTTTGGCTTAAAAATCATGAATTTTCCTTCGAAAATGACGAATTTTGAGTCACAAATCATGAATTTTAAGCCAAAAATTGCGAATTTCGATGTCAAAAGTGAATTTTTTGGAAAAATTTCGAAGAAAACAGTGGAATTCTAAAGTCCTCTAACTCTGCCTAAAATGGTCGGAATTCCTTGAAAAATATACTAAAAGATTCAGAATTTTGTGGATAATCTACTCCATCAGAAAACCCACAAAATTCTGATTCTTTTCGTATATTTTTCAACGAATTTTGACCATTTTGGGATGAGTTAGAGGGCTTCGAAGTTTCGCTGTTTTCTTCATAAATTGCACTTTTCAAATTCCAAAAAATGGATTTTCCAATTCTTCGTTGAATTCTGCATCTTTCCATATATTTTTCATTAGATTCGACGGATTCTGGGCTGAGATGGGAAGCTTTGAAAATTTTTCTGAAAAATCACATTTTCACCAATTTCCGAGTCAGTTTTTGGGGTTTTAGAGCAATTTTCGAGCATTTTCATTGTGATTTTTGGAATCTACACCCATTTTTACGTATTTTGAGCTAAAAATTCCTGCTAAACTTGTCCCAAGATTGATGAAATTGAGCGTTTTTAGGCCGTTTTTTTCTGAGAAATCGGCTACAGACGAACTGGAAAAGCCCATTTTATGGATTTTAGGCCGTTTTGAAGGAATTTTTGGCTCAAAACACCTAGAAATGAGTGTGAAAACTCACATTAAACTGCAAATGATCTCTTAGAGACTGAGCTTTATCAAATTTCGGTCTCATATTATTCTTAAACGAGCATCCAATGCCATTGGCTCCAGTGATCTCTTTACAGTACTGAGAAATATCCGCTTGTCTTCTAGCCGTCGGATGGATGCAAGACTGGTCACGACTCGCCAGAATCGTGTGCTTGATGATGTTGGCGTATGGAAGACGTGAGAACTCTTTGACGACTTGCGCGATTTGTTTGTGGGTTCGGGTACCGTAGTAGATGCGGACACGTGGTAGGCATGAGCAATCAGAGGGGGATGGTTTTGCAAGGGGGTCCTCTTTTTTGGGCTCTTTTTTGAATTCAATTTTGACTTCTTTTTTGACTTGTGAAGTGCTCCCATGAGGTATAAAGTCTTCTTTCCACTGGGCTTCGAATAGATCCTTTGGCTTTACATCAAGCTCTAAAATCCCTGGTTTTGCCTCTATAAGGGACTCCTCCATTGTAGTATCATCTACAGTATCTTCTCCTCGATTTTCAAAGAATCCATGAATCGGACAACTCTCCTTCGATGCCTTCCTCTCATCCATATACTGCTTCAGCCAGGCACACGTCGAGGAGAGCAATGCCATAGTTTTCCCGCTTCCCGTTGGCGACTCCCCCAGAACGTTTTGACTATTTTTGAGTGCTGCTAAGATTCGAACAATCATTAATTTTTGTGTTGGGTAGAGATTCATCCCTTGCGGAAATCGCACGGGGACACTCAACATCATTAGTTGCTCGTACTCGTCGTTTTTGATTTCCACACGTTTTCGTTTTCCGGCTCTTTTTAGTTTTTGAATGTCTGCAGCGACTTCTTCGGGTTTATCTGGGTCATCTTTGATTACTTTGAATGGTTGGCGCTTGCTAAAAATATTTCTTTTTATGGCTTTAGATTTTTTCCAATATTTACCTCGGCATGGGTTTTCCCTTCTGCTTATTTTTGTTAAACATGCTGAAAAATTGATCAGCTGACATTTTTACCTGAAAAAAAGTCCCAATTAGCACGAAAAATTCATGGAAAAAAGGGATGAAAATTATTCAAAATTTCCTCCAAAAATCTAAAAAATGGGGGAGTCTGCATTCCGACGTGCTGGTGTTTGCGGACTTTGCCAGATTTAGTACTGGCTGCGCGTCATTCATTGGGTTTTGGGTTTTAATTTTGAAATTTATTTTCCTAGCATTTTCCCAGCAAAAACTTCTAGTTTTCCCTAATTTTCTCCAAGTTTTTGAATCTAAAAAATGCCCTCTACCCCCCTAAATCCCCGCCTTGGTCAGTTTTTGCAGGTAAATGCAGGTAAATTGTGAAAAAAACATGATTTATAAAAAAAAAATCGTAAAAAATGGATATTTATTTAATAAAAAGCAAATCACATTCCAACTTCCGTGCGAAGTTGTCGCAGGATTTTCGAGCCGGTCTCATTAATCCGATCACGAATCGACATGACACTCTTGTTTCTGAAGGCTCTCCGGAGCTGTTGTCGGTCAGAAACGGCTTGCTGACGATCCACAAATGGTGCCTTGTCAGCATACAATCTGTAAGTTTTTTGTCTTTTTTTCAAAAATCGAGAAAAGGCTCAAAAAACGAGACCTCGAAGCGACGAGCATCGTTCGGTAGATCTCTTTAACTGGCATTGCCAGTGTCAAGAATGCCGCATCGTCGCTTTGGAGATGTTCCTTGTTGAATTTGGTGCTCCAAGTGTGCTCATCGAAAAAGTTGCTCTCCACCAAAACCTTCTCTCGATCCGTTGACACATTAAAGTAGTAGACCACTTTCGTTTCGATGAAACGCAGATCGGAGAAGGCGACGTGGATGGGATTGATTCTGAAAAATTATAATTGTTTTTTTTTTCAGATTCGCCTTGGAGACAAATCGAACGAAGACTGGACCTCCATAAGGTGATGGAAGGAGGATTATGGTCAAAAAATGAGCTCCAAAATAGCTCTAAAACCCCGAAAATGACGGAAAAATTGAAATTTTCGATTCGAAATTCCCCGGCTTAGAATTTACCGAATTCGGTGAAAAATATATGAAAAGATGCAAAATTCAACGGAGAATCAGAAAATCCAATTTTTGGGATTTGAAAAATTGAGAATTTTGAAGAAAATTGTGAAAATTCAAAACACTATAACTCAGCTTAGAATGGTCGGAATTTGTCTAAAAATAGATGAAAAGGTTCAGAATTTTGTGGATTTTCAGGTTCTGAGAACATCCACAAAATTCTGGATCTTTTCGTCCATTTTTCAACGAATTCTGACCATTCCAAGCTGAGTTATAGGGTGTTGAAATTTCGCGCTTTTCTTCAAAATTTCCAGTTTTTCAAATTCCAAAAGTTAGATTTTCCGATTCTTCGTTAAATTCTGAATCTTTTCATATATTATTCACTAAATTTGGTTTATTCTGAGCTGAGATTTTGGGAGTTTTGAAAAATCACATTTTCACTCAATTCGGAGTTTTCGACTAGTTTTTGGGCGTTTTCATCGTGATTTTCGGAATCTGCACAGATTTTTCGAGTGGAAAATAGATAAATTTCAACTAAAAATGACTATTTTTAAGTCGAAAATGACGAATTTTGAGTCGAAAATTACGTTTTTTTTGTTAAAAATAGAGATTTTGAAGCATACCCAATCTTCTTCAATGCATTATGGAGCTCTGTTTCTTTTGGACAAACTGACAGATACATATACTTTTGCTCGATTCTTGGCTCATCAACAAGCTGAAAATTCATTATGATTTTTTGTTTCAGAACTTCCATAACCGAACCGGGATTTCACAACAACTGAGGCTCTCTGGGTTGACGAAGGAGGATTCAGAAGCAACCGACACAACTGGAAGCGGAAGGCACAACGGAGCAATTGGAGCTCGACTCGGTGGGACCGCCTGGATTCCTTGATCTACTGGACGCCTCGAGTATGGACGATTTGGACAGAAGAGCAAGGAGCCTCCCTCCAAAATCGGCATCATCTCATCATTTCGAAGAACTCCAGCACGGAATGTGAGAGTTGGCAGAGTGTCGAAAGACTTCTTCACAGTGGCCTTGATGAGAAGATTTTCGTGGATGTCTGGCAGGGAAGAGTGGCTGGAAGGAAGGAGGAAAAATGATGTGTTTTAAGTCAAAAATTACGAATTTTGAGCCAAAAATAGTAAATTTTGAGTCAAAAAATGACGAATTTTGAGTCAAAAATAATGAATTTTGAGTCAAAAATGACAAATTTTGAGCCAAAAATGACGAATTTTGAGCCAAAAATGACGAATTTTGAGGCAAAAATGACGAATTTTGAGTCAAAAATGACGAATTTTGAGTCGAAAATAATGAATTTTGAGTCGAAAATGATGAATTTTGAGTCGAAAATAATGAATTTTGAGCCAAAAATAATGAATTTTGAGCCAAAAATGACGAATTTTGAGTCAAAAATGACGAATTTTGAGGCAAAAATGACGAATTTTGAGTCGAAAATAATGAATTTTGAGTCGAAAATGATGAATTTTGAGTCGAAAATAATGAATTTTGAGCCAAAAATAATGAATTTTGAGCCAAAAATGACGAATTTTGAGTCGAAAATAATGAATTTTGAGCCAAAAATGACGAATTTTGAGCCAAAAATGACGAATTTTGAGCCAAAAATGACGAATTTTGAGGCAAAAATGACGAATTTTGAGTCAAAAATGACGAATTTTGAGTCGAAAATAATGAATTTTGAGTCGAAAATGACGAATTTTGAGTCGAAAATAATGAATTTTGAGCCAAAAATAATGAATTTTGAGCCAAAAATGACGAATTTTGAGTCAAAAATGACAAATTTTAAGTCAAAATTGGCGAATTTTGAGCCAAAAATGACGAATTTTGAGGCAAAAATGACGAATTTTGAGTCGAAAATAATGAATTTTGAGCCAAAAATAATGAATTTTGAGCCAAAAATGACGAATTTTGAGCCAAAAATGACGAATTTTGAGCCAAAAATGACGAATTTTGAGGCAAAAATGACGAATTTTGAGTCAAAAATGACGAATTTTGAGTCGAAAATAATGAATTTTGAGTCGAAAATGATGAATTTTGAGTCGAAAATAATGAATTTTGAGCCAAAAATAATGAATTTTGAGCCAAAAATGACGAATTTTGAGCCAAAAATGACGAATTTTGAGGCAAAAATGACGAATTTTGAGTCGAAAATAATGAATTTTGAGCCAAAAATAATGAATTTTGAGCCAAAAATGACGAATTTTGAGCCAAAAATGACGAATTTTGAGCCAAAAATGACGAATTTTGAGGCAAAAATGACGAATTTTGAGTCAAAAATGACGAATTTTGAGTCGAAAATAATGAATTTTGAGTCGAAAATGATGAATTTTGAGTCGAAAATAATGAATTTTGAGCCAAAAATAATGAATTTTGAGCCAAAAATGACGAATTTTGAGCCAAAAATGACGAATTTTGAGGCAAAAATGATGAATTTTGAGTCGAAAATAATGAATTTTGAGTCAAAAATGACGAATTTTGAGTCGAAAATAATGAATTTTGAGTCGAAAATGATGAATTTTGAGTCGAAAATAATGAATTTTGAGCCAAAAATAATGAATTTTGAGCCAAAAATGACGAATTTTGAGCCAAAAATGACGAATTTTGAGCCAAAAATGACGAATTTTGAGGCAAAAATGACGAATTTTGAGTCAAAAATGACGAATTTTGAGTCGAAAATAATGAATTTTGAGTCGAAAATGATGAATTTTGAGTCGAAAATAATGAATTTTGAGCCAAAAATAATGAATTTTGAGCCAAAAATGACGAATTTTGAGTCAAAAATGACGAATTTTGAGTCGAAAATGATGAATTTTGAGTCGAAAATAATGAATTTTGAGCCAAAAATAATGAATTTTGAGCCAAAAATGACGAATTTTGAGCCAAAAATGACGAATTTTGAGGCAAAAATGACGAATTTTGAGTCGAAAATAATGAATTTTGAGCCAAAAATAATGAATTTTGAGCCAAAAATGACGAATTTTGAGCCAAAAATGACGAATTTTGAGCCAAAAATGACGAATTTTGAGGCAAAAATGACGAATTTTGAGTCAAAAATGACGAATTTTGAGTCGAAAATAATGAATTTTGAGTCGAAAATGATGAATTTTGAGTCGAAAATAATGAATTTTGAGCCAAAAATAATGAATTTTGAGCCAAAAATGACGAATTTTGAGCCAAAAATGACGAATTTTGAGGCAAAAATGACGAATTTTGAGCCAAAAATGACGAATTTTGAGGCAAAAATGACGAATTTTGAGTCAAAAATGACGAATTTTGAGTCGAAAATAATGAATTTTGAGTCGAAAATGATGAATTTTGAGTCGAAAATAATGAATTTTGAGCCAAAAATAATGAATTTTGAGCCAAAAATGACGAATTTTGAGTCAAAAATGACAAATTTTAAGTCAAAATTGGCGAATTTTGAGCCAAAAATAATGAATTTTGAGTCAAAAATGACAAATTTTGAGCCAAAAATGACAAATTTTGAGCCAAAAATGACGAATTTTGAGCCAAAAATGACGAATTTTGAGGCAAAAATGACGAATTTTGAGTCAAAAATGACGAATTTTGAGTCGAAAATAATGAATTTTGAGTCGAAAATGATGAATTTTGAGTCGAAAATAATGAATTTTGAGCCAAAAATAATGAATTTTGAGCCAAAAATGACGAATTTTGAGCCAAAAATGACGAATTTTGAGTCAAAAATGACGAATTTTGAGTCAAAAATGATGAATTTTGAATCAAAAATAATGAATTTTGAGCCAAAAATGACGATTTTTGGCTCAAAAAGAATGAATTTTGAGTCGAAAATGATGAATTTTGAGTAAAAAAATACGAATTTTGAGCCAAAAATAATGAATTTTAAAAAAAGGACTCACTGAGCATAGCTGTTCCCCTGGCTCACATCTTCCACTGCCATCATGGGATCTTCATTCATCTGCCAGCTGGCTCGACTGATGACTTGGCAGGTTTGCTCCAGAAGCTTCTGGGAGACTCCTCCGGCTTCGACGAATTCGATGACTGGCAGTTGGATGGTCAGCGATTTTTCGGGGGACACTTTGATGATGGAAGCGGCAGAGAGCGATGGATGGCGAGCCTGGAGACCGAGGGAGAGGAGGACTTGGAGGGCACGATCTTGGAGTTGGGAAGCGGATATCATGATGATAGCGAGGAAAAATGGAGAACCCTGAATGAAGATTATTGGCTCTATAGCCTTGAGAATCGAGATATATTAGCGATATTCCCAAAGGGGAAACGCGCTCCATCGCCAACTTGGCTGAAATTTGAATTTTCAGCTTTCCCGCTGTTTTGAAAACAACGAAACATGTTTTGGTGGGTGCGTGGACTCCTTGTGGACAATTCGACTGCTGCCCGAGTTGTCCACGAGGAATCCACGCACCCACCAAAACATGTTTCGTTGTTTTCAAAACAGCGGGAAAGCTGAAAATTCAAATTACAGCCAAGTTGGCGATGGAGCGCGTTTCCCCTTTGGGAATATCGCTAATACCGAGACCAAGAAGTACGAAATTTCCCGAAAAATCAACAAGGATAGGAATGGAGATCAAGAGAATAATGATAATAAGAATTCATTTGAAAATTAAAAAAAGACAGAATTTGACGAAGAATCAGAAGACGTCCAGAAGCAGAATCCAAAATCCAGAATCCAGAGGACCTTAGAAATGACCCTAGAAAAGTGATAATAGTCGAGAGAAAGAAAAATATGGATTTTTTGATATTTCGAGGACAAAGAAGAATGGAAGAGCTTTTATAACAAAAAATTAAGCATTTGAGCCAGGAGATGGAGCCAGAAGACCAGAAAACGTCAAGAATCTGAAAAAATTCCAACTTTTTCTCTTATTTTCCCCCCGAAGAGAGTCCACTACTGATGATGACCACGCTCTCTTCTTCTTCTCCAAATGTTTTTTTTTTTGAATTTCCCAGTCTAGTGGGCAGTGGTCGAAACTGGAACTTCATTGCTCACTAATATTTGAAAATTTCTTTTTTCTTCTTCTAATTTTTCCAATTTTCAGATGACAACTACGAGAGGGACAGTCAGTCGCTATTTTCACTGCCAAAACGCGCTCTATTGCAAATATCGCTGAAATTTGAATTCCCGCCGCTTTTTCCGGGTTTTGAAGCCTCGTGTACTCCTCGTGGTCAATTCACGAGGAGTACACAAAGCCGAAAAAATCAAATTTCAGCCATATTAGCAATAGAGCGCGATATGATATCGCATTTTCTATTTTTTTTTCAGGCTGCTCCACTTCACTCTTCGACCACCGCCGAGAACAAAAATTTTCTAAATTCTCAATTTTTTGTTGCTTTTTTTTCAAATTTTTTTTGATTTTCCATAATAAACTAATCACTTTCATTTTGCAGTTAGCCTCCTCACTATTCAATTTCTCTTCGAAAAGCCTATTGGTTACTTTTGAGAAACAAAAAACTCGTTAGAAATTTCAGAGGATTCAGAAGAAATTGACGGATTCTGAAGTCTCTTCCTCACTTTTCAACTATTATCAGCGATATTCCCCATGGGGAAAACGCGCTCCATTGTGAGAACATAGTTTTTCGAATTCGCGCGCATAATTTGGTACTAGAGAGATCAAAATTTGTCATGTTGGCGATGGAGCGCGTTTCCCCCTTGGAGAATATGGCTAATAGCTAAATGTTACTTCGCGCTCTATTGCACAAAAAAATTTAAATTTCTTGGCTGTCCCGCTGTTTGTGGGCAATTCACAGAAATCAAAGGACCCCTGGAAACGTGAAAAACGGTTGGAAAGCTGATAAATTCAAATTTTAGCAGTGTTAGCCATAGAGCGCGATATAACTTTGAAAATATTGATGATAGATTTTTTAAATTTTCGAATTCCTCGAAAAAAAATCTCCTCCTTTCCCTCTACTTTCTTCATTTTTTTCTCTTCCTTCCCCCATACTCACTTATTTTGAATTCCTTCCATTTTTTCAGATGAATTTTGAATTTTCGAAGTTGATGGTATCTTCTGAATCCGTGAAAGAAGCATAAGGAGATGTTGGTTTCTTCGAAAAGTGCAAAAAAAAATGAATGAAGGAGGTGGGGGAGCGAGAGAATGTGGGGGACGAAGAGACGGAGAGAGTGGGGGAGGGGGAAGCGGAACGGTGCAAAGAGAGGAAGGAAATCTTTACTAATAACATTCACCGATTCCGTCTGTGTGTTTGTTTGTCGCCGGCTGTAACTCTGCCCATACTGAACCGATTTTCATGAAACTTCTACCAATAGGTTTCAAATGTGTCTTAGTTGATGCCCCCACTTTTCTTTTTTCGAAAATTTTAACTTTTGCATTTTCCGGGTGCACCATCATATTATAGCTTTATGTGGCTAGAAATCTTACAGCCTTTCTTCCTTCCTCCTTCTCTCCCTCCCTCCTCGCTCTCGCACCAAGATATCTACCCACCCCGCCTCCACTTCTCACGTGACGTCTGTGGTGCAGGGGTGCAAGCTGATGGCTACCAAATAGACGACTGGGGTTCGATTCCTCAAGAAGTTCAAGCGTTTTTGTAAACTTTGCTCGATTAGTTTTCTTCTTCGAAGGCGTTGTAGAACATTCTAGAAGCTACTCGGAGGTTCAGAAATTTCCGGAATCTGGAATCTGGGGGTATAAAAGGAGTCGCTTTCCATGAGAAACTCAATTCAAAAGCTTTAACTATGCATTCATCATCTTCATCACCAAATTCATCTTCTTCATTGGAACCCAATGGAGTCAATGGAGCCATTAATAAGTTCGAACTTTTCGTTATTTTGCCTTATTTTTACTGTGACACCCGATCGGTGTGTAGTAGGAACTAGGGGGAGAGACAAGAGAGGAGGCGCGTTTTTGTAAACGTCTTGAGAGTGAGCATGGAAGTGAAGCGGGTGGTGTAGTGACGAACGCTTCTGACTCGGACGTCAGATGTCGGGGGTTCGATTCCCGCGAAGTCGCGATCTTTCCTTTTCTGTTGATGGCTCCCGAAGTAATAGGAGACTATTCTAATGTGCTAGAGAACTTTGAATGCGCAAAATTTCATCGCTTTGAGGGTTTCTGCATGTGAGTCCTGCCCTTCATAAATGAAATTAGAGTACTAAGAAATTAAGGTCAACGGTTATTTACATAAACCGACAACTAAACGAAAACGTTTCTATCTTTCACGGCCGATGGATTAAGATACATAGGTACCCCAGTTTTGTTGCAAATTTTGAGCGATTTTGGAGATACGTGCGCAAAATAATTCAGTAATTCCAGTTGGACACCTATTAGAAAAAACCTTTCAAAGCCTGACTTTTGTCACATTGTCTATTTTTGACTTTTGTTGCTGAATTTCATGTTTGAAAGTTTCATTTCATTTCAACGCGCCGAAATAGAGAACAAGCTAAATAGAGGTGAATCCGTCAAATTGTGATCTTTTGACAGTTATAAAGGATTCAGAAGCAGCGAGTTAGCAACCTCAATGAAGTTTTAGCCCCGATACATCCTATCAGTGGCACATGCCCTTTTCAATCAAGCGGAAACACAGCATCGGCGCCCTTTTTCTGTTTCAAAAAGAAGTAGAACACTCCCGGATGAAAGCTGAGGCCAGGGGGTTGGAGCCCCCGAAGGGGGCGAAAACCACCTGGTGATAATACAGACACACAGATGGACATCTGGAAATTAAGGGGGGGGGGGGTGAATCACGGGATAATTACATTCTAAAGTATGGAAATTGGAAATATTTAGATAATTCTGGTGGATTCTCGACTATACTGAAAGAATTGCCGTGGACCGTGGACTATCGAAAGCTTCTGAGGAATACAGAAATCTTTGGGAGATTTTGCAGATTCTAAAAATATGGAGGATTTCTTACAGGTTCCCTCGTTTTTTAGAATCTCTTTAGAACTCGGAAATCGGATTCTAAAGGATTCTAAGGAAAAGGAATCAGATCAAACGTTTCAATTTATTGACCTCTTCTCCTGAATTCCACCTGTTCTTCCATCTGAAGATCTTTCAAACTTACATCACAGATTATCATCTCGAAAACTATTCAAGTAAAGATAATTTTCACATTTCAATGATTTTGATATCAACAAATTATTATCATTATTATTCTTCACTTGAAGCTCTCTCATCTGGAAGAGAATCTCAGAAAGTGACATCAAAGGATATAGAACATGTGACAGGTGATATGAAACTATAAAAGGGAGTGTTGGAGCAACACATTTTGAAGAAAAAAATGCCCGCGTCATCTCCAGAGCTCACCCGCTATTTGGAACTTCGTGAGGAGTATCAAAGCTACAGTGTCTCCTATGTTACTGTATCTCTAGTTATATTATATCTAGGTCAAGTCGTCCTGAAGAAGGTGAGCCTTTTCAAGGTTTCTGTTTGGGGAAAATTTGTCCGTCGTTGGTCCGTAACTTTAGATTCAGCGATTTTAAATTTCTGAAGGATCCCAATACTTTGAGATTTTGAAAACCTCTGTTTCGGAGGGTCTAAGATTGTGAAATTGTGAAATTGTGAGGTTGTGGGATTGAGAGAATCTTACAAGGAAGTTACTTGAAGTGTCGAGTTGAACTTTTTCTAGGAACCTGACCATAGACTATATTGACCGTGAGGATTCAGAATCTGCAATAAAAATTAACAAAATGTTCACGTAACTCGAGTTATCAGCCATCAAAGTCTCAGCCAGTACTAATTTTGCTGATTTTTGACAACACATATCTTAGCTCCCAGACACTTTTAGAAGGTCTAGTTTTTTGTGTAGAGCTCAGAATGATGCCTGCAATTTGATAGTATAGGTTTCAAAAACTAGTTTAGACTAAAAATAGGGGAGTTGCGATCTCTAAATGTTCCAATTGGAAAATGTTCAACTATTCACAAAATTGATTGCAGGCTTATTTCTGAGCTTAGCACAAAAAACTAGACCTTCTGAAAGTGTCTGGGAGCTAAGCTATGAGTTGTCAAAAATCAGCAAAATTAGTACTGAGACTTCGATGGCTGATAACTCGAGTCACGTGAAAATTTTGCCAATTTTTATTGCAGATTCTGAATCCTCACGGTCAATATAGTCTATGGTCCCATTCCTAGAAAAAGTTCCACACGAGACCTCAAGTAACTCCCTTGTTAGACTGTACTAATTTTCTGAGATTCTGATTTGCAAACTTTTGCGTTTTGAAAAACCGTAGCAAGGCTAGTTTCGGACAAACAACGGACATATGGCGGCCAAAATTTCGTTTTCAAAAAATCCCCGTTCAGACCCGCTACTTCAACCATCTCTTCCCATTCCATCTCACAATGTGGTGCACAATCCTCCTCAATATTGTCACCTGGATTCTAGACAATCTAACTTTTGACACCAAATCTCCACTCTTCTGGTTGCAATTCTTCTGTTATCATGGAAGAGTCATGACGGGACAACTATTGTTAAATTTTGTATTCTTGCAGATATTTGTGTCGTTTTTCCAGGGCGATTTCAAGGATTCGTAGGTTTATAAAAATCTTAAATCTGAAAATCTGAAATTCCAGAAAAATCAAAATGTGTCTTGCTGCAGCTGCCTTGTTACTTCCTGATACAGTAATCAGTGTGAATAGTAAGACCTCACACTAAGAAACTGAAAATCGAAACAAGTTTCCAGCCTCCATAGCCATCCGAGTCAAAGACACCACTTTTCTATTCGACATGCCCCTTCTTATTACCTATTCCGCTGTAGTCATCACTCTCTGTGTCAGCCTCTACAGTAACCCGATAACCTGCTCTTCGGAGTCCCTACCAGTCACTATAAATGCTATTCTGCTCCTTATCCATATTCCGATTTTGGTTATCTGTCGGTCCAAGGAATCCGAAACCCATCTGGTCTCATTTACTTCCTATGAGTCATTCTATTTGCCGTTTATTTGGATTGTTTCCAGTTTGCTCTCGTATTATTTTAATGTGCGGGAGGATGATTATGAATATTTTTAGATGTATAGAATTTTTCTTTTTTTTTTAATTCCGAAATAAAGTTTTTATTCTTTTGCCAGTGAAAAAGAGCCGAAAAATGAGCAAAAAATCTCAAAAATACACTAAGTCTGCATTCCGCCGTGATGGTGTTTGCGGACTTTGCCCAATATTTGCACAGCCACGCCACCCCTCCTTTAATGGAAATCGACTGAAATTTAAATTTGGCCATTTTTCAGCCATTTTTAACCGATTTCCTTCAATTTTTCGCCATGGAAATCGATGACTGTATTCGAGAAAATATTCCTTGGTCAAATCTCTCGCCAGATATTAAAGTAATCCTTGGAAATTCGTCGAAAGAGTACGAAAAGCGTGTCGTTGAGTACTCCATTCAGAATCAGCTGAGATACAAGGGAAATTTGGGTGGGTTTTGAAGGAATTTAAACTAAAAATGCTCCTTTTTTTTCAGTGAGACATGTCAAGAAAAGCGAGGAGGCCTACTACGAGCAATTGTTGCGATTTTCCGAATCCCACCTGATGCTCTACCCCTATCATTTATCAGATATCACAGTCAGAGAAATGCGGCTCTCACCGTTTAGTTATTACGCCAATATTCTTGCTGTAAGATTTTTCAAAAAAACATTTTTTCAATAAAAAAATTAAATTTTCAGGAAATGCTAAACACTGAAAAATCCTACGACTCCTTGCCGAATTTCACAGCTGCCGACGCTGTTAGACTCTTGGGAATCGGGCGAAATCAATATATCGAATTGATGAATCAAACTAGATCCAATAGGAAATTCTTGAGAAGAAGCAAAACGCCCAGGGAGCTGCTTCCACAGAAGCCAGCAAAGCTAGTGATAGAGTCTTGGTGGATGACGAATGTTGGGGCGATTTTGGAGAGTGATATGAAGGTTAATAAAAAAAGAAAAAACAAAAATGCGTCTACCGGGGCTCGAACCAGCGACCTCTTGATCCATGTGCGCCCCTCACAACCACTGCGCCATGCTTGGAGAGGCTTGAAAAAACGCTTGCGCTGCTCGGGGGTTCGAACCCGCGACCCCCGGCGACCTCGGGATTTCTGCGCGCGCCCACAACCACTGTACCACTCGTGCCAAGTAGAGTGAGAGTGTGCGGGGGCGTATATAAAGGCGGTGGTTGCGGCGCGCGCCACAGCCTTCGCCGAAATGTACAGAAATGAGTTTCAGCTAGTCAACGAGGAGGAGAAGCAAGTGATCGATCGACTTCTCGACCAGAACTCTGCGATTCCCGCTGGCCTTCTGAAGTATTCGGTTGTAGCATCCCTATATGATAGGGGACTCATCTATTTCGATGTTCCCGTCGAGGACAATGACTATATCTATGTGGCGCCGTTGGATGGTTTCGTTATGAATCGAGTGTTGGGAGATTATTTCGAGACGCTTCTTTATAAGATTTTTGTGGCTATCGATGATCAGACTACTGTATTGGAGGTAAATACTGTGCTGGAAGGATTTTGAGCAAAAAAAAAATTTTTTTTTGAATTTGCCTAAAAATACGTAAAAATGGATGTAGATTCCACAAATCATAATGAAAAAGCTCAAAAATCACTCCAAAACCCTAAAAATCTGATTTGAAAGGGTCATTTTGCCTAATTTTGGCTTGGCCGAATTAGGAAAAAATGACCCTTTCCTAGCGATTTTTTGGGGTTTTAAAGCGATTTTTGAGCGTTTTCATTATGATTTTAGGAATCTACATTTTTAGGAATCTATATTTTTTCCTCTCTGAAGATGTTTTTTTTTTAATTTAAAAAAAACATTTTTTTTGGTTTTTCAAATTTTTGACAATTTTCAGATGTCCCAAATTCTACACATCGACTTGCGACTAGTGAAAAACGCGATTTCCCTGTTTTGCCGTTTGGGATTCGCCAGGAAACGGGTGACTGGTGCTGAGAATTTGACTATTCACACTTCATGGAACTCGAATTCTACAGTAACCTCGCCAACTTCTCCGACGTCTCCTATGTCGTAAGAAACCTTCTTTGGGACGTTTCGCAATCCGCCGTTTTGTAACTGGACATTTCGCAACTATTCATTTCGGAACTATTCTTTTCGGAACCATCACGCTTTGCAACAGGTCCTTAGAACCGTGGATCTCTTGGTTGCGAAATGACTGGTTGCAAAACGTCCCAGTTGCAAAACGTCCTAGTTTCGAAACGTCCAAATACCTCTAATACTTCAGGAACCTGATAATGAACACTTCGGATGAGATGAACGAGTTGACACGAACACTGCTCCGAGGAGATGATGATGAAGGAGATGAAGCATTATCGCCGGTTACAGAAGATAGTGCTCTCAGAGCATCTTCACCGAATCCCTCACTACAGGAGTCTATTACTGTATGCAGCTTTTTTTTGGAAATTTGAAAAAATCGCTGAAAAATCGAAAAAATGTGATTTTCCAATGCTCCTCTGATCTTATCTGAGAATATGCCGAAGTCAGTAAAATATATATGAAAAGATTCAGAATTCTACGAAGAATCTGAAAATCCAGTTTTTGAAATTTGAAAAAGTGGGAATTTTGAAGAAAACCGCGAAATTCAAATTCTTGTAACTCACCTAAAATGGTCAGAATTCGTTGAAAAATAGACGAAAATATTTGGAGTTTAGTGAATTTTTAGATTCAGCAGAGAATCCCCAAATTTCTGAATCTTTTCGTATATTTTTCAACGAATTCTGTCCATTTTAGACAGAGTTAGAGAACTTTGAAATTTCACTGTTTTGTTCAAAAAATGCACTTTTTTAAATTTCAAAAGTTGGATATTCTGATTCTCCGTTGAATTCTACATCTGTTCATATATTTTTCACTAAAATCGGCGTATTCCCAACTGAGATATGAAGCTTTGAAACTCACAATTCCTCAGAAAATTTTGATTTTTCACTGAAAAATCACATTTTCACTCTTTTCGGAGCCAATTTTCGGGGTTTCAGAGCGATTTTCGAGCATTTCATTGTGATTTTTGGAATCTAGACATATTTTTACACTAATTGAGGCCAATAAAAGTAAGCTTAATAGCCTAAAACCCCTAAAAATTTTGAAGGAAACTGCGAAAATTCAAAGTCCTTTAACACAGACTAAGATGGTCAAAACTCGTCTAAAAATATACGAAAAGATTCGGAATTTTGTGGGTATTCTGCTGAAACAGAAAATCCACAAAATTCTGAATCTTTTCGTATATTTTTCAACAAATTCCGACCATTTTAGGCAGAGTTATGAAAGTTTTTTTTTCAAATTTTTCACTTTTTCAAATTCCAAAAATGTCCTTATTTTCAGTCCTTCCAATCGCTATCAACCTCCCAAACGGGCTCCGATCTCTCCGCGAACGCAGGCAACGTAAATCGAGCGGCGTTCATCTTCGACTCCACCCTCACCGCCTTTCTCATGATGGGGAATCTGTCTGCATCTCTAAAAGGCCATGCAGTTGCCCTTTTCGAAGTGGGAAAATTGGCAGATGAGCAAATGAAGGATTTTCTGGAGCAACTGGAAACGGTGAATCAGTTCGCTGAGGGAGATGCACAGAGATATTCGATGCATGCGACGGCTCTTTTGGATTCATTGAAGAGTTTGCGGCAGGAGAGAGAAGCGGATTTGGTTAGGGGAGAGAGTTTGTATACGTTGGATGAGAAGAGTCGACAGAGAGTGTTGGCGAAGAGTTATGGGTTAGTTTAAAAAAAAAAATAAAAAATTTGGAGCTCCGGGACGTTTCATAACCAGACACTTCAAAACCGCGACAACTCAAAACCAAGACATTTTGAAACCGGGGGTGGTCATAGAGATGGCAGGTTTTGAAACGGCGGTCGGCCGAGAATAAAAGCAAAAATAGATTGAATCTATTTTTGTCTTTATTCTCTTTTGAACGCCGTTTCAAAACCTGCCATTTCCACGACCACACGGTTTCGAAACGTCCTGGTTTTGAGTTTTCGTGGTTTTGAAGTGACTGGTTGTGAAACTTCCGCCGCTTAAAAACCTAGAAAAATGGATCCATGAGATTTCCTTCTCGCGGGACGTTTCGAAACCGGACATTTCAAAATCCGATATTTTCTAGACCAGTTTCGAAACGTATTCCATCGGCTCCAGTTCATTTCGAAACCGGGACAATTCAAAACTAAGACGTTTCAAAACCCGCTTCAGTTCTTCGAGCGAATCTTGAAGTTTCTCGATCCAGTTTTGAAACGTCCGGTTTGTAAACGTCCCTGAGCTGATATACGCCTATTTTTGGGTCGAAATGTGTCCCGACCGCCACTCAAAAACCTAGAAAATGAGCTCCAAAATGACCTATCCATGAGATTCCTTTAAAAAATGGAAGGAGATGTCGAAAAAGTGCAAGTTTCGAAGAAAATTCCGGAATTTCCTAGCTGCCGAATTCAGTGAAAACTATATTAAAAGATGCAGAATCTAACGAAGAATCGAAGAATCCAAGTTTTAGAATTTGAAAAAGTGAGAGTTTTGAAGAAAACAGTGGAATTTCAAAGTCCTCTAACTTTGTCTAAAATGGTCGGAATTCGTTGAAAAATAGACGAAAAGATTTGGAATTTTGTGGATTTTCAGATTATCCACAAAATTCCGAATTTTTTCGTGTATTTTTCAACGAATGCTGACCATTTTGAGCAGAGTTAGAGGGCTTCGAGTTTTTGCGATTTTCTTCAAAATTTTCATTTTTTTCAAATTCCAAAAATTGGATTTTCGGATTCCTCGTTAAATTCTGATTCTTTTCATATAATTTTCACTGAATTCGGCGTATTCTAAGCTTGGAAATTTCTGGTTTTCCTTCAAAAATGTTCACTTTTTCGATATCTCCGCCCATTTTTTTGGGAATCTCATGGATAGGTCATTTCGGAGCTCATTTTCTAGGTTTTCGAGCGGCGGACGGATGCATTTTGACCCAAAAGTAGCCGTATTTCAGCGCAGGGACGTTTCAAAACCGGACGTTTCAAAACTGGTTCGAAATATCAAGATTCGCTCTCGGGAAAGTGTCTTAGAAATACCGGGTTTTGAAACGTCCTAGTTTTGAAATGTCGCGGTTTCGAAGTGTCTTGGAGTCGATGAAATGTTTCAAAACCAGATTGCTCGAGTCTAAAAAATACCGGGTTTCGAAATGTCCTGGTTTCCAAAACTCAGTACTTTTAGACACTTTATCAAGCAGTTCAAGTTTTGAAATGTCCCAGTTTCAAAACGTCCAGAAGTACTTTTTCCAAACCGCGGCAATTCAAAAGCAGATTTGCTCAAGTCTAAAAAATACCGAGTTTCGAAATGTCCTAGTTTCGAAACGTCCAGAAGTATATATTTCCAATTTTCAGAATCCTCGTCGCAATGGCCCCCCTCTCGATCGAAGCCTGCGCAATTCCCGTCCAATCCGTCCCCTTCATCGGCCCTCCCAACCCGGAAACCTGCTCCCCCTGGTTCCGTCTCTCCATCTACTCTGCGTGCTCTTCGGGTCCCCCAAGTGTCTTCCTCCCCCATGGAACACGTCTTCTAACCCTGCCACGTCTTCTTCTAAATCATCGAGTGCTGGTGTCAAGTGCAAAACACGAACCCCATATAATCAATGCTCAAAATGCGCTCTTCGCACTCAACGATATGCTTGTGTACTCTTCGATTTTCGTTCAATCCGTCCCGCCGGATAGTGATGATAAGGATAAAATGATACATGTACCATTCCCATTTTCTCAGGAAGATTTGGAAAATGAGAATTCCTACTGTAACCATCCGGCGATCAAGAAGCTTCGAGAACGTCTCGGACTGGATCGGATGGCTGGATATGTGATTCTGATGAAGAGAAATGTGAAGGAAGTGAAAATGTCGATGAGTGGAGGGCTGGATATCAGTGGGCGGACGAAAGCGGAGAGTAATATTATGCAGGATGTGGCATTTGATAAGAATAAGGAATTGTTGAAATCGTTGCTTCCTGGAACCACTTTTGACGACTTTTCCCTTTTGGATTGTGTATTTGGGATTCCTCTATTCGATTCTGTGCTGAATAAGACAATTTGTCAAAGGATACTGTCGCATGGGGTGTTGGAACAGCAAAAGTGAGTTTTTTGAGACATTTCGAAACTGGGACATTTCGAAACTAAGACATTTCGAAACCGCAACTTTTTGAAAGTAAGACATTTCGAAACCCTGTAGTTTTAAGACACTTTTTTTTAGAAAATCTGTGGATACCTTTGAAGCTCATTTTCTAGGTTTTCAAACGGCGGTCGGACGCATTTTGACGCTCAGGGACGTATCGAAACCGGACGTTTCAAAACTTGATATTTTCTAGACCAGTTTCGGAACGTATCCCCATCGGCTCCAGGACACTTCGAAACTGCGACAATTTAAAACTAGGACGTTTCAAAACTCGGTACTTTTAGGAGGAGACTTTTCCGAGCGAATTGTCTTGAAATTTCGAACCGGTTTTGAAATGTCCGGTTGGGAAACGTCCTTGAGAAGAAATGCGGCTCATTTTGGAATCGAAATGCGTCCCTACCACTGACCACCCGCCGCTCAAAAAACCTGGAAAATGAGCCCCAAAATGACCTTATCCATAAGATTTCAAAAAAAAATTGAAAATTTTGAAGGAAATCCCAAAATTTTCCCAGCTTAGAATTTGCCGAATTTAGTGAAAAATAGATGAAAAGATTCAGAATTCAATGAAGAATCTGAAAATTCAACTTTTGGAATTCTAAAAAATGAAAATTTGAAGAAAACAGTGAAATTTCAAAATGCTCTAACTCTGCCCAAAATGGTCAGGATTCGTTGAAACATATACGAAAAGATTCAGAATTTTGTGGATTTTCAGATTCCACGAAATTCCTAATCTTTTCGTATACTTTTCAACGAATTCTGACAATTTTAGACAGAGTTAGAGGGCTTAGAAGTTTCGCAATTTTCTTCAAAATTTTCACATTTTCAAATTTCAAAAATTGGATTTTTCGATTTTTCGTTGGATTCTAAATGTTTTCATATATTTTTCACTGAATTCGGCAAATTCTAAGCAGGGAAATTGCTAGTTTTCCTTCAAAATGTTCACTTTTTCGATTTCTCTGTTCATTTTTTTGGTCGACTTTTGACCTACCCTGTTTTCCCCACGACAATTCCAAATTCCAAATTTCCAATCATTTTTCAGCCGCCCCCACATTCAAAACTCGAACAAACAAATCGTGGAGATGACGAATGAGCTTATCGAAAGTGCCAACAACGGGCTAATCAAAAGTTCGCAACTATTCGTTGATGGTGGAGATCAGCGGAATTCACAAATTGTGCCACCAGTCCGGCCGATTTTCTTCGATTCTAGTCATGAACAAAATTCTGGTCTTATCACTTATGGAGCCATTTAAAGGATATATGCCTATGTACATTGACCTGTGATTAAATTATTTGATTGCTTGCTTTGGTTGTGAAATGTTGTGAATAAAATAAGCTCTGCCGATTTTCAAAGTTTACACCGCGCTCTAATGCTAATATCGCTTTTTTCAGGTTTTGAAGCTCCAGGGGAGTGTCCACGTGGAGTACAGAAGTTCTCAAATCCAGGAAGGGGTGGTTCCCAAAAATCAAACTTTATTATCTGATCATGATTTGAGAAAGGATATTAGTGGGAGTGAAGAACTAGTAGAAACTACAATAGAACAGACACACAAGTAATATAAACAAGTTGCAGGGACACAGAGGAGAATTAGAAGCCGTGGAAGTTGTTGGAGATCCTTCGACATCATTCGATTCATTCGATGAGTCTACTGGAACTGGAGTCATGGACTTCTCACCTTGAGTGATTTTTGCTTGTGGCTTGGTCTGAAAGGAGATTATTGATTGAATTTGAATAGGTGCACACGGTACCCTGGAGGGCAAATAGGGGCGGGTGATGCTGGATTTTCCAAAAAGGACACATTAAAATTGAAAATGAAACGTTAAGAATGTTGTGAGCTGAGATCAAGCTTGACCTAATTTTTCAAACTCGATCTCACTTCACAATATTCTACATGTTTCATTTTCAAGTTTAGTTTGACTTTTTGGAAAATCCAGCATCACCCGCCCCTATTTGCCCTTCAGGGTACCTTGAGGTGTAAACTCGACTAACGGGCTTAGCCGTCGACGTTGGAGGTGCTGGTGTTGTCACTGGCGCTGGCTCTGGAAACGATAGATGGTTTATGTAGATCATATTTCAAACTTACTGCATCTAGCAGGCTTGTTCGGGTTCGAGCAGTCGAGCAACTTGTCGATTGCTATCTTAGCAACAATGCAGAATCTCTTGCAGTCGTTTTTGGGCTCCATTATTTCTGAATAACTTGATTGAATGTTTTTTGAGACGGCGGACGCGAAAACATACGGGCGGCAGCACTCTCCTTCTCTTTTACACAATTCTCCTCCGTGCATTTCAGAATGAGAGCTCCAGCCTCCTTCGCAGCCTCAGCAACAGCATCAGCCAATGGTGTCATCTTCTCCACGCAATCCGGCAGCTGTGGATATTCATTTTTACACTCTTCTTTCAACTTTTTAGTGCTCAATTCCTTCACACAATTCTCGTACGGACCGACGCTTTCGCGGTTTTTCTGATCGTCAGCACATTCGTCCATCAGATCAGCAGCATCGAACCGAATTCGTAACTCCGGATCCGGTTGAACTGTAGTCGCATTCAACGTCATGATGACAGTGGCGAAGAGCGTCCACTTCTTGACGAGATCTGGAAAAAAGAAGTGATCCCCGGAAGACGCCAAAAAACTCTTACCTGGCATTGTAGCAGCAGCTATCTACAGAGAACAACAACTGAGTTGCGCTGTGTGCAGAGATTCGTACTGACTGGAAGCTTCTGGAATTGCACCGCCCGGAAACGTGGAATCAGGTCAAATGACGTCATCAACATGAAATCAGATCACGGGGTCACGCGGAAATTCTGAAATTTCTTTCCTATGTGAAAAGTTTTAATAAAAATCAGTTAGAAAAAGTAGGAGCACACGAAACACGAATAGCATGGAATAACAGAAATATTCCCAAAAATATATCTTCATTTTTTTATCATGATTTGAGAAAGGATGATATTAGTGGGAGTGAAGAACTAGTAGAAACTACGATGGAACAGACAAACAAACAATTGATACAAGTTACAGGGATTCATAGAAGAATTAGAAGCCGTGGAAGTTGTTGGAGATCCTTCGACATCATTCGAAGATAAAATAGTGTATAGGGATGGGGGCTCTCTGAGCAAGAGAGAAAACAAACAAGAGTATGAAACTGTTACAGTACAACTGATGATCTGGGAATGGGAGTAGTGGAAGAAGAAGAAGTCAACTACGATGGCAACAGATACACAAGCAATGAGAACAAGTTACAGGGACTCAGAATTGGGGGTGAATTAGTACATTGGGGTGAGAAAAAACAACACGAACATCCTGCTACTCTTTGCTTTTTCCTTCCTTGGCATTGGCATCAGAAGACGGAGCATTTGGTGGTGGAGCAGACGACGGAGCACTCGGTGGCGGAGCAGACGAAGCGGGTGGAGGTGGAGCAGAAGAAGCGGGGGCAGTTGGAGGAGCTGGAGCAGAAACTGATGGAAGTCCGGAGGTGGATGGCACGTCCTTCTGGCTCTTCTTGCTCTTTTGACTTTTCTTGCTCTTCTTGGACTTCTTGCTCTTCTTGCTTTTCTTCGACTTGCTCTTCTCATCCTCGTCCTCCGTCGTCACACTGTCTGGATTCATAACGTAGTCTTGGTCCAGCTCAATGTCGTCCACATCCGATCCAATAACCCACATCTCGTTGAACTTCGGGTTGAACTCAACCTTGTCCAGAATAACGTTTTCGGGAAGCTTTGCTGGCGGTGGAATCTGAAATGAAAGTAGAATATAAAGATGCGAAACGATAGCTTACGTCAGGTTCGTTGGGGATGTAAATTGGACCTTTCTTCGGGAATTTCGAGCTCGCCGCGTCCGCCTTGTGGTCATCTGCGCACTTCTTCGCGTGTGCTCTCAACTTTTGAAGATTCGCTTGGGTTTCGAGCAACTTGGCTCTCATCTTGTTGGCCGCGGCGTTGTTCTTCGGCGGCGATACGACCTCCTCACTCTTATCCTCCTTCTTTTCCCCATCCTTTGGATCCTTTGCGTCCGCTGCAGCAGCGTTCGCAGCTCGGAGTCTCGCAGCGGCGGCATCATCAACGACGGCTTCCGGTGTTTCTTCTTGCTCTTTCCGAATCTGGTTGCTCATCCACCAATTCGCTCCGAACAGAACTGCGTTGATAGCCAGGGCGACGAGAACCAAGGTGAATGGAAGGAGCCAACGGTTGTTGGAGGATGGAGCTTTTTTGGTTCCAGCTGCTCTCAATCGATCGCACAAGTCCTGGCAGTTTGCGTATTCTCCGGCAAGGGGGCCTGCAAAATCAGAATATGTAATGCATGTACCAGCGACTCGAATATGCTGGTTATTTTGCACTGGTAGATCAACAACCATTAATGAGATGTCTGATCTACCAGCGCTAGGAAAAGCGCGAGCGAAGACCGAGTAGATCAAATAAAGAAGTGCTCACCTCACACGAGAACTCCTCCACATCTTTCTTCTGTTTCCTCTCATCCTTCATATCCGGTTTCTGTGTCTCTACTCGAGCATCTGTTGGAGGGTTCTGTGGTGGTTCAGCAGTGGGCACTTGTGGAGTAGGAACATCCTTAGAAGAGGCTACTGTAACTGGAGTTGTGGACATCTCAGCTTGAGTTGTCTTTGTTGGTGTAGTCTGACGAGAAGTTTTGATTGAATTTGAACAGGTCTAAACTTGGCCTACGGTCTCAGCCGTCGATGTCTCAAACTTTTCACATCTTCAAATTTCAAAATTTGAATTTTCCGATTCTTCGATTTCGATTGGGCAGAAAAGTTTGGAAACGTCCGGTTTGGAAACGTCCAGGAGCTGAAATACGGCTATTTTTTGGGTCAAAATGCGTCTCGACCGTCGCTCCAAAAAAACCTAGAAAATAAGCTCCGAAATGAACTATCCATGAGATTCCCAAAAAAAGGGGGGGGGGGATATCAAAAGAGTGAAAATATTGGAGGAAAGCCAACATTTTTTCCAGCTTAGAATAGGTCGAATTCAGTGAAAAACACACAAAAAAATTCAGAATTTAACGAAGAATCCGGAAATCCATTTTTTGGAATTTGAAAAAGTGAAAATTTTGAAGAAAATCGCGAAACTTCGAAGTCCTATAACTCTCTCTAAAATGGTCAGAATTCGTTGAAAAGTATTCGAGAAGATGCAGAATTTTGTGGATTTTTAGATTCCGAGAACATCCTCAAAGTTTGACTACTGCATCCAATTTGAGAAGTCCGTAGTGAGCGGATGGAGCCGTCTTTGAATATGTACATTGAACTGTGATTAAATTATTATTATTGCCTGCTTTGGTTGTGAATAATATAAGCTGTATTGCTATTTCAGTCAACACGCGCTCTAATGCTAATATGGTTTTTTTCAGGTTTTGAGGCCCAGGAGATTGTCTAGGAGGAGCCAAAACATTCAAATTTCAGAGGAATTCGCAATAAAGCAGAGGAAGGGGCTCCCAAAAAGCAAACTTTATTATCTGATCATGATTTGAGAAAGGATGATATTAGTGGGAGTGAAGGACTAGTAGAAACTACGATGGAGCAAATACACAAGTAATATAAACAAGGGAATCAGAGGAGAATTAGTAGCCGTGGAAGTTGTTGGAGATCCTTCGACATCATTCGATTCATTCGATGAGTCTACTGGAACTGGAGTCATGGACTTCTCACCTTGAGTGATTTTTGCTTGTGGCTTGGTCTGAAAGGAGTTTTTGATTGAATTTGAACAGGTGCACACGGTACCCTGGAGGGCAAATAGGGATGGGGGATGCTGGATTTTCCAAAAAGTCAAATTGAAATTGAAAATGAAACTTTTAGAATAATGTGAGCTGAGATCAAGTTTCACCTAATTTTTCAAACTTGATCTCACTTCACAATATTCTACATGTTTCATTTTCAAGTTTAGTTTGACTTTTTGGAAAATCCAGAATCACCCACCCCTATTTGCCCTCCAGGGTACCTTGAGGTGTAAACTCGACTAACGGGCTTAGCCGTCGACGTTGGAGGTGCTGCTGTCGTTGGTGGCGCTGGCTCTGAAATTGATAGATGGTTTTTATGTAGATCATATTTCAAACTAACTGCATCTAGCAGGCTTGTTCTGTTTGTTCGAGCAGTCGAGCAACTTTCTGATTGCGCTCTTGGCAGCAGGGCAGAATCTCTGGCAGTTGCCCTTAGGTTCCAATATTTCTGAAAAACGTGATTGAATGTTTCTAGAGACGGCGGACATAAAAACATACGGGCGGCAGCAGCCTTCCTCTCTTTAACACACTGCTCCTCCGTGCATTCTAGAATGAGAGCTCCAGCCTCCTTCGCAGCCTCAGCAGCAGCATCAGCCAATGGTTTCTTCTTCTCCACGCAATCCGGCAGCTGTGAATCTTCATTTTTACACTCTTCGTCCACCTTTTTAGTTGCCAATAGGTCTACACAATTCTTGTACGGATCGACACTTTCGCGGTTTTTCTGATCGTTAGCACATTCTTTCATCAGATCAGCAGCGTCGAACCAAATTCGGAACTCCGGATCCGGTTGAACTGTAGTCGCATTCAACGTCATGATGACAGTCGCGAAGAGCGTCCATTTCTTGACGAGAGCTGGAAAAAATAAGTGATAAAAAATCGCTAGTAGATCAAAAACTCGTACCTGGCATTGTAGCAGCAGTTATCTACAGAGAACAACAACTGAGTTGCGCTGTGTGCAGAGATTCGTACTGACTGGAAGCTTCTGGAATTGCACCGCCCGGAAACGTGGAATCAGGTCAAACGACGTCATCAACATGAAACTAGGTCACGGGGTCGCGCGGAAATTCTGAAATTTCTCTTTTTTATATGAAAATTTTTAATAAAAATCAGTTAGAAAAAGTAGGAGCACACGAAACACGAATAGCATGGAATAACAGAAAGATTCCCAAAAATAATTATTCATTTTTTGATCATCGTTTGAGAAAGGATGATATTAGTGGGAGTGAAGAACTAGTAGAAACTACGATGGAACAGACAAACAAACAATTGAAACAAGTTACAGGGAATCAGAGGAGAATTAGTAGCCGTGGAAGTTGTTGGAGATCCTTCGACATCATTCGAAGAGGAAATAGAATATTGTAGTGTATAATAAAATAGTGTAATAAGAGTATGAAACTGTTACAGTACACTTGATCTGGGTGGGAGTAGTGGAAGAAGAAGTCAACTACGATGGAACAGATACATAAGCAATGAAAACAAGTGACAGGGACTCAGAATTGGGGGTGAATTAGTACATTGGGGGTGAGAAAAATCAGCACGAACATCCTGCTACTCTTTGCTTTTTCCTTCCTTGGCATGGGCATTAGAAGACGGAGCATTTGGTGGTGGAGCAGACGAAGCGGGGGCAGTTGGGGGAGCTGGAGCAGACGGAGCAGATGGAGCGGGTGGAGGTGGAGCAGGTGGAGCAGTCGAAGCAGACGAAGCGGGGGCAGTTGGAGGACCTGGAGCAGATGCAGATGGGAGTCCGGAAGTAGATGGCACGTCCTTCTGGCTCTTCTTGCTCTTTTGACTTTTCTTGCTTTTCTTGGACTTCTTCGACTTCTTGCTCTTCTTGCTTTTCTTCGACTTGCTCTTTTCATCCTCGTCCTCCGTCGTCACACTGTCTGGATTCATTACGTAGTCTTGGTCCAGCTCAATGTCGTCCACATCCGATCCGATCACCCACATTTCGTTGAACTTCGGGTTGAACTCAACCTTGTCCAGAATAACGTTTTCGGGAAGCTTTGCTGGTGGTGGGATCTGAAATGAAAGTAGAATATAAAGATGCTTCCAGAGCTATCAAAACGTACGTCTGGCTCATTCGGGATGTAGATCGGTCCTTTTTTTGGGAATTTTGAGCTCGCCGCGTCCGCCTTGTGGTCCTCCGCGCATTTCTTCGCGTGTGCTCTCAACCTTTGAAGATTCGCTTGCGTTTCGAGCAACTTGGCTCTCATCTTGTTGGCCGCAGCGTTGTTCTTCGGCGGCGATACGACCTCCTCACTCTTATCCTCCTTCTTCTCCCCATCCTTTGGATCCTTGGCGTCCGCTGCAGCAGCGTTCGCAGCTCGGAGTCTCGCAGCAGCGGCATCATCGACGACGGCTTCCGGTGTTTGCTCTTGCTCTTTCCGAATCTTGTTGCTGATCCACCAATTTGCTCCGAAGAGAACTGCGTTAACAGCCACCATGATGAGCACCAAGGTTAATGGAAGGAGCCAACGGGGGTTGGAGGATGGAGCTTTTTTGATTGCAGCTGCTCTCAATCGATCGCACAAGTCCTGGCAGTTTGCATACTTCTCCGGCAAGGGGGCCTGCAATATCAGAATATGTGATGCATATATTAGCGACTCAAAAATGCTGGCTATTTAGCACTGGTAGATCAAAAGGCAGTAGTGAAAGTTTTGACCTACCAGTGCTAGAAAAACGAGCAAAGACCGAGTAGATCAAATAAGAAGTGCTCGCCTCACACGAGAAAACTTCCACATCTCTCAACTAATGCGGTTCGAGTACAATGTCCGGTTTCTGTGTTTCAACTGGAGCATCTGTTGGAGGGTTCTGTGGTGGTTCAGCAGTGGGCACTTGTGGAGTAGGAACATCCTTAGAAGAGGCTACTGTAACTGGAGTTGTGGACTTCTCAGCTTTAGTGGTTGTTGTTTGTGTAGTTGAGGGTACGGTTGGTTTGAATTTGAACAGGTCTAAACTTGGCCTACGGTCTCAGCCGTCGATGTTTCAAACTTTTACATCTTCAAATTTCAAAATGTGAATTTTCCGATTCTTCGATTTTGATTAGGCAGAAAAGTTTGGAAACGTCCGGTTTGGAAACGTCCAGGAGCTGAAATACGGCTATTTTTTGGGTGAAAATGCGTCCCGACCGTCGCTCAAAAACCTAGAAAATAAGCTCCGAAATGACCTCTCCATGAGATTCCCGAAAATGGGCGGAGATATCGAAAAAGTGAAAATTTTGAAGGAAAACCAACATTTTTTCCAGCTTAGAATCTGCCGAATTCAGTGAAAAATAGATGAAAAATTCAGAATTTAACGAAGAATCCGGAAATCCATTTTTTGGAATTTGAAAAAGTGAAAATTTTGAAGAAAATCGCGAAACTTCGAAGTCCTATAACTCTCTCCAAAATGGTCAGAATTCGTTGAAAAGTATTCGAGAAGATGCAGAATTTTGTGGATTTTTAGATTCCGAGAACATCCTCAAAGTTCGACTACTGCATCCAATTTGAGAAGTCCGTAGTGAGCGGATGGAGCCGTCTTTGAATATGAACATTGAACTGTGATTAAATTATTATTGATTGCTTGCTTTGGTTGTGAATAAAATGCCTCGTGTTGGTGTTATCTGTCAACAAGGCGCTCCAATGCTAATATGGTTTTTTTTCAGGTTTCGAAGCCCAGGAGATTGTCCACGAGGAGTACACAAGTTCTCAAAACCTTGACCGCATTCGCAGTAGAGCGCGTTTTCAAACTAAACACGGGGGTCCCAAAAATCAAACTTTATTATTTGAGAAAGGATGATATTAGTGGGAGTGAAGGACTAGTAGAAACTACGATGGAGCAAATACACAAGTAATATAAACAAGGGAATCAGAGGAGAATTAGTAGCCGTGGAAGTTGTTGGAGATCCTTCGACATCATTCGATTCATTCGATGAGTCTACTGGAACTGGAGTCATGGACTTCTCACCTTGAGTGATCTTTGCTGGTGGCTTGGCCTGAAAGGAGATTTTGATTGAATTTGAACAGGTACACACGGTACCCTGGAGGGCAATTAGGGGCGCGTGATGCTGGATTTTCCAAAAAGTCAAATTTGAAAACCCAGAAGGAAAATCCAGCATCACCCGCCCCTATTTGCCCTCCAGGGTACCTTGAGGTGTAAACTCGACTAACGGGCTTAGCCGTCGACGTTGAAGGTGCTGGTGTTGGCGGTGGCGCTGGCTCTGGAAATGATAGATGGTTTATGTAAATCAGATTTCAAACTTACTGCATCTAGCAGGCTTGTTCGGGTTCGAGCAGTCGAGCAACTTGTCGATTGCTCTCTTGGTAAGAAAGCATCCTCCTTTACAAAACGCGTTGACTTCAGATTCCATTATTTCTGAAAAACTCTTTGTTTCTGGAGACGGCGGATGCAAAAACATACCGACGGCAGCACTCTTCCTCTCTTTTACGCAATTCTCTTCCGTGCATTCTAGAATGAGAGCTCCAGCCTTCGTCGCAGTCTCAGCAGCAGCATCAGCCAATGGTGTCTTCTTCTCCACGCAAACTGACAGCGGTGGATCTTCATCTTCACACTCTTCCTTCACCTTTTTAGTGCTCAATTCCTTCACACAATCCTTGTACGGACCGACGCTTTCACGGTTTTTCTGATCGTCAGCACATTCGTTCATCAGATCAACAGCAGTGAAACCAATTCGTAGCGCTGGATCCGGTTGAACTGTAGTCGCATTCAACGTCATGATGACAGTGGCGAAAAGCGTCCATTTCTTGACGAGAGCTGAAAAAAAGAGACGGTTTTTGGATTCAGAAGACGCTCTATCGTTAACATCACTGAATTATGAAAATTTTTCAGTGTTTCGAGGCATTGGGACCTCCTGAGAACGGCGGAAAGAAATCATCAAATTCCAGCTAATTGAGAGCGCGTTGCGCTCTTCAAAATATCGCTAGCAGATCAAAAACTCTTACCTGGCATTGTAGCAGCAGTTATCTACAGAGAACAACAACTGAGTTGCGCTGTGTGCAGAGATTCGTACTGACTGGAAGCTTCTGGAATTGCACCGCCCGGAAACTGACACGTGGAATTAGGTCAAATGACGTCATCAACATGAATTCAGGTCACGGGGTCACGCGGAAAGTCTGAAATTATATTTTTATGTGAAAAGTTTCAATAAAAATCAGTTAGAAAAAGTAGGAGCACACGAAATACGAATAGCATGGAATAACAAAAAGATTCCCAAAAATAATTCTTCATTTTTTGATCACGGTTTGAGAAAGGATGATATTAGTGGGAGTGAAGAACTAGTAGAAACTACGATGGAACAGACAAACAAACAATTGAAACAAGTTACAGGGACTCAGAGGAGAATTAGTAGCCGTGGAAGTTGTTGGAGATCCTTCGACATCATTCGAAGAGGAAATAGAATATTGTAGTGTATAATAAAATAGTGTAATAAGAGTATGAAACTGTTACAGTACACTTGATCTGGGTGGGAGTAGTGAAAGAAGAAGTCAACTACGATGGCAATAGATACACAGACAATGAGAACAAGTTACAGGGACTCAGAATTGGGGGAGAATTAGTACAATGGGGGTGAGAAAAAACAGCACGAACATCCTGCTACTCTTTGCTTTTTCCTTCCTTGGTATTGGCATCAGAAGATGGAGCATTTGGTGGTGGAGCAGACGACGGAGTTGTTGGGGGAGCGGAAGCAGTCGGAGCAGACGAAGCGGGTGGAAGTGGAGCAGAAGAAGCGGGGGCAGTTGGAGGAGCTGGAGCAGAAACTGATGGAAGTCCGGATGTGGATGGCACGTCCTTCTGGCTCTTCTTGCTCTTTTGACTTTTCTTGCTTTTCTTGGAATTCTTCGACTTCTTGCTCTTCTTGCTTTTCTTCGACTTGCTCTTCTCATCCTCGTCCTCGGTTGTCACACTGTCTGGATTCATAACGTAGTCTTGGTCCAGCTCAATGTCGTCCACATCCGACCCGATCACCCACATCTCGTTGAACTTCGGGTTGAACTCCACCTTGTCCAGAATAACGTTTTCGGGAAGCTTTGCTGGCGGTGGAATCTGAAATGAAATTAGAATATAAAGATGTTTAGATAGAAATGATAGCTTACGTCAGGTTCGTTGGGGATGTAAATTGGTCCTTTCTTCGGGAATTTTGAGCTCGCCGCGTCCGCTTTGTGATCATCCGCACACTTCTTCGCGTGTGCTCTCAACTTTTGAAGATTCGCTTGAGTTTCTAGCAACTTGGCTCTCATCTTGTTAGCAGCAGCGTTGTTCTTCGGCGGCGATACGACCTCCTCACTCTTATCCTCCTTCTTCTCCCCATCCTTTGGATCCTTGGCGTCCGCTGCAGCAGCGTTCGCAGCTCGGAGTCTCGCAGCAGCGGCATCATCAACGACGGCTTCCGGTGTTTGCTCTTGCTCTTTCCGAATCTTGTTGCTGATCCACCAATTTGCTCCGAAGAGAACTGCGTTAACAGCCACCATGATGAGCACCAAGGTTAATGGAAGCAGCCAACGGGGGTTGGAGGATGGAGCTTTTTTGGTTCCAGCTGCTCTCAATCGATCGCACAAGTCCTGACAGTTTGCATACTTCTCCGGAAAGGGGGCCTGCAATATAAGAATGTGTAATGCATATATTAGCGACTCAAAAATGCTGGATATTTAACACTGGTAGATAAAAAGGCAAAAATAAAATGACTGATCTACCAATGCTAGAAAAAGCGCGCGAGATTGAGTAGATCAATCAAAAAGTGCTCACCTCACACGAGAAAACTTCAACGTCTCTCAAGTGTTGTGGTTCTACTGGAGCATTAGTTGTCGACGTTGGAGGTGCTGGTGTTGTCACTGGCGCTGGCTCTGGAAATGATAAATGGTTTTATGTAGATCAGATTTCAAACTTACTGCATCTAGCAGGCTTGTTCGGGTTCGAGCAGTCGAGCAACTTGTCGATTGCTTTCTTCGCAGTAAGACATCCACTCTGGCAGTCGACTTTAGGTTCCAATATTTCTGAAAAACTTGATTGAATGTTTCTTGAGACGGCGGAAGCGAAAACATACCGACGGCAGCACTCTTCCTTTCTTTAACGCAGTTCTCCTCCGTGCATTTCAGAATGAGAGCTCCAGCCTTCGTCGCAGTCTCAGCAGCAGCATCAGCCAATGGTCTCTTCTTCTCCAGGCAA
The DNA here is from genome assembly GCA_963932045.1 of Caenorhabditis sinica. Taxonomy (NCBI): domain Eukaryota; kingdom Metazoa; phylum Nematoda; class Chromadorea; order Rhabditida; family Rhabditidae; genus Caenorhabditis; species Caenorhabditis sinica. The sequence continues at coordinate 3,003,596 of OZ009942.1, forward strand.
TCCGGCAGCGGTGGATCTTGCTCTTTACACTCTTCGTTCACCTTTTTAGTGCTCAATCCCTTCACACAGTTCTCGTACGGACCGACGCTTTCGCGGTTTTTCTGATCGTCAGCACATTCGTTCATCAGATCAACAGCAGTGAAATCGATTTTTCGCTCCGTAACCGGCGCTGTAATTATCACATAGGTTTCGAGGGGCGAGAGCTAATACTTACTGCATCTTGTATGATTGCTCAGCTTTTTGCAGTCGATCAAGGCATTTATCAGATCATCTAGATTATAAGCAAATGTTGAGCCCTGTGCTTTGAGCCCATCGTCCAATAATCCTGAAAAAATATGAACTATTACCAGGAAACCAGCGAAAACCACTTACTTGTGGCATTGGCTCTATGGTTCTCAGTGCACTCAATGTCCGTGCAGGCGAAAATCAGCTTGGCAACATCACTCGCAACCGTAGCGGCAACTTTTGCTGACGGACTCATCTTCTCCACGCATTCAACTGTTTGGATTTCTTTTGCACATCCTTCTCTTGACCAATCATCTGAAATTTCACATTTAAAGAGAAAAATACTTTATGACTCACCTGCGAGTTTGGAAGCACATTTCTCAAAGGCCTTGTAGTCATCGCGGTTGGTAACATTATTAGTACATTCTTTCATCAGATCAAACGAAGTGAAACCAAGTGGTGGCTCCGGATCCGGTTGAACTGTAGTCGTAGGCGTCGTTGGAGCTGTAGACGAAGACACCGACGTCGGAGCGGCTGTGGTTGAAGACGTGGTAGAAGAAGTCGGAACAGTGACGGTAGTGGAAGGAACCGTAGAAGAAGATGAAGGATCAACTGGCGGCGTCCTCTTGTCATCCTTCTTGTCCCTGCTTTTATTCATTCCACCGCCACCACCATTTTTAACATTTCTCGGAACATGCGGATGTAGCACCTTCTTTCTTCCTCCTCTTCTTCCATCATCAACAACAGCAGTGGGCACTTGTGGCGTAGGAACATCCTTAGAAGAGGCAACTGTAGCTGTGGGTGTTGTTGAAGCGAGAACAACTGGAGTTGTAGTCGAGGACTTCTCAGGTTTAGTGGTCGTTGATGGTGTAGTGGAGGGCACGGTCGGTGGATCGGTCTGAAAGGAGATTTGATTGAATTTGAACATGTTTAAAATCGGCTTACGGTCTTAGTCGTCGACGTTGAAGGTGCTGGCGTTGGCGCTGACTCTGAAAATGATAGATGGTTTTATGTAGATCAGATTTCAAACTTACTGCATCTAGCATGCTGGTTGTTCGAGCAGTCGAGCAACTTTTTGATTGCTTTCTTGGAAGCTTTTATGGCATTACGGCATCCAAATGGGCACTTGTATTCAGTAACCAATATTTCTGAAAAACTTGATAGAATGTTTCTGGAGACGGCGGGCGCGAAAACATACGGGCGGCAGCACTCTTCCTCTCTTTAACGCAGTTCTCCTCCGTGCATTTTAGAATGAGAGCTCCAGCCTCCTTCGCAGCCTCAGCAGCAGCATCAGCCAATGGTTTCTTCTTCTCCACGCAATCCGGCAGCTGTGGATCTTCATTTTCACACTCTTCGTTCACCTTTTTAGTTGCCAATAGGTCTACACAATTCTTGTACGGATCGACACTTTCGCGGTTTTTCTGATCGTTAGCACATTCTTTCATCAGATCAGCAGCTTTGAAACCAATTCGTAACACCGGATCCGGTGGAACTGTAGTCGTATTCAACGTCATGATGACAGTGGCGAAGAGCGTCCATTTCTTGACGAGAGCTGAAAAAAGGAGATGGTTTTTGAATTCAGAAGATGCTCTATGACTGAAATTTGATTTTTTCGGCTTTTTGAGGCATGGGGACCTCCTGAAAACGTGGTAAAGCCTAGAAACATTCAAATTTCAGCCATATTATCATTAGTGCGAGTTGTGCTTTTCAAAATATAGCTAGAAAATCAAAAACTGGCTCCGGGACGTTTCATAGCGAGACGTTACGAAGCGGCGACATTTCGCAGCGATTTTTTGCTTAAAATACCTCAAAATGACCGCTAAAGTGTAGAAACTGCTACTAAACAGCTATTAGAAAGTGAATAAACATTGAAAACCAGCTCAAACCGAAGAAAAGTGACAACACAACCTTGTGAGACCAATTTTGCGAAATTTCGGCCTTGCAGTCAAAAATCTTGTTCCTATACCTTGTTCTTCGATTTATGTGTGATTTTAATGTTTATTCACCTTCTAAAAGCTGGTTAGTAGTAATTTCACCACTTTCCCAGCCATTTTGATGTATTTTAAGCGAAAAACGGCACGGAAATCGCTGCGAAGTGTCGCCGCTGCGAAACATCTCACTATGGGACCTCCTGAGAACGGCGAAAAGCCTAAAAAACATCAAATTTCAGCCATATTTTTTCAGCAATATTATTGCATCGGAGCGAGTTGTACTCTTTAAAATATCGCCTAGTGAATCAAAAACTCTTACCTGGCATTGTAGCAGCAGTTATCTACAGAGAACAACAACTGAGTTGCGCTGTGTGCAGAGATTCGTACTGACTGGAAGCTTCTGAAACTGCACCGCCCGGAAACTGACACGAAACTAGGTCAAATGACGTCATCAACATGAATCTAGGTCACGGGGTCACGAAATTAGGTCACGCGGAAATTCTTTTTTTACGTCACAAATTTATTTCTCTGCTGGGGTACGGTATGCACACACCACTACGACAAATTGCGTACTTTGCGGACTTGGCGAATTTTCAAATTTTTCACCTTTTTTCGCCATTTTTTCGACTGGAATCTTGATTTCTAGAGATGTTCAAGCTATTTTTCAAGTTTAAAATCGATTAGAATGCTGCAAAAAAATTTAGAACACCGAAAAACCCGGAAAAATCATGAAAATTTGATTTTTACACTTGCAAAAATTTTCAAAAATTTTGGTTTGATCTTGGGCGCCAAAATTTGGGTTTTCTTCATTTTTCGTGTCATTTTCGCTCATTTTGAATGTTTGGCGAGCTGTCGGGTGGTCGTTTTTCATTGTGGCTCTGCGTTTTTGGGGGGTTTTTCTGTAAATTTTCTAGAATTTTGTTTAGAGCACTTTTGACCTCATTTCCGGGGGTTTTAGAGCAATTTTTGAGCATTTTCATAGCGATTTTCAGAAGCTACACTCATTTTTACGTATCTGTAAGCAATATTTTCGTTTCTCCTATCATTTTGGCCGCTTCCGGTTTCTCTAGAACTCCATTTGACCTTCTGTCTCTTTTCCCTTCCTCCTTTTCTTCCCCTTTTCACTACTCTCAACCTAATTTCTTCCCAATTTTCCAGGCTTCCACCTCACTCTTGTCTGCTGTAAATAGTTTCCTGTAAATAGCAACTAACCCCCTGCCCACTGCATCAAAACACAACAATGACAATGCTCAAGGAGCAAAAGCAACGTCTCAAGTACACAATCATCGGCGCCGTCACCACATTTCTACTACTACTAGCCATCGGATACACTCTACACAAACCCCTTCCCGACGGGTTCACAGTCACCAAATGGGATCGAGCAGTGATGCATGTTGTGGAGCCGGCGCTTCGTGTCGCCTACTATTATCCGGTGAGTTTCGAAGCCTAGATTCCAGATATGACGATGAAGAAGCTTCTAGAACCTTGAAAATCCGCTTGGAAACGCCTATTTTCGGCTAGAAGTTGTATCGGAGCTTTCTCTTCCATCCTCCTCGTTCCCTAACGATTCCTGGCCTATTTTTCGGCTCCAGGAGCGATTTTTGCGTCATTTTCAGCTTAAAGTACCTCTAAATGACTGGAAAAGTTTGAAAATTGATACTAGGAAGGTGAAAAAAACATCGAAAACCCGCTTAGACCACTTTTGCCCTTTTTCTTTGGTTTAGACTAGTTTTCAATGTTTTTTCACCTTCTAATCCTTGTTTAACAGCAAATTTCACACTTTTCCGGTCATTTTGAGGTACTTTTAGCTGAAAAAGACTCGAAAATCGCTTCTGGAACCAAAAAGATGCCAGGAAACGAGGCGGGCGTGTCCGATGGAAGAGAAAGCTCTTATACACCTTCTAGCCTAAAATTGGCTTTTCCAAGCGGATTTTCGGGGTTTTAGAAGCTTTTTCGTTGTGATATTCGAAATCTATGCACATTTTTACTTAGCGATGAAATAACAATGATTTTTCCAGAGCCGAATGTTCTCAAAAGCCAGCAACATGGTCTACTGGACACGCGGCGCACTCAACATCCTCTCAAAGACGCTGGGCGTTCTAGTCGACACTCAAGGACAAATCGACATCAGCTGGCACCGGTGGAACGGAACCCGCGTCAAAATCTACCGTCCCCTCATGACCAATTCCACCCAAGGAGCCGTCATCTTCATTCACGGCGGTGGTTTTGCACTAGGCAATGTGGAAATGTACGATTCGTTGCTGGATCGAATGGCGTTCGAGACGAAGACACTATTCATCTCAGTGGAGTATCGTCTCTCCCCGGAAACCGTATTCCCCGGAGGAATCATGGATTGTGAGAGTGCCATCGACTACTTCTTCGAGCACGGAGCTAGCCAACTCGGAGTGAACGCCTCGAAAACTGTAATCATGGGAGACTCGGCTGGTGGCAACTTGGCTACAGTAATCGCTCAACGTCGTGCTGCTCGAGGAGCTTCTCCAGCACTCGCCGGACAAGTGCTCATCTACCCACTTCTTCAAATGGCCGACATGCAGACAATTTCCTACCGATACTTCCACTCGCGGCTCAGCGGATATGCGCTTGTCGATCCGGAGTCTGTAGCGTATTACTATATGTTCTATGCTGGAATTGATATGGATGAGAAGGCGTATTTGGTGCCGAGTGTGATCTCTAACGGGCATGTTGCCAAGGATTTGAAGGCCGAAGTTGAAGAGGTAATTTTTTTAGCGAGTCTGCTAATTCTGAAGCCTGGTCTGAAAGTAGGGCTCCGGGACGTTTCCAAGCGATTCTAGAGCTGTTTTTGGCCAAAATTACCTGAAAATGACCGGAAAATTGTGAAAATTACTACTAAATAGCTATCAGAAGGTGAAAAAACATTGAAAACCTGCCTAAACCTGAGAAAAATGGCGATTTGGCCTATAGGCCGAATTGCCATTTTCCTTCGGTTTTCGCTGGTTTTCAATGATTTTGACCTTCTAATAGCCGTTTTGTAGTAAGTTTCACCTTTTTCCAGTCATTTTAAGGTACTTTTAGCCGAAAACAGGGCTAAAATTGCTACGAAATGCTCCAATTTTGACTATTACAGGGCTGTGAAGGTTTTTGGATCGCGAAAAACGACGAAATTCAAGCCAAACTGCTCCTGAAGATTTCTGAGCGAATTTCGCGATTTTCTCGTTCTAAAAACCTTCACAGTCCAGTAATAGTGAAAATTGGAGCATTTTGAGCGATTTTAACGTCATTTTCGGCCGAAATTACCTCAAAATGACCTGAAAATCGTCAAAAATCCTACTACACAGCTAAAAAATCGCTGTAAAATGCCGAAAAATGGCTCCGAAATGAGCAAAATTCGCTGAAATTATCTCCTGTTGGAGTTTCCCAAAAAAGAGGCGGAGTCAGCCAATCACTGCGCCCCTTTTTTGGAAAACTCCGCAGGGGACAACTTTTGCGATTTTCGCTCATTTCGGAGCCATTTTTCGGCATTTTAAAGCGATTTTTAGCTATTTAGTAGTAATTTTCACCATTTTCCGGTCATTTTAAGGTAATTTTGGTCAAAAATAGACCCAGACATCTTCCCAATGTGCCATATTTTCCAGATCATGTCCCACCGGCTCACCATCGAGTCCACCCACAACTACAACAACCAAACCGTCTCCGAACGATGGGAGATTGAGCGAAACTACGAGGCGCAAGACCTAATGCGACCATTCCTCACGAATCCCGACTTCTCACCACTGATGCGACGCGATTTGTCGAATCTGCCACCGACGATGGTGATCACGTGCGAGTTCGATGTGCTTCGCGACGAGGGACTCATCTATGCGCAACGGTTGAAGGTTGGTAGTGTGCAGATTTCAAAAATCGCTCTAATACCCCAAAAATCCTCTTTGAAAAGCTCATTTTTGGCCAGAAGTTGTGCAATTGCTTCCGGGGGCCGTGGCCTAACTCTTTCTCTTCCATCGACTTCGGCCACCTTTTTTGGATCATTCCAGTCCCAGAGATCGCTCCAAAAATGGGCTGGAATGGCCGATGGAAGAGAAAACTCCAGAGTTAGGCCACGGTCGCCTGAGACGACTTCTGGCCAAAAACAACCCTTTCTAAGCGGATTTTCGAGGTTTTGGAGCAATTTTCTCCCTTTTTCATTATGATTTTCGGAATCTACACCCATTTTTACGTATCTTAGGAAAAAATCCCGTAAGGAAATTGCTTGGAAAGTGCTCCAAAACCCCAAAAATCCTCTTTGAAAAGATCATTTTCGGGCGGAACTTGCTTCTGGGGGCCGTGGCCTAACTCTGGAGTTTTCTCGGCCACGGCCACCTTTTCTCGACCAGTTTTAGCAACAACAACAAGTTGGCCTAGTCCGATGGAAGAGAAAAATCCAGAGTTAGGCCACGGTCGCCTGAGACGACTTCTGGCCAAAAAGAGCACCTTTAAAGCGATTTTTCGGGATTTTGGAGCATTTTCATTATGATTTTCGGAATCTACACCCATTTTTACGTATTCTAGGTCAAAAGTTAATTTTCCAGACCGCCGGCGTGCCAACAACAGCGATCAACTACGAGAACGGCTTCCACGCGATGCTCAACTTCCACAGTGAACTGCACGAAGCGTCGAAATCCGTGGAAGACATTGAGAAGTGGACACTCGACACGATCAACAATGCTTGATTCATTCATCCCAGATAACTGATAGTACTTTAGTAGACCCCTCCTCTTTAAAAAGCATGTGTCATTTTTCTTGCATTTTGCACGTTGTAATCTTCCCTTTTTGATTGTATACACTTATCAACTTATCCATGATACTCACTCTCTCATGTCTCTTTAACTGGTATTATTATCATTGCAATCAACGTCTGAGATGAACATTTCTTATCCACTATTCTTTCTTCTTATCATAGAATCCTTCGCAGAATCAAAGAATCTCCTTCCTCATAGTCAGAAACTCAAAACGAAGTGGCCAGTGTCAGAATGGAATCTTCAAGTTTTCGGCGCTCCGACGTTTTGCAACCAGTCAATTCGCAACCGATTCGCAACTCAGGTGGATTTCGCAACCACGACGTTTCGCAACTCAAGTAAATTTCGTAACCACGATTTTTCGAAACCACGACATTTCGCAACCACTCTTTCCGCAACGCAGGTGGATTTCGAAACCACGACATTCCGAAACTACGACATTTCGCAGCCAATCATTTCGAAACCACGACATTTCGCAACTCAGGTAATCCAGGTGGATTCAGAACGAAGTGGCTAGTCTCGGAATGATCTTCAAGTTTTCGGTGCCTCGACGGTTTGCAACGAGTCATTTCACAACAGGTCATTTCGCAACTTAGGTGGATTTCGCAATCGCGACATTCCGAAACCGCGACGTTTCGCAACCAGTCATTTTGGAACCAGTCCGTCCGGTGGATCCCTGTACCCTTGTCTTGAATTGTGAAGAGATTTAGACAAAAAGTGGGCGGAGTCGGGGGGAAAGGGGCGTGGCCTAGCAGTGTGTATTGATTGACACTAGTCACAGAGGAGACAAAACCTCTGAAATTGTGCTCCCTGGGAAGATAAGTGTCATAAAATCGATTGACTTTCATTGTCCTAGGCCACGCCCTTTCCCGCGCTCGTCCCATTTCTTGTCTAAAATTCTTCACATACATCCTCAGGCCCTGTTTCACTGTTCAAAAAATCAATACCCTCTCTACCCTCGTATTTATCATCATTCCCAGTCATTCTTCATTTTTTCACTCGTTCATTTTGGTGACCTCTTTTCTTCCTTTTCAAATATTGAATTTTCCGGTTTTTGCTTTTGTTTAGATTATTGAAAATTTTGGGACATTGTCTAAAAATAATAGAGGGATCACAAAATTTAGGAGGAAGGGTCTCGTGTGAAAACTTTTAGTAAATTTTCAAAATTCAAAATTTTGAGTTAAAATTCTAGAAAATCTCATGAATTGAAGAGTTGATGGGTGGATTAAGATTGTTCTTATTTTGTACCTGGTCGCAATGAGTGCAGCCGGAAGATCGATAAGCGATGTGACTTTCAAAAGAACTCTCTAAAAACCCGGAAATTCGAAAATTCTAGAGAATACAGTACCCTTCCTTTCGATTTCCAAAATTCAAAATTTCGGTTAAAATTCAAGAGAATCAATCAAACTCTCATGAATTCTAGAGTGAAAACCAGTGATCTAGAGAAAAAATCAAACTCTTGCACACAATCAACCTTATTTTATTATACAAAAAAAAAGAGGAAAAGAGAAGAACAAAACAAGTATCCTCAAACTATTTCTTCTTCGGATCTTCACCAACTTTTCCTTGAACACTCGGAGGCTTTCCAGCTGCTTCCCCCTCTCCACCAGCTGCCGGCTCTTTCGGTGGTTCCGCCTTCTTCCCTCCATCCTTCGGCACCTTCTTATCCTTATCCGCTTTTTCAGCCTTGACCTTCTTATACAACTTGCGCTTTCCGAGATAACGGATGATGAGTCCCACCGCCAGCACCAGAAGAATAGCAAAGACGACCCAGAAGATGATTTCTAAGAGTCCATTTCCTTCTGTCGATTCTTCGAATGGGATAACTTTGACAAATGGGGCGGGGCACACTTCACTACCGCTGGTTGTGGCACGGTAGACATCTTCCAGCTTCATCAGATCGTAGAAACTGCAAAAATTTCGATTTTGATCTACCCTTGTAGATTTTGATCTACCATCCAGTGTTAGAAAAAGCGCGCGAACTAGAACTGGTAGATCAAAAAGCAGATCTGCAAATTTTGATCTACCATTGCTAGAAAAAGCGCGCGAACTAGAACTGGTAGATCAAAATTTGATATACCATTGGTAGAAATAGGGCGCAAACTACGCAAACTGGTAGATCAAAAAGCAGAACTGCAAATTTTGATCTACCACTGTTAGAAATAGCGTGCGAACTAGAACTGGTAGATCAAAAAGCAGATCTGTAAAATTTGATCTACCATTGTTAGAAATAGCGCGGGAACTACGCGAACTGGTAGATCAGAGAGCAGATCTGGAAATTTTGATCTACCAATGCTAACAATAGCGCGCGAACTAGAACTAGTAGATAAAAAAGCAGATCCGCAGATTTTGATCTACCATCGTTGGAAATAGCGCCTGAACTACGCGAACTGGTAGATCAGAGAGCAGATCTGGAAATTTTGATCTACCAATGCTAACAATAGCGCGCGAACTACACAAACTGGTAGATCAAAAAGCAGATCTGTATATTTTGATCTACCATTGTTAGAAATACCGCGCGAATTAGATCTGACAGATCAAACAGTAGATTTAAAAATTTTGATCTACCGTTGTTAGAAAAAGCGCGCAAACTACACAAACTGGTAGATCAAAAAGCAGATCTGCAAATTTTGATCTACCATTGTTAGAAACAGCGCGCTGACTACGCAAACTGGTAGATCAAAGCTGGTAGATAAAAAACTAACGATTTTGAGCCATCTTCGGCGGCGGCTGCCGTGAAGGAAGTCTTATCGAGAAGAATGGCGTTGTCTTTTCCCTCGAGTTCTTTCAAGCTATCAAAATGAAGTCTCTTCAGTTTCTCGTTGTTCCGAAGAGTCAGAGCAGGACCATTCGAGTTTTTGAGTGTGAGAAGGGTTCCATTGAAAAAGTCGAACGATTCATAGTCGGTTCCTTCAATCTCGATTCCCGCCCTGACCTCCTTGATATCCTTCAGCCTTTGTCGAATTGTGCTGTCTGAAAAAGAAATCGAAAAATTCCAATTTTAGTCATGTTATCAATAGAGCGCACACTAACACTGGTAGATCAAAATTTACAGATCTGCTTTTTGATCTACCAGTTGTGGTTCGCGCGCTACTTCTAACACTGGTAGATCAAATTGCACAGATCTACTTTTTGATCTACGAGTTCTAGTTTGCGCGCTATTTCTAACACTGGTAGATCAAATTTTACAGATCTGCTTCTTGACCTACCAGTTCTAGTTTGCGCGCTATTTCTAACACTGGTAGATCAAATTTTACAGATCTGCTTCTTGACCTACCAGTTCTAGTTCGCGGGCTATTTCTAACACTGGTAGATCAAATTTCACAGATCTACTTTTTGATCTACCAGTTCTAGTTTGCGCGCTATTTCTAACACTGGTAGATCAAATTTTACAGATCTGCTTCTTGACCTACCAGTTCTAGTTCGCGGGCTATTTCTAACACTAGTAAATCAAATTTTACAGATCTGGTTTTTGATCTACCAGTTCTGGTACTGTCAGCCCGTTTCATGCTATTCTAAATCACTAACCATCTTCGTTCCCCTTGAAGATAATCGGTTTTGTGTCGACGATGACGCATCCTTCCGGAATATCTTTTGGTTCCGATCCGAAGCACGGTGCCTGGAGTTGTGAATGGACGACGAGGACGTTGAGTGAAATGAGTAGATGCAGAAGTATGAGAACATTGGTCTTGAACGGATTCGCGATAAACATTTCCACGAAATTGCCAGTTCGTTTTACGAAAGTTTATAAGAAGACCTCTCTTGAGTACTGATCTCTCTCTTTGAATTTCGAGGATTTTTTGATTGTGACACGTGGCAACGAAAAGTCGTGGATTCTGATTTATCTTTTTTTTAGCTTTTCGGTTTTTTGGGTTTATCTGGTGCGTTGAAAATATTCAGGATTTTCACGTAGGTTTATATGGTTTCGTGGCTCCGAGACATTTGACAACCAGCCGTTCCGCAACTACGACACTTCGCAACTCGCGTCAATTTCGGAACCACGAAATTGCTCAATCAGTCGTTTCGCAACTATGGACATTTCGCAACTCGGGTCAATTTAGCAACCACGACATTTCGCAACCAGTCATATTACCACCGCGACATTCCGCAACCACGTCATTTCAAAACCACGAAATCCAGAATTTCTGTAAAAAGTTCATGTTAAAATCACAACTTTTCAAATGTAGACTCTAACCTGAAATAGTTCACAGTACCCTCAATCCCATACAACCTTAATGAACATAAAGTGGACTAGTTTATAGAGTTGCGAAACGTCCAGTTTCAAAATGTCTTGGTTGCGAAATGTCGTAGTTGCGAAACGGACGTGAGTTGCGAAATCGACGTGATTATGGATATCGTAAACCAATCCAACTGGATATTTTGCAACCAGTCCTTTGGCAACCCATGCATTTGGCAACCAAGACATCTCGCAACTGGACATTTTGGCAACCAGTCATATCGAAACTCACGTGAGTTGTGAAATGTCCTGGAGCCCTATTCCCAGGGAAAACTTTGTTACATTTTTCGAACTTCAAGAAATCTCCATTCTCCTGGTTTCAATTTTAATAGGTGGTAAAAGAAAAACAAAAAACCAAGCCTCCTTCACATCCTTCATTATTCAATTACAAAAAACATCCTTATAACCCCTCACTGCCGGTAAACGTTAAATCTTTTGAACATCGTTATTCCATCATCCCCCTTCAGATATTATCCAAAGTGTCTTCTGGAGCATAGTCTTCCGCGTTTTTCGACGACGACGTCGTGTCTCCACGATCCTCCGTGATCACACTCTCATCCACCTCGTTGACCGTATCCGCTCCACCACCACGTTCCGCATCCTCACGATCCGACTTGTTGCCATTGTTGTTGTCGTCCATCGCGGCACGATTCAGATTCCATTCGAATGGGTCGGTCCTAGAATTTTCTTCAAATTTGATCTACCTTTAAATTTGATCTACCATCGAAATTTGATCTACCAATAAAATTTAATCTAATAATAAAATTTGATCTACCAATAAAATTTGATCTACCAATAAAATTTGATCTACCAATAAAACTTGATCTACCAATAAAATTTGATCTACCAATAAAATTTGATCTACCATGTTAGAAATAGCGCGCGAACTACACAAACTGGTAGATCAAAAAGCAGATCTGTAAAACTTGATCTACCATTGCTAGAAATAGCGCGTGAACTAGAACTGGTAGATCAAAAAGCAAATCTTTAAAATTTGATCTACCATTTGATCTACTTACATCTTGACTCCCTTCGGCAAGTCGGCCTTCAGCTTCTCCATGAATGTAGTGTACGGAGGCGTATCCTTGTAGGTCAGCTTTCGAAGTGTCGACGCGATTTCCAAAAACGATTTGGGGCAAGCCTGGAAAGTAGAGCAGTAGAGCACATTTGCAGTATTATCAATAGAGCGCATTTGCTTCATTGTCAATAGAGCGCTCTTGTAATTACCTTGCACAACTGAGCATCGGTGGTCTTCTCCTTGAGTCCGGCGGTCTCTTTTTTGGGTTTTCCCTTCCATGGCAGAGTTGAGGTGACCGTCTCGATCATGGCGTATAGGGCACCGTAGAGATCGTCGTGTCTTCCCTAAAAATTAACAGAAATTAGGACGTTTTGCAACCAGTCGTTTCGCAACTGCGACATTTTGCAACCACGATATTTGGCAACCAAAAAGTTTGGAAACCGGACACTTGGCAACTGGACGTTTTGCAACTTTTTAAAGTAGCGCAGTTTTCATTCATATAGGCTACATGTGGTTACGGATATCATAAACCAATCCAAAAGGACATTTTGAAACCAAGACATTTGGCAACCACGACATTTGGCAACTAAGACATTTGGCAACCAAGACATTTTGCAACCAGTCATTTCGCAACCAGCCATTTCGCAACTATGCGAAATAGTCTGTAATCCAAAATCCCACCTGCTCCTTATGCTGATGAACATTGAGACTACAGTAACGAACAGTTCCACGGAACATGGACTTGTTACGTGGCTCGCGAAGTTTCAACTTTCCACTCGCATCCGGAAGCATAATTTGACGAGACAGCCCGAAATCAAAAATATACACCACTTGCTCATTCTTCACTCCCAACGCCATGTTGCTCGGTTTGACGTCACGATGGACGAAGCCCGCTTCGTGCATGTCCTGCAAAAGTGCTCTATTGATAATTATCAGTGGAGCACACTTTCTGACCTGAAGAGCTTTGACGAGTTGGATGAAGATACGAACGGTGGAGGGGGCCGAGATTTTTCTCCCCGGCATTCGACGACGAACATCTCCAATCTCTTTGCCGAGAAGACTCATCACGAGGTAGGTGTACGTCTCCATTTTTCCGGACCCCAGAAGACGACACACGTGGCGGGAACTCAAAATTTTTGAAATTTTTTTTCACAGAATTTAGAATCTCATCCTTCAAACTAACTTTTGCAACTTCTTCAACACATAAACCTCCATCTTCAGAATCTCATCCTCCTTACTCTTCATCAACGGCTCCACCTTCATCGCGGCTCTACCTTTCTGCAAAAGCAAATGCGCTCTATTGCACAACATTTGATCTCCCTACCCCTTGAAGCAATTCAACGAGAAAAACCTGTCCACACGCGCCCTCTCCCAACTTCTTCTTGACCTGAAACTGGTCCTTCACCTTGTCGCCCATATTGACTTTCACTGGCGCAATTGGAGTTCCCATTCTGAAAGTGGTTTTGAAGAGGATTACTGTAGTTAGGGCTCCGGGACACTTCGCAACCGGTCATTTCGCAACTGTGACATTTCGCCACGCGTGAGTTCCCGCGAACTGTCGTAGTTGCGAAATGGCCGGTTGCGAAGTGTCGCGGAGCCGTAGTTAGTACTGTAGTTACCTGGCAGTATGACTCACGGAAGCTTTTTGCTCGAAAGATAACCGCGAATATTCTTTGCGAAATACACTTGGAATCCTTTGTTCTAGAGTGATCTTTGCTCTTGATTTTTCGGAAGTTTGTGGGGGGGGGGGGGGGGGACACGTTGAAAATCCTTCTTTTTTGGGAGGAAGATTCAGGGAGGGGGAGCAGGTGACATAATTAAAAGTGCATTTCTAAATAGAAGAGTTTTTAAGCGGCTCCGAGACATTTCGCAACCGGTCGTTTCGCAACCAAGACATTTCGCAACTCACGTCAGATTCACTATTGTGACATTTCGCAACCAGTCATTTTGCAACTACGGCATTTCGCAACCAGGACGTTTCGAAACCAGCCATCTCGAAACCACAAAATCCAGGATTTTCGTAGAAAATTCCCGCTAAAATCACAACTATTCAAATGTGGACTACAACCTGGAATAGTTTGCAATACCCTCAATCCCATACAAACTTAATGAACGTAAAGTGGACTAGTTTGTAGAGTTACGAAACAATTGGTTGCGAAACGTCCAGTTTCGAAATTTCTTGGTTTCGAATTGTCGCGGTTACGAAATGGACGTGAGTTGCGAAATGACCAGTTGCGAAATGTCCTGGAGCCCTTTGAGCATAAATGTCAAATGTGCTCTACTATACTCTACTGTACTCTAACTTTTTCTGTAAATTTAGGTGTATACTATATCGACTACAAGCATTCTATTTCTGAAGTCAATTTCATCAAAACGGTCACCTGCACCGAGTTATGGATCATCAAAGTTTCACCAATTTTGCTCATCTTTGAGAGCTCATATCTCTGCTTCTAGAAACTTTCAGAAGGTCTAGTTTTTTGTGTCATATTTACAAAAATGTTCTCTATCTGAATGTGCAATTTTTCAAATCTTGGTCACAACTGAAAAAGCCGAAATCCAGATTTTTCATGATGGCATTCAAATCGAACTATTGAAAGTTATATAGTCGTCACTTCAACAGGTTTCAGTGGACACCAACATCCGAAAATTACAAATTCCAATAGAGCACCTAATTGTGCATAAGATCCAAAAAACTAGACCCTCCAAATATTCCTAGGAGCAGAGATATGGGCTCAGCAAAATTAGTACTAGCTGAAGGTTTGATCACCCCATAACTCGGTTCCCGTGAGCGTTCATGCAAAATTAACTTCAGAAATGAAAAGCCCGTGGTTGATATTGTATACACCCAAATTTACAAAATAAAATTTGAGTTGTATGCTCTTCTAGGCATTCCTATAGCATTTAAACGTTGAACAGTAATTTTCTCGCTTGTAAGGCAATTTTTGAAAAATCCGATTTGACAACTTTTTTTGGATTAGTATCAGGTACATCTTGCTTTATTTTCAGGTTAATCGGTTCTACCATTCTACAGTTATTAGCTAAAGTACCACCGAGCACTGCAAAGAAACTCAAATTCAAACTCCCGCCGCTTTTCACCCGCGGGATTTCGGAGTGTCGTTGTGCGAACCCAATAATTCCTCTTTACTTTTTTGCATAATTCAACCTTCAAAATGCTTCAAAATCGGTTATTTTTGAGGAATTTCGTCGCAAATTTTTCCACTATATCAGCAGGAGAGCCTAGAAATTATGAAGTAATAAAATTTATTTGGAAAAAACAGTGAAAAATTGGAAAAATTTCAGGAATCCTCGAAAATCTCGAAAATCGCAGTTACCGCAGTAAACGCTTTGACGAATGCGCGATCGATTGTTCAAATTGCACCGAAAGAGAGTACAGGGAAACGATTTAGGTTTTTTTTTAAATAAAAAAATTTTTTTGGAAAATTTTTTTCTAGAAAAGAGTTCAATCTGCCTCAAAAAGCCATCGATGGCCTTCGGAACGCTGTAATTTCTTGTGATCGCCCGGCGAGACAATTACAGAATGAAGCAGATCAGTTGGCGAATAAATTGGAGCAAAGAAGATTTCCAGAATCGCCGGAAAAATTGAAAAAAGTTCGAGATGAGGTGAAAAACAAGCTGAAGGCGGGCAAGAAGGGAGAATTCTCGGATTTTGATAAAGAAGCATTTGGAGGGAAAGTGCAAGAAGCACAACAGTATGAGCTCAGGAATGAGGTGGATAAAATTATGAAAGTGAGAAGATTTTTTTTTGAAAAAATAACATAAAATTGCATGTAGACTCCAAAAGCAAAAATGGCCGGAATTTGAGCATTTTTGACTCAAAAATAGTCAATTTCGACTCAATTTTTGCCCATTTTCGGATAAAAAAACCTGTTTAGATTCCAAAAATAACCCTAAAAATGCTCGAAAATTGCTCTAAAATCCCAAAAATGAGTTTGAGCGAAAACATGATTTTTCAGAAAAAATCGAAAATTTTTAAATTTCCCGAAATCGCAGCGAAGAATATGCCGAATTCAGTGAAAAATATACGAAAAGATGCAGAATTTAACAACGAATCTTTCCAACTTTTAGAATTTGAAAAATCGGAAATTTTGGAGAAAACCGCGAAAATTCAAAGTCCTGTAACTCAGCCCAAAATAGTCAGAATTCGTTGGAAAATAGATGAAAAGATTTGGAATTTTGTGGAATTTTAGATTATCCACAAAATTCTGAATCTTTTCGTATATTTTTCAACGAATTCTGACTATTTTGGGCTGAGTTACAGGACTTTGAATTTTTTGGAATTTTCTTCAAAATTTCCGATTTCTCAAATTCCAAAAATTGGATTTTCAGATTCTCAGTTGAATTCTGAATCTTTTCATATATTTTTCACTGAATTCGGCTGATTCTCAGCTGAGATTTGGGGAAGTTTGAAAATTTTCGATTTTTCAGAAGAATCATATTTTCACTTTTTTCACCTTTCGGAGCCGATTCCTAGGGTTTTAGAGCAATTTTTGAGCATTTTCAGTGGGATTTTTGTAATCTAAACTGAATTTTAAGTCTGAAATGAGCGACAAAAAAATTGCAGATTTCGACTCAAAAATGACGATTTTTGAGTGGAAAATGAAAATTTTTGAGTACAAAATAACGAATTTTTAGTCGAAAATTACCTATTTTGATCCAAAAATACAAATTTACACTCAAAAATGACGAATTTCGAACCAAAATGGCAAATTTGGAGCCAAAAATGATAAATTTTGAGTACAAAATGACGAATTTTGACCCAAAAATGAAGTATTTCGAGCCAAAAATAATGTATTTTTAGCCAAAAATAACACATTTTGAGCCCAAAATGGCGTATATTTTCCAAAATTGACATTTTTTGAGCCAAAAACCGTTTTTTTCTGATTTCGGAAATCTCGGCCACGGCCTTCTTTAATCATTTTGAGGCTTTTGGAGCTTAATTTTCGGCCAAAAATACGAATTTACACTCAAAAATGAGGTTTTTTTGAGTCAAAAATGACCTATTTTGAGTCTAAAAGAATACATTTTCATCCAAAAATACGAGTTTTGAGCCAAAAATTATGAATTTCGACTCAAAAATGACGTTTTTTTCCCTAAAATCCCTTCTAAATTGCAGAAAGCCAACTACAACTGGAAACCCCTGGAAATCACATCAAAAGAATCCGCCGCCGCATATTCCCTGGCTCGTCTAGCACCAAACTACGCAGAAATCGCTCGTTGCCTAGAAGAATTCAACAGGATTCCAGATTTTCATCCGGATACCGTACTGGATTACGGTAGTGGATCGGGGGCGGGATTCTGGGCGACGACTAGTAGATGGGCGGATTTGAAGGAGGTGACCATGGTGGATTTGTCCGATGCTGTTATGAAGTTTTCCATGGATTCGTTGAGGGTAAGGCTTGTAGATTCCGAAAATTACACTGAAAATGCTCAAAAATCGAAAATAAACACTGAAAAACAGCTCTAAAATGGTAAAAAAAGGCTGTGGTATATATTTTCGAATTCAAAAAAAGCAATTTTTGATTCAAAATTCGTCCTTTTCGACTGAAAATTCGTTATTTTTGGCCTAAAATACATCATTTTTGGGTCCAAATTCATATTTTTCGACCCAAAAGTCAGTTTTGGCTCAGATTTTGAGTTTTTGAATTCAAAATTCGTGTTTTTCGACTCGAAATTCATCATTTTTGGCTCAAAGTTCGTATTTTTCGACTCAAAATACCTCATTTTCGACTAAAAATTTGTCATTTTTAGTTCAAAATTCGTGTTTTTCGACTCAAATTCTTGTTTTTCTACACGAAATACATCATTTTTTGACCCAAATTCGTCATTTTTGGCTCGAAATTCGTGTTTTTCGGCACAAAATACATGATTTCAACTCAAAATTCGCTATTTTCGACTTAAAATTCATGAGTTTTGGCTCCAAATAATTCATTTTCGACTGAAAATTCTTCATTTTTGGCTAAAAATTGGTCATTTTCATTCAAAATTGAGCTCGAAATTCGTCATTTTTGAGTCGAAATTGTTCAATTTTTGCTCATTTCTTCTCAAAATTCAGTTTAGATTCCGAAAATCACCCTAAAAATTCTCAAAATTCCGCAAAAACCCTCCGAAAAAGTCGAAAATAAGCGAAAATTGAACAATTTCGACACAAAAATGACCATTTTTGAGCGGAAAATCACAAATTTTGAGTAAAAATAACGAAAATTTAGTCGAAATTTATGTATTTTGAGTCAAAACTGACGGATTTTGATCCGAAAAATACGAATTTCGAGCAAAAAAAGACGAATTTTGAGTCAAAAATTGATTTTTTTCTGAATTGATCATTTTATAGCTATTTTTCAGTGTTTTGAAGCGATTTTTGAGCATTTTCAGTGTGATTTACGGAATCTAAAGTCTCCAAGGAGCCTTAAAAAAGTGTATATTTTCCAGAAAGAGCCAAACCCAGACACTCCCGACAATGGAAGACCCTTCGTTCACGACAACATCAACTTCCGACGCCATCTGATTCCTTCTCTTAATGTAAGAAGACGTTCCAGCGATGTGGAATACGCGCTCTATTGCAATCTCAGTCACTTCTATGATTGGTAGATCAAAAAATGACTGGTAGATCAAAAAATGACTGGTAGATCAAAAAATGACTGGTAGATCAAAAAATGGCTGGTAGATCAAAAATGACTGGTAGATCAAAAATGACTGGTAGATCAAAAAATGACTGGTAGATCAAAAAATGACTGGTAGATCAAAAAATGACTGGTAGATCAAAAATGACTGGTAGATCAAAAATGACTGGTAGATCAAAAACTTCATTTTTGATCTACCAATGTTCGATAGAGCGCAAATTCAACATCTTCCAGACCACCTACGATCTCGTCCTCGCCCACCGTGTTCTCTGCGAAATTGGCTCCTCCGAGTCTCGTCTCCAACTAATCGAATCCCTTTGGAAACGAACGAATCGCTTCCTAGTCCTAATCGAATCCGCTCAATCCGGAGCGTTCGGTGGTATTCTAGAAGCCAGGGACTTTCTTTTAACACAGGGCACCCTTGTGGACTATCGAAAACTTGTGAAGACCCTGGAGGAAAAAGTGATGTTGTCACCGAAAGTTGTCAAGATTATCGAGGACTATGATTTGAGTGATTATGAGAAATTCGCGCTTTTAAAAGAGGCGATTCCCCCGGGAGAGGAGGTTCCCACGATGCTACCGACGGCTACAGTAATCGCTCCATGTCCACATGACCTGGGTTGTCCACTCGGAGTACACAGTTCGTGTACTTTCAGTTCGAGGTTCCAACCGATTCGTGCAGATGGGAAGAGATCAGAGAAGTTAGTCACAGGCAAAAATTGCTTCAAAAATGTTATTTTTGGCTCGAAATTTGCTATTTTTGCTCATTTTCGACTTGAAATTCACTGAAAAAGGACAAAAATCGCTCTAAAACCCCAGGAATCGGCTCCGAAATGAGTGAAAATATGACTTTTCAGAGAAAAATCGAAAATTTGTCATTTTTTGCTCGAAAATAGACATTTTGGCTCGAAATTTGCTTATTTTGCTCATTTTCGACTCAAAATTCAGTTTAGATTCCAAAAATCCCACTGAAAAAGCACAAAAATCGCTCTAAAACTCCAAAAATCGGCTCCAAAATTAGTTTTTTCAGAAAAATCGAAATTTCTCGAAATTTCAGCTCAAAATCCGCCGAATCCAATGAAAAATATACGAAAAAATGCAGAATTTAACGGAGAATCGGAAAATCCAATTTTTGGAATTTGAAAAAGTGAGAATTTTGAAGAAAACCGCGAAACTTCAAACTCGTCTAACTCTGCCCAAAATGATCAGAATTCGCTGAAAAATATACGAAAAGATTCAGAATTTTGTGGGTATTCTGCTGAATCTGAAAATCCACAAAATTCTGAATCTTTTCGTATATTTTTCAACGAATTCTGACCATTTTGAACAGAGTTACAGTAGAGCGATTTTCTTCAAATTTTTCACTTTTTCAAATTCCAAAAACTGAATTTTCCGATTCTCCGTTAAATTCTGCATCTTTTCATATATTTTTCACTAGATTCGGCGTGTTTTGAGCAGAGATAGGGAGCTTTGAAAATTTTCGATTTTTTTTCAGAAAAATCACATTTTCACTTATTTTGAAGCCGATTCCTGGGGTTTTAGGGCGATTTTTGTGCTTTTTCAGTGGGATTTTTGGAATCTAAACTGATTTTTGAGTCGAAAATGATAAATCTTGAGTAAAAAGTGCTCAAATTCCGGGCAAATCCTTTATTTTTTCCAAAAAAGTGAGATTTGAGCATTTTAGACCCGAAATTCGTCATTTTTTGGCTCAAAAAATCGTCATTTTCGACTCAATATTCTGTCTAGATTCCAAAATAACCCTAAAAATGCACGAAAATTGTTCGAAAACCTCGAAAGTTAGCTCAAAAATTCATTTTTGAGCACTTTTACGGTTTATGGCAATTTTCGAGCATTTTCATTGTGATTTTCCATACTAATCCCTTCCCTTTTTCAGAGAATCCGACGGCACAGAAGTCTCCAAGTTCACCTTCATGATTCTCGAAAAGTCGCCCCGACAAATCAACTCTCACACGGCGCGAATTCTCAAAAATCGAAAGTTGGGCGGCCACGTGACATGCGACGTCTGTACGGCGTTCCGAGGAATTCAGCGGATTACACTGTCGAAGAAGAAACACGGCGAAATGTACACTGCGGTGCGGAATCGACGAGAAGGCGACGTGCTTCCAATCAATCTTCGAACAATGTCCTCGTCGGGCATCTTTGATTTTGATGCTGATAATTAGATTTTTTTGTTGTTCTTGTCGTTTGCTCTCCTCCGAGAGGACTACACGGCTGCTCCCCTGCTCCCAGCGCCGCCTGCCTTCATAAGCGCACTCTCCTCCCTCTCCTCTCTATGCCTCTGTGGCGCAATAGGGAGAATGCAGGGCTAGAAAACTGGTGACCGGGGTTCGAACCCCAGCCGTGGTTTTTTGTTTTTTTTGTAGTTTTTTCTTACTTGAGAACAGTTTTGGAGACTGGGAACCATGAAAAAACTCAATTTTTTCCGTGTAATCCTCTCGGAGGAGCAAAGCAATGGTGGGTGTTGTAGTCTAGGTCTCTTTAGTTCTTTAGGTCTCTTTAGTTTCATTTTTTGTTGCTTGTTATTTTTGATCGTTGTTGTTTTTTGCTCATTTTTTGTTTTCAAATCGGGCTCTGCTCACCTATCAGGATGCTTCAAAATAGGTGAAAATGTATGTAGAATCCGAAAATCATAAGGAAAAAGCCTAAAGATTGCTCTGAAAACCAGAAAATGAGCTTTAAAAAATCTCAGCTCAAAATCCATCGAATTTAGTGAAAAATATACGAAAAGATGCAGAATTTAACGGAGAATCTGAAAATCTAACTTTTGGAATTTGAAAAAGTGAAAATTTTGAAGAAACCCGGGAAATTTAAATTCCTGTAACTCTGCTCAAAATGGTCAGAATTCGTTGAAAAGTATATGAAAAGATTCAGAATTTTGTGGAATTTCAGATTCAGCAGAAAACCCATAAAATTCTGAATAATTTCGTATATTTTTCAACAAATTCTGACCATTTTGAGCCGAGTTATAGAAGTCTAAAGGGTTCCGATTTTCTTCAAAATTTTGACTTTTCCGATCCCAAAAGTTTGATTTTCCGATTCTCCGTTAAATTCTGCATCTTTTGGTATATTTTTCATTGAATTCGGCGGATTCTCAGACGAAATCTGGAGATTTGAAAGTTTTCCTTTTTTTTCTAGGAAAAATCATATTTCCACTGGTTTCTGAACCGATTTTTGGGGTTTTAGAGCAATTTTCGAGCATTTTCATCATGATTTTCGGAATCCACACACATTGAAATACATATTTCAAAGCAATATAAAGTTCTTGTTATTTTGATTGTTTTTCGCCATTTTCTTGCCATTTGGACTCTGCTCGAGTGACATTAGAGCAGAGTAAAGTTCGAATAATAAAAGTAAAATCACTTTTTAATATTTATTTTTCTTCATTAGGTTAGTTTCCTTCAATATCTTTATATTTCTTTGCACTCCCTTCAGATAAATAGAATTGTGAAAAAAATTGTATTAAAAAAAAATCAAATAGATTTTTTTCCACAGCCAAAACATAATCTAAAAGCATTTTTCTTCGCGAAATTCTCTTTTAGAAACTTTCTTTTTCCCTGAAAAATCAAATTTCAGTCAAAAAATCTTCCTTATATATAATCCGCTAGAGGGGTTTGTCCGTTGGTTTCTTGGTCAGGATGTCCGCTTTAGTTTTCCACAAAGAAAGTTAAAGAATTTTGGCCGCGCACAAAATCGAACCCCCGACCCGCGCTTAGCAGACCGCCGCGCTACCCACTGAGCTATTCGGGCAACAAGTGGAGGTGGTCACATGGAATATACGAAGGGTGAACGCGCCAGGATGGCGCAGCCATTCTGGTTGCATCATATTTAATTCAAAAAATTTGAATACCCGCCAATTCAAAAGTTTTCGTTGACTGAGTATCAAACTTTTAGCGTGTGGTGAGGTACGCAGCCAAATTGCGAAATTTCGAAATTCGCCTATTTTTCGAGTTTTTTTGGCGATTTTTCAGCGATTTTTCGACGCTTTTTCCTCAATTTTTTTTCCAAAAATATGCACAAAAAGCACCTAGTTTCTAGCTGAAGCACAAGCACACAAACACACCAAATGGCCAGTACCAGCACCACCAAGAAGACGCCCAGACACACATTTCACGTTCCAGCACGCGACGGTCCAATGGAAAGATGGCATCAGAGAGGAGCTGTCGAGTATTGGAATGAGAAGGAGTATCCGCATGCGTGGCAGCGGCTCTTCCAGGCCGCAAGCGCTCGGCTTCAGAAGTTTTTCCTCGAAGTGGGCGCGAGAATTCAGAACGAGAAGACGAGAGATTGGGCGGTCGATATGCTGTTCGATGAGGCGAGCGATTTTTTAGTTGGAGATTCCCCGAAAATGCTCAAAAATCGCACGAAAACCCCCAAAAAACGAGTGAAAATATGATTTTTCATAAAAATTTTAAAATTTCTTTATCTCAGCCTAGAATCGGCCGAATTCAATGAAAAATATATGAAAAGATGCAGAATTCGATGAAGAATCGGAAAATCTATTTTTTGAAATTCGAAAAAATGACAATTTTGAAGAAAACCGCGAAAATTCAAACTCCTATAACTCGGCCTAAAATGGTCAGAAAAGCTGCATTTTCACTGGTTTCTGAGCCGATTTTTGTAGCTTTAAAGCGATTTTTGAGCTTTTTCATTGTGATTTTTGAAATCTACATAGTGTTTTTGACAGAAAAACCTAATTCCAAAAAAAAATTGCCGATTTTCAAGCATATATTACTCATTTTTTCTCAATTTTTGGATGATTTTCAGCAGTTTTGAAGATAAACTTATAGGGATTTCAGTGAGATTTTGTACCTAAACTGCATTTGGAGCTGAAAATTAGCAAAAATTGAAAATTTTTGACTGAAAAATGACTAATTTCCAACCAAAAAAGACTACTTTTGAGCGAAAAATAACGAATTTGGGGTCAAAAACACGAATTTTGAGCAGAAAATGATTAAATTTGGCCCAAAAATACCCAAATTCCGCTTATTTTGACCTTGAATTTCTCCGAACAATGTGAGATTTTTCGGAGAAATTCAAGGCTGAATTTGAGCATTTTTGGGCTAAAATTGAAAAGCGACGAATTTTGAGCAAGAAATAGCTAAATTTGACCCGAAAATGTCCAAATTTCGCTCTTTTTCAACCATTTTTTCTCTAAATTTAAACCAATTTCCCTCTTTCCAGACCATCAAACTGGACATCTCATTCGACGGCGTGCGTGCAATGGGAGTAGTGTTGGATCAGGGATGGAAGAGTGCAAAACGCTACAATCTGCATCAATTCCGCAAAGACCGCGACTTGCCACCAATGTCCGATCAAGCACAATGGGATGAGGGATACAAGAACATTTCGGACCTGCTCGACGGCCTGGACACTCTCAGCACTCACGAATTGCTCAAAGAACGTCTTCTCAACTCTCTGATCACCACGAATCCCCTTCCAGACGGTATCACCTATGTCAATGAGACCTGGACAGAGACGTTCGAGGACAAGAAGTACCCAATTCATCACCATTTCAATTGTATCCCTGGCCTCCTCCCTAGCAATGTGAATCCTGAAAATTATCCTTATAAATTTACCTAAATGACATTTGTGCTCGAAAAAATCTGCTCAAAAAGTTATCCTAGAGCCAAAAATTGCTCCTATACCGTTTTTCTCATGCAAATTTATGATTTTTGGCCTAAAAAACGCATTTTTTGGCTCCAGGATAACTTTTTGAGCAATTTCATTTGGAAATTTGAGCCCAAAAGTCATTTTTTCTCATATTCAAGTCTTTCTCTTCTCATGTTTCACAGGTTGTACTTTTTTATTTTTTATTTTTTATTACAGTACTATTTTTCCACCCCGCCATGTGCTATATGATGCCTATTTCTCTATTCTCTCATTCCGCGATCATAATATGTATTTTGAATTCCACAAAACATGAAAGTTCTTGTATGATGATTCTTATCATTTTTGTGCTTTTCAACGAATTTCAGAATTTTTGCTCCAGATGAGATGACGATTTGGCCAAGAAACGAAGAATCACAGGGACTTGGCCAGAGAGCAAAAATTGCAAAAAAAATGAAGCAGCTTTCAAAAAAAAATTACAAAAAATGGTCAAAAATGAGCCTCCTGGACATTTCGCAACCGGCCATTTCGCAACCAAGTCGGTTAAAAACATTGAATTTTCAATTGAGGAAAAAAAAGTTCGAAATTTTTCAACTGAAAAGACTCAAAGTTGCCAAATGACCGGTTGCGAAACGACCGGTTACGAAATGTCATGTCTCAAATAACTGGATATTGAAGGCCAAATATCTGGGAAATTGCTCATTTTTTACCTCCGGGACTTTTCGCAACCGGTCATTTCGCAACTACTTTTCAGTTTTTCTAGTTGAAAAATGTCGAAATTTTTTCAACTGGAAAAACTAAAATTCTTAGTTGCGAAATGACCATTTGCGAAATGACCGGTTGCGAAATGTCCCGTTTTCTCAAATAATTAAAAAATCACTGTACAGTAATTTTTCATGTAGTATGTCGTGTCGAGACCCATTTGACCATTTCAGTACACCATATTCTTGGGAATGTTGAATTTCAGGTTATGCGACGATCCCCCAAAAAACCATGCAATCGCGCTCCATCGAACAAATCGTCGCCTTTCTGGTGCACCCGTTGGCGCGTTTTTGGTTTTTCAAAAAACTTCGAGGTGGTTTCCTATACAGTTGCTTATTCATCAATGTAAAGAATGCCACAAATTTTCCCATGATGAATCACCCCCAAGTTTCCTGTCTTCTCTATCTGATTCACGTTCAATTCGATACAATTTTATCGAGTTTTTGCAATCCCCAAGTGTTCTAGAAGATTCCAATTGTCTTCCTCTATAATTGAATTCCCCTATCCCTCATTTAGTTCTGAGCAATAGCGATGAGCGAGGAGTTGGAGAGGGGGAGGCGTGTACTCGTAAAATGATATCCGATAGTAGGAAAAGGGGCTCATTGAGCACAGCTGCTCTCTCCCTCTCTTTATCCGAGACTCTCGGAAACCTTCACAATGTTCCTTTCCCATTCTCTTCCGGTTCTTTCCCCGCTCCGGGAATCGAACCCACGACCCCCGCCGCGCACTCTCGACTCGTGTGCGCGCCCACAACCACTGTGCCATGCGTGCCAAGCTGGAAAAGAGTGTGTGTCGGCGTATATGAACCCACGCGGAACTGGAAGGCGCCGGGTGGCATAGCGGCAAGATTGCAGAGTTCAAATGGGGGAAATTTTTGTTGAAAAATTGAACTTTTTCAAAATTCGAAATTTTTGATGTAAAAATTCGCTCCACTGCAATCTCATGAATTTTTGACCTACTAAAATATGCAATAGAGCGCGTTGTAACATTCGCTAGTAAAACCCTTATTTTCTAATGCTCACCGGCAGAAACACAAAGTGTATCGGGGCGGCCACTTGACAATGCGAAAAAGAAAGAAAAATCAGAAAAGCAAACATTTCGAAAGAAGAAGAATGTTCACTTTTAGTACCCCCTATTTAGGTGTCCTTTATGGAATACAGTAGTTTGTTTGTGTAATAAAAGTTTCATATGGCGCCCCGCCCCCCCCCCCCCCCCCCCTAAGAGAATTCATAAATGAATCACTCCATCAATCACAAATCTACTCTTCCCATCTTCCCCCTCCCCGATCGTTTTGCCTTGAGAGAAATAGTGTGGATTTTGGAGAGAGTTAGAGAAAAAAGGGTAGTGCGTCCTCCCTCCTCCTTGGCTTCCGAACGATTCACATTATAATTAGTGTCATTGTCAGAAGGAGGGAGGTGGATTGGCGAAGATAATGATATTGACAGTGTGTTTGTTGGGGAGGGCAGGACAACCTTCATTCATTTCATTCCTTTGGAGATTTCTATTTCGTCATTGCATTCTTTTTCGGTGTTTTCGATATGTTAGGAATAGAGAAATCTCGCCATTTCGCAACCAGTCGTTTCGCAACTACGACACTTCGCAACCACGTCATTTCAAAACCACGAAATCCAGGATTTCTGTAGAAAGTGTCCGGTTCTGACCGGTTTCATTCACAAAAAAGGCCGAGATTTATCTCTGAAGTCTTTATAATTCATTTTTGAATTACCTCCAATTTATCTACGCGCGCAATGCAAATGCGCTCCAGTGCGCACCGGCGGGAAATCGCTGTTTTCGGGTTTTCCTGGCTAGATTTCTCCTCAGTTTGGATTTGTGCGGCGACACCAGAGGGTGCGTCGTAATTTCTTCTCTCATTTTGAGCATTTTGCTCTTGTTTTAGGGTTTTTTGCCTAGGTCTTTGCTTGTGGTTGTAGCCACGTTTTTCGTTTGAGTCGAATAAACAGGTGGTTTATTCAAAATCTGTGTTTTCTTTTGGTCTTTTTGCTTTCTCGTATCGTGTTCTGAATTCAATCCGTTGAGTTCATCGTTTTTCGTCGTTGCTTTGGTGAATTCTGTGTGAATTCTTGTCTTTCATTTTATTACGTTATTCGCTGGAGATCTTCTGATTTCTAGTGAATTTCGTACTTGGGGGCCGAACCTAATTTAGCCAACCTCTCGTTCCGTTTGTTTTTTGCTCGAATTTGAAGTTTTACACTCGGTGTAGCTTTAAAAAAATCAATTTTTCACTGAAAAACTGAACCGCTTCGCTCGGCGACGGATATTCGGGATTTCTAGTGACAAAAATCGCAAAGAATCAGTTTCGCTAGGCGACTGGTATTTCTGAGTGATTTTAAAGGTTTCTCTTCACTTTTTGCTGTAATTTTTTCAGTAAATTTTGTGAATTCATTGCTTTCCGTGGTACTTTTGTGTATTTCACGAGCGGTGACAGAGAAATTTGAAATTCTCGTGCTGAGAAAGTCGATTTTCCCTCGGGAGAAATTTTCGATTTTTGCACCTGAATATCGAATTTTTCACTTTTTTTGCATAATTTCTGCAAGAGAGACCTGAAAAATCATTCGAAAAATCAGATTTTGTGTAAGTATTCACAAGATTTTGGCTATTTTTCGATCGATTGTGCAAAATTGTTGCTAAAAATTCGAAAATTCGATAGTTGCATCGCGCTCTATTGAGACGTCGTTTTTTTTCAATTTGCATCAAATTTTCGCGATTTTCAAAGGATTTTCGTTGTTTCGAGTGGATTTTGAGTGAAAATAGTGATAACAAAGTGATAATTTCAAGGAAAAACCTTGATAAAGTCACATTTTGTTGGTAGAAATCGTTGAGAACCGATTTTTCGTGTTAAAATTGTCGCTGCCGATTGTGTGAATCGTTTGTCGTTCAATTAATCGTTCTTCATCAATTTTCGTCATTGATCGTTGTATCTACTTCGCAATTTATTGATTTTCGTTGTGTGTAACAAGAAATTTCAATTTTCCAGGCGGAAAAAGCATCGACAATGGAATCCGACGAAGAAAGACGCAAACGTCTCGAAGAAGAGGACGCCCTTGCGATGGAATCGAAGGAAGAGGTCTTCATTGAAGACCGTGAGGTGAGAATGAAGAAAAATAAGAAAGTTGAGGATGATTTTCGTGCCGAAATCAAACAAAAGACCAGTCTCGTCGAGTCAAGCATCACGAAGCTTGTTGACATGGCTTTTGGTTTGGTAATTGAGAAAGAGGAGCTTATCGATAAGCGAGAAGATTCTATTTTTCAATACAAAAAATTGGTCGAAAATCTGAAAAATTCTGCATCTGATTCAAATAATGAAGACGGAAATTTGCAGAAGCCGACGACAAGTCAAAAGTCAACGACGACTGAAGAAGACTCGGAGGCCAGTGGAAAAATCACCGATATGGTTAGTTTCTTGCAAGAAAATGGCATCGCTACGGTCGAGGAGTTGCAAAACCAATTGACTGAATTGAGCAAATTGAGACGAGAAAGAAAACTCAATGAAAATTTGCAGGCGAAGCTGGCTCGAGCAAGCAGCTGCTCCACTCGAGAAGCTGATGCAACGACACATGCTGAACTTCAACGACAAATCGGACTTCTTCAGGAAGAGAAGAATGCGTTGGAAGAGAAGATGCGTCAGATGGAAGCAGATTTTTCGAAGGCTGGAAAGAAGGTTGTCGACGGGAAACCGAATGTTCCAAGTGAGTTTTCTTTTGAAAAAGAAATCGCGCGCGGTACAAAATTCGATGACACATTGAACGAGTTCTCACCTACTGGGAGTGGTGATTATGAGGAAAAATTTGTTCGCAGACCTCACTATCATACTCGCTGGGATATGGGAATGTCTTCCGAGATGAAAATGTTAGCTATGATGCAACAGATGCAAACAGAAAATCGTTTGCCTGACCCTCCAAAGTATTCGGCGGAGCCAAAGTCTACTTCAATGGAAGCGTTCACGCGTACATTCAAGATGAAGTACGGGCGTTTGTCAGATGAACAACAAGTTGTGCTATTGGAAGCAAATTTCTTGAGCGGTAAAGCCTTGAAAGTTTTCAAAAGTATTGCTGAGTATGAAAAGGTGTCGTTTGAGTCTGTGATGGCTGCGATGGCAGATAGGTTGAGAGTTTCCGAGGTAGATGAGTCACATCGAGCAAAAAATCGGTGGGAACAGTTGCAGAGAAAAGACAATCAATCCATTGAGGATTATTGTTTGGCTATTGATGAATTGGCTAAGCGTGCTTTCGTTGGTATGAGTCCGCGTCAGTTGTCTTCCATAAAAATTGCTAAATTGCTCAATGCAATTGCGATCCATGAGAATATGGCATCGGCGATTGAAGACAGAATTGAAGATATTCCGGTAGTGAATCAATATGAAGTTGCTCGGAAAAAAGCGATTAGAATGGAACGTGGTATCCAAGAAAGAAAGAAAGTTCGTCAGTCGGGTTGTGAGAAAAAGGAAAACTCGGAGAGCAAGGCTGCTAATGAAGTTGAGGAGAAAAGCCATCAGAAGGCTCAGACACCGAAAACTTTTGGTCCTCCAAAGCTTAATAAGCAACATGGGTTCAATTCGCCGAGTAATAACTATCAGGCAAATCAGTCGAATAAAAATCATCAGTTTAGTTCGTCAAATCAGTTGTCACGTCCGGGTCCTCCGAATCTGAGTTCTCAACCGGTACAACAGAGTATTCCGAATCAAGTGAATCAGAATCAAACTGCTTCTATGAATAATAATGGAAGTTCAGTCAACAATAGTTTATCAGGGTTTCAAGGATGTGATGAGTGTCATCAAATAGGGTGTCATGACTTCCGTTGTTCAAAAGCTCCGAAAAGGTCAAGAAAACCTATTCATTGTTATGCATGTCTTCAAGAAGGTCATATTTCTACTCATTGTCCTGTGCATCCAAACAACAGAAAAGAAGCTCAGACAAATGGTGTGCCAGCACAACCAGTCGCATCATCAGTGAAGGAAAGTGTGGCAACACTAGAAAATAAGGCTGTTATCGGTGAAGTTAATACTTCTGAATCAGTCGATATCCCTAGTCTGAAATACGAGAAAGGATTAATTGCTGGTATTCATGTTGACTTGATGATTGATAGTGGTGCTTGCATATCACTCATGTCGGAAACTCTCTGGAAGAAAATTGTTCAGAAGAAGGGAAGACAGTGGGAAAGAAGCATCAGAAAAGAGCCACCTAGCGTGCGAGAAGTGGTTGCTGCAGATAATAAGTCTATTAATCTGTTGTTCCAAGTTTCTCTTGAAACTTCAATGCGCTCAAAGACTAGAAAAATCCCGATTTGTGTAGCAGATGTTCGTAGAGAAGATGTGATTCTTGGTTTCAATAACTTTGAAGCAATGGGAATAACAATGAGTATTGAGGATAAACCTCGTAGCATATGGACAACTCAGGATGTTCATGTTGTTCCGGGTACTCATGCTATCGTTGAAGTTCAGATGGAAGGTTATGTCGGGGAAAATAATTCCTGTCTGATCTATCCTGAAATCAATCAAATCGTGCCTTCGCTATGTCAGTTTGGCAAGGATGGAAAAGCATTCTTAACATGCTCGAACTTCGGAACAGAAACCGTTGTGTTGAAAAAGCATCAAGTGATTGCTAAGGGAAAGTTTGACGATGTTGATGTCAAGAAAAAAGGATTGCATGGTGTACTATGTCTTCGTCATGATGCAAATAGTTTTTCAAAGGGTTCCGATGGAACAATGTCAGAAAAGAAACTAGAGGATTACAAAAGTACAGCTAGTGTTCTTCAAAAGGAAAATTTTGGCGTTGGGTTGTGGGAAGAGAAAACCGTTCATAGATCAGCGGTAGAATCTGTCCAATGTGTCAAAAAAGAAGTCTGTGAAAACGAAAATGTGTCAGCGCAGCGAACAAAAAGTTTTGGGTCTTATAAGAGTAATGATCAAAATTTTTCCAGCTGTCAAGGTTCCAACTTCAAACTCAACGATGTGAAACAAGAGAAGGATCCAGCGAATGAGTCCCGTCGTCAAGTATCACCATGTCTTGCTGAGATGAAGAAGGAAGAAAGAAGTTATGTAAGGGTAGTCCCCTTTGGATTCACAGTAAATAATTTATGATTCCCTCGAAAGCCTGGACTTCAAAAACAGGGAGATGTCGCTGGTCGCGGTGTTTCGCTGAAGAAAACCGAATGCCGAACCCGGGAAGAATCTCATCCCAGAGAGGAGTCGTCATGTCTTCACACTGTGGATATGAAAGTTCATGATCCAATGTGGTTATGGCTTCAACAGGAATCGTCAGACGTTGCCGTCAACCAAAGAGATCAATCCAATCTTCCGAAGGAGTCACCTGAGTCATTCAATTGGAATACTGCCAGTTCGAAACGAGTCAAGGAGGAACACAGTCCGAGGAAAGATCCACCATCGTATGATCAATGGACATTGGCTCTGGAAGACCATCAGGTCTTCATGGATAAGGAAGTCACCAAGACTACTACAATCTCGGACCAACCAAGTTCAATCCAAGTACCACTCAAGGATTCCGGTGAACCTAATATCGTTTAATTACCCTTATCGTTTAATTACCTTTATTGTCTAATTACCATGTGTTTTATTCAATTTTTATATTCATCCTTAATAATGTCACCTAAGTTTTGTTGTCTATCCATATGCGGATGTTCTATATTTTTCTTTCTGGTTTTTACCCCTCCCCAAATGTTCGTTCCCGTTCATTTTCTCTCTAAAGTTTTATCCATCCCCACCACTAAGAGTAGGCAATACAATCTTAAGATTATAGGTTCCCTTTTGTCCATCTCCCATCTCTAATTAGTTTTATCATGTCTAATTATCCCCCTAGCCTATCTAACACCCACTTCTGTCAGTACTTCCATGCCTTAAAGTTTGCTTGTGTCGCGTGGAGGAGGGACTTGAAAAAGCCGGTGATGTCCGGTTCTGACCGGTTTCATTCACAAAAAAGGCCGAGATTTATCTCTGAAGTCTTTATAATTCATTTTTGAATTACCTCCAATTTATCTACGCGCGCAATGCAAATGCGCTCCAGTGCGCACCGGCGGGAAATCGCTGTTTTCGGGTTTTCCTGGCTAGATTTCTCCTCAGTTTGGATTTGTGCGGCGACACCAGAGGGTGCGTCGTAATTTCTTCTCTCATTTTGAGCATTTTGCTCTTGTTTTAGGGTTTTTTGCCTAGGTCTTTGCTTGTGGTTGTAGCCACGTTTTTCGTTTGAGTCGAATAAACAGGTGGTTTATTCAAAATCTGTGTTTTCTTTTGGTCTTTTTGCTTTCTCGTATCGTGTTCTGAATTCAATCCGTTGAGTTCATCGTTTTTCGTCGTTGCTTTGGTGAATTCTGTGTGAATTCTTGTCTTTCATTTTATTACGTTATTCGCTGGAGATCTTCTGATTTCTAGTGAATTTCGTACTAAAGTTCCAGTTGAAATCACAACTTTTCAAATGTTGACTATAACCTGGAATAGTTCGCAATCCCATACAACCTTAATGAACGTAGAGTGGGCTAGTTTATAGAGTTGCGAAACGTTCAGTTTCGAAATGTCTTGGTTGCGAATTGTCGCGGTTGCGAAATGGACGTGAAAAAGCTTCATCCACCATAATTTCTGAAAGTTTCCGACAACCGGGGCATTTGGAAACCAGTCATTTCGCAACCAGCCATTTTGCAACCAATCCATTTCAAAACTGGACGTTTCGCAACTTTATAAACTAGTCTACCTTACGTTCATTTAGGTTGTGTGTAATTTGAGGGTACTCCAGGTTTCCAGGTTATCATTTTGAATATTTTGATTTGAACTTTTTACAAAACTCCTGGATTTTGTGGTTTTGAAATGACGTGGTTGCGAAATGTCCCGGAACTATAAACTGACCCCCTAGTCACTTTTCTTCTTCTCCAAAACGTTTTTCTTCTTCAGTCTATTCCCGGCGCCATTGGTTCTTTTTTATGATTGTGTTTGCTCCCCCCCCCCCCCCCCCCCTCCCCTCTGCTCTTTCCGGTGTGTGTTTCACAACATGTACTGATAAACCAGAAAAAATGTTATCAACATGAAAAAAGTTTGAACATGATTCCACAGAGTCGTATCCAGAACTATTGGCCTGCGGTTCGTTTATTTTTAGGCGATTTTTTCCATTTTAAGTTAATGGTTTTATGACAAATATTATACCAAAATGTAGAACGCAATGAGATCTACAAAATGATATATAGAACATTAATGCTAGAGTTTGCTATTTTCATATGGAGGCTTTCAAAGCTACCTTGCCGAGCCATCACTTTTTCACGAAGGCTGGTGTTTGACGGAGTCCAGGGAAAACACCAAAATTCGAAGATTTATGTTCTTTATATGGTTTTGTAGATCTCCTCAAGATCTACATCTTGGTATAATTTTTGCCTAAAAATCTTGACTCTAAAATGAGATATTTGTCATAATGTAAGAATAATCAATATCCACGAAGAGTCACTTTGTCCTTACAAAAATTTGCAACCAAGCCATTTCAGAACTGGATGTTTTGAAACTTTTAAAACTTGTCCACCTTAGAATAGGTTTCCCTCTAACCCAATCCAACACCTCCCCTCCGAGACCCCACCTGCCTTCTCATGTCAGCTTCCAACCCCTCAGAAGCCAAAGGGGGGGGGGGGTAGCCTAGGTGACAGCTCTCGCCTTAATTGTAGTGCTCTGTGTTCTGTGCTCAATCCCTCAATCCAAGGAGCGGTACACAAATGCACACATGCATACACCTCCTATAGGGGAGAGCCGATTAGTCTTCGTCTTCTTCACAACACCTCCTTCTTGTGGTTTTCACAGATTCTTTAGTTTTGAGGTGTTCACAAAGGGGGGGGGGGGGGGGCTCCTTTTATAAATTGGAATTTGCTGAAAATTGGTACTTTGGCACTTTGAGACCTCTTAAACCTAAGAATTAAAGTTTCAAGTCCGTAATGCAAACCGTTTTTGAGTTATGACTCTTTAAAAATCGTGCTGGATCCCCCGCGAAGGAGAGGCTTGACTTTCAAATGCTCATAACTTAAAAAAGAGTTGTGTTACGGATATAAAAATTTGTAACTTGGTATTTTCAGACCTCCTAAACACAAAAATCAAGTTTTCAGACCCGTAATGCAAGCCGCTTTTGAGTTATGACACTTCAAAAATCGAGCCGAGTTCCTCGCGAAGAGGAGACTCGCGGCTTGACTTTCAAATGATCATAACTTGAGAATCGTTTGTTTTGCTGACCTAAAAATTAATACCCTGGTACATTCGAACCTTCTGAATACGAAAATCAACTTTTCAAAACCGCAAAATAAACCATTTTTGAGTTACGATCCTTTGAAAATCGTGCTGGATCCCCTGCGAAGGGAATGCTCACAGCTTGATTTTCCAATGATCATAACTTGAAAACGAGTTATCTTGCAAACTTAAAAGCTTGATTTTCGTGTTTAAAAAGTACAAAAGTACCAAGCCACCAATTTTTAGGTCAGCATTGCAAACCATTTTCAAGTTATGCTCATCCGAAAGTCAAGCCGTGAGCATCCCCTTCGCGTGGGGATCCAGCACGATTTCTAAAGAGTCATAACTCAAAAACGGTTTGCATTACGGAACTGAAAACTTGATTTTCGTGTTCAAAAGGTCCGATATTGCCAGGGTATCAGTTTTCAACAAATTCCACTACGGTGTTCAGAGTTTGCCTCCGAACACAGAAACTGAGCTCATCCTTGACCATTGGATCAGACCACTAGACCACGTTCTCAGACCACTAGATCCGGCCACTGCCCTCACTTCATCCCTATAATTATCTAGGTCATATTTCATTCTTTTTCTCCTCCTCACTCTCATTCCCCTCTTTTGCTTGCCGTCCGGCGCCAAGGTCTCGTCCTTGCTCTCCCCCAAACCAAATTGGCTCCAATTTTTTGATTGACATGTCTCTATTCTCCCCTAGACGTTTGGGGGAGTTATTCATTTTGATATGTGTTGTTGAGTGAGAAAGAAAAAGAAGGCCCATCGGATTATAATATATTCTCGACAACACGAACTGATGCAAACACCCCCCACATACATACACTTACATACACACATATGCGTGTATTTCGGTTCATGTGTGTGTTTGTATGTGTCCAGATGGTTGGTTCTATAGGGGGTGGTGGTAGTGGTCATTTGTGCTACTGTGTCTCGGAATTAATATATAGATTTGGGGGGGGGGGGGTGAAATGAGTTTTCTTGTTTTCGACTTACATTTTTGGTATAGCGGAATGTTATGGCTATATATTGAAAAGGCGAGGGCCATAACTCAAGAACCACTGGTTCGATTCTGATAAATGTTATATGGATCGATATGGAATTTCTTTTTTAGGAGTCATAAGTTATGACAGTGGGGTCGTTATTTTTAGAAATTTTGAGTTTTGGCGCCTTTGAGACGGCCCCAGCCTAATAACCGTGCAAACTCCTTCTGAAACGGGGTTGCGGAGGACCTAACTCAGCAACCAATAACCCGATTTCTAAGAAAATTATATGGATCGACTGGGAATTTTCTATGTAATATATTTGTTTGTAATTTGAATCAGTAGTCTCTTAGAGACAGGTAGAAAGTGACCCAGCTTAACTGTTCCTATCCCAAAAAATGGCAAGACAACTTCGCTAAGTTTGGGCCTACATAACTAAGTAACCAATAACCCGATTTTGATAAAAATTATATGGATCGATAGGAAATTTTCTTTATATCATAATTTTGCAAGATTTGAATCAATAGCCTCTTTGAGATATGTAATATATGGCCCAATCTAACTGTTCCTACCATTACAAAACGACGCTGAGCGCACTGAGTTTGGGCCCACGTAACTCAGCAGTGAGTCGACTGATTTTAATGAAAATTATATGGTTGAAAAGCGAATTTTCTCTAAAATCAGTTTGTATTTTTGTAGAAATTTGTTCATCAATGATCTCGAACGGCGACTCAACTTTACTGTACTGCTTCTGAGAATAATTGGTCATCCGTGTCGATGCTGTGCCTTATATCTTTGCTCGTAGTCAACCGATTTTAATGAAAGTTATACAAATCGAAAGCCAATATCTAAATAAAAAATTTCTAGATGTTAGCTTTTTGAAGCTTCGGTCTAAAAGTTTTACAAACATACATAAACTCCCCGCCGTTCCCATAAATCTTGACCAGTTCCCTAACCTCTCTGTTATCTGTCACTCCAATATTCCACATGGAATCATCTAAATGCTTTAGAACTCCAAATCTAACCCTGTGATCTAATACCTCCAAAAAATAGAACGCATAAACTTGTCAATTTGATCTGTACGTGTGTGGCTCAGATTTCTAGTAGTAGTCGTATAGCTGACTATAGCCATGGAGGTACCCATGGCACGAAATGTGTATTTTTGTAGCAAAGCCTTCCTTGTCTAGAGGTCTAATATCCCAATCTACAATTTCTGTCTGGCTCGTTCATTTCTCACTAACTCAAAAATTCAAAAAATTTCTTTAAAAAATTTTAAAGAAACCTTGTGGATTTGATAGATTAACGTATTTTGACAATATTTGTGCCTTACCAACCCATTTGAACGGCTTTTACGATCCTTATGACTCGGTGCATTCTCCACTTATAACCATTCCAACCTGAATATCTCGATTCTCAAAAGTCCGTAGCAAAAATGAAAACTAGCGTTAAAATCAGCATAGATTTCTCTTTCGAATGATATATCATTCATTTTCCAACTCCACCTTAAGTCCGGGGCGACCCCTACTTAGGCATAGTGTTTTCTAGAACCGATTGGATTTGACTAGACCCAGCTTGTAGGGTTCATGGCAGCTCCAATAAATCAAAGTTCCGAATTTCAAAAAAAGTACTCAGAGCTCTCTAGCTATAAATTTATTCCAAACCATATGTCTTCTTACTCTTCTTATTCTTCTTCTTCATCTCCTACCCTCCCAGTTCTCTCTTTCCTATATGTTCTCCTACTCTTCCACCCCAACCACTAATCACCCCACAAGAGAGAGGAGAGACGCAGACACATCAAGCAGGTTGTTGATGTTTTCAGGGAGAGACTGGGCAAGGTCTCTCTCTCTCTCCCCAAACCAATGTGTTCTTCTTCTTCTTTCTTCTCTCTTTTTTTTGCTTCCTTCCCCCCGTCTGCTGCAGTATGTTCCCCCCCACTCATTCCCTCTCTCTCTGTCCACTCACGCTCACCAGAGAGAGGGTCTCACACTCACATACACACCACACAAACACATTGGCTCTCTCTCTCTCTCTGCGAATTCTGTGTTAGAGGCGGTGGTGGCAAAATGGTTTTTTTTTGTATTTGCTCAAACAACGACATTAGCCGTTTTGTTCTGGTTTCTTGGTTTTTCTAGAGATTCTGAATCCTTCTTTTTTTGCTTCGTGGGATCTATGTTCTTTTTTCTCCTAGTTTTAGAAACTTTCGTTTTTATAGAAATTTATAGGATCTGAAAAAAGTACTCGCTTATTAGTCTAATTTTTTTGGGGCCAAACGCGCTCCGCCGCACTTACTGGAGGCCGAATTAAAGGCGCATGGGAATATCGTAGTTTTTTGTTGTTTTGACCTTAATTCGGCCCACTGGTAGTGCAGTGGAGCGCGCTTGTTATAAACAAAATAAAGCCAATATAGAAATGAACTCTCCTTGATCTTCTCTTTCCATGTCGGAATTTTTGAAATTTCGAAAAATCTAGTTTTTTTCAATGGGATTATCTTCCCTCAAATTTAATATTTCATACCCGAAAAATGTATGAAAATGTAGAGCTCAATAAGATCTACAAAACCATATATAGAACTTTTATATTTGTGCTTGTCATTTTTTGGCTGGGTGCCTACAAATACCTTCGCTGCCTCCTTGGACCACCATACTTGACCCTGCCCACATAGATACACTTTTTGATGGCCTCTAGTCAAAAATCGACAATCCAGAATTGATGTTATGTATATGGTTTTGTAGATCTCATCTAGATCTACATTTTAGTATATTTTTTGTTTAAGAAATCTCAATTTTAAAGAGACATACAGTACTCGACAAAAAAGTGGATGTTTTTAGTGGAAAAATCTGAATGTTTTTAGTGGAAAAATGCCAACTTTGGGTGTCTGAAAGAACAGTTTAGAGTAGTCCGATTGTTTAGAAAATTTGTGAGCATATAAAGCGAGTCTAGATCTTTATTTTTGTAGTTGATAGCTTTTTTGTAACACTTTTCTGTAAAAAGTTGTTCGCGCGAATGTTTGAATTCCTGTGGTAATTTCAGGAAAAATGGGGGGGGGGGGGTTTAGCGCGTCTGTAACTTTTAAAGGAGAAATTGCATCAAAAAGTTGTTAACTACAAAAATAAAGATCTAGATTTGTTTCATATACTCACAAATTTTCTAGATAATCGGACGAGTCTAAACTAGTTTTTTGGACACCCAAAATTGGCCTATTTCCATTAAAAACGCCCAGATGTGACACCTTTTTGTCGGGTACTGTATGTCCCTTTAAAATTGAGATTCTTAAAACAAAAAAGTTTTTAAACAATGGCCTTTTTCCTAGATATTTATAGTTTTCTGTTGCTTTTCTTAGCTGTTTGATTTTTGAATCCTTCTCTTTAAAAAGAAGCCAAAATTCGATTCTCATGACTTTTTCCTCTCCAATTAAAAAATTTTGAAATTCTCTATTTTTCCCTGCCTCCGTTCTCTGAACACTCATAACCTCCCTCTCCTCTTCTCCTCAGTTTTCATCCAACCCATATTACGAAATATGAGAATATTGTTCCTTTTTGGGAAAGGGGGAATTAGTGGATGTCGAAATACTTGTGTTTTTCATTCATCTCATTCTCGATTTTATGAGTTTTTAGGGCTCCCCTTTTTGCCGCGAAATGAAGGGAGAGGGTTGTTTGGAGCTCACCCTTTTCAGAAAGGAAA
This sequence comes from Caenorhabditis sinica, assembly GCA_963932045.1. NCBI lineage: Eukaryota > Metazoa > Nematoda > Chromadorea > Rhabditida > Rhabditidae > Caenorhabditis > Caenorhabditis sinica. The sequence continues at coordinate 3,042,676 of OZ009942.1, forward strand.
TGTCAAATTTGGGGGGGGGGGGGGGCTGGAAAATTGGTTTCAAGTTGACCTTTAGTACTGAAATTTTGAGAGTGCTTTGATTAATTTTAGAGCTTGCTTTTTGTAGTTGACTACTTTTTTGTACAACTTTTCTCTAGACAGATATGAGTCACCAAAAGTACATTAGAAATTGTTACAAAAATTGGAAAAAAACGCAACAGCAACTTTATGTATTGACGAGTTAGAGAAACGGAGCCAACTACAAAAATATAGTTTAAAATTTGATCAAGACAACCACAAAATTTCAGACGCACAGGTTAGATTTGAACTATTTTTTATGCCCCTAAAAATTTGAAATTTCTAAGTATTTTGTTTTTTTTCAAACATAGAAAACACTCCGGGGATTATCTCCCTTCAAATTTAAAATTTCATACCCAAGGAAAATACGAAAATGTAGAGCTCAATAAGATCTACAAAACCATATATAAAACATCTATGTTTGAGCTTGTTATTTTTTGGCTGGGTGCCTTCAAACACCTTTCCCCCACCCCAAACTTGACCCTTCCCAATCTGACCTCATTTTGACAATCTTTAACCAAAAATCGAGTGTCCAAACATTGACGTTATGCATATGGTTTTGTAGATCTCGTCTAGATCTATATTTTAATATATTTTTTGTTTGAAAAATTTCAATTTTAAAGGCACATGCGGTACTTGAAAAAAAGGTGTCGTATCTCGATGTTTTTAAGTGGAAAAAGGCCAAATTTGGATGTCTGAAAAAGTAGTTTAAAGCAGTCCGATTATTGAGAAAATTTGTGGGTATATGAATCAAACCTAGATTGTTATTTTTGTAGTTGTCAACTTTTTTGTACGACTTTTCCTTGAAGAGTTACGTATACAAATGCTAAAAAGGCGTACTTTTCTTGAATTTCACTGAGATTTGAATTAGCGCTACATTTGCAAGGATAACTTTTAACGGAAAAGTGGTACAAAAAAGTTGTCAACTACAAAAATGAAGATCTAGATTTGTTTGAAATGCCCACAAATTTTCTAGAAAATTGAACTACTCTAAACTACTTTTTCAGACACCCAAAGTTGGCCTTGTTCAGGAAAAATACCAAGATATGATCACTTTTTGTCGGGTACTGTATGTTCTTTTAAAATTGAGATTTTTAAAACAAAAAATATATGAAAATGTAGATCTAGATGAGATCTACAAAACTATATACATAACAACGGTACTCCTTTACCGTAGCATCCAAAACTCAGAATCTCAAATTTACCAACTCCCCAAAAATTTTCCCCTTATCCTTCTCCTTTTTCAAATTAGTACTTTTGTGTTCAACCTTTTTTTTTCATTCTCCACTCCCCCTAAACACCCCATCCAATACCATATTCTCTTTTCCAGAATGCCGGGAGAGGAGTACATCATGTCCTCAAAGGCGTGCGTCTACGTCTTGGGCGGTGAGACTAACACGGCGTCGTTGTTCGATTTCGATGGTGTCTACGTGCTCGATGGTGGATTTTCGGAGAAGTCTCAAGGATTCGTGTCGAACGTTCGGGAGGTCGCCGCCGTGATTCTCACATCACCAAATCTCGGAAACCTCGGGACAACTGCTGCGCTTTTGGAGAAGGTAAGGGCTTTAGAATTTTAGAATCTTCCGAAAAATCTGAATCTTCTGAATCTTTTGAATCATAGAAATAGAACCCCAAAATCTTTCGGGATCGCAGAATCTCCAGGAATCTCCATGTTTTCCGTTATTTTCATTAGCGATATTCCCCAAGGGGAAACACGCTCCATCGCCAACTTGACCGAAATTTGAATTTTCCGCTTTCCCGCCGTTTTGAAAACAGCGAAACATGTTTCGGTGGGTGCGTGGACTCCTCGTGGACAACTCGACTGCTGCCCGAGTTGTCCACGAGGAGTCCACGCACCCTCAAAAACGGCGAGAAAGCGAAAAATTCAAATTTCAGCCAAGTTGACGATGGAGCGCGTTAACTCTTGGGGAATATCGCTAATAAATTTTTCAAAGTTTCCTAGACAGGACGAAGGGCTCCATAATTTATACTTATTTCATAGTTCTCATTTCAGGGCCACTCTCTTCCAGTGTTCACCAACACCAAGCCACTCAAAGGAGCCAAACCAGGTAGCAGTGGTGAGCTGGTCAAAGCCATCCAAGATGCGAATGCTAAACTTCTCTCGCCCACTTCTCTGGCCTTTGACCCCAAATACCCGGCCCATATTCTCTATCAATCCTACTCCAAAGGAATCCTCTCATTGTACATTCTCGCCGGAGACGCAAAGGATGCCGAAGTGATCACCAAGGCTTTGGCTTCAGGAAACGAGGCAGAGGTGGAGAAGGCTGGATCAGAGCATGGAACTGTTGGAGTTTTGTTGTGGCGACCTGCAGAGGCTGATAAGCCAGTCGTTAGAGTTCTGGTTTCTGGTGAGTGGCACGTTTTTTATTGCAAAACTGTCATCCTTGGGTGTTTGAAAAATAGGTTTCCCGTCGTTCAATTTCCTTAAAACTTTGTGGGTATGTGGATCAAGTCTTGCTCCATTAAAGGAGGATTCCGATCAAAATTTTTTATTGCTCAAACATAGGTAAAAATGTGTAGATTCCAAAAATCATAATGAAATTGCTCAAAAATCGCTCTAAAACCTCGAAAATGCGCTCCGAAATGAACAGAAATCACGCGAATGGTTTTCGATAGTCGTGGCCGAGTTTCCCAAAAGAGGGGCGGAGTCAGCCAATCAGCGCCATTGCAACAACAGACGGAAGCACTGTGATTGGCTGCCGGCAAATGACAATGGCGCTGATTGGCTGACTCCGCCCCTTTTTTGAAAAACTCGGCCACGGCCGCGGGATTCAACCTCTGCGATTTTTGCCAACTTGGAGCCACTTCGCTGGGTTTTAGAGCGATTTTTGTTTCACATGTCTGTCCAAAGTTGACCGAAACCTTTTGGGCGGTACTGTGCACTAGAAAGAGTCACGCCAAACATTTAATTTTCAGGAACCTCCGGCCTCACCCGCATCCAACAATCCCTCGACAAAGCCGCCAAATCCCTTCCCTTCCTCAACGCCGCCACAGTCAAATCCAAGGATGCCCTCTCCGCAATCCCAGCTCCATCCGCCCCTAAACCAGCCCCCGCCGCCCCTATTGCAAGACCAGCAGGAGCACCAACAAAGACAGCCCCATCCAGACCAACGACTTCTGGACCATCTCGTCCTGGAACCACTACTGCTGCTGCTCCAGCTAGAGCTCTCACCTCTCGTGCTCCCGCGCCAGCCACTGGTGCTGCAACTCGCCCAGCTTCCAAGCCAGCTGCTGCTCCAGCTAGAGCTCCTACCAAAGCTGCTCCAGCTCCATCTAGAGCTCCACCGGCGAGAGCTCCAGCGGCAACAAAGGCTGCTCCACCAGCAAAGGCACCAGTGAAGAGTGCTGCTCCGGCTAAAGCTCCAGCCAAGGCCGAGCCCCTTGCACAGAAGAAAACAGTTGGGAAGGTTCAAGGAGCCGCTCCATCAAAGTCTGGGGCTCCAGGAGCTCCAATTAAGAAAGATCCATCTCCACCAGCTGCCACTATTCCAGCTGCTGCTATAACTGCTCGCGCTCCGGTAAGTCTTGGTCCCAAAAAATGAAACCGCCTATGCTTTTTTCTCTGGAGCTTTACTAGATCGTTATGTGATTTTTTTTCGCTTAGCAGTGTTGTGCTCCATTTCAGGATGCTGCTCCAGCTCCTGCTCCAGCACCACCTGCTCCAGTTGCCTCCATCGTCCTGGATGACATGCCAATCGACTTAGACTTCGAAACCGATTCTGGGAACCATCAACCCGTGGATATCGTGTTGATTCCACCGACTCCAGAGCCACCACGTCATCAGGACGACGACATTCCAGAGGTAAACCTTAGATTCTAGGCTCAATTTTTCTCTGTGTCTCACCTTGTCTTCAACTCTGTATACATGTTGTTGTCGTTGTGCTTCACAAGCTTGTTCTCTTTGTCTGTGTTGTCTATGTGGATCAAATTTCAGAATCCCGCTCCAGCGAAGGCAGAAGTGGATGACGTGGCGAATCTGGCAGATGTGGAGGATGAGATTCCGCAGCCAATGGATGCGTTTAAGAAGCCAGAGCCAGAGCCAGAAGCTCCAAAGGCTTCAGAAGACGTCAAGGAGCCTGAGCCAAGAGCTCCAACACCTGAAGACGTCAAGGAGGAGGTTCCAAAGGCTCCAGAGCCAACGCCGGCTCCAGAAGACGTGGAAGACAAGATTCCAGAGCCACTTGACGCCTTCAAGGAGCCCACTCCTGAGCCTACTCCAGAAGACAAGGGTCCCAAACCAGTCTATCCAACGCTCGATGACTTTGACCCTCTGGCACCATCTCACCCAGAGCCATCTGCCCCCGCAGTCCCATCCGACCACGTCATCATCTCCACACCAGACCCGAATCTTCCGGATATTGCCGCGGCGGTTCCATTTATTCCACCGACACCTTTGGGACCAAATGATGGACTCATCAAGTTGGATGATGATTTGGTGAATATTGCACCTGGATTTGAGGTACTGTATAGATATGAGAATGACCTTTTGCATGACACCCCACTCATACACTTTCCTATCGCAAGAAATTTTTGTAGCAATTTTTTGGGGAAATCACAGAAAACTTGACTGGGTCGTCCATGTTCCGGTGATTGGGGAAAAAAATATTTTTTGATTGTTTGAACCATACTTGTCACATGTCGGGTCTGGCCCGGGCCGAAGGTAGGATTGGCCTGGCCCGGCCCGTATGTAGGGGTAGCCTAAATAAAGATAGGGCTGGTCCGGCTTATGGGTGGGACTGGCCCGGCCCAAATGTAGGGTTGGGTCAGCCCGAGGGTGGGACTGGACCGACCTGAAGGTAGGATTGATCTGGCCCGGCCCAATAGTAGGGCTGGCCCAGCCTGAACGTAGGTTGGGCTGACTTGGCCCGAATATAGGGGTGGCCCGGCCCGAAGGTAGGGCTGGCCCGCCAGAAGATAGGGCTGGCCCGGCCCGAGGGTGGCGTTGGTCCGGGCCCGATGTAGAGTTTGCCCGGCCCCAGGGTGGCGTTGGCCTGGCCTGAACGAAGGTAAGGCCAACCTGACCTGAGAGACGGATTCGACCATACATGCTTTGGGCCGGGCCAGAACCAAAATTTTCACGGGCCCGCGTTTTCAGAGCCAAATTTTCAGGGCTCCAAATTTTGAAGCTAAAATCGATTAAAAAATCGAAATTTTTTGAAAAAAATGTAAAATTTTTTCAAAAATTTTACACTTTTTTTTTTTTCTTTGTCAGACCGGGTCGGGCCGGGCTGAAATTTGCCATGTCTGAATTCGACAAGTATGGTTTGCGAAAACTTTCTTAGAGTCATCACCTAAATATCTTAAAATCTATCCCTTTTCCATTTTCCAGGAGCCCCTGATCCCACAAGCTCCACGCGAGGACGGCACCCTAGCCGATTGCAGTGAGGAAATCTCAAAACTCGTCGAAATCTCAATGGACACCGACAACACCACGGAGGCCGGAGCTGAACTCGCCAAGGCTATCGGAGAGGTCACTCAACTTTCCTCCGAATTCCAGCATATGGGTCTTGACGAGAAGACCGATGAGTATGTGAGAAAGCTGAGCAATCAAATGATCGAAGACGCCACTTTGCCCTTCACCAGTGCCCTCGCCAACAGTATTGTGAGCTCTAATGGCTCTCAAGAGGAGCACCATGAGCCAAATGGGAATCACTCAAATGGAGTGAGCAGTCAAGGAGCCAAGGACGTCCCAAAGCACGATTTGATGCAATCACGCTCCAGTGTAGTGGAGAGCAATGGCGCTCCAGTGGAGTACGAGAAAACCGATCCAGCACTGGATGATATTCTGAATGCGTGCGCTCAGGAGAGTGAGAAGTTGGATGAGAAACTACACATGCCAGCAGCACCAGGAAAGCCGTTGGCAGCGAAACCAGCTCACTTCGCTCGCCCATACTATTTCGACGTGGTCACTGCGCCAAGAAACGACAAGTTGGAGACCACCGCATGCCCAGTGGGCCTTCAGGAATTTATGTCAAAGGTCAGGTCGAGACATGTGATTTTGGCGTCGAAGGATATCTCTGGGGACCAGTTGCAAGCACTTCTTCTTGGAAAGCAAACGTGGTGTGATAGTGGTGAGTGAGCATTTTTTGAACAGTGGCCTAGAAAACCAAATTTTGGATTTCTAGTCCACAAGTTTCAAAATCGGAAAATGATGACTTTGAACCAAGTTATGAGCTTTTGAAGCTTGTTGCCTAGAAATCCGAAACATGGATTTCTAGGCCACCAACTTCAAATGCACATAACTCGGCTCAAAATCGAAGTTTTTGAAATCAGAAAGATGCGTTATTGTTGCCAAACACGCCTTTTATAAGTGAATGTGTTGGTGGCCTAGAAAACCGAAATGTGGATTTCTAGGCCACGGGTTTCTATTTTGATTTAGAATGTCTGGAGAGCAGCAATGCACGTTTAAAACTCCAAAAATGATAATTTTGCACCAAGTTATGAGCATTTGAATTTTGTGGCCTAGAAAGCCAAAATGTGGATTTCTGGGCCACCAACTTCAAAAGCTCATAACTTGGGTTAAGATCATCATTTTTGAAATCTGAAAAGTGCATTAAAGCCAGAAAATCGTTTCCTAGTATATATGAAAATGTATCGTGGTGGCCTAGAAAACCAAAGTTTGGATTTCTAGGCCACAAACTTCAAAGGTTCATAACTCGGCTCAAAATCATTATTTTTGAAATCTGAAAAGTGCATCAAAGCCTACAAAACGTTCTCTTTATATAAATGTATTGTGGTGGCCTAGAAAACCGAATTTCGGACTTCTAGCCCACCAACTTTAAATGCTCATAACTTCACTCAAAATCAACATTTCCAAAATCTGAAAAGTGCGACTAACTTGCCATATCGTTTTTCATTAATATTCTAGGCGGGTGGCCTAGAATCGCCAGTTTTGGATTTCTAGGCCACCAACTTCAAATGCCTATAACTTGGCTCAAATCCATTATTGTTGAAATCTGAAACTTGCATAGACCCTGCCAAAACGTATTGCATTAGTTTTCATTTCGGTGGCTTAGAATTTCCATTTTTGAATATTTTAAGCCATGTTATGACTGTGAAAAGTTGGTGGCCTAGAAATCCAAAATTTGGATTTCTAGGCCACCAACTTCAAATAATTATAACTTGGCTCAAAATCAATATTTTTAAAATCTGAAAAAGTATCGAATTCTTTGTTTTACAACTCTCACATCAACCTTTTTCCAGCCCACCCATGCACCATCATCCCAACTCATTCCTCGCCAACCCTAATGGATTTCCGTCAACGCAACGAGGAACAATTCCCAGCCAACCATCTGACCCTCTCGGTTCCAGTCGAGAAACAACGGACTACTGTCAGCTCGGAGGCCGGAGCAACCGACTACGAGTTGGCTAAGGTCTCGTTGGAATAATAAATTGAAAGTTCTTATTTATTTCTTCTTAAAAGTTATGGCTCCGAGACGTTTCGCAACTCACTACTTTACAAAACGTCCAGTTGCGAAATGTCTTGGTTGTGAAATGTCTTGGTTGCGAAACGTCCTTATTTCTCAAAGTGTGAATAATTAATATTTTTAGCTTTGGTTTCTCTCTATTTATTGTATCCTCTCGTAACTTATTTCTTGTTTTTTCCCTCTCCGAAGCTCCGCCCCCTTTTTAATGCAGCTCTAACGATATTGTAAAAGACTACCAGAATAAAGAAAAGATTCATTCAAATTCCTGTAACCTTAAATTGTGATAATTGAACTTTAAAATCCATCAAATCCTCCTCACTTTGAATCCTCAACTTCCAAACTCCCCTGGGGTCCTCTCCAAAAAAGTGAACGGACACGAAATTCCATTGGATTAGATCAGGAGAGGAATCCAATGGGCGGAGAGGGAGAAGTTCGGATACAGTACCCCCAGGAGATTCCAGAAGAATTCGAACCTGTCCACGATGGGGGTGAATTATGGATCCAGTAAGAATCACTCTCTCGATCTTGGCGACTTCCTTGCAATCCGACAAATCTATAGATCCCGATGCCAATTTCACTTTAGTACACGTCTTCTGAGTTCCAACATTCTTCCATGTACTGGCCTTCTCCACAAGATTCTTAGCATCTAGAAGTCCGAATCCCACTTTTGGATGGAATTCGAATCCGGCGGAGTTCTTTGAAAACTCGACGTTTTGAATGGCACTAGCATTTGAGGAATAGACGATGAGGTGTTGAATGTCTCGTTGGGTTAGGGTGGGGCTGAAAAGTTTGAAGTTTAGGACATTTCGCAACCAATCATTTCACAACTATGACTTTTCGCAACCTCCCCAAACCACTTATGAAGTTACTTTATGAAGCTGCGAAATGACTGGTTGCGATATGTCCAGTTGCGATATGTCTTAGTTGTAAAACGGCGTGGTTGAATGAAAAACTGATTCAGGACGTTTCGCAACTAGTCATTGTACAACTATGACATTTGGCAACCAGTCATTTCGATATAGCGAACATCCACAACTATGGCATTTCGCAACCTTCCTAATCCCCTTATGAAGTTGCGGAATAACTTGTTGCGATATGTCCAGTTGCGATATGTCTCCGTTGCAAAACGTCGTGGTTGCTAAACGTCTTAGTTGCAAAATTTTTCAGTTGCGAAATGTCTTAGTTGCGATACGTCAAAGTTGCGAAATCGACTTGAGTGAGGAAATGCCACGGTTGCGAAATGTCTTAGTTGCGAAATGTCTCAGTTGGGAAGTGTCTCAGTAGCAAAATGACGGTTCCCAAACGTCGAGAAGACAAACACACGGATAATTAAACTAACTTTGCCTCCAGGGCCAGGGCAATGATTCCAGAAGCGATTGCGGCGGATGCAGAGGATCCTGAGATAACAGAGCATGTGGATTCGAGACCGGTGGTTTGCTGAAATTCTATATTTAAGAAAGTGCGCTCCATTGAGAAAAAACTTACAATCATTGAATCTCCACCAGAGACTGCTGCAAGGACAGAAGAGCATCCCTCCGCATAGTCTGCTGGGGCACCATTGGAGCCAATTACACCAAAGCTGATCTGAAAGTTGAGTCATAATAGCAGAAATTACACCAAAAGACAAAAACGCCGATTGCTGACCACTGACCGCCGACCGCCGACCAATGCCCGACCGCCCGACCGCCCGACCGCCCGACCGCCCGACCGGTCGGCGGTCGGATGGTTGGCGGTCGGCGGGCGGGCGGTCCGTCGGCGGCTGGTCGGCCCGATTTCCGGACCGCCGAAATTATAGAAAATTTAGACTTCCAGGAACTCTACACTTTAATATACATAATTTTTGCTATGCAACTCCCAATTTCAATGAGTTCATTTCGAAAATAACGAAAACCCACCGTATACTCATTGCTAACATATCCATCATAAGCACAATTATCCCCATTCCTTCCTCCATTCCCACTCGCCCACACAAAAATGTTTCCCAAACCATTTCTTCCCAAAGTCGCGCCATTTTGAATAGCGTCCTGTGTGAATTTCGCGGGCTTCTCTGCAGTCATTCCATCATCTCTTGGCCCCCAACTGACCGAGTAGATATCAATCTGAAAGCCGAAATTTGAAAGGGATCGTACACTCAGGGTGTACCAAATTCTTCTGAAATGCCAATGCGTCCCCTTCCAGAGCATCGTTTAATGCATCTTGCCCTAGGAGTCGGATAGCTCCAAGTGTAGCTCCATGACCTACTCCAAGACCACATTGGTTACCCTCCATGGCGACGAGACCAGCGCATTGGGTGCCGTGTCTAGAAAGTTAAAAGTAGTACTTTGGCAAAAAATTTGTGTAGATTCCGAAAATCATAATGAAAATGCTCGAAAATTGCTCTGACACCCCAAAAATAAGCTCAAAAAAGAGAGAAAATCTCAAAAGTTGTCTCAGGAGGCCGCGGCCGAGTTTCACAGAGAAGGATTCGGCCACGGCCCTCGGATGCAACTTCAGCGAGTTTTGCTCATTTTCTTGATTTCCGAGCAATTTTCGAGCACTTTTATTATGATTTTCAGAATCTTCACACATTTTTGAAACTCACTGCGTATCCTTAGAAATCTTCGGCAGTGGGAGACTTCCGAATCTCACAAAATCGAAGCTGACATGTGGGGAGAAGGCTGTGCGAAGATCGATGTGTGCCACGTCGACACCATCATCCACCACGGCTACAGTAACCTGACTCGCGTTGAATCCAGCTTCCCATGCCTCGCGGATTCGCATCGAGGGGGCAAGGTTCCACTGGAAAAAAACTGGTTTTGATTGAGATTTCTCAGCGTTTCTGTTTTAGAAAACTTCTTAATTTACAAAATCTGAAAATGTATCCGGACTTCCAAAAAAAGGCATTCAGACATCTGAGCTTTTAGAAACATCCGGACCCACAGAAGCACAGATAGACATTCGGCATCCTAGACACACTAGTAGATATCCGGACTCTAGGACACAGAGATAGGCATCCGGACCCCCAGACAAACAGACAGACAGACATCTGGACTCCTAGAAACACAGCAAGAGTTCCGGACATCCGAAAATGAACAGTCGGACATCCGGATTCAAAGATACACAGACAGACATCTGGACTCCTAGAAACACAAAAAGTGACTTGGACATCCAGACACCAAGACCGACATCCGGACTCCAAGAAACACAGACTGACATCCGGACTCTTAGAAACACAGATCGATCTCAGGACTTACAATCACACAACAGAAATGTAGACCCCCCCCCCCCCCCCCCCGGATACATGGGCCGAAGTTTCTACTCCTAGGTACAAATCCAGACATCCGGACCCTCCGACACACAGAACATCACTTTTTGCTTCCGCTTCTGTCTATCATTGATGTGTCTTAAAAACAAGTCCCTAATTGCTCTCTCAATCAGACACCATGATTTTGCTCTCTATAATTTTGTGCCATTCTCTCCCTTAATCCAAATTCCCTCGTGATCGCCGCCTTCGTTACTCATGGCTAATTTGCAGGTTTGAGAGAGAGAGAGAGCTTGAAAATAACATCACTTTTTTCTAGAAGCTTAGGCGAGCTCCACCCTTTTCCTTTTTCTTTCATTTTTTCTTTCCGCTCCTGGCATCTTCTCAGAATTCCTCTCTTCTACGAGATGTTTCCCTTCTACTCGACTATCGAGAGAATCGCTGCTTGGTTTGCGATTCTCTTCAATTTTTCGCTTATTCATTTGATTCAAAAAAAGACGATTGTTTCGAAAGTGGGAAAGTACAAGTATCTCATGATGTACACGTCGATCTATGAGATTTTGTTTGCAATTCTTCATGGGATTACTGTACCGGTGAGTTGGAAGAAGGGTAATGGTCAGGGAAGTGGCGTCCGGAAAAAGTCGGGGTCAAAAAATCGCGGTCCGAAAAGTCGCGGTCCAAAAAGTCGTGGGCAAAAACCGCGGTCAAAGATAGGCGGCCAAAAATCGGCGGCCAAATATCCGTGGTCAAAAAGTCGCGGTCCAAACAGCCGCCTCCAAAAACCCGAGGCAAAAAAAACGCGGCCGAAAATCTGCGGCCAAATGTCCGCGGCCAAAAACCGCGGTCCAAAAGTTGCGGCCGAGAAGTCGCGGTCAAAAAAGCGCCGGCCAAGAAGTCGTGGGCAGAAAGTCGCGACCCAAAAAGTCGTGGTCGAAAAGGAAGGGCCGAAGATCTGCGGCCAAATATCCGTGGCCAGAACGTCGCGGTCAAAAAGTCGCGGTCCGAAAAGTCGAGGCAAAAAGTCTTGGTCAAAAAGTCGCGGTCTAAGAAGTCGTGGTCAAAAATTGGTGGTCAAAAACCGCGAGTCGTGGCCGGAAAGCCGTGGCCAAAAATTCGCGGCCCAAATAGCCGCCTCTAAAAGGCCGCGGCCAAAATGCCGCAGGCAAAAAGTCGTGATCAAAAAGTCGCGGCCAAAAGTCGCGCCGCCTCCAAAAAGTCTCGGCCGCGAAGTCGTGACCGGAAAGCCGCCAGCTACGGCCGGCCACCAAAAGCTAAAACTTTAAAAACCAAATTTCCAGGTCCTCTTCACCACCCACTGCATGAACTTCTTGGTCATGCGAGTCGACAAACTCCTCTTCCCAATCCCCAAACCAATCCTTCAAGTTCTCAACGTCCTCTTCTGTGATATGTTCGGAATGTCAATGTCCCTCTTTGCCACCCATTTCATTTATCGCTATATGGTTCTGAGTCGTCAAAAGATTCTGCGAAACAGTGACAGTAAAGTTATAATCTTGATGATTATATTTTCTCTGCTATTCGGATTGGTCTGGGGAGTCTTGGCATGGGACACTATGCAACCGTTTGCGGAGGCTGATGCTATGATAACGTAAGTTTATACAGTAATACAGTAATACAGTAATACAGTAATACAGTAATACAGTAATACAGTAATACAGTAATACAGTAATACAGTAATACAGTAATACAGTAATACAGTAATACAGTAATACAGTAATACAGTAATACAGTAATACAGTAATACAGTAATACAGTAATACAGTAATACAGTAATACAGTAATACAGTAATACAGTAATACAGTATACTGTATACTGTATACTGTATACTGTATCCTGTATACAGTAACACATAATATTTTCAGAGAGCTGGTCGCTATTCCAACAGGACTGAGTTTGGATCAGATTGCCTATGTTGGGGTCTTGTTCTACACAAAGGACGCGAATGGAAACCAAGTGACTCATTGGCCATCAGTTGTTGGAATTGGGATTCAGAGTGTTTTCATTGTAAGTATTGCTCATTCTAATCTAGTCTAGGAAAAATGAAATTTTCGAAAACTAATTCTAGTCCAAATTAGCTCAAAATGGTGTAAAGGGGGGCCATGGACAAACCGACACACAGAGAGATAATAGTTTTGTTTTTTCTGACTCCTCTGACTTGATCTGTGTTCCAAAACAAGACTGAATCACGGTCTTTTTAATTTCTTCTGGCTAGACACTGTAATTGTCTATCAGTTGTCTAGAGCTTCTGATCTGATTTCTATCTAGGCAAGACTTACCGTAGCTTAGAAAAAACAAAACAAGACCTACAGTAGTCTAGGGGAGACTTAAAGTAGTCTAGGCGAGACTTACAGTAGTTTAGACAATGTTTACAGTAAGACTGACTGTATCATAGACAAAACAGGTGAGACTTAAAGTAGTCTAGAGAAGACTTACAGTAAGAAATACAGTAATCTTGCAGAGGTTTACAGTAAGACTTACAGTAGTCTAGGCCAGACCTAAAATAGTCTAAACAAGTATTACAGTAAGATTAACAGTATTTTCTACAGAAGGTACAACGGTCCTAGTCCTAGGACTTACAGTAATTTGGGAGGGAGTCACAGTATCCTAGAGAAGAATTACAGTATCCTAGATAAAGTATACCGCAACACTTACAGTAGTCTAATCAATGTCTTCAGTAAGATAAATAGTAGCTTGAAGAGGGCTTACAGTAGTCAAGACAAAGTTACAATAGTTTAGGCAAGACTTACAGTAAGACATAGGGTAGTTTGAGAATCAATTACAGTTAGACCTACAGTAGTCTACACAAAACTTAAATTAGAAAGTACAATAGTCTCGCCAAGAGTTACAGTAAGACTTACAGTAGTCTTGATAAAACTTACAGTAAGACTGACAGTAGTCTAGACAATAGGTACAGTAGTCCAAACAAAACTTGAAGTAATCAAGACAAAGTTCACAGCGAGATAAAATGAGATCTTACAGTATTCTAGACAAGATTATAGTAAAACTTACAGTAGTCTAGACAAAACCTACAGTAACCCAACCAAAGTTATTCCAGGGCATCTCCTTCATCCTAATCTGCTTCTTCGGCTACCTATGCTACCAGCAAACCAATAACAGCATGTCAATGACCCAGTCAGCAGCAGCTACCAGTCTCCAGAATCAACTATTCTACGCACTCGTGATCCAAACCTTGATCCCGATATGCTTGATGCATATTCCCGCTTCCATAGTCTATGCTGTGGCGGCTATGGATAGATCAAATGAGATTTTCGGACAGTTTTTGTCATTTACGATTTGCTTGTACCCTGCGCTGGACCCCTTGCCGAATTTTTTCATCATCAAGAGTTATAGGAAGGCTGTGAAATGTAAGTGGCAAGTGCTTCCTCTGTTATCCGCTCATTTGACCACCTTGGACTTTGTTCATCACACATCATTTTTCAAATTTAGAAAAAATCTAGAGAGAAAAGAAAAAAATGTCACGAAAATTATAGGCTTTGGGGAGGGAGCTAGAGCAATTAGAGTGACGAATGTGTTGTTTTCTTGATGGCAACTTGCCTGAAATTTGAATTTTCATCTTTCCCGCCGTTTTGAAAACAGCGAAACATGTTTTGGTGGGTGCGTGGACCCGAGTTGTCCACGAGGAGTCCACGCACCCACCAAAACATGTTTCGCTGTTTTCAAAACGGCGAGAAAGATGAAAATTCAAATTTCAGCCAAGTTGGCGATGGGGAATATTGCTAATATGTATCTATTTCAGCTTTTTTCAAACGACTTCTCCGACGCCTCCTTTGCCAACCACCAGCTCCAATGTCCCCCAACGGAACACAAAGCTACCCATGGGTCCTCTCAAATAATGTATCATCTGTTGTTCCTACTTTCTAATCCCCCCCCCCCTCTAAAAACTTACCACATGAATCGGTGTACCTCCACTAACCACCGGCGCCCTCTTGTACCTTCTAAACCTATACAACTTCTCAATAAACTGGATCTGCTCACTGAACACCATCTCCGCTATGATTTCATCTTCAATTCCACGCTTTCTCCGCCGAAGACGTCTTCCGATATAGACATCGTCGAAGGATTGGAGCTGAAATTTTGGTTCTCAATAGAGCGCACTTCCTGACTCACTTTTTGAAAAAGAAAACTCACTTTTCTCTCCGCATCAAACCCATGACGTCTTCCGATTCTTCTCGCGTCGTGCTCATCTATCGCAAGGATTCTGGCCAGGAAAACTCCTTCTTCCTCTGAATTCAAAAATCCAGAGCACTGAATAATGGGGATCAATATCACCAGTAATAGCAAGGAATTCATTCAACAAGAATGTTTCCTAATTGTGCAAAAATGAGGTGAAAAAAAAATCATAGATAAGGAAAACTAGAGAGGCGCAGGTGTCGAAAGAAAAACCATAAAAAGAAACCGGCGGGTGAGTCCATTTTACTGATAAGAGAAAAGCACAGTGTGTCTGCTCCGGGTGGTGACGTAGGCGTGTCTAAAATTCCAGCTAGTTCTAATTTTGCAGATTTTTTGAAGGTCCATAACTCTGATTTCAGGAATTTTTGGAAGGTCTAGTTTTTTGGGTGATATGCAGAAAAAGTGCTCCATTAGAAAATGTAGACGACGACTACATCATGAGGCTCCCCTGTCAAGATTCAGACTAGCTTCCCTAAAATTTCCAAATTTTCAAAGAATTGTTTTGGCTTTATCAAAAGAAACGAAAGATGGAAACATAAGAAGTGTACACAGAACATTGCGTAGATTTTTGATCATAGAATTATTATTAGAGGGAGCATAGAAGGGAAGGGAGCACATTTTACGACATTTTATTACAAATTCTATTCTCGAAACCTACACAACTTCATATGAATGAGAAAGAAAAGGGGGGAAACGAGGGAGCAAAAATAAAGAGACTATAAAACAAAATTAAGAGAAGTTTTTTTGGTGGGGGGCGTCAAATCAAAAGATAACAAACTTTTAGGGAGCACAGGGAGAAAGAGCATGTAGATAAGGGGGTGGGGTGTGACCTTCTTAGAAGTCAGAGGCACGGGCGCGGGATGGTGATCTGATGACGGCGGCCGATGCGGAGCTCTGGAGTCCTGGGGCGACTGAGGCAGAGGCACGGGACTTTGAGCGCATCTTGGAGAGCGAGTTCTCGGCTTGGTCGGCACGCTCCTCGGCATCCTCGAGCTGGTGGGTGAGTTGCTTGTACTTCTGGAGGTTCAAGTTGGCGAGTTCCTCCTGAAAAAACATCAAATTGAGCATGATTCAGTGGCCTAGAAGTCTTAATACATTCTTAAAACTTAAGAAAATGAAAAAGTAAACTCACAGCCTCCTCGACTTGCTTCTTCTGGGTCTTCAACTTCTGTTGGAGTTTGTCAATCAGATCCTGGAGACGTTCGAAGTTCTTCTTGTCCTCGTCAACCTGGAATTGGAGCTCGCGGACACGTCTATCGGCACGTCCGAGGTTCTTGTTGGCATCTTGGAAGCGGCGTTGCTCTCCGTCCAATTCGGACTCGAGCTCGCGCACGCGTTGCTCGAGCTTGGCGATGACCTGGAAAACAGTTATTAGGATTTGGAGGCTCTAAAATATTGCTTACCTTCTTTCCTCCCTTAAGAGCGGCGGCTTCAGCCTCGTCAAGACGGACTTGGATCTCCTTGAGCTGTTGCTCAAGTCCCTTGCGAAGACGGTCGACGTGTTGAGAGTGTTCTTGCTCTTGGCGGAGCTCCTCGGCGAGTCTGGTGGCATCGGCGACGGCCTTCTTGGAGCGCTCCTCGGCGGCCTTGTATTCGTTGAGGGTCTCGTCAAGGTCGGCCTGAAATTATATTATCGGGATTGAAACTGGGGACTAGTAGAACTTACGTGGATGGCTTGGATCTCTCCCTCGAGCTTTCTCTTGGCAGAAGTCAAGCTGCTGACTTGGGCGTTGGCTTCGTTGGCTTGGTCACGGGCATCGGCGGCTTCGTACTCGGCTTGCTTGCGGGCTCTCTCGGCGGCCTCGTTGGCGACCAAGAGCTCCTCCTTCTCGGATTGCAGAAGAGTGGCGCGCTTCTCGGCGTTGAAGAACTGTTCGCGGGTGTCGGCGGCGTTGCGTTGCTCCTCCTCGACTTGCAATTGCAACTCGCGGACTTGCTCTTGGTATCTCTTCAAGTTCTTCTGGGCGTCGGCGTTGGCCTTGTTGGCGTGGTCCAAAGCAATCTCGAGCTCGTTGATGTCAGCCTCGAGCTTCTTCTTGACGCGGAGGAGTTCGGCCTTTCCTTTGGCTTCGGTCTCGAGGGAAGCTTGCATCGACTCGAGGGCACGGGCGTGGTTCTTTCTGGTGTTCTCGAACTCTTCCTCCTTCTCTTGGATTCTCTTCTCGATCTCCGAGCGGATTTGGGAAACCTCGACTTGGGCGCGGAGAACCTTGCTCTCTTCGGCTTCAAGGGCGGCCTCGGCCTCATCCAAAGCGTGTTGGAGTTCCTCCTTCTCGATCTCAAGACGGCGGATGATCTTCTGCATCTCGTGGACGGAGCGTCCTCCCTCTCCAAGTTGGTCGGCGAGGTCCTTAATCTCCTGGCTCAAAGCCTTGTTCTCACGACGGAGTCCCTCGACAACCTCGGCGAGCTCCTCTTGGGCGTTCTTGGCCTTGAAGAGGTCGGTGGAGGTGTTGCGGAGGTCGCGTTGAGCTCCATCAAGCTCGGCGGCCAAGTCGTCGGTCTTCTTTCTCCATTCGTCGATGATCTTGTCGAAGCCCTTTTGCTTCTTCTCAAGAGTGCTGGCGACTCCGTTGGCTCTCTCAACATCGACTTGAGCGTCGTCCAAATCTCCGACAAGGCGGGACTTGGTCTTCTCAAGGGAGGCGATCTTGGAGTTGGCAGCGTCGAGGGCCTCTTGAAGCTCGTTGATCTTCTGGGCTTGACGTCTCTTGGCATCCTCGAGCTCGTCGGCCTTGAGGAGTCCTTCTCCCTCGAAACGGGCCTTCCATTGTTGGATGTCGGCGTTGGCCTTGGAGAGTTGTCTGAGGATCTCGTTCTTTCCTTCGATCTCCTCCTCGAGGGACTCTTGGAGTTGCTCGGCTTCGTGTTGGTAGTTCTTGGCCTGAGCGGCGACGGTCTGGCGCTCACGGGCTTCCTCGTCGGCGGTGCGGCGGGCCTCCTCGAGTTGAGAGGTGAGTTGAGACTTCAGTCTGGTGAGTTGGTTGACTTGAGACTCGGCGTCCTCGAGTTGACGGACGAGGTCTCCGTTCTCGGAGTGAAGACGTCCCTTGAGGGAAGTGAAGTCTTGGAGTTGGCGAGATTGCTCATCGGCCTTGGATTGAAGCTCGGTGAGTTGGAGTTCGAATTGCTTGGCAAGCTTCTCGTTGTTGAGCTTGGCAGAGGTCTCCTGGTCGAGTTGGGCGGCGAGGTCCTCGGCGTCACGGACGGCTTGAGACTTGTCCTTCTCAACCTTGGCCTTAGCCTTGTTGAGCTGGTCGAGTTGGTCGGTGAGCTCGGCGACAGCGTCGGTGTGCTTCTTGCGGAGTCCAGCGAGTTGGTTCTCGTGGTTCATGTTGGCCTCCTCCAAATCTCTGCGGAGCTTGGCGAGTTCAGCCTCACGCTTCTTGTTGACCTCAACCTGGGCGGCAGTGGCTCCTCCTTGCTCGTCGAGCTTCTCTCCGAGCTCTTCCAACTCGCGTTGAAGATCGGACTTGGCGCGGTCGGCCTTGGAGCGGGATTGACGCTCGTTCTCGAGCTCCTCCTCGAGCTCAGAGATGCGGCTCTGTCCATCCTTGATCTGGCGTTGAAGCTTGGAGACGAGAGCTTGTTCGTCCTCAAGTCTGGAGGAAACCGAGTGCAACTCGGACTCCTTCTTCTTCAAGTTGTTCTCCAAATCGTGACGTTGACGTCCGGACTCGTCGATGTTCTCCTGGGCGATCTTGAGCTCTCCCTCGACCTTTCTCTTCTGCTTGTCAAGATCGGCGCGGGCTCTCTTCTCACGCTCAAGGGAATCCTCGAGCTCGTCAAGAGTCTGCTCGAGCTTGGCCTTGACCTTGTTCTGGTGGTTACCCTTGTCCTCCTCGGACTGAAGATCCTCCATGAGCTTGCGGTTGATCTCCTCTTGGTGTTTCTTCTCTTTGTTGAGCTTGGCAATAGCTTCATCTTGCTGTTGCATCTCGTCTTGAAGAGATCTGATCTGGTGGTCCTTGGATTGCTTCTCGGACTCGGCCTTGCGGAGGGACATTTCCAAATCTTGGATCTGCTTCTTCAAAGCCTCGACCTCAGCCTCGACCTTCTTCTTGGCGCGCTGAACATCAGCGGTGCGGTCCTCGTTGTCGGCGAGTTGGTCGTTGAGCTCGGAAAGCTGCTTGGTGGCATCCTTCTGTTGAGCCTCGAGCTTGGCGAGTCTCTCCTCGGCGTCGGAGAGTTGAGTCTTGGTGGACTCCAAGTTGGAGAAGAGGGAAGTCTTCTCCTCGACGAGCTTGGCAGACGACTCCTCCAATTCCTTGCGGAGCTTCTCCTCCTTGGCGAGGGACTCCTCGAGGGCCTTGACCTTGTCGTTGATCTTCTCGAGCTCTTCGGCTTCCTTTCCGGCCTTGAGCATTGGCTTGACCTTTCCGTAAAGCTTGAACCACTCCCAGGTACGGAGGGTGCACCAAGAGCGGACGTTGCGTTGGACGATGAGGAGTCCGGCACGTTGCTCCATACGGCGCTTGCGTTCCTTGAGACCCAAGTGCCATCTGATCTGGGCTTGGAATCCGGTGAGGATGGTGGAGAGCTTCTCGTCGCGAATGTCTTCAAGATGGGCAAGAACTCCGGCCTTGAAGAACACCTTGGTGAGACCGATACGGAACATCTCCTCGCTGAGGGATCCGTCGTTGACGAGCTTGGACATGATGGCCTCAGCGCACTTCTTCTTGTCGTCATCGGACTTGGCCTCCTTGGCGGCGAGGATAGCGTAACGCTGGACAAAGTCTGGATGGAGGGTTCTGTTGGGGAATCCCTTTCTGCAAATTCTGATTCCTTCCAACACTCCGTTGCAGGTAAGCTGGTTGAGGACCAAAGCGGCGTCGATCATTCCGCACTGCTTCTTCTCGTTTGGAATGATGCAACGGATGAAATGTGGGTGAGTCTTGTTGAGCATAGTCATCAAGTTGTTGAGGGACTCTCTGTAGAGCATAGAGACAGTCATGAAGGATCCAGACTTTCCCTTCTTCTTTCCACCGCCACCGCCCTCCTTGGCCTTAGCGGCAGCCTCTTCCTGAGTGGTGTAGTCTTGCCAGATCTCGACGAGGAGATCGTTGAGCTTGGAGGCCTTCATGCAGGTGACAACGGTGTCGTTGAGTGGATCCTTGTTCTTCTCGAGCCAGTTCAAGCAGTTGTAACGCACAGTTCCGGCGTAGTGCCGCATGGCGAAGTGAGCCTCTCCCTGCTTTCCCTTTGGTGGCTTTGGCTTTTCGAAGTTTGGATGCTTTCCAAGATGCTGGTCGACAAGCTTTTGGGCAAGGGTCAAGTCAGTAGCCTTTGGTACGATACACTCTTCATCGAGCATGGAGATGATACCGAGTGGCTGAAAAATTAACAATTTATCATCTGTTTCAGAACGTAGAAATGTTTAATCTTACCTTCTCAATAAGTTCGATACAGGCTTGCAAGTCAAGACCGAAATCGATGAAGGTCCATTGGATACCCTCACGGGCGTATTCTTCCTGCTCGAGGACGAACATGTGATGGTTGAAGAATTGTTGGAGCTTCTCGTTTACGAAGTTGATCCACAACTGTTCGAAGGAGTTGAAGTCGAAGATTTCGAATCCGGCGATATCGAGTACTCCGATAAAGAAGTCACGGTCAATTCCCTTCTGATCCAGAGTCAAGTTACACTTCTTAACAAGCCAGTTGAACACACGGGAGTAGAGACCCTTGGCCATGGCTCCGACGGCCCAGTTGACCTGTTCGCAGTTCTGTCCCTTGGACACCCACTCGGTTCCGACCTTGACACGTGGCTTGGTCAAAGCCTTGAGGAACTCCTCGGAGTTGACTCCGTACATGTTGGAAGCCTTCTCGGCTTCATCAACACCGTCTGGCTCGGCCTGCTCTTCACGTGGACGTTGCTTGAACTTCATGTTACCCATGTGCATGAGAGCTGACATGAGACGGTAGCAGTCTTGCTTCTCGGTGGCAGAGAAGTTGAGGATGTCGAAAGCCTCATCGGTAAGTTGGAACTCCTCGACGTCATTGATTCCGTCGATGGTCAACTCGGCCTGGGCGACGAACCAGTAGTCCTTGATTGGAAGGTCAAGAAGAAGTTCCTTCTTGAGCTCTGGACGGTAGTCAGAGTAGATTTGGTAGAAGATGTGGTAGCAACGCTCTCCTGGGGCTTGACGGATGACACGAGATTTCTCGAGCAAGTCTGGAAAAAATTGAACATATCAAATTGAAATTGAAATTGAGCAAACTTACAATGCTCGATATCGCAAGAAGCGAGACGTCCGTGCTTGTTGAAGTGGATACGGATGAACTTTCCGAAACGGGAAGAGTTGTTGTTACGGACAGTCTTGGCGTTTCCGAAAGCCTCGAGGACTGGGTTGGTCTGGACGATCTGGTCCTCAAGGGTGACCTTCTTCTTCGATGGATCGGCAGCGGCGTTTCCTTCCTGTTGGGAGGCACCGACGGAGGCGAAGTAGGCAATAACCTTCTTGGTGTTCTCAGTCTTTCCGGCTCCGGATTCTCCGGTAATGAGCATGGACTGGTTCTCGTGGTCCTGGAGCATGTTACGGTAGGCCTCGTCAGAGACGGCGAACAAGTGAGGTGGCATTTCGGTCTTTCTCTTTCCCATGAACATACGGGCGACCGAGTCGGTGTAGATCGGAAGACGCTTGTATGGGTTGATGACGACGCAGAAAAGTCCGGAGTAGGTCTGAAAGATAATAGGGGGTTTGAAGGGTGTCTTGTGTTGGTGTCGCCCATTTTTCTAATCCCAGGGTCACACTATGTGTCTCATAACTCGACTACCAGTAGGTCAAATTTTATCAGAACTATACAGATCGATAGGGAAATTATTGGAGATGACGCTTTTTGGTAGAAAACGCCTTCCAGATAGACTGATATTGAAAATTTCATATCGAACACCTGAAGTTCACTTATGAATCTAGGATTCACTGTATAAGCCAAATCTTCTGATCATAAGTTTTGGAGCCAAAATTTTACTTCAGGACCGTGGGATCTCAACATTTGTTGTACGGTATATGTGTAAAATTCCACATTTCAAATTCCCAAATTTCCACTTCCCGGGAACCCTCCTCTCTTTAAATTTCCCCTCTTCTATGTTGTTTAGTTTTTCGAATCCCCCATGCTCTTTCCCGCCGGGATCTTTTCACTTCCCCGAGACTAAACATTTGTGCTGCTTCTTCTTCTTCTTCTTCTTCTTTTTTTTCCAAGAAAAATAGAAGATCCCCCACCCAACATCTCATCCTACCCCTCCTTCTCTCTCCCTTGCCTCAACATCCTCTGTGCCATTGAGGATCCCAACACAGTGTAATATGTAGGATACTCTCG
The DNA here is from genome assembly GCA_963932045.1 of Caenorhabditis sinica. Lineage (NCBI taxonomy): Eukaryota > Metazoa > Nematoda > Chromadorea > Rhabditida > Rhabditidae > Caenorhabditis > Caenorhabditis sinica. Next base: position 3,064,949 of record OZ009942.1, read on the forward strand.
GGGAGTGTGGGAAGAGGAGGATCCCGACGGGCGGGGAGAGGAAGAAGGAGAAAAAAGGAGACGCAGAGACTCCCACTCAATTGATGAGCCCTGAGGAGTCGGAGCAGAAGAAGAAGATGAAGATACGGGATAGGTTTTATAGAAGAAGTGATGGGGAAGAAGAGAGGAAATGTTCGAAAATTGAAGATGAGGGGAATATTCAGAAATGGGGTTATATCAAAAAGCGTTGCCTCGAAAAGATCTCCAAATCTAGGTTAGGCTACAGTATCTCCACCGCTACAGTATTTCTTACAGTATCTCCGGTTGAGCTACAGTAGATTCCAGACATTCTGGATCCACCTCCAGTAGCCTGATTTTTAAATCTAGTGTAAAGATTCTAGGGCCAGACAATCCTAACTAAAAGGTGCAGAATTTGGATTTTGAACATCTGGACCAAGCTACAGTATCTCCTTCTCTCAAAACTACAGTAACCCCCTTGATCAGTGCTCAAGATCTGAGCCCTCTTATGGTATAGTGCAAAAAGTCCCCACGTAACGTTCACAAATCTAGTTTAGGACCAAGACAGTCTAGGTCAATCTACAGTACCGCCCAAATTTACATATATGAACAGTGTTCAAGGTCTGAGCCCTCCTATTGTATTAAAGTGCAACAACTCCCCAGATCAAGTTTGGGATCATGAGAGTCTAGGTCAATCTACAGTAACCCCAAAAAGTCACTCACATAGATAAGCATAGCAGCGTAACGGGAACGCAAGTTGTGCAAGACGGAGGCGTCGTTGAGGAAAGTCAAGTTGGACATGTCCTCGGTCTTCTCGAACTTTGGTGGATTCATTTCTTGCACCAACTCCTTCTTGAGGTTGACCTAAAAAAGAATAGTTACAGTAATCCCAAAATAATAAAAAAACAAACCTCATTTCCGCGAGCGGTGACAATGGTGACGGTGTCTCCCTTGGTGGCGGTGATCTCTCCGGCGAGGTATCCCTCTTCTGGATCTGGAATCCAGCAGTTCTTCTTCGAGTCATATGGCTTGGATTGGTCCTGAAAATAGAAGAGAAATTTGAGATATGTCGAGATGAAAAATGTGGTAAAATCTAGCAGCTGAAACGCTTCTGGGATGTCAGGTAAAATTCTAGAAAATCTCAAAAATCATAAGAAAGTTAGAATATAATTCAGAGCATTTTTGATGAAATAAAATGGTTTAAAAAGCTTCAGAATGTTCCAAAAATGTTAAAAAGTTGAAACAAGTCTTGAAAAACCAAAAAATGTAACACTACTAGGAGGAATCAAGTATTAAGTGATGTGGTCTAAAAAGTTGGAAATTTTCGAAATATTCATCTTTATGTGCTATTTTAAAGATTAGGAATAGCCTAAATTTATGACCTAAATTTCAAGAAATAGGAATGTTAAAAGAAAAAATCGGAAATAAAAAAAATTGCCTAAAAATCAGATTTCTCGAAATAAGATGGGTAGATGAAATTTTAAGTAAATCTCGTTAGAGCTATAGAAAAATGAGTTGTGAGAAATTTCTAGAAATACAGTACCATTAGGAACACTATAAAAGGATTCTAACTCAAATTCAAAACTTCAAAAAAACACAAACCTCCAAGATTTGCTCTCTGGAGCGGCGAAGATATTGCCATCCTGGATCCTTCTCGTGCTCCATGATTAGTTGATTTTCTCGCTTCGGCTGGTTAGTCGAAGAGTACTACGCGCTCAACTATTCGGTGCTCCCTTAGTCGAGGTTGACGATGCGAGTGATGAGTTTCGGAGGAGCTCCCTTCTCTTCTCGTTGGCACCCGCAAGCCACGCCCACTTTTTTTGCTTCTTCTTCTTCTTCCGCGGCACACAGAGGAAGGAAGATAAGGTGTAAAGCTCCCTGATGGAAGAAGATGCTCCCGCCGCTTCTACTGCTGCTTCCCGAGAATACGAGAGACGCCTACGCTCCGAAGAGGGTTCCAGAGAAAAATCGAGGAGTCAAGGAAAAAAAATCGACGGGAAGTTGAAGAATGTATGTGTGTGCCGGTGGAGATAAGGGGGGAGAAGGAGAAGCACACAGATTATAGAGTAGGGTCAAGTCTTAATGGAGGTGAAAAAACATGAAAAAAGTGCACCGGATGGGGGTGTCTTTGGCGCGTTCCTAGATAGAAGTATTCAGATTTTTCAGAAAACTGATCTATTTTTAGAGCTCACTTAGAAAAAGTTAGCTTGGCAATTGATACGGAAAGTACAGTTACAAACCTAGATGGTGATTTTAGCAAGCAAGTCGGTTCGGGAAGGCAAATACAGTACCAGACAAAAAGGTACCATAGTTTGGAGTTTTAGTGGAACAATGCCGATTTTGGTTGTCTGAAAAAGTAGTTTAAAGTAGTCCGAATATCTAGAAAATTTGTGGGCTTATAAATCAAACCTAGATCTTTATTTTTGCAGTTGACAAGTTTTTTGTACAATTTTTCCTTGAAAAGTTGTTCATGCGAATGTGTCGCTACTTTAAAGAGAAATCCGAGTTTTCAGCATTTGAATTTTGAAGTAGCCTCACATTTGCGTACGCAATGCTTTAAGGAAAACTTGTACAAAAAAGTTGCCAACTACAAAAATAAAGATCTAGGTTTGATGGATATACACTCCCACTTTCTATATGTTTGGGCCACTCTAAACTACTTTTTCAGACATCCAAAGTTGGTCTTTTTCCACCCAAGTATGATAACTTTCTGTCCGGTAATGTATCTCCCTTTAAAGTCAATGTTTTTGGTCAAACATTATATCAAAATGAAGAGCTCGGTGAGAGCTACAAAACCATATAAAGAACATTGATGTCTTACAATTTGATTTTCCTCTGGAAGCCTTAAAATAGGGGGGGGGGGGTGTAGATGCGGAGTAACTTGTTTGAAATTAGGCTCCGCGACACTTCGCAACCAGCCATTTTGTAACTTCAACAGTTCCTTGCATTTTTATATTACAAAGTTGCGAAATGACTGGTTGCGAAATGATTAGTTGCGAAATGTCTTGGTTGCGAAACGACCGGTTGCGAAGTGTCCCTAAAATCAGGACAATCCGACGCATCAGGCCAGAGACTTTGAGCGCCCCTAACTCTGTTTGTAGTAAACCAATTTTCCTGAAAATTTGACTGAAAGATTCAGAATTTTTCTGCAAATTTTTGAAGTCCTGAAAATCATTTTTCGGAAAGTATAGTGTTTCCCCAAATGTGAAAAACGGCAATGCCGGAAAAATTGAAAATTTTCATTTTTCATCTTTACATTCCTATCCTCCATGTTTTTCTGTTTCCAGCGTAGCCCATCTTCCCAAGAACTATATTTTTAGACTTCTAAAATTCCTGTATTTTGCGAAAATCCTCTTTTTTCTAGTATAACACCTTCCAGACACCCTATCTATTTTCAGCTCATATCTTCGTTTCCTTGTCTCTGCAAGACGTCTGGAATTCCTTTCTCCGAGTCAGTTGGCAGGTCAGGAATTCTTATCCAATATTTATCCCCTCACTTCCTTCAGATTGCACCAGAAAACACAAAGAGATGGGACACAACGACAACGAAGACGGACGGGTTGACTTGTTGTGTGTGTGTTTTTTGCTGTGTAACATAAGTTTACGAGTGACGGAAATTGTCGAGTCTCATCCTGATGATGGTGATGGTGGTGTGGTTTTAGAATCAGGAGATACTAGTTTTTTTGATGATCTGAAAATCAGATCATAGCCTGGTAATGAAAAGTGGTGGTTTTTGAGACTCTAAAAATGTGGCTCCGGGACAGTTCGGCCCTAGTCATTTTGCAACTAACGTCGATATTGCAACCGGGACAATTAGCAACCAAGACATTTTGAAACTGGACGTTTCGCAACCAGTCGTTTCGCAACTCTGTGGTTACGTATTGTCGCGGTGACAAAATGACCGGCAGCGAAATGTCGTAATTGCGAAATTGACGAGAGTTGCGAAACGTCGTAGTTGCGAAACGACTGGTTGCAAAACGTCTAGTTTCGGAATGTCTTGGTTGCGAATTGTCCGGCTTGAAATATCCTCAAAGTTGGAGTTTTCTAGAGAAATCACAATGAATTTTTGTCCGGTACTGCATGTTAGGCTACTGCTTCAAGTGTGTAAAATATGGATGTACAAAATAAAAAAAACCCCATGAAATATGTTATCTGGATTTCTCTACAAAACGAGATTGCTTAGTTTTCCTCATAAAACGAGTCTGCGGATGTCCGGACAAAACGAGGGCATAAGTTGAAAATTGTGAAAAAAATCTGAACTGGATCGTCGAAAAATTTCCTTTCAAACGGTATATTTTTCATAGAGTTTGGATAATTGGAATCTAGGATAAAGACGAAAATCTGAAAAAAATACAATTTCAGGTTTTTTTTGGAATACAAAGTTTTGGGTTTTTGGAAATATGTACACGTTATGTCCGGCCAGAGTCTTCAAAAATAGCCCATTTGCTCCACTATAGAATACTGTATCAGACTAGACAGCTCGGAGACATTTCGCAACCAGTCGTTTCGCAACTACGACATTTCGCAACTCCCGTCAATTTCGCAACTGCGACATTTTGCTACCGGTCATTTCAAAACCACGGTATCCAGGTTTTTTGTAGAAAATTCACGTTAAAATCACAACTTTTCAAATGTAGACTATAACCTGGAATAGTTCCTCAGTCCCATAAAACCTAAATGAACGTAAAGTGGACTAGTTTATAGAGTTGCGAAACGACTGGTTGCGAAACGTCCAGGCCGCGCCGATTGCAACTTTTCGGACACACAGACATACAGACAAACTTCCTCTCTATGCTCCTTCACACCTAAACGCTCATAAATCATTCTCATGATAGTATGTTTTGTGTGTGTGATCATGATGATGTAACTGGATAGTCTTTTTGCTCCTACTTTCTTCTTCTTCATCATCTTGTGCTTCAAACATTTTCACTCGTTTCCATTCTCTTCACGAAAACAATTTGCCGCCGACTTCTCTCTTCTTCCTCGGGGAGAGCCCCCCGATGTGCTGTAAGAGTTTGGCACCCAATGTAGAGAAATAGCACGGCAATCAGAGAGATCCGATTGCCAAAGTAACAACTGCCGTCTCGTTGTCTAACCACTCTATCCGATCCACACACTATTTCTTCGCTCTCCGGAATCTTCAGGCATGTGGAGCGGAGAGAGCTACTGAAGAGAGAGAGTTGTAGGTTTGGTTTGACACACACTTTCAACCCCTCTGGTGAAAAATGGATTCAGGGGACGACGAAAATTTTTTGGGTTTGATTGTAATAAGAGAAATTTTGGGGAGAGATATAGATGTACACAAAAGTCAAGGGTCAAGAAATTTCTTCCGGGATTTGTCTTCTTGATGACAACTGTTCTATGAAATTGATAGTTGTCCCGCCAGGTCAAAACATAATTATTGAGTCTGAGATGAGACAGAATTTCTATGAAAGATTCTGATGCATTCCCGGATACAACAATTAAAAAAGCTAGATTTTGGGAACTTCATTTATGTATTACAGATATTCCCCAAAAGGAAACGCGCTCCATCGCAATCTTGGCTGAAATTTGAATTTTCAGTTTTCCCGCCGTTTTGAAAACAGCGAAACATGTTTCATTGGGTGCGTGGACTCCTCGTGGACCACTCAGGCAGCAGTCGAATTGTCCACGAGGAGTCCACGCACCCACCAAAACATGTTTTGCTGTTTTCAAAACGGCGGGAAAGCTGAAAATTCAAATTTCAGCCAAGTTGGCGATGGAGCGCGTTTCCCCTCGGGGAATATCGCTAATATAATACATCAAAACTTCGCTGTTTTCTCTGAAAATGAAACTAACATTAATGTTCAAGAGAAAGCCAAGAAGTCTAAAATAAAGCCAGTTATAAAGGAAAAATCTGGATATTTTTCAAAATTCAACATTTTCTATGAATTCGAGTTTGTACCAAAAACTTAAAAGCAGGCAACAACTTTTTTTATTTTTCCACAGCGTTTCAGTGCTTTTAAGCTGCGGGCATAGGTTTCAAATTTGACGCCATGGGGTTTTTGAGTTGGTTTTTTTTACAGAAAAATATATCAACTGCCCTGTTGAGGTTAAGGTGATACAAGAAGACCATCTCTAGGGGTTTTTAGTCGGAAACACCAACTTTGGGGGTCTGAAAAAGTAGTTTAGAGTAGTCCAATTATGTAGAAAATTTGTGAGTATATAAAGCAAACCTAGATCTTCATTTTTGTAGTTGACAACTTTTTTGGACATCTTCTCCTTAGAAAGTTACGTAAAAAATGGTTGCAACCAATTTTTTGAAGCTAACTTCGAAATGTGAGGCAGCTCCACATTCACGCGTAAATAACTTTTCACAGAAAAGTCTTACAAAAAAGTGTTCAACTACAAAAATGAAGATCTAGGTTTGATTCATATACCTACAAATTTTCAAAAAATTCGGACTACTATAAACCACTTTTTCAGACACCCAAAATTGGCATTTTTTCACTAAAACACCCCAATATAATATTTTTTCCGAAATGGGATTTGCCTGTCCTGGCTTACCAAGATTACCTTGAAATTTCTAAAATTTTGTATTCTAAACTTTGTCATGATTATCCAGAAAAAAACTTTCAGATCACACACATTCCACTCGCTTATTCTCAGAACTCCTTCAACCTGACCCGTTTTCTTCTTGATCTACTCTGAACCGCCCGTGTTCCTCCTTCATCTATCACTCAAAAACAACACAAAAACACACACACAGACACCTTTCTTCTTCCTATCTTCCTCTTCTTCTTCTTCTTCATGTGTCTCGTATCCTGATGCCATTGGGAATATCTTCTCAACTCGCTCTTCATTCCTCCTGGTGGCTGCTTCTTCACAAAAGTGTAATAAGGGAAAACGAAGGGGAAGAATGAAAACGAGGGAGAAGACACAACAGATATTATATTATCTTCAAGTTTCTGACTTGGAAATCTGAGGGAACTTAGTTTCGAAATGACCGGTTGCGAATTGTCCCGGAGGTTATGGACATTGAATTCGAAGATTTTGAAAGCTCAAAGACGTCCCAAAATTCATTTTCTCTCTATTCACGGCTCCGCGACACTTCGAAACTACGAGTCATTTCGCAACTGCGACAATTTGCTCAACTATGGAGGAACTCATGCGTGGCGAAATGTCACAGTTGCGAAATGACCGGTTGCGAAGTGTCGCGGAGCCCATATTCAGAATAAGCAGCAGAAACTCACTGCGTATCCTTGGAAATCTTGTTAAGGGGACTCAAACGTCCCTCTTCATTCACCTACAGTACCTGCCAATAATCTATGAACTTTTGGCGTTTTCAGTTGAAAAACATCAACTTTGGGGGCCTGGGAGAGGATGTTAAACTTGATCGTTTGATCTGAAATTTCTTGGGTGTATACATCTACTCTAGAACTCTATTTTTGTAGTTGACAACTTTTTTGTACGACCTCTTCTAAAGATGTTGTGTCCCTTTAAAGTGGTGCGATCATTGATTTTAGGGTCTTCTGCATTTCACGAGCGATATCATTTCTAGAAGAGGTCATACAAAAAAGTTGTCAACTACAAAAATAGAGTTCTAGAGTAGATGTATACACCCAACAATTTTCAGATCAAACGGTCAAGTTTAACACCCTTTCCCAGACCCCCAAAGTTGACGTTTTTCAACTGAAAACGCCAAAAGTTTATAGATTACTAGCCGGTACTGTATCTGGTCCCATTAACACCACATACCTCCCCTCATTAATAACATTAATAACATTAACACGTGGTCTCCTCACACATACTTTCTCAGCAATGTACGCCTGCTATAGAAGATTTATTTATGTAGTTACGTAACTACCCATCCATAAGAGAGACGACAAGATGAAACAAGTGTTGCACAACTTCAATAGATGAGACAATACCAGATGAGGATGGGTAGACATACAGATATATTAATGGAGAGTAATAAGTACACGTATATCTATAGAGAAATCTAAATAGGAAGGAACATGGCTATCATGATGATGTAGTGCATCAATATTACCCCCTGGCGGTCCCTTTGTAACTTTCCCATAACGGTAATAAATCATGTAACAAACATCTGCCTCGCATGGCTCCTTTGAAGTTTACGGGGGTTATCAGAATCGGAAAAGTAGCTATGGATGACTTTGGACATTTTGCCATCTGTCATTTTGCACCACAAGGCAACATTGGTAGGGGGATCGGATTTATTCATAGATTGCAAAAATCGCTGAGATTCAGGATACAGTAGATAGCAACCATCACTGGCCGAAGAGGATAAATTCAAAAAGATTTAGCTTTTTTTATCACATCAAGAATCTGATATTCGGAGAAAACACAGATGTTTATAGATGTTCAAATTATTGAGGGGGTGTCATCAATGAGCTCATCACTTCCGCAACACCATGGTTAGCTCCAAGGCCGCTGCTTGCACAGGTTGCGCCATTCGGTTCAGATGGTTCTTCACCAGGGCTCGATATTCTCTCATGTTTCTGACCTCCCTAATGAGGTGAATCTGAAAAATAATATATATATATATATATATATATATATATATATATATATATATATATATATATATATATATATATATATATATATATATATATATTATCGCGCCACCGTCTGTTGTCAGTTTGATTTAAAGGCGCATGGAGTTCTTTGAAGCGATATCTCGTTCGGGAATCGTCTCAGAATATCGTAATGTGCTTTGCGTGACCAAACGACTAAAATAACGTCTTCGAGACATTTGAAACCAGTCGTTTCGCAACTACGACGTTTGACAACTCACGAAACCACAAAATCCAGGATTTGTGAAGAAAGTTCTCGTTAAAATCACTACTTTTCAAATGTAGACTATAACCCGGAATAGTTCACAGTACCCTCAATCCCACACAATCTTAATGAACGTGAAGTGGACTAGATTATAGAGTTGCGAAACGTCCAGCTTCGAAATTTCTTGGTTGCGAAATGAACGTGAGTTGCGAAATGACTGGTGGCGTCCCGGAGCCAAAAGAACCCCATGCGCCTTTAAATCCAACTGACAACGACTTTTGAAAGAAATCCTATGATTTCTTTTCCACTTACCGCCAACTCATTCATCCTATAACCCACGGCCAGCGCAAATCTTTTCTTCGAATCAATACAGGATTTGTAGATCAAAAACTGTTCACAATGCGCGATACTTTTCTCAGCCTTTATCATATCTGCAATGACAAGGATTCCCTCTACGGTGGCATCTGAAAATATCATTTCAAACTTCTATTTTTTCCAGTTACATACCCTCAATAGAGAGCTCTCCATATACGATATCCAAGAAGTTGCGGAAGTCCATGGGATCAATATCATAAAGGTTGACTTCTGGCTTCCCTGCCTCGCGATAATTCTTGTAGAAGAGGTTTTCAAAGTATGCGCAATGATTCGCAAGACACTGAAAAACTTTGAGGAACCTTGTTAGGCCAACTCGGCTGAAATTTGAATTTTCAGCTTTTCCGCGAAAACATGTTTTGGTGGGTGCGTGGACTCCTCGTGAACAACTCGGGCAGCAGTCGAGTTGTCCACGAGGAGTCCACGCACCCACCAAAACATGTTTCGCTGTTTTCAAAACAGCGGGAAAGTTGAAAATTCAAATTTCAGCCAAGTTGACGATGGAGCGCGTTTCCCCTAAAATAAGATAACTCACATGTCTGGACACATGGAACTTCTCTCCTTCGACATTGAGAACCACATCCGTCAAGTTTTCGACGGCTGTAGAATACTTTTGTGGCTTTTCCGCTCCAATTCCGACCATCTTCAGGATTTTCACCCTGACTTCAAGCACCACTTCAATAGCTTCGATCTTCTCGAGACAGTCCCATTTCACGAAATTGCGATATCTCGAACTCTTCTCCTTATCGTAGTCCGTGAAGAATTTGCACGCTTTCTTGGTGAGACCGTTTATTTTTAGTCTCCATACATCTTCAGTTTTGACTAGCCAATCCCCGGATTCGTTGTTTTCACAAACCAGACAAACCCCAAAGTTTCCTTGATTCCTATCCACATGGACCTGCCTACAATAGACCTGTATTGCTTCAAAATACGTAAAAATGTGTGTAGAATCCGAAAATCATAATGAAAATGCGCAAAAATTGCTCTAAAACCAAGAAAAATGGCTTCGAAATGAACCAGAACAGTCCGTGGCCGAGTTTTACCAAAAAAGGGCGGAGTTAGCCACTCGGTTCCGCCCCTTTTTTGGAAAACTCGGTCACGGCCACCTTTTGGAGCATTTTGGAGCGCATTTTCTGGGTTTTAGAGCGATTTTAGAGCATTTTCATGATGATTTTCGGACTCCGCACACATTTTTAGGTATATTGAAACAATAAAAGTTTTTGACCGGAATCCTCCTTTAAAGGAGGTTTCCGGTCAAAAATTTTTATATCTTTAAAATGTGTAAAAATGTGCGTAGATTCCGAAAATGGTAATGAAAACGCTCAAAAATTGCTCCAAAACCCCAACAATGCTCTCTGAAATGAGCAAAAATCACGCGAATGGTCTCCGGGGGCCGTGGCCGAGTTTCCCAAAAAAGGGGCAAAGTCAGCCCAGTCGCACGGCAGCCAATCACTGCCCTCGGTTCCGCCCCTTTTTGAGAAACTCGGCCACGGCCACCAGATACAACTTTTGCGATTTTTGCTTATTTTGGAGCTACTTTTCGGGGTTTTAAAGCGATTCTTGACCATTTTCATTATGATTTTCGGACTCTGCACACATTTTTAGGTATATTGAAACAATAAAAGTTTTTGACCGGAATCCTCCTTTAAAGGAGGTTTCCGGTCAAAAATTTGTATTTCTTTAAAATGTGTAAAAATGTGCGTAGATTCCGAAAATCGTAATGAAAACGCTCGAAAATCGCTCTAAAACCCCGATAATAAGCTCCGAAATGAGCAAAAATCACGCGAATGGTCTCCGGGGGCCGTGGCTGAGTTTCCCAAAAAAGGAACGGAGTCTGCCAATGAGCAGTCGTGCAGTCGTGCGTGAACCATGTCACTGCGCTCGGTTCCGCCCATGTTTTGGGAAACTCGGCCACGGCCACCGAAAATAACTTTTGCGACTTTTTCCTCATTTTGGAGCCATTTTTCTGGGTTTTAGAGCAATTTTTGAGCATTTTCATTATGATTTTTGGAATCTACGCACCTTTTTACCTATTTTAAAACAATCAAAGTCTTTGACCGGAATCCTCCTTTAAAATACTTTACTTACCAAAGTAGTCCAAAATGCTCTTCCTGTTCGCCGAGTATGTCACCCTCTCCTTCTTCAATTTCTAATGAACGATAGAGGACATTACTAATAACGAACTCTTTCTTTCCAGGCTCAATCTTCTGATCTTTCTCCAATCGCTCCTCCAATCTCTTCACCGTCGCTGTGATTTCTTTCTTGTGAGCTTCGACTGATTCCAGAATTTCATCTTGTTTCTTAATCAGTTCGTTGATGCCTGTTTCTTAATCAGTTCGTTGATGATGGCGAACTGTCATAGTTGCGAAATGACCGGTTGCAAAAGGTCGCAGTTGCGAAATGACTGGTTGCGAAATTTCGTAGTTGCGAAATGACGTGTCGGAATTCTACAAAAAAAGGTCCTACCCTTCCCTAGTAAGTATGACATCTCTCTTCTTGTTACTGTATACTGCTGTGTGTCTCCACTCCTAAGAGTGAAAGGTCACTTTCTAGGTTTTGAGAGAGAAATATTTTTGTCCTAGTTTTTGGTGTCATAATTGTTGCCAGCAATTAACGCTTTGGGATGTTTCATGCAACACATATTTTGGAAACTTTAAAAAAAATTTCTTCATAATTTTCACAGATCTTTCTGTATTACTGTATTACTGTATTAACTCTGGGACATTTCGGAACTATGACATTTCGCAACCCACGTCGATTTCGCAACCACGACAATTCGCAACCAAGACATTTTGAAAGTAGACGTTTCGCAACCAGTCGTTTCGCAACTCTATAAACTTGTCCATTTTACATTCATTAATGTTGTATGGGATCGAGTGAACTTTCTACAAAAATCCCGGATTTCATGGTTTCAAAATGACGTGGTTGCGGATTGTCCCCTTGGCAGAATGAATGGTTGCGGGTAGTTGCGAAACGACTGGTTTCGAAATGTCTCGGAGCCAGATTTTCAGAAAATTCAGTTTTTACTCGATACTTTTTCTTTCGTAATTAAAAAAATGGAGATTTTTCAGATTCTCTAGAACTCGATATTTTTGGCCTCCTGTTCTTGGGTGGTCTTTTTAGTCCATTTTTCAACTTCAATTTTCAAATTTCGACAATTCTCTCTCCCCAAATGTGTCCACTGTTCTTATCCAAAAAAACCATCTTCCCTCCCCGTTCTCGACTGTTTCCCATCTTCCCCCCCCCCCCCTTTCCTCTTCTTCTTCTTATTCTCGTGACGTAGCCTCATTCTAACTGTCTGCGTCTCCTACCTCCACCATACTCTCTCTCAGTCTTCAGATTGCGAAACGGCGGCAATCGGTATTTGCTTCAAAAAATGTTCTTTTCGTTTTGAATTTTGCAGATTATAATTTGAAATTGAATGAGAGAAGGGGGGGGGGGGGGGGAATATTTCAAAATTTTAAATTTTTTAGGAAATTCGATAAAAACTGTTTTTGAGTCGATTTTTTTCGAAAATGGAGTAAAAAGATCTGAAATTCTAATTAGAAGAGCTAGAATAGTGTTCAAATTCTGAAAAACTGAAAAAATTTTAGCAAATTTTTTCAAATAGTCAAAAAAAAAGAAGCTGTGAAATCGAGAATTTTTCGAAATATGAAAAAAACCGATAGCAGAAGAAAAAATCTCAAATTTTTGAAATCCAAATTCAGCATGTCATGCATAGAATTGCATTAAATTTTTAGTGATAATTCCCTAACTCAAAATTTCAGAAAATATCATTTTCTTCTTGTTTCTTCTATCCTCTTTATAATCTCTTATGGGGGGGGGGGGGGGGGGGGCACCCATCTTTTTTATCATCATTTTCCTTCTTTTCTCCAGGGGGCGGAGCCTAATACACCAATCACCATTAGTACCGTACACCCTCCAACTCTTTGCTCATGATTGCTCATCCTTCCCCTAAAATTTAGACTCCGCCCCTTTTCACCCCTCTGTCCCCCTACAGCCCTCATTCATTGTCCTGTCTCCCGAGGTGGTTGGTGACCACCAAGAAGTGTCTCCTTTTTGTCTTCTCTTTTTTCATAATTGTGACTTGCCTGGCCGGGCCGCGGGCTGGATTGGGCCGGGAAGTCCGGCCCGCCTTGAAACTTTTTTTTTGTTGAAAAAATATGCATATTTCACTTTAAATTCATTAGAAATGTGGCCCGATTTTATACATAGTATAACCTTAAAAACGTTCAGTCATTATAACTTCTGAAAATCGGTATATAACGTCTTTGAGATTTGAAATCGGGCATACCGGGCTAGGCCAGGCCGGGCCAGACCGGGCCGGTAGAAAATCCTTTATCAACCCGGCCCGGCCCAAAAAAATATGATTTTTCAAGTCGTTTCGCAACTACGACGTTTCGCAACTCACGTCAATTTCACAACTACACCATTTCGCTAGCGGTCAGCTCGCTACCACGACAATCCGCAAGTCATTTCGAAACCACGAAACCCAGGACTTATAGAGTTGCGAAATGTCTTGGTCGCGAATTGTCGCAGTTGCAAAAGAGACGTGAGTTGCGAAATGTCCCGGAGCCGTATCTTTCAATTTTTTAGAAACCTCTTCGTTTTTCCATTACTTTTCAGTTCCTTGCGTTTTCAAAATTTCCTTGCTCTAAACTCCCCTTTTCACTCATTTTTACTGATTCTCGTTGCTCAAATCCATCTCTAAATTTTCCAGAACCTTTCCTCAACTTTCGCCATCATCGAAAATGCCGTGCGAGCACTGCCCACATTGCCAGGAGGCCGAGAGAATCGAGAAGGAGCGTCTCGAAGGAGAGCGTCTGGAGCAAGAACGAATTGCAGCTGTGTTGGCTGCTCAAAATGGAGGATTCGGTAAGTTAGATTTATTTTTTGGTTTAGTAGTAGTAGTAAAGAGAGTAATGGTTTTAGGGTGACAGTTACAGTTCCGGTCAATAGTATATGAACTTTTGGTGTTTTCACTTGAAAAACATCAACTTTGGGGGTCTGGGAAATGATGTTAAACTTGACCGTTTGATCTGAAACTTTTTGAGTGTATACATCTACTCTAGAACTTTATTTTTGTAGTTGACAACTTTTTTGTACGACCTCTTCTAGAGATGATATGGCTCGTGGAATGCAGAAGTCCCTGAAATCGGTGAAAATTGCACTGAAAATGAGGAAATTTAGCATCGCCCCACTTTAAAGGGACACACCAGCTCTAGAAGAGGTCGTACAAAAAAGTTGTCAACTACAAAAATAGAGTTCTAGAGTTGATGCATACACCTGAAAAGTTTCAAATCAAAAAGTCAAGTTAAACATCCCAAACCCCCAAAGTTGACATTGGCAACTGAAAACGCCAAAAGCTCATAGATTATTGACCGGTACTGAAGGAAAATTTTTTGTAAACGCATTTTTCAAAGCTTACTATAAAATATCAATAGGGTTTCTAAAAGTGTACTATAATTAAACTGCCTGCCTGAGTGTTCAACTAGACATTTCAAAAGTTAGCCATTTTTTTGATTCTATTATACTTTCAGTACCGGACGTCTTTTTTGGGTGTTTTTAGTTTTAACTTTTTAAGGCTTTTTTGAAATGTGCCAAAACAAAATTTTATGAAAAAGACATAGAAGATTAAAAAGGTTTCCAGCTACAGTACCCCATTGCGATAAATCAAAGTTTTTTTTTTTGAAAAATGATGTCATTTCAAAAAAAAGATAGAGCATTGCTCATGCTGACCCTAACATTACAACCATCAGGACAATTATCGAGAAAGCAAATTTTTGACTGCCAATTTTCGATGAGTCATCGTTTGTTTGACAAGTTTTACAGTACTCCTGGTAGCTTTTTTTAGAAATGAGCAATTAGTTTTGAAAATGTTTGAAATTTCTGATAACAGATTGGCACACCCCTGGCGCGTATTTTTAATAGCGGGCCAAAGCATGAGTTCTCTCGGAGTTTAAAAAAGTGAGGCTCGGTGTTTGCGTACTTTTCAAAATTTGAAGCCCTGAGAATTCGAAAAGCACGCAAACACCGAGCCTTTTTTTCATATCCGACAATAGCGGAGCTTTTCTAAAGTGAAAAGTTTTGAACAGAAATTTCGAACAAGGTTACAGTGGCTGTAGCTAGTAAATTAAGATTTTTCTAATAGATTATCTCTCAACTAAAATATAGCCTATTATTCTATCAAAAACAATAATTTTCCAGCTCCTATTGTCCCGAACCCAGATGGACCAAACATGGAGGTCCCGGATTTGCGTCCAGAGCAGATGGCCATCGCCATGGACATCTGCAACAACTGGAAGCAATCGAAGTTGCACTGCATCCGTGGCAACAGCCAGACCGGAAAAACATGGCTCTTGAATGCCATCACCATTCTGCTGAGAAGTGAGTAAATTTTGGGGGTTTTAGTAAGTAGAGTAGTCACATATTCGTTTAAAATTAGACCAGATATTGACATTCTAGATTGATAAAAAGTTTTCAAGCCCACCGGTCTTGCAATCGCGCTCCACTGGACATTTATCAAACTCTCACTGAACTTTGTAGCTTATCATCAATTTAATTATCTAATTTTGTTCGAGTACCCGAAATTTTCCAAAAATTGTAGGTGGAAATTGGCCTAGGACGTTTTTCAGTGAGACTGTAATAAATATCTGGTGGAGCGCGATTGCAACGCGCTAGTGGTTTCTTTTAAATTTTTGGAATTAAAAATGTTGGATTGAAAACCTTGAAATTTCGACTAGCAGTTGTGATACGTTCCTTAAAAATCAGAAAAAATGTTTCCCAAAAGCACCCTGACCTATACTATCTCCATTTCCAGACAACCTCACGAATGTCCAGGTCATCTCATCTGGACCCTTCCCTCAAGATGCCAAGCCCCTCCAGAAGGTGTACAATCTGGCGGACCATGTCCTCGAAGACGTCGATGTTTTTATCTTCGACAACGCCAACATGGTCTCCGAGCAAGCCATGCGGGAGTTTTCGGCAAAGTTGATGAGAGCCATGCTCTCCGATGAGGTCTTCGGAGGGAAGTCGGTCATTCTAGCGACCGATTTTGGCTTGATGCTCCCATTTGTGAGCGACTTCAAGAACAAAGTCCAAGCCTCGTTGAAAAAGATGGTGGAGAATGTGGTGGCTCCATTCAAGCAGCATGTTCTCCCAACTGGCGAGGATGGGTGGAGCAAATATTTGGATGTGGTCAGGAGATCTCCTAAAGTGGAGATTCCCGCTGAGAACAGAGTGTGAGTTTTTTTAAATCTTGAAAGTTAGAAAATTAGGGAATCAGCTAAAAATCTCATTTTGCTTTTCTACAAAAGCGCCATCTGTTAGGCAATCGCGCTCCACTAGACATTCATCAAAATCTTAATAAAAATTGTTGTGTGTTCAGTGGAGCGCGATTGCTTACCGAATTGCGCTCCATTGGACTGTTTTTTGAATAAATGTCCAGTGGAGCGCGTTTGATAAATGTCCAGTGGAGATTTTGCTACATACCATATACTACGTATAAGCCCTATTTTCCAGGAAGGACATCGACGAACTCATGAACTTTGTTTATGGCGATGTGGACAAGGGCGCCCCGCTGATGAATGCAGTAATCCTTGCACCACGGAATTCGGATGTCGACCTCATCAACAATAAGATGTTCTCGATGATAAGGAAGAAGGTCCACATTCTCGAAGCTCAAAATATTGGTGGAGCGATCAGGACTGATCAGGAGGTCCATAAGCTGCGGTTGAAGGTGAGTAGAAGTGTAGGAAGTGGGGAAAAACAAAAAAAATGAAATTGGGGAACATAGGACCAAAAAGTTTCCTAATTGCTTTTAGAAATGTAAAAATGTGTCTGATTAGACCTACATATCATAGTGAAAAAAAATTGCTTCAAAACCCCGAAAATCCTCATCAAAAATGCCATTTTGACTAGAAGTTGTTTCTGGTGGCCGTGGCCTAACTTTGGAGTTTTCTCTTCCATGTGCCTCGGCTCATTCTTAGGTCATTTCAACCGAGTTTAAGAAAACTAGAACGGTCTGGAATGACTGAAAAAAGCCGATGGAAGAGAAAACTCCATAGTTAGGCCACGGCCGTCTGTGACAACTTTCGGCAAAAATTGTCTATTCGAAGCGAATTTTCTGGGTTTTAAAGAAATTTTTGGGCTTCTTCATTTACGTAAAAATGTGTGTAGATTCCGAAAATCATAATGAAAATACTCCAAAATTGCTCTAAAATCTCGAAAAATGGCTCTGAAATGAGCAAAAATCGTGTGAATGGTCTCCGGGGGCCGTGGCCGAGTTTCCCAAAAAGGGGTGGAGTCAGCCAATGAGCGCCATTGTAATTTACGAGCAGCCAATCACAGCGTTAACGTCCGTAATTGCAGTAGGCTGACTCCGCCCCCTTTTTAGGAAACTCGGACGCGGCCCCCGCAGGCCATTCGCTTGATTATTGCTCATTTTGGAGGGTATTTTCATGATTTTAGACCAATTTTTTAGCATTTTCATTATGATTTTTGGAATCTACACACATTTTTAATCATTTTAAATCGACAAAAATTTCTGACCGGAATCTTCCTTTAATTCTCTTTCATTCCAGATCGGGTCGATCCTGATCCTCGAGGACTCCTTCGAAGGACACCCCAAGGGCACTCGAGTCCTCCTCGAAGACATCTCCTCCCACCACCTCAACTGCCGTGATTTGGTCACTGGTCGTGTCATCGACATCGAGAGAACCAAGCGCTTCTTGAGCCCCAATGAGAACACACCACGCCGCAACGTGAAAGAGGATCAGAGACAGGTGAAGCAATTCCCTGTCTCCCTCGGATTCGCCACCACCATACATTCGGGGCAGACCAGAAAATATGAGAAGATGGGACTGTTCCATATGGATAAGATATTCGAGCATGGGATGCTGTACAACTCCTTCTCCCGAGTTCTTGAAATGGATCAATGGAGAATCTTGGTAGATGGACCGGTGCTGGAGAACAAGTTGGAGGCTTCCTTGCTTTGATTCTTCTGATGCTGTTTCTCAAAATCTAGAATGTGTTGTGTAATTAGCGATATTCCCCAAAAAGCAAACTCGCTCCATCGCCAACTTGGCTGAAATTTGAATTTTCAGCTTTCCAGCCGTTTTGAAAACAGCGAAACATGTTTTGGTGGGTGCGCAACTCGGGCAGCAGTCGAATTGTCCACGAGGAGTCCACGCATCCACCAAAACATGTTTCGCTGTTTTTAAAACGGCGGGAAAGCTGAAAATTCAAATTTCAGCCAAGTTGGCGATGGAGCGCGTTTCCCCTTGGGAAATATGGCTAATGAAAATGTTGCATTTTTGGTTTTTCTGTTGTTTCTGACCTCAAATTCTCTGCTATTCCTTCCCTAAAATTCGGTTTTCTCAAGCTCTAGAAAGTTGTCTAGAATGCTCCATCCAGTTTCTCTCCCTAAACCGATTCTCCCCATTTCCTGTATTTTCGATATCCAGAAGTTGTAACTTCGATATCCAAAAGTTTCTGATTTCTTCCCATCCCCCGTATTCTGACACATTGCAATCTACTGAAAACGAAAACTTTGTATCTGATTATTTGAGTATTGATTCGAATTTGGTATTGAAAAATAAAAGTACTTTGCATTCACATTGAGAACGGAAACTCCGAGACATTTCGCAACTAGTCATTTCACAACAGCGACATTTTGCAAACACGACACTTCAAAACTGGACGTTTCGCAACCAGTCGTTTCGCAACTTCAAAAACTTGTCTACTATCTACGTTCATTTAAGTTTTCTGTGATTGAGAGTATTATTAACCAATCCAATGATGAAATTACCTACTTGCAAAATCAACAAGAGTTACGAAATGTCACAGTTTCAAAACGACTGGTTGCAAAATGCCTCGGAGCGATTTTCTGACGACACAAGAAGACCCTGCGAAAAATCCGATTCTGGATATCTGGACATCAGAAGAAGAGAAGACTAAGCTGGTCAATTCAAGATAGACAAGGTTTTCAAGATTCTGGAGGACTCTGAAATAAACTAAGACACTAAGACTTGCTTACTTATTATTATTATTGATTACCAAAAAATTTTTGAATTGAAATTTTTAAGAACAATTAGAAAAAACAAGAATTAGTGAAAAAATGAGGCCTATAAGAACAAAATGATAGTAATAACAAAAGTTAAGAAGATTACGGAAAGAGCAAGAATTAGTGGGAAATAACGAGAAATAAGCTTAAGTAGATTTAGGGAAAGTAACAATCAAAATACCATCATTAAACTCTTCAGGGGCGAAATGCGCTCCACTGTATCCTTGATACTTGCTCAAAAGTGATGTCCTTATAGCGGCGAATCCGTTGGAACTGTGGTTGCCGCGACCGGTTTCGATTCTGGCTTGCTGGACTCCGTTGGCCACCAAATCCTCGATGATCTCTTTGACGTATCGCTCAGCCATTGAAACAGTCAATCCGTGCAGATCGAAGTAATGGGGCCCTTTCGGATGCCCCTTATTCCAGGCCTTAACCATCCGGAGAATCCCATTGTCGATGGCGTGTTCCTCGTGGAGCGGCATGTTTTTGGTTTTTCTCATCTGGAAAACATTCGAAATTATTTTAGAAGTGAACCTTTTCAAAAACTTACATGTTGCTCCTGCACTTTATTTTTCCACTCCTGCGCCTTCTGGTGGAATTCCTCCGTGTCCCCGTAGAACTCCGTGTAGTACTCCTTGTCCAAAGGATGCACGAATTCACACTTGTAACGATAGGGGCAGTCTTGGGAACCACCCTTTGCGAAGTTGTCACACAATCTTGTCTTGTGCTTGGCATTCTCCGCTCTTTTCTCAAGAGTCCTTTGGGTTGCTTGGAGTTCGTGGGCTCCGTGAGCGAACCCGCAGGAATTTCTCTTCGGACACCGCCCAGTGTTTGTGAAGTGACGACAGAGAATCGTCTTGAACTTCCTGGGGGTTTCATTGTCCTGAGAAGTTGAGGGTGCCGAGTTGCTAGATAGTACTGTAGACTGTCTCTGAGCAACAAGGGCCGGGAAGGGGGCGGAGCTGAGCATAGTGAGAAGCTCCTCTTCACCGTGAGCGAAGCCACATTCAGAACCCTGTGGGCACCTGCCACTTTTTGAGAAGTGATAGCAGAGCCGGGTCTTAAACTTTTCACTCGAATCCATTCCATTTTCTCCATTGCTAGAGCTGAATGACGAGGATCTCGAGGTCCTTGTGGAGTTGGATGTAGAGGTGCTCGGAGCAGAGCTCAAGGGCGCTGGAGCTATTTGGAGAGCGGAAACTTGGTGGGCGGGGATTGGAGGGGTGGTCATGGATGTTGGAGCCGTTTGCTGGACGTAGCTGGGTTGGGAGGCCATAACAGGAAGATGGGATCCTGGGTAGACAGGGTTTGGAAGATTGCTCATGACTAGTGGCACCATTTGAGGTGGGATGCATGGGACACCATATGGCAGGCCGGGGACCATCATCATTGGTTGACCAAGCATCGGTGGTGGAGCTTGCATCATAGAGGCAAATTGAAGTTGCTGTTGTGCGAGGATGACTGCGAGATTGTTGAACATGTTGAACGTTGCTGATTCTGGAAAACATAACAGTTTGAGTAAGGGTTAATGATTAAAAAAATATAAAAATAAAGCGACAGAACAAAACAACTGAACACGAAAAGCCGAGCATATTGTTTGGTAGATCTCAACGAGTTCTAGAAAACATACAGCTTGTTATTTCTAAAAGAGTTTTAAACTTGAAAAATCAATATTTGCCGGTTTGACAAGTATTGGAGAAGGATCTTGCCATAGCCAAGTTGAAGAATGAAATGAAGAATACTAACTACTGTATCTGACCTATTGATTTTGAGAACCTATCTCTTGGGAGAATACCAGGTGGGTCACACAATGAGACCCCCCCCCCCTAATTTTCCCAAGAGCCAGTGACAAAGAAAGTTGGTACATATTGATGGTCTGTAACCGGAATCAAAAGAGAGGGGCGGAGCCGGAGGGACTGTAGGCAAAGAGAATACACACCTGGATTACTGTATGTGAGGATGGTGGTACTGGCTCCTGGGAAGGTTAGGGAGCAGGTAATCAAAAAAGTTAAACGATAAGCTTTCAGTCGTTCAAAATGGAAGAGAGCTGTCCAAAAATCACTTAAAAATTGGATAGATAAAGCGCTAAAAACAATAGCTTACAAAAGTTTGATTTTCAGGCTTCAATCGTAATTTTTGGGGGTTAGAAATAGGGGGACCCAGTTTTTCAGAAACTGTGTGAGGTTATATTTTTCAAGTTCTATTCTAAAAATAATTTCATACTTGAAAGTAAAGAGCTTATGGATGAATCCAAATCAGAACTGAGTAAATAAGATGTTTTGTGGTGCACCTATCTTATCATTTTTCTTAGAAAAGTTTGTAGAAATACGTTGGAAACTAAAAGTAAGACTAAAAGGTTGCACCAAAAATTCCGAGAATGAGATCTTCACTACTACAGAATACCAGTGCTTGAGTTCTTAATATAAAGACAAAAAACTCAGATTTGTTGAAAAAGTACCAATTAAACAAAATCCATATTTGCCGGTTTGACAAGTAATGAAAGAGGTGAAGAATGAAATGAGCAATACTAGCTACTGTATCTCGCCTATTGATTTTGAGAACCATAATATCAGGTAAGTTAGATACCCCCTCACTTTCCCAGGAGCTCAATATTATCTCCACATAACACAGGTGTGCATTGCCTGAGGCTACTGTGTCTCAGACTCCGCCCCTTTGTCTTTGTTCCGGTTACAGACCATCATTATGTACCAAGTTTCTCTTTGTCTCTGGCCAAATCGATAGGTTCGAACTGGCTCCTGGGAAAGTTAGAGGGTCTCACTGTCTGACCCACCCGATTTTATGGTTCTTCCTCCTGAATCCTTTCGTTACTTGTCATACCGGCAAATATTGATTTTGTTTAATGTAATTGGAACCTTTTCAACAATTACAAGTTTTTTTAAATCAATAAATCAGATACAGTAGATGGTATTCTTCATTTCATTCTTCACTCTCCCTGTGGCATGGATCCCTTTCGATATTTGTCGAACCGGCAAATATTGATTTTTCAAGTTTAGATCTCTTTTAATACCAAACTCTATATTTTTTAGAACGTTGTGAAATCTACAAAACAAAGTACCCTGTTTTTTCTGTATGCCGTTTCTATTTTATTCTCGTTTTTCAACTTCTGAGAAGTTAAAAGTATTTCGAAGGTATTTCAGTAGCTGCTAGATTTATTTTTCTCGACTGTATTTTAATCTTTTTTACGTTCTTCTCCACAATTTCCTCGTATCTTTCAATCATCAACCCGTACTCAAACTGAAATGCTTTCCAGAATCTTCAACAACAACATGTACACCAACCTTCCATACCTCGTCGCCCAACAGCAACTTCAACAGGTCATGATGCAAGCTCAACCAGGAATGTTCGTCCCATCGATGATGGTCTCCGGAATCCCATTTGGTGTCCCCTGCCCGGCCCCTCAAATTGTGCCAGTAGTCGTGAGCACTCAGCCAGGACTCCACCCCTACGGTCAACCAGCTATGGCTTCAAACCCCACCTTCGCCCAACAAATGACACCAGCAGCCACGACCACCGCTCCGAGCCTCTCCAACCCGGTCTACGCCCACCAGAAGCCTCCCATGGCTATGAGCTCTGCTCCAAGCATCTCGAACTCCAACTCTACTAGGACCTCGAGATCCTCATCCTTTAGCTCCGCCTCTGGAGATAACGGAAAGACTTCGAGCGGCTCCAATGGTGATAAGGAAAACTACAAGACCCGTCTCTGCTATCACTTTTCCAGAAGTGGCAGATGCCCAAAGGGTAATGAATGTGGGTTCGCCCACGGGGAAGAGGAACTGCTGACTATGCTCAGCTCCGCCCCCTTCCCGGCTCTTGTTGCTCAGAGACAGTCTACAGTACTCTCTAGCAACTCGACGCCGTCAACTTCTCAGGACAATGAAACCCCCAGGAAGTTCAAGACGATTCTCTGTCGTCACTTCACCAATACTGGGCGGTGTCCGAAGAGAAATTCCTGCGGTTTTGCCCATGGAGCCCACGAACTCCAAGCAACCCAGAGAACTCTTGAGAAGAAGGCGCAGAACTCCAAACACAAAACAAGATTGTGTGATAACTTCGCAAAGGGAGGATCCCAAGAATGCCCCTACGGTTTTCGGTGCGAGTTTGTGCATCCTTCCGATAAGGAGTACTTCTTGGAATTCTACGCGGAGACGGAGGAGTTCCACCAGAAGGCACAGGAGTGGAAAGACAAGGTGCAAGAACAGCATGTAAGTTTTTCAAAGTCCAATTTCTAAGATAATGTTGATTTTTTCCAGAGGCGAAAAACGAAGAACACACCGCTCAACGAGGAGTATGTCATCGATCAAGGGATCCTCCGAATGATCAAGGCCTGGAACAAGGGGCATCCAAAGGGACCCAACTACTACGACCTACACGGATTAACAGTCCAGATGGCCATGAAGTACGTCGAGGAGATCATTGAGGATTTGTCCGCCAATGGAGTTGAGCAAGGAAGAATCGAAACCGGACGAGGAACCCATAGTACCAATGGAATCGCAGCCATCCGGACGTCAATTTTGGCCAAATATCAAGGACTTAAAGGTGCACACTTTGCACCGGAAGAATATAACGATGGTATTTTAGTTCTTACTTTCCCTAAATCTAATTAAATTTATTTCTTGTTATTAAGTTTCTTGTTATTTCTTAATAATTCTTGCTCTTTTCTTAATCTTTTTAACTTTTGTTATTGTTATCTAGGTGTCTTTTTGTACTCTATTTCTTTTTTTCTTTACTTTTCTAAAATTTCAATATCAACTTTTAGTAATCAATAAATAATAATAAGTAAGCATGTGTGTTCGTTTCAGAGTGCTCCAGAATATTGAAAATTCTTGTCCATCTTGTAGTCGTCTGCATAGTCTTCGGAAATCGAAATATCTCGATCTTTATCAGCTTCCCCGACGTTTTGCAACCAGTCGTTCTGCAACCGCGACATCTCGCAACTCATGTCGATTTTGCATTTACAACATTTTGAAACCGGTCATTTCAACACCGCGACAGTCAGCAACCACGTCATTTCGCAACCATTAGATCCACATGATTCTAATCTGAAGAACGGTGGACTGCCAAGATTATAAAGTTGCGAAAAATTATAAAGTTGCGAAATGACAGAAAAGCATGAAAAATATATTTATTGATGATCGATTTTCACTTCATACAAAACAAAAAGAAATTAGCTTCTGAAACAAAGATTGGTCCATATTGAAGTCATACAACCATCCAGCGGTCAAAAGTGTGCGAGTCACCCAAACCATAGGAAGCTAGCAAAAACTGGAATTCCGAACGATCCCTCAATCTTATAGAGAGAGAGATTTCATCCGTGTGTTTTGCGGTGGAGAAAATATGATCCAGGTCCTGATAATTGTGAGGCTTTTTACATTGGACTCCTCTTTGATAATAGGTGTCTTAAAAAGCGGGAATATGAAATATCAAAAAATAAACAGAATAGAGGCGAAATCAATTGATGAATGTGCGGCCGCCGATCTTGAGAAGAGGACGGAAAGTGACCAGTGGATATTTCTTCTTGTGCTCTTCGACTAACGATCCAATGTGGCTGAAGGTGCCATTTGGTTTTCTATCGACTGAGGTTGGTGGGGCAAGGTGGTCGTAACGGACAATCTCGCGATCTTGTGGTGGAGCCAGAAATTGCCATAGGTTCAGCAACAAGCACGAAGTACTTCTGTAAAAGGCAAAATTCAAAGGAGGATTGTTTATCACAATCTAAAGTCAAATTGCCCACTAGCAAGGTTTTGATGAAACTCTAAGCTGATAAGTCTTACCGTGGATAACATTTTGAAATCCACCAGCACCACTCTCTTCTAGTTATCCATACAAGATTCATTGTCCGTACAGTGATTTGTTTTCCATGCATACCCACAGATGAAGCTTTGCAAAAAGATGCAGAACAACATTTAGGGGGTTCCAAGGAAATCGAAGATGACCTGAAAACTTCTCACTGATTTCTTAGATTATCCTGTTAATATTATGTTGAACTCACAACTGTTCTGTTCTTTTCAATCTTCAAATCATCTCTAGGGTAGTCTTCGAGCAGGCGGTAAGTAGGCAATGTGATGAAACGGCTGAAACAGGCGATGTCCCAATTGATAGAACAATAAGAGTTCTGACAAAACTTACCATAATCTAATGGCAGTTTGCGGGAGGAGTTCATTTGGCATGAACAAAGCGAGTCGTCCTGGTTCCATAGCAAAAAGAAGAAATTGAACATGCTGACAGCGCCAATCAAAATGAATCAGTAAATTCCGTCCTGTAATTTAGAAATCGCTATAATCGTATATAAACGTTATTTTTCTTGTGTTCGAACAGGTACCATTTCAAAAATTCAAGCCATTTTACAAATCATTCAAAACCAGAGATGCTTCCATAATCAGAGAGTGAAAAGTTCAGTAAAATATTTCGAAATTCTTTCGACTGGTAAAAAAACCTCTAGATCATCATTTTTGGCTCCGAGACATTTCGCAACCAGTCGTTTCGCAACTCACGTCCGTTTCGCAACCCACGTCAATTTCGCCACTTTGACGTTTTGTTACCGGTCATTTCGCCACCGCGACAATCCGCAACCACGTCAGCGAAACGTCCAGTTTCGAAATGTCTTGGTTGCGAATTGTCACGGTTGCAAAATGACTGGTTGCTAAATAGACGTGAGTTGCGAAATGTCTCGGAGACAAACATTTCTTTGCCTGACTGTTCAAGTTACGATAGTCTAATAATCGTACTGTGTTTTTCATGACTCACCATTTTCCGATAAAACGTTGTCGAACGTTCTATCATTTCAAATATCGTTTCCGGAAAATACACACCATTCTGAAAAATATAATGTTTCCATTTTCTCCCAGAATTTCCAGAAAAACTCACTTGTAAGATCGGCAATTACACACATCGCCTTGGAAAAGCACAAATGAATATTTTTCGCAAAAAAGTTGGAGATTGGAGGGTTAAAGAGAGAACAAGAGAAGTAGAGATACGAGAGAAAGATTAGTAGACGAAAAAGTAAAAAAATAGTGTTGAATCATGGAGAGACGCAAAGAAAATTTCACACGCTCTATTACCAGTCTTCGGAATAAGACAAGGTGTGCTCTTTAGTCATGGGAAACTCAATTCGGAAATTTGAAGTTCTCATGAGCAGTATTAAAAACGGGCTCAGCCACTTTCGAAACTGTGACGTGCATGGTTTTGGTGATGGCGAGAGAAGTGAGGTGTCGGATGGGTTGGAGTACACATTTCATCATAAGTTATGGCTGAGTATAGGATAGAGTAGAAATGAGAGAGAGCAAAATATGGGAAAAACCATTTATATGCCTACCGTACGTAGATGAATAGATGACAAAAAAAGAAGGATTCGATGTGTGGAGAGACGAATTATAAATGCAGAATCAAAAAGATATGAAATTGCGAGATAGAGAAAACATGATTCAGAAAAATAGGAAAATACAGAAAAAATAGGATCAAGCGATAGAAGCCAATCGAAAAGTATCTTCTGGAGTGGGCGGCTGGACTTCCTCACTAGTCCTAGAGTCGGAGCGCTCAAAATCCGACAGACAGTAGTTGGTGGATAACCTGAAACTGAATATGTATATTTTGGAAGTTTTATGCTTATTGTTGCTTACCTTTCCTTGCTGTTCCATAGTATCTCTATACTTTCATGACTCATCATCTTCATCGTAAAATTCTTTAAACTCCTCATGACAAACATGACAAATTTTTTCCACTGTCTTGGAGACGTGTCCTTCATGGGTATCTCCTGTATCTTCTCTACACCCCGACGGATACCGTTGATGAGCAACGACTGTGGTTTGTTTAGAGAAACCTGGCGATTCTTTCAACCTCGGAGTTCCTGACTATGTCTACTAGAATCTTCGAACTTGAAGGAACACTCTTTGCACACTTTTTGCAAAAGCTCGCTGACCAAATGACCTCTTCGGAATTTGCCTGGCGCCTTCTGACTATCGAATCTATCCCAAATCTTGTTGTCAGTCTTGAGCACACTCGGTGTTGCTCGAAACAAGTTCGCCACTCTGAGTCCACCAAATCAGATGTCAGAAATTTCAGCAAGTCTATCGGTTTGACAACAGGAAAAACCTTTGTGGTAGAGTGTGCGGCAGAAACGGTGCCATGCTTTCTGAATAGAAATTATATGGCTTTTCAACAAAAACTTTCCTGATTGAACTCACATTGACAGCACCAAGTTTTCGAGTGTATCGCTCTAGTGGTATTGGAACATTAGCAACATTAACCGTATGTAATATGGCTGAGAGAAGAAGTCATCGTGTTCAGACGCTAAAATAGTCTTATCCTCGGAATGGTTGGAGCTTGATGGGGGAATCGGACAAGTTTTCAACGGACTGTGCTCGACGAATTCTTGCGAGCAGATCGATGGGTTTTGGAGCGTTTCTTGAATGCTCTGCTGATTGGTTTGCTCATTCATTCTCCGTACAGTGATTTGTTTTTCCATGCATATGACCTGCAAACTTCTCACTGATTTCTTCGATTACCCAATTATCCGGAACTCACAACTATTCTGTTCTTTTCAATCTTCAAATCATCTGTAGGCAAACCAGTCGCTTGTGTAGTCTTCGAGAAGTAGGTAATGTGATGAAACGGCTGAAACAGACAATATCCTTATTGATAGGAATATAAGAATTCTGACAAAACTTACCATAATCCCGTTCATTTGCCATGAACAAAGCGAGTCGTCCTGGTCCCATAGCAAAAAAAAAGAAGGAATTGAACATGCTGACAGCTCCAATTGACATGAATCGATACATTCCGTCATGAACTAACCATTGCCTATCAAGACAACTATCGAACGTTTCATCCAATCAAATATCGCTCTAGAAAAATACAAACCATTCTGAAAAATAAAATTTTCAATTTCTCTCAGAATTTCTAGAAAAACTCACTTGTAAGATCGGCAATTACACACATCGCCTTGGAGGAATACGAATGAATATTTTTCGCAAAAAAGTTAGAGATTAGAGGGTTAAAGAGAGTGCAAGAGAAGTAGAGATACGAGAGAGATTAGTAGACAAAAAAGAGAAAACAATAGTGTTGAATCATGGAGAGACGAAGAGAAAATTTCACACGCTCTATCACCAGTCTTCCTAACAAGACAAGGTGTGCTCTTTAGTCATGGGAGACTGAATTCAAGAATTTAAAGTTCTAATGGGCAGTATTGGAAAACGGGCTCCGCGAAGTTTCTCCACTTTCGAAACTGTGACATTTCGCAATTGCGACGTTTCACAACTAGACGATTCGCAACTATTATATTTTCAAAAACCTAGGACAGCATTGACATTCGAGTTAACAGTTTATTGTTGTACGAAAAGTCGTGGAGCCGTTTTTTTTCTCAAGTTTAATCTGGAAGTTGTGAGGCAGTCTTTTATCGAGTTTAATCGGATATCAAAAATCGAAGATCAGATATAAGTTATCGGATGTCGCTAGTTGGAAGACAGAAGCCTGAACTCGGATGTCGAACAAGTCGAAAGTCAGAAATCGAAGGTTGAAAATCAAAGGTCGGAAGTCAAAAACCGGAAGACAAATGTGTGCTAATTCATTATTAACATTTATTGATTACTAAATAATTATTCAATTAAAACTTTTAAATTGGATTAAAGCAAAAACAAGAAAAACCCGAAGTTATTAACAAAATAATTGATTGTTGCCTGCACCACTAATCGCCTCCATCATTTCAACAATCTCTGGATCGCCGAGCCGTTTCTTATATTCGAATGCACGTCGCTCAGATTCCACGAAAATCCGAGTGAATTCTGTTTCATGGACAGGAAGCTGGTCTCTCACAGAATCGAAAAGTTCAATGAAGGAGAGACACCCTTCGAACTCCTTGATACAATTTTCCTGAAAAATATAAATAATAGGTTCTGTTATTAAACTTGCAATAGCAGGGCCTCTAAAAATAAATTTCAAGAAAATAACATTTGGGGTCTCAGAAAACCATTGGCTATCAGCTTCTCTCAGATTCTGAGAATCCGGAGATACTGATATTCTGAGATTCTGAGAGGAGATTTTCCGTGACAACATTGTAACAATATACTAAATTTTTCACTCCTCACCTTAAGTTCCGCGAAATCGTGCCGGTGGGCCAGTAGCAGTTTCTCCTTCAACGATTTCTTCGAGCGACGGGCCAAAAAGTCTGCGCACTCCTTGCGGGCATGGACTACTCCAAACATGTCACTTGTCATCAAAAGGTCGTCGATGAAGTCGTCTGAAAATAGAGATTTTTAAATTTAATCACATCAGATAACAACATACCGCTGAGCAATGTGAAGAACACAAACTTGCGTTCGAAGTCGGCAGTGAAGATGATATCGAGGAACAACTGGAAAGCGGCAGATTGGCTTCGTTGAAATTTCCAAAGAACATGGCTTGGAAATACGGGGACCAAGCGGCAAGTCTCTGAAATAATCATGTTCATAATCATTCGAAGCGATTTGAGAAAAACTCACCTCTTTCACCACATAAAACTTCTTTCGTTTCGGGATTGCTGAAGTCGATCTCTGCTCTTCTCTCCGTCCCACTCATCTCCTCGATATCCATCCACATTTTCACGAAAATGTGCTCCGAGCCCAAAAATTTCTCTTCCAAGTTCCTTGTTCTCCTCATTTAATGTCAGGGAGATCGACTGCTCCATCGAGTCTTCATTGCCACCTTCCAACACGATCCTTGCCTTCGTCTTGATTCTCCAACCCAAAGTATGCTGAGATGATCGTTGGTGAGCTTGGTGTCCACACTCCTGAAAAGTTCCATTTTCATAAAGATGCAAACAGATGAAAGCAAAGAAATAAAAGAGTTCAACATTTCCGGCTTCGAGGCAATTTGCAACCAATCGTTTCGCAACTACGACATTTCGCAACTCACGTCGATTTCGCAACTACTACATTTTGCAACATGCGTCTATTTCGCGACCGCAACAAACCGCAACCACGTCAGCGAAACGTCCAGTTTCAAAACTTCTTGGTTGCGAATTGTCGCGGTTGCAAAATAGACGCATGTTGCAAAATTTCGTAGTTGCGAAATGACCGGGATCAAAATGTCACAGAGCCAAGTATTCATTGGCTGCCTGTTCAAGTTACGATAGTCTAATAATTGTACTGTGTTTTTCATAACTCACCGTTTTCCGATAAAACGTTGTCGGACGTTCTATCGTATCAAATATTTTTCTAGGAAAATACACACCATTCTAAAAAAAAAGTTTCCGTTATTTCACAGAATTTCCAGAAAAACTCACTTTTAAGATTGGCAATTACACACACATCGCCTTGGAGGAATACGAATGAATATTTTTGCAAAAAAGTTAGAGATTGGAGGGTTAAAGAGAGTACTAGAGAAGTAGAGACACGAGAGAGTTGAGCAGACTAAAAAGAAAAAAATAGTGTTGAATCATGGAGAGACGCAGAGAGAATTTCACACGCTCTATTACCACTCTTCCGAGAGGGCCAACTGCTCACGAAGCACAAAAGGTGCTGGTGTTGTGGCAGAGGAGGGGGAGACATGAACATCTGGACGGACTAGCAGAGAGACACCAGCACTGGAGTGGGATAGGTTACATCTGCAATCGCGCTCCATCGCCAAATGAGCTGAAATTTGAATTTTCATCTTTCCTGCCGTTTTGAACACAGTGAAACATGTTTTGGTGGGTGCATGGACTGCTCGTGGACAACTCGCGGGCAGCAGTCGAATTGTCCACGAGGAGTCCACGCACCCACCAAAACATGTTTCGCTGATTTCAAAACGGCGGGAAAGCTGAACATTCAAATTTCAGCCAAGTATTCGATGGAGCGCTTTTCCTCTTGGGGAATATCGCTAATATCTCGTTCTATTTTTGGATATCAATTCAAACATCTGGAGAGAACCATGCTGACCAATTCAAGTTATATCCAGTAGATCCTGGCTGCGGAAGAGCGAGTTGCTGAGCAAGGTGATAGGGTTGGCTGTGACACAACTTCAAAATATGGCGATGACGTTGTTGCCAGGTTTTCGGATCTCTGAAGTGAAATTGGGATTCAGAACTACAGGGACTTGAGGTGTCGAGTTGAACTTTTTTTAGGAATCGGACCATAGACTATATCGACCGTGAGGATTCAGAATCTGCAATAAAAATTGGCAAAATGTTCACGTAACTCGAGTTTTCAGCCATCAAAGTCTCAGCCAGTACTAATTTTGCTGATTTTTGAAAACTCATATCTTAGCTCCCAGGCACTTTTGGAAGGTCTAGTTTTCTGTGTTAAGCTCAGAATGATGCCCGCAATCAAATTATGTACATAATTAAACATTGTCCAATTGGAACATGTAGAGATCTATTCTTAGTCTAAACTAGTTTTTGAAACCTATGCCTCTGATTGCAGGCATCATTCTGAGCTTAACACAAAAAACTAGACCTTCTAAAAGTGCCTGGGAGCTAAGATATGAGTTGTCAAAAATCACCAAAATTAGTACTGGCTGAGACTTTGATGACCCATAACTCGAGTTGCGTGAACATTTTGCCAATTTTTATTGCCGATTCTGAATCCTCATGGTCAATATAGTCTATGGTCCCATTCCTAGAAAAAGTTCAACTCGACACCTCAAGTAAGAATTTTTGAAGTACGTGCAGCAAAATCTTACCAAATCGTTGTCACGAGCAGAGAATCGACGGTTTTTGGGAACGGGCGAAAAAGAAGAGGGAGGTAAATAATTGCTTCCAGATATTTCTGAAGAAACAACGATATCCAATAGAGTCTCTGTGAGGGTTACCACAAAATATCTTAGCAAAATCTGTATGACATATCTCGCCATTCCCATAACACCCACGCTGTCGAAATCAGAATCGCAAATTCGGCGATGATAAGACCGTTGTGGTGGAACAGGGTTGTCCGTTTGAAATTAGGCTTTTTGGTCCAAAAACACCCAGGACTGCACGGTTTTGCATAATCAGAGCAAGCCGATCCACTGGATAGCACTAACTAAATAAAATTCGAACTCACTTCTGGGCAGCTCATCAATAACTTAGGAGTGGAAGCGAAGACATCAGAATATTCAGGAAAATACAAACCATTCTGAAAACAAGTATACATACATTCAAATATTCACTGGATTTTCAATGGAAACTCACTTTTGAATTCGGCAATTACACACATCGCCCGGGGAGAGTAAGAATGAAAACTTGTTACGAAAACAAGCAGCCGGGGGTTATAGATAAGAGGATTTGATATGGAGAGACCCAAATACTGCTTGCTATATATTTCCGGTGTTATCAAAGAGGGAGAGGCGAGTATATTAGTAATTCGGGGTTTGAAAAAGTTTGAAAGGTTCTGGAGGGGTTTTGAGAGAGAAAGGTGTACATATTATTTGGGGAAAATAAAGAGAAGAAGATTAGCTTTCTGGAAGCAGTTCCACCGAAAAATCTGGTAACTTTCGGAACATGGAGGTTCGGGTAATCCTAGGCTACATGTGGTTAGGGATATCATAAATCAAATCCAGGTTTTCATCTACTTTCCAAAAAAAGGAGGATTTGAATTTAAACTTATTATTATGCATGTGGATTTGGTAGTTACGAAATGACTAGTGGTGAAATGTCGTGGTTGCGAAACGTCGGGGTGCCTTAGCTTCCCACATTTGACTTCCAACCTTCGATTTCCGACTTTTCGACTTGTTCGGCATCCGAGTTTAGGCTTCCATCTTCCAACTACCGACATCCGAGAACATATGTCCAATTTCCGATTTCCGGATTAAACTCGATAAAAGACTGGCTCACGACCTCCAATTTGACTCAGGACTTATCAATCATAAAATTTCTTTAAAAACTTCAAATTTTTGAATTCAGTCTCCCATGAGCACACCTTGTCTTGTTAGGAAGACTGGTAATAGAGCGTGTGAAATTTTCTCTGCGTCTCTCCATGATTCAACACTATTTGTTTTCTTTTTTGTTGACTTATCTCTCTCGTGTCTCTATTAACCCTCCAATCTCTAACCTTTTTGCGACGTATATTCATTCGTGTTCCTCCAAGGCGATGTGTGTAATTGCCGATCTTACAAGTGAGTTTTTCTGGAAATTCTGGGAAAAATTGAACCATTATTTTTTTCAGAATGGTGTCTATTTTCCGGAAATGATATTTGATTGGATAGAACGTTCGATAGTTGTTTTGATAAGCTATCGGAAACTGGTGAGTCATGAAAAACACAGTACAATTATTAGACTTTCTTGAACAGTCAGCTAAAAAAAAAAATTTGGCTCCGGGACCTTTCGCCACCGGTCATTTCGCAACTTACGTCTATTTCGCAACCGCGGCCATTCGCTACCAAGACATTTCGAAACTTGACGTTTTGCAACCAATCGTTTCGTAACTCTATAAAGATCGGTAGATTTTGTATTAATTTCGATAAGAAGCATGGTCTATTAGCATTCGTATGTGCAAAATACTGACTTTGTCCGTAGCGGCAAACGCTCGCAAGTGTCAACGTGCTAGCGATATCCTCAATTAAAAGCGTTTTTCAGGTAATCGTTTCAACAACATGACACATCTCTCAAAATGGAGCGTTCTTCGATGGAAATCCAACAAGAGGTATCTCTAATTTCAGTGA
Source organism: Caenorhabditis sinica (assembly GCA_963932045.1). Classification (NCBI taxonomy): domain Eukaryota; kingdom Metazoa; phylum Nematoda; class Chromadorea; order Rhabditida; family Rhabditidae; genus Caenorhabditis; species Caenorhabditis sinica. Next base: position 3,098,751 of record OZ009942.1, read on the forward strand.
TAGTAATGCATTCGACTTTTAGAAAAGACAGAACAGCCCATTCCGAATGGTGCAGACAGAAACTTGGAGGAAGAAGAACTGGTGATGTCAAACGCCAAACCATCGGATGGAATGAATGTAGTCTCCGCCGGAATGGAAGAAGAAGATATGGACAACGGTGTCCAAGACGGACAAATTCATGGCGTCACGAATAACATTCAGGTATATATTCTTTGAAAATATGCAAATATAAAAGCCTTTTGTTTTCTTATGTCTCAATCAGAATCACTTTTGAAAAATGTCGTTTTGATAGAGAACAACTGCAATACATATTAGGCATTTCCAATTTTTGCTTGTTTTACAGAATCAGATTCTCATCAACATGAAGCGGGAGCCATTGGAAGCAGCCGAAATCCAGGAGAAAATAACTCTTTTATTACTTTTTAAAATTTTCAATAGAATATTTGTGTATTAATCAATAAAATGTTTCAGTCTTGAAGAGTCTTCCAGAATCTCGAAAATCCCTGTCTATCTTGAATTGGCCAACATAGTTATTCTCAAGGATTTCCAGATGTTTGAATTGATATCCAAAAATAAAACGAGATATTAGCGATATTCTCTAAGGACAAACGCGCTCCATCGCATACTTGGCTGAAATTTGAATTTTCAGCTTTCCCGCCGTTTTGAAACAGCGAAACATGTTTCGGTGGGTGCGTGGACTCCTCGTAGACAATTCGACTGCTGCCCGAGTTGTCCACGGGGAGTCCACGCGTCAAAACATGTTTCACTGTTCCAAAACGGCGGGAAAGCTGAAAATTCAAATTTCAGCCAAATATGCGATGGAGCGCATTTCCCTTTGGAAAATACCGCTAATATTATTCAGTTCAGTCATTTTCCTCTGACTCTCAATGGAGCGCGATTGCAGATGTAACCTCCAGTGCTGGTGTCTCTCTGCTTGTCCGTCCAGATGTTCACGTCTTCCTCGTTTTCTCTCCTTCCTCTGTTCTTCCTCTTCTTCTTGTGTTTCGTGGGCAGGTGCTAATTTCGCTGTCTTTTGGAGGGAGGGACCCCAGTGGGCAGTATTTACTCTCCAATTATGCCTACTCAACACTCTCTCGCATCTCTACTTCTCTTGCACTCTCTTTAACCCTCCACTCTCTAACCTTTCTCCGACGAATATTCATTTGTGTTCCTCCAAGGCGATGTGTGTAATTGCCGATCTTACAAGTGAGTATTTCTGGAAATTCTGGAAAAAATTAAAGCATTTTTTTCAGAATGGTGCGTATTTTCCTAAAACGATATTTGATTGGATAGAACGTTCGACAACGTTCTACACTCAGTTGTCTTTTTAAGCTATGGTGAGTTATGCGTGGCTACAGTTTTAAAATGACCGGTTGCGAAGTGTCCCCAATTATTTGACCCATCCTATCTTGAACAGTCAGCCAATGAAAGTTTTGAAACGACGGTTGAAATCGGTAGATTTTGTATCATTTTCGGTAAAAAAAACATTATTGGTTTTTGTTAATGCTAAATACTGACTATGTGAATAGCTGCTCAAAATTTTTCATGAATTTCTTCACCAGAATCATTTTCAGATTCTTCCTCCATCCTCCAAAATGCGATGTGAGGCTTTTCAAAGGAATCGTCGTCAAAACAGACTGTCTGTACCACAATGACAGGAACCCTCAGAACATCTCGTTCAATACTCTCATGAGTTTGGTTTCCATCGCTCGATGAACAGAGTAGCTGGTGACAATATGGAGGTTCGAATGTTTAGCATTCCATGGTTTTGATATAAAATATTATTATATTGTCAGTTGGGCGAGCTCTACCAATATCGAACAACATGATGAGCGTCGTCATCACAAGGACAAGGTTTGGAAGAATTAAGAATTGTGATCACTTATGCGAAATTCTAGATAATGACAACGTACGACGCTGTTTGTGCCAGTGACTGGGAACCAATTTTCTACCATGATTTGGAGAACCTTTTGAGTAAGGTTTTTTTTTGTTTTGTGAAGAAAAAAACAGTCAAATTTGAAATAACTTTATCGTGTTCACTTCTAGCTTTAAAATCTGAATTGGCTTGGTTTCTGTTTCTTTACAGTTTTTTTTTTCAGATTGAAACCAGCTTCCGTCTCCCGCAGATCCGCCCGCATCGTCAGATAGCAACTTCGTTCACCCTGTTCTCAACAAAGTGGTCTTCTCTGGCTTGGTACGTTTTAAACATTCTAGAGTCTTCATCGTTAATATCATTTTCCAGAGGGAGTTCAGAGGAATGAAACGCCAATGTCGTGCATATGTCAATGTGGGATTGAACGACAACTAGTTGAGAGAGGACCCCAACTATCCAGCATTCAAAGTCACGGGAATCTTGGAAGAACTGTTTGGAAAAAGCAAACTCTCTATAGAGAAAACATCAAACAGTGTCTCCGTGATAATAACAACTAGAATTGATTATACTGTCTCCCTTCCCTAATCCGATATGCCCCGTTGATTCATTCGAGTTCTATTCACTCTGTTATATGTTTTTGAAACCTTTGTTTGGGACTTTCCTCATCAATAAATGATAATAAGTAAGCAAAGTCTCTTAGTTTGTTCCAGAGGCTTCCAGAATCTTGACGATTCTTGACTTTCTTGAATTGTTCAGCTAGTCTTCTGATTTTTTTGACGTTCGTCTTCCGGTTTTTGGAATCCGACGCTTGACTCCCGACCTCCGACTTGGAAATCAAATGGAGGAGGTCGGGAGTCATTTCGCAACTACGACTTGACTCCCAACATTTCTCATTTGACCTTCGAACTCCGACTTCTAACTTCAGCACCCCGACGTTTCGCAACTAGAAATTTCGCAACTGAGGTCGATTTCGCAACCACGACATTTCGCAACTTCATAAAGTAGTCCCGTTTTCATTCATATGGGATACATGTGATTTCGGTTATCATAAATCAAGCATAGGTTGTCATCTACTTTCTAAAAAAAGAGGATTTGAACTTGAACTTATTATTATGCATGTGGATTTGGTAGTTGCGAAATCGACGTCGTTGCGGATTGTCGCAGTTGCGAAATGACTGGTTGCGAAACGTCGTGGTGTCCTAACTTCCGACCTTTAACTTCCAACTTTTGATTTCCGACTTTCGTCTTGTTTGACACCCAAGTTCAGGCTTCCATCTTCCAACTACCGACATCCGATAACCTATATCCGATTTCCGATTTCCTATCTCCAGATTGAATTTGATGAAACGCTGGCTCACAATCTCTATTTAGACTTCAGAAAAACTCATAAAACTTTGTTGAGAAATTCAAATTTTTGAATTCAGTCTCCCATGACTAATGAGCACACCTTATCATGTTACGAAGACTGGTAATAGATCGTGAGAATTTTTCTCTGCGTCTCTCCATGATTCAACACTATTTTTTCTTTTTTGTCTACTTCTCTAGTACTCTCTTTAACCCTCTAATCTCTAACCTTTCTCCGCCGAATATTCATTCGTATTCTTCCAAGGCGATGTGTGTAATTGCCGATCTTTAAAGTGAGTTTTTCTGAAAATTCTGGGAGAAAATGGAAATATTATTTTTTTCAGAATGGTGTGTATTTTCCTAAAAAAACGATATTTGATTGGATAGAACGTTCGACAGTTGTCTTGATAGGCTATCGAAAAATGGTGAGTTATAAAAAACACAGTACAATTATTAGACTATCGTAACTTGAACAGTTAGCCAATGAAAATTTTGGCATCGAGACATTTCGCCACCGGTCATTTCGCAACTACGACATTTCGCAACTCACACCTATTTCGCAACCGTGAAAATTCTCAACTCAGGCGTTTTGAAACTGGACGGTTCGTAACCAGTCGTTTCGCAACCAATCGAACTTTCGAAACGTTCAAAATTGAAATCCGAAAAACCTCGTTTTTTTTTTCAGTGTCAACCCCCATAATGGTCGTCTTTCACAACACCAAATCATGCGCAAGTTCCACCAAAAGAAGAAGGCATTGTTCGGAGACCGCAGCCACCATCACTACGTCTACGTCGCTGATGGAGTCTATCGTGGTGGTGACGAAGAGCAACTGGTCCTCTCCAAGGAAGACTTCTCGTTGGATGAGTGGGGCGTTGGACGTTTCGTTCATTATCAAAGTCAAACCAGCTGGATATGTCTTCAAGGAGATGCAGCTCTCGAGACCAACAACCATATGGAACTGACTCGTATTGTGGAGATCGTCACCTCTCAGAAGTTGAACACTCAGGACTTCTAGCAGTTCGGAAATGCCATCAAACTTTGAGACAGATGGTTCTTCAGAGATTCGTTCTGGATTGGCCAAAGTCGCTCGTCAAGGGACGGAAACAAGGAGATGTTGATGACAATTGATACAAAGATTATTAATAAATTTATTTTTCAAATTTTGCTGTTGAGTTTAAGACAAGAAACCGACATAAGAATGCTCGGAGAAGCCAAAGAACCCTAGAAGGTTCTCTACGCGACATTCCGCAACTACGACATTTTGTGGTTCACGTCGTTCTCGCAACTAGTCATTTCGCAACCAGTCACTTTGCAACCAGTCATTTCGCAACTTTATTCACTAGTCCAATTAGCATTCATATAGGTTACATATGACCCAGAGTATCATGAACCCATCCAGGTTGTCATCAGGTTGTCATCAAAAATCTGTGACCGAGAAAAAAATGACCTAGTTGCGGACTGTCGCGGTGTTGAAATGAACGGTTGCGAAACGTCAAAGTTGCGAAACGGATGTGAGCTGCAAAACAGCTCAGTTGTGAAATGACTGGTTGCGAAACGTCCTGAAGCCAAAAAAAGATGGAGATATATCTATATCCGAAGAAAATGCTGACGAATTCTAGATGGGAAAGAATTTTCAAGATTCTGGAGGACTCTGAAACAAACTAAGACGCTAACACTTGCTTACTTATTATTATTTATTGATTACTGAAAGTTGCTATTGAAAATTTAGAAAAGTAGAGAAAAAACAAGAATTAGATTAAAAAAGACCTAGATGATAATAACGAAAGTTAAGACAATTAACAAAAGATCAAGAATTAGTGGGAAATAACAGGAAAGTGAATAACAAGAAATAAGCTTAAGTAGTCTTAGGGAAAGTAAGAATCAAAATACCATCATTATATTCTTCCGGTGCAAAATGTGCTCCTTTGAATCCTTGATATTTGGTCAAAATAGTCGTTCTGATCGCAGCGATTCCATTGACACTGTGGTTGCCACGACCGGTTTCGATTCTGGCCTTGTCGACTCCACTGGCAACTAGATCCTCGACGATCTCCTTTACATACTTTTCGGCCATCTGGACAGTGAGTCCGTGCAGATCGTAGTAGTGGGGTCCCTTTGGATGCCCCTTATTCCAGGCCTTGACCATACGGAGGATTCCTTGATCAATGGCATATTCCTCGTCGAGCGGTGTGTTCTTCGTTTTTCTTTTCTGGAAAACAATTGACATTATTTTAGAATATTTACTTTTTTTTAAACTTACATGTTGCTCCTGAACTTTGTCCTTCCACTCCTGAGCCTTCTGGTGGAACTCTTCCGTGTCTCCGTAGAACTCCGTGTAGTACTCCTTATCCGAAGGATGTACAAACTCGCAGCGAAAACCGTATGGGCATTCTTGCGATCCTCCCTTTGCGAAATTATCACACAATCTTGTTTTGTGCTTAGAGTTCACCGCCTTCTTCTCAAGAGTCCTTTGGGTTGCTTGGAGTTCGTGGGCTCCATGGGCGAATCCGCAGGAATTTCTCTTTGGACACCGCCCAGTGTTAGTGAAGTGACGACAGAGAATCGTCTTGAACTTCCTGGGGGTTTCATTGTCCTGAGAAGCTGCCGAGTTGCTAGAGAGTGCTGTAGACTGTTTCTGAGCAACGAGGGCCGGGAAGGGGGCGGAGCTGAGCATTGTCAACAGTTCCTCTTCGCCGTGGGCGAAGCCACACTCAGAACCCTTTGGACATCTGCCACTTCTGGAGAAATGAATGCAGAGACGGGTCTTGTAGTTCTCCTTATCTTCATTGGAGCTTTTCGAAAGCTTTCCATTCTCTCCATTGGATGAGCTGAAGGAAGAGGACCTCGAGGTCCGTGTGGAGCTAGAGTTTGAGGTGCTTGGAGCAGAGCTCAAGGGGGCTGGAGCCATTTGGGGAGCGGAGTCTGTGTAGGCGGATCCTGGTTGGGAGAAGCCTCGATGAGCGGGTCTTGGGGCACTGTTCATGGCTGCTGGACCCATTTGTTGGGCAAAGGTGGGGTAGGAAGCCATAGCTGATTGGCCGTAAGGGTGTGGTCCTGGCTGGGTGCTCATGACGACCGGCACCATTTGAGGAGCGTAGCATCTGACACCGTATGGGAGACCGGGGACCATCATGGATGGGGCAAGCATTCCAGATTGAGCTTGCATCATAGAGGCGTATTGAAGTTGCTGTTGAGCGACGACGAATGGGAGGTTGTTGAACATGATGATGTTGAAGATTCTGAAAAAGTATTTCAGTATGCTGAGGGGTCAATAATTTAAACGTATGGTAGAAATTGTAGAGAAAAAAGTAAAAAAGACAAAAAAACTGTCGAGAAGAAAACAAATCTAGCAGCTTTTGTCTTTTTTGCGAATAACTTAACTAAAATACCTTCGAAATACTTTAAACTTTTGCATAAATTGAAAATTGGAATAAAATAGAAAAGGTAAGCAGAAAAAACCGAACATGTCGTTCTGTAGATCTCATAAAGTTCTAGAAAAAATACAGTTGGGTATTGATAAAAGAGTTCTAAGCTTGAAAAATCAATATTTGCCGGTTCGACAAGTATCGGAAGGGGAGCATTGAAGAATGAAATGAATGATACTAACTACTGTATCTGACTCATTGATTTTAAGAACCTGTCTCTTGGGAGATTACCAGGTGGGTCTCACAATGAGACCCCTAATTTTCCCAGGAGCCAGTGACAGATATGCCAAAGAAAGAAAAATTTGGTACATAATGATGGTCTGTAACCGGAAGAAAGACAAAGGGACCGAGTCTGAGATACAGTACCCTCAGACAATGCATACCTGTATCATGTGAAGATAATATGGATCTCCTGGGAAGTTAGGGGGTCTCACTGTCTGCCTTACCTGATTTTATGGTTCTCAAAATCAATAGGCGAAATACAGTAGCTAGTATTGCTCATTTCATTCTTCACTCCTGACCCCTTTCGTTACTTGTCAAACCGGCAAATATTGATTTTGTTCAATTGGGACTTTTTCAACAATTTGTGACTTTTTCAAGAACTGTGACTATCAACAGGATATTCATGTTGGAATCTGCTGTTCTTGGCAATCCAAATTTGTTACTACTCCCAGTCGTATTTATTAAATTCAAAAACTAAATTTCAGTGTAGATCGCATCAAATTCTCCACATTTTGGTGTAACTTTTTAGTCTTACTTTTAGTTTCCAACGTATTTCTACATGCTTTTTCAAGAAAAATGGTAGGATAGGTGCACCACAAAACATCAACATCTTATTTACTCTAGTCAGTTCTGATTTGGATTCATCCATAGGCTCTTCACTTTCAAGAATTAAACTATCTTTAGAAGAATTTCTACAAGAACGTAGATTCGCAAATTTTCTGAATAACTTGGTCGTTTTTTGACACTATTTCTAACCCCACCCCAAAAAAAATTACGATTTAAGCCTGAAAATCGAACATTGTTAAGTCTTGGTTCTTAGTGCTTTATTTACTCAATTTGTAGATGATTTTTCGAACAGCTCTCTTCCATTTTATACAACTGAAAGCTTATCGTTTAACTGCTTGATTATCTGCTCCTTAATCTTCCCAGGAGCCAGTACCACCATCCTCACATACTAATCCAGGTGTGTATCTCCCGCGCCTACAGTTTCTCCAGCTCCGCCCCTTTGTTTTCTTTCCGGTTACAGACCATCATTATGTACCATCTTTCTTTGTCTCTGGCACATCTTTCACTGGCTCCTGGGAAAATTAGGGGGTCTCATTGTGTGACCCACCTGGTATTCTCCCAAGAGATAGGTTCTGAAAATCAATAGGTCAGATACAGTAGTTAGTATTCTTCATTTCATTCTTAAATCGGCCATTGGCAAGGTTCGCCATTCAATACTTGTCAAACCGGCAAATATTGATTTTTCAAGTTTATAATTCCTTTAGCAATACCAAGTTATATGTTTTCTAGAGCTTGATAAGATCTACAAAACGACATGCTCGGCTTTCTGTGTTTAGTAATTTTGTGTTGTCGCTATGTTTTTATATTTTCTAAATAGTTAACCCGTACTTAAACTTTAATATTTTCCAGAATCTCCAGCAAACATGTACAACAATCTCGCACACATCTTCTCCCAACAGCAAGTCCAACTTGCCTCCATGATCCAAGCGTCATCAGGAATGGTCTTCCCACCGATGATGGTCCCTGGACTCCCATACGGTCTCCCATGCCCCGCTCCACAAATGATTCCAGCAATCATGGCTCAACCAGGACTCCACCCTTTTGGCCCACCAACTATGGCTCCCAACACCATCTTCGCCCAGCAAATGGCTCCAACACACATGGCCATCTTTCCTCTCAGCCCCGCCCCACCAGGCTTCCTCCAGCCAGTCCCCGTCCAACCAGACTCCGCTCCCCAGAAGCCTGCAATGGCAATGAGCTCTGCTCCAAGCACCTCAAACTCCAGCTCCTCCTCTGCAAGCGTATCCAGCTCCACACGGACCTCGAGATCCTCTTCCTTCAGCTCCACCTCTGGAGAGAATGGAAAGATTTCGAAAGGCTCTAATGAAGAGAAGGAGAATTTCAAGACCCGGCTCTGCATTCACTTCACCAGAAGTGGCAGATGTCCAAAGGGTTCTGAGTGTGGCTTCGCCCACGGTGAAGAGGAACTCCTGACCATGCTCAGCTCCGCCCCTTTCCCGGCCCTTGTTGCTCAGAAACAGTCTACAGTACTCTCTAGCAACTCGGCGCCATCTACTTCTCAGGACAATGAGACCCCCAGGAAGTTCAAGACGATTCTCTGTCGTCACTTCACTAATACTGGGCGGTGTCCAAAGAGAGATTCCTGCGGGTTTGCCCATGGAGCCCACGAGCTTCAGGCATCCCAAAGGACTCTTGAGAAGAAGGCGCTGAACTCCAAACACAAAACAAGATTGTGTGATAACTTCGCAAAGGGTGGATCTCAAGATTGCCCATACGGTTTCCGGTGTGAATTTGTGCATCCTTCCGATAAGGAGTACTTCTTGGAGTTCTACGGGGAGACGGAGGAGTTCCACCAGAAGGCACAGGAGTGGAAGAATAAAGTGCAAGAGCAGCATGTAAGTTTTTGAAGAAGTCCAATTCTAAAACAATGTCGTTTTTTTTCCAGATGCGAAAGACCAAAACCATGCCCCTCCACGAAGAACATTCCATTGATCAGAGAATCCTCCGGATGGTCAAGGCCTGGAACAAGGGACACCCCAAAGGCCCACACTACTACGATCTGCACGGACTCACTGTCCAGATGGCCGAAAAGTATGTGAAGGATATCATCGAGGATTTGGTTGCCACTGGAATCGAGAAGGCCAAAATAGAAACTGGTCGAGGAAATCATAGTTCAAATGGATTCGCCGCTATCCGGGCATCAATTTTAACCAAGTTTCAAGGATTCAAAGGAGCACAATTTGTCCCGGAAGAGTTCAATGATGGTATTTTGGTTCTCACTTTCTCAAAATCTACTTAACTTTTGTTCTTCAATTATTACTTTCTTGTTAATTTATTTTCTTCCTACCTCTTGTTATTTTTCACTACTTCTTGCTCATTTTCCTAAACCTACTTAACTTTTGTTATTATTATCTGTCTTATTAGGTCGTGTTTTGTTCTACTTTTTCTCATAATTTCAATATAATAATTTTTAGTAATCAATAAATAATAATAAGTAAGCAAGTGTTAGTGTCTTAGTTAGTTTCAGAGTCCTCTAGAATCTCCAAAATTCTTGTCTAGCTTGAATTCGCCTGCATAGTCTTCTCATAAGGTATCTCGCTATTTTTCGACTCTCCGTCGTTTTGTAACCAGTCATTCTGCAACTGGACACTTTGCAACCATGCCATTTCGCAACTACGATGTTTAAAAACTAGTCATTTTGCAACCGCGACCGTTCGCAACTACGCCATTCCGCAACACGAAATTCATATTTTTAGCCTACTTTATAAAGTTGCGAAATGACTGGTTGCGAAATGTCGTGGTTGCGAAAACGACGTGGTAACGAAGTGTCTAGTTGCAAAATGGCTGGTTGCGAAACGTCCAAAAAAAAGAGGACCCTGGTACCTCAGGTCTCCTCTCTAGTCCCCCACTCACCCGCACCCAGTCCATCTTCAAATTTATAAACAAAACTTTTGGGACACTTTTGCACCTTTTGACACTTCCAATAAATTGTTTATATCAATCGCAGTTTTCAGAATATCGAATTTCGTCACCTCATCTCTGTCATTTTTCCCTCCAAATTCCATCAAAACGTACTCTTTTCCGCCAATTTCCAATAGCAGAATGACGACTTCTGAAGAGTATACTAGTTGGAAGCGGAATCGAAGGTTTGATACTTCCCGACGTTTCGCAACCAGTCATTTTGCAACTACGCCATTTCGAAACCCTTTGTGATCAAAATTTTTCAGATTTTGTTAGTAACCTGAAAATGTTTCCTATTACATAAAACCTAAATGAAAGTGAAAAGGACTAGTTTATATAGTTGCGAAATGGTATGGTTACGAAATGTCCAGTTGCGAAAAATCGTAGTTGCAAAATGTCTAGTTGCGAAATGTCATGGTTACAAAATGTCTTTGTTGCGGAATGTCTAGTTGCGAAACGCCCCGAAGCCAAAACTTTGGATATTCAAAAAATTCAATTCCAGACTAGTAATCGCTGGCGAAATCGGAAATGTCATACTTATCGGAGTGCTCTACTTACATGCCTATTTATGGTTGAATGTGAGTTTCTAGAATCGATCAAGTGCGCTCTACTGAACTTTTGAAATTTCAGACTCTAACCTGTGAAATTGTGAATTCCGATATTTCTCAAGAGTACAAACGATTCAAAAGGGACTCTAAGCAGTTGCCAGTGGATTTGGAGGACTATACGATTATTATTGGTCAGGATACAATTATTCCGGTGAGTTGTGCACTTTTGCGTGGGGGTGTCCGGAGCTTTGATTGCGGACCAGACATCAGATTTGCCAATGGGACTTTCGGCGACTCCTTGGCGTCAAATCTGATGCCAGGTCCGCAATCAAGCCTAAGCCTAAGCCCAAAATTACAAAAATCAAAAGACCTCTATTCCAGAGAAACGTCCTCGATCGCTCCTGTTCTCAAGTGCACCAATTCTGCTCCGAGAAAAGCCAACGGCTCACAGGATTTCCCGGCGTCCGTGGCTCCCCTGGTGACCAAGGACCAGTTGGACCGCCCGGTAGACGTGGACCAATGGGAATCGTTGGACCAATAGGATTAGTTGGAGAGCACGGGAGTGTTGGGGAAGCAGGGAGAGATGGAAAGTGTAACTGTCCGTTCCCCGATATGTATGTCCAAAGGGTACCCATTCCTGGACCTCCTGTTATAAAGGTAAGACCTCGAGACATTTCGCAACCAGCCATTTTGCAACTGTGACATTTCGCAACCAGTCATCTTGCAACTAAAATAATCTGCAACCACGTCATTTTGCAACTGGACGTTTTGCAACTTGTAACTTTGCAACTAAAACAGTTCACATCTAAAGTCGATTTTAATTCGATTTTTGATTGGTTGCGAGATGTCCAGTTGCCAAATGTCTTATGTTGTGGTTGCAAAAAAGTTGCGAAATTACTAGTTGCAAAACGTCCCGGATAATGACTTTTCTCAGATCGAGGAAAAAATGGTCCCTGTTCCCGTAGTGGTCGTTAAAGAAGTGGAGGTCACAAAATTGGTACCCTTCGAACCCACACCTCCTGGATTCGGCCCTCCAGAAGGCTGGGCTCCAGGAATGCCAAAACCGGGAAGAACCAGAAAACTGCCGAGGTACTCTACAGTAAGACCACCACCAACGCCAAAGTTGAAGACTACGCAACCTCCGATTCATGTTTTGCCGACAGGTAAGGGTATGAATAAGGGTCCTCGACGTTTTGCAACTGGACATTTCGCAACTGGACATTTCGCAACCATCCCATTTTTCCACCTGACATTTCGCAACCAGTCATTTCGCAACTATATGAACTGCCATCAAGGGCTGTGGACTTTTTACATGGGATCTTTTGGATCTTTTAGTTGCGAAGTGTCAAAGTTGCAAAATGACTGGTTGCGAAACGTCGGCGAGCCATATATTGGAATTTTCAGAAAAGAACATCACCATGGAAGACTGGGAAGCGGAGATGAACATCAGTACGGTGAAGCCATATATGGGACCACCGACTTTAGGATATAATAGGAAAGGTGAGTGTGCAATAGAGCGTAATTGCAATCTGCAATTATAATAGACGGCCGGGGCCGCGGGCCCAGGGCTGTGACCAAATCCGTGGGTCGGGCACCGTGGTCAAACAAGGCCGTCCTTTTGAAATAAGATTTTTTGGACCAAAAACCCAAGGGCCGCGGGCCACTACCTTCATAATGGATACCTTCAGAATGCATCCTGGCCGCCGTCGGTATCCCCGTCCTTCACGCCGAATCCCAATACGGTCGAGTCGGTTCCTGGATGCGTGACGCCCTTCCGAACTCTATGAAAACCGCCAAACGCCGATGGGTCACCGACGGATTCGCTAGTCCAGTGCTCTACGAATACGAAGATGAACGACAGCTTCTCGACAAGGTTCAGAAGATCAAGTACTACGTGGACTATTTGGCTTCGGGAACAGGAAACGTGGTCTATAATGGAAGTTACTATTATCATAAGCATGGAACCACGAGTTTGGTGAGATATGAGTTGGAGACTGGGGTGCAGGTGGAGAAGGAGTTGGATCCGGAGATGTCTCATGTGGATTGTGGACGACTGCCGGATCATACTTTTGAGGAGTGCAATGCCACGGAAAGACATGTTTGGTTGTATGACAGGTGAGGAAATTTTGATGCAAAAATTTTTTTCGAAATTTTCAAAAATTGAACATACGGTTTGATGTAGAATTTTACGCTGAGCAACTTTGTCTCTTGGCTCAAGTTACCAAAATTACAATGAAAGAAATTACAGGGCAATTTAACTGATGTGTGGGGGAGAGAGAGAGAGAGAGAGAGAGAGAGACGCCGAGAAGCTAGAGTGTCTAACTGTCTAGCACCCTCCTCCCTTTTCACACACTCTCTCTCTTTATTCCAGACCCCATAACTACGTGGATTTCGCGGTCGATGAAAACGGTCTCTGGGTGATTTACGCTGGCGCCGACTCTGAAACAATGAAAATGGCGAAACTGGAGCCTGACTTGTATATGGTTGGGCAATGGGATGTGGAAGTGAACACCACGGATATAGCAGATTCCTTCATAATGTGTGGTGTTTGGTACGGTCTGAAGAGTGCCTACAGTCTTCAGACACAGATAACACATGCTTTTGATTTGTATAGGTGAGTCTTAGGAAATGCAATGGCGCTCTATTGTACTTTGAATTGCAATGTTCAGTAGAGCGTATTTGCTGACTTAGTTATGATGAGAGAGTGAGCGAAAGCACTCTACTGAAACTATCCTTTTGAGGATTGCAATATTCAGTAGAGCGCGCTTGCTAACTTTGTCAAGTTTCTAAGCCAGCAAATGCGCTCTACCGAACAAATCCAAGTTTTCAATAAAACCAATTTAGAAACGACACCATCCCGGGACAAGTTGAATGGTACAACCCATACCAAGGGCTCACTATGCTCCACTATAACCCATTGGACGCCAGACTGTACTTCTTTGATAACAGTAGTCTCCTATCGGTCAATGTTCGAATTGAGGAGGACCTTCCAGAGTATATTGATGATTGAAACTAACTTTATGTTTCTAATTTTAACTTTTTGTGCACATTGAACTCTGATAAATTTTTCTGGCCTCAGCTTTTGGAGTCAGTTTTTAACAGCGATCACAAAGTTCAAAAAATCAAGTAGCTGATAAGACACATTACACTAATAAGCTGGTTAATGACTATTAAAAATTGGTTCCGATTCTTGACAAATAATTGTTTTACGGAGGTACATATGAATCAGTGTGTTATCAGAAAAGTGGTTGGGGAAGAGGTGGTTGTTAGTCATTTTAACAGAAATTATTGATGAGCATACTAGACACCATACGGGCCGGCAAATATAAAACAGAATCTGCTGACTACCCAGCTGTTGTCCGACCACAGCTCGTCCGCCGTTTGCCCGCTGCTCGCCCACTGCTACTGTCCCGCTGCTACTTGCCCGCTGCTCACCCGACCGCCTGCCGACAGCTGCTCGCCCGCCGCTTGTCCGCCGCTGCCGCCGCTCGCCCGCCGTCTGTCCGCCGAAGCCGCCCGCCCGCCCACTGACCGCCTGCCGACCGCTGCTCGCTCTGATTATAACTGGTCATATAAGAAGTAATAAGTTTTATTGCTCACAAAAAAAATCAGTGTATGAAATTTAGCAAAATCATTCCATTACTGTGCTCCATCGCTCCATTCTCCAGCCTTGCTTTCCTCCTTGAATCCTTTATACAAGAACCACGATAACGCAAGGGTAAAAAATCCGAAAATTGCAGAACCTAGGGCCAAATAGCAGGATACACCAACAACCTGCAAGCATTTTCATGATTAGAATTGCGATCACTTTTGAATAACTCATACCGGTCCCCCATACCGATCGTTTTCACAGACGAGAGTTACGATGAATGAAGTGATTTGGAAAACGGCAGTGGTGAAGGAGAGAATCGCAACGACAGAGTAGCCGGTCCTGGCGAGTTTAGTCTTTTTGAGCATAGAACACACCCTGAAATTTTTGTTATATCTTTGGACAGCGGGGAGGATGGCGGGCGGTCGGTCGCCCGGGGGTCGGACAGCGGGCGGACAGCGGATGGACAGCGGATGGACAGCGGGCGGGCAGCGGGCGAGCAGCGGGGGTAGTAGATTACGGAGAGAGGTAGGCTGCGGACGGATAAGGAATGGAGGTCGGATAGTGGGCGGGCAACCTACAAAAGACGAATGGCGGGCGGAACGTTGGTGGACAGGGAGCTGGCATATAGTGGACGTGTGACAAGCGTGTGGCGGTCGGAAAGTAGGCGGACAGCGGGCGGACAACAGACAAATGGCGGGCGGATGGCGGGCGGAACGTTGGTAGACGGTGGGCGGGCAGCGGACGGATGGGTAGCGGAGGGGCAATAGGCCGGCGGGCGGGTAGCGGACTATTAGTGGGCGGGCGGGCGGAAAAATGCTAGTGGGCCGACAGCGTGCGGAGAGATATTGGCTATTGCGCCGCCCGCCGCCTCCGTCCGCTCGATGTCCGACGCCGCCATGCCGCTGTCCGCCCGCTTTTTGACCGTTGTCCGACCTTTGTGAAGGCGGGAACAGCGGGCGTGTGACAGCGATCGAACAGCCCAAAATACTCAAAATGGGCCGCGGCCAGTGAATGGAAACCCATAATATTATTGGAAATATTTTCAACTCACAATGCAAAAACAAAGGATCCAACCAACATGATATACAAACTGAATGCAATAACCATCATCAAGGCACAAGCTCCAAAGTATGGGCGACACTGAAAAAAATTGTTTTTTTTTTGAAAACTTTCTCCCGTCTACTCACCGAAAAATTAAAAGGAACCAGTCCAACACCGTGCAGTCCAGAGTATGGATGGTAATTTGACATACACTCCAGGTTTACTGCAAGAATCCATTGTTTCATATAGACCGCCAAACAGTTTGAAACGAATCCGACGAGCACGGCGATCAGAAGAAAAATGGTTTCTACAGTAATACCACCCATCTTTCAAAGGAGAAAAATATTCAGATGACTGATAGATTCTAGATGGTTGAAGCATCGATTTTATAGGAAGCATTGCTAGTTCTTAATTAAGATTTTTTATTGTAATGATAAGAAAAAGTGGGGGACGAGGGCGGGGCTTAAGGTGTTTTCAAGAAAATTTTGGGAATCTATGATGAATCACAAAAGAAATAGTACCTCAAGTTGTGAGAATTTCCGACCAGCTCCGCCCACTTTCGCCGCACTCATTATCAGATGATTCAGATCATTTCGAAACCCTAAATTTTACTATAAAACCTCTGCTAGCACCAATGGTTGCATCGGAAAGAAATGTCGATTCCTAATCTAAAATTCAATACAATCCTTCTCGTCTCCACTGTGGCCATTGGATTTATTTTCAACTGCCTCGCCGTCTTCTTGCCACAATGGTTGATGGTTACAATGAATCGAAGGGGGCCAGGGAACCACGAACCACGCAAAGGCTTGGGGGTCTGGCCTCTTCCGTCATGGGTGAGTTTTATTTTGGGAGGTACATCACGGCCGGGCGGTGATTTTTTGCCCGCCATCTGCCACCTTGCCGCCCGCCTGCCGACCGCCTGCCGACCGCCTGCCGACCACCTGCCGACCGCATGCCGACCGCCTGCCGACCGCCTGCCGACCGCCTGCCGCCTGCCGCCTGCCTGCCGACCGCCTGCCGACCGCCTGCCGACCTCCTGTCAACCGCCTGCCGCCTGCCGCCCGCCTGCCGCCCGCCTGCCGCCCGCCTGCCGCCCGCCTGCCGCCCGCCTGCCGCCCGCCTGCCGCCCGCCTGCCGCCTGCCGCCCGTCGCCCGTCGCCCGTTCACTGCCCACCGGCCGCCCACGGTCCGCCCACTGCTCACTTGCTGCCCGCCCACTTGCCGAGCGCCTGCCGCCCGCCATTCGACCACTAGCGCCCGCTACCCGCCAACTGTCCGCCCGGTGTCCGATCGCTGTCGTCCAACATCCCATATGAAATTAATTAAAATTTGAACTTTTCAGCATGAACCAACTTACTACCGAGTGAGCGCTGGAATAATGATAATCTCTTTTTGTCTGTACGCTCTGCTGGTTGGATGTCTCGCGTTTGCATTGTGAGTTAATTTTTTTCAAAGTCGAAATTTTCCCCTACTAATAACCTTTCAGAGTATTCTCCAAACTCAAGAAACCACTTCTAGCTCAAATCGGTTACGGTCTTATCGTCATTCTTTGCGTTCCCATTTTTGTTCTTGAGTTGTATGCAGCGACTCTCACTTATTCTGACTTCAATGTTGACTTGATTGGATATTATCCGGTAACAAAAATCTTTGATTATTCTTTGAATGGCAAGAAAAACACATTTCAGGCTCCTGGTGCATGTCCCAGTCTTGCACTGATCTCTTCATTATGTCTCTTTTTGACCCTGCCGATTTCGGTTTTCTTGTGCAGAGGATACAACAAGGAAAGGAAAATGAAATGATATTGATTTGGGGAAAACTTATTTTTGCTATTTAAATAAAGTTATTGTGCATCTGAGTTTTGACTGACGATGATTTCAAGGTGATAAATTATTCGCTACCGGGCCGGAGGGCCGCGGTCGGATAGCGGCCAGTGGGCGGGCCGCGAGTGCCAAAGTAGGTTGGCTTTTTTTCAAAAAAGATCGAGAGAAAAAAAACTGTTCATTTTCCAACGGAGCATGAATCAGAAAAGTCAGAAAATTACTGCTCTCCATCTACCCAACCAATGGATTTGTCTTCCTTTTTGAACCCTCTATACAATAGGCACGATAAATCAAGAGTGAATAGTCCGAAGATTCCAGAATTCAGAAATTCAGAGATTCTAAAAATCAGATATTTGCGTTTTAGAGATTTTGATTCCGAGGTTTTCAGGTTGAAAAGTTCAAAAAATCAGAAACCGGCAGCAAACTAAAATATAATAGATAATTAGTGTTTAATTATAGACATAAACTTTCCAATTTTCGACAAATTTAATTATTCATTTTATGCGTTTGTAGATGTTATCACGCATCAATACGGTCGTTAGTCACATTGAGCACAACTACTGATCAGACTATATACACTAATTCGAAAAACTATGCATCTCAGAATCTGGACATGGTCGGGGAATACCAGGAATTCCGTGATTCACCTACCCTATGAATCACAATTTTAAAGTTTCACAAAAACCTGAAGCTCCGCCCCCCCCCCCTCTCTCGGCCGCTTCCGTGAAACTAATCAAATGGGGTCGTCCGAGTTTGGGTCGTTCAATTAGAAGCTTGCCATATGTATGTCAAAATCAAAATTTCTTTGATATAAAAGAGGCTTTGATTCGAAAAGTTGAATATTCAGTAGAGCGCGCTTGCTGACCTCAAGATAATAGGCGAGTGCTATGAGGATTTCAAGATTCAGTAGAGCGTGCTTGCTAACTATGAAAAGTGTCTAAGCCAGCAAATGCGCTCTACCGAACAAATTCAAGTTACCAAATAAACCAATTTAGAAACGACACTATCCCAGGACAAGGTGAATGGTACAACCCGTACCAAGGACTCACTATGCTTCACTACAACCCACTGGACGCTAGACTCTACTTCTTTGATAACAGTAGTCTCCTATCGGTCAATGTTCGAATTGAGGAGGACCTTCCAGAGTATATTGATGATTGAAACTAACTTTATGTTATATTGAACTCTAATAAAATTTTCTGGCCTCAGCTTTTGGAGTCAGTTTTTAACAGCGATCAGAAAGTCCAAGAAATCAAGTGGCTGATCTTTACTAATAACATTTGAAAACTATGTATGTTCGTTTATGTGTTGGCGGCTGTAACTTTGTTCATTCTGAACCGATTTCCATGAAATTGCCACCAAAAGATCAGAAATTTTTATTAGTTGATGCCCATGTGTTTAGATTTTTCATATCTCAAAAATGGAGCAAGTTACAGCTCTTTTCGTGATATTTCAGTACAAATTTTTGAAAAATTGGAAACCGAAAATGTGTGTCAAGTCATAACTCGACTCTATGTTGACCGATTTTTTTGAAACTTTCACAGTTTGTTCCTGAATATTTGAGGATGATGCACGTCTATTTCGTTTTTCGAAATTTCCATTTTGACGTCTTCTGGAGCACTTTTTCTGAAGATACATGCAAAATTTCCCATGCGCGGCGGGGGGAGCAGGCGCACACACAAGTGCGGTGGCCGACGCGGACCTCGATTGATGTCGGCTGCTTCCCTGCATGACCACCGCCGCCACGTGGCAAACAGCCGGTTCAATTACCCAAGTTTGGGGTAAACTTTGCGATGGGTAGGAGTTGATAAGTGGAATTATATATCATTGTGTTCGTCTCCGCGCGAGGATTCAGAATATGAAAGAAAATTTTGGAAAAGTGGATGTTGAAAAAAGTTATGAAGCTTTGAAATCGGGAAAATCACCACTATCAAATATGACTGTAGAAAGTAGCATAGAGATTCTCGCAACACTGATACACAAAAGTTTAGAGAATCAAAACTTTGCATGTATCTGAAATTCGCAAAAATGATGGCAGTCCCCGTAATTTTCGTCTAAGTGCTGCGAGCGTGTAAGAATGAGTCAAAAACTTTGGAGACTTTTCAATGGACCGCATTTCAGACAGATGGAGCCGACAAGTTCCGTAGACTTTTCACAAGAGGGCTGGAGACCATAATAGAAAAAGGCGCAGACTCCGTAGAACTTCTAGAAAAGCCGTAGGCTCTGAAAGAAAGAACAGAAAAATCCGCAAAACTTTTAGAAAGGCTGCAGGGCCGGAAAGAAAAAAAACTGTTGGCTCCGCAGGACTCATAGAAGTATCAACTCTCTGTAGAACTTTTAGAGGGGGGAGAACTTTTAAGAGAGCTGAAGGGGATTCAGAATATGAGAGAAAGTATTAAAAAAGTTGAAGCTGAGTTACGAAAGATTTAAACCACGGGCATAAGCCATCAAGTTCCGAAGACCTTTTGACAGGCCGAGGCTCCAAAAACACTTTATAAGGCCAGTAGGCAGATCCTTTTGGAGGATATCGAAGGCTAAAAAAGGGTTCCGATTTTTGTCCCGTGCAAATAATCCGTGAGCTCTGATGGTTGATTAGAAGGACCGAAGGTCCTATTTGAAGGAGCCGCAGGCTCCCAGTCCAAAAAACAAGCAAAGGCCAGGTGGTGGAGCCCCGAAGGGGCGGAAACCACCTGGTAAGACACATTACACTAATGAGCTGGTTTATGACTATTAAAAATTGGTTCCGATTCTTGACAAACAATTGTTTCACGGAGGTACATATGAATCAGTGTGTTATCAGGAAAAGTGGTTCGGGAAGAGGTTGTTAGTCATTTTAACAGAAAGTATTGATGAGCATACTAGACACCACAGTGGCCGGTAAATTTAAAACAGAAGCTGCCGACTACCCGGCCGTTGTCCGACCGTTGTCCGACCACCGCTCGCAAACTGCTCTTCCGACCGCCTGCCGACCGCCTGCCGATCGTCCGCCGCTGACCCGACCGCATGCCAACCGCTTGCCGACCACCTGTCGACCACCTTCCAACCGCCTGCCGACCGTCTGCTAACTACCTACCGACTGCCTGCCGACCGCCTGCCACTGGCCCGACCGCCTGCCGACCGCTTCTTGACCGCCTGCCGACCACCTTCCGACTGCCAAATGCCTGCCGACCGCCTGCCGACCGCCCGTATTACAACTGGTCATATAAAAAGTATGAGTTTTATTGCAACAACAAAAAAATAAGTGCATGAAATTTAGCAGAACCAGTTACTGTGCTCCATCGCTCCATTCTACAGACTTGCCTTCCTTCTTGATATACATGAACCACGATAACGCAAGAGTGAAAAATCCAAAAATTGCAGAACCTAGTGCCAAATAGCAGGATACACCAACAACCTGCAAATACTTCAATGATTAGCGGGGCGAGCACCCTAGGATAATTCGTACCGGTCCCCCAGACCAATCGTTCTCACAAACGAGAGTTACGATGAATGAAGTTATTTGGAGAGCGGCAGTGATGAAGGAGAGAATTGCAACGACAGAGTAGCCGGTCCGGGCGAGTTTCGTCTTTTTGAGCATAGAGCATACCCTGAAATTTTTGTTATTTGTTTGGACAGCGGTCGGAAAGTGGGCGAACAGCGGGTGGACAGCTGGCGGGCAGCGGGGTAGTAGAATACGGAAAAAAAAGTGGGCGGCGGACGGATAAGGGCGGACAGCGGTCAGCGGACTGACAACAGACGAATGGGTAGCGAATGGTCAATGGGCTAGCGGACGGGCAGCGAATGATTAGTGGGCCCGCGGACAGCGGGTGGCCAGTGGACGAGCGGCGTACGGAGAGCTATTGGCTATTGTGCCGTTCGCTCACTGTCCGACCGCCGCCAGATGGAAGTCTGCCCGCTTTCTAATCGCTGTACGATTGTTGTTGTTCGCTGTTCGACCTACTCAAAGGCGGAAAGCGGGCGGGCGACAGCGGTCGAACAGCCCCAATTGGGCCGCGGCCGCTAACTGGCCAAAGAACATCCGCTCACATTCTGACAGCCAGTGGGTGAGTAGTGGGCGGATAGTGGTCAACCAACAAGCGGATACCGTATACTTATAGGTTTTTTTAATACTTACAATGCAAAAACAAAGGATCCTACCAACACGATATACAAGCTGAATGCAATTATCATCATAACAGAACACGCTCGGAAGTATGGTCGACACTGAAAAAATTTCATTTTTCGAAAACTTGCCCCCTAAATAACTTACCGAAAAATGAAAAGGAACGAGTCCAACTCCGTGACGTCTAGTGTCTTGAGGCACGCCATCCATAAAATTTGAAGCGTAACTTGACATACATTGTAGGTTTGAGGTAAAAATCCATTGTTTCAAAAATACCGCCAAACAGTTTGAAACGAATCCGACGACCACGGTAATTAGAAGAAAAATGGTTTCTGCAGTAATACGACTCATTTTTGAAATGGGAAAGATTCAGATGATTGAGAGACTGAAGCATCGATTTTATAGGAAGTATTGCTAGTTTCTAAATTAAGATGATTAACTCGGAACTGTACAGATTTAAAAAAGTGGGCGTTTTCAAGAAAACCTCGGGAATCAATGATGAATCACAAAAAAATAGTACCTCAAGTTGTGAGAGTTTCAGCAACTTATTTAAAACTCCGCCCACTTTCGCGGCACTCATTATCAGATGATTCAGATGATTGAGATTGTTAGTTAATCCGATTGATTCAAGAATTAGTTTCATTTCGAAACCTTTAATTTCACTATAAAACATCTGCTAGCACCTATGGTTGCATCGGAAAGAAATGTCGATTCCTAATCTAAAATTCAATACAACTCTTCTCGTCTCCACGGTCACCATTGGATTTGTTTTCAACTGCCTCGCCGTTTTCTTGCCACAATGGTTGATGGTTAAAATGAATCCTATGGCATTACCCAAAGGCTTGGGGGTCTTGCCTTTTCCGTCATGGGTGAGTTTAATTGGGGGTACATCTCGATGGCCGAAAAATGATGGCCGAGAAAACTCCAGAGTTCGGCCACGACCAGCCAATACAATGTTCGTTTTTTTCAAAGCGGATTCTCGGGGTTTTAGAGAGATTTTTGAGCGTTTTCACTATTATTTTCGGAATCAACACAAAATTTTACATATTTTAAAGCAATAAAAATTATTGACCGGATTCCTCCTTTAATTAAAATTGGAACTTTTCAGCATGAACCAACTTACTACCGAGTGAGCGCTGGAATAATGATAATCTCTTTTTGTCTGTACGCTCTGCTGGTTGGATGTCTCGCGTTTGCATTGTGAGTTAATTTTTTTCAAAGTCGAAATTTTCCCCTACTAATAACCTTTCAGAGTATTCTCCAAACTCAAGAAACCACTTCTAGCTCAAATCGGTTACGGTCTTATCGTCATTCTCTGCGTTCCAATTTTTGTCCTTGAGTTGTATGCAGCGACTCTCACTTTTTCTGACTTTAATGTGGATTTGATTGGGTATGATACGGTAAGTAAAATCTTCGATTATTATTAGAATGAGAAAACCAAACTTCAGGCTCCTGGTGCATGTCCCAGTCTTGCAGTGATCTCTGCATTATGTCTCTTTTTGACCCTGCCAATTTCGGTTTTCTTGTGCAGAGGATACAACAAGGAAAGGAAAATAAAATGATATTGATTTGGGGAAAACTTATTTTTATTGTTTGAATAAAGTTATTGTGCATCTGAGTTTTGACTGACGATGATTTCAAGGTGATAAATTATTCGCTACCGGGCCGGAGGGCCGCGGTCGGATAGCGGCCAGTGGGCGGGCCGCGAGTGCCAAAGTAGGTTGGCTTTTTTTCAAAAAAGATCGAGAGAAAAAAAACTGTTCATTTTCCAACGGAGCATGAATCAGAAAAGTCAGAAAATTACTGCTCTCCATCTACCCAACCAATGGATTTGTCTTCCTTTTTGAACCCTCTATACAATAGGCACGATAAATCAAGAGTGAATAGTCCGAAGATTCCAGAATTCAGAAATTCAGAGATTCTAAAAATCAGATATTTGCGTTTTAGAGATTTTGATTCCGAGGTTTTCAGGTTGAAAAGTTCAAAAAATCAGAAGCCGGCAGCAAACTAAAATATAATAGATAATTAGTGTTTAATTATAGACATAAACTTTCCAATTTTCGACAAATTTAATTATTCATTTTATGCGTTTGTAGATGTTATCACGCATCAATACGGTCGTTAGTCACATTGAGCACAACTACTGATCAGACTATATACACTAATTCGAAAAACTATGCATCTCAGAATCTGGACATGGTCGGGGAATACCAGGAATTCCGTGATTCACCTACCCTATGAATCACAATTTTAAAGTTTCACAAAAACCTGAAGCTCCGCCCCCCCCCCCCCCCTCTCTCGGCCGCTTCCGTGAAACTAATCAAATGGGGTCGTCCGAGTTTGGGTCGTTCAATTAGAAGCTTGCCATATGTATGTCAAAATCAAAATTTCCTTTAATATAAAAGAACCTTTGATTCGAAAAGTTGAATATTCAGTAGAGCGTGCTTGCTGACCTCAAGATTATAGGCGAGTGCTATGAGGATTTCAAGATTCAGTAGAGCGTGCTTGCTAACTATGAAAAGTGTCTAAGCCAGCAAATGCGCTCTACCGAACAAATCCAAGTTTTCAATACAACCAATTTAGAAACGACACCATCCCGGGACAAGTTGAATGGTACAACCCGTACCAAGGACTCACTATGCTTCACTATAACCCCCTGGACGCCAGACTATACTTCTTTGATAACAGTAGTCTCCTATCTGTCAATGTTCGAATTGAGGAGGACCTTCCAGAGTATATTGATGATTAAAACCAGATTTTTTGCATGCTGAACTCTAATAAAATTTTCTGGTCTCAGCTTTTGGAGTCAGTTTTTAACAGCGATCAGAAAGTTTAAAAAATCAGGTGGCTGATAAGACAAATTACACTAATGAGCTGGTTTATGAGCATTAAAAATTGGTTCCGATTCTTGGCAAACAATAGTTTCACGGAGGTACATATGAATCAGTGTGTTATCAGGAAAAGTGGTTTGGGAAGAGGTTATTAGTCATTTTAACAGAAATTAGAGCATACTAGACACCATATGGGCCGGCAAATGAAAAGAGAAGCTGCCGACTACCCGGCCGTTGTCCAACCGTTGTCCGACCACCGCTCGTCCGCCGCAGCCGCTGCTTGCCCAGTGCTCTCCCGACCGCCCGCTGACCGCCTTCCGACCGCCTGCCGATCACCTACCGCCTGCCGATTGTCCGCCGCTAGCCCGACCGCCTGCCGACCGACTGCCAATCGCCTGCCGACCGCATGCCGACCGACTGCCAATCGCCTGCCGGCCGCATGCCGACCGCCTGCCGACCACCTGCCGACCGCCTACCGATCGCCTGCCGCTGGCCCAACCGCCTGCCAGCCGCCTGCCGACCGCCTTACAACTGGTCATATAAAAGGATTACAACTGGTCATATAAAAGGATTACAACTGGTCATATAAAAAGTATGAGTTTTATTTCAACAACAAAAAAGTCAGTGTTAGAAATTTAACGAGTGTTAGTAATTTACTGTGCTCCATCGCTCCATTCTCCAGCCTTGCTTTCCTTCTTGAAGCCTCTATACAAAAGGCACGATAAAGCAAGAGTGGCAAATCCGAAGATTCCAGAAGCAAGAGCCAAATAGCAGGATGCACCAACACTCTGTAAAAACATTTTGACCACAAAAAAAAACTCTAATAGTTCGTACCGGATTTTTAAAATATGTGAAAGTATTGTCGTACATCTGCTGGCACGCAAGAGTAGTAATGAATGAGGCGATTTGAAGAGCTGCAGTGGAGAAGGAGAGAATGGCGACGAGGAGGTATCCGATTCGGGTTAGTTTATACTTTTGGAGCATTGAAGAGACTCTGAAATCATGGTACTGTTGGTGGGTAGTGGGCGGACAGCGGTCGGATAGTGGTGGGCGGATGGCGGCGGATGGCGGGCGGATGGCAGACGGATGGCAGGCGGATGGCAGGCGGATGGCAGGCGAATAGCGGGCGGATGGCAGACGGACGGCAGGCGGACGGCAGGAGGAGGCCGGAGAATAGCGGGCGGATGGCAGGCGGATAGTGGGCGGATGGCAGGCGGATAATGGGCGGATGGCAAGCGAATAGCGGGCGGATAGTGGGCGAATAACGGGCGGATGGCAGGCGGATAGTGGGCGGATAGCAGGCGGATAGTGGGCGGATAGTGGGCGAATAACGGGCGGATGGCGGGCGGATAGTGGGCGGATGCCGGTCGGGCACCGTAATCTTATAGGATTTTTTAATACTTACAATGCAAAAACAAAGAATCCGACCAACATGATATACAACATGAATGCAATTATCATCATAACGGAACAGGCTCGGAAGTATGGTGGCTCACACTGGAAAAAAAGCGAATTAATGATTTTGAATCCCATCAACTAACTCACGGAAAACTGAAAAGGAACAAGTCCGATGCCTTGCAGATGGCCACGACTTTGGGGAGTTCCGTCCAAGGAATCCCTCTGGTACATGCAATTCGAGTTTGAGAATACTGCGGTTACCCATTGTTTCAGAAAGACGGCCAAGCAATTGAGCACAAATCCAAAGACAACGGCAAACAGTAGAAAGATGGTTTGAACAATCTGATGATTAGACATTTTCTAAATTTTCAGAAAACTGATTTTTTTGATAGTCGGAGCTCTGTTTTATAGTGAAATATGGATTGTTTACGTTTCGAAATATTGCTAGCTCCTAATTATTTAACGACCCTTCCCCTCCGAATCTGAATCATCTAATGAGTGCCACGAATGTGGGCGGAGCTTCTGAAACTGTGGTGTGTGATTCATAGATGGAAAAACAAAAATTGCCGCCATTTCGCTCCCAAACAAGATACAGCAATTCTGAGCATAGATTCGGAATCCTCATGGAATTCCGCATCTTTTGAGCCTAAAACCATGATGTTCGGACAACATTGACTTTTCTTAGAAAGCCTCAAACGCGCCGAAAGAAAGCTCATATTTTGGGAAAATTAGGAAAGTTTGGAAGTTCGCAGATTAATGAAAAATTGACCTAGAGACGTAGCTTTAGGCTTGTTTTAAAGCCCAAAAACAGTAGTTTCAGAAATCGACCGGGCCCTGATCCTGGAATCCTGAGATTCCAAAATACGGACGTTCGGTGAGTCTGCGATTCAGAAGTATTCTGAACTTCTAAGGTTGCATTTGGAAAGTTCAAAAAATCAGAAGCCGCAACCTAAAATAGATAATTATTTTTTAATTAGAGACATAAACTTTCCAATTTTCGATAAATTTTTATGATTCATTTAACGAGTCGTTAGTCATATTCAACTACTGATCAGACTATATACACTTATTCGAAAAACTAGGCATCTCAGAACCTGGACATGGTCGAAAACACCCCCGATTCCGTGATTCACTTACCCTATGAATCACTTTTTTTGCATAATTTTTCACAAACACCTCAAGCTCCGCCCCCCCCCCCTCTCTTGGTCGCTTCCGTGACTCCTAGTCAGAGTTTCAGGGTCGTTAAATTAGAAGCTCGCAATATTTCAAAATCAAATTTTTTTCACTATAAAAGAGGTACCCAACTCCCAACTCTATCGACAACTCACTTTTTCAAAAAATGACGATTCTTCATCTAAAGTTCAATACCATCTTTCTTCTTTGTGCCGTTCCCCTAGGATTCATTCTCACCACTATTGCTCTCTTTCTGCCACAATGGATTAGAGATGATGAAACCATGTTTGCAAGAGAAGGCACTGGACTTGTTCCTTTCCCGCCTCCGGTAAGTCTACGGGCATTTTGTTTGAAAATCAGGCTGCGAGACATTTCGCAACCAGTCGTTTAGCAACCATGACATCTCGCAACTCACGTCAATTTCGCAACTACGACATTTCGCAACTCACGTCGATTTCGCAACTCACGTCGATTTTGCAACTACGACATTGAAATCCAGGATTTTTGTAGAAAGTTCTCGTTAAAATCACAACTTTTCGTGTTGCGGTTGCGAAATCGACGCAAGTTGCGAATCGTCATAGTTGCGAAATGACTAGTGGCAAAACGTCCCGGAGCCGGAAATCAAGCATAAACTTTCAGCAAGCACCAACCTACTTCAGAGTGAGCTCTGTTTTGATGATTATTTCGTTTGTGCTGTATGCGCTATCGGTCGGATTCCTTGTTCTTGCGGTGTAAGTTTTTAGAGTGATTGTCTAAATCTTGGTATATAATTATATATTTCGTACGACTTTTGAGCACTAAGAAAACTGCATTTGAGAAGCGAAGGCCGACCGGCTTCCGACCGACCGCCAAGCGACCTTCTTCCGGCCGACCGATGGCCGACCGTCAGATTTCCACGACCGAAATTCTGCATGTGTCTCGTGCCAATCGGTCAGTGGTCGGTCGGCGGTCGGCCAACGGTCGGCCAACGGACGGTCGACATTCGGCAATTTAAGGAACCCTTATCAAAATGTTTCAGAGTGTCCTTCATGCTCAAAAAGTTGCTTCTAGCCCAAATCGGCTACCTTCTCCTCGCCATCCCCGGTTTTCCCATTTACGTTCTCCAGTTCACATCTTGGATCATAACTCTTCTCTGCCACAATGGTGACGGCTACTTTTCTAATCCGGTACCTTACTTATTGGCTATAAAATCGAATTAGTAAAGATTTCAGGCTTTTGGTGTTTGCCCTTACCTGGCACTGATATCTGGCTTCTGTGCACTTCTCAGCGCCGGCGTCGCGGCTTACTTGTTCAGAAGCATTCGGATTGAAAGGAGATGGAAGCCTTGAGATATATATATATATATATATGTTTTTGATTTTATTTATATATTCAAATAAAATTTTTGATTTGTGCTCCCCTACGATGAGTTCAAAAGACTTTAGATTACACATTCAGATTGTTATCTTTTTCTCACAATTGGAAGGATAGACGAAGAAAGAACCCAAATATTCTTGTGGGAAGATGGGTGATGTGTTAATGAACCTCGCTCTTTAATTGTCACCTAGACTGATGATTGACTGTAAAGACCACAATGTGTCCTATTGTTCATTTACTGGGAGATCGACTAGATTAGGCGGGAATCAAATAATAGTGGCTAGTGCAGTTCTGTCTGGCAAACCCTCATAGACGTCTCTCATACTGCATCATTTTTCTTATTATTTATTTCTGACTATTTCCAGTTTACATTATGGACAACACGTCTCTGAATCTACAGAAATTCAAGTTTCTCAAACTTCCATTCTTGGCACAACAAGCTGTGGTGAAACACATCGAACTACGGGAAATGTGAGTTATCGATTTTTTTTTAAAGTTCCGAAATTTGGCTCCTCAACGTTTCGAAACCACGACATTTTGCAACCAGTTATTGCGCAACCATTATATGTCGCAAAGGGGGGGGGGGTGCCAGATTCTTGGATTCTTCGGGATTTTTAGAACTTTCATATTTTCAGATTGGAACTCTCTTTCCTCTCAAAGCGAATGAGAACCGCTTTGAAACTCTCAAAAAGCAAGCTCAAAGAAGGTCATTGGCGCATCGATTCTCCACAATCACATCAGATTTTCCTGTCGGGATTTCAAGATTATCGAATAACCTTCCGGCCCCTAGGAATCTCCGATTCTCGAATTATGTGCTGTCAAGACCCAGTTCTTTTCCGTGCTAGTCCCACTGAATTTCTGCTCAAATGGGAAAGAGATTTCAAAAAAGCTTGCGATAAGTTTTTGAATCTCATGATTTTCCTAACGGATCTTTTCGAGATCCAGGAGCTCAATATGAAGGCAACTGGGATGATCCCGGATGTTTCAGCTCTTCAAAGATTCAAATTTAATACTCTCAGTGTTGATTCTATCCATCTTTCTGTAGATGATGCAAAATTTTTGCTTAAGGGAGCTTCTTCCAAAACTCTGGAATTTGGGCTTATCCATATTAGTACCCCTAACAGATCCATGGCCCATTTTGAGCTAAAAGTCCCCAAATTCAGAACTTTCTCTGCATATTGGCTGGATTTCTCCTCAATCATGATGAATAACTGCGAAGTTCTGACTGTGGAGGATAAAATTCCGAATCTAACGGTTCCGAAGTTATGTGAATTTGTCAAAAAATGGATAGACGGCGGATTTCCGAAGCTGGAAGGATTGAGTTTGCTCATGGGTTTTAGAAGATTCTCAGAGGCAACGAGCGCGAAATGTGAGAAGGAAATTTGTGAAGGACTGAGGACTATGGGGATACAGTAAGTTTGGAAGTTCGGAAGTTTCATAACCGTATTTTAGTATCCGACGAATTGGAAGATTCAGAGACATTATTCCAAATTTTTCATTTTTCAGAACCACTGATATCGGTACATCCAAACAGATTCAACGAAGTGATGGAAGAACAGCTACATTCTTCGTGGATCAATCGTTCAAATTTTTCACTTGATTTTAACAAGGGTTGAACTTTATTGAACTTTTTTCTAAACCTTGAACCCTTTTCTACATTTCGATCTTTAAAATAAATTCATGCAACATCAAACCAAATGGTCCCCTTTTGTCCAGAACTCGTTGGCTCTACAAGTGATTGGAAGGATAGACGAACCCTCTCCAACTATTCTTGTGGGAAGATGGGTGATGTGTTAATGGAACTCGCTCTCGAATTGTCAAGTTGCAGTTCTTATCTATTGCGGTGTGTCATTTTTAGAGCACATCAAACTATGTATAACTGTTTTTAGCATACAGCACTATGAATAATAACCGTTTTTAAGTTTAGAAAACTTAATTATGAATTTGCTCAACTGAGATTTTAAGATTTTTTTATACTCAAGATGAAAACTCAGATGTTATAAAACCGGACAAAAACCTTCTCACTCTTATAGCAATATTCAGTAGAGCGAGCTTGCTAACTTTGTCAAGTTATCTAGGTCAGCCATTGCGCTCTACCGAACTAATCCATTTTATCAATAAAACCACTTTAGAAACTAATTTGTATATTTTATGCATCTGGTAAATTTTTCCAATATTGGTTTTTGGCAGCGATCACAAAGTCCACAAAGTTCAAAAAATTAAGTGGCTGATAAGAAATTCAAGTCGGTTTAATGAACATTAAAAATTGGTTCCGATTTTTGACAAACAATAGTTTCACGGCGGTAGGTACATATGTACATTTGAATCAATGTGTTATCAGGAAAAGTGGTTAGGGAAGGACGGTTATTGGTCATACTATACACCATACGGGTCGGTAAATATAAAAGAAAATCTGATGATGCTCTCCCGCCGCTTGTCCGCTGCTCGCCCTGATTACAATTGGTCATAAAAAAGAATGAGTTTTATTGCAAAAAAAAAGTGTATGAAATTTAGCAGGACCAGTTCATTACTGCACTCCATCGCTCCATTCTCCAGTCTTGCTTTCCTTCTTGAATCCTCTATACAAGAACACCGACAGCGCAAGAGTTACAAATCCAAAAAATGCAGAAGCAAGAGCCAAATAGCAAGATGCACCAACAGTCTGCAATGCACTTCAATGATTAGCGGAGCGAGGACACTAGAGTAACGTACCTGATACTGCCAATATCCTGAATTGAAGTAGTTGTTCTGGCAGGCGAGAGTTACAATGAATGAGGTGATTTGGAAAACGGCAGTAGTGACTGAGAGAATAGTAACGAGAGTGTAGCCGGTCCTGGCGGCTTTTGTCTTTTTGAGCATAAAGCATACCCTGAAATTATGATATTGGGAATGCCATAGAACAGCGAGCAGACTGGGACGGAAACCGTAATTTTATAGAATGCTTCTAACTCACAATGGAAAATATACCATAATCTTACAAGGGAGTTACTTGAGGTGTCGAGTTGAACTTTTTGGAATCCGACCATAGACTATATTGACCGTGAGGATTCAGAATCTGCAATAAAAATTGCAGAATGTTCACGTGACTCGAGTTATCAGCCATCAAAGTCTTAGCCAGTACTAATTTTGCTGATTTTTGACAACTCATATCTTAGCTCCCAGGCACTTTTAGAAGGTCTAGTTTTTTGTGTTGAGCTCAGAATGATGCCTGCAATCCAATTATGTGAATAATTAAAATTAATTGTTTTTAGTCTGAACTAGTTTTTGAAACTTATACTATCTAATTGCAAGCATCATTCTGAGCTTAACACAAATAACTAGACTTTCTAAAAGCGCCTGGGAACTAAGATATGAGTTTTCAAAAATCAGAAAAATTAGTACTGGCTGAGACTTTGATGGTTGATAACTCGAGTCACGTGAACATTCTGCAATTTTCATTGCAGATTCTGAATCCGCACGGTCGATATAGTCTATGGTCCGATTCCTAGAAAAAGTTCAACTCGACACCTCAAGTAACTCCCTTGTTATAGGTTTTTGTGTCTTACAATGCAAAAACAAAGAATCCGACCAACATGATGTACGCGATGAATGCAATTACCATCATAACAGCACATGCGGCGAAGTATGATGGCTCATTCTGGAAAAAATAAGTTAGTATAACTTTGAAACCCCGTCCACTAACTAACTAAAAACCGAAAAGGAAGTAGTCCAATCCCTTGCATATAAGAAGCAATAATCCATTGTTTCAAAAAGAGAGCAAAGCAGTTTAGAACGAATCCGATGACCACGGCAAATAGAAGGCAAATGGTTCCTACAGTAATACGGTTCATTATTGAAAGGGGAAATTTTCCAATAACTGAGCTCTAGCTAGTTGAAGCATCGATTTTATATGAAGCATTGTTGGTTCATAATTAAGATTTTTAATTGCAATGATAAGAAAAGGTGGAGGACGAGGGGCGTTTTAAGGAAAACTTCGGGAAAATGTAATCTGTGATTCTGATGTGAGTCACTAAAGTAGTTTGTCAAGTTGTCATGAATTCAGACTAACATCGAAAGCGATTGGTCGGATTTCGGGTGGGCAGGTGTCGGGCGGCGGTCGACAAGCTGTCGTACAGCGGTCGGCCGTGCCACTGCCCTGCTTTAGAACAAGGAGAGAATACTTTTCAGAATCTGCTCCATGTTCAAAAAACTATTACTAGTCCTAATCGGTTACGGTATATCGAACACAATCAAAAACTGACAAAATTCTGCGCAACGGTCGAGATTGTCGGACTGGCAAACTTCGTTTTTCAGAGAAATATTATATCTTTCCAGAACCCGTTATTCAGACTCGTGAATCGGCAGTATTTTCAATTTTTTTCAATTATTTTTATTACACATTTTGCAGCAATTAAACTGAAATTTGAAGAATCCAAAAAATCAAGTGCAGGTTGTAAACAAGAAATATAAATATAGTTTGAATTCGATGCTTCATTTTATGAATCAGCTAGTGTTATCAAAAATCAATGCGGTCGTTAGTCATATCAAGCAAAACTACTGATTAGACTACACACTAATATAGTAGATTTTGAACCAAAATGGCAAATTTTTTAATTATCTGGTTAGTGCTACTCATGGAACCTTTCCTGAAGATGAAAATTTGCTCCAAAATCCTGCTAAAAAAGGAGCAAAAGTTGTCCCCGGGGGCCGTGGCCGAGTTTTTCGAAAAAATCGGCGGACTCTGCCAAGCGCTGTAATTCGTTGCCCAAGAAGACTCCGCCTACTTTTTGGAAAACTCGGCCATGGAGACAACTTCCGCGATTTTCGCTCATTTTTCCGTGATTCACTTACCCTGTGAATCACTTTTTTTTAAGAATTGTTTTTTCACAAACACCTGAATCTCCTCCCCCTCGTCCGCTTCCGTTAAACTAATAAAATTAGGTCGTTAAATTAGAAGCTTGCAATATTTCAAAATCAAACTTTCAGTATAAAAGAGGTGCATCAACTCCATCGATACCTCACTTTTTCAAAAAATGACGATTCTTCATCTAAAGTTCAATACCATCTTTCTCGTTTGCGCCGTTCCCCTTGGATTCATTCTCACCACTATTGCTCTCTTTCTACCACAATGGATTAGAGATGATGAAACCATGTTTGCAAGAGAAGGCACTGGACTTGTTCCTTTCCCGCCTCCGGTAAGTTTTCGGTTAGATTTGAAGTCAATTTTTCAATTTTACAGCAAGCACCAACCTACTTCAGAGTGAGCTCTGTTTTGATGATCATTTCGTTTGTGCTGTATTCCCTATCGGTCGGATTTCTTATACTTGCAGTGTAAGTTTTAGGAATAATTGTTTGGAAAGGAGGGATAAGAAAACAAACGTTTTGTAATCTAAAAGCTAAACATTTCCTGAATCTGGGTATCGTCGACCGGCAGTCGACCGGCCGCCGACCGACTGCCGACCGACCAATCTCCGACCGACCGATGGCTGAGCGACAGATTTTCCCAATTGAAGTTTGGACGAAAATCTGCATGTACGTGTCTTGTGCCAGTCGGGGAACGGTCGGCCAACGGACGGTCGACGTTCGGCAATTTAAGGAACCCTTATCAAAATTTTTCAGAGTGTCCTTCATGCTCAAAAAGTTGCTCCTAGCCCAAATCGGCTACCTTCTCCTCGCCATCCACGCGTTTCCCATTGGCCTTCTCCAGCTCACTTCTTGTATCTCAACTTTTGTTTACTACAATGAGGAAAGCTACTTTTCTAATCCGGTACTCTAATTATTGGCCATACACTGTAAATAGTAAAAATTTCAGGCTTTGGGTGTTTGCCCGTATCTGGCACTGGTATCTGGCTTCTGTGCACTTCTCAGCACCAGCGCGGGTTACTTGTTCAGAATGATAAGGATTGAAAGGAGATGGAAGCCTTGAGATATGTTCTTGAACTGATTTATGTATTCAAATAAAATTTTTGATTTGTGCTCCCCTACGTTGAGTTCAAAAGATCGACTTCCTTCTTGATAAGAAGTTGCAGTTCTTATCTATTGCGGTGTGTCATTTTGGAAACATATCAAACTATAAATGTTTTTAGCATACATCACTGTGAATAAGTTTACACACTCAATTAAATATAAATTTGCTCACCTGAAAGTTCAATATTTTTTATACTCAAGATGAAAACTGAGACGTTCTAAAACCGGACATTTGAAAACCGTCCTGCTTGTCCGTCCGTCAACCGCCCTGCCGGTTGGCCCGTTCGTCGACCGTTCAACCATTGCAAAATGCTCACTTAAATCTTTTTCAAAACTGGTCAAATGAACCAAGAACTAGCCAACAAAGGCGAAAATGTTGCTGCCCATACTTGTCCAAAATCGGTCGATGGAAAATTTCGCTGGCCCGGCCTGTTACTGATTCTCTATTGGAAAATTTGGGTTGAAAATTCCGTCCCGACCGGGTCGGTCGAGAAAGCTCCATCGACCCGGCCCGCGACAAGTATGATATTATCAAATTTCTCGAACTCTTTAGAGTGAGGAAATACGCTTACTCATTTCGACCCATGAATCATAATTGACCATTTTCAGAAACACCCCGAAGCTCCGCCTCTTCTCTCTCCTGTGACACACATTGTAAGATGACGAATCAGGATTAAATCGTTCATTAATCAGCTAGAAATGCTTCGAAAGCAAACAATCAATTTTTCTATAAAATAGGTGCACCAACCCCATCGATAACTCACTTTTCCAGTAAAAATGACTATTTTTAAACTTAAGGAGAATACCATCTTCCTCCTTTGCGCCATCCCCTCTGAACTCATTCTCACTAGTATTGCCCTCTTCCTGCCGCAATGGGTTTTTGTTAAGTATGATCTATTATCCTGGAAAAGTATTGGACTTGTCCCTTTCCCGGATTGGGTTGGTGAAAAACGAAAAGTTTTGAAATCAGATTTTGATTTTTTTCAGCAAATGCCAAGTTACTTAAGAGTCTCCTCGGTTTTGATGATAATTTCATTTGCGCTATGTATCGTTTCTCTTGGACTTCTCGCACTTGCACTGTAAGTTTTTTCACCGTACTGGAATTTTCTAAAAATTGGCATTATGCGTTAATCCACCAGCAGTCAATATCCAAAGAGAGAATCTGCAAAACGATCACGTAACTCAAGTTATGAGCCCTCAAAGGGGGTACTGTGGAATTGGAAAATTTTGAGTTTTTGACTCCAAAAGTTTTTGGATTAAAGGGGGATTCTGGTCAAAAATTTTTATTGCATTAAAATACATAAAAATGTGTGTAGATTCCAAAAATCATAATGAAAACGCGCAAAAATAGCTCCAAAATGAGCAAAAATCACGAGAATGGTATCCGGCGGCCGTGGCCGAGTTTCCCAAAAAAGGGCGGAGTCAGCCAATGAGGGCTATCATAATTCACGAGCAGCCAATCACAGAGCTCGCGTCTGAATCCGCCCTTTTTTGTGAAACTCGGCCACGGCCGCCGGATTCCATTCTCGGGATTTTTGCTCATTTTAGAGCAATTTTTGCGCGTTTTCATTATGATTTTTGGAATCTACACACATTTTTATGTAACCTAAAGCAATAAAAATGTTTGACCGGAATCCTCCTTTAACGTGCTAGAATGCCAAATTTTAGAAAATTCCAAAATGAAATTCAGCAACTTTGTACCCTTATCGAATTTGTTTCAGAGTCTCCTTCCAGCTCAAAAAGTTGCTTATATCTCAAATCGGCTTCCTGCTCCTCGCCATAATCTCATTTTTGCTTGTGATTCTCGAATTGTGGGCTATGTTCATGTCGATTTCTGACGTAACCGGTAACGATTCTTTGGGTGTTAGCCCAATTCTGGCAGGGGCGTCTGGGTTTGTTGCTGTCATGTCTGGGCTTGGCTCGTTTTACTTATTCAAAGAAATCCGGATAGAACGAGGACGGAAGCCTTGAGATATGTACTTTAACTGATTTCTATTCGAATAAAGTTTTTGATTTGTGCCCTGAGTTCAAAACATCCACTTCCTCTTGATAAGAAGTTGTAATTCATGTTAGTTTTAAGACGCATTAGTCAATTTTAAGACCACTGGCAAACATCACATTGAAATTTATTTAACAAAGAAAAATGTATCTATTCCTCAGACATCTCATTACAATCAGAAGTGCACAATTCAGAGACAAATTTCGTGATTAAATGGTCCTCTCCATGACTTATGACACTGGATTGAACAGCGAGTCGTGGGATTTCTTGTGATGGATTTTGAAGACGTGACAGGCATTTGCAGGCGATGTAGAGACGACGAGTGACTTCTGGAGCGCCGATTCCGAGGCGGGAGCTGAAAAGATGGAGGTACAGTACTTCAAGACTTAACCGGACGTTTCAAAACCCGACATTTCAAAACTCAAACTCAAACATCTCAAACTTAGACATTTCAAACTTTGACATTTCAAAACCGAAAAATTTCAAAACCGAGACGTTCCTAGGCCGGAAATTTGAAAACCAAGAAGTTCCAGAACCGGATCGCTTCAAACGCGAGACGTTCCAGAACCGGACGTTATAAAACTAGACACTTTGAAACTTAAACGTTCTAGAACCGAGAAGTTCTGAAACTAAACGTTTCGAAACCGGCCATTTCAAAACAGGCATTAAAAAATTTCGAGATATTCCAGAACTGGACGTTCCAAAACCGGGATGTTTCAAAACTGGACTCTTCAAAACCGGTAGTTCCAAAATCAGACATTCCAAAGCCAGACGCTTCAAAACCGGAAATGTCATTATCGGTCATGTCAAAACTGAGACGTTTCAAAACCGGACGTTTCAAAACTTAGACATTTCAAAACCGGACATTTCAAAACCGGACATTTAAAACCGGAAACTTAAAAACTTTGACTTTTCGAATCCAGACGCTTTGAAACCCGCCATTTCAAAACTTGAGACGTTTCAAAACTGAGATGTTCCAGAACCGGAAGTTTCTAGAAAATTAGACATTCCAGAACCGGAAGTTTCAAAACTAAACACTTCAAAACCGAGAAGTTCCTAAACCGGACAATTCCAAACCGGACATTTAAAAACTTGAACGTTCTGAATTAGGACGTTTCAAAACCAAGGGTTTCAAAACTAAGACATCCATAATTTAGACGCTCCATAACCGAACATTGAAGGTTAGACATCCCCAATTTTGAGACGTTCCAGAACTAGACATTTCAAAACCAGACGTTCCTTTCGAAACCGGCGAAAAAAGCAAACCTAAGGATGAGCAATACATCGCTATTAAACCTTCGATTTCTCTTTCTCTTGTCGTCTGGTTTTGAAATGTCCGGTTTTGAAACGTCCCGGAGCTCAAGAAACTTTAAAACTTACATGAAATATTGACACCCTCTTGCTGCAATTTCCTCCATGTTCTCCGGCACCCTGTCCAGCTTGCTCGCGCAGTAAGCAATCTGCTCATCCAGCTGAAGAATCGCCACATTGCAATCCGCCAGAATTTTCCCATATTCTTCACGAAGACCCAAAAGATGCTTGTATTCCTGATCAGTGTCCAGTTGCATTGTTTTGTGCAAGTTCTCAAGAGCATCAATGAGCTTGGAGGTGAATTGAGTGCTCTGGAATATAGATGTTGCAAACGCGCTCTACTATAAATTCTTGAAAATCCTACCTGATCAAAAGTGACAACCGCTTGCTTGTAACACACTTCACAACCATTCAACCCTTTCACGAACCCACTGCAATTCGGGGTTTGACATCTGGCACCGAGCCCAATCAAATCTTGATCCCAATTCTGACACATCTCACAACGACACGAGATGAAATGGACGGCACGGATGGATTTTTGTCGCTCGAAGGTTGGAAGCATTCGGGAGACATAGGAGATGGTGGTCTGCAAGAAAAAACGAATAAAAAAGAAAATTGCCTAGGGTGGGTTTGAACCCAGGACCTCTAGACCTCTAGATTCAAAACCAGGAGCGTTAGCCACTAGGCCACGCAGGACAATGCCGACAAGGTAGGCAGAGGGCGTATAAGTGATAGGCGCCCACCAAAGCTGCAGCGGCAGCGGCAAAAGGGATACCGGCGCTGCTTTCGGAGCCTTTGGGATCCTCGAAAAAAAATGAAAGAAAGAACTCACATTCTTACAATACTCCTGATCCTTTGACCTCAAGACCACTTGATTCTTATCAAAAACCACATGAGAAGTGGAAGCACATGAATGATTATGCTTGGCCAATCCGATGTACATCCCACTCCCAATGGGCTCCACTCGTTTCTCGTCGATTATCCCGAACGAATTGCACAGAACACTACAAATGATGCCAATCATTTTGGTGTTATCCACGGATTTTGGGAAGATGTCTGGAAAAGTAGTTTTTTAGGTGGAAGGGCTCAAAATTAAGGGCAAAACCCGAGGAAGTTGAAAAAAAGGAACTTACTATGCCCCGCACTCTTGATAATTGCCAAGACATCTGTGAGGAATTGGTTATGGGATGGACTGGATCGGAACTCCTTGTAATCTGAAAAATTTTGAATTTCATTGCTCCTCCCCCGCCGCCAAAAAGTGCCCACCACCCCCGCTCTCTTATACGCCTTCCACCTCTCTTGGCTCCCATGTCAGCGGTGGCGCAGTGGATAACACTCCTGCCCCTCAATTTTCCACTTCCGGGTTCAATCCCCCACCCCTCCTAAATTCTTTTTGTTTATTTTTTCCATGCTCCCCATATCACTTACTTGTCTCCAAATCCTCAATAAATGCTCCATTGAAACTTGGCGTGCGCTCCGAGGTGTTTCGAAGTGTGTTTAACAACACTCTAACACACAAACGCATTGTATCAGTCATCGGGGTGTCCGGGTTCATGGACCTCAGGATTTCGCATTCGAACTGTAAATTCAAAAATGTTGAATCAAAAACGATAGGAAAAAAGGAGACTCTTTAAAGGGACATACCTGATGAACGGACTTCCAATCCTTACGCTGACACCTCAAAGTACAGTAAGACACTTCTGAGCAGTCATCACAAGAGAGGATTTCGGTGTCCTGGTTCTGGTCGATTTCGGCAAAACACGTGGCACAGAAAGTGTCACGGAATTGGGGAGAGAGAACGGCGGCGAGTGGGGACTCACGGGCGATTGTGAGCATGGTTTGCTGGAAAAAAAGGGGTACTGTAGGGAGAAATGGGTACTGTAGATACAAAGGGACACTCTAGAGAGAAGGTTTACTGTAGAGGGAAAATGGGATACTGTAGAGAGAAAGGGGTACTATAGAGAAGAAGAGAGGGTACTGTAGCAAAGAAAGGGGTACTGTAGGGAGAAAAGGATACTGTAGAGGCAAAATCGGCTACTGTAGAGACCAATGGGTACTGTAGAGACTAAGGGAGTACTGTAGAGAGAAAGGGGTACTGTAGAGAGA
Organism: Caenorhabditis sinica; assembly: GCA_963932045.1. Classification (NCBI taxonomy): domain Eukaryota; kingdom Metazoa; phylum Nematoda; class Chromadorea; order Rhabditida; family Rhabditidae; genus Caenorhabditis; species Caenorhabditis sinica. Next base: position 3,138,328 of record OZ009942.1, read on the forward strand.
AAGGGATACTGTAGAAGGGACTGCAGAGAAAAATGGGATACTTTAGAGAGGGGGTACTGTAAAAGGAAAGGGTTACTGTAAGGGTTAAGGGGTAGTGTAAGGGTTAAGGGTTAAGGGTTACTGTAGAGAAAATTGGATACTGTATACAGAAAGAGGTACTGTAGCGAGAAAGGGGTACTGTAGAGGGAAAGGGGTACTGTAGAGGGAAAGGGGTACTGTAAAGAGAAAATGGGATACTGTAGGGAGAAAATGGAATACTGTAGAGAGAAAAAAAGTACTGTAGAAAGGGGTACTGTAGGAAGGGGCATTGTAGAAAGTGGCATTGTAAATAGAAAGTGTGAGAAAGGGATCCTGTAGTAGGGAGGAAGGGGTACTGTAGGGAGAAAATGGAATACTGTAGAGAAGAAGGGGTACTGTAGGAAGACAGGTTACTGTAGAGAGGAAGGGATACTGTAAAGAAAAAGAGGTACTGTAGAGAAAAAAGGGTACTGTAGAGAAGAAGGGGTACTGTAACAAAGAAAGGAGTGTTGTAGCAAGGAAAGGAGTACTGTAGAAAGAAAGGATACTGTAGAGAGAATGGGATACTGTAGAGAGAAAAGAGTACTGTAGAGACAGAGGTACTGTAGCGAAACGGAAATACGAAAAATCAAGGTGACTTGGTAGTAAAAAAATCGAAATTTTTTGGACTTCCAGTTAAGCCGATATTGTCTCTATGTAGTTGGAAGAAAAATGAATCAAGATAGAAAAAAAGAAGAAAAATTGGGACCGGAGGCTACTGTATTCGAAAAGTGGAAGGAAAAAAATGAGCTATCTGGGGAGAAATTATTGGTTTTTTGCTAGAAAAATTATTGAGAAAAATATTGAAAAAAAACCAATAAGAGAGAATCCACATATTCAGGCCTCTCCTTGACTAACTGGCCTCTCTCAATTCCAGGTTGCCACGTGGACCCCCGTTCTAGATTATTGATTTTTTACAGGTGTGCGATTGATTTTTTGTTTTTTGTTTCCCCCTTTTTTGTACTCCGGGACCCCTTTTACAGCGCACAGTGTGTTTTTAAAAAATCTATAGGGAAAAGGGAAAAGAGAGGAGTCCAAGGGGGCGCACTTGCATAGTATAGAGGAGGGAAGGCATAGACAGTTGAAACTGGTCTATAACTTCTTTGGGAGTGATTTTCGCTATTTGAGTCAAGAGACAAAGTTACTCAGCGTAAAATTTTGTGCAGGATCCTTTTTTGAATAATCCAAAAATTCGAAAAAAAATATTTTCGAAAATTTTCCTATCACCCCAAAAATAATTTTTCGAATTTTCCAAAAATCCAAAAAACCATCCAATGTAAAATTTTACGCTGATCATCTTTGTCTCTTGGCCCAAATCACGAAAATCGCTCCTTAAATAGTTATGGTGCAATTACAGTAGACGAGTCCTACAGTATACTCCGAGACATTTCCCAACTACCCATTTTGGAACTCACATCGATTTTGCAACCACGACATTTCGCAACCAAGACATTTCGAAACTGGACGTTTCGCAACCAGTAGTTTCACAACTTTATAAACTTGTCTTCTTCACGTCCATTTAGGCTGTGTGTGATTGAGAGTACGGTAAACCATTCCAGGTTTACCTTCCTTATTCTTGCTCCAAATTTCTCTTGATTTTTGGAGGACATCTGGAAACACAGACACACAGATTTTCATTTTCCTTCTCTCTTCTCTATTCCAGATACAGATCTCCGCAAAGGCACCGGCGAAGAAACCGATGCAATCTAGATGTCCCCAATTTTCATCTCTCTCCTTGTATTTCCCGAACTTCCCTTCCAAAATACATTCTTTTATTTCTTCTACTTATTCGAAAATTTGAATTCAGCACAAAATGTCATCAGAAAGTAAAGAGAAGCCAGGAATGTGCACATCGAGCAAGGGGATTTTGAAGGTTTTCTGAATTTCCAGAAATTTCTTAAATTCCAATTTTTCAGTCCGAAGCCACATATTTCTTTATCCTGGAGTTGGCATCTGCATTTGTGTTATCTGCGGCACATAATGTTTTATTTTTTGTGTTGGATATCAAGTTGATTGCCACCAGTTTTGCTCAATTCTTCTTCACATTCCTCTTCCTGAAGTTGATCCATTTTGCCAACTACATTCCACAGGCCCATATTCCGATGAAGGTGAGTTTTGAAGCGGTCTGGGACGTTTTGCAACTAAGACATTTCGCGACTCAGACATTTCAAAACTGGACGTTTTGCAACTTTATGTTCATTGCGAAAAGTTGCGAAATGTCCTGGAGCTGGTTTTGCAGTGTGAAGAGTACTTCATAATTATATGACTGACTCCAAGATATCGGCTCCGAGACAGTTCGCAACCAGTCGTTTCGCAACTACGATACTTCGCCACTCACATCAATTTCGCAACTATTAGTATTCTCAACTAACTTTTACCAATTCCATTTATTTTTATACCCAAAAACGAAGTCCCACCCTCTTTGATCTCATTTTGACTGGTTATGATCGCTTTTCGAGGTTTTCATGAGAAGTTTTCGACCAGTTTCGATTTTTTCTTATCCGGTCATGATTCTCTTCTGACCTATTCTGACCACTATCGATCTGTCAAGACTATTTTTTTGCTAAATGGCGATCTGGGTTAACCTATCTTCATTTTGATTGATCTATCTTCATTTTGTGTCGACTGGTCGTGAGAAATTCTGAAAATTCTGACCAATTTGTGAAAAATTTCTAAAAGTTCATGATTTTATAATGACTGGTTAGTACCCAGTATTGACCAGTTGTGATCTATCATCGCTCAATTTTGATTCCATTTCGCCCGTTCTCAGAAAAATTCTGACCAATTTCTTAGCGCTTGTGACCTATAAATGATTAGTTTTTGACTAGGTCACACCATTTTTTCTTGGATTTCGACCCACCCCCAACGAATCATGGCCATATTAGGATCATACCCTAGTCAGTCCCATTTCGATTATTTAGGTCAAGTTCAGATCAATGTCTCATCTAGGTTGACTTTTTGAATTTTTTCCAAGCTACAGACATTTCGCAACCAGTCGTTTCGCAACTAGGACATTTCGCAACTCACGTCAATTTCGCAACTACGACACTTGAAAACGGGACGTTTTGCAACTTTATACACTTGCCAACTTTGTGTTTGTTGCGAAACTGCCGCAGTTATGAAATGTCCCGGAGCTAGTTTTCGAGTTTTTTTTCCCCTATCGCCGATAGGGTATCGGTCATTTCGCTACAACGACATATCGCAACCAAGCCATTTCGAAACCTCTAAATCCTGGAATAGTTCACAATACCCTCAATCCCGTACAACCTTAATGAACGTACAGTGGACTAGTTTATAGAGTTGCGAAACGACTGGTCGCGAAACGTCCAGTTTCGAAATGTCCTGGTTGCGAATTGTTTTTCAGAAATCCAATACCCAATCCCATGAAAAAATTAACACTGATCAACTTTGTCGAAAAATTTTTATCGAAATTTTTCCAATTCTGAAATTTCAGAATTTGAGTTTGCACCCCAAAAATAATGTTTCGAATTTTTCAAAAATCCGAAACACTATCAAATGTGAAATTTTACGCTGATCAACTTTGTCTCTTGACAAAAATTACGAAAATCGCAAAAGTTATGGAGCAGTTACAGTCGGCGAGTCCTACTGTAGGGCTCCGAGACATTTTGCAACTAGTCGTTTGGTAACTCACGTCGGTTTCGCAACCACAGACAATTCGCAACCGATAAATTTCGAAACTAGACGTTTCGCAACCACTAAATCCTGGATGAGTTCACCATACCCTCAATCCTATACAACCTTAATGAACGTAAAGTGGACTAGTGTATAGAGTTGCGAAACGTCCAGTTTCGAAATGTCGCGGTTGCAAAAAGTCCAGTTTCGAAATGTCGTAGTTGCGAAATGGCTACCACTTTAAAACTCCCTAATTTTCCAGGTAATCCTCCCCGCGGCCGCCGCGAAACTCCTTGAAATCCTCCTCGCCTCCCTGGCCAACTCCCATAACCGCACTGGCGAACTCTTCCTGATCCGAGTCTTCGACTTCCTCTTCGCCGGATGTGTCCTCTTCTACTTCTCCTCCCGTCAAAATGGCAAGGCTCTCACGAAAACCGACTGCTGGCTGATTGCCCCATTGGCCATTTCTGTATCCATTGCCTGGTTGGAACCTGGACAAATGGAGTATACCGGGGTCTCAATGATTTCCGCTTTTTTGCTCCCATTTTCAAGGGCTCTATCGTTCATTTTGTTAAAGAACTCTGTGGATTGCCTGGGAAAAGGTCATGTGAACGCTTTCATGTTGGACTATACACGACTTGTGACTATTCTTCTCTTCCTTCCGGCTCTTATCTCTTATTCTATGAGTAATGTAGAGGTCACTGCTAGCTGGGAGTCTATTGACTATGTAAGTGTGCTCTATTGATAATATTTTCTTATTTTTTAAAGTAATTTCAGGTCCTAATGTCCCTCTCCTTTCTCTTCATGATTTGCAACCTTTACAGTCAACTTTGGCTAACATTGAGCTTGTCGCCAGGTGTCTACTTGGTCCTGGAGAACTCTAGAAATCTACTGGCATCGGTAGGTCAAATTTTAGCAATAGAGCGCGTTTTCAAAGTGTTTTTTTTCCTTTTTTTTCAGTGCGCCCAATGGATCATTCAAAACATGGCTCATCCGAGTATCATCGCCTTTGGAGGCAAGCTGGTCGCGTTTTCGGCAATTTTCAGAATTTGGACAAGATCTTGAATCAATTTTTCTTATTTTGGTTATTTTGAATTTTTAGTTAATAAAGTTTTGATACCATTACGTTTCCAGAAAAAGCTGTGTTTTTCCAGGTTACAAAAATCTCCAAAATTCTCGAAAATTTCGATTTTCATGAGATTTTTTCTCCAAAATTTCAATTTCAATTTTATACCCCAAAAACAAGTCCCGCCCCCCCCCCCCCCCTTTGATCTCATTTTGACTGGTTATGATCGCTTTTCAAAGGTTTTCATGAGAAATTTTCGACCTACTTCGATTTTTCTTATCTTTTCGTGATTCCTTTCTGACCTATTTTGACCACTTCAAATATGTCTAGACTATTTTGTGATAAATGACGACCTGGGTTGAACTATCTTCATTTTGATTGATCTATCTTCAATTTGTGTCGACTGGTCGTGAGAAATTTTGAAATTCTGACCAATTTCTGACAAGTTGCGAGAAGTTCATGATTTTCTAATGACAGGTTAGTACCCAGTGATCTATCATCGCTCAATTTTGATTCCATTTCATACATTCTAAGAAAAATTATGACCAATTTCTGAGCGGTTCTGACCAGCTTCTGACCATGAATGATCAGTTTTTGACTAGTTCACACCATTTTTTTTTCTTCGATTTTTTCTCCAATTTCGATCAACCTCCAACGAATCATGACCCCAAACTAGGATCATACCCTACATAGTTTTTATTCATCAATTTCAATCAGTCCCATCTCGATAATTTAGATCAAGTTCAGTTAATCTCTCATCTATGTTGACTTTTCGGCTCCAAGACATTTCACAACCAGTCGTCTCGCAACTAGGGCATTTCGCAACTCACGTCAATTTCGCAACTACGAAATTTCGCAACTCACGTCACTTTCGCAACTACAACAATCCGCAACCAAGTCATTTCGAAACCACTAGATCCTGGAATAGTTCACAGTACCTTCAATCCCATACAACCTTTATGAACGTAAAGGGGACTAGTCTATAGAGTTGCGAAACGTCCAGCTTCGAAATGTCTTGGTTGCGAAATCGACGTGAGTTGCGAAATGTCGTAGTTGCAAAATGACTGGTTGTGAAATGTCCCGGAACCGACTTTTCATAGCAACTCAAGATCGGGACGGCCGGTCGAGATAGCTCCCTGTTGAGAAGACCGCTGCCGGCCGAGATATCATAACTTACGTCAATTTCGCAACTAGGAAATTTCGCAACTTACGTCACCTCGCAACCACTAAGGCCTGGAATTGTTCCAAATACCCTCAATCCAACACAACCTTAATGAACGTAAAGTGGACTAGATTATAGAGCTGCGAAACGACTGGTTGCGAAACGTCCAGTTTCGAAATGTCTCGGTTGCGAATTGACGTAGTTACTCCAAGTTTTCCAGGTAATCCTCCCCGCGGCCGCCGCCAAACTCCTCGAAATCCTCATCGCATCCCTTGCCAACTCCCATAACCGCACGGGAGAACTCTTCCTGATCCGAATCTTCGACTTCCTCTTCGCCTTCTGTGTCCTCTTCTACTTCTCTTCCCGTCGGAATGTCTCGAAAACCGACTGCTGGCTGATTGCCCCATTGGCCATTTCTGTATCCATTGCCTGGTTGGAACCTGGACAAATGGAGTATACCGGGGTCTCCCTGGTTTCCGCTTTTTTGCTTCCATTTTCAAGGGCTCTTTCATTCATTTTGTTGAAGAACTCTGTGGATTGTCTGGGAAAAGGTCATGTGAACGCGTTCATGCTGGACTATACACGACTTGTGACTATTCTACTCTTCCTTCCGGCTCTCATCTCCTACTCTATGAGTAGTGTGGAGGTCACTGCTAGCTGGGAGTCTATTGACTATGTAAGAGTGCTCTATTGATAAAGTTTTCTTATTTTTGAAGTAATTTCAGGTCCTAATGTCCCTCTCCTTCTTATTCATGATTTGCAACCTTTACAGTCAACTTTGGCTAACGCTGAGCCTGTCGCCTGGAGTCTACTTGGTGCTGGAGAACTCTAGAAATCTACTGGCATCGGTAGGTCAAATTTTAGCAATAGAGCGTGTTTTCGAAAAGTGTTTTTTTTTCCTTTTTTTCAGTGCGCTCAATGGATCATTCAAAACATGGCTCATCCGAGTATCATCGCTTTTGGAGGCAAGCTGGTCGCGTTTTCGTCGATTTTCAGAATCTGGACAAGATCTTGAATAATTTTTCTTATTTTGGTTATTTTGAATTTTTAGTTAATAAAGTTTTGATACCATTACTTTTCCAGAAAAAGCGGAATTTTTCCAGGTCTCCAATTTTCTCGAAAATTTCGATTTTTATGAAATTTTTTCTCCAAAATCTTAATTTTAGACCTTTTCCCGGTTTTTTCCATAAAAAATCCTGCATTTTCCATCAATTTTGAGCTCAAAATGCGTCAAAATAGCTCAAATTGGAGCCATTTTGACCCATTTTTCAGACCAAACCAAAAATCTTATTTTTTCTCAAAAAAAAAACAATTTTTTCTTAAATTTCACTGATTTTTAAGAGTTTTTTGTTAAGTTTTTTAATTCTAGACAATTTTCTCCATTTATTTGTGAAAAATTAGTGTTTTCCATCAATTTTGAGCTAATTAGGCTATATTTGAATTTTTTGGGGAGTTTTCCTGGTTTTTCCGAATCTGAGTAGTTTTTAATGAATTTCTGCTGAATTTTGGTTATTATAATGCTTTTTTTTATGAATTTCGAGACAGACAAACCTTCAAGTTTCTGTGAAAACCCATTTTTCCAGGATTTTCGAAATTTTAATTTTTTAACCTATTTTTCATGGATTTTTATGCGATTTTTTTTCGATTTTTATTCCAGATTATTTTAAATTTTTTTTCGTTAAAAATTCCATCATTTTCCATCAATTTTGAGCAATTTTAGCCCATTTTATGCTCTAGGCCTACTTTCCGAAAATTCAAAAAATTTTCGAGGTGTTGCAAGCGCGCTCCACGGCGAACACGTTTGATTCGCAGCGCGCGCAACCAAATTTGTGTTTTTGCGCGCCAAATTCGTCATTTTTTGGGCCCTCTCGTCGTATTTGTGTCATTTCCGTCGGTTTTCCGCCGTTGTTTTTGGTGACAAATCGCGTTAAAATACTCAAAATGTTGCTAGAAACCAGGGAAACCAAGTTTTTCATCGATTTTCCTTCGAAAAATTGGGTTTTTCAAAGGTGGAAAATCCTAAAATTGCCGCATTTAAATTTCGAAGCGTTTCGTAGAGTACTCAGCGAAGTGCAGGGACCTCCTAAACAATGAATTTTGTGTGGAAATCGCGCTAAAAATAGATGGCTGATTTTTGACTTGTTTACTTGTTCTCCTCTTTCTTCGTTTCTCTCCGTCTCTTCTCCTCACTCTCTGACATTCCCCTCGTTTTTCCAGAGCCTCCCCCGTTCCTCAACAACTAACAACAATGCCATCTATGGTCGAGAAGTACGCCACTGAGCTCAGAGAGCGCGATCCATCGACTCTCGACACGCTCTTCCTGGACAACTCGGAAGGAGGAGAAATCGCAGGTCTCAACGATCAACTTACGAATTTGGCGGTAAATCAGCTAGTTTGCGAGGATTGTTCATCAATTTCATGGATTTTCAGATGCTCAGCATGGTCAAGTGTGGTCTGACCACTCTCACTGGCTTGCCCAGCCTGCCAGCACTTACCTATTTGGATGTGAGCGACAACGAGTTGGGAGACCTCGCCGCGTTCGACGTGCTCGTCAAGAACGCGCCGGAGCTCGAGAGAATCAACCTCTCCAGCAACAATCTCTCGCTGGACAACCTGCGCACACTCAAGATGTTGCCAAAGCTCTCGGAGCTCGATCTGTCCAACAACAACGGCCTCGGCGCCACTGAGGAGTACCGTACCAAGATCTTCGAGATGCTTCCATCGCTGAAGATTCTCGACGGATGCGATGTCGATGGGGACGAGGTCGAGGAGGAGTTCGCCGGAGAGGGTGGCGAGGATGGTGAGGAGGAGAGCGGAGAGGAGAGCGACGGCGAGGACGGACCAGGACTCAGCTATCTCAACAAGAGCCAGTTCTCTGATGATGAGACTGACGACTACGTTCCAGAGGTAATATCATGCTTTTTCAGGGCGAAAACCGCTCCGGGACGTTTCCCAGCGATTTCGGCGCGATTTCCGGTGTAAAGTACCTCAAAATGACCGAAAAAGCGTGAAAATCACTACTAGACAGCCCAAAATTGATTTTTTCGGCGTTTTTGCCGTTTTTCTGTCTTTGGTGGCGGCGTGTACTCCTCTTGGACAACTGCTGCCAAGTTGTCGACGAGGAGTCCACGCCGCTCTCAAAACATGTTTTGCTGTTTTGAAGACGGAAAAACGGCGGGAAAGCTCAAAAATTCAAATTTCCAGCCATGTTAGCGATAGAGCGCAGTTTCTGACTCATTCAAAGACTGATTTTTACAGGAAGGAAGCGACGCTCGCGGAACCAAGAGAGCTGCTTCTGAGGAGGCTGACGGTGACGAGCCAGAGTCGAAGAAGGCCGCTGAGGAATAACTCCACCATCAACCAACCAACCCAACCAATCTACATCCCCAACTTCATACTTCGTCTATTTTTTAAATGTTTTCCAAACAACAAATACTCTGTAATCAATGCCCCGTACACGCTGATGTTTCCCCTATCCATCGGTTATTTTTTTTCTCTATCTCGGCTGTGCTGTACAATATAAACCGACTCATTTTGATCTGAAGTGGCAAGTGGCAGCTGCTGCTGTGCACATATTTTGACATTTAAAAATAAATTATTGTAAAGGTCAATGCATTGTTGTTGTTTTTTTTTTGTCTGGTGACGTCTTCTGGTATCAAAAATCCCAGGATTTCTTTATAAATGCAGCTTGCATCATTCAAATTCTTGGATTTGAGTTCCCGCCAACCAACGACGCTCCGAAATCCCGCCTTGCGCGTTGTTTAGCAGAACGATTTTTTCTTTATTTTCAATTAATTTTTTCAGAATTTCCCCCATATTTTAGCGAATTCTCAACCGATTTCCATGATTTTTTCACAGAAAAAATTCTAGATTTTTTTACAGATAATATGAGCAAGAAGAGAAAGATCCCACGTCCGGTTACCGGTCGTTCGGTGATGGAGAATTTGAGATATATCGGTTTTCGAGTAAACCATCCGTTGTTGATCAATGATCTAGAAGCGAGTGAGTGGAATTTGAAGGGAAAGGAGAGGAAAAAATTAAAAATTCACCAAAAAAAATTTTTTTTCAAAAAATTTTTTTTCCAGAAGAGCCCCGTCGCCGTAGCACCCTCTCGGCTCCTCCACCTGCATCAGAAGAATTTCATCGATACATTTGCTTCACCGGAATTCCAGCAAGTGTACTCCACGCAAAAGGACACGGAACATCGAATGCTCTCGCCGAGGAGCACGCCGCTCATTCGATGCTCGACTTTTTCAGATCCGCCATTTCTCCGCATTTTGTAAATCAACTGTGCGCTTGTCAGGATGAGCAATCGATTGATGTGCTTATACCGGCTGTTCATGAGGTTTTCATGCAGTTCGAGTTGGCTGTCGCCTCCGATTTTCTTAGTATCAATAGAGTAAGGGTTTTGGTGATTTTTTTTGAGATTTTGCCCATAAAAGCGGCTGTTGAGCTAGTGAATAACCTAAAAAGATGCCTAAAACGATGAAAAAGCTCGAAAAATCCGTCAAAAATGGTCTAAAAACGGTCATTTTTCCTACAGGAAGGTCCAAAATGGGGTGTATTCAAATAGAGCCCCCACCCCTACCCAAGTAGAGCCCCCCAAACCTAACATTAGGTCAGCCCCCCACCTGATGAAATCTGATCCATTCAAGAAAAAGCCCCCACCCTTTTTGAAATTTAGGCTTAGGCAAAAGGCAAAATGGATTTTGAGTCATTTTTGACTGTTTTATAGGCAAAAAAGGCTCAAAATATACAAAAAAATTGACTTGGATTCCAAAAAACGCTCCTAAACCATGAAAAATGGCTTGAAATGAGCGAAACTAAGATTTTTTAGAAAAAATAGAACAATTTTCAAAGCTCCAGATCTCAGCTTAGAAGACGCCGATTCCAATGAAAAATATACGAAAAGATGCAGAATTCAACGAAGAATCGGAAAATCCAAATTTTGGAATTTGAAAAAGCGAAATTTTTGAAGAAATCGGCGAAATTTGAAAATCCATAAAATTCTGCTGAAAATGGTCAGAATTCGTGGAAAAATATTCGAAAAGATTCAGAATTTTGTCATCTGGAAATCCACAAAATTCTGAATCTTTTCGTATATTTTTCAACGAATTCCGACCATTTTTAGCAGAATTACAGGATTTTTAAATTTCACCGATTTCTTCAAAAACTTTGCTTTTTCAAATTCCAAAATTTAGATTTTCCGATTCTTCGTCGAGTTCTGAATCTTTTCATATATTTTTCACTGAATTCGGCATATTCTAAGCTGAGATTTGGAGCTTTGGAAATTGTCGATTTTTTCTAAAAATCCTATTTTTGCTCATTTCAAAGCCATTTTTCATGGATTTCTAGCAGTTTTTGGGCTTTTTCAGTGTTATTTTCGGATTTTACGCTCATTTTCAGGTATTTTGAGCCAAATATATCTTTAGAACGACCAAAAATGAGTCTAGGTCCTTCCAAGACAATTTTCCTGAAAATTCCGTCTAAAATTGTCTAGAAAAGCTCAATGTAGGTCATTTTTGACCGTTTTTCTTCCAATTTTCACCCCGGAGCGTCAAAATCTAGATAAACCGACCAAAAATATCCCATTTTTCAGAAAATTCGCTCAAGAATAGTCTAGAAAAGTTCGATTTCGGTTTGACTGAGCTTAGGATCATTTTAACCTGTTTTGGGTCATTTTTGGCTCAAAATACGTGGAAAAGAGTGTAAAATCTGAAAATCACACTATAAAAGTTTGAAAATTGCTACAAAAGCGTCAAAATTCAGAGAAAATGCTCTTGAAACCGCCTAAGCCCTATATCTTTGCAGTGCATATTTTGAGCCAAAAAATTCTTTAAAACGGCCGAAAATGAGGCCAGGGCGTTCCAAGACGGTATAAAGGTCTGTCCAGATCAATTTTTATCGATTTTGGGTCATTTTTGGTCGTTTTTCATCTAATTTTTATCCCCGGAGCGTCAAAATCTATCGAAAATGCTTTATTTTTCAGTGCACTCAACTGGAGCTCACATCATCCGCGTGTCTCCGTGGAAGAGAAGCCAAGAAGCGTGTGCTCGCCAACCTCAAAACGCCGTCTCTCGGCTATGCACCACCGGGTACAGTAACCCAGGGGGTACCCCAGCAGCAGGAAAAGCCGAAGAAACAAGTAATGGTGGTGCCATCGGGAAGAAACGATGTGGAAGTGGTGACTTTGGATGATGATGATGAGGAGGAAGAGCAGCCACTGGTGGATGTGGAGGAAAAAGAACAGTCGCCGAGTGGAGATTTGATTGTGATGAAGGAGAAGATTGTGGTGGTGAAGAAGGAGACAAAGAAAAAGAAGGAGGCAATGAAGACACCACCGAGAAGGACATCTCCACCCAAAAAACCGGCTTCTCCGGCTGTGCAGACGATGAGAAAGGGGGATCAGGAGCAGATGGAGTTCTATAAGAAGCAGAGGGATGCGGGATTGGAGTATGTGAAAAAACGAGGAATGGGCTTCAATCGGAGTGTAGAACCATTTTGGAGCATCTTGGAGCATTCTATCCATTTTTATAGTGTTTAGATCGAAAAACGACTCAAAATTGGCCAAAATGCTCTAGAGTAATCTATGGTCATTTTGGAGCATTTTGGAGCATATTAGCCTAAGAATGACTCAAAAAACGGCTCAAATGGCTCTAGAATAGTCTGGGAGCATTTTGTAGCGTCTTGGGTCATTCTATCCATTTTTTAGAGCGCCTAGATCGAAAATTCGACTCAAAAATGACCAAAATTGCTCTAGAATAGTCTAGAATCGATTTGGAGCATTTTAGCCCAAAAATAGCCCAAAAATGGCTCAAATTGCTCCAGAGAAACCCAGAATTCGTCTGAAGCGTCTTGGAGCATTCTGGAGCAATCTTGGTTAAATTGGCTCATTTTGAAGCAGTTTTAGCTTTGAATTTATCAAATTATGGCTGAAATTGCTTCTGTACAGTTTGGGATCATTTTGGCGCATCTCAAATCGAACCAGAATAGTCCAGAATCGTCCTGAAGCTTCCTGGAGCATTCTATGCAAACGTGGAGCATTTTCAGTCCAAAATGGCTCAGAACACTCTGGAAACATTCTGTACCGTCTTGAAGCAATTTCAGCCATTTTTGCGTCATTTTTCGTAGGAAAATGCTCTAAAAAGGCCTAGAATGCTCCATGACGCTCCAGAATAGTTCAGGACTTTTCTGACTCAGCCATTTTTAAGCTGTGTTAGGCTAAAATACTTCAAAATTCGTCTAAAATGCTTCAAAATGCTCCCGAATGATTCTAGACTATTCTGGAGCAGTTTGAGCCATTTTTAAGATTTTTAGAGTTAAAAACGCTTCAAAATGAGCCAAAATTCGTCTAAAATGATCCAAAATGTTTCAGAATGATTCTAGACTTTTCTGGAGCAATTTGAGCCATTTTAAGAGATTTCTGGACTGAAAAATGCTCCAAAATTCGTCTAGAATGCTCCAGAATGATTTTGGCTCAGTTGGAGCCATTTTTCAGTTATTTTCGATGAAAATGCTTCAAAATGAGCCTAAATTCGTCTAGAAAGCTCCAAAAACGCTTCTGAATGATTCTAGACTATTCTGGAACATTTTGAGCTATTTTTACCATGTTTAGGGCGAAAAATGCGAAAAAGTGAGCCAAATTCCCCCAAAACCCTCCTAATTTTTGCAGAGAACGCCGTCGCGAGGAGCCCGTCGACTCAACATCCTATTTCGGCGAACTCAACACCTCCCTCCAAGGACCATCGGACGTCTTCTGCTGCATTCCGAATACCAATGCTCATCGTTACACTGAAGCAGTGTCTTCTGAAGACGAAGACGAAGAATCATCAGAAGGAGAGGCGGCGTGTCCGAGCAAGCGAGCCAAAATGGGTGCTCAAGGAGATGAAGTCGTTGTGCTGAACACTGTATCCATGTCGGCAGGACCCCATATGATGAGAAATAATGGAAATGGAGTGGTGCAAAAGAGTCCGGAGGTGAAGCGGAAAAGTGAGTAAAATAGCTCAAAAATCAGTTAAAACTGCTTGAAAATCATCTAGAAAGCTCAAAAATTGCCTAAAAATGATCAAAAATCACCTAAAAACGCTTGAAAATGACTTAGAATCACTCAAAAATCATCTAAAAATGCTTGAAAATCACCTAAAAATGCTCAAAAATCACATAGCCTATGTCAAAAATGACCTAGAAATGCTCAAAAATCACCTAGATTGTCCCCAGAATCCCCTAGAGATACTTAAAAATCTTCTGAAAATGCTCAAAATGATCTAGAAATGCTCGAAAATCATCTAGAATAGCCCTAAAGTCACCCAAAAAAGCTCAAAAATTACCTAAAAATGCACAAAAATGGCTCCGAACCCCTCAAAATGAGCCAGAAATCGTCTCAAGGGGTCCCTTTCCAAAAAGTGGGCGGAGTCAGCCCATTTTTTGGAAAATCTCGACCCCTTGAGTCGATTTTTGGCTCATTTTCCAGTTCATTTTCAGTGTTTTTTAGCGATTTTTGAGCTTTTTCATCTATTTTTTTGGTCGATAAATGGGCGGAGCCTGGGAGCTCGGCTCCGCACCTTTAGGGAGCCCCCTAGCTAAAAAATAGGTCATTTTGAACTGAATTTTGCAACGTTTGGGGTCATTTCTGGCAAAAAATGAGTCATTTAGACCAAAAAACGTGGAAATCGCGGCATTCTTGGAAGCAACAAAAAAGTCACAATTTTAGCCGATTTTGGACCAAAAATTCGAGAAAATTGAGCTATTTTCACCCGAGAAAGAGGTATTTTTGTACAAATGTGTTGTAAACCGTGTTAGTTGCGAAATGACTGGTTGCGAAATGTCCCGGCGCCGTAATGTCTGTAGATTGTCAAAATTGCATTGAGAATGTTCAAAAATCGCTCCAAAACCGCCAAAATTTGCTTTAAAACGGTCGAAACAAGATTTCCAAAAAAAAAAGTGGGCGGAGCGAGTCCCCCTGGCTCCGCCCACTTTTTTGAGAATCTCGTTCCGGTCATTTTAAAGCAAATTTGGCGGTTTTAGAGGAATTTTTGAGCATTTTCAATAAGATTTTTAGAATCTACAGTCATTTTCAGCTACGGGACGTTTCGCAACCGGTCATTTCGCAACTGAGAAGGTTCACCACTCATAGAAACAGAAATATGCAATTACAGTGATGCTCATTGGCAGACTCCGCCCCTTTTTTGATAAACCCCCCCCCCTTTTTAGATCATTTCTGAGCTCATTTTTAGGGTTTTAGAGCAAATTTTGCACATTTTTTGAGTTCTGAAACCCCCAAATTTACCCCAAATAGTTACAGAATCCGAAGAGACCGCCGCCGCCGCCAACGCTGATTTGGAGGAAATCGGCGATATAGTGGACGAGTGGGAGGAGAAGGAGGAGATTACTGAGGAACCATCCACATCTTTATCTTTCAAAGAAGACCCTCACGACGGATTCTACGCTGGCTACGCGAGTCACCGTGAAATGATCAAAGCAATGGGACAACCGGTCAACTATCAGGCGAAAACTTTGGGAGTTGTGCTCAATGAGCAAATGGTTTACGATGTGGAGACTTTTGTTGAGTCGGTATCGGAGAGAGCGACGGAATCGGTTAAACGAATGTCACAACAAGTGTGGGATCACTATCAATTCAATAGTCAAACGGACAGTGTTATGGAGTTGAAGGCCAAGGCGAGGACGATGCTTTTTGGAGAGTTTCAGGTGAGGTTTTGAGCCAAAAAATTGCTTTAAAACGGTCAAAAATGAGCCTTGAAGGGCCCTAGGCCCTTCAAGGCTCTCTCTATACCATTTTTTCTCAAAAATCGGTTAAAAATGAACTGAAAAAGTCCAGTTTTGATAAGGAAGAGCCTGGGTTCATTTGCATCGATTTTGAGTCATTTTTGACCGCTTTTTAGCAATTTTTGGCTGAAAATATGTGAAAAATCGATGAAAAAACTCAAAAATTGGTCTAAAACCTCGAAAATTGGTCTAAAACCGCGAAAATTGGCTCTGAAATGAGCAAATATCGCAAGAATGGCTCCTGGCGGAGTCAGACCCCTTGGCTCCGCCCACAATGATTTTTGAAGAGTTTTTGAACTTTTACGCAAAATTGTGCTCTCAGGAACGTTTTGGGTCATTTTTGACCGTTTTAGAGCAATTTTTGGCTCAAATTGTGTAAAAATGCGTGTAGAATTCAAAAATATCGAGGAAAAAGCTCAAACATTGGTCTAAAACCTTGAAAATTGGCTCAGAAATGAGCAAAAACCAATTTTGTACAATTTTGAACTAAAAACGCTATAAAAATGGGTAAAATTCGCCTAAATTGCTCGAGAGTGCTCAAAAATGATCAAAAATGGCTCAGATTGCGCCGGAGAAGTTCAAGATGGACTCTGGGCTTCTCTGGAACAATTTGAACCATTTTTGAGCGATTTTAGACTGAAAACCCTCTCAAAACGGCCTAGAATGCTCCAAGGCTCTCTAGAATGATCCTAGTCTGTTTTAGAGCGATTTGACTCGATTTTTAGCATTTTTTCTATTGAAAATCATCACAAATCGCTTGAAATGCTCTCCGAGATGATCCAGACAAATCGTGGGCTTTTTTGGAGCAAATGGACTATTTTTGAGTTATTTTTTGACTGAAAATGCTCAAAAAAGAGCCAAATTTGACTAGAGTGCTCCAGGAGCAATTTGAGCCATTTTTGAGATTTTTTGGACTGGAAAATGCTCTAAAATGAATCACATTTGTCTAGAAATTGATTCCAGAGCCTTCTGACTCAGTTTGAGCCATTTTTTGAGCGATTTCTGGCTGAAAAATGCTTGAGAATGAGCCAAAATTCGTCTAAAAGGAGCCAAATTTGTCTAGAGTGCTCTAGAAGCACTTTGGGGACAATTTGAGCCATTTTAAAAGGAAAAACGGCTAAAAATTCACCCAGACTACCCCTAAAAACTTCCCAATTTCTTGCAGAAACTCTTCCCGGACAAATGCGTCAGCCTTCAAATCACTGGCTCCACAATCAACGGTTGCGGCTCCTTCAACTCGGACGTCGACATGTGCTTCTGTTTCCCAACGAACGGCTACCGGGGAAACGTTTTCGACGATTTCGCGTGTGAACGGAGTCAATCGAATAAGGTGCTCCGAAAACTGGACAAGGCGATTCGCCGCTGCAAACCGGGACAACCGTTGCGGAAATACATCAAACACTGCGAGATGATTCCGGCGAAGGTGCCGATTGTGAAGTTGGTGTTGCAGGGAGAATTTCAGGATATGGAGGTGGATATCAATGTCAACAATATAGCTGGAATATACAACTCGCACTTGACACACTATTACTCGTTGTGAGTTGCGGATTTTGAAGGAAAAATGGCAAAAAATGACCCAGAAAACAAGAAAATGCTCAATTTCTCGAGCTCTTCCATTCAAAAATGCTCAAAAATCGACCTAGAATCTCCGAAACGTTGGTTTTTCGGTTTTTTAAGTGAAAAAATGACGGAAATTAGACGGAATTGAGCAGAAATGTGTCTAAATTCCGAAAAATCTCACTGAAAGTGCTCCAAAATTGCTCTAAAATAGCGAAAATTAGCTAAAAACGGCAAATTTCGACTCGAAAACGACCCAAAAAAGAGGTTTTTAGTGGAAAATGGGACTAATTTTCAGTGAAAAATACACCAAAAAAATGAGCCAAACTGCTCAATTTTCACCAATTTTTCGATCGTTTTCACTCAAAATTGCTCAAAAATTGACGTAGAAGCTCCGAAACGCCCTAAAATGATGGGCGGAGTCAATTTTGGACAAATTTGCATTTGAAAGACGAAAAAAAGTGTGTAGATTCCAAAAATCTCAACGAGAATGCTCGAAAATTGCTCTAAAACGAGAAAAATGAGCTCCGAAAGCAAAGCCAAAATTGAAAAAAATTGACTATAAAATGACTAATTTCGAGCCAAAAATAACAAATTTTGAGTCAAAAATCGACAAATTTTACCTCGAAAATGACTAATTTCAGGTCAGAATTGCTCAAATCTCGCCCATTTTTGCTCTAAATTTCTCTGGAAAATGTAAAGTTTTTTTCAGAAAATCTCAATATAAATACACGAAAATTGCTCTAAAGGCCAGAAAATGAGCTCAGAAATGTTTTGGAGCATTTCTGAGCTCATTTTCGAGGTTTTAGAGCAATTTTCGAGCATTTTCATTGTGAGTTTTGGAATCTACACAATTTTAATCTCTTGGTCAGCCACAAAAATTTCGGAGCCCATTTTTGAAGTTTCGAATCGAATTTAGAGCATTTTTGGCATGATTTTCGGTATTTTTGAGTGAAAATGGTGAAAATTGAGCATTTTCATTGTTTTCTGTGTAATTTTGAGCTAAATTTTGAATAAAATGGCTCAATTTTCACCGAAAAACGTCGTTTTTGGGTCATTTTGAGCTAATTTTGAAGAAAAATGGTGCAATTTTCACCTAAAAACGTCATAAAAAATGGTTCCTAACGAGTCCCGAGGTCCTGTTTGAGCGTTTTAGTTCGATTTCTGGGCATTTTAGTCATGATTTTTGGGTATTTTTGAGTAAAAATGGTGAAAATTGAGCGTTTTCGCTGCTTTTTGAGTCGTTTTGGAAGTATATTTGACTAAAAATGGTCCATTTTCACCTAAACACGGTTTTTTTAGTCATTTTTGTCTAAAAATGGCCCAATTTTCACCTAATTTACATCTAAAATCGTCTTTTTTTTCCAGAATCGATTTCCGCTTCCCATCACTCTCCCTGGCCATCAAACACTGGGCGAGTCGTCGCGGAGTGGCCAATGCTCAACAGGGATATCTCAACAGCTACACAATCATTCTACTCGTCGTTCACTTCCTTCAATGCGGTGTCACCCCTGCCGTCTTGCCCAATCTACAGTACTTGTTTCCGGAGAAATTTGACAAGAAGCTGCCGATAAGTGCACTTCAGTTGTACGGTGATATAACCGAACGGTTGCCCAGTGAGTTTTTAAAGGAAATTTGAGGTTTTTAGAGCCAAAAAATGGGGAAAAATCACTCAAAAATGCCCGAAAAAGAGCCAAAAAAATTTGCTGTAAAAAGGCTTAAAAATAGGGGAAATTGACCTAAAAATGTTGAAAAACCCATTCAAAAATGCCCCAGAAAGAGCCGAAAAATTGCTGAAATTTTGACCAAAAAATGGTCAGAAATGACCTGAATTATATTAAAAAATGTGTAGAGAATCCAAAAATGCTCAAAATTTGTTCTAAAACCGCCAAAATTGGACCTAAAATGACCGATTCTCATAAAGTGGGCGGAGCCAAGAGCTGACTCCGCCCACTTTTTTGGGAATCCTTTTTTGGAATTTTCGGTTACGGTCATTTTGAATCCAATTTTGGGGGTTTTGGAGCGATTTTCAGCATTTTTGACGCAATTTTTGAAATCTAGAGTCAATTTTGGCTCCGGGACATTTTGCAACCGGTCATTTCGCAACTAAGATGGTTTAAATCCACACTGCACGCTGGATTTTTATTAAGTAAATTTTCAAAATTTTGAACCGTGGAAACGTCATAGTTGCGAAATGACCGGTTGCGAAATGTCCTGGAGCCAAAAATTACTGTAGATTCTCAAAATTGCGTTGAAAATGCTCAAAAATCGCTCCAAGACCGTCAAAATTGGTTTCAAAACGACTGTAACCAAGATTTTTAAAAAAAAAGTGGGCGGAGTCAGCTCTTGGCTCCGCCCATTTTTTGAAAATCTTGGTTACAATCCTTTTAAAGTCATTTTAGGGGTTTTAGAGCGATTTTCGAGCGTTTTCAATGAAATTTCTGAAATCTAGACACATTTTTTATATAATTCAGGTCATTTTTTTTACCATTTCTGGGTCAAAATTTGTGCAATTTTTCAGCCCTTTTTGGAGAATTTTTGAGTAGTTTTTCAACATTTTTAGGTCAATTTTTTCCTAAAAAGCATTTTTTTCCAACCCAAAACCCTCTATTTTTTGCAGTACACTGCCCAAACACATGGTCGACCGGAGAGCTCTTCATCGGTTTCTTCTACTACTACAGTCATTTCGATTTCGCCAACAACGCCATCTCCATCCGTTCCGCCCAGGTCGTCCCCCGTCAATGTCTCCCCGCGTGGACTGCGAATGCTCCAATCTTCATCGAAGAACCATTCGACGCTGTCAACACTGCTCGTTCCGTCCGTACCGCCAATCACATGAATTTCATTAAAAAGGAGTTTCGACGAGCCAAAGCCATCTTTCAGCAGAACAAATTCACGATGAAAGACGTCGGAGTGGTGGTGGCCGATGTGCCGGGAAGAGAGGAGTTTTAATCAATTCTCTGTTGTGTTGTTCTGTGTTCCCCTCTTTTTTATTATTTCTTTTATTTTTTATGATGAATGTTTTAATAAATTCTGTGTGTTACAACTGCGCTCTACTGGGACATGTTAGAATAGCGGAAGTTTGGTTTTGTGAACTCCTCGTGGACAAGTTGGACCGCAAATTTGAAAGCAGGATCCGTGTACTCCTCGTGGACAACTCAGGGAAGAAGTTTGAAAAATGGATCGTGTACTCCTCGTGGACAATACGGAGCAAATTAAAAAAAAACAATATTTGATTGTCCACGAGGAGTACACAGCTTGGCAATTGAAAACTTCGGATTACCGCTGTGTGCTCCTCGTGGACAAGTCAAAAATTTCAAAGAAAATTTTTGAGTTGTCCACGAGGAGTACACAGCTGGACAGAAGAACATTCAAATTTGTACTCCTCGTGGACAACTTGGATCACAATTTTCAAAAAAAAACTTGACTTGTCCACGAGGAGTACACTGATCGAAAGTCATTCCTGTGCTCCTCGTGAACAACTCAAATCGAGGATTTGCAAAATTTTGAAAGTGGAAGAGATGTACTCCTCGTGGACAATTCAAGATTCTTGGCCGAGTTGTCCACGAGGAGTACAAAGTGGAAAATTGAAAATTGAAATTTTCAACTTTCCGGCAATGGGCTCCTCGTGGACAACTCGAATCGAGGTTTTGAAAATTTTGAAAGCGGAGACCGTGTACTCCTCGTGGACAAGTCATTTTTCTTTGTCCGCGAGGAATACACAGCTGGACAGTAGAAGATTCAAATTTGTGTACTCCTCGTGGACAACTTGGACCAAAATTTTCAAAAAAAACTATCGACTTGTCCTCGAGGAGTACACCTGAAAACAGCTCAAAGACATTTCAAAAATTTGAAAAATTTGGGCCGAGTTGTCCACGAAGAGTACACAGCTCCAAACCCATTCCCGCCGTGTACTCCTCGTGAAAAACTCGAATCGTAGTTTTGAAAAATTTGAAAGCGGAAGCCGCCTACTTCTCGTGTATTCCTCGTGGACAAGTCAAGATTTTTTTTGAAAACTGTTGGCCGAGTTGTCCACGAGGAATGCAAAGTTGGAAAGATGAAATTTCGAAATTTGAAAGCGAAAGTCATGTACTCCTCGTGGACAATCCAAGATTCTTGACTGGGTTGTCCACGAGGAGTACATCATGAAAAATTCGAATTTTCAACTTTCCGGCAGTGTACTCCTCGTGGACAACTTGGAAGATAGGATTACACATTTTGAAATCGGAAACCGGGTACTCCTCGTGAACAACTCAGAAATAAGTTTTCAAAAAAACCTGACTTGTCCACGAGGAGTACACGGCTGGAAAGCTGAAAACGACTCATGGACAATTCAAAATTTTCAAGACTTTTGGTTAAAAAATTCAAATTTTCAACATTCCAGTCTTGTACTCCTCGTGGACAACTTTTCAAAGCGGAAACCGTGTAATCCTCGTGGACAAATTGGAGCACAACTTTCAAAAAACATGACTTGTCCACGAGGAGTACACGAATGGAAAGCTGAAAATTCAAATCTTTCCCGCAGTGTACTCCTCGTGGACAACTTGAACCACAATTAAAAAAACACCTGACTTCTCCACGGGAAGTACACGAACGGAAAAATGAAAATCCAAATTGAGCTGTGTACTTCTCGTGGACAATCCAAGATTCTTGACTGGGGTGTCCACGAGGAGTACACCATGAAAAATTCAAATTTTCAGCTTTCCCGCCGTTTAGTCCTCGTGGACAACTCAGACCTATGGTTTCAAAAAAATTCGACTTGTCCACGAGGAATACACAACCCTCCTTCGCAATGGAGCGCATTTTAACACTAAGATATCTCCCAAATATCACAAAATAGTATGGTGTTGTTGCCCCCTCCTAGTACTATAATTTCGATTCGCCCCTTCTTCTTTTTCCCTCTCTTATCAAGTTTTTCGATCGCTGAAGAGAGAAGAGAGGAGATAACTGACCGTCTTCTTCTTCTTCTTCAAAATTTCCTCCCTTCGATTCCTCCTCCTCCTTCTTCTTCTTCGGAAATCGAACGACCTCTAAGTTGTCATCAGTGAAGGAAAGGAAAGGAAAGGAAACGAGAGACACGCACTGTTCGTTGAAGCGTCGTCTTCTATTTCTCTCTTTTCCGTCTCTTCTACACTATCTATCACTAGTCTGTGGATATCTTCTGTTTATCACCCCCCACTACTATACTCCTCTTCTGAATATCATCTTCAAAGAATGCTTCTTCATCGGTAATAATGATTCTTCTACTGATCCTTCTATTCCTGCCACGTGGCATTGGCACATTGCCCACGGAGCCAAAAACACTATTCGTGGAGCCAAATACCAGGAGGTTTGATCGACTCATCACTTCAGTAGGTGAGGAAAAACGAAGAAAAAACCATTTGCCCTCCATGGGGTTCGAACCCGCGACCTCTTGCACGCTGCGCGCCCGCACTACCACCTGCGCCATACGTGTAAGTGAAGAGGGTGGGCGCCGGGACCATGATAAAAGCGGGGGAAGCGGGGGAAGCTGGGGGCTGTGGTCGCCTATAGATTTCCTTACTTTCACTATTAGTCATGTGGGTTTTTGTTAGGGGGGGGGGGGGGGGGAGGTCATTGAACATTTTTTATGGTATTGTACTAGTTTTTTAAAGGAATAGATAGAAGGGATAGGAATGTAAATTTTAGGGGTGGTGGTTGCCTCATTGGAATGGCAGAAGGTAGTTGACAAATTCTCCAAAAAAAATACCTTAGAATTTGGAATTCAAATGTATACATATCCAATTTGAGAGTCGAAATCAATGTGCATAAAACTGATGAAAATAGGAAAATTTTCATGTTTCGTATGCATACAGTACCGCCCAAAAAATTGGAATTACAAAAATTAAGAATTTTGAGTGTTAAAAAAAACAAACTTTGGGTGATTGATAATAAGGTTTAGAGGGGTCCGATTTTTTTGAAATTTTTAGACCATATCAAGCAACTCTAGAGCTACATTTTTATAGTTGACAACTTTTTTGTAGGATCAATTCTAAAGATGGTGTGCCTCTTGAAAGTGGCTCGACGTCAAATTTTCAACACTTTGAGCCTTCAAGCTTTGTCATGGCACACCATCTTTAGGAGAGGTCCTATCAAAAAGTTGTCAATTGTAAAAATAAAGTACTAGTCTTGATTAATATGCTTACAAAGTTTCAAAAAATTCGGAGCATTTTTAATAAGATTTTTTAGGCATCCTACACTTCACCTTTTTAGCAGAAAGTTCAATTTTTTTGTCTATTTTTTGGTTACCTAGGTAGCAAAAACTAACGGAAGTACCCTACTATCCATTTCCTGAAAATCACAAAATTTCTCTCCTAGTTTTCAGCGCGAAAAATCGGCGAAAGCGATATCATCAACCCATCAGTTTGTCCATCATCATGTGAACATCTTCATCAGGCGATGACTTATGTACAAAACCATACGGATGCCAATTTTAGTATCAAGGAGGTAAGTGAGAGGGTGTAGGCTAGAATCGAATTAGTTTTGTAGGTAGCAAATGCGCTCTATGGAAACGTGAAAGTTGAGAGTGCAATGGAGCAAAGATGCATTCTAAGACCATTCCTAGGCAAACATACAGTACCTGACAAAAATATATCATATTTGAATATTTTTAGTGAAAAGGCCAACTTTGGGTGTCTGAAAAAGTGGTTCAGAGTAGTCCGATTTTTTTGAAAATTTGTGGGTATATAAAACAAACCTAGAGCTTCATTTTTGTAGTTGACCACTTTTTTGTACAACTTATCCTTTAAAAGTTACGTGTAGAAATGGAAGAAACGATTTTTTTTCAAAAATGAAATCCGAAGTAGCGCTACAATCCTGCTTGTAATTTTTTGCGGAAAAGTGGTACAAAAAAGTTGTCAATTACAAAAATGAAGATCTAGGCTTGTTTTATATTCTCCCAAATTTTCTAGATAATCGGACTACAGTAAACTACTTTTTGAGACCCACAAAGTTAGCCTTTTTTCACTGAAAACTCCGAATTATGATACCGGGTACTGTATCTCAATTTGAAGTTAGTAATGATGAAAATGTGCTCTAGTAGACTCTAGAGTACAATAGGGCGCACTTGCATTTTCTAACTTTTTCGGAAAAAAGTTTTTCCATTTTTCAGTGCTCATGTATCTGCCCAATGTCCCGACCTGCTTATGTTAGCACTTCTGGAGGATGTGTGGAACATTTGTGTAAGAATTTTTTTCTGTCTGTGTATCCCAATGTCCAGATGTCCACCGAAATTTTTTATTAAAAAATTTTCAGCAGAATGCGCCAACACAATTCGCTGGAAGTCCATCAACTCTGCGATTCCAGTGGTCCACCTCCAACCCCATACCATCATTCTTCCAGATGCGGATTTGGATTTTAGAGGTGGGAAAATTAATGTGGACAAAATTTCCTACATTTTGAGCTATTTTTCGATGCTCCAGGGTCATCTTGAGCAAAGTTATAAGATTTTCAAAATTCGAGAAATTCAATTTTTTGGAATTTTTTCAAATTCCGATTTTCAGGCGCCGGCATCCGAACATCCTCCCGTGGTGCAGATGAGTGGAACTGCTCGATTCGAAAAATCATGTATGAGAATTTGAATACGAAATGGAGGAATATCGCCAAGGAGAGGGGACTATTCCAGTTGACCAGCTCCAACGGGAAGCCTATTGTCTATGTGAGCTTTTTTTTTTTGAATTTTAGGGTTTGGGGGGGGGGGGGGGGGTGCAGTACCCTAAGAGTTCTGAAAACTGAATAAATCAAAAATAGGTCAAAAATTTCTCCCCCGGGTGAAACGTCGCGGGCAAAAAGTCGCGGGCAAAACTTCGCGGGCAGAACGCCCTGGGCAAAACGTCACGGGCAAAACTTCGCGGGCAAAACTTCGCGGGTGAAAAGTCGCGGGCAAAAAGTCGCGGGCAAAAAGTCGCGGGCGAACAGTCGCGGGCAAAACGTCGCGGGCAAAACGTCGGGGCAAAAAGCCGCTGCCGTAGAGGCGGTGCGGTACAGCCGCGGCCGTGTTGCCGCGGTCAAAAGGCCGCTACCGTAACGCCGCGCAAAACTTCGCGGGCGAACAGCCACGGGCAAAAAGTTGCGGGTAAACTTGGCGGGAGAAAAGTCGCGGGCAAAAAGTCGCGGGCAAAAAGTCGCGGGCAAAACTTCGCGGGCGAAAAGTCGCGGCCGTAAAGTAATCCCGCGGTCCTAAAATTTCTCATCTCCTAAATTTTTTTTCAGTTCGGTGGTACAGAATTCGACGCCTCCTTCCTCACTGGAGCCGTTGTGATGATGAAGCTCGAGTGTCGAACCTTCACGTCATCTTCCGATTCTCCATTTTGCATTTCTCTTCGAATCGCGGGTACTTCAGGTTGGTCTTTCTTCTGATAAAGTAGTGAAAGTTGAATGACACAGAAATGAACGTATTTACATGTTCATCCGGAGGGGGGAAGTAGTGTGTTGGAGGGAGAGACGCAGAGAAAGAAGAAAAGGGGGGGGGGGGAGGGGGTGATAGTGAAAATGTTATTATCTCTTTTCCCTTCTTATCGCCTCTGCTACTTTCTGCTTTTATTGAATACGCATGTTCGGAATTGAGACACTAATACGGAAGGGAAGGGGGGGGGGGGGGGGGGGGACTAATTGTCTTAAAGGAGGATTCCGGTCAAAATTTTTCATAGCTTTAAAATATGTAAAAATGTGTGTAGATTCCGAAAATCATAATGAATACACTCAAAAATTGCTCCAAAACCCCGAAAATTAGCTCCGTAATGAGCAAAAATCACGCAAATGGTCTCCGGGGGCCGTGGCCGAGTTTCCCAAAAGAGGGGGCGGAGTCAGCCAATCAGCGCCATTGCAACTACGGACGCGAGAGCTGTGATTGGCTGCCCGCAAATTATAATGACACTGATTGGCTGACTCCGCCCCTTTTTGGGAAACTCGGCCACGGCCCCCGGAGACCATTTTTGCTCATTTCGGAACCAATTTTCCGGGTTTTGGAGCAATTTTTGGGCGTTTTAATTATGATTTTCTGAATCTACGCACATTTTTATATATTTGAAAGCAATGAAAATTTTCGACCGGAAACCTCCTTTAGCACAGCCCGTGCAACTAACAATCTCATTGAACTTCCTATGTTAAAAACAGAAGTGAATACATATAATACAAAGTGGCGGAAAATTCAAATTCTCTAAAAAAAATTGGCGGGAAATTCAAATTTTTTATCAAACAAGCCAATTCTTCAAAACTACTCTAGAAGGTGTACGAATACTTGTTCAATTCAGCCATCTTCTCAGCCAACTCCTGAACCTTCAATGCGGTTTCAACTTGTTTTTCCAATTCTCGTTTTTCCTCCAAAAGTTTCAAGAGCTCATATTCAAGATTGTGCTCTTCAGCGGGATCCCAAGTGCTCATAACAATTGATTCTCTATAGTAATCCAAGCGGGCGACCACAAACCTCCGGTTTATCTCGCTCCTCACTTTTCTGAAACTACAGTAGTGGGACGTTTCGCAACTAGTCATTTCAAAACTACGACATTTCGCAACCACGACAATTCGCAACCAATACATTTCGAAACTGGACGTTTCGCAGCCAGTTCGCAACTTTATAAATTTATCTTCTTCACGTTCATTCCTGCTGGTTTCAAAATGACGTGGTTGCGTAATATCGTAGTTGCAAAATATCGTAGTTGCGAAATGTCGTAGTTGCGAAACGACTGGTTGCAAAATGTCTAGGAGCATATTTTATGGATGAACTCACATAAAAGCCTCTGCACGACCAGGACCGATGTAGGAAATCGCTGGCAACTGGTCAGTAACAGTAGGTGCGTGCATTCGAGTGCTACCACTCAAAGAAATTGTGAGCTGTCTCATCATATCCTCCTCGCAATTGATCCAGTATTCGAGGAATCTGTTGATATCTCGGCAGTCTAGGCAGGTTAGATTCAATTCAACCTTGAAAACATTGCGAATAGAGGTTATGTGGTCCAAAGTGACCCATTGAGAATTCTGGTAACGGATTTGAAAGAACTGCAGAGCCTGTAAGTAAGGTTCTTTAATCATTAAAGGAGGATTCTTTCCAATATATGTAAAAATGTGCGTCGATTCCGAAAATCATAATGAAAACACTCAAAAATTGCTTTTAAACCCCGAAAATCCGCTTAAAAATGACCGCTTTTGACAAAAGTTGTTATCGGAGGCCGTGGCCGAACTTCGGAGTTTTCTC
The DNA here is from genome assembly GCA_963932045.1 of Caenorhabditis sinica. Taxonomy (NCBI): domain Eukaryota; kingdom Metazoa; phylum Nematoda; class Chromadorea; order Rhabditida; family Rhabditidae; genus Caenorhabditis; species Caenorhabditis sinica. Next base: position 3,165,796 of record OZ009942.1, read on the forward strand.
GGCCACCTTTGCTCGGTCAACTTTTTTTCGAAACTACGACATTTCGCAACTAACGTCGATTTCGCAACCGCGACAATTCGCAACCAAGACATTTTGAAACTGGACATCTCGCAACCAGTCGTTTCGCAACTCTATAAACTAGTTCACTTTACGTTCATGAAGGATGTATGGGATTGAGGGTACTGTGAACTATATCAGCTTATATTCTAAATTTGAAAAGTTGTGATTCGAACATGAACTTTCACAAATATCAAAGATTGTCGTGGTTTCGAAATGACGTGGTTGCGGAATGTCGCGGTAGCGAAATGACCGGTAGCAAGATGTAGTAGTTGCGAAATGTCGTAGTTGCGAAACGACTGGTTGCGAAATGTCTCGGAGCGATTAAGTCATACCTTTGGGTGATCAAAGCCTAGTGGAACATCTGCTTTAATATCCAAATTGGATGTCAACGGAAGCACATCCATTATCTTTGCTAATATTTTTTCGCTCAGCGATCCGCCTGTGAATACTATTTTCGTAACTATAACGTTTTTCGTAATTTCAAGGTAGTATAGAATTGTTTCAGGAGCCATTTGATCTAAAAAAATAACCCATTCGGAGAGTCGGCAGGAGAAAATAGATTGCATTGATTTGTAGATTGGTAGTATTTCTTTGTTGGTGAAATGTTTCATGTATATTTCGTTGTCAATTGTGTTTTGAAACCTGGAAATTAACTATTTTCAACTATTTTCAAGTGAGATAGTTTACAAAAAAGCTCTAAAATTTGGCTCCGGGACATTCCGCCACTAGCCATTCGCAACTAGGACATTTCGCAACTGACGTCGATTTCGCAACCGTGACAATTCGCAAACAAGACATTTTGAAACTGGACGTTTTGCAACCAGTCGTTTCGCAACTCTATAAACAAATCTACTTAACGTTCATTTAGGTTGTATGGGATTGAGGGTATTGTGAACTATTCCAGGTTATAGTCTACGTGAACCTTTTACAATACATAATCCTGGATTTTATGGTTTTGAAATGACGTGGTTGCGAAATGTCTGTAGTTGCGAAATTGACGTTGGTTGCGAAATGTCTCGGAGCCGAAATTCGTCGTCACTTAGCTCACCTCTTACGCAGTTCCCCCAAATTTCCAATCGCTTCTCCCAGTCTGTTTCTCTTCCGAATTTCAAAATCCAACACGTACACTTCGTCGTTAGAATCTACCAGCTCAAATGAAAGCATTTGATAGCCCAAGACGATATCCAAATGCTTGACCTTGTACTTCACAGCTCTCAGAAAACTTTCAAAGAATGGAGACCATAAGGATAGTAGGATTCTGAAAAAAATCGATTTTTGGAAGAAAGATTTTTGAAATTTTCCAAAAATAAAACTCACATGTCTTTGGCTGTCATCATTTTGAAAATCTCTTGTAATACCAACGCGGAGAAATTCAGGAGTGGGAGGGGTTTCATGGTTTTATCTGAAATGGAAAAAAGGCTCCGGGACATTTGTCGTTTCGCAACTAAGACATTTTGCAACTCCCGTCGTTTCGCAACCAGTCGTTTCGCAACTTTAGAAAACTAGTTCACCTTATGTTCATTAAAGTTGTAAAATCCTGGATTTCATGGTTTTGAAATGTTGTGGTTGCGGATTGTCGTAGTTGCAAAATTTACGTGAGTTGCGAAATGTCGTAGTTGCGAAACGACTGGTTGCGAAATGTCTCGGAGCCGAAAAACCAGTTTGAAAACTCTAGGTCGCTAATGGTCTCGTACAAAACCGATGGGTGAAAAGGGGGGGGGGGGGGATAAAAAATCGATTGTCACTAGGCTAACCAAAACCAACAAGAGATGTAGGGTCACGAACGATCTGAGAACTTTCTAGACCCGAGGATTTGTCCTCGAGGATTACAAGACGTCGCAAGTTGTCGTCACTTGTCTCATCTGGTCTTCTAAATCCTTATTCTTACCTTATCTGTCACCAACTGAATCTTGATGAGGTGACAACATCTGTCATTATTGCTCATGTCATTTGGACTTCTCTCATTGTCCCACTTCCTCTTTTTTATAAATTGGAAGTGGAGAAACGCGCTCCATCGCCCACTTGGCTGAAATTTGAATTTTCAACTTTCCCGCCGTTGTGAAAACAGCGAAACATGTTTTGGTGGGTGCGTGGACTCCTCGTGGACAACTCGGGCAGCAGGCGAATTGTCCACGAGGAGTCCACGCACCCACCAAAACATGTTTCGCTGATTTCAAAACGGCGGGAAAGCTGAAAATTCAAATTTTAGCCAAGTTGGCGATGGAGCGCGTTTCCTCTTGCGGAATAACTCTAATAGTTCATTCTTAAATTCCCAGTACCCCGTATTCCTACTTGTTATTCCCAAGTTCTCTGTTTTCTGTAATCCCCTATTTTCTCTAATTGACCAGACATAAAAAAGGAATAACATACAGTCCCTGAGGGAGTTTTCATCTTCACAATTTTTTGAGTTCTCTGTAATTCTGAAAACTAACAAAAAGTATTGATGAGCACTGAAATTTCTCTTTACTTCTGCTAGATAAATTTGGCAGGTAAGCCGAGGATGGGTTAGTTGGCTACACGGTTGCGAAACGTCCAGTTGCAAAACGACTAGTTGCGAAATGTCTTGGAGGCATTTTCCAGCCCACTACATCGCACTTCCTGACCCCACTTCCCCCCTTCAAAGTTTGAATTTGCAGGAACCTCCACCACCTTCGACCACAAACAATTCGAAATGGAGGAAACTGGTTGGAGAGTGGAATCCATCTACTTTCTAGTAGTAATCGCTCTCATCATCATTGTGATAATCATCACTTTCATCGTCTGGAATATCTGTTGGAGTATGAAAAAAAGAAAGTTGATCAGCGATTTTCAGATGCAATTCGTTCAGCAGTACAAACATCAACATCATGTGAGTTTTAATGTCATTTCGCAACTAGACATTTCGCAACTAGACGTTTCGCAACTTTGCAAAGTTGTCTAGGTTTCATTCATATAGACTACATGTGAATACGGATATCATAAATCAATGCAGGTTGTCATCATGCATGTGGGCTAAGGTGGTTGCGAAATGGCGTGGTTGCGAAATGACTGGTTGCAAAATGTTGTGGTTGCGAAATAGCGTAGTTGCAAAATGATTGGTTGCGAAACGTCGGGGTGCTCTGAAGAAAGTTATAACGCGATTTACAAACTACAGTACTTCGCGCGCTGGAGATCCGCCAGTTAGGAATTTTGGGCTATAACTCTTTTCAGAGTGGTTTAGGTAATTTTTGTCAAGAGACAAAGTTATTCAGAGTAAAATTTCACATAGAATAGTGTTTTGAAATTTTGAAAAATTCGAACAAAATTTTTTGCGAAAAATGAAATTTTTTTTTGGAATTTTTGAAATTTCAAGAACTGATGGATAATGCTAACCATAATCTTAATTATAAGACATTTATATTTCCAGACAATGCCTCCAAATATGCCAGAATTTGAAGAAATCGACGAGCAAGAAATTCTCCAATCTCAATCGCTATCCTTGAATCGAAAGAGGCTCATTTTTAGTTCTGGTAAGTTCAGAAAAATGGGCGGAGCACAAGGCTGTTAAATGGGAGACCGCTGTTAAGGTTCGCCATGTTTGCCCGCGACGCGCCGAAGTTTGCCCGCGACGCGCCGAGGTTCGCCCGCGACGCGCCGAGGTTTGCCCGCGACGCGCCGAGGTTCGCCCGCGACGCGCCGAGGTTTGCCCGCGACGCGCTTAGGTTTGCCCGCAGCGCGCCGAGGTTCGCCCGCGACGCGCCGAGATTTGACCGCGACGCGCCGAGGTTCGCCGGCGACGCGCCGCGGTTCGCCCGCGGCGCGCCGAGGTTTGACCGCGACGCGCCGAGGTTTGACCGCGACGCGCCGATGTTAAGGCCGCGGATAGTCTCTGCGGATCCTAACTTTTCCAAATTCAGAATACTTCGACCCGGCACAAATGATGCATCCCTCTCCACTAGCGATTCAATTTTTGTACGATCTTCGAAGAGTTGTAGACGTTGCAAAGGAAAGAATCAGGCAGAGAAGATTCATCCCGGCACTCCCAATTATTATAGAAGACGTTGTGAATGAGGTGGATTATGAGGAGGCGGAGAGGAAGAAAAAAGTGGTTATGATGAAAAATGAAGAGGAGGACACAACACCTGAATCATCTCCGCGTAGTGAGCAGAAGTCGGTGGATTCTGGAAGGGAGTCCAGGGAGGATTCAGAAGAAGATGGGGAGGAGGAGGGACGGGAACAGCCGGCTGAGATGATGACGCAGACAAAGGTGTCGGATATTGTGAAATGTGAGTTTTTGGGTCCACTTGAATTATTCGGATTTCTGATGGATTCTGATGGATTCTGAAAAATACGGCCGGGACATTTCGCAACTACGACATTCCGCAACTCCCGTCTAATTCGCAACCGCGACAATTCGCAACCAAGACATTTCGAAACTGGACGTTTTGCAAACAGTCGTTTTGCAACTCTATAAACTAGTCAACTTTACGTTTATTAAGGCTGTATAAGATTGAGGGTATTGTGTACTATTCCAGGTTAAAGTTTACATTTGAAAAGTTGTGATTTTAACGTAAACTTTCTAATAAAATCCTGGTTTTCGTGGTTTCGAAATGGCGTGGTTGCGAAATGTCGTAGTTGCCAAATGACCGGTAGCGAAATGTCGTAGTTTCAAAATTACTGGTTGCAAAATGTCTCGGAACCAAAAATCCTGAAAGATTCTATGACTCCGGAATTTTGGAGGTATCTGATTCCTAATATTCCAGCATTCGAAAAATCCACAAAACAACCGGTACCACCACCCCGGCCATCCTATGTCCCAATCATGCTCAACTCCTCAATGAGAAAAAAGAAACAACCACTTACGACCACGCCCACAGAAACCCCAGTAGAGGAACCACCAGAGCCGGCCTTCCGAAGTCGAATCAAGCCGCCAACGGCGTTCACAGATAGGAGGAGGTTAGTTGAAAACACATTTTCTAGGTGTAAAATTTAATTTTCATTCGAATGGTAGTAATTTTAATGCTCTAGGACTAATATGAGCTGAGTTATGAGCAATTGTATTTTTCAAGTTTTAAAAATTTGGAAACAAAAATTTCTCTATTTTTTGCTTATACATAACTTTGTTCATATTAGCCCTAGAGCAATGAAATTTATACCATTCGATAGGAAATTTAATTTTACATCCAGCTAATCTAAAATCTGATAAAATTTTCACAATTCCAGCCCCCGAGAACGCAAAGGATACGCCGTCTTTCCATCCGATGGAACCTTCAACAAATCCCTGCCACGACGAGGGAAACGACTAGCGAATACTGCTCAGACGCCCACTAATTAACTGAAAATAACTAAAAATCATATCCATTTTTAAAAATTTCAAGATTCTTGTCTCACCTTCCACCTCCCCCTCCATTCCCCAAATCGATCTCAATTCGTGTTAACCGCCGTTAAAAATTTCAGGAAACTTTTTTTGTGATTTTTTTTGTTGAATATTACTATCGCTGCATTCTTTTAGACGGGTATTTTTGTGAGTTTGAATTTTTAATAAATTGATAAGGCATCTGGACATAGAGACATTCAGTTAGAGAAAAAAAGATCCCAAAAATTTGATTTTTGAGTTCAGCAGGTCCCAAAGTACCAGGGTTCTAATTTTCAGCAAGTTTGAAGGTGGTTTTTGAATGGAGCACCCTTCGAAAAATAAGAACGATTGGCACCCCGACGTTTCGCAACCAGTCATTTCGCAACCATCCAATCTACATGCATAATAATAAGTTCAAATCTATTTTTTTGGAAAGTAGATGACAACCTGGATTGGCTTCTAATATCCGTAATCACATGTAACCTATATGAACGGAAACTGGTAGCGCTTTACAAAGTTGCGAAATGTCGTGGTTGCGGAGTGTCTTGGTTGCGAAATGTCTTGGTTTCGAAATGGCTTGGTTGCAAAATGTCGTGGTTGCGAAACGACGGAGTGCCGAAATATGTATTTGAATTTCACTTTTTTCTTTCTCTGTGCAGATTTCAGAAAGTTTGAAATCCTAGAAGTCAGTGACTTTTGAAAAGTACAGTTCTATTAAAACCCCAAGTATAGTTTTTTATTGCTAATAGTAAGCTCTTATAGTGATGAATATCTCTAGAACAAACAGACGCAAAAAACACACTTGACTCGTATTTCTTCCCGTCTCACGCAAGGCCAGATTACATCAGCTGATGACACATATTGTGTGCAGAATCCATAAGTTTTTACAACTCATATTTTGGAGCTTTGGAGTGTGTACCTATGATCTTCAGAAGTTTTTAGATACCAAGATTCTAAGGCACATATTTTAATAGATTAGGACTCTAAGATGTGTCAGGATAACACGCTGTCTATGTGTCATCAGATGACGAAACATTGCTGATGGTAGAGTAGAGAAAAGGTAAGAAAATATGACATGAGTCAAGTCTTGCAACCTAGATATTATATTTGTTCGGTTTTCGGGTTTCTTCCTAAGACTTCACATACTATATTAGTGATATTCCCCAAAGAGAAACGCGCTCCATTGCAACTTGACTGAAATTTGAATTTTCAGCTTTCCCGCCGTTTTGAAAACAGCGAAACATGTTTTGGTGGGTGCGTGGACTCCTCGTGGACAATTCGACTGCTGCCCGAGTTGTCCACGAGGAGTCCATGCACCCACCAAAACATGTTTCCCTAAACGTTTTCAAAAATTAGACACCCCGATTCAGTTCGAGTTACGAAGTTTTTAGAACTTTTTTGATGATATCAAATTCTCAAATTATGCTCCAAGACACTCTTTGCGTTGGCATCCCGACGTTTCGCAACCGGTCATTTTGCAACTGGGACATTTCGCAACCACCAAATTCACATGCATAATAATAAGGTCACGTTCAAATATTTTTTTTGGAAAGTAGATGACAACCTGGATTGGTTTATGATGTCCATAATCACATGTAGTCTATATGAATTAAAACTAGACTACTATACGAAGTTGCGAAGTGACTGGTTGCAAAACGTCTAGTTGGGAAATGTCTTGGTTGGGAAATGTCCCAGTTGCGAAATGATTAGTTGCGAAACGTCGGAATACCTTTCCATTTTATCGAATTCTTCGACAATTCAGTCTGTCCATTAAAATCTTTTTTGAGTTTTTCGAATGTAGACTATAAGCTTGGATTCTCTGAAATTGGATTTTCCATAAGAGAGCACCCCTCCTGAAGATTATCGGTCCCCCTTTTCTAAAGACTATGCAAGTGCGCCCCACCTGCACACATGAGAGAGTGAGAGAGTGCGAGACAGTAGTGGAGAGGGGGGTGCAACACAAGGAGCAATTCGAGGAGCGTTATGGTGTGTGGTGATTGATTTCTGTGCTGTTTTTTTTTGTCAAAAAGACCTTTTATAAGTATTGAAAATTCAATAATTGCAAAGTTTAGTCATGAAAAATCGCCTTTTTAGAAACTTTCCGGTTATTAATTTTTATCGAGTTTTTTTACTTTTTCAAATTAAAAAAATTGAAATGTAGCAGTTTTTTAAAATTTGCTCATTTTTAGTTTGTTTTTTTTTCCAGGTCGATTTTCAAGATTTTTATTTTAAAACATTCAAATTTCCCTCCAAATTTTTCTGTTTTTCAGATGGTCGGCCGAATTGTATCCCGTCTCACAAAACGATTATTCGAGGACAATTTGTGGGAAGAAACGGGTGGTGGAGAACGGGCCGAGCCGAAAGATGCTCTCCGAGCTGTACTTCTCATTATCTTGTTTGCATTCACTTTTGGAGCGGGAATGGTGAGGTTTTGGAAATTTAAGAAAAAAAAAATGGCTTGAAAAATCTGAAAGAAAAACTATCGATTTTTGTCTCGAAAATCACTTTGAAAAAATACCGAAAGTGGAAATTTTGAAAATCTGGGATTTTGAAAAAAAGATACAAAAGATTTTTGAAACCTTGAGATTAGGAAGATCAGGGTTCTGTTTTCAAAAGTATGAAGATTTGAAATTTAAATTTAGATGTTCAGAAGGATTTTGAAATTTGGAAATTCGTAAAATTTGATATTTCCAAATTATCGAATTTTGAAATAATTTTAGTTTTTTATAATGTGAGGTTCTTGCAAATCTGGACTATTGGGATTCGGATTTTTTCATTTTTGGACGCGACCACCATATTCTCATATTCAGAAGACGTCAGAGATTCAGAAACAAAAAATTTTCAAGCAAGGGATTTAGAAATTAAAAAATTCTATTAGCGATATTCCCCAAGGAGCAAACGAGCTCCGTCGCCAACTTGGCTGAAATTTGAATTTTCAGCTTTCTCGCCGTTTTGAAAACAGCGAAACATGTTTTGGTGGATGCGTGGACTCCTCGTGGACAACTCGGGCAGCAGTCGGATTGTCCACGGGGAGTCCACGAAGAGTCCCCGCACCCACCAAAACATGTTTCGCTGTTTTCAAAACGGCGGGAAGGCTGAAAATTCAAATTTCAGCAAAGTTGGCGATGGAGCGTGTTTCCCCCTGAGGAATATCGTTAATAGGATTCTAAGGGATTCTAGGATTCTAGAATTAAGATCTTCCAATAAATCCTTCATTTTTCCAGATAGCCACCTTTCTCAAAGGTGAATGGGCGCGAAGTCACATTCTCTCCTTCGTCTCCTGCATCGGAGGTGGTGTATTCCTAGGAGCCTGTCTTCTGGATCTCCTCCCAGATTCCATCGAATCCTTCGAAAAAACCAAAGTGGCCACAGACTTTCCTGTACCCCTGGCCTTTGTCGCCGTTGGATTTTTGCTAGTTTTAACGATAGATCAAGTCGTGAAAGCTGCCAGGGAGAGGAATGTGTTTGGGCATGTTGGATATCATATTCACAGTCATGATCATGAGCAGAGGATGGAGGAAAGAGAAGGAGAGGGTCATGGAGAGGAAGAGCAGGCTCAGAGCAGCATCGGAGTTACCATGTTGGTGTTGGCACTTTCAGTTCATGCACTGTTTGAGGGATTGTCTTTGGCAGTGACTTCGGATGCTTCACAACTTTTGCAGGTGAGTGGGGGAGGCCTCTTTGGAACGACACTCCGCTGTTCCGCAGCGCTAATTTTGGAAAAAATTTGGAAAAAAGGCTCCGAGACATTTCGCAACTTACGTCGATTTCGCAACTACGACGTTTTGCTACCGGTCATTTCGCCACCACGTCATTTCGAAACCACGAAATCCGGGATTTTTATGGAGAGTTCACATTAAAATTGCAATTTTTCAAATGTAGACTATAACCTGGAAAAGTTCACAATACCCTCAATCCCATACAAACTTAATGAACGTAAAGGGGACTAGTTTATTAAGTTGCGAAACGTCCAGTTTTGAAATGTCTTGGTTGCGAAATGTCTTGCTTGCGAATTGTCGCGGTTGTGAAATCGACGTGAGTTGCGAAACGTCCAGTTTTGAAATGTCCTGGTTGCGAAATGTCGTAGTTGCGAAATGTCCCAGTAGCCATTTTCTGGAATTTTCAGTAGAAAAAAAACGACATTTTGAATGCCTAAAAAACCAGTTAAAGGAGGATTCCGATCAAAAATTTTTTGCTTTAAGATATGTAAAAATGTGTGTAGATTCAAAAAATCACAATGAAAATGCCCAAAAATAGCTTTCAAAGTCCAAAAATCCGTCTTGAAAATGACATTTTTTGGCTAGACGTTGAGGGCGGCCGTGGCCTAACTTTGGAGTTTTCTCTACCTCGATCACGCTGTTTCTCCTCTATTTCAGTCCAGTTTTGACGGAATCTTCTAAAAAACCTTAAAGAGAAACGGTCTGCAATAGTCGGAAAACAAGGTGGGCGAGGTCGAGAAAACTCCAGAGTTACGCCACGGCCGCCTTGGGACAACTTCTTGGCAAAAATGACCTTTTCAAGGCGGATTTTCGGGGTTTTAGAGCAATTTTTTCGCTTTTTCCTTATGATTTTTGGAATCAGCACACATTTTTTCATATATTTTTAAGCAAAAAAAATTTTGACCGGACACCTCCTTTAAGCTAATATATGCTTAAAATTGTCAAAATCGAATGAGGCAAGTACGCTAAAAAATTGCCCCCAAACGACCAGAAATACGGCTTCAAATTATAATCTATAATCCTGTTATTTTTTCCAGATCTTCGGCGCCCTAATCCTCCACAAATGCATCATGGGATTCTGCCTGGGTGTCCGTTTGGTCCAGGCCAATCTCACCACCCCATGGATTGCCTTGGCCCAATTCCTCTTCAGTGTCCAAGTCCTCATCGGTGGTCTCGCCGGAATCGGAATCATGAAGTTTATCAGTGGAGGCGAGCAGTCGTTGGCTGCAGTGGTGTCCAGTGTCCTTCAAGCAATCGCTTGTGGAACATTTTTGTATATTACGACGTTTGAAGTGATCCCTCATGAGTTGCACAATGGAAAGTTTCGGGTGCTCAAGACTTTGTTTATTTATTTTGGATTTGGTATTGTGGTGGCGTTTATTTTGATCTTCCCGGAGGCTTCATAAGTGAATCTGCAAAACGAGTTGTATATCATTTGAAAGCTGAAATTTCTCTGATTCTAAATATATAAGTTTTGTTTTTCCAAGTTGTCTGAGCGCTGAGAAAAATGCGTTTGAAATTTGCAACGCGCCGACCACCAGGCGACCGCCTTCGATCGACCGCGCTCAGCGTGGTCCGACAGCCATCTGACCGCCATCCGACCGCCGGCCGCCCGCTCGCCGACCGCCAGCCGGGCGCCATCCGGGCGCCGGCCGCTTGCCGACCGCCAGCCGACCGCCAGCCGGGCGCCATCCGACCGCCGGCCGACCGCCGGCCGCCCGCTCGCCGACCGCCAGCCGGCCGCAAGCCGACCGCCGTCCGAGCGCCGTCCGATCGGCGTCCGACCGCCTTCCGACCGCCATCCGACCGCCATCTGAATGCCATCCGACCGCGGCCCGATTGCCGTCCGTCCGCCATCCGGGCGCCGGCGGCCAGCAGACCGACCAGCATCCGGATGACCGCCTGCCGATCGACCGGCATCCGCCCGACCGCTCACCGACCGCCATCCGGGCGCCGGCCGCTTGCCAACCGACTGCCATTCGACCGCCGGCTGACCGCCGTCCGACCGCCGCCCGACCGCCGCCCGCCCGCGGTCCGACCGCGGCCCGACCGTAAACTTCAAATCGGTTTTTCTCAGCGCTCAGTGGTTGCCTCTATACAATATTGATATGTTTGGAATCAGCAAAATTTCAGCTTTCAAATAATACATAACTCGCCATGTAACCCCAAATTTTTTTCCCGACCATTCCCTAGTGAAAACGTTTCCCAAGTAAAAACTGGTGGCCTAGTTTTTATTGTAAATTTTTCTAGGCCACCATTTCTCTGCCACTATTTTTTTGGCCACCACCACATTCCCTTGAAGCCTGGATAAGATCTTCTCCCAAATTTCCCTTTCTTCCCGCGTATGCATGCAATTTCTTCTCAATTTTTGTTCTCTCCACTTTTTCCCCATCGGGTTTTTACTCGCCATAGACCCCTGTGTTTCCAAAAAAAATCCTGTCACATAAAAAATTCCACTTTCTTTAATTTCGGGCTTTAAATTAACACTTCATACTTTGTCTGTATACTTAAAACTTTGAACTTTGCAATAAAAATTTTTTGAATCTCAGTTTTTTCTACTTTTTTTTACGATGACCTGGATCATGTCCATTTTCTATATCTAATTGATGGAATTTTCGAAAAAGTTAAAAAAATTCAAAATTTCATTACAGACAGATGCAGCTAGACACATTATGATCTTCATTCTTACGGTCGTCACATTTTTGTTGATTTTATGGAAGTGAGTTTTTTCGAAACATTAAGAATTATGGAATCCTATCAGCGCCTAAGAGGGAAACGTGCTCCATTGCCAACTTGGCGGAAATTTGAATTTTCAGTTTTCCCGCCGTTTTGAAAACAGCGAAACATGTTTTGGTGGGTGCGTGGACTCCTCGTGGACAAATCGACTGCTGCGCGAGTTGTCCACGAGGAGTCCACGCAAAAAAATAGTCAGGGACATTTCGCAACTATGACATTTCGCAACCAGCCATTTCGCAACCACGTAATTTCGCAACTGCGACAATTTTGAAACCAGCTCTTTGGTCATTTTGAAACCACGAAATTTAAGTTCTTTTAGACGACACGTTTAAAAAGTTGCGAAACGACTGGTTGCAAAACGTCCATCTTCAAAATTTCTTGATTGCGAATTGTCGTGGTTGCGAAATCGACGTGAGTTGCGAAATGTCCCCGAGCCGAAAAATGACCGGATACCCTCCACTCACCTATTTCGCAACCTGTCATTTCGCAACCAGCCATTTCGCAACTGCGAAAATTTTGCAACCAGATTCCTAAGTTTCTAGATTCCTAAAATCTTACTCCAGTTAGAATTATAGATACCTAAAATCTCTGAATCCTCGAACCCTAAAAAATATTTTCCAGATACATCGACTTCATCCTCTCCCGAATCATCTCCCTCCTCACAAAATGCGAAGTCCGAATCGGAGGTGTCGGCTTCGTTCGCCTCGACGACGTCACCATCAGAATCGCGTGGCTCCACATCCACATTGATGTTATTTCTCTAAGACGGGACCCCGCCCATCCCACAAGATTCTGTATTCTAAGACTAGATGACGTGAGGATAGAGGCTGAAAAAAATGAAGTTGTGAAGACGACGTCAAAGGCTTCTGGAGCACCCTCTCCAGAACTCTTCCTCCAACACTTCACCCGATTCGCCCAATACTGTGGTCTAGTCATCAACCGTGTCCATATAGTAGTGATGAACACCATCCCAGACTGTCTTCTCCACGTCACCATCGACGAACTCTCCCTGGAAACATTCAGAAGTCGTGAGGGTTGGCAATTCGAGACGACGTGCTCTCTGATCCAGGGAAAACTTTTGAGAAGAAGTTCAAAGATTAGTGGAAGTCTTTTGGCAGAGGTCTCCATGCCATTCCAGTTGTCATTGGATATTGATAAGGAGGTTGTGGATAATGTGTCGTTGCGGATTTCGACACCTTCTTTTGCGTTTACCGATGACTTTTTAGCAGTGGTGGAGATTGTGGCGAGTTTGAGGAAAGGCAAGGAAGAGGAGGAAATTGAGGATTCAGGTGAGAGAAAATTTCAAAGTACTTTGCTTTAAAATACGTAAAAATGTGCGTAGATTCCGGAAATTTTAATGAAAATGCTCAAAAATCGCTCTAAAACACAGAAAAATGGCTCCAAAATGAGCAGAAATCAAGCGAATGGTCTCCGGGGGCCGTGGCCGAGTTTCCCTAAAAATCGTGTGGCAGCCAAACCGCTTTTTGGGAAACTTGGCCACGGCCACCTGATACAACTTCTGTGATTTTAACTCACTTTGGAGCCATTTTTTGGAGTTTTAGAGCAATTTAGAGCATTTTCATTATGATTTTCAGAAACTACACACATTTTTGCGTCTTTTAAGACATTACAATTTTTTGAGCGGATTCCTCCTTTAAAGGAGGATTCCGGTCAAAAATTTTTATTGCTTAAAAATACGTTAAAAATGTGTGTAGATTCCGAAAATAATAATGAAAACGCTCAAAAATTGCTCTAAAATCCCGAAAATACTCCCCGAAATGAGCGAAAATTACGCGAATTGCCTCCAGTGGTCGTGGCCGAGTTTCCCGAAAAAGGGGCGATTTTTAGGTCATTTTCATGTTTAGGTCATTTTCTAGCATTTTCCGGCTACTTTTTCACAGAATATTTTCTGAGAGTGGTCGAAAACTTTATAAAATTTCGCTTTTTCCACGATTTTCAGCAGTTTCCGGTCATTTTTAGGCTGTTTTAGCTTGTATTGAGCTATTTTTTTTGGTAGTTTTGTTTTAAAGGAAGATTCCGGTCAAAAATTTTTATTGCTTCAAAATACGTAAAAATGGGAGTAGATTCCAAAAATCATTATGAAAATGCTCTAAAATTGCTCTAAAACGCCGAAAAATGGCCCCGAAATGAGCAAAAATCGCAAAAGTTGTATCCGGTGGCCGCGGCCGAGTTTCCCAAAAAAAGAGGCGGAGTAAGCCAATCAGCGTCATCGTATTTCTTGGCCCCGGGACATTTTAAAACCGGACGTTTTAAAACCACAAAATTTCAAAAACCAGACGTTTCAAAACCGGACATTTTCAAGAATCTTTTTTTAAGCATAATGTTCACAACTGCCGGTTTTGAAACGTCCGGTTCTAAAATGTCCCAGAGTGGAAAGTTACGGTTTTGAAAAGTTTGTTATTTGAAACTTCGTGGTTTTGAAACGTCTCAGCATCGGATTATTGCGGTTTCGAAACGTCCGGTTTTGAAGTGCCTTGGGGCCGAGGATTACAATGGTGCTGATTGACAGACACCGCCCCTTTTTTGGAGGAAAACTCGGCCACGGTCCCCTTTTAGAGCATTTCTGAGCAAATTTTCCGGATTTTAAAGCAATTTTCTTGCATTTTCATTATGATTTTTGGAATTTACACGCCAATCCCTGCGCTTGGCTCCGCCCTTTTTTTTTGGGAAACTCGGCCACGGCCACCGGATACAACTTCTGTGATTAATTATCATTTCGAAGCCATTTTTCGGGATTTTAGAGCGATTTTAGAGCATTTTCATTATGATTTCTGGAATCTCCGCCCATTTTTACGTATTTTAAACCAATAAAAATTTTTGGCCGTAATCCTCCTTTAAAGGAGGTTCCCTATCAAAAAAATCGACGTCAAAACTCCAATTTTTCAAAAATTGGCACTTCTAGAATCATCTTCAAATAATTTCCAATCAATCTATATACTTTTCATAATAATGGGTTCACTAGAACTTGGGATATCGTGTTTGAAAACATCGAAAAATCGAAAATTTTCAAAAAAAATTGCTTTGTTTGAAAATTTGAACTTTGAAAGGTCAGATTCCTCCTTTGAAAGAGGTTTCCTATCAAAAATTCAATTTCTTTTAAAAGAGGCAGCCCTCGAAAAACCTCAAAAAAGAAAGATTTTTCCAGACCCTGAAGACGTGACAACTCCATGCCATCCAAAACAAGATCTTCTTGCAAAACTAATCTCCCTAAACGTCGACATCCGATCCATCTCCCTAAAATACACGGTATCCTCCTCGCCATCAGAATCTCGATACATCACATCCAATATCAAACAAATTCTGGCGACACGGAGCAGTTTTCAAGTGGTCGAGCTGAATGTAGCAGATCAGTTATTGCGATCTGAAGTTAAGCTGAACTCGATTCAGTTCGAAAAATTGGAAGATGAACAAGTGAGATCAGGAATTGAAGGGATATGGGCGAAGATTGCGATGCATGATGTGCAATGGTGGAAGACGAGTTTTGAGAAACAACAGGAGAGGATTCAGAGGATGCTTCAGAATTCTGAAGTTCAGAAGACGTCATCTTCAGAATCCGTAAAGCTTCGAAACTTCTCCTTTGAAATCTCAGACTTCTCCAGTGAAATCCTCGACTTTGACCATCACAGAAGCCAGATGAAAATGGGTTTTCTAAGCTTTGACAGGACTTCAGATGCCCAGAATTTGGATTCTGAATCATTGAGTTCCGAATCCCCCTGGTCCTCGAAATCCGGATCCCTGGAACCAAAACCCCTTGGGTGCCGTTATGAACTTGGCTTAGAGCTCCTCTATTTTGGATCTTTGCCCACCACAGGGGTCCCGGACCCCCCACAATTCGAAATGCACAAATGGGGAGAGTCGGTGTTCATTGGGGCCCTCATTGTGCAGTGGAGTGTCACGGATACGGTAGTGGATGTCACTTGTGGGTGTGATGATTTGAAGTTTGAGTGGTCTGATCGATTGGCGAGGCAGATTGAGGGGGTGCTCCATGGGATGGTTGGGAGGAGTGGAGAAGAGGTTTTGGTGGTGAGGAAGGAGGAGAAGAAGGGAAAAGGAGTTGAGAAAGTGGTTGCAGTGCAAGTGTCGGCGAATAGGTGAGTAATAGTTGCGAAATGACATAGTTGCAAAATGTCACGGTTGCGAAATGTCATAGTTTCAAAATGACTGGTTGCGCAATTTCGTAGTTGCGAAATCGCTGGTTGCGAATTGTCGTAGTGGCGAAACTGTCGCAGTTGCGAAATGACGTGGTTGCGAAATGACAGGTTGCGAAATGTCTGCGAATAGGTGAGTTATACGGTTATTTTTCGGCTCTGGGACATTTCGCAACTCACGTCAATTTTGCAACTCATGTCGATTTCGCAACCAAGACATTTCGAAACTGGACGTTTCGCAACTTTATTAACACTTTATTAACAACTTTATTAACATTAACATGGCGTGGTTGCGAAACGTCGGGAAACCGGCATTTTTCGACTTCGGGACATTTTGCAACTCACGTCAATTTTGCAACCTGTCGTTTCGCAACCAGCTTTTTTGATACTGGACGTTTCGCAACTTTTTATTATACATTGTTCGGCTCCGGGACATTTCGCAACTCACTTCGATTTCGCAACCACGACAATTCGCAACCAAGACATTTCGAAATTGGACGTTTCGCAACCAGTCGTTTCGCAACTTTATAAACGTGTTATCGGAAAAGAACCTAAAGTGGTTGCAAAATGGCGTGCTTGTAGTGGCAAAATGGTTTGTTGCGAAATGCCGTAGTTGCAAGATAAATGGTTGCGAAATGTTCGTAGTTGCATAATGGCTGGTTGCGAAATGACAGGTTCCGAAATGTCCCTGACTATTTTCAATTTTATATTTTTCAGAGTTGCCGCCCTTGTAGACGTCTCCAACAAGTCTTACGCCGCCATCACCACCTCCAAACTCGAGTTCATCGCTGACAATCTTCAAAAAGAAAGCATATTCAAAATCGAAAAAATCCGAGGAGCCACGGGTCTCCGTAACAACAAGGACTACATTTATCTGGCTGATATTTTTGAGTCCGAAAGAATCAAACCTTCCGATGAAGAGGATGAAGATAAAAAGGGGTCCCCGACGAGGCGATGGAGTCAATTGGAGAGGGAGAAGAATTATAGAGAGGAGAGAGAACAGAGGGAGAAGGGAAGAGAATATAAACAGTTTGTGTCGATGGATTACTTGGAGATTTTGGTGGATAAAGAAGCGCCGGTTATTGATAAGATTTCGTTGTACACGCCCAATGAGGTGTTCTTGGCTTGGAGTCCACAGCTGCATTTGATCGCTTTTCATGCTTACAAGTCTGTGAAAAAGTGAGTTTTTGTGGATTTCTTAAACTTTGCGCTCCATCGGCAACTTGGCTGAAATTTGAATTTTCAGCTTTCCCTCCGTTTTGAAAACAGCGAAACATGTTTTGGTGGGTGCGTGGACTCCTTGTGGACAACTCGGGCAACAGTTGAATTGTCCACGCACCCACCAGAACATGTTTCGCTGTTTTCAAAACGGCGGGAGAGCAAAAAATTCAAATTTCAACCAAGTTGGCGATGGAGCGCTTTGAAGACTCAGTACTAAGTTTAGACGAAATTTTTGGTTTTTCAAAAAAATTGTGAAAGCTAATTTTTTTAATCAAAATTATATTTCGAAAATGGAAGGTTACCTCTATAACTGACACCGTTTTTTGACTAAACCAGACGTGCTCTTTCATTTTAAGACAAATTCAAAAATGTCATACGTCCAAAATTTTTTTATGACTTTCTTGGAATTGAAGTACCTTTGGTTCTCACCTAATAACTTTTTCAAATCAGGGAATCATCAGAAATAAGGTTTCAAATGACATTGACCAGAAATTTATCTTCTAACTGCATTTTAGTTCTTAAAAATCCGTCAAAAACGAACAAAGTTATGAGCTTCGGAAAATGAATTTTTTGAATTTCGCAAAAAAATTTGGGAAAAAGTAGATTTTCTCGAAGACCGTTAATATCCTCCAAAAACGGTTTCAGATTCTTAGAAAACTTTTGATGCTTATTCTTTTAAACCTAGTCTCGCCCCAAAACCGGAATGATTTTTGAAGTACATTACCGTTCGGTCGCCAACTTGGCTGAAATTTGAATTTTCAGCTTTCCCGCCGTTTTGAAAACAGCGAAACATGTTTCGGTGGGTGCGTGGACTCCTCGTGGACAAGTCGCATTCTGTCCGAGTTGTTCACGAGGAGTCCACACACCAACCAAAACATGTTTCGCTGCTTTCAAAACGGCAGGAAAGCTAAAAGTTCAAATTCCAGCCCAGTTGGCGATGGAGCGCGTTTCCCTTTGGGGAACATTGCTAATATGTTTTAAAACAATGATTACAATTACCTCGTTCTTGGGCGGATTAGAAGGCCGCTGCCGAGGTTTTCCACAGTGAAAACAGCGAAACATGTTTTGGTGGGTGCGTGGACTCCTCGTGGACAACTCGACTGCTACCCGAATTGTCCACGAGAAAACCACGCACCCACCAAAACATGTTTCGCTGTTTTCAAAACGGCGGGAAAGCTGAAAATTCAAATTTCAGCCAAGTTGGCGATGGAGCGCGTTTCCCCTTGGGGAATATCGCTGATGAAACTTTCAAATTCTCGAAATTTTCAAAATTTAGATTTTTTCAAACTTCGCGGCATTTCGAAACTTTCTCAGCAAGATTAGGGTATTCCAGAACTCTTCAACATCTTCCCAAAACCACCACCACCACCTCCAAACCCACTCGAAAAGTTCCACGCAAGAAACACATCATTCTAAACGCCGACGATTTCGTTGAAGTGCAAATAGAGCTAGCCAGAAACCATCGAATGTTCTGGCAAGGAGAGAAATTCCAATTGGAACGTTTCGACAGTCAAATGAGAATGAGTACCGAGATGTTGTATATTCTAATGAACGAGCAGAAGATCATAAGTGTCCTGAATCCTCAAATCGTCGTTCAGAATTCTGACGAGCTCATGACCCAAGGGAGAGCTGCATTCGGAACTCTTCACTCTGAAACTAATAAAGTCTGGAATTGGACAGCGGATAAATTTCTGTTTCGACTTCCTTTCGACTTCAATTTCGCCGAGATTTTCACGGAATTCTCCAATATCATCAAATGGATCAAGGTGGTTCATGAGATTCCGAAAAAGGAGTTTACGGAGAAATCCCCGCTACCCAGTGATGTCAGGATAGAATTCCATGAAGTTTGTCTGGAGTTGGAAGATGATGAATTTGAGAATCGCCTGAAATTGAGTGCATTGCTGAAGGAGGATGAGGTTTATGAGACCGAGAGGAGAGATGAGCTGATGGAGGAGAGGTTGTCCATTTTGAAGAAGACCGATCCGTTTATGTCAAGTGAGTTTGGAGGGTTTTCCGATTTTCGGGCGTTTTTTTTGGCCGGACGCGCAAGATTTTTACGGTTGCGGCGGTCGCAGCGGTCGGCGCGGTCGGCGTAGACGGCGCGGTCCGGCGCGGTCGGCACGATCGGCGCAGTCGGTGTAGTTGGCGCGGTCGGCGCTGTCGGCGCGGTCGGGATGGTCGGCGCGGTCGGCGCTGTCGGCGCGGTCGGCGCGGTCGGCGCGGTCCGTTGCGGTCGGCGCGGTCCGTCGCGGTCGGCGTGGTTGCGGCGGCCGTAGCGGGGGTCGCGGCGGTCGTCGGCGCGGTCGGCGGTCGTCGGCGCGATCGGCGCGGTCGGCGCGGTGTTCGCGGTCGGCGCAGTCGGCGCGGCGGTCGGCGCGGCGGTCGGCGCGGTCCGGCGCGATCGGCGCGGTCGGCGCGGTCGGTGCGGTCGGCGCGGTCGGCGCGGTCGGCGCGGTGGACGCGGTCGGCGCGGTCGGCGCGGTCCGGCGCGGTCGGCGAGGTCGGCGCGGTAGGCGCTGTCCGGGCTTTGCCGCCACTGGTTCGGAATTTGCTTTTACAAAAATGTTTAAAATTTCAGAAGAAATGATAGAGCGCATCAAAAAATGCCTTATCAAAACCAACAGTGAAATCTACATTCGTCGATGGGAGATGACAGAAAAATCTGATGCACCATTGTTCTTATCAAAATGGAAGGGATGGAGTATGCGAGCGTTTGCGGATATTTCACTTCATGGAACTGAGAAGTGTATAGAGATGATGAAGGCGTTCGATCCATTAAGTCCGATTCCGGAGCAAAAGTATTCGACTTTGTGGGCGCGGGCTGTGGAGTTTGATGTCGATGAGTGGACGGTGACTTTTAAAGGTATGAGAAATTAATATATTCTGAAAGCTGAGATTCTGCTGATTCTAAGTATATAGTTTTCATTTGCCCACGATGTCTGAGCGCTGAGAAATCTGCACTTGAAATTTGGACAAATTTTCTTTTTAAATTAGTACACCGGCAAACTTCAAATCCAATTTTCTCAGCTCTCACTAATCGTACGGAAACCGTAGTTATATCATTAGAATCAGGAGAATTTCCGCTTTCTAATGATATATTCTAAAAAATTCATCAGCCCATCATGAAGTTCAAAATTTGAAGAATTTCGAACCCCTCCACCCTACAATTTCCTTCCTTCCAGACTACCCCATGAAGTACCTGGACATCAAGGATCTTCACTTCTTCGGTACCCTAGTAGCCGCCGAGAGTATTGCAGACGATGGGCGGTGCCTTCGAGAATGTACTATACCTCTTCCAGACCCCTTCCCAACGCATACTGTACAGAGGAACATGTCACCGTTGAAGTTTTATTATGATCTTCAGTGTGGTGAGTTTTTTGGGGAGACAGAAGATGTGTAGAGGGACGTAACTTCTTGATATTTCGCAACTCATATCGATTTTGCAACCATGCCACTTTGCAACTGGACACTTCGCAACCAGTTTTTTCTCGAATATGAACACTTGTCCGTTACGTTCATTTAGGTGCTCGCCAATGCATGTGATACCGCTCGCTGATTTTCGTTGCGATATGGCGTGGTTGCGAAAAGCCGTAGTTGCGAAATTGACGTGAGTTGCGAAATTGCCGGTTGCAAAGCGGCTGGTTTCGAAAAGTCGGGCAGCCAAAAAATGCCGCTTCCCCGATGTTTCGCAACTGTGACATTTCGCAAATCACGTCTTTTGGGAACTACGCCATTTCGTAACTGCGGCATTTTACAACACACGTCGATTTCGACACCCCATTTTTTGCAACTGGACATTTCGCAACCAGCCATTTCCCAACTACATAAACTTGTCCGTTTTACGTTTATTCCAATGCTCTGTGTGATTGGGATCCTTCTAAGCAGTTTCGGATTGTCATCTACATTTTGAGTCGCAAAATTGGCATGAGTTGCGAAATGGCGTGGTTGTGGATTGTTGCAATTCACAGATAGGCAGTTGCAAAATGGCGTAGTTGTGACACGTCAAATTGTAAAATCGACGTGAGTGGCAAAATGTCCCAGTTGCGGAATGACATGATTGCGGATTGTCCCAGTTGCGAAATGTCGTAATTACAAAATCGGCAGGAGTTGCGGAATAACTGTTTGCGAAATGTCGCGCTTTCGAAATGAGGTGGTTGCGGATTCTAGCGGTTGCGAAGTGACTGGTTGCGAAATGTCATAGTTGCGAAATGTCGAAGTTACGAAATGATGTGGTTGCGAAATGACTGGTTGCGAAATGCCAAATCCAACAATTGAAGTTCCCAACCTAATCATTCATCCCTCATTCCAGCCAGCACCGAGTACAACTGCACATACGGCCCCTGCTGGGAACCCTGTCTCTCAATGATCTCTCTCGTCTGGAACAGCATCTCCGCCCCCTCCATCGACCCCTCCCAACCCCTCCCTTTCTGGGACAAAATGCGATTCCTGCTCCATGGAAAACTTTTATGGTCCAGTGAGAAGATAGTGACGACTATGCTGGCATCCAACGATCCTTACAATGAAACCGAGACAGTTGAGATGTTATGGGAGGACTTTGGATTGGACTGGGCGCTAGGAGAGATTCGGATCAAGTCGGGGTTGAAGATTTTTTTGAGAACTGCTTCGAGATATGATGACTCGCAGATTTTGTCACTTCCCGATGTGCGGATGAAGGTGTTGTTGGGATGGGAGTGTAGTGGGGATCCGCATGAACATCATGCAGTTCAACTATGCGCACCACATCGATTGCCGCATTATTCTTCGGTATGTTAGAGGGGGAGGGAAGGGTTTTGATATTCATCTGAAAGCCAAAAATGTGCTGATTCTGAAAATATAAGTTTCATTGGTCCACGATATCTGTGAGCTTCTAAAAATCCGTACTTTATGAGGGCGACCAATCTTAAAATGCACGTATCTCTGCGCACAGTAGTCGTTAGCAAATAAGTACAATATTTTTGGAATCAGCAGATTTTTAGCTTTCAGATGATATATATTAGCAATATTCCCCAAGAGGAAACGCTCTCCAACTTGGCTGGAATTTGAATTTTCTGCTTTTCAAAACAGCGAAACATGTTTTGGTGAGTGCGTGGACTCCTTGTGGACAATTCAACTGCTGCTCGAGTTATCCACGAGGAGTCCACGCACACACCAAAACATGTTTCGCTGTTTTCAAAACGGCGGGAAAGCTGAAAATTCAAATTTTAGCCAGATTGGCGGTGGAGCGCTTTTTTCAACTATTTTTCTGACAAAATATGACTTCAAATCACGACGTTTTGTAGTTTTCTTTCCAAAAGTTTGAAAAAAAAAATGCTCAAAACTGAGAAACACTGAAAAATTATAAGATTGAAATTGCGGTAAAAGTTAAAATTAAATGTTTTTCGTGGTGTGATGTCGTAGGCGCGAAATTTTCGAGTCTTTGATCCAGACTGTTTTTTTCAATCGAAAAGTCAAACTGTCATGGTTTTTGCACACTTTTGTAGATTTCATTGAAATCTACATTTTGGTATAATTTTTGTTTGAAAATCTTAATTTTGAAGAGAGATATTTGGGAGTTCTTATTGGGAAAAAGGCAACTTTGGGTGTCTGAAAAAATAGTTTAGAGTAGTCCGATTTTCTTAAAATTTTGTGGAAATATAAAAAAACCTAGATCTACATTTTTGTAATTGACAACTTTTTTGTACAACTTTTCCTTGAGCGATTGAAGCGCTACTTCAAATTTTAGCATTTTTTTCATTTTGCTGCGTAACTTTTAAAGGAAAACTTGCACAAAAAAGTTGTCAACTGCAAAAATGGAGATCTAGGTTTGCTCTATATGCTCACAAATTTTCGAAATAATTGGATTACTGTAAACTACTTTTTCAGGCATCCAAAGTTTGCCATTTTCACTGAATATACCCAAATAGGGTACTTTTTTCCTGGTACTGTATCTCTGCGCCCAGTGGTCGCCTATAAACAAATCTTATATTTTTGGAATCAGCAATTTTTCAGCTTTCAAATGATATATAACACATTTTGACTGCACCAAAAAAATCCTCCTAATTCCAGACAGAAGAACACGACTCGTACCGTCAATTCCGTTCGTCATGTGTCAATGTGACACTGAATTTCGACGTCTCACCAGGCAGTTGCACGACCAACGAGAAGATGCCCAATCTGTTGCTCTACTCAAATACCTTCAGATGGATAGAGCAATTTTTGAAGTCGTTGACCACCAAAAATCGAAATGTCAGGAGAGGGAAGGTTTTCGGGAATCGGGTTCTACTGAAGCCCCAGCTGTCCAAGCATTTTGGAAAATTGCAATTTTCATTTTCCCTGCCTAAGGTTTTGGTGACCTATTGGATGAGTCATTCCTCGTCGTATGGGTTTAGAGTGTTTTCGGATGGACTACAGCTGACCGCGTCGTTTAGGCAGACTGTGCAACATTCGTCGGTTAATAGGGTAAGTAGGGTTACACAATGGTCATTTCGCAACCAAGACACTTCGCAACCGCGCCGATTCGCAACCTAGACACTTCGCAACCCAGACATTTCGCAACCAAGACACTTCGCAACCATGACATTTCGAAACTGGGAGTTTCGCAACCAGGACTTTTTGAATTTGGACGGTTCTCAACTCACGTCGACTTTTCAATCATGACTATTCGCAACCAAGACATTTCGCAACCGAGACATTTTGAAACTGGACGTTCCGCAACCAAGAAGTTTCGGAACTGGACGTTTCGCAACCGAGACATGTCGAAGCACTTTTGACAAAAAAAGCAGGGGTTTCGTGTTTGCGTGTTGTCAATCGTGATGACGAAATGACCAGTTGCGAAACGTCGTAGTTGCGAAATGTCACGATTTCAGATTTGGCAGCGTGCCAGCTATTTTTCGTAATGAAAAACTGTTCAGTGAGTCGCTGCGAACTCAAAGAAATTTACCCTTCCACAGCCCTGTGGCAAAGTGACCAGTTGCGAAATGTCGTAGTTGCGAAATGTCGTAGTTGCGAAACGTCTCGGTCAAAGCGAGAGCTCTGCGTCTGCACCACCCTGTGGTGTCGCCGCTCACGGGCGAGAGAGACGCAGAGAAACGAGTGCACTCTCGTTTCTCTGCGTCTCTCCCTTGTTGCAACTTCAAACCCTTATATCTCGAGAACCACAAGGGCTAGCAAAAAATTTTCAACTGATGAAATGTGTAAAATTTTGCGCTGAATATTTTTGCAATTGACACTTTTTTGATAGCTTTTCTGTTTTTCAAGATATTCGAGTTTTAGTAGCGCGAGCAGCATTTATTGTGGTTTGCCATCCTGTTATGGTTACTCCTGTGAGGGATTATCGTGTCAAGACCCAAACTTCTTCCAGGAAATGAACGTGCAACGTCGCAAAGTCTACACCTGGAGCACCCACCACATGACCTGCACCTGGTGGGCCACCCAAATCCATGTTTACGGTGGAGAGAGTCGCCCACCTAGTGATGGGTCCCCTTCTGAAGACACATTTCTCCTAGGATTCGGAAGAGTACAGTATGCCAGGGAGACGTTTCCAGGGAAGGATGTCCCACTTCATAAAGTAACCGCATTCGATCTAAAAATGGCGTGGACCGCCGAGAATCGAGATGCGTGCCTAACGATAGCAGATGGAGTGCATCGAGCTCATATGCTTCGAAGGATTCTGAGTAATGACGCTGTGAAGACTCTTAACGTGCATCTGGAGGAGACGGTGGATACGAAACCGAAGGATCCGACACCGAAGAAGGAGACAAAAACCCATCGGAGAGGGTACAGTGTGACAGAGACGAATCCGTGGATGTTGACACAGTTGATAGATGAGGTGGGGACGAAGTTGGTTGCTCATTGTGAGCAAGCATCCGATGTTCCCATTGATTCTTTGATTGGAGTGCATCAGTCGACTATGGATGATGTGAAATTGTTGAATTGGCAGAGTGAGTGAATTCAGGAAGTCATGGGAAAAGGATTCTAAAATTTCTTCTTTCAGTCGACCTCTTCAACAGTCAACTGGTTCTCAAGGGTTGCGAAAGGGATGGGTTCCTTCTGGTGTGTGCCGCGAAGTCTCAACTTTCGCAAAATGTGAGTTACAGTAAGAAGTTGACTTTACAATTCGCAACCGCGACATTTCGCAACCAAGACATTTCGAAACTGGACGTTTTGCAACTCTATAAACTAGTCCACTTTACGTTCATCAAGGTTGTATGGGAGTGAGGCTATTGTGAACTATTCCAGGTTATATGTAGTCTACATTTGAAAAGTTGTGATTTTAACGTGAACATTCTACAAAAATCGTGGTTTCATGGTTTCGAAATGACGTGGTTGCGAAATGACTGGTTGCAAAATGACTGGTTGTAATATGCCTCGGAGCCCATTTTGCCAGCGGTCGTTTCGTCACCGGGACAAATTATGATACCCAAAATCACACACAACCCAAAAAAGCTAGTTTTGAAACGTCTTGGTTGCGGAAAGTCATGGTTGCGGAATAGACGTAAGTTGCAAAATGTCCTAGTTGCGAAATGACTAGTTGCGAAACGTCGGGCAGCTAAGAAATGCCACTTCCCCGACGTTTCGCAACTGTGACATTTCGCAACTGACCTCAATTTCGGAACCCCCATTTTTCGCTGCCACGTCTTCTGGCAACTACGCCATTTCGCAACTGGGCGTTTCGCAACTACGTCATTTTGCAACTATGACATTTCGCCAACGGTCGTTTTGCCACCGTGACAATCCGCAACCACGTCATTTCGAAACCAACAAAAAACCCGGGTCTACATTTCGCAATTCATGTCGGTTTTGGAACCCCCTGATTTCACAACCACGTCATTTCGAAACTGGACATTTCGCAACTATATAAACTTGTATGAGTTGCAAAATGTCGTAGTTGCAAAATCACTGGTCGCGAAATTTCCGGTTGCGAAACGTCCTAGTTACAAAATGACTTGTTGTGAAACGTCGAGCCGCCAAGAAATGTTGCTTCCCCGACGTTTCGCAACTGCGACATTTCGCAAAACGTCTTGGTTGCCAAACGTCGTGGTTGCAAAACGTCTTGGTCGTGGTTGAGAAATGTCCCGGAGCCAAAAAACTCATTCCGAACAACTCCAGAAACTTTTTTTTTCAGTTCCATCGAAACGTCTGGAAACGAAGTCTCCTCCTAAGCAAAAAATCCTGGAGTGCCAAGCTATCCGGCATGCAATACTTCGCGCCAATCTCCCTCTCCGACTCCAACACCAACAAAGAGCGTTTCCGTTGGCTGCCGCGAGAAGTCATCGACGAAAAAACCCAGGACACCTCTGGCTTCGCCGACGATTTCGTCCAAAAATTCACGGCAACCGGTGAAGCCGTCGGTGGAGTCGTCCAATCCGAAGTTCCCGACGCAGAGGATGGTGTTCAGTTGCAGCGGATCGTCTCAAGGTGTAGCTGTCAAATCTACTTCTGCTACTTTTCCGATGAGCTCAAGACGGATTCATCTGAGGACATCTCGGTCCCCCCGCAGATCGACCCGAAGCATCAAAGCCTTAATACTGACGCTGTTGGGATCGATGTGTTGACCTTGAAGCATAATATGTTGGAAGCTACTTCCAACTCGGAGCAGTATGAGATGGTAGTGGATATTGTGAATAATCTAGCGTTATTTGTGGATCCCAATAAGAAGGAAATGGGGGAGAAGAGGCGGCGTCTGAGGTTTGAGTGTCAGTTGATGGGGATGAGCGAAATGCGAGCCAAGATTATGAGATATCAATCAGAGCTAAGAGAGATAGTCTCACTTGGGAGATATTTGGAGAGGCAATTGTTCTACCTTAATAGCCACGAAGCAGAAGAGAAAGAAATCGAGCAAACCGAGGATCAACTAGTCCAAGAAGCGGAGGAGACGAAGCAGCGAATGTTGAGTGTATCGGAGAAGTTGGCCACCTATATTAGCTCTTACAAACAACGACAGGTCAATCAAGTGAAGGAGTTTGATGAGGGGAAGAACGCGAAGAAGGGGGTGGATGTTGTTAGAAGATTCGAGGTGTGCTTTGAAGACTGTATTTGGAAATTGACGGAGAGTGATGGGCAGATTGCACTGGCGCAGACCCAGATTCGCAACTTTTTGTATACCCGGACAGTGAGGGATTCAAATTGTGGAGATCATCTGTTTGAGGTGGGAAGTGTACGAATCACAAACTTGCTCCCGGATACCATCTACAAGCACGCGCTGCATAGAGACGAGACCAGGGATCGGCACTCGAGGCAGCCTGCGATTCGGCTGTATGTCAGGGATATGCCCCCGGTTGGTGGGATTAGTGTTAAGGAGCATTTCGAGTTGAACATTGCACCAATGGTGGCGGAGATTACGCATCGGTTGTTTGACAAGATGATGAGGTTCTTCTTCCCCGGGAGGAATATTCATGCCAATGATAGTATTGAGGGAGGCGATGATGATAGTAGTTCGGTGAGTTGGGGCCCCACGACACTTCGCAACGGGTCATTTCGCAACTACGACCGTTCCCAACTGAAGAGAAACTCAGTCATAGCAAAATGTCACAGTTGCAAAATGACGGGTTGCGAAACGTCGGGGAAGCTACGTTTCTTGGCTGCTCGACGTTTCGCAATCGGGCATTTTGGCGAAATGTCACAGTTGCAAAATGACCGGTTGCGAAGTGTCGCGGAGCCAGATTTAGAACTAGATGCATATCATTAGAGTGCTGAGACGTTTCGCAACCTAGATTTTGCAACCTACGACGTTTCGCAACCACTTGATTTTCCTGAAACTTGAAAATTTTCCACAAAAAGTAGGTATTTACATGAGCCACGAAAATAGGTGGACCCAAGTTTTTCTTAAAACGAACTTTGCTGCGTTAAGTTTTATTAGTTGCGAAATGGCTGGTTGCGAAACGTCGAAGTTACAGAGTGTCGCGGAGCCCTAAAGTTAACCGGATTCTCAAGGTATCCATAATTTTTTCTGTGAACTCTGAGCGTTGAGAAAATCACATTTGAATCAGAGGTTGACAACCAGGACAACTCGCAACCAAGACATTTCGCAACTGTTACGTTTTGTAACTTACGTCGATTTCGCAACCAGGACAATTCGCAACCAAAGCATTTCAAAACTACTTAACGGTCATTCAGGTTGTATGTGATTGAGGATATTGGGAACCAATCCATGTTGTCCTCTACATTTGAACTTTTTTTCAAAATTATTGCGACAAAGTTGTGACAGTTGCGAAATGTCTAGTTGCAAAATGTCATAGTTGCGACATGTCCCAGTTACGAAACGATTGGTTGCTAAACGTCTCCTTCAACCTCCCAACCTTCAAACTCGATTTTCTCGGCGCACAGTGGTCGAGAATAGATGAAAGTTATATATTTGGAATCAGCGGAATTTCAGCCTTCCATTAAAAGGGAAGATCCCAACCCTGGAAAAAACGACCCTCAACTTTGAAATTTTCCTTTTCCAGACCTTCTCCTTCACACGGAAAATCGCCAGCACCCTCAGTATGAGAAGTAATAAATCGGCTTCCGAGAAACTGATGCTTCAAAAATCCCTGTATGAGAAGGATGACATTGATCGGATGAAAGAGAGAGCTGATAAAGTGAATCACTTTATGTATATCAAGATTCCAGAAGTTTCGTTTGTGGTTTCTTATAAGGTGGGTTTAAAAAAAGACAACTTCTCAAATAGCTCCATGCGCCTTTAAAGCCAACTGACAGCAGACAGGGCCTTGATAATAACGGTTCCGGGACATTTCGCAACTACGACATTTCGCAACTACGATATTTCGCAACTACGACGTTTCGCAACCAAGACATTTCAAAACTGGACATTTCGCAACCAGTCGTTTTGCAACTCTATAAACAAGTCATGATGTGGTTTGGGATTGTCTCGGTGGCGAAATGACCGGTTGCGAAATGTCAAAGTTGCGAATTGACGTGAGTTTCGAAATGTCGTAGTTGCGAAATGACGTGGTTGCGAGATGTCGTTGTTGCGAAATGTCTCGGAGCCATAATATCTGAGGTTTGGAGAAATTCCAAATTTACATGATCACACGGCACCCTTGTGAGAGATTCTTTTCAAAATTTGGGTGGACCAGTGTTCTTGGGACAACTTCTTATCACAGATTTGAAATCTCACTACTTGAAAGTACGGTACCCAGCATTTTCCAACTTTCAGGGTAACAAAGACAAGAACCTAATCGATGTCAACCAGTTCAACTTCATCTTTCCCCTATGCGAATATCATGAGCAAAACTGGACATGGCTCGACTTGGCCTTGGCTGTTAAGCAAAGGTGTAAAAGGGTGTTGGTGCAACAGTTCATGAAGCAGAAACTTCTTCGGAATCGCATTTCCAACTTTTCCATCGATCCAGCTCCACAGGGTGTTAGTGAGGATGAGAAGAAGCGGATCGCCGTGGGAATAGTGAGTTTTTCTTCTTTCTTTTTTTTTGGGGGGGGGGGGGAAGTGCGCTCTATTGCACTTGTCCTTTAAAGGCGCATGAGAAGCGAGACCCCATGCGCCTTTAAAGGAGGATTCCGGTCAAAATTTTTTATTGCTTTAATATACGTAAAAATGTGTGCAGATTCCGAAAATCATAATAAAAACGCTCAAAAATCGCTCTAAAATATAGAAAAATGGCTCCGAAATTAGCAACTTTTACGCGAATGGTATCCGGTGGCCGTGGCCGAGTTTCCCAAAAAAGGGGCGGAGTAAGCCAATGAGCACCATTCTCGCGTCCGTTATTGCAATAGCACTCATTGGCCGACTCCGCCCCCTTTTTGGAAAACTCGGCCACGGCCCCCTGAGATCATTCGCGTGATTTTTGCTCATTTCGGAGAGCATTTTCGGGGTTTTAGAGCAGTTTTAGAGCATTTTCGTTATGATATCCGGAATCTACGCACATTTTTACATATTTTAAAGCAATAAAAATTTTTGAACGGAATCCTCCTTTAAGTGCAGTGGAGCGCACTTGATACATATATTTTAATCTTGATTTTTTAGACCACAGCCGACCAAAAAGCACTGAAAGCTCCCAAGTAGTCCTTCGACCATTTCTTTTCTTAATTTTCTATACTTTCGGGTTCCCACACAGGTTATCATTTTTCTTATTATTGGTTGTATTTTTTCAAATAATTTTTCCTGTAATTGGCTTCAAAATATGTATAGAATTACTGTGATTCTGAGACTATTTGATGCATAATTTATGATTTTGATGAATAAACTAGTCTTTATGATTTTTTCTATAATTTCTATATCTTCAACGTCATAACGCGCTCCATTGCTAAAATGGCTGAAATTGGAATTTTCCACTTTCCCGCCGTTTTGAAACAGCGAAACATGTTTTGGTGGGTGCGTGGACTCCTCGTGGACAACTCGGGCAGCAGTCGAATTGTCCACGAGGAGTCCACGCACCCACCAAAACATGTTTCGCTGTTTTCAAAACGGCGGGAAGGCTGAAAATTCAAATTTCAAGCCAAGTTGGCGATGGAGCGCGTTTTCCTTAGATGTAGGGTTTCTGAATCTTATAACTCACATGTTTTCAATGATTCTCAAAAATATGCATAACATATTTTATGCGATCTTGACAGAAAAATATTTATTAAAATTTTCGGGTAAAAGTTCAAATGATTTTTCCAAATCCCTTTTCCTTTTGGTCGATTCATAGAATGCCTCTTAATTCTTCAAAAGAGTTTCGTTGACGTCTTCTATAATCATCTTCGAGAACGCATGCTTCAAGCAGTCTTATAATAAGCTGTGGTTCATTTCTGCGCATGGTTTTGTAGTTCTGTAAAATGAAATGTTCAAGAAAAAATCTTTGACTGACAAGGGAATGGTTTTTAGAAAAGGGTTGAGATTTTTCTGAAGGTTTGCTCATTTGTACTATTTGGCACGCTGAAAAACGTGGTAACATTTTCTCTTCCCCCTCGCTTGTTTGAGTATCAAAAAATGGCTCTAAAAGAGTTTTCAGTACTACATGGTCGGGATAAAAGTGATTTTTTGGCTCATTGCAGCTGCTTTGTTGAACGTTTTGGAATGTCAAACTGTCTGAAAAAGTTTTCTTTATCTATTAGGAAA
This sequence comes from Caenorhabditis sinica, assembly GCA_963932045.1. Classification (NCBI taxonomy): domain Eukaryota; kingdom Metazoa; phylum Nematoda; class Chromadorea; order Rhabditida; family Rhabditidae; genus Caenorhabditis; species Caenorhabditis sinica. The sequence continues at coordinate 3,197,050 of OZ009942.1, forward strand.
TGTTTCAAAGCGATTCTCAAAAAAAATTTTTTTCTGGAAAATATCTCATGGGTATATTATCGGATTTTCAAAAAAATTTTGGAAAACCCATGAAACAGTTCTAATGTGTTTGAATGATTGTAAAAAGAGTTCACACAAAATTTCCCGCTCCAATATTGCTCTTGAGTCTTGAAATAACAAAATATGTAATTTTATGAAAACCTTCAACTTGTCATAGTAACTCGAAAATGACTGTAAATGGTCTAAAAACACGATTTCACCGGTTGATATCGATGTACCAACTGAATGATCAAGATTCCAGCAATAAATTACGAAAAATGAGCTATTTGTCCCGTCGAAATTTTTCGATCCATGATTTTTGATCGAACTATTCAAAGCATCATAAATTTTTTTCGGTGGGCGAGGGGGAAAAGAAAATGTTACCACGTTTTTCAGAGTGCCAAATAGTACAAATGAGCAAACTTTCAGAAAAATCTCAACCCTTTTCTAAAAACCATTCCCTTGTGAGATCTGTTATTCCCCAAGGGGAAACGCGCTCCATCGCAATCTTGTCTGAAATTTGAATTTTCAGCTTTCCCGCCGTTTTGAAAACAGCGAAACATGTTTTGGTGGGTGCGTGGACTCCTGGTGGACAATTAAACTGCAGCTCGAGTCGTCGTCCACGCACCCACCGAAACATGTTTCGCTGTTTTCAAAACGGCGGGAAAGCTGAAAATTCAAATTTCAGTCAATTTGCGATGGAGCGCGTTTCTCCCTGAATTGAATAAAAGTACTTTGTTTCATCAACTTGATTGATTCTCAGTTTCTCACCTGAGTTTCGATGATTGCCACCTTGTTTCTCACAAAAAACGAAACGATTGCCTCAAAGGGGCGGTACTGATTGAGTTTCAAAGCGAATAGAGCTCGTTTACAAGCGACATCGACAGTCAGATCCTCTAGAAGAGAATCGCCGATGTCAGAAGCCATTGAGGGCATGATGAATCTACAAAAAAAACCTATGATTAGAGTGTCTGGTAGGTACAGTACCGGTCAATAATCTATGAACTTTTCGCGTTTTCAGTGGAAAAACGTCCACTTTGGGGGTCTGGGAAAGGATGTTAGACTTGATCGTTTGATTTGAAATTTTTTAAGTGTATAGATCAACTCTAGAACTCTATTTTTGTAGTTGACAACTTTTTTGTACAACCTCTTCTAGAGATGATATGGCTCTTGAAATGCAGAAGACCCTAAAGTCGGTGAAAATGCGGAAATTTAGCATCGCCCCACTTTAAAGGGACACACCCTCTTTAAAAGAGGTTTTACAGAAAAGTTGTCAACTACAAAATTAGAGTTCTAGAGTAGATGTATACACCCAAAAAGTTTCAGATCAAACGGTCAAGTTTAACATCCTTTCCCAGACCCCCCAAGTTGACGTTTTTCAACTAAAAACGCCAAAAGTTCATAGATTATTGGCCGGTACTGTATTATAAAACAGTACCTGTTTACCACTTCGATCACCTCAGCAGTGAGATCTTCTTGTCTCACATGGCTCCCTTGAGTATACATCCATTGGAGAATTGTTTGAATTGTCTGGGCAGATATGTCATTGAACGAAATCTCTTTGCACTCTGGGTCCCGGAGGGCGTTTGCGAAAAATTCAGATTTCGCTGCCAAGATGAGTCGATGAGTTTTGAACTTGCGTCCACATGACGAGACAATTGTGAAGTCTGAGAGTTCTCCACTGTCAAGAAACTTGCGAAAGATGCCTAGAAGAAAAAAAATGTACCATATTAGCCATATTCCCCAAGGGGAAACGCGCTCCATTGCCAACTTGGCTGAAATTTGAATTTTCAGCTTTCCCGCCGTTTTAAAAACAGCGAAACATGTTTCGGTGGGTGCGTGGACTCCTCGTGAACAACTCGGGCAGCAGTCGAATCGTCCACGAGGAGTCCACGCACCCACCGAAACATGTTTCGCTGTTTTAAAAACGGTGGGAAAGCTGGAAATTCAAATTTCAGCCAAGTTGGCGATAGAGCGCGTTTCCTCTTGTTTGTTCTAAAACTTTTAGTACCTCTTTTTTTGGCCATTTTCACAGCTCTTGGCGAAAAAAAATCCGGCGATGATTCACGTGATGAGGAGGAGAGACTTGGAGGGGGTCTCCTCACATATGGATGAAACTGATGAGCCATTGAAAACAGAGCTGCTAATTATAAATATAAAACAGTCAAGAGAATGAAGAAAGTAAGTTAAATGCGGATGAGTTTCTTGGAATTGAAGTCCCTTTGGTTTTCACCTAATAATTTTTTCAAGTCAGTGAATTATAAAAAATAAAGTTTATAATGACATTTACCAGTAATTTATCTTCTATCTGCATTTTAGTTCTTAAAAATCCGTCAAAAACGAACAAAGTTATGAGTTTCGGAAGATGAAATTTTCAAAAATTCCGGAATCCTCCAAAAACGGTTCCCGATCCTTAGATAACTTTTTATGTTTATTCTTTTGAGCATAAACTCTGGCAAAAAGCGGGGGCAAAAAAACTTCAGAGGAAGACACAGCAAAAAAAACCAATAATTTTAGCCTAAAATTTTTAGGTATGCGGTGTGGTTTAGGCACGCGGGGGTCTCGAGAGGAAGTAACCATGACAACCGGACGACGCAGTTCAGATGGAGCGCATTTTAAATTTCTCTCCATATTTGACGGAGGATAAATAATCTATCTTCATTTCTAGGGAAAATAGGGAGTAGTAGTCCTTTGAAAAATCGGGTAAAAATCAACGTCGTTTTCAGAATTCCCCAACAGTAGGAATTCATGATTTTTGGATTTTCGTCAATCTCAGATGATGATAAAAGTATCTATGGAGAGACATTCAAGGGTATATGTCATTTTTCATTTCAGCCCATGATCCCAAATTTCCCAAAATCAACGGGAGCCCTTTGAAAATCGGGAAAAATGACAAAGTTCCAAAAAATTGCGAGTGGATTATTGGCTGAAACTATGACAATATCATCACAACAGAATGAATATTGTTTCCAACAGATGATGTGTGGTTCCTGACGTCATGTGTCAAAAATGGTCCCCCAGGCCATCTGAAGAAAGTCGATTTTTCAAAAATTTTCCACCTAAATCACTAAAATTGCCGCGAATTCGCTCTCAGTCGAGATACAGCGAATTCGAGTATAAATTCAAAATCCTCATAAAATTTTGCATCTGTTGAGCTTAAAATCATAGTATTTGGGCAACATTGACCTTTCTTAGAAAAGCCTCAAAACGCGCCGAAAAAAGCTCATTTTTTGGGAAAATTATGAAAGTTTTAGATAGGGGCAGAGTTATCAAAAATTGACCTAGAGACATCAATTTGGGCTTATTTTGAAGCTCAAAAACAGTAGATTCTGTTCAAATCATTTGACAACCTTTGATTATCTCAACTGTCTAAAGTCAATACACATCAATTTACCTAAATTTGTGCTGCAAAGCTATGAACTAGTTTCTGCTGAAAACCAGTATTAATGCATAAAGTGTATTTTGAACTTTGAAAAATCTCATTTAGTCTTCTGAAATTTTTTTTTAGAATCAGGGAGGTGTCACACAAGACCGCGGGTGCAACTACGCTCCGCCAGACAGTACCATTTGGTGACCTCTCATTGTGTACCTGCGTTACTTACTGAAGGCAAATAAATCGATTTGTTTTATTCAAATGCCCATTCATCTTCTAAATGCTACATACATCCGTATAACTCTTTTTCTATATTTCAGAATGCCACTCGCCTTGTTGAAATTTCCCTACTTAATTCAAGAGAGAATCGTGAAGGAGATGAAATTGTCCCCCATTGTTATGCTATCACTATGCTCATTTAAAACCAAGAAGATGATTGAACTAGTCAAGTACAAAGTGCACAAACTTTGCTATATCAGGAGTAGAGCTGCATTCATCGTGCAAGTTGGTGATCCTTATTCTTCAGGAGCAGAGACGATTTTAGAGATAGGCCAAGTTCGCAATGAGAATTTACCTTCAGAAGTAAGGCCCAACGATTCATTGAGGTTTTGGACCCGGTAAGCATTAAAGGAGGAATCCGATCAAAAATTGTTATTGCTTTAACATACGTAAAAATGTGTCTAGATTCCAAAAATCATAAAGAAAATTCTCAAAAATCGCTCCAAAAATCGCAAAAATTGTATCTGGTGGCCGTGGCCGAGTTTCCCAAGAAAGGGCGGAGTCAGCCAATCACTGCGCTCGGCCCCGCCCCTTTTTTGGGAAACTCCGCCGGGGACAACATCTGCAATTTTTCCTCATTTCGGAGCCATTTTTCGGGATTTTAGAGTGAAAATCTGGGAAAAGGTTACGGGAAGACCTTTCAAAATAGCACTGAAATTATACATTTTTTTTTTAACTAAATTAGGTTTTAGAGACGTTAAAAAATTTTATTCGAAAATCGGCCACCTACAAGTTTTAGTGCTGAGCCACCCAAAGGGAAACGCGCTCCATAGCCAAAATGGCTGAAATTTGAATTTTCAGGTTTCTGAAAACAGCGAAACATGTTTTGGTGGATGCGTGGACTCCTCGTCGACTACTCGGGTAGCAGTCAAATTGTCCACGAAGAGTCCCCGCACCCACCAAAACATGTTTTGCTGTTTTCAAAACGGCGGGAAAGCTGAAAATTCAAATTTCAGCCAAGTTGGCGATGGAGCGCGTTTTCCCTTGGGGAATATCGCTAATATGAATCTTATGGACCCAAGAATCCTAGATGTCTAAGTATTCTAAAAATCCAAAAATCCTATTTTTTTTAGTTTCGTCCTGCTGCAAGAGGAGAGAAACAATGACGAATACCCAACAATGGAGGTTGTCAGGATCCGAAAAGCTATACAAAAAGCGTTTCAAACCCATTTAAACGACCTATTCCACTACACTGAAACCAATCATCTGTACGTGAACATTGAATCATGCCCGGATAAGCTTCCAAAGATCAAAAATGTGTCAGATTCATATCTCTGGGGAGAAAAAGTGGACATTAGCGTTATGGAGAACTTTTTGAAAAAGTACTCAAATCATCAAAGTATCAATATGTGCCCAGTGTTAGAGGGAGATTTGCAGGAAGACTTGGGAATTTTCAAAGTTCCCAACATTCGTCTGCAATATCAGTCTGGTTCCCTATTCTTGGAGATGTTCACGGGGCGAAATCTCTCGATTTACAATACAGTAGTTGAGAATTCAGATGTTGTTAATTTCCTGAAAAAATGGATTTCAAATGAAGCTTATCACAATTTGGAAACGCTTTCCATAAGAATGGATGACGAGCATTATTTGGAGCCTGAGCAAATATTCAATGAGTTTGTGTTCGATGAATATGATCCACTACAACGTCCTGATCAAGCATTGTATGACCAAAGGTAAGCGCTTCAAAAAATCGGTTCCGGGACATTTCAAAGACATTTCGCCACCAACAAAGACATTTCGCAACCAGCCGTTTTGCAACTCTATAAACTAGTCCCCTTTACGTTCATTAAGGTTGTATAGGATTGAGGAACTATTCCAGGTTATAGTCTACATTCAAAAAGTTGTGATTTTAACGGGAACTTTCTACAAGATTCCTCGATTTCGTGGTTTCGAAATGTCGTAGTTGCGAAATTGACGTGAGTTGCGAAACGACTGGTTGCGAAATGTCTCGGAGCCAAACTTTATGATTAGATCTTATGTGTCATCATAGTTATTTTCTATCTTACAGAATCATTGGCCGGAACAAATTCAGCATACCTCTGAAAACAAATCTTGCGTTCAAACAAATCAGAAGAATTAGCGACAACAGACGAGCCTTTATGCAATGTTACTTTTTTAATGTTCTGTTCTTCGTCTGTGATTAGTTGTTTTTTTTTTATTTTCATAAAGCAATGTCGTAAATAAATATGAAACTTCTGTCTCTCTCAAAAAGTGAAAATTCAAATTTCAGCCAAGTTGGCGATGGAGCGCGTTTCACCTTGGGATATTGATAACATTGCTAAAATTTGACTTTCCCTCTATTTTTCCAGATTTCGAGGCTTTTTGTAGTTGTCCACTGAGATCCAAAACCTGACAGAAACCGTGGGAAAGTGGAAAAATTCAAAATTTTGCTAGATTAGCAATGGAGCGCATTGTGACATTCAAAATTTGGTTCGCCATATTTTTTGAAAATTCCGTTTTTTTTTCAATGCAGAATTTTTTGAAATTCTATATTTTTGAACAATATTCTTTTTTTATTTCTGCTCAACATCGGTCAAAATTATTAAGCCAAAATTTGACTAGCTCCGCCCCTTTTTTCTCTGCGTCTCTCATTTCCCAACGCTCTCTCGTCGCCACACGCAACGCGACCGCGCCGCGTCTGAAGGAATAAAAACGCAATTAATTTTTTGGTGCTCCAACTGTTTTTCGGGTTATTTTCCAGTATTTTTCGTATTTTTTTGCTAAATTCAAAGGCAGTAGAGGTTTTCAAGTATGGAGAATTTGATTTTTGCAGTTAATTTTGCTGAAAAACTAGTGGAAAGCTAGAAAATCCCTAAATTAAATAATAATTTTCAATTGCAGATATCTCGGCTCATAGCTATTTTTAGAAGGTCTAGTTTTTCGTAACAGACTCAGTAAAGATTCGGCAATCAATTCATCTTCATCACGTTTTTGTTATTCTCATCCCATCCCATCGCATCGCCAATAAACTCGGTCAAGGCCAATCAATCTCCCTCTTCTCCTTCTTCTTCCGCCTTTTTTCTCCACCTCCTTCATTACTACCACCTCCCCCCGAGGATCATCATTTGTTTGCTGCTACTTGAGCCTCCGCCCGTCTGGTCACTGGTCAACCTTTTCTCTGTTTTCTCTGGCACCCTCCTCACTTCCCACACTCTCTCGTCGCTCTCTTTTCGTTTTGCAGTTCTTTTCCACGTCGTGTCGTGTCACCCCAGTGTATGCTGACGTGTCTTTACTTTCGGGGAGGGGGGACCCCATCAGTAATGCTTGTGTGTTCCTTTTCTTGTAAACTTGGTTTAGGCTTAGGCCTAGGGCCTGAAAATAGGCCCAAAAAGCCTAAAATTGGGCCCAAAAACACAGAAATCGATTGAATAATTTTATCAGTATTTTTTGCTTTGTTTGCTTAATTTTCACCTGATTTTCGCTCCATTTGAATACGCTCTTTCCCCCTCAAAAAATTTCAAATTTCCCGCTTTTTATCGATATTTTTCCAGGTATGAAGACATCGCTTCTCGTTGTGGCGATCGCGCTCGCCGCCGTCGGAACCGCCACGGCTCAGTCGGACGACGCCAAAGGTCCAAAAGTCACCGATAAGGTGTACTTTGACATGGAAATCGGAGGCAAACCAATCGGACGCATCGTCATCGGACTGTTCGGAAAGACCGTGCCAAAGACCGCCACCAACTTCCTCGAGCTTGCCAAGAAGCCAAAGGTTGGTGTTGAGTAGCGGAAAAATTGGAATTTTCAGGGGGAAATTCGCGGAAAATCGGCTAAAATTGGTCTAGATGAATCAAAAATGCGTCTAAAAGTTTGCAAAAGCATCGGGAAGCGTCTAACAGCGTTTGGATACATTTGGAAGCATATAGAAGCATGTGGAAGCGTTAAAATGCGTTTAGAAGTGTCAAAAAGAATCCAGAAGCGCCCAGAATCATCCAGAAGCATGAAGAAGCCTCTAAAAGCATAAAAAAGCGTCGAAAAGCATCAAAAAGCGTCTGGAAGCACCTAACAGCAGATGGAAGCGTCTAGAAGCATTCAAACGCGTCTAAAATCGTCTGGAAGCTTCTAGAAGCGTCGAAATGCGTTCAGAAGCATTTTAAAGCATGCGGGAGCTTCCAGAAGCGCCTAGAAGGGTCTAGAAGCTTCTTGGCGATTCTGGATGCTTCTAGACGCTTTTCGACGCTTTCGGACACTTCCAGCAGGTTTTTCACGATTTTGGATGCTTTTGGACGCTTCTGAATGCTTTTTTTACGCTTTTAAACGCTTTTAGATGTTTCTAGACCTTTCTAGATGCTTTTGAACGGTTCTGGACGCTTTTCGACGCTTCTGAATGCTCTTAGACCCTATTAGGGGCTTCTAGACGCTTCTGGATGCTTCTGGGCGCTTCTAGGCGCTTCTAGGGGCTTTTAAATGCTTCAAGACGCTTCTAGACACTTTTAGATGCTTCTAGGCCCTTCTGAATGCTTCTAGATGCATTTTTCATCCATTTTCCCTCGATTTTCGCGATTTTCCCACTGAAAAGTTCAAAATTTCGATTTTCTTGCGTCTAGACGCTTCAGGAAGATTCTAGAGGCTTCTGAAGCCTCTACGAGCCCCCTGGAAGCTTCCAGAACCTCGAAAATCGGCCCCAAAATCAGAAAACACTCCTCGAAACCCCCTAAAAACTGAATTTTTCCAGGGAGAAGGCTACCCAGGCAGCAAATTCCACCGCGTCATCGAGGACTTCATGATTCAGGGAGGAGACTTCACCCGCGGAGACGGTACCGGAGGACGTTCGATCTACGGAGAGAAGTTCGCCGATGAGAACTTCAAACTGAAGCACTACGGAGCCGGATGGTTGTCGATGGCCAACGCTGGAGCCGATACCAACGGATCGCAATTCTTCATCACCACCGTCAAGACTCCATGGCTCGACGGACGTCACGTCGTTTTCGGAAAGGTTCTCGAAGGAATGGACGTCGTCAGAAAGATCGAGAAGACCGAGAAGCTTCCAGGAGACAAACCAAAGGCCGACGTCATCATCGCCGCTTCGGGACACATCGCCGTTGAGACTCCATTCAGTGTTGAGAAGGAGGGTGTTAACTAAATTTCATTGATTGCCTTTTTTTGTACTTGTGGCTTTTTTTTGTATATCGATCTGTGATTCTCTTCTCTAGATGTATCTAGTCTAGATGAGTGAGTTTTCAACGAATGTTTTATTTATTTTTTAAGTATGTGTACCTAATCTTTCTTATATAATACGATTCTAATTCTGTCCGTTTGTCCGCGATATCCGCGTCCGTTTTTCATTTCTAGAAGAAAGCGTGAAGATTGAAGTGAACTTTCTCGAACAGGAAGAAGAAAAATACCGATGAAAACAAAATGTCATTTCTAAATTCTCAATCGCGCCGCAGGCGCCCAGCTTTGCTGGTAAATCTCTACGTTTCCAACTTCAGAATTAACAGGAGAATTGAATTTTTCAGCTTGCGCGTAATTTGAAATGCATCGTCTGCATACACCAAACACCGGATCGTACGGAAAAGTGCACAAGTTTCCCTTTCAGCGAAAAATCGTCAAATTTTCAGCAAGAAACCAGATAAAAATGGGCAGGAATCAAAGAAAAATAGCAGAAAATCACAGAAAATAATGAAAATTTGAAATTGCAAAAATTTTTTTTTTGAAAATTATTCTCAAGCCTAAAAAAGAGCTGTAACTTGCTCAATTTTGAAGATACTAGAAATCTGAAAAAATCAGAAGAATCGTCATATTTTTCTCTACATTTTGGTACCAAAACCGAAAAAATCGGATGACAATGGAGCACACTGGGAGCAATTTTCCGGGAATTTCAAGTCTTCCAGCTTCTCTCGGTCACATCATCTCCAGAAGACGTCCTACAAAAAAGTTGTCAACTACAAAAATAAAGATCTAGACTTGATTGATAAATCTACGAAATTTCAGAAAAACCAGAGCACTTTTAACTACTTTTTCAATTGCTTAAATTTAGCTAATTTTTCAAATAGGCATGAGCAATTGGACTAGTAGAACAGGGCGTCAAACTGATAGAGTGGGAATTATTCAATTTTTTTGTAAAAATTTGAATTAAGCATCATGGGAGCTTTGAAATGAGCCCAAACTCGGTGGGACATGGTCATTTTTTCATTCATTTTAGGCTTCCGATGGGACATGGTGCAATTTTTGAAATTTTGAAATTCTGGTCATGATTATATTCATTTTGAAGGTCTTGGAGAGCTGAATAAGAAGATATAGCTAACATGGCTGAATTTTGGGTTTCTAGGTCACCAGGGTGGAGAAATCTAAGCCACCTGTTGTGCTTGATACTGAATGGAGTTTAGGCAAAAAATGATCTCTGACGGAACACAATGAAATATATCATTTTTATGGCTCCAAGACATTTTGCAACCAGCCGTTTCGCAACCACGCCATTTCAAAACCATCAAATCCAGGTCTTTTGTAGAACGTTCACGGAAAAATCACAACTTTTCAAATGTAGACTAAAGCCTGGAATAATTCACAATACCCTCAATTCCATAAAACCTCAATGAACGTAAAGTGAACTAGAGTTGCGAAACGACTGGTTACAAAAAGTTCAGTTTCGAAATGGCTCGGTGGCAAATCGTCTCGATTGCGAAATGTCTCGGTTGTCAAATCGAGGTGAGTTGCAAAATGTCTAGTGAGAAAGTACCCCGGAGCTATTTTTATGTATCGTACTACAGTAACCACGGATACTGTACTATGATGGCTACTGTAGTTTTATAATCTTGACTCATAAGTTTCTATATTCGGATGAATCTTCCGACACATCACATACATCTTCATCGAAACAATAATCAGGAGTAACCCTAATTATAATTGGGCAATTCCCAAAGGGGGCCCCTCGTGTGATTCTGATGTCTTGGATGCTTTTTATGAATAACAAGGGGACATGAGTTTGAACAACGAGAAGATCAAATGATCGGGATAATTGGAATCTGGGAAATTTTTAAAACTGAATCATTACAATACGGACAGTACACTACTGTAGCCTACAGTAACCTTAGCTCTACTAATCAGTGGATACAGTACAAAAATACAAAGTTGAGTCTCGTCATGAATACAGTACTACAAATACAGTACTACAACAAAAATACAATAGGTACAGTACACCATAGTAGCCTACAGTAATCCATGCGCCTTTAAAACTCTACTAACCCTGGCATATGCCCTTTGGACAGCAGCCACAGCTGCAGTATCGTTGGCTGGTGATGATGAGCGTGGTGGAGCCAGATACTGTAATGAAAAGAAGAATTGGATTTCAGAATTTCATCTCAGAAAATCTTTTTTGCGTCATCCTGTCAGTAATTTTTTGTTGCGGACCTTGCAGGCCTAACTTTTCCAACCCTCAAAATTTCAACTCCCTCAAAGATGTATCTCTCAGAAACACGATGTAGTCCACATCCGAAAACTACCTTGCACTTTTTGTTTTATCCTTTTGCCCTTCTCTTCTCCTCTCAATTCCGAATTCTAAATCATCCCAAGGGGCCCCCTGTTTTCGAAAAATGGCATGAATCAGGTAAGCGCGGAAGGAAGAAAAAGGGGGCGTGGTCTAATTAGCAAAGTGCCTATAAAAGAGGGGAGCTCAGTGGAAAATTATCATTATTTTCTCTTCTTGCTTTTTCTTTTTTAACTCTTCTAAATTTCCAGGCATGTCCGTACACCTCCGCCCTCCGACCAATGCGATGAATCGGGAGACGGCGCGGGTAAGTTTAAAGACGCATAGGGATTACGGTAGTTTTTGAAAAGCAGCTACCGTAATCCAAAGATGCATTTTCATTTTTTCTTGATTACAGTATATCGCCGCATCGCGGGCACTCTGCGACTCCTTAGGTATTGAAGATCTCTCTAACTCTCTGAGGGTAAGTAAGTTTTTAAAGGCGCATGGGATACGGTAGCGTCAAAGTAGGGTACTGTAGTCTTAGAAAAACAGCTACCGTATTCCTGGGAAGAGCCAAGTCACATTATAATTATTCGTTTAATTACAGTACCTGGCTCCACCACGCTCATCATCCCCAGCCAACGATACTGCAGCTGTGGCTGCTGTCCAAAGAGCATATGCAAGGGTTAGTAAAGTTTTAAAGGCGCATAGGTTACTGTGAGCTACTGTAGTTTACAGTACCTATTGTAATTTTACTGTAGTACTGTATTCGTGGCGAGACCCAAATTCAATTTTTCCCATTTTCGTTCAGATGAATATCCGAGAATCGCCATTGGGAACAGGACAACGAGGATCCTCGAATCCACTGGCCAATGGATTCGTCAATGCTGCGGAAAGTTTTTTCTGATTCGAAAGAATCTTCTAGAAAAGAAAAACTCATGCGCCTTTAAAAAGAGATCAAACGAAAAATAATGAATCATAGTGTAATTAGTCTCCTGATTTTTGCCACTTTTCGAAGACAAGGGGCCCCTAGGGTATTGAGAAATATTGGAATTTGAAGTAGGGATGTAACGAAGGAAAAGTGTAATGCCTAGAAGTCCTAACTCCTTCATTTGGTTTTTCCAGTTCTAATCATAGTGTAATTAGTCTCCTGATTTTTGCCACTTTTCGAAAAGAAGGGGTCCCCTAGGGCATTGGGAAATTTTTGGAATTGAAAATAGGGATGTAAGGAAGGAAAAGTGTAAAGAAGATTTTAAAACCAAAATATGCTTAGAAATTCTAACTCCATCACTCGGTTTTTCCAGTTCTCTCCAAACACATCACCACCAGGACAACCAGATGCCAACGATCCATCGGTCCAAATCATCAACGGACCAGTTAGGGTTTGTTTTTCTAGAAAATTCTTAACTTTCATAGCGAAATTCCAGAAGCTCCGAAATGGTTCGATTCAACAACCCGTCCCACTGGACGACAACAATCATCCAGTACTGGGCATCGTCACGGCTGCGGCACCGGTAGGTTACGAAGAGACTAGTTGCAAAATGTCCAGTGGCAAAATGGAATCGTTGCGAAACGTCGGGGAGCCGCAATGTGCCAAAAAGTTACAGGAAGAAAAATTCCGTTGTTCTGAAAAATTTTCGAAAATTTCTGTTGTTTCTTAAAGGCGCATATCATTTGAAATTCACTGAATCTACAAGTTACTGTAGTCATCGGTTACTGTAGTAAAGAAAACCAAAAAATGCCTAGGAATCCTAATTCCGTCATTCGATATTTCCAGTCCTCTTCAACCATCCCACCACCTGGACAGCCAGCAATCATTGATCCATCGGTTCAGGTTATCAACGGTCCAGTCAGAGTAAGTCCTTCTAGAATTTTCTCAAATTTCACAAAAAAAATTCCAGAAGCTCCAGAATGGTTCGATTCCACAACCCGTCCCATCGAACGTCTACACCCATCCAGTACTGGGCATAGTCATGGATGAGGCACCGGTAGGCCATTTTCAATATTTTTAGAATCCTTCCAAATCTCATGTGGCGTCAAATCTGATGTCAGGTCCGCAAAACTTTAAGAAATATTTCTACTTTCAGGCAGTCGGAACCAGAGAGCACGGACGGATGGTCGATCTTCCTCCAGCGGACCCCCCTCAAGAATCAAAGTGCGACTGCCTCGAAATTGTTCTCTGGATCATCTTTTTGGCCGGCGTGGTGCTGTTGGTCGGCGTGGTGATCTCCTGCATTATTATTTACAATTCTCAAAATCATTAATAAATCGTATCACTGTAATATATTATGTTACTGTATGATTGAAAGTGCAATAAGAAAACATAATTGATAGATCGTATGTATGAGACGACGAATTGAAGTATTGAATTATTTAGAACTAGAAGACCTATCTGGGATGATAGGTTAATTATAGAGAAGCCGATTAATATCTTACTGTATGGACAATCTAACATTCTACATCAAGGAATAATCAAGTTCCTAGTCCATGGGTAAGTTCCAAATAAAAGATCATACCACAAAACTACCTTGCACTTTATCTCTTATCCTTTTGCCCTTCTCTTCTCCTCTCAATTCCAAATTCTAAATCTTCCCTAGAGTCCTCCCCGCCTGTTTTCGAAAAATGGCATGAATCAGGTGCGCGCGAAAAGAAGAAAAAGAGGGCGTGGCCTAATTAGCAAAGTGCCTATAAAAGAGGGAAGCTCAGTGGAAAATTATCATTATTTTTCTCTTGCTTTCTTCTTTTTTAACTCTTGGAAATTTCTAGGTATGTCTGTGCACCTCCGCCCCCCAACCAATGCGAAGAACCGCGAGACTGCTCGGGTAGGTTTAAAGGCGCATAGGGGTTACGGTAGCTTTCGAAAAAAAAAACAGCTACCGTAATCACAAGAGCCATTTTGATTTGTTTCTTGATTACAGTATATCGCCACACCACGTGCAGGCTGCGAGTCTTTAGGTATTCCTGTTGAGGATCGCTCTCTGAGGGTAAGTAGTTTTATGAAGGCGCATGGAATACGGTAGCGTCAAAGTAGGACACTGTAGTTTTAGAAAAAACAGCTACCGTAATCCTAGGAAGACTCAAGTCATATCATAAATCTTTTTATTACAGTATCTGGCTCCACCACGATCATCATCACCGGCCAACGATACTGCGGCTGTGGTTGCTGTCCAAAGGGCCTACGCAAGGGTTAGTTGAGTTTTAAAGGCGTATGGATCTGTAGGATACTGTAGTATACTGTACCTATTGTAATGTTGTTGTAGTACTGTATTCGTGGCAAGACCCATTTGATTTTTTTTGAAATTGTTTTTTCCAGATGAATATCCGAGAATCGCCATTGGGACCAGGGCCACGAGGATCCTCGAATCCACAAGCCAATGGATTCGTCAATGCTGCGGAAAGTTTTTTTTTTCTAATCCAAAATAATCTTCTAGAAAAGAAAAGCTCATGCGCCTTTAAAGAGAGATCAAACGAGAAATAATGAATCATAGTGTAATTAGTCTCCTGATTTTTGCCACTTTTCGAAGACAAGGGGTCCCCTAGAGTATTGGAAATCTTTGGAATTTGAAATAGAGATGGAAGGAAGGAAAAGTGCAAAGAAGATTTTATGGTCGTCTATAATCGGGGGGACTAGAAATCCGAGGGTAGAAAATTAGGCCAAGTATTGAACATGAGTGTAACATCAGTCAGTCTCAATCGAAAGACCCACTTTTTTGGATTTGAATGGTAACCTGAAATTGTTTACAAAGACCCCTATCACAGGTAACCAGAAGTTGCGAATTGGCTGGTTACAAAATGACTAGTTGCAAATTGTCCAGTTGAAATGGTTGCGAAACGTCCTAGAAGCTCTAACTCCGTCACTCTCGGTTTTTCCAGTTCTCTCCAAACACCTCACCAACAGGACAGCCAGCAGTTGATCCATCGGTTCAGGTGATCAACGGACCAGTTAGGGTTTGTTTTTCTAGAATATTCCAACTTTCACAACAAATTTCCAGAAGCTCAAAAATGGCTCGATTCAACAACCCGTCCCACTGGACGACAACACCCATCCAGTACTGGGCATCGTCAAAGCTGCGGCACCGGTAGGTCATTTTCGAACGTTTCGGGTCAAGTGTTGCAAATGAGTAAGGCAGTCGGGATTCAGTATTTTAGTATGAATAGTTGAAGAAAGGGCCCAATGATGTTTCGCAACCAGGAATTTTGCAACCATGCCGATTCGCAGCCACGCCATTTTGTAACTGCGACTATCTGAAACCACGACAATATACAACTATGCCATTTCGCACGTGCGACATTTTGGAACTGCGACAGTCCGCAACCACGCCATTAGAAGTTACTGTAGTAAAGGAAAAATATGCTTAGAATTCCTAACTCCGTCATTCGATATTTCCAGTCCTCCTTAACCATCCCACTACCAGGACAGCCAGCAGTCAATGATCCATCGATTCACATCATCAACGGACCAGTTAGGGTTTGTTTTTCAACATTTTCCCAAATTTCACAAAAAGTTTCCAGAAGCTCCAGAATGGCTCGATTCCACAACCCATCCCACCTAACGTCTACACCCATCCAGTACTGGGCATAGTCATGGATGAGGCACCGGTAGGCCATTTTCGAAATTTTTAGAATCCTTCAAAATTTCATGTGGCGTCAAATCTGATGTCAGGTCCGCAAAACTTCAAGAAATACATATATTTACTTTCAGGCAGTCGGCAGCAGAGAACACGGACGGATGATCGATCTTCCTCCAGCATGGACAGTCAATCAAAATTCAAGAGCCCTCAAGATTTTCCTCTGGAACTTCTTTTTGGTCAGCGTTGGGCTTTTGGTCGGCGTGTTCCTCATCTTTATCATTGTTGTATACTATTTTAGAACTCACAAATAAATCGTCTCACTGTAATATATTATGTTACTATGTGATTGAAAGTGTAATAAGAAAACATAATCGATTGACTATCTGAATGAAATGGATTTAGCAAGTCTACACACGATTTTGTCTGAAACTGGTTCCTGGACGTTTAAAAACCGGACGTTTCAAGATCGACCCATCTTAGTTTTGGAATGCCTGGTTTTGAAATGACTCCGTTTTAAAACGTCTTGGTTTTGAATCGTCTCGGTTTTGAGTCGTCTGGTTTCGAAACGTCCCGAAGTCATTTAATCGGCTCCGGGAGACGTTTAAAAACCGGACGTTTTGATACCCGAAGTTCCAAAGCCGGTCGTTTCAAAACCGAATCATCTTAGTTTTGAAACATCTGGCTCTGGAACAAACATGAAGAAAAAATTCTCATGAATCCGAACTGATAACCCGTCAGACCTTTCAATATCTACTGCTTGCTTCATTATTCTATGTCCTAGCTCTTCAGACCCCGGTTTTCTAGTACCTCAAAAATATATTACTCTTATTTTCATCTGTCTTCACATGCATTTCAAAAAGGATCGCTTCGAAATAAAAGTTCATACCTCAAGACTACCTTGCACTTTATCTCTTATCCTTTTGCCATTCTCTTCTCCTTTCAATTCCAATTTCTAAATCTTCCCAAGGGGCCCGCCTGTTTTCGAAAAATGGCATGAATCAGGTGCGCGCGGAGAGAGGGGCAAAAAGGGGCGTGGCCTAATTAGCAAAGTGCCTATAAAAGAGGGGAGCTCAGTGGAAAATTATCATTATTTTCTCTTGCATTCTTCTTTTTTAACTCTTCGAAATTTCCAGGCATGTCCGTACACCTCCGCCCTCCGACCAATGCGAAGAACCGCGAGACGGCGCGGGTAAGTTTAAAGGCGCACAGGGATTACGGTAGCTTTCAAAAAGCAGCTAACGTAATCCTGGCAAGTGACATTTTCATTTTTCTTGATTACAGTACATTGCTACTCCACGGCCAAACTACGTAGGTTTAGCTGGTGACTTCGATGATCCCAGTCTGAAGGTAAGCAGTTTTTTAAAGGCGCATGGGATACTGTAGCGTGAAAGTCGGGTACTGTAGCCTCAGAAAATCAGCTACCGTAATCCTGGGAAGACTCAAGTCATATCAGAAATCTTTTTATTTCAGTATCTGGCTCCACCACGCTCATCATCCCCAGCCAACGATACTGCAGCTGTGGCTGCTGTCCAAAGGGCCTACGCAAGGGTTAGTAGAGTTTTAAAGTCTCATGGATTACTGAAGGCTACTGTAATTTACAGTACCTATTCTAATGTTGTTGTAGTACTGTATTCGTGGCGAGACCCAAATTCAATTTATTCAAAAACAATTTTCAGATGAATATCCGAGAATCGCCACCAAAACAACGAGGATCCTCGAATCCACAAGCTAACGGATTCGTCAGTACTGCGGAAAGTTTTTTCTGATTCAAAAGAATCTTCTAGAAGAGAAAAACTCATGCGCCTTTAAAGAGAGATCAAACGAAAAATAATGAGTCATAGTGTAATTAGTCTCCTGATTTCTGCCACTTTTCGAAAACAAGGGGGCCCCCCAGGGTGTTGGAAAATTTTGAAATTGAAAATAGAGATGTAAGGAAGGAAAAGTGCAGAGAAGAATTATGATCATTTATAATTGGGGGGGGGGGGGGGGGGGGGACTAGAAATCCGAGGGTGGAAAGTTAGGCCAAGTGTTGAAAATGAGTGTAACATCAGTCTTGATGCAGTAATTTAGTAGGAAAACTTGAAGAAAAGGCTCCCGACGTTTCGTAACTATGTTATTTTGCAACCTCGACAATCCGCAACCACGCCATTCCGTAACTGAGACAATCCACAACCACGCCATTTGTCAACCGTGCCATTTTGCAACTGCGGCATTTCGAAATTCCCGTCCATTCCGCAACCCCGTCATTTTGTAACCACGCCATTTGGCAACCAAAAGACCCACGTTTTTGGATTTGGATGTTAACCTGAAATAGTTTACAATGTTCCATATCACATACAACTAAAATGAACGTAAAACGGACAAGTTGCGAAGCGACTGGTTTTGAAATGTCCAGTTGCGAAATAGAAAAGTTACGAAACGTCCTAGAAGCTCTAACTCCTTCATTCGGTTTTTTTCCAGTTCTCTTCAAACACCTCGCCACCAGGACAGCCAGCAGCCACCGATCCATCTATTCAAATTATAAACGGTCCAGTTAGGGTTAGTTATTCTAGAATTTTTCAACGTTGATAAGGAAATTTCCAGAAGTTCAAAAATGGCTCGATTCAACAACCCGTCCCACTGGACGACAACAACCATCCAGTACTGGGCATCGTCAAAGCTGCGGCACCGGTAGGTTACGAAGAGACTAGTTGCGAAATGTCCAGTGGCAAAATGGAAAGGTTGCGAAACGTCGGGGTGCCGAAATGTGCCAAAAAGTTACAGGAAGAAAAATTCCGGTGTGCTTGTCTGCATTTTTGCGTCAGTGTGTCAGAAGTTTTTCGTTGCGGACCTGGCATCAGATCTGACGCCAAATCGTTTTTTGAGTTGTTTCCTGGAAGTGATATGCACTTGAGTTTCTTCGAAAACTTCTGTTGTTTTTTAAAGGCGCATATCATTTGAAATTTACTGAATCTACAAGTTACTGTAGTCATCGGTTACTGTAGTAAAGAAAACCAAAAAATGCCTAAGAATCCTAATTCCGTCATTCGATATTTCCAGTCCTCTTCAACCATCTCACCACCTGGACAGCAACCAGTCATTGATCCATCGAGTCAGATTATCAATGGTCCAGTTAGGGTTTGTCTTTCTAGAATTTTCCCAACTTTTATAACAAATTTCCAGAAGCTCCAAAATGGCTCGATTCCACACCCCGTCCCACTGGACGTCAACCATCCAGTATTGGGCATCGATAATGCTGCGACACCGGTAGGTCATCTTCGAAATTTTTAGAACCCATCAAAATCTCATTTGGCGTCAAATCTGATGCAAAACGTCAAGAAATATTTCTACTTTCAGGCAGTCGTCACCAGAGAACACGGACGGCTGCCCCCACTGAACATTTCGAAACCCCCAGCTCCTCAAGAATCAAAGTTCAACTGCTTCAAAATGATTACCTGGACCCTTTTGACCGGCTTGGGAATTTCGGTCGGCGTGTTGCTCATCCTTATTATTATACACTATTCTAGAAATCACTAAACATTCTAGAACTCACAAATAAATCGTCTCACTGTAATATACTATGTCACTGTATGATTGAATGTGTAATAAGGAAACATAATTGATAGATCATCTGAATGAAATGGCTCTATCAAGTCTACACACAATTTTTTTCTGAAATTGGCACTGGGAAGTTAAAAAACTGGACGTTTCAAGATCGACCCATCTTAGTTGTGGAACGTCTGGTTTCGAAATGTCTCGGCTTTAAACCGTCTTGGTTTCGAAACATCCAGTTTTTAAACGTCCCGTTAGCTCCTCGACGTTTCCAAAAAGACAGCTGAAAACTAAGTTGTTTCAAAACCGGACATTTGAGAACTGGGCGGCACCGATGTTATCTTTCGAGTATAAAGTGCAAGCTGTCTTACGTTTAGTTGTAGAAAGTTTGGTTTTGAAATGTCGTAGTTGTAAAACATCTAGTTCTGGAATGTCTTGGAGTTTTTCTAGAGTTTTTCTTTTTCGGGATGTTTCAAAACCGGAGGATTCAAAACCGGACGTTTCAAAACCCGGCATTCCAAAATCGACATCCTAGTTTTGGAGCACCTGGTTTTAAAATGTCTCGGTTTTGAATCGTCTGGTTTTGAAACGTCCCGGAGTTATTCGATCAGCTTCGTGGGACGATTAAAAACCGGACGTTTTAGAACCAGAAGTTCCAAAGCCGGTCGTTTCGAAATCGTCTTAGTTTTGAAACATCTGGTTTTGGAACGCCTGGTTTTGATGCTTCTAAGTTTTGAGTTGTCTCGGTTTCGAAACGTCTAGTTTTGAAATAGCCGGAGCCCTGAAGGGCACCTCTAACTAATTGTCAAACATGGATTTTCAAAAACCTTATGTCCAAATGACTTTATTGGAGATGCGGAGCTTGAGAACAAAAAATTGATGTGTTGTGTAAAACAAAAAAGATTATAATGCTTGAGAAAATCGTTTGTGCCAAACAAACATGAAGAAGAAATTCTCATGAATCCGAACTGATGCCAATAATCCGTCAGACCTTTCAACATCCAGAGCTTCTGCGCAGTCCAGGTAGTCGAATGGGTAATTGGATTCTTCTCGAAATCTGAAAAAGTTGATAGTTTGACAAACTAAGCTTTCCCAAACATGACTTCTGATAATCTAAACTTACGATGTCTTCAAAACATATCTCCTCTGTCTCCTCTTCGGATCCCATTTCCTTGTTTCAATCCCTTCGAAAACTCCCTCGAAAAGCCCTCCTAGCAATCCCAAGAATGCACGAAGACCACAATATCCTTTAACACCAATAGACTCCAATTCAGTGTTTTTGCCATTCAACCAATGCTTCAAGAACAAGTTCAAATCTGGTCCTCTTACATCAGCCATAACGAATCTCGCATTTTTTCCATTAAACAAAGAAAGTTGACGAGGGAGAACCCATCCATTCATCATAATGTAAAGGTTCGGAATGTTCCAAATTTTTGAATCATCCGTCAAAGATCCTTCTAGATACTGTACACAAACATTCACACTATTTTTGATCCTTGCTTTCTCAAATAGTTCAACTGCCAATGTGGAAGATACTCGAGTCCTGCTTCGGTGTAGATAGAGATCTTTGATATCTTGGGATTCATTGAAATCTGTGGTGTCACTCAAATTGAGAACTAGTTCCAAATCCGAGGTTGTTCGGAATAAATTAGTGACATATTTGTGTAGTTCCATTGGCCATTTCTTCTTCATCCATTTTTCGAAATACAAAGTTGGGATTCCAGTTTTCCTGTCGAATGAGATACTGTAAATTGACAATTAGAGTTTTCAAAAAATTACTCTGAATCTTGGCACTCCGATGTGTCGGAACCACGCCATTTCGCAACTATGCCATTTCGCAACCAGTCATTTCGCAACCATGCAAACTCGCACGTTTTACGTTCATTTAGGTTGTATGTGATCTGGATAAACGATTTCAGGTTACCCTCCAAATCCAAAAAACGGGGATCTGCTGGTTGCGAAATGACGTGGTTGCGAAATGTCGTAGTTGCGAAATGACTGGTTGAAAAACGTCGGGAAACCACAATCTTACCTGTATCTGAACTCCAGTCCATTAATCTTCAGTTTGAGCCCGGAGAGCAAAACTAGACCATATTTACGCATTCGTCTCAAGTACTGAAACTCTTCCAAGAGATTCAAAGTGTCCAAATCATTGACATATTTCCACTTTATCACAACTTTATCTTCTTCTCTTTTCTCTCCCATCCATTCTAAACGTTTCTCGTCTGGATCTTGCCAATGCTCAATAAAAGAGTCGGTACAGTTCATTCCACAAGTTAGTCGAAATCCAGTCAGTTTGAATTTTGACAGGAAAATCGATTTTTTTACACGCACGGATAGAAGGGACAAAAATAGAATTTGACTGGGTTCCATTTGTTTCATGATTACATCAAAGACAACGTATGGCAATTTCAATAAGCGGATCATGATGAAAACCAAAAACTGATGTTAATTTATCGAAACGCTGACAGGGAAAGACCTGAAAAGGGAAAAACCGAAAATATCAATAATGTCTCACTATTGAGGGGCATGCAGACAATGACGAGATATTGATCGATGTTCTGTGGAGCGTCATTGCATTACTCATTTGTTCGATATACTACCTTTGCGCATAAATCCCTACTCTATTTCAGTGCCGGGCTTCCTTCGACCTCGGCGGCATATCCACGGAAAATCCCATTTATCACTGCAAATATAAAATTGAACTAAGATTGTGAAGCTGAAGTTCCAAACCTGAAAAAAATGAAAAAAAACAACAACATTTGAAGCATGAGGACTCACTAATAGTCACGGTTGCGTTATAGTTTTCTATCATCCCATTTGCGGATTCTCAATGTTTGACCGGTTTACTTTCAATTGGCTTAGAAACATATACTTCATTCATAAACGTTAGAAACTCATTCTAACTAGATACATCTAGAGAAGAGAATCACAGATCGATATACAAAAAAAAGCCACAATTACAAAAAAAGAAAAGCAATCAATGGAATTTAGTTAACACCCTCCTTCTCAACACTGAATGGAGTCTCAACGGCGATGTGTCCCGAAGCGGCGATGATGACGTCGGCCTTTGGTTTTCCTCCTCGAAGCTTCTCGGTCATCTCGATCTTTCTGACGACGTCCATTCCTTCCAAAACCTTTCCGAACACAACGTGAAGTCCATCGAGCATTGGAGTGCTTTTTGTGGTGATGAAGAATTGCGTTCCATTTGTATTAGGTCCAGCGTTGGCCATCGACAACCATCCGGCTCCGTAGTGCTTCAGTTTGAAGTTCTCATGGGCAAACTTCTCTCCGTAGATCGAACGTCCTCCGGTACCGTCTCCGCGGGTGAAGTCTCCTCCTTGAATCATGAAGTCCTTGATGACGCGGTGGAATTTGCTGCCTGGGTAGCCTTCGCCCTGGAAAAATTCGATTTTTAGTGGGTTTGGAGCGGAATTCTCTGATTTTGATCGATTTTCTAGCGGCAAGACGTTTTCAGAAGCTTCAATGGGCTTGTTAAGGCTTCAGATAAAAAAACGTCCAGAAACATCAAAAAGTGTCCAAAAGCGTTTTAAAGTCGTTGAGAAGCATGTGGAAGCTTTTAGACGCATTTTGATTCTTCTTGACCAACTTTTAACCATCTTCATCCAATTTTTCGCGATTCTCCTCTAAAACTGCCAATTTTTGCTCACCTTTGGCTTCTTGGCAAGCTCGAGGAAGTTGGTGGCGGTCTTTGGCACGATCTTTCCGAACAGTCCGATGACGATGCGTCCGATTGGTTTGCCTCCGATTTCCATGTCAAAGTACACCTTATCGGTAATCCGGTGCAGTACTTCTTCCTGCTGGTCGATTACCATAAACCAATGTCCACAATTGATAGGAGGGAAGCTGCTGTTCAGCATTGCATAGACTGATTGCTGCTGGCCATGCGATTGGATTGGAATGACCTGAACATCGAGATTTTCTTTTCACATCTCCAGTAAAGAAAAATACCTACCTTGAATTCTCCATGGTATTTCTGAGAGTGACTTTGGAGGGTAAAGGTGTTTATCATTGTTTTCGAAAAATCGGAAAAATGAAATTTCTTGAAGAACGAGGATCCAATAGCAGGAATTTTGCATTCAGTGTTGTCGGAGCGAACTTCTTTTGCAAGAGATCCTTCGAAAACTGGGATTTCATTTATCGGGGAAGCAGACGACAGAATAATGTAGTGGGATTCAGAGTCAGGATGAGATTTGATGGAGTTCCAGAGATATACCTTATCCTTGACAGTGTAGTAGAAGCTGGTGACAACGTGTCCATTTTTGCATAAATCGATTTTCCAGACACCGGCGCAACCAAAAGTGATGACTGAGACCAAAGAAGACGTCTCCTCTTTCAAGTTGGAAACTTCGAAACCCGAAAACCCGTAGTCACATCCATTCATGAAGTGAAGCGAATAGTCTTGGTATTGGTCACGAGCCTCTCCGGAAAGAGTTAACATCACCGGAACAGATTCTCCAGAATACGCGAATGTCTTCGATTGAGATGTTATGTCAACTGGCTGGAAAATTATGATTTCTAAGCTTAAAATGGCTTGAAATGTTACCTGAGCTCCAAGTAAATGTTCTGCATAGGTGACTGGCGCGGGTGCTTGCAGGTTCTCGCTCATTTTTACTGAAAATTCTTGATTTTAGGTTGTTTTTTCAAAAAAAGAAAAAAGGAGTTATACAGAAAAAGGAGTTATATAAAAAATACAATTCGCCAAGAATTGAAAAGTCATAGAATCACAATTAAAGTCTAAAAAAAATCGTTTATAAAAGAGGATAATTAAAATCGTTTAACTGGAGCCCACGCGGCAGCCAAATGATGCATAAAGTACATTGAGAATCCGTGAATCTGAAGGGCGACGGCAAAGAAGATGTACCAGATGATGACCATCGGAAAGATGCCCTTGAACGTCGGCGTATTGCTTCCCTCCATATCGTTGGCGTACTCGATCAGCTCGGGAAGTTGTCCGCCGAGTCCGATCATGCACGGGAAGATGCCGCAGATAAATTCCGCGTAGTAGGCGTAGTGCAGGATTTGGAGCTGGAAAAACAGAGAGATTAGAGATAACAGAGAACTTTCGAATAACTCACCTTATTCCTCTGGAACGAGTAGAGAGCCAAAACGACGGGAACGAACGATGTACACCAGACATACTCCCATGGATAGGCGGCTGGCATGTCGAGTCGTTCGAAGAACGCATTTCTCCATCCAAAGTTGTGACGTAGAGCCTCACTGCCCACTTTGGCCCACATGAACACGAGAATCAAGAAGTGCGGCACGAAGAACCATTTGAGTGTGGATAGTGTTGCACGATGCGTTTACGGTTCTGGAAGTCGTTGCCGTCGTTACCCGCCGCTCGCCTCGCGATGACATTGTCGCTGAAAAACACATGGATTAGGGACAGAAACCGCAATAACAATGAGAAGAGATAGAGAAAGTCTCCAAAAAAAGATGCCTTCTTGGCCTAAAATCCTAAAAAAAGACTCACTTTGATCCTCTCGAACGAGGCACGAAGAACCATTTGAGTGTCGATTTGTAAGTGGCGCTCTCCTGATAGTGTTGCGCGATGCGTTGACGATTCTGGAAGTCGTTCCCGTCGGTACCCGCCGCTCGAACGCCATTGTCGCTGAAAAACACATGGATTAAGAACGGAAGTCGCAAAAACGATAAGAAGAGAAAGAGAAAGTCTCCAAGAAAGTAAATGTCCGCTTGGCCTAAAATCCTAAAATCCTAAAATGGGCCTAAAATCCCAAAAAATTGGTGGATTTTGTGACTGGTTTGAAGGAGAGTAGGTCTAGGATCGTCAAGAATCCTTCGAATCAGCCCAAAATCGAAAAAGAATCCGGAAATCCATCAAAAATCCATCAAATTATCTTCGAAATTCGGCGAAATTTCGAAAAAGCCAGACACGTCTCCAGACTCCGCCCCTCTCGAGTTAGATGTGCAGGTGGTCCGACTACAGTAACCTTGGTGCGCGCATTCAAACGCATGCTTTCTCTACAGTGAATTTATTTATTTTCGAAATGATTTTTATGGTTTTTTCTCAAGGATTCTGATAAGAATTGGAAGAAATTGTGGATAAAAATAATAAGAAAAAAAAATCTCAAGGAGTTTACACCTGTTTTACCCACATTTTTGATGATTTTTGGTTCTTCTCTGCTCGTCTTCACTTTTTGGCACTGAGCCAAATCTTTCTTCTTTGCTTTCCTCTGTTCAAACCCACCTCAAAAATCAATTTTTCAGCACTCAAACTGGCAATAGAGCACAGAAAGGCTAAAATCAAAAGATAGCAGTCCTTCAAATGGTGAGTTCTTCGTTCTTTGTCTACATTTTTGGCTCTAATTCCAAAAAAATTGATGAAAAAATTCCAGACTGTCGCTTTCAAGAATGAGAAGGCCCTCACCGACAACTCGAAGCACCGCATCCGTTTGACTCTGACCTCCCAAAACCGTCTAGAAAGGTAGGTAGTGTTATCACAGGTGCTTCTTCGATGATGTCTCCCGTCATAATATTCGTCTATGGCCTACCTGGACTCATCTGGCTCTCGTTTCTCCCTATCACCTCTACCATCACCATACAAAAATGACCAACATTTGCTTCTTCTAGTGGACTACACGGTCTCCGCCCTCCTCTATCACCTGTGGCGCCGCCTCTTTTCCTATGCGCATTCTGCTTCCTCTCTGACATGTGGCGGCGTGGCGCAGTGAGGTGAAGGGACGGCTAGGGAGCTAGTGGCCGGGGGTTCAAACCCAGCTGCGGTTTTGGCAGTTTTTGCTGACTTTTTTTCGTGTAGTCCTCTCGAAAGAGCAAATTCCGCCTCTATCCATAGCCAATTGTCTTCATTTTTCAGGCTTCCACGCTCCAGCCGAGGTTCTCCGCCAGATCACCATCAAGCCAGGAGTCGATATTGAGGTCATCCTTGTTTGTTGCTGCTCCTATTGGTTTTGATTTGTTGTGTTGAAAGTGTTATGAAGTAAAACTAATAATTTTTTTGCTTGCTCCTTTCCTAATTTGCAGTGACCTGATGGTCATCTTGCTTCAACTTCTTTTTCTATTATAGATATGCAGAGAGATTGCAGAATAGGAGCAAGAGATCCGCCGATTTCTGGAAGTTGTGCAGCATTCATCTCCAAGCTTTTCGTGGACAATTTCGAGGGAAAATTGACAGAAAAAGAGAACTGGATCTCAATGCTTTGCTTGGTTTTTTTACATGAAACAAAAAGACAAGTAGAGGAAAACTTTATTTATTTTCAAAAATCAAAAAACTTCGAGGTTTTGCATGGAGCGCAGGATAGCTAGAACATGATGATTTTGACAAAGTCGTTATCTGAAAGTTCACACAGCACATAAATACATTCAAAAATGAAAAAGAAGTAGAGTGAGCACAATGAGATGCACAGTCTGAAAATAGAGATGATGTGATGCTGCCAGTTTTAGTCAGTTTTTATTTCAGCTTTTGGATTCTCACAGTCCATAGAGTCTATGCCCAGATTTTCAGAAGGATTTCAACTCAACGGACCAAGTAATCCCCTTGTAAAACACTCAAATATGATACCTTTCTGTCCGGTACTGTATGTGTTCAGATTTTAAGATATGTACAGTATCGCTCAAAAGGTTGTAAACTTTCGACATTTTTAGTGGAAAAACCTCAACTTTGGGGGTTTGAGAGAGGGATTCAAGTTCTCCGTTTGAACTGAAATTTGGTGGGTTCATGCATCAACTCTAGAGCTTCAATTTTGTAGTTGACAACTTTTTTGTACAACCTCTTCTAAAGAAGGTGTGTCCCTTTAAAGTGGGGCGATGCTAAATTTCCGCATTTTCAATTTTCACCGATTTCAGGGTCTGCTGCATTTCACGAGCTATATCATCTCTAGACGAGCTCGTACAAAAAGTTGTCAACTACAAAATTGAAGCTCTAGAGTTGATGCATGAACCCACCAAATTTCAGTTCAAACGAAGAACTTGAAACCCTCTCCCTAACCCCCCAAGTTGACACTTTTCCACTAAAAATGTCGAAAGTTGACAACCTTTTGGCCGGTACTGTATGTGTTTCATGATTTGTTCTCCAGGTTTCAGGTTCAAAAGGTTATGGTTTATCAGGATTTTAGGTTGGAATTCATGGCATAGTTATTAGTCAATCTGAAATTCTTATTTACTTTAGTTAAGATTAGAAGTTTAGTAATAGAGATCATGTTGTGAAAATCTTTCGAAGCCTCAGGATTTCTGAAAATAAAACTAGTTCAGTGGCCTACGGTACTGAGCAAGGCACAAAAAAGTGGTTATTTTGAAAAAAGTTAAAATCTGGAAATCGATTATTTTGGTACACTCACAATCAGAGAATCTGATTTTTGTCGTCATCCAAACGCCCTTCTATTACTGTATTTCCCTTTTCCATTCAATTATGACAACGGGATTTTGAAATTATGGACGGTACTGTACTTTATGCTTGCTTAATATACCAACATTTTCTGAAAATTGGGTCCGGTTTTAGAGAAATCGGGTCCGTCAAATGTATTTTTTGGGCTTTAGGTACCTCTCTGGCCAGTACTGTATGTGTGTCTCCAAAGGTAAGGGGAGGAAAGACGTCTCATCCGATTAAGATCTATCGTCGTACCTTCCCAGAAGCAATGTTGCTAGTGCGCTCTAATGCAAGCAATTACCCCCTCATTGCCATAAAAGAGGATTTGCTAGAGGACCACTTTATTGATTTTCCCAGATGGTCCCTATTTATTTTACAAGGTTTTCTTAAATTTACATTTTTCTATAAACTAAAATTTCCTCAATTATCGATTTTCAGACAATGGTCGGGTACCTCGACCTTCCTTTTAGTGCTCGAAACAAGGTTGTAGGACACCTGGAACCCCACGAAATCCTATTTCTGTCCTTGCTCTCGAGACGATCCAAAAATTCCCTCCGCGAATCGAAAATCAATCATAAAGGATTTCGAATCACCTCGGGGACCAACAATTCCTCTTGGGAAGATCCAGATGAGAAGCGGTTGGATTCGGTTTTTGGCGAAACGAAGCAAACCGATAAAACTATTGTTAAATGGAAGTATGTGAACAATTTGGACACTTTGGATCTTTTCGAGGAGTTTGAGTTTTTGAGAAAAACTTATGGAACGCGGAAATCGGATTTGATTTTTAAAGCGGGAGGCACATTGAAGGTGAATGGATTGGAGTGTAGATATAGGTAAGTATTAAGATTCTAAGAAAGGGAAACGCGCTCCATCGCCAACTTGGCTGAAATTTGAATTTTCAGCTTTCCCGCCGTTTTGAAAACAGCGAAACATGTTTTGGTGGGTGCATGGACTCCTCGTGGACAATTCGACTGACCACGCACCCACCAAAACATGTTTCGCTGTTTTCAAAACGGCGGGAAAGCTGAAAATTCAAATTTCAGCCAAGATTGCGATGGAGCGCGTTTCCCCTTGGGGAGTATTGCTAATAAAAGTTAATATATTTTTGCTTACAGTATCTCCTTCGACCGCCGAACTGGTATCCCAACACTGTACCTCGAGAAATGCTCCATGAAGAAATGGCCAATGGAACTCTACAACCATGTCACTGACCTATTCCAACCATCCACTGGTCTCGAATTTGCTCTCAATCTGACGGACACTTTGGATTTTCCTGAATCCCTAGAAGTCAAGGATCTATTCCTGCTGAACAATGGTGCAACAGTACCCTCAGTTGACTTTTTGGAGAAAGTCAAAGTTCTGAATAGTGTGCACATTGCTCCACAACGAATTCAAGTATCTATACCAGATTCCTCAAAAATTTGGAGGACCCCTAACCTTACGATTCATGCCGATGGATTGGTTCTTCCTCGTCAGATTCCTCTGTTCAAAGGCAAAAACGCTAGATTCAGGATGTGGAATGCAAAAGGGCAGGATTTGAATGGTTTTATAAAGCATTGGTTGAGCACTGAGAATACTGTATTGGAGTCGATTGGTGTTTGTGGTTGTAATAATTTGGATGGGGTCTTGGAGGGGATTCAGGCGAGCAAGTGGGATCCGAAGAAGAGGCAAAGGAGATTTGTTTCCAAGGCACCGTGAGTTATGGGGGTCCGGGTTGTCGACTTTTCGCAACCGGTCATTTCGCAACCAAGACGTTTCGCAACCAAGACGTTTCGCAACTTTGTAAACTTGTCCACTTTACGTTTGTTTAGGTGGTCCATGAGTTATAGACCAACCCATGTTAGGATCTACATTTGAAACGTTTTGACTTTATTACTAACTCTTTAGAACAAAAAAACTTGGATTTTGTGGTTGTGAAATAGCCTAGTTGCGAATTGTGGTTGCGAAATGGCTTGTGGTGAAATGTCGTAGTTGCGAACTGTCCCAGTTGCGAAATTACTGGTTGCAAAACGTCCCAGTTGCTAAACGACCCAGCTGTGAAACGACGGGTTGTGAAACAACCAGTTACGAATCGTCCCAGTTGTATAACGACCGGTTTCGAAATGACTGGTTGCGAAATGTCGCAGTTGTGAAACGACCGGTTGGAAAACGACTGGCTGCAAAACGTCCCAATTGTGACACGACCTGTTGCAAACTGTCCCAGTTGTGAAACGACCGGTTGCGAAACAACTGGTTGCGAAACGACTGGATAGAAAACATCCCGGTTGTGAGACGACTGGTTGCAAAACTCTGAAACCTTAACAATCCAACGTTATTTTCCAGAAATCGCGAAAAGTACCTCTACACATACGACTACAAAGACTGCGCCAATGCAATGGATATCGAAAGATCCGACGGATTATTGGCATCGATTCGAATTGAGGAAAAGGACTTTTTCATGTTTGTCTGGCACAAAAGATTCAATGAGAATCCGGATGCACCTGCTGAAAGAATACTGTCGTTGTACTACTAATATGGTACTTTGGGGGTTTTTAGTGGAAAAATGCCAACTTTGGGTGTCTGAAAAAGTAGTTTAGAGTAGTCGGATTTTCTAGAAAATTTGTGGGTATACAAATTAAACCTAGATCTTCATTTTTGTAGTTGACAACTTTTTTCTAAAATTGTAGGCAAGTTAGTTAGATGGCTCAGCGCAAGGGAAGTGAAATTTTGGGCAATTTTAAACACCTTCTGCTTCATGAAACCTAACGAACTTGACTGTGGTCATAGAAAAAAGTTGTCAACTACAAAAATGAAGATCTAGGTTTGATTCATACACTCACAAAGTTTCTAGATAATCGGACTACTCTAAATCACTTTTTCAAACACCCGAAATTGGCGTTTTTCCATTAAAAACTGCAAATATGATATATTTTTGTCCGGTACTGTATCTCCCTTCAAAATTAAGATATTGAAACGAACATTATACCAAAATGTAGATCTCAATGAGATCTACAAAACTGTGCAAAGTCCTTAACTTTTTGAATTTTAGATTTTTGACTTGAAGCCGTTGAATGAGCTGTGCCGCCCCCACTGAACCAGCTCATTTTGACAGCTTCCAGTTAAAAATCAAAAAATCAAACAGTTGAGGTTTTTATACAGTTTTTTAGATCTCAGTGAGATCTACATTTTGGTATATTTTTTGTATAACAAATCTTAATTTCATAGGGAGATATGCTATGAAAAGGGCATACAGTAACCGGACAAAAAAGTATCATTTTTGGGTTTCTTAAGTTTCCCTTTCTCTATAAAAAAAACACCCTTTTTGTCGGTGACTGTAGGTGGCCTAACTTTCCCCATTTTGGAATTCTAGTCCACCCCCCCCCCCCCTCCTTTCCTCGATTCAAAAATAGCAATGACCTTCAAACTTGTCTTCTTCTTCCTAATATCAGCCATCTTCTTCTTCTTCATCTTTTTCTCCTCCTATCTGTCAATTACTACAACTTCTCCCTTCTTCTTCATCAACCCCCCTCTGATTTCTCTTTTTCTCATGTTTTTCTCTGCGTCTCTCCATCTCACACACTATTTCTCCCCAATAATGATTTCCTTATCAATGTCTTGTGTCACCTCTCTCTCTCCCTCTCTTTTGCGAAATCACAGTGTGTTATTCTATCGAAAAAAATTTTTTGGTTGATATTCTTATGTATATTCTCAATAAAACTCGATAACGAGAGAATGAAGAAGCTTGTGTGAGATTCTGAAAAAAGTTTTAAAAAAATTCTCGAAAAAATGATGATTCCACTCCTCTTCACTATTATTTCATCGGCTCTTCCGGCGGCTGTTGTGACGAATTCTCAGTGCCAACCTCCAAATGGTAAGATTTTTACTGATTTCTAGGCCACTGTAATTTATGGAAAATGAGGAATCCATATCAATTTTCAAATTCAGAAAATCTCAATTTTAAACCAAGTTATGAACAATTGAAGCTGATGGCCTAGAAACCCGAACTTTGGATTTCTAGACCCTCGGAAGTTACAGTAGTCGTGAAAAAGTGTACAAGGAGTATATCACAAGAAACAACGTTTTTTTAACAAACTTATGAGCATTTGAAGTTGGTGGCCTAGAAAACCACAATCTGGAATTCTAGACCAAGAAATATTTTTCGACTAAAAATGAGAATTTGGTGGCCTAGAAATCCAAATATTGGGTTTATAGGCCATGATAAATACGAGGAAAAACCTAAAAAGATTCAGATGTCCTCTTTGAGCTTCAAAACATCAAGATCTCAAAAAATGAGCCAATGGCCTAGAAACCCGAACTTTGGGTTTCTAGACCACCAAAATACCGTTTTTAACTGGGGGCCTAGAAACCCAAACATTAGTATCTTAGGTCATGAGAAAAACGAAAAGATGCAGACTTTTGTGACAGTCAACAAAATCCCAAAATCTACTATTTTGATGGAATTATGCCCATTTCAAACTGATGGCCTAGAAAACCAAAACTGGGATTTCTAGGCCACAGGGTCCCCAAATGTGAAAAATCTGATGATAACCTATAAGAAGTGTCGAATTTTTTAAATCGCTATTATAATCCATTTTGTGACTGTTTTGGGGTGATGGCCTAGAAAGCCAAAAATGGGATTTCTAGGTCATTTTTCCTCGAATCTTGCATTATTGTTTTGTGGCCTAGAAACACAAATATGAGTTTTTTAGGCCATTTAAAAGTTCGTAGGCCTTTGTTTCAGTCTGCAAAATCATAAAATCTCTTCTTTCAGTCGAGTTATGCCCATTTTGAAGATGATGGCCTAGAAATCCAAAAATGGGATTTCCAGGCCAGAAGAGGCTAGCCTAGAAATTGACCTAAATGGCCTAAATGGCCTAGAAACTGTCAAGATAACCTGGATGGCCTAGACGGTCTAGAAACTGGCCTAAATGGCCTAGATGGCCTAGATGTCCCTAGATGGCCTAGAAAGCCTAGATGGCCTAGATGATCCAAACGGTCTAAATGACCTAGATGGCCTAGAAATGGCTTTGATGGTCTAGAATCTCAAATTCTAGTTCAAAATTTTCAAAATCTTCCAGACTGCTCCGTCCACGTATTCCGAGTCCGCCTCTCCCAAAAACCAGAAGACGAAGCTCAAAATGAAACATTCAACACAAATCACGACCGAGACAACAACTATTATGAGATTCGCGGTGGCAAAGAGATGACACCGAAACTGGCGGCGGAGATCATTTCGAGTATGGGCGAGAATGCGGATCCTCGGCTGAAAGTTAGTTTGACTAGAGCGCGTTTGCATTGTCCCAATTTTCGGGATATCTGAAAATTTGAATATTTGAGGAAAATAGAAAGTTGTTCAGGAGAAGATCAACAAACAAGAGTTCTACTGGAAAGCCGTGTCTCCAAATGAGAGGGTGCTGGTTCCGCCCACTGTTCAAGTACCGCCACCGCCGCCACCACCACCGAAGAGGATTATAACGACTACGGTAAGAGGGTTTTTGGCTCCGAGACATTTCGCAACTACGACATTTTGAAACTGGACGTTTCGCAACCCTATAAACTAGTCCAATTTACGTTCACTAAGGTTGTATGAGATTGGGGGGGGGGGGGGGGGGATTATGAACCAACACATGCTACATCTGAAAAAGGGTTGCGAAATGTCGTGGTTGCGAAATCGACGTGAGTTACAAAATGTCGTTGTTGCGAAATGTCCTGGTTGCGAATTGTCCTGGTTGCGAAATCGACGAGAGTTGCGAAATGTCTCGAAATCGCTGCTACAGTCTACAGTATGCCTTGTACTTTGTAGTTTCGGCTCCGAGACATTTCGCAACTGCGACGTTTCACAACCAAGACATTTCGCAACCAAGCCATTTCGAAAATGGACGTTTCGCGACCAGTCACTTCGCAACTTTCTAAACTTGTCTTCTTCACGTTCAGCTTAGGATGTATGTGTTATTAAGACTCTCCTAAGAGAAGTTGCGAAATGCCCTGGTTGCGAAACGTCCAGTTTCGAAATTTCCTGGTTGCGAATTGTCTTGGTTGCAAAATGTCATGGTTGCGAAACGTCCTGGTTGCAAAACGTCTGGCAGCCAAGAAATGCCGCTCCCCCGACGTTACGCAACTGCGATATTTCGCAACTCATGGTCGACTTTGGAACCCCTGTTTTTTCGGCAACCACGTCATTTCGCAACCAATACATTTTGCAACCAAGACATTTCGAAACTGGACGTTTCGTAACCAGTCATTTCGTCATTTCGCAACTTTGTGAACTTGTCTTCTTCACGTTCAGTTTAGGCTGTGTGTGTGATTAAGACTCTCATAAGAGATCGTGAAGAAGACAAGTCTATATAGTTGCGAAACGTCCAGTTTTTAAATGTCCTGGTTGCGAAATGTCTTGGTTGCGAAATGTCCTGGTTGCGAAATGTCTTGGTTGCGAAATGTCCTGGTTGCGAAATGACCAAATTTTTTCAAATTTTTTTCAGGAAGCCTCCTACAGTTTCCGCCCATCCGACTTTCCGGTGCTCCTCATCAGTTTTCTCATCTGTATTGGCATAATCGTCGGTGTCATGCTCACAGCAATGTGCCTCTTCTGGTTCAATATGCAAAAAGAGCCACAATTCGATCGATCCAGTGTAGTGATCTATAATAAAGTGGGCGGAGCCAATAATCGCCGTCCGATGCTCTCGACGCGGCGGGAGCAGCAAATTGAGTTGATCGAAAATGCCTCCGTGGCTCCGTCCATGTCTTGTGAGTGCTCAAAACGGAGCAAAATTTGAGCAAAAGTTTAAAAAAATTTCCAGCCGCCACTCGAATAGGACCCGCTTGGAGGAATGGAAATAATCCGCCGCAACCGTCGACGGCCAGTCGACACATTTCGCTATAATGTAATAAAAAAAGTCTTCTCTAAGCCTAAGTACAGTACACACACAGAGATTTCATGGAGAATAAATTAATTGATAGCAAAACAAATGGATGGGATAGATACGGTGGTAATGAATCGGGATCAAATACATGTGAAAACATAAAGGGGGAAAACGAAGAAGAGCAATTATTCAACTGGATTGTAGACGATATCCTTGCCAAGCTCCTCGGCGAACTCGTACCACAGCTTGCTGACGTCCATTGGTGGAAGGCGGATCTTCTCGGTTGGCGTGATGTGGCACACTGGAACAAATTGAGCATTTTTATAGGGATTTTTGAACCTAAAATGGCCTAGGGGGCTCCGAACGCTTCTGGAGCATTTTGGAGCCCTCCAGACCGTTTGGGCTCATTTTAGGAGCATTTTTAGTGTAAATAGGTCTCGATTGGATTCAGAAGAGTCGGAGTATTCTAGTCAATTTTGGCTCATTCTAGGAGCATTTTTGGCGTCTGGAGCTTAAAATTGCTTCAATTTGAGTCATTTTGGAGCGATTTTCGAAGAAAAAATGTCTGAAAATGGACCAAAAATGCTCCAGTCTGATCTTAGACTGTTCTAGAGCAATTTGAGCCAATTTTAAAATATTTCGGACTAAAAACGCTCCGAAAAGAGCCATATTTGCTCAGAATGCTCCCGGATGCTCTAGACGGCTTCTGGGCTGTTCTAGAGCAATTTATGCTGTTTTAAGCTCCAAAATTACTTCTAGACCCTTGTGGATCTAACTGAGACGATTTTTCAAGTTTTTTGAACTAAAAATGCTTTAAAATGAGCCAAATTCGTCTAGAATGCTCTAAAAGTATATCTAGACCCTTCTGAATCCAATTAAGACGATTTTCACAGGCTTTTTGGACTCAAAATGCTATAAACTGAACCAAATTTGCCTAGAATGCTCCAAAATGCTTCTAGACTCTTCTGAATCCAATCGAGACGATTTTTAAAGGTTTTTCAATCTACTAACAATTGCAAACTCCTCCGGATCCCGAGTCACGATAGGTGGCGTGCATGATAGCACGAAGACCAAGCTTTCTCGCCTCTTCATCAGTCATCTTTGGCTTGTAGTGATTGTCGAGAATTCCATAAGCATTGAGCGATCCGGATCCAACAGAGCACACTCTGAGTTGACAGCGGTCTCCCTCCGAGTCGACTTTGAAGATTTGTGGTCCCTTCTTATCGTATCCGCACACCATCGATCCCACCGACAATCCCTGTCCACGGTATCCGTAGAGCACGTTGGCGAAGTACTTGCTCGCGGCGCTCACCGTGATCGACGTCTTCTCGCGCAACTCGTACAGTGTACAGTACTTGGCGACGGTTCGCGTCCAGAATTGACAGTCGGCCGCGCCACCGGCCATCGTGGCCACCATACGGTCTCCGATGTCGAGAATCTTCATGACGGACTTGGAGGAGATGTACTCTCCTGAGGAGGCACGAGAGTCGACGGCGACAATGATTCCTCCCTTGTCGTTTGGTGTTGCTGGCTCGTAGACGAATGCGAGGGTGGTGGTTCCCTTACGGAATTGCATCGATCTGCCGGCGGTTTCGGCAAAGTGAGTCTTCATGAAGTCGACGGGCTGCAAAAATGTTTTTGTTGACTTAAAGTTGGCGCATTCTAGGCAAATTTGGCTCATTTTCAAATATGTTTAACCAAAATAACTCAAAAATAGCTCAAATTAAATCAGTGAAGTCTAGAATTATTATGGAGCGTCTTGGAGCATTTTGAGCCATGTTTTTCTTCAAAAATCACTCGAAAATGAATCAAATTGCTCCAGAAGAGCCCAAGAATTTTTTTGAGCCATTTTGGACTGAAAATGCTTCGAAATAAGTCAGATTTTCTTAAATTTTTCCAGAAAGCTCCTGAATGATAGTCTACTTTTCTGAATCCAAGGTAGACGATTTCCGAGCAATTTTTGAGCCTTTTCGACCTATTTCCAGCGTCTACCTTCATTTTTGACACATTTTAAGCCTAAAATCCTACCTGAATGCCCAATGGAAGCTTGGCGAAGGTGAAATCCGCGTGAGTTGGCTCGCACATGAGCTGCTGCTTGGCCACGGCCAACTCTTGCTCCTCGTTCTCGAAATCGTCGAATGTCTCGCCCCACATGATTGAAATTGAATTGGCTGGAAAGGAAAGGTTGGGAAGTGTTTTAAAACGCGCTCCATTGCTAAAATTCGAATTTTTCGGCTTTGAAACCCGAAAAACTCAAATTTTAGCCATAGAACATTGCAAATATCGCTGATATACAAAAAAAATGAGAAAAATCAGATAATCACGGAACTGGCGAAGCAGTGACCGGTAAAAAACAGGGAAAAATCAATAAAATGGTGCAAATAGATAAATTTAATAAGGCTATATGGATATGGAATTATTATTAAACGATGATGGCGGTGGCAAATGGGGGACTAGTTGGAATATACGAAGAAGAAGAAGCAATACTAAAAATATCAACAAGGGTACACAGTTCAACAATGAAAGAGGAAAAAATTGGAAAAAGTCATAGAATCACAATGAAAGATTTGAAAAAAATTGAATAAAAAAGTGTGTAGATTCCAAAAATCAAGATGAAAAAGTCTAAAAATTGCTCTGAAACCTCGAAATGAGCTCCAAAAGGGGTTTCTAAGCTGAAAAATCGCCTTTTTCAGCTCAAAATGAGTCAATTTCGCTCAAAATTTGACATTTTTGGCCGACCATGATCTAATTTCGAAATTTCTGGTTTCCTGGTCAAAAACCCATCATTTTTCGGTGATTTCGAATGTTTGAGACCTAAAATATCGTCTATTCTCAGCTACACTAGCTCAATTTGACTCTAGAATAGTCATTTTCCCTCTAAGACGACTTCTGGGCAAAGATAGCCTTCTCGAAGTGGATTTTCGGGGTTCTAGAGCGATTTTTAAGCCTTTTCCATGATGATTTTTGGAACGTATACACATTTTTAAGCAAAAAATTAATCTCGTTTAACTGGAGCCCACGCGGCAGCCAAATGATGCATAAAGTACATTGAGAATCCGTGAATCTGAAGGGCGACGGCGAAGAAGATGTACCAGATGATGACCATCGGGAAGATGCCCTTGAACGTCGGCGTATTGCTTCCCTCCATATCGTTGGCGTACTCGATCAGCTCGGGAAGTTGTCCGCCGAGTCCGATCATGCACGGGAAGATGCCGCAGATGAATTCCGCGTAGTAGGCGTAGTGCAGGATTTGGAGCTGGAAAAAGAACGAATTTGAGGTAGAAAAGATGCGTAGATGCTATAAATCGCTATGAAAAACCTCAAAAATCGCTCTAAAAATGCCATTTTTGATCAGAAGTCGTTTTAGACAGCCCTGGCCTAGCTCTGGAGATTCCTCTTCCATTAACCTCGGCCACTATGTTTTTTAGCTATTCTAGACCATTTTTTCTGCTAAAACTGGTCTAGAATAGCCGAAAAACAAGGTGGGCGAGGCCGATGGAAGAGGAAACTCCAGAGTTAGGCCAGGGCCGTCTAAAACGACTTCTCGGCAAAAATAGCTCTTTTTAAGCGGATTTTGGGGTTTTGGAGGGATTTTCGAGGTCTACACTCATTTTTGAGCGATTTTAGAGCTTCTAGGCTTACCTTGTTCCTCTGGAACGAGTAGAGAGCCAAAACGACGGGAACGAACGATGTACACCAGACATACTCCCATGGATAGGCGGCTGGCATGTCGAGTCGTTCGAAGAACGCATTTCTCCATCCAAAGTTGTGGCGTAGAGCCTCACTGCCCACTTTTGCCCACATGAACACCAGAATCAGAAAGTGTGGCACGAAGAACCATTTGAGTGTTGATTTGTATGTGGCGCTCTCCTGATAGTGTTGCGCGATGCGTTGACGATTCTGGAAGTCGTTGCCGTCGGTACCCGCCGCTCGAACGCCTCGCGATGACATTTTCGCTGAAAAGAGGGAGTTTTGAAAGGGTTTTGAGAGAAAAAACGAGGGAAAAAGACGAAAAATGAAGTATTTATGAGGTTTTTCTCAAAATTGCACTTTTCACTAGAAAATCGATGATTTCTGGTGATTTTTATGACTTTTTCGACTCAAAAATGCACCTAAAACACCTAAAAAACACTGGGAACTACTAGAAATTCAAGAATTCGCTAAAAAATTTGAAAAATAACGAAATTTTCAAAATTACCCTTTTCACCCGAAAATCGATGATTTCTAGTGTTTTTCGGGACTTTTTCGACTCAAAAAAGACGTCAAAACACCTAGAAATCCCTAGAAATAAGAAAAAATGGCAAAAAATCTCGAAAATAGTTTTAAAATTTTGAGTATTAATGGAATTTCCAAAACGCAAAATTTCGCTATTTACCTTGATTTCAAGGGATTTTTCATGAGTTTATAACTCTCAAAAGACTCAAAAATCATCAAGAAAAACCAAAAATAGTGAGAAAATCTGAAAATTAACGAAATTTTCCAAATTCCACTTTTCACCTGAAAATCGATGAGTTCTAGTGATTTTCAAGACTTTTTCGACACAAAAATCGATCAACACACTCCCAAATTACTAGAAAATCGCAAAATTCCTGAAAAAATCTCGAAAAATAGACTAAAAATCAACGAGGTTCGTTCAGCGAGCGCAACGATGACAATAAATGATGACGCTCCGCCCACTTGCAATGTGCGGCGCGCGCTTTTTGCAAGGTCTGCGGCGCGCAGTTTGGGTTTTTCGGGTTTTTCAATGAAGATGAGTTTATTTCAAAGATACGGAATAAAATAGGAGATAATAATAATAAAATGATACTTTTGAGGTTAAATGAAACGTATAGATTGAAAAAAAAATTCAATTGTCTTCTTCATCGTTCTCCTGCTCGTCTTGCTGCTCGTCTTCCGGCTCGTCTTCCTCCTCACCATATTCTTCCACTTCACCACACTCCAGGATGAACATCTCTTTATCCCAGGCAATCGTCGCTTCTCTCCCATCCACATTCTTTATGATATAAGCAGTCTTAAACTTGAATAATCTGCAAAGATGCACAAATAAAGTTATAATTTCAATAGAGCGCTATCACTCTCTCTTACCCATTTTGTTTTTTGGAAAGTTTAACTTTCTGAACCACTCGATAGTCTTCTATCCCTTGAAATATGGGTCCCATAGGTGGTACTTCTGGAAGTTTTGTCGAAAACAACCAAATTCTGAAGAATTGGATTCTGAAAAATGTTACATTGTTACAGAGGGCGTGCCGCTGCACACCGCTGCCGCGTGCGCTTTCTATACACCAACGCCCACTCTTCCCCAGTTTGCTTGCATGGCGCAATGGTTGTGCGCCCGTCTGACATTCAAGAGGTCGCGGGTTCGAACCCTCTGGCTGCCATTTTCTTTTTTTCTTTTTTAACAGCTTACCTACACCCCGCAATCCACTGGATGAGAAACGTATTCAGGTTTTCAAAAGGAATCGGGATGCTGATGTCCACTTCCTTGCAGTCCCCGAAGAACTCCATGAGATTATCAGCAGTCACTCCAAAGTTGCTCTCTCCAGCTTCAAATCTTTCGCACTGAAACCTAATCGGTGGCTCGATGCGGAAGTTGTATGGTGCATGCATGCTCCATGTCAACTTCTCTGCTTCCTTGCATTGCTCCATAGCAAATCGAAAGAGTTCGGGGTTGTCCCTAGCATAAAAATCATTCCAGATCTCGACCTCCTCCATGTAAAGTTCCAATCGTTTCACAACCTCGAGAATCGGGCGAATGTGAAATGCGTATTCGAGGTAAATGCTGGTTTTCGGTTTGTGGAACACATCGGACCACTCTTCAATAGCTTCTGTGATGGGTCCAGCTTCATC
Source organism: Caenorhabditis sinica (assembly GCA_963932045.1). NCBI lineage: Eukaryota > Metazoa > Nematoda > Chromadorea > Rhabditida > Rhabditidae > Caenorhabditis > Caenorhabditis sinica. Next base: position 3,237,302 of record OZ009942.1, read on the forward strand.
CGGAATGTACCTCCCCCAGCGATGCGGAGCGCCCGACCACGTGTGAACTTTAGGGTACCGGTAAGACTTTTGGTGGTCGATGGTCTCGATTATATGGTCTTTCCAGTCACGTAGATTGATAGATTGGCGATAGGTGAAACGAGAGGTGTAGGCTTTGACGGATAGTCGAGATTTTTTGGATACTCTTGATAGGTGGAGACTGAAAAAAGAAAATGTTGGAAGTTGGATTCTCGAATTTTTCTCAAGGTGGGCCGGGCCGGGCCGACCAGGCTTAGGCCAGGCCGGGCAAATCACAAGCATGAGGGGTACCCAACTCACAGTTCTCCTGGATCATGTAAATTCAAAACTTCGTGTAGTGCAACCAAAGGAAGTTTGAGTACTGGGAATGGTCCTTCTGGAGGTGGCAGGTCTACTTGAGGAGACGGAGGGGCGCCTTCCTCGGAAGAAGACGAATCGGACTCCATTCTGAAAACAAGATAATAAGAGATAGGATATCCTTTTCCGGCCCTGGTGATGGAAATTTGAAAATTTATAGATCAGCTGCCCCAGGGCTGGTCGTGGGCCGCAATAGACTGGATAAGACCAAAAGGAAAGTGTGACCAGCTAAGCCTAAGCCTAACCAAAATAGACAATGGACAAAGACGTGTAAAGGAATTTGGGCTGAGTCAGGGGGGGGGGGGGGGAGTCTTGCAGATGGTCAACTAACATATTAGGAGATTGGAATCAAGACACCTGTTATGTCTTCATTGTCCAGTGGCACCTCAATTATAGGCTTACTGTCGGAGATCAGATTCAGAGATTTGTAGATTAGCCTAGGCGGTCCACCTTCAGGTACTGTAGAATCCAAACAGAGGGGGGGGGGTCTTGAAACGTGATCCAAGACAAAATATTCTTAGAATCTCTGAAACTTCGGAATCCCAAAATCAATTATAGGCTTATTGTAAGCGGTGAGACTCAGAGATTTCAAGATATCTAGATTACAACAGTCCATCCAAAGTTTCTGTGCTTCATATTGTTATTTTTATCAATTAACCTTCAATTATAAAAGTTATTCAATTCAATTAACTTCTTCGTTGTTTCCCTCTTGATTCTGCTCCTCCAAGCCTTCGTCGCTCCCCTCCTCCTCTTCTTGTTCTTCTTCCTCCTCGCTCTCAACGTATTCCTCCACTTCACCACACTCCAGCATGAACTTTTCTTGATCCCAAGCAATTGTCGCTTCTCGACCTTCTACATTCTTTATAATATAAGCAGTCTCAAACTTGTCTCTGCAAAGATGCTCTAATAAAAAATTTTGATTTCAAATAGAGCGCTCTCTCTTACCCTCGAAGTTTCACTTTCTGAACCACTCGATAGTCTTCTATCCCTCGAAAGAGTGTTCCCATAGGTGGTACTTCTGGATGTTGAGGGTCGAACGATAACTTGAAGCTTTCGATTCTGAAAAAAACGTAGATATATCGATGCCCGAGGCTTGTCCGACAGCTTGTTGCTGCGCTCCGATGGCGCGTGGGTTTCTATACGGCAACACCCCCTCTCCTTTAGCTTGCCTGAATGGCGCAATGGTTGTGCGCCCGCCTGACGTTCTCGAGGTCGTGGGTTCGAACCCATTGGCTGCCTTTTTCTTCTTTTTTTTCCTTTTTTAACAGCTTACCTACACCCCGCAATCCACTGGATGAGAAAAGGGTTTAGAGTTTCGAAAGGAATCGGAAAGGAGAGGTCCACTTCCTTGCAGCCCCCAAAGAATTCTACGATATTTTCAGCAGTTACTCCAAAGTTACTGTGATAAGCAGAAAATGTTTCACACTGAAACCTTATCGGTGGCTCCATACGAAAGTCGTCTTCTGGTGCTACGATGTTCCATGTTAACTTCTCTGCCTGCTTACATTGCTCCATAGCGAATCGATACAAATCGGGATCGAAGTCGGACTCACAATCATACCAGAAACGTATCTCCTCCATGTAGAGTTCCAATCGTTTCACTAGCTCCAGAATCGGACGAATATGGAGAGTGAATTCGAAGGAAATGCTGATTTTTGGTTTGTTGAACACATCGGACCACTCTTCGATAGCTTTTTTGATGTGTCTAACTTTATCCGGAACGTAAACTCGACGGCCACGCCCACCAGGCCGGTACATGTGGCTTTTAGGATATCTATACGTTTTCTCGTAGTCATAGGAGCGGACAACATGATTCCCATATACACCAAGTTCAAACGATTGATAGTAGGTGCCGCGAGAGGTGTAGCTTTTGACGGATTTTCGGGATCGTTGGGATACTCTTGAGAGGGTGAGACTGCAAAATTTTTGAATATTAAAGGAGGATTCCGGTCAAAGATTTTTATGGGGGGGGGGGTGGGGGTTTATTTCAATTTTATATGTAAAAAATATGCGTATATCTCCGCCCCTTTTTTGGGAAACTCGGCCACGACCCCCCCCCCCCCCCCCCCCCCCGGAGGCCATTCGCGTGAGTTTTGGAGCAATTATTGAGCGTGCAAGGAGGCGGCCAGCTTGGAACTACCCAAAACTATCTAGTCATACTCACAGGTCTCCCAAATCCCATAGTTTCAGTGTCCAGATTTGAGCGACCGGCGGAAGTTTGAGTATTGGGAATTGTCCTTCTGGAGGTGGTAGATACACTTTGGGTGTCGAAGGAGCGCTCTCCTCAGAGGAAGAAGACTCGGACTCCATTCTGAAATCAGGGTTTAATTTTTAGGCTCTGGTGATGAAAATTGAGAGAAAGGTGACCCAAGGGCCGGTTGTGGGTCGTGGGCCGCACTAGAGGGAGGATTCCAGAGAGAAACTATGCCCAGCTAAGAGTGACTGGACAACACTGGACAATAGACAAAGACGTGGCAAGGGGGGGGGGGACCTTGCAGATGGTCAACTAACATATTAGGAGATTGGAATCAAGACAGGTGTCATGTCTTCATTGTCAAGTAGCACCTCAATTATAGGCTTATTGTCGGAGGGATTCAGAGATTTGTAGATTAGCTTAAGCAGTATCGCCAACTTGACTGATATTCTAACTTTCAGCTTTGACAATTCGAGTTATCCACGAGGAGTCCACGCACCCACCAAAACATGTTTCGCTGTTTTCAAAACGGCGGGAAAGCTGAAAATTCAAATTTCAGCTATATTTGCGATGGAGCGCGTTTCCCCTTGGGGAATATCGCTAATAGAAACTCAAAAAAACTTCAGTTTACATATAAAATCTTCATTTTCAACAATAAACCAAACCAAAAAACTACCACTAAACAAGAGAAAATCACAAAAATTCCTCCAAAACTCGATCCCAAAAACTACAGTACTCCTGAACTACACTATTTATCCATTTTCTATCCGCCTTTGCCAGCTTTGTCATCTCCGTCGAGTTCAGCTCGCTATCAGTGGTTCCGATTTGTTCTAGCTGAAAAAATTTGAACATTTTATTAGCGGTATTCCCAAGGGGAAACGCGCTCCATCGCCAACTTGGCTGAAATTTGAATTTTTAGCTTACCCGCCGTCTTGAAAACAGCGAAACATGTTTTGGTGGGTGCGTGGACTCCTCGTGGACAATTCGGGCAGCAGTCGGAGTCCACGCACCCACCAAAACATGTTTCGCTGTTTTCAAAACGGCGGGAAAGATGAAAATTCAAATTTCGGCCATGTTGGCGATGGAGCGCGTTTCCCCTTGGGGAAAATCGGTAATATATTTTCTTAAATCTGAAATATCAAAATTACCTTATCCCTACAAGTCCTGAAAATGTGAACGGCGAAATGTTGTATTTTGTGAAGAGATTCGACGGCTCGGCAGCATTTTTCACATAGAATCGCATCGACGACTACCGGATTTTTTGAGGATTTTTTGATGATTTCGAAATTTGGAGTGTAGGAAGTTTTGTCGAAAAAATGCACGAGTCGTTGGGTTTTGTGGACTTGGCAAATCTGAAAAAATTGAAGATTGGAAGTTTTTTGGATTCTGAGATTCGCGAACATTCTAGACTTTTCTGGGCACCCAGACGTTTTGCAACCAGTCATTTGGCAACTGCAACAATTCGCAACCACGCCATTTCGCAACCATGCCATTTTTCAACGGGACATTTCGTAACCAGTCATTTCGCAACGTCACAAAAACGTTTATCCTGTGGTTGCGAAATGACGTGGTTGCGGATTGTCCCAATTGCGAAATATCGTAGTCGCGAAATGACTGGTAGCGAAGCCTTTTGCAACCAGCCATTTGGCAACTGCTCCATTTCGCAACTTATGTCGATTTTGGAACCATGTCATTCCGCAACCATGCCATTCCGCAAAGAAACATTCCGCAACCATGCCATTCCTCAAAGGGACATTTCGCAACCATGCCATTCCGCAACAAGCAATTTTCACAAAAACGTGTATCCTTTGGTTGCGAAATGGCGTGGTTGCGAAAAAAACTCTTACCTGACACTTTGTCAGTGTATAATATCCCGTATTGACAACATTGATCCTAGTGAATTTGGCAATCCATTTTCTGAATTTAAGTCCAATTTCGACTTGATTTTCAATCAATTCCTCACACTGCCAGTTGACCAAATCGATTTCGGTTAGGGATCGAGTGTATTCGAAATCTGAAAATTTTTCGAAATTTCGAGAATCTGCCGAATCCTTCTAGGACGTTTCGAAACCTTCTAAAACCTTCTAGAACTTTCTAGAACCCTCTAGAACTTTCTAGAATCTTCTAGAACTTTCTAGAACTTTCTAGGACTTTCTAGAACTTTCTAGAATCTTTAAGATCCTGCTAAAACCTCCTAAAACCTTTTGGAACCTTCTAGACCTTTTTAAAACCATCTAGAACCTTCCAGAACCTTCCAGAATCCAAATAACTCACCATTTTTCTCCAACAAGTTCTTCACATGATCCTTATTAAAAACCTGCACCAAGTAGGTATTCATCAGTGTTTCCAGAGAAATTTTTCGTGAATCATCCTCCAAATTTTCGTCTATTTTTTCCTTCTCTTCGACTTCTGATTCATAGAAAAATGTCCGTGGATTCTTGAAATATTCAATCGAAACCGCACAGAAAAGTTGGGAAATTGGAATTTCCGGTTTGACGACAATCCCAAATTTCCCAGTCTTTTTCACAATTTTCACTTGGATTCGCAAAAAGTATGGACAAACTTTGGCACACCATCCGGAGTACTGAAAAAAATATTTAAATTTCAGAATAAAAATTGGGATTCCCTTACCGTATTACTACCTCTGTAGACATCTTCGCCGGATTTGAAATCTTTGAAGACCTCGAATTTTTGTAGAAGACTCGACGCCGCGTCGATTCTCCAAAGTGCGCAGTTTTCCTTGAGAATGTCGGGTTTGAAGATGAGAAATGTGCCTTTCTGGAAGAAAATGTGGATTCTTAAAAATTCTTGAGCATTCTTGACCTTTTTTGGGCACCCCGACGTTTCGCAACCAGTCATTTGGCAACTGCAACATTTTGCAACTCATTTTGAATTAGCAATCACGCCATTTTGCAACCATGCCATTCCGCAACGGGACATTTCGAAACTAGTGGAATTTTTACAAAAAAGCGTATCCTTCGGTTGCAAAATGACATGGTTGCGGACCGTCGGAGTTGCGAAACGTCGTAGTTGCAAAATCGACAACTGGACGTTTTGCAATCAGTCATTTGGCAACTCCCGTCCATTTTGCAACCACGTCATTCCGCAACAGGACATTTCGCAACTTGGAATTTTCACAAAAACGCGTATCCTTTGGTTGCGAAATAACGTGGTTGCGGATTGTCGCAGTTCCGAAATGTCGCGGTAGCGAAATGACTGGTTGCGAAGCGTCGGAGTGCTTTTTTTTTTTGAAAACTAACCGGTAAACTCTCTTCAGCTCGACCAAAAATGCTCAAACGCTCTTGAAACTCTTCAGAAATACATGGTCCATGATTCTCAATGACTTTTTCTTCAGAAGCCCTATTCTTCTTCACTGGTCCCGGCGTCCAGGTGTCCATATCCGAGCTTTCATCGCTCTCCAAACTTGAGCTCCGCCTCTTTTTCGCCATCGGTGGTGGTTCTTCAGAATCTTCAGCGATGACGTCATCTGATTCTGAATCTTCAGAATTTCGATCCTTGGCACATTCCGTACTGGTACTTTGGGTGATTTTGAACAGGGAACACTCCATTTCCGCATCTTTTTCACTTCGGAGACGGTCAGCGAGGGAGAAGAAATCGGGGTCTGAAAATAGGAAACTTTTTGGAATTCGGGGGGGGGGGAGGGGTGCTAGGGTGTCCTAGTAGTTTCTAGAAGACTTCAGAAGACTTCAGAAGGCGTCCGAAGGCTTGAGAAGACTCCAAAAAACTTCAGAAGACGTTAGAAGACTCCAGAGGACACTAGAAGACACCAGAAGACTCTAGAAGACTCCAGAAGACCCCCCAAACAACGTGAAAACTCACCAACTCTCCCAATTTTCTTCACTTCTTCCACCATCGGACTCTCCTTCTCCTTCTCCACAACTTTTGGCTCAAATCCAAATCCACTGATATACTTTGGCATTACCACTTTTTGTTTCATTTCAGATTTCTCTTCCATCTCGGTTTTCTTCTTTCCCTTTTTGGTCCCAAATTCCTCATCCTCATCGTCACTTTTAAACTCAAATGGATCATAAGTTGGGTCTTTTTTGCGGGCGGCCTCTTTGGATTCCAGCGAGAGACGGGCGGTGTTGTTTAGCTTGTAGATAGGGATCTGGAAGAAGTTAATAATATAGTTGCGAAACGACTGGTTGCGAAACGTCCAGTTGTCAATTTTGCAACGACGAAACTTTGCAACTGTAAATTTCGCAACTGCGACAATCCGCAACCATGCCATTTCGCAACCACGTCATTTCGCAACCAAAGATACCACATTTTTGTATAAATTCCACGTTGCGAAATGACTGGTTGCAAAATGTCCCGTTGCGGAATGGCATGGTTGCGAATCACCAGCCATTTGGCAACTGCAGCATTTCGCAACCACATCATTTCGCAACCACGTCATTTCGCAACCACGTCAGTCCGCAACAGGACATTTCGCAACCAGGTCATTTCCTTTGGTTGCAAAATTACTGGTTGTGAAATGTCCCGTTGCGGATGGCATGGTTACGAAATGACGTGGTTGCGAAATCGACATAAGTTGCGAAATGTTGCAGTTGCAAAACGTCGGGGTGCCCAAAAAAGTCTAGAGTGTTGGAGAATGTTCGAGAATCTTCAAAACCCACCTTTTTCGGCATCTCAACTTTCTTAGCTATCACTGGATCCTTAGGCCTAAGGAATTTCTTCGAATTTTTCGATTCATTTTTCGAAACATCCACTTTTGTCCCACCAAAAATCTCATCCAACGTCATCGCCTTCTCCGGAGAATCTGGTGGTGTGAACTGAAAAATATCAAATTTTTTTGAGAATTAAAAATTTTCAAATTTTCAAAACCTACCGTAATCGGAGAGAGGTCCCCTCTCGTCGACTGGTGAGATCGTGGATTCAAAATTTCGTCGTCAGAAATGCCAAACATCTTATCCACATCGTCTTCGCCTTCCTCGTTGAAATGGATATGGTTTTCTGGGGATTCCAGGATCTCTTCTAGATTCGATTTTGAAGACGTCGATGGTTTAGAAGACGGGGGTCCAGATGACGTGGAGGCCAGGAAGGAGGCAAAGTCTTCGGGGACTTCTGGGCTCGTTTTCTCATCTTTAGAAGACGTTGAAGCATCAGGACCCTTTTTTTGGATTTGTGAGACTTCAGAAGACGTGGGGGCTTCCGAATCTTCAGATGACGTCAAAGTTTTGGAAGACGTAGTAGACACTTCTGAATCCTTGGAAACTCCAGATGACGTTGAAACTTCAGAAGACGTTGCGGCTTCTGAAGTCTTAGAAAAAGCTCCAGATGAGGTGGTGACTTCAGAACGCGCTTCAGAAGACGTGCTCGTTCCTCCAAATGTTTCAGTACCAAAGCTTTCTGAAGGCTTAAAAAAATCAGAAGCCCTGCCTAACATGAAATTTCCAGAATCTTCGAATTCTGACTTTTTCGATTTTCTAGATGATTTCTGCTTTTTGTTCTTCTCAGCAGACGTCGTTATAAAAGAGTACTGTCCGGAGTTCGATGGAGGATTACTGTAGCTATGGTGGGATGGAGACGGCTGGAGGAAGGGGGATGGTGTTGTAGGGAAGATTTGAGGAGTTGAAGATTGAGGTGGCATCTGGAAATTTGAAAAAAAATGGAATCTTATTACCGATATTCCCCAAAGGGAAACGCGCTCCATCGCCAACATGGCTGAAATTTGAATTTTCAGCTTTCCCACCGTTTTGAAACAGCGAAACATGTTTTGGTGGGTGTGTGGACTCCTCGTGGACAACTCGGGCAGCAGTCGAGTTGCCCACGAAGAGTCCACGCACCCACCAAAACATGTTTCGCTGTTTTTAAAACGGCGGGAATGCTGATAATTCAAATTTCAGCCAAGTTGGCGATGGAGCGCGTTTGCCCTTGGGGAATATCGCTAATAGAAAAAAACTCACAATCTGAAATCCGGGTGTAGACGGATGGGACGACAAAAACGGGCTACTAGACGATTCTCGGCCAACACTCTGAAAGTTGAAATTTTTGAACTTTCAAAATTCAGAAGCCTAGAATTCTGAAAAACCTACATTCAACAATCCTGGTGTCGACGAGTGAGACAAAAACGGACTGCTTGGAACGGACGGTCTTTGGGGGACCATTTGATTATGGGGAACTAGTGGGTTTGGGAAATTTGAGAATCCCAAATTTTGACACATGTATCCATACATCATCTGACTCGCCATCGTCTGCATCTGAAGGGTTTGCATGGCGGCAGACATCATCGGATTCTGGGTTTGGGTCGTGGTAGTGGTAGTGGGAGGGATGTTGGCAAAAGGGAGACCTGGAAATGAGATGGTTGAGAAGGTTAAGAATCTCAAAATCCTAGAAGCCAGAGTTTCTAGGTTCCTATTTTTCTAATATTCTCTTTCCTTGAGGTATTTGCGCTCAACTGCTAATCAGTTACAAGCTTACCTAACTTTTGCAATAGAGCGAATTTTAAATCCAAAGCGGTATTGCTATTTGCTTCAGCAATTGTGCTCTATTGATAATTTTCGAAATGGGGCACACGATGTTAGCAAAGGCGCTCTAAGGACAGTTTTTTTCAATAGAGCGCATGTGAGATCTCTACTGAATTGGAAAGACAGTACCGCCCATAATGATATTCGTTTTCGTCATTTTCAGTTAAAAATGCCAACTTTCAGTGACTGAAAAAGAGATTTAAAGTTGCTTTTTTTGCTTGAGAATCTGAGAGTGTATTAATCAAACCTTCAACTTTAATTTTGTAGTTGACAACTTTTTTGTATCTCTTAAATCAAAAAAGATACGGTGATATCAAATTTTGCTCGATTTCAGTGCTAACTCTCAAAAATTTTTGAGCGCTTTTTTAACGGGCCATATCTCGGCAGAGCGGACTTGTACAGAAAAGTTGTCAACTACAAAATTAAAGTTCAAGGTTTGATTAATACACTCTCAAATTTTCAAGTAGAAAAATCTACTTTGAATTACTTTTTCAGCTACCCAAAATTGACGATTTTCTACTGAAAATGACTCATTATGCCCGGTACTGCATAGGTCACTTATCCCTTCGCAAACACGCTCTATAGCTAATATTCTCAATAGAGCGCATTTGCAATTCCAAAAAGAAAATCACTAACCATTAAACTGTCCTCCATGTCCTCCTCCCGCTCCCGCTCCTCCAAATCCAAATCCATTGAAAAACGGGAATCCATTATTGTTGGGGTTCATCGATTTGACTACTGTAATAAAAAGTGATTAGGGTAATTAGTCAGATAAAATCGAATAAATAGAAAATGTCAATTGATTTTTTTTCGAAAAAGGTACACAAAACGAAAAAGGGCACAGCCAGATGGTATGCACACTACGAATAGGTGTGTGGGAGAAAGAGAGAGAGAGAGAGTGCTAATGAGGTGAATGATTATGAGAAAGGTGAGAGGAGGAGGCGGGATTATTTGATCTACAAGACAAAATTTGAAACGACGAAATTTGGGTAGGTCTGAAAAAAGTTATTTTGATTTTCCAATTCATATTACTTTTTAGGCTCCGCCCCTTTTTAGTGGCAAAAATTTGGGGTCCAAATTAAAGGCGCATGGCTTGCATGATATTCAGTATTCAGATATTTCCCCCAAACGGTCACATGAGCCGAGTTATGAGCACCCCGACATTTCGCAACCATGACACTTCGCAACTGGACGTTTCGAAACTCATGTTGAGTTTGCCACCACGACACTTCGCAACTGGACACTTCGCAACCAGTAATTTCGTAACGTAGAGTTTTTTCAATAACGTATATCCTTTGGTTGTGAAACGGCGTGGTTGCGAAATGTCGTAGTTGTGAAATGTCGCAGTTACAAAACTGACAACTGGACGTTTTGCAACCAGTCGTTTTCGCTGAAAACATACAATATCAACCACGAGATTTTCATTTCTGGAGTCAATTTCCCCAAAACAGTCTCGTGAACCGAGTTATGGGCATCCCGACGTTTCGTAACCATGACATTTCGCAATCATGGCCATATCGCAACTTTATAAAACTTGTACGTTTTGCGTTTCTTTAGTTCATATGTGATAGGGGCCATTGTAAAGTGGATGTGGATTTCGGCGGTTTCAAAATGTCATAGTTGTGAAATGTCGCAGTTACGAAATCGACGTGAGTTGCAAAATGACTGGTTGCGAAATGGCGTGGTTGCGAAATGTGGTAGTTGCGAAACGTCGTAGTTGGGAAATCGAAGTGAGTTGCGAAATGTCCAGTTGTGAAGTGTCATGGTTGCGAAATGTCGGGTGCCTATAACAAGCCAAAAGTTCCAGATTTCCAGATTCCAAGATGTCGAGAACCAGAACTCTCTCAATTGTAAGCCTAAGCCTAAGGCTCAGGCTTAGGCTCCCGATTCATATTTCAAAATTTGGATTCCGGCTGTATTCATCACTTTCGCAATTCTGCATCTTCTGAAAAATGTTTCAATGTATTTTTTTCTCCATCGATAAATGTTTTATTTTGAATTGTATTGTAAAAGTAAAGGATAAGAAAAAAAGAAGACATCAAAAAGAGTGGAGAACATTGGAACAGATGAGGGCTCATAAGAAATAAAAATAATAAATAGAATAAAAATAAATCAATAGGATATCATCACTTCTTCGAACTGAACAGCACTCCACTGGACGATGCGAATGGGGTGCTCGTCGAGGTGGTTGTCGTGGCGGCAGTGGCGGGTTTCGCACCGAACAGAGATCCGGTGGTTCCGGTGGTTCCGGGAGCTGTCGAGGTGTTGGTGGTGGTGGAGGATCCAAAGAGAGAGCCACCGGAGAATGCGGGTTTTGTTGTTGTTGTTGAGCCGAAGAGAGACGTGGTGCCTGGAAAATGAGGGAAATTGTTAATACAGTGCTCCACATAATGATACGCCACCCCCCAAAATTTCGAAAATCTCAAAAACGAGAATTACCGAGAATTCATCATTCATGGTTTATAAAACACTCATTAAGTAAGATTTATGGGTTCCAAAACAAAAATGAACTGAAATCAAAAAAATGAGAAAAATCAAAATTTCAAAATTTGTCGTTTTTTACAATCCACAAAATGATACGCCACCTATCATTTTTCGAATTTGTTTTGTGTTTCTTCAGTTTTTTGTTAGATTTTCAAGAAGAGTGGGGTAATGGGGTGACCATTAATAAAAATTAAATCGAAAGATCGAAAATCCGTGGAAGAATAAAGATTAAACACCGATAACTGACCTGTCAGGTGACTTGGGTCGACGATGGCATGTTTGGAGATTGGGCTATTGTTGTAACATGTGCTATCCATTAGAATCTGGTGGAAAAAGGTTCACAGGTCCATTTACAAAACGTTTGGATAGCTGACAACCTCGAATTTATGCACCGAACTTCGATTACTTCTCAAACATGCTTCGAGACCGAGGCTAAATTGAGCTTGTTTGCCTCCGCCGAAGCTATTCATCAGAAAATATCACAAATCCTGTTCATCACATGATTTGCTGACATCGTGGTATTACGTGTCTAAATTCGAAGTCTCCAATCCTCCCCAATAAAAGCGAAATGCGAGCCACTGAGAGCAACAATGGTTGTCCGCACCATGACGCCTCGTTTTGTTGAGTTTCGGAGGGTGTATCGTCTTTATTCTGTGTTAACGTCAGCCCCATAATTACAACATCCACTTGAAACATCAAAATTGAATGAATTCCAATGGCTGAAGATAACCTGGAACCGGGAAGAGAGAATTAGGACTTCACCATAATCTTCTTCCGACTCCACCTTTTCCTTCAAAGGTTTTTGTCGATTGCAGTCAAATTTTGAGATGTTTCTCAATAACCATTGGTGCTTTTTGATTTATTGCTTTTGTGATGAACAGGATTTGTGATATTTTCTGATGAATAGCTTCGGCGGAGGCAAACAAGCTCAATTTAGCCTCGGTCTCGAAGCATGTTTGAGAAGTAATCGAAGTTCGGTGCATAAATTCGAGGTTGTCAGCTATCCAAACGTTTTGTAAATGGACCTGTGAACCTTTTTCCACCAGATTCTAATGGATAGCACATGTTACAACAATAGCCCAATCTCCAAACATGCCATCGTCGACCCAAGTCACCTGACAGGTCAGTTATCGGTGTTTAATCTTTATTCTTCCACGGATTTTCGATCTTTCGATTTAATTTTTATTAATGGTCACCCCATTACCCCACTCTTCTTGAAAATCTAACAAAAAACTGAAGAAACACAAAACAAATTCGAAAAATGATAGGTGGCGTATCATTTTGTGGATTGCAAAAAACAACAAATTTTGAAATTTTGATTTTTCTCATTTTTTTGATTTCAGTTCATTTTTGTTTTGGAACCCATAAATCTTACTTAATGAGTGTTTTATAAACCATGAATGATGAATTCTCGGTAATTCTCGTTTTTGAGATTTTCGAAATTTTGGGGGGTGGCGTATCATTATGTGGAGCACTGTAGTGGTCTAGAAACCTCTAGAACCCTTTTAGGCTCATTTTTCGTCGAAATTTCGCATTTTTTAGCTTCCCCAAGAGAAAACGCGCTCTATCGCCAACTTGGCTGAAATTGGAATTTTCAGTTTTCCCGCCGTTTTGAAAACAGCAAAACATGTTTCGGTGGGTGCGTGGACTCCTCGTGGACAACTCGGGCAGCAGTCGTATTGTCCACGAGGAGTCCACGTACTCACCAAAACATGTTTCGCTGTTTTCAAAACGGCGGGAAAGCGAAAAATTCAAATTTCAGCCAAGTTGGCAATGGAGCGCGTTTTCCCTTGGGGGAATATCGCTGATAAAATCGTGTAGAATCCTCTCCACTCCTTCTAGGCTCATTTTTGTCAAAATTTTTCAATTTTTAGCTTCAAAACTAGAAGAATAATAAGGGGGTCTAGGATACTATGTTTCAGACCTGATATCTAGATTATAAGAAATCTACAGGGTTCAGGGGTGCTTTTAAAGCCAGCAGTAGTAATTTTAGTATTCCATGACTCCGATTTTTTTATTGTGGATTCTGACGGATTTCGAGGAATTTTGAAGGCTTGTGGAGAAATCTAGAAGATTCTGGAGCATTTTGAAAGGGATTCTGAAGGTGATGGGTGTTCGGAATCCCTCAGAATCGTTTGGAATCCTTTGAAATCCTCCAGAGTTTTCCAGAGCACCCCAGAATCATCCAGAATCGCAATGGCACCTCAGGGACATCGAGAATCCTTCGGAATCTCATAGGCCCCTTAGGAACATTGAGAATCCTCCAGAATCGTCCAGAGTTCTCTAGATTCCTTCAGATTCCTCCAGAATTTTCTAGAATATTCTAGAATCCTTTAGAATCCTCTAGATTCCTCCAAAAACCTTCAGAATCCTTCAGAATCGCATAGGCCTCTTAGGGACATCTAGGATCCTCCAGAATCCTCTAAACCCCTTTAGAATCTTCCAGAATTCTCCAGAATCCTTCAGACTTCTCCTAGGCTCATTTCCATCCAAATTTCTCGATTTTTAACTTTTCCAAACCCTCACCCGTATTCCCAAACAAACTGCTTCCTCCACCCAACCCGAGACCCCCTCCAGTCGTCGTCGCCGTCGCCTGAGCCGGTGCTCTCAGTGCACTTCCGATAATCGCCAGACTCGATTGCGACGGGAAGAACTCGGCTCCCTCGCTGACGCCCGTCACCGGATCCACCATACTGCTGCCACTGCTGCTAATCGTGTTATTCCACTTTCTCAACTGTGTGTATCCCTGCTCGATGAGATGATCACGGAGCTCTTCAATCTCTCTCGCCAACTGCTCTATATGGTAGTCGGCGGCGCTGACCGTCGAATCGCATCGCAAGAAGTACTGATCCAGTTCGGACATCGTCAGCGATGGTTCCCCTTTCAGAAGTTTATCGAATCGATTGCGCATGAAGTTGACACGTTCTTGAAGTGCTATCATCTCCAGATCGTAGAGTTTGATTCGTTCCACGAGGTGTCTGTAAGGATTTTTTATTGGATTCCAAAAATCTCGGTGAAAATGATCGAAAATCGCTCTAAACCCAATAAAATTACAAGATACCCAAAAATGGGCGGAGTCTGCCATTGGCTCCGCCCATTTTTGGAAATCTCGGCCATGGTCACTTAGGGTGATTTTGCAGCCAATTTTTGCGATTTTAGACCAATTTGAGACCGTTTTCAGACAAATTTTAAGCTATTTTGAATTGAAATTGCGATTTTGACCAATTTTTTTTTGGGTATTTTTAAAGGAAAATGATCCGAAATAAGCCAAATCTAAGAATGCTTTTTAGAACAATTCTGAGCTGTTCTGGGGTCATTTTTTACCAATTTTTGAGGTATTTTTTAATAAAAATGCTCCAAAATGAGCCTAAAATGCTCCAGGATGCTACAGAATGGTTCAAGACTGATCTGGAGCATTTTTAGTCATTTTAAAGCAATTTCAACTAAAAATGCTCCAAAATGAGCCAAATCTGCCTAGAATGCTCCAGGGTGCTCCAGATTGATTCTAGACTGTTCTAAGTCATTTTTAAGAGGTTTTTGTCATTCAAAAGCTTATTTTCAAAAATTTGAGCCATTTTTCAAGAAATTTTCGATTGAAAATGGCTCAAATTGAGCCAAAAATGCTCCAAACGACTTCTGGACATCTCTAGAGCAATTTGAGCCGTTTTTCTGGCTATTTTTCGACAAAAACGTTATACGTCTGCTCCAGAATTCTCCAGAATGCTCCAAACGAATTTGGGGCTTCTCTGGAGCAATCTAAGCCATTTTTGAGCTACTTTAGACTGAAAATGCGGAAAAATGAACCAAAAATGCCCAAGAATGATTCTAGACTGTTCCAAGTCATTTTTAAGCCAATTTTTAGGGTTTTCGAGCGTTTTTCATGACTCACTGCTTAATAACATCCGCGTGCGCCGACTGATTCGCCGTGCTCGCCTGCTCCTGAACCCTCTTCGCCATGGCCGCCTGCGTCTTATCATGTGCCACCAACTGAGCCACCGACTCCGCCGACGTCGTCGCATTGAAAACGTCACGCCGAACGTCGCCAATCCATCCGCGCGCCTTCTCAATCATCTCCTCAATTGCCACACTATCCACACCCATCGTTTCCGACTCGTCCATCAAATCGCGATTCTTCTTGAGACGATCCTCGATCAGTGGGAGCATGTCTCGGATGAGTGTCTGCGTCTGTCGCCACTCGTTCTCCTTCGTCGCATCCTTGTCTCCGACTGGTGCTGATGATGTGGCAGTGCCTGTGGTTGTGGCGATTGTGTTGGTGTTGGCTTGTTGTTGCACGCCGCCGAGTCCCACTGAAAACGAGAGAATATTAGAAGCTTTTTGGCGCATTTTTGGGTCATTTTGGAGCATTTCAGTCAAAAAAATAGCTCAAACATTGAGTAAAATTGCTTCAAAACAGCCTAGAATTCATCTGGAGCATTCTCGAGCATTTTGGAAGCGTTTTTAGTGGGAAATAGCTCTAAAAGCACTCAAATTGCCCTAAAATAGTCTAGATCAATTCTGGAGCATCATATTTAGGTAGTTTTCCATCGAAAATAACCAGAAAAATGGACCACAAATGCTCCGAAACAGTCTAAGATCATTTTGGAGCATTCTGGAGCATTCTGGCTCATTTTGAAGCACTTTTAGTCGAAATGTCTCCCAAAAATCGACTAAATTTGATCTCTGGGGCGTCTTACATTATTTTATCCCATTTTTAACGGCTTGCACGATGAAAACGTTCAAAAATGAGCTAAAAACGTCTAGATTGCTGCAGACACAATTCTGGGCCTTTTTGTAACAAGAAAGGTGGTTTTTTAGCTATTTTTTCAAGAAAAACGCCCTAAAATGAGTGTAGAGTACTCCAAAACGCAAATTTATGTTTTTTTTGTCAAAATCCTCCTTACAAGTAGTGTTCGCCGTTGCTGGTGCTGTTCCGAATGATGTGGTTGCTGCTGGAGCAGTGGAACCTCCGAATAGTCCGCCTCCGCCGAGTCTGGAAAAAAGGTTTTCTCGATGGAGCGCGATTTAGCGGGAAATTTGAATTTCCGCCGCATTCTCAATGGAGCGCACTTACGTCGTAGCTGGCTTAGTAGCGCCAAAAAGTCCTCCAGTAGTTGGTGCCGCAGTGGAGCCAAATAGTCCTCCTCCTCCAGTTGCCGGAGCAGTTGTGGAAGCTCCAAAAAGTCCCCCGCTTCCAGTAGCCGGAGCAGTAGTAGAGCCGAAGAGTCCTCCTCCAGAAGGGGCGGTAGTCGTCGCTGGCTTGTTGCTTCCAAATAGAGAAGAAGGCGTCGATGTAGCGGCGGTTGAAGTGGTGGTGGTGGTGCCAAAAAGGGGGACCGATGAGGTTGGAGCTGCTGCGGTGGTGGGGGTGGAGGATCCGAAGAGACCGCCTCCAGCGGGTTTTGCCGGTGTTGTTCCGAAGAGGGGAGTTGTGTTGGTTGTGGTGGTGGTGGCAGCAGCCGGTGTTGAGCCGAATAGGGACATCTGGAGATTGGTAATTTGGGAGAAGAGTATTAAAAATATTTAAATATTGCGGCCCTAAAAAATGCGCAAAATTTGAGCCAAAAATCAGGGATTTCCGATGAAAACTAACCGAGATACAATGATTTCAAGTTTTGTAGAGGCTTAGGATATTTTGTAGTTTGTAGTCTCTAAGCCTCTACAAATCCCCAGGGAGGCTGGAAGGTTTTGTAGAGGCTTAGAGACTACAAACTACAAAGTAAGATAAGCCTCTACAAAACGCACGCCGCGCCGTGTGCGTTTTGTAGAGGCTTAGGATTTTTTGTAGTTTGTAGTCTCTAAGCCTCTACAAATCCACAGGGAGGCTGGAAGTTTTGTAGAGGCTTAGAGACTACAAACTACAAAACTGTCTAAGCCTCTACAAAACTTAAAATCACTGTATCTCGGTTAGTTTTTATCGGAAATCGCTCCTTTTTGGACGAAAAGAGAGCGGATTTTCGGAGTTTTTGAGCAATTTTCGAGCTTTTCCATTATGCTATTCAGAACCTTCACATAATTCTATGTTTTTTATTATTTTGGCCAGAAATTGAGGGAAAATTAAGGAAATCTCTTCAAAAAAAATGTTAAATTTTTGCGAAAGATTTTCGAGAAATTCTAAGAAAATAAGAGGTAAATGAATATAGTGAAGTTTAAACACTCTTTTAGGAAAAGGAATGATTTTCTGGAACCTTCCTAACAAAACTGAACGGTTTATTTCTTGAAAACTACGGGCAAAATAACGAAAGAAGACAAAAAAATGATGATGATGATGGGGTGGGGGGTGGGGGAAAACGAGGGGAATGAAAAGAGCAAAAAGAGCAAAATCAAAAGAACAAGAAAAACGGGAAAAGTTCATCATGACTGATTCTGTTCGGATTGCTTCTGATGATCCTTGGTGTAGGCTTCCTTGTGCTTCTCATTGACTCCCTCCACGTTTCGCGCCATCTCCACTGCCAGGTAGATGATCTGAAAAATATGGAATATTTGAGAATTTTTGAGGATTCCAGGGGGAATCTGGGATAGTTTTTCAGCTCAAGAAGACGTCCAATGCATTTTTTGGTTTCAGGAAAGAGTTTGAAGGGTCCAGAAAGCTCCGGAACAGTTCTGAGTGTGTTTTTAGCTCTAAAAACGTTTTTAGGGGGTCCAGAAGGCGCATGACGCTTCAAAAACGTCAAAATCAATTCTGAGCAGCTCTGGATGCGTTTTTGGCTTCAGAATGCATTTTTTAGGGGTCTAGAAGGTCTAGGAGGCATTTTTAACACTAGAAATCACTTTTTTGGGGGTTCTAAAAGCTTCTTTTGAAATCCTCTTACCCTGGGCACAACAACAGTATTCTCAGGACTGTACGCCTTTGCAGCATGACACCTCATGAGTGTTCCCATCGAATAATCGTCGACAGTCTCCTTGAACTGCTCGCAGAACTCTCGCCACGTCTCCTTGGCTCCGTTGTCCTTCAGAAGACTCGTAGTGACCTCCTCGACGTTCAAATCGGGAAACGATTTGCGGAATGCGACGAGAATCATGTCCTGATGCTTGTTCAATCGGAGCACTCGAGTATCGCATCGTGTGATCAGATTCATGTGAACGTCGGCTCTCTCGCCCGCCTTGATCGCCCACGCCATCTCGATCGACTCGTCGTTCACGTACTTGTCAGCGTCTCCGTAGTCCACTTCGGTATCGAGTGCAGTCATTTTGCTTTTTGTTACCTGGAAAATAGTGAAAAATTGGGGAAAATTGCGTTAAGATCAGAAGGAAAGCAAAAAAATCGCAATAATTTTCGATTTTTACGAAAAATATAAGTTTTCAGATGATTTTTAGACCTAAAATTGCTTTAAAATACGTAAAAATGGGTGTAGATTCTAAAAATCATAGAAAAATGTTCGAAAATTGCCTTAAAACCCTGAAAATGAGCCCAGAAATGCTCCACAGGGGTGGGGGCGTGGCCGAGTTTCCCAAGGGCCACCGCCCTTTTTTGGAGCATTTGTGAGCTCATTTTCGTGGTTTTAGAGCAATTTTCGAGTGATTTTCGAATTCTACACACATTTCTACGTATTTTGATGCTATACACATTTTTGGCCGGAATTTTCCTTTAAAATTGGTCGAAATTTGAAATCTAGAAAAAAACGGAAATTTCCTTTGATTTCTTTGAAAATATCCTTTTTTTTGGATCTAAAACCTTGTAAAAATCACGAAAAATTGGCCCAGAACCCCTTATAAAACTTAAAATCTACTGAAAAATCAAAAAATTCGAAAAAATGTGTTTAGGTGGACGAATTTTCATGCAAATCGATATTTATTAAATCCTACGGGGTCTAGAAACCTATTTTTTTGCAAAAAATCTAAAAAATTCTCGAAAAAACCACTAAAAATCATCGAAAATAGCCCGAAATTCGCAAAAAAATGAGTCGAAAAATTCGAATCATGTGATCCCGCCCCTTTTTGCAATGTGCGGCGCGCGGTTTTCGCAAGTCTGCGGCAGGGAGTTGAAGAAATCTGGAATTATTTTTTAGGGATTTCAGGGTCCAAATAAAGGGTTTTTGGGTCAAAATTTGATCAAAATAAAGCAAAAACCGGTTTATTAAAACAAAAAATAACAAGAAAATCAACAAAAACTACAAAAAAATAGAAAAAGTCGTCAATCTTCCTCCCAATTGCCTTCCAACCGATTCCGAATGTTCATTCCGTGTAGAGCAGCTAGGGCAGCTACTTGCTCAGCCATTCTAACGTTCGGCTGACCGATGCCCGATCGGAATTTTTTGTCGCCGATCGTGGCGATCGCCACCCATCGTTTGTCTCCGCGTTTTACCTGGAAAATATTTTTTTATACAAAAATTCTGAAAAAACTGAAAATTTCAAATTTTTACCGTCTCATAGGTGGCTTTTGGAATCTTGGTCTCCACACAATAGTCGTGAAGGACCATTTTGGGTGTTGGCGAGAAGCCGACGGAGTTTTTCAGACGTTTCAGCGGAAATGACACTTCGATATTGTAGACGCCGTCATCGTCGACACGAGCTCGCTTCTTGCCTCGCTGTTTCGCATTTCGGTCCTCTTTCCATTTCTGGAAAAATTAAAAACTCGTTTTCTGGTTTTTAGGGCTATTTTTGGGCATTTTCACTATGATTTTTCGAAACTATAAACATTTTTACATATTTTCAAGGAGGTTCAAAAAGCCCAAAAAAATGCGCATCTTCTCGTCCAAAAATAAGTGATTTACGATGAAAACTAGCCGAGATACAGTGATTTCAAGTTTTGTAGAGGCTTAGGAATTTTTGTAGTTTGTAGTCTCTAAGCCTCTACAAAATTGAACGGCGCCCAGAGAGTTTTGTAGAGGCTTAGCGGCTTTTTGTAGTTTGTAGTCGCTAAGCCTCTACAAACCCACTGGGCTGCAATGAGATTTGTAGAGGCTTAGAAACTACAAACTACAAAAATTCCTAAGCCTCTACAAAACGCCCACTGCGCGATCAGCCGCCGGCGGTTGATTTTGTAGAGGCTTAGCGACTACAAACTATAAAAAATCCTAAGCCTCTACAAAACTAAAAATCCCTGTATCTCAGCTAGTTTTTATCGGACATCGCTGATTTTTGGCTCAAAATTTTCGTAATTTTTGGGGTATTTGAAATCCGTTCGTAAAATTCTTACATTATAAACCTCCTCCATGCCATACGCCTTACAAATCTCCAGCACACTTCCCGCCGCCACAGTCGCCTTTCCACGTGGATCGTGCTCCTGATCTCCACCCAATATCCTCTGCACCACATATTTCGTCATGGTGTAAGATTCGTCGTATTGGCAAGCTAATTCTAAGAAATTCTCGATATCTTTATACTTGTCGAGTACGCCTTCAGGTCGGAAAATCGATGGTGTGGAGAGGGCCTTTCGGGCAATCATGAGGCTAGACGTGCCGGTGGCTTGGCGCCATTTTTCAATGTCAGAGAATTCGTCGATTTCGCCGGAGAAGCCGCTGGAAATTTGAGGATTTTTGAATGAAAAAAATATCAGGCTCCGCCCTTTTGAAACACTCAAAAAATGCGAAAATTTTGAGCCAAAAATCAGCAATTTCCGATGAAAATTAGCCGAGATACAGCGATTTCAAGTTTTGTAGAGGCTTAGGATTTTTGTAGTTTGTAGTCGCTAAGCCTCTACAAATTAACCGAGCGCGTTTGTAGAGGCTTAGAAAAACATGTAGTTTGTAGTCGCTAAGCCTCTACAAAACGCTCAGGGTGATTTTGTAGGCACTATAGTAGTTGGGGGGGGCCACTCCAAAAATTTTTTCTAGAGTCAATTTTTCGGGGCCTTTTGCCTAAGCCTGTAATAAAGAAACGTTGTAAAGTATTGTGAGCATTGTAAAAATAAAAAAAAACCGAAGTTAGTTTTTTGCACTTTTGACATGAAAATACTCATTTTCAGTACTTTTCAAGCCAAAAACTGGTCAGAAACCATTTAAATTTTAGTCGTCTATTTGTATATTTTACTTGCCTACATTAATTCACAACGTTTCTTTATTACAGGCTTAGGCAAAAGGCCCCGAAAAATTGACTCTAGAAAAAATTTTTGGAGTGGCCCCCCCCCAACTACTATAGCGCCATTTTGTAGAGGCTTAGCGACTACAAACTACAAAAAATCCTAAGCCTCTACAAAACTTGAAATTGCTGTATCTCGGCTAGTTTTCATCGTAAATTGCTTCTTTTTGGCTCAAAATGTTCGCATTTTCTAGGGCTCAATGGCCATCTTTTTTTTTGTAGAGGCTCAGCCACTACAAACTACGAAAAATCCTAGGCCTCTACAATTTTTTTCCAAAAATCTAAATTTGCTCATAACTCCACTCCCAGTGAACGGATTTTCATGAAAATTAGACCAATCGAAAGGAAATTTTCTCCTCTACCCATAGGTAGCCCCAATGCATACTTCGCAATAATCGGAACACTCGTAATCGCCTCGGCCACCTCTCGAATCTCCTCCACACGACACTGATCCGGCTGTCGCTCATCTCGCCTCCTTCCGTGTACTCCTAACGCGACAACTCCACATTTCTCGATTTCTCTAACTAGTCTCAGAGTGTCTTCTCGATTATCAAGTACTCGAATTTTGCATGTTACTGGAACTTTTGCCGCCGCTTTTAGGGAGGTCAGAATTTCGATGATTTTTTCAGTTTGCGTTAGAAGTGCGGCACCCATTCCGCAGTGGATGGAAAATGGTTTCGGGCAGCCCATGTTGACATCGATGCCCGCCACGTCGTCGCCGCTGAAAAATCAAGAAATTGAAAAAAGGGGTCCCCCGTGGGGCCCTACACAATCTGGGCAACTTTCGCCGCCTTTTCGCCAGAATTCGTTCCAATTTGTAGAATACATTTTCCTTTTTCTTCTGGAGCCAAACGTAGAACTATATCATCTCCATTCCGATAGTCAATTGTGCCTAGTACTTCATTTATCACTCGTGTGGACTCGATCAACTTCTTATCCACAATTTCTTCAGTATAACACAAATCTGCCCCATATTTTAGACAGAGAAGACGCAAGGGGGTCCGCCCGGCACGTACCATCGGCGCTAGAATCTTCTTTTTTGAGTAGAGCTCGGACATTTTTCTGGAAAATTAATTTTTTTTGAATTTTTGAAATTGGTTTTTCATCAATATCTCCGCGGATACTAAACATTGAGAACTGGCAATACACTTAAAAAATTCCCTGAATTTTTCTCTACAAAACCATAATAAATTTGTTATGACAAACTCAGGATAACACAGCGAAAAATCTCGTTTTTTAATTTAAAAAAAAAGCAAAAGCCGAGGCGCAATGCAAGCGCGCTCCCCTGGACTTTTCCCGAAATAGCATGCGAATCGAGGAGACGCAGACACTCCTCGTGCCCTCACCCCCACCAGAATCGATCCGGAAGACAGGGAGACAGAATCGATACTCTATATATATATTAAGCATCTATACTATAAAATCTAGCTGCAAAAAAAATGCACACCACCTATAGCGAGTATGACAGATATGTATGGTTTTTTGAAATTTGATCTACCTATAAGAAGTTACTTTTTTAGATACCTCCTCATGAGATGAATCAGGGATTGAGAACGATTTATCCACATGTTAGGGAACAGGAGAATGTGAGATTTATCTGGATTTTTTTTCATGTTAAAATCACAAGTTCAGGAAATCCGTATGCCTCGAATGTGGGATGGCAATAATGCATCGAGTTTTTTGGAAGTTGCTGCTAATGGCCTGTCAGTGTCTTTTAAGAGAAGTGAGTATTTTTTTTTATGTTTTGGCCAAGTTTGAATCGATGAAAGAAAATGAGAGAATCGATGAAAAATGTGTATATTGCTTAAAAATGTACATTTTTGAAATTTGGATGTCTAGAAAAGTAGTTAGTAGTAGTCCAATTTTTCTGAAAATTTGGGAGAATATAGAGCAAGTCTAGAGCTCCATTTTTGTAGTTCACAACTTTTTTGTAGAACTTCTTCTAAAGATGATGTGGCTTGCAGAATCTTGTTTTTAAAATGTTTGGCTCTTTTAGTTTTGTGGCGGCATATCATCGTTAGAAAACGACCTACAAAAAAGTTGTCAACTACAAAAATGAAGCTCTAGACTTGCTTAGTATACTCAAAAAGTTTCAGAAAGATTAATCCGTTTTGAGCTATTTTTCCAAAGTTTTAAAAATGGTCGATGTCCGCTGAAAGTTGAAAACTTGACTATCTTACTTGAATGCACTGTAACTAACTTGGTTTTGGATTTACAAAAAAGTTGTCAACTACAAAAATGAAGCTCTAGGTTTGTTTAATATAGTCACAAAATTTCAAAAATATTGAATAATTTTCAACCAATTTTTGGGACCTTCAAATTTGACTCTTTTTTTTAAATGAAAATAGTCAAATTGGATATCCTATTTTAAAGTACTGTAACTTTTTTGTTTCCGTATTTACTCAAAAGTTGTCAACTACAAAAATGAAGTTCTAGACTTGGTTAATATAGTCATGAAATTTCAGAAAAATTGAATAATTTTTAGCTAGTTTTTTGGAACCCTTAAATTTGACTCATTTTTTCTAACTTAAGATACTAAAATTGGCTATCCGATTTCAAAGTACTGTAACTGCTTTATTTCAGGATTTACAAAAAAGCTGTCAACTACAAAAATGAACCTCTAGACTTACTCAATAATTCAGTAAAATTTCAAAATAATCTGATGACTGAAAACTATTTTTTGAAACTGTCCAAGTTGACCCTTTTTTTTACTGAAAATAGAAAAATTGGCAAACCCTACTTCAAAGTACTGTAACTTTCTTGACTGCGGTTCTAAAAAAAAGTTGACAACTGCAAAAAATTAGTTCTAGATTTGCACAACATATAAACCAAATTTACCATTCCGCAAACCTTAATGAATGTGTTCAAAATCGCTCTAAAACCCCGCAAAATGGCTCGGAAATGAGCAAAAATCGCAGAAGTTGTATCTGGTGGCCGTGGCCGAGTTTCCCAAAAAAGGGGGCGGAGCCAAGCGCAGTGATTGGCTGCCGCACGACTGTGAAGACGCTCATTGGCTGACTCCGCCCCTTTTTTTGGGAAACTCGGCCACGGCCACCAGATACAACTTCTGCGATTTTTGCTCATTTCGGAGTCAATTTTGATGGGATTTTTTGAGCGATTTTCGATTATTCTCATTATGATTTTTTCAGAATCTCAGAAAAAAAACATCTTCTACTTTTTTTTCCAAAAGTAATCTCAATTTCCAGACGCCAACATCGCCGGAGAAAAGGACCCCTCTGGCATAGTCCGTGCCGACTGTTTCGTTCCCTCCAGTGTCGGTTGCTACTATTTCGAAGTGACAGTCCTCAATGTCCACGGTCAACGTGGATGTAATGTGGGTGTTGGCCTAAGCAAAAATCAAGGAGAACTGAATAGAATGCCCGGATGGGACCCCCAATGCTATGGATATCATGGTGACGATGGAAACTTCTTCTCGGCGTGTGGCCATGGAAAACCGTATGGACCAAAGTTTGGAGCGAAAGATGTGATTGGATGTGGAATGGATATGAATTTGAATATTGTTTGGTTTACGAAGAATGGAGAACATCTGGGAATTGCTCATGAAGTTAAAGCTGGAGAGCTGCAGGATTCGTATCCGACTGTTGGGTTGAGGACACCCGGAGAACGAGTACATGTGAATTTTGGACAGTCTCCGTTTCGTTTCGATTTTGATGGGTATAGAGATGTGAGTGATTTTTGGGATTTTAAGATTCTAAAATTCTATTAGCGATATTCCCCAAGCTCCATCGCCAACTTGGCTGAAATTTGAATTTTCAGCTTTACCTTTGAAAACAGCGAAACATGTTTCGGTTGGTGCGTGGACTCCCCGTGGACAACTCGGGCATCAGTCGAGTTGTCCACGAGGAGTCCACGCACCCACCAAAACATGTTTCGCTGTTTTCAAGACGGCGGGAAAGCTGAAAATTCAAATTTCAGCCCAGTTGGCGATGGAGCGCTTTTCCCCTTGGGGAATATCGCTAATAAGATTTTTGAATTCTGACTATTATCAACTTTCCAGACCCTCAACAATCGAAAGATTCGAATGCTGGAAAACGTAAGAATGCCAGCAAATATAGGATCACACATGGATCGGATGGTTGCTTCATTTTTGGGATATAATGGAGCTCTGGAGACATTAAAGGCTTTTGAGAAGGTCGCCAAGTTGAAGGAACCAGTAGATCATGAGTTTGTCAGAAGGAGGAAAGGTGAGATTTGGAGATTCTAAAATTTTGGCTCCGTGACATTTCGCAACCAGTCGTTTCGCAACTACGACAATCCGCAACCACGTCATTTCGAAACTACGAAATCCAGGATTTTTGTAGAAAGTTCTCGTACAAAATCACAACTTTTCAAATGTAGACTATAACCCGGAATAGTTCACAATACTCTCGATCCTATACAGCCTTAACGAGCATGAAGTGGACTAGTTTATAGAGTTGCGAAACGTCCAGTTTTAAAATGTCTTGGTTGTGAATGGTCGCGGTTGCGAAACGACTGGTTGCGAAATGTCTCGAAGCCAATATTTTGGGATTCTGAGGTTTTTGATTCTCCAGATTTTAAGACTCCCTGACTCTTTTTATGCCAAATTCCAAATCCCGAATTCCCCAATTTTCCAGAAATCATCGATATGATTCTCAATGCTAACGGAGGTGCCAAAATCCAATCGAAACTCCAAGAATACTTCCCCGGCTGTCTCGAAAATAAGAACAAAGTCCAACTCTTTCTCTCCTGTCTTCGCTACATTGACATTGCTCATACCATTCAAAAATCACCGTATGCCTTTACGAAAAATTCGGATGAGCCGGGAAGTCCACTTGAAACAAGGCCTCTGAAAATATCGAAGAATTCGAAAAATGGAGGAGGAAAAAGGGGAAGAGATACACAGAAGAGACAGGGAAACTCGAAAGTTCATACACCCCCGCCGACGAGAAGGGGGACTAACGATGCTAGGTTGGTTTGGCGGGAATTCAAATTTTTGGAATTTCGGAAATTTCGAAAATTGGAAAAGCTTAATACTTGGAATCCCCGAAGTCTCTGGATCGGTTGGAATCTTAAGATATCAAAATCAGAATTCTTGAATTCTCGAGATGCTGATCATTTTGAGAATCTAGGATTCTTGGAATCCTTAGAATCTTATTGGCGATATTCCCCAAGGGAAAACGCGCTCCATTGCCAACTTGGCTGAAATTTGAATTTTTAGCTTTCCCGCCGTTTGAAAACATCGAAACATATTTTGGTGGGTGCGTGGACTCCTCGTGGACAACTCGGGCAGCAGTCGAATTGTCCACGAGGAGTCCACGCACCCACCAAAACATGTTTCGCTGTTTTCAAAACGGGCGGGAAAGCTGAAAATTCAAATTTCTGCCAAGTTGGCGTTGGAGCGCGTTTCCTCTTGGGAACATCGCTTATAGAATCTCAGAATCCTTAGAATCCTCATTATTCCAAAATGCACATTTTCAGATCCTACGAGGACGCGTGTCTCAAAAATCAAAAAGTCGACAACTTCTTCAAAGACGAGGATACTGGAGAGGAGATGGTTCTTTACAGTAAGTCGAAAAAAACGCCATTTTGCAACTATGCCATTTCGCAACCAAGACATTTTGCAACTGGAAATTTTGCAACCAGTCGTTTCGTAACTTTCTAAGGAAGAACATGAACTTACTAAAAAAAGGAGAGCTTCGTGGTTGCGAAATGACCGGTTGCAAAACGTCTCAGTTGCGAAGTGTCGCAGAGCAACTTTTCTCAACTAAGACGTTTCGCAACTAAGGCATTTCGCAACCAATACGTTTTAAGGTGGAATAGCGGTATCCCGAGAGATGCTCCTCGAGCTAGCTGCAACTGATGAGCACAAGAAACTGGATTATATCATAAAACTAGGAAAGGAGATCATGAGGCTGGCAGCAAGTGTTGAGAAACGAATGAGCACTAGGGATCGATTGATTGTGGAGGCATCGCTATCGGCAATTCTAAAAAGAGACAACAAATTTCCATTAGAAGCCACTGAGCGACGATACATTGCAAATGAAATTGTGGAAATGATCAATAACTATAAGCCGGATGTGGTGGATGTGGTGACGGTGGACGAGGATATTATAGCCATGGAGAACGGAAATGGGAAGGCTAAAGGTAGGGCGAGATTTTTCTGCATTTTTGCGTCAGTACTGCGGACCTGGCATCAAATTTGGACTCTGCGACATTTCGCAACTCACGTAATAGTTGCCAAATGGCGTAGTAACAATTGCCAAATGGCGTAGTTTCGAAATGTCGCGGAGCCCAAATTTGACGCCAAAAAAATTCAATTTTTTTCTTTTTTCAGAAACTGGCCCTCGAAACATGTTCTCAGAGATTCGTGGAATGTTCTTAGCTTGGCAAGGTCTTCATTTTGATATGGCTTCTAGAGACTATCCAGGATCTGCTATATATTTTATGCGGCATATGGTGAGTTATGGATAGGCAGACACACAGATGGACAGGAAAAGAATAATGGAAAGTTTAGAATGAAAAATTTCAACAAAGGTGCAGACTTGGAGGGTCTTAAAAAAGGGTTAGATAGGTTCCGATTTTTCTGAAATTTTGTGGACATATGAGAAAAATATAGAGCTTCATTTTTGTAGTTGATAACTTTTTGTAACACCTTTTCTGGAGATGGTATGCACCATGAAACGGGGGGGGGGGCACTTTTTTGATCCAAAATATCAAGAATATGGCTACGAGACATTTTGCAACCAGTCGTCTTGCAACTACGAGATTTCACAACCGAGACATTTTGCAACCAGACATTCCACAACCAAGACATTTTGACACCATGCATTTTGCAAAAAAGACTTTTCTAAACCAAGACATTTGGCAACCAAGACTTTTCTAAACCAAGACATTTCGCAACCCAGACTTTTAGCAACTGCACCATTTTGCAACCCAAACATTTCACAACTAAAACAACCGTATTACTTCAATTTAGGACACTCGGCCAATCCAGATCTCATCTGAAAACTGAAAAAATGAGCATACTGGTTGTCCTAGAATGCAAAATCTTTGGAGATCCGGACACCCAAACACCTTAAAAAAATCAATTGAAATTCCAGGTTATTGAAAAACCTCTACGAAAATCTCTATATTATATTGGCAAAGAGCGGAAGTTAATGGAGATATATGGCAAATATTTATCGTTTCCGTTTCGGGAAAGTATCAGAAATTTGGCATCTATTCTATAACTACAAGATCTCGATTTATAGGTGTTTTTGTCCTAAAAAAAAGGACATTTGGACACACCGACAGACACATTTTTTCCAAGTTAAAAATTGAATTTTCAGGCTTTGGAAGAGGGTAGACTACCCGAGAAACCAGTCAAATATTCTGATGAGCCAATGGAGATGGATGAGGAGAATGATGGAGAAGCATCTGGATCCCAAAGAATTGACGATGAGGATGAGGAGGATGTGTAAAAAACTATTTTTATATATTTTTGTATATTTTTTGGGCTCGAGACCTCAAATTTTCTTGTAAATACTATACCTTTGCTTTCTTCAATTTCTCATTTTTACTCAGTTTTTTTCTTTCATCCTAGCTGAATTTTTAGTCACAATTTTCCATAATTCTTTCTGTACATAAATTCTGTAAATCCTAACAATAAACTGCAATAAAGTGCCAAATTTTGACCCAAAATTTCAAGAATGGCTCCGAGACATTTCGCAACCAGTCGTTTCGCAACTACGACATTTCACAACCAAGACATTTTGCTACCAAGACTTTTCTAAACATAGACATTTCGCAACCCAGACCTTTCAAAACTGCACCATTTTGCAACCCAGACATTTCATAACCAAGACGTTTAGCAACTAAGATACTATGTAACCAAGACATTTCGCAACCAAGTCATTTCGCAACCAAGACATTTCGCAACCCAGACCTTTCACAACTGCATAATTTCGCAACCCAAACATTTCGCAACCCAGATATTTCACAGCCAAGACATTTCGCAACCTAGCCATTTCATAACCAAGACATTTCACTACCAAGACTTTTCTAAACCAAGACATTTAGCAACTAAGACATTTCGCAACCCAGACCTTTCAAAACTGCACCATTTTGCAACCCAGACATTTCATAACCAAGACGTTTAGCAACTAAGATACTATGTAACCAAGACATTTCGCAACCAAGTCATTTCGCAACCAAGACATTTCGCAACCCAGACCTTTCACAACTGCATAATTTCGCAACCCAAACATTTCGCAACCCAGATATTTCACAGCCAAGACATTTCGCAACCTAGCCATTTCATAACCAAGACATTTCACTACCAAGACTTTTCTAAACCAAGACATTTAGCAACTAAGACATTTCGCAACCCAGACATTTCACAACCGTGACATTTCGCAACTAAGATACTTAATAACCAGGACATTTCGCAACTAAAATACTTTATAACCAAGACATTCCACAACCAAGACATTTCTAAACAGGAAATTTCGCAACCCAGACCTTTTGCAACTAAGACACTTCGTAACCAAGACATTTTACAGACTTCTCAAAACTGTACCATTTCGCAACCCAGACATTTCACAACTGCACCATTTTGCAACCCAGACATTTCACAACCAAGACATTTTGCAACCAAGACATTTCGCAACTACGACACTTTGCAACCAGACATTTCGCAACCCAGACCCTTCAAAACTGCACCATTTCGCAACCCAAACATTTCACAACTAAGACACTTCGCAACCGCGACAATCCGGAACCACGTCATTTCGAAACCACGAAATCCAGTAAGAAAAATTGGAACTTTTCACGCTGAGAATATTAAGAGAAAAATCCCAACAAAAACCAAGAATATTTCCAAATTTCTATTCGCATTGTATACGGAATTTACCACCACGAAGAATGTCATCCGCTTCCGGAAGTAAAGATGGTAAAGACAAGTGAGTTTTCGAACGGAAAAATGACTCCGGGACATTTCGCAACTTACGTCCGTTTCGCAACCGCGACAATTCGCAACCAAGACATTTCGAAACTGGACGTTTTGCAACCAATCGTTTCGCAATTCTATAAACTAGCCCACTTTACGTTTATTCGGGTTGTATGGGATTGAGGGTATTGTGAACTATTCCAGGTTTTAGTCTACATTTAAAAAATCCTGGATTTCGTGGTTTCGAAATGGCGTGGTTGCGGATTGTCGCGATGGTGACAATCCCAGAATCTCAACTTTCAGAAAAAAGAAAAATACAGTGAACAAGAAATCTCGAATGGATCAAGTTGTGGAGAAACCATCTCGAGAATCCAGTGGCAAAAAGACCAACGGAAGTTCTGAATCCAAAGGACCGACACCACCACCAACCAGAGACGAGACCTATGAAAAGTGCAAGATGGCCATCAAAAATACCCTATCATGGATGACAAAGACCCAAGCGACATCTTCCGGTCTTCTCGGATACTTCAAATCGGCCACCTTCGAACGGACGCCGCCGGAGATTCCGAAGACGTACGCGTTCCAGGCGAATCGAGCCAAAAATCGGAATCCGGATTTTCCGTTGAACGATCATTCGAGAGTTCGGTTGAAAGTTGAGGAGGAGAGTGAGAATAATTATATCAATGCGACGAACATCTCGTGTCCGCCGTGTAATCGGAAATGGATTGTGGCACAGCATCCCATGGAGAAGTATTATGAGGATTTTTGGAGAATGGTAAGTGAAGGAGGGGGACATTTCGAAACTGGACGTTTTGCAACCAATTCGCAACTTGTTAACACTAGTCCACTTTACGCTTATTAAGGTTGTATGGGATTGTGTGTATTGTGAACTATTCCAGGTTATAGTCTAGAACTTTCTGCGGAAATCATGGATTTTGTGGTTTTAAAATGGCGTTGTTGCGAAATGTCGTAGTTGCGAAATGACCGGTAGCGAAATGTCTCTCCATTTCTCAGGTCTTCTACCACGAGATCGACGTGATCTTCGCCATCTTCTCGCCCGACGAACAACTTCCCACCTACTTTCCCACCGAACAAGGCAAATTCGCCAACCATGGCCAGTTCTTCGTGCACTGCTGGAAGATGACCCCTCCAACTGCCAAGTATCAGGCCACGAACTACACTATCGAAGTGTTGCCATCCGGATGCTCGAACGCCCGTTACACTACGATTCTACACTATGCTCACTGGCCGAAAGGATACGTGGCACCACATCCGAAAGTGGTGTTGAAAGGGATTCATGTGGGAGTTTCTTTTGAAAATCTACGGGCCCTTTTTACCTGCTAGGGTCGCAGGTTAAACCAGTATAGTAGGGTTATGCTAGATAAAGAAGCAAAAACAATTTGGAGAGCTTGGGGTTCGAACCCGCGACCTCTTGAACTATAGACGCGCCCATAACCTACTGCGCTATGCGTGTCAACCTTGTAGAGGAGAGCGGCAGGCAGTGATAAAGCCAGGCTGGTTTTATCACTGCCCGCCGCTCTCCTCTACAAGGTTGACACGCATAGCGCAGTGGGTTGTGGGCGCGTCTAACGTTCAACTAGTGCGAGGGGTCGCGGGTTCGAACCCCAACCCCTGCAAACTGTTTTTGCTTCCTTATTTTGCACGATTCCAGGCTCTGGACCCCGCGGAGAAGACCACAAACAACACGAAATGCCTGGTGCACTCTGCAGAGGGAATCAATCGAGCCATGAGCTTTGTCATGGTCGACTACGTCATCGATTTGATGTTTCGAAACAATACGGTTGATGTAAGGACCCCCGGAACTCTCCTTTTTTGAAAAATATCTTCAGATCATGGAACTGGTGACCCAGCTGAGAAGCCAGCGTGGCGGCGCATTCCAGAATCGTGTCTTCTGCCTCTATGCTCTCTACGTGGCAATTGACTATGTCAAGATTCGACTGACAAAGTATCAGAATGATCCTCAAGTTTTGGCGGAGATCAACACGCTTCAGAAGGCCATGAAGAAGGAGTTTGCGGGGATCACACCGAAGGAGACGGGCACTGGAACGTCGAAGAAGGGAGGAGCGACTATTGAGACTACTGTTGATTAGTATTGATGATGGAATAAATTTTCTTTCTACTGACTGTTTATCTTATCAATGAATCACCACCGCCCCCGCATGAATCATCTTCTGAATCACCCCTCCTTCAAAAACCCGAAAAACCCAAACTCCCTGCCGCACTCCTTGCGAAAACTGCGCGCCGCACATTGCAAACGCCTTAGGCTCCGCCCCTTTTTCCAATTGTTTGATTTTGCAAAAATTAACAGTTTCGCAGCGATTTTCGCGGAAAAAAGTGGTTTTTAGACTGATTTTTAGTGATTTTTATGATTTTTAACAGAGATTTTAACGAAAATCACATCTAAACGCTATAAATTTTCATAAAATTGTATACCGTCCCGGAGAAATATCGATTTTTGGACATTTATAGAAATGACCGATGGAAACGCAGACAAGATCAAAACGATTCGAGCGTACTACAAGCTGTGTCAGAAGCCGGAAAATCGGTGTGTCGTGATAAAGGTTTGGGATTTTTTTGCAAAATTTTTTTTTTTTGAAAAATTCTAAAAAATAAAATAAAATTTCAGGACAAAACATTCTTCGCCACATTGCCATCGCTTCTGAAAGACAATAGTTCTGATGTGATCAGATACACTGTCAAGGTAATTTTTGAAAAAAGCGAAAAAAATTTTCGGTTGAAAAATCGCCCCCGAGACCAGATTTGAGACTGAAAATTGACGATTTTGAGCCAGAAATTGACAGTTTTAGTCGCGAAAAACGACGAAAACTGAGCTGGAAGGGCTCTTTTTGACCCAAAAACTTGCAAAAACGACGAAATTTGACTCAGAATGCTCCAGAAGACGTCAGGAAGGGTTCGAAAAGTTCCTGAGCCAAAAATGTCGGAAAATGACCGATTTCCACTCTAAAACTTCGATTTTTCACCGGAAAATGGTGAATTTCAGCGAAAAATTGAAGTTTTAGAGTGGAAATTCGGTCATTTTTCGATATTTTTGGCTCAGAAGCCTTCAAAATCCTTCCCGGCGTCTTCTGGAGCATTCTGGCTCGTTTTTTGCCAATTTTTGGCTCAATTTTCTTAATTTTCGTCTCCAAATTCTCCAGAATCTTTCTGATCCGTTTTGACGTCTTCTGAACAGGAAATTCTTGAAAAACAACGATTCTGAAGGCTTGGGTGACTATTTTTGACCCAAAAACTTGCAAAAAACGACGAAAATCGATCCAGAATGCTCTAGAAGACGCCAGGAAGGATTCTGAAGGTCCAGAAGACGTCAAAACGGATCAACAAGATTCTGGAGTACTTGGAGTCGAAAATCATAAAAATAGAGCGAAAAATTGGCGAAAAATGAGAAAAATCGATCCAGAGTGCTTCAGAAGACGTAAGGAAGGATTCTAAAGATTCCTGAGCCAAAAATATCGAAAAATGACCGAATTTCACTCAAAAACCTCAATTTTTACCTGAAAACGGTAAATTTCAGCGAAAATTTGAGGTTTTAAAGTGGAAAACGGTTGTTTTTTACTATTTTTGTCTCAAAAACCTTAAAAATCCTTTCAGACGTCTTCTGGAGCATTTTGACTCGATTTTCGTTGTTTTTAGCCAATTTTTGATTCTAAAAATGGTTTATAAGCCTTCCAATGCAGAAAATATAGAAGTTTGTGCAGAAATTGGCCCTTTTTGTCCAGAAATGAGTCTAGATAGCTAAAAACCTGAATTTTTCACCTGAAAATGATAATTTCATCGAAAAAATTCAATTTTTTGCAGATCCTCGTCCTGCTCACCGAACAATCCGACAACATTGAGCAACTCCTAAAATCCCAGGAACTCCTCCCATCACTCACAGAAGCCTGTGAGAATATCACGAATCCCAGTGTCAACTACAATCTCGTCCTCGTCTCCAGCCGCATTCGCGCCGTCAAAAATTCCCTAGATGCTCGGCGAGCCGCCCAAATCGACGAGCCCCTCGCAGATGCTGTAAAAGAAATCGACAAGGGAGCAAGTGCGCTCCATCGCAAATTCGTTGGCCAGCGAAAATCCAAACAAGTTATCATGGAATTCGATATGGAAGAGTTCGACGAGCACAAAAAGCGAGAGGTGGAGAGGTTGCTGCTCAAGAAGAAGGGTGTTATTAGTGTCTATATAACAGAGGAGACCACCAGTAGAGCGCCACGGGCGGTCCTTCGAACGATTCCCGCTTTGGAGGCCAAGGAAATCGCCGCGGTGATCTTTGGAGCGGGTTTGGAGTATGTTGCGCAAATAGTGAAGGTTGAGGCCATTGGCGGAGAAAAAGGGGAAAGGAAAGAAGAGAAATTCGAGATGTACGCGTCGGAGATTCAGAAGATTGGGGCCTCTTCTGGAGACTTGCCAGAATATCTAGATGACGATGTGCTGCATGTGGACCCGGCGAGCTGTGTGATAACCAATGAGATGGCTAGTCATGGGCAAGGACAGGAGGGAGGAGGATGGTTCAGCTCGATTACGTCTTTTGTGAAAACTTCGCTTTGGTAGCTCAAGATTCTCACTTTAAAGAAGAATTCCTGTTAAAAATAGCTTTACAATATCAAAAAAGGTGTGTAGATTCCAAAAATCCTACTGAAAATGCTCAAAAATTGCTTTAAAACTCTGAAAATCGAGCCGGAATGCTCCAATTTTGTCGTTTTTTGCAAGTTTTTTGGACAAAAAAGGACTTTTCTCGTTCAAATTTCGTCGTTTTTTCAAGAATTTCCAGTCCAGAAGATGTCAAAACGGATCAACAAGATTATGGAGCATTTGGAGAAGAAAATCACCAAAATTGAGTAAAAAATTGGAGAAAAATGATGAAAATTGATCCAGAATGCTCCAGAAGACGTCAGGAAGGATTCTGAAGCTTCCTGAGCCGAAAATGTCAAAAAATGACCGATTTCCACTCTGAAACCTCAAATTTTCGCTGAAATTTAACATTTTCTGGTGAAAAATTGACGTTTTAGAGTTGAAATTGGTCATTT
Organism: Caenorhabditis sinica; assembly: GCA_963932045.1. Lineage (NCBI taxonomy): Eukaryota > Metazoa > Nematoda > Chromadorea > Rhabditida > Rhabditidae > Caenorhabditis > Caenorhabditis sinica. The sequence continues at coordinate 3,272,828 of OZ009942.1, forward strand.
TTCGATATTTTCGCACCAGGAACTTTCAGAATCCTTCTTTGACGTCTTCTAGAGCATTCTAGCTTAAATTTCGTCGTTTTTCGTCAATTTTTTGCTCAATTTTTATGATTTTCGACTCCAATTGCTCCAGAGTCTTGCTGATCCATTTTGACGTCTTCTGGACCGGAAATTCTCGAAAAACAACGAAAATCGGAGGTTTATGAGACAAAAAATTTCGAAAACCACCAAAAAATGGTCAATTTTGGGTTAAAAAAGGCCTTTAGAAGCAGTTTTTGAGCATTTTTCATTATGATTTTCGGAGTCTACACACATTTTTTGGTATTTTAAAGCAAATTTGACCATTTTTGACCGGAATCCTCCTTTAACAAAAAAAATGTATTAAAAATTTCCCTAAATACGGTTTTCCCCCTTGTTATCATCTCCATTTATATATCTCTTTTTTTGTTTTGTTCTCTCAAAAAATCTCTCGTTTTTTTCAATTTTCTTGTTAAGAGATCTCTCATTTCCTCCCCCCTGAAAATCTCGTATAAATCGTTTTGTGCTTTTCAAAATTCCTTCCTTTTTGCTTTTTTTTTTGGCTGTTTTCATCAGATTTTACCTATTTTTATATGATTTTTCACCATTTTTTGGAACTTTAAAGCTAAATTTGAGTTACAGAGTGACTGTTTAGACAAGATGATGCTCCATCAATCGACCAACTCGTACTCAATGTACACTGGTAAGGATTTTTTAAACACTCAAAAATGGCTCTAACTGCTCTAAGCATCCGTTTGTAGCTATTGGCTTCCGAAATAACAAAAAATGCTCCGAAAACTTCGAAAATTGGCTCCGAAATGAGCGAAAACCTGAAAACTTACCCCAAGAAGATCGAGTTTCCGAAAAAGGAGCTTTGCAAGTTTTTTTTGTAGCTCATTTTTTGAGCTCACAGAGCATATTTTTGGTCATTTTAGCTGAATTCTCAATAAATTTTAAGCAAATGTTTCAATTTTTGATAAATTCGACAAAAATTGGAACAATTTCAATTCAAAATTGTCTATAGAATGGGTACAGTCGTTTCTGGAACAGCTAGAGCTATTTTCGCGTTAATTTTGACAAAAAACGCTTCAAATTGAGTCAAATTCGTCTAGGATGCTCCAGACGGATTCAAGTCAGTTCTGGAGTCATTTTTCAGTTATTTTAAACAAAAAATGCTTTAAAATGATCCAGATTTAGTCTGGAATGCTCCAAGAAGCTCCGAATTGATTCTAGACTGTTCAGGAGCAATTTGTGACAATTTTAGCGATATTTTGGACTAAAAATGCTTCAAAATGAGCCAAATTCGTCTAGAGTGCTCCAGGATGCTTCAGAATGATTCAAGTCAGTTTTAGAGCAATTTGAGACAATTTTAGATATATTTTGCACTAAGAATGCTTCAAAATGACCCATTTTTGCATAGAATGCTCCAGAATGCTCCAGGTGCAATTCAAACCATTTTTAGCCTATTTTTTCCATTCTAAAAATGCCTACCACCTTCTAAACTACCCCCAATTTTCAGACCACGAAATCGAGACCCGAACCTCTCGCATTCGCGCCGCCATGTTCCCGGATTGGGCTCCACCAACCTCCGCAGCCGAAGCAACAACCTCCATCAACACGACTTCAAGCATCGTAGAGCTAATGTCAATGCCAACTCAACAACTCAAACAATCCGTTATGGATTTGTTAACCTACGAGGGGTCGAATGACATGTCTGGAATGTCTCTTCCGGATCTTGTGAAACTTATGAACGATCATGACGAGTCGGTGGTGGCGAGAGCCGTTCATCGTGCTTATATGCTCTCCCGGGAGGACCCTAACTTCTTCCAACAACCCGGATTCGATCATCGCGCGTTTATCGAGGCGTTGATGCAGGCGTCGAAGTTAGTGTGCATTTTGAACTAAAAATGCTTGAAAAATGAGCTAAAATGCTTCAGACTGATCCTTGGCCATTTTAGAGCAATTTGAGCCAGTTTGAAGCATTTTTAACGGAGAAAATGGAGAAAGTCATCTTGGAGATGGGCAGAAATCGTCTTGGAGCATTTTAGACATAAATTTGACGCATTTTGAAGTATTTTGGTCCGAAAAACTGAAAAATGGCTCAATTTGCCTCCAGAGACGCCCCTGGAGCATCATGGAGCATTCTAGGTCATTTTAAGGCGTTTTTTACGAAAAAGAGCAAATTTGAGCCATTTTTGCGATATTTTTGTCGAAAAAATGAAGTTAATTGAGCCAATTTCGGTCGAAAATGCTCCAGACTGATACTTGACCGTTTTGGAGTCATTTTTGACGAATTTGGATCATTTTGAAGCAAAATTTGATCCAAAATTCCTTAAAAATGGCTCAAATTGCTCCAAATTGAGCCAAGTTGGTCAAAAATGGTTTTGGAGCAATTTAAGCCATTTTTAACAAATCTGGCTCATTTCTAAGCAATTTTTTTACCAAAATACCTCAAAAATGGCTGAAATTGCTCCAAAATGAACCAAATTTGTATTAAAACCTATGAATTTTTCTTTCCAGTAGCTCGAATGTGAACGTCCGTCGCAACGCCATCGGAGCCCTCTCGCATATGTCCGAGCAACGCGGAGGACCCCTTCTCATTTTCAGAAGTGGAGGATTGGCTGAGATCATTCGAATGCTCTATGATCCATTGGAGGTGAGTCAAAAATCATTTTTATTTCTCGAAAATCCGAAAATCCTTATGAAAATGCTTGAAAATCGCTTTAAAACCCAGAAAATGAGCTCAGAAATGCTCTAAAATGAGCTACAAAAAGGGGGCGGAGCTTCGAAGTTTTGACTCCACCAAGAGCATTTCTGAGTCCAGTTTCGTGGTTTTCGAGCAACTTTTGAGCATTTTCATCAAGTTTTTCGGGCACTACACGCATTTTTGACACGGGGACATTTCGCAACCGGCCATTTCACAACTGAGACGGCTTACCACTATTTTTAGCTCAAAATTGCTCCAAAAATGTCTAAAATTCGTCTGGAGCTTCTAGAAACTCAGTTGACTGTTCTGGAGCGATTTGAGACGATTTGGGTCATTTTTGAAACAATTAAGGTCGAAAAACCCCTTAAAATGAGCCATTTTGGGCTATTTTAGACTAAAAATGCACTGAAAAGGCCTCAAATGCTCCAAGACGTTATAGAATGAGTCTAGACGGTTTTGGAGCAATTTGAGCCATTTTCAACCGGTTTTTAACTAGCGAAAAGTCTTAGTTGTGAAATGACCGGTTGCGAAACGTCCTGGAGCAAGATTTTTTAGCCTAAAAGCTCAAATTCCCTTATTAAATTCAACAATTCGTTTTCAGAGCGTCTACCACTACGCCGTCACCACCCTTCGCAACCTCCTGATGCACGTCTCGGAGTCGCGTGGACAGGCGAGAGCTCTCAACGCTGTGGAAGCCCTCGTTCCCCATTTGCACAAGAAGAACCCGAAATTGTTGGCTCAGGTCGCCGATGCTCTCTACTTTTTGCTCATCGACGATGCGCAGGCAAAGATCTCCTTCCTATCCCTGTTGGGACCCCAATTGTTGGTCTCGATTCTTCGTGAGCACTCGGATCATCGAAAATTGATCTACACGGTCGTCCGATGCATTCGATCGTTGTCGGTGTGTCCCAGTAATAAGCCGGCGTTGATTAGTCTTGGTAAGTAGATTTTCGTCGAAAATTTGGGCTCCAGGATGCTCTCTGATCTCAAAATAGTGCTCAAAAGCCTGATTTTTGCATTTTTAGCTGAAAAAATCGCTTGGAAATGGCTCAAATTGCTCCTGAATGGTCTAGAATCAATTTGGTGCATTCTGAAGCATTCTAGGACAATTTTGCTCATTTCTAGCTCATAATAGCTCAAAAATGATGCGAATCGCTACAGAACAGTCTAGAAGGATTCTCGAGCACTTTGGACAAATTTGGCTCATTTGGAAGTATTTTTATCTCAAAATAATTAAAAAAATGGTTGAAATTGCTCCAAAACTGTTCGAAATTCGCCTGGTGCTTCTAGAAACTCTACAGACTGTTCTGGAGCGATTTGAGAGGATTTTGGATGATTTTTGAGCCATTTTGGTTAAAAAATGCTTCAAAACGACCCAAAATCGTCTCAAATCGCTCCAGAACAGTCTATGGAGTTTCTAGAAGCTCTAGACGAATTCCGGACGGTTTTGGAGCAATTTTAATCGTTTTTGAGCTAAAAACACTTCTAAACAAGTCAAATTCACCTAGAATGCTCAAGAATGCACCAAATTGATTCTAGATCATTCTGGAGCAATTTAAGCCTTTTTTTTGAGCTAAAAATGGTTTACTATGAACCAAATTGTCCAAGAATGCTCCAAATTGATTTTAGACCATTCCAAAGCAATTTGCACCATTTTTTGAGCTAAAAACGGTTCACAATGAGCCAAATTATCCTAGAATGCTCCAGAATGCTCAAAAATGAGTCTATATTGTTCTGGAGGAAATTGAGCCATTTTTGAGCGATTTTTCCAGCTAAAAATGCAAAAATAGTGCTCTGATTTGTAGAAAAATAATGATTAAAACTTCCATTTCTTCCAGGTTGCCTGCCAGCACTCTGCAACGAGCTCTGCGCCGCCAAAGACGAGCGCTCCCAAACCGCCATCCTCGTCGCGATGCGAAATCTCTCGGACTCTGCCACAAACGAGGAGAATCTCACTCAACTCATCATCAAACTCACCGAAATCATTCGCCACGCCAACGACGGAATGACCGCCTGCGCTTGCGGCACGCTGAGCAATCTCACCTGTAACAACACTCGAAACAAGCAAACCGTATGCTCTCACGGCGGCATCGACGCCCTGGTCACCGCTATTCGCCGTTTTCCCGAAGTCGAAGAGGTCACCGAGCCGGCTCTCTGTGCTCTCCGACACTGCACCGCCCGTCATCAGTTCGCCGAGGAGGCTCAGAACGAGTTGAGAATATGTCAAGCTTTCCCAGTGATTCTGGATCAGTTGGCTACCCTGAGAATCCCAGTCATCAAAGCGGCTCTTGGAGTCATTAGAAATTGTGCTCTCCTTCAAGCGAATCTCATCGAGCTCACCCAAGAGCAAACTGGCAATGGGAATACTGTAGTTTCCCTTACAATGGATATTCTTAGACGGGCGGTCATCGCTGTGGAGGAGAATCCAGACTTCTCTGTGGAGGGTGTTCCAATGTGGGGAGTCGTCGAGGGATCCGTATCAGCGCTCCACCAGTTGGCCAATCATCCGGCGGTCGCTGCAGCATGTTGTGATGATATCGGACAGATTGGGAATCCCGAGTGCCCGCCGTTCTTGGATCTTCTTTATCGTCTTTTGGCTCATCATAGACTTACAACGATGGATGATGAGGTGTTGGAGAGGGAACTGCTCGGGTTACTGTATCAGTTGAGCAAGCGACCGGATGGAGCGAGGGCGGTGGAGGCGACTGGAGTCACTGCGTTGCTTATGGAGTCCCGCGGATCGCAGTATAAGTCGGTGGTGACTTATGCGAATGGCGTGTTGAATAATTTGAAGAGAGGAAGCGATGTTGGAGGGGGAGGAATGATGAATATGTCGAATGTAAGTTGAGTTACGGCGTTTTGAAACTGGGACGTTTTACAACCGCGGAAAGTTGAAAATGGCGCGGTTTCGAGACGTCTAGTTTCGAAGGGACCGGTTTCGAAATGTCAGGGTTTCGCGACGTCTGGTTTCCAAATGTATCGTTTCCAGATGATCGGTTTGAAAGCGGCCTGAAACTGGGACGTTTTGCAACCGCGACATCTTGAGAATGTCGCAGTTTCGAGACATCTGGTTTCCAAATGTCCAGTTATGAAACGTCTGCTCAGTGCCGAGTTCGCGACATTTCGAAACCTGACATTTTGAAACTGCAAGACTTTTCAAAATGGTTGGTTTCCAAACGTCCAGTTTCAAAGTGTCCCTCTTCGGAACAGCGACATTTCAAAACCGGACACTCAGAAACCAAGAAATTTAACAACTGGGACAATTCGAAACCGGGACATTTCGTATCCAAGGCGTTTCGAAACTAGGACACCTCGAAACCTCGGATCCCGCTAGCTTCAAAATGTTCCGGTTTCGAACTATCTGGTTTCCTAACGTCCAGTTTCGAAGTTTCTAGAGTTTCCAAATACCCAGTTTCGAAACCAGGACATTTTGAAAACGGGACACTTCGTAACCACAACCCTTTGGAACAGTGACACCTCGGAATGCATTACGTTTGAAAACTGCGACATTTCGAAACCGGAACGTTTCAAAACCGTTGGAATTTCAAAATGTCGCAATTTCGAAACTACTAGCTTTGTAGAGTCCAGTTTTAAACCACGATATTTCGAAACCGGGACATTTCGAAATCGAGACACTCCGAAAACAGGGAACACCCAGAAACCAGATATTTCAAAACCGTCGGAACTTCAAAATGCCGCAATTTTGAAACTTCTGGTTTTGAAGTGTCCCGGTTTCCAAATGTCCCCATCTGAATCGATTCCTAACATTAAATACACTTAATCAGTTCTACTTCCAGTCGTACGAATACGAGATGAGCGGAAGCGGTGGAGCCAACGACTGGCAGAGAGATGGTTTGGAACGTGAGCTCTTCGCCGAAATGTATCCAACCAACGACGGCGGACACTCGGAATCCATCAATGTCGCGTTGAACAACTCTCAAATGCGGGGCCCCAATCACAATTGGTACGATACCGATTTGTAATTAATTTGATAATTGTGCACTTTTTAAAATACACTATATGTATGCATTTGGGACTTGATACTGCATTTATTCATGAAAAAGGACCCCTAATTATGTACCCTTTACTACTGTACTCGTTTGGGATGTAATACTGTATTTATTCAAAAAATTTGGTGTTGGAAAAAATCTCATTAATTCATAATAAAATTATTTTACTCGATTCCCAATTTTCCAATTTTTGGATTTTTTCTTTGGTTTTTTCTTCCCTTTTTTCTATCTTTTTCTTTTTTTTTAGTGCAAATTTTCCTTCTGAATCCTCTTTTTCCCCCATTTTCTCTATTCCAGATGAGTCTCTGTTTGGAGAAGCAAAAAATCAGATGCGGAATGTTGAGCCGTACCGCCCGTCACATTGCCATCGATGAGAATAGTGGAAAGATTGCGGTGGTTCGAAAGTCGAGGTTTGTTTTTAGAGGGAAATGCGAAAAAATATGGGATTTTTTACTGAAAAATTGGCGAAAATTGTACATAAAATAGTCGAAAAATGAGCATTTTTGAGCCAGAAACAGACTGAAAATGATAATGCTTTTCTTAAAATTTGGAAGAATATGAGAATTTTTTGTTGTCCCAAATTAGGTGAAAAATACAATTTTGAACCAAAAATGTAATGAAAATGTATGTTTTCCTCAAAATTTAAAAGAAAATTACCACTTTCGAGCCAAAAATTGACAAAAAATGAACAAATTTACTCTATAATTAGGCTAGAAAGGAGCAAATTTCATAACGAAAATTGGTATAAAATGAGCATTTTTGAGCCAAGACTAAGTAGAAAAGTATATACATGAAAATTAGGGAATTTCAGTCTATTTCAACCACCTTTAATCGAAAAAAGTAGCTGAAAAACGGCTCAAAATGCTCCAAGACAGTCTAGAATCAATCTGGAGCATTTTGGAGCATTTCAGGAAAAAGCAGCACATTTTCAAAGCGTTTTCAGTCCGAATTTCCTTGAAAATGACTCATATTGCTCCAGAACAGTCTAGATGTATTTTGGAGCTTTTTTGGAGCATTCCAGCCGAATTTGGCTCATTTTGGAGCATTTTGTCGTTCAAAAATCCTTCGAAAATGGCTCAAATTGCTCCAGAATAGGCTAGAATCAATCTGGAGCATTTTGGAGCATCCCGAGCAAATTCGGCTCATTTTGAAGCGTTTTCAGTCCGAATTTCCTTAAAAATGGCTAAATTTGCTCTAAAACAGGCTAGATGTCTTTTTAAGCTTTTCGAAGCATTTCAGGCGAAATTGGCTCAGTTTGAAGCATATTTCATGCAAAAATACGTTAAAAACGGCTCAATTTGCTCCAGATTAGGCTAAAATCAATCCTGAGCATTTTGGAGCTTTCTAAACGAATTTGGCTCATTTTGGAGCATTTTTTTTGACGAAAAAAATCCAAGAATTACCTCAATGTACTCTAGGAGATCCCAGAATTCATGAAGCTCATTTTTTAGCGTTTTCAGTCCAAATTTCTTTGATAATGGCCCAAATTGCTCCAGAATAGTCTAGAAACATTTTAGAGCATTTTGGAACATTCTAGACAAATTTGGCTGCATTTTCCGTAAAAAATAACCGAAAAATAGCCCAAATTGCTTCAGAGAAGCCCAGAATCGTTCCGGAGCATTTTGGAGCAATCTCAGCTTCTCTAGCTAATTTCCAATTCTTCCAGAACCCCCGGCGCCCACGACTACATCGAATTCCACAACATCCTCAGCACCTGGCTAGCCGTCCCCGAACTCATCGTTTGCCCCGAAAATGGATCCATCGAAAACCTGCTTTTCGTGGAAAACGGAGAACTCTTCACCGCCCATGCCAACGGTTCCATTTGTGTCATCGACCCACACAATCAAGGAAGAGTGAAACGAATTCAAATTTCCGCCTCCACAATCTGGGCGGTCTGTAAGCACTCCACTTCAAATATCGCAATGATATCCCACTCATCTGTCTTGTACTTCTTCGATGTCTCCTCAAAAATGATAACTTCTTCGATTTCGCTGGGAGTTGAAAGTCGTCTATTTGATGTATCCAGTAATGGGGCCCTAGTGGCAATTGGCTCCATCGACGGGGTGATTCTTGCGGGAGACGGAAGGGTTCAACAAACCCTTAAGCTGGATCGACAAAATCGTCGAGACCCTACGATCGCCTGGTCCGTCCTGTTCATCAAACCGAATCTGCTGGCTTGCGGTGATTCTAGGGGTACAGTAACCCTTTGGAGCCCCCTAGATGGAGCCCTGATCCAAACCATCTCTTGTCTTCAATCCCACATCCTGACAATGGTCTACACCGAAGATGGATGTCTAAATGTGGCCGGTGTGGATCCGCGAATCACGGAACTCAAAGAGACCTCCCAAGGAGTCTACGAAATTATCAACAGAAGAAATGGACCGGTTCGAGATGTCCGATCGATGGCTGTCTACGAGGGAGTGGTGTACGCCGCGGGCGAGGATTTCGATATCTATGTGTGCAAATCGGGGTGTCGGAAGTTGCTCTTCCAGCAGAATAGGAATCTGGTGGTGGCTGGGGAGATGGTGGCGAGTGCTGGAGAGAATTGGATTGATGTGTTTTGGAAGCAGGAGGGAGAGGATGAGCCCGTGGAGGGGTCCAATGCGTTGCAGGTACTTTGCTCTTTGATTTGGGTAAAAATGCTCGAAAAATGAGCCATATTAGACAAAAATGCTCCGAAATGAGTCTAGGCAAATTTTGCGCCATTTTTGAGCTTTTGTGGGTCAAAAATGCTCCAAAATGAGCCAAGAATGCTCCAACAGAGCTCTCAATGAGTTTTGCAACAATTTGAGCCATTTTTGAGCTATTTTGGGTCAAAAACGCTCTAAAAATGAGCCTGCCTAGTTAAAAATGCTCTCAAGGAGCTCTAGACGAATTTTGGAGCAAAATGAGCCATTTTCAAGTCATTTTTGACCAAAAACACTCTAGGAGAGCTCAAATTGCTTCTAGACAATTCTAGATCAGATTAAGACGATTTTTGAGATATTCTGGGCAAACAACCACTAAAATGAGCCAAGAATGCTCCAGATTGATTCTAGTCTGTTTTGAAGCAATTTGAACCATTTTTGAGAGAAATTCTTCACGAAAATGGTTCAAAATGAGCTTACTTTGTCTAGAATGGTAAAAACGAAGTCTGAGCTACTCTGGAGTAATTTGAGTCATTTTTTGAGCTATTTTTCACTAAAAACACTTAAAAATTGGCAAAATTTGGCATAGACTGCTCCAAGATACAACAGACTGATTCTAGACTGTTCTCAGTCAATTTGAGCCATTTTTCAGTTTTGTTTGATTGAAAAATGATTCAAAACGAGCCAAATTTGTCTAGAATGCTCCAAAATGCTCCAGAATGATCTTAGACTGTTCTCGATCAATCTGAGCCATTTTCCAAGCATCCCAGACAAATTTGGCTCATTTTGAAGCATTTTTGACCCAGAAAAACTCAAAAATGGCTCAAAAACCGTCTAAACTCATTCTAGAACGTCTTGGAGCATACCGGAGCATTTTCATTAAGAAATAGCCCCAAAATAACGGTTTTGAGCCCAATTTCAACTTTTTTCTTTGCAGCAACACTACGAAATGATCCATCTCGCCCGTATCTACTCCCCGAAAAAACGCATCATCACCTGCTGGACCCTCTCTCCATGTGGTGGATTCTTAATCATCGGAACGTGTCACGAGACGTCAATCTACTCAATTCATCCAAAATCGAAACGAGTCAGCAAGAAAGTTCTGAAAAGCGCAACACTGGATAATCTGGTGGCAACGGCGTTCTGTGTGACACGAGACCAGCGAATGTTCGCGGCGCGCAACGATTTTGAGATTGTCGAGTATAAGAATATGACGAAGGATAATTGCAAGGAGGCGAAAGTGTTGATTAGTCAGAGTGAGTGGAGATCATCTAAAAACTCGAAAAAATAGCTGAAAAATGGCTCAAAAATGGCTCAAGATGCTCCAAGACTGACTAGAATCATTCAGAAGCGTTTTGGAGCATTCTAGCGGAATTTGGCTCATTTTGAAGGGTTTTCCATCGAAAATAACTCAGAAATGGCTAAAATTGATTCAGAACAGTTCATGGATCATTTTGGAGCAGTCTAGACGAATTTTGGCTCATTTTGAAGCATTTTTCATCAAAAACAACTCAAAAATGACTCAAATTGCTTCAAGACTGACTAGAATCCTTCTGAAACATCTTGGAGCAGTCCAGCCAAATTTGGCTCGTTTTGGAGCATTTTTAGCTGAAAAAGAGCTCAAAAATGGCTCAAAATGCTTCGGAACCGTCTAGAAACATTTTGGAGAATCTTGGAGCATTCTAGACGAATTTTGGCTCATTTTGAAGCATTCTTACTCGAAAAATAGCTGAAAAATGGCTCAAATTGCTTCTGAACATTCTAGATGTCTTTTGAAGCACTTTGGAGCATTCTAGACGAATTTGGCTCATTTTTGAGCATTTTTAGCCCAAAAATGCCTCAAAAAATGGTTCAGATTGATCGAGAACAATCTGAAAGCATTATAGAGCATTCTAGACAAAGTTAGCTTATTTTCAAGCATTTCCCATAGAAAATAACTCAAAAATGACTCACCTTGCTCCGGGAGAGTCTATAAACATTTCGGAGGATTCTAGAGAAATTTTGCTCATTCTTGAGTATATTTCGTCAAAAATAACTTTAAAAAAATGGCTCAAATTGTTCCAAAACAGTCTAGAATCATTCTGGAGCATTCATGACTATTCTAGCCGAATTTGGCTAATTTTAAAGCATTTTAGCTGAGAAGTAACTCAAAAAATGCCTCAAATTGATCCAGAACAGTCTAGAACCATTTTGGAGCTTCTTGGAGCATTCTAGCCAACTTTGGGTCATTTTGGAGCATTTTTCATAAAAAATAAATAAAAAATAACTGAAAAATGGCTCATTTTGACCCAGATTAGGCTAGAATCAGTCTGGAGCATCTTGGAGCATTTTGACGAATTTTTCACCAAAAATAACCTCAAAAATGGCTCTAGAATCTCAATTCCCATTTCCAGACGACTGTGGCAGCGTGATCCGAATGTGCTCCTCCCCCTGCGGCACCCAACTCTGCGTCCTCACCACTCGCTCCCAAATCTTCTCCATCAACACTTCCACCGGCGAGTCACGTCTTCTAAAAGTGGACCTTCCCATCGACATCACTCTCAACGCCACCACGGCCTTCGTTCTCTCCACAATCCACCCATCGGACCCGAATCAGGACACAAAGAAGGTTTTGCATGAAGTGGGACTATCCAATGGACTTGTCAAGAGATCCGCGTGCTCCAATCAGCTGAGAATGGTGCCGAGCAGTCCGAAATCGGTGATTCCCGGACAACCGGTGTACTTGGCGGCGATTAGTGCTGGCAAGATTATGACGGTGTCTTATGATGGACATTGGTCGATTCTTGATGTGGTAAGGGTGAAAAATTTGGTGGAAAATGACCTAAAAATGCCTCAAAATGCTTCAGAACAGTCTAGGATGAGTCTGGAGGGTTTTGGCGCATTCTAGACTAATTTGGCTCATTTTGGATCATTTTTAGTCCAAAAATAGCTAGAAAATAGCTCAAAAATGACTGAGAGCAGTCTAAAATGAGTCTGGAGCATCCTAGACCGTTTTAGAGCGCTTTCCGTTTAAAAATAACCTAAAAATGGCTCGAATCGCTCAGAGTTCGTCTTGGAGCATTCCGGAGCCTTCTGGAGCAGTCTAGACGAATTTCGGCTCATTTTGAAGCATTTCGATCCAAAATAGCTGAAAAATGAGCTCAGAATTCGTCTGGAGCATTTTCGAGCAGTCTAGACCAATTTTGGTACATTTTGGAGCTGTTTTAGTCCAATAATACCTTGAAAAATGGTTAAAAAGGCTTCAGAAAGTCTAGAATGAGTCTGGAGCGTTTTGGAGCATTTTGGCTCATCTTAGTGTATTTTTGATGCAAAATAGCTTAAAAATGAGCTCAGAATTCGTCTGGAGCATTTCCGAGCATTCCAGTGGCTTTTGAACGTCGGGTTTTGAAATGTCCGGTTTTGAAACGTCGTCCGTTTGGACAAATCTAAGTTTTGAGCTGTCGCGGTTTTGAAACGTCCCGAAACCCCAAAAATCGAAATAAAAATGCTAAAAATTGCTCTAAAACGACATTAGGGCAATCGCACCTAAAGACGTTTCAAAACTGGACATTTCAAAACCGCAACAACTTGAATTTTCGAACATTTCGTTTGTACTGCCAGGCTCGCTTTTAGAAAATTTCAGTTTCGAAAATACCGGTTTTGAAAAGTCCGCTTTCCAAGTCTCCAAAACCAAAAATCACGAAACCGGGACATTTCGTAACCATACATTTCGAAAATGTAACATCCTGGAAACGGACATTTTGAAACCGAGACATTTCGAAACTGCAGAAATTTCAAAAACCTCTCTACTCTTCTTCCAGGAAGCCGGTACAGTAGTCTCCGAACAAGACGGACCCCTCAAGGCCAATAAGCAAAAAAGACCACTACTCGCGGACCCATCTGAAGCTCCATCACTCGTCTACACTGGAATCCGTCTGAAGTCAGAAGACGTCGTCACCACCCCAAAAACATCTAGAGCCACGACGCCCGTACTCAGAACCAGAAGATCTTCTGTGAGAAATGAGACGATTCCGTTCCAAACGATGAATAGTCGTGTTGTTCAACTGGAAGTCACTGGAGACGAACTGCCGAAGGTGGCCAATTTCAAGTTGAAGAAGTTCGGAATGCAGTAGTTTTTAAGATCTCTTTCAAGTTTTTTTGTTGTTTTTGTTGATTTTTGAGCACTCCCGACGTTTCGCAACCAGGACGTTTCGCAACTTTTTGGAAAATTTTGGATCTTGGGGTTGCGAAAAGGCTTGGTTGCGAAATGACTTGGTTGCTTAAATTTTTATATTTTTTTTTGTTGTTGTCACCCCTGTTATTTGTTACAACTATGAAACTTTTTTTTTGAATAACCACTACACTAGTTTCGAAAAGAAGGGGACCCCTTTACCAGATAGGGAGGGACCGTGGAGACGAATAATTGGATTGGCTTGCTCCGAGAAGCTGCGCACTTCTTCTTCTGCTTCTTCTCTTCATCGCCTAAAGTGAATAAGTGGAATAGTGAAGGGAAGAGGAGAAAAAGAAGAGGAGGACTCCGGGGGGAACTTGGAATGGAAAACTGGTAATTAGAGGGAACTGGGGAACTTTTGGGGGTCTTGGGAGCCCTAGAGAAGAAAGAAAAAAGACTTTTGCTGTTGAGAGGAATTGAACCAGGAACCCTTGGAACCGTGGTCAGATGTGTTACCAGTTGCGCCACGCGGGAGTATGGAAGAGAAGATTTGCAGGGCGTACAAAACACCGCGGGTTTTCAGCTGCCGCCAAGTCGCCGAGTCACCAAGTCACCGCCTGCCACCCGACAAGGTATGTCACTCATGGCTCAACCGGGAAGAGGATAGACTTTCATGCAAGAGGTCGCGGGTTCGACTCCGACCCTCTCCAAATCATTTTTGCTTCCTTTTTCCCGAACGACAAAGCTAATGAAGACGTTCTGCCTTCCATTTTCGCCGTCCCATCCCAAATAGAATAGGGTAAGAAGAAGGAGAAGAAGAAGAAGAAGATGCTCTCAATTTTCTCGACGGAAGAGTGAGTCTCTCGGAAAAAAGGGGAGCAGAAGAAGAAGAAGAAGAAGAAGAAAAAGATGTGCAGAGCACAAACACATTCTCTTCTTCTTCTGTCCCCTTCTTCTTCTACTCCTTCTGTGCTCCATAAAGTCGCAACTGGATAAGTGGACAAAAAGAAGAAGAAAGAGCAGATACATCGATTTTCGCATTTTTTTTTTCGGTTCACTATGGATTTTTTTTTTCGAACAATTTTATGATGAGTAAAAGTCTATTTGTCTTTAACTTGATACAAAATATTTGGTGAAATTCGAATTTCAAAGTTTTCCCGCCCTCCAAATTCAAAAATTTGCAGATGGTAAAATGATCGAGTACCTGCTCATCGTCTTCATCCATATTATCATTTTGAGCCCTTTGGTACAATGCTCCTATTGCCCTATAAAACATATTCATTCTTCCACACCCACTACAGGTACAGTAAAATCATAAAAACTTGAAAATTAGGAAAAATTGAAAACAAAATTATAAGAGACGTTCCATGTAATTTTCGAGTATGAGGCGGCACTAGAATTTCAAACTTGACCAGGATGGTTGGTATTTTATAAATATGGACTGCTGGGGCCACAAAGTGCGATACCACAAATTTTGTCTGGCTCCGCCCCCTTTTGGTACCTAAAAAATAGATAATAGGTCAAAAATCGAAAATTTTTCTTGAAAGAGATATTGATGAAATCTCAACGGGAATAGATAGCTGGCATGTTTTTGAGCATTTTTTGTTCACATATCAAAATTTTAGCTCTCCTCCTTCTTGGAGAAAAAAGTTGATTTTTCGCCGAAATTTTCAAAAATTTCGAAATTTCATGTTCTGAGTGCCGTCCTGTAAAATTTTTCAACCATTTCCTTCGAGATGTGTACAAATATCGAATTAGCAACTCTTTGCGAGTTCACAGTCAAAAAATCTCTCAAGGTTTCACAGTGCCTCAAAGGCGAAAAATGACAAAGTATGAGGTTGACTTCCTGAAAATGAACGTACCCCTATACATGGTTGGAGGGGTCATTTTCATGGAATCTAAAGATCTTGTGGTTATGAGTAGTACTCATCAAAACTAGCATCACCACAAAATTTGAGCAGCTTTGGATCTGATTTATTCAAGTTACAGGACTTGAAAAAATCACCTCATTTTTTTGGATGTTAGTTTTTGGAATGGCACAAATTTGGTCAAATCTCAAAGAATTTAGATGAAATTTTTAGAAATATGTTATATAAGTTCAAAACACATATTGCCATACAATTTTCATTGTTTCCAAGAAAAACTAAAATTTTTCCGGTCGGACATTTTTTCAAAGTTGATGCACTTTCAGAAAAAATACTTTTTCGGTGTTTTTGTTCAACTTAACAAAATAACAACATTGTAAACCTCGATAATGAGTTTTTCGAAATTTCAGCTGAATTTGTTGAGATTTAACCAAATTTGAGCCATTCCAAAAACTAACATCAAAAAAATGAGGTGATTTTTTCAAGTCCTGTAACTTGAATAAATCAAATCCAAAGCTGCTCAAATTTTGTGGTGATGCTAGTTTTGATGAGTACTACTCATAACCACAAGATCTTCAATTTTCATCAAAATGACCCCTCCAACCATGTATAGGGGTACGTTCATTTTCAGGAAGTCAACCTCATACTTTGTCATTTTTCGCCTTTGAGGCACTGTGAAACCTTGAGAGATTTTTTGACTGTGAACTCCCAATGAGTTGCTAATTCGATATTTGTACACATCTCGAAGGAAATGGTTGAAAAATTTTACAGGACGGCACTCAGAACATGAAATTTCGAAATTTTTGAAAATTTCGGCGAAAAATCAACTTTTTTCTCCAAGAAGGAGGAGAGCTAAAATTTTGATATGTGAACAAAAAATGCTCAAAAACATGCCAGCTATCTATTCCCGTTGAGATTTCATCAATATCTCTTTCAGGAAAAATTTTCGATTTTTGACCTATTATCTATTTTTTAGGTGCCAAAAGGGGGCGGAGCCAGACAAAATTTGTGATATTGCACTTTGTGGCCCCACCAGTCCATATTTATAAAATACCAACCAGCCTAATCAAGTTTGAAATTCTAGTGCCGCCTATAGTGACGTCACACTCGAGAATTACGTGGAATGTCTCATAATCAGTTTCACTATTTCATAATTTTTTTGAAAATTTTTTGCCCAAAATGAACCAAAGTTTTGGTTTTCAATCGTCCAGTTTCGAAGTGTCAGATTTTGAAATGTCGAATTCCCAAGTCTCCAAAACCAAAAATCTCAAGACCGGGACATTTCGTAACCATTCTTTCCAAAACCAGACGTTTCGGAACTGTGTCATCCTGGTAACGGAAATTTAGAAACCGAGACATTATGAAACCACAGCAGTTGGAAATTTTTTGGGTTGCCGAATGTCCGTTTTCGAAATGGCCGATTTCAAATTTTCGTTTTTTTGAAACCAGACGTTTTGGAACTTGGATACCGCAAAATTGTTAGGTCTTGAAAGCCCAGACATTTGGAAACCACGACAGTTAGAAACCAGGTGTTTCAAAAACGGGACATCTCGAAACCCCAGTATCTTCTAAATTTAGCCGTTTCGAAACGTCTGGTTTTCAATCGTCCAGTTTCGAAGTGTCTGGTTTTGAAACGTCAAATTTCCAAGTCACCAAAACCAAAAATCTCGAAACCGAGACTTTTCGCAACTATCCTTTTCGTAACCATACATTTCGAAACTGTGACTTCCCGAAAACGGACATTTCAAAACTGAGACATTTCGAAACCGCAGAAGTTTCAAAATTTTGGGTTTTCCGAATGTCCAGTTTCGAAATGCCTGATGTTGAAGGGCCTCGTTCCAAAATGTCCGATTTCAAAGTTTCCCATTTGGAAACCAGACGTTTTGAAACTGGGGCACCTCAAAACTGTGAGGTCTTGAAACCCAGGACATTTGGAAACCACGACCTAACAAACCCGCGAAAATGTTGATGTTTTGGAGTGTTCAGTTTTCAAATTTTTGTTACAAAGTGTCTGGTTTCTAGTTTCCAAATGTCCCTTTTCGAAACCACGACATTTCAAAACCAGACACTTAGAAACCAAACATTTCAAAACCGCGTCATCTTAAAACCGGAACATTTCAAAACTGGGACACCTCGAAATTTCGAAAAAAAATCACAATAACTTCAAAATTTTGAGGTTTCGAAATGTCTAGTTTGGAAACTGCGACGTTTCAAAACCGCCAAAACATGAGAATGTCTGGTTTCCAAATTTCCAGTTTCAAAGTGTCCGGATGTCCAATTTCCAAGTCTCCAAAACCAAAAATATCGAAACCGGGACGTTTCGTAACCATACTTTTCGAAACCAGACATTTTGAAACTGCAGTAGCTCTAAAGTTTTTCAATAAACTTTTGGCGGCAATAACCTTCCTGGTGGCCTAAAAACCAAAATTTGGATATAAAAGTAGTGCTAAAAAGGTCTAGGAAACTTTAAAATACTACCACTGGTCATTCTAATAGTAAGAAAAACAAAAACCTTATTTTTCCAGGATTCATTGAGTCCCCCGGCTATCCATCCGCATACTCCGCCCCCTTGGACTGCGTCTTCAACATCACCACAGCCGCCTCCAACGTCATTCAGTTATCCTTCGTAACCTTCGATCTAGCATCCAGAAATCAATTAAGTGATCAGTGTCTGGATAGTTATCTTCTAGTAGTGGTCGTGGATCGACATGGAAGACAACATGTTGGAGAGAGGTTATGTGGAACTACAGTACCCTCATCTATCAACACCATGCAGTCATGGATGCAAGTACAGTTTGTGACCACTGCGGCAAATAATAAGCATAGAGGATTTAGGATTCAGTATAGGATACTCTCGGAAGGTAAGGTTTGGAACCAAAATCTTAGAATTTTATCAGCAACCAGAGTCGCTGCGCGCCTCTGGCGCGTACACCCTCCCTTTCGTATATGCCATGTGGCGCCGCTCTCCTTGTGATCCCGATAGCTCAGTGGGTTGCGCGGCGGTCTGCTAATCTCAGGTCGCCGGTTCGCTTTTGTGCGCGGCCAAATTCTTTAACTTTCTTTGTGGAAAACTAAAGCGGACATCCTGACCAAGAAACAGACAGACTCCACTAGCGGATTATATATAAGTAAGATATTCCCCAAGGCGGAAATTTGAATTTTCATCTTTCCCGCCGTTTTGAAACAGCGAAACATGTTTTGGTGGGTGCGTGGACTCCTCGTGGACAATTCAACTGCTGCCTAAGTTGTCCACGAGGAGTCCACGCCCCCACCAAAACATGTTTCGCTGTTTTCAAAACGGCGGGAAAGCTGAAAATTCAAATTTCAGCCAAGTTTGCGATGGAGCGCGTTTCCTCTTGGGGAATATCGCTAATAGAATCTTAGAATCTTAAAAATGATATATTTTTTCAGCAGCAATCCAAGAACCACTATCCACGCTAGGAGAGCCCATGTTCACCGGGTGCGGTGGACATTCCACACCAGGCCAATTGTCGGGTAGGTCAATTTTTCACTTAACAGAAAGTTTGCACTGGAGCGCATTTGCAACATTGGTAGAAAAAAAAGCCCAAAAACAGCTCCAAAACCCCGAAATTTCGCTTCAAAAAGGCCATTTTCGACCAGAAGTTGTCTGAGGCGGCCGTGGCCTAACTCTTGAGTTTTCTAGTTTTCTCTTCCATCAGCCTCAGTCATCTTGTTTTTGGCGATTTCAGATCCAGCCAAAAAACAAAGCCGATAGAAGAGAAAACTCCAGAGTTAGGCCACGGCCACCTGCGACAACTTTTGGCAAAAATAGCTTTTTCGAAGCAGATTTTCGACGCTTTAGAGCGATTTTTGAGCATTTTCGTTATGATATTCGAAATCAGCACACATTTTTACATATTTCCAAGAAAAAATATTTTTCAAAAAATTTAAAAAATGTTCCAAAAAAATGGTTGTTAACGGCTTTGCCGTTTTCCAAGAGAAATGTTTAGGGTTTCCTTTTTGACAAGTGGTATATGGATGTCCCTGTTTTTCTAAGACACCCCGACGTTTTGCAACCAGTCATTTCGCAACTGCGACATTTAGCAACCAGTCATTTCGCAACTCACGTTTGGATTGGTTTATGTCATCCGTAATTACATGAAGCCTATATGAATAATGACTGGATTACTTTACAAAGTTGCGAAATGACTGGTTGCGAAATTTCTTCGTTGCCAAATGACTAGTTTCAAAACGTCGGAGTGCCCAAACTTCTTACAACCTCCAAAAATTTCCAGGTGAAATCCTCTCTCCCGGTTACCCATCAACATATCCCAAAAATTCCACATGTAACTGGCTGATTCGAGTCGAGGCCCGTCAACGAATCTACATTCGAATAGTTCATCTTCATCTAGCCCCGACGATAGCAGAGTGTGAACGGGCGTCACTTACCATCATCGATGGTTACAAGCATGAAAATTACGGTAGTGAAAGGAAGGAGTCGACGTCGGAGACTTCAGAGGCGAAGTTTTGTGGAAGTCAGCTATACTATTCGGAGGAAGGAATGAAGGTTAGTTAGGAATTAAAAAAGTTCTTAATGTTTCTAAATGTAAAATTGAATTTCAAAGCGATTGGTAGTATTTTCACTGCTCTAGGGTTAAAATGAACTAAGTTATTAGCAAGTTAGCAGTAAATGTTAACAAAAGTTAGACCTCGCCCAAACAAAGCCTTATAACTTAGTTCATTTTAACCCTAGAGCATTGAAAATACTTTCAATCGATTGGAAATTGAATTTTACATGCAGACAAGACAAAAACAAAAAATTCTAAACAAAATAAGTCTTAATAACACCCCCCCCCCCCCATTTCGTTTCAGAGCTATTTTTCAAGTGCATTGACTACTAAATTGCTAATAACTTGGCTTGTTTTTGGCCTAAATTTTTGAAGCTACTATCAATCAATTGGAAATTGAATTTTACACCTAGACAAAACTGAAAGAACAGTTTTGAACAAAAATGGGCGGAGTTATAATCAAGTTCGTGGTCTACATTAAAAATCATTAAGACTTCCCTTAATAAATTTTATAACTCAGTTTATTTAGACGCTAGAGCATTGGAAATACTACCAATCGATTGGAAATTGAATTTTACATCCAAACAAACTAATTTCTAAACAAAATAAGTCCTAAAAACATCCGCATTTTTTCCCAGAGCTATCTTTCAAGTGCAAATCGAATAGTGGTCCGACTGGTAACACAAGAAGGTCCGGCCATCTCAATGCTAGGAGAAGAACGAATTGGTTTCAAGATTGTGTGGACTGCAGTGGAAGGGTTGATAGGGGAAAATGGAATAGATGAAGGTGTTGGAGGTCTGGGAAACGGTGGGAATGGACAAGCGTGTAAGGATCAGTTCGTGTGTCATGGTGGACAAGTTTGTGTCGAGCAGGTGGGTTACTGTAGGTAGAGAAAAACCTTGGTTTTTTTTGAAAAAGCCTGAATATAGCATAAGATATCTAGAAAAGCCTAAAGAGTCAAAAACTCCCAAAAAACCTGAAAATCCCAAAAATTGACTAGAGAGATCCTGAAACCCGGACAAATCCCAAATCAGACTAGCAAGCCTGATACGGGCTGAAAAGCACAGAAGCTCTAAAAAGACATTCGGAAACCACAACACTTTGAAATCGCTGCAGTTTCAAAACGTCTCGGTTTCAAAATGTCCGTTTCCAGAATGACACAGTTGCAAAATGTCTGGTTTCGAAATGTACGGTTTCAAAATGTCTAGTTACGAAAAGTACGGTTACGAAATGTCCCAGTTTCGAGAAACTGCACGATTGAAAACCAGACGTTTCGAAACGACAAAAGTCTGTAGGAAGCCTAAAAAATCCTCAACAATTTCAGGGTCACGGAATCTGCGCCTCGCGTTCCCGTCTCTGCATTCACAGCTCTCTCGTGTGCGACGGAGTGCACAATTGTGTGGAGGGCGACTTTTCGGATGAGCAACATTGTGAGTGTTTTGGGGGGGGGGGGGGGGGGGGAGGGGCAATACAGTAATCCTACAGTAATCTTGGCATCCTGACATTTCGCAACCATGCAATTTAGCAACCAAGACATTTCGCAACCATGCCATTTCGCAACCAGACTATTTCAACCGATCGATTCGCAACTCTATAAACCAGTCTACAATACATTCCTTTACGAAATGACGTGGTTGCGGATTGTCACGTTGGCGAAATGACCGGTAATGTCGTAGTTGCGAAATGACGTAGTTGCGAAACGTCTGGTTGCAAAATGTCTCGGGGCCAAAAATGTGTGTAGATTCTGAAAATCATAATGAAAGTGCTCAAAAAGTGCTCTAAAACCTCGAAAATGAGCTCCGAAGTGCTCCAAAAGGGGCCGTAGACGAGTTTTAACAAAAAAAGGAGCGGAGTCGGCCAGTAAGCGCCATTGTGATTACCGGACCTTTGTGATTGCCTGCCCGTGAATATCAATGACGCTCATTGACTGACTCCGCCCTTTTTTTTGGAAAACTCGGCCACGGCCCCAGGAGGCTACTTCCGCGATTTTCGCTTATTTCGAAGCTTATTTTTGAGGCCTTAGAGCAATTTTCGAGCATTTTCATTATGATCTTCGGAATCTACACACATTTTCAGCCCAGAGACATTTCGCAACTCACGTCAATTTCGCAACTATGAAATTTGTGTCAAACGATTGTAAAAATAACTGCAACAAATGACAGATCTTGACATTCCTAAAGTGCCCAACACCCGTTTGAGGCCTACTGTAGGGTTACTGTATCCAAAAACAACAAAAAACTATTGCAGGCTACTCTCGAGAAATCATCACCTCCGCCGCGTTGGGATTCTCCCTTATCGTACTAACAATGCTCGTTCTGGTGTGCTGTGATCAGTTCCGTAAACGACGACGTCTTCGGATTCTGATTCGCGAACGACGGGCGACGTCTTCGGAGAACGGAAAATGCAATAATAATAGTAGCAGTAATAACAATAATAACAGTACTACACGGATACAACCGAACCGGTGACTAGTAGAGAGCGAGCTGTGAGAGCGGCTCGCTCACCGAATCTAGTTTGAATCTTTTTTTTTTTGAATTTTTGATATGGTTTTTAGAACTGGACAAAGTAGAACTGGACGTTTTGAAACCAGTTCTACGTTGTCCGGTTCTGAATTCAATGTTCCCGCCCATATTTTCCCATTTTTGTCAAATACTGAATTTGAATATCGGAGTTTTATTATTGCCTTCTTTTTTTATTGGAGAACTTTTTTTGAATTGTAACTTTTCAGGTTTTGTATCATTTTTTTTTGAAAATTGTAATAAAAACTTTCAGAAAACTTTAGCTTTCAAACAAGCCCAAATTGATGTATCTAAGTTGATTTTGGATCACTCTGCCCCTATCCAAACTTTCCTAATCTTCCCAAAAAATGAGCTCTTTTTCGGCGCGTTTTGGGGCTTTTCTAAGAATAGTCAGTGTTGTCCAAATGCTTTGATTTTAAGCTCAAAAGATGCGGAATTTCATGAGGATTCCGCATCTATGCTTAAATTTGCTGTATCTTGTCTGGGAGCAAAATTGCGGCCGATATAGTGAATTGAGTGTAAATTTTTCAAAAAATTGACTTTCTTCAGATGGCCTGGGGGATCATTTTTGACACATGACGTCAGGAACCGAACATCATCTGTTGGAAACAATCATCATACTGTTTTGATGATAATATCGACGTTTCAGCCAAAAATCCACTTGCAAATTTTTGGGACGGTTTTTTCTTCCAAATTTTCACTGGCCTCCCGTTACTAGTAAGAATTTCGAGGGTTCTATCGAGATCGAAAATTGAAATGACCATTCTGAGTTTTTTTTTCCATAAAAAGTCTTGCTTACATGTAAGAATGTTGAAAATCGCAAATTGAGATGATTCTCCTGCCGAGGAATTCTGAAAATGACGTCGATTTTTTTGCCTTTTTTAAATGGCTGTCGTTGATTTTGGAAAATTTGGGAAAAGGCTGGTTCAACAAATTTATTATCGAATTCATAGTCTAATCTTCAAAAATTCTCATCTTCATAATACATTCACATTCTCTCTGGCAGCAGTTTCCATTTTTCGGATATAGATCATAAAAGACTTCCAACTTCTTGGAACCGTTCGTTGAAATAGTGACGCTCCTGTAAAAAATAAGTTGAGCTTTGAGCTACAGTACCGGTCAATAATCTACGAACTTTTGGCGTTTTCAGTTAAAAAACGTCAACTTTGGGGGTCTCGGAAAGAATGTTAAACTTGACAGTTTGATCTGAAACTTTTTGGGTGTATACATCAACTCTAGAACTCTATTTTTGTAGTTGGCAACTTTTTTGTACGACCTCTTCTAAAAATGTTGTGTCCCTTTAAAGTGGGGCAATGCTGAATTTCCTAATTTTCAGTGCAATTTTCACCGATTTTAGGGTCTTCTGCATTTCACGAGCTATATCATCTCTAGAAGAGGTCGTACAAAAAAGTTGTCAACTACAAAAATAGAGATCTAGAGTAGATCTATGCACCCAAAAAGTTTCAGATCAAACGGTCAAGTTTAACATCTTTTCCCAGACCCGCAAAGATGGCGTTTTTCAACTTAAAACGCCAAAAGTTTATAGATTATTGACCGGTATTGTATGAGTAATTAAATGGTACCTCTCCGTCCTCTTCGCCTCCTCGTTTCGCGTTTCCATCATGCTCAACACTTCTCTCGCTAATTCTTGCGTTTCCGTTTGAATCCAACATGATGATCCAATTTTTCTATCCCCAATCAGCCATGCTTGGATTAATTCACAGTACTGCTCTGGTGGACAGTTCAAATCAATTGGTTCTATAGAAATTTCAAAGTTGGGCAACTCTTCGATGACTTGAACCAAGAGTTGCGCCTCTCTTGCACTACACACCGGAATGACAAGCCTCTTCGAATTCCGGACATGCTTATTTTGAAAGTCAGCAAGTTCCATATCCCTGCCGAACAACATCCATGATAACCGTAGTGTGTTCAGATTTTCCAGATTTTCCAAATTGTCCAAAATCCGAGAGAAGTTTCTGTGAGCTACTGTAGAAGCATCAGCATCGACGTTGTGTGCTCGCAACCGGAAACCGGTTGGCAGACGATAGATTCCGTCATGATCTCCAAGTTCCAAATGTGCAACGTGGATTGGAAAAACTCTAGCTCCAAACATAACTTGGTTAAGTTGTTTGGTGGCTTCGAATAGCTTTTTATTGTATTCGAATTTCTGAATTTGCTTTTTTTCTCCTTCTTTTATAGTTAATTGAATATGATAGGTAAACGGAGGTTTTGTTTTGTTTCTTCTACATTCATATGACACTAAATTAACTCGATAACACGCAGTGTTATAGTCTAGGTTATTGATACACTCGAGTTTCCGTCTAATCTCATCTTCTTCCTTAAAGCTCTTAAGATACTTGCGAATAGGTATTCCTTTGGTCTTCAGTTCCTTTGCTATTTTTTGAGCCTTTTCGCAAATTTTCAATTCCTCTCTAAACCACAGTTCTCCAAGCGTAGGGGTTCCATTGGCATCACCTCCTTCATTCTCATCGTCACTGTCATCACTATAAACATCACCTCCTTCACGGCAGAACGATACGTCGCCAGGTAATATGACGCCGTTTCCTGAGGGGATCAGGAATCCATATTCATCAAAATCGAAGCAGAAGCCTTCGTCATTCATTCTGTTGATTCGTTCTGGAATCCACCAGAGAGAATGATCCTGATAAATACCAAGATTGTAGTCAATACCATTGACGGAAGTTGAGGATTGATCCAGTTTGAGATGTGATATTTTGAGAGGTATTCCTTTTTCCATATTTCGCATTGACGGCATGCGATGACTGATTTGAAATCTAAAATGGAGAATGAAAAGTAATATAATTCTGATCTGACGAAATGATGCTCGCGGCCTAAGATTCTCCGGTGGCCGAACTCGCGAAATCGAAGCAAAAATTACCGTAGTGAGCTCGTAAATCGACACGCGCGAGAGACGAGATTCAAATTATCAACTATTAATTTGAATCTCGTCTCTCGCGCGTGTCGATTTACGGGCTTACTACGGTAATTTTTGCTTCGATTTTGCGAGTTCGGCCACCGGAGAATCTTAGGCCGCGAGCCTCATTTCTTTAGATCAGAATTATATTTCTCTTGTATCATACACTAGCGATACTCCCCAAGTATGAAACGCGCCTCCTCGTCGACATGACGATCGCGCGCTACTTCACAGTACTCCGACAGAACAACGGTCAAAATGGAATTAAAATTTTTTTGTAAAATTTTGATCTCTCCTGTGCCAAATTGCGTGCGCTTTTAACTTTTAAAGTTTAACTTTTAATTTTAAAAGCTATGGGGGAATATCTTTAATACCCATCTTACCTGATATTCGCATCCAAGTGTAACAATACAGTCTTCAGACTTGCATATTCCAACGGCCTCCGTATCATCTTTCTATCCTGAATTATGTTTCGATAAGGGAAGCAGTAGCTGGCAGAGACCTGTTATTCAATATTGTTTGGTATACAATAAGACAAAAAATGAATAGTAAGATCAATAATTATTGAAAGAAAGGGAGTGTGCAGAGTTGACGGACAGCCATAGTTCACTTCGGGTCTCACCACGATTGCTCGAGGGAAGAACGTCCAAAATAAGTCTGGTCTGGGTAGCGCTATGTTTTGGTAATGATTTTCCAGACATGGGAAGCAAGTGAGTTCAAGCTAGTTCACATGTATTGATCGCCATTTGCTTCCCCCTGATTTTTTTTTTGAAATACCCATAATTCGAACCTACCCATAGATGTAAGAAACCCTGTGAAACGAATTTTTTTTGGAGGAGCCCCCTCAAAATCAACCAATCAAGGATCTAGGGGTGAAATGAAAAATGAAATATACACTCGAATGTCTCTCCATAGACACTTTTCTCATCATCTGAAATTGACGAAAATCCAAAATTCAGACATTCCTACTATTGAAGGATTCTGAAAATGACGTCGATTTTTTCGCCTTTTTTTTAAAGGGCTGTCGTTGATTTTGGAAAACTTGAGAGACGATAAAATGTGAGAATTAAAGTCCACTATTTTCGTTAAAATCTAGCAAAACCCATAAATTCCTAATAGGGCCATCACACTGTAACACCTGCTAATCTCATTGTATTTTTGTCGTTCTCCCTCCTGTAGGTCTTCTGAATCTTTCTTCTCAGTCATTCTACACAATGTCGTCCCCTTCGTTTCGCCTCCTCCGTTTGCCCCTTGTCGCTCAAAGACATATTATTGATTTCTGGACACCATATGAAATGTGAGTTTCTGAAAGTTTTTTAAACAATTTATGCATTACGGCTCCGAGACCTAGTCATTTCGCAACTACGACATTTCGCAACTCACGTCGATTTCGCAACCGCGACTATTCGCGACCAAGACATATCGAAACTGGACGTTTCGCAACTCTATAAACTAGACCACTTTACGTTCATGAAGGTGTATGGGATTTAGGGTATTGTGAACTATTCCAGGCTATAGACTAAATTTGAAAAGATGTGATTTTAACGTGAACTTTTCCAGTTTCGAAATGACCGGTTGCGAAATGTCGTAGTTGCAAATCTGACGTGAGTTGCGAAATGTCGTAGTTGCAAATCTGACGTGAGTTGCGAAATGTCGTAGTTGCGAAACGTCGTAGTTGCGAAATTGGCGTGTTGCGAAACGACTCGTTGCGAAATTGACGTGAGTTGCAAAATGTCGTAGTTGCGAAACGTCTGGTTGCGAAATGTCTCTGCTTACTTTCAGATACCAACTCTCCGTTGTCTCCAAAAAGTCCAAAATAGTTGCCAGACTATCCGCCAAACAAAAACCAAAACTCTCAATCCTTTTGGAACAAAATCTTGGTGTCAAACTAGATTTCTCAATTGGCACTTGGCGTTTCGAGTGCCGATATGGTCCCCAACGACCTCGTCAAGAGTTTGAATACTACTGTTCTGATTCCGAGGAAGATGAGGCGATCAATGGAAACTACCGTATCACTCAACGAGATGATCGTCTCAACATTTTTTCAATTTACACATTTCACCTCATTTCAGATTTTTTGAAAATGATGGAGCAGATTTTTGACGTCTTCGGATGTGTTATGGATCATGTGGAAATTGGGGATTCGGTATCGGATGTTCGACTAATTCGAGTGATTAGTTGGATGAATAACTGTCCTAGGATAGTGGGGGTCACAAGTGTTAATGCGTCCACTGATAAACGAAACATTTTTGATAAGCATTTTGAGAAATCTGTGACTGTTTTGTTGCTTTAAAAGTTGTTAAAGGAGGATTCCGACCAAAATTTTTTGTTGCTTTAAAATATGTAAAAATGTGCGTAGATTCCAAAAATCATAATGATAATGCTCTAAAATTGCTCTGAAACCCCGAAAAATGAGCTTTTTTCGATTTCCACTCTTTTCTGAGCTCATTTTTTGAGGTTTTAGAGCAATTTTTGAGCATTTTCATTATGATTTTTGGAATCTACACACATTTTTGGCTCCGGGACATTTCGCAACCAGCCGTTTCGCAACTGGTTGCGAAATGTCCCGAGGTCGAAAATTTGTGTAGATTCCAAATATCATACTAAAAATGCTCTAAATTCGCTCTAAAATCCCCAATAAAGAGCTCAGAAATGCTCCGAAGGGTCTCCGGTGGCCGTGGCCGAGTTTCCCAAAAAAGGGCGGAGTCAGCCAATCACTCCGCCCCTTTTTTGGGAACCTCCACCAGGGGATACCTTCTCCAATTTTTGCTCTTTTTGGAGCCATTTCTCGGGATTTTAGAGCGATTTTAGAGCATTTTCATTATGATTTTTGGAATCAATGCACATTTTTATATTATAAAAACTTTGTTGGTCAGAATCCTCCTTTAAAAATTACTGTATTCTGATATTCCTTGTACCTTTTTTTCAAATAAAATCCTTCAAATTTTCTTTCATTTTTTTCAAATAATAGTTCATTCTTTCTCTAATTGTACAAACACAAAAAAATCATAATAAGGCATCATCACCGGACACGAAAAAAAATAATAGAAAATATGTTGGGTCTCTAATAAGATATGATTAAAAAAATATAAAGAGCAATTTAGAAATAAAGACAAAAAATTCTGGAATGGGCAAAGAAAACTCTAAAAGTGAAGAGAAACCCGGATAGGACAGACGAATATTCAAAAAAAAATGGGGGAAGAATGTGCGCTCCAATAAAGAAAAGCGCAGAGGTCATGAGATAATGGAAAAAGTTGGTGGTAGATCAAAAAATTGTTTCAAAAGTTTTTTAAACTTCCGGTCGATCAGTGACCGAGCTTTTCTCGGGCTGCACCCTCGCATTCCTCTTCTTCTCTCGGGAGTTGGTTTTTGGTAATTTTGGTCGTTGAGCGGCTGCTCCTGAAAAATTTTAGATTTTTAGGGTTTTAGGCTTCTAGGTTAGGCCATTTAGGCCATTCCGGCCGTTTAGGCTATTTAGGCATTTCAGGCCATTTAGGTCTTCTAGGCCATCTAGGCCCTTCTAGGACCCTAAGCCTTTTTCGACCTTTTAGGTTATCTACACCATTTTATTAGGTACTTTAGGCCATTTAGGCCATTTAGGCCATTTAGGCCATCTAGGCCATCTAGGCCTTCTAGGCCATCTTCAGGCTTTCTAGTCCCCTTACCCTTTGGCCGACAGGCCCATCGAATCGAATCCAAAAGAATCAAAATCGCCGGCAAGAACACCAAACCATGAAGATTGCACAGCACCACACACAACACCATGGTCTTTACGAACACCTTAAAAATATTCAAAATTTTCCTCAAAGTCCAATAGAGCGCACTTACCTCAGCCATGTACAAATTGACAAAAAGCAAACTGCACACGCAGAGAATCGTGGATAGGGCGGCTTGGAGGGCTGGGAAGGCGACCGAGGAGAGGCAGTTGGCGAGACGGGAGGATGGAGGGGACATGGGGCCTTCTTGGATTGCTGCAAATGTGCTCTAGTGAGAAATTGAAAATTTTGAAAATTTTGAAGCTTCTACGAGGTCTGGGAGTTGAGATATGTCCGCCTGAAGTCAACTTTAAAACTAGTAAACTTTAAACAGTTGTAACTTTACTTCTAGGTAAGGTACAATCAAAAATTTTGCACCATTAAAAAGCCCATAAAATTTAAAGTATTTCTATAAAAATTTGAAAATTCTAGCTAACCTACAAACCAAACTATAACGGTTTGAATTTGGAAGAGCCTTGAATGTCTGCGTCCTTCACTTTGAGCCGTTGTACAGGGTGACCCATAATTACGGACAATACTTTCATAGCGGATTTTTTGCTCATTATTGGCCCGATTGAACTGAAATTTGACGTGTAGATTTTTTGAACGCGAAAATTTGTGTATGCAAGTTTCTAAGTTCAAAAAGCAATTTTGAGATAGGTTAGAGGCAAAAAACAGGCGCGCCTGCACCATCGGCCGGCACGCAAGGATTGTGAGGGAACACAGGTCCTTTGTGCAACGCTCAGGAGCCGCACATAAGCCAAAGTTTGTACAACTGTTACTGAACTATTTGTTACTTCTTGTGTAAAAAATCAATCTCCTTTAACTTTACCCTCGAAAGTTATGAGCAGTTTTCTCCACATGGTCACTTCACAAAATTTGAAACTTCAAGCCTCAAAAATGATAAAACTGATTTTTCGTATTTTCAGCACTCAACAAAACAGCCAAACAATTATTTTCTGAAACTTGGGTAAAAAGGAAGTTACAACATTTCACAAATGTTCAAGAAAGTTATCCCTTTCAAGAGAGCTAAAGCTATTTTTGATTCGTCCTCTCAATTGTGAGTAATCATGTTTGATTCTAACTTGCCTAGTTGGAAATTAATATTTGCTGGCGTAAAACTATGTAAATTGTACCTCACATCATCCAACGCATCTAGGAAAAATTTCGTTCAATAACTCCTACTGTATCAAAAGTGATGGCTCCTCCAAAATGGACACCCGACAACCCCTTGTTAGCGCGTGCCTGTGGAAAAATTGGTATTTTCGAGAAATATTATCTGGACTCGTTGGAGACTATTTCAACCAATCTTTTGTTTTGTGAACTGATTGAACCTAATAGAAGAATTCAAGTTACAATTCAATGGTTTTTGACATGTGTGGTTACTGTGCGAACTTGTTTTCTGATGTACTGAAAGTGAATTTTTGCTGGGCTGGTGATGTGGTGGCTGTTTGACAAGCCATAACTTGGCTAAAACAAATTGGATTATTCCCAAACTTTGCAACAAGTTCAACCACATTGTCAAAAACCAACAGCCATAAAACCTCTTAAAAGCACAAAGTCTCCGCTATACTGCGATCATTTGAACAAAATTGTCCGTAATTATGGGTCACCCTGTATCTCTGCTCAAATTAAAGTTATAAATCTGTTTTCTAGCGAATTTAAAAGACAAGCAAATTTGCTATTTATTAATATAAAAATCAATGCTCTAGTGTAATTTGTAGTCAAGATACAGTGCTTCAAAGTTTAAGAGTGAAAATATAATGCTCTCATTGTCTTTGAGCAACTGTACCTCAGCTCAATATCAAGACTTATAATTAATTTTTGACAAATTGAAAGACAAATGTATTTTCTATTTTTTGAGCTAAAAATCAATGCTCTACTCCAAATTCGAGCCAAGTTGTAGCTCTTCAAAATCTATTGGTTGTGAGAGACGCAGACACTCTCGTTGTCTGCGTCTCTCCACTCTAACTTTCAACCTTGAGACGTTTTGCAACTACGACGTTTTGCAACTACGGCGTTTCGCAACCAGGCGATTCGCAACTTCGACGTTTTGTAACTAGGACAGTTCGAAACCACAAAATCTAACTTTTTTTGTAAAAAGTTTACGTTGAATGATTAATAATACCCTCAAGCAGACAGAACCTAAATAAATGTAAAGTGAGAAAATTTGAACAGTTGCGAAACGTCCAGTTTCGAAGTGGCTTGGTTGCAAAATGACTGGTTGCGAAATGTCTCAAAGCTAACAAAAAACTCACAAGCTTGATAATAATGGTACGAGACGTGGGCAGGGATATCCACAGAGAAACCAATGGAAATGATCATGGCAGCCATCGTAATAGGGTCCAAATCGACATGCCACCAGGAGAGAATTCCCAAAATACCAGCACAAATCGATAATACGGATAACGAAGCGATGGCCACAGTGAAGAGATTGTTCAGGAAAACGAAGCATACCAAAGCCATGCAAACCAAAGTTCCAAGGACCGATTGCCAAGTGTCGGTGGGCATATTGTCTATGAGATCCAAGTAGACACCGTCTTCATGGAAAACCGAGGCGCCAAAGTCTCTGAAATATTTTTATTAGAGAAAAAGATTGTGAAACTAAATCTGTTAAAAAAAATTAAGTTTCCAGGACGTCTGGGAGCTGAGATATAGCCTCTCAAAGTTTGAAAATGCCGCAGACAAGGGGGTCAATGTTAAACGGTTCTAACTTAGTTAAAATTTGAATTAAGCTGCTGAAATTGAGCAAGTTAATATTTTCAAAAATTGCTTTTAATTTGGTGCAAAAATTAATGATCTAGCATAATTTTGAGCCAAGATACAACGCTTCCAAATTGAAGGAACACATTGAGAAACGGAAAAAACTTCTAAATGTTGTATCTCGGCGCGAACGTAACTCAAATTTTTATTTTTTGGCAGCCTTAAATTTGAAGACATTTTCTATTCTTTGAGCCTAATATCCATGTTTTAGCACAGTTTTGAGACAAGTTACAAGGCTTCAAAGCTAAAGGGCGCTATTGATCTCGCCTGCCAACTTCAAATGCATGTAACCCAACTCAATCTGAAGTCAGAATTTCCAATTTTTAATTTGATTAGGCTTCAAAAATGTCTAATTTTTCAAGCCAAAAATCAATGTGTCAGGACGATTTTGAGCTGAGATACAGTACTCTGAATTATGGGAATGCAGCTTTTTTAAACAGCTGTATTTCAGCTCAAAACTGAGTAATTTACATAAATTTTGACAAACAAAAACTACAAAAAATTGCCTTCTTTTTTATTCAAATTTCAATGTTATAGCAAAATTCTGAGCCAAGATACAGCGCATTAAAGTTTGTGAGTTGTTAGGAGAGACGCAGACAACTAGAGTGTCTCGTTGTCTGCGTCTCTCACCCCAAAAACTAAAAATGACCGTATCTCACTTCAATGTTGTCGTAGAGAGTTGATTTTTGGCGCAGTTAAAAAATTATCGGTGGAGCGCACTTTCAATATTCAAAAAAAACTTACGGATACTTATCCACCACCTTTCTCCATGCTCTCAACATTTCTCCACGCTCTGTCCACACCGTCAATCGTTCTCCATGATAACCAGTGGTGAAGAAAAATCGATCCAACTCCTCGGCTCTGAAATTTTCGAAAAGATGCAAGTTTGCTCTATTGCAAAAATAATGCAAGTGCGCCCCATTGAGAAGAAACCAAAAACTCACTCCGGATCCGTACTATTCGTTGCGTTTCTCAGCTTGACAAATCCTTGCCAGAAATCGTATTCTGGCCACTTCAAGAAGTATTTTAGCTCATCTTCTCGGTAGGTCATTTTATCATCTGAATGTACAGTAACCGGCTTGTCCTCGTCCATGAAATCTTCATCTTCATCTTCGTTTCCGAAAGCTGAAAATGGGAAATTTGACACCATAAGGAGGGGGGGGGGGAGGCTTGATACAAAGACTACAAAGACTACAAACTACAAAGACTACAACCTATTGTAGCCCAAAAAACTTTCAACCCCCGTAACTCCCCTCCCCGTTTTTCTAGAACTTTTGTTTTTGGACCAAATTTTTCCTTTTTTAAAAAATTTTTTCAAACAACTTACACTGCTGGAAAACATCATAATCCCTCACAAAATACTTGGTTCCCAGCTCTCCCCATCCCTCTCCCCACGTTCCGTTGATGGATTCCATTTCGCGCACGAACTCGTTTAGACGTTTGAGGCGTGCAGGGTTCTCCAACTTTCCGGGCGTATTCACGAATACTGTAGCCATGGAGTAGACGGGGACCTGGAACGGGATAGTAGTGAAAATTGGGAAAGGGGCGGAGCTTTTCTATCGCTTGTACTCTAAAGCATACAGACATATTAGATAAGGGGAAACGCGCTCCATCGCCAACTTGGCTGAAATTTGAATTTTCAGCTTTCCCGCCGTTTTGAAAACAGCGAAACATGTTTTGGTGGGTGCGTGGACTCCTCGTGGACAACTCGGGCAGCAGTCGAATTGTCCACGAGGAGTCCACGCACCCACCAAAACATGTTTCGCTGTTTACAAAAAAAAAGCTGAAAATTCAAATTTCAGCCAAGTTGGCAGAGGAATATCGCTAATACAGTACCGGACAAAAAAGTGTCATATTTGGATGTTTTTGGGGAAAAAGTCCAACTTTGGGTGTCTGAAAAAGTAGTTTAGAGTAGCCCAATTATTTAGAAAATTTGTGGGTATATGAATCAAAATTAGATCTTTATTTTTGTAGTTGACAACTTTTTTGTGGGACTTCTCCTTATGCTGAAAAATTGGATTTTTCTTAAAATCAACTCCAAAATTTGAAGTAGCGCCACAATCCTGCTCATAACTTTTTAAGGAAACGTCGTACAAAAAAGTTGTCAACTACAAAAATGAAGATCTAGGTTTGCTTTATATGTGCACAAATTTTCTAGGTAATCTGACTACTCTAAACTACTTTTTCAGATACCCAAAGTTAGCCTTTCCTACTAAAAACACCCTTATTTGATTCCCCTTTTTGTACGGTACTCTATCTCTCTAAAATTGAGATTTTTTATACAAAAATTATATCAAAATGTAGAGCTCAACGAGATCTACAAAACCATATAAATATTAAATTTATAAGGTTTTACTGGAAGCCGTGGAGAGCCAAAAAAGTCGAAATCGGTCGGAGCATTTTGACGGCTTCTGACCAAAAACTGCTAACTCTAACACTAATGTTCTTTATATGGTTTTGTAAGTTCACATTTTGGTATATTTTTTGTTAAGGAAATCTTGATTTTGACTACTCACCTGATACGTAATCCTCAAATCATCCAACTCCAACAATGGCGAATCCAACGCAAACAGTTTCTGAGCAGTTAGGTTAATATTCAGTTGAGTGATTCCATAAACACTAAACGCCAAATATGCCAAATATGCCAAACATATGGATACGAAAACCAGTGGAGTCGTCATCAAATGTGTGTATTTTTGGAGGGAGTCACTGATGATTGGTTGAGTTGCTTCGTGGAATTTTGATGGCTGCCGGGTCAGGGGACGATGGTGGCGTGCGATGTTTACTCTGTTCTCGGCGATGTTGATTTCCATTCGGTTTTTGTCAATCTGAAGAGCATAGTAGGGTTTTGGGCTCCGGGACATTTTGCAACCCGTCATTTTGCAACTACGGCATTTCGCAACTCTTGTCAATTTTGCAACCGCGCCAATTCGCAACCAAGACATTTCGCAACCAGTCGTGACACTTTTTACGTGAACTTTTTACAAAAATCGTGGATTTCGTAGTTGCGAAATTAACGTGAGTTGCGAAATGTCGTTGTTGCGAAACGACTGGTTGCGAAATGTTTCGGAGCCACGAGCCCTTTCAATTTTTAGAAGTTCGTGAACAGTATGCTCCTGGGGTGTTTCACTATTTTGGTACTTTCCGGGCTTCAGTTTTACGGGTCGCCCGGGCCCATCTAGGGAGAATTATCGGAAATTTTCAAAATTTTTCGGCAAATTTCCGAAAAAAGCTTTGAAAAATTAAAATAGCTGACTCCTATTAGTCATTTATAATACATGGAGCTTACGGCTTATAATGTTGGTTGACGGGCCGGGCCGGGCCGTCTGTGAACTAGCGCAGACCAATTTTTATAGAAAACTACTGAAAATTCTAAGTAAAACGCGCCAAAAACCAACGTTCTAGGCCCATTTTGAAGCGAGTTACAGGGATTTGAAGTTTGGGAGGTGAGAGAGTAAGAGACGCAGAGCACTCTCGTTTCTCTGCGTCTCTCACCTCCAAAACTTGAAATGACCGTATCTCGCTTCAAAGTTGTTGTAGAGAGTTGGTTTTTTGTGCGTTATGCTCAGAAATTTTGGCACTGTTCTCGAACGCCGGAACGAAATAAAAATCCCGGAACGGAATAAAAAATCCCGGAACGAAAAAAAATCCCGGAACAAAAAAAGAACGCCGGAACGAAAAAAGAATCCCGGAACAAGAAAAAAATCCCGGAACCAAATTTTTTTCTTTCTTCTCGTTGAATTCATCAAAATCTCTTAATACATATGAAAAACCATGGAATATGATAGAAACCTGATTTGCAGTGCACAATAAGCTTTTATAACTGAAAGTCTCGCTATCTGTTAAACTCAGGGACTCATGAAGAGTAAACTAAAATGCGGATGGACCCTGAAAAGACCACTAATCATTTCGGAATGCAATGTTTTAACGAGTAGATACATATTTTGCTTCAAATTGTGTGAAAAGTCATTATATTGTTACTATTATGTCTCTCACTGGCTCATGTTAAGAGTCTCCCTATGACCCTCATATGGCGTTACATGATGTATACTGTATTCTGGACGCTCAAAAGACTGCTTAAGGTCTCAGAAGATGCTTCAATTCTAATGATGGTAACCTAAAAAATTTGGTTCCGGGATTTTTTTCTCGTTCCGGAATTCTTTTTTCGTTCCGGCGTTTTTTTTTCGTTCCGGGATTTTTATTTCGTTCCGGGATTTTTCATTTCGTTCCGGGATTTTATTTTTGTTCCGGCGTTCTAGAACAGTGCCGAATTTTTAGTAGATTTCTATAAAAACCAAAAGTTCTACACCGAAAAAGTTGGGCTGAAAAGAGAACAAACTTAAAAAATAAGAAAACTAATGCAGGCTAATGTTGATGAAAAACTACAGAAAATTCTAAGTAAAACGCTCCAAAATCCAACTTTCTAGGACCACTTTGAACCGAGTTACAGCAATTTGAAGTTTGGGGGGTGAGAGAGTGAGAGACGCAGAGCACTCTCGTTTCTCTGCGTCTCTCATCTCCAAAAACTTCAAATGACTATATCTCGCTTCAATGTTGTCGTAGAGAGCTGGTTTTTAGCACGTTTTGCTCAGAATTTTTAGTAGATTTCAATAATTTAGGTTTACTTCTTACCTCATCCGACCCAAACTCATAGCCTCCAACAATCGACATCAGGCCAGCGTAGAACGTCATCTGATAGATAAACGCGAACCACATGGATAACATGTTTCCAGTACAAAGCAAAGTGATTTCAGGGGATGATGTGAAGGATCCGACAAAGTCAGCGAACATGTTAGTCAGACAGGAGATCAGAATAGCCGGTCCAACTTCTGCCATTACTTCACTCATACGGTGACCGACACTGTCCTTCTTGCGAGGAGTCTCACGCATGTGCTTGGTGACACGTTGCCATTCGTGGATCATGAGGTAGGAGGAGTCGACACCTGCAAAGATATGGGTATAATGCAAGTGTGCTCTAATGCAAACTTTTCTAGAAAAGATAAGTTTCATTGTAGGTGGCTGAGATAACTCTCAAAAGTCAACTATTAGCGAAATTCCCCAAGAGAAAACACGCTCCATCGCCAACTTGGCTGAAATTTGAATTTTCAGCTTTCCCGCCGTTTTGAAAACAGCGAAACATGTTTTAGTGGTTGCGTGGACTCCTCGTGGCCAATTTGACTCTTGCTCGAGTTGTCCGCGAGGAGTCCACGCACTCACCGAAATATGTTTCGCTGTTTTCAAAACGGCGGGAAAGCTAAAACTTCAAATTTTAGCCAAGTTGCCGATGGAGCGCGTTTTCTCTTGGGGAATATCGCTAATAGCTCCCTTAGAACTAGAGATTTCCTGGGAAAAAGTTATACCAAAATGTAGAGCTCAGTGAGGTCTACAAAAAAGTGTGAGCTTTTTGACCTACAGTCGTTTTTGAGCTCGTATTCCACTTTTTAGTTTTGAACTGGACAATGTTTTTATATGGATTAAAAACGACAAAAATTCTGAACAAAACGCACCAAAAACGAACTCTCTGCGACAACTTTGAAGCGATATACGGTCATTTGAAGTTCTGGAGGTAAGAGAGTGAGAGACGCAGAGAAACGAGAGTGCTCTGCGTCTCTTACTCTCTCACCCCAAATCTTCAAATGACCGTAACTCACTTCAAAATCGTCGTAAAGAGTTGGTTTTTAGTGCGTTTTGTTTAGAATTTTTCGGATTTCCCTATCAACATAAGGCCGCACAGGTTCTCAGTTTTCGAGTTTGCCCAGTTTTTAGGAAAACTGTTTTTAATGTGGAACTCTTCGAACAACCTGACAAAACTCACTAATTACCAAAAACGAACTCTCTACGACAACTTTGAAGCGAGATATGGTCATTTTTAGTTTTGAAGGTGTGAGACGCAGAGAAACGAGAGCGCTCTGCGTCTCTCACTCACTCACCTCCCAAACTTCAAATTGCTGTAACTCGGTTCAAAGTGGTCCTAGAACGTTGGTTTTTGGCGCGTTTTGTTCAAAATTTTTAGCAAATTTCAATAAAAACATCAATTCTTATAAAGGTATTCAACTCACCAATAGAAAGAACCAAGAACGGGATAACACACAAGATCGATGCGAACCGAATTCCACATGTGAACATCAACGCCAGCGCTGTCGCACACGCTAACAACGGTGTCAAGCATGCCATGATAGCCAGAATCACTTTGTATCCATTCTCCTGGTGCATGTACAACGCACGAATCATCACCAGAACACAACTGCACAGACACATAATAGCGAATCCGACGACTAGATATGGAATCATGATGATTCCACCTCTAACCATCTCCTCTTCAACGTAGGACTGAGAGTATGCATAAATTTTGAGTCGTTTCGAGTTGTATCGCTTCTCGAAGATATCCACCATACTCATTTCCCATTTTTTCACTTGAGCCTCCGTCCAACCGGGCTTGTGCTCGGCGCGGAATTGAAGAGTTATCATTTTGACAGACTTCACATTGGTGATTTTTGAGACGGGGTCTACTAATCGGGTGGCGTTGGGTTCTGAAGAGACGTTGAATTTTGATAAGCCTGTTTGAAAAGGGGAACTTACCAAGGACAGAGTCACCATCAGCAGAGTCCAGAAGTTTGGCGGCGTCGTCGGGTTGGTCGAAGAGTTCCACGCCGAAGAAGTTGGGCTGAAAAATTGGAAAACTAGAAACTAATGCACTGATGTAAAACTACTAAAAATTCTGAATAAAACGCGCCAAAAAATAACTTTCTAGGACCACTTTGAACCGAGTTACAGCAATTCGAAATTTGGGAGGTGAGAGAGTGAGAGACGCAGAGCACTCTCGTTTCTCTGCGTCTCTCACCTCCAAAACCTAAAATGACCATATCTCGCTTCAAAGTAATAGTAGAGAGTTCGTTTTTGGTGCAGTTTACTTAGAATTTTTCGTAGATTTCAATAAATTCAAAATGTTAACAAAACTAAATTTTGACTATTACCTGTAGTGAGAACTGTCTTCCAAACATGTCCGAGACGGGGTATTGAATCTTGATTCTTGTGTTTTGTTCACCATCACTGAGGATTTGGTAACCGTTCTGAAAAAGATATAGATTTAGGGAAACATGAAAAACACGCCCATTTCGCAACCAGTCGTTTCACAACTACGACATTTCGAAACTCACGTCATTTCGAAACCACGAAATCCAAGATTTTTGTACAAAATTTACGTTAAAATCACAACTTTTCAAATGTAGACTATAACCTGGAATAGTTCACAATACACTCAATCCCATACAACTTCAATGAACAGAAAGTGGACTAGTTCATAGAGTTGCGAAACGTCCAGTTTCGAAATGTCTTGGTTGCAAAATGTCCCAAAGCCTAAAAGAAGATACACCACTCCAAACTTACATAAAACTGCCTAACCGGCTCATTGATTTGGCAAAAACTTTGACAAAACTGATTGAACGTCTCATTTTTGCCAGAAATCGAGTCATACATCGTGATATTATTCAATGCGAAATTCAACACTTGTATCGTCTCATCCAAATAATCCGGCCTCGACATACTACCCTCATCCTTTGCCACTATATACAAATAGGCGGCTATCGGCAATCCAGAACTCGAGAAGAATTTTTGGTATTCGAGATATTCATCCTTGGCACGTGCTCCGTATGGTGTATAACCGGTAATGTCGTTGGCCTGTTTTGTGAGCAAGATTTTGACCATGGCCAGAGAGGAGATGATGAGACAGATGACGATGGCGAGCCACGCGTGTTTGGCGATGAGGAATCCCCAGTTCCGGAACTTTCCGATGATCCAGCGAACGAAACGGGGTCCTGGAAATGAAATTTTGAATGTGCGCTCTATTGATATATTCTAGGCAAGCAAGTTCGCTCTATTGACAACTTTGAAAAAGTTGATGTATCTCTAGAACCAGTGGGTCAAAATTGATAAAAATTATGCGGATGAATAGGAAATTTTTCGAAGATCAAGGAAACGTCTTAAAGGAGGGCTCCGAACAAAAAATTTTTGCCTTAAAATATGTAATGAAAATGCTCAAAAATCGCTCAAAATCCCCACAAAATGGCTCAAAAATGAGCAAAAAGCGCAGGAGTTGTCTCTGGTGGAGTTTACCAAAAACGGGGCGGAGTTAGCCAATGAGCTTCTTTGCAGTCATGCGGCAGCCAATCACTGTGCTCGGCTCCGCCCCTTTTTTGGGAAACTCGCCCACGGCCACCGGATACAACCTCTGCGATTTTCGCCCACTTCGGAGCCATTTTGTGGGGTTTTTGAGCGATTATTGAGCATTTTTCATTATGATTTTCATTTTCATTTTGATTTTCAGAATCTACACACATTTTAACGTTATTTAAAGCAATACAATTTTTGGTCGGCGTCCTCCTTTAATAACTTTTTCCGTACAAAAAGGGTATCACATTTGGGCGTTTTAGAAAAAAGACCAACTTTGGGTGTCTGAAAAAGTAGGTTCGAGTAGTCCAATTATTTAGAAAATTTGTGAGTATATGAATCAAATCTGGATCTTTATTTTTGTAGTTGACAACTTTTTTGTGGGACTTCTCCTTGAAAAGTTGTCCGCGCGAATTCAAATTTAAGTGTTGATTTCAAGAAAAACATCGGTTTTTTACATACTTGTGATTTGCCTGCCCGGCCCGGGTCAGCCCGGCCCGGCCCGGCCCGGCCCGGCCCGCGGGCCGGGCCGGGCCGGGCCGGGCCGGGCAGGCAAAAATTTTCTCGGCCCGGCCCGGCCCGGTCGGCCCGATTTCAAAAATTCGAAAAAAATTTTTTTTGATTTTTTTATATTTTTTTTGAAAATTTTGATTTTTTTGCTCAAAAATCAACGAAAATTAATTCAAATCGTCAATGTATAACAACATATTAGTTTTTGATTAAAATACCTAAAAAATTCGACTCTAGCTCAAAAAATAGATAC
Source organism: Caenorhabditis sinica (assembly GCA_963932045.1). Classification (NCBI taxonomy): domain Eukaryota; kingdom Metazoa; phylum Nematoda; class Chromadorea; order Rhabditida; family Rhabditidae; genus Caenorhabditis; species Caenorhabditis sinica. The sequence goes on from OZ009942.1 coordinate 3,313,632, forward strand.
TTCGAAAATTTGACCCCAAAAAACCGGGCCGACCGGGCCGGGCCGGGCCGGGTCGGGCCGGGCCGGGCCGGGCCGGGCCGGGCCGGGCCGGTAGAAATTCCTCCATCGGCCCGGCCCGGCCCGGCCCGGCCCGGCCCGTAACAAGTATGGTTTTTTAGAATTAGGAGCAATCGTACAAAAAAGTTGTCAATTACAAAAATAAAGATCTAGATTTGATTCATATATTCACGAATTTTCTAATCAATCCGACCACTCTAATCTACTTTTTCAGACACCCAAAGTTGGTCCTTTTTTTACTAAAAACGCCCAAATATGATACCTTTTTTCCGGTACTCTATCCCTTTAAAATTGAGATTTTCTAGACAAAAATATATCAAAATGTAAAACTCAAAGAGATCTACAAGATTATATAAATATTGAATTTAAAAGGTCTTGCTGAAAACCGCCAAAGTGCCCTGCTAGAGCCAAAAAGGTCGAAATCATTTGACCATTTTGACGGCTTCTGACCAAAAATTCGCTAACGTTAACACTAATGTTCTTTATATGGTTCTGTAGGTTTTATTAAGTTCTACATTTTGATATATTTTTTGTTAAGGAAATTGTTTAGAAGAATCCGAAAATCTCCAGATTCCCGCATCCATAGTCAATATTTGAAAAAAAAAACATATCTCAAGAACCACTGGGCCGATTTTAAGAAAAATCACATGGCTGAATAGAGAATTTTAAGTAGATCAAAATTAGTAGATCAAAAGTTTAAAAAAAAAAATCCAAAAAGATTCAACAAAACTCACCCTGATCAACCTCATTGTAGACATCCAGCGATCGTTGTCCAATCAACAACGATTGACGTCTGGGACGGGCGATGCTGCTCCCCTCCATCGTTGTGGGGGCGGTGGGTGGAGGCGCCAATGTGACTGCAAACAATTTCGGGATCAATTTTCAGCTTAATTTTATGTAAAAGAGGTCTATAAAAAAGTTAAAAAATGCAAATGCGCTCTATTGCACTCTCTCGATTCTTGAAATATTAGCGATAAGGGGAAACGCGCTCCATCGCCAACTTGGGTGAAAATTGAATTTTCAGCTTTCCCGCCGTTTTGAAATCAGCGAAACATGTTTTGGTGGGTGCGTGGACTCCTCGTGGACAACAGTCAAATCGTCCACGCACCCACCGAAACATGTTTCGCTGTTTTCAAAACGGCGGGAAAACTGAAAATTCAAATTTCAGCCAAGTTGGCGATCGCTAATAAAATGTTTTGGGGAAAGTGCAATAGAGCGGGTTTGCATACTTCAACAACGGGCGCCCTTCAAGAACTGAAATGACCAAAAGAGTGAAACTTTTTCCTCTCTAAAACTTATTGAATACCAGTTTTGACAAACCCCCCCCCCCCTTTATTAAACAAAAACACTTGAAACCCTCGATGATTTCTTTGTCAAACTAATAAAATTGGAGAAAAAGGAAATTGAGGAACAAGTAGGGATGGTCAGGAGGGGCGAAAAAAAAAAACAAAGACAATAGTACAAGACACTTAGAACGAAGTGGAGGGGGGGGACCAAAAAAACAGGTCATTAGGAGGGGGGGGGGGGGTGATTTAGGGAAAGGGGACCCCTATAGATTTTGTAGTCAGATTGTAGTAAAGGAGGTTCTAAGGACACTACAGAGGCTGGGAAAAGATTGAGTACAAGATAAAGGAATAAGGGGGCCCCAAGTACTTTAGACCTAGATTGGGTAGAATGACATCATCATTAGAAATTTTGGATTCTGGAAGATTCTAGATTCTCACAAATTTTCTATCTGTGAGATCCTCACCATTACGTGAGATCAGTGACAAAATTTGCATAGAAGGATAATAGTGATATCCTCATTATCATCATCGTAATTCTTGGTCGGCAATTGCCGAGGAATTTGGTTATCTTCCCGAAAAATCTACACTAATTTCATTGAAACTGTACACTTTTTGATCTATTTGCACTCGTTTTGTACTTTTGTGGTCATAGAGTATACGGGAAATTTGAGAAATTATGAAGAATAGGATTGAAGGTTTGGAACTTTGAAATCTTTAAAATTTCTGATTTTGTCATCCAAAGATAAAAATCTACTCAAAATTCGGACATTTCGCAACCAGTCGTTTCGCAACCACGACATTTCGCTACCGGTCGTTTCGCAACTCGCGTCAACTTCGCAAACACGTCATTTCAAAACCACGAAATCCAGGATTTTTGTAGAAAGTTCACGCTAATGAACGTAAAGCAGACTAGCTTATAGAGTTGCGAAACGACTGGTTGCGAAACGTCCAGTTTTGAAATGTCTTGGTCGCGAAATTGACGTGAGTTTCGAAATGTCGTAGTTGCGAAATGACTAGTTTCTAATTCTGAGAATTCGACAATACTTGAAAACGCTTTAGACCCTCTAACTGAAAAATGATACCTCCAGAATTGGGGAACTTCAAAATGAAAGTTCCAAAATCCGCTGAAATTTTTTTGAGAACCTCAAAATTTCCCATATCCTCTATTAGCGATATTCCCCAAGAGGAAACGCGTTCCATCGCCAACATGGCTGAAATTTGAATTTTCAACTTTCCCGCCATTTTGAAACAGCGAAACATGTTTCGGTGGGTGCGTGGACTCCTCGTGGACAACTCGACTGCTTCCCGAGTTGTCCACGAGGAGTCCACGCACCCACCGAAACATGTTTCGCTGTTTTCAAAACGGCGGGAAAGTTGAAAATTCAAATTTCAGCAAAGTTGGCGATGGAGCGCGTTTTCCCTTGGGGAATTTTGCTAGAAGAACTTTAACAAAGGTAAAACAAGATAAAAATGTGTCAAGAAACATTGTATTTCTAGAAAGATAATCAAGAATTGTAAAAGTGTTTGGTGGGGGGAAGCCAAAGAAGAAAGTGTCACTTTCACCCCTTTCCTCAATCAGAAAATCAGTGAACTAATTGGCAAACGAGAGGGAAATTCGAATGTAATACACTTCTTGAATCTTTTTTCTTGCCTCTTCTTGCGGCATTGAGGAATGTTGTATATGTATGTGAGGGAGGAAATGGAGAGAATTGACTCAAGGTGGTGAAAAAAAGTGAGGGACAAGAGGAGGAAAGGGAAATTGAAATTAGGGAGAGAGGAAGTTAATAAGGAATTGGGGAACATATTTGAACAGTTGGAACCGAGAATTCTACGAATTTAGAGATTTGAGAGGGGCATTTCAAACCCCAGACAGCTCAAAACCGCGGCATTTAAAAATCAGTACCTTTTAGAACCAAAAGTTCCGAAACATCCGGTTATGAAATGTCTGGTTTTGGAATATGCTTGCAAAACCTCCCTGCACCAAAATTGGACGTTTCAAAACCAAAGATTTTTGAAACGTCTGGTTTTGAAATGTCCGGTTTTTAAACGTCTTATCTTTGAGGTATCGAAAGTTCAAAAAAAAAACAGAAATCGAAAAAACACAGGAATTGATATTCTGGAATTTTAGAAGATTCAGAAATTCATTGGATCAGGAATTCCGGAATTGAGAAACCAACTATCTTAAGATTATTAAAAAAATATGGTTTTAATATTCGAAATTTCTCCAGTTACAGGTTTCCTAATGTTTCTCAAACCGAAAATTCCAGTTTTTGTTATGTTTGTAAAACTTTGAACTTTAAACTATGCGCCAAATCTTCTATGAATCATCTAGGAACAAACAGAAAACTTCAAATTCCAAATTAATTGAGAAATAGTTAATTATGATCCATCTCCGCAGGAGGAGAGTTCGTTGAACAAGAGATTGGTCACTTCAAAGATTATGCACTCTTCATTTTTCTTCTTCTTCCCCAAACATGTTTTTGTTTCGGGTCTCGAGACGAAAAGAAAAACGGAGGAGAGAATGAAAAAAGTGTTGTTTTTCAAAGATCAAAAATGTAAGATAAGTGTGATTTGTGATTGTTATTAGGTTGCGAGATGACGCCAAGTTTTGTAATCAAGATCTGATCACTTGAACTGTTAAAGGAGGTGTCCGACCAAAAAAATTTTTGCTTTAAAATATGTTTTAAAATGTGTAAATTCTGAAAATCATAAAGAGAATGCTTAAAAATTGCTCTAAAACTTAAAAAATCAGCTTTGAAAGTGCCAGTTTTGTCAAAAAATTGGGAAAAAGTCTCAGGCGGCCGTGGCCTAACCCTGGAGTTTTCTGTTCCATAGACCTCGGTTTTGTGGTTTTTCGGTCAGTTTTAGCAACAAAAAAAACAAGATGGCCGAGGTAGATGGAAGAGAAAACTCCAGAGTTAGGCCACGCCCCCCCCCCCCCTCTGAATCATCACATATTCTTAATATAATTTTAAAGAAATAACAATTTTTGGTCGGAACCCTACTTTAATATTCTAGTAGATCAAAAAATTTTAGGTCAACGTTTTGCATTTTCTGGGCCACTAAAACTTTTCTAGGCCACTAAAACTAAACTTTTTTCATTCAATCACATGGTTGTTAAACGAGAGTGAAACGAACGCTATGTTGTCACACTTTGTACACTTTTTCTTCTTTGATTTACGACACTGTTAACGAAGAGAATTTTACAGAAGAAGGGTTTGATTTTCTCCTCTAGAAACAAGTATGGTTATGTTTTAGCTTAACAATACAGACAACATTTCAAGCGGAAGGGGGGGGGGTTGGAATTGAGGAATCTAAGAAACAGCGAACTCAATTTTGAAGAGCTTCGAAATTCAGAATTCAGAAGGTGTACAGCAGAATAACTCTTCAAAGCATCAATATTTCAATAATTGCTTTTTAGATTTGAAAGGTTATAATTGGGCTCACATTTCCAAAAAAACTCATACTTGACCAAAATCGGACCGGCTCGGAAAATTTGAGCTAGGAAATTTTTTTCAGAAAATTTTTCAAAATTTTGAAAAATACTAAATGAATATCTAATATACGTTTTCGAAAAAAAACCCAAAAAACGAATTTTACTTCAAAAAATGACTATTTTTGCTCCAAAAAACCGAGCCGGGCCTGTAGAAAGTTCTCTATCGGCCTGGCCCGGCCCGCGACAGTATACAAGAACTAATTTTACTATCATCCTAAAATTCCAGTGTAACTTCAAAATCAAATTCAGACCATCGACGCCTTCTAAGATTCTTCTAGAAAAAAACCGAAGCAAAAAAAAACGGATCAAAGTTGTCGCCTCCCGTACATGTGTATGTACATGTAATTGATCTCTTATACAAAATTACACAAAACATGAGAGGCAAAGAAAAGAAACTATACCGAAAAACAGAGAAGGTGTTGAGAAGAATTAGAAGAAAAAAGGCGAGAGATATTAGAGATCGAGAGAGTGTTAGAGAAGCAGAGGAATTGGGGGAAAAATGGTAATCTTTGACACACAGAAGAAGACGAAACCAGACTTCTTTTTCGTCTTTTTCTTCGTCTTTTTTCTACCACAAAAAGAGGTAAAAGAGGAAGGATGTGTATAGTAAAATCGATCGATATGCATAGTACGAAGGACACGGGGAGGGCTTCTCCCTTCTTGACGTCTTCTGACATTTCAAGGACGACGTCTTCTGAGGGTAGGGATTCTGAGGGTAAAGGGATTCTGAATACCCTACACACTGTATGGAGACTAGACAAGAAAAAAGAAAATGATGACGTGATGATGATGTTCGGGAAATTTGATTTGATTAGAGGAGAGATGGGGGAAGTTAGCACCTAAGGGTGTTCAGCGGATTTGGAAGAGGAAGTTTTGAAGCTTTTTCGACGAATTTGGTAGAGATTTTTTTGCAGAGAAAGTAAGGGGAATTGAGTGTAGTTTGATCTGGGAAGTCGAAAAGTTGGGTGTAAATTGGGATATGAGAATCGGAAAATACATATTCTGATCCTCGAAATCTCAAAAATCAGTAGAACTTCTTTTGGAAAATCGGGTTTTAAAGTGGATTTTAGGAAATTTAGAAGCGACTAAAATGGATTTTTAAATATATGCAGAATATGTAAACTTTAACTGAGACAAATCTCCAAAAATCACAATTTTTTGATCGCTTCACAATATATTAGAATATATGTATTAGCGTTATTCCTCAAGGAGAAACGCGCTCCATCGCCAACTTGGCTGAAATTTGAATTTTCAGATTTCCCGCCGTTTTGAAAACAGCGAAACATGTTTCGGTGGGTGCGTGGACTCCTCGTGGACTATTCAACTGCTGCCCGAGTTGTCCACGAGGAGTCCACGCATCCACCAAAACATGTTTCGATGTTTTCAAAACGGCGGGAAATTTGAAAATTAAAATTTCAGCCAAGTTGGCGATGGAGCGCGTTTCCCCTTGGGGGAATATCGCTAATAAAATAAGTGTAAATTCCGAAAATTATAATGAAAATGCTCGGAAATTGCTCTAAAACCACGAAAATGAGCTCCGAAATGCTCCAAAGGGTCTCCGGTGGCCGTGGCCGAGTTTTCCGAAAAAAAGGGGCGGAGTCTGCCAGGCAGCCGTTTAATTACAATGTTGCTCACTGACTGACTCCGCCCCGTTTTTTCGGGAAACTCGGCCACGGCCCCCGGAGACCCTTTGGAACATTTCGGAGCTCATTTTCATGGTTTTAAAGCAATTTCCGAGGCTTTTCATTGAGATTTTCAGAATTTTTACACAATTTTACATATTTCAAAGCCATAAAAATTTTGACCGGAATCCTTGTGAGCCCGAGAAATTTCCCTTCGATCTCTATAAATTTCATAAAATTTAGTTAGCTGAAATTCTGAGCCAAAGTCCCAAATTCTCGCAATTCGGAAAAAATTCTGAATCCATGACTCATCACCTCCTCCCACTCACTTCGCCTCCAAAGGTCAAAAAATCCCATTTCCAAAAATCTTCAAAAGTTTTTGATCTTTCTGATTTCTTCTTCTCCCCCCCCCCCCCCCCCCCCCCCCCCCCCCCCCATTTTCCACACTTGAATGATCGTGAACGACCATTCAAAATTGTTGGAGAAGAATTCAGAAGGGGTTGACCTTGTCATGGCAATCACATAAAATTTTCTAGAGGAGACGCATTAGAAAAAGTGGCACTCCTTTTTGAACCATTCGATTTGCATAGAAGGGAGGAACCCCTTATTGATGGATGAGATTTTTTGGGTGGAGATGAAAAAAAAACGGTTTGGGAACAAAGAACATGCCCAAAAAACTTTTTGACCTTAGAAGGACATGAGGGGGCGTGAAGAGTAGTTAGTCAACTCCACGACGTTTTGCAACCAGTCATTTCGCAACCACGACATCTCGCAACCAGTCATTTCGCAACCACGACATTTTGCAACTCAATCAATTGCCACTTCTGCGTCAATCCGCAACCGCGTTATTTACCCATGATATCTACGTTTTTCTAAACACTCAACATTGCATTCAAAATTTTTCAGGCAAGTTAATATAGTTGCAAAATGATTGGTTGCGAATTGGAGTGGTTGCGAAATAACGTGGTTGCGAAATGTCGTGAATGGGAAATGACTGGTTGCGGATCGCAGCGGTTGCGAGATGACGGGGTTGCGAAAAGTTGCGAATCGTCTCAGTTGCAAATTGACTGGTTTCGAAATGTCACAGTTGCGAAATGACGTGGTTGAGAAATCGGCGTGAGTTGCCAGATGTCACTGTTGCAACATGACTGGTTGCGAAATGTCCAGTTGCAAAATGACGTAATTGCGAAAAGTTGCGAATCGTCGTAGTTGCGAAATGACTGGTTGCAAAAACCATCTTCAAATTCAAGCAATCTATAGAAAATCTGAAAACCAAAAGAACGTCGCCAAAATCTTTCCTATTATCTCTCGTTGCGATCAATCAAGAAGGTAGGAAAGAGGGACAACCCAAAAATAAATGAAGATTTTTGTCGTTCTTCTATTGTAACACGCATAGAAAAGACACACACACATAACAGGTTGTTGTACAACCATCTATCGACAAGAAAGAGAGATGTGATGCGTTTCAAATTAACCCCCCTCTTCACCCCCTTTTTTCTTCATTTTTAGGTAGTAGTAACACATTCATACAACACATTATTTACACGTGTGAAGAAGGAAAATAAGGAAGGGAGAATGGTTCTGAAGCACCTGAAGAATTGTCTGAATCTCATGGATCGGAATCTGCAAAAATGGGAAATTTTGAGAAAAAAGGGGACATTTCGAAACTGGACGTTTTGAAACTGGGATGTTCCACAACTTTTCACCAACGGACACATTCCAAAATACGTCATTTGGAAAGTAGGACGTTTGACAACCGCGAAATATCACAGGACATTGTAAAACTTCAAAAAATTAAGCACGGTCGTTTCAAAACCACGACGGTTCGTAACCGCAATGTTGAAAGATGAGACGTTTGAAAACGGGTATTTCAAAACTAGACGTTACCAAACCAGTAAATTAGAATTGTTCAAACGCCCGGTTGAGAAATAACCGGCTATGAAACGTCCTATTGATCCCGTTCCAAAACTTCCGGTTTCGAAACGTCCCACTTTCACATTGGTACGGTTTTGAAATATCCGGTTTCGAAACATCTTCGCTACAAAGCAATTAAAAGCCGTTTCAAAACCGCGACATCTCAAAACTGCGACAAGTCAAAACTGGGAATTTTCGAAACCAGTAGTTTTGTAGCACCCTAGATTGAAATCAGAGCAGTTTTGAAACGTCCGGTTTTGAAACGTCCTCAACTCGAAATTTGAAGTTATTTACCTTCTGGATTCTGTGGAACCTTCGGAATTCCATCTTTCTTGTTCTTTTCGTCATTTTTTTGAAGTCAACTTCTGAATCCTATCTTCAGAAGACACCTGATCCGTTGGATTTTTGAGAATACATTCTCCTCCAAGCCTTAAGGTCATCATAATTCCGTAATCAATTTGATTTTGAAAAGTTTTTATTCAAATCATAGGCATAACAAGCATAACAAACAACAAAGTGCCCATTTTCAACTGGGGCATAACAAAAAAACAGTATGAGACAATAAATGAGTGAAGTGCAAATAATGAGTGCGTAGAAAAAAGGATAAAACAATTAGAAGAAACGTGGCGGAAGTCCTTGAGCCAAGTGGTGTCCCATCTGAAAAAAAAATTTCAAAAAAATTTTTGTCTATAGAGCGCATTTTCTGACCTCCTTATTTGTGATTGCAAACAATCGGATGATGGTAATCCACTTGACAATTCGAGCATTTCAAATACTCTCTTGGACATGGGCGGTGCTTCATTGGGTCCCCTTGAACCTTCTCCAAACATTTATAGCATCGATTTTGAGCTTTCAGCATGCTCATTCGATTCTGGCAATCCACAAATCCCCAACAATTCGCCGAATTGTGTGATGTGGAGTTGCAAAAAATGCACTTGAACTGAAACTCCTGTTCGGCTGACGTCGGAGGAGGGATTCTGGATTCAGAAGATGTCATTTTTTCAGAAATTTCCGAAATTTTCGACTCCAACTCCTCCAACTTTTTGTTGAATTCGGAAGTACTCGAAATTGTGGATTCCAACTTTTGAATTTCGAGTTTCTGCTTGCGGACAGAATCTTGAATCAATTCTTGAATCGATTTTTTGATCTCCACATTCTCCTTTTCCGCATTCAGAAGCATTGATTGAGTATTGAATTGTTGGAATTTGATGATGCCATTGGAGAGCCCTCTCAAACTTTCGACATCGGACTTCAGTTGACGATTCTCTTCGAGGACTCGAGAGAGGGCGGAATCTGCAAATTTTGAATTTTGGGGGGCTTTGGGACGTTTCGAAACCGGGGGACATTTAAAAACCAGAAATTTTTTATACTAGTAGTTTTAAGGCACTCCGACGTTTCGCAACCACGACATTTCGTCACCGCGACAATCTGCAACCATGTACTACTTTAAAAAGTTGCGAAGTGTCTAGTTGCAAAACGTCTTAGTTGCGAAAAGTCATGGCTACCAAAATGTCTAGTTGCAGAACGTCGGGGTGTTGTTTATAAAAATTTTGAAACGTCCTGGATATGAAACGCTTGATCGGACGTTTTAAAACCGGTTCAAAATTGGAAACACGTTGTTTCCAAATAGCGACACATTAGAACTAGGATGCGTCGAAACCGGACGTTTGAAAACCGCGACATTTTAGAACTAAAATGTTTGGCAGACGTTTCGAAATCGCTACGATGCAATCGTTCAAGACCGGCCATTTAGAAACCGGACATTTCAAAACCAGTACTCTTAGCGCATCCTAGTTTGAAATTGGTGCAGTTTTGAAATATCCGGTTTTGAAGTGTCGCGGTTATGAAACGTCCCGAACTCGAAATTTTGAGTTATTTACCTTCTGGAACCTCCGAAACTTCGTCTTCCTTGTTCTTTTCCTCAATTTCCGAAATCATTGCCTCCAATTTCAGAATTCTATCTTCTGAAGACACTTGAACCTGATGGATTTTTGAGAATACATTTTCTTCCAATTCCTTCAACTTTTCCTCAAATTCATGAGAATCCGAAGTTTGCAAAATTATCGAAACGTCTTCCTTCAACTTCTCCTCGTAGTCCTTCTTCATGCTAGAAATGGTGGATTCTAGCTTCTGAATTTCCAGCTTCTGCTCTTGAATCGACTTTTTGATCTCCACATTCTCCTTCTCTAGATTCAGAAGCATTGTCTGAGTATTGAATTGTCTGAATTTGATGCCATTGGAGAGTTGTTTCAAACTTTCGAAATCAGACTTCAGTTGACGATTCTCTTCGAGGATTCCAGACAGAACGGAATCTGCAAATTTTGAATTTTCGGATTTCAAAACCAGACAGCTCAAAACTAGACAGGTCTGCAGAATTTGAAAATCGCTTCAAAACTGGACGCTTCAAAATCATTAGTTTTAAAACGTCCGGTTTTGAAATGGCTGGGTTTTAAAACATCCCTGCGCAAAAATTGGATCTTTCGAAACCGGAATCTTCGCAACCGCTACGATTCGAAACTAGGACATTTCAAAACAGTCGAAAAATAATAACCGGACGCTTCAAAACTGCACCATTTAAAAACCAGCAGTTTCGAAACGTCGGGTTATGAAATGTCATGGATTCCAAAAGCTTCTAGTTTTGAAATGTCCGGATTTCACAAGTGTCTTTATAAATCATCCAGGATCGTTGCAGCTTCACAATGCCTGGTTGCTAAATGTCGCGGTTTTGAAATGTCCGGTTTCAAAACGTCCTGAGTTCGAAATTTAGTGTTATTTACCATTTGGATTCTCTGGAACCTTCGGAATTTCGTCTTCCTTGGTGTTTTCCTCAATTTCCAAAATCATTGCCTCCAACTTCAGAAATCTGTCTTCAGAAGACACTTGAGCCTGATGGATTCTTGGGAATATCTGCTCCTGATTCCATTTTTGAATCGATTCTTTGATCTCCAATTCCTCCTTTTCGATCTTCTGAAGCTTTGTTTGAATTCTGCCAAAGTCCTCTTGAGTTCCATTAGAAATCTGCTTCAGATTTTCGAAATCCGACTTCAGTTGACGATTCTCTTCGAGGATTCGAGAGAGGACGGAATCTGCAAATATTTGAAATTTGGGGGTCTCACGGACGTTTCGAAACCGAGGGGACATTTCAAAACTAGAAATTTTTTATCCTAGTAGTTTTCAAAGCACCCCGACAATCCGCAACCACATTATTTCGCAACTACCGAATTCACATTAAAACTGGACTACTTTACGAAGTTTAGAAATGTCTAGTTGCACAATGTCTTGGTTCCAAAATGTCATGGTTGCGAAACGTCGGGGTGTTGTTTCCAAACGCTTGGTTATGAGATGTCCGGTTTTCGAACGTCTTACAATATGGCATTGTCGCAGTTTTACAACTTCTGGCTTAAAAATGATTGGTTATAAAACATCCAGTTTTAAAACGTCCTGGTTTTGAAACGATTGACCGGACGTTTTAGAACCGGTTCAAAACTGACACATCCAAAACTAAAACACTTCAAAACCGGACGTTTGAAAACTGCGCGACATTTCAGAACTCAAATGTTTGGAAACGCGTTCATTTCAACAGCAGACGTTTCGAAATCGCTAATAGAAAGCCGTTTCAAAACCGCGACATTTCAAAACCAGTACTTTTGTAGCATAATATTTTTGAATTGGTGCAGTTTAAAAACGTCCGGTTTTGAAGTGTCGCGGTTTCGAAACGTCCTGAAATCGAAATTTAGAGTTACTTACCTTCTGGATTCTCTGGAACCTTTGGAATTTCGTCAATTTTCGAAATCATCGTTGCCTCCAACTTCTGAATTCTGTCTTCAGAAGACATCTGAGCCTGATGGATTTTTGAGAATACATTCTCCTCCAATTCCTTCAACTTTTCCTCGAATTCATGAGAATCCGAAACGCCTTCCTTTAATTTCTTATCCATCGCATTCAACTTCTCCTCATAGTCCTTCTTCATACTCGAAATTCTGAATTCGAGATTCTGAATTTCCAGCTCCTGGTCTCGACTCAATCCTTGGATCGATTCCTTGATCTTCAGATTCTCCTTCTTGAAACTTGACATTTTGGATTCAGAAGACTTTCTAGAATCCTCGAGAAACTTTTCCATTTTCAAAAATTTCTCCTTCATCCTCTTTTTTTCGTTTTCCGTGCTTCCTCTCTGCTCCAGAATCTCCTTCTCCAACTTTTGAAGCATTTCCCGAATCTCCTGTTCAGATGACGTCATCTTTTCAGAAGCAAGAAAAAGATTCTTCTCGATTCCCAAAATTTTTGATTTGATCTGGCCGATCAGGACGTCGTAGAATTTGAGCTTCTCCTCCAACTCCTCCACCTTTCTGCTGAACTCGGATGGATTCTCCGTACTCGAAATTCTGGATTCTGGCTTCTGAATCCTTAGCTTCTGCTCGTCAGCAGATTTCTGAATCAATCCTTGAATCGATTCCTTAATCTTCTGATTCTCCTTCTCCACATTCAGAATCATTGTTTGAATTCTGCCAAAATTCTCCTGAGTGCCGTTGGAAATCTGCTTCAGATTTTCGACATCAGATTTCAGTTGAGAGAGGAGGGAATCTGCAAATTTTGAAATTAGAAAGAAAAACTTTGCTGTTTTGACTCCGGGACGTTTTGAAACCGCGACACTTCAAAACCGGACATTTCAAAACTGCACCAATTCCAAACTAGGATGCTACAAAAGTGCTGGTTTTGAAATGTCCGGTTTCCAAACGACTTATTATTGCTTATTAGCGATTTCGAAACGTCTGCTGTTGAAATGCCAGATTACCTCAGTGTGGAACCTTAAAAAAATGAACACCGGACGTTTCAAAACCACGACTGCTTGTAACCTCAAAATTTACAAATAAGACGTTTGACAACCCGGTCATGTCAAAACCCGACGTTTCAGAACCCAACAAGGTTTCAAAATTTGTAGTCTTGAAATGTTACGGCTTTGAAATGTCCTAGTTGTCCCGGCTAGAGAAACTTCACGGTTTCGAAACGTCGGATTTGGGATTGTCCGGCTTTCGAGCTTCTCAGTTTTGAAACGTCGGGTTTCGAATTGTCGCGGTTTTGAAACGTCCCGGACCCAAAATTCATTCAAATCTCTTACTTTCAGAGTTCTCATCGTCATCGATTTCCTGCTTGATCGCAATCTTCGAGATCTCGTTTTCCTTGTACTTTCTCTCAATTTTCGCTTCCAACTTCTGAATTCTGCCTTCAGAAGCCACCTGATTCTGATTGATTCTCAGAAAAGTCTCATGAAATTTTCGGTGCAAATTCTGCTCCAACGCGATCTGTCGCGACCCCAATTGAAAATTCTCTTCTGTGATTGTTGTCACCATTTCATCATAGTCTCTTTTCAACAAAGAAATGCTCGCATCTTGTCTATCCGTTGAATCTTTCATTTCCACATTCTCTTTTTCGATGTTTTGAAGCATTGTCTGAATTTGGGCATTGGAGAGTTGTCTCATGTGACGATGATTCTCATCGAGGAATCCAGATGGAACGGAATCTGTAAAATGTGGAATTTCGGGACGTTTCGAAACCGGGGACATTTCAAAACCGAACGCTTTGAAATTGATTTATTTTAAAACCGACCCAGTTGGACACATCAATTTAGGACGTTTCAAAAACCGGACGTTTCGTAACTGCGATACTTGAATGCTAAGACGTTTCAAAACCAGTAATAGTAGTTATGAAACGTCTCAGTTTTGAAATGACCGGTTTTCAAACGTCTCAGTATTAACTTTTTGCACTCCGGGACGCTTCAAAACCTTAAGAAAAAGAAGTTTCAGAACCAGACTTTTCAAAACCAGGACGCTTCAAAACCGAGCATATTACGGTTTTCAAATGTCTTAGTTTCGAATTGTACCGGTTTTGAAATGTCCGATTTTCAAACGCCTGAGCTGAAAATCCTCGAGCTCTTCTTAGTGTCGAAATGTCCCGGTTCTAAAGCGTCCGGTTTCAAAACGTCTGGTTTTGAAACGTCCTAGTTTCAAATTATCGCGGATTCAAAATATCCGGTTTCCAAACGTCCCAGAACTCCAATAGTCTAATTTTTCTCTACCTTCCGAATTATCGGGAATCTCATCTTCGACGACTTCCTGCTTGATAACCATATTCGGATTCTCATTTTGATTTTTCGCCATTTTCGACTGAATCATCGCTTCCAACTTCCGAATTCTGCCTTCAGAAGCCACCTGATTCTGATTGATTCTCAAAAAAGTTTCATGAAATTTCATCTGCAACATTTGCTCCAACGCATTCTGCCTCTCCTTCAACTCCAGATTCTCCGTCTCCATTTTCAGCTCTGTGAAATTCTTAAAAACTTCCAAAGTCTCCTCAAATTTCGCCATTTTCTCCTCAAATTTCCGATCTTTTTGAAGATTTTGAAGACTTTCTGCAACTAGTTGCTCCTTTAGTTCCAGATTCTCATTTTCGATTTTTTGCATTTTTTCGACCATCGACTTTTGGAGATTTTTGAAGTCTTCGCTCAGTTGGCGATTTTCGAAATCTTCAAAAAAAATTTTTTTGAAAAAAAATTCAAAAAATTTTTCGAGTAACCTTCCGAATCCTGTGTGATTCTGACTTTCTTCCTAGCCGGCTCTTGATTTTCCTTATTATCCATTTCGATTTCTTCAGAAGTCATATTAGAATTTTCGATGGATTTCGTGGAATCGCTCATTCTGAAATCCCTGTAAATCTTACCTTGGTTAGAAACATCTGGTTAGAAACAGGAAATTCTCATTTCCCAAAAAGTAGCACTTTTTTGAGGATTGAACCATTCGGCGACTAATTAAAAAATGTGAGAAAAAAAAACACTATTTTTAATTCGAATCAGCAACAATAAAAGTCAACAAAAACAAAAGTAACAACGAGTAAAAATGATTTTTTTCTGTCCAGTTGTACTGGGGAATTCGTAGGCTTCCCGACGTTTCGCAACCAGCCATTTCGCAACTCTGGACATTTTGCAACCTAGGAAACAATAAATGAGTGAAGTGCAAATAATAAGTGCTTAGAAAAGGATAAAACTTTTTTTTGAAACAAAGAATAAACCGAAAATAATTAGAAGAATCGTGGTGGTGGTGGTGGTGGTCCTTGAGCAAATCTGTTGTGGTGTCTGATCTGAAAATGTTTTTTTTTGCAAAAGTTTTTTTACGCTTTCTGACTTCCTGATTCTGGTCGATTCCCACCGGAATGTTAGATTTGATCTGGCCGATGAGAACATCATAGAGGGGATTCGAATTTGGGCCCATCTGAAAAAATTTTCGTTGTATTAGCGATATTGCCCAGGGGGAAACGCGCTCCATCGCCAACTTGGCTGAAATTTGAATTTTCAGCTTTCCCGCCGTTTTGAAAACAGCGAAACATGTTTTGGTGGGTGCGTGGACTCCTCGTGGACAATTCGACTGCTGCCCGAGTTGTCCACGAGGAGTCCACGCACCCACCGAAACATGTTTCGCTGTTTTCAAAACGGCGGGAAAGCTGAAAATTCAAATTTCAGCCAAGTTGGCGATGGAGCGCGTTTTCCCTTGGGGAATATCACTAAAAAAAAAAAATTGTCCATAGAGCGCGTTTTGCTCACTTCCATATTCTGACTCTGATAGTTGTAGTTGATCGGTTGATGGAAATGCTTCTCGATTTTCGAAATTTTCGATTTGAGTTTCTTCTCCAACTCCTCCAATTTCTCTTTTAATCCGGATGGATCGTAGTCTTTTATCGTACAATGAATTGTGCATTCTAGCTTTTCGAATTCGCGCTTCTGCTCGTCGACGGAATCTTGAATCAATTTTTGAATCGATTCCTTCATCTCCAGATTCTCCTTCTCCACATTCAGAAGCATGGTTTGAATTCTGCCAAAGTCCTTGTGAGTTTCATTGGAAATCTGCTTCAGATTTTCGACATCGGACTTCAGTTGACGACTCTCTTCGAGGATTCCAGACAGAACGGAATCTGCAAATTTTCGAATTAGGGATCCGAGGGACGTTTCGAAACCGGGGGGACATTTCAAGACCTGACAGCTGAAAGCCGCAGTTTCGAAACTTCGAGTTATGAAACGTCTGGTTATGATGAAATGTATGTCTGGGTTTGCAAAACCACCCCTGCGCCACAATCGGACGTTTCAAAACCGTTACGATTCAAAGATAAAACATTTCAAAACGGCGGACACTCGAAGCCGGACGTTTCGCAACCGCGACAATTTGAAGCCACGGAAAATCATAACCGGAGACTTTAAAACTGCAGTTTCGAAACGTCGGGTTATGAAGTGTCCTGCTTTAACCCGTCCAGTTATGAAACGTCCAGGATCTTTGCAGCTTCACAATGCCTGGTTTTAAAATGTCCGGTTTTAAAATGACGCGGTTTCGAAACGTCCTGAACCCGAAATTTGGTGATATTTACCATCTGGATTCTCTGGAACCTTCGGAATTCCGTCTTCCTTGTACATTTTCTCAATTTTCGATGTAATCGATTCCAACTTCAGAATTCTGTCTTCTGAAGACACTTGAACCAGATGGATTTTCGAGAATACATTCTCCTCCAATTCCTTCAATTTCTCCTCGAATTCATGAAAATCCGATGCTTGCAAAATCATCGAAACGTCTTCCTTCAACTTCTTATCCAACGCATTCAACTTCTCCTCGTAGTCCTTCGACATACTCGAAATTGTGGATTCTAGTTTCTGAACTTCTAGCTTCTCTTTTTTTATCGATTCTTTGATCTTCCCATTCTCATTTTCGACGTTGTTAAGTCTTGATCGGAAAATGCCGAAACTGCCAATGGTGCCATTTGAGAGTTGTCTCAAACTTTGAACTTCCAATTTCAGTTGACGATTTTCTTCGAGGATTCGAGCGAGGACGGAATCTGCAAATTTTTGAAATTCGGGTTCCGGGGGATGTTTCAAAACCGGGGGGGGGGGGGGGGGGGGGGACACTTCAAAACCAGGCAGCTCAAAACTGGACGCTTTTAAAATCAGTAGTTTCAAAACGTCCGGTTATGAAATGTCGTCAGATTCAAACTTTTTTATTTTCTGGCTTCAACACGTCCAGTTATGAAATGTGTGTGATTTTGAAATTTCAGCTTTCGGAGACATATGTAAAACGTCCTAGTTTTCAAACTTGTGGTTTTGAAATGTCCGGTTTTCATACGTCTTTTCATTCATACAGAAATTCCGCAGTTTTGCAACGTCTTGGTTTCGAAACGTCCGCGCTACTATGTAACAGTAAGCCGTTTCAAAACCGCGACATTTCAAAACTAGCCATTCTGTAACATCCTAGTTTGGAATTGGTGCAGTTTTGAAATGTTCGGTTTTGAGACGTCCCCGGTTTGAAAACGTCCCATAGTCGAAATTTGGGGTTATTTACCATCAGGATTCTCTGGAACCTTCGGAATTTCGTCTATTTCCAAAATCATCGATTCCAGCTTCTGAAATCGATTTTCTGAAGACATTTGAGCCTGATGAATTATTGAGAATACATTCTCCTCCGATTTCTTCTTTTGAATTTCAAGCTTCTGTTCGTGCGCAGAATCTTGAATCAATTTTTGAATCGACTCCTTCATCTCCAGAATCTCCTTCTCCACATTCAGAAGCATTGACTGAATTCTGCCAAAATTCTCTTGATTGCCATTGGAGAGTTGTCGCAAATTTTCGAAATCCGACTTCAGTTGACGATTCTCTTCGAGGATTCGTGAGAGGACGGAATCTGAAAAAAAATGAAATTAGAAAGAAAAACATTGCTGTTTTGACTCCGGGACGTTTTGAAACCAAACGTTTCAAAACCGCGATAGGATGCTACAAAAGAACTGGTTTTCAATTTTTCGGTTTCAAAACGGCGCATTAATGCTTTTTAGCGATTTTGAAACGTCCTGGACCCAAAATTCATTCGAATTCCTTACTTTCAGAGCTCTCTGGAATCTCATTTTCCACGATTTCCTGTTTGATCACAATCTTCGACATTTCGTTTTCCCTGTGATTTTTCTCAATTTTCGCTTCCAACTTCTGAATTCTGCCTTCAGATGCCACCTGATTCTGATTGATTCTCAGAAAAGTCTCATGAAATTTCCGCTGCAAATTCTGCTCCAACGCAATCTGTCTTGATTCCAATTGAAAATTGTCTTCTGTGATAGTAGTCACCATCTCATCGTAGTCTCTTTTCATCAAAGAAATTCTCGCATCTTGTCTATCCGTTGAATCTTTCAACTCCACATTCTCTTTTTCAATGTTTTGAAGCATTGTTTGAATTTGGGCATTGGTGAGTTGTCTCATGTGACGATTCTCTTCAAGGAATCCAGATGGAACAGAATCTGCAAAATTTGAATTTTTTGACGTTTCAAAACCGGGGACATTTCAAAACTGAGACGTTTCGAAACCGGACATTTCGCAACCGCAATACATAAAAGCTAAGACTTTCAGAACCAGAGGCTTTGAAACCGCCTACAGTTCAAAACCGACCTAGTTGGACACTTCAACTTAGGACATTTCAAAACTGAGACGTTTTAAAAACGGACATTTCGCAACCGACCGCTTTGAAATCGCTGTATTTCAAAACCAGTAATAGTAGTTTTGAAACGTCTTAGTTGCGAAATGTCGCATTTTTCAAACGTCTTAATACTCAAGTTTTGCAGTTCTGAAACGTCTGGTTTTGAAGTGTCACAGTTTCGAAACTTTCAATTTTGAAACGTCTGGCCTCAAAATTTCTTAGTTTCAAGTTGTCCCAGTTTCAAAACTTCCGGTTTCCAAACGTCCCAGAACTCTAATATTCAAATTTCTTACTTTCAGAGTTATCCGGAAAATCATCGTCAACGACTTCCTGCTTGATAACCATATTCGGATTCTCATTTTGATTTTTCGCCATTTTCGGCTGAATCATCGCTTCCAACTTCCGAATCTTATCTTCAGAAGTCACCTGATTCTGATTGATTCTCAAAAAAGTTTCATGAAATTTCATCTGCAACATGTGCTCCAACGCATTCTGTCTCTCCTTCATCTCCAGATTCTCCGTCTCCATTTTCAGCTCTGTGTAATTCTTTAAAACTTCCAAAGTCTCCTCAAAGTTCGCCATTTTCTCCTCAAATTTCCGTTCTTTTTGAAGATTCTGAAGACTTTCTGCAACTAGTTGCTCTTTTAGTTCCAGATTCTCATTTTCGATTTTTTGCATTTTTTCGAACATCGACTTTTGGAGATTTTTGACGTCTTCGATCAGTTGGCGATTTTCGAAATCTAAAATTTAAAAAAAAAATTGAAAAATTTTTTTTGAATAACCTTCTGAATCCTGTGTAATTCTGACTTTCTTCCTAGCCGGCACTTGATTTTCTTTATCATCTGTTTCTCCAGAAGTCATAATAGAATTTTCGATGGAATTGCTCATTCTGAAAGGTTTATGACGGCTCCTTGACGTTTCGCAACTGGACATTTCGCAACTATGCCATTTCGCAACCAGTCTGTTGATTACAAAATGTCTAGTTGCAAAATGGCTGGTTGCGAAACGTCGAAGACCCCGATTTTCAGCCCAATTTTTTTCGTTTTTTAATAGGAAAAAGTAACATTTTTTGAAGATTGAACCAATCGGCGACCAATTTGAAAAATAAGAAAAAAAAACACTTTTTTAAATTCAAATCAGCAACAATAACAGTCAACAAAAACAAGGGTTAACAATGAGCAATAATGATTTTTTGTGATCCAGTTGAACTGGGAAATTCGTTGGAGGCCTCCCGACGTTTCGCAACTACGACATTTCGCAACTGGACATCCTGCAACTAAACGTTCCAAGATTATATAGTTGCGAAATGACTGGTTGCGAAACGTCGGGGAGCCCCCAAATGAAACAGAATGCATAACAAAGAATTCAATTTTACAGATGATTTCAAGCGGGATATACATATAACAGAGTGCACTATAATAAGTTAACAAAAGTTAGCAAACATGGAAAAATCTCAAATTTCAAAACCTAAAATTCCGATGAGGTTACTGTATATAATAAAGGGGTTATTAAACATGAAATGATATACTAGATGATGGAATTCTGAATTCTGAAGACGTTAACCAAAGAATGGACCACGTCCATGTCTCCATGTTTCATCCGCTCCATGTCTCCATCGGTGCTCGTTGTTCTGCTGGCGGCGCATCTGAAAAGTGAGATTTTTTGCGGAAACGGAAATTTTTCGTTTGTCCACCGTCTCTTACGAAAAAATTTGAGTCTTTTTGAGCTAAAAACGGAGAAAATAGCTCAAAAATGAGCATAACTACAGCGATTTTTAGTTTTGTAGAGGCTTAGCAGAATTTGTAGTTTGTAGTCTCTAAGCCTCTACAAAACTCACAGAGCGCCGGCGGCTAGGTTTGTAGAGGCTTAGAGACTACAAACTACACAATCTCCTAAGCCTCTACAAATCTTCAAAATCGCTCTAACTCGGTCAGTTTTGCTCCGTTTTCACTCGTTTCTGGCTCAAAAATGGTCAAAAATCGCGATTTTTATGTAATTGTGACTCCAAAGATGCAATTTTAAAGCGGTTCTCAACTTAAAAAATATAGTTTTTGTTCATTTTTAGGCCAAAAATCGTGATTTTTACATGACTTGACCCGAAAACGCGTTTTCACAGTTTTTGACCTAGAAATAGTCATTTTTGTCCATCAGATTTGAATTTGAATTTTTGGGATTTTTAGGTCATTTTCTAGCATTTTTGGCGCTATTTTAGCCCGATTTTACTGATTTTTAGGTCATTTTTTTCCATTTTTGGTCGTTATTTTACCATTGGCGGGAGGTGGGAATTCGACTTCTGGTGCAAAAATCCCCGACATTCTTCAATAAGCTTGTATAGCTCCTGAGTTGCTCTCTCCTGCTCCATTTGTCTCGAAATTTCCCTCGATTTCAACTCTTCGAATTTCTCGAAATTTGCGTGGAAAAAATCGACTTCTAGCTTCTCCTTGAGCTCTTCATGCTCCTTCTCGAGATTCGAGATTCTATCCAAAGTCGCCAATTTGAATTTGTGCTCAGATTTTTGGAATTTTCTCTCGGCTTCCTTCTCGGTTTTCCGGTCATGCTCCAGATTTTGAACTTCCACTTGGAGATGGCAAATTTCGCGGTTAACGAAGAAATTCTCCTGGTTTAGGGATTTTTGACCAGATTCTAGTTTTTCGATTTTCTCCTTCAACTCCAAATTCTCCTTTTGCAAACTTGAAATTTTGGATTCAGAAGACTCTAGAACGCCTTCTAATTTCAAAATTCTCTCCTCCAGCCTCCGATTTTCGACTTCATTCAGAAGATTCTCGTTTTCCAATCTTCCTCTCTGCTCCAGAATCTCCTTCTCCAATTTTTGAATCCTTCGATCGTTGACGTCGTCTCGCAATTCAACGATAATCTTTCCGAATGGAGATTCTGGAATTTTTTTTTCAAAAAAATTAATTTCCAAAAAAAACTTCTTTTTTTTCGAAAATTCTACCTGAATCCTCTACCATCTTCATCTTCTTTCTCGCTGGCTCCAGATTTTCTTTTGCAGAATTTTCACATTTTTGAAGGCATTTTTCGATGGATTTCGAGGAGTCGCTCATTCTGAAAATATCACAAATTTAAGCCTCTGCAAATTTTGTAGAGGCTTAGAAAATTGTGTAGTTTGTAGTTGGTAATAAAAAAAAGGATGAAAATCGCAATTTTTAAGCCAAAAACGAGCAAAAACGGAACAAAACTGACCGAGTTAGAGCGTTTTGAAGTTTTGTAGAGGCTTAGGAGATTTTGTAGTTTGTAGTCTCTAAGCCTCTACAAAATTTACGCCGCGCGCAAAGGCTTTGTAGAGGCTTAGAGACTACAAACTACATCTTTTCCTAAGCCTCTACAAAATGGTAACAGTGCGAAAAACAATGGTCGGTTTTGTAGAGGCTTAGTATTTTTTTGTAGTTTGTAGTCTATAAGCCTCTACAAAACCTTTGCGTGCGGCGTGCATTTTGTAGAGGCTTAGAGACTACAAACTACACAATTTTCTAAGCCTCTACAAAACTGCGAAACGCTCTAACTCGGTCAGTTTTGCTCCGTTTTTGCTCGTTTTTGGCTTAAAAATTGTGATTTTCGTCCATTTTTAGGTAAAAAATCGCAAATTTAAGGTGATTTTTGACCCAAAAACGCAATTTTTAAGTGGTTTTTGACTTAAAAATTATAGTTTTTGTTCAATTTTAGGCCAAAAATTATAATTTTTGAATCCATTATAACCCCCCAGAAATAGTCACAAACCGGACTGCAAATTTTTCACAAATAAAATCAAAATTTCAAAAATCAAAAAATAAGTTCAATTCAATTTTTTTATTTCACAGGAATCGAGAGAAAGAAGTTCTGTACGGATCAGGGAGAGATTTTCAAATCGGGGGGAATTGCAAGGGGGGAAATCAACTAAAAATAGAAAAAATAAATTAGAATTTGATAAATAAATAGGTGATAAATAATAGAGGCGCCCGTATCGGTGGTTTTTTTGAATTTCAAAAATCAAAAAATCATCTAAAAATCTACATAGAAGTCTGAGAAAAAAGAAACAAGTAAGAAAATAGGGAAAAAATTTAGATTCCGCTAACAGACAATGGATCATGGTTGAGCGATTTGGAGCGAAGGTTGAAGTATTTTCGCGTCTCGTTGAAGATGAATACGGTAGAAGTGATGGTGGTCAGGAAGATGAGATCTGGAAAAAATGGGATATTGGGTTTTTTGTCTGACTTGGGCTCAAAATAGCTCAAAAATCATCATTTTCGGCTTAAAATGATTCCAAAAACACTGATTTCTGGCTCAAAATTGCTTTAATATACGTAAAAATGTGTGTAGATTCCAAAAATCAGCATGAAAAAGCCCAAAAATCGCTTTAAAACCTCGAAAAATCGCTCCGAAATGAGCAAAAATCGCATGAGTTGTATACGATGGCCGTGGCCGAGTTTTCCAAAAAAGGGGCGGAGCCAACCAACGAGCGTCTCTGCAGTCGTGCGGAAGCCAATCACTTCGCTCCCTTTTTTGGGAAACTCGGCCACGGTCACCGGAAACAACTTTTGCGATTTTTGCTCATTTCGGAGCCATTTTTCGGGTTTTAGTGCGATTTTTTTTGAGCATTTTCAGTGGGATTTTTTATATAGTTAGGAGCATAAATATATCTTGGAAGGACCCCCTTTTTTGGTAGATTTTTTTTTGAATTTACAAAATTTTTTAATTCTTTTTCAGAATTCAGAATCCCCTTACCAAATAGTGAAAGAGCCTCAGTTTGGAAAATATGCTGTAGTGGAGACCAGTAAATGACGAGCAGTTGACAGATCAACGACGCCGACACGGCGATGCTGAACATTCGATTTCGTCGAAGTCCGATTTGCCATATCATTTTTCGCGACGAACGACACGAGAGAGCATTCCACATATCGAAGAGCACGAAGCAGGTGAAGGTCATTGTCGTGTCACGAGGTGTCACTTTGTTGTCTGCGGACATCTGGAATAAGGGAATGTTGTGATGGGAAAAGGCAAAAATTTTGAGTCATTTTGAGTTGAAAACCGAGAAATTAGGCCAAAAATGAGCAGAGTTAGAGGGGTTTTTAGTTTTGTAGAGGCTTAGGATAAAGTTGTAGTTTGTAGTTTCTAAGCCTCTACAAAAGCGGCTCCTGGTTTTGTAGAGGCTAAGCGACTACAAACTACAATAATTTCTAAGCCTCTACAAAACTTACAGCCGCTCTTATGTTTGCGTTTTGTAGAGGCTTAGGCGGTTTTTATAGTTTGTAGTCTGTAAGCCTCTACAAAACCGCTCAATTTTGTGAAGGCTTAGCGACTACAAACTACAATTTTTCCTAAGCCTCTACAAAACTTCAAATCGCTCTAACTCGGCTAGTTTTGCTTCGTTTTTGCTCGTTTCTGGCTTAAAAATTTGTGATTTTCGTACATTTTTTGACAAAATGCACGATTTTATGGTGATTTTTGACCCCAAAATACGTAATTTTGCAATTTTTAAGTGGTTTTTGACTCAAAAATGATGGTTTTTTATTCATTTTCAGGCCAAAAAACATGATTTCTACGTGACGTATGACCTGAAAAAAGTTTTTTCAGTTATTTTTGTCCATTTTTAGGTTATGTTTGACCTAGAAAAAGTCATTTTTCGTCTATTTTTAGGTTGAAAATAACGATTTTAGGTGATTATTAGGCGAAAAACGCGAATTTTAGGTAATTTTCGTTCTTTTTCAGTCAAAAATCGAGATTTTCAGGTAGTTTTTCGTCTAGAAAATGCGACTTGGGTCCATTTTCCACCTAAAAGTGTCTTAGATTTTGAAACTTGTCATGCAAAAAATATGATTTTTCGCCTAAAAATGAACAAAAAACATCATTTTTTGAGTCAAAAACCACTTAAAATTGCGTTTTTGGGTCAAAAATCACCTTAAAATCGTGATTTTTCACCTAAAAATGAACGAAAATCACAATTTTTAAGCCAAGAACGAGAGAAAACTGAGCAAAATTGGCCGAGTTACAGTAATTTGAAGTTTTGTAGAGGCTTAGGAAAAGTTGTAGTTTGTAGTGTGTAAGCCTCTACAAATTTGCAAGACTTTGTAGAGGCTTAGAGACTACAAACTACAACTTTTCCTAAGCCTCTACAAAAACTTCAAAATCGCTCTAACTCGCCCATTTTTGCTCCGTTTTCTCTTGTTTCTATATCAAATTTTCTGATATTTCGAGCGCTATTTACCTCTTTATAAAACACACTCAACGTGCCCACAACGATAATCGCCGCCGACGCCAGAATATCACCAATCAGTCGCCCTGTCAACATTGGCTGTTTCGTGTTTCGCGGCCTCTGCCGAATGATATCATCATCGACCGGTTCCACACCCAAAGATTGTGCCGGTGGTCCGTCCATGATGATGTTGATCCATAGGATTTGCATTGCGTTTAGGGGATTGTCGAATTTGAACATTGTGGAAGCGGCGATGAGGGAGAGGGCGGCGACGCTTCTGGAAAACGATAATAGTTAGGCTCCGCCCACATTGGGGTCCCAGAAGATTCTAAAGGACGTAAAAATATTTGTAGATTCCAAAAACCATAATGGAAATGCTCTAAAATTGCTCTAAAATCCCGAAAAATGGCTCCGAAATAGGCAAAAATCGCAAAAGTTGTCCCGTGGTAGAGGTTCTTAAAAAAGGGGCGGAGTCAGCTTGGCTCCGCCCCTTTTTTGGGAAACTCCACCAGCTCATTTCTAAGCCATTTTTCGACGTTTTAGAGCGATTTTTGAGCATTTTCTGTGGGATTTTTAGATTCTACACCTAAATTTTCATATATTTTGGGAAATATGGGGACCTTCAAGAAGGGGTCCATGGTGTCCATTGTCCCTAAAATAAAATTGGGGTCCAAACTCACGTTGACAACTGGAACCGCACAAAATTCGTGATATTATGATAGATCGCTTTTCCCTCCTCAATCGCCGCGGTCATCGTCGAAAAATCGTCATCACACAGAATCATATCGGCGGCCTCCTTGCACACATCCGTTCCACAGATGCCCATCGCCACACCGATATCCGCCTTCTTCAGAGCGACGGCGTCGTTGACACCGTCTCCAGTCATCGCGACGACTTCACCGAGCGATTGGAGCGCCTTGACGATTTTCAGTTTGTGGCGAGGCGATGCGCGGTAGAATACGGTAACTTGACGGATGACGAGCTCGAGGTCGTGGTCGGACATTTGGTCGACTTGCTGGCCGGATAGCGAGGAGTCGGAGGTGGACAGGATTCCAAGGGATTGACCTGGAAAAAATGGAGGGTTTCAGGATATTATCAGAGTGCTGAAATCATCAGGACTCTAAAAATCTAATCTGAGTTTTTTGCATGATTTCTAAATTACCCGGTTTCTAAACGTCTGGTTTTGAAATGTCCCCGGTTTTCCAACGTCTCATTTTGCAAATTTGAGGTTGCGAACAGTCGTGGTTTTAAAACGTCCCCGGTTTAAATTTTTCGAAGTTTTACAATGTCCTGTGTTTCTTAGTGCTTGTGAAACGTCGCGGTTTCGGAGATTCCGGTTTTGAAACGTCCCGGAGCCAATTTTGGCGCAACCCGGACATATATTTCATAACCAGGCGTTTCGAAACTGCTGGAAACTGCTGGTCGTCTTTTTTTTAATTCTTCGGGTTTTACGATCTATTTTTTTGAAACATCGCACGGAGCACAAACTTAGAAGGAGATGGGCCATTTCATAACCAGACATTTGGCAACCGCGACATTTCATAACCGTAACTCTTTTGGAAATGGAAGATTTGAAAACTGCGACATTTCGAAACCGCGACGTCTCGAAACCGCGAAATTTCAAAACCATTACATTTCAAAACAGCGCCGTTTCGAAACCAGATATTTTAAAACCGCGACACCTGGAAACAGTGACATTTCAAAACCCCAAGTTCTCGAAACCAAGACATTTCGAAATTGCGGCATTCTGAAACCGCGATATCTCGAATCCGCGACATTTCAAAACCGCGACATCTCGAAACCCCGCCGTTTCGCAACCAGACATCTCGAAACCGCGCCGTCTCGAAACCATGACATTTCAAAACCGCGAAATCTCAAAACCGCGACATCTCGAAACCGTGACATTTCAAAAACAGCGACATCTCGAAACTACGAAATTTCGAAACCGTGACATTTCAAAACTGCGACATCTCAAAACCATGACATTTCAAAAACCGCGACAACTCGAAACTATGAAATTTTGAAACCATGACATTTCGAAACCGCGAAATTTCGAAACCGAGACATTTCGAAACCGTGAAATTTTGGAGCCGCTTCGAAACCGCGCCGTTTCGAAACCGTAACATTTCAAATCCGTGGCATTTCAAAACTAGACATTTCAAAACCGCGACGTCTTGAAACCGCGACAATTTGAAACCGCGATATTTCGAAACCGCGATATTTCGAAACGCTTTGCAGCTTTTTTGACAGTTTTTTTACCGAAACGTTGCGGTTTCGAAAAGTCGCTGAGCCAAGTTTTTTACATGTTTAGAACCCTCATGATCGCCACCTTTCCTAATAAAATCAAAATCCTCTTACCAATACTCTGCGCTGTCTCCATCGCATCACCCGTAATCAACTTCACATCCACCCCGCTCGCCTTGACAATACTAATCGCATCGGCGGCACCCGGCCTCGGCGGGTCCATCATTCCAATCATTCCCAAAAACATCAACGATTGCATACTCTCCCCTCTCGCGAATCCCAACACCCGCAGGCCACGCCCACCCAACTCCTTGCCAATCTCCAGAATATGTTGTCTCGAGTATTGATCGCATTGCTTTCTCTGATTATCCGCCGAGTAGTATGTTCCACACTGATCCAGCACTCTATCCAGGGCCCCTTTTATGAAATAGACAGTTTGTCCCTGAGCATCCGCACACTGCACCCCCATCCATTTGGTATCCGATGAGAATGGCATTTCTCGAAGTCTCTTGTATTGTGACCGTACTCCTTCCAACTGAGCCTTCTTCGCCAACACTACTATAGCTCCTTCTGTGGGCTGGCCAATCAGCTTATCCGCTTCAATCGTCGCATTATTACAGACGATTCCCGCCTCGATGATTCTCGCAAACTCCGGATGACTCCACTGCTGCACCAGCTCTCCCTGGTACTGTACCACTCCTCCGTCGGCCGAGTATCCGATGCCAGTGATTTCCGCTAGTTTCCCTTCTGGTGTGGCAATCGATTGGGCGGTCATTTCGTTCTTCGTCAGCGTTCCTGTCTTATCCGAACAGATTACTGTAACACATCCCAGAGTCTCCACTGCGGGCATTTTCTTCACCACCGCCCGTCGCTTAGCCATACGCATTACTCCGATGGCCAGGGTGACAGCGACGACGATGGGTAGGCCTTCGGGAATTGCGGCGACGGCGAGGGAGACACCGATTGTGAACATATCCACCACATTTCGACCCTGGAAATATATACACATATAGATGGAAAAATTGAGGAAAAAATTGGAGTCGTTTTGAGCCAAAAACGAAGAAAATAGCTCCAAAACTAGGCGATTTACATGTTTTTGAAAATTTGTAGAGGCTTAGAAAGTTTTGTAGTTTGTAGTCTCTAAGCCTCTACAAAATTTCCTCAATTTTGTAGAGGCTTAGGGACTACAAACTACAAAACTTTCTAAGCCTCTACAAAATGCAAACAACGGACAAAGGAATGGTCGGTTTTGTAGAGGCTTAGAGACTACAAACTACACTTTTCTCTAAGCCTCTACAAAACATCAAATTACTGTAACTCGCTCAGTTTTGCACCGTTTTTGCTCGTTTTTGGCTTAAAAATTGTGATTTTTCCCATTCTTCCGTCAGAAATCGCAATTTTAAAGTGAATTTTGACCCGTAAAATCCATTTTCCAAGTTCTTTTCGACTCGAAAACTATGGTTTTTGTCCATTTTTAAGCCAAAAATCATGATTTTCACATAACCTTTGACCAAAAACCCGTTTTTCAGTGATTTTCGTCCATTTTTAGGACATTTTTGACCTAGAGATAGTCATTTTTGCCCATTTTGAGGTCAAAAATCACGATTTTAAGGTGATTTTCGTCCATTTTCAGATCAAAAATCATGATTTTCAGGAGAACTAGGAATAACGTTTTTTTGTTGCTTACCTGAAACATTCCGATCAAAAAGATCACAGCAATCACTGCAAACGAGTAGATCGACAACTGCTTTCCCAAATCGTCCATACTCTTCTGCAACGGCGTTTTCGGCGATTCCTCGCCCATCATCATTTTGACGACTTCTCCGAATTGCGAGTTGGCCGCCGTCGAGATTACGATACCTCGTCCACGTCCAGCGCAGACCAAGGTTCCCATGAATGCGATGCATGTGAGATGCTCGACGTCGGAGCCCGAGCCAAGATTCGCTTGAGGGACAGCACGGGTTTCCTGGAAATTGGGGGAAACATTTTTTAACACATAAAAATGTGTGTAGGTTCCGAAAATCATAATGAAAACGCTTGAAAATTTCTCTAAAACCCCAAAAATGAGCTCAGAAATCCTCCAAAAAGGAGCGTGACTGAGTTTCAAAAAATGGGTGGAGTCTCCGCCCCCTTTTTTGAGGGAAACTCGGCCACGGACCCCTTTTGGAGCATTTCTTAGCTCATTTTGCGTGGTTTTGGAGGAATTTTTGAGCGTTTTCATAATGATTTCTAGCATTTACACACATTTTTATCTAGAGGAAAAATCCGGAAATCAGGAATAAGAATCCGGAAGACGTCAGAATACAGTATTTTGGGATATTGACGATTTCTAATGTGTAGATTTCAAAAAATCATGATAAAAATGGCTCTAAAATTAGTCAAAGTGCCGTTTTTGGTCAATTTTGCCCCCTCCCCCCCCCCAAAAGTGGGCGGAGCTTCGGAATTTTTCCCTTATTTCGGAGCCAATTTTCGTAGTTTTGAAGCATTTCTCGACCATTTTCAGTAGGATTTTTGGAATCTACATACATTTTTCTCGTATTTTAAAGGTTTTTGGAGCCAATTTTCGAGCATTTTCATTGCGATTTTTGGAATCTACACTCATTTGAAACCAACAAACCTTATGCTTCGCCTCAGTCTCCCCCGTCAACGAGCTCTCATCGATTTGCAGCGAAAAACTCTCAGCGATTCTCAAATCCGACGGAATCCGATCTCCCGTATTCAACATCACAATATCACCAGGAACCAACTCCCTCGCCAACATCATCGTCTCCTTTCCATCACGGAGCACATGACAGGTGGGCGGGACCAACTTCGTCAACTGCTCCAACGTCTTCTCCGATCGATACTCTTGCACGAATCCCACAGTAACCACTATCACCACTGCTACCGTAATCGAGATCGCGTCGTCGTATTGCTTCATAACAATCGAGACGAATGCAGAAGCGAGGAGCAGAAGAATCAGTGGATTCTGGAATTGTTCCAGATACTTTTTGTAGATCGGCTCCTCCTCGCCAACGTCGAATTCGTTGTATCCATGATATTGACGTCGTCGGACGGCTTCTGCTGACGTCAAGCCTTCTTCGAGATTCGTACGAAGCTGATGAGTACAGGGGACGACTTCGTGCGATGCCGCTTGTTCGGATGTCAGTGTTTCGATCATGATGTCGTCTTTGGGTAGGGATTTTCGAGATATGTGATTTGTGGAGATTTCCGCTTTTACGAGGGGTGTGGATTGCTGAAAAATGGAGGGAAATTTTGAAAATCCGGGAAACTAGAATCGTCTCCAATTCTTCTGAAGGAGTCTGAAATCCAGATTCTGGAAGAAGACGTCAGAATCTTCTCTGGGGATTCTGGAGCATTTTGAGTCAAAGCAGATTGAAAATCGATGAAAAATGACTGAAAATAACCCGAAAACGCCGAAAAACGACGAAAATTGAGCCAGGATGGTATAGAAGACGTCAGAGGGTTTCTGAAGAATCTGACGTCGTCTAAACCATCCTAGCGCGATTTTCGTCGTTTTTTCGACATTTTCGGTGTTTTTTCAGTCATTTTTAAAGGAAAATTCCGGTCAAAAATTTTTTGCTTGAAAATATGTAAAATTTTGTGCTGATTCCGAACATGATAGTGAAAACGCTCAAAAATTCCTCTAAAACCCTGAAAATTTACTTTCAAACTAGCCTTTTTCGGCCGAGTTGGGCCACGGCCCCAGGAAACCGTTCAGCCCAAAAAGGGTAGTTTGGAAGCGATTTTTCAGGGCTTTAGAGAGATTTTTGAGCGTTTTCACTATCATATTCGGAATCAGCACAAAATTTTACATATTTTCAAGCAAAAAAATTTTTGACCGGAATTCTCCTCTAATCGATTTTTGATCTACTTCGGCTCAAAATGCTCCAGAATCCCCAGAGAAGATTCTGACGTCTTCTAGCCTTTCCTGGGTTCCAGAATCCTCCAAAATCCCAAATTTTCCCCCTACTCACATGACTCTGAGCACTATGATTATTCGTAGTTGTTGTTGTCGTAGTAGTTACCGTATTCCCTTGCACTCGAAATATGGCCGCTGTCGCTTGTGGCGCCTCTTTGTCGTGCTGCAAAAAATGGGAATTTTTTTGAAAATTCAAAAATTTAAAAATTGTAAAAATCAGTTGAAAACTGACCGAATTACAAGCATTTTTAGTTGTGTAGAGGCTTAGGATTTTCTGTAGTTTGTAGTCTCTAAGCCTCTACAAAATGGGTGAAATTTGTAGAGGCTTAGAGACTACAAACTACAAACCTTTCTAAGCCTCTACAAAACTTGAAATCTCTGTAACTCAGTCAATTTTGCTCCGTTTTTGCTCGTTTTTGGCTCAAAAATCGTGATTTTTTCCGTTTTTCCGGTCACTCGCGATTTCAAAGTGATTTTTGATTCGAAAGCCCAATTTGTTTAGCGGTTTTTGACTCAAAAACTATAGTTTTTGTTCATTTTTTGGGCTAAAAATTATGACTTTTCAATGACTTTTAACCCAAAACGCGTTTTTCAATGATTTTTGTCCATATTTAGGTCAAAACTTTCGATTTTTGGGATATTTTTGACCTAGAGATAGTCATTTTTGCCCATTTTGAGGTCAAAAATCAAGATTTTCTTAAGTTTCTTCTCAAATTTTCCCTTCTTACCTTCCCCATCGAGCCATTCGCAGCGGTGGCTGCTGATCCATTCATGATTTTTTTGTGAGCCCAAGTCTTCAATTTTCAATTTTCAAGCATTTTTAGTTTGAACAGGTATAATAACGAGAATAGATGATGCATATAGATACAGAAGATACAATAGGGGGCTTTCTGAAACACACGTTGTAACAGAAAGGGGTGGAGGAGGAGAGAGTGTGTATTGAGAAGAGACGGCAGAGAAAGAAAGGAAAACAAAGCACTAAAAAAATTGCAAAAAAATCGCATAAAAATTGAACGGTGCGGAAGGGGAAATGTGTATATTCTGACTGAAATTTTTTTTTTGGTTTTTTTGGTTGAAAACTGAAAAAGCAAAAATGATCCTAGTGGACTCAGAAGCAGAAGAAAAAGGGGGCGGAGTCAGAATTTCAGAATTTCAAAAATTGAAATTCAGAAGACTGAAAACATCGCCAAAGAGGCCAAAAAGGAGAAGAAAAATCACGAGAATTCATCCAAAACGAAGAAGATCGTCTTCATTTTATAGATAGAATCTCTATCGTCGTGCCTGATTTTGATCTTTCCTCAGTGTTTTGGCCAAAAATAACAAGTGTTACTTTGAACATCAATTCCAAAAAGGGGCGTGGCTTAGGTTCAGATGACGTCAAGGGATTCAGAAGCGTCGGATTCTGAGCTTGGAGCCTAGAATCACGGACTACAGAGATATCTTCAGATGACGTCAAGGGGTCAGAATCCTCAGAATCTCCGATTCTCCAAAAGTGGAAGTTTGGGATCCCGAAGTTCTCCGAGCTCCACTGCTCCAGGAACCCATTTTTCTAGAATTCAGATTCCCAGAATCTCCAGATGACGTTAGACACAGGAAAATGGATTCAGGGGAAAACTTGAACTTTTAGAAGTTTGGATGGATTCAGAAGATCAACGTCACCTCCTCAGTCTTCATTCCAAAAAAGCAAGCAAAAGAGAAGAGGATGCAATTTGTAACACTTGCTCTTTCTCTCTCTCTATCTCTCCCAAATCGCTCTTCTCATTTCCAACACAGAGAAAAAGGCGCTAATCTATTCAAATTACATTCGGATGTCGTGTGTGTAGGCCTCTTTTCAGAGGTCTTTTCAGAAGACGTGCACGTCTTCAGGAAGACGCCTTCAAGGGATGAAGAAAATGAAGAAGACGTGGTTTCGAAGACATCAATATAGCCAAAATAGAGGAAAAGCGGAGGCAATTGATAGCGGGGACTCGACTCGGATTAGTAGCAGTAGAAGCAGCTTCCGGGAGAAGAGGAGAGAGATTAGGCGAAATCGAGAGACGCAGAGAAACAGAGTGTCTATCTATAGGTGTTCATAACAATATATATGTATATGGCACTATGATGACGATTTTGGTTGACTATGATAGAGATGAGCACATTCGGAAATTGGCTGAAACTACTAGAATAGCAAAGGTATGCTTGTTTTTAACAAGCTTGATGACGTAGGTAAGCTTCAAATAGTTGAAATTGGGAATCCGAATGTCACCTCAAATTTTTTGAAATTCTGTAGATAGAGGCAAACTGAAGATTCTAGATAGATGAATCGAGCTCCTCCAGAAACAAGAG
Organism: Caenorhabditis sinica; assembly: GCA_963932045.1. Taxonomy (NCBI): domain Eukaryota; kingdom Metazoa; phylum Nematoda; class Chromadorea; order Rhabditida; family Rhabditidae; genus Caenorhabditis; species Caenorhabditis sinica. Next base: position 3,347,172 of record OZ009942.1, read on the forward strand.
TGAGACTCAAAAAAATGGAGATTCGAAGATCTACACCTCTCATGATCTCTGAATTTCAAAAAACTTGAAATTCTTGACAAACTTGAGAATCCAAGGAAGCTCCAGATTCTTCTGAATCTAGGGAAACCTTCTGAGATTAGCGAACATAGCCAATATGGATTTTAACGTCTTCTGAATCCCCTGCTCCATCTCTTCACACAAGAATACAAAAAGAATCAGATTTCCCAGAAATACAAAATTTTGCATTTGTATTTTGGAGATTATGATGAATCATAAGGATCATCTGGCGCCAATTTGGAGCAGGAAGTGGAGCAAAGTAGAAAATGAACATAACCATCTCGGGCTGATTCAGGGGGCGCCAGATTCCTATTTGCTGAAATTCAACTGACTATGTGAGCCAAAATGAATGTCAAAGACTTCTAGCGGATGGACGGAGGAGGTACGGACGGGCGGCGGATAGGAACGGACAAAGACATCCGAAATCTTGAAATTTTCAAAAAATCAAGAACGTCCTTCGAATTTCTAGTCAAACAGTATAAGACGTGATGCCCGACTCCTTCGATCAACAGTGTTCACATTTAAAAAAGTGACAATCTTCAAAATGGTTTATATCGAGCATGGTGATAGTGCTCTACGTCCAAAACATTGCATTCTAGTTTTGAGCTCAATCGGTCCCCGGGGTACTAAAATATGCACAAAAAACTGAAAAATCGAAAAATTTTTCCTGTTTGAGATATCAATGAGATCTTTTTTGCAACTGGTTTCTGGCATTTTTTCAAGCATTTTTTGTGTTGAAACTTAGTTTTTATCTTTCCTCTGTTCAATAGAAAAATTTCAAAAAAAGTAAAAATTTCGGACTTTTTTCAAGAAATCAATTTTTGTGGCTCGGGGACCCCTTTGGACAATGAATTTTATTTCAGATTCGGAATCTACACAAAATTTACTATTAGGCACATCTGGTCTACTGACCCATCTCTTTCTCCGTACGGAGGTTTTCGGCCAAAATAAGTGTTCAACTTGAGAAATATGGTTACACCTTTTTTCTACTTTCAACTTATTTTTATTTTTTTCATATTTCTGTGTTAGTTTTTTGTGTGAATTATGCATTTTGGCAACTGTCAATTGCAGTGAAGTGTAAAATCAACGCAGATTTAGTAAAAACTGTACGAAAATTTGGTTCTAAAACGCAATGCCAATTTTGGAGTACCGAATTAGTGTCCATGATTTCAAGACCTCCTCCGCGTCTGAAACAAATTCGAAAATTCTAATTTTTTGAGTGATTAGTACCAAAGGTTGGCTCATTCAGTTTCAGTTTTTAGTTTTGAGCTACACCTCTTTTTACATACTATAAATACCACCCAAAATTGAAAAATAGAGAAAAAGCTTAACTTTTTTATTTTTGATCATAGACCAAAAATCTTTTCTGAAATAAGTTTTTTACTTTATTTTGAGCATCTCATCAGTTAATGCCTGACTATTATTTTCTCTGGATCGGGCTGAGAATTGAGAACGGTTACTGAAAAAGTATGATGTTGAAAGTTCTAATAAATCGACATTTTGAACTGGATCCACAGCATATAGAAGTTGGGTATCAAGAAATAAAATTATCAAAATATAGTAAAAAACGCATTTCAGAAAAGATTTCCGGTCTACGATCAAAAATAAAAAAGTTGGACTTTTCCTCTATTTTTCAATTTTGGGTGGTTTTTATAGTCTGTAAATAGGGGTGTAGCTGAGAATTGAAAAATGAAACTTAACAAGCCAACTTCTGGTACTAATCACTCAAAAAATTAGAACTTTTGGACTTTTTTCAGACGCGGAGGAGATCGTGAAATCATGGTGCCTACTCCGGCACTCCGAAATTGGCAACGAGTTTTAAAACCGAATTTTCGTACGGTTTTTGACTGATTTTGAGTTGATTTCACAAGTCACTGCATTTAACTGATGCCAAAATACATTATACTTACAAAAACTTAGCACAGAAATGATAAAAAACAGAAATTAGTTGAAAACAAAAAAAATGATATGTCCTTATTTCTCAAGTTGAGCTCATGTTCCGGCCGAAAACCCCCGTTCGGAGAAAGAGATGGCAAAGGAGACTAAATGTGTCTAGTAGTAAAATTTGCGTAGATTCCGAATCTAAAATAAAATTCATTGTCCAAAGGGGTCCCCGAGCCACAAAAATTGATTTCTTGAAAAAAGTCCAAAATTTTTACTTTTTTCGAAAATTTTCTATTTAACAGAGGAAAGATAGAAGCTAAGTTTCAACACAAAAAATGTTCAAAAACATGCCAGAAACAACTTACAAAAAAGATCTCATCAATATCTCAATCAGGAAAAATTTTTCGATTTTTCAGTTTTTTGGCCATATCTAAGTACCCCGGGGACCGATTGGGCTCAAAACTAGAATGTAGTGTTTTGGACGTAGAGCACTATCACCATGCTCAATATAACCCATTTTGAAGACGGTCACTTTTTTAAATGTGAACATGGGCAGTAGTGCGATAGTCGAGTGTCTCGGGTAACGCGTCATAAATTCTACAGAAATGAGACTCCCACTGCAAGCCTAGTAATGCTAACTGGAGCCCATCAGAAGCTGTCGGGAAGAAAAAATCGCAGGAAAAATATTTTGAGATTCAGAATCCTTCATTCCAGAATCAATACTTCCTTTTCTCCTTCTGTTTTTTTTTCACGCCTTCTTCTTCTTCTACTTCTTCTTGCTTCTTCTAATCCAATATCTCCATTCCATTCACCTGCCTCTTCGGCTCATAGCTCTTTCATTCAATTATATGTAGCACCATTACAGCAGCATGACGTCGATCCTTCATAATATGAAGGAGGAGAAAAAAATGGAAAAATGCACAATTCCAGAATATATGCATATCAGATAGGAGGGGACTCCAGACTCCAAAGAAGTTTCAGAATTCACAAAAAAATGGGGGAAAAAGGGGACATCATCATCGCAGCCAGGGTAATTTTGATGAATGCTAAATGTGCTCTTTTTTTGCTCTTTTCGAGCTCATTTTTCTGTTTGAAAAGCCGCGGTGGAAAAAAAATGTGCACAATTATAATCAGAAGGCATCCCCATAGATGCCCCCGAGGCAGCTTCTGAATCGAAAAGTAGGGTGAGGCTTTTCCTCCTCCTCCTTTCTTATTGTTCATCAACCCTTCGCGGAGCTCTTCTGGAGCAGGAGAGCAAAAATGAGCAAAAAATAAAAAAGGAGCATTTTTCCGGTTGGATGGCACTGAAACACCATAACCAGATTCATATATAGGAAGCTAGCTAAAAGCTAAAACAGCCGACTAAAAGCCTTCTTCCGGTTGTTATAGGCGGTGCGAATTTGTAGAGGCTTAGCGGGTTTGTTGTAGTTTGTAGTCGCTAAGCCTCTACAAAATTTGTAGAGGCTTAGAGACTACAAACTACAAAATCTCCTAAGCCTCTACAAAACTCTGCTGCGCTGCGAAATCCCTATGCATTTTGTAGAGGCTTAGGAAAAGTTATAGTTTGTAGTCTCTAAACCTCTACAAAACTCACACAGCGCGACGGCGGCTAGGTTTGTAGAGGCTTAGAGGCTTAGAGACTACAAACTACACAATTTTCTAAGCCTCTACAGAACTTCAAAACGCTCTAACTCGGTCAGTTTTGCTCCGTTTTCGTTCGTTTTTGGCTCAAAAATCGTGATTTGAAGGCGATCGTAATCCAAAGGTGAGATTCCGGAACAAAATCAGTACCGTTCGAAAGCTGAGATCACGGAGAATCCAAAAATCTTATCAGTTTTCGATGATTGAGAACTTGAGGGGAGTTATGAGCGCAGGAGCTTCTTCGAAAGTTCCGGGTATAAAATTTGTACCATCGGAAAGCTGAGATCGCGAGGAATCCTAAAATCTAGTCGGATTTCTACGATGGTGCATATGAACCAAGTTATGAGCCCTTGAAATAGCTGGAGCATTTCGCGCCCCTTTAGCTGAAAATTAGGCATTCCAGAGTGCTCCTTCGCGTTTTGAGTCAGAATTGGATTCCATCGGGAAGCTGAGATCCCGAGGAATCCAAAAATCTAGTCAGATTTGCTCGGTGATGCCTATGAACTGAGTAAATGAGCTTTGAAAGCTTTGTAAATTTGTCGAAACACTTTTCAGTCTGTGCTGGCTTCTCCGCCACTTGAATCATTTTAATCCCATCCAGAGGGCTCATCTTCGCTTTTCCGGATTAGTTTTCCTTATCATCCATATAATCCTATATCCGTCTGCACTCCGAATGAACCACCACACCGCCTACTTTTTTTCGAGACATGAAAAGCTTCATAGGCTAGAAAAAAGGGAAGCGAGCTAAAGGTGACATCACAGTGAGGAGAAGAAGTCCTTTGCCACTTTCAACACACACATTTAATCGCCTCTACTTTAGCTACTTGACACATTGACATTGTGAAAATTGGCGAAGAGGGGGGGGGGGGGGGCTCTTTATTTGGAAAAAAAAGGAGGTAACGGAAGTTTGAAGGAAAAGTGCATGTCGAGAGGATTCAGAAGATTCAGAATGGTGGGAAATTTGAAAGTATAGAAATTTTAGAATTTCGAGCCAAAAGAGCAAAAAGGCGATGTAGAAGAGATCACGGGGAATCAGGTGCTAATGGGTTTTCAGAGGAAAAAGCACCTCTAGTAAATCTAATCAGTGCTACATTTACATGTATCAAAGACTTTCAGAAGGCGTTAAATTCTCAGAACTTTCGATGAAACATAGTAGAATCTTGGAATTTCGTCTTTGGAGAAGTAGGAAGTCTTCAGAAGTCGTGAAAAAAACGAAACTTCAAAAACTGACACTGACTGCCAACACACACACAATATGCAAAACACGGCCATTTGTGTTTTTTGTTATTCACTTCCATTGAACATCGGAAAGGAAGTACATGAACACTTTAGATGGTGTCATAGGTGATCATCTAGAATCAAGAACGAAACAGAAGACGTCGCAAATGGGACGCTGATAGTACTTCCGCTTGACTCTAGCTTTACGGCCCAATTAGACCACGGCGGCCTATCCAAGGCCACGGCCCTTATTTAGACAGGCCCAGTTCAGAAAACTACGGCCTCCTTTTGATAGCGTTCTTCCAATATCATCCGGTTTCTCAGAATCGAAGAAACTTCCTGAAGACATCATTTGGAAGAGATAGATTCAGATGAGCAGAATTGGAAAAAAGACTGCTTCTAGGTGTAAGTGCACTTTCCACATGGGTTACTTCTTCCTTTCTCTCTCATCTGAACCACGATTCTGCCGTCGTCGTCAAGAAAAAAGTTGATTTCAGAAGTTCAGAAGACGTCAGTGAGAAGAGGAGGAATTTCCTTCTCCGAGGAGATGGGCTTTGAACTTAGCTAACAATGTGAGCAATGATCCACAAGGGCAGATTTAAGCGATCGAAAAATACTAGAAAATCGAAAATTCGAGATTGGGAAAGGATAGTGGTAGGACTAAGATATAGCACGACTTCAGAAGACGTTGAGCTTTTCAGAAGCTTCAAAATGATTCAAATCTTGAGAAAAACGGACTTGAGACTTCAGAATTCACATTGAACTTGAACTTCCGAAAATTGCCCTTTCCACATGAAATGACTTTGGTGGTGCTCACTGAGCACACACTCACAACGTCGTCTACATATAAAAAATGACACAAAAAGTCAAAGGGAAAATTCGAAATGCAAAACCCAATACCTTTTGTGTGTGTGTCTTGTGTGTGTCTGAGGTAAGATTGCATAAAAGCGGAAATTGTAGTGGAAAAGTGAAAAAAAGGGAGAAAAAGGGAAGAAAATTGGAGTTGAAGGGGACCACAAAAAGTCAAAATTTTTGGATTTCATCTGTTTGTAGGGATGTCCGAAATATGTAAATATGGGTGTAGATTCCAAGAATCATAACGAAAAAGCTCAAAAATTGCTCTAAAACCGTGAAAATTCGCTTTGAAATGACAATTTTTGGCCAGGGACAACTTCTGGCCAAAAATGACTTTTTCAAAACCGATTTTCAGGGTTTTAGAGCAATTTTTGTGATATTTCATTGAGATTTTTGGAGTCAACACTCATTTTTACGTATTTCCAAGCATTTTGGTAAAAATCCTACTCCTTAGACTCCAAAAACTAGATGTTTTTTCAAAAATTTTGTCTGTTTGTCCGGATGTCCACTAGACTCAATCTAGATGAGTTTCGGGCCATTTAGACCTCTAAAAACCTCCAAAAATAGCCGAAAATTTCCATTTTCAGGCTATTTCCAGGATTGGAAGAGTGTCCCTCCAAAAAAGTGGTTGGGCAGAGAGGGTGTCCTATAACACCTGCGTCAAACACACACACATAGACACAATTAATCAAAAAGGGGGAGGATAGAGTGTTGAAAGGAGAAATTTGAGCATTTTTTATTTCAGGAAAAGCTCTAGGAAAGGAAAAATGAAACTAGACAATTTTTGAACAAAAAATTTCTTTGCGATTTTTTTTCCACAATGAGCATTTCTGAGCTCATTTTAGTGATTTTGCAGCAATTTTCGAGCATTTTTTGGAATCTACACATATTTTTAGACCAGATTTCACTTTGAATGGCTCGATTTTTCCCAATTTTTTTTGTAGTTTTTAGTCCCAAAAATAAACAAAAAAAACTCACCGAAAATTCAAATTCTCAGCAGTAGCCAAAACTGCCCGTTTACAGCTCTCGGCTATTTGATTGAAGGACCCGTTTTTGGTGATTTTTTGTTCCCTAATTCTGAAAAAAATTTTGTCCAAGAATTTTTTCAAAACCAAAAAATTACAAAAAGCAGAAAATCGAAGTGAGGATGAAAACCAGCACTAGGTGAAATGAGCGGAAAAGTTGAAAAATAAGTTAATTTATTTAACGGTTTTTTTTGCATCTGGAAATTTGGAAAAATCAAAAATTTTTCTAAAAGAAAGAGATCTCAAGGAGATAAAGATAAAAATGAGTTTAAAAAATCGGTCGAAAAATGTAAAATATCAACAAAAAGAGAAATCAATCGGTCCACAATTTGAGCAGTCCGTCTTCGGCGTACGTGGCAATCAGATTCTGATGAGGATGGTGGACGAGACCGATTGGAAGACGTTCGGTGACCTGAAAATAACATATTGTGGAAAATAGAGGGAGAAAAGTTAAGAATTTTAAGCCAAAAATCAAGAAAATCGGTTGAAAATGAGCGATATTGAAGTTTTGTAGAGGCTAAGGAAAAATTGTAGTTTGTAGTCTCTAAGCCTCTACAAAACCAGTCATTGCGTCACGCGTTGTGTACATTTTGTAGAGGCTTATGGACTACAAACTACAACGTTTGCTAAGCCTCTACAAAATGATACCTGCCGCCTGCGGGCTGTGTTCATTTTGTAGAGGCTTAGAGAAAAGTTGTACTTTGTAGTCTCTAAGCCTCTACAAAATGTACACAACGCGCGAGGCAATGGCTGGTTTTGTAGAGGCTTAGCGACTACAAACTACAACTTTTCCTTAGCCTCTACAAAATCTCAAAACACTGTAACTCGGTCAGTTTTGCTCCGTTTTTTCTCATTTTTGGCTAGAAATGTGTCAAATTTTTTTCTTGGCATTTTAATGAGGTGTTTGAGAAGCTACAACGTCCTGTGTCCAGGAGGAATACAAAGTTTGTGACACCATTTATTTATGGAAAAAACGGAAAATTTGGCAAATTTCAAGCCAAAAACCAAAAAAATCGGTTGAAAATAAGCAAAATTACAGAGGTTTCAACTTGAAACTTGAAACTTTCAAGTTTTGTAGAGGCTTAGGAAATTGTGTAGTTTGTAGTCTCTAAGCCTCTACAAAATCTTCTTGCTTCTCACGGCGCCGTTCAGTTTTGTAGAGGCTTAGAGACTACAAACTACAAAATCTCCTAAGCCTCTACAAAACTTCAAACCGCTCTAATTCTGCTAATTTTCAGCCGATTTTCTTGGTTTTTAGTGCAAAAGATTGGAAATTTCGAGAGGATTCTATTGACTTTCGCTAGAAGCTAGCTACTCAGCTGAAAATTTCTGTTCGCGGGCTATTCTTATGCTCCTAGAAACATCTATCTAGGTTGCCATAGAAAAATCGGGGAAAAAAGAGGCCAAGAAAAGTGGAGTATGTGGCGTAAGGGAAAAGGACATGTGATTCCATTTAGTATTCTTCCCGTCTTCTTTCTTCGTATATCCTTTTTTCCGTCTTGTTGTTTTTTTCGGGAGAGGAGAAATGAAGAAGATGAGGAGAACGAAATGTATGAGCGTAGGGGGGAGGAGGAGGAACCCGAGAACGAAAAACGGAAGGATGAAGAGAGGAGGACAGGAATGTGCTTACTCAGATGTAGATGGAGACGCCGACACGAATATCAAGGAATTTCAGGAGTAAAGAAAGAAAAATTGTAGTTTGCATACTTTACAAATTCGCCTCCTCCTTTTTTAGAGGTTTAGACTACAAACTACAAAATTTCCTAAGCCTCTACAAAACCTCGAAGTACTGTAACTCGGTCAGTTTTGCTCCGTTTTTGCTCATTTTTGGCTAGATATGTGTCAAAATATGGCTAAAAATAACCAAAGCACGCCTAGATGTCATGAAATAGCCTAAATAGGTAGAAATCGCTCTAGAAACCCGTTCAATTTCTACACTGTTAGGCATATAACTCAATTCACTGTGACCCCCCCCCCCCCATTCAAAGTTTTTCAAAGTTCCAGATTCCCCATATTGACAAAACCTAATTTGGCCAACTCTAGGTGCTTTATTCTACACCGAAGGCATCAGTTAGTGATCTTTAAATTCGAAATTTGAGAAACACGGAAATTGAAAAATCGCGTACATAGAGACAGGAACACGGTCTACAAAACGTCACATAAAAGGGGGGGGGGGGGGGGAAGAAAAGGATGGACGAACTATATTTTATCTAACTAATTGATCTATTAGAAGGAGAGAAAGGTATGTACGTTCTTCTTCTTCTGGAGTGGATTCTCCTCAATTTTCCATCTTTATCAAGATTGTAGGTGTGGAAAAATGAAAAATTTGGCAACAAGTGAGATGAATGAAAATCCCCTACAATGCGAATATTCTGCTCCAAAAACAAGCGATTTAGGATGAAAACTAACCGGGATACAGTGATTGAAAATTTTGTAGAGGCTAAGGAAAAGTTGTAGTTTGTAGTTTCTAAGCCTCTACAAATCTTCAGGGAGGCTTGAGGTTTTGTAGAGGCTTAGAGACTACAAACTACAACTTTTCCTACGTCTCTACAAAACTCCTAAGGAAACGTGTAAAACCCTATTTTCTAACTGTCTATCTCTCTCCACTATCTAGATGATGACACACCCTTCTTATCAGTGAGGTGCACGCACTTTTTTGTCTAACAATGAATTATTCATTATTATCAAATTTTTCCAGCCCCGACGTTTCGCAACCAGTCATTTCGCAACCAGCAGAGTTTTCAGATACAATAATCCCTAACACATATCTTAATGCTCGTATAACGAACAAGTTAATATAGTTGCGAAATGTCCCGGTTGCGAAATGACGTGGTTGCAGAACGTCGCGGGGAGTTGCAGAACCTAATTTTTTTTTGCAAAAAAAATTAAGAAACTTACGGGAAGTGTAGTCTCAAGTGTCGCCGATAGAACCATGAAGCAGTACATGACACCGTCTTCGGCAATGGCGTACGCCCATTCTCCTGGAAAAAAATTGGATTGTTTATTTTGAATCATATGTAAAAATGTGTGTAGATTTCAAAAACCACAATGAAAAAACCCAAAAATTGCTCCAAGACACCGAAAATCTGCTTTGAGAAGGCAATTTTTGGGCAGAAGTTGGGAAAAAGTCTCAAGCGGCCGTGGCCTAGCTCTGGAGTTTTCTCTTCCATCGACCTCAGACATCTAGTTTTTCGAGTTTTTTTGCTAAAACTGGCCTAGAATGGTCGAAAAACAAGATAGCTGAGGTCCTATGGAAGAGAAAACTCCAGTGTTAGGCCACGGTCGCCTGAGACTATTTCACAACTTCTGGCCAAACCTGACCTTTTTACAGCGGATTTTCGGAGTTTTAGAGCAATTTTTGCGCTTTTTCATTGTGATTTTCGGCTTCTTCACACATTTTCGCATATATTGAAGCATATGCATACCTTTTGGCGATAGAATGCAGCTGATGAAGTCTCCCTTCTCACGTTTTCCGGATGTCATTGTGCGCACCACCTGCAAATTTTTCGAATTGAAATTTTGAGCATGTTAGGTCAAAAATTAACCAAAAATCATCGAATTTCGGTCAAAATCTTGCATTTTTCGAGTTTTTTAAGTTTAAAAAATCATCAATTTTTAGTCGAAATCTTTGGTTTAGGGTTTTTTTTTAGATGAAAAATTAGCTAATAATGGTATTTTTTTAGGTCAAAAACTCGATTTTTCAGTCAATTTTCAAGCCAAAAAAAAATTCCCCTACCTGTCCAGAGATATTGACGACATAGAGGGTGTTGGATCGATTACAAACGACCATTTGTGGAGGATCACTTTTTGGAATCGGCAGCACATTCAGAATTGGATGATCATCTACGCCCACACGGAATGTCGATAGACACTCGCCTGATTTTCCGTGCCATACACGAATTGAGCCGTCTGTCGAGCAGGAGATCTGGAAAAAGAAATAATAGAGTTTTGGGGTGAAAAATGAGTTTTTTCAGATTTTCGGCCATGCTAGGCCAGTTTTAGCAGAAAAAAACTCGAAAAAAAACTGACTGGAATGGTTGACATTTTTTCAGATTTTTGAGCGATTTTTGTGGCCTAGAAAAATACTGTAAGCGGATTTTTTGCAAAAAAAAAAATACTATAGGGTTTTGGGGGAGAAAAATGAAAAATTTTGGATTTTTGTGCAATTTTTGACACCTAGAAAGATACTGTAAGCGGATTTTAGCAACATTAAAAATGGCAACATAAATCCACGATTTTTTACTCTGCACAGTGCTCTGTAGAGCAAGAATCAATCGGAGCAGAGAGGGGGAAAGTGCAACAGACAGATTTGTGCAAACAAAAGGGGGAAAATAGCAAAAATCGAGAAAGAGAGAAATCCCCTTTGCACATGTATCATACGGATAGTCTGGGGGCTCCATTGGTATAATTTTGAAATTGTGGAAGATTTAGAAGACATGAAATACCTAAAAATGGGTGTAGATTCCGAAAATCGCAAAGAAAACGGTCTAAAATCGCTTTAAAACCCGGAAAATCAGCTGTGAAAATGCCATTTTTGAGCGGAAGTTGAGGAAAAGTCTAAGGCGGCCGTGGCCTAACTCTGGAGTTTTCTCTTCCATCGACTTCAGACATCTTGTTTTTCGGACATTTTAGACCGTTTTATTAGCTAGAACGGAGCTGGCAAAGCCGAAAATCAAGATGACAGAGGACGATGGCAGAGAAAACTCCAGAGTTAGGCCACGGCCGCCTGAGTCTTTTTCCCAACTTCTGCCCAAAAATGGCACTTTTAGAGCGAATTTTTGGGGTTTCAAAGAATTTTCCATGTGATTTTTGAGATCTCCACTCATTTTCACACAAAATTTGGAAAACTCACAATATGATTTCCCTCATCTGAATACCGCACGTCGGTGACGTAGCTCGAGTGTCCGCGCATCTCCTTCAGGCACTTTCCGCTCTTCATTCCGTGCACTCTGTAATGAAAAATGGATAAAATTTGAGCCAAAAAGCTTCAAAATTGACAAAGTTACAGCGATTTTAAGTTTTGTAGAGGCTTAGGAAATCGTGTAGTTTGTAGTCGCTAAGCTTCTACAAATCCCCCTCCTCCTTTGGTAGAGGCTAAGCGACTACAAACTACAGATCCTTCTAAGCCTCTACAAAAATAACACAGCCCGCAAGCAGCAAGCGTGATTTTGTAGAGGCTTAGAAAAAGTTGTAGTTTGTAGTCTAAGCCTCTACAAAATGCACGCCGCGCAGAAAGGTTTTGTAGAGGCTTAGCTGACTACAAACTACACAATTTTCTAAGCCTCTACAAAACTTAAAATCTCTGTAACTCGGTCAGTTTTGCTCCGTTTGCGCTAATTTTTGTCTCTAAACGAACCTCACAACGTGGTCATTTCCACCGGATAGAATGTGCGAGTTATCCTTTGAAAATCGAATAGCACACACTCCATTAGTATGAGCTCTGTCGAATCTCCGAAGACAGTCACCCGTCTCGATCTTCCACACTTTGATCTTTCCGTCAACTGAGCCAGTGGCGAGCATTTCCGAATCACGACTGAACGACATGCATCGCACCGCGCCGTCCATCATCATTAGGTTGTCTTGGGCCTGGAAATAGGGGGATTTGTGAAAAAAAGCTTGTAGATTTTAACAATCCCAAGGAAAATGCTATAAAATTCCAAAAATGAGCTCCGAAATGCTCCAAATGGTGGCCGAGTTTCCAAAAAAGGGGCGGAGTCTGCCAATCTTTTTTGAAGAACTCGGCCACGGCCACCATTTGGAGCATTTCTGAGTTCATTTTTAGGATTTTGGAGCGATTTCTGGGCGTTTTCTTGTGATTTTCGGCAAAAAGCTTACCTGATACTTCAAATCCTTCCTCAGTTTTCCGTTCATATAGTTCCAGACCTCAATGAAACCGTCCTTGGATCCGGAGACGAGATAGTTGGAGTCTGGCGAAAATACAGCGGATTCGGGGTAGGATTCTGGAAGAAATCAGCGTTTCTGGGGGAAATGATCCAAAAATAAGCAATTTTGAGTGAAAATTAGTCATTTTTTGTCGTTTGGAGCATTATGAGCCGATTTGACTCGAAATTAGACGGAGCAACATCGAAAAAGAGCCAAAATTAGTGAAAATGGACTTATTAGAGATCAAAAATGGTCCATTTTGGCTCAAAATTGCTCTATTTCGGTGATTTTTAGCTCAAACTGTTTCGTATGCATATACAACTCAATTTGGTAAAAAATAGTTCAAAATGGCTCATTTTTTGGTATTTGGGCTCATTATAGATCAAAAGATCTTTGGATCAAAAATCGCAGTTTTTTCAGCGATTTCCCGGTCAAAATTGCTCATTTTTGGGTGTTTTGGGCAGTTTTTTCGCGATTTCAATGCCTTTGGGGTCAAAAATGAGCACTGAAAGCACTAACTAGTAGAGAATTTGATGCTTCTCGCCATCATCGTCGGATATCTCTCCTCGATTTGCTCTTTCTGTGCCGCTTTTCCTCTAAACAAGTCGATTGCAGTTCCAGGAGGCAATAGTCCCTGATGCAGTTGCCATTTCAAACTTTGCCCCAATAAACTGAGCAATCTGGACGGGGCGACGACGTGAACTTCAGATGATAATGCTTGAGAAATGACACTTCTCCGCTTCTCCCGACTAATATCTCCGTAGACTTCTTGTCCGTCGAAATACGGGCGGTTGATGAGGGATTCGAGACGGGCGTATCGTTCCGGATCCGTCGCTTTCAGGTAGATCATTGGATCGGTTTGGCGCGCGACGAGACGGGCGGTCGCGAGTTCTCGCATTTCGACGAGCTCGATTATCACCTGGAAATAAGAAAGTTTATGGCTTTTTTGACATTTTTCCAATGATTTTTTGGTTTAAAAAACGGATTTTTAACCTTTGTGGTTATTCAGAGGAAAATTTCCGATTTTCGGAGCCAAAAACTAAAAAAATCGGTTCAAAACCGACCGAGTTATGAGGGTTTAAAGTTTTGCAGAGGCTTAGGAATTTTTGTAGTTTGTAGTCGCTAAGCCTCTACAAAAAGCAAGCCGCGCGCAAAGATTTTGTAGAGGCTTAGAGACTACAAACTACAACTTTTCTTAAGCCTCTACAAAATGATCAAAGCAGGCAAGCATGTGATCGGTTTTGTAGAGGCTTAGATAGAAGTGTAGTTTGTAGCCTCTAAGCCTCTACAAAAAGCGCAGTTTTGTAAAGGCTTACAGGCTACAAACTACACTTTTCCTAAGCCTCTACAAAACTTCAAATCGCTGTAACTCGGTCGGTTTTGCTCCGTTTTTGCTCATTTTTGGCTAGAAATGCGTCAAATTTTTTGCTTGTCATTCTGATGAAGAGTTTATTTCGTGTCCAAGAGAAAAAAGAAGTTAGTGACAAATTTTGTTCTTGAAAAGGTTGGAACTAGCTGAAAGTGGGAAATTTGACAAATTTTAAGCCAAAAAGACGAAATAAATCGCATAGAAATAAGCAAAACTACAGCAATTTTAATCTTTGTAGAGGCTTTGTAACTACAAACTACAACTTTTCCTAAGCCTCACAAAAACTTTTAAAAAGAAAATTAGTACTACAACATCAAAAAATGTGTGTAGATTTCGGAAATCACAATGAAAAAGCTCGAAAAATGCTTCAAAACCTCGAAAATGAGCTCAGAAATGCTCCAAAAGGACTCCCTGGCCGAGTTTCCCCTATAAAAGAAGGCGGGGTCCTCTTTTTTTCGGAAAACTCGGTCTCGGTCCGTTTTCGGAGCATTTCTGAGCTCATTTTCGAGGTTTTAGAGCAATTTTCAGTGAGATTTTCGGGTTTTAGACTCATTTTTATTCAAAATTAGGTTAAAATTTCGATTTTTTAGGTTTTTGCGCCATTTTCGCACATTTTTTCAGCTTTTCATAGTTTTTTTTACATATTTCTTCTTTCAAAAACCCTTACATGTTCATACAAATCAACGAGTTTTTTGCTGGGAAGCTTCAACGATTGCACTGTCTTCAACACATTATCCCAATTTCCAGACGTTATCTCATTACAGAATCCGTCAATTGAGTCCACAGTGTTCAGTGAGACATTTGTTTCTTCCTGAATTTTATATAATTTTTTTTTCAATTTTTTGTTTAGTCTAAAAACCTGCAAAACCGCCAAAGTCCGGTGCAAATTGGATTCCTTGAGAAATTGTTCGATGAGTCGAATTACGCTGAAAATGTTGGTTTTTTACCGAATTTTTTGGGGTTTTTTGCATTATTTTTTAAGCTTATTCAATATCAAACTTACTCTGAAGACTCAATTTCAATAGATGCCATTTTCAGCTAGAATTCTGCTTCAGAATCGACGTGGAAAATTCGAAATTCCTTCGCGCACCGAAAGTGCGCCAACGAATTTGGCAGCGATCGCGAAGTGCGTCAAGCGGGATGCCTGGCGCGTTTTCGGTTTTTGGAGGGAGTTTGAAAAATGGTACAATGAGTTTTGAGGAATGCAGATATATATGATTTTTGCTGAATTTTCCAGGTTTTTCTTCTTAAACAAGTCGATAAAACAAAGAAAAAACAGGACGACATTATTTATTTTTTCAGTTCTCTCACACGCACACCGGTACTTGTGTTTGCATGGGGGATAATTATAGTAATAGGAAATAGGGGGGACAGAATTAGGAAAATTCAAGAAGGGAAAAATGTGTGAGTTTTTAGAAGATCGAAGGAGTCGTCGGAGAAATGGCGATTGGCGTTCGTTGGAAAATTTAGGGGAAGAGAGGCTACCTGGAAAAAATTGAAGTCTTGGTTTTGAAAACTCAAAGACTCATAGAATCTAAAATTCTAAATAATCTAAAATCTAAAATCTAAAATTTTGAGAAAACCAGGATCTCAGATTCTCAGAAAAAATAAACATTTCTCACCTCAACAGAAAATAAATATGTGCTCGAATGTCAGAATATTCACAATTTGAAGTCGTCGAAGCCAGAAGTGCTCTGAAAATTAAAAAATTATTAATGGAACTCAATACAGACTACAAACTACAAAAAATTTGAGACAATTCTAGCCAAAAACGATCAAAAACGGTTCAGAATTAACCGAGATACAGTGGTTTTAAGTTTTGTAGAGGCTTAGGATATTTTGTAGTTTGTAGTCTCTACGCCTCTACAAATCCTCAGAAAGTCTGGAAGGTTTGTAGAGGCTTAGAGACTACAAACTACAAAACTTCCTAAGCCTCTACAAAACCTTCAAACTTTATAACTTGGTCAGTTTTCAACCGATTTCTTTGGTTTTTGGCTCAAAAATTCAGAAATTTTCCCCACTAACCACTGTATCAAAAGCGCGCTTCTCGAAAGCTCCGAATCCCTGTCCTGCCAACGAATCGAACGCCCGCTTATCGAATCCACTGAATCCAGAGCCGGCCAACGAGTCGAAGGCTCGTTTGTTGAATGCACCGAAACCACTGCCGGCCTAGAAAATGAAAAGGGGGTTAATAGGGGTATACATCTAGATATTAGGCTTTTTATGAAAATTGAGAAGAGCACTTACCAATGAGTCGAACGCCCGCTTGTTGAATGCTCCAAATCCACTACCACTCTGGAAAAATGGGGAAGATTGGAAACAACGGTTTGAAGATTCAGAGACAGTTTTAGTTCGGATGGATCCGGGACATTTCGCAACCAGCCGTTTCGAAACTCACGTCCATTTGAAACTTGACGTTTCGCAACTTTATAAACTTGTCCACTACATATATGTACATTTAGGTTGTGTGTGATTGAGGATATTGTAAACAATTCTAGGTCTTCATCTACATTGGGAACATTTTGATTTCAAGGTAAATTTGGTTTTGAAATGGCGTGGTTGCAAAATGTCACAGTTGCGAAATGGCTGGTTGCGAAATGTCCTGGATCCGATTTCCCGACGCAAACCAAAAAAAAACAACTTACCAACGAATCGAACGCCCTCTTGTTGAACGCGCCAAATCCGGATCCAGACAGACTATCAAAAGCACGCTTATCGAATCCACTGAATCCCTGACCGCCCATCGTATCGAATGCCCTCTTGTTAAATGCGCCGAATCCACTGCCGGCCAGCGAATCGAACGCACGCTTCTCGTACGGTCGATTCAGGAAGAACAGCGATCCGACGGGACGCAGCCTGACGGCTGCACTCTCTACTGATGACGTGGTGGACATCTGGAAATTGGGAAATATTGGGTTGGATATTGAAACTTTGAAAACAGCTAGTGTGATATTATCAGGTGTCGACTGTTGTCAGTTCAATTGGAAGTTACAGTACCGGCCATAATGATATTCGTTTTTGTCAATTTCAGCTGAAAAACGCCAACTTTGAGTGACTGAAAAACTAATTCAAAGTAGTTATTTCTGTTTAAGAATTTGAGGGTAGCTGAATCAAACCTTGAACTTTGATTTTGCAGTTGACAACTTTTTTGTATCTCTTCAATCAAAAAAGTTACGCACAGAAACCTACGGCGATGCCAAATTTTGCTCGATTTCAGTGCTAATTCTTGAAAATTTCAAAGCCTTTTTTCGACGGGCTATATCTTCACAGAGCGGACTTGTGCAGAGATGTTGTCAACTACAAAATAAAAGCTCAAAGTTTGATTAATACACTCTCAAATTTTCAAACAGAAAATGTGACTTTGAACCACTTTTTCAGCTACCCGAAGTTGACGATTTTTCACTGAAAATGACGAATATGAATATCTTTATGACCGGTACTGTATATCTGCTTACCGATTTCTACGAAAATGCCACGGATTGACAGAACACTTTTTGGAGACTTCCGCAAAATTTCTAACATCCAAAAATTCTTAAACTTGACGTCTTCTGAAGCGATTTCAGTCAGACTCCGAACGGTGAATTCTATCTAAGAATCAACAAAAGACCCAAGCTTGTTCTCTAAATTCCACAACACAACATTGTTCTATGAGTTCAGGTGTCCCATGGTTCCAAAGTGCGTCACCATTTTAATGCTGCACCCCCCCCCCCCTCTCCTGTTTTTCCGAAACATTTTTTGTTTTATGTGTCTGCTAGAATCCTCCCATCGCCGCCGGTGCTGCTCACTCTGACAAACTCTGTGTTGGCACTTTGTAATTGGAAAATTTAGTTTGACGCACTTCTTCTTCTTCTTCTTCCTTGCACACATCCTTACACATGTCCCCATTTTATTCGCGTCATCGGATTCACCATCATCGTGATGTTGGTGTGAGAAGACAAACTTTTTTTTTGGGTTTTTTTTTGGAGACGGAGAGTAAAGTTAAAGACTAGAGGAAGGATTAGAGGGGTACTTAAAACTAGGAGAAGTGATTGACAAGCGGGGATTCTGAAGACAGTGAGGATTATGAAAGAGAAAAAAGTTCCGGTATAAGGGGAATGCTTAGAAATCTGCATTTTTTTGCGTAAGGGTGTCAATAGTCTTGACTGCGGACCTGACATTATATTTGACGCCAGGTGACCGTTTTTTCGGTTTTTAACAAAAAATAGTCTATTTGACCCATTGCAGAGTTTTGGGTTTCTGAGGATTCTGAGGATTCTGTATGATTCTTAAATTCTGAGTCCCCTCAAAACATGAAAACTCCAAATTCTTTCCATGTTCTATTCATCTCATAAGAGTCATACTTTTCCACCCCCTCAAAACTCAAAACAATATTTTTCCCCCCAGTTAGTTTCAAAAACATCGTCCTCCGTTCGGTTGCTCCTTTTGAAATTCTAATCTCACAAACACAACCCATTAGTGTTTTTTTTTTCAAAACCGAACGAACGAATTTTCATAAATTATTAATTGCAATGAGTAGTCGGTTAGTGGGATACGTTGGAATTTTTGAAAAATTTGTTGTTTGGAAAAAATGAGAAGTAGCAAGAATCAGAGGCTCCGGGACATTTCGCCACTTGTCATTTCGCAACCACGACATTTCGCAACTCATGTCGATTTTGCAACCGCGACAGTTCGCAACCAAGACATTTCAAAACTGGACGTTTCGCAACTCTACGAAAATCCTATTTCGTGGTTTCGAAACGACGTGGTTGCGGATTGTCGTGGTGGCGAGATTGACTGAAGTTGCGAAATGTCGTAGTTGCGAAATGGCTGGTTGCGAAATGTCTCGGAGCCGTGGATAGGGTTTTGAGATCAGAATATGGAAAGCTACAAACTACAAAGTAGAGACTATTTGAATTTTGAAAATCCATAATAGACTGATGGGACTGGTAGAGTGCCCTGGGGTTGGGGACCCAAATTTTTGAAAAAAAAATTTTTAAAAACTTTTTTCGAAGAATTCTTCTCCAACATAAATTTTTCGAAGAAATTTTTCGAAGAATTCTTCTCCAACCCATTCCCCCTTAACCTGGAGAACTCTATATCCACTTTTGGTGCTCTAAGAATAGATAGGATCTTTATTAGATATATTGCTCTTCTATACTTCCTTTTTCGGATTCTAGGAACCTTCTAGACAGCACGCTAATAGAATTCAGGATGATCCTTGAGGGCAAAGATATAGCAAAAGTTCTAAATTAGAAAATCAACGTCTGATGCTTAAAAATATTGAAAAGACTATTTTATAGAGTTTCGAAACGACTGGTTGCAAAAGTCCAGTTTTGAAATGTCGTGGTTGCAAAATCGAAGTAAGTTGCGAAATGTCGTAGTTGCGAAATGACGAAAGGCCGGCCGACTAAGAGCGACCAGTTTTGACTCTAATGTTTATGAAAATGTGATTGTCAAAATCCCAAATTTCCATACTTTTCGAGTTTGACATGACTGGAATTTCATTTTTCTTCCATTTCCCCCTCCAGTTTTTTTTTGCAGAAAAAGGAATGTTATGGAAGTTTTTTTTTCTTGCATATTTCTCTTTTTTCCTTCCTTAAGTCATCTTTGGTCGGAAAAAACCGACTATTTTTTTCACATAAACACCTAGATTGGAAACGAAACCACATTTAGTTTTCGTTCCTTGTTTAGGAAGGTTTTTTTGGGTAGTGACTTCGATTACAGACTCTAGAGATGGTTTGGAGATTCTAGGAGTTTTGATTGGGATGAGCTAATGGCCACTAGTCATTTCGCAACTACGACACTTCGCAACTTACGTCGATTTCGCAACCCACGAAAGTTCGCAACCAAGACATTTCGAAACTGGACGTTTTGCAACCAGTCGTTTCGCAACTCTATAAACTAGTCCACTTGAGGGTATTGTGAACTATTCCAGATTATATTCTACATTTGAAAAGTTGTGATTTTAATGTGAACTTTCTACAAAAGTCCTGGATTTCGTGGTTTCGAAATGACGTGGTTGCGGATTGTCTTAGTTGCGAAACGACTGGTTGCGAAATGTCGTAGTTTCGAAACGACTGGTTGCGAAATGTCTTGAAGCCAGTTTTTCGAATCTATTGAAATTTGGAAGCGTGCGAAGAATTTTCTTCAGAAAAAATTACCAATCCAAATTTCAGCATATCCATAGAACCTCAAAATTCAAAAAAAAGTGAGACAACTTCATGTAAAATTTTCCCACAGTTTTCAAAAATTCTGAATTAATACATACCAGAATTGTAAATTCTGATCATAACGTAGCGTATGATATAATTAAAATCCACTCCCTCCAATTTGAATTTCAACAATTTCAAGTTGAAGCTAACGGAAAAAAAATTAATAAATCATATTCGGGAATCCGGACAAACCAATTATAAAATTTTTGTAGAGGCTTAGGAAATCTTATAGTTTGTAGTCTCCAAGCCCCCCTCAAGAATCACCTAGTGTTCCAGCACGTATTCTTCATTTTGTTGTCCGTACCTTGGTTCTTTTTCCAGAATACCCTTTTCTTTTCTAATCCCTTCCCACTACTAATGATGTACATCAGCTAGTAGTATCTGTCCTAATTCTCATGTAAAAACGACACCTTCTCCTCCCCCACGTCTTCTGAATTCACGTCTTCTAGATTCGAAATCCGATCCATTTTATTTTTCGCTTCGCTCTATGGATCTAAATCTCAAATTTTGTCATTTGTCACTTTCCCCCCTTCGCCAAGATTCTATATTTATTGTCCCAAAAAAAAAAGCAGATGACGTGGCGAAAAAAATGGGGACCCCTTTTTTCGGCAATTTTTTGGGGGGACCATAGAAAAATGAGGAAACGTGACGAAGGCAAGCGGCAGAAAACATAAGGAGGAAAAATCAAATTAGATGGTGGGGAGATACGGATGAACGTCATTCTTTTTCCAGAGGAGAGATTCAAAAGTTTGTTGAGGGCACATGATCTAGGAACAACGAAAGTCAATAAAGATTCATTATTGAATGGAAGAGCTAAAATTTATAGGAATTTTGAGCTAAAAATGAGCGAAATCGGTTGAGAACTCACCGAGTTATAAGGGTTTGAAGTTTTTGTAGAGGCTTAGAGAATGTTGTAGTTTGTAGTCTCTAAGCCTCTACAATTTGGACTTTGCGCGGCTGCTGCATTTTTTAGAGGCCTAGACACTACAAACTACAAAAATTTCTAAGCCTCTACAAAATGCACGCGAGTTTCGTAGAGGCTTAGACTACAAACTACACAATTTCCTAAGCCTCTACAAAACTTCAAATGGCTCTAACTCGGCTCATCCTCAACCGTTTTTGCTCATTTTTGGCTAGAATTGTCTCAAATTTTTTGCAGCTTCTTTTACGACAAAATTCATATTGGTTTCTGTTCCCAATCTCCCAATTGCCCCTCTAAACCTTCAAAATAGGTTCAAACCTCCCTTCAACACCTCAAAAGTCTCCCCTTTTTTTAGGGGAGACTTTTTTAGACACCCCAGGAAAAACGGGAAAAACCTAATTAGCACAACGAACGTGTTACCCATTAAGTGTCTTGGCAAAGAAATTAGTGACACGAAAAAAAAATGGAAGCTGTTTTTTGTCTACCGACGTTAAAGTCTGTTCCGTTGATGCTTAAGAGTACATGCCCCTGGTAGAGGCGTAGAATGGTTTTGTAGTTTGTAGTCTAAATGATTGGAAAGAGAGCTTTGATCAGAATTCGATATTCTGAAACTTTTAGAAATTCTGAAGGAAAATTCAAATTCCGTGGGAAATTTTGAATGTCTAGGCCATAGACATCTATAGGATTTATACTTTGTAGTCTGTGAGGGTGTCCCCCAAAAAAAGAAACGGATGATCTCATATGTATCTTCTTGTTTCCCAAAAAAATCTAATAATATAAGGGAGGATCCTCATTTTTTCGTCCGCCGTTAGTTTTGTTCCCCCATCACTATATTCTCCAAAAAGAAATGAATGACGGGGGGACACCGTCAAAAAAAAAAAACAAGGAAGTTTCTCTGATTTTTGGCAAGGAGCAGTAGAAGCATTTTGTGGTTGGGGGTCTTGATGAGAAAAACTAACGAAAAGAGAAAAAAAGCCAAGAATTCCTAGAAAAACAGGAAAAAAATGCCACCAAGATTGATAGGATTTTTGGCGTTTCGGATGATGGAAGCAATGGTGTTGGCTAACGGATGGGCCACGGCTGGCCCTCTGCCGGCACTGCTGATAAAACTTTTTAGAGCCGCCCACGGTCATGTCCGGTTTCGAAGCGTCCAGTTGCGAAGTGACCGGTTGCGAAAATGCTAGTTGCAAAGTGGCACAGTTGCGAAACGTCGAAATAGCGAAATAGAGTTCTGGAACCCCCCCCCCCCCCCCAAATGCTCCTAATTCTTGACCTTGCTCTCTGCTCTCACCCCCCCCCCCCCTGTCACTATATCTACTATCGAAAATCTCAAAAAATTTCCTTCCCCCCTATTCTTGACCCCATGGGAATTTTTCGCTCCATTTCTCCTTGAGAAAACAACGCAACAAAAGGTTATATACTAGAGAAAAAAAATAAGAAGGAGTACAAAATAAATTGTTTTTTTTTTCTTCACTCCGAAAGACCCATGTGTTGTGCCTTTTGTTTATTGACCTGCTAGTGGTCGGTAGGAAGAGGGGGGGGGGGGGGTTATCTGATTTTTGAAATAAAGGGGACCCTGGAATTCTTTTGGGGGTATAGGGTGTGACGTGGTGGAGTATAGGAATCTAGAATAGTCCGAATCCTTGAATTCAAAAAATAGCGTATCCAGAGGAGTGCAAAAGTAGGAAAGGGTGTTTGTCTGTGTGTAGATTTTTCCGGATGCCCGGGCATTAGTCGGGACTAGAATATCGGTCCTAATGGACCCGGAATTAGTCTCAAATTGTGTTAAAATGGTTCAGAATAATTCAGATAGAGACTAGAATAAAATATCATCAACCTGGAATGCCCTGGATTTCGCCCAATCGTTAAGAATCGTCAGGAGCCTACGTTTTCCAAAAAAAAACCAGATTCCAAAAACTGAATTTTGAAGTTTGTGGACTTTAACTCTTCAGAAGACGCCTTTAACTTTTTCAAAATCGTAAAAGCGTTATTACCAAAAATCACAAAATGACCATTATGGTTTCATGATGATGATTCAAAAGACGTCCTCATTAAAAGTTACCCTCAAAATTTGGTCAGCTCAAAAAGTGTTCTACTTCCTCTAGACCTTATCAATGACTCAAATTTCATCCATTCTGTGTTTTTTAATTGGATACAGATGATTTTTCGGATGACGTGGAGGTGTCTTAGAATTAGAAGACAATAAAAAACCCAAGATCTTATGATTCTAGATCTTATCATAGTGACTTAAAAATTAGCAGATTTTTTGAAAATTCAAAATTTCCTGGTGGGAAAATTCTAACTTTGGGTGTCTCAAAAAGTAGTTTAGACTAGTTATATTATCTAAAAAGTCAATCAATATATGAAACAAACCTGAATCTTTATTTTCGTAGTTTACAACTTTTTTGTACGACTTTTCTCTGAAAAGTTGTCAGTAAAAAAAGTGACGCTACTTCAAATTTCAGTGTTCAAATTTCAGGTTTCTCAGTGCTCGTAACTTTAGAAGAAGAAGTCGTACAAAAAAGTTGTCAACTACAAAAACAAAGATCTAGGTTTGATCCATATATCCTCAAATTTTCTAAGATATCCGACTCCTCTAAATCACTGTTTCAGACACTCAAAGTTTACCTTTTCAACTAAAAAACCCAAATAGGATTTTTTTTGTTCGGTGGTACTGTAGGTCATGATAGGTAGGTCAGATATGGTGATTCAGAAGGTGCCCTCATTAGAAGTTACCCCCAAAATTTGGACAGCTCAAAAAGTGTTCTACTTCCTCTAGACCATATCAATGACTCAAATTTCATCCATTCTGTGTTTTTTTCAAAAAAGTAGATAATTGGAAACTGACTTCTGATGATTTTTCAGATGACGTGGAGGTGTCTTAGGAATTTAGACCATGTCAATGATTCAAGTAAAAAAACGGATCATCGGAAATTGGCTTCTGATGACTATTCAGATGGCGTTAGAATCAGAAGACGGTTTTACTCAAGCAGAGATTTTGAAAACTTTTCAGATGACGTGGTCCCCAGATTCAGAAGACCACATGCCCCCCTAGACCCTCATTAATAGTCCTAGACAAAAAAAATCATCGGGGAACTCACCATGACGATGACAAAGGAAAGAAGGAGAATCATCGACGGAGAAGAAGACATCTTCTTTTTTTTGGCTGGGGTTGTCCTCCGACTGCCGACGACGACGACGACGGGGAAAAAGAAATGAGAGGAGGAGAGGGGGGGGGGGGGGGACTCACGGAGCACACCACACAGGAGGCTCCGCCCCTTTTTGTGGTGCTCACGGAGCAAGGGGGGGGGGAAGGGGCGGAGCTTAAAGGGGTGCTAGGCTAGGGGGGGGGGGGGGTAATTGGGATTGTTAAGGGAACACTATCATCGAAGAAAATATTGAGTGGGAGTATATAAATTTTCGAAATTTGGGATTCTAGAAGTTTCTAGTAGAACTTCTTGATCATTCTGATGCTGATAATTTTTTTGGATTCTGAGTCCTAGGAACCCCTTTTTTTGAGTTTTTGGTTTTCTAAATTTGGCGTGCAAGATGATAAATTGGTGGTTTTGACCTAAAACTTTTGGACATTGAACTTTTTTTAAAGAAAATTCATGACCAGGGTTACTTTGATCCAGATGGATCATTTTGTAGTTTGTAGTTTGTAGTTTGTAGTCTCTAAGCCTCCCTCAAGCCAGACGAGGTACCCCTTATCACCTGTCTCATAGAAAACTAGACAAATTTTTTTTTGTACCCTCCTCCCTCTGGAGGTGCTCTTTTTTATTATTGTCCTCATTCCAAGAACACTGTCTAGAGCACCATTGTTGATTCTGAATTACTCGAGGATTCATAAAGCGTGGTCTTCTGAAGTTTGGAAAATGTGAAATTAAGATTTTTGCGATTCTGACGGATTTTGGGCTTCTAGAATAAACGGGACGTTTCGCAACTCTCTAAACTAGTCCACTTTAAGATCATTACGGTTGTATGGGTATTGAGGGTATTGTGAACTATTCCAGGTTATAGCCTACATTTGAAAATTTGTGATTTAAAGGCGAACTTTCCACGAAAATCCTGTATTTCGTGGTTTCGAAATGACGTGGTTGCGGATTGTCGTAGTTGCGAAATGACCGGTGGCGAAATGTCGTAGTTGCGAAACTGACGTGAGTTGCGAAATGTCGCAGTTGCGGAAAGACTGGTTGCGTAATGTCTCGGAGCCAATATTTCAAGATTCCAAGATTCAAAGATTTCTATGAGTTCAGAAGTTGATATATCTGATTATCTGAAATTTCGAGGATCCAGGATTTAAGGATTCTGGATCCCAGAAGTGCCTAGACTTTTATCCCAGAATCCATTCCCAAAGTGCACTCAAGACCCCAATTTTGTTATATCCCAGATCCATTTTCCGCCCTTTTAAGGGACCCCAAAGTTTTAGTATTTCACACTTTTTCCCCACTTTTTTCACTTTCGTAAAACAGGAGAGGAAAGTGGGTGTAAAAATAGTGGTCCCATGGGACGAAAAGGGAAGGGATTATTCCCGAAGACTCGGTTTTCCTCTTCTACTGACACGTCATCTGAAAAAATGTAGAAGAGAGGAATGTAGGCGTTAACAGAGAGATTCAGAAGAGACTAACACCAGAAGTACGGAGAAGAAGAAGAAGAAGATTTCATTTTTGCTCTTTGTTTTTCTTGTTTTTCTGTCTATGAAGTTATTTGGTTGGTACACACATATGACTTAGGGGTGGTGAACTTTGGAAGTTTGGGGATGAGCAATGTTCTAAATCTCTCAAGTTGAGGACACTGAACTCGAAATTCGAAATTGGAGAATTTGAAGACGTTACAGAATTGCAGAATCTTAGAAATCTTCAAAGCTCAGAATCTTGAGTATCCTGGAATCCTGGAACATTGGCTCCGAGACATTTTGCAACCGGTCATTTCGCCACCGCGACAATCCACAACCACGCCATTTCAAAACCACAAAATCCAGGATTTTCGTAAAAAGTTCACGTTAAAATCAAAACTTCAAATTTATAGCCTGGAATAGTTCAAGCCCATACAACCTCAATGAACGTAAAATGGACTAGTTCATGGAGTTGCGAAACGACTGGATGCAAAACGTCCAGTTTCGAAATATCGTGGTTGCGAATTCTCGCAGTTGCGAAATCGACGTGAGTTGCGAAATTTCGTAGTTGCGAAATGTCCCGAAGTCGGAATATTAGTTTCAGAGTGTGGGGACTATTTCTAATCAAAATTTTCGAACTCATATTTTTCAGAATTTCAGATTCTCAGCCTTCAAAGTTTGAAAACCTTTAAGATTCCTGAATTCAGATGACGTCGGAAAAATTTCCAAAGCTTCTGTTTTCCACAAATTCCTTAGAAACCTATAAATTTCCCATGTCATTCAAATATCCTTCACAACGACAAAGAGTTAATGCTACCTTGTTCTTTATCTTTTGAAGTTCGCCGACATTTTTTATGGGTCAAAATTTCAGATGAATGAAATTTTAGATGTCTTGAATCTCAGGTATCTGTAATCTTTGGAATCGAATAATCTAAAAAATCTGAAAATTTCGAGGACTTGATGTTTGAAATCTGGAATCAAAAAACAGTTACAGTATTCCTGGAAACTCCTGATTTGTATATTTATCTTTTGTACACATCTGGCATTTTTCCTTATCCCATTTTTTGTATTGTCATCTGATATCTAGACACTAGAAAAACGAAAACCGAGAGAAGGAAATGCTAAAACTACAAAAAAACTTGGGAATTTTTTGTACCTTCTTTTTTTCGTATAGTGAGAAAAAAAAGGGAAAGGTGATCACCACAAAGCCACCCCCATCAACACCCTTGACTCCCTCTGGATTTAAATTCTCAGAAGTTAGAATTTGTGTTATTGATGACTATACGGATATGAGGGGTACTTGGGATAGCAAGGAGGGCCGGAGACTAGAATTACCAAACTACAGTATATCTACAGTACCTCAGTTCTGCCAAATGGTCTTAGAAGGAGCCTCTAGGCGGCTATTCCAGGAATAATAATAATAATGGTTGTGAGGATTGCGAACTAGTGGAAAATAGTTGACATCTATACAAGTACAGTATACCAGACTTGAGATTAAATCCATATATTTGCGATATTTCCCCAAGAGGAAACGCGCTCCATCGCCAACTTGGCTGAAATTTGAATTTTCAGCTTTCCCGCCGTTTTGAAAACAGCAAAACATGTTTCGGTGGGTGCGTGGACTCCTCGTGGACAACTTGGGCAGCAGTCGAATTATCCACGAGGAGTCCACGCACCCACCGAAACATGTTTCGCTGCTCAAAACGGCGGGAATGCTGAAAATTCAAATTTCAGCCGAGTTGGCGATTCCGCTTGGGGAATATCGCTAATGCATAACTTTCAAGTACCTGCCTAGGCTTATTTAGGAACGAAAATGTTCTTCATTTTTCTCTTTTTTACGGCTCTATTACAGATGACGTGGACTTCATAAGTGAGGAAACCCTGAAATTCGATTCCAGGGAGTCTATTTATTCTTGAACCTTTCAAGGATTTATGAGTTTATTTTTGACGTGCGTATGGAAGAAAAAAAAAAGAAAAAAATGTTGTGTTATCTCAAAGGAAGTATCTGAATTCGAGAACTGAAAAAAAAAACCCGGGCTGAAAAACGGGGGGGGGGGGGGGAACGTTCCTATGTATGATAATGGGCTCTGAGACATTTCGCAATTAGTCATTTCGCAACTACGACATTTCGCCATTCACGTCAATTTCGCAACTACGACATTTCGCAACTGAGTCATTTCGCCATTCACGTCATTTCGAAACGGCGGAATTCAGAATCTTTGTAGAAAGTTCACGTTGGAATCAAACATTTTCAAATGTATTATAGATGACAACTTAGAATCTACTCTCAATCACACAATGAACATGAAGAAGACAAGATTATAAAGTTGCGAAACGACTGGTTGCGAATCGTCCAGTTTCGAAATGTTTTGGTTGCGGATTGTCGTGGTTGCGAAATCGACGTGAGTTGCGAAATGTCCCGGAGCCTTAAAATGAAATGAATGAAAAAATTTAGATCCTTAGAATCTTAGACCCTTAGAATCCCAACAACGACGTCATCCAGCTTCCCTAGAATCTTCTATCTTCAAAAATCCAGTGATGACACTAATTACAGTATCCTGCCCACGCTCCCTTCAAATCTCCAAAACCACCACGTCATCTGAAATCCGAAAAAGTTCACCACCCCAAAATCCTGATGACGTCCTTCCATCCCCACCTCCGTTCTTCGATCCCAAATGTCCCTCGATACCTCTTCAAAAAAGCTACAATTTCAAGAAGGAGGGGTTCTCGAGAAAACACGTTTTTCTTCGCCGTCTCCTCGGCTCGTTTACTCAATTCTTCTGATGAAACCAATTTGAAGTAGTAGGAGAAAAGAGTAACGTCTTCTTCAGAATCCTCTCCAGGGGATTCAGAAATCTCGAGAATAAGAGAGACTTCTCTCAGAAAATGAAGGTATTTTGAGTGGGATGATCAGAAAACTTTAAAGGGATGCGTCACCCTGTTTCGAAGAAAAAGGGGTCCCATTAGAGGTAACATTTTTGGAGAAACGGGGAAAAACAGCGTTAATTTTGTTGAGTGGGGGAATGGAGAAAAGGGGGGTCCGGGGGACCGAGGAGAAGATTTATGATAGAGGAAATTAAGGGGGAAATGTGTTGTTTTTTTTTCTTGTCTGGAAAATGGAACTGGGCGAAGGGGGGTACCTGGAAATTAAGCTGGTGCAGAAAAAGGGGTGCTGGAAGTGAGGATACTTGAAAATTGAGTAGGTGCAAAAACGAGCAAGAGTAACTTTTCTGGCTCCCGGACGTTTCGCAACCAGTCATTTCGCAACTACGACATTTCGCAACCAGTCGATTTCGCAATCAGTCATTTCGCAACCACGACATTTCGCAACGATGACGTTTCGCAACCATCAAATCCATATGCATAATAGGAAAGACCGCTCCGAAATCCGTTAGGTGCCCTAAACTCAAGTTCAGGCTCCCCGACGTTTCGCAACCGCGACAATCCGCAACCACCAAATCCATATGCATAATTATAAATTCACGTTCAAATTATTTTTTTGGAAAGCAGATGAGAACCTGGATTGGTTTCTGATATCCGTAATCACATGTAGCCTATATAAATGAAAACTGGACCACTTTACGAAGTTGCGAAATGACTGGTTGCGAATTGTCTAGTTTCGAAATGTCTTGGTTGCAAAATGTCGTGGCTGCCACGTTTTCAGGTTTGGGGAACCCGAGGTTTCAAGATAAAACTGATTCTGATGAATCACATGCGTATAGTAGAGGCCTTCTGGAGATGAGGTATTTTTAAAACATATTTCAATGAATGATCCTAAAAATTAGGCTAAAATATTTGCGATATTCCCCAAGAGGAAACGCGCTCCATCGTCAACTTGCCTGAAATTGAATTTTCAGCTTTCCTGCCGTTTCGAAACAGCGAAACATGTTTCAGTGGGTGCGTGGACTCCTCGTGGACAACTCGGACAGCAGTCAAATTGTCCACGAGAAGTCCACGCACCCACCAAAACATGTTTCGCTGTTTTCAAAACGGCGGGAAAGCTGAAAATTCAAATTTCAGTCAAGTTTGCTAAGTTTGAGCGCGTTTCCCTTTGGGGAATATCCATGGTTCTATGATTCAGAGATGCAGAGATTGTGAAATTCCAGGACTCCTAAATCATGTTATTCTCAGATTTCTGACGTCTTCTTCAAAACTGACTCATTTCAAGACTGCTCGCGTCTACTAGACTTTCTCTCCCAAACATGTTCCACCAATCTGAATTCGATTAAAAGAGGTCTTTGTGGTCTGCAAAAGAGCAACAAGACATGAAAAGAAGACGTTTATTCTCTGATCAAAGATTTTTCCAGGAAATTCCAGGATTCTGAACTGAAGCAAATGGGGAACTGAATACTCGAGACCAAGACATTTCGCAAACAGTCATTTCGCAACCAAGACATTTCGCAACCAGTCATTTCGCAACTTTGTAAAGTAGTCCAGTTTTTATTCAAATAGGCTACATGTGATTACGGATATTATAAGCCAATTCAGGTTGTCATCTACTTTTCAAAACATTGATTTGAACGTGAAATTATGGGAGCAGATTTGGCGGTTGCGAAATGGCGCAGTTACGAAATGACGGGTTGCGAAACGTCGCGGTGCCTGCACTCGAGCTTAGGGCACATAACGGATTTCGGAGCGGTCCCTCTTATTCTGAATCTTCAAGACCAGAACTTTAACTTCCAGAATCCCTTCAGAACCCCAATCTGTATTTCATTACATAACAAAACTGCCAATTCAATTCTACTGTTCCACCCCAATTCATTCCGCCCCATATACTTTCCCTTCTTCCCCAAAAACACGATCGAGCGCGCGCGAAAACTTTGCCTTCCCCCAAAAAGATGAAATTCGAAACGAGTGGCATTGAGATGATGAAAAAAAGGGAGAGAAGATAGCCAAATGACCTCCAATCAGAAATTGGTCGATTCCCAACGAGAGAGTGTGGAAAAATGAGAGAGTTCTAGAGAAAAAGGAACGGTTTGGGAAGAAGAAGGCGCCCAGGTAAGGGGGGGGGGGGGGTGGAAAAGGGGCGCGAAAGCAAGGTCAGTTTTTCGGGGGAGAAGAATTTCTTCTGGGTGGTGGCATTGGGGATGATATGAGAAGATTCTCCCTTCCGCTTTGCATAGTTTTCATTACTCCCCTAGAGAGGGTTGGTGGCATTGAGAAGAGTCGAGAGAGAAAAGGGTTTGACCTATTTTTTTGAATTGGGAAAAATGGGTAGATGATGGAATCCTGAAAGTTACTAGGAAATGGTAATAAGATTGGGATTCGGACTTGATCGAGAAATGGTAGGCAAAAAAATTTGAAAAATATCAAGATTATATGTCCCCTAATTTTTAATCACTCCTGTGAATTAGGGTCTCAAGACTGAAATTCTTTGGAAAATACAAAAAAGTCAAGTTTATATTCAGATTGTGAGAAACTAGATTCAGAGTTGGTATTGAGAATGCCAGGTTCTAGAAATTCAGATTTGAGAAAATCGGAACTTTTGTCTCCGGGACACATCGCCACTATTCATTTCGAAACTACGACATTTTGCAACTCACGTCTATTTCGCAACCGCGACTATTCGCAACCAAGACATTTCAAAACTAGACGTTTCGCAACCAGTCGTTTCGCAATTCTATACACTAGTCCACAATATGTTCATTTAGGTTGCTGAGGGTATTGTGAGCTATTCCAGGTTCTATTCTAAATTTGACAAGTTATGATTGAACTCTCGACAAAAATCCTGGATTTCTTGGTTTAGAAATGACGTGGTTACTAAATGTCTTAGTTGCGAAACGTCTGGTTGCGAAATGTTTCGGTGCCCAACATCTCAAAATCACAATCTCCAAATCTCCGATTCCGTCAGAGCTCCAAAATCTAAAAAAAAGCAAAAAAATTTCCTCCAATTTTTTTTCAACCCAATTTTTTCAACTTGCAGAGCATTTTTGATGTGGTACCCTTTTTCCTCTTCAAAAATTCCACAAAATACGTGAAAAACTCAACCAAAAACCCCGCCCTACTCCAATTTTTTCTCCTAGAAAAACTTGCCCCCCGGTCAACGAATTTCAGTTTTTAGTTAGTTCAAGTCTCCACTTGATATGTTGATATCTTCCAAGAATTTTCTGGATGTGAGTTTTTTTCAAATTTCCTGAAAATCCCAAAATTTTGGGATTTCAGATAGTCCTATTCTTCGGACCACACCTCTTGTTTTTTGTGCTCCCCTTCGCCTACTGTCAATCGAAGAAGAAGTTCGAGTCTGATGGAAAGGTATAGAGAGTACAAAGACTACAAAGACTACAAAGACTACAAAAACTACAAACTACAAAAATTTCAGGCCGACTTGATTTCGAGACACCAACCGTCAGCAACGTCGCCAACTCCACCCAAGGATGAGCCCAACAGCAGCATTCAAGCACCTCCACCTGCTCAGTGAGTTTCCAAAATTTTTGATTTTTGAGGACTACTGTACTTTTACTATACTTTTTACTGTAGTTTTTTTGTTTCAAAATTCAAAATTTGAGTATTGTATTACTGTACTTTTTGCAGAACTCCTCCCGCCCGTACACCAGTCGAGCCACGGTCCCGAGAGCCAGAGGACACTCTTGCGTGAGTTTGAGGCTCCGGGACATTTCGCAACCAAGGCATTTTGAAACTAAGTCATTTCGCAACTCATGCGAAATGTCGTAGTTGCAAAACGACTGGTTGCGGAATGTCTCGGAGCCGAGTTTGATACTAATGATGAGCAATTGATTCTAGAAACGTGAAATCTCTTGCACCCGAGCCATCCACTGAGGCGCCGACTTCTGGAAAGAATAAGAAGAAGGATAAGAAGAAGAAGTGATTGAGAAATGTTGATTGAGAATGTGAATGAATTTTTTTTTGTGTGATTTTTTGAGTACATTTTGAGATCCT
This sequence comes from Caenorhabditis sinica, assembly GCA_963932045.1. NCBI lineage: Eukaryota > Metazoa > Nematoda > Chromadorea > Rhabditida > Rhabditidae > Caenorhabditis > Caenorhabditis sinica. The sequence continues at coordinate 3,379,729 of OZ009942.1, forward strand.
GAAGGCATCTGAAGAATTTTAGGAATCTGAAATTCTGAGATTCTGAAGGCATCTGAAGGCATCTGAAGGCATCATGATTCTGAAGTTTTGAGAATTGGAGAGTCTACAATTGGGATATTCTGAAGTTTTGAAAATTAGAGATTGTGGAGGATTCTAGGGATTCTTAGAATTTTCTGGGAATCTGGAATTTATTGGTTTTTTTTGTATTCCTTCAGTAATCAATCTTTGAGCTGTAATCCTTTCCAAACGGTTTTGTAGTTTTAATCTAGTTTTAATCCTACTCCCTATCAATTTGATAGTATCTAAAAATGCAATATTCCTATTTGATCTATTGATATTATATTACATAACCATAAGCATTGTTCATAGCCCATCGACTATCCATTTGTCCATTTGGCTTTCATTTGGGTTGGCGCCGAGTGAAAAGGACAATAAGAGAACAGATTTTTCAAGATCTAGGAAAACTTTTACTTCCTTATACCAAGCCTTATTTTTGGGATCCATCTACTGTACCTTCCAACTAGTAAACCTAAATCAAATTCCTAATCAAGATCACGCCATTTGATAGTTTTCGGTTTGTTGTTGCCATCATCTCTTCCTTGTTTCTGCACGAAATGTTGTTTTCGTTTACTTTTTCATTGTTTTTGACCTGATTTTTTCTTCATACAATTAATCGCTTGCGCGTTGGCGCCAGAGAATGATTACGCAATGGAAGGGGGGGGGGGGGGCATGCATGTTCCGAAGGGTAGGCTAGCGGAGGAGAAAAGGAGATTTGGGATTGTGTCTGGTTATGTAATAACATATCAATAGATCAATGCGGAGAAGTTGATTTCGCGAATTTCTAGTTTAGTGTTCCAGAGGTTTGAGCAGAAACAATCGAAATGTTTTAAGGGTGGTAGGACACCTCCAAACTAATTTATAGCATATGTTGTCAGTAGGGAGCCCAGGTGGGCCGTGAAACTGCCAAAATAATTTTTGGAATGCAGGGAGTTTACTTCATCAAAAGTTCCATAAATAACAATTTTCACATCTTTTTCTGAAGTACAGTACCTGTCAATAATCTATGAACTTTTGGCGTTTTCAGTTGAAAAAACGCCAACTTTGGGGGTCTGGGAAAGGATGTTAAACTTGATCGTTTGATCTGAACATTTCTGGATGTATACATCTACTCTCGAACTCTATTTTTGTAGTTGACAACTTTTTTGTACAACCTCTTCTAAATATGATGTGTCCCTTTAAATTGGGGCGATGCTAAATTTCCGCACTTTCAGTGCAATTTTCACCGATTTTAGAGTCTTCTGCATTTCACGAGCCATATCATCTTTAGAAGAGGTCGTACAAAAAAGTTGTCAATTACAAAAATATAGTTCTAGAGTAGATGTATACACTCAAAAAATTTAAAATCAAACGATCAAGTTTAACACCCTTTCCCAGACCTCTAAAGTTGATGTTTTTCAACTGAAAACGCCAAAAGTCAATAGATTATTGACCGGTACTGGAAGTAAGGTACCAGAGTGTCTGTATATCACAGAAGAAGATCTGACCTTTTCTTGTCCTTTTGACTTGGCGCCAAGCCAAGAAAAGTGCGCAGACTGCTATTCCGTTGAAGAGGGGGAAGTGTGTTATGGAAAGTTTTGATTTTGAAGATTTTGCCTGTGCAGCTAAATATGGTAATCCTATTGACCCAATAGATCCAAATGTGAGGGATCTAAAAACGTTGGATCCAATGACCAGTTATTCCAACATCTCATAAACCCCTTATTTATGAGATGTTGGAATAACTGATCATTAGACTAGAGATTCAAAGAACTTCGGGTCCACAGAATCATAAGATCCTCGGAATCATTGGATCCCAGGCATACAAGGATCCGAGGGATCCTGGGGAATCTTGGATCCTAGGGATCCTAAAGATCCAATTATGCTAGGAATTTAAGGGTTTTAGGGATCCAAAGATCATAGGGATCTAGGGATCCTAGGACTCTCAGAACCCTCGAGCTCAGAAACATTCCACGATCATTTTCTATTCTCAATTTTCCCTCAAAACCATTTTCCCATCATCACCGCTTATTCTTCATTGACCAAAAAAAAAAGTGACGATATAATCCTCCTTCTCCTCTCCGAATGGGGTTAGGTTAGCATTGCCTGATGTCTCTCCTTGACGATTACATGTTCCTCTTCTCCTCTTCAATCGTCGCTAGTTTAACAACACCCCCCCCCCCCCCCCGAATCCAAAGCGGAAACCGGCCATGGGCAGAAGAGAGCGAAGAATTACGTAATCTAGGTCAATGCCTACCTTTCCCTCTATGTCTCTTCGAGGGGCGCGACGTCTTCTGAATTCTCTTCTGAATTCTGGGAGAGAAAAATTTGGAACAAAACGAAAACAATCCTTCCCGAAGAAGATGTTCCTCCTCCCTTCTCCAATGTTCCGTGAAATGGCAATTGCCACGTCATCGTCAGAAGATCGCCAGAAGATGAAGACGTGCGGAAAGCGAGATGTTTTGATTTTGACCTACTTTTAAGGGAGAAGAAGTTTCGGGAAAGAGGGATCTATTACATCTCATTGTCTGTCGGGATGACGAATTCTAGAAGATCCTGTGATGATGTCTTGTTCGGAGGAGAAATGTGCCATCGAGATTTTTGGTTTTCTCAAGGATTACTGTGGGAGTGACCTGAATGTTTTTTGGTTCAGATTTGGAAGTAATGGATGTGTTGGACACACAGACGGACAATCAGAGACCATCCGGATCCACAGACACACCTACAGAAAAACAACTGGGCGTACTACGGTAGCGGATATGGGGAAATACAGAAATCCGATAAGGGCACGAAAGTTAAAATATCTGAGAAATGAAAAATCAAGACAGTAACACTAGCAGACATCTGGATGTAGGGACACACAGACAGACAGGATTCTGAGTATCTAGAAGATTCTGATTCCTTTCTATCAGCGCCGACATGGCTGAAATTTGAATTTTCAGCGTTCCCGCCCGATTTTCTGTTTTGAAAACAGCAAAACATGTTTCGGTGGGTGCGTGGACTCCTCGTGGACAATACGACTGCTGCACGAGTTGTCCACGAGGAGTCCACGCACCCACCAAAACATGTTTCGCTGTTTTCAAAACGGCGGGAAAGATGAAAATTCAAATTTCAGCCAAATTGGCCCCAGGGGGAATATCGCAAATATCTAAGACATGGAAAATCAAGCCAGTAACACTGGCGGACATCTAGATGTAGGGACACACAGATAGACAAGCATAAAGTCAAAAATTCCGTCGACAAGATACTGTAAGATACTGGGTCATCACAGGATTTCTGAAAATAGGAGATTCTAGAGAACCTACATACATGACGTCGTCGTTGGTATTCTGAAACACATTGGGTTTTTCAAAATTTCGGATAATTGAGCGTTATGAGATTCTGGGGCACACAGGTGGCTCGTGAAACTTTGCAATTTTGATATTCTAAGATGGAGGTATAGAATTCTAAAAATCGCAACCTAACGACATCTGGATACACAGACACACAGACAGACCCATTTTCGACATATGCTCCCGCCAGACGCGTCTGACCTAGATAGTTACCCTCCTGACCGCCCCCCTCTCATCAAAGAGACCAAACACAAAAATTTGGGTTGGCGCGAAAATTTTAAAATTTTCTTTTTTTGCCCACTTTTCTGTTCTCTTCAAACTTTCTCCTTCAAGGGAAAAAGGGGGAAAAAGGAAAAATGATAGATTTCGGTTCCAAGGAGGAAAAGTTGTGCGACATCAAGTTTCTCAGTTCCCCCCAATGCCATCCATCTCATCCGAGTGAAATAGTGTATAAAGTCCGAGAGACGCAGACAATATTATAGGTGTCACTTTCACCCCCCCCCCCCCCCCCCACTGACGGTGTAGTGACCGAAAAGAAAATTTCTTCTCTTTTTTTGGTCTTTTTTCTTTTTTCCCCTCCCCTCCCCCCATGCGTCCTACTACCACACAGTTTGCGTCCTTGGCAGGCAAAGGAGGAGGTAGGGTCTCTTCACTCCCCTAGATTCTGAAGGACGAAATGTTTTCGGTTGGCTCCGCCCACTTTTTTTTTTCTCTCAATGTGTGCTGATGCTACTGCCCCCGTTTTGTGTGTGTCCCTTTAATCTTCATCTCCACCCTTTTTCTCTATCTCCTTCACCTATTTTTTCGAGGGCTACTGTTTTGTCTTACTTTTGGTTAGGAACAGCGAAACATGTTTTGAAGGGTGCGTGGACTCCTCGTGGACAACTCGGGCAGCAGTCGAGTTGTCCACGAGGAGTCCACGCACCCACCAAAACATGTTTCGCTGTTTCAAAATGGCGGGAAAGCTGAAAATTTGGCTAGATTTACAGTAACTATACTGTAACTTACAGTAACTTTTTTTGAGTTTCGCTCAATTTTAAGACTACAATAACTTTGGCAGTTTTTAACCTATTTGAGTGGTTTTTGGCTCAAATTGAAGCTGAAATTTTAGTTTTTCTAGGGAAATTATTTTTTGACAAATTGCGTCTTTCTGAAACCTAAGAATTTGACATTTTTTATAGAAGTTTGGCACCAAACAAAGTTGAAATTTGAATCTTTACTGCAAATATGTTTGGTATTCTTTTTTTCTTCGTATTTTCGAAATTTGACCTATTCTGTATTAGCTTCAATTTTTCAATTTTTAAGATTTTCTTATGATTTTTATTAGCGATATTCCCCAAGCTCCTTCGCCAACTTGACTGAAATTTGAATTTTCAGCTTTCCCGCCGTTTTGAAAACACCGAAACATGTTTTGGTGGGTGCGTGGACTCCTCGTGGACAAATTGACTGGTGCCCGATTTGTCCACGAGGAGTCGCTGTTTTCAAAACGGAGGGAAAGTTGAAAATTCAAATTTCAGTCAAGTTGACGATGGAGCTTGGGGAATATCGCTAATAGCTTAAATTAAAACTGGAAAAGTGGACGTCAATTTTAGACAGTAACATTTAGAGCCGATTTTTTTCTTCTCAGATTCTCAGAATCCCTCAGATTCTCAGGTTCTCAGAATATCTAAAAATTAGATTTTTTTGGAATCTCGTAATTTTGAAACCTCCGCATCTCAAATTTTCAGAATTGCAGTATTCCAAAATTCTTCAAAATCTCAAAATCTTTATATATATATCTGCTCCATCACTTTTATCATTTTCAACTCCGAATTCTCAACTCCAAATTCTCAACTCTAATTTTTTTCCAGATTCCCCTCTCCCAACGTCTCCCAAAATTCTCCGCACCATGGACCTCTCCTCGACCGGCGGCAGTCTTCCCTGCCACCTCCCCCTCTCCCTGCTCACCAACCTCCAATCCTACCCAACAGCTTCATCCTCCTCCTTCGCCTCACCACCAGCCACATCATCAGTCCCCCTTCTGAGCCCCTCTCCATCATCTGCATTCCGTACAGTGATACCAAGAAATGTGGCACCCCCTTCCCTACCATCAGCTGGCATCGACACCTTCTACATGACGGCTATTCAATCATTGGTTGTTTCTACTACAAATGACGATCAGTACAGTGAGCTGGGTCCGTTAGAAGGTTAGTTTTGGGATAAAAAATAGTTGGAAAAATTCGAAATTTTTTGAGCCAAAAATCTTAAAAATCGGGTAAAAATGAGTCAAGTTACGACTATTCAAAAATTTCAAATCTTCATAACTTGAACCATTTTCAACAGTTTTTTTTGATTTTAGACTTCAAATATTGGAAATTTCCCGTTCTTTAAAAATAACAATATCTCAAAATTTTCCTCTTGTCCCAACCTAGTTAGGCCTCCCCAAATAAAGATGACCTCGATTTTGAAAAGAGACGATTTTCCCCTATATTTTTTCATGCCATTTTCTTCACGTCATCTTCATTTTGTCGATGATGATCGACGATGTCTGCGTCTCTCTTATCTACACACTATTTCTCCCCCACAGTCTGTTTACCAGTATAGACTTGTGGGCGCGCATACTGTTTTTGTGACCTACTTTTGGGCGGGGGGGGGGGGGGTCGATTCCTAATTTTCATATTAGGGCGGAAAGAATTTGAAAACTCGTGCCCCAGTGCACTGGTCAAATGGAAGACATCTCCTCTTGTCCGCGAGGAGTCCGCAGCCGAGCGAATTAGTATTTTTTGGTGAGAGACGCAGAGTTTTCTCTAACTTCTCACTGGAGCGCATTTACTGATGTAGTGGTTGGCCACCCTGGGGAATCCTTAATAATCTCAAAATCTCAAAAACTTGAAAAATGAGAATCCCAAAACTCATAGTCAGAATCTCATATTCCTCCAGAACCCCCCCCCCCCCCCCCTCATAATCTAAATAGCACACATTAGGGTAATCGCCGAGGGGGGTCATGACATACTGAACCAGTTTTTGCCAAATTTCCAAATTTAATCTCCCCCCATTTTCGCGTCAAAAACCAACCCAATCTCTCTAAATTCAAATTTGTGTACACCTGAAAAAAAAAATGGAGAACAGTTTTCTGTTTACTCCCTATTGATCGTTGATCCCCTCCCATAATTCTTCTCCGAAACAGAGAATTCTGAATCCACGTCATCTGACTCAGTAGTCGTCGGCACCCCCTCCAGGGCTAAACCATGTGATCGTTCTCTTACTGTCCTTTTGTCTGACCTCTTCCGTTTTTTTTGTTCTCCTACTCCGGGAAGAATGGGGGGGGGGGGGGGGTCTAGGGGTCTACAAGTGATTCATGGTTAGAGGTCGGGGCAATCGGAATGACTGAGAGCGCGCGCGCCAGAATTTTCGAAATTGCGCAATGACTAGGTACTGGTTTTTTTTTGAATTGGTCTAGAGGGGGCAGAGGGGGGACATACATACATATATACAAAAATAGAGGAGTAGAAGAAAAAGTAGGTCAGAAGATGGTCAAAGGTGATAGAGAGAGAAAAATTAGGTGGGACGGGGGTTTGAGGTTCTGAAGTTTCGAGAATCTGAAATTTTGAAGGATTCTGAAATTCTGAGTTTTGAAGATTATGCTATTTTGGGACTCTGGGAGTCTGGGAATTTGGCTCCGCGACGTTTCGCAACTGTGACACTTCGCAACTAGATTTTTCGCAACCGGTCACTTTGCAACCAAGACATTTCGAAACTGGACGTTTTGGAACCAGTCGTTTCGCAACAATGCAAACTTGTCTTTTCATGAAATTATCTGTGATGAAATGTCGTAGTTGCGAGAATGACGTGAATAGCGTAATATCGCAGTTGCAAAATGGCTAGTTCCGAAATGTCGCAGTTGCGAAACAACTAGTTGCAAAACGTCTCGGAGCCAAAATTTTCTTGCAATAGGACGTTTCAAAACAGGACTTTTCGAAACTACGCCATTTCGCAACTTCAATCAATTTTTGTGAATTCGATTTATTTCCAAACCTATTTCCAGTTTCAAGCCAGTTTTAAGCCATAAGAGAAAGCAAAGGGACATTCTAAAGGTTGGGAAAAGTCCGGTTACAAAATATCGCAGTTTCGAAACGTCCAGTTGCGAAGTGACTGGTTTCGAAAAGTCCGGTTGCGACATATCGCAGTTTCGAAACTTCCGGTTTTGAAAAGTCCAGTTGCGAAGTGACCGGTTGCGAAAAGTCCGGTAAAGAAATTTCGCAGTTTCGAAACTTCCGGTTTTGAAACGTCCTGTTGCGAAGTGACCGGTTGCGAAAAGTCTAGTTGCAAAGTGAGCGGTTACGAAATGTCACGTGTCGAAACGTCGCGGAAACGGGAATTTGAATTTTTAAGATTCTGGAAAATCTTGGGATTCTAGAATTCTAGTCTCCTAGAGATTTTTAAACGTAATTTTCGATTTTCCAATTCTCAAAATCTACTGACCTAGTTTACACAAGTACCCAAAAAACCAACAAAAAAAAATGTTATCAATTCCTCTTCCTTTTTCCCAGTCGATCGACCTTGAACTGGAGAAAAAAAACGATTTGATATCTTCAATTTTTCGAATTTTCCCTTTCCTTTGCAAATTTCAAGATAAGGAAATAGACGACCTTCATTGAAAAAAATGGGGAAGTAGAAAAAAAATCGAAAAAATTAAAGGGGTCTAAAAATTTTGAAAAGTTCAAATCACCATAACTCGGCTCAAAATCATCCAATTTCAAAGATTTTAGGCTCAAAATGTTGCAAATTTTTATGATTTTCAATTATGATGTTCAAATTTAAATTCCAGGCACCACCTCGATTGTAAAAGACGAGAACGCCTCGACATCAGGCACGATTCTGTGTCAAGTGTGTTCGGACAAGGCCAGCGGTTTTCATTACGGTGTTTTCGCGTGCGAAGGATGCAAGGTTGGTTTTTTGGGTTTTGAGGATTCCTGTCAATCTATCTCAGTTTTTTGTGTTGACGGATTTTGATGAGAATGGCATTGAATTCCGTTATGAATAAGAGGAATTGAGAGTAAATTGGAAGGGGAGAGGGAAATTGGGTAATTAGGTTTGAACGGTAATAAATAAGATGATTGGTTTGGGAACTGGAGGACATCTGGATATACAGACAAACATATTAGCAATAATCCCCAAAGGGGAAACGCGCTCCATCGCCAACTTGGATGAAATTTGAATTTCCAGCATTCCCGCCGTTTTGAAACAGCGAAACATGTTCTGGTGGGTGCGTGGACTCCTCGTGGACAATTCGACTGCTGCCCGAGTTGTCCACGAGGAGTCCACGCACCCACCGAAACATGTTTCGCTGTTTTCAAAACGGCGAGAAAGCTGAAAATTCAAATTTCAGCCAAGTTGGCGATGGAGCGCGTTTTCCCTTGGGGAATATCGTTAATATGTTCAAAAAATTTCTGATATTTTGGGATAAAAATCATTAAAATCCGTTGGATATTAGCCAAGTTAGAGAGTGTTCAAGTTTTTAAAGATTCAGAATTTCTAAACGATTCCGAAAACCTTAATTTTACATCCCCAGAAGTTTTGAAATCCCAATAAACCCAAAATATATTTTTCCAGGGTTTCTTCCGTCGCTCGATTCAGCAAAAAATCACATACCGAGCGTGCACACGTGTCGAAGATTGCCTAATTCTGCGAAACAATCGTAACAGATGTCAGTGTTGTCGACTGAAAAAGTGTCTGGCTGTTGGCATGTCAAGGGATGGTGAGTCATGGGAACAGGTGGCCTGGGTATTTAGATTCATAAAAATCTTTATTAGCGATATTCCCCGAGGGGCCAACTTGGCTGAAATTTGAATTTTCAGCTTTCCCGCCGTTTTGAAAACAGCGAAACATGTTTCGGTGAGTGCGTGGACTCCTCGTGGACAATTCGAGAGGAGTCCACGCACCCACCAAAACATGCTTTGCTGTTTTCTGTTTTCAAATCGGCGGGAAAGCTGAAAATTCAATTTCAGCAAGGTTCGCGATGGAGCGCGTTTCCCTTTTCATGATTCTTAAGGTTTTCCTTTGACCTAGAGATCTACATATTCTGATGGCCTAGAAATTCAACTAGGTGGCCTAGAAACCCAAACTCTTCCATGGCACCAGTCCAATTGAATCAAATTCATTTTTTTCTGTTTCTCTTTTTTCCCAGAAAGTGCAAGTTGACACATGTCTTCTTCTTCTTCTTGGCGGGAAACATCTGTCCATGTTTCGACAGAAAAACCCGGGAAACAAAAGTGCAACATTTTTTGGAAGGAGACACACGTTTTAATGGGTCTTTGTGTGTCTTGGAATTGGGAATTGGCCCTTTGTCTCGTTGATTTTTTTGTAGTGATCAAGATTTATGGGGAAAATGGGAAAAAAAGAAAAAAATAGGGTTAATTTTTTTTTTTGGTTTTTCGCGCAGGGAGCAAAAAAAAGGCTCCGAGACACTTCGCAACCAGTCATTTCGCAACTATGACAGTTTGCCATTTCAAAATTTCCAACTGTGGAGGAACTCACAGTTGCGAAATGACCGGTTGCGAAGTGTTGCGGAGCCCAAAAATAGCCCTGGAATTCAAAATATCTCTATTTTTCAGCCGTTCGATTCGGACGAGTTCCAAAACGAGAGAAGGCCAAGATGTTTGAGGAAATGCAAAAAACCAATGTTCAATCACAGAGGGATCAGATTGCGATACAGTATGAGAATTTGACAGAGGTGGTGCACAAGATGAGCGCGGCGTTTGTGCAGTTGCAGGCTACGGTTAGTTGGGATTTTGGGATTTTTCAGGATTCTCAGATTGTCTGAAATTGCATTCCAGGGATCCTTAGGACCCAGGGATCTGATTCCGTGGATCTTTTAGATCTTTAGGATCCTTGGATTTTTGAATCCTCAGGATCCCTAGGATCCTTAGGATCCCTGGAGTTCCTCAAAGAAGGATTCCGGTCAAAAAAATTTTTTTTTGCTTCAAAATATGTAAAATTTTGTGCTGATTCCGGATATGATAGTGAAAAGTTCAAAAATCTCTCTTAAACCCTGAAAAATCGATTCAAAACAACCCTTTTCCGGCCGAACGGTATCCTGTGGCCGTGGCCTAACTCACGGAGTTTTCTCGGCCACCGTATTTTCAGAATTTTTTCCACCATTTTTTCTGGTTTTTTTTTTGTGAAAATCAAACGAAAAAGTGAAATAGCAATAAAAAATTTATGATTTTCACATCGAAAAACCTGAAAAAATCTGAAAATTCGGTGGCCGAGTCAGCTGGCCGAGAAAACTCCGTGAGTTAGGCCACGGCCCCAAGAGACCCTTCGGACGAAGTAGGGTAATTTTGAAGCAATTTTTCACGGTTTTAGAGAAATTTTTGAGCGTTTTCACTATCATATTTGGAATCAGCACAAAATTTTACATATTTTGAAGCAAAAAAATTTTTGACCGGAATCCTCCTTTAAGATCCCTCAAATCCTTGGATTCATAGGATCATTTAGGATCGTTAAGATTTTGAGGATCCTTGGGATTCTTGGATCTCTAGGATCCCTAGTATCTTTGAATCTATAGTATTCTTGAATTTTCAGAATCCTCGGATCCTAGAATACCTAGAATTCCTTGCATCCCAACCCTCAGGACACCCATATTCTCACATTCTCAAAATCCAAACATTCCCATTTTCAGCTGGAAAAATGCTCCGGCCCAATGTATACTGACCGTTGTCCGATTTCCTCAAATTTCATAGTCATCCCTCTGAAAGCTGCTGTCGACTTCGCCAACCATATTCCCGCATTCTTATCGGTTACTCAAGCTCACAGAGTGCATTTGTTACAGGTAAGAATATGGAATTTATTCGGAAATTTGACAAAATAGGAAAAGTAGATAAAAAAATGTATGTGAAGACTAGGAATTTTTGGGAGCTAAGACACATTTATGGTTTTTCAGAACAGCGTCTTCGATGTGATGCTTCTTGCCTCCGCAGCCGCCTCCGCCTCCTCTCCAGCTTCTCCACAATTCCCACCAGGCGGAATCTCCTACAACCCACACCACTCGAACCCAATGGTCCCTCAAATCATCCAATCCATCACCGATCGTGTCCGACAACTTCCACCTCAAACCATCCCAATTTTGACGGCCATCGCTGTTTGCCAAGCGGATATCATGCCAGATTGTCAGCAACCTATACTGCTATCCGATCAACTTTGGGCTGTTTTGGGAAAAGTCGGAGGTGTTCAACCACTTCTTCTCGGTCCATCGCTATTCAAAGATGTTCGATCATTGAGACAATGGCATGCTGATCGTCTGAAAAAGGCACCATTTTTGCAGGTTGGTCTAGCCTAAGTTAGGGGGCTTGCGTCGTTGGGTGTGCTGACACGCGACGCAACCGCAACGCAGCTCGAAATATTGAAAAAGTGTAAATTGATTTGGAAAATTAAGCTATATATATATATATATAGGTCTTACTTAGCAAATCTTCAACTTGCTGACGCAATCTTAAAACAAGTTACGCCACCTTAATACCTGTGCCCGACCGCGCCGCATGTGGGCCAAGTTTGCAGCTTCATAACTCGGCTCCTAGTGGTTCTATAAATATGAAACTTTGCGATTAGATGGAAACTAGCAATTTCAATTCACCGACAAAGTTTCAACTAGCTAGTATACTTTTGAATCAAGTTACGTCTCCTCGAACTTTGGTGCGCACATGACGCGACCGTTCTACCCTGTTTGAGGCTATACAACTTGCCTCGATGTTTACCTAGATCAATGCAATTTACCGGACAATTAGAACGCTGATTTTTCTATTATTTCACAAATTTTCAGTTTTCTAGCGTATTCTTAAGCCAGGTTACGCTGCTCAAAACTTGTGAGCACACGCGACGCGACCTCACATCCAGTGTCTTTCTTTGTAAGCTCATAACTCGGTTTTTAGCAGTCATATAGCTATTAAACTTTGCGTACAGCTTGAAATACATAATTGTAATGTTCTGACAAAATTTCAACTTGCTAGCTTACTTATGAATCAAGTTACGTTTCTCGAACTTTAGTGGGGATGTGACGCGACCGCGCTGCATATGTTCTACGTTTGTAGCGGCATAACTCGGCTCTAAGTAGTCATATAGCTATCAAATTTTGCAAACAACTAGACATACACAATTCTAATAATTTGACAAAATTTCAACTTGCCAGCATGATTATGAGCCAAGTTACGGTTCTTCATGACTTAAGCATACACGCACCGCGCCGCATGTGCTCAATGTTTAAAACTTCATAACTTCTCTCAACGTTGACCTAGAGCAATGAAAATTGTTAAGGAAATGGAACATACCACTACTCATAAGTTCACAAAATGCGAAAATTCTAGCACGTTTCCCAGCCGAGTTATGTGACTTCAAAAAGCTGCTATAGAAAAAACACTAAAAATTGAATACCTCGGCTTCTAGGTGGTCTAAAAGCTTGAAGTCTCTACCATTCAATTTCTTACCTCTACAAATTTATAGCCACAACACTCCTTCAACCCAGCCCAGCTGCTCCTCGCCTCTCCGGCTCCACTCGCTCCTCCTCAACAACAGCAACCCGTATACTTGCCACCCGCATTCCTCTCACCACCCGCCTCCGCAACCTCCTCCAGTGCCACGTCACAATCATCAGCAAAGTCCGAATACATCGAACGTCACCAATCGATCGCGTCGCTGCTGGAACGCCCCAGGAGAATCAGTTCTGGAGCACAGGAGCCTCTGAATCTGTCGCTTCCTCACGTACGTCTTCTTCCAGTGAAAATAGAGGAGGTGGAAGTGGTCGAAGAGGCGACTCCTCGCAAGTCGTCGGAGGAGGAAGCATCGGTCTCCGAATAATCAGTGATGATCTCATTTCCCTCTCCAAGAGCATCGTCGAACAGCTGTTCGTGCGGACTCTCTGACTTGAAGCGTATAGTGATGCCTGTTTCCTTCGGAATTCGCGGCTTGACTTCTCATCCCGAAGGCAGCATACCACTCGGCCGAATTCTTCACGAAATCGACCTGCAAAGTTATATTATTTGATTAGTTTTTAGTTGCCTTTAAACCAGTCAATCCCGTTTTCCAAAAAAATCTCAATCTGAAATTATAACATTTCAAAAGCCAGTATTAAGCTTAGTACCCTCCTAAAATTTCAGGTCTCTACCCCCACTCTGAGCCGAGTTATGTCTCTTCAAAGCATCGAGCCGCGACGCGACCGCAACGCGCGCGCCAAAACTTTGGAGGCTCATAACTTGGCTCACAGGGGTCCTAGAGCTTTGAAATTTTGTGTGGTGCTTTTCTAGACTATTTGTTATATTCCTACTACTCCATTTTACGGGTTGCCAGCCAATTCACTCTCGACACCCCGTTTTTTGTTCTCCTTGGTTTCCTCTAACTTTATTTTCAGTCCCCGTTTCCCCTCTCCCCACATTTTCGAGTCCCGGTATAAAATTTTTTATTTTGAAAAATTGTTCCTAGGTACCTCTACCCATCCTGCTGACAATGGTCTCTCTATTTTGTTTTCCTATGTTCCCGTGTCTCCTCAAATCAAAAGATATCTTGTTCCCCAACTTCATTTACGTGTACATATCTCGATGATGAATTCCTGATGCCTGATGTTTCTGTTTTTTTATTATTACTGTCTGAATGAATATGTTGAATCTAGATGTTAAAAGTTTCAAAAAATACAGAACTTGACAAAAATGATGAGCTCAAAAAATTTCAACACAACTCTGCTATTTTGAGCCGAGTTATAAGCCATCAAAAAGTGGTGGGTACCGCCTCGGGTATGACCAAATTTTGAGAGTTCATAACTTTGCTCAAACTTGTCTTCAAAATTCGAAAATTAACAAAATTGGAGAATACATTGTGTTGGATAACACCTCAAAATTTCATAGTTGGAAAACAGTTTTGAGCTTAGTTATGACACTTCAAAATTGTGAGTACGCGACGCAACCGCGCCGCCGACTAACATACTTTGAAGGTTTATAACTTGGCTCAAACAAACCCTCAAACCTTGAAATTTTGTGAACTAGTAGTACACATTTGTTGTAAACGTGACCCAAATTTTTGGCAAGAGAAAATAACCTTAACCCAAGTTATAAGCTTTCAAATTTTTGAAATGTACTGCGCCGTGTCTGACCATATTTTGAGGATTGATAACTCGGCTCAAACTGACTTCAGCACTTTGAAATTTGGCAAGTTGGTAGAACATACTAATGTTAGTTAAAATCCATAATTTCAAAACTAATAAGAGCTGGTGAGCCGAGTTATGAGTCTTTGAATGTGTGAAGAGTACGCGACGCAACCGCGCCACCGACTAACATATTTTGAAGGCTTATAACTCGGCTCAATCTAGTGCTAAAGATTTGAAATTTCGCATGTTATAAAAATGGGTATCATTTAATAATGTCCTCAATTTTCATCTTTCCATAACTTTTTTGAGCAAAGTTATGCTTTCCCAACCAGCACGCACCGCGACCGCGACGCGTGCCCCTCAAGGGCTCGTACCTAGGTTTCCAGTAGTCACACAGTTTCCAAACTTTTTCTGGATCTTTTCTAGATTTTTTTAAAGCATATAATTTAATAATGTCCTCAATTTTCATCTTTCCCAACCAGCACGCACCGCGACCGCAACGCACACCGCAAAACTTCAAAGGCTTATAACTAGGCTCTCAGATATCCTAATGCATTCGAATTTTGTGAAGACTAGCGTCTTCTCATTTTCTATTATTTTACTTACCACTCAGAAAACTGTACAATATAGGGTTCAGGCAAGATGAGGAGTAGGAGAAGACACGGGGGAGCAACTTCCGCACAGCTATGGTATTCGTGCTGACATCCGTGGACAGTAGGCCATAGTTTCTGGAAAATTTTAAATTGTGACATTTTGAGATTTGGCGGGAATTCAAAAAAACATACAAAGCAATATTGTAAAGATGAACCGGCAAGTTTGATATCGCAAAAAGCATAACCACTCCGCAAAGCATTCGCACCGCCTTTTTTCGAATGCTTATTTGACGGCTGGCCACTCTAAAAATATCTCAAAAACTAATTTAAAAAGCAAATGCGCTCCATTGGACTCACGTCAAATTGCTCGATGAGAAATGAAGGGTCCGTACCATATGGAGACATAACACTGAGATTACCAATAAGGGAAGTACAAATGAGAAAATGGTCTGGACGAGTTGATAATTCATTTGGAACTCCTCCGACCAGGATTCTTTGCAGCGGGTGCCCCACTAAAAAAATTATGAGGTTACTGTACTTCAACGAAACATGTTTTGGTGGGTGCGTGGACTCCTCGTGGACAACTGGAGGCAGCAGTCGATTTGTCCACGAGGAGTCCACGCACCCACCGAAACATGTTTCGCTACAAAATTCCCAAAAACGGGGGCCAAACCTGAGTTGTAAAGTTAGGGCGGACAAATCCTGCAGCTGCCAGATGAAGGGTCACAGGTTCCGGGGAAGATAGAGCCATTGCTAGGAGCCATATTCCTGGAATAAGGTGGTACTTGGGATTACTGTAGTTTTTTGACCTACCAGTAATAACAGATCTGGTCCGAACAAATGGGCTCTTCAGGGGATAAGTTATTGCTCGCCATCTCTCGCAAGTAATGAAGACTAGTGACATGATACTGACATAGACGGAGGTGTTCTTAAGGAAGATCAAAAAAATTGTGAGTTGGCAATAGAGCGCACTTACATTGATAAAATTTACACTTTTGCAAAAGACCGCAGAGAACCAGAATGTCTTTGTGACATCGTTGACGACGGTTAGGGGAAGACAGAATAGGAGGATGAGGAGATCGGCGATGGCCAGATTCATGAGGACCAAGTTGAGGGCGTTGCGCTGAAAAATGTAAGGGGGACATCTGGATTTGGGGACAGATAGATAGATGGAAATTTCGTGAAAATATCCACAAAAAAATATCAATTTTGAGCCGAAAAAAGTTTTGGTGGGTGCGTGGACTCCTCGTGGACAACTGGAAGCAGCAGTCAAATTGTCCACGAGGAGTTCACGCACCTACCAAAACATGTTTCGCTGTTTTCAAAACGGCGGGAAAGCTGAAAATTCAAATTTCAGTCAAGTTGGCGATGGAGCGTGTTTCCCCTTAGAAAATATCGCTAATACCGTACCGACCAAAAAGTGTCATATTTAGGTATTTTTAGTTTAAAAAGCCCAACTTTGGGTGTTTCAAAAATTAGTTTAAAATAGTCCAATTATTTAGAAAATTGGTAGGTATATAAAGAAAACGTAGATCTTCATTTTTGTAGTTGACAACTTTTTTGTGCAAATTTTCCTTTAAAAGATATGTGTACAAATTCTAAAGAACCGGATTAAAAAAAAATTAACATTGAAATTTGAATTCGCAGGGACAACTTTTCACGAAAGAGTTGTCCGAAAAAGTTGTCAACTACAAAAATGAAGATCTAGGTTTGCTTTATATGCTCTGAAACTTTCTAGATGATTGGGCTACTCTAAACTACTTTTTCAGATGCCCAAATTCACTGAAAACACTCAAATATGTACTGTTAGCATGGTACTGTATTAGCGATATTCCCCAAGGGAAAATGCGCTCCATCGCCAACTTGGCCGAAATTTGAATTTTCAGCTTTCCCGCCGTTTTGAAACAGCGAAACATGTTTCGGTGAGTGCGTGGACTCCTCGTGGACAAGCAGTCGAATTGTCCACGAGGAGTCCACGCACCCACCAAAACATGTTTCGCTGTTTTCAAAACGGCGGGAAAGTTGAAAATTCTAATTTCAGCCAAGTTGGCGATGGAGCGCGTTCCCCCCTAGGAAGTTTCTGTCTCACCACTTTTTAAAGTTTCTTGTTACTTTCCTGTTCCTTTTTTCCAATTTTTCGGAAGTATCTAAACGGTAATGTACTCCAAATGTCCTACCGCTTTTGGCTTGAATGTAGGCTCAAAAGAACAAGCATAAAAAGTTATTTAAGAAACTGAAACCGTTTTTGGAGGATATTAACGGTCTTCGAGAAAATCCACTTTTTCCAAAATTTTCGCGAAATTCGAAATTTTCCACTTCTAAAGCACATAACTTTGCTCATTCTGAACGAAATTGTGAAAATCAAAAAACAAAATGAAGGTAATTTATTGACAAACGTAAAACTAAAAACAGTTTGAAGATAAATAATTTCCAAAAAAAGTTATTTATGGAAAACCAGAGGTACCTGAGTACCAAAAAAGTCATAAAAAATTTTTAGAGATATGACATTTTTTAATTTTAGGCTAAAATGAAAGAACACGTTTGGTTTAATCAAAAAATGTTTTAACTTATAGGGGTAACCAGCCAAATATGAAAAATAATTTTGATCAAAAAAATGTTGGTTTGGAAATTTTTCGAAAAACCTAAAATTTCACCTAAACTCTGTACTGAGTGTTTTTAAACTCTTTCTATGATCACAATTCTGACACTATTAGCTTTTCAAAAAACTTTAGATCATAAAATTATCATAACTTTGAGCCATTTTATGGTCGTTTGAAATCAACACCCCGATTTTTGGGGGGTCAGGAAACTCGAAAAAATAAAAATCGTCCCAGAGTTTTGAAATTACGTTTATTTTGTAGGTAATTAGACAACAAAACACTTTGTCAATTGCAACTTTCTTCTATTTCTTCAACCTCGCTCATAAAAATGACATTTTTATCTGGAGCTCATCAGTAATGAATGCGTCCATGTCTAGCAACTTTACGAGCGAGGTTGAAGAAATAGAAGAAAGTTGCAATTGACAAAGTGTTTTGTTGTCTAATTACCTACAAAATAAACGTAATTTCAAAACTCTGGGACGATTTTTATTTTTTCGAGTTTCCTGACCCCCCAAAAATCGGGGTGTTGATTTCAAACGACCATAAAATGGCTCAAAGTTATGATAATTTTATGATCTAAAGTTTTTTGAAAAGCTAATAGTGTCAGAATTGTGATCATAAAAAGAGTTTAAAAACACTCAGTACAGAGTTTAGGTGAAATTTTAGGTTTTTCGAAAAATTTCCAAACCAACATTTTTTTGATCAAAATTATTTTTCATATTTGGCTGGTTACCCCTATAAGTTAAAACATTTTTTGACTAAACCAAACGTGTTCTTTCATTTTAGCCTAAAATTAAAAAATGTCATATCTCTAAAAATTTTTTATGACTTTTTTGGTACTCAGGTACCTCTGGTTTTCCATAAATAACTTTTTTTGGAAATTATTTATCTTCAAACTGTTTCTAGTTTTACATTTGTCAATAAATTACCTTCATTCTGTTTTTTGATTTTCACAATTTCGTTCAGAATGAGCAAAGTTATGTGCTTTAGAAGTGGAAAATTTCGAATTTCGCGAAAATTTTGGAAAAAGTGGATTTTCTCGAAGACCGTTAATATCCTCCAAAAACGGTTTCAGTTTCTTAAATAACTTTTTATGCTTGTTCTTTTGAGCCTACATTCAAGCCAAAAGCGGTAGGACATTTGGAGTACATTACCGTTAAAGCCCTGCTATTACTTTTTGCAATTTTCAAACTTCTGGGAATCCCCCCCCCTCCGTTTTTTTCAAATTTCCCATTTTTTTCTGCTTCTCTATCTCTATCTCCCCACTACAATTGATGATTCTAGAAATGTTAATGATGTGCAAAATAGACTAATGACTCTGGGGAGAAGGGGGCGGAGGATATTTGTTTTTGACAAGAGAAGAATAGAAGGACAAAACAAGAAGGATTCGGAGACCAATATATGGTGTACTTTTACACGTTGGGGAAGATTCTGGAGGATTTTGAAGGTTCCAGTATGGTTCCAGAAGCTCCTGGAAGACTTCAGAACCTTCAAGAATCTTCTAGAACACTTTAAAAATTAAAATCAGAAATTTCAAACCCTTCATAATTTCAGAGTCCCAGAATTACAAATCAGTTTTTGGAACACATCATCATCGTCATCTTCATCATTTTTCCCACCCGAAAATCTTCAAAAATTCTCCGAAAAATCCGTGTTTTTCATTCCATCATGTTATGTTATTTTCCCTCTAAATGTGAAAAATTTATTAGGTTCTTCAAGATTTTTTCTTCCCCAAAAAAAAAACAAGTAAATCATGCCTATTTCTGGAAAAAATGATCCATGATCCAAATGATCAAAGATGCCAAAAAAGCGAGGATTTTTTAGGGGAAGTGACATATAAGGAAATTCAGAAATAGGGCTAATCAGGTCATATTCAGGAAAAGATTCCAGAATTTGCGTCATCAGATTTAACGCGTTTTTTTTTTTGCAAATAAGGAAATAGGGGAAATATTTTAAGATGAAACATTGATTTGGGTGTAGTTTGAAATTTTGGCTCCACGACACTTCGCAACCGGTCATTTCGCAACTGGGACATTTCGCGACGCGTGGGTTCCTCCACAGTTGAAAATTTGAAAATTTCTTTTAAAAGTGTCGTAGTTGCGAAATGACTGGTTGCGAAGTGTCCCGGAGCCGAGATTTCATAAAATTCGGAATCAGAAAAATTGTAAGATTTCGATTTTCATTGATTGTGAGCCCTTGGTTTTCGACCAGAAGATTTTTTTTTCAAATTCAAATTCTTCTAGAACAAAAAAGTAAGTTTTTCCAAATCGTCTCATCCCTGGCTGAGCCGGAAAAAACGACTTTGGTCTGTGCTCAGTGACCACAAAATTTTTTTTTGTTCCGAAAAATTGGATGGTCTTGAGACTTTATCAAAAAAAAATCTCAAAATCTAGTGGTCAGATTTAGACGAAAATTATACAAATCGATAGGAAATTCTTCGAAGATTATTTCAAATTTTTCAAACATTGAAAATCTGAGAAAATTCAAGAATTGCTGGTTGAGTTTCGCAACTACTATACTTCGCTACCGGTCATTTCGCAACCACGACAGTCGGCAACCACGACAATTCGAAACCAATCAACTTTTCAAATGGAGACTATAACCTGGAATAGTTCACAATGCCCTCAATCCCATACAACCTTAATGAACAAAAAGTGGACAAGTTTATAGAGTTGCGAAACGACTGGTTGCGAAACGTCCAGTTTCAAAATGTCTTGGTTGCGAATTGTCGCGGTTGCCAAATCGACAAGAGTTGCGAAATGACTTGTGGCGAAATGTGGCAAGATGGCTGACAGCTCGCGGTTAAAAAAAGGCAAAAATTAAGATTTCTAGAATTACAATTGAGACCTAGTATTTTTTTCGGAGTAACCGACATATTCTGATTATGCAACGTATGATTTTATAGCGTTCTTTATTCAATTTTTGTGAGTTTCAGATTCCAAGACCCCCCCCCCCCCCCTTCCATTTTCCTCTGTTCTCTGGAATACCCGTTCCAGAGGGGTCCCCTCTATCCCTATCCGTATCCGTCAATCCCAACTTTTTTCCGAATATTTTGCCGTCCGCCTGAATTTCAGAAGGAATGGGGATGGAGACAAACATTTTTAATGAAAACACTCGTCGCCCCAATGTTTTTGCGTCCGCCGCGTCGTCATGTATGTGTTTAGGGGCTCACGAAAAGTTAGGCGAAGAAGAAGAGATAGGATAGAAGACGTGACGACGTCGTCTAATGAAAAAAACGTTTTTTTTTCATCGGATTTTCCATGGAAAGTCAGAATATACGCTTTGAGGGGATAAGCTTTGAGCATTGAACATGACACCTCATCAAGACAGAAAAAAGTTTATTTTCTCAATGTTTTTTGAGAAGTGAACGTCGAGAAAATGAGGAAATGAATGACAGATGACGTGTGAAGGATTCAGATGTTTGGAATTCTGGGGCTCCGACCTCAGACGGTTGGGGGATTCTGATGGGGGGGGGGGGGGGGGGGGGGACTTATGATCTTCGAAAAAGTTTGTGTTCCACACTCAAAGTGTCTCAAAATTCTTGTATTCTCGGGTTTTCAAACTTTCAGAATCATTATGATCCAAGATCTTAAAACCCAAAGAATCTAGTATCCTCTGATCTATGAGATATTTGGACTTTTGGTCATACATATGTATGGCTTCTGGACACACATACCCAAAAATGGATAGCTATTTTTGGCACAAGCTCATTTTTCGGAATCTTAGAACTTGAGGCCCACGAGATTTCGCAACTACGACGTTTTGCAACCGGCCATTTCGCAACTAACCCCCCCCCCCCAATTTTTTGTAAAAAGTTCTCGATAACCTGGATTGGTTTAGGACACCGGCAATCACATGAAACCTATATGAATGTTAACTGGAATATTTTAGTTTATAAAGTTACGAAACGTCCAGTTGCGAAATTTCTTGGTTGCGAAATGTCGCAGTTTTTTTACACCCCGAATCACATGAAATCTATATGAGTGTAAACTGGACTACTAAGTTGCGAAATGCCCAGTTGCGAAGTGTCTTGGTTGCGAAATGTCCAGTTGCAAAGTGTCTTGGTTGCGAAATGTCACAGTTGCGAAATGACCAGTTTCCAAATGTCCCGGGACCGGAATCTCGACGAGTTTCAGAATGCATGTATAATACTCAAAATCATATCCAGAGGTGTTATCTGTCTGTGTGTCTTTTTGTCCTTCAAAGTGATCTTAGTATATTTTTTTTGGACAAACAGACACACATACGGACAACTTCTAATCCCTCAACCTTCCCCCAGTTCTTCGTCACAAGCACCACCTAGACCAACTTTTTATCTTCTGTCTCGGATCAAGACTATCCGTAAAACCTAAAACATAATAAGCCTAAGCCTAAACCTAAAATAAACTCAATGTACCTTATTCATCAGTCAGTACATCCGTCTAATGTTTTCTGGCACCTCTTTGTTTTTCTGATTCCCAAAACATGATGATGTCACAAAAAGCTTAACTAGAGGTTCCAGACACATTCAGATTCCGCTAAAAACGTGTGTGTTGACTTTGGAGTTTAGAGAATTTTCCGATTCTCACGTTCTCGAAAATCTAGTACAACCAAGACATTTCGCAACCAGTCATTTTGCAACCACGATAATTCGCAACTAGGACATTTTGAAACTGGACGTTTCGCAACCGGTCATTTCGCAACCGATAACTTTCAACCAGACGTCAAGCAACTTTATGAACTTTCCCGTCGAAGTTTCAAAATGACGTAGGTTGCGAAATGACTGGTTGCGAAATGTCCCAAATCCGGAAAATGTTACAAGTATTTGTAGTTTGTAGTTTGTAGTTTGTAGTTTGTAGTTTGTAGTCTTTGTAGTCTTTGTAGTTACCCCTCACTTACCATAGACTTATTCGTGGACACCACAACAACCACCAGCGCGTTTCCAACGACACCAATCACCATCATTGTCCCCAAAATGAACACGAACCTGAAAAACTGGTTTTCTAGAAAAGTCACAGTAGTCTTAGATGGCTCCACGACGTTTCGCAACCAGTCATTCCGCAACTGGACGTTTCGCAACCAAGCGATTTCGCAACGGTGGCGAAACGTCGTAGTTCCGAAATGGCTGGTTGCGAAATGACTGGATGCGAAATGTCGCGGAGCCTTTTGGATGTGAAGTTTCAAGGATCCCTTTCTCAGAAAATATTCGCTTCCTGATTCTCGAAATTCTGAAATTTTTCCGCTTAACGTCACCTCCCCCTTTGCCTGACAGGTTGTCACTTTTGACACATCCTACACACTATCTAATTTTTTCTCGCGCGCGGGAAGCCTAAATTGCCACTTTTCAAGGAATCCTAGGGTCTGTTTTTCGAAAAAAAAGTCCCACTATTTGGGAATATAAATTTCGCGCTCAATTTAAAGCGCCAAGAAACTAGGGAAGTGTGAAAATTGGGACTACTGTAGTGCGCATTTGGCGCGAAATTCAAAAGGTAGATCAGAAGTTTGAATTTGGCGCGAAATTCGACTAGTAGATCAAAATTTTGAATTAGGCGCGCGATTCAAAACGTAGATCAAAATGTTGAATTAGGCGCGAAGTTGAAAATGTAGATCAAATTTTTGAAATGGGCGCAAAATTCGAAAAAGTAGATCAAAACTTTGAATTTGGCGCCAAATTCAAAAGGTAGATCAAAGTTTTGAAATGGGCGCGAAATTCGAAAAAAAGTTCAAAATTTTGAATAAGGCGCGAAATTCAAAAAAGGTAGATCAAAATTTTGAATTTGGCGCCAAATCCAAAAAGAAGATGAAAATTGCGAATTTGGCGCGAAATTCAAAAAAGTAGATCAAACTCACCACTGCTCCACAGCATTTGGCCACAACGCATCCGCTATAATATCTTCGTATTCTTCATGAGTTTTCACTTGAAGTCCGATTATTTGGCTTGTATCGTAGTCGTCGAATTCTGATGATGTCATAGAGGACGAAGAGGAGTTGTCAGACATTTTCAGATGAGTTGAGATGTCTTCTAGTTTTGCATTCCTGGAAAAAGGGGAATTTGAGCTTTAAAATTTTTCGAAAATTTCAAATTTCCATCGGACAAACAGACACACAGACAGAACCAAAATCAAAATAGAACAATACCGGAAAACTCATTTTGCAAAAATGAAGTTATCAAAGTACTCGAAAATATGAAGGAACTTATCTAGTCTTATCAAAATTGTGGCCTCATTTTTCTTTTTTTTCTCCAAATTTAAGCCTATAAATTTAACAAAAATTGATAGATAAGAAGGCAAAAATAACACAAAGTATCAAAAACCTCTTTGGACAAACCGACACACAGATTTGGAAAAAAACCTAGAAAAAAAAGTTCCAGCAAAAATGAATTTCAGCTTTTTTTCTCCTTCAAATCGAATTTTCACTACTCTCAAAAAAAAAACCGGAAATGCTCCTCCAAAAAGAGCCCTCTCCCTATCTTCTCTCATCCCTCTCTCGAAAAAAGTGGGCGGAGTCTGAGCCCCCCGCCAAGCTCCGCCCCCTTGGCACCCCTCATTTGGGAGGGGGCTCGGAGAACTTTTTTCGGTAGGAAAATTTGAAAAAAAGTAAAAAAAAAGTAGGGACCCCAAAAACATTGGATTATGGGGGGGGGGGGTTGGGGTAAAAATCTTTGTCAAGAAAAAAAGAACATGTGCGAAAAAGTTGAAAAGAAGATTATGGATTAAATTTGGCCAAGGGGGGTTGGCAAAAAACATAAGAAAATGGGAAAGTAAAAGTTAGTGGTTTGGAGAATTTTCAGATTTTTAGAATCCTGAAGAGTCTGGGATTCTGGAAATTTCAGATATCCAGATTCGTAGAATCATATAATTGTTAGAATTTGAAAATCATCAGAATTCGACGACTACGATACAAGTCAAATAATCGGACTTTAAGTGAAAACTCATGAAGAGTACGAAGATATTATAGCGGACGCGTTGTGGCCAAATGCTGTTGAGCAGTGGTGAGTTTGATCTACTTTTTAAATTGCGCGCCAAATTCGAAATTTTGATCTACTTCTTGGATTTGGCGCCAAATTCCACACTTTGATCTACTTTTTGAATTTTGCGCCAAAATCGAAATTTTTATCTACTTTCCGTATTTGGCGCCAAATTCGAAATTTTGATCTACTTTTTGGCTTTGGCGCCAAAATGAAAATTTTGATCATCAGCATCTGAAGAATCCAAATTCCGACCCAAATGGCCAAAATCCGTCAACATCAAGAAGAGAAATCATCCAAAAATATTTGTACTTTCTGACTGCGATCCAAATATTCTGACCTCTAAAAATGTCAAGAGTTCAAATTTTTATTCATTTTAAAAATCATTAAAAAAATGTTGTTCCTCCCTATTTTTGGACTTCTGAAAGTAAGGTGCAGCTGAAATTTTTTTTTTTGAAAATTCCAAGAACTTTTTCTTCTTGATTAGTCAATTTTCTGAACTTTCTGGTTGGCTAAATTTTGATGGACTAGATACTAGAAACTATGAAAGTCTAAAAAATCGAAGAAAAAAGTTCCAATGAACATCCAGAAATCGAGGAAAATCTAGAACCGGAACAGAGAAAATAGCGAAATTTCCAGAAAGCGGAAGTTGTTGAAAATGAGATAAAAATAGACAAAAAATAGTGATATCAAGACGGACTAGATCAAGAAAAAATAGAGAAAAAGTCCAAAAAATTGGAGGTCAAAAACATGGAAAAACTTTGGACTTGAGACTAGAGACTATTGAGAAAAATTAGTATTCCAGAAGAGGGTTCAGGTTCAACATACTTGTCAAAACGCGGGCTGGGACATTTCGCAACTACGATATTTCGCAACTCACGTCACATTCGCAACCGCGACGATTCGCAACCAAGACATTTTAAAACTGGACGTTTCGCAACCAAGACATTTTGAAATCAACACATTTTGCAACCGCGACAATTCGCTACCAAAACATTTCGCAACTGCGACAATTCGTAATCAGTCATTTCGCAACTATGACATTTTGCAACTTATGTCAATTTCGCAACCAAGACATTTCTAAACCGGACGATTTGCAACCAGCGGTTTCGAAACTCTATATACTAGTTTACTTTACGTTCATTAAGGTTGTATGAAATTGAGGGTATTGTGAACTATTCCAGTTTATAGTCTACATTTGAAACGTTGTGATTTTCACATGAACATTCTACCAAAAACCCTGGATTTCGTGGTTGCGAAATGGCGTGGTTGCGAAATGACTGGTTGCGAAATGTCCCCGTGACAAATATGCTCATCATGACGATACCGAGCTGACTCAACTCTTCTAGTTCCGTACACTAATTATAACAAAACTAGAAAAAAAAATATTTTTTTATAAAAAAAATATGAATCAGAGGAAGTCAGCCAAAATCTGACATTTCTCTTCTAGTTAAAAATAATGTCGAAAAATAAAAAAAATTTCAGCGAAACCTGCCTACTCACTTTCTCCTATAAACACACACATGTGTGCTCATTCTGACTTAGTGAGCACATCAACGTCTTCTTCTTCTTCAGAATCTTCTGAAGCATGTTTGCCTAACTAAACCAATTTTGTGAAAAAAAAGGCAAAAAAGGGGTGTGAAATAAGAAAGAAGAAGAGGGACCCCTTCTTCTGATGAGAAATTGGCTTTTTCAACCTGATGAGATACAGAGGAGGAGGTGGATCAGATTTTTTTTCAACAATTTTTTTTGGGAAAACAGGTGACGATGCTCATGATAATAAGCATCAAAAATATTATTCAAAATTTTGAATGCAATCATGCTCCATGGCTAATTCCTAGAAGACATCGGTGCTCACCAACCGGAAGTGAGCCGTGTTATCTTGATGGGAGAAAAGGAGGAGATGTTTGAAACTAGAAAGACTACGAAGTGCTAACCTTAAAGGAGGATTCCGGTCAAAATTTTTATTTTTATCGTCCTAAAACACATAACAAATATGTGTAGATTCCGAAAATCATAATGAAAATTTTCGAGCAAAAACCCCGAAAAATGGATCCGAAATGAGCAAAAAATCATGAGAATGGTCTCCGGCGGCCGTGGCCGAAGTTTCCCAAAAAAGGGGCGGAGCCAAGCGCAATAATTGGCTGCGGCACGACTGCAAAGACGCTCATTGGCCGACTCCGCCCCTTTTTTGGGAAACTCGGCCACGGCCAACGGATACAACTTCTGAGCTCATTTCGCAGCCATTTTTCGGGTTTTAGAGCGATTTTTGAGCGTTTTCATTATGATTTTCGGAATCTACTCACATTTTTGCCCCCGAGACATTTCGCAACCAGTTGTTTTGCAACTGCGTCATTTCGCAACTTACGTTAATTTTGGAATTACAAGATTTCACAGGCCGCTCATTGCGCCACCGCGACAATCCGCAACCACGTCATTTCGAAACTACGAAATCCAGTTTTCTTGTAAAAACCACAAGTTCATACAGTATCAAAACGCCTTGGTTGCGGAATGGCGAAGTTGCAAAATGTCTCCGAGCCGGGACTTCGAAGTTCCTGCCAGTTTTAATTTTTGCAGAAAAAGTTAGACCTGTATGCTCAAACACTCTCCTAGTTAGCAGTATGTAGCGAAATTTGCAGGCTCCCCGACGTTTCGCAACCGCGACATTTCGCAACCGGACTTTCATCATGATTTTCGGAATCTACACACATTTTTACGTATTTTAATGCGATAAAAATTTTTGACCGGAATCCTCCTTTAAATAACTTCGAAGTCCCAAAACTCTACTTCCAGATGCTCCATGACACCCATCTTTGGACTACTAGATTCTAGATTTTTCATAGTTTCTAGCTCGAATTATCTACAAATCTCCAATCCGATCCAAAAATTTTGACCTTACGATTTTCCAGCTCCAGACTCCCCCATCGGAAGTCTGGAGCCCTGCTCCTAACGTGAACATCTTCAAATTGAAAAAATGAAGAGGAAATGATCATTGGTGCATCAGAAAGACAACCGAAGAGTGTTTTTTTTTGGGTGTTACTTGACACCCTCTAGACGGGAAATTTTCAAAAAAAGTCAAAAGGTAGATGGAAAAATATATGGATATGAGGATATGAGCAACAATTGATTTTGGGGAAGAGGAGGAGAGTCAGTGGGCGAAAGGGGAAACTGACCGGAAATTGATTTTTAGTATACTGATGGGGAGGGAAATCCGAGAGAAGGCTACTTTTTCGGTTGAGGGGGAGTACATCAGGTATAGTTTTAGAATTTGAGAATAAACACGAATGTTTGGTGTGACGTAGATGGAGAGGATTTTCTAGATCAATGAACAGGGAGGCTGGAATTTAGAGACTTCAAAGTTTCAAAGATACAGGGATTCAGGAATTTTGAAATTCTAAAATTTCAAGATTCCTGAAGGCCCCATGTAAAGAAAAATGACAAAATTCTGAACCTGTCACTTCCAGAAGTTTGAAAATTTCGGACATTTTTAGTTCTAGAAAATCCCATTTTTGTTGGTTTTTGCAAAGATCAGAGTCTCATTTTCGGCTCCACGACTTTTCGCAACCATGCCATTCTGCAACTGGACATTTTGCAACCAGTCATTTCGCGACTATATAAACTTGTCCGTTTTACATTCATTAAGGTCGTCAGTAATATGGGTTATTGTAATCAATTCCAGGTTTCCATGAAGATTTGAAAATTTTTGATTGCAGCGCGTAATTTTTACAAAAACATCGATCTCTTGGTTGCGAAGTGGCGTGGTTGCGGATCGTCGTAGTTGCGAAATAGACCTCAGTTGCGAAATGTCGTGGTTGCAAAACGACTGGTTGCAAAACGTCGAGGATCCAAACTTCAGAATCTCTTGAATTTTGGAGTTTCAATGTTGCATTCTCCAAATTTTCAGAAGCCCAGAACTTCTATTATTCTCCATATCTCCGGTTTTCGCGACATTTCACAACCAGTCATTTCGCAACTGCGATATTTTGTAACTCTTGACGATTTTGCAACTTCGTCTTTTCGCAACCGGCCATTCTGAAACCAGTCATTTCGCAACAGTGAGATTTCGCAACCGGCCGTTTTGCCACCGCGACAATCCGCGACTACGTCATTTCGCAACCATGAAATCTATATGCAAACTGAATACTTTATAAAGTTGCGAAATGTCCAGTTGCCAAAAGGCTTGGTTGCGAAATGTCGCGGAGCCTTTTTTCGGATCTCCTAACACCTCACTATCAAAATTTCAAATCTCAGACCCAAAAAAACTCGCATTATTTTTCCACGTGATCCCTCTTTTTATCACCAAAATCATCATCTAGCATCCAACAAGACAATTGCTCATTCTCAACCTTTCCATTCCTACCAAACCCTATAAACCAAATTCTTCGAATTCAACAAAAAATGGGAAATCGTCAGACAAAACAGGCAAAGCAAAATCAAGAATATTGGAAGCAGCATTACGATTGTGAGGACTGTGTGGTGTGCCAGGCACCGGACCGTCCTAAACGCCCCGAACTATCTAGGATCTATCGCACGGATCTTGATCTCAATGGTATGTTCATTTTCATAAGTTTTGGGACATTTCGCAACCAGTTGTTTCGCAACTACGACATTTCGCAACTCACGTCAATTTGGCAACTACGACATTTCGCTATCGGCCATTTTGCAACCGCGACAATCCGCAACCACGTCATTTCCTGGAATAGTTCACAATACCCTCAATCTCATACAACTTTAATGAACGGGAAGTTGACGAGTTTATAGAGTTGCGAAACGACTGGTTGCGAAATTTCCAGTTTTAAAATGTCGTGGTTGCGAATTGTCGTAGTTGCGAAATGACTAGTGGCGAGATGTACCGGAGCCTGGAATCCCACTTCTGGAACATTTCGCAGCCCGTCATTTTGCAATTAGGCCATTTCGCCGCCGCAACAATCCGCAACCACGTCATTTCGAAACCAAGAAACAACAGGTTGCGAAATGTCCAGTTCCAAAATGTCCTGGTTGCGAAATGTCTTGGAGCCAAAATCTGACACCATTTTTCAGGTATCCGCCTCGAACTAAAGCCGCCAAACTTCAAAATCTCCTCGGACCCGGATAAGCCCACCAAGTACACTTTCAAGAACAATCAAACCGCTCAACAGGATATTTTTGTTTCCTGCTATTCTCAAATATACGCTATCCAAAACCCAACTGGAAAAAATGGTTATCATACTCAGTTTTTCGGAGAGTTGAAGCCAAATGAGTCATTGAGTGTGGAGATTGGGTTGAGGGATGAGAAGGTGAGGTTTTTCGACGTTTTGCAACCGGGACACTTCGCAACTGCGACATTTCGCAACTCTCTTCGGTTTTGCAACTATGTCGTTTCGCAACCAGTCGTTTCGCAACTGCGAAAGTCAATCTATTAGGATTAGTTTGGAAGGTTGCGAAATGACTAGTTGCCAAATGCTTTGGTTGCGGATTGTTGCAGTTGCGAGAAGTCGTAGTTTT
Organism: Caenorhabditis sinica; assembly: GCA_963932045.1. Classification (NCBI taxonomy): domain Eukaryota; kingdom Metazoa; phylum Nematoda; class Chromadorea; order Rhabditida; family Rhabditidae; genus Caenorhabditis; species Caenorhabditis sinica. Next base: position 3,409,830 of record OZ009942.1, read on the forward strand.
AAAATTGACGTGAGTTGCGAAATGTCGAGGTTGCGAAATAACTGGTTGCGAAACGTCGGTGAGCCGATTGTTGCGAAACGTCCAGGCAAGAAAGCTGTGCATTTTTGCGTGAGCGTGTCTGTATTGGTTGCCGAATTGGCATCACGTTTACCATTTCGCAACCAGTCATTTCGCAACCAGCCATTTCGAAACCAAGACATTTCGCAACCAAGACAAATCGCAACCAGTCATTTCGCAACTAGGACAATCCGCAATCAGTCTTTTCGCAACTATGACAATCCGCAACCGCGTCATTTCGCAACCAGTCATTTCACAACTACGACATTTCGCAATTGGACATTTCGCAACCAAGACATTTTGTGACCAGTCATTTCACAACCCGTAGCAATCAAATTTTCAAAGCTGGTTTGGTTTTCAATGATTCCTGTCACATCTAACCTAAGTGAACGTAAAACGGACAAGATTGTTTTGTTGCGGAATTTCCAGTTGCGAAATGGCTGGTTACGAAATGTCTGGTTGCGAAATGTCTAAGCAAAGATAAAAAAAAACCATTCAAATTTTGACCTTTTTCCAGGACCTTCCCCCATTCCCCACCGATTTCAAAATCAAGTTATCCACCATGTTCACCGCCACTGGATACATTGAAATCGCTCACTATGCATCCGACAAAAAGACAGATACTGATAAAAATGGCATCCGCCCTTATCACAAACTAGGCATTGCTTATCATGGCTTGTGGAGGGACTACTTGGTACCGGAGAAAGAGACGGAGTATGTGAAGGAGAAGTGTAATGAGTATAAGGAGGAAGTTTTGAAATGGATGGTTGCGAAAGGGGAGGAAATGGATTCGGAGGTGAAATTTCAAAAGAGACTAGAGACTGAAAAGAACTACGAGTTTCAAAATTCACTGAAGCCAAAAATGAACGAAGAGCCAAAAAAGGAAAAATCGAAGAAAGAGGAGGCCAAGAAGGAAAAATCGAAAAAGGAAAGTGGCTCCAAAGTCAAATCTGTATCCTCAATTGCTCCGCCTTCGAAAAAATCAGAAGTCAAAAAATGAACTACTTTCTTTTTTCATGTGATTTTTTTGGGATACCATGAATAGTAACAGATCGAAAATTGAATCTTTGAACAGAATTCTTTCATTTTCGAGGTTTTAGAGCAATTTTTGAGCATTTTCATTATGATTTTCAGAATTTACACAGATTTTTGGCCCCGAGACATTTTTTCGTAACCAGTAGTTTCACAACTCACGTCAATTTCACAATTACGAGATTTCACTGCCGCTCATTGCGCCACCGCGACCATCCGCAACCACGTCATTTCGAAACCGTGAAATCTAGATTTTTGTAAGAAGCCTTAGACAAGTTCATAGAGTTTGGAAACGTCCTGGTTGCAAAATGGCGCAGTTGCGAAATGGCTGGTTACAAGATGACTTCAAGCCGGTTCATCGAAGTTCCTGCCATTTCAAATTTTGCTGATTTTTTCACCAAAAAAACACTCTCCTAGTTAGCAGTATCTTGTGAAATTTGAACTCACAGGCTCCCCGACGTTTCGCAACTGTACATTTCGCAACTGCGACAATTCGCAACTATGTCGTTTCGCAACCAAAAAATAAATGGTAATCTTAAAGTATATAACCTAAAAGAACGTAAGACGGACAAGTGTATATAGTTGCGAAATGTCCAGTTACGAAAAGGCATGGTTGCGAAATGGCTGGTTGCGAAACGTCGAGAAGCCATTTTGCAAAACAAAAGATAGACTAAAACGATAAATTCAAACCAAAATTTAGGCTTTCAAAAATCAAATTTGAGGAAATTCGAAACTTTTGTTTTTGACTCAAGATCTGGGAAAATTTAGTCATGGACGCCTTTTTTTTCAAAAATTGAGCGAAAATTTTCTAGTTTTTAAAACTAGATCTATAAACTTTTTTTTTGGTTAGGTTCCACATATTCAGAAGATTACCTCTTGGCTACTAACTCTTGAATAGGTCTTGATCAAGAAGAGAAATTTTTCAGGCAAAATTTTCATGAATATCACTAATCAGACGTGCATTCTTCACCTTAAAAACTTCCACATCAGAAATCAAATTTTTGAGAAAAAGGGGGGAAGAAGTGAAACGGAAAATCAAAAGGATACGCAAGAGTTGGTTGAGTAATCATGGTAAGTTCACGAAGAGAAAATTTTTTGAGCTGGATTTTTGACTTTTTGGTTTTTATAAGGGACGTAGAATCTCTTTCGGAGTATCATCATCTCCAAGAATCCTTCAGCATTCCAGAATTCCAGAATCCCAGAGTCCATAACCTTCAGAAGTTGACTTAAACAGAAGCCAACTCCCAAAAAAAATGCTTTGAAAAAAAATTTTGGAGCACTTTTGTGCTCCAAAAAAAGGTGAAAATGAGATCTTGAAAAAGCTTTTTTTTCACCACTCCATCCTTCTGACGGAAATGCGATTTCCGATCGATTCTGGAGTCTCTTGGTGCTCTTTCAGGGCCTTATTTTGAGAAATATTTTCAGGATTTTTTTTTGAAAAATGGGAACAAAAATCTGATTCAAAAATTGTAGATAGTTGCGTAGGCTGTGTAGCTATAAATCGAAGAATTCAATTTTTTTTAGTTCCTCGAATCCAGAAAACTACAAAAAATTGAAGCGAAAAATGCCCATGGTGTTCCAGAAATCACAAGATCCATAAGAAGGCCGACGTTTTGCAACCATGCCATTTTGGAACCATGCCATTTCGCAACCAGTCATTTTGCAACTTACAAAATTCGTCCAATTTTCGTTCACCTACGAGTGATTGGGAGTGTGCTAAACCATTCCAGGTTGCCGTCTTCATTTGAGAATGTCGCAGTTCTGAAACGCCACAGTTACGAGATGTCTCAGTTGCGAAACGTCATAGTTACGAAAAGTCATAATTGCGAAATGTCTCGGTGGCACTATGACTGGTTCCGAAACGACACGGAGCCCAAAAGATAAACTTGTTGGTTTTTGGTTTCAAAGTGTCCAAATCGTCGTGAGTTGCGAAATGTCATAGTTGTGAAACGTCACAGTTGCGAAACGTCATAGTTGCAAAACGTCATAGTTGCGAAGTGTCTCAGTTGCAATTTGACTGGTTGCGAAACGACACGGATCCCAAAAAATGAACCTATCCGTTTTACGTTCGATTGCAAAATGTCCAGTTGCCAATTCGTCGTGAGTTGCGAAACGTCGCGGTTGCAAAATGACTGGTTTCTGAACGTCGGAGATCTGTTTCTGTAGTTTACGAGCTTTCAATTCAAATTTTTACTCAAAATATAGCAAAAAAAAAAAACAAGATTAAAATCGACACAAAGTTGTTTGGGCTCAGTTTTTTTTTTTGGGGGAGGGGGGCGGGACTTAGATTAGAGTTTGTAAAAAATTAATGCAATTTTTCAAGTTTAATAGTCAAGGACATGACAGAAAAAAGCTCAGTGTGTGTTGAAAAAAGTGGGCGGAGTCAAGAAGTGGTACACAAAAAACTAAAAAAGCTAGTTGGACCGAAATTTTTTTGTTGAAAAAAATTTTTAGGAAAAAAAGAAAAATAATAACAAAGCAAAGAAGCGGGTTGGTGGTGGTGTGTTTTTCAAGGATGGTAAGGATTACGGTACTTTTTGGGACACCGGTACAGTATGAAAAAAATATGAGAGGGCGGGGCTTAGGGGAGGAAAGTATAAATGGGAAGATAGTTGATTCGTTGACAATTTTTGATCTCGGGATTGTTTAGTGGGCGGGGCTTATCAAAGGGGGCGGAGCTAGCGAGCTTAGAAAAGGAGTACTGGTTGGAGATTACTGTACTGAGCAACATCCGCACTTCTTCTTCTTCACATGTATCAGCTCGACTTTTCCAGCTGGTGGCAACTCCTCGACGTACTCCTCGTTGCTGAAAATTGATTTTTTGAAATTTCGGGAATATTACTGTAGTTCAAGACTGTGACTTTCGGCAGCCGGTCGTCGGCCGGTTGCGCTGTTTTGGGTATCCGGCCGCGGTTTTTTGGTAACCGCCCGCGGTTTTTCATATCCGGCCGCGGTTTTTTGGTAACCGCCCGCGGTTTTTCATATCCGGCCGCGGTTTTTTGTATCCGCTTGCGGTTTTTTGGTATCCGCCCGCGGTTTTTGGTATCCGCCTGCGGTTTTTTGGTACCCGCCCGCGGTTTTTTGGTATCCGCCCGCGGTTTTTTGGTATCCGCCCGCGGTTTTTTGGTATCCGCCCGCGGTTTTTTGGTATCCGTTCGCGGTTTTTTGGTATCCGTTCGCGGTTTTTTGGTATCCGCCCGCGATTTTTTGGTATCCGCCCGCGGTTTTTGATATCCGGCCGCGGTTTTTTGGTATCCGCCCGCGGTTTTTTGGTATCCGCCCGCGGTTTTTTGGTAGCCGCCCGCGGATTTTGAATAGCCGACTATTCTAACTTGAATGACTCAAAATTGACCAATAAAATTGGTTTTCCAAAACTTTTGTTTTTCGAAATTTTTTTTTCTTCAAATCCACCTACCGATTGTGCTCAGCCAAAAGTGGCTCTGAGTGATTCGCATCGTTTTTCTCGTTTTGCACCAACTGCTCTTTGCTGAGCCCGTTTTGGAGGTACAATGGAGATTCGTTGGTGGTTGGTGGTGGGGTGGCTCTGAAAATAGTGAAAATGAGAGTACTGTAATCTGAGGGGGAGTACTGTAGGTTAAATTTTTTGATCTTGGCTTGAAAAATCAACACTGTATTTTGCAGCATGCGTCAAAAATTGACGACAATCCCAAAAGTCCTACTCAAATTTTTGTCAAACTTTCACTTTCATAATTTCTAGATTTTCTGCTCTGGGACATTTCGCAACCGCGGACTTTCTTAAGAACGACATTTCGCAACCGAGAAATTTTGAAAATGGACTTTTCGCAACCAGTCGTTTCGCAACTAATGTCAATTTCGCAACCAAGACATTTCGAAACTGGACGTTTTGCAACCAGTCGTTTAGCAATTCTATCAACTTGTCCACTTTACGTCCATTAAGGTTGTATGGGATTGAGGGTATTGTGAACTACTCCAGGTTATAGTCTACATTTGAAAAGTTGATTGGTTTCGAAATGGCGTGGTTGCAAAACCGACGTGAGTTGCAAAATGACTAGTTGCGAAATGTCCCTTTCTCAATAATTCCAAAAACTCACGCCTGTGAAAAGTGTTGCTGCTTCGTTGGCGTATTCTGGGCGGAGCCTGGCCTGCTCGGTGGGAATGGTTTGTGCAAGTACTGCTCCACAATCGGGTCCACCTCATGATACAGTATCTCCTCCGGTCGGAACGGATTCTCCGCGTCGGTCATTTTTCTGCAAAAAAATCATTCATAAATTTAAGTTTATTTTGGTGCTACTGTAGTCCAACTTCAACACTCATAATATCAGTGAACTGAGGGGGGACATTTAGGCCACGCCCACTCTTGAGGGGTCTTTTCACACACAAAAAATGCCAGTGTACTGTACTCATAAAAAGAACAAAAAGCACTAGAAAATGAAGCAACTAGAAACAAACCGGAAGTGAAGATCCATGGGTCTGAAAATTGTGGATATCTGGACACACATACAAACTTTTTTTTCAGAAAAAGGTCAACTTTTCAGGCTAATTTTAGTTTTAGAGCATTAACAATATTACCAATCATCTGGAATTTAAATTTTACATCTAGAGCAATAAAAAATATATGTCTAATTTTTTTGCTCATTTTTTTGGCCATCTGAGCAACGTTTTTGGCTCATAACTTGGCTCATTTTTGTGCTAGAGACATGAAAATACTACCATTCGACTGGAAATTAAATTCTGCATCTATATCATAATTATATGGACATCCGGACACACAGATTTTTGCTTAAAACTCACTTAGAAGGAAGTGGTGGCGAGACGGCGACTCTCCGGACCTCCTCGAATTGTGCTGGCGGCGGAATGGGAGATGGTGCTTCGGGCACGACGGTCTCCGAAGTGACGACTACTCGGCTCACTGGGGCGTCCGGTCTGAAAAATTTGATAGTTACAGTAAGAGTTACAGTAAGTCTAAAATGTGCAGGTTTTAAGGCCCAAAAATATTTGCAGCACTGGAAAAAAAATCATTTTTGGGTGTTTTTAATATGGGACAAAGTCAATTTTGGGTGTCTTAGGGTGGTCCAATTATTTAGAAAACTTGTGGATATATGAATCAAACCTAGATCTTTATCTTTGTAGTTCACAAATTTTTTGTAAATCTTTTCCCTAAAAAGTCACGGGTACAAACGCTCAAAAACCTGATTTTTTTTACAATTAAAACTGAAATTCGAATAACTTTTTAAGGAAAAGTTGTACAAAAAAGTTGTCAACTATAAAAATGAAGATCTAGGTTTGATTGATACCCTTGCAAATTTTCTAAATAATCGGACTACTTTAAGCTACTTTTTCGGACCCCCAAAGTTGGCGTTTTTCCACTAAAAACACCTGAATAAATTTATGAAAATTCTATGTTCGGTACTGTGAAATAGAGCAAAAATAGCCGGTTTTTGAGCAGATAGAGCACAAGAAAATCTATTTTGAAAGTGGACATGGCCTATTTCCATTTGGGTCAGTTAAGGTCCATTTAGGCGGTCCCCCGAAAGAAGACAGATGGTGTTGGTCAAGGGTAATTAAAAAGTGGAACCTAGATTTTCCGGTAAAGAAGAAAAGAGCTAATGGATTTTTCAAGGACATCCGGACAAACAGAAATTCATATTTTTTCATAGTTGGGATTTGGGAAAATTTAGAGACTTTTTTTTCGAAAAATAGCCAAAAAAGTGGATTATGACAATACTGATTTTTGACCAAAAAATCGGATTTAGCTTAAAAATTTGACTCCGAAAAATTCTTGACGGAAATGGATTTTTTTTTGGTTTTTCTGACCTCTGACCATCTCTAGATGTTTGCTCATATAGAAGGGGTCTCCCTCTTTTTATGACTTCCGATTACGAGAATGAAGAGAACAGAAACGGGAGATAATTGTTGTAGAAAATGAAGCAGGTGTTGTGCTCTTTGCTCTGTGTCTCCCATATGTGTGCACATTGTGCACACATGAGCGATCACTTTAGGAAGTGGTCCATGTTTCAAATATGGAGAAAAAGGGGGGTGATTGATTGGTTTTTTTGGGGAGGTTTAGAGACATGGAATATGGAGAAATTGAGTCGAAAAAATGGTTTGGAAATGTCGCTTAAAAAGGAAAAAAATGGGGTGAAAATCGGTTATATTTTACTCATCTTGATGTTTCAATGCTCTATGACAAAAAGGATGCCAGAAAAAAACCCTCTTGGTGGAAAACTGTAAGTTTTAAAAAATAAATTTGGCCTAATCTAAATGTAAAATTTAATTTCCAGTAGAATGGTGGCATTTTCAAGTCTCTAGCACGAAAATGAGCCAAGTTATGAGCCAAAAATGTTGCAAGGTTGGCCAAAAAATGAGGAAAAAAATTCACCAAAAAATTGTTCATATATTTTTATTGTTCTAGATTTTTTTTTGTAACCGGTTTTTGTAGGCCGTAAAAAAATAATAGGATAATGAAAATTATATTGTTTGTTTATCCAAATCCAAATTTTGTTATCGATCTGGGTGTCCAGATGTCCGCAAAAACCTTATTTTCACGGAAAAATCGGTTTTCTTTGAGGCTCATTTAGAGCAAATTTTTTATAATAACTTAGTAGAAATTAATTTCTCTAGATGTAAAATTAAATTTCCAATCGAATGGTAGTATTTTCAGTGCTTTAGGACAAGAATGAACCGAGTTATAACTCTAAGAAAGTTTAGGTGGTGGTCAAAAATCTAGCAAAAACTAAAAAAACTAGCCATATTTAATTTTGTTTAGATGTAAAATTTTATTTCCAAGCGGTTGGTCATATTTTCAGTGCTCCAGGACAAACATAGGAGTCAAAAAATGAGCAAAAAAATCGGAAAAAATTGATTATTTTTTGAGCAAAAATTTTGGACCCCACCTAAAATCTCTTGGCCATAAAAGTGACACATATGGCTGTACAAATTCTCATTTTCTCTTTCTTTTTCTCTCTATTCGTGTGCTTCCCCTCCCCGTCCTATTGCACTATTAATTAGATTACTTCTTTCAATTTAGGGGGGACCCTGGTCATTTTGTTGTGGTCGGAGGGAAAATGGAAAAGAAGAAGAAGCTGCCATCCCAAAATAGGAATCGAATGGGTGGAAGACAATATAAAATGGACAGAACAAATGAGAAAGATGGGAAGAGAGAAAACAGGGTCCTCTTCCAAATTTAGTGAGCATTTTGGAGGGGGACGAGGAGCCATTCCTAAGTCTCTCATTCTGGGATTAGTTTGAACGACTTTGCCCAGTTTTTCGCGGCGCGCTTTTTTGAAGGGGATGAGGGGACCAGCCAGTCACAAATGACGGCGTCTTTTTAGTCTTTGAAAATTTTTGGTTTTAATGGAATATGGGGAAAACTAGAAACTAAAATAGCCTCTTAAAATTAGTACAAAATAGGTGGACAGGCAGAAAAAAGGTCTAACAGTAGGGAAACATTTTTTCGGATTTGAAATTTTTTTGAATTTTTAGATTTTGTATCCTCGAAAATGATTTTTAATTTTTTCAAACCCTTTAGGAGCACCTAGAATCTATAGAAGTCGAACAATTGACGCCTGAAAATCGTTCGAAAAAATATCATATTTGGAAGTTCTTAGTAACAAAAAAGGGACAACTTTGGGTTTCTTAAAAAGTAGATTACAGTAGTCCGATTATTTTGAAAATTTGTAGGCATATAAAACAAACCTAGATATTCAATTTTGTAGTTGGCAACTTTTTTGTATCACTTTTCCTTAGAAAGTTATTTGTAAAAATGCAAAAATCAGATTTTTTTTGAAATTAACACTGAAATTTGAATTTCGCGCGGACAACTTTCTACGGAAAAGTTTTACAAAAAAGTTGTCAACTGCAAAAATTAAGATCTAGATTTGTTTTATATGCCTACAAATTTTCAAGATAATCGGACTGCTTTAAACTACTTTTTCGGACACCCAATGTTGGCCGATACTGTATTAAGGATTTTCCAAAAAAAAAAACTGAGGAAATTCGGCTCCGCGACACTTCGCAACCGGTCATGTTGTAGTTGCGAAATGACCGGTTGCGAAGTGTCCAAAAATGTTATTTGTAAGATACTCAATTCGTTCTAAAAAACAAGCTTCACCCTCCAAAAAATCCTAAAATTTCGACCTTCTAGGACACAGGACCTCTTGTGCTCAAGATTCCTGAACATCCACTGAAACATCTAAAAAATGCAAGGAAAACGTTTGGGGACCCTAGGCAAAAAAGTGCAACAAACAAAATGGCGAGCGAGCGAAAAAAAATGCGAGGCTCCGGGAGCCCCAGCGGCAGAGCCGCCGACACACACACATACACAACAAAATGAGGTCCGAATGGCAGAATGGGTGAAGCTTCTCTCCCTCTCTCACTGGAAAACCAGTGAGAGAGTGTGTACTAATGAGAGACGCAGAGATAGAGAAAGAGAGAGTGGTGGGAAACTGAAGGGGTGAGAGGGTAGGGGTGGGGGACGAATGCAATTAGAATGCATATGCCCCCCCCCCCTTTCGGGTTTCTATTGGAACCACTGGATGAGGAGGGAGAGTGAAAAATGAAGAGACGCTGAGAGAGAATGAAACATTGTCCTCGAATACACCACAAAGTGTTGCCCCGCGCGCTTCGCCATTGGGTAAAAAGAGAAGCCGAGAGAGAAAGGGGTTTCCGGGAAAGGAATGTATACCCAAAGATGGTAGTAATGATGATAGGGGAGAATGAGCAATTTTTATGATGAGCAATCAAGGGTTGATAAGGGTCCGACGCCCGGAGAACGGTGTGAAAGCCTGAAATAGGCTCAAAGCCTTGAGAAGGCCCAAGGCCTTGATAAAGGCTCAATGGCCTGAGAATGGCGGCCCAAAGCCCTGAGAAATACCCAAAGCCCTGAGGAAGGCCCGAAGACATGAAACAAGCCTGAAGCCCTGGTGAAGGTCCAAAGGTCTGTGAAAGGCCTGAAGCCCTGATAAAAGATCGAAGACCTGAGGTAGGCCCAAAGCCTTCTGGAAAGCCCGAAGCCCTTAGAAAGGCCCAAAGTCCTTGAAACGGCCCGAAGCGCTGATAAAGGCCCAAAGACTTAAGAAAGGCCTGAAAAAGGACCAAAACTAAAATTTAACCAAATATTTTTAAATAGGTTATTTTTTTAAAAATTTTCTGGTGCCAAAAGTACACACCCACCTTTCTATACCCCTCACTTTCGGCTCTGGCATTCTTGAGAATTTTTTTCAAAATTCTAGAATTTCGACGTCTTCAGAACTTCTTCAGAATAGGTCAGGTTAGGCTGGGAAGTGAAAAAGAAGAAGAAGAAGGAAAAATGAAGACATCAACGTTCACTCCCCCTCCCAAAAAATCGAACCTATTCAAAGAGAGACAGGCAAACCTGTCACTTTTGATTTCCAATTTTTCATCATTCGGAAAAAAAAATTTCAATAGAGAACAAAAAAATTGCTAAAAGAACTTGTTCTCTATCCCTTTTTGGGGATAGCGAGAAAGAATTCAATTCAATTTTCGGCGAAATTTTTTTCCACTCTTTTTTGTTTTTTGTTTACTCAAACCATTCTGGAAAAACAGAGGAATTCAGATGACACGCAATGGTCTTGGATTTGGTTGGGGTTGGGAGGAGAAAAGGGGGAAAAAGTAGAAAAATTCTCGACCACCGAGCTTCGGGACATTTCGCAACCAGTCGTTTCGCAACCACGACATTTTGCTACCGGTCATTTCGCAACCGCGACAATCCGTAATCACGCCATTTCGAAACCGCGAAATCCAAAATTTTTGAAGAAAGTTCACGTTAAAATCACAACTTTTCAAATGTAGACTATAACCTGGAATAGTCTAGTTTATGGAGTTGCGCAACGTCTAGTTTCGAAATGTCTTGGTTGCGAATCGTCGCGGTTGCGAGACACATGTGAGTTGCGAAATGTCGTAGTTGCGAAATGACTAGTTGCGAAATGTCCCGGAGCTGCCCAGGACATTGAATTCGCGGGGTCCTGGATTTAAAATAAATAAAAAATCTCTAAAATTATCAAAATCATTTCAAATGTTTCTAAAATTCTGCGGATTTCCAGCCAAATAGAGTCCCAGTATCATATTCGAAAAAGTGTCAGTACCAAAAAAATCGTAAACCTTCTGCCCAAAACTGGATATATCTACTAACTATGTACTGCTACGTGTCTCTCTATCCCTCTCATCCATTTTTTTCTCCAAATTGTTTGCCTCTCGATTCTCCCCTCAAATTTCAATGTAAACCGCAAGAGGATTCTATTTACTCTTCCCCTTTCATTAAAAAAAATGAAGAGGAGAAAAAAAATTAAATAAATATTAACGCCTCTCCATTATTCTTTCCTCCCCAATAGCAGTAAATAGAATAGAATCCAAATGTTTGGTTTCTAGAGGTTTCTGGTGCTCCAAAGGACAAACAGATGCACAGATAGGCAAGTAATTGGGGCTAGAAGAGATCCATAAGGCTCAAAAATGCTAAAATTTATCCAGATGTCCGGATGTCCGGATGTCCATATTCTAGATTTACGTGTGTTCTAATGTCCAGATGTCCACACTTTTTTGAAATTTTGCGGCCGTTTCAAAAACGAACCTCTAGCCCCTTAACCTATTTTTCGATACTATGTTATACTTTTTGAAAATTTGAAGCGCAAAATGAAAACTGATAACCCCTCTTGTGAGAGCACACCAGCAGAAGAAAAGAGTACGTTTTAAACTCAATACCTCCCCCCTCCTTCTGCTAGTTTCCCAGGTTCTTGACACTCACACCTGTTTTCTCTGCGTCTCTCTGTCTTCTATACACTCTCTCTCCCTCGGAAGAGAAGCAATAGGGGAACAGAACTTTGAGAAATTACAATTTTACAAAATGAAGAATTCTCGTGTTCTCCGCGGCGTAAAGGATTTTCCGCTCTGACGAGTGAATGAATTGCGGTGATTGGAGAGAAGGACATCTGGACACACAGAGGGACATACAGATACGGAATCCTAAATACTAAGAGGGGGGGGGGTCCCTAGGAGGATTCCGGTCAAAAAATTTTTTGCTTCAAAATATGTGAAATTTTGTGCTGATTCCGAATATAATAGTGAAAACGCTCAAAAATCTCTCTAAAACCTTGTAAAATCGCTTCAAAACTACCCTTTTTCGGCAGAACGGTCTCCTGGGGCCGTGGCCTAACTTCCGGAGTTTTCTCGGCCACCGGACTCGGCCACCGCATTTTCATATTTTTTTACCATTTTTTCAGGTTTTTTTTGTGAGAACCAGACCAAAAATTGAAATAACAACAAAGGTATATGATTTGCACAAAAAACCTGAAAAAATGGTGAAAAAAATCTGAAAATGCGGTGGCCGAGAAAACTCCGGGAGTTAGGCCACAGCCCCAGGAGACCGTTCGGCCGAAAAAAGGTAGTTTTGAAGTGATTTTTCAGGGTTTTAACGAGATTTTTGAACGTTTTCACTATCATATTCGGAATCAGCACAAAATTTCACATATTTTGAAGCGAAAAAAAATTGGTTGACCGGAATCCTCCTTTAAAAGCTCCCTACCCCTAGATTCTCGTTTCCAGGACATCCGGACACACAGACATAAAATCTCCAAACCCTTGTTGTCACATCTCCAAAACACCCTCACACAAGTGTTTGTGATATTCTAAGGGGGATCCCACCAGAAAAAAATTCCCACGAGGAAACCGAACTTTGACGTCTTCTAGTATTCTTCCGTCTTTTTCTTCTTCATATTTCCACTGCTTCTTCGTCAATAGACACCAAAATTTGTCAATAGAAAATCAAAGCGGGGCAAAAATGAAACATGGGCGGCTCTAAACAGTCGCAAAAAAGGGAGACAAAAATGACTTGTTTTTTTCGTCTGTGTGTGTTGTTAAACGGAGTAGAAAAAAAAGAGAGCGAATCCGGAAAAGAATGGGATGGATTTTCGGGTAAACAACTTGTTTTATTTTCTGGTTTTTTTTTGGGAAGAGCTTTGGAACTTTTTCGACGAAAATATGTGAATCAGATGATATGTTTTTCGAACCAAACATCAGAAATCCGAAACAGTAAAGAAGAATAAGCTAAATAGTCTATGTCTCGGGGGCATCCTGATGATTCTAGAGCTCTGTGTGTCCGAATGTCCGTTTAAAAAGTGATCCATTCTAAAAAACCGTGATATCTGGGCCTCCAGTGATCCAATTTTGATAAAAGTTATACAGATCGATAGAAAATTTCAAGTAGATGATGTTAATTTTTTGAATTTTTAGAAAATCCAAAATTTGACGTCTTCTGGAACAGTTCAAGCCTGCAGAACCGACTTGCGAAAGTCAAAATTAATTGTGTTTTTAACTCAATTTTTACTCAAAATCCAGGTGCCCAAATTTGATGAAAAATATACTGATCGATAGGAAATTTTTAGGAAAAATTGATTATTTTTTGAAATTCAGAAACAGAAAGATTTGACGTTTTCTAGGGCAATTCACTTAGACTAAGCTTGAAGTTCGATCAACCCAAATTTTTATGGTTTTTAGCATACTGTATCTCCAGAACCAGTGATCCAAATTCATTGAAAAATATACGGATCAATAGAAAATTAAAAAATATATTGGGTTTTTTTTTAATTTCAGAAATTCAAACAATTGACATCGTCTGGAGCAATATACTACTCAAAAAATTGCTATATCTCAAAAACCAGTGTGCCAAATTTTATGAAAAATATATAATTCGATAAGAAATTTTGAGGACATTACGGTGATTTTCTGTAACTCAAAAGTTGACAAATTTGAGGTCTTCTGGAGTAGACCTATCCTAAAGCTACAACTGTGCACAAGCTGAACCTTCTGTTATCTTCAGAATGCTATATCTCCAGAACCAGTGGGTCAAATTTAATGAAAAATATACGGGTGGAAAGGAAATTTTAAGATGAGCAAATCAGATGTTAACGATTCCATGAAATTTCAACATCATGATTTCAAGAGGGGCTAAATTAACCGTAAGTGACTTTTGACTCTTTTCGACTTTTAGCACTTGCAAACACCTATTTTTTTCAGGAATTTCAAAAAAGCCTAGTTTTAAGGAATTTCGATTTTTCAACAACAAAAAATCACTAGCCTCAATCATCAAGGATTTTCTCAATGCTCCATAAAATTTCAACATATTTAACTCAAGAAAAAAACTCACTTAGTCATTGAGAATACAAAGAATGATGACGATGATGATGCTCTCCACTAGTGAGATCTCTTTTCTTCTTCTTCAAGAGAGCAATCCGATGGAAAAGCTCAAGGAAGACAAGAGGAGGAGGGGAATTTTCACTTTCTCTCTATCGGAGTCCTAGAGAGAAAAGAGCAGTCAAAAGTCTCGCTCGGAGAGAGATGGGTTAGAGAAGTTCTCTCGACTCTCTTTCTCTGCGTCTCTCTATCTAACACACTCTCTCACTCACGTCTTGTCTCACTATCTTAAAGGACGTGTGGCTGGCAACGAAACCGGGTTGATAACAAGGGGGGGGGGGGGGGAGGACTGACACACAGAAAAACATGATAAGAGGGGAGGGAAAGATGAAAAATTGAGAAAAAAGAAGAAGAAGACTCTCAAAAACAGCTGATTTTGGGGAGCAGAAGGGCTTCAGAAGCCTTTAAAAATGATCGAAAATCAAGAAGGAAATCTAGAAGCTGAGGACTTGTGAAAGATTGGAATCCTGGATCTAGGAGCCCCCGGAAAGTAAGAGATTCAGAATTCTTGACTTTAAAGGAGGATTTCGGTCAAAAAATTTTTTGCTTCAAATATGTAAAATTTTGTGCTGACTCCGAATATGACAGTGAAAACGTTCGAAAATCTTTCTAAAACCCTGAAAAATCGCTTCAAAACTACCCATTTTCTGCCGAATGGTATTCTGGGGCCGTGGCCTAACTCCCGGAGTTTTCTCGGCCACCGCATTTTCAGATTTTTTTTTCGTTTTCACAAAAAAAACCTTTAAAAATGGTGAAAAAAATCTGAAAATGCGGTGGCCGAGAAAACTCCGGGAGTTAGGCCACGACCCCATTACACCATTCTGCCAAAAACGGGTCGTTTTGAAGCAATTTTTCAGGGTCTTAGAGAGATTTTTGAGCGTTTTCACTATCATTTTTGGAATCAGCACAAAATTCTACATATTTTGAAGCAGAAATTTTTTTTGACCGGAATCCGCCTTTAATACTTTTGTACTCAAAGGACTTCAAAATCAGGAATTTTGGAGATTCAGAAGATTTTCAATCTGACAAAAAAAAAGAAAAAAGAAATTCGCAATTTTGGAAAGTGAAAAAGTTTAGGGCTAAGAATTTCTTGAAATTGGAAATTGTGAGAATTCAGAATTGAAAAAATCAGAGTTTTCAGTTTTTTTTTCAAAATTTCCAAAAAAAAGACTAACTCTGTGAAGGGTTGCCTTGGCACAAGTGGTGTCGCATCGTCGTCCTTCTCGTATACAAAAGTGTGGTCGTCTCCAAAGGATACTCTGAAAAAAGTACAGTAGTTAGATGTGCAGGTTGTACAGTAATCTCATTGGTTTTGGGTACAGTAGTCTCTAGTTAGATGTGCAGGTTTTTTCACTTTTCGGTACTGTACCTTGGCGAGCCCCTTCTAGTTCAAATACAGTAACTTTAAGTTAGATGTGCAGGTTTTCCAGTACAATATTTCTCACTTTAGTGATACAGTAACCCTTTCATTTTTGAAGGTTTTTTTCATACAGTAATCCCCAGACAAAATACAGTAATCTTACGTCTTCGTACGCTTCCCAATGCCAAAGTGTTTCAGTATACTCCTCATGGTTTTTGATTAGAATAATCTAGATTTTTCTGTAAAAATGAACAACTGGATTACTGTAGATGAGCACAGATTTCACAAAGAAGAATTTGAAGGAAAAATTTTTGGGAAAAATAGAGGACCGACTTCTGGAATATCCAAAACTAGGTCAAACCAAAAAACCATGGGTTCATTATGCAAACACCTGCGTCACCACTTTTGGTCAAAAAGTGGGCGGAGCCTAATTCAGAAACCGTAATAGTATGGAATCTCGAGAGACGCAGACATGTAAATTTGCGTGAAAACGGGAATGAAGTGGTCATGGTGGTGGGGGGGGGGGGGGGGTACAATTAAACCCTTTTTTAGAAGAACAGAGATTTAGAGAAAAAAGAGGAATACAAAAAAAAGTGAGTTGAGGTTAGAAGACATACAAACACACACGTCAAGTGGCTGGGGGGGGAGGGGTCTTTTCTGAATTGAATGGAAAAGATGATGATTGTGACCTTGAAATCTAGGGGGGGGGGGCAGGCTTAGAGTAGGGGGGACAATAAATAAAAGAGGAGGAGGGGGGGGGGGGGGGGTGCGCGAAAATGGAAATGACAGAAATTGGAATGATTTGGAGGGAGGGGAGAGGGAGGAGAATTCCAAAATTCTGAGACAGTTTCTTGAAGGAGGATTCCGGTCGAAAAATTTTTTGCTTCAAAATATGTAAAATTTTGTGCTGAATCCAAAAATGATAGTGAAATTGCTCGAAAACCGTTCTAAAACCCTGAAAAATTGCTTCAAAACTACCTTTTTTCGGCCAAACGGTCTCCTGGGGTCGTGGCCTAACTCCCGGAGTTTTCTCGGCCACCGCATTTTCAGATTTTTTCACCCATTTTTTCAGGTTTTTTGTGAGAATCATAAATTTTTGTTGTTATTTCTGTTTTTCGTTTGGTCATGAAAATGCGGTGGCCGAGAATACTGCGGCAGTTAGGCCACGGCCCCAGGAGACCGTTTGGCCGAAAAAGGGTCGTTTGAAGCGATTTTTCAGGGTTTTAGAGTGATTTGCGAGCGTTTTCCCGATTATTTTCGGATTCAGCACAAATTTTTACATATTTCAAAGCAAAAAATTTTTTTGACCGGAGTCCTCCTTTAATAAAAGTTCCAAGTCTCCAGCTTTAAATTCTTGATTTCGAGGAATTTTAGTAATTTTCTGGATTAAATTCAAAATCAAATCTCAAAAAAATGTACAACAAATCGTAAGAAATTGTGTTTCCATGGGCACTGATTAAATTTTACGTAGTATCAAAAAAAGGTATCAGTTTGATTTAAAGTGTAGAAAATTGGAAAACAAGAAAAATTGCACCTGCTCTGAGCTATATAGCTGAAATTGAAGGAGAAGTGAGCAGCAAAGTCCATTTTAGGCAAAAGACTACAAAGACTACATAAATTCTGCAAATTTCAGCATATTTTCAAGGCGACCATTTTGACCTACTTTAGATCTACTTTTGACCTACTTTTAACCTACTTTTTGAATCCAGAAAATGCACAAAACTTTTGCTAAAAATTTCAAAAAATCGAAGCGCAAGAGAAAAGTACAATTTCTGACTTTACAGCCAACCACCCACCAACCATAGCAAAAACTGTGACTGTGAGGTGGTCTTCCCTTTTCCCCCCGTTCATTTTTCTTCTTCTCCTTCATTTTTTGTGTCGGTGTTACGATTTTGATCATCAAATATATGAATGTTCAATACTTCTATGTGTTCTTTTTTCGTCGGGAAAGAGGGAATGTTTTATGAATGGAAGGAGGAGAAGAGGAGTCAAAAAGTAAGAGAATGGGAGTGGAAAACAAAAAGCCATGGGGAGATGAATTTTAGGCTCCGGGACATTTTGAAACCAGTCGTTTTGCAACTATGACTTTTCGCAACTCACTTCAATTTCGCAACTACAACCTTTTTCTACCGCGACAATTCGCAACTACGACATTTCGAAACCACGAAAACCAGATTAATTTGACGTTAAAAACATCTAATTTTGTATGAAGGTGATAATCAACGTGAGTTGCGAAATGATTGGTTCCAAAGTGACTGGTTGCGAAACGTCCGGTTCGGAATTTCAGCTAACAACACATTAAAGGCACACCAGATTTATCCGAAATTTCAAAAAAAAAATTAATGACTCATTGGTTAAGAGCTTAGTTTACAAACTTTCAAAACTTTCGTAGAAATCAAAATCTGTTAAAATTTTTGGCTCCAGATGTTTTTCTCTCATCTTCAAGTCCTTTGGAATAAACAAAACAATATAGAGGTTATCTAAAAACTACTTAAAAAATTTATATGAGAATAATCAGTTTTAAATCACTATGTTTTTAATGGCAATGCAAATCGCAGCCAAGACATTTCAAAACTGGACGTTTCGCAACCAGTCGTTTCGCAACTCTATAAACTAGTCCACTTTACGTTCATATGGGATTGAGGGTATTATGAACTATTCCAGGTTATAGTCTACATTTTAAAAGTTGTGATTTTAACGTGAGCTTTCTACAAAATCCTGGATTTCGTGGTTTCGAAATGGCGTGGTTGCGGATTGTCGTAGTTGCGCAACGTCTGGTTGCGAAATATCGTAGTTGCAAAATTGACGTGAGTTGCGAAATGTCGTAGTTGCGAAACGACTGGTTGCAAAATGTCTCGGAGCCGGAAAAGCAGAGACTTGTACTAAAGACTAACTTCAGAAGACCGTAACATGGTAAATTTTAGAAAACACACATTTTTTAACTTTTCGTTCTTTCCTCTTATAAACAATATTATTTTTATATCTAAACTATTGCTGGTTCAAAAGTTACAAAAAGTTTTCCTTATCACTCACATTTACAGTAGATAATGTTCTATTCATCTTTTTCAAATGACCATAACTCAGCTAGTTTTGACATTCAGAAATAATGAATGATATTTTTAAAATTTCCATGATTTCAGCTCTTTAATGGTATAAATTTCATTTTTGAGTCTTCACTGGTTCCCAAGTTACAACACATTTTTCTAGAGTGAATAATGTTCAACTCAGCATTTTCAAATGGCCATAACTCAGCTAGTTTTGGCATTCAGAAATTAAAAGTTACATTTTCAGAATTCCCATAATTTCAGCTTTCCAATGGTGTATTATTCATATTTCTATTATTTGCGATCCCCCTTAATCACCCTTCCAATTAATAGTGAACCCCCTCCTTTACCTCTTATCCTTATTATTGCCCAACGGCGAGAGCGGGGGCGACGAGATGGCGACAGAAGCCATTGTCTTCTTCTTTCCTTGATTCTTCTTCAGCTTTTTTCTCTCTTCGTTTTTCCTATTTGCCAGATGTTTTTGAGCACACGAAGAGTCAAGCCTCTCTGGAAAAATGAGCATTAAATTAATGTGTGTTTGGTTGGGGAGGAGAGTAGAAATGAGAGAAAAAAAATGAGGGAACAGATGGATTGGGGAGATAAACGGGAGGAGCATTTCTAATTTTTTTGACTCCGGGACGTTTCGCAACTAGACGTCTCGCAACCAGCCGTTTCGCAACTGGACGACTTGCAACCAGCCGTTTCGCAACTTTAGGTTACGTGTGATTGAAGGTATCATAAGCGATTCCGGGTTATCATGTTATTTTGAGAACCTATGACTTGGAGTTTGTGGTTTCGAAATGGCATAGTTGCGAAATGACTGGTTGCAAAATAGCGTAGTTGCGAAATGACTTGTTGCGAAATGGCGTAGTTGCAACATGACTGGTTGCGAAACGTCTTGGTCCCAAGACATTTGAAAACTGTTCCATTCAAGGTGCGAATTATGTATATAGAACATCATATACTTGTGATTTGCCTGCCCGGCCCGGGTCAGCCCGGCCCGGCCCGGCCCGGCCCGGCCCGCGGGCCGGGCCGGGCCGGGCCGGGCCGGGCAGGCAAAAATTTTCTCGGCCCGGCCCGGCCCGGTCGGCCCGATTTCAAAAATTCGAAGAATTTTTTTTCGATTTTTTTGGATTTTTTTTTGAAATTTTTGATTTTTTCGCACAAAAATCAACGAAAATTAGTTCAAATCGTCAATAACTAACAACATAGTAGTTTTGGATTAAAATACCTAAAAAATTCGACTCTAGCTCAAAAAATCGATACTTCGAAAATTTGACCCCAAAAAACCGGGCCGACCGGGCCGGGCCGGGCCGGGTCGGGCCGGGCCGGGCCGGGCCGGGCCGGGCCGGGCCGGTAGAAAATCCTCCATCGGCCCGGCCCGGCCCGGCCCGGCCCGGCCCGTAACAAGTATGAAGATAGTAGATATGATAGAATTAATAACATAATAAAAATTTTCGGGAGTGGGGAAAAGAGAGAAACGGAGATAAGAAGAGAAAATGAGAAAACGAGAAGGTGTCAGAATAACAATAACAATTGGGATTTTGGGAATATGAAATATTGAGGTCTGATTGGAAAATGAGAATTTTTTTAGTTAGAAAATATAGCCGAGTTTTAATAACAACTCAGGGCCAAATATGAGATTAAAATGAAAAAAATTATTGGAATTTTGGGCCAAAAACTGATTGGGAAGCGCTGAAAACGATCGATTTTTGAATCAAAAATGAGTACAAGTGTATAAAAAATGTCTAATAAATTGAACAGGATATTAGCCATATTCCCCCAAGGGGAAACGCGCTCCATCGCCAACTCGGCTGAAATTTGAATTTTCAGCTTTCCCGCCGTTTTGAAAACAGCGAAACATGTTTTGGTGGGTGCGTGGACTCCTCGTGGACATTTTGGGCAGCAGTCGAATGGTCCGCGAGGAGTCCACGCACCCACCGAAACATGTTTCGCTGTTTTCAAAACCGCGGGAAAGCTGAAAATTCAAATTTCAGCCGAGTTGGCGATGGAGCGCGGGAGTATCGCTAATAAAAAAAACTTTGAAGTTTTATGAAAGCTGAAAACTCTTCAAAAAAAAGTTCAAAATAGGCCTCAAATCGTTCGAAATTCTAAATCAAAAATTTTCGAATTTCAAAAAATTTCACAAGCACGACATTTCGTAACCAAGACATTTCAAAACTGGTCGTTCCACAACAAGTCGTTTCGCAACATTTAAAACATATATTGTCTAAAACTGAAAGCGACTAAGAGTGACAAAAACTACGCGAATCGGCTCAAAATGGTCGAGTGAGATTCAGACTTAAATTTTAAAAAAATTCTCAAAATTGACTGAAAAACTCCAAAAATTTCGATCAAAATGTCTTTAATTCCACTAGAAAAAATCGCAAAGTTTCAAACCTAGAATTTTCAAAACCCTCAACTCAAACCTAACAAAAAATTTCTCAAAAATTTTCGCCAGTTTTCAAGAGGCTCATATGACCCCAAAACAAAAAAAACACCTGGTTGAACTCAACAAAAATTGACCCAAAACTTTCGAAAAATTCTGAAAAAAAAGAGTGAAATGAACTTGACAGCTGTGTATGAAATGTATGTGTGTATGAAAAAGAGAAATGGCGAGAAAGAAAATTTTACGATTTTCGGAACACTTTCTTACAAATGAAAATGGATGGATTGAGAGGGAGATGGAGATGTAGAACATACACTGGGATTAGAAAGAGGGGGGGGGATATATTCGGAAGGGGGACCCCGCGGTCATCAGAAGACGTGGAAGACGTCGAGAAGAAGACGATGAAGAAGAGATTAGGATTTAGATTAGAGAGGATTGGATAGGAGAGGAAATGAGAGAGGAGAAGACGTTATCAATGGATATCAGTGATGGAGGAGGAGGAGAGGTTAGTCATAGAGGTGAGGGGAATTAGAACGGACAGGTGAGGGTTTTTTCTCAAATATGGCCTAGTTTTCCAAAGAAAAAAGTTAGGCCATCACAGGAAGTTAGGCCATCTCAGAAAATTAGGCCAAGGGAGAAAGTTAGGCTATCGGAGAAAGTTAGGTCATTTTAGAAAGTTAGGTAACCTTAGAAAGTTAGGCCATCGGAGAAAATGAGGCCATCTTAGATAGTTAGGTCATCTTAGAAAGTTAGGCCATAATAGAAAGTTAGGTCATCTTAGAAAGTTAGGCCATAATAGAAAGTTAGGTCATCAGAGAAAGTTAGGCCATCTTAGAAAGTTAGGTCATCAGAGAAAGTTAGGCCATCGGAGAAAGTTAGGACATCAGAGAAAGTTAGGCCATCTCAAAAAGTTAGGCTATCAGAGAAAGTTAGGCTATCTTAGAGAGTTAGGCTACCTATGAAAGTTAGGCCATTTGAGAAAGTTAGGCCATCAGAGAAAGTTAGGCCATCGGAGAAGGTTAGGCCATCTTAAAAAATTGAGCCATCTTAAAAAGTTTGGTCATCTTAAAAAGTTAGGCCATCTTAGAAAGTTAGGCCATTGGAGAAAGTTAGGCGATCAATCTCAGCTTGGTGATTTCAAAGACGAATAATTGAAAAAAGTCTAGTTTTTTGGGAACCTAGATTCTGGGGAGTTTGGAACTTGAAATTTTGTGATTGTTGGAAATTTTTAGCTTTTGTGGTTCCTGGAATTTTCTACATAGTTGTACATAGAATTTGGTATTTTTAGGTATTCTGAAATGTGGAAATTTTAGGATTTTGAAATTCTGAAGTATGCCTGATTTCATAAACCATGCAAAAATTTTTTCGAACTTTTGGAAAACTGACTTTTCCAACACAAAACCAGCCCCCTCCCTTCCAAAATTTTGCCTTTCCCCCCTTTCCAATGTTTGTTCCTCCCCTCCCCTATCGAAAAACCGCCGACGAGAGATTCTCGATCAGAAGAGACGCAGAGATGGAGAAAGAATCGACGAGATAGTGTTGATTCAGGAGAGATTTAGACGGTTAGAGAGATCAGAGAAAGAGAAAAGGGACAGACTAACACGTCACCCTTCCACGGATTACTGTGTCATGATTGTGTCAACACTGAGAAGAATCGGAGAAGGTTAACAAGGAATATTTGAGGGAAAAGAGAGAAAGAGTAAATTGAGATAGTAAATAAATATATTAGAGGGGAAATGCACGTAAAATGCCTGAAAAAATGGAAATGAAAGTTGTTATCTTGAAGGCTTGAAAGAGAAAAAAAAGTGATAAGAAAAGTTGATTTTTTCCTAATTTTTCGAGGCTGGAGGCGTTTTTTTAAAGGATTACTGTATCTCAAGAACTAAGTGACCAATTTGGTTAAAAAATATATGGTTAGATAGGAAATTCAATTTAAATGAAAATGGTTTTTTGAATTTTTTGAAAATTCAAATTTTGACGGCTTCTAGATGATTTTGAGGCATGAGGCTTAGAGCGCTTCATTAGGAATTTTCAGCGATTTTCAGAGTACTGTATCTCAAGAGCCTATGAACTAATTTTAATGAAAAATATATGGTTTGAGAGGAAATTTTATGGAAATAAAAATGATATTTTGAATTTTGTAAAAATATTGATTTTGAAGGGTTTTTGGATGGCTCAAAGTTAGGAGACTCAGAACGCTCCATTGAGAATTTTTAAGTGATTTTCAAAGCACTGTACCTCAAGAACCTATGAACCAATTTTGATGTAAATTGTATGATTAAATAGGAAATTTCACGGAAAATAAGATATCATTTTGAATTTAAAAAAAATGTGGATTTTGAAGACTTTTGGAAGGCTTAAAGTCAGGTGACTTGGTTTGCACTATTGAGAATTTTCAGTGAATTTTAGAGTACTGTATCTCAAGAACCTATAAACCAATTTCAATGAAAATTATATGAATAAAAAGGAAATTTCATGAAAAATAGGATAGCATCTGAAATTTTGAAAACATTCGGATTTTGAAGACTTTGGAAGGCTCAAAAATAGGAGTCTCGGTGCGCTCTGTTGAGAATTTTCAGTAATTTTTTAACGCAGCGTATCTGGAAAGCTAATGAACCAATTTTTATGAAAAATATACGGTTTGAAAGGAAATTTTATGGAAATAATGATGGTTTGTTGAATTTAAAAAATCAGAAGTAAGGTGTCTTCTGGACCTCTTTTCAATTTTCAAAACTTCGAAATTTCGACATCAACTGGTGTCTTCTACCTAAGTGTTACCTAAACAAATTTTCATGAAAATTCTTCCAAAAGACTTGATAGTTTTCCATTAAAAATCAAAATAAAAGAAGCAACAAAACTAAAAAGAAAAGGAGAAAATCAAGAATGAGAAAACCCCCTCTAAAAAAAGTCGACAATGATGGATGGGAAGAAGAAGGGGGTCTCCCATGGAAATGGGAAAACGAAAAAAGAAAGAAAAAAGAAACATACATACAAAGGGCACATGAAAAGAATAGAAGAAGTTTTTCTTTTCGTTTCTTTTTTCCAGGTGGTTTCCAGGCGACAAGATGGAGAGAAGACAAGGATTAGGAGAAGGAGGAGAGGGGGAGTTCAGAGGAAAAGAAGGGGTCTAGGGAGAAATAGTGCGGAAGGAGGAGGAGACGCAGAGAAAGATTAGAAAATGAGAAAGAATGAGGTGTCTGGAATAAGGGAATAATATGTTTTTGATCACAGATTTTGCTCCATATTTATTAGAACAACAAAATTGACCTTGGGGGTTTCCTTAGCACAAAATATATTTTTTGACAAAATTTAAATTCAACTTTTCCAGGAAACTAGAGTATTCTAGGAAAAATTTGGCAAATTTCCGTCCAAATTCCATGCTTCTAGCTCATCTAGGAGCCGAGATACGGCCCTTCAAAGTTTAAGGGCGAGAGACACAGACAACGAGAATCTCTCGTCGTCTGCGTCTCTCACCTCCAAACTTTAAAAGGTCATAACTCGGCTCAAAATTGACAGAGAAAGATGATTGTTTTACCGAATTTATCGGCATAAACTGCATTTTTTGAATCTCTAAAAATTTGACATATCCCTGTCCAAATTCCATGCTTCTAGCTCATCTAGGAGCCGAGATACGGCTCTTCAAAGTTGAAAGGTGAGAGACGCAGACAACGAGAATTTCTCGTTGTCTGCGTCTCTCATCTTCAAACTTCAAACGGTCGTAACTTGGCTCAAAATTGTCGTAGAAAGATGATTGTTTCACCGAAGACATTGGCATGACCTGCATTTTTTAAAATCTCTCAGAAATTTGACATATTCCTGTCCAAATTTCATACTTCTAGCTCATCTGTGAGCCGAGATACAGTCTTTCAAAGTTGAAAAGTGAGAGACGCAGACAACGAGAGTGTCTCGTCGTCTGCGTCTCTCACCCTAAAAGCTCAATTTCAGAGTTATAGGTTATAAAAAAAAATTGCTCATTTCTGAAGACTACAAACTATGAAATCGAGTCCCCAAGAAAAAGTGACTCGAAGAAAAAAAGGCAAGCACCTCCCCAGGACACCCTGTCTCCTGATAAAGCAATGAGAGTGATATATGTATGTGGAGAGCAGTAGTCGTCATGGGAAACCGAAATGAGATTCGGAAACGAATATGTTGTGTTGATGAGAGGGAGAGAGAGAGGGGGGGACTTTAGAGTACTAGAATATACATATATATTCAACTATACATATAAATATGACAACATGAAAAAGAGGGGGGGGGGGGGGGAGAACTAAATTGGAATAGAGGGATTTGATGGTGAGAGAGTGAGAGAAGTTGGGAGACGCAGAGAAATGTTGAGAGAGTTGATGGGCGAATTGAAGTGACAGGGTGGGGCGGGGGTAGACTTGGGATGTGACCACCACAGATTCCGATGGAAAATTGAAGAGAGGGAGACATCCGGATACACAGATGGACCGATTTTCAAAAGTTTAAAGAGAGGAAATTCTGTTCCTAGAATCAAAGGTGTCAAGATTCTTGCAGTTCAAGATTCAGAAGATTCAGAAGATTCAGAAGATTCAGAAGATTCAGAAGATTCAGAAGATTCAGAAGATTCAGAAGATTCAGAAGATTCAGAAGATTCAGAAGATTCAGAAGATTCAGAAGATTCAGAAGATTCAGAAGATTCAGAAGATTCAGAAGATTCAGAAGATTCAGAAGATTCAGAAGATTCAGAAGATTCAGAAGATTCAGAAGATTCAGAAGATTCAGAAGATTCAGAAGATTCAGAAGATTCAGAAGATTCAGAAGATTCAGAAGATTCAGAAGATTCAGAAGATTCAGAAGATTCAGAAGAATTCTGAGATTCAGAAGAATTCTGAGATTCAGAAGGATTCCGAGATTTCGCAATTAGAAGACTTCTCGATTCGTGATTTTCTATTCTTCAGAATTCTTCATCTTCCACTGAGAAAATTTGTATTGTTTTTGTTTTTCTCAAATCTCGAAAATCTGTAGCAAAAATACAAAAAACAGTAGTCACCACAAAAATTTGCGATAGGGAAAATTTCGCGCAAATCGAGAAAAACAGCCACCACCAAAAATCTGTATATGGTCGTTTTTGCAAATCGCATGCCCATACAAACACATACAGTGAACATACATAAACACATGGAAAAATGGAAATGAGGTAAAATGGAGGGATGGAAAAGAGGACGAAATTTCGATGTGGAAAAGGGGGAACAGAGGCGGAGAGGTAATTAAAATGCCTCCCCTTTTTATAATACCAAAAGATTTTTTGATTTATGGTTAGCTTAGACAATTCTGGGCCGGATTTCTAGGCCAGGGCCGTTTAGGCGGGATATTTAGGCCAGGGCCGTTTAGGCTGGATATCTAAGGCAGGGGCGTTTAGGTCGGATTTCTAGGCCGAATTTCTAGGACAAAGCCATTTAGGCCAGATTTCTAGGCCAGAGCTGTTTAGGCCGGATTTCTAGGCTAGGGCCGTGCAGGCCAGGGCTGTTTGTTCCGAATTTCTGGGTCTGATTTCTAGGCCAGGGCCGTTTAGGCCGTATTTCTGGGCCAGATTTCTAGGCCGGGGCCGTTTAGGCCGGATTTCTAGTCCAGAGCAGTTTGGGCCGGATTTCTAGGCCAGGGTCGTTTCGGCCGGATTTCTCAGGCCAGGGCCGCTTAGGCCGGATTTTTAGGCTAGGAACGTTTAGGCCGGACTTTTAGGCCAGAGCCGCTTAGGTTTCAAACGAATCGGCCAATTTTTAGCGGGATTTTTGGCCGAAAATCCCATCCACCTTCAAGCCTTCTTATTATGAAACGAAGGTAATTGGTATATGCATACATATATGTATGTTCTCACGGTCTTTAGAAAGAGGGGTACCCTTTCCTTGATTTCCTGAGAATTGAAAGGTTCTCATTAAGAAGACGTATGCGTTTTAAAAGCGACAAGAGGGACTAATTGGAACCTAGCGGACTCAGGTAGGTCTAGGGAACCCTGGCCAGCACTGTCCGCGCCATTAAAGGAGGAATCCGGTCAAATTTTTTTTTGCTTCAAAATATGTAAAATTTTGTGCTGATTCCAAATATGCTAGTGAGAACGATCAAAAATCTGTCTAAACCTCTGAAAAATCGCTTCAAAACTACCTTTTTTGGCCGAACGGTCTCCCGGGGCCGTGGCCTAACTCCTGGTGTTTTCTCGGCCACCTCATTTTCAGATTTTTTTCATCATTTTTTTCAGGTGTTTTTTTTTCATGAAAACCAAACAAAAAGTGAAACATCAACAAAAATGTATGATTTTCACAAAAAAACCCTAAATAATGGTGAAAAAAATCTGAAAATGCGGTGACCGAGAAAACTCCGGGAGTTAGTAGGCCACGGCCCCAGGAAACCGTTCGGCCAAAAAAGGGTCAGTTGGAAGCGATTTTTCAGGGTTTTAGAGTGATTTTTAAGCGTTTTCATTATCATATTCGGAATCAGTACAAAATTCTACATATTTTAGAGCAAAAAAATTTTTTGACCGGAATCCTCCTTTAAGGACCCTGGGGCACCTTCGCCGCGCCTCCCAACCGTCTAGATGCCTAGATTCATATCCTCTCTCTTCAGATTTCAATCTCATTTCCTCTAATTTTCTCGACCTTTACTAAATCTTGGCGGCGACCGCCAAATAAGAAATTGGCCAGATTGAAACTGTAGATATATGTGTATGCATACGTTTTGAGTGTGGGCGTCCTTAACCCGTTTTTTCCTTTTTCCAATTTACCGCTTCTTGAAGAGGGAAAAGGGGAAAAAACTGACCCTCAAGATTGGTAATTGACAAAAAATGGATAGAGGGAAAAAATTGAAATCAAAAAGTGCACTGGAGGACTTCCATGGGCCCAAAAAAGCATCAAAATCACGATTTTTGAAAAATTAAAATTTCAAAAATGATCTCTGAACAATTTCCTATCCAGCTGTATAATTTTCAAAATATTTGATCTACCGGCTCTCAAGATATGAAGATTTGAAATTCGGTTTTAAAATTTATCAATAGGGCGCTTTTGCATTCTAGAGTCTATGAAAACTGAAAAATTGAAATTCAAGACTCCGCCCCTTTTTATCCATTTTCTACCCCCCTTTGAAGAGGTGACGAATTCGTGGAAAATGGGTGGAAAATGGTAATTTTATGGACTCTCATCCATCTTCCGTTTTCCACATTTTCCCTTCCTATTGTCTTCTTCTCCCTTTTAGTCCATTTCCCCCCTTATTAGAATTGGAAATGGATTCTGGTTTCGGGTTTTTCGAACAAAAGGAATCCCATATAGAAAAAGAGAGGGGTAGAGGTTTCGAACCCCTAAATTTGGACACCCGGATGGTGGGGGTAATTTGAAAATTAGTGGGGTGTAAAAGGGGAAATCAGACGGTTTAGAAGAGGTACAGAAGGCGTCAGAAATGAATTTTTTGAAAAATTTTTAGGTGATGGGGATCTCTGAAAAATTGTCTATCCATCGGTATACTGTTCACCAAAGTTGAACCGTTAGATCAAGAGATATCATCAACAAAAAATCACAGAATTTTTGAGCACTTGAGAATGCAATTGCGCTCCGTTGAAAGTCCAGAATGCCTAGGGATTTGATCTGAAAAATAGCATTTGGCTCTATTGCAGTTTAAGGGTCCCTTCAAAAAATAGGGGTCCCCTAAAAAAATAGGGGTCCCTTCAAGTACCTCCAAAAAAATAGGGGTCCCTTCAGATTCTTCAAAAAAAATAGGGGTCCTTTCGTCCTCGATAATAAGAGCTCATAAAAATGGGGGTCCCTTCAGGACCCTTGAAAAAAATAGGGGTCCCTTCCTCCGGGCTATAAGCAGCTCAAAAAAATAGGGGTCCCTTCAGCTGCTTCAAAAAAAATAAGGGTCCCTTCATTTTTTTGTCTAGTGTTCCATTTTTTTAATACTCTTTTTTCATGTTTTGATTACAAAACCGAACTTCACTACCGGTCCAAAGAATAGCTACATGAAAAATGTCGGACATTTATGACTCAACCTAATAGAAAAAAAATGAAGGGACCCCTATTTTTTTCGAGGTAGTTGAAGGGACCCCTATTTTTTTGAGCTGCTATAGACCAGTACGAAGGGACCCCTATTTTTTTCGAGGGACATGAAGGGACCCTTATTTTGTTGGGCTCCTTTAATCGAGGACGAAGGGACCCCTATTTTTTCTGAGGCGGTTGAAGGGACCCTTATTTTGTTGGGCTCCTTTAATCGAGGACGAAGGGACCCCTATTTTTTCTGAGGCGGTTGAAGGGACCCCTATATTTTTGGATGTACTTGAAGGGACCCCTATTTTTTTAGGGGACCCCTATTTTTCGAAGGGACCCCTAAACTGCAATAGAGCCTAGCATTTTTCCGATGGTACAGCAAAGAGGAAGTCATCAATAAAAAGTTGAAAATCGGCGGCAACGCAACTACGCTCCATTGATAATAATCATTTTCCCAGCTTCCTAATTATTCGCAACTACGACATTTGGCAACTGGAGGTTTCGCAACCAGGAAAGTCAAAAAGTGAAAACTAACAAGACTCTGGTTAGAAAAAAAATGAGCCAAACTACAGATAAAAAGTCCTACAAACCCTCTCCTGTGCAAAAGCACTCGAAAACTACTTCTCAAAAACTTTTTTGTTTGAAACGCAAAAAAAAAGAACTGCTGACTTTTCTCTTTGTCTTTGCAAAAATGAATGTAGTAAACTGAAGGATGTTTGAGGTCAAAAAGAGCCATTTCCACTTGAAGGGGGGAAAGGAAGGTGCAGATTTGGGGTGACTTTGGCGCGTTCTTGAGAGGTCAAAGCTAAAAATTTTGCAAAATTCAAAACCAGAAAGTAGTCTCTAAAAAATTTCCTATCTTTCTGTATAATATTCATGCAGATTGGCTCACTAGCTTCAAAGATATAGGAAATGGAAAAATTTACAAAAAAAAGCTCACTATTTTCATGTTTGGTGGCTTTGAGGGGCCTGGAGAGCTTCAACACTCAAATTTTCTAAAACTTCAAAAAAATACTCGAATCTCCAAAAAATTCCCTATAAATCTGTATAATTTTTATTAAAATCGGATCACTAGAACTTGAAATATAGGCTATCAAAAAACTACCCCCAAAAAAATGGTAGAGATGTCTTTAGACCCCATTTAAAACGTCAAATCCACAAATTTTCAGAATTTTTAAATATAATCAGAATCTATTAAAAATTTTCTATCCAACCATAGCAATTTCATCAAAATCGGTTAGCTAGATCTCAAGATATAAGGCTTCAAGAATCACAAATTTCAAAAAAAAAAATTAAGTTTTGCCAATGGAGCGCATTTGCACCAGGCTCTATGGGTGGAACTGATGATTGTGTATTGTTGTGCTCTGTGTGTAAATGAGCAACGGAATATGTCAGATTTTGAAAAGGGTCAATATTTACAAGGGAGGGGGGGGGGTCGAAAACGGAACACATAGACACTCAAATGCGCGAATAAGTGGTTTCTGAGAGGGAGGGGGAAGATGAAGAGGGGAGATGGGTGTAAATGAGGTAATAAGATGAATCAGATTTTGGGAAGAAGACATGGAGCATTTGGGGCTTTTTGGAGCTAAGGGTGGGCTCGATTTGGAGTTCACTCAGGAGGTCAAAAATGAAAAAAAAATGAAAAAATATACTGATTTTTGGAGCAAAGTTGTCCATGAGAAACTCAATTTTAGGCCATCAGAGAAAGTTAGGCTATCGGAGAAAATTAGGCCATTAGAGAAAGTTATGCCATCAGAGAATGTTAAGCCATCAGAGAAAGTTAGGCCATCAGAGAAAGTTAGGCCACCTTAGAAAGTAAGGCCATCTGAGAAAGTTAGGCCATCTTAAAAAGTTAGACTATTAGAGAAAGTTTGGACATCAAAGAAAGTTAGGCCATCTTCAAAAGTTAGGACATCAGAGAAAGTTAGGACATCAGAGAAAGTTAGGCCATCAGAGAAAGTTAGGCCATGAGAGAAAGTTAGGCCATCTTAGAAAGTTAGGCCATCTTAGACAATTAGACGAACAGAGAAAGTTAGGCCATCTTAGAATGTTAGGACATCTTAGAAAGGGTATTCAAATTTGGAAATTTTAGGATTCTGAAATTGTGAAGTATGCCAAAGCGAAAAAGGAACGAACAAGAAATTTTTCGATCCAATTTTGCTTATTTCTCCTTCTCGAGCATTCACATTCTGTGAGCTGTGAACTCTCTTTCCTTGGCCCCCATTCCATATGCATGCTCTTTTTGTGCTCTTTCTCCAAAAGCGTTTTTCAATTTCAAAAAAGACACAAAAATGAACAAAAAATCTAGATAAAAAGTATAGCAAAAAAATCGGGGTCCCCCTTCCCCTAAATGAAATCAAAATGGAGCAAAAAAATGGGCGGTCCAAAAAAATTTTCCTCGAAAAAAAAAAACAACATAACATCATCAAACACTAAAAAAGACAACAAACAGATAGAGGAAAAATCTCAAGCAGAAGGAAAAAAAGAATAAGAAAAATGCTTGTTTTTCTTTCATTTTTCCACCCCAACAACTCCTTCAGATATCCCGAAAATTCTGTGGTGCTGCGTCTCTTCAAATCACACACTATTTTCTAGTTTTACGGAAAAGATTGATACTTGAGAAGAACACAGACGAGATTGTCTTTTCGGCGGCGGATGGCATGAAGATATGAAAAATGTGATAAAAGATTATAAGAGGGGGGACATTTTTCGTGAGCATTTTTCCGCAACAGGTGGAGAGTAGATCACTTTTTTGCGATTGGAAAAATTTTGAGGAGGATCTTGGAATCTCAAAAATCCATAAACTTAGGAGCCTTCTGAATCTCAGAAACATTGAATTATAAAGCCATCTAAAAATTCCAGATTCCATCATCTTGGAGCCACCGATTCTTAGGAACTCTAAATTTGAGAAGGATCCTGAAGAATCTTAAAGGAGGATTCCGGTCAAAATTTTTTTTTTGCTTCAAAATATGTAAAATTTTGTGCTGATTCCAGAAATGATAGTGAAAATGCTCAAAAATCACTCTAAAACTCTGAAAAATCGCTTCAAATGACCATTTTTCGGCCGTACGGTCTCCTGGGGCCGTGGCCTAACTCCCGGAGTTTTCTCGGCCACCTGACTCGGCCAGCGTATTTTCAGATTTTTTTCACTATTTTTATTTCACTTGGTTTTCACAAAAAAAAACCTGAAAAAGTTGTGAAAAATCTGAAAATGCGGTGGCCGAAAAAACTCCGGGAGTAAGGCCACGGACCCAGGAGGCTCTTCGGCCGAAAGAAGGGTAGTTTTGAAGCGATTTTTCAGAGTTTTAGAGAGATTTTTGAGCGTTTTCACTATCATATTCGGAATCAGCACAAAATTTTACATGTTTTGAAGCAAAAAAAATTTTGACCGGAATCCTCCTTCAAAGTTTGCAAAACAGTCAAAATCCCAGATTCTGAAAATTGGAGCATCTCAACGTTTAGATTTTTTGAAAATATGGATTCTTGGACCTTCAGAGCTTCAAGATATTGGGATGTCAGAATCTGAGAGTTCACAAAATTTCCGAAATTCTCAAAATCAAACATCTGTTTTATTGGAAAAACCAAAGGAACACTAAACTTATTAGCGATATTCCCCAAGGGGAAACGCGCTCCATTGCCAACTCGGCTGAAATTTGAATTTTCAGCTTTCCCGCCGTTTTGAAAACAGCGAAACATGTTTTGGAGGTTGCGTGGACTCCTCGTGGACAACTCGGGCAGCAGTCGAATTGTCCACGAGGAGTCCACGCACCCACCAAAACATGTTTCGCTGTTTCAAAACGGCGGGAAAGCTGAAAATTCAAATTTCAGCCGAGTTGGCAATGGAGCGCGTTTCCCCTTGGGGAATATCGCTAATATAATTTTTTTTCATTGGAAAAAGACTAAAAATTGTGTTAAAAATATCACAAATATATCTACCAAAATCGAAAACTTTCCGATTTTTTGTAGACTTCAAACACACATATAGCATCACAAAATTAAATAGAAAACTAGAAGAATGGGAACGATTCAAGAAGGCAAATGGGTTAAGAAGCAAGAAGGGAGAGGGGTCCCCTCCCCCTTTCTCATCTCATTAGTGCTCTTCGTCCGAAAAAGAGCACATTTTGAGACGGAGAAGAAAAATAGGGAGTCGAGGAATCAGAAGACGTTAGAAGACGTCTAGGGAAAATTGAGAAATGGCAGAAAAGAGTAGGTATAAAATTGAAAAGTTTGGGGGGAGAAATGGAGAGGGGGGATGTATAATTGACACTGGAGCACTATTAAAAAGTGGAATTTTAAATGGGAAAGCTATTATTATAATGTACTAAAATTTGAAGTTTTGAACTTTTCGGAAAAGTTGAAAATTTAGAATCCAAGAATCCAAATTCTCCTTTTACCAACTTTTTCAAAAATTTTCTTGATATATTCTGAAGTGCCTTCTGTTTCCTTCCCTACCACACGACATCTTCTTGTGGCTAAGAAAGTACTTCAGAATACAATTTTTCCCCTTTCGAAAAACACTTCTGTTGGGGGTCGGCGGCCACGGGGAAAGACAGGGAAAGACAACTTTTTTCTTATTTCGGGGTGGACAAGAAAAGTGAAAACATGAATAAATAAACAAAACTTTACACTCTCCTTTTGCTTTTTCCGGAAAAAAATCTAATCATTTTTCTGTGGAATCCAAGGCCGGCCGCGGCCCGGCTTGCTAAAATCTATGGCCAAAATACCGCGGTCCGGCCGGTCGTCGGCTGGCCGCGAAAATGGACGGCTCCGAGACGTTTCGCAACTAGTCATCTCGCAACTGCGACATTTCGCAACTAGTCATCTCGCAACTACGTCATTTCGCAACTAGTCATCTCGCAACCACGTCATTTCGAAACCATGGATCCAGGGTGACGTTTCCAAGAACCTGGAGAAATTAGAACATTTCGTAACCGCGACAATTCGCAACCAAGACATTTCGAAACTGGACATTTCGCAACCACGTCATTCGGAAACCATGAAATTCAGGATTTTTGTAAATAGTTCACGTTGAATCTGGAAAGTTTCAAATGCAGATGATAACATGGAACAGACAAGTCTATAAAGTTGCGGAACGTCTGGTTGCGAAACGTCCAGTTTCGAAATGTCTTGGTTGCAAAACGACATCGTTGCAAAACGTCGAGTTTCGAAATGTATTGGTTGCGAAACGATATCGTTGCAAAACGTCCAGTTTCGAAATGTCCAGTTGCGAATTGACGTGGTTGCGAAAGTGACGTGAGTTGCGAAATGTCGCAGTTGCGAAATGATTAGTTGCGGAATGTCCCGGAACTAAATGGACAGCCCTGAGTAAAGTTCAAGCAAAAAGAACATGGGAAAAATGGTAATCTCAGCAGGCTTAGCCCTGAGAAAAGCCGATTGGAGCATGACGGCGCCCCTGAAAAACGAGTTGAAAATTTTTTAAAGAAAATTGAAATTTTCCAGGCGCCAAAATAGCGCCAGACTCCCCAAACAAATTGAAAAAAATAGAGACATATGTAATGAAATTTGATATCCCCTTTGCTCTTCCTCTCCCAAAAACATACATAAAAATTGGGAGGATACAAAAAAAAACTTTTTGGAGAATAAAAGGGTCCCCATTTTAAACTTTATGGGTCAAATAACCAACTGAAGAAACATATAGTTTTTGGGGTATGAAAAAAAAGGAGAAATAAGAAGAAGAAGTTGCAAACTGCTCCCTTCCCATTTTTGGAGCAAAGAAGGAACCAAAAGCATTGGATGGGGATAGGGAGAGACGCAGAGATAGGGGGAAGAGAAAGAGGGATGGAGGAGTAGAGGGTGGGATGATGAATGAGGATGAGAAGAAGAAGAAGCTGTGAAGAAGAAGAGGATGAGAAATGAGTTGGGTCAAGACGGCATTAGAAAAAGGAAGAAGACGAGGATGGGTGGAGAAGAAGAAGGCGTTTATCCTATTATTACTATACAAACTATGCAAAACGAAGTTTTGAACTTTTAAGATTCGGGGTATCCGGAATCCTAAGAATCCAGGAATCCAGGACTGAGGGATTCTGAAAATCCGTGATTCTGAGGATTCTGAGGATTCTGACGATTCTGTGGATTCTGACGATTCCGAGGATTCTGAGGATTCTGAGGATTCTGAGGATTCTAAGGATTCTGAGGATTCTGAGGATTCTGAGGATTCTGAGGATTCTGAGGATTCTAAGGATTCTGAGGATTCTGGGGATTATGACGATTCTGATGATTCTGAGAATTTTGATGATTCTGAGGATTCTAAGGATTCTGAGGATTCTGATGATTCTGAGGATTCTAAGGATTCTGATGATTCTGAGGATTCTGAGGATTCAGTATTTCGAGATTCTGCAAAACTCAACCCTTAGAATCCTACAGAATCCTCTAAAAAACTTCCTTTTCTCCAACTCCACTAACTCCTCAGAATCTCAATTGGAAACTGAAAAGCACCCCTTTTCCTAAAACTAAACTTGTCTATTTCTGCCCGCCCCCCTCCCCCCAAAAACAATCCGAATAATTCATGCCTCTTGAAGACATAGAAAGACCCCCAACTACCACCCATACAAAGACAGAATGGGAATATCCTCGGTTTAAAAACTTTTCGAAAGAAAAGGGAACTTTTCCTTTTCCCCTTCCTTCTCAAGGGGGGCCGTCTTCGTTGTACAAAGTGACATGGAGTTAGAAGGCAAATGTGAAGATTTGGAGTTATGATACATCGCAAGACAGTGGTTGAACGACGGGCGGATAACAGGCGGGCGGTGGGCGGACTGCAGGCGGATAACGGGTTGTCGGGCGGATAGCGGGCAGGCGGCGGATAACGGGCGGACAGCAGGCGGACAGCGGGCGGATAGCAGCGGACAGCGGGCGGACAGCGGGCGGACAGCGGGCGGACAGCGGGCGGACAGCGGGCGGACAGCGGGCGGATAGCAGCGGACAGCGGGCGGATAGCAGCGGACAGCGGGCGGATGGCGGCGGGCATCGGGCGGATGGCGGCGGGCATCGGGCTGATGGCGGCGGGCATCGGGCTGATAGCGGCGGACAGTGGGCGGGCAGCGGACGGACAGTGGGCGGGCAGCGGACGGACAGCAGGCGATCGGACAGCAGGCGGATAGCGGTTGGGCTGGCGGACAGCGAGCGAGCGGCGATCGGACAGCAGGCGGATAACGGGCCGACTGCAGGCGGACAGCAGTCGGCTGGTGGTCGAATGTTGGGCGGACGGTGGGCGGTCGGGTGGTGATAGGATTCTGGTCGGATGGCGAGAGGTCGGCTGGCAAACGGCGGGCGGATGGAGGTCGGACGCCCAGATAGTTAGTATTCCCTTCAAAATCTCAACTTCCTGGTTTCCTCTCAACTTATTCTCTAGAAAAAAAGAAAACCAAGTCTGTCTTTCAACTAGCTATAAACCCTGTAAACCCAACAGTAATCCCTGAGAAACTCCAACGTTTCAATTTCCTTTACCATAAAAGGCACCCCATCCACTTCCTCTCCCTCACTTTTCATCTTCAGTCATGAGGTATAGGCTCTTTTTCGTATTGACTATTTTTCTGGTGCCAGCTACCCAGTCCGATCTCGAATACAAGTTCGTGGTGACAGATGGAGAGCCAGCAGTTCTGAATACGACGAATAAAGTTCAAGTTGCTGATTTCAATGAGTGTATCAAGAAATGTGAAGATGAGGCATCATGTGTTCTGGCGTACCAAGCGAATTCTACGGATCCATGCTATCTTTTCGAGTATGGCTCTATAACTCAAGTCAACAATAACGCGTCTGGAGGAGTTGGCACTGTAGCTTTTAAGGTTAGTTTGAAATCCATCTCGGGTGGGCGGCAAATGGTCTATCACCACCTGTTCCTTTGTCGCCTGTTCGATGCCCATCCGCCGCTTGTCCGCCGCCCGTCTGCCGTCCATCCGCCCGCCATTTGCCTCCCATCCGCCGCCCGCCCGCCCATTACGAAAGGAATAATCAAACTGATTACAGGTCTACACCGATCAACCTGCATGCGATCTGAACATGGACTTCTTGGTGAATGGAAAGACTTATGTGAGTTTGAAGAAGAGGATTTTTTTCGAGAAAAGTAAAAAGTTTCAGCCAATTACCCCAAATGACACCACACAAGGATTATGGAGAATCGACACTGCTGAAAGTGGATGGACCATCACATATGGTAAGTTGAGGAAGTAGAAAGCTGGAAAAATTGGTGGCCGGCAAAGGAATATCAGTGGCCGATCGGCTCGAACAGCGCGAGCAGGCGGTCGGTTCGCCGGGCGATCGGGCGGTCGGGCGGTCGGGCGGTCGGGCGGTCAGGCGGTCAGGCGGTCAGGCGGTTTTTTTGCCCACTCTCCGGTCGCCGCCCGCCCCGTTTTGCCCGCCGCCCCCAATTTTCTGCCCTCCGCCCGCCCCTTTCTGCCCCTCCTGTCCGCCTGCTATTCGCCCCTTATCCGCCTGCAATCCGCCCCTTATCCGCCCGCTATTCGCCCCTTATCCGTCCACATACCCTTTCTGCTCGCCGCCCGCCTCTTTTTGCCCGCCGCCCGCCTCGTTTTCCCGTCGCCCGCCTCTTTTTGCCTGCCGCCCGCCTCTTTTTGCCTGCCGCCCGCCTCTTTTTGCCTGCCGCCCGCCCCTTTCTGCCCGCTGTGCGCCCGTTACCCGCCCGCTATCCGCCCGCCATTCGCCCAAAAAACTATATCGGTTTCCAGTCACCGGAGTAATTGAAAACCTCATCTGCGGAAACTGGTCGTTCAATCGTCCCTACACTGACGGTTGTAACAGTGAATGCAATGTCACCCTGGTCCAAGTCTATGCCAAGTACGGTCCCCTAACCAAGTGGTTCGGCGTCAACAAAACCGCTTCTTCCTGGAATGAGTGTATGACCAAGTGCTACGATGATGCCCGATGTGCAGCTGCGTATTTCGTAAAGGAGCAGAGTTCGTGTCAAATTCTGTTCTCTGGATATTTCTTCTTCCTGGAGAGGACCACCGCTTCGGAAGGACATCAGATCGTAATCAAGTTGCCTATGAGCGCAAAGACGTGCAAAATGACGACGGAGCAGTTACTGGATGATCAGTATTATGTGAGTTTTGCTCGATAGAAAAAACAGATTACGATGGGTTTTGCAGCCGGTTTGGCCAGCAATGGTGTATGCCAGAAAGCGACAGTACTTCAGAGTGCAGACCACGCCAAGGTACTACGTCTTCAATACATATTGTGAGTGTGGGCGGGGGAAAATGTGGCTCCGAGACATTTCGTAACCGGTCGTTTCGCAACTTACGTCAATTTCGCAACTACGGCATTTCACTTCGGGTCATTTCGAAACCACGAAATTCTAGAACGTAATGTTGACAAGTTTATAAAGTTTCGAAACGACTGGTTGCGAAACGTCCAGTTTCGAATTGTCTTGGTTGAGAATTATCGTGGTTGATGCGAAATGACTAGTGGCGAAATGACTAATGGTGAAATGACTAGTTGCGAAATGACTAGTTGCTAAGTGTCTTGATTGCGAAATGTCTAGTTGCAAAATGTCGTAGTTGCGAAATGACTAGTGCAAACATAGTCATATATTTCAGTGGACGAGAAGCAATACTACACGAACTTTGCCCATGGCTGTCCACTGTACGGTTTGGCTTCGCACCTTCACCAGGCCAATATGGACGATCCACAACTCGACAATGACACAATGTGCTATCGACACGACCCACAACCCGGAATCACGCAGACCGACGCCAAGGAACTCTGTACACTGATGGGTCAAAAACTGATGACCGACAAGTATCGAGGAACACTTCAAGTACTCCCACGACAACTTGAGGATCGTAATGTCATCTTCTTGAATACATCAAATCCGATGAATGACTATGGCCGCTTTTATGGATTCTATGGAATCACTACTGGGAAGGTGTGGTATGGACTGGAGAAGGACGCCGCGGATGGGAAGTGGAAGTGGGCAGACACGCGATTTGTGGCGTTCCCAGAAGATGTCATGCCGATTGCATGGGCTCCAGGGGAGCCGAAAGAGGGACCGGATATGTGAGTTCTTGTTTTGAAAGTTGGGTTTCTAAGTGCTTACCGTATGCTGTCAACCTGCTGTTCGCCCGTCATTTCCTCGTAGTTGGCCGGTTTTTCGTCCACCATTCGCCCGTTATTTGTCTGATTTTTGCCCGCTATTCGCCCGCGGTCCCATTTTATATTTGTGCGCTATCCGCCCGCTATTTGCCCGCGGTCTTGTCCTTTATTCGTCCGCGGTCCCGTGCTCTATTTGCCCGCGGTGCAGTCCGCTATTTGCCGGCGGTCCCATCTTCAGTTTGCGGGCAGTTCCGACTTCTAATCGCCCGCGGTCCTCCCTCTACTTGCCAGCTATCCGCCCGCCAGTTGCCCATCACTGGCCCGCCTTTTCCCTGCTATTTGCTCACCGTTTGCTTGTTATTCGCCGGCAATTCTTCGCTCCCCATTTGTCGCCATTTGCCCGTCATTTGCCATTTGCCCGTCGTTTGCCCGCGGTCTCATCCTCTATTTGCCCGCGGTCCCGCCCGCCATTTGCTTGCTATTTGCTCGACAGTCGCCCATCATTCGCCGGCTATCCGCCCGCTATTTGTCCGCGGACCCGACCGCTATTTGCCTGCAGTTCTACCCGCTATCTGCCCGCTATCCGCCCGCTTTTCGCCCGCTATCCGCCCGTCATTCGCCCGCTATCCGCCCGTCATTCGCCCGCTATCCGCCCGTCATTCGCCCGCTATCCGCCCGCTATCCGCCCGCTATCCGCCCGCTATCCGCCCGCTATCCGCCCGCTATCCGCCCGCTATCCGCCCGCTATCCGCCCGCTATCCGCCCGCTATCCGCCCGCTATCCGCCCGCTATCCGCCCGCTATCCGCCCGCTATCCGCCCGCTATCCGCCCGCTATCCGCCCGCTATCCGCCAGATCTCCGCCTGCTATCCGCCTGTTATCCGCCCACTATTCGCCCACTATCCACTACCAAGCTGGCCAAAATATGCTAGCCTTTAAACTACCCACTCCCCCAATTTGCACTTTATAGGAACTGCGCCTACATGGCATTTGGAGATGGTCAACCAGCCGACACCACCTACGCCTTCTACGCGGCTCCGTGAGTTGATCACTTGAATACAGTACTCCAATTACTAAAGTCTTTCAGATGCAACTCAACAGAGGTTGACGGACTGGCATGTTCTTCACAACAGGCTCCATTCTTTGGCGTCAAACCATATGCGGACGTCGTCGCAGATTTCGGAATGGCGCCTCAAGACTGTTCCAAATATTGTCTTATCGAGGATGGTGGTCGCTTCCGTGATAGCAATTACCCGGATTAATTTGTTGTATAAGTTTTTTTTTGGTTCCGAAAATGAAGTTTCTCTGGTTGTATTTCCTCAGAAATATCAGATTCCTTCAGAATTTTTCAGAATCTTGTAGTTCGTAGTATGTAAGCCTCCCCCAAAAAAGTTGATGTCCGAAAAAAAGTGGTACCCCCCCCCCTTTCTTATAATTCCCATTAGCACCTTCTCCCCCTTCATTTTTTTCACGAATTCGACGACGACATCTCAATTAAATGGCGTCATCATCTTCCAATTATTCACATCAGATGACCAACGTCTTCTTTCTTCTCTTTTCTTCTTGATCCGTGACGAGAAACCGGTAGGCTAAGCTAAGGCATGCTTCACCTTTTTTTGCTACTAATTATCTCATGTGGGGGGGGGGGGGGGGGGAAGAATAAGGATTAGGTAAGAAGGAGGTGGAAGGAATTCTATTGACAAATTTTAGAAGACGTCTTCTGAAGTTGAGATTCTGAAAAAGTCATGATTTTCAAAATCAGAGCTGCTCCTTTAGAGCAGCCATGGTCTAATATTGTTGCTAGATATTGTCTATTTGTTGCAAAGTAAGTATTTTGTATTACCGTTCCAGCAGAGCTGGTAGATCAAAATGTTTGATCTACAAGCTTTCTGATCTACAAGCTTTTTGATCTACAAAATGTTTGATCTACAAGTGTTATCTACAAGTGATTGAGATGGAGCGCGTCAGCCACCCTCTTGGAACTCTAGTAGATCAAATTCTAGTATCCAACTTCTTTTTCAGATATCCATGGCCATTCATCGTAGTCCCGTTTATCATAACCATATTCTTATCGATGGGAATAATTTTGAACTTCAAAATTGTGCGAGGAGTCAATTATCTGTATGCGCCTTTAAATGCCACATGGAAGAGTGAAGAAGCGGTTTTTGGGGAGAATTGGGCCAAGGATGATGAGCATTTTTATCCAGGTTTGTAGTTGCTATACTTGCATAGAAAGTCTAAAAAAATCCTTAGAAAGCCTAGAAAGCCTAGAAAGCCTAAAAAGCCTGAAAATCCTAGGAAGCCTAGAAAGCCTAGAATACCTAGAAATGCCCAAAAAAGCCTAGAATCCCCTGGGATAGCCTGAAAAGACTAGAAAGACTAAAATGCCAAAAAAGCCTAAAAAGCCTAAAAAGCCTAAAAATCCTAAAAAGTCTAGAAAGCCTATGAAGCATACTTGTTACGAGCCGGGCCGGGCCGGGCCGGGCCGATGGAGGAATTTCTATCGGCCCGGCCCGGCCCGGTCCGGTTTTTTGGGGTCAAATTTTTTGAAATTTTCAAAGTATCAATTTTTGATTTTTGAGCAAAAAAATCGAAATTTTCAAAAAAATTTTCTTCGAATTTTTGAAATCGGGCCGGGCAGCAAATCATAAGTATGCTAGGAAGATTAGAAAGCCTAGAAAGCCTAAAAAACCTAGGAAGCCTAGCAAGCCTGGAACACCTAGAAATGCCCAAAGAAGCCTGGGAAGCTTAGAAAAGCCCAAAAAATAAGCCTGAGCAGCCTGGAAAACCAATAAATCCACAATTTCTCCAGGAAAAGACATTCTCCGTCGCCAAGGAATCTACCTAATCGTGAATGCCAAGGATGGAGGTGATATTCTACGAGAAGATCATGCCAAAGATTTTCTGAATATCCTCGAATGGATTTCGACAGTGAAACTAATATCAACTGCTGGAAGAATCTACACTTACAAGGATGTTTGTTTGCATTTTCAGGTATGGACATCTGGATTTTTGGATACACAGATTGAAAAATTTTCAGAATGATTGTTTTTCAAATACCCACGCTAAACTTCTCGCGGATATCTACTCGAAAAATCATCAAAATTCAATGTTCAATATCACTTATCCAATTTATAGGAGTACGTATGCCACGGAGCCGATTGATATTTCAAAGGTAATTAGAAACTACGGCTCTGGGACATTTCGCAACTAGTCATTTCGCAACTGGACATTTCACAACCAAGATATTTTGAAACTGGACGTTTCGCAACTTTATAAACTTGTCTTCTTAACGTTCACTTTGGATGTGTCTGATTGAGAGTACTGTAAACTATTCCAGGTTATGGTCGAAACTCCGTGGTTTCGAAATGACCTGTGGTAAACTGTCGTAGTTGCGAAATGTCGCAGTTGCGAAATGACTAGTTGCGAAATGACTAGTTGCGAAATGTCGCAGTTACGAAATGACTAGTTGCGAAATGTCCTAAATTCTCCAGGTCCTTGGAAACGTCACCCTGGACCCCATGGGACATGTAAACACCGCCTCTGCTTGGATGATACTGTACCAATTGAAGGCGTTTGGACCTGGAAAAGGGCAATTGTCAAGGGATTTTGAAGATGGACTGGCTGAGAAGATTCAGAAAGGGGAAACCCCTTCTGAACTTCTGAATTTGTACTATTTTCATTCAGCGACTTTTGATGAGGAGCTGGAGAAGGAGAATCGGAGGTTGACGCCGAAGTGAGTTCTGAATCATCAGCTTCTTGGATTCTTAGGGTCCCTCAGATTTCCTAGGTTTCAAAAAAAAAATTGATTTGAAAATTTTAGATTCTCCATCACCTTCTCCGTGCTCATCGTCTTCGCCATCCTCTCCACATTCACCATCAAATTTCTGACTTTCAAAACTGAAAATGGTACCCAAAAGTATCCAGTGATAGACTGGGTCCTGAGCAAACCTCTGTTAGGAGTATGTGGAGTCTTGGTTACTCTATGTGCCATTATTTCGTCAACTGGGATGCTGATGCTTCTGGATGTCACTTTTGTCGATATGTGTACTGTAATGCCGTTCTTGTCGTTGAGTGAGTTGGGGGATTTGGAAGGCAACAAAGACTACAAAGACTACAAAAACTACAAAGACTACAAAGACTACAAAGACTACAAAGACTACAAAGACTACAAAGACTACAAAGACTACAAAGACTACAAACTACAAACTACAAACTACAAACTACAAACTACACTTTCAGCTATTGGCATCGATGATACCTTCCTAATGCTGGCGGCTTGGCATGAAACCGATCGGAATCTTCCGTATGAGGTGAGAAACACACATTTTTTTTAACAGGTTTTAGATTTTTTTGAAATTTTACATGTCAAGTGTCTACTAAAAAAGTTTGTATAAGTTTCATAAAAATCGGTCAATTTCTGGCTGAGTTATGACGCTTTCCGGAAAATAGCGAACCGAGTTTTATTGAAAAAATTATACCGATTCATAGGGAATTCTCTAAATATTTTGGGCTTCCCGCAACCAGACATTTCGCAACTAGACATTTCGCAACTGGACATTTCTCAACTGGACATTTCGCAACCAGACATTTCGCAACTGGACATTTCGCAACTTTATAAACTCGTCCGCTTTACGTCCATTTAGTCTCTCTGTGATAGAGATCATTGTACACCATGTCAGGTTACCACATGGGTCTTTTGGTTGCGAAATGACGTGGTTGCGAAATGACGTGGTTGCGAAATGTCGTGGTTGCGAAATGTCGTGGTTGCAAAACGTCGGGGAGTCATATCTATTTCCTTCAGAAACGCATCGAAAAATCCATGAGACATGCTGCAGTTTCTATATCCATCACCTCACTCACCGATGCTTTGGCTTTTCTGATTGGCTCCATTGCTCCGTTACCGGCGGTTATGTATTTTTGCTACTACTCATCTGCAGCTATCTTATTCATATTTTTGTATTGTTTGACCATGTTTGTAGCAGTTTTGGCACTTCAAGGAAAGAGAGAACAAGAGTTGAGACATTCGGTGACGGGAGGGAAGACTGTGGATTTGGATGATTATGGTACGGGACGTTTCGCAACCAGACATTTCGCAACTAACGTCGATTTCGCAACTACAACATTTTGCAACTATAACATTCACAATTACGACTATCCGCAACCTCGTCATTTCAAAACTGCAACTTAAAGGGACACGTTTATATAGTTGCGATATGACAAGTTGCGAATTGTCCAGTTGTGAAATGTCATGGTTGCGGAATGACCTAGTTGCGAAACGTCTCAATTTCCTAATATTCAGACTCCGCCTCCTCCCGCAAACTTTTGCTCAAAATGGGCAGTCGGATTACTGTAAAAGCTGACGAGGAGAACAATAATAACAATGAAAAAACAATAAAATCTGAGGCAGATTCCGATGTACGAATGTGGTATCAGAAGTTTTTCGAGGATCAGTATGCTCCGTTTATTTCAAATTGGAAGATTTCGATTTTGAGTTTATTGGTTTATCTTGGTTATCTAACAGCGGCGTTTTACGGGGTGCAGCAGTTGAAAATTGGGTTTGATGTGAGTTTTTCCTAGACTACGAAGACTACAAAGACTACAAAGACTACAAACAACAAAAAAAATTCCAGCTCATCAATATCGTTCAAGAAAGCTCCGCCTCCCGAGTTTTCCTGGAAGTTCGGCAGAAGCT
Organism: Caenorhabditis sinica; assembly: GCA_963932045.1. Classification (NCBI taxonomy): domain Eukaryota; kingdom Metazoa; phylum Nematoda; class Chromadorea; order Rhabditida; family Rhabditidae; genus Caenorhabditis; species Caenorhabditis sinica. The sequence goes on from OZ009942.1 coordinate 3,454,647, forward strand.
TTTCCCTGAGGATACTAAGGTATGGGCTCCGAGACATTTCGCAACCAGTCATTTTGCAACTACGTCATTTTGCAACTACGTCATTTCGCAACCACGTCATTTCGAAACCACGAAATCCAGGATTTTTGTAAAAGTTCCCGTTAAAACCACAACTTTTCAAATGTAGACCTGGAATCCTGGAATAGTTTACAATACCCTCAATCCCATACAACCTTGATGAACGTAAAGTGAACTAGTTTATAGAGTTGCGAAACGACTGGTTGCGAAACGTCCAGTTTTGAAATGTCCTAGTTGCGAATCGTCGCGGTTGCAAAATAGACTTGAGTTGCGAAACGACTGGTTGCGAAACGTCCAGTTTCGAAATATCTTGGTTGTGAATTGTCGCGGTTGCGAAATAGACTCGAGTTGCGAAATGACTTAGTTGCGAAATACAAAATTTCAGATCATGGACATTGCTATTATGAAGTCCCCGAACTTTACAAACTTCGAGGAACGATTCGAGTTTTTGAAGGTTTTGAGTGAATTCGAGGTATTTCTTATTATATATTTATTTTTTCTACTCTTATTTTTTTTAGTCCACCTGGTGCTCGGAAGGTCGAAACTCGACGCAATTCTGGTTTTTCGAAATGCAAAAATATTTGAGTCAACTCGGTTTTGGCGGCGATTTGAATCGAACGTTGAATAGTGAGAGGGTAAGGAATAGGCTACAAAAACTACAAAGACTACAAAGACTACAAAATTTCAGAAGCTCTCCCAAACCAAAAAAACTTTCTTGATGTCTAATGAAAAATTCGGGTACGATGTGCTCTCGGAGCAAGAATTTCGCCTATCGACAAGACTGAAAAATGTGGAAAATGATGAGCAAATTTCAAATTGCGCAAAGACAATGAGGTATAGTACAATTTCGAAAAAGACTCCCCGACGTTTTGAAACCAGTCATTTCGCAACTGCGACATTTAGCAGCCACGTCACTTCGTAACCAGAAGATCCACGCTTTTGCCAACGTTGCAACGTAAAACGGACAATTTTTTACATATAGTTTCGAAACGGCTGGTTGCGAAATGACGAGTTCCAAAATCGCACTGTTGCGAAATGGTGCAGTTGCGAAATGTCTGATTGCAAAACGTCGGGGGAGCCTCAAATAAAATTCTTGATTTTTTTTTCAGATCTCTCTCCGAAAAACACTCCACTTACGGTATCACTACTTATTCGCCACTATGGAATATCGCAGATGAGTATGACATAATGTGGCCGCAGACTTTGCAGGATATTTATATCTCGATAGCGGTTATGGTACCCGTGGCCTTGTTGTTTATACCACAACCGTTGTGCTCGGTGATAATTGGTAAGGCTTTTTAGGCTCTTTTTAGGCTTTTGGGGTTTTTTTTGCTTCAAAAAAATGTAAAAAATTGTGCTGATTCCGAAAATAATAGTGAAAACGCTCAAAAATCTCTCTAAAACCCTGAAAAATCGCTTCGAAAAGACCCTTTTTCGGCCGACCGGTCTCCTGAAGCCGGTTTTCCAAACGAAAAAGTGAAATAACAACAAAAATTCATGATTTTCACAAAAAAAACCTGAAAAAATCTGAAAATACGGTGGCCGAGAAAACTCCGGGAATCAGACCACGGCCCCAGGAGACCGTTCGGCCGAAAAAGGATAGTTTTGAAGCAATTTTTCAGGGTTTTAGAGAGATTTTTGAGCGTTTTCACTATCATATTCGGAGTCAGCACAAAATTTTACATATTTTGAAGCAAAAAAAAAAAATTTTGACCGGAATCCTCCTTTAAGGCTTCCTAGGCTTTTAGGCTTTTCAGGCTTGTAGGCTTAAGGATGTCTAGGGTACAAGGCTTTTATTTGAAGCTTTTTAGGCTTTTTAAGCTTTTGGGCTTTTTAGGCTTTTTAAGCTTTTTAGGCTTTTTAAGCTTGTTAGGCTTTTTAGGCCTTCTAATCTATGTTATTTTAGGCGTAAACATCGCCTCCATAGCTTTTGGAGTCATCGGCACCATGTCCTTCCTTGGCGTCTCCCTAGATGCTACCTCTATGATTACGGTAGCGATGAGTGTTGGTTTTTCAGTTGGTAAGATTTTTTTCCTTTCGGTGTTTGCAGACAAAACATCATATTTGACGACAATTAAAATTGTCGTCAAATTCGGTGTTTTGTCCGCAAACACTAAATCCAAAAATCAAATCTTTTTTTTTAGATTTCGCCGCCCATGTCTCCTATGCGTATATGACCGAATCGAAGGGCCCAAAACCTGGAGTATCCCCAATTTTTTCGAGATTTTGTCACACTCTGGGTACTGTAGGATGGCCAGTAACCCAAGCTTCGGTGTCAGTACTCCTAGGGGTGTCTTCATTGTACCTGGTGGATAGTTATGTGGTGCAAACTTGTTTTAGGACAGTGGTATTGGTGATTTTGTTTGGTGAGTTGGATAGGGGGACATTTCGCAACCAGTCATTTCGCAACCACGACGTTTCGCAACTGGACATTTCGCAACCGAGACATTTGGCAACTGGACATTTCGCAACCTGCAATTTCACAACTTTATACAGCAGTTCCATTTACGTTCATATGATCCATGTTGTCATTTTCATTTAAAAACATTGATTTTAACATGAACCTGGCCTAGTTGCAAGACGTCGTAGTTGCGAAATGGCTGGTTGCGAAGCGTCGCGAAAGGCGCAATCTTCAATTATTATTTTCCAGGTACCACCCACGCATTGGTTTTTCTTCCTCTTCTACTGATGAATTGTCATAGGATTTATGCATACTTTAGGAAACCTTCAACATCTTCTTAATTTTTTACCTTTGTTCACTATGTACATAAATAATTTATTTTTCATTCTACTTTTCCTTGACCTTTCTGTGAAAACTTTTTCTGAGTATTCAATTGTCCCCAAAAAACTGAGACCTGAAAACCCAACTATCTCCCTCTTTTCGTTTCCACATGATTTCCAGAAAAAGTTTTTTCGAGATGCCCATGAAAAGATAGCTTGAGGAAAGGGCAACGGCCAAACGCACAAAGGGAATAACAACAAAAGCGATAAAGAAATGACAAATCTTTCGAATCGCCACGTAACAATAGCTTCATGAATCATATAAAACGGTATGAGGCGGAAGTGAAACCATATCCAGCATGAAACTGATTATTATCTTTCTCCTCTTGGGGAGTTTCCTGCCGTGTTCAGTGTCACTTCTTCCTGTCACTCCTAAATTAAATTGTGTAGGTAGTAGCATTTAGTTAATAATCAATTTTTTTTCGAAACCAACTAGGTGACCTAACGGGTGCTAATCATTTGAAAATGCTATACATTTGGGTGTATCATCAATTAGGCCACCCCTTATTTTATTTCAAAAAATACAGTCGGTGAGCAGTAGTGAATTTACCCCGAACGTTTGTTAATAACTTTTGGAGTTTTTTAAGTGTTTTGAAATTTTTGTTGGATAAATAACACAACTTTTAGTACAAAACTGAAAGGGGCGACTATCGCTGGTACTCTTAATAACACGGAGCTGTTATAATTTGGAGTATTTAGGAACAGAAAAAATAATAGAGAAGTTTGAAAGATGCATAATAATGTGGAATGGGAAAAAGTTTGAAAACTGAGAGCGGTAGAAAATACGTAGCTTTAGATACCTAGGATTTTTGAAATTTTAATCTGAAAATCATCGGCCTGACTACTTTGACTACTTTTGCTCAATTATCACCTTTGCTCATTGGCTGCCATAGTCAAAGGCGCATTTACTATTATACTTTTGCTAACTAACTATTATTACTACTCAATGACTACTTTTCCCGATGCTTAAAAATTGCTCTTAGTCAAGCGTTAAGTTTTTCGGAGCCTAATAAGAACTAGGGGCTTAGAAATATCAAACTTCTGACATACAAACACAATGAAACCGTTGTTAACTATTTTAGATGAGCTGGAAATTACATCAACAGGTAGTCATTGAGTAAAAGTAGTAATTGAGCTAAAGTAGTCAAACAGATGGTAGTAAATGAGTATTTGCCTAGATTTGGTTCTATTTAGGGAAGGAAATATTCCTGGAAGAGCATTAATTGCCATCCAGAAATTCCTAATGTTGACAGTGGGTTTTTTTGCAGACGCTGAATGTTTCAATTGATAATCTGCAGCAAATGGCGGAAAAACTGTCAAGCGTCAGCATTGCACCAGCCGATGCGGAAAAATATCATCAATTGGTAGATGCGGTCGATGCCTTTATTGAATCTGTGGACGGTATGGGTATATTCTTGACATTCACTTTTGAATATTTTTTCAGAACTATCTGCGTACGGCATCCAGATTCCAATTGCTTTGTCATTGGTAAGCTATCTTTTTTGAAGAAAGTTCTTCTATTCAACTCAAATACCAAAGCTATTAAAAGGGGGTCTGCTAGTTACAAAAATCTTGAAATTTCCATGTCAATTGATGCAAGGTTTTGCCTCGGGGAGAAAATCCACTTGGAGGGTGCTCTCGAAATCAGTTGTTTTGAAAAAATAAGATCAAAACAACCCAGAGAAGTCTACTTACATGGCGCATTTTTCCGTGTGGAGTCTGCACTTGAGCAGTTTTTGGCTTATGTTCTCAAAACGACTGATTTCCAAGACTACCCCACCCCCCCCCCCCCCGAAAATTTCGTTCACGAGACGAAATTCTGCATCGATTCATACAAAATTCTCAAAAATTTTTAATATTACCGGACGCCCCGTTTCCCACTTTTTGTTCACTCATTGAGCTCTACAGTCGTTTTGTTGGATGCAAAGTCAAAAACATAAATACAACAGAGAAATGTATTATTTCCAGAAACTATTGCCGAACGTCGTCAACATTCCATCTGATCTCTTATCGGTAAGTGCTCTTTGTTGAGGAAAGTTATTATATTCAACACAAATCACCAAGATATAGAAGGGGGGGGGGGGGGGCATCCGCTAATTCCAAAAATCTCGAAAATCAGCGAAACTTCGTCTCCGGGAACAAATCCACTTGGAGGGTTTTCTAGTAATCAGTCGTTTTGAATTTTTTGGCCAAAAACAACTCGGACACACGCTTTGAATGGACTTTTTGGGCTCTTTTTGGTCTATATTTTCAAAATAACCGATTTCCAAGACTACTTCCCCTCTGCCCCCTAACTTGTAATGTACCCGAATTGAGGTATGGCTTTTTGGACGAGTATATACTTTTTGGAAACTACAGAAAAATGTAAGATTTTCCACCAAAGGAATTTTCCCGCTTTTGCGATTTGGCTGAGAAATCGTGTTTTTAAATTTTTAGTGATGAAAAGTGAGTCAACCAACTGTAAACTTTTGTAACTTTTTTCAAACTCAACGGATTTTTAAAATCTAAACTGCATCTTATTGCCAAATAAATATCCTTTTTGAATATTAAAATGATTTTATCACATCTCATTCTTAAAAATAGTTATTATTAAAAAACGAGCAAAACAATTTTGATGACTTGTGCATAAAAAAAGTTTCAATCGTCCATTTTTTGTGAAACTAGTTTAGAATGATAGAAAATGTCCAGTTTGATATAAAAACTACGTTTTTTCACCGGGGCATGCCGTGTGTCAATGTTTTTAAAAAGGTCGAAAAATTGATTTTTTGTGATTTTTTCACTCAACTGCGATTTTCAGTATGAACTTGTACTGAGGTACTAAATGATAATTACAATATCAAATAATCCGTTTTATGGGCTTTCAAACAAGCTATTGTTCAAAAAATTCTGTTAAGATTGAAGCATGTTATAGTCGGTCTAATCTTGCAACCTGATTTGACTAGGAGGGAGATATTTGAAAAAAATGAAAATCACGGTAGAAACTTCAAACTTGTTTCATTTTGAAGGAAATGCAATATATCGACAAGTTGTCAATTAAAACTTTTCTCTAGCTCTTCTCTGTAACTCAAAAACTGTGGACACCTCTGAATTCCAAAATCGCAAACAACGAATGGAAAACTTCGAAATTTTATTGGAAGTTGAACAACTAGAGAAAAGTTTTAATTGACAACTTGTCGATATATTGCATTTCCTTCAAAATGAAACAAGTTTGAAGTTTCTACCGTGATTTTCATTTTTTTCAAATATCTCCCTCCTAGTCAAATCAGGTTGCAAGATTAGACCGACTATAACATGCTTCAATCTTAACAGAATTTTTTGAACATTAGCTTGTTTGAAAGCCCATAAAACGGATTATTTGATATTGTAATTATCATTTAGTACCTCAGTACAAGTTCATACTGAAAATCGCAGTTGAGTGAAAAAATCACAAAAAAATCAATTTTTCGACCTTTTTAAAAACATTGACACACGGCATGCCCCGGTGAAAAAACGTAGTTTTTATATCAAACTGGACATTTTCTATCATTCTAAACTAGTTTCACAAAAAATGGACGATTGAAACTTTTTTTATGCACAAGTCATCAAAATTGTTTTGCTCGTTTTTTAGTAATAACTATTTTTAAGAATGAGATGTAATAAAATCATTTTAATATTCAAAAAGGATATTTATTTGGCAATAAGATGCAGTTTAGATTTTAAAAATCCGTTGAGTTTGAAAAAAGTTACAAAAGTTTACAGTTGGTTGACTCACTTTTCATCACTAAAAATTTAAAAACACGATTTCTCAGCCAAATCGCAAAAGCGGGAAAATTCCTTTGGTGGAAAATCTTAAATTTTTCTGTAGTTTCCAAAAAGTATATACTCGTCCAAAAAGCCATACCTCAATTCGGGTACATTACAAGTAAGAGAATTTCGTTCACGAGACAAAATGTTGCATCGATTAATACAACAAAGAAAAATATTATTTTCAGAAACTATACGCCGACTTCAACGTGGGACCAACATTCGATTCTATTACCAACGCCCTGAAAAAGCTCTACGTGGTCATCCAATTCGTCACGGCACCCAACTCTGCTCCAACGAATCTGATTGCTGCGATAGCAAGAATTCTGGTCGATGGCGTTAACCAACTCGTGGCACAAGTTCTCCAATGCGTTTCGACGGGATTGAATGCTCCATTAGGGGATTGAATGCTCCATTACACAATAAAGTTACTGAATGCATCCATTTTTCGTTCTCGTTCTCAGACTGAGGTGTGTGTCCCCCTCCTCAAGAAACATCCTCGCATATCTTGAAGGTATTCGATTTCACTATCAGCCAACGCCGATTCTTTCCGTATCTGAAATGGATGGAGATTTTCATACTTGCCAAATATTGACCGGGCCGACGCGGCTAGGGAAACAATGTTAGAAAAAAAAATGTCTGACAAATTTATGATATGCAGAACCGAATGTTGATATAATGTGATAGAGTGCCACCATATATTACACTGTCCTCGAAACTCGAACCCTTCTTCCAGGGATTCTGTCATTTGCTAGTGTTTTTTCTGAATTTTTTTTTCGAGATTTTCTTATGTATAATATAAAAATGAGTTCTTTAAAACGAATCTCCGTTCACTAATTCTCTGTGTTCCATGTTTCTTCCGAATCTTTTAGCCTTTGCTCGTCATATGATTATGTGGAAGGGAAAAACGACAACAAAAGAAACCATCGATCAGCAACAATAGCAAAGAGGGGAGAAGATCAACCAAAGAAATGCAAATGCCGAATTTTTGCAAAACTGGGAAAGCGTGTTCCGGGTTGGCTTACTGTATCGGCGAATGAAACTGGAATGTGATGACGTTTATGATGACTTTGTGGGAAGGGACTTCTTGAAAACAGGTGGTTTTATGTATTCACAATTATCAGGAAAAGTTTTCGATTCTTCAAGAGTCGGTTAAAAAATCTTTCTTGAAAACTATCGGGCCATGATTCAAAAACAGAAAAAAAAATTATACACATCGTCCAAGGGTGTAGAGGATCAATTTGGTCGGGAAATTCAGCCAACCGGAATCTGCATTTTGTGCCAGAACATCTGTAAGGATTTGCGTTTCTAGTCAGTTTATTTTGCCAGTTTTAGGCGAAATTACACAGGTTCGCTCGACGAATTCCGGGATAAACCCCCGAATACGAGCTTTGACTAATTTTTGAGTTTTCAAGGTTTTCGAGCAATTTTCGAGCACCTTCGTTATGATTTTCAAAATCTACACACATTCATATGTATTTTAAAGCAATAAAAATGTTTGACGATCCTCCTTTACTGTGCAGTATCATGATACTGTTATGGCCGAGTATCATACTGTCACTTCATGACCGAGCTGAGGCCATGACCGATTTCTGTTCAGTTGACCTTGTTAAAATTTGCTCATTTCAGGAACCAGACACGCATTGGTATTTTTCCCCTGCTACTAATGAATTGTCCTGGGATACTTTAGGAAACCTGCAACGTCTTCGAGATTTTCTGTTTTCCTTTGTTCACTATGTACATGAATATTTATTTTTGAATCACGGAAATGGTTTGATGCAAGGATGGCAAATAAGGAAACACAGTCATTTTTAAAGAGCCACAGATTCTCAAAATGCTCATTGAAGATGATTTACTAGGTGCATTCACACTTGACACATTTATTATTTTCGAGTAGTTATTCATCCAACTAATGACTGAAATTAGTCCAACATCGAATACCGAGTGCCCTATTTCAACATGATCCTTTTTGGCCAACTACCACGTTTTCTTGGTAAACCAGTTGTAACGTACCTGGTAAGATTGACATTAGAAATTTGATGTTATTTTCGGCCTTGCTTACCCCATTACATCAGTGATTAATAATTCATTTTCAATTATGAAAAATCAGCTGCTTTGATTTTCACATGCATGATATTTTCACCGTTGACGCTTAGCTTCATAGAAAATTGGACTACATATTGACTTTTTTCTCTCACCAAGACTTCGTTTTTAGCTCCGACTATGAAACTATATTTCGAACAATTCTCGGTCAATGTGACACATAGTCTTCTTCTAATCAGAAGGAACGATTTTGGTGAAAACTTTCAAAAGACTCATTGGCATATTTATTTTTCCATAATATTATTAAGTTTTTACTTTCTCAAAATCATAAAAAAACATGTGAGTTTAGGCGCCCAGACGTTTCGCAACTAGTTATTTCGTAACAAAGACATTTCGCAAATTTGTAGTCAAGTTTTTATTCATATAGGCTACATGTGACTACGGATATCGTAAACCAATCCAAGTTGTCATTTACTTTCCAATAAAAAAAAATTGAACGTGGCTGCAAAATCAACGTAAGTTGCGAAATGTCGCGGTTGCGAAATAACTGGTTGCGAAACGTCGGGGACCCTAAGTTTATTGATATAATAAAGTTGCTGCACAATTTCATTTTTAGAGTAATCAATTCTCGGATGTATCACTTTTCCATTGCTTTATGCATTCATTTATATTTTCCTCAATTTGTCTAAAAGTTATTGACTATTTTGAGCAAGGCTTCTCTGAATTCAGAATTCTATTAATTTTAGTGTTTTGTTGCGGTTATGTTTACCTACAGACGATTTCCCTTCTACAGCTACTTATCTTGATGCAGTTATTTTCAATTATAGTGAACGTTGAAAAAAATCATATGCACTTGTGCAATACAACTATCCATGGTAAATATAGTTTATTAGGGATCGCGCTGGTGTTTCAGATCTTGAAGGTAGCTTCAAAATGGTGTAAGTTTTGAAGCATTTTTTGTCAGAAAAAAAATAATTTTTGGTGTGCCCCGACGTTTCGCAACCAGCCATTCTGCAACCGCGACGATCTGCAACCACGTCATTTTGCAACCAAACGTTCCACGTTTCAATAATGTTTCAGATTTCGTAAACTGGAATTGTTTACAATGATCCCTATCACATAACCTAGATGAATGTGAAACGAACAAATTTATATGGCTGCGAAATGAATGGTTGCAAAACATCTAGTTGCGAAATGGCATAGTTGCGAAATGACTGGTTGCAAAACGTCAGGGAGTCATTTTTAGATATTTTATTTTTGGAATTTGCGGATGTGAAATATGTGAGTTTCATAGTGAAGTACATACAATTCTTCCTTATTCCAGGAGCTGGACCCCACGGAAGTTTTACTTTACATTCTGAACCTAATTTTGTTATTTGTCTTTGCTCTCAAGCTAAAACTCACAGCAAACTTTTTGAACCAGAAATCCATTACAGTGTTCATAAATGGTCTCACTCTGATCTCAGTTTCCATCGTAAGTTTTAAGGAACAAATCACAATAAGTTTTTTTTTCCAGTTCTTCGAGATTCTCCCTATTTTGAAACTAATCATTAACTATCAACAAGAGTTGCCGATTTCTACGGACAGAAGTGTTACAAGTGTCTACTATATGCCATTTGTTTGGGTTTTGTCTGTTTATATTAGTTACTGTGGTCCAGTTCAGAGATGGATGCATATCAGGATGAAATCGAAAGAAACGTCGGATTTTCAAATGGTGCACGTTTCAGTGCAGAGCTGAGTGATTTCTAAGTGACTTGTGTGTTCCATAAATCATTCATGTTTTCCTTATACATATGAAAAAAACCATTCCAGCTTCCCTAAATATTCACTGGTTTCTGAAAATGATCTTCAAAAATATGGCGCGGGCGGATACCTAGGGTGCCGGACCACTACCGGTTGAGCTACGCGCCCACCGAGGACATGCAAGATACTGTTTTCAATGAAGCCATTGTTGAATGCTCAGAGTATTTATTCATCCATCAAGTCAAAAACAGACAAAGTTGTTCACTTCCGTTTCTTCACCGCCTGCATCACTTCATTGAAGGTGCTCTTGATTTCGTTAGCAGCGTATTTTCCAATATTCTCCCCTTCGAGACAATTCGGTGCAACACCATGCTCCACGACAGCTTGTCCAGCGGAAAAAAGTTGTGGGGCTGATCCAAGTAAAGCCATTATGTCCATGAAAAACGTGGTTGCTGATATGGCGCGTTTCTTCCTTCTGATAAAAGTTTAAGAACGTTTTGTGTCGAAGGACGTTGTGCTGGTCTCATTCTGTATTTATCGTAGCTCTCGACTAAATTTTTATTTAAATGAATCAATAATTTCAAAGCAAACATGATTAATTATGGTAAACAATATTGAAATCTGCAATTGTAAAGCTTCATTATGGAGTGTAGCAAGAATGGAGATCGTAAGAGATTCACTCAGTACATGCCGGATCGATCCATTTTTCGTGACTCGGAGAACTGAAAATCTTGGGAAGTAAAAAGGTCGAGAGGGAGGGGGAATCAAATTGAAAAATGAAAAAAATCATGCACATCACAACAAAAAAGAAAATGAAAAAAGCATTTTTCTGAATATTCAGAATAAACTTTTTGTCTGGACAAGAACGATAAGCTTTGTGCAAAGTTTAAGAATTGAATCCAAGTACATTCATTAGTTTATTCTTCAATCCAGTCTGAGATGTGCTCGTTGTCATTGCTGATCTGGAGCCTCCGATTGTTGATGCCATCATCGATTGACTCATTTCATCAACATCTGCGAGTGCTCCACCTCGTAGTGGTTCATGCTGAAAGAGGAAACAATACTGAAAAGAGGGAACGAATGACCATAATTTAAAGCACATCACTATCAATACAATAGCATTTTTTTCGTTTGGTTATTTGATGGGACTGAATATTAATAGGGATTGACTTGCTTACAAGGGAGTTACTTGAGGTGTCGAGTTGAACTTTTTCTAGGAATCGGACCATAGAGTATATTGATCGTGAGGATTTAGAATCTGCAATAAAAATTGCCAGAATGTTCACGTAACTCGAGTTATCAGCCATCAAAGTCTCAGCCAGTACTAATTTTGTTGATTTTTGACAACTCATAACTTAGCTCCCAGGTACTTTTAGAAGATCTAGTTTTTTGTGTTACGCTCAGAATGACTCCTGCAATCAAATAATATAAATAACAAAAAATTGTCACAGTTTGAACATTTAAAGATCGCAACCCTCATATTTTCAGTTTGAACTATAATAGTTTTTGAAACTTATATTAACTGATTGTAGGCATCATTCTGAGCGTAACACAAAAAACTAGACCTTCTAAAAGTGCCTGGGAGCTAAGTTATGAGTTGTCAAAAATCAGCAAAATTAGTACTGGCTGAGACTTTGATGGCTGATAACTCGAGTCATGTGAACATTCCGCCAATTTTTATTGCAGATTCTGACTCCTCACGGTCAATATAGTCTATGGTCCGATTCCTGGAAAAAGTTCAACTCGATACCTCAAGTAACCCCCTTGTTAGATGGAAATCTAATTTTCTAGTTTTGACGTTTTTTTGGGGGGACGCATACAACATTTTACAACATTTATAATCATTTTTGCTCCTCGTTGTTATTCTAGCATGTAGAGCGTGCGGTGGAAGAAAAAGATAGAGAAGCGATTTGATGCAAATTAAAAATATATTCTTTATTTTGACTCATCTTCTGGAGTTATCTTATTCAGGGTTCTTCATTACGCACCTGCTTCTTTGCTCTCAACGCCACGTCTTCAAGAGTCTCGGCTGCTTCGTACTTTCCTTGTCTTCGGTAAAGAGCTCCGAGGTTCTTGAGAGTTGTAGTGACAGTCGGACTGAAATAATTGAATATTGAAAACCTGCATACTTGTTACGGGCCGGGCCGGGCCGGGCCGATGGAGGAATTTCTACTGGCCCGGCCCGGCCCGGCCCGGTCGGCCCGGTTTTTGGGGGTCAAATTTTCGAAGTATCGATTTTTTGAGCTAGAGTCGAATTTTTTAGGTATTTTAATCAAAAACTACTATGTTGTTGTTTATTGACGATTTGAACTAATTTTCGTTGATTTTTGAGCGAAAAAATCAAAATTTTCGAAAAAAAAAAAAAAAAATTTTCGAATTTTTGAAATCGGGCCGACCGGGCCGGGCCGGGCCAAGCGGCAAATCACAAGTATGAAATAATTGAATATTGAAAACCTGAACTCCTAATTCTAATTCTCACTTATCGACTTTGGCTGCTTTAGCCCATCCAGCTTGTTCGTTGGCAGAAGTCGTTCCTTCTCCCTTGTGCTTATTCTCCTCTATGTCCTCTGCGATTTGCCAGATTGTCTTGTTCTCTCCACTGACTTGTCCGTACTCCTTCTCATGTGCTCTGGTCAGAATCTGTTTGTACAAGTCCTCAGCCTCCTCGTACTTTCCTTGTTTCAAATAAGCCGCTGACAAGCTGTTCTTCGTTTTGGCCACATTGTGATCATCTGGTCCGAGCTTACTCTCGTAGATTTCGAGAGCCCTCTTGTAATACTTCTCCACTTCTTCGTACTTTCCTTGGTGTTGGCAGAGAAGTGCAAGGTTGTTGAGTTGCTTGGCCACATCCGGATGATCATCTCCAAGAACTTTCTCACGAATTTCAAGAGCACGCTTGCACAGTGGCTCGGCATCCTTGAACTTTCCACGTTTTCCGAACAAAACTGCGAGATTGTTGAGAGTTGCAGCAACAGCTGGATGACTCTCTCCGAGGCATTTCTCACGAATACTGAGCGCCTCGTTCAACAAGTTAGCAGCCTCCTTGTACTTGTTCTGATCTCTGTAGACAAGAGCAAGAACGTTGAGCATTGTAGCAACATCTGGATGATCGTGTCCACTGGTCTTCTCCAAATCTTCCAAGGCTTGTTTGCACAATGGAACAGCGACTTCGTATCTTCCTTGAGAAGCATATTGGATCACAAGGTGGTGAAGAGTACGAAGACGAGCTGGAATCTCGTGTCCGACAGCAGCAGAAGCAGCCATTGAATGAGCTGGAGTTGGCTGTGCGAATTGACTGGTGTGGAGGTCTTCCTCGTCTTCTGGGCCAAAGCCAAGCTCTTGAAGTGTCTCGTTGGTGACCGGTTGTGGTCCAGTATCAGCGACAGTCTTGGTGTCGTTTTGCTGAACTAAGTAACTGATGAAATGGGGGGAAGAAATGCCCGAGAGATTGAAGGTCACAGCTCGATAGAATGCAGGGTTGCAATCTGACGGGCCGTCCCGCGGGCTGGCCCGGCCCGGCCCGTCCAGCCCGGCCCGTCGGGCCGGGCCGAAGCAAATTTTCTCGGCTCGGCCCGACCCGTCAGGGCCCGTCTCGTGAAAATTATCGGAATTTTTCAAAAATTTTCGGCAAATTTCCGAAAAAATTGAATTTCAACTCATATTAGTCATTAACATCAAGTTTGGTACATTAGAACATAAAATGAAGCATTAGAACTAGAACTAGGCAGTCATTTTCAAAGAAAATTTGGTCAAATTTCGATCGACAGGCCGACGGGCCGAGACGGGCCGGGCCGGGTTTTTTTCAAAAAAGCCCGGCCCGGCCCGTTGCAAGCCTGATAGAATGCATACGTACCGCTCCATCATCGAATTGCTTGATTGAGGCCATATACTTGAGATGCTTGTTCTCCTCCTCTAATTGGGCAACCATCCGCTCCGATTGTTGGAGCTTAATTTGGGCGTAGCTCAATTCATCGCGCAGCCATGCGCTCTCCTGGTACAGAAGTCTATTTTGAGCTTGATATCTCTGGTGCTGAGCATCCATTCCCTGGGTCAGTTGAAATACCATCAACAACAAGGAAGTCTCGTCGAAACCACATATCAGCTTGTCCAAATTGTCGTTGATTTGGGTAAGCTTTTGCTTTGGCAGCGGAGCTTCATCCTCTTTCACACCTGCAGTTCATTAAGTTAGGTGTTGATTTCTCACAAGGGGGTTACTTGAGGTGTCGAGTTGAACTTTTTCTAGGAATCGGACCATAGACTATATTGACCGTGAGAATTCAGAATCTGCAATAAAAATTAGCAGAATGTTCACGTAACTCGAGTTATCAGCCATCAAAGTCTCAGCCAGTACTACTACTAGCTTATTTTTGACAACTCATAACTTAGCTCCCAGGCACTTTTAGAAGGTCTAGTTTTTTGTGTTACGCTCAGAATTGGACAAGATTGAGCATTTCTAGAAACACCCAAAGACGCGCCGAAAAAACACTCAGTTTTTTGGGGAAAATTTGGAAAGTTTGGAAGGCCACCGAAAAAATGCAAATCAACCTATCAAAATGATTGTTGGCTGAAATCAAAGAGAAAAACATGTAGTATCTGAATTTGTAGGCGCCAACCAGAATTTGGGTCATCTTTCCCAAAAATGGTCCCCCAGGCCATCTGAAGAAAGTCACTTTTTCAAAAATTTCCACTCACTTCACTATATCGGCCGCAAAATTTTTTTCTAGACTAGATACAGCGAATCTGAGCATAGATTTGGAATCCTCTTGAAATTCCGCATTTTTTGAGCCTAAAATCATGCAATTTGGACAACATTGACTATTTTTAGAAAAGCCTCAAAACGCGCCGAAAAAACACTCATTTTTTGGGAAAATTTGGAAAGTTTGGAAGTTCGCAGATTAATGAAAAATTGACCTAGAAACGTGGATTTAGGCTTGTTTTGAAGCTCAAAAACAGTACTTTTAGAAATCGACCGGGCCACTCTGGATTAAGTTCTAAATTTCAAAATTCACCGCATAATCCCGGCTGCACACCCGAACACAGTGGTGGAAAGGGAAAATGACATAGTTCGGATAGTTTTTGATCATTTGAACGTGTTCCACTTGTTGACTTGGGATCTAGTCATAAAATTGAACAACTTTGTGGAAAAAAACCTGAATAATACAGCAATAGGGTCATACCTCGCTAATAGCCAAAATTCCAAAAATCAACGGGAGATCGTTGAATAGACCGGGAAAGGTGGGTTCAGTTCTGATATGTTGCGGGAAGTTTGCACTGATTCTAATCGGTAAATCTTCTTCTAGACATGAAATAGAAAGACTTTATGGAGAGAAATCAAAAAAATACAGAAATTTGTCATCCGTCACCCAACCTCCCGTTATGCCCCGGAACCCCCCGTCATTCTGGGCTTAACACAAAAAACTAGATCTTCTAAAAGTACCTGGGAGCTAAGTTATGAGTTGTCAAAAATCAGCAAAATTAGTACTGGCTGAGACTTTGATGGCTGATAACTCGAATTACGTGAACATTCTGCCAATTTTTATTGCAGATTCTGACTCCTCACGGTCAATATAGTCTATGGTCCCATTCCTAGAAAAAGTTCAACTCGACACCTCAAGTTACCCCCTTGTCAAATGGATATTACCTTTGACGCTAGTCTCCAAAGTGTTCGATATGGTTGAATGCTCTTCACGGAGAGCTTCGAGTCCTTGTTGGACGGTCCGCAAACCAGTTGTCACGTCGTCTTGCGACATGTTCGACATTTTCGCACAGCGATTCTATCTTTCGCCTGGAACAGTAATATTTCTAGTAGGCATTTGGAGAAGTGGAGCTCGCAATTATACGGTAATTGAATACCGTAAAACCTGAAATAGAAGGGCCCTCAGGTTTTCAACTTTGAGCAGTCCGTATGCCAATATGGATCATTTTGTCCACAATGCCTCTTGAGAGAAATGTGAAGCAACTCTAGAACTATACAAAACATTTAATTTCGTCTCGTAGAAATGTATGGTGCTCCTGTAATTTCACGTCTCCTGAGCTTACCAGGGGGCCCTTCTAATACAGGTTTTACGGTATATCGATTTTAGTAATTGAATAGATTGATTTTCCCACATTAGCCATCTCTTGGCTTGTACCAAACATATTGTTGCTCAAAAAACTTACCTTATCTTGAAAGTTTTGATGAATGCCGTTCAGTTAACTTTTCAGAAACTTTGGCAGACTAGCCACCAGGCTTGGTCGGAGTCGGAAAATCGAGTTCTCGTTTTTTTTCGATTTTCCGGTTTTTTTTTTCGGAAAATTTCTCGAAAAAAAAAGTCGGAAATTTTTTCCGACGGAAAATTGGAAACATTTTCCGACAACCGGAGAAAATCACTGAAAAATCGGCGAAAAAGTACAAATTTTGAGAAAAAATCGTCAAATTTTGGCAAAAAAAATTTCCAATATTCTGAGAAAAAAAAAAAAAATTTCGAGAAGTCGATTTTCCGGGAAAAAAAATCGGAAAAAATTTCGAGAAGTCGATTTTCCGGGAAAAAAAATCGGAAAAAATTTCGAGAAGTCGATTTTCCGGGAAAAAAAATCGGAAAAAATTTCGAGAAGTCGATTTTCCGGGAAAAAAAATCGGAAAAAATTTCGAGAAGTCGATTTTCCGGGAAAAAAAATCGGAAAAAATTTCGAGAAGTCGATTTTCCGAGCAAGCCTGCTAGCCACGTGTAACTGGTCTGGGAGAGGAAAGAAGAGGTAAGAAAAACTTTCTAGGGCACTAAATCATGAGAGAGAGAGAGAGAGAGATTCTGAAGTTAGAGACAGGTCGAAATTGAGCCACGAGAGCTTTCTGAAGCTTGCATGTTTGCAATGTTTTGGAAATCGATATAATTCAAAATGCAAGTCACAATGGCATAAATATGCCCAATTTGTGGAACAAATTTATGGCAAACAGTATGCTCTACATCTTAGGACTATTTTGAATTATTGTCTTATTATTGAAAGTCATAGGTCTTAAAAAAGGCTAATAAAGTGTGGTAGAACGACGACAAATAACGTTGGCCAGCAAGTGTATTGGTTGTATTAACCGAAGGGCAGCCCGAAGGCTCTCGGGTCGGGAAAGAGACGTGCTGCGCGGCTAATGAGAGTGAATGGGAAAAGAGGAGAAACAGACAGACATTGATCGTCAGGCCAACATGGAGAGAGAAGAGACCGAGGGAGTTGTGGGAAATGTTTCGCAGCCTGTTTCGCAACCAGTCATTTCGCAACCGCGACATTTCGCAACTAAGGTCGATTTATTCTGAAAAACTTGCACGTTGCCATTTCGATGAAACCTACAGCATTGTTTACTATGATCCATATCACAAATAAAACGTAAAATGGACAAGTCTATAAAGTTGCGAAATGGCACGGTCGCAAAATGACGTGGTTGCGAAACGTCGGGGAGCCAAATCCTTGGAATTAATTTTTCAGAGAAATCAACGAAATGCAAACTTTCTGGATTCATGGCGGAGTGGATGTCATGCGGGATAGTGATGGCCTTGTTAGAACTGTTGGCTGGCTGAGCTATATGACGGAAGATGAAAATGAGAAATGACCACAGAAGAGTATAACGAAATTCAATAATGCAAAGAGGGACTGGAATCAAGAAAATGATGATCCTAGTGATGTGATTTTTGAATCTGGAGACGTGGAGGTTGAAAAGATCGAAGAAGATAATTTGATTGAAATTCGGTATAATTGCTATGACTTTAAATTTATAATATGGTAGAATTCGATTTCTTTTATATGTAAATTAAAAAACTTGATAAATCTATCTCAGCTTTTCGTATTGATAGCTCTTCAAAAATATCTCAAATTCTGCTTTATTGTCTGTCACATAATCTGTTGGAGTTTACCAAAAGTACAGTAACCTAAAAGCACCGCATTTTACTGAAGTTGTTGCAAGAAGTTTGTTTTCGGATTATGAAAAATGAGCACATGGATACAATTGAAATGTAGAATTATGATCTAAAAAAAAGTCCTAATTATCTACAATAGTGCACTTTTTGTTAAAGTGAATCTTCGAATTTGCGCTACATATTACTCTATTGCTCAAAACGGAGGCGTTCTAAAAAACGAAGCGGAGAAAGCAAAAAAGAGATCCGCTGAACGCTTTGATCAAACTTGATCGTTACGGTTCGAAGCTTCAACGTCGTCGTGAGACCTCATCTGAATTCGTCGGGGAGGGCCCTTTGAGTTTGCGGGAATATCTGAATTCAGCTTCGAAGCTTGCAGCGCTCGCTGACTTCACTGGCCTTTTTTTCCAATCCGTCAAGTATACGTACATTCTGATTCCTTGACTGGTGGAATGGCACCTTTGACGTCACTGTCACTATAATCCATCGTTCAGGTGAGGGCACATTGCTGTCAATTTATGAGAATGAGTGTCAGGTGTCCACTCTTAATGTAGCATGTACTTGGTCTCGTTCAGAGAATCTTCTAGATTCCCAGAGACCCTTTAACCCTCCATCTAATTCCCTTTAAGTTTTATTGATCGATTTGACAGTCTCGACATCAGATTTGCCTACCATTTCCATTCTTTCTAAACAACGTGTAAGAATGCCTTCCTTCCAAATCCTCCGTCTACCACATCTGGCTTTTGAGAACGTTCATCAGTGTTGGAATCCTCATGAAATGTTAGTTTGGTTTTTTCTAACATCTGTGTTAAACAGGTGATTTCCTTCAAAAATTGGATTGAATTTCATACTCCTAACCTTTCAGATATCTATTCTCAACACTTTCTCGAGTGACAAAACAATTATCAAAAATGATGAAAAAGTGTGAGATGGAAATGAGGGTTAATCCATTCACAGATGGACAAATTGAACTATACCTTCGTCAAAACAATCGATCGGAGAGATGGACTTTTGGAAATGTTTATACAAATACGGACCCAAGAAAACAGAAAACTATGCTTATGGTGGTTTCTGATGTCATGAAGAGCTTCATAAAAATGGTGGAGCATATTCATGAAGTCTTCAAATGCGAGTTCCGCCATCTTATCATTGGATTTTCTCCAAAGAACAAAACTGTAAACTGGAAAAGTCGTCTCCCAGTTTTTATTAAATGGTTCAACGCATATAAGAAAGTGACCAAGATCCCAAAGCTTCGCGTTTCCAGTCATTTTACTTCTGAAACGCACATGTTCGATGAATTCATGGGAACTTTGGAGAAAGATGTTGGACGACTTGATCTAACATTACGCCACCCGTGTGAAGAATGGAAATTTCATCGGAAAGTGGATATTTTTCGTATTAGGTAAGAGACAAATAGTGAAATAATAAAGACTAAAATCTGTGCGAAATCCTCTAATTTTCAGCGGATCTGTATACTTGAGCTTGAATGACTTGTGGGCTATGGATTGTATCGAAATATATTGTGATACTCATCTCATGAATAAAGACTTGAATATGATGCTGAAAGGGTGGAAAGCTGGAAAATCGAATAGAAGAGCAAAGTTTTTCTGGCTCTATTTGAAGGAAGATGTGAATTGGGAGAATGCTTTAGACGGTTTGGAACCTGTGTTGAGAGACGCTAGACGTGTTAAAAGGAGAAATGGGTAAGTGGACAGGTTTCTAGGCGTTATTTCAATACCATATTTAGTTTCTCTTCTGTGCATACATACGATATTTATGGAGGGATTGATATCACTAGAGAAGATGGAAAGGTGGCAACCATTGGATATTTTGACTTTAATACAACACACGATGAACTTATAAGACGAAGAATACTTGTGGAATACGATAAAATGGTTAACGATTGGAAGTTTGGAGAAGTGAAGAGGGAAGAAGGGGAACCAGAAGAACTACCAGAATTTAATGACGAGCTCGAAGAAATAGAGCCTACATCTAGAAAATCACTGTTCTTTTCTGTTTGGTGACTGTATTTCTTTCACCTGTACTCGCTTCGCTTCCTTGTTGCTTTGGGAATAAACCATCTTTTCTGTTCCATGAAAAATATTATAAAGTCTCAACACCTTCCAATAGCAAAAACACATAGATCAACAATTGCATTGATGATCGAAAAGCCAAACTTGTAATTCTTCTGAAATGAACTTCCTCCGTGCATTCACAAGTATTGAAATCAGGAATGTTCTAGTTTGGTATTCTGCAACCTATCACCGTTTAGAAGAGTACGATCTTTAGGTGAGAATTGAGAATAAGGGTATTCCTTTTCCTTCATGATGTTGTGTGCTTTTTTATTGTTCAGAGAATCTTCTGGATTCCCAGAGACCCTTTGGCCCTCAGACTTTCAAAAAATATCTGAAAGAATGTCATCCTTCCAAATCCTCAGTCTACCACATCTGGCAATCGAGAATTTACATCAGTGTTGGAACCCTCATGAAATGTAAGTTTGATTTTTTTAACATCTGCGTTGAACAGTTGCGTCACTGATGTCCTTCAAAAATTATTCTTGGAAACTTTCTCTACATTTCCTGATAACTTTTTTCATTAAAAAATCCTTCTTAATCATTTTTTTAGGCCTTCAAAGTTAACCACAAAAGTCTGCAATGTGAGGTATGCAAGTACGCTCCGTGTGCCCTCTCCTGAACAATGAATTATAGTCACGTCGAACTTCAAAGGCATCAAAACTTGACAATGTTTTTCATGACACGAAAAATATGATTCATTCCCAAACAAAATTCGAAAACGAGTTCGTGTTAAAGAGATACAGTCACAAAACAGAAAAGAACAAAAATTGTCGACATCGATCAAACTGCTCCCTAGCTTCTTCCTCGTCATTAAATTCTGGTAGCTCTAATAGTTCCCTCTCTTCCCTTTTCACTTCTCCAAAGCTCCAGTCCCTGACCATTTTATCGTATTCAAGAAGAATATAGCGTTTCATAGGTTCATTGTATCTTGTATTGAAATGAACGTATCCAATCGTTGCCATTCTTCCATCCTCTCCAGTGATATCGATCCCTCCATAGATATCAAAAATTTGAACAGGTGTGGAGAATCTGAGATAGAAAAACAGACAAATTGGAAGCCCCGTTTCCAGTAAGAACACTTACCCATTCCTTCTCTTAACACGTCTAACGTCTCTCAACACAGGTTCCAACCCATTCAAAGCAGTCTCCCAATTCACATCTTCCTTCAAATATAGCCAGAAAAACTTTGCTCTTCTATTCGATTTTCCAGCTTTCCACCCTTTCAGCATCATATTCAAGTCTTCATTCTTGAGATGAGTAAGACAAAACATTTCGATACAATCCATAGCACACAAGTCTTTCAAGCTCAGGAATACAGATCCGCTGAAAATTAAAGGATTTCGCACAGATTTTAGTGACTATTTTTCACTATTTATCTCTTACCTAATACTAGGAATATCCACTTTCCGATGAAACTTCCATTCTTCACATGGATGGTATACTGAAACTTCAAGTCGTCCAACATCTTTTTCCAAGGTTCCCATGAATTCATCAAAAAGGTGGGCTTCAACCAAACTATTAACAGTGAGATGTGGGATCTTGGTCACTTTCTTATATGCGTTGAACCATTTAACAAAAACTGGGAGACGACTTCTCCAATTTTCAGTTCTATTCCAAATACTAAATCTAATGATAAGATGGCGGAACTCGCAATTGAAAACTTCATGAATATGTTCCACCATTTCTGTAAAGCTCTTCATGACATCCGGCACTACTATGAGCATCTTATCTCCTGGAACCGTGTCTGTAGGAACACTTCCAAAAGTCCACCTCTCCCATTGATCGTTTTGAACAAGGTATAGATTAATTTTCTCATCTGCGAATGGTTCAACGATCATTTCTATCTCACACTTTTTCATCAACTTTGATAATTGTTTTGTCACTCGAGAAAGTGTTGAGAATAGGAATCTGAAAGGTTAGGAGTAAGAAATTCAATCCGATTTTCGAAGGAAATCGCACCTGTTCAACACAGATGTTAGAAAAAGTCAAACTAACATTTCATGAGGATTCCAACACTGATGTACATTCTCAAAAGCCAGATGTGGTAAACGGAGGATTTGGAAGGATGGCATTCTTACAGGTTGTTTAGAAAGAATGGAAATGGTAGGCAAATCTGATGACTGTCCAATCGATCAATATAATTCAAAGGGAATTAGATGGAGGGTTAAAGGGTCTCTGGGAATCTAGAAGATTCTTTTAACGAGACCAAGTACATGCTACATTAAGAGTGGACACCTGACACTCATTCTCATAACTCACCACTTATTATTTCTCGATCAATAATCAGTGCCCGCGGGTCTTTTATCTTCTAGTATTTGGAATTCTCTGACGTCGTCTACTTGAAGAATGGCCGATTCAGAGTTCACCATCCTCCGCCTACCTCAGTTGGCTTTTCAAAATATACGCGATTTTTGGACTCCTCATGAGATGTGAGTTAATTGTTTTAATTGATTTAGATGTTACGGAGGCAAGACATTTTGTACTGAATTATTTTTCTCGAATTTTATTAAAGGAGGATTCCGGACAAAATATTTTTTTGCTTCGAAATAGGTAAAATTTTGTGCTGATTCCGAATATGATAGTGAAACCGCTCAAAAATCTTTCTAAAAACCTGAAAAATCGCTTCAAAACGACCCTTTTTCAACCGAACGCTCTCCTGGGGGCCGTGGCCTAACTCCCGGAGTTTTCTTGGCCACCGCATTTTCAACATTTTTTCAGGTTTTTTGCGAAAACCAAACGATTAAGTGAAATATAATAACAACAAAAATTTATGATTTTCACAAAAAATCTGAAAATGCGGTGGCCGAGAAAACTCCGGGAGTTAGGCCA
Organism: Caenorhabditis sinica; assembly: GCA_963932045.1. Taxonomy (NCBI): domain Eukaryota; kingdom Metazoa; phylum Nematoda; class Chromadorea; order Rhabditida; family Rhabditidae; genus Caenorhabditis; species Caenorhabditis sinica. The sequence continues at coordinate 3,477,835 of OZ009942.1, forward strand.
CGGCTCCAGGAGACCGTTCGGCCAAAAAAGGGTACTTTTGAAGCGATATTTCAGGGTTTTAAAGAGATTTTCAAGCGTTTTCACAATCATATTTGGAATCAGCACAAAATTGTACATATTTTGGAGCAAAAAATGTTTGACCGGAATCCTCATTTAAAGGAGGACTCCGGTCAAAAATTTTTATTGCTCTAAGATATGTAAAAATGTGCGTAGATTCCAAAGATCATAATGAAAACGCTTAAAATTGCTTATAACCTCCGAAAATTGGCTCAGAAAGGAGCGAAAATCCCGCGAATGGTCTCCGGGGGCCGTGGCCGAGTTTCCCAAAAAAGGGGCGGAGTCAGCCAATCAGCGTCATTCTCATTTTCCGGCATTCAATCATAGCGCTCGCGTCCTAAGTTGCAATGGCGCTGATTGGCTGGCTCCGTCTCTTTTTTGGGAAACTCGGCCACGGCCCCCGGAGACCATTCGCGGGATTTTTGCTCATTTCGGAGCCAATTTTCGGGGTTTTGAAGCGATTTTTGAGCGTTTTCCTTATGATTTTTGGAATCTACACACATTTTTACATATCTTGGAGCAATATAAATTTTTACCGGACACCTCCTTTAATGTTCTTTTAAAACTGATACATTTCTATGTATTACAGATTCCAATTTTCACAAACTTCCTTGAGAGCCAAAGATTTTCTGAAAGGATGTGTCCGCTGCAAAACATCAAAACAAATCCTGTGGTTTGATAAGTACTGTAGACTGGGGATTCGATTGGCAGACCATTTGCCTGTGTGGAGTTTCGAATCGAGACCATCTTTGAAAATCGATGAACAAGAGGAAGATGAAGCATACGAGCGTCGTATTCGTTATCACAATGATCATATAAATCTTCCGATTTATTCCGAAAATCCAGTTGGACAGTTTCTGGAAATGGCATCGTTGTTCCATGAAATTTTTGGAATTCCTGCTCATGAAATATTCATTTTTGGAATTCATGATCAGGTGGAGGGTCTGGATACAGTAATCCAGTGGATTAGTGGGAATGAGAAAATTCGGAAAATTTCGAGAGCCGAGGTTTTTGCCCGAGATGGATACACGGCTTCGTTTCAAACATTTTTGGATAATATCAAAAAGAAAAAAGTGGATTGTCTCCATGTGAAATCAAATGACACACTAGAAGTGAGGTATCCAAGAAATTTGGATATTGAGGAAATTCGAGATAACAATTTATCACATGGTGAATGGATGAATGGAAAATGGATGAATTTTGAGGGACTGATGGCAACGAATTGTAAATATTTGGACATTACCGGGAGTTTATTGACGAATCGGGATGCGAACAAGTTTTTGAGAAGTTGGAAGGAAGGAAAATCACATTCGAATTTGGAATACTATCATTTTCTGGTTCCGGGCGCTCCAGACTGGAAATCGGTTTTAAATGGGTTGGGAGCAGTGGTTAGACATCCGACAAAGGTTTCGCGGTGCTACAGGTGAGTCTGATTTTTTGAGACCATTCGCGTGATTTTTGGTCGTTTTTCGGGATTTTGGAGCAACTTTTGAGCGTTTTCATTATGATTTCCGGAATCTACACACGTTTTTACGTATTTTAAAGCGATAAAAATTTTTGACCGGAATCCTCCTTTAAAGGAGGAATCCGCTCAAAAAATTTTTTGCCTAAAAATATGTAAAATTTTGTGCTGATTCCAAATATGATAGCGAAAATGCTCAAAAATCGCTTCAAAACCCCAAAAATCCGCTTTGAAGACGTCATTTTTTGACCAAAATCGTATTGGGCGGCTGTGGCCGAACTCCGGAGTTTTCTCGGCCACCGCCTTTTTTTTGCCAATTTGAGTGATTTTTTTCTGGTTTTTTCGGCTGATTTTTTGTTGATCAACTTTTGAGTCAGTTTCAGCCGAAAAAATTAGAAAAAAAATCACTCAAATTGGCAAAAAAGGCGGTGGCCGAAAGCAGGTGACCGAGAAAACTCCGGAGTTCTGTCACGGCCGCCCAATACGATTTTGGTCAAAAAATGACGTCCTCAAAGCGGATTTTCGGCGTTTTAGAGCGATTTTGGAGCAATTTCTTTATGATTTTTGGAATCTACACACATTTTTACGTGTTTTAAGGTAATACAAATTTTCGACCGGAATCCTCCTTTAAAGGAGGATTCCGGTCAAAATTTTTTATTGCTTGAAAATACGTAAAAACGTGTGTAGATTCCGAAAATCACACTGAAAACGCTCAAAAATTGCTTAAAAACCCCCGAAAATTGCCTCCGAAACCACCAACAATCACGCGAATGGTCTCCGGGGGCCGTGGCCGAGTTTCCCAAAAAGGGGCGGAGTCAGCCAATCAGCGCCATGGCAACTATGGACGCAAGCGCTGTGATTGGCTTCCGGCAAGTGACTATGACGCTCATTGGCTGACTCCTCCCCTTTTTCGGGAAACTCGGCCACGGCCTCCGGAGACCATTTTGCTCATTTCGGAGAGCATTTTCGGGGTTTTGAAGCGATTTTTGAGCGTTTTTCTTATGATTTTTGGAATCTACACACATTTTATACATATTTTAAAGCAATGAAAATTTTTGACCGGAATCCTCCTTTAATGGTTTTGGATTCTCAGAAGATCAAGCGCCGCCGGCGTACCCTGGCTCTGCAATAAATGGCATCACGGAGGAGTAGACATTCGGAGAGAGACCGATGGGAAAATCGCAACAATCGTTTGGATGGATCATTTCAGTCTGCAAGAAAATCGACGAGTTTCTAGAGCTTTGTTGGATGATTTTGAAAAAAAAGTGGGACAACGAAATTTGCAGGAAGGAGATAATGATTTTGCGTTCGAGCAAGGAGATGAACTAGAGTTGGGCCAAGAGGGAGAACATGAAATCCCTGAAGATGAAATGTTGGGAAATGCTCAGTTCGGATTCGAGGCGGCAGGATTTCTTGAAATCACATTTGTCGTTTTTAAGGATTAACAAGTTGTCGTGAAGAAGCATAATAAAAATTTTTTGATTTATCAAAAATAGTTTTATTTCTCAGTTGCGGTGGATTTTTTGTGGATTTATAAATCAAACCTGCATTGATAGGGAACACCGTGTGTTTCACAAAACCTCAATATCCCACTACTTTTTGTTATCATTATGTTCTACAGGCCGATAGGAGGGAGTTGTCAAGTTTTCACGCTAAAAAAATTATCGATGGAATGACCCGTTTTCAGAGCTGGAGGTAATGTACAAGAGTCAAACAGTTTTCTTCAAAATTAAAAATTAAACTAAGGAATGTATTTATCAATTACCACACAATAAAATATAACTTATTCAAAAGAATCTCGATATCCTCCTCTTCATCGTTATCATTCCCTTCATCATTGTCTCCCGCCTCGAACTCTAAATCACAGTCCTGAACGTTTTCGTACCACTCTCTTCTAGTTTTGTTGAACTTCTGTATCACTCTTTCAGGAACCGTTCCGTTCTCATCTTCTGTCACATGTACACAGTATAACCACTTCACAGTCCCAATCATCCCATCTGTGGATCGTTTGATGTCCACCCCTCCGTGGTGCCAGAAGGCATTCTCTTTTGTTCTGAAACGATAAAAATGTGGAAAGGGTTCTGTTCAAGGCTGCCCGAAGCCGGCCTCTACTGGTCGTGAAAGGGAGACATTTCGCAACTCCGTCGATTTCGCAACCGCGACAATTCGCAACCAAGACATTTCGAAACTGGACGTTTCGCAACCAGTCGTTTCGCAACTCTATGAACTAGTCCAGTTTACGTTCATTAAAGGAGGATTCCGGTCAAAATTTTTTATTGCTCTTAAATGATGAGTGTAGATTCCGAAAATCATAATGAAATTGCTCAAAGACAGCTCTGAAACCTCGAAAAATGGCACCGAAATGAGCGAATGTCTTGCGAATTGTCTCCGGCGGCCGTGGCCGAGTTTCTCAAAAAAGGGGCGGAGTCAGCCAATGAGCGCCATTGTAATTTTGGAGCAGCCTGAGACAGCTCATATGCCCGTAATTGCAATGGCGATCATTGGCTGACTCCGCCCCTTTTTGGAAAACTCGGTCACGGCCGCCGGAGACCATTCGCGTGATTTTTGCTCATTTCAAAGCCATTTTTCGGGTTTTTAGAGCAATTTTTGAGCATTTTCATTATGCTTTTCGGAATCTAAACTCATTTTTACGCAATTGAACACAAAAAAATTTTTGACCGGAATCCTCCTTTAAAGTATGGGGTTGAGGGTATTGTCATCTATTCCAGGTTATAGTCAACATTTGAAAAGTTGCGATTTTAACGTGAACTTTCTACAAAAATCCTAGATTTCAAGGTTTCGAAATGACGTGGTTGCGAAATATCGTGGTTGCGAATTAGACGTGAGTTGCGAAATGTCGTAGTTGCGAAACGACTGTTTGCTTGCACGTTGCAATCAAAACTTGTCAGATTTCGATTATAACCTAACATTGTTTACAATGATCTATATCACAGATTGAACGTAAAATTTACTAGTTTATAAGTTTCGAAATGGCATGGTTGCGAAATGACCTGGTTGCGAAAAGTCGGGAAGCCAAATCCTTGGGCCCTGGTTTTGACTCAATAACTCACTCATAACATCGTTTTATACTTCTCGGATGTCTCACCACTGCTCCCAGTCCGTTCAGAACGACTCGCCAATCAATTTTCTCAAAAATCCCTATAGCACATGATTTCATCACAGTGTTCGACTCTCCCCGTTTCCATGAATTCAAAAATGTATTGGTGTCTTGGTTACTGAATGATGTTGACTTCAAATAAATATTGCTGCTTCTCAACGCCAATAAGTTTCGAAGATTTACCCATTTCGCTTTACTGTGATCCGTAATTCTAGTGATTTCCAAGTCGGATGGATAATCCAACGACACTTCTCGATGCCACTGAATCCGCAACCATCCAACTTTTGTCTTGAGTCTTTCGATGATTATTTTCAACAGTAGTTCATCAGTTGAATCGGACACTCTAATCTTGGGTAGTTGTTTAATGTTATTATTCAACCAGAGAATTGTCCTTGCTAAACTTTCGGAGCAACACGACCATATAACCAATTCACTAATAGAACAATTGAAAACATCGTGAATGCGTTCAATCGTTTGGAGCATTGTCGCGATTGCGTCCGGGGAGTAGATATAATGATTTTCATGATTTTCATAATATGGGTCACTATCCTCATTATCAGGACGCTCTTTGAATATAAAGTTCCAAATAGAAGAATCTGGCTTGCCTCCCGAAACGTTTAATTGCAAGGTATTTTTTTGCAATGTACTATACTTTTCAAGCAAAATAGTTAGCTCCCATTTTCTTCTCACGAGTAGCCTTACTCTCATCTTTGCAACTTTCGAAGACAGTGACAATTGAAATCTGCAACAAAAAAACTTTAGTTGGTTAAAGGGGGAATCTGACTAAAAATTTGTATTGCTTGTAAATACAAAAAAATAGGTTGCAAAAATCATAATGAAAGCGTTCTAAAATCCAGAAAAACGGCTTCTAGAAATGAGCCAAAATCACAGAAGTTGTATCCGGTGGCCGTGGCCGAGTTTCCCAAAAAGGGATTGAGCCGAAAGCAGTGATTGACTGCCGCACGACTGCAAAAACGCTCATTGGCTGACTCCGTCCCTTTTTTGGGGAAACTCGGCCACGGCCCCCGGAGAAACAACGTCTGCGATTTTTGCTCATTTCAGAGCCATTTTGCGGGGTTTTGGAGCAATTTTAGAGCATTTTCATTGCGATTTTTGGAATCTACGAAAAAAAATTTTTGGTCGGAGTCCTCCTTTAAAGGAAGAACCTACTACTGCCGGATTAAAAAAACTAAAAAAAATACTTAGACAGTCGCTTCGCAACTACGACATTTCGCAACTCATGTCAAAATCGTAACCACGTCATTTCGAAACCACAAAATACAGGAATTTGAAAAAATTCACTTTAAGATCAGTATTTTCGCAACCACGTATTTTCGCAACCATTTCGCAACCACGACGTTTTGCAACCGCCCGTTTCGAAACCACGAAATCCAGGATCACAACTTTCCAAATGTAGACTGTAACCTGGAATAGTTCGCAATACCCTCAATCCCATACAACCTTAATGAACGAGAAAATTGACTAGTTTATAGTTGCGAAACGTCTAGTTTCGAAATGACATTTCGCAACCAGTCATTTTGCAACTCTATAAACTTGTTCGTTCTACGCTCATTTGGGTTATAATATAAAGTAGGAATCGTTGTAAACAATTTCCGGTTATCATCAAAATCTGGAAAGTGTTGATTGCAAATTGGAATTTTCGCACAAACGTGGATCTGTTGTTTGCGAAGTGGTCGCATGTTGTCATAGTTGCGAAATGTCACGGTTGCAAAACGACTGGTTGCGAAACGTCGGAGGTCTTGCACCCTGTTTTTGATCAAGAAAGCTGGCGAATCAAGACTCCAGTTCTGGTGAGTAAAACTAATAGTGAGAAACTTACAGTTCATGAGGGTTCAGAATTTTGAAAACCATTTGAAGAGAAAGCAAATCCAATCGTAAAAGGTGAAATGGTTTTGGGGAAGAGCTCATTTTCCACCCTGCAACAAGTTAATTTTTTAAATTTCTACTGCCCTAATAGAATTTAAAAAAATGAAAAATAAACCTTGCCCAAAAGAATTTTGCAAAAGGTTTTTTGTGGATTATAAAAACAAAATCGATAAACGATGTTTTTGTTTTGACCCCCTTCTAAGACTGGCTGGGATATCGATGTTTAGGAGTTTTGTATTCTGGTGGTGTTTGCACACAGTGTTCAGAGTGTTCAAACTCATGTTGTCTTATTGATTAATTGCAAGTCCTCTATTATAATCTCGCCGTTCGGTGTCACCTCGTTTAAAGGCGCATGCATTTATTTGAAAGATGGTCTCGCCACGAAAACGATTAACGCGCAGACGAAAATTGGTCGGAATTCAAATTTCCTACGATATCGCGATATGCACTTCTGAATTCACTACCGCGCCATATCTTTAATGGGAATTTTCAGAAACCAGTAAATATTTAGGAGGTTTTTAAATAAATTGTCTCTTCTTTACAGAAAGTTTATATGCAAACGTTGTTCTCCGGCGTCTCCTAGAGAATCTTCAGGATCGAAAGGTAAAGGGAAGATATTTTTCATTACAATCCTGTTGACCGTGATACTGAAATACAGCAATACATATTTTTCAATTCCTGATGTTTGAAAAACTCAACAAAGAAAAACAAAAACAACTTGGGACCAGTTGGAGTCGAACCCCCACAGGTCCTGGGCGGTCATACGCATAATGGATCTCATCCATATCCGACGCATAATGGACCCATATGAGACACATCCGCCAACTATGGATGGCGATGGATGGCATATGGATGGGAGATGCGTGCGCATGAAAAACTGGCTGCGCTCGCGAACTGATCTCATATGTGTCCCAGATGCGTGGGCGATGGGTCTGATATGGGTCTTGGATGTGTGGGGAAGAAGGAAGAAAGAGAAAGAGTAAGGCTGGCACACGGATGGTATATGGGTCGCCGATGTGTGGGCGATGTGTGTGATATGCGTGCGATATGGGGGGGACTAGTCTCTGACTGTCTGAAGGCCACCGATTTCTTATTCATTTATTCCTCTCGTTTATTCGTTTTAATATATTTTGAAAAATGGGACGATCTATCGTAAAAGATTTCTTTAAAAAGCCCAAGGAGAAATTAGGTATGTTAATAATATCGATAGCTTAAAAAATACAGGATATGTCTTTAAAGATGGAGTGAGTCAATCTGTAGAAGCTGTCGATGTGAGAAATGCCAATGCTACAAACGACAACAACTCAGGGAACGTCATGGAAGAGGACGTTGCAATGGATTCAGATGAAGAGGAAAGAAGAGAGAGGGATGATGGTATGTTAATTTTTGATCCTCCACAAATTTCAAATCTGTTCCTAGGTATTCTCAATGAAGTACGTAATTGTTCCGACAGTGTGTTGCAGTTTGTTGCTGCTTCTTGCATTTCGAAGATATCGGAAGAAGGTTATAAAGAAACCATTGGGTCTTGCATCAACGAATATTTCCAGGATTTCGTCGTTTTCTGACTACACATAACGAGGATTTCGCGAGATCTGTAGAACTATTGTGGAATGAAAGAAGCAACAATTACAGTACACACTATTTTTGCAATGCCTGTGGAAAGAAAACTGCAATGAGAAGGGAATGGTAAGAAACCTTAGCCAATTTGTTATAAATGAGGAAACTTTTTAGTTGTGGAAGTGAACCGATGAAGTTTGTACGATGTGGTGTTCGTTCTCAGTTGAAGCAAATTATGGAATACCACATAGAAGACGTTATGGAGATCAGAAGACAACTAAGAAGAGGAAGGGCTCAAAGTCACAATTTGAATGCACCATTCTTCAAGCCAGTTTGGCAACAGGAGAATCCAGATGCTAAGCATCTTCATTTGTCCGGTGTATTGTCAGTGGATGGAGTGAGCGTTCCGGGCAACACTAAAAAGTTGTGGCCGATTTCTGTGATGCTTGTCGATTTGAAAACTGTGGATATGCAGAAGAGCAGCAATATTATTTTGGAAGGAATTGTGGAGGGACCATCGAATCCATCTACTGCCTTTTGGAATGCCATAATTCCATTCATTTTCTCTGACAGTGAAGACAAAGTGGAGTACATTGGAAGCTATTCGTATCAACTTCATCTGGTCACATTAGTTGCTGATCAGCCCGTGAGTGGAACCTATTCACCTCTCTGTCGTAATTGGAAATTTAGGCGAAAAGAAGTGTGTTCGGAATGAAAGCTCACCAATCACCCCATTCCTGCTTCTTTTGCTTAAGCGATGGTACATTTCATAAGCTGGAAGGAAGAAGTGAGAGTCTCCGGAAACATGGGAATTTAAAAAAGAAAATATTTTAGGCCGTTGCCAAGAAAGAGGAGTAAGATTAACTTTAGAAGATTCCAAGCACGCTCGTTACGGATTTGGAAACGTTCAATCTGGAATTCTTCACCACATGATGCCATACGAAACTCCGTTAGATCTATTACATAATCTTGGTGAAGGATTATGTGAGATCATCATGAAAGGTATCAATTCGAATGAGCTCAAGAAAGAACAATTAGTTACAGAGATGATTCCACCTCGCCAGAATTTCGTTCCGAAGTCCGAATTGTTCAAGACTGATCCGTTAAAACTTGAAGAACAACTAGCTGCTGTAACGGTTCCCTCCCAGCTCAAACAAGTTACAAGCAACAGAAATGGAAGTGATAAATTGACAGTAAGAAAATCCCAGCGTTCCTGTTAGTATTCAGAGGTTTCCAGAACTTCAGGCTAATGTTCTTCTCTGTTGCTCTCAGCTCGGACATCATCAGTGCGAAAGGAAGGGTAACGATTGCAGCACTAGCTCTCACTGCAAATCGCATGTATACAAATGCTGAAGCGGATGAGATATTCGATTTACAACTTTGTGCAGCTGCTAATTGGTTTCTGCAAGATGCTAACACACAGTACCTTTCCTGCAAAGTGCATGTAAGAATACGTTTTTGCACTTCCTCCTTTGAATGTACATCTTCAGGAATACCTATACCATCTTCATGAAGCTAACAAATCGTTTAACAACGTTGGACCTATTTCAACTTTCTGCTTCGAATCATCCTACCAATTCGCTCTGATGGGATATAGCTCCCGACTTACGAGAAATTTCTGTGAAACCGCTTGTTCCAGGTTCGTATTATCAATTCGTACGTTCCACTCTCATAAATACTATTCAGGGTCATTCTGCAAAATGCGGTCACTCGGGAAGTAACTCGCAGAGCCAAAAATCCATCACGAAGATTTCGACAATTCCTCTCGCACACTAAAGGTCTCGTTCCAAAGCAAGAAAGTTGTCGCGCTTTGGTCACAACCCTGGATAATGTGGACGCCATTTTCCTTGAAGGTCTACCGCTGTATTCCGTATTATATACACAACATGGAAAATTGGAATCTGAATACGCGAATCGAAACACATGCAACGACGTTTTTTTTACAAGGGACAGTGCTAATAAACAGAAGTGCTATCGTTTTATTGGTTCAGTGAATGATAAGGACGAGTTCAAGATTCTGGCGGAGCCTTTGCTAGAGGCAGAACCACAATGCCAATTTCAATCTCTTCAACGCTGCTGTGATTCCTTAAAAGACGCCGACTTTTACTATGCTTCGGAAGTTATTCGGATGCTGAAAAGTTACGAAGGCATCAAAAGTTGCGTATTTTCGGGAGAAAGATGCTTTGTCCCACGTGCTTCCTTTTCTTCACTCGGATGTTATGTGCAAAACGACAACGAGATTATTGTCACAGCCATCAACGGAGCTGTCATTCACAATTAGAACTAAATTAAATTATAAATGTATCTTTTCCTTCATTATTGACCCCTATTTTCATCTCTCCATGGCTCAAAACCGCACGGAATATACCGAAAATAGAAATGGAAGAGAAATTTTCGCGGAAGAACTTGCAAAAGTTAGTCCCTCCTCGCGTACACTCCTCGTGGACAACTCTAATATTACCCATTTCGGCGAATTATGAAAAGAAGATCGAATAGAAAGACTAATAAAAATGCGAAATTCTCGCCCAATTCTTCACCGAAGCCTCTGGAACATGAAGAACAATTTTTGAACCTAATAGATGAATCATATCGATCGCAATATGACGATGAAAATCAATTTGGAATTCACGACGTGTTTGGAAGTAAGGAAATAATTGAAAGTGAAGGGAAAACCTATTCGGTTTTGAACAAAATAAAGTTCAATCAAGTGAGTTTTTGTTTAGGCGACTTTTCAATTAAAATTCTTGCATCATCAGAGCCAACAACCAGAACCGTCGACTTCTTCGTACAAAAGAAAAGCAGAAGACCCAGAAGGCCCACAAGCTAAAAGAGTTTTTTTGGTTCCGTCGATCGAGAGAAAACCGGCGACAATTTCGAATACTCCGCGTCGAATTGTTAGACCGTTTGTGAACGATGGGAAGAATCACATCTTTGGTAACGAAGATAGCGCTGCTTCTTTGGAACATGAGAGATACAGAGCACCTTTTAGAACTCCGTTCTATTTGGAAAAACCGGAAGCTGGCGAAGACTCCTAAGCCTATCGATTATTACCCATTTTTGGAGCTTTCGTCTTCTTTCCATGGTGTGGATTCATCGATGGAAAAGCTCTCAGCCGGTCTTGCTATGGTGATTGCACAAACTAACAAAATTTTGAAGGCCAAGGAATTTGAGAAGCAATCGGAAAGTGTAAGGAATCACTTCTTTCAGTTTCCCATTTAATGCTTCATTCAGTGTGTAGTGACTGGAAAAGGATTCGACTTGGATGCTGCATCGAAGCATAACGATGTGTTAGTGATGCCAAGTAAAAGAAGTTTTCGTCTCACTGATGTCATCACACCCCAAGAAGCGTGCTTCTGGACATCTTCAAATTTTCAAATTCTTTGTAGAAATCTCATTCTGCACGTTTTCAAGAAAGTCTGATTTTCCCCTAAAGACAATCGTATAACACAGTGTTTCAGGTTGCAACTCACGACCACTACTTCCCCGCCTACGCAAGTAACGAACACTCGACAGCTGGATACCACTGTATTGGAAAGAAAGTCTACCGAAGCTTATCAGGTAAAAATTTGCGACACCTCAAAACAAATAAAGCATTTGCAATGTCTTCAGAGTTCGTAATCGCTGGATTTGGTCAAAGCTACAGTCGAAAATTGGAAACCGACGTCACCGTTTTGGCACGTAATGCTCTCAGTCATCTTTTGTAAGTTGTCAGGCGCTTCTTACAACAACGTGATGATTTACCGTTCAGAGATCGACTTAGAAAGGAGTTCAACGCTGTAACAACGACGACTACATCAGAATTGGCAAGGAATCTGAGAGGACAGCTGGACAATTGGGGCGATGATGCGGAAGAGTACGAATATAAGTGAATGAAGCACTTGTTCATATAATCCTTTTCCAGGCATCCGATTGATTTCACAGACGAATCCCCACCCCACAGCGATTTCGTATGCTTGAAGTAACAACTTGAGGAATCTTCAATAATATCCATCTTTCTCCGTCATTTTCCTGTTACTGTTACATTATTGTTACCTTTTTGTTTTGTTGGCTAGCACCTAAAATGTCCCCCTTCTCGACTAGACTCTATTCTCTAAAATGTCCCCCTTCTCAACTAGACTCTATTCTCTATTCAGTTGTATTGTTTTTAACATTGATTTTATTGTATTCAAAGTAATTTCCTTAATAAATATGCATTCATGAAATTCCGTGTATTGATAAACGATTAGTGGGTAGCGGGGGGAACGGGTTCCAGATGTGCGCGCTAGTGTGTCTGATATGCGTCGCATGTGGGTGGCCTGTGTGTCTCGTGTGTGCGTGGGCGATGCGTCCCATATGGGTCATATATGGGCCACACGGGACGCATCGCTTGTACCGTTTTCATCGGTGGCGCCATCCATCTGAGACACATTATGCGTATGACCGCCCAGGACCTGTGCCAGACCTTCCGCACAGAGGCCTGCCTCTTTGCCACTCGGCCATCACTCCAAACTCCAAGCAAGGGTTGCAGGGCGTAGACAATAGTCGCGCAAATCGGAGGAGAATCAAAGGAAAATCGAAAGAGCATCGGAGAGAAAAAGCAAAAAAAAAAACAACGATAGAATCCGAGGACATGTTTCACATGGTCTGATCTTATTTAGCAGAAAAAAAAATAAATCACAAGTTTGATCTATTTTTTCGGGATGAGTGACAATCTGAATTTTTAAGGAAGTTCCACATATCGACTCTGAATTTCATGAACTAATAGATTCATCAAAAATGTTGAATGTAATGCAATTGGATTAAGGTCATAATATCAATTTTAACCCAGACCTTCCTATTTTTCCCTATAAGTCATCAGCCAGGTACCCGTTTTCCACAAGGCTTGGATTGTAGATACGCTGGGTTCAATTACACAAGTTCCTGAATTTTCAAGTTATTTGGACTACTGGGAGTCAAGTTCTGGGTCATCGATTGTATGAAAAAAGAATCGGGTGAAAATTTTTAACCCCCCCCCCCCCTCAAGCGTGATGGTCCCCAATTATCATTTTTTGAAAATCAAAAAATGTATTACATAGCGTGTGCCGGACAAGTGACCTTTTCGATGACCCTAGAAACTCGCTATAAAAGAGGGGGAAATCTCTGAAAGTTCGGTTCATTCAAAATAACCAAACTCCTCTCCTACCACGGGTCAACTTCGAATAAGGGATGGAAAACTGCAACGTTTGCCAAGAAGATGTCCCCGCTTTCCAGATGGATACTCACGTTGCCGTGGTTCACGGGGTATGAGATTAGGCATCAAACCCAATCTATCCGGAATTTTGCAGAGAATCTACTCTGGGCACTTGGAACACGGAGCTGTGCTCCCTCTTGATCAACTGGATTTTTGCAAGCCAGAAGTTGACGGTCTTCAAAGTGTCGAACTGGGTCTTCCGAGAGCCCAAGGTGTGAAACTGGTTGATAACACGGGCACCTTCAAACTGAGCTACGCCATGTTTGTCAAACGTGGTGATGGTGCTTTGCACTTAATTGATTCATCTACGAATCGTGCTCGACCAATCTTCCACTGGGGAAACAATCACTTGTCATCTTTCGTCTGTTCTTCCATTCAAAAAGTAGGCTGGAAACGTTCGAATAAAATTCTCTGATGGCTTTTCAGGTTCGCCCCACCATCAACACCACATATTTCACCTCAACTCGTTGCAATGGTGGTCCGCTCTTCAGTACTATGATGAGTAACGGTGGTGCTGGAATCGGAGATGTCATCATTCTTCGTTTCTCCCTCGTTCTTCCGACAACGATTCACGATGATCCGCAAGAGATGATGGGTGCTGAAATCCGCCAGGACATTCTCGCGATGCTCGGCTGTCCCTGATCTGTTCTTCCTCTTCTTCAACGTCTCATCACCTGATTCACATGATTCTCGCTGGCTTAAATGAGCTTCTTCCGATTCTTGATATGATAAAAGATTTGAAAAGAAGTTTCTTTTTGAAGTTCTTCAAGTTTGATTGAAGCCCAGGGCCTCTTTGTTAATTGAGTCTCTGCAATTTTTATTAAAATGACAAACTCAGGACAACAGAACGACATGCTTTAAAATTCACAAGCTGAAGCTTAGAAAAATGGGAGGGAAAGGACAAATCACTATTGTAGTGAGGAGCGAAAGAGGTGGGGAGACTGGAGAAAACTGCAAGAAAGGGGACTAAAAAACAGAAGGGGAATTTGGACGGGAGAGATGTGTGTGTGTGGGTGCGCAATAATTATTACAAAATAACAGAAGGCCCGCATTGAATTGTACGAGATTTCCAAATAATTAACGGGTTGGGGATAACACGCCAATGGGTTGAGGGACAGGGATGATAATTGAAAGGGGGTCGGATGGAATTTCAGTTACATAATAAATTAACAAACGACTACGATGGGATGTGTCTGGATGGAAAGAGAACAATGTTATGGTGGCATTGGGGAATTATTGTTCAACAGCGGCGGAGCTGTTTTGGTGGTCGCGTGGCACGTATCCACCTCTGCGTTGATATCCTCCGTTGTTTGGACGATAACCTCCATTGTTGTATCCACCACGTGGTTGGTATCCGCCATTGTTGTATCCTAAAAGAATCGCAAAGTTAGTTGATTGACCCTAGCGATTGCATCATTACCTCCAAATCCACGGTTTCCACCGCGTCCCCGTCCTCCAAATCCACGGCGGTAGTTCAGGGAACGAACGGCGTTGTGACCGAAAGTCTCCTGATTGGTCTCCCGCTCCTTTTTCCAGTCTGGACGTCCGGTCTTTCCTTCAGCCTTCTCCAGGGATTCGCAACTGATGTTGTCGAAGAATGACGTCTTCTTGTCGTAGAAGGCAGCGTCCTTCTTCTCCTCTACCACTGGCTGCTCCTTCTCCTCGATGGTGAGCTTCTCGAGGGTGTCAGTGAGAGCCTCTTGGAACTTCTCGTTGGCCTTCTCGAAGTCGAAGTCAGATTCGAACTTCAGCTTCTCGCGATGGTTGACTCGGGGAACTCCGTAGTTGTTGTGTCCCCGCTGGTTGTTGTAGCCGCCTTGGTTGTTGAATCCTCCGCGGTAGTTGGTGAAGCCACGGTTCGATTGGAAGTCTGAAAATTGTTAATGAATTTCTAGATTCAACCAGTTCACAAACTCACTTTGTTGATAACCTCCACGTCCCGGGCGTTGTTGGTTGATGATATGAGCCAGAGGGCTAGCACGGGATGGGGTTCCGGCTCTCGACGAACCAGCAGAGACGGCTGGTGCTCCATCGCTGGCTGGCGCCGAGCGGGAGGAAACGGAGATGATGGCAGGGTCGTAAGGGAGTCCTCCTCCGATTTGAGCCATCTTCGGAGTATCGCAGACGATCAAATCCTTGATGTCGCTAGCCTTGAAGATGATGTACTCGTAGACGTCATCACGAGCCGCCACCGGGTTGGCAGTTGGACGCTTCTCCGTTCCGAAAGAGCGGACCTTGGCCAAAGCGATGGTCGAGTCGTTGGTGTCGACGGTGTAGAGGATACCCTCGTAACGGATGTCCAACTTGGAGATCAGACTGATCTTGCTTCCGATGTACGGTGTTTGATTCGACATGATTACCTGGAAAAATACTAGTTTTAAGAGAAAATTTTTAAAATTGAAACGAATTACGACAGAGACGTGAGATAGAAGACGAAAATTTGCTAGGAAAATTATGAGCGAGCAGAAGAATTGAAGTGATAGCCTAAAAACAACGAGAAAAGGAAGAAACCCCATAGGAACCTATAAACCACCTATTCGCGCGTTTTCTACTATTAAAAGAAGACAAAAACTATCGCAAACGAGACAAAAACGACCTAGCATCAACTTAAAATGAATTCACTTATTTTAAAATTTGAAAAAAGCAAACAAACGCCTGAAATTCGCCGCCAAGCGCGTTTCGCATAACGTCTGGCGCAGGGTAGCAGTCATCATTATCGATCCCGGGCCAGCGGCGCGCACTTGCATACACACATAGAGAAGCACTAGACAGCGGTCAAGGACAGCGTTATTCAGGCTTCTGGCGGCGTTTTAAGACTATTACTAAAACGAATCGGTGAGTATTACTTCTACAAACTTTGACCTGGTCACTGAGAATACCTAAAGTTACGGAGCGCTGGAATACGTAACGACTAGAGGCGCAAAACTGAGCAGAACGAAGATAGATATTGCACGAAAATTCTGGAAATCGTCTCCGAAGCGATTTCAACCAGATTTTCCCATGAACTGCAGCCTAAAATCCACAAAATATCGATTTTAGCGCAATTTTCAGCAATTTTCACTCGAAAATTCGACGAAAAATCCTAAAAAACCATCAAAAATTCCCCAAAAATTCAGGAAATCATAAAAAAAAACAAGAGAATGGCCTAAAATGGGCGCCGCGCGTGGCGGATCCCATTTAAAGGCGCATGCGGGTCTCGCCGCGACAACCTACGCAGCTGGCACGGTGCCAACTCCGTAAATCGACACGGGCTGAAATTTTTGAATTTTGAGAATTTTTTGAGCGATTTTTGAGGAACATCGAGATTTTTTGGGGGGGGGGGGTTTCTTGGTTTTTTCTAGATTTTCTTATGAAAATATTGAAATTAAGCTCATTTTAAATGTCTTGGGCACCAAAAATTGGCAAAATTCGAGGATTTTGAGGCGAAAAATGATGTATTTCAATTTTAGGAAAAAATCTTGCTTTTCGAGAATTTTTGGTGGTATTTCCTGGGCTTTATCATGTTCGTATTGGTATTTGGCACATTTTTATTCACTAGATCTTCAAAATTTGAGTCGAATGCAGTATTTTTGGTCGGAAAATCGTATTTTTCAATTTCGATGAGAATCTTGGTTTTTAGTGGTTTTCGATGGTTCTTCTCTGGGTTTTCTCATGAAAATATGGAAATTTAGCCCATTTTCGTAGTCTGAAACAAGTAAAATAGGGTAAAAATCAACATTTTTGGGAAAAAATCCTATTTTTCAATTTTCAGGAAAATTCAGTTTGGAGGTTTTTGTTGGTTTTTGGTGATTTTTTCTAGGTTTTCCTATCAAAATAGTCGAATTCACCGAATGTTTATTGTGTGGAGCACGAAAAGTTCCGTGAAATTTCATATCTTAGATCGATAAATCATATTTTTAATTTTCAGAGAAATCTTCCTTTTTTGAGATTTAGGGTGATTTTTTATGGGTGTTTCTATGGAAATATCGATATTCTGCCTATTTTTGTTGTCTGGAGCACCAAAATTTATACCGATTTCCATATTTTGAGGCGGAAAATTGGATTTAAAAAATCAATTTTTGCTCTAGAATCGCCTTTTTCTTGAATATTCTGGGGTTCTCTTGTATTTTTCCTTGCTCTAGACCAATTTTCCATCAATTTTTAACAAATTTTCATCTTCCAGAACCCTCCCCCAAAAACGATGGCCGGCATCACCGCCCACTCTCAATCACAACAATTCGAGGACGACGAGTTCAACGAGCTGAAAAAGACGGGCGTCTCGTGTGATCGTCTACGGCAGGCGCTGAAGAAGTGCATCAAGAATTCGCACTGCGTTCAAGTCCAAGCTCGTTCGGCGAAGGAGTGCATCGACGCGCGAGGCGACGGAAGTGTGCCCGACAAGTGTTTCGCCGTCCTACAAAACTTCACCGACTGCAAACGATCGCTGGTCGACATGCGATCGCGGTTTCGCGGAAGGAAGGGCGATCTTTAAAAATTTTCTTCTTTTTTTGTTCTTTTCTAGGTTCCCTAAATCTAATAATATAGAAATTACGTGTATAAATTAACTCAATACAGAGAAACACACGTGCGGTTCATTCTGATCATAGAAAAACGAGAAAAAAAAACACTCGGAAAGTTTTGAATTGCACCCAGCTAGTAAAAAGAAGATGAAGAGAAGAAGGGGACCCATTATAAGAAGAATACATCATAAAAAGAGGAAAGAATCACAGTGCAAAAAAATGGGCGGGGGTCTCTCTGGGAAGGTGGATAAAGGATATGTACACACACAGAAAGAGCGAAAATTAAAGCAATAATAATAATAATTAATATTTTCAGGTTTTTTAGAACTGCAAGTGCTCCGAGAAATCCACGTAGAGTGCCGATTCCAGTCGAGCCACCGCATTCTTGTAGGTTAAGCTTCCCGAGAGAGCGTGCGCGTCGCGGAGGGTGTTCTGGAAATTGAATATGATTTAAAGGAGGGTAAACTGCCAAAAATCGCAATGAAAAAGCTCCAAAATCCGCGAAAATCGCTTTGAAATGCTCAAAAAGGGGGGGGGGCGGAGTCAGCCTTTTCCTTGAATTCGGCAGCTCTAGGATAACTTTTTGAGCATTTTCATTGCGGAATTCGGAATCTAGAGGATAATTTGAGCCCTTTTTTTCAACTTACATTATTCTCGGGCACGGATTTGTTCAAATTGGCAAGTGTATAGAAGAATGGTCGTAGCTCCTCGAACGACGTCAGAATCTTGATACCAGCCAGCGAAGCCGTATGACTGCTCATCGTCTCCGGTGTCAGCTCCCCGT
The DNA here is from genome assembly GCA_963932045.1 of Caenorhabditis sinica. Classification (NCBI taxonomy): domain Eukaryota; kingdom Metazoa; phylum Nematoda; class Chromadorea; order Rhabditida; family Rhabditidae; genus Caenorhabditis; species Caenorhabditis sinica. Next base: position 3,496,408 of record OZ009942.1, read on the forward strand.
ACTTTTTGGCGAGTAGATCATTGATTCTCTCGGCGAACGGCTTGAAAATCTCCGTCTTATCCGCGGAGACCGACGAGACGAACGCCCAGTGGAACATTTGAAAGTGTGATAGATAGCCGGCTGGTAGGGTGCAGAGGGTCTCCAGAAGTTTACAAGCGGCCACATAAAGTTGCATCCATTGGTCGGAGGACGAGGCGGCGCCCTCTTGCTCACCGCTTGGGGTGAGTTGTTGCTCGAGTTGGGACAGCGCGTGGACGAGTTCGGTGACCATGATGGGCCAGACGCCGATGAGACTGTGTGGGCGGAGACGGAGAAGAAGGACACGGACGCAGAGGAAGAATGAGGAACGGATGACGGGCGATTGCGAGACACGCAGGTTGTCCGAGAGGCGTTCTGGAAAAAATTATATTGAAAGGGAGCCAAACGTTTTTTTTAAGCCATTTCTGACTGTGTTTTTTTTTGTCATCTAGAGGATTTTCTGAAGGATTCTAGGAGAAAAACGACCCAAAAATCTCGAAAAACCGACGAAAATCGAGCCAGAATGCTCCAAAAATAAGCAATTTACGATCAAAACTAAACGAGATACAGGGATTTTTAGTTTTGTAGAGGCTTAGGATATTTTGTAGTTTGTAGTCTCAAAGCCTCCAAAAAAATTCAACAAGCGACTTCTCTGCAATTTGTAGAGGCTTAGAGACTACAAACTACAAAATATCCTAAGCCTCTACAAAACTTGAACGGCGCTGCGAAAGTCCAATGCATTTTGTAGAGGCTTAGGAAGTTTTGTAGTTTGTAGTCGCTAAGCCTCTACAAAACTTCAGTGCGCGCCGCAGCATTTTGTAGAGGCTTAGAGACTACAAACTACAAAACTCTCCAAGCCTCTACAAAATTGAATGGCGCTGCGAAAGCCCAATGCATTTTGTAGAGGCTTAGGATGTTTTGTAGTTTGTAGTCTCTAAGCCTCTACAAAAGGCGTCGGCGGCAGGCAACTTTTGTAGAGGCTTAGAGACTACAAACTACAAAACTCGCCAAGCCTCTACAAAATTAAAAATCACTGTATCTCGGCTAGTTTTCATCGTAAATCGCTCATTTTTGGCGCAAAAGATTCGCATTTTTTTCCGTACAAACCTTGAATATCATTCATCTGCGCGTGATACTGATCCAGCTGACTTCCAAACACCACAAACGTCAATCGCTTCAATGCTTGGGCTCTCGCCTCGTATTCCTGCTCCTTAGACGTCATGATAGAGAATGATGCGTTCGGCGAGTACGATATGCTCTTGAGTAGATCCTTGAAACTCGTCCGATCATGTGTCATCAGATGATCCGTCACCACTAGCCACTGTTTCAACGCCGCATGATCCATTTTGAAGAATCCCGAGTCGAGAAGCAAGTCCAAAGTGGTCTTCTTCCAAACCGGACGCATATATGAGTAGGATGACATTGAGGCAAGTAGTTGGGAGCTGGCCAAGAAGAATCTCGCATTCCTCGCGTTCTTCGCTTTCAAATACGGTACCACGTTGGCCCAGACCGCCTGTAGTGTTGGGAGCACCTTATCCTTCTCATCCGATTTGCTCACCGAATCCAAAAGATCCGTGAGCCGTTCAGCCAACAAAAATAGTGCCTGTGTACTGTGTGCCGGATCCCGCCGATTGTTATTTGTATCTTTTATGGAGGCTCGCAGATTTGAGGAACTCTTCTTTTCGGTCTTCTCATTCGTTGTACTTGCACTTGTCACCGATGGAGCCTTGTTTATCAGGCTCAACGTTGAGTTTCGAGCACTTTGAGAAGCGTCCAGCGACCCCCCTACAGTAGACAAATTCGACATAGAGGTCTGTATCTCGATGATGGGACTCTGCTCGACGGATCGGATGCTTGAAGACATTGAGGATCCGTGATCTTGCTTGACGACCAGCGTTCGCTTCAGCCATGTCGTTGTTTCTAGTTGCCAGCCGACGATGGCGTTGACGGCTTCGGCGAGACGGGAGCACACTTCTTGCACGTTTCGATACATGGCCTTGTCCTCGACGATGTAGGCGCCGCCCACGCATTTCACGAAGTCGCTGAGGATTCTGAAAGAAAATGGGGGAAATGATTGAATAAGGATGAAATTGTGTGGCTATTTCTGCATGTTTTGTTGTTGAAATTTCGACATTTTTCTAGGAAAATTTCAAATTTTTGGCTTTTGGAGTAATCTTCAGAAACCTCCAGATTCGTTTAGATTCCTCCAAAATGCTCCTGACGCCTTCTGGACCATTTTTTCGGTCTATTTTTGTCGATTTTTAGCAATTTGGGGGTCAAAATCCTAGAATTTCGCTAATTTTCGAGTTTTTAGTTTGAAGAACGGCTAAAATTGACCTTTTTTGGGTCAATTTGCAACCATTTTTAGCTCAGAAAGCTGGTTTTTCATTCAACTTGGCTCATTTATAGGCCAAAATGACAGATTTTTAGTTGAAAATCGCTAACGTTTGGCTCACAATAACTCAAAATTGCCCTTTTTTGCTCAATCTGCCTCATTTTTGGCCTGAAATTATTCATTTTTGGCTCAAAATTGCTCATTTTTTGCTCAAAATTGTTATAGGGTTATTCATGGTGAGAAAAAAAGTGTTTTTTTCGTTTTTTTCCCTTATTCATGTGGTGGAAAAAAAGGAAAAAAAGGAAAAAAACTCGGTGTTTTTTTCCATTTTTTTCCATTGTTTTCCAGAGCGCGGAAATTGAGAAATTGTTCAATCGTTGCGAGACCCATGCGCTTTCGTCTCGTGTCGATTTACGGGCGACACTTTTTATTTTTATTTCGAATTAAATGAGATAAAATTAGGTGTTTTTCATGGATTTTCTTCGTTTTTCCGACGAAATTGTGCATAATATTTGTTTGTAATATTTCTACAAAAGTTTGTAATGTTTTGTAATATTTCTACAAATTCGAAATTTAGTTTGTGAGAGTCAAAAGATGAAAAATAAATTTTTTAAATGTTGAATATAAGATTTTTATTATTCATTTACTCATGTTGTGTTGATCATTAATGTATTTTAGTGTAATAGCTAACGCAGACAGTAGTTGGCAAATAAATTTCAGAAAGTATAAGATTATGTTAGACGATTCGGATCATTCTTCAATTGAAGACGTCTCCTCTTCAGAAAAAGGAAAGAAAATTGGAAAAACCGTCAAGATGGTGCCGAAAACTGGTAGAAGACTCAAGTTGAAAGTTGAAGATTCTTTCACGGCTGTGAGAAGAATAGTGTAGTATTCCATACCGTGCCAACAATCTCACGTCTGATAACATTTTGTTCAACGAAAAACTCTCCGGTACACGAGTCAAAATCGAAAACTTATTTGGAATTCTAACATCGAAATTTCAAATTTTCGATCGGACACTCAAACTGCATCCAGCTAAAAGCCGTGCTCTAATTGTTGCCCTATCTGTTGTGCACAACATGAGCATTGGTCCTATGGAGTCGATCCCAGACGAAGATCATGAGGTTATTATTGATCCCTACAAAACGGCGGAAGACCAGCGTACGGCTCTCAAAAAACATTTGTTGTCTAATTAATGTTTTAATGTAATTCTTTATGATTAATTCTTTATTGAAATTTCGTGGACAAGAAAGCTAGCACCAAAACGGTCAAGGTCCCCCACGAAAATTTCTCTTTTATTTTTATCCCTCATCTTAATAAATATTATTTTTCTATCATTTTTAAAATTTTTATTTTGCACAATTTCGTCGGAAAAACGAAGAAAATCCATGAAAAACACCTAATTTTATCTCATTTAATTCGAAATAAAAATAAAAAGTGTCGCCCGTAAATCGACACGAGACGAAAGCGCATGGGTCTCGCAACGATTGAACAATTTCTCAATTTCCGCGCTCTGGAAAACAATGGAAAAAAATGGAAAAAAACACCGAGTTTTTTTCCTTTTTTTCCTTTTTTTCCACCACATGAATAAGGGAAAAAAACGAAAAAAACACTTTTTTTCTCACCATGAATAACCCTATTAATTTTCAGCTCAAAATTGCTCATTTTTGGCTAAAATTGCTCATTTTTAGCTTAAAATAGCTCAAAATTGCTCATTTTCAGCAATACGTAGCCCATTTTTGCTCAAATACCCCAAAATTGCTCATTTTTTGTTTGAAAACTGCTCATTTTCCGGCTCAAAATAACTCATTTTTGCTCCTTTTCTCCTCCTAAAACTCACACAAAAAGCAAGAAAACCGCTCTCGCCGACAATGCAGATAGTGGCGCTTCGGAGAACAACGATAAAAGTGAGCTCCAACACAACCGGAGCTGCGTCTGAAGCACCGCCGAAACACACGAATGCACCAATTCCAACAAGGGCTCTTCCGTCGGGAAATTCGCCTTATCAATAGTAGTGATTCCAACTTTGTTCGCCTTGAACGACGCTTCTCGTAGTGTCGAGTTCACCGACGAGATCAAATCTTCGAATGGGATGACTTGAAGGGAAAGGAGCAAATTTGTGATATCCAGCTGCGCCGATGAGTAGTCGAATGTCGCACGATCCGGATCTTGTTTCCTCAGGGTTACTGTAGGCTTCGCAGTGCTTCTTGTCAACCAGACCAGTGCCAGCGAGGTGAGAAACGCGTGTTTATGGTGTTGCGCGATAGGAGAGAGCAAATGAAGGACAAGCCGTCTCAACTGATTATTCGTTCCAATAGGGACCAGCGGCGGTTGCCCCCGTCTCACAACAGTCCACACATTGCATACAGTAGCCAGACTATGCGGCAGAGAAGTTAGCATATCCGATTGAGCCTGCCGCCATCCATTTCCATGCTGTCTTGAACTCTCCATTTTCGAAATAACGCCTCCAGAATCGCCGCTCATCGAGAACACTTTTCCGAGTTGCGAAAAGAGCTCTGTGGCCACTTTTGAGCCTGGAATCACTGACATCGCGTGGCCAACCATTGAAGTGGTATTGGAAGATGATGTAGGGGTGTTGCCATCGACGCCCACTTGTTGAAGGGAGGATGCTGGTGGTGCTGAGGAGGAGGTACTTGGAGCACTATCGATGACACAGAAGTGGACGAGAGTTGTTAGGGATTCTAGGGTCATTGCGAGGTAGTTGGCGGGGTAGCTGTCCGGTTCGTCTCGCGTCTCTCCGGGACTGTCGACGACGACGTCGCTGGTTGGCGGATTCTCGTAGGCGACACTCATCGCGTTTTCCATATTCTTGCATAGTTGCTCGACGACTCGACAGACGATTGTGGCGAGGGATCTGAAACTTTTGGAGTGTTGTGTTTTGACTAATTTGGAATTGTTTACTATTTTAGAAATGCTACTAACAATCACTCAAACCCCAGGAAGATTAGCTCTAAAATGGGCCGATATCTGGCTGGCTCCGCCCACTTTTTAGGAATCTCGGAAAGCAGTTTCGGCTCATGTTGGAGCCAATTTTCGTGGGTCAAAATTACTCATTTTTCACTCAAAGTTGCTCATTTTTCGCACAAAATTCTCCAAAATTTTTCAAAATCCTACCTCTCAACCCAGGGCAAGATCTGCACAACAAACTGCAGCCACATCTCATGCCGATGCGGTTGCTTCTTCAACGCATTCAACAATATCAGCAAAAACGCTCTCAGCTCCACCGTCGACGCATGATTATCCCGGCTCGACGTTCGATTGTTGAACGATTGATTTATAACAGATTGGATGATCGAGAATCGATGCGATGAGTTTGCATCGGAGAACGTCGTAAATCCCCGTTTAATGTCACATTCTAGCCGGATGGCGTGCGATGTGAATGTCAAAAGACTTCGATGATAGGCGGCGAGAAGTGGTGATAGTCTCCTCGATTCTCCCAATAGTCCTTCGTTAAACTTGCTAATCGACACTGACAACGGACCGCCCATCTTCGAATCCTTCGCCTCCATTGGGTTATGATCAACGGCAGTCAGAAGCAGATGGAGTAGACACTTTTGGAGCTTCGACCGATTCAGAATCGTTTGGACGAACTGCACAAACTGTTTGGATTCGTGCTCGTTGAGCATCGCGGAGAGCTTACGGAACAGTTCGCAGAGGAATTCCAGTGCTGAGATTTTACACTTCCATAGCGATGCGAGATCGGCTTCGGTGACGGGAGATATCGGGGAGTTGAGGAAGTAGGAGCGAAGGAAGTGGAGGGAGATCTGGAAAAAAATTGGGGATAGTTGGCAGCTGTTTTGACTTGATCAATTTTCAAAAAATCTTTACTTAAAATTTGGTTGAAGTCTCCAAAAATGCGAATATTTTGATCCAAAAACGAACGATTTACGACAAAAACTAGGCGAGATAGAGCAAGTTTTGTAGAGGCTTAGAATTCAAGTTTTGTAGAGGCTTAGGAAAACTTGTAGTTTGTAGCCTCTAAGCCTCTACAAAAATCGCCTGATTTTGTAGAGGCTTAGCGACTACAAACTACAAAAATCCTTAGCCTCTACAAAACTGAAAACCCTTGTATCTCGGCCAGTTTTCAACCGATTTTCATGATTTTTGGCTCTAAAGTTTTGGATTTTTTAGCATTACAAAATGGAACAGTGTGGAGTTCAAACCATAGGCTTCTTTTTTCCGTTTTTTTTTCCTCAATTAGTTATTGAAGCTCTGTAGTTTCATTGTCTCAAAAAAATTTCAAAAAATCCCAAAATTTTGAGCTAAAAATGAGCAAAATCGGTTGAAAATAAGGCGAGTTATGTCGGTTTTTGTTTTTGTAGAGGCTTAGGATTTCTTGTAGTTTGTAGTCTCTAAGCCTCTACAAAATGCAGCGGCGACTTCATTGCGTTTTGTAGAGGCTTAGCGACTACAAACTACAAAATTTCCTAAGCCTCTACAAAACTGAAAATCCCTGTAACTCGGCTAGTTTTCATCGTAAATCGCTCATTTTTGGACCAAAAGATTCGCATTTTTCAGGGGCTTCATATTAGAAAATGGTTTTGGTCTATGTTTTCCCTCGGTTCCAAATATGTGTAGATTCCAAAAATCACTAGAAAAAAGTTCAAAAATTGCTCAAATAACGCGAGAATTGATGTTTTGATTTTCTGACTCCGCCCATTTTTTTTTTGGAAATCTCGATTTTGGCTCATTTCAAAGCTTTTTTTTCAGTTTTAGAGTGATTTTTCAAAGGAATTTTTAGCTTCAAAATGTATAAAAATCCTCACCGTAATCAACAACTCCAACAGTGTAAAATGCTTATGCTTCTCCTCATCCGACGCGGGTGCCGACCAAAAGTGTTGTCCCAATATAGCCCTCACATGTCGCTGCATCAACTCCACTAACGAATGCTCAGCACTTGATGATTCAGATGGCGCCGTCGTCCCAGAAGACACCAGACAATTCAGCAACATTCGATTTCCAGTGGCTCCACGTGGTGCCAGCAGTGCCGTGAGGATTCTGAACGCAGTCTCCGCCCGCGCCAAATCCACCACTTTTCCGCTCTCCCCATACAATAGCATATGAGTGTGCATCTCTTCGAATAGCGAGGATGCTCCAGCTCCAGCTGTGGAGCTCGTGGAACTAGCTGATGATACTGTTCCAGGTAGAATCGTTTCTCGGGGCTCCTTAGAAGACGTCACCGTGCCACGAAGGGATTCTGTAGATGGACGGAAGATTTCCGAAGTGTCAAACGCGCAAAGATCCTTCTCGGTCATGTTGAATATCGATTCTTGAAGGGAATCCTGTCTTCTATGTCCTTTCTTGACCCTTTGCACTAGAGAATCCGGGCAAATCGGCGCTGGTTTCTCTTCTGAATCTTCTTCATCGTTAAGATTAAAACTCGCTCCCGCCGGCTCCACACTATTCATCATCAACACCGCCCGTAGACGTTCCCGCTCCAAATCCTCATCCTCGTACTCCTGACATACTTCATCCACCAGAATCGCTAGAATATCCTTGACAACGTCTTCTGGCGACTCGTTTCCCATGGAGAGCGTGTCCAGCGAATCCGTGTCATCGTCGAATGCAGGTAGGACTTCCTCTGTAGATGGTGCACGTATGATTCCCGCTGCATCTGACGACTCCTCTCCAGCAGATGCTCTAAGCAAGCGATTTCTAACTTCGGTGATCCATGCTGGATCCGATCCATCAGGAGAGGTAGAAGATGTCGAAAGCGCTGGTTGTCCTGTTATATGATACAATCGTTGTTTTCCATCTATCGTCATCATGGTCACCGCTGAAACGTCCGCCGGAATCGCCGAGCAGTCTTCAGAAGTCATTTTCGTATCCTGCCGTATGTATTGGATCGAGATTCGTGCTGTTACGGGATTCATAAGCATCGTGGAGAGCATCTGAACAATTTTCGGTAGATCATGATGTTTGGAGCAGTCTTGGAACCAGGCGGACGCCGCTGCCTTCAGTTCTGTCCTCGTTTTAGAGACACTCTCGTCGGCCAGCACTCCTAGTAGAATCATAACCGCTCTATTGAATGGCTTCCTGACTACACTTTCCTCCAAATTTCGTGTCAAGACCCAAACTCGATGGAAGGTCCTCGCGGCTTCTGTACATACTAGATCATCATTGGAGGTTAAGGCTTGCACAACAATACTCTCCACATCACTACTAGCTTCCTGGGGTTTTCTGGAGTGAAGTTCTACTAGAAGACGTGCGAGACGCTGTTGCTCACAACAGAATTTCCTGGAAGCAATTCCGAGCCATACTGCTTCTCCACAGGTTCCAAACACTTTGCCTTGTTCGATGAATTGCACGTCACGTCTTCCGATTAGGGGTTTCAGAAGCACATGAGTCATCTCGTCGTAGAAATCGTCCTGGGGTCGGTGGGCGGCTTCTTCGTGTTGCTGAAGGACGGATACTGATTTGACGTAGATTTTGCAGAGGAGCTCCAGAAGAGAGGCTCGGGCGGAGACGTCGGCACAACTTCCGGCACGCATCTCCTTGAGCCATCCGGGACCGTCGATCACTTTTAGCATGTTTTTGAGCCATTGTTGCACTTCTGAAGATGCACCATGATGATCATCGGGGTTATCGACAATATCGAATCCGAGATAATAGATTGGCACTTCGAGGAACGCATTCAGAAGCGTCGTGGAGGCGTCGATAAGGGGGATTAGGGAGGCTTCACGGTGTTGGGTGTAGATTTCGAAGATGGCTGATAGGGCGGCGACGCATTGGGAGAGACATGCATCGGTTTGACTTCGTTCTGGAAAAAATAGGGGGTTTTTACTAGGATTCGTGTGAATTCACGTGAGTGGCGAATTGTCTTGGTGGCGAAATGACTGATTTCGAAATGTCCCGGAGCCGATTTTTAGCATCAAAAATAGCCTAGAAGGCTATATATGGAGCATTTTGAGCCAAAATCGTCAAAATCAGCCTTGAAATTTATATCTAGATTTCAATTGTTTTTCAAATTGAAGCCCTCAAAAATGCGAATCTTTTGCTTCAAAAATTACCGATTTTCGATAAAAACTAGCCGAGATACAGTGATTTCAAGTTTTGTAGAGGCTTAGGAATTTTTATAGTTTGTAGTCCCTAAGCCTCTACAAAATGCAGCCGCGCGCACGAATTTGTAGAGGCTTAGCGACTACAAACTACAAAATTTCCTAAGCCTCTACAAAACTTGAAATCGCTGTATCTCCGCTAGTTTTTATCGTAAATCGCTCATTTTTGGAGCAAAATATTCGCATTTTTGGGAAGCGGGGCTCCAATTTTCGGTCATTTCGAAGCTCACCTTCTGCATTTTTGAGCTATTTTCAAGCAGTTTTTTAATTGCAAAATTAAAAATCTAGACACATTTCTTAGGGTAAAAAGGCCGAGTTTGATGATTCTGACTCATTTTCGACGAGAATTGGCTCAAAATGCTCCATATGCAGCATATTTCAAATTCCTGTGAAAGGATAAGGATTCCCCCCCCCCCCCCAAAAAAAAAAAAAAACCGAACCATGCTCAATTGCGGTGGCATCCTGGCTCAGCGACAACGAATCCTCGGCGATTTCGTCAACTAAAAAAGGGTTAGGGTTAGGAAACCAAAAAATATATTTGGGGTTAACTTTTCAATCGCGCTCCATTGCACTTCCTATATCAGTAAGTACGCTCCAGTGAGAACTCTGCGTCTCTCCACTATTTTTCCATAGGATTCAATTTCCTCTGGCTTCTCACTGGAGCACATTTACTGATAAGAAAGTGCAGTGGAGCGCGTTTGCCCTAATACCAACCTTCAATAGGCGATTGCGGATGGGCGGTGCTGATTTCCAGCAACTTCTGACACACAGTATACAACTGAAGTAGATCATTCTGATCGCAAGACGAGATCAGGGTCTTATTCGAAAGCCCACGAAGCACCGTCTCCAGAAGCCGCGGCAAGTGTTGAGCGCGTATTGCCGGGTCACTTTCCACATTGCTCATCTCTAGGCATATCGAGACGACTTGCGAGAAATCGTGAATTTGTCGTCCGAATTCCGTCTGATTCTCCTCCACAATCCGTTGATACCAATCGCCGAGGAATGTCCATAGGAATCCGGGTTCCAGCGAGTTTAGAAGCATATTGAACGTTTTTGAGAGCTCGTCTACTCGTCTCGCTTGCACTAGATCCTCCTCGTCTTGCGCTGGATTTGGAGCTTGTGATGTGATGGAGGTGGCGTCTTCAGAAGTGTCCTTATTCGAATTGGGCCCTCCTGAAACGGGGTTCAAGTCCAAATAGAGGCCCTCTCGATCTCCGGGCTTTCTTGGTGCCCCTTTTTCTTTTTCTTTGTCCTGATTCTGATTCTTGACCTTCCTGATCAGCTTAGTGTTCGAATGAAACTCCGCGGACTTCTTGAGAAAGTCAGAAAACACTGCTTCCAGTATCGTTCTTCCAATATCCGCTCGATCCTGAAGATACAAAAGCAGACGGCAAACTCGTACTTCCGCGAATTGCACTTGCTCCGCCTCCTTCCGATCGCCCCAAATTTGTTGTTGCTGATTCGCGAAGGGGGTCTCTATGATATCCAGTGCCAGGTATTGATCCAATGCACCATGTACCAGTCCTAGAACTCGTTCTCTGAAGAAAGTGAGCTCCAGTCCGTCTTCCGGACCGCCCGTCGTTATTCCTGAGACTCCTCGCGTCTCTCCACTTCGATTAATCAGCCATGTATAGAGTCGTCTGTTCAGGGACATGTCTCGCCGAAGGACAACAAAGAGGCATCGGCGGAGCAGTTGTACAAAGTCCTCGTCCGTCAGGTTAGTGCTATCCAGAGGGAAGGCGGAGCATAGGAAGTCGAGAAGATAGCGTTGCACTAGAGGGGACCCGGTGTCATCTGCTACAGCACACAGGGCGGCGACCTGGAAAATTGGACTTTTAGGGGTTTGGGTCTAAGCTTCAGATGCTGTAAAATATATAAAAATGTGTGTGTAGATTCCGAAAATTATGATGAGAATCTTTGAAAACTGCTCAATGAGCATAGAATTGCCGCTGGTGGAGTTTCCTAAAAAGGGGCGGAGCCAGCCTTTTTGGATAATTTCGGAGCTCATTTTCGGGGGTTTCAGAGCAATATTTGGGTTCTTAAATTATGATTTCCGGGATCTCCATAGATATTATGTATGATGAAAATCAGAAGAGTCAGAAGGGTCCAGAAGGCGTTAGAAAGATCCTGGAGCATGTTTGAACAAAAATAACAAAAAATTGAACTAGAAATTCTTTAAAAAACAACGTAATTTGAGCTAGAAGGGTGCTGAGAGGATTCTGAAGATTTGTAGCAATTATTGACTCAAAATTTCGCGAAAAGCGACGAAAAATGCTCCAGAAGACGTCAGGAATATTCGGAATGTTTTTGTGACAAAATGTTGGAAAATCACCCAAAAATGGGCAATTTCGGTGAATATCGGCAAAATTGCCTTTTCAAAGCGGTTTTCGGGGTTTTAGAGCAATTTTTAAGCTTTTTCATTGCGATTTTTGGAATCTACACATATTTTTAAACGTTTTTTTAAGAATAACGTAATACTAACCATATGATTAACATGATCTCCAACAAGATGAATCTGATCATCCAGACTTTTGAGCTTATCAAACTTCGCATTCACATAAATCATCGCCGGCAGTCGTACTGGCGGTGAGCCCAGAATCGCTTGCCACAGACAAGCGTAGAACGCTCGTGGGCCGACTTTCTCGCAGACTCGATCCAGAAGAATGAAGGATCTCTCGTAGAATTCTGTTCCCTCCTCCAACGCCAACAATACTCCACCAAGGAATCCAGGCAGCGCTGGACGCAGATTGGCTCCCAGTGGTACTAGATAGTTTTCGAATATCGCGAAAAGTTCGGATTTCACTTTAATCCCGCAGTGATCCATTAAGGGGAAGAGGCCGACGGCGAAGAGATAGAGGCATTCGGGAAGTTTCGACGGGCCAAGGATTTCGAAGATTATTCGATAGGTTTCCAGTGCTTTGAGATGGACACCTGCAAGATTCGAAGCTTCATTTTTTGTTATTTTTTTGGCCCAGCAGGTGCAAAAAATCCAAAAAATGAAATCTTTTGGTCCAAAAACGAGCGATTTCCGATGAAAACTGACAGAGTTACAAGCGTTTTTAGTTTTGTAGAGGCTTAGGATTTTTGTAGTTTGTAGTCGCTAAGCCTCTATAAATTGCAATGTTGTCACTGCTGCAATTTGTAGAGGCTTAGAGACTACAAACTACAAATAATCCTAAGCCTCTACAAAACTAAAAATGCTCGTAACTCGGTCAGTTTTCAACTGATTTCTACGATTTTTAGCTTAAAATTTGCACATTCTTCCGTGCTTCAATATCACTTAAGACTACAAACTACAAAAAACCAACAAAAAAATTGAGCCAAAGATCGTAAAAACTAAAAATGCTCATAACTTTGTCAGTTCTCAACCAATTTCTACGATTTTTTGCTCATTTATTTTGTGTAGTTGTTAGTCTTAGCTCCAGAAGGCTCCGTGGAGCATTTTGAGTCAATTTTCGCACAAAAATCACCAAAAATCTGCTTAAACTGTAGAAAAATGCTTACCCATTGGAAGTGCCGGATGAAGACATTGTGAGAGACGTTTGGCGACGGTGACTCGATTCGGGATAGCACAGAATTTCGCGTTCGATTGGAAGACCTGCAATGAGAGTTTTAATGAATTTTTGCTCAATTTTTAAAGGATCATCTGGTTAAAAATTTGTATAAATTCCACAAATCATGCTGCAAATGCTCGAAAAGTGCTCTAAAGTACATGAAATCGCAAAAATGCAGTTTTGAACCGTTCTTAACGCATTTCGGATCATTTTTTCATGAAAAATGGCTCAAAATCGACTGAAACGACTCCGAAATCATGAAAAACTGTAGGAAAATTATGAAAAATAGTCCAAAATCAGTGAAAATGGGTCATTTTTCATCTAATTTGGATCCTTTTTTGGAAAATTGTCAAATTTGATGGAAAATGACCCATTTTCACTGATTTTAGACTATTTTTCATGGATTTTAGACAGTTTCCCATGATTTCGAGACATTTTTAGTCGATTTTGCGACAAATTTTTTGTGCTCCTCGAAAAATCTCCATACTTTGGCCAACTTTCCAAGTGCCGAAATCAAATCAGCCCACTCATTCGGCGTCTCGAACGTCTTCAGCGCCTGATCGATGGCTTTCGCGTAGGCACGATACTTGCTGTCCTTCTCACGGCCCGCCGGCACGTCTCCACCAGATGTGGATGACATTTTTTGGGGATTTTTCTGAAAAAATATCAGTTTTAAGGGAACATTTGGGTTAGGAAGAAGGTAAAATTTGGCATAAAATGCATTCAAAAGAGGGGAAAATCGAGAAGGGGGAAAGCGATGACGTAAAAGGAGATATATATAAATGGAGAGCAGGGGAGCATTGACAGGTGAAAAATCGAAAAAAAAAGGGGGCTGACATGGATTAGTTATATCTGTGTAGGTTGAGTCGAAAATAGGAGGAAAAGGAGGGATGATCGGCTTTAGGAAGGGGGAAAATGTGATATTTTTGAGCCAAAAACCCATCAAAATTCAAGGAAAATTGATGAGTTTAGAAGCAAAACTCTCGGCGAAAAATTGTAGAGGCTTAGAGACTACAAACTACAACTTTTCCTAAGCCTCTACAAAACTAAAGAAGCGCTGAAACTTTGCTTAAAATCACCGAAAACGGCGGTCGAAAACTAACCGAGTTATGAGCAATTTTCAGTTTTGTAGAGGCTTAGGAGTTTTTGTAGTTTGTAGTCTCTAAGCCTCTACAAAATCGGTCAATTTTGTAGAGGCTTAGAGACTACAAACTACACCTTTTCCTAAGCCTCAACAAAACTGAAAATCGCTGTAACTTTGCTCATTTTTGAGCGATTTCGATGTTTCTTGGCTTCAAAGATTTCAAATTTTCAGCACTTTCAAATCATCCTATTTTTCAATTTTTCTAAAAAAATCAGAAGCCCGCAGTGGCACATTTTCAGAAAATTGCAGAAAAAATAGACGAAAAATTTGAGCTAAAAATCGACAAAATCTAAAACCGCGAATCATTTGAAATTTTTCTAGCCAAAAATCATCAAAATCGCTCAAAAATGGGCAACGTTACAGCGATTTTAAGTTTTGTAGAGGCTTAGAGACTACAAACTACAACTTTTCCTAAGCCTCTACAAAACTTGAAATCGCTGTAACTTTGCTCATTTTTGAGCGATTTCGATGTTTCTTGGCTTCAAAGATTTCAAATTTTCAGCATTTTCAGATCATCCGATTACTCAATTTTTACAAAAAAATCAAAATCCTCAAGCAGCACATTTTCAGAAAGTTGCAGAAAAAATAGACAAAAACGAAAACCGCGAATACTTGTGTTCAAAACCGCGAATCTTTAAAAAATTTTCAAGCCAAAAATCATCGAAATCGCAGTTTTGTAGAGGCTTAGGATTTTTTGTAGTTTGTAGTCGCTAAGCCTCCACAAAATCGGTCATTTTTGTAGAGGCTTAGCGACTACAAACTACAAGAAATCCTAAGCCTCTACAAAACTTGAAATCCCTGTATCTCGGTTAGTTTTTATCGTAAATTGCTCATTTTTGGACCAAAATATTCGCATTTTTAGGGGCCTAGAGACTACAATCTAAAAAATCTTGCAAAGCCGCTACAAAATGAAAAAAATCCGTGCAAAGCGACGTCATCATTTTTTTCCGCTTCAGGTGATTCTGAAAATTTCGCAAGATTCTTGTTCTTCTCTCCCTGGTGGTGGTGGTTCTAATGTTTCAAACACCAGCAGAAGTTTCCCCTTTGATGACGTGGCCGAGGGGACCCCAGGGGGACCGATTAAAGAGCAAAATTCAGATGAAAAAGGCGGGAATTCAAATAAAAAGAGAAAAAAATCATCAATGTGTGCGAATAAATATCTCTATATGTATATGAAAAATATATTGGAATCGAATCGAGAAATCGGCGCGGACGACGGAAAACGAATGGAAAACGCAAAGAAAGAGGGACTAGGCGACGAGAGAGTGTGCGAAATGAAGAGAGCGCAGAGAAACCAGCGCGTGTCAAGTCGACGGTGAGAGAGTGTGGGAATCGCGGAGACGCAGACAGTGAAACAGAAGAAGTGCATTATGAAAGGGAAGAAGCTGTTCAGGGGGTCAATTGCCACGTGGATTCCTAGGATTTTCTGGGATTTTTTTTTGGTGGGAAATTTGAAAAAAAAAACGGATTTTTGTCACTTGTCACTGTGTGAAAAATGATGAGTGATGCTATACCGATTTTTGCATAAATAAACATTGGCGCGGCATTTTTTTTATGATGATGATTTACACTGGGAGTGGTCACTAGAGGCGAGAAAAAAATGGGACATCTGGACAAACAGAGAGACAGAAATAAGGAAAGAGGCGAAAAAGAGACGACTTTTAAAGAAAAATAGGTGAAAATAGGCATTTGTAGAGGCTTAGAGACTACAAACTACGTAAATTCCTAAGCCTCTACAAAAACTAAAATCGCTGTAACTTTGCTAATTTTCACCGGTTTTTGATGATTTTTGGCTAAAAAACTCAATTTTCAAATCTGTGCCGCTGTTCAAATTTTCAAAAATTCAGATTCTCACGTCTTCTGAGTTTCACCTATTATAAGAGCGCGCAAAATTTGACACATTTTGAGATAAAAATCACCGAAATTGGTCGAAAACTAACCGAGTTATGAGCCTTTTCAGTTTTGTAGAGGCTTAGCTAGGTTTGTAGTTTGTAGTCTCTAAGCCTCTACAAAATTTGTAGAGGCTTAGAGACTACAAACTACAAAACGTCCTAAGCCTCTACAAAACTGAAAATGCTCATAACTCGGTTAGTTTTCGACCAATTTCGATGGTTTTTGGCTCGAAAGATTTCAAATTTTCAGCACCTTCAAATCAGCCGATTCCTCAATTTTTTGAAAAAATCAGAAGTAGCACATTTTCAAAAAGTTGTAGAAAAAAATAGACAGAAATGTTGAGCTAAAAATCGTCAAAAACGAAAACCGCGCATCTTTTAGTCCAAAAATGAGCGATTTACGATGAAAACTAACCGAGATATAGCGATTTTAAGTTTTGTAGAGGCTTAGGACTTTTTGTAGTTTATAGTCCCTAAGCCTCTACAAAAATCCTACAAGGCGGCAACGCGATTTGTAGAGGCTTAGAGACTACAAACTACACAAATTCCTAAGCCTCTACAAAATGGAAAACTTCGTCATTTCCTTTCCCCTCTTGAGAATATCGAAACAAACACTTCAGATGCATATACAACGAAAAAGTGGGCGGAGTCGGCACGACTCCGGCGCTTTCACTTGCTCTATTTATGGATTCTGATGCTTCATATACTTCTTGCATTCAGAAGCGATGGAGCAAAATTGAAGGGAAAAAGCTTTAAAAAATGAGAGAAAATGGATGAAAAACGAGCGCTCGTCATTTATGACGCATTGTACGCAGAGCGTCTGCGAACACCGACTGTCGACCGTAATCCGGGGAGTAATAAAAAATTGCGGAGACAAAAGAAGACCTTGAGAATCTCAGATTTTGAAGAAAAAGAAGAAGAAGCGACAAAAAGAGAAAGAAAAAAGTAGAAAAAGGGCAATAAAATGATCGAAAAACTCATAAAATCCATTGCTGATGGGGGTGGCTGTGATCGTCTAGGCAGGTGAAAAGAGAACGACCGCCAAAAAATGAGAACTGTTCTCACTCCATTTTCCCACATTTTCCCACATTTTTTTCTCATTTTTCTCCCTTTGAAAGTCAAATATTTAACTGGAAAAATGTCTAAAAATCCCGTCGAAAAGTTGAGTGTATGTGTTTTTGCGTCTGCGTGTTGATTGCGGACCTGGCATCGGATTTGACGCCAAGGGACATAGACTATATTGACCGTGAGGATTCAGAATCTGCAATGAAAATTTGCAAAATGTTCACGTAACTCGAGTTATCAGTCATCAAAGTCTCAGCCAGTACTAATTTTAGTGATTTTTGACAACTCATATCTTAGCTCCCAGGCACATTTAGAAGGTCTAGTTTTTTGTGTTAAGCTCAGAAATAAGCCTGCAATCAAATTATGTGAATAGTTGAACATTGTCCAATTGAAACATGTAGAGATCGCAACTCTCCTATTTTTAGTCTAAACTAATTTTCGAAACCTATGCTATCTAATTGCAGGCATCATTCTGAGCTAAACACAAAAAACTAAACCTTCTAAAAGTGCCTGGGAGCTAAGATATGAGTTGTCAAAAATCACTAAAATTAGTACTGGCTGAGACTTTGATGGCTGATAACTCGAGTTACGTGAACATTCTGCCAATTTTTATTGCAGATTCTGAATCCTCACGGTCAATATAGTCTAAGGTCTGATTCCTAGAAAAAGTTCAACTCGACACCTTAAGTAACCCCCTTGTCAGTCTCTCACAGTCTTAGAAGCTCAAAGTCGCAGAACCCAAAAACTTCCGAATCCACATTTTCAAGATTTCCAGATTTCCGGATGTCCCAAACTATAAAATACTCCTTATTCCAGACCCATTCCTTAAAATGGTCATCACATTTCGATTACTGATGTTTAACAAGACATTACAATCCTTGCTCTCACATAAAAAATACATGATTGCACTGGAAAATATTATCATCAAATTTTTCTATTTTTGGATGTTCCTATAAATACATTTATTACAGTCCGGTAGTTTCGATGCTTCTACTGATTAGTATTTCACAATTTTTAATTTTTGATACCTTGAAAATTTTTCGAAAGATTATAGTCTAGATTTAGCAGAAGTACCTCAGTTTTTCTTCAAAAAGGTGCCCTTAACTTAGGAATCAAATATTTCCTAAGTTTTACTTTTGTTTGCCGAACTCTCTTTTTCACTTTTCATTCAAAAAAAAGGTGTGACTTTTTTCCCTATTTGATAAAGATAGATAGGAGAAAACATGTTTATTATGTATTCAGTACTTGTCGTTAAATTTGTGTTTTTTTCAGTTTTGTTCTGCTTTTTATTTATTTTTTTGGTTTGATGTGATTTTGAATGGGTGTACCTAGGTGTGAATGTGTTTTATGAGGTTTTGATTTTTGGAGTCTTGGCTCTTCTGGAGCATCGGAAGGTGTCGAAAATTGAAATCTGGAAAAGTTTGAAAGAATACGAAATTTCTTAATCCACTAGTTTTGATATAGTATATTAGCGATATTCCCCAAGGGAAAACGCGCTCCATCGCCAACTTGGCTGAAATTTGAATTTCTAGCTTTCCCGCCGTTTTGAAAACAGCGAAACATGTTTTGTTGGGTGCGTGGACTCCTCGTGGACAACTCGGGCAGCAGTCGAATTGTCCACGAGGAGTCCACGCACCCACCGAAACATGTTTCGCTGTTTTCAAAACGGCGGGAAAGCTAGAAATTCAAATTTCAGCCAAGTTGGCGATGGAGCGCGTTTTCCCTTGGGGAATATCGCTAATAGTAAATTTTGGGCTTCTAATTTGGGAACACATTCTAAATATCTCATTTTTGATTTTTAGTCTTATAATTCCTATGGTTAACCAATAAGACCAATTTTATAATTTGACTTAATTTGTTGACAAAATATCAAATTTATTTGGTGACATGAGATTGGAGATTACTCATGATTTTCCTTATCTTCTATCAGAAGGTTTGGATTTTTGAATTTTCTGAATCTCACAAGGGAGTTACTTGAGGTGTCAAGTTGAACTTTTTCTAGGAATCGGACCATAGACTATATTGACAGTGAGGATTCAGAATCTGCAATAAAAATTGGCAGAATGTTCACGTGATTCGAGTTATCAGCCATCAAAGTCTCAGCCAGTACTAATTTTGCTGATTCTTGACAACTCATATCTTAGCTCCCAGCAAATTAGATAATACAGGTTTCAAAAACTAGTTTGGACTAAAAACAGGAGTTGCGATCTCTACATGTTCCATTTGGACAATGTTCAACTATTCACATAATTTGATTGCAGACATTATTCTGAGCTTAATACAAAAAAACTAGACCTTCTACAAGTGTCTGGGAGCTAAGATATGAGTTGTCAAAAATCAGCAAAATTAGTACTGGCTGAGACTTTGATGGCTGATAACTCGAGTTACGTGAACATTCTGCCAATTTTTATTGCAGATTCTGAATCCTCACGGTCAATATAGTCTATGGCCCGATTCTTAGAAAAAGTTCAACTCGACACCTCAAGTAACTTGTCAGAATCCATCAAAATCTTAAAATCTCAATATTCCAAATCTTTGCTTTTTTCTCTTCATTTCCCTTATTATCTCGGTCTCGAATCTGCCAATTTCTTCTTCTGAACAAATTCTCATTCATCATAATTTCATCGTCGAAATCTCGATTTCAAATCTAACCCTTTGTCTTTGTTCGCTTTGAAAAAAAAACCAGTTCGTTTTCATTCTGCTTTCTGCATTCTGCAAAAAGTTTTCAGTTTAGTATGAATTTTGCGATTCTGGAAATCTGAGACTGATACTTTGAGATTCTGAATTCTGGAGAGTTTTTCAGATTCCGAACTTCTGTGTTTCCCCATGTCCAGATTTCCTCATTTTTCTCATTTCTACTTTCTCCCTTTGCCCTTCCAAAAACCTGTCCTCTCTCTGAAAATTCCATTCCTCTCCGTAGACTCCATTCTCTCTGAAATTGCAGAGAAAAAAAAGAGAATGATATTGTATACAGATATTTTAAGTACTTCATAAAAACTGGTCATAAAACTGAACTTGTTGCTCTTTCAATGTCATCTCAATCCATCGACCAAACATTTTTTTTTGAAAATTTTTTTATCATTATCAATTTGAATTTCCGTCCTAAAAATAAGCAAGTGCTGACTACTTCCTGTTATCATTAATTTTTTATCATTAGTTTGGGAAAGGAGGTGTAAATAAATATGGGTAAATAGGGCAAAAATGAGGTGTGTTTTTTTGAAAGTAGAACGAAAATTTTGAAATTCTTTTTGGAGGGTGGAAACCCAAAGTTTCAGTGTTCGGGGATTCAAATATCTGAAAAGTTTTGAAATCTTGAAATGCGTAGAAAGGGATGTTTCTGAATCTGTAATCCTCAAAAAGTCAGAATTCGTAAAATCTTTGAATTTTCAGCCTTCCCGCTGTTTTGAAAACAGCGAAACATGTTTTGGTGGGTGTGTGGACTCCTCGTGGACAACTCGGGCAGTAGTCGAATTGTCCACGAGGAGTCCACACACCCACCGAAACATGTTTCGCCGTTTTCAAAACAGCGGGAAGGCTGAAAATTCAAATTTCAGCCAAGTTGGCGATGGAGCGCGTTTCCCTTTTTGAAATATCGCTAGTAGAAATCTAAAAATTGGAAAGTATAAAAATCACCAGGGCCACTAGTCAACCAATGAATTTTAGTAAACTTTTCAAACCAATGAATTTTAGTAAACATGAGGTTTCACATCATAAACAGTTGGAATTTTAATGCAATTTGACCATTTTCAGTGGAAAAAACGTCAACTTTGAGGGTCTGAAAAAATGGGTTCCCACCATCCAAAATTTCTAAAATTCGGTGGATGTATAGCTCAACTCTATAATTACATTTTTGTAGTTGACAACTTTTTTTTATAACTTCGACCAAGCTAATTAGGTCAACCAGAAAGACTCCTAAATTTCCGTCCACCTCGTTAAAATTTTGGCAATCTTTGAACCTCGCTGACTCCTAACTTGACTGTGATTTAAAAAAAGTAGTCAACCACAAAAATGCAGTTCTAGAGTTGATCTATACGCCCATCGAATTTTAGGAAATTTGGATGGTAAGAACCCATTTTTTTAGACCCTCAAAGTTGAAGCTCTTCAACTGAAAATGGTCAAATCGTATAAATCATTGTACGGCAGTCACCTAACGAGCCTCTTTCTAGTGGACTTTTGTAGAGTTTCAAATCTTTTTATAGTTCGCAGTCACTCTAACCTCATCAAAAACCAAAAAATCCATTACATTTTTAGCTTCTCCTTCTCGTTGTTTGTCATCAACTACCTTCATTTTTCATCACCTTTCCCCCAATTTTTATCACTTCCCCTCCTGAAGTAAACTCCTTAAAAATGTCCCATGATTTTGTCAATTTTTCATTATTCTATATGCCATTCCAGTAAGTAACTAACCCACCCCTTTTCGAACCTTATGACTGAATTCTTCCGGTTTTTCGTTTTGAAAAAAAATTCGATTAGATCAAAATTTTTGTATAAAAGAGTTGAGACATTTTTTCCATAGAATGTGAGTCCAAAATGACAAATTTTCTCACTAAAAAAGTATCAAACAGTGGAAAAATGACTGTATGTTTTGTATGATTTCCTCCTTTTTTCCTCCTCCTCCTACTTCTTCTTTTGTTATGTTTATTTTTTTCTTTTATTAAGTTTTCCTTCTTTTTTGTTGTAGAAACGATACATCAAAAAGTTGGGAAAAGAAGAATAGAGTCTAGAGAGATATAAAAGAGAAACGTTTTCCATGGATACGGTTTCTCCCATTTTTGTATTCCTTGGAATTTCGGATACTGTATTTTCTTATTTTTTTGAAGCCTGAAAACTTTGAAGATTTACAATTTTGAAGATTGCAAGACCTTTGCGACTTTTGGAGAAATTCAACGTTAGATTCCGAAAACTTTGAATTTTGGGCCCCGAGACAATTCGCAACCAGTCGTTTCGCAACTATGACATTTCGCAACTCACATCAATTTCGCAACTACGACGTTTTGCTATCGGCCATTTCGAAACCGCGACACTTCGCAACCACGTCATTTCGAAACCATAAACTTCAGGATTTTTGTAGAAAGTTCGCGTTAAAATCACAACTTTTCAAATATGGACTATAAGCTGGAATAGTTCACAACACCCTCAGTTCCAAGCAACCTTAATGAACGTAAAGAGGACTTTGTAGAGTTGCGAAAAAACTGGTTGCGAGACGTCCAGTTTCGAAATGTCTTTGTTGAGAACTGTCGCGGTTGCGAATTGACGTGAGTTGCAAAATGTCGTTTTGGGGAAATGACTAGTGGCGAAATGTCCCGGAGCCGCATTTTGTCCTTTTTCAGTATTTGGGAGTTTGAGAATCTTGAAAACGAGACATCAGAAAAATTTAATTTTTCGAATCTGCGAATTTCTGATGGCACTTTCACTCAAAGTAGGATTATATGTTGTAGTTTGTAGTCTTTACAGTCTTCACTACAAACTACAAACTACATATTTTTGAAAATCAGAAGTTACACCATGAGTAAAGGCATAATCATCATTCTACCCACTTTCTTCAGATTCAACTTCAATTTTCTTCTCATTGTCTTTTTTTTCCAAAATTCCCTTTCTAACATTTCTCATGGGAAACTCAAACTCCCACTCTCTTCCTGTTCACAGTTCTCTTTTTCCCTAATTCACTGCAAAACCCAAAAAAACCATTTGCATATTTTTCGTTCAGATTCGAGGGGGGAATATCGACCATTTTCCCCCCTCTTTTTCTACTCCTCTTCCAAATTTTATGATCTTTTTCGGAGGGTTGAAAATGTGGAAAAAGGGGGTGGCGGAAGAGGTCGTTCTCCTTTTGTTTTACCTTGAAATTTCATTGGGTTTTCGGATTTTCGTGAGTGGCTAATGTGCTTGTGGATGGATGTTACTGATCCGTATCTATTTTTATGGGATTTTCGAAGGTTAGAGAGGGGGGGTTCCTAAATCTTCAGAATCTCAGTTTTTAACATTCTTAGATTCTCTCATTTGGAAGGTTTCTGTTTGCATTGAAAGTGTTGCTTGCCTCTAGACCGAATTTCATATTTATATTTACTGTACCCGGTGCTTTAGGTCCATGGTTTCAACTTCGATATCATCTCAATTTCACATTTCTATTTTTATTTTTTCCCAAAAAATTGCACCCAAAAGACAAATACAGTCCCCCTCTGTGTCTTCAGTGTCATAAGTGAAAGTAAGAAGTAATATAAATAAACAGATTACAGAGAAAGTGATTTATACTTTTTTCTCTAATGTCTCCTAGAAAATTTTGATCTCTAGATGATCAAAATGAAGAAGGAAAATGGGCGGGGGGGGGTCATAAATCAAGCTATCAGTGTCACTTTTGATATGAGACGATGAAATGGTAGGATGGTTCGATTGGAAAATCTGCATGTGTGTCTGTTTGTCCAGTGCACAGAAAATTTAGAATCCCTAATATTATAACTAGTCTGTCTGTAGGTCTGTAGGTCCATAATTTTCGCATTGTCATCGTCCTTTGGGATATTGACTTGTCTGTCTGTGTGTCTGTGTGTCCAGACTTCAAAAATCCATCACAAGAAAAATCACACTTGTCCGTATGTCGTCCTGAAAATCCATCCTATGACCCAAAAAAAGAGCGATTCTATTGAATGGAAGCCATGATCAAAATAACGATATTGCTCCTTTTTGAAAAGTCTAGTGAACAGAGAGATGTGATGAATTTTTTTTTGACAGATTGATTTTCGGTTCTGAAAATCTTCGAACCTTAAACCTTCCTTTCATCAGGGGTGTCAAAAACCCGGCCGAGATCGCGGCCCTATTCAATATTTTTACTTAGGGCCGCGGCCATTTTCAAAAATTTACTCGGTCGTTTGACGGCTCCGAGACATTTTGGAACCAGTCGTTTCGCAACTATGACATTTCGCAACCGGTCTTTTGACAACCGCGACAATTCCCAACCACGTCATTTCGAAACCACGAAATCCAGGATTTTCAGAAACTTCTCGTTAAAATCAAAACTTTTCAAATGTAGACTATAACCTGGAATAGTTCACAATACCCTTAATCCCATGCAACCTTAATGAACATAAAGTGGACTAGTTTATAGAGTTGCGAAACGTCCAGTTTCGAAGTGGCTTGGTTTCGAAATGTCGTGGTTGCGAAATGACTAGTTGCAAAATGTCCCGGAGCGCGTTTCACAGCCCTGCCCATAACACTGTACCCATCCCCCTCCAAATCTTTACAGTTGCAACCTAGTGGTTCAAAAAATAAACTTTAGACATAATTACAAAAAATCACATGATTTTCTTCTCTCTCTTTTCAGCGAATCATTCTTCCATAAAACGCTCATAAATTAGAAAAACCATACAGTATTCGTTGATTTGGTGGTTGTCAACGATTCGTTTCAATTCCACTTCTCACTGATTTATGGCCCATTTTTTGACTGAGTGTGTCAGTCTGAAGACGTCGTCGTCGACGTCTTCTTGACGAACCCATTAACGGAACTTTTTTTGGTTTTATCAATCCAATAAGGGGGAAGGTGTACAGAGGAATCATAAAATATAAAGTGGGTGTGTGTGTATCCATTCAATTTTCACTTTTGTCTCGATTAGGAATTTGGACTATAAAATTTTTGAAAATCGGGTGATTTTCTTTTTTTTCGCAATTTTGATCTTCAATATTTTTGAATTCCAAGATTCTTTCCAATAGTTCAATTTTTTCAGAACCCCATCTTCAAAAAATGAGTTCCAAAAAAGTGTACACCGTCAATTCAGACGGGAAGCTTCCGCAGAAGCATTCCGAAACCTCCATGGCGTCTTCGGACTCTTCAGGAACGGTGAGTCCGCATAGTCTTTGTAGTCTCCATACTTTTCGACCTTATTACAGTACCACAACTCCCATGGAATCTCTTGGGCGATGGCGGCAGTGTTTATTGTTGGAGACATGATGGGCGCTGGAATGATCTCATTGCCATTATCATTGGGAAGAGCCGGGCTGATAGCTGGTGTTGTGTTGATTTTGCTGGCCAGTTTGTTTTCTGGATACACGGGAATTCAGTTGGGAGAGAATTGGGAAATGATGCAGGTAAGGATTGAAGGAGGGGGGGGGGGGGGGGTAGTTAGGAGGGGGGGGGGGGGGGGTAGGTCCGCGGCCGGTCTGCCAAAAATCGTAGCCAGACCGCGGCCAGAGTACTGAATTCCGCGTCCAGCATTACAAAAACTGCGGTGAGACCGGGGGCCGCGGTCGGCCTGCCAAAAGTCGCGACCAGGTTATCAAAAGTTGTGGCCAGCCTGCTGTATGTCGTGGCCGGACTGAGGCCAGCATGCCAAAAGTCGCGGTCAGACCGCGGCCAGACTACTGAATGCCGCGGCCTGCCTTCCGAAACCCGTGGTCAGGCCGCGGTCAGCCAGCCAAATGTCGTAAACGCGGCCCGACCACGGGCAACTCGCCAAAAATTGCGGCCAGCTTTCAGAAACCCGTGGTCAGGCGGTCAGCTAGCCAAAAGTCGTGGCCAAACCGCGGCCGGACTGCTAGCAGTCTGCTAAAAACAGCGGCCCGACCACGACCCGCCTGCCAAAAACCGTGGCCAAACTGGAAACAGTCTAGCGAAAGCCGCGGTGTGGCCGCTGCCAGCCTATCGAAGGCCGTGGCCAAACCGCGGCCGGACCGCGGCCGCACCGTGGTCCACCAAAAGCCGCCACCGTGGTCAGACCGCGGCCAGCCTGCCAAAAGTCGCGACCGCGGCCAGACCACTGAATGCCGGGGTTAGCATTCCGAAAACTGCGGTGAGACCAGGGCTGCGGCCGCCCTGCCAAAAGTCGCGGCCAGGTGATCAAAAGTTGCGGCCGGATTGCGGCCAATCTGCTGAATGCCGCGGCCCGACCACGGCCAGTTTGTCAAAAGTCGCGGCCGCGGTCGAGCTGCTGTCAGTAGATTTAAAGCTGCGGTCAGACCGCGACCAGACGGCCGAAAAAAGGGCCTGCCAAAATCTGCGGCTAGCTTTACAAAAGTTTCAAACGTGGCCCGACCACGGCAAGTCTGCTAAAAACAGCGGTCCGAACCGCGACCAATCGGGCAATAGACCCGGTCGTGCCGCTACCAGTCTGCCGGAAGCCGTGGACATGCCGCGGCCGGCCTTACAAAATTCGCGGTCGGACCACGGCCAGCCTGCCGAAGGCCGTGGCCAAACCGCGGCCGGACTGCGGTCAGACTTCCGAAAGCCGCCACCGCGGTCGTACCGCGGCCAGCTAGCCAAAAGCAGTGACCGTTTACCCTAATTTTTTCAGAACCGCTGGCCAAAATACCGTACCCATTGTCGACGTCCGTATCCTGAAATGGCTTACAGAGCTCTTGGAAATTGGGCGAGACAAGCTGTAGCTGTTTGTCTAGTAGTGTCTCAATTCTTGATCGCCTGTGTTCTTTTGCTGATTTCCGCGGAGAATTTTACAAATTTGTTGAATACGTTTTTCAGGTAAGTGATCATAATGCGTTTTTTGCTATTTTTGGGTGCACTAACTTCAAAGCGCTGTATCTCAAAAACGGCCAAAGTTATTGAAACTTGTCAACTGCAAAATTGTTGCTCTTAAAATTTTACACATTTTTGTAGTTCAAACTGTTTTGGTACCTCTTTTGGTTCTGGTGTTATAACCATTCAAAGTTGGGAGCGCGCGCCGCGCACACCGTCGCAGAGACACGCAGAGAAACGAGAGCGCTCTCGCTTCTCTGCGTCTCTCTCTCGGCGGCGATATGTGGCTGGCGCTCTCTACTTTAGAAGCGTGTATCTCAAGAACCAATAAAGTTATCAAAAAGTTGTAAACTAGTAAAATATGTAAAATTTTATGCTGAGCAATTTTGTAATTGGCCACTTTTTGATAGCAATAAGAGTAGTTGAGATATAGTGTTTTGAAGTTAGGTTCCTAAAAACTCCACAATTCCAGCCTCCACCTCGATTTCTGCATCTTCATCGTGGCCATTGCCCTCGTCCTCTGGCCATTCTGCATGCTCCAATCGCCCATGGATTTCTGGCAACTTGCAGTTATCTCAGCTGCTTCTAGTACAGTAGCCGCCGGTCTTATAGTCTTCGGATCCTCATGGGACATGCCCCATTGTGCACCATATCGGCAGATGCCTGCGCTGACTGCCAAACAATTCACACTGTCTTACGGTACCATTGTGTTTGCTTTCGGAGGTCATGGAGCATTCCCGACAATTCAACATGATATGGCCGCGCCGGGGAAGTTCAATAAGAGTGTGATTTCGAGTTATATTTGTGAGTTTGAATTGCGGACCTGGCACCAGATTTGACGCCAAAGTTTCAAAAATCCAAAACATTTCCAGTGATCACTATTGTCTACCTGGCCGTCTCTATCACTGGTCTCATGGCTTATGGTGACAGTATGCAGGATACCGTAATCCCATCCATCCAACTCACATGGGTTGCTCAAACCATTAATGTGCTCATCACGGCCCACATCATGCCTACTATCATTATTGTGCTCTCTCCACTGTCTCAACAAGTGGAAGAATGGATCAGAATTCCGAATCGTGAGTTTGGAAAAGTTTGTAGCACTGTATCTCAAAAAGGGTCACAGTTATCAAAAAGTAGTCAACTGCAAAAATGTTCAGCTGAAAATTTTAAACATTTTTGTTATTTAAAACTTTTTAATAGCGCAACTGGCTCTTGAGATATAAGCGTTTGAAGTGCATGCAAGGGAGAGACGCAGAGAAGCGAGAGCGCTCTGCGTCTCTCGGGCGGCGAGGGTGGTGCGCGCTTCCACCTTTGAATGGTTATAACTCTAGAACCAAAAGAGTTACCAACATACTTTAAACTGGTAAAATATGTAAAATTTAATGTTGAACAATTTTGTAGTATACAACTTTTTGATAACTTCAACGGTTTGTGAGATATGGTGTTTTGAAGTTGGGTCGCATGTCACGAGGAAAGCGTAGTGAAAGATCACAGTAGTTGGGGCACCCACTTTGCTTTGAACGATTATAACACAAGAACCAAAAAAGCTACCAAGACATAGTAAACTTGTAGAATGTGTAAAATTTAATAATGAACAATTTTGTTGTTGACAACTTTTTGATAGCATTGACGGTTATTGAGATATTGTACTTCTTTCAAAATCAAATTTTCAGAATTTGGACTCCGCCGCTTCCTGGTCCGCACCCTGATCCTGTTCCTTGTCTGCTTCACTGCCCTATCTGTCCTAAAATTGGGTCTATTTTTGGACTTGGTCGGTGCCACCACCATCACCCTCATGACCATGTTGCTCCCAAGTATTTTCTGGCTCTTCATGCAAGCTTCTTCAAAGAAAAGAGAGGATGGACTGAAGGCTGGAACGGTTTTGCCAAATACACCTGATGTGGAGACTGCGAGTTTGGCGGAGTAAGTCAAAAATTTGCTATCGATTGGTGTAACTTTTTTGGAAATTGGACCAGTAGTTTTTGAGATATTCGGTTTTGAAATTTTTGAAATTTTCAGTGTCTGGTACTACACCCCGAAGCTGCTTCTGGCATTCAACCTGATCTCATTGAGTGAGTTGGGGGATACAAAAGTTTCTAGAAAGTTCTAGAAGGGCATAGAAGGTTCTAGAAGGTTTCAGAATGTTCCAGAAAACTCCAAATTATGCTAAACGGTTCTAGAAGGTTCTAGAAGATCCTAAAGGAGTCTAAAAGTTGCAGAAAAGTGCTGGATTCCCGACATTTTGTAACTTGCCATTTCGCAACTGCGACATTTCGCAACTCTGATATTTCGCAACTACGACATTTCGCAACTGCGACGTTACATCGTAACCAAGTTGGTTACAATGATTTCTATCCCATATAACCAGAATGAACGAAAAATGGACAAGTTTAGATAGTTGCGGAATGACTAGTTGCGAAGTGTCCAGTTTCGAATCGTCCGGTTTCGAGATGTCTTGGCTTTGATTTCTCGCGCGGTTTAGAAACGTCCGACATTTTAAAACCGCATGTTTCACAACCAAAAGTGTCAAAATGGGATGTTCGAAAACCGCAAGGTGAATAAAATCAGACGTTTCAAAACTACGAAATTTCTAAATCGCGCTTATTCAAAACTAGAACGTTTAAAAACTGGTCATTTCCGAACCGGACGTTTTAAAACTAAAAAGTTTGGTCATTTCTAAACTACTGGTTTCTAAACGTCTGGTTTTGAAATTTCGCAGTTTTATGGCATCCTGTTGGCTCCCAAAACGTCTCCCGGCCACTGGACATTTCAAAACCGAGACGTTTCAAAACTGGGCGTTTTTAACCAGGCAGTGGTTGTAAAACTGCGAGAACTCGATGTTCTAGAACCGGCCGTTTTATAACCACCTATTTTCAAACTATGAAAACTAGTTGGTTTTGAAATGTCCCCGGTTTTGAAACGTCCCGCCTCTAGAATGTCTCAAATTCAAAAAATTTGCAGCCTTCGGTCTAGTTGGTGGCCTCACCTCGGCCTGGTCTGCCATCGAGGCTCTCATCGGAGACCAGCAAGTTGCTCCGTGCTATGTAAACTGGTTCCGAAACGGATTCACCGCCGAAGTCAATGGTGGATCATTGAATTGTTGTGGAGCATGGAAGAATATCTCATATTATGGAGACCAATGTGCTGCATTACATTAGCCTTTTCATGTATTCCATTTTTTTGATAACAAACAAAAACACTCCTACTAGTCGTTTTTTTCTCCTTCTCTTTTGCAAGTTTCTTTATTTTTCAGTGTGTATGTGAAATGAATAAAGTGTACGGGTGTACAACCACGAACTAATCGAATTCTACCAAACAATAAATTTGAACGCATAGCAGTTATACTGAATTTCTATCGAATTATCTTCCTCCATCTCTTCCCCCTCCACGTCTCCAGATTCAAAAATCACATCACTGTCTCGATTCCATTCCCTCTTCGCATTATTGAATTTCTTTATACTATTCTGTGGCAATTTCTCATTTTCATCTTCTGTCATATAGCTCAGCCAGCCAACGGTTCCAACGAGGCCATCACTATCCCGCACGATATCCACTCCTCCATGAATCCAGAAAGTTTGCATTCCGTTGATTTCTCTGAAAAAAAATTACAAGGATTTGGATCGATCCCCGACGTTTTGCAACCACGTCATTTCGCAACCCTGCCATTTCGCAACCATGCCATTTCGCAACTTGTTCATTTTACGTTCTATCTGTGATAGGAATCATTGTAAACAATGTTAGGCTATCATGAAAAAGCAACGTGGATCTTTTGGTTGCGAAATGTCGCGGTTGCCAAATGATTGGTTGCGAAACAGGCTCCAAGACATTTTGCAACCAGTCGTTTCGCAACTACGACATTTCGCAACTCACATCAATTTCGCAAAAACGACATTTCGCTACCGGTCATTTCGCAACCAAAAGATCCACGGTTATTGTCTACATTTGAAAAGTTGTGATTTTAACGTGAACTTTCTACAGAAGTCCTGGATTTCATGGTTGCGAAATGACATGGTTGCGAAATGGCTGGTTGCAAAACAGGTTTCAAGACATTTCGCAACCAGTCGTTTCGCAACTCACATCAATTTCGCAACCATTTCGCTACCGGCTATTTCGCAACCACAAAATTCAGGATTTTTGTAGAAAGTACGTTAAAATCACAACTTTTCAAATGTAGACTATAACCTGGAATAGTTCACAATACCTTTAATCCCATACAACCTTAATGAATGTAAAGTGGCCTAGTTGCGAAACGACTGGTTGCAAAACGTCCAGTTTCGAAATGTCTTGGTTGCCAAATGACTGGTTGCGAAATGACTGGTTGCGAAATGACTGGTTGCAAAATGTCGCGGTTGCGAAACATCCCGGAGCCATTTTGGACGGACGAAGTGGCCCTGTTTATAGAGTAAAGTGGCTTAGTGTATAAAGTTGCGAAACGACTGGTTGCAAAATGACTGGTTGCGAAAGGACTGGTTGCGAAACGTTGCGGTTGCGAAATGACTGGTTGCGAAACGTCGGGGAGCCAAAAATTTCTTAGCAAATTCGAATAAAAAAATCAAACCTGTGACATCTCCTAATCTTTTTCGGATGCCTCACAACTGCTCCAAGTCCACTCAAAACTGTTCTCCAATCAGACTTCTCACATATCGTAACACATAAACACTTCAAATCTAATAAGTTTATTGAATGAAGGGCCGGAGCCACTGACACAAACAAATAAGATAAGATAATAGGATAAAATGTTAAATATTGTTACAATTTAAATAGAGAAATTTAGTAAAATCAAAACATGTTACATTATTTTTAAAACAGAGGGCAGAAGGTTTGGAGGGGAATATAGATGGGGGGAGACTATTCCAAACTTTAAGAGTTCTATTAGAGAAGAATTGGGCCGAAATTTTACTAGAATTAGATAATGTACAACGAAGATAATATGGGTGCCTACGAAGATGATTAAAATTTACAGTTATGAGGGATAGGGAGGAATGAACGACAATCTCTTTACTAACAACTATTTTGTATAAAATAGTTAAGTCATTTATGAGACGTCTTAATTCAAGTGTAGTGAGATTACAATAGGAGAGGGCCTCAAAATAAGAAACATACAGAATATTGAATTTTTTGAAACAACGAAAAAGAAAAGTTTTTTGAACAGACTCCAAGGATCTGATGAGATCTTTAGATATAGGGGAGTATATAGTGGAAGCATATTCAAGAAGTGGTCTTACATAAACATGGAAACATCTGATGAAAACATCAAAACTAGCATGGCGGAGAATATTGAAGAAGATGTTGCCGCGTTGATGTGCTCGGCGAACCATAGTCCCGATGTTAAGTGAGAAGGACAAATCAGAGCAAAAGATGACACCCAAATCCCGAATACTACTTTTTACTGATAGTTTTACGTCACCAATGGAGAATTCGGTGTTATTGACTTTAGCCTTTTTGGAATGAGGGAAAGCAATTATTTCACACTTGTTTGGGGCAACCGCCATTTGCCATTTTTCACACCACTCAGACAAAATATCAAGATCATGTGAGAAAATTAGTACTGAAAATGCGTGAAATCGGTCATAACTTGAATACAAAGCAAAAATTGAAAAATCGGCCCAGTTTAAGTTGTTCAGAAAACTGTCAGCTATCTCCCAGTGTAAAAATTGTCAATGGAGGTCTGTCGCAAACTGAGTTATGTTGCCTCAAAGTTTGCCCCAAAAATGCACAGAAATTTTAGTTTTCTGGACATAGAAAAAGTTTAAGGACCTATTTCAAAAATCGGCTCTGTTTAAATTGTAGCCACACTCAAGACCTACACCCTGACATAAAATTCAAGTTATGTAGGTTATCCCAAACCCAGTTATGTTGGCTTGAATATTTCGAGTCAACAGATCTTCAAATCGAGTATTGCTGGAGTATTGCAAGTTAAGGTTCAAAATGATCAGAAAAACATTGCCATGATTTCTGGCTTTTCAAAAAATAGCTACAGATGACGTGGCTGCTGATATCCAGGTTAATACTTAACATAGTCCAGACTATTCACTCTTTTCTAAAGTTCACGGGAAAAATTTCTTGATTTTTCAAATTTGAATTTCCGATCGGGGATGCCGTGGGTTGTAACTTTTTAAGGAAAAGTCGTACAAAAAAGTTGTCTACTACAAAAATGGAGATCTAGGTTTGATTTATATACCCACAAATTTTCTGAATAATCGGACCACTCTAAACTACTTTTTCAGACATCCAAGATTGGTCTTTTTTCACAAAAACACCGAGATACTGTATATGCTGATTAGAAGGCCTGGAAACGTTTTCAAGAACAATCCGGCTTTTTAGCGTTTGTACCCATAACTTTTTACGGAAAAGTGACACAAAAAAGTTGTCAACTACAAAAATGAAGATCTAAATTTGATTCATATATTCACAAATTTTCTGAATAATCGGACCACTCTAAACTACTTTTTCAGACATCCAAAGTTGACCTTTTTTTATTAAAAAACCGAACAAGATGTGACGA
The DNA here is from genome assembly GCA_963932045.1 of Caenorhabditis sinica. Classification (NCBI taxonomy): domain Eukaryota; kingdom Metazoa; phylum Nematoda; class Chromadorea; order Rhabditida; family Rhabditidae; genus Caenorhabditis; species Caenorhabditis sinica. The sequence goes on from OZ009942.1 coordinate 3,529,460, forward strand.
CTAAAAAGCTTCACTTAAAACTTACATCTCATGAGGGCTCCAATAGTCATAAATGCTCTGTATTGCAATATGCGGAAGGCGGAGAATTTGGAATCCAGTTGGAGACATTTTCTAAGAATAAGTCTTATTCGTTATTCTGGAGGGACGCAAAAAAATCGATTGTTGAAAAAAAAACAAACGGTGTCAAATCCAAAGAAACCTTCTAGATTCCCAGAGACCGTTTTGGACTCTATCTGTCAATTCATCCTTTTTTCTCTCATCGATTGATCTGCGAGTTTTTGTTTTCGAAAACCCACTGACGTTTTCAGAAGTTCTAGAAGAATGAGCTCCTTCGATATCCTCCGTCTACCACATCTGGCAATTGAGAATGTACATCAGTATTGGAATCCTCATGAGATGTAAGCCTTTTGCAAAAATTTAGACTTGAATTCTTTACTACCAATATTCCAGATACCTATTCTCAACACTTTCTCGAGTGACAAAACAATTATCAAAGTTGGCAAAGAAATGCAAGATAAACATGTATCTTAAACCGTTCGAAGATCGCCAGATCACATTATATTTTATTAAAAACGATAGTTGGCTTTATGGAAGTATCATTTCTAGCACAACACTGAGACCAGAGAAGACATTGCTCATAGTAGTACCTGATGTCATGAAGAGCTTTACAGAAATGGTGGAACATATTCATGAAGTCTTCAATTGCGAGTTTTCTGATCTTATCATTAGATTCGATCCGGAGAACAAAACTGAAAACTGGAAAAGTCGTCTCCCAGTTTTTATTAAATGGTTCAACGCATACGAGAAAGTGACCAAGATCCCAGAGCTTAGAATTTACAGTTCGGATGATTCTCAAGTACACCTTTTTGATGAATTTATGAGTACTTTGGAGAAAGATGTTGGACGACTTGATCTTACATTACGCCACACGTGTGAAGAATGGAAGTTTCATAGGAAAGTGGATATTTTTCGAGCTAGGTAAGCTACTCAAGGGGGTTACTTGAGGTGTCGAGATGAACTTTTTCTAGGAATCGGACCATAGACTATATTGACCGTGAGGAGTCAGAATCTGCAATAAAAATTGGCAGAGTGTTCACGTAACTTGAGTTATCAGCCATCAAAATCTCAGCCAGTACTAATTTTGTTGATTTTTGACAACTCATAACTTAGCTCCCAGGCACTTTTAGAAGGTCTAGTTTTTTGTGCTAAGCTCAGAATGACGCCTGTAATCAAATTATGTAAATATCTAAAAATTGTCCAATTGGAACATGTAGAGATCGAAACTCTCCTATTTTTAGTTTGAACTCATTTTGGAAACCTATATCATCTAATTGCAGGCTTTATTCTGAGCTTATCACAAAAAACTAGACCTTCTAAAGAAGCCTGGGAGCTAGGATATGAGTTGTCAAAAATCAGCAAAATTAGTACTGGCTGAGACTTTGATAGCTGATAACTCGAGTTACGTGAACATTCTGCCAATTTTTATTGCAGATTCTGAATCCTCGCGGTCAATATAGTCCATGGTCCGATTCCTGGAAAAATTTCAACTCGACACCTCAAGTAACCCCCTTGTAAGCAATGCCAGAATTCGAAATGTGAAAAATTTGAAAAACTTTCAGCGACAATGTGCACCTGAGCTTGGATGACTTGTGGGCTATGGATTGTATCGAACTGATTTCTGGTACTCATCTAACAAGTGAAGGTTTGAATCAAATGCTGAGAGCTTGGAAAAACGGAGAGTCCAACAAAAGAGCAAAATATTTTTGGCTCTGGTTGAAGGAAGATGTGAATTGGGAGACTGCTTTGAATGGGTTGGAACCTGTGTTGAGAGACGTTAGACGCGTTAAGAGGAGAAATGGGTAAGTATTTTTTATTGGAAAGGGGCTTCCGATTTTCTGGCGCTCCGACGTTTCGCAACTGCGACATTTCGCAACCAGGAGATTCCGCAACTTTATAATCTTGTCCCTTCTATGTCCATTTAGTTCATCATATATTCTCACGGGAGCGTGGATCCTTTGATTGCGAAATGACGTTATCGAGGATTGTCGGAGTTGCGAAATGTCGCGGGCAAGCAAGAAAACTAGGCTCCGAGACATTTTGCAACCAGTCGTTTCGTAACTACGACATTTCGCAACTCACGTCAATTTCGCAACAACGACAATTCGCAACCGAGACATTTCGAAACTGAACGGTTCGCAATCAGTCGTTTCGCAACTATATAAGCTAGTCCACTTTACGTTCATTAATGTTGTATGGGATTGAGGGTATTGTGAACTATTCCAGGTTAGAAAACTAGGCTCCGAGACATTTTGCAACCAGTCGTTTCGTAACTACGACATTTCGCAACTCACGTTAATTTTCGCAACAACGACATTTTGCTACCGGCCATTTCACCACCGCGACATTACGCAACCACGTCATTTCGAAACCACAAAATCCAGGATTTTTGTAGACAGTTCAAGTTAAAATCACAACTTTTCAAATGTAGACTATAACCTGGAATAGTTCACAATATCCTCGATCCCATACAATCGTAATGAACGTAAAGTTGACTAGTTTATAGAGTTGCGAAACGTCCAGTTTTGAAATGTCTTGAATGCATATTGTCGCGGTTGCAAAATCGACGTGAGTTGCGAAACGTCCTAGTTGCAAAATGACTAGTTGCCAGATGTCCCGGAGCCCGATATTTAGAACTGGAATTCGTCGTTTTTCAAAGATGAATGCGTTTTTAAGAAAGTTAATCCGAATGTAATTTGCTAAACTTTTTAGCGACTTTATGTGAATAAAAAATTGAATCATATCACATTTTTTTTTCGATTTTAAAAGCTATTCTTTATCTGTATTAATGGCACGGAGAGTTCTTAAAACTTGACAGAATTTATGATACGTCAAATTTTTCTAAAAGGAGAAAGTAAATGCAGTCACCAAACCGAAAGAAACACAACTTTTTGGTCTAAATAAAAGCGCTCCCTCGCTGCTTCCTGCTCATCATTGAATTGTGGTAGTTCCATTGCTTCCCCCTCTTCCCTTTTCACTTCTCCAAAATGCCAATCCTCGACCATCTCATCGTATTCAAGAAGAATCCGTCGTTTGATAGGTCCACCATCCATTATTGTATTGTGAACGTATCCGACGGTTGCCGTGACTCCATCTTGTCTTGTGATATCTATCCCTCCATAGATATCGTCTCGACGTCCAGGTATTGAGAATCTGAGATGATTTCTTGTTATTAACGACGCTTTGCAACTAGTCATTTTGCAACCCAGACATCTCCCAACTGCGACAATCCGCAACTGGGTCATTTTGCAACCGAGACATCTCCCAACTGCGACAATCCGCAACTGGGTCATTTTGCAACCCAGACATCTCCCAACTGCGACAATCCGCAACTGGGTCATTTTGCAACCGAGACATCTCCCAACTGCGACAATCCGCAACTGGGTCATTTTGCAACCCAGACATCTCCCAACTGCGACAATCCGCAACTGGGTCATTTTGCAACCGAGACATCTCGCAACTGCGACAACCCGCAACTAGGTCATTTCGCAACCGAGACATCTCCCAACTGCGACAATCCGCAACTGGGTCATTTTGCAACCCAGACATCTCCCAACTGCGACAATCCGCAACTGGGTCATTTTGCAACCGAGACATCTCCCAACTGCGACAATCCGCAACTGGGTCATTTTTCAACCGAGACATCTCCCAACTGCGACAATCCGCAACTGGGTCATTTTGCAACCGAGACATCTCGCAACTGCGACAATCCGCAACTAGGTCATTTTGCAACCGAGACATCTCCCAACTGCGACAATCCGCAACTGGGTCATTTTGCAACCGAGACATCTCCCAACTGCGACAATCCGCAACTGGGTCATTTTGCAACCGAGACATCTCGCAACTGCGACAATCGTAAAACGGACAAGTTTCTTCAGTTGCGAAATGACGCAGTTGCGAAACGTCGGAACGGCAGAAAATCGGAAGCCCCGTTTCCAATTTCTAACACTCACCCATTCCTCCTCTTAACACGTCGAACGTCTCTCAACACAGGGTCCAACCCATTCAAAGCAGTCTCCCATTGCACATCTTCCTTCAACCATAACCAGAAATACTTTGCTCTTTTGTTCGACTCTCCGTTTTTCCAAGCTCTCAGCATCTGATTCAAACCTTCACTTGTTAGATGAGTATGACAAGCTATTTCGATGCAATCCATAGCCCACAAGTCATTCAAGCTCAGGTGTGCAGTGTCGCTGAAAAAGTTTTGAGATTCAGTTTCTTTTTTGGACCCTAATGCCTCTTACCTATAACGGCAAATGTCCACTTTCCGATGAAACTTCCATTCGTCACAAGGGTGGTCTAATGAAAGGTCAAGGTGTCCAACATCTTTCTCCAAAGTACTCATAAATTCATCAAAAAGGTGTGCTTCAGCCAAACTATTAACAGTGAGCTGTGGGATCTTGGTCACTTTCTCAAATGCGTTGAACCATTTAATGAAAACTGGGAGACCACTTCTCCAGTTTTCAGTTTTGTTCTCTGGATCGAAGCTAATGTTGAGCTGGTGGAACTCGCAATTGAAGACTTCATGCATATGTTCCACCATATTTATGAGGCTCTTCATCACATCAGGAACTACAAAAAGCAATGTGTTCTCCACTGATGGTTCTGTTCTAGAAGTGATACTTCCGAAAAACCATCGGTCCCAACGATATCGGTCGCTTGGATAGAGAACTACATCAATTTGGCGATCTTCGAATAGATTAAGTCGCATCTTTATCTTGCATTTTTTCATCAACTTTGATAATTGTTTTGTCACTCGAGAAAGTGTTGAGAATAGGTATCTGGAAAATTTAGTAGTAGAGAATTCAACTCTAAAAAAAAGCCACAAACTTACATTTCATGAGGATTCCAATACTGATGTACATTCTCAATTGCCAGATGTGGTAGACGGAGGATTTTGAAGGAGCTCATTCTTCTAGAACTTCTGAAAACGTTAGTGGATTTCGAAAACAAAAACTTGCAGATCAATCGATGAGGACGGAGTGCTAAATGGGAATCTAGAAGAATCCATGAACGAAAAAAAGTACACACTACATTAGGAAGGGACAGCTGACCCTCTTTCTATGGACAATTTGCCTATTATCTGTCTTAAGAATCATCCAGAACCTTCTAGACGCAGTATTCCTCCCCTTGGTTTCTGCACCCCCCCCCCCCCCCCCCCCCACTGACAAATCGATATTCATCTTTTGGTATTCACTACCTCTATACTTATTCAGAGAACTGTAAAAAATGGCTGCCCTAGGATTGAGAATCCTCCGTCTCCCTCAACTGGCTTTTCAGAATATTCGCGATTTTTGGAATCCCCATGAGATGTAAGTCTTACTCTTTGTTTAGATCATATTGTGTGGTCGCGCCGAATTCGCGTCTCCGGGACATTTCGGTACTAGTCCTTTTGCAACTCACGTCGATTTCGCAACCGCGACAATTCGCAACCAAGTCATTTCGAAAGTGGACGTTTCGCAACCAGTCGTTTTGCAACTCTATAAGCTAGTCCTTTTTGCGTTCATAAAGTTGCATGGGATTGAGGGTGTTGTGAAATATTCCAGGCTTTAGTCTGCTTTTGAAAAGTTGTGATTTTGAGGTGAACTTTCTACAAAAAACCTGGATTTCGTGGTTTCGAAATGACGTGGTTGCGGATTGTCGTAGTTGCGAAACGACTGGTTGCGAAATGAACCCTAGACATGGGTAAATTTCATGAAAATTTTGACATTTCGCAACTCCCGTCGATATCGCAACCGAGAAAATTTGCAACCAAGACATTTCGAAACTGGACGTTTCGCAACTTTATTAACTAGGGAACTTTACGTTCATTTTGAAAAGTTGTGATTTTGAGGTGAACTTTCTACAAAAAACCTGGATTTCGTGGTTTCGAAATGACGTGGTTGCGGATTGTCGTAGTTGCGAAACGACTGGTTGCGAAATGAACCCTAGACATGGGTAAATTTCATGAAAATTTTGACATTTCGCAACTCCCGTCGATATCGCAACCGAGAAAATTTGCAACCAAGACATTTCGAAACTGGACGTTTCGCAACTTTATTAACTAGGGAACTTTACGTTCATTTTGAAAAGTTGTGATTTTGAGGTGAACTTTCTACAAAAAACCTGGATTTCGTGGTTTCGAAATGACGTGGTTGCGGATTGTCGTAGTTGCGAAACGACTGGTTGCGAAATGAACCCTAGACATGGGTAAATTTCATGAAAATTTTGACATTTCGCAACTCCCGTCGATATCGCAACCGAGAAAATTTGCAACCAAGACATTTCGAAACAGGACGTTTCGCAACTTTATTAACTAGAGAACTTCACGTTCATTTTGAAAAGTTTTGATTTTAACGTGAACTTTCTACGAAAATCCTGGATTTCGTGGTTTCGAAATGACGTGGTTGCGAAATGTCGTAGTGGCGAAATGATTGGTTGCGAAATGAACCCTAGACATGGGTAAATTTCATGAAAATTTTGACATTTCGCAACTCCCGTCGATATCGCAACCGAGAAAATTTGCAACCAAGACATTTCGAAACTGGACGTTTCGCAACTTTATTAACTAGGGAACTTTACGTTCATTTTGAAAAGTTGTGATTTTGAGGTGAACTTTCTACAAAAAACCTGGATTTCGTGGTTTCGAAATGACGTGGTTGCGGATTGTCGTAGTTGCGAAACGACTGGTTGCGAAATGAACCCTAGACATGGGTAAATTTCATGAAAATTTTGACATTTCGCAACTCCCGTCGATATCGCAACCGAGAAAATTTGCAACCAAGACATTTCGAAACAGGACGTTTCGCAACTTTATTAACTAGAGAACTTCACGTTCATTTTGAAAAGTTTTGATTTTAACGTGAACTTTCTACGAAAATCCTGGATTTCGTGGTTTCGAAATGACGTGGTTGCGAAATGTCGTAGTGGCGAAATGATTGGTTGCGAAATGTCGTAGTTGCAAAACGGCTGGTTGCGAAATGGCTCGAAGCCAAAATGGCGCGGTCGGCAGCCGGTCGGTAGGCGGTCAGTCGGCAATTAGTACGGTCGACGGGCCGCCAACCAAATTTCTGAACCGTTTAGCCTCAAACGAAAAACTGAACATTTCAGGATCCAATTCTCGCAAACTTCTACAAAAGCCAAAAACACTCTGAGGGGATGTGCCCGTCGTAAAGCCCCAAAAATGATATTCTGGTTCAACAGGTACTGTAGACTAAGTATCAAGTTGGTGAAAGATTTGATCTTTTGGGAAGAACGAAGAGCCTACGAAAAAAACTTATGGAGTTTCGAGTCTATGCATATCTCAAAAATGAACGAACCAGAAGACTACGAAGACTACAAAAGTCGTTTTTACTATTCCAGAAGCCATATGAATCTTCCAATATACTCGAATGATCCACTCCGGCAGTTTCTAGAAATGGCGAAACTGCTCCTAGAGCTTTTTGGAATAACCAAACATGAGATGTACTTTTTCAAAAACTTGGCAAAATTGGAAGATTTGGAGACGGTCATCAAATGGATTAATCTTCATGAGAGGATTCAAAAAATAACCAAAATCAAAGTTATGATAAAACCCGGGAACACTGATTCGTTTCAATGTTTTTTGGATAACATCAAGAAAAAAGTGGATTTTCTTGAAGTAGAGTCAAGAGAAGCAGTTGAGATTATATTTCCAAAAAATTTGGAAATCGAGGAGATTAAGGGTTCCCACGGTGACTCTTGGTTGAGTTTTGAAGGTCTGATGGCTACTAACTGCAATCGCTTGTATATAAACAGTAGTTATTTGACGAATCGAGAAGTGAATGCATTTCTAAGAAGTTGGAAAGAAGGGAAATCACATTCTAATCTTGAATACTATCGATTTATTACGCAAAAATCCCCTGATTGGAGGACAGTTTTGAATGGATTAGGAGCGGTTGTCAGGCATCCGACAAAAGTGGCAAGGTTTTATCAGTAAGTGTTTAAACCTAGAAGGTTGTGAAACGACTGGTTGCGAAACCTCCAGTTTCGAAATTTTTTGGTTACGAATTGGCGCGGTTGCGAAATCGACGTTAGTTGCGGAATGTCTTAGTTGTGAAATGACTAGTGGCGAAATGTCCCGAGACACTTTGCAACCAGTCGTTTCGCAACTACGATATTTCACGACTCACGTCAATTTTGCAACTACAACATTCCGCAACCACGTCATTTCGAAACCACGAATTCCAGGATTTTTGAAGAAAGTTCACATCAAAATCGCATTCTTTCAAATGTAGACTATAATCTGGAATAGGTCACAATACCCTCAATCCCATACAACCTTAAGGAACGTAAAGTGGACTAGTTGTAGAGTTGCGAAACGACTGGTTGCGAAACGTCCAGTTTCAAAATGTATTGGTTGCGTATTGTCGCAGTTGCGAAATGTCGTAGTTGCGAAACGACTGGTTAAAACGCCCAGTTTCGAAATGTCGTGGTTGTGAATTGTCGCATTTGCGAAACGTTTAGCGGCGAATTTTCCCGGAGCCCCATTTGTACTCCAAAAATTAATTTTAAAAATTGATTTTTTTTTTGTTCTTTTAAAATCCTTCACCTCCCTGTTGCCTATTTTCACTTCTTAATCCATCTTAATTTTTTTTCTAATTTTCAGTCCAAAACAAGGAAGGCACATGTGGCACCACGGTGGAGTTGACATCCGAAGAGAGACCGATGGCAAAATTGGAACAGTTGTATGGTTAACACACAGCAGCTTGGAAGAAAAGAGACCAATTCCTAGAAGAGTATTGGAAAAGTATAATAGAACAATGAGAGAATGGATGGGCCATGAAGGAGAGAGTGATGTGGTTTGGGAGGTGGGAGATGAGGGAGACCAACAGGAACTTGAATTCTTAGAAGGTGATGAACCTCCGGAGAGTCGATATTTAGAGCTGGAATTCGTCGTTTTCAAGGATGAATGTTTTTGTAAAGAAAGATGATTAAAGATTTGGCTTTATCACAATGCAATTTCCTAAATGCGATTTTTGAAAAAAAAATTCTGCTCAACATTTCTTCTCTCTCGTTTTTTAATGTTCCTTCAATGTTAAATAAAAAACTCTCCTGATGAAATTTGTATTCTAGTCTCCATTTCCAGATGCAAAAAGCAAAGAAAAACCCGACAGAGAAACTTGAAGTCCACTTTTCTAGCTTGGAAAATCATGCAAAAAACTTTTAACCACTGTAGGGTTTGAACCCGGGACCCTCCGCACCATAGTCTAGCACACATCCAGTGGGCCATCCAGCGCCACAAGCAAAAACAAAGCGCGTGCGGCGCCCACAAGCGCCGCTTTCTTCTTGTACGCGCACTGATGGTGTAGTGGTAGTTGGCTAGACTTTGGTGCGGAGGGTCCCGGGTTCAACCCCCACCCTGGTCAAAAGTTTTTTAAAAGTCATTTTTGAAAATTAGGACAGTTAAAAAATGAAAAATGAAAATCTATAAAAATCTCAATACAAAATTCACTCTCTTACAAGCCTGAAAGCCTGAAATCACTTTTTGATCCAATAGCTCATACGATAACAACTTTTTCCAAAAAAAATTTAGACCCACATCCAACAAAAATGTTTTTTTGATCTACTGTGTGCGCGAAACTTTGTTCACATCTTTTTCACTTCATTGATTTTTTGCGGCGGTTTTTTTGCTGATTTTTCGTCAAATTTTCTTGCGATTTTCGCCAATTTTTTTGTAATTTTTTCGTCTAGTTTTTTCATCAAATTTTACAATTTTAAGGTAAAAATGTCACCTATATCAGCTCACAGTATGCTCCTCATTGGCCACGAGAGAACGAAGCGGATATGGATGATCAACATTGTCAGAATAGTTTTAGGATGTATGCATGTGGGAAGAGGGCGGAATGAAATGTTTATACAAATTTTTATTAATTGTCATATTATGATAAACGTCTAAAAACCGATCAATAGTTACCCACAAAATATTTTGTTAAACCTCCTAAAAAATACTTTTTATGATCACCAAACTCATTCAGAAGAAGGAGATTAAGAACGGATTGATCGTATCTGAAATGGAGAAATAGAAACGGGAAAAATAACAAAGTTTTTTTTTTCAACTCACCGGAAACATCTCGCATCGTCAATGAAACGATACCAAAAACCGAAAGTACAATTCGGATGGGACCCGGGTGGGTTGATGCATTCATTAGTTAGCGAGCATAACACCAACCTAGGTTGCAAATTTTGAGAATATAATTTTTTTTGTTCTTAAAACCATTTCAAAATACGCCTTGTTGTTTTTGTCCTGGGCACGAACAAGCCTCCGGCGCCAAGTTGAGGTTCGGTTTTGAGAAGATTGAACGAGTTTACAGGGAAATAGTTTAGCAGGTCTGAAGGCAGTTACTAACACTTTAAGAGGCATTGCGGGAGAGACTCGACTACCCGGCGACACATCAAAAAAGGTTCTGATCTTCAAACAGGCTGATATTTGGCACATTGGTAGTACTGAATGTCTGAAATACAAAAATTGTGTTTTGAGCCCAAACGGTTCACGGGGTGCTAACAAGGGAGTTACTTGAGGTGTTGAGTTGAACTTTATCTAAAAATCGGACCATATACTATATTGACCGTGAGGATTCAGAATCTGCAATAAAAATTAGCAAAACGTTCACGTGAATCTAGTTATAAGTCATCAAAGTCTTAGCCAGTACTGATTTTGAAAATTTTTGACAACTCATATCTTTGCTCCCAGGCCCTTTTAGAAGGTCTAGTTTTTTGTGTTAAGCTCAGAATGATGCGTGCAATCAGATAGTATAGGTTTCAAAAACTAGTTTAGACTAAAAATAGAGGAGTTGCGATCTCCACATGTTCCAATTGGACAATGTTTAATTATTCACATTATTTGATTGCAGGCATCATTCTGAGCTTAACACAAAAAACTAGATCTTTTAAAAGCGCCTGGGAGCTAAGATATGAGTTGTCAAAAAACAGCAAAATTAGTACTGACTGAGAATTTGATTGCTGATAACTCGAGTTACGTGAACATTTTGCCCATTTTTATTGCAGATTCTGAATCCTCACGGTCAATATAGTCTATGGTCCGATTCCTAGAAAAAGTTCAACTCAACACCTCGAGTAACCCCCATGGTCAAAAATTTGAAAAAATTTAAAATTTTTCCTGATTGAGATATCGATGAGATCTTTTCAGAAATATGTTTATCGCATTTTTTAAAGCAATTTATATGTTCAGGTCAAATTTCTAGCTCGACTCCTTCCTTCACAAAAATGTATTGAAAAGTGCCAACTGTTTCACTTTTTTCCCAAAAAACGATTTTTTCAGCTCGGGCATCCGACAAGACATAGGTTTTTATGTCAGAATCGGATTCTACGCAAAATTTGCTACAAAACCCATATAAGGTGGTTTTCTAACTCGGGGACCTAAAACCTTGTTTTGACTGAAGTTTGCAAAATTTGGAAAAATTTCATGGGGTCCCCCCCTTATGAAAAATCGAAAAGTTGAATTTTTCTCAAATAGGTTTCACAAGGTTTAGAACATCAAAAATAATTGTTTCTAACAATCTGGAGTTCCGGAATGTTCCATTTTTTCCCATTAAAATTTTTCAAAATTTTGCAAACTTCAGTCAAAACAAGGTTTTAGGTCCCCGAGTTAGAAATCCACCTTATATGGTTTTGTAGCAAATTTTGCGTAGAATCCGATTCTGACATAAAAACCCATGTCTTGTCGGATGCCCGAGCTGAAAAAAATCGTTTTTTGAAGAAAAAAGTGAAAAAATTGACACTTTTCAATACTTTTCTGAAAGAAGGAGTGGAGCTAGAAATTTGACCTAAACATATAAATTGCTTCAAAAAATGCGAGAAACATACTTCTGAAAAGGTCTCATCGATATCTCAATCAGGAAAAATTTTAAATTTTTTCAGATTTTTGACCATATCTTAGCACCCCGTGGACCGTTTGAACTCAAAACACTATTTTTGTATTTTGGGCGTTTAGTACTACCAATGTACCAAATATCAGCCAATTTGAAGATCATGACCTTTTTTGATGTGTCGCCGGTCTGTTGACCAGTGGTCGACTCTCTCACAAGGGGGTTACTTGAGGTGTCGAGTTGAACTTTTTTCTAGGAATCGGACCATAGACTATTTTGACAGTGAGGATTCAGAATCTGCAATAAAAACTGGCAAAATGTTCACGTGACTCGAGTTATCAGCCATCAAAGTCTCAGCCAGTACTAATTTTGCTGATTTTTGACAACTCATATCTTAGCTCCCAGGCGCTTTTAGAAGGTCTAGTTTTTTGTGTTAAGCTCACAATTAGCACCCCGGAGACCGTTTGGGCTCAAACACACAATTTTTGTATTTCGGACATTTAGTACTACCAATGTACCAAATATCAGCCAATTTGAAGATCATGACCTTTTTTGATGTGTCGCCGGCCTGTTGACCAGTGGTCGACTCTCTCAGGCAATGTCTCTTAAACGTGTTTTTGCACTAGAGATCAAAATATATCCTAATACATAGATATATGTAGTCTGAATTCGAGATAGTATCTACCGAAGAAACCGCGGTGACACGGGAAGATAGCATCAAGAATAGACATAGCCAACAAAAGCGGCACTGTTCTAGAACGAAATAAAAAGTTGTCAGCCATCAAAGTCACAGCCACTACTAATTTTGCTGCTTTTTGACAACTCATATCTCAGCTCCCAGGCACTTTTAGAAGGTCTAGTTTTTTGTGTTAAGCTCAGAATGATGCTTGCAATCAAAGTATGTAATTAACTGAAAATTGTCCAATTGGAACATGTAGAGATCACAACTCTCCTATTTGTAGTCCACACTAGTTTTTGAAACCTATACTATCTAATTGTAAGCATTATTCTTATCTTAACACAAAAAACTAGACCTTTTAAAAGTGCCTGGGAGCTAAGATATGAGTTGTCAAAAATCAGCAAAATTAGTACTGGCTGAGACTTTGATAGCTGATAACTCGAGTTACGTGAACATTCTGCCAATTTTTATTGCAGATTCTGAATCCTCACGATCAATATAGTCTATGGTCCGATTCCTAGAAAAAGTTCAACTCAACACCTCAAGTAACACCCTTGTCAGGCAATGCCTCTTAAAATGCGACATCACTTACTCATATTCATTGTTGCATAGTTCGAATGTCCAGCTGAGATATAGGACGCTAAAGGTGAATAGTCTTCCGTTGAACGATTTTTCGACACCTCCCCGAACAACTCCTCAATCATGTTTGGTTTTCTCACAGCGACATGTGCATCGATCCACCAAATAATAGGAGACTCTCTCAACACATCTGCCATTATAAGTGCTTTAAAGCTACATGTTTTCCAGAAAGTGACGTGTTCTGGCATAGAATCAAAACAAAATTGACGGAATTCAAAGAAGGGATCTTTGGGTAGATTGTCAGTCACACTGGAGGAAGCATTCAATCCGTAAAGAATGAATTTGTTAGTCGGATAGTACCGTCGTACGGAACTGTAAGACTTCATACTGTACTCGAAATGGTCGTCGGTAGTTGCAGACAAAAAAACAACCGCATTCTTGTCTGACACAGCGGCCGGGATTGTGATGAGTTTTTTGGTATCTCCTACCAGCTCTGGAAACAACAAAAAATCAGTTTGACGAAGGGGGGGGGGGGGGGAGTTAACTATTCCTGAATTAATCAGGAAAATCAGGAAACATTTTTTATTTTTTCAGATTTTTGACCATATCTTACAAGGGAGTTCCTCGAGGTGTCGAGTTGTACTATTTCTAGGAATCGGATCACAGACTATATTGACCGTGCGGATTCAGAATCTGCAATAAAAATTGGCAGAATGTTCACGTGATTCGAGTTATCAGCCATCAAAATCTCAGCCAGTACTAATTTTGGTGATTTTTGACAACTCATATCTTAGCTCCCAGGCACTTTTAGAAGGTCTAGTTTTTTTGTGTTAAGCTCAGCTTGTCAGAATAAAGCCTGCAATTAGATAGTTTGGTTTCAAAACTAGTTTAGACTAAAAATAGGGAGAGTTGCGATCTCTACATATTCCAATTGGACAAAGTTCAGTTATTTACATAATTTGATTGCAGGCATCATTCTGAGCTCAACACAAAAAACTAGATCTTTAAAAAGCGCATGGGAGCTAAGATATGAGTTGTCAAAAAACAGCAAAATTAGTACTGACTGAGAATTTGATTGCTGATAACTCGAGTTAGGTGAACTTTTTGCCAATTTTTATTGCAGATTCTGAATCCTCACGGTCAATATAGTCTATGGTCGGATTTTTAGAAAAAGTTCTACTCAACACCTCAAGTAACTCCCTTGTTAGCACCCCGGGGACCGTTTGGGCTCAAACACACAATTTTTGTATTTCGGACATTTAGTACTACCAATGTACCAAATATCAGCCAATTTGAAGATCATGACCTTTTTTGATGTGTCGCCGGCCTGTTGACCAGTGGTCGACTCTCTCAGGCAATGCCTCTTAAACGTGTTTTTGCACTAGAGATCAAAATATATCCTAATACATACCAACCAGAAATGAACCAGAAAGGCTAGGCAAATTTGAAAATGCTTCAAAATGTATCCGCCCTTTTCGGACTAATATGTATACTCTGCAAGCGTGTTTTTGCACCATAGAGATCAAAATATACATACATATATGTAGTCTGAATTCGAGATAGTATCTACCGAAGAAACCGCGGTGACACGGGAAGATAGCATCAAGAATAGACATAGCCAACAAAAGCGGCACTGTTCTAGAACGAAATAAAAAACTTTTTGGGTGTATACATCAACTCTAGAACTCAAATTTTGTAGTTGACATTTTTTCATACGACCTCTTCTAGAGATGATATGGCTCGTGAAATGCAGCGCCCAAGGTGAAGTTGCACAAAAAATGCGGAAATTTAGCATCGCCCCACTTTAAAGGGACACACCATCTTTAGAAGAGGTCGTACAAAAAAGTTGTCAACTACAAAAATAGAGTTCTAGAGTTGATGTTTACACCCAGAAAGATTTAGATCAAACGGTCAAGTTTAACATCCTTTCCCAGACCCCCAAAGTTGACGTTTTTCAACTGAAAACACCAAAATTTAATATACTATTGACCGGTACTGTATGTCTCTCACTGGTTCATGATATAGGAGGAATCCACTCAAAATTTTCACTCAAATTCACTCAAATTGGCAAAAAAGGCGGTGGCAGAAAGCAGGTGGCCGAGAAAACTCCGGAGTTCGGCCACGGCCGCCAAATGCGATTTTGGTGAAAAAATGACGTCTTCAAAGCGGATGTTCGGCGTTTTAGAATGATTTTTGTGAATTTTCGTTATGATTTTCGGAATCAGCACACATTATTACATATTTTAAAGCAAAAAAAATTTTTGAGTCGATTCCTCCTTTAAGAGTCTCTCTATGACCTCGGTACGGCGTTACATGGTGCATACTGTATTCTGGACACTCAAAAGATTTCTTAAAGTTTCAGAATATGATTCAATTCTAACAATGGTAACCTAAAAAATTTGGTTCCTGGATGTTTTATTTCGTTTTTTTTTCGTTCTAGAACAGTGCCGCTTTTCTTGGCTATATATATTCTTGATGCTATCTTCCCGTGTCACCGTGGTTTCTTCGGTAGATAGTATCTCAAATTCAGACTACATATATGTATGTATATTTTGATCTCTATGGTGCAAAAACACGCTTGCAGAGTGTATTTGTCCGAAAAGGGCGGATACATTTTGAAGTATTTTCAAATCTGCCTAGTCTTTCTGGTTCATCTGGCGATGCAAAATAGTGATAACTAAGGTGCAGCCTAATTTTGAATGTCATTGGAATGTTTCTAGGACAAAATTATAAAAAAATATTCCAGTTTTTTTTGAAAAAATTTTCAAAAAATTCTCCAAATTTCCAAAAATTTGAAAAAAAATTGTCAAGGCGGGCCAAGCGGATCGGGAGTACTGTAGTCTTGATTGCGAGTACTGTAGCTTTGGAAAAAAAAGTTGTGTGGATTTACTAGGGAGGATTACTGAAAGGTTACTGTAGGGTTACTGTAGTCTTTGGAAATATCTTGGTGTAGATTTACAAGATCTAACGAAACACTTAAGAGACATTCCACATAATAGTGGAGCACCACCCAGTAAACACCCGGACAGTTTTTTCAAAGTGGTCCGATCGGGTTGATATTTTGCATGAATGTTACCCCTATTTATATTAGTACGAAAAAATATTTTCATTAGGCTCCGCCCACTTTTCGGCAAGCCACGCCCATTTTAAGTCAAAAAATGAAATTTTTTCCTGAGCGAGATATTGATGAAATCTCAACGGAAATTAACTTTAGGCATGCCATTGAGTGTTTTGAACACTATAGACATATTTTTGAAAGATGTTATTCCGTGAAATTTTTGGATGATTTTTCAAGTTTTTGAAAAATTTTGAAATTTTCACATACTTTTCGCCGTCCTGAAAATTTTTTTGTTACGTCTTTTGAGTTTCCTGTTTTAATAGATAGCCCCACTCTTTCTCTTTCGAATAGTACCAAATTTAGCCAAAAATAGTTTCTCCTCAAACGGGTTACAGACGGAAGTATGAACCCGACTCCTCTGATTTCAACGTACCCCTATACATGGTGACAGGGCTCAAATTTTCAAATTTCAGAGATTTTGTGGTTACGATGTTTACTCATCAACAGTAGCATTATCCCAAATTTTCAGAGAGTTTGGAAGCCGTTTGTCCTAGTTATAAAGCAATGAAATTTTCACTCCTCGTATTGGAGTATGACTTTTTAAAATGCTCCAGTTTGCTCAGATCTTGTTATTTTTAGCTGAAACTTTCAGAAAACATTGAAATAGAGATTCTTCGCCTAAAAATCGTGCTTGTGATGAAAAACTCTGTCAAATTTGTGTTTCTTACCATCCCAATTTTCGATTAAGTTTGGTTCTGTCGAGAAACCAAATTCTTTATCAAACGCAAAAGAATTTGTGATTTTTAGGCAAAAAATCTCTATTTCAATGTTTTCTGAAAGTTTCAGCTAAAAATAACAAGATCTGAGCAAACTGGAGCATTTTAAAAAGTCATACTCCAATACGAGGAGTGAAAATTTCATTGCTTTATAACTAGGACAAACGGCTTCCAAACTCTCTGAAAAATTGGGATAATTCTATTGTTGATGAGTAAACATCGTAACCACAAAATCTCTGAAATTTGAAAATTTGAGCCCTGTCACCATGTATAGGGGTACGTTGAAATTAGAGGAGTCGGGTTCATACTTCCGTCTGTAACCCGTTTGAGGAGAAACTATTTTTGGCTAAATTTGGTACTATTCGAAAGAGAAAGAGTGGGGCTATCTATTAAAACAGGAAACTCAAAAGACGTAACAAAAAAAATTTTCAGGACGGCGAAAAGTATGTGAAAATTTCAAAAAATTTCAAAAATTTGATAAATCCTCCAAAAATTTCACGGAATAACATTTTTCAAAAATATGTCTATAGTGTTCAAAACACTCAATGGCATGCCTAAAATTAATTTCCGTTGAGATTTCATCAATATCTCGCTCAGGAAAAAATTTCATTTTTTGACTTAAAATGGGCGTGGCTTGCCGAAAAGTGGGCGGAGCCTAATGAAAATATTTTTTCGTACTAATATAAATAGGGGTAACATTCATGCAAAATATCAACCCGATCGGACCACTTTGAAAAAACTGTCCGGGTTGGTGCTCGAGTGTTACACGGAATGCCTCTTAACTCGGAAAAAGTTTTTATGGATTTACAAGAAGGTTACTGTAAAGTATTACTGTAGCTTTGAAAAATATGTTCTGTGGATTTACGGGGAGTCTAGAAGACTACTGTAGTCTTTGGTGTAGATTTACTTTAAAGGAGGATTCCGATCAAAAATGTTTTTTGCTTCAAAATATATAAAATGTTGTGTTATTGCCGAATATGATAGTGAAAACGCTCAAAAATCTCTTTAAAAGCCTGAAAAATCGCTTCGAAACAATCCTTTTTCGGCCGAACGGTCTCCTGGGGCCGTGGTCTAACTTCCGGAGGTTTCTCGGCCACCTGACTCGGCCATCGCATTTCAGATTTTTTTTCATCATTTTTTCAGGTTTTTTTTTACAGAAAATCATACATTTGTGTGGTTATTTCACTTTTTTGTGAGGTTTTCACAAAAAAAAAACACCTGAAAATGCGGTGGCCGAGAAAACTCCAGGAGTTAGGCCCCCCCCCCCCCTCAGGAGACCGTACGGCCGTGAAAGGGTAGTTTTGAAGCGATTTTTCATGGTTTTAAAAAGATTTTTGAGCGTTTTCACTATCATATTTAGAATCAGCACAAAATTTTACATATTTTGAAGCAAAAAATTTTTGACCGGAATCCTCCTTTAAGGTTTTTTTGTGCCCTTCAAATAGAAAACCCTCAAAAACGATGACCAATTTCTTACCCAACTTCTCCAGTGTCTCAACATGAGAACAGCTGAATTTCTTGCCCAACTTGCCGGAATTGAGTGGGTTGGAGTAGCAGAAATTGTAGAACTTTCCAGTTTGCGGCGACACACAAGTACAGAAATCATGGTCAACATTAAGCGACATTTTAGTCTGGAAAGAAAAATGATGCAAGTTAATATTCTACAGTACCGGTCAATAATCTATGAACTTTTGGACGTTTTTCAGTTGAAAAACGTCTACTTTGGGGGTCTGGGAAAGGATGTTAAACTTGACCGTTTGATCTGAAACTTTTTGGGTGTATACATCAACTCTAGAACTCTATTTTTGTAGTTGACAACTTTTTTGTACGACCTCTTCTATAGATGGTGTGCCCCTTTAAAGTGGGGCGATGCTAAATTTCCGCATTTTCAGTGCAATTTTCACCCATTTTAGGGTCTTCTGCATTTCACGAGCCATATCATCTCTAGAAGAGGTCGTACAAAAAAGTTGTTAACTACAAAAATAGAGTTCTAGAGTTGATGTATAAACCCAAAAAGTTTCAGATCAAATGGTCGAGTTTAACATTTTTTCCCAGACCCCCAAAGTTGACGTTTTTCAACTGAAAACGCCAAAAGCTCATACAGTACCGGACAAAAAGATATGAACTTTTGGTGTTTTCAGTTGAAAAACGTCTACTTTGGGGGTCTGGGAAAGGATGTTACACTTGACCGTTTAATCTGAAACTTTTTGGGTGTATACATCAACTCTAGAACTCTATTTTTGTAGTTGACAACTTTTTTGTACAACCTCTTCTAAATATGATGTGTCCCTTTAAAGTGGGGCGATGCTAAATTTCCGCATTTTCAGTGCAACTTCACCTTGGGCGCTACATTTCACGAGCAATATCATTTCTAGAAGACGTCGTACAAAAAAGTTGTCAACCACAAAAATAGAGTTCTAGGGTAGATGTATACACCCAAAAAGTTTCAGATCACACGGTCGAGTTTAAAGGGCGAGTGTGCTAATTCAAAAGTGTGCAATTTTTCCATTTTTTTTTGATATGGATATATGCGGGCAAACGTTTCTGGAAAGATGATGTACTTTTTAGGTCCTAAAAACGCTTCTGTCTTGAGATATTCTCCAAAAACAGGTCAAAATTTTGAACGTACAGAGAACAGATCCCCGAAATTTCCACGTTTGTTCTCTGAAAATTGTTTTTCTTTGAAATCTGTTCTCTGTACGTTCAAAATTTTGACCTGTTTTTTGAGAATATCTCAAGACAGAGGCGTTTTTAGGACCTAAAAAGTACACCATCTTTCCAGAAACGTTTGCCCGCATCGATCCATGTCCAAAACTCATATTCGAAAAATTTTTGGGTGTATACATCAACTCTAGAACTCTATTTTTGTAGTTGACAACTATTTTGTACGACCTCTTCTAAAGATGGTGTGTCCTTTTAAAGTGGGGTAATGCTGTGCAATTTTCACCGATTTTAGGGTCTTTTGCATTTCACGAGTCATATCATCTCTAGAAGAGGTCGTACAAAAAAATTGAAAAAATAGAGTTCTAGAGTAGATATATACACCCAACAAATTTCAGATCAAACGGTCAAGTTTCACACCCTTTCCCAGACTCCCAAAGTTGACGATTTTCAACTGAAAATGACGAAAACGAATATCATTATGGCCGGAACTCTATATCACTTACACCGAGGACCAACATAATTCGAAGTAAAGCCCATAGAAAGGCCACGAGAGTAACGGCCGGGAAGAAGCAGTACTTTCTCGTTCTAGAGTCCACGAATATACGAGACATCAGCATTTGAAACCATTTGGAGGACATGTATTCAGATAGTAACGCCTTCCGAAAGCTCTCCTTATATGAAGGATTTTTTTTTGAAATTCTATTTACAAACCGAGAAAAAATCACGTGTTCGAGAGAGACCAAAATTGAAAGGGAGGAGAAAGAGAGGATAGATTTGCATCGTTCCGATGTTTCGATTTTTTGGCCTTTTTTTCCGTAAATCAAGAACGAATCAAAAGTTTATACTACAGATTTATTTTTGAGCAGAAAAAAAGTCGATGTTCTGCGGCTAAAATATCTTGACCTGAAATAAAATGATAGTTCTGTATTTCTTCCAACTTTTAAAGGAGGATTCCGGTCAAAAATTTTTTTGCTTCAAAATGTGTAAAATTTTGTGCTGATTCCGAATATGATAGTGAAAACGCTCAAAAAACGCTCTAAACCCTGAAAATTGCTTCAAAACTACCCCTTTTCAAGCGAACGGTCTCCTGGGGGCCGTGGTCTAACTCCCGGAGTTTTCTCGGCCACCGCATTTTCAGATTTTCTTCATCATTTTTTCAAGTTTTTTCTTTGTGAAAATGAAACGAAAAAGTGAAATAGCAACAAAAATGTACGATTTTCACAAGAAAAACCTGGAAAAATGATGAAAAAATACATATCTGAAAATGCGGTGGCCGAGAAAACTCCGGGAGTTAGGCCACGGCCCCAGGAGACCGTTCGACCGAAAAAGGGTAGTTTTGAAGCAATTTTTCAGGGTTTTAGAGTCATTTTTGAGCGTTTCCACTATTATATTCAGAATCAGCACAAAATTTTACATAGTTTAAAACAAAAAATTGTGACCGGAATCCTCCTTTAAAGATGAGGATTCTACTTTTCTCGGTGTTTCTTCTCGAAATTGCCTTTGTTTCTGGAATCATTATCCAAGATCGTGACTCGAGTTCTTCGTCTTCCGAAGAATATGGTGGGGGTCGTGTAGGTGGTAATCATCATGGACACCATCATCATGGTGGACATGGTGGTGGTGGTAGGCCACGCCCACCAAGACCTTCTAGAAGGTGTGAGGATGGGTGGATGATGTTTAACAGAACACAAGGAACGTGGTGTGTTAAGGTAAGAAAAGGGTCGGATTTTGGAATTTTGATATTTTGGTTCCGCGACGTTTTGCAACCAGTCATTTCGCAACTCACGTCGATTTCGCAATTTGACATTTTGCAATTGGGACGTTTCGAAACTAGACGATTCGCAACTAGAAAACTAGACAACTGCAGGTATTCTACGCACAAGGTAGCTGGGACAGCGCCCAAGCTGTCTGCCAAGCCAATGGAGCCACTGTGACCGGGTATCAAGATGCCAATGAGAGAATGGCGGTGGCAAGTGAGTTCTTGGTTTTCCGACGTTTTGCAACTGTTCATTTTGCAACCAAGACATTTTGCAACCAGTCATTTCGCAACCGAATCATCCTTTAAAAAATTCCACTATGCAATCAGAATTTATCAGATTTTGATGGTAGCCTGATATGGTTTATTGTGATCCCCATCATAGGGACAAGTCTTAAAAGGTGCGAAATGTCATGGTTTCAAATTCGATGAGAATTGTACGACTTTTGCAGTTGCGAAATGACTGGTTACTAAACGTCGGGGAGCAGAGATCTATCAAAACCGCCTCGAAAGTTTTTGTTTTCCACTAATTCCAATGGATATCTCGAGAACTAGTAAAGCTAAATAAAAGTGGTCAACTACAAAAATGTTCAGCATAAAATTTTACACATTTTTGTAGTTGAAAACTTTTTTCTAGCACAATTGGTTCTCAAGATACAAACGTTAGAAGTATGAACAAGATAGAGACGCAGAGAAACGAGAGAACTCTCGTTTCTCTGCGTCTCTCTGACGGCTGTGTTTGGTGCGTTCTTCCTAACAGCACCAATACTTTAGGCCTTAATATCTCAAGAACCAGTGAAGCTAAAAAAAAGTGGTCAACTGCAAAATTGTTGAACTTAAAATTTTACACATTTTACTTGTTGAAAGTTTTTGGATAACTATTATGGTTCATGAGATATACCCGTTTGTAGTTGAAGCAAAGAAGAGGCGCAGAGAAGCGAGAGCACTCTTGTTTCTCTGCGTTTCTCTGGAGGTATGCTGACTTTTTTTAGACGCCGCCCGAGTCTTGAACATGCAACACGGTAATCCACAATTCTCGGAAGTTTGGGTTGGTGCCAAACGTAACCCTCAATGCACCACCGCCTCCGCGTGTGCTCCAAACGACGCCTTCTCATGGAGCGATGGGCACACGACGGGAAAGTTGGGATTCGCTTGGGGAGCCGGAGAGCCAAACACATGGATTCCGGCTAACGAGTGTGTGAATGGAGTTTGGTAGGTTTAACATTTTTTAGTTATAACTTCAATTTAGCTTTTTTTTTCAGTAATCAAGGATGCATTGTGATTCATATCACTAACACGGATGCCGTCAGAGCTCGATACGGATTCAGTCATGGAGAAATGGACGACTCGAAGTGTTGGTACACGGAGTGGACCATGTTCGCGTGCGGAAAGAAACCATGATACTTTATTGAATAAATGATAAGGCACTTTTTTTAGCACTTTTTCCTCATTCGGCTCGCCGAACTCTTCAATCTGATTTTTTCTTTGGATGAGATACAGTACCGGTCAATCATCTATGAACTTTTGTCGTTTTCAGTTGAAAAACGTCAACTTTGGGGGTCTGGGAAAGGATGTTAAACATGGTCGTTTGATCTGAAACTTTTTGGGTGTATACATCAACTCTAGAACTCTATTTTTGTAGTTGACAACTTTTTTGTACGACCTCTTCTAAAGATGGTGTGTCCCTTTAAAGCGGGGCGATGCTAAATTTCCGCATTTTTAGTGCAATTTTCACCGTTTCTAATGTCTTCTGCATTTCACGAGCCATATCATCTCTAGAAGAGGTCGTACAAAACAGTTGTCAACTACAAAAATAGAGTTCTAGAGTTGATGTATACACCCAAAAAATTTCAGATCAAACGATCAAGTTTAACATTCTTTCCCAGACCCCCAAAGTTGATGTTTTTCAACTAAAAACGCCAAAAGTTCGTAGATTATTGGCCGGTAC
This sequence comes from Caenorhabditis sinica, assembly GCA_963932045.1. Classification (NCBI taxonomy): domain Eukaryota; kingdom Metazoa; phylum Nematoda; class Chromadorea; order Rhabditida; family Rhabditidae; genus Caenorhabditis; species Caenorhabditis sinica. Next base: position 3,552,802 of record OZ009942.1, read on the forward strand.
TGTATGTCTTTATATAAAAGATAAAAGGTACCAAAATGATAAATTTATTAGCAATCTTCTTTTGAAAATCCCATTCTCACTCCGCCCGCTTCCCACATGCATACATCCTAAAACTATTCTGGCAATGTTGATCATCCATATCCCCTTCATTATATCCAAACTTGGTCAGCCCTCCATTCCCATTTATCAACTCCACCAAACAGTTCTGTTGTCCCCATGGCTGATTACTGTACTCATTTGGAAAAATTACTCCATTCGGCTCATAAGTTCCCCAATGGAATCCTGCTATTCCCGTTGTTGATCCATCAGTCCATTCGAAAGTGTCCATTGGAGCGCAAGATGTTTTAACGGGGCAGTTGGATTTTCGGGCGGCTCCTAGCCAAATGTCGGCTTCTCCACCTCCGTTTTGGTTGACCACATCTCGACCGGAGGCTGAAAATAAGAAAAGTTGAAAAAAAGTTTTTAGAACCCTTACCTGCAATCTGCAACCTCTCATTATCATCCTGGACCCCGGTGAGTGTCGCTTGTTGAGCTACGCATAATCCTTGAGCCTCTGCTTGAGTAGCAGGGCCGTAGAATACCTTTAAAATGGAATTTTCTATAGCCTAGACGAATGGCGGCCAAAAATCGTTAGCCTATCTCTAATTTCAATGAATATCTCGAGAACTAAAAATGCTAGAAAAAAGTTGTCAACTACAAAATTGCTCATCTTAAAATTTTACACATTTTTGTAGTTAAAAACTTTTTTCTAGCACAATTGGTTTTCGAGATACAAACGTTCAAAGTGGGAACAACATAGAGACGCAGAGAAACGAGAGTACTCTCGTTTCTCTGCGTCTCTCTGGCGGCGCGCTCTTCCTAGCAGCACTAAAACTTCAAACCTTAATATCTCAAGAACGGTAAAAGCTATCAAAAAGTTGTCAGTTACAACAATGTTCAGCTTAAAATTTTACACATTTTACTTGTTGAAAATTTTTCGATAGCTTTATTGGTTCTCGAGATATAGACTGCAAAAATTTTGAACTTGAAATTTTACTTGGCGTCAAATCTTATGCCCGGTCCGCAGTCTACACACTGGCGCAAAAATGCACACAAACCTTAATACACCATGTCCCTTGCGGCCTATCGAAAGACAGCCACCCATCTTCACATGTTGGATCATGATGGGCTGGTGGTCTTGGTGGGCGTGGCCTAGGTGGTCTTCCGTGGCCATGACCATGATGGTTATTATGATGATGTCCATGACCTCGATCTTCATCTGAATCTGAATTCGACGAAGCCCAAGAATCTGAATCATCGTCGTGTCGGCTTCCACCACCACCGTATCCGAATTCTTCGGGATTCAGAATTCCGGAGACTACAGTAATCTCGAAAATTAGAAATAAGGATAGTAGAAGTTTCATTGAGATAGATATGAAGAAAAATCTTAGAAAAACGATGATTTTTTATATCAAAATTTTCCGATTTTTTGAAGATTTAATGAGAAATAAAAAAGGGGTTAGGGGGTGCAAAAAGTTTTGTTCCTGAAATTTGATCATTGGAACATTCTGGAGAAAAGTATTGAACTCTCCTTTTCTTGTTGCTCACTTTTTGACGCTCAAACTTTCAAGAGCCATATCTCAAAAATGGGCGGAGCTATCAAAAAGTGGTCAACTACAAAATTGCTTATCTTAAAATTTTACACATTTTTGTAGTTGACAATTTTTTGATAGCTATTATGGCTTATGAGATATACCCATTTGCAGCTAAAGCAAAGGAGAGACGCAGGTAAACGAGAGCACTCTCGTTTCTCTGCGTCTCTCTCGGCGGCGATGTGTGGCGCGCGCTATCTACTTCAAAGGCGTGTATCTCAAGAACCTGTAAAGTTATTAAAAAGTTGTAAACTAGTAAAATGTGTAAAATTTAATGCTGAGCAATTTTGTAGTTGACAACTTTTTGATAGCTGCAGCGGTATTTAAGATAAAGCGCTTCGAAGTTGGAATCTTCATTGATACAGGGAGATGTGCTTTTTGGTGAAATCTGAACGCTTATAACTCCAGAACCAAAAATACTATCAGAAGTTTTTAACTAGTAAAATGTGTAAAACTTCTATAGTCCTAGAAAAGACCAGAATGTTGTGGTTTTTTGAAAAAGCAAAAAAAAACATTCCCAAGTTTCATTCCCTTGATGACAAGAACTATAACCCCTGAGACCCTGATTCTCCATAAAAGAGACTCCTAAAACTTCCTGGTTTTCCACAAAAAATGAAACTTCCCTTACTCTTCCTTCTCTGTCTTACTCTAGTCTACTGTCATGTTTCCTCCAAAAATGTGAAGTCCAAAAAAATTATCAAGGACTTTTCCTCATCTTCCTCATCTTCGTCATGGTCATCTGAAGACGATGACGACTCCATAAGGAATCAGAAGCCACGACGTCATCGTAATAGATCCGGTCGGGGTTCTGGACCATCTCCCAAGCCACGCCCGACAAAAGAGTGCCCCTCGGATTGGATGGCGTTTGATAGGCCACAAGGGAGGTGGTGTGTTAAGGTAAGGGGAAGAATTTTTTCGGTTCGGACAGGTCGAGGCGGGCGGTGGTCGGCGGTCGGTCTGCTCGCGGTCGAGGCTCTCGGCGATGAAGGTTAGTGAGCGAGCGGTCAAGGCGATTCTAACGGTCAGCTGACGGGCGCGGCCAGGGGTCGGGGCGGTCGGAGCGCGGTCACTCGGCGGTAAAGGCGATCGTCGGTTAGTAGGTTTCGGGTCGTGGCGGTCGGGGGCAACCACGGGTTTGAGGCGGTCGGCAGCCGGCCGTGACATTTTTTTCAGTTGATAATATGGTCGAGCGACCGTGGCTTGACTCTCCCGGGCGTGATGGACCGCGGCCCGACCGCCCGAACTGCCCGCAAAAAACAACAACCATGCCTACAAACTACTAATTGCTGCATACTGTGGAATATTTGATCTACCACGAAACTTTTTCTGCAATAAAAACCACCCCGGCCGCCATTAAAAATCCACCTCTATATAAGCCCAAAACCCCCATTGCCGCTCGTTTTTCAAAGATGAATTTCTTCTCTATTCTTCTACTTTTCCTTGGTATCACTTTTGTCTCTGGAATCATTATTGGAGATGGTGATGATGGTGGAAAGAGGAAGAAGAAGAAGCCCCGCTTCGATTTGTCATCCTCGTCGTCGGATTCTGATGAAGGTGGAAGTGGTGGTCGTGGTCACGGTCATGGTCACGGTCATGGCCATGGAAATGGCCACGGTGGCGGAAGGCCACCTCGGCCACGTCCACCACCCTCATCTTCAAGACAGTGCCCTAGTGACTGGATGACATTTGAGAGACCCCAAGGGAGATGGTGTGTTAAGGTGAGGCTATAATAATTTTCTGCTCCGACCGCCTTCCGACCACCTTGCAAATGCGCCGGCCCCTATCCAACTGCACCGCGCTCTCCGACCGCGGCGACCGACCACGATTCCGGACCAATCGCCTTTCGACCGCCCTTCGACCGCTTGCCGACCGCGTACAACTGCGCCGCGAGTGATCCGACCGCGACGACCGCTCTTCGACTGCCTGCCAACCGCGCCGCGCTATCCAACAGCGCCGACCGCCTACCGACCACCCTAGGACCACCCTACGACCACCCCGACCGCCATCCAAGTTTGCGGACCTGACATTAGACTTGACGCCCCATTTTGTGACCATCTAAATTTCAGGTCTTCGTTGGACAATACAACCAACTAGCCGCTGAGGCTCAGTGCGTCGCCTATGGCGCCACGTTGACCGGATTGCAAAACAATGACGAGAGGATGAGACTGGCGGGTTTGTAGTCTTTGTAGTCTTTGTAGTCTTTGAACTTAATTAACCTTTTTCAGCCGCCGGCCTTCAAATAATCCAAGTCAATGGCTTCGCGGATTCCGCTATCTGGCTAGGTGCCCGAAGAAAGGCTACATGCCCAAGAGCAGGCATGTGCGCTCCATTGGACACATTCTTCTGGACTGACAAGGATACGACGGGAACTGATGGAATGGGTTTTGAGATCAAAAATGTTCAGACCTGATTTTTTGATCTACCATTTTTGATCTAGCTTCCTGAGATTGAGATGGATCATCAGTAGATCATTTGGAATTTTTTTCAGAGCCCAAGACTGCCTGCATCAATTCGTCTTCCCCAGTGGTTCCACCCACCCAAGATGGCCTGGAATCATTCATGGACAAATCGATGATCTACACTGTGCGGAGGGAACTGTGAACCCGAATCGGAAGATGTACGCATGCGGGAAGAAGGCCACCTAATTGAAATTTGTGTGAAAAAAATTTTCTTAATAAATTTATGTGGATTTTTGTTAGCCAACTGACTTCAAACTAATTGAGTCCAAATCACATTTTTAGAAACTCTGCAATTCATATTCTGGTTTATGCAACAAAAAAAACGCAAGTCCAATATTCTTGATGATTGAAAAAAATCAAACCTTCAAAAGCACCATGAAGGCTCTAATCTCCAAATAACCAGAAAAAATCAAAGTCGTATGATAAAAAAAAACAGAAAAAATGTTAACCCTGAGAATTTGAATCTCACTGACGTTAAACTTCCTTGTTCCAAAAAGAAACTAACATTTTTTTGTGAGAAGAAGGGATGTCACTTTTTGCGGCTGTAAGCGCCATCCGACCGCTATCCGACCGCTATCCGACCGCTATCCGACCGCTATTCCGACCGCCCGACCGCCCGACCGCCCGACCACAATCCGACCGCCATTCAAGCGCGCCGCCCGCCATTCGACCGCCATTCAAGCGCGCCGCCCGCCATCCGACCGCCATTCAAGCGCGCCGCCCGCCATTCGACCGCCATTCAAGCGCGCCGCCCGCCATCCAAACGCCATCCGTCCGCCATCCGACCGCCTTCTGACCCCCTCCCGACTGCCATCCGACCGCCATCCGACCGCCATCCGACCGCCACCCGACCGCCATCCGAGCGCCACCCGACCGCAGTCTGATCGCGACAACCGCCAGCGGACCACTGACCGCCATCCGACCGCCATCCGACCGCCAATCAAGCGCGCCGCCCGCCATCCGACCGCCATCCGACCGCCATCCCACCCGCCACCCACACTAGATGATAATACATACTCCAAAATAAGTCCAGAGTTCCAAAAAAAAATATTTATTAACAACGCTTTTCACACAAAAATTTCAATTACGTTGTCTTCTTCCCGCATGCGTACATCTTTCTAACTGGGTGGATATTTCCCACACAGTGTAGATCATCAATTTGTCCATGAATAAATCCAGGCCAGCTTGGGTGGGTGGAACCACTGGGAAACACCAGTTGATGCAGGCAGTCTTGGGCTCTGGAACAACGAGACAATCGATATTGTTGCCAAGAACTTAACTCCCCCGTCCAAGTCTTACCCAAAATTATCGACCCATACACCATCTGGTTGTCCAGGTGCAAAGCCCATTCCATCAGTTCCCGTCGTATCCTTATCGGTCCAGAAGAATGTGTCCAATGGAGCGCATATGCCTGCTCTTGGGCATGTAGCCTTTCTTCGGGCACCTAGCCAGATAGCGGCATCCGCGAAGCCGTTGGCTTGACTAATTTGGAGGCCGGCGGCTAGAAATAGAAAGGTGGCACAATGACTACAAAGACTACAAAGACTACAAACCCGCCAGTCTCATCCTCTCGTCATTGGTTTGTAATCCGGTCAAGGTGGCGTTTAAGGCGAAGCACTGAGACTCAGCGGCTAGTTGGTTGTATTGTCCAGCGAAGACCTGAAATTTAGACGGTCCAAAATGTGGCGTCAACTCTGATGTGGTCGGTCAAAGAGCATCGATCTCCAACTGACCACTGACTGACAGCCGACTGCCTCTGCCGCGCCGCCCGTTAGCACATAAACCCAGGGTGGTCGAAACCCTATGGTAGACTGGCCGGCGCGGTTAGAGAGCGGTTGAGGTGGTCGCATGGTGGTCGGTAGGTGGTCGCCGCGGTCGGGTTGTCGCAGCGCGGTCGGAGGGCGCGCGGCACATTTGCAAGATGGTCGGAAGACGGTCGCTGCGCAAAAAAGTATTATAGCCTCACCTTAACACACCATCTCCCTTGCTGTCTTTCAAATGTCATCCAGTCACTAGGGCACTGTCTCGAAGATGAGGGTGGTGGGCGTGGTCTAGGTGGCCTTCCGCCACCATGGCCGTGGCCATGACCATGACCCCCACTTCCACCTTCATCAGAATCCGACGATGAGGATGACAAATCGAAACGGGGCTTCTTTTTCCTCTTTCCACCATCATCACCATCTCCAATAATGATTCCGGAGACTAAAGTGATACCAAGAAAAAGTAGGAGAATAGAGGAGAAATTCATCTTTGAAAAACGAGCGACAAAGGGGGTTTTGGGCTTATATAGAGGCGGGTTTTTAATGGCGACCGGTGGGGGTTTTTATTGCAGAAAAAGTTTTGTGGAAAATCAAATTTTGAACCCTAGAAACTAGTAGCTTGTAGGCAGGGTTGTTGTTTTTTGCGGGGGGCTTAAGCGCAGGCTGCGGCCTGCGCTATTTGGGTTTAGGAATAAATACGACTTTGAGCTACGCGGCCGGTGGCGATCGCGTTGGCACCGGCCTGGCCTAAATAGAAATAGGCCACAAGGCCGCGGCCTGAAAATTGGCCTAGCCCGAGAAATGGCGCGAAATTTGAAAACTCGAAAAAATTAATTAGGCTTAGGCTTAGGCTTTAGGGAAGGAGGTTGAAGTGGTCAGGAAGGCGGTTGAATAGCGGTTAGAGTGGCCATAGTGGTCGGATGGCGGTCGGCACCATCATATAGTACTTGATCATTGATATTTTGGAGTCTTGACTTTTTGTCAAAACCAAAATCAAAACTTTTCCATCTTTTTCGCGGCAATAAAAACCCAACCATGACGCCTTGCCCCTCCCTCCCCCGTCTCCGTATAAAACCTCAACACCTCTCTACAAAAACCCTCCGTCCTTAAAAAAATGAATTTCCCCTCGATTCTTCTTCTTCTTCTCGGTATTACTGTGGTTTCTGGAATCATAGTTAGAGATGGTGATGGTGGTGGTGGAAAAAGGAAAAAGAAGCCACGCTTCGATTTATCGTCAGAATCATCATCGTCTTCTGATTCTTCTGAACATCATCATCATAATCATAATCGTCCAAGACCGACTAGGGGTCCCCGGAGAACTACTACTTCTAAGCCAAAGGGGTGCCCTCTGGATTGGATGGCTTTTGATAGGCCACAAGGAAAATGGTGTATTAAGGTGAGAAAGGGGGGGGGACCACATGGACCACGGTCGGCCAGCGGTCGGAAGGCGGTCGGAGGCCGATCGGATAGCGGTCGAAGGCCGGTCGGATAACGGTCGTATCCGCTATCCGACCGGCCTCTGACCGCTATCCGACCGCGGCCAGCGGTCGAGAGCCGGTCGTTCACTACAAAATCACAAAGACTACGAATTCCAGGTCTTCTATGGACCGGTGATCCAGGAGCAAGCTGAGAGACAGTGCAATGCTCAAGGAGCAACTTTGTCTGGAGTTCAGGATCATGTGGAGAGGCATAGTATCGCTAGTAAGTTAGGCTAGAATAGACAAAAAACGGGTATAGCAAACTCCTCAAAGATTCATGAAAATTGAGCAATTTTCAGTGATTTAAAATCAACAAGTACTGATATCTGTTAGTTTTGTTTTAACGTTTTTATCTCCCTAACCATCACAGATATCAAAAAGTAGTCCACTACAAAAATGTAGAGCATGAAATTTCACACATGTTATTAGTTGAAAGTTTTTTGATAGCTCTCTCGGTTCTTGAGATATAAACGTACAAAGGTAAAACGCGCCAGAGAATGTGCGCACTCCACCACCACCCGAGAGACGCAGAGAAACGAGAGTGCTCTCGTTTCTCTGCGTCTCTCCTTTGCCTCAGTAACAAACGGGTTTATCTCAAGAACCAATGAAGCTATAAGAAAACTTTTAACTTCAAATATGTTTGAAATTTTACGGGGAACATTTTTGCTGTTGACTACTTTTTGATAGCTTTTTTGGTTCTTGAGATAGAGAGGCACATAAGAGATTTACTCAACACCTAGTAGAGTTATTGGTAAACGTTCAACTGAAAAATGCTTCAAATTTGGTTTTCTATAAATTTAGGAATCCCTAGAATCTACATTTCAGACGCCGCTCGTGTTCTTGTCAATCAAAATGGAGGAGGCTTTGGGGAGACTTGGCTCGGTGGGAAACGCAAAGCCATGTGCCCAGTGAAGGTGGGTATATTTTAGGCGGTCGGGTGGTCGGGCAGTCGGTCGGATAAATAAATCGATCTGTCGGGCGGTAGATCAATCGGGCGGTCAATTGGTCGGTCAATTGGTCGGGTGGTAGATCAGCGATCGGCCAATGGCCGGCAAGCGGGTCGACGATCAAACGAATGAACCATGAACATTTTCAGGACTCCTGCCCACAAATGGCCACATTCGAATGGGTTGACGGACACACCACTGGAATTGGAGGATACTGGTGGGGACCCTACGAGCCAAACGGGGTTACATACCCCAACGCACAGAATCCGGCACCATGGGGAGTAGAGAGCTGTTTGGTGTCGATCGTGCATCCAAATTGCAACAATTGCCCGGCTCAGTATGGATTCTGGCATGGTGATTTGAATGACGTGCATTGCCAACATAGCTTCAGGACGTATGCTTGCGGGAAGAGGGGATGATTTTTTGAAAAATAAAGTGTTTTACTGTCAATGAGAACTACAAAATACATGGTCGGGCGGTAACATAACGCTTCGAAATATTTGATCTTTTTGAATTTGCGGATGGAGTTTAAAAAACGTCAACTTTGGGCGTCTGGGAAATGATGTTAAACTTGACGGTTTGATTTGAAACTTTTTGATTGTATACATCAACTCTGGGACTCCATTTTTGTAGTTGACAACTTTTTTGTACGAACTCTTCCAGGCTCATTGTTATCCGACAGAGCACTTCGGGTTACGCGGAATGACGAGAATCGAGAGGAACATAATGAGAATGAGTCATCCATTTCGCACGGGGATGAGAGAAGAGAAGATTGACGGTGGATCGGAAGAATAGTGGGGCATGTGTCCTACTAAACATCAGACAATGCAACACGCAGACCACTGGTGGAAACGAAGAGACGCCATGATTTCCCCCCCCCCCTTTCTATCTTTTCTCGGGAGACACTGAGTCATCTCCGTCTCTTTTTAATTTCCAATCTCTATTCTGTTCACCCATTCTCTGCGCGTCTCATTTTCACCGATAGTTTTCGCGCATTTTCTCCCCCCTCATACAAATACACAACGCCCTCCTCGGGGCCCCCAGTCAACCTCTCTCTTTTATTTTGTGTGCGGCCTCCTGATGCCGCTCTTTCTCTTCTCACACTCAAAACTCACATAGACACATCCACACACACACCGCTCTTCATAGACCTACATCACGGTTTCTTCTTCTTCTTAGTTTTTATTATTTTACTTTTAATTAAATTTTTTTCAGATACGAGTAGGCAGAGTCACGGGGACATCATCACATATTACTACTATGGATCAATCGTTCCCGTCCTACTACATTCCGCCCATGGCCGAAAGTGAGTATTTATCGCCGTTTTGTTTTCCTAAAAATGGTGAGAAACGATTCAAGGACATTTGGAGGATGTTATCAGTATATCACAATTTGGAGATGATATCTTTTTGCGAAAAGTAGTATTACAGTACCGGTCAATAATCTATGAACTTTTGGCGTTTTCAGTTGAAAAACGTCAACTTTTGGGGATATGGGAAAGAATGTTAAACTTGACCGTTTGATCTGAAACTTTTTGGGTGTATACATCTACTCTAGAACTATATTTTTGTAGTTGACAACTTTTTTGTACGACCTCTTCTAGAGATGATATGGCTCGTGAAATGCAGAAGACCCAAAAATCGGTGAAAATTGCACTGAAAATGCGGAAATTTTACATCGCCCCACTTTAAAGGGACACACCATCTTTAGAAGAGGTCATACAAAAAAGTTGTCAACTACAAAAATAAAGTTCTAAGGTAGATGTATACATCAAAAAATTTTCAGATCAAACGATCAACCTTAACATCCTTTCCCAGACCCCCAAATTTTACGTTTTTCAACTGAAAACGTCAAAAGTTCATAGCTTTTTGTCCGGTACTGTATATGCAGTAGGGTGGTTGCAAGACTAGCATTTTGAGACTAGAAAGCTCCATTAGTAGCTTGTTATTTCAATTGAACCTGATTTGAAAAGTTTATATTATTGTTTATTTGAACCCTTACGTCACTAGCAAATCGTTTACAATGAAGTTTTCCAAAAATAATTGCATAGAATCTGAAGATTGGGAACATACATGGGCCAGAAAAATCTGAAAAAGTATAGCTGAACTACAACACGATCTTTTTCTATGAAACTGATTCAACACATTTGTCATTTTGCAGCTCTGGCGCCAACACCTGAACACCATCGATCCGTCAGTTACGAAGAGACGACGACCGCCGCATCGACGAGTACAGATTCGGTTCCTTCTGATTTGCCGATTTTTGCGCCACGAGTGAGATTATCAGAAGAATTACGTCTGAAACCTATGTTTTCATTTATTCAGAAGTATGTGGCAGCTTATGAGTATCAGGCTCAGCACAAGGATGAATTGGACTTACCAGTTGGATCTATTGTTAAGCTGATCACCACAGAAACGTATGTTTTTTGTTTTGAGCTTTCTTCATTTTCCTCAATAATGATATCACTAGATCTTCGAGCACTTGAGTTAACTGTAGTCTGAGAACACATCATGAGATCTTAGTTAGGTAAATTAGCTACAGTAAGATGTCCCTGAAATTCTGATTTGGCCAATATTCGTAGGAAATTTTTTGAAAGTCACAAGTTTCTTCTTGAATAACAAATTAGCATTATAATTGGCAAAGCCAGCTCGCATAATAGCTGACCAAATCACACTGCACTGAAAGTTCAAAAGTATCAATTTTGCAAAAGTTGGGCGAATTTGGGGTATAGCGGGATTAGTGAACGTAAAGTGGGGAAAATTAGCACAATAGACTAAAACCTCCTTTAAAAATCCACTTATCTTTTTCTTTCTCTCTCTGAATTTTCATCGTTTACTGTTGAACCTTAATTCCAGACAGGAAGATGGATGGTTTCGAGGTGAACTTGATGGAAAAATTGGATTGTTCCCTTCGAATTATACGAGATTACTACCAGAGGCTGACAGTTATGACACTTTTCATGCAGGAGACATCAGGTTACCAGATGACACAAAGACGTTGGAGGAATTCAGAATAGGTCACGGTGCCACTGCTACAGTACTCAAAGTTGATTTGCAGCTAAAGAGACAGCTAGATGTACAGTGGATGCACTTAGGATTTCAAAATATTTTAATCATAATCAATTTTCAGCACGGATCCATTGGAGAAATGGCAAATGACCAAATCAAAGCAGCTCTGAAAAGGTTCAACAAGGGTACAAGTACTAGAGGAGAGCATATTTCAGATCGAGAACAATGTAGGTCGCAAGTTGAGAGACTGGACACCAGGTTTGGTCGGAATCGGAAAATCGAGTTCTGGTTTTTTCCGATTTTCCAGTTTTTTTTTGGAAAAATTTCAAAAATTTCTGAAAATTTCTCGAAAAAAAAAGTCGGAAATTTTTTCCGACGGAAAATCGGAAAATTTTCCGAAAACCGGAGAAAATCACTGAAAAACCGGCGAAAAAGTACCAATTTTGAGAAAAAAATCGTCACATTTTGGTTTTAAAAAAAAGTCCACTTTTCTGAGAAAAAAAAACCGAAAAAATTTCGAGAAGTCGATTTTCCGGGAAAAAAATCGGAAAGAATTTCGAGAACTCGATTTTCCGGGAAAATTTTTCGAGAAATCGATTTTCCGGGAAAAAAAAAATCGGAAAAAATTTCGAGAAGTCGATTTTCCGAAAATGTTTTTCCGAGCAAGCCTGCTGGACACTCAATATCACTATTTTGCAGTAGAACAGCTGAAACGAGAAGCTAATCTTGTAAACGGACTATCCCATAACAACATTGTTCGATTACTAGGCATCTGTCTAGAAGATCCATACTTTGGTTTGCTTCTGGAGCTGTGTGAAGGTTCTTCATTGCGAACAGTATGTCGTAGTATGCACTCAGAGATTTCGATTCCACTGGGAGTGCTGGTTGACTGGGCGAGACAGGTCGCAGAAGGAATGCAGTACCTGATATCAGAGGGATATGTGCATAGAGATTTGAGGGCTGATAATGGTAAGAATTGGACAGAATCTTGAGAAGACACCAGGCTTGGTCGGAATCGGAAAATCGAGTTCTCGTTTTTTCCGATTTTTCGGTTTTTTCGGAAAAATTTTTCGTCGGAAAATTTTCCGAAAAAAAAAAGTCGGAAATTTTTTCCGACGGAAAATTTTCATCGGAAAAATCGGAAAATTTTCGGAAAATCGGAAATTTTTTTCGAAAATCGGAGAAAATCACTGAAAAAACGGCGAAAAACAACCAATTTTGAGAAAAAAATCGTCAAATTTTGGGCAAAAAAATCTGAGAAAAAAAAACCGGAAAAAAAATTCGAGAAGTCGATTTTCCGGAAAAAATTTTCGGGAAAATTTTTGGAGAACTCGATTTTCCGGATTTTTTTTTCGTAATAAATTTCGAGAAGTCGATTTTCCGAATAAGTTTTTCCGAGCAAGCCTGGAAGACACTATTAAAATTTGCAGTCCTGGTAAAAGAAGAAGTCTGTCTATGCATGGATGAGGATACTATGAAGTACGAGTGGTGCACGAAATGCGGAAGGAGACCACTAGACAAACTTCAGCTGAAAATTACGGACTTTGGAGAGACACGAAAAATGACAGGGGATGCTAACAGATTCAGTACGGCTGGTACATACGCTTGGCTGGCTCCAGAAGCATTCCGAGATGGATCATGGTCAGAAGCATCGGATGTTTGGTCCTATGGAGTCGTTCTATGGGAATTGCTTTCCAGAGAGGACCCATACCAAGGACAGATCCCCGCAAATATTGTATTCCAGGTATTTAGTATTCCTAGAAACATGTCAATGTTCATACAAAATGTTTTTGAGATTGTGATGCGTGGTCAAAGTTTAGTAATTGATGATAAATGCCCCGCAAAATGGAGGGAACGAATGCAAGCGTGTTGGGATTTAGACCCTCATCGTCGACCTACATTTGAACAGTTGGCTAGGGACTTTAACCAATATGCACAAGAACTGAAGGCTGAAAATTTGAATTTCCAAAGGGCACCGTCAGTTGTCAAGAGTATGTATACCGAGCGTCTGAGTCACGAAGAGTAAGATTCCTTATCTAGTGATAACCTAGGTTCTTATGATTTTCAGAGTTGAAAAAATGTTCGATGATCTCTTCTCAAGCACATCACTAGCAGATGACAATAGAAAGAATAGGGCATCTATAGCGAAGAAATTGGAGATTGCTGGACCAGTGGGAGATGTTTTGCACGTGATGAGGGATAAAGCAAACGATAAGAAGTTGAAGATTAATTGTGAGGGGTTTGATGAGTTGAAAATAGAAAGAGATGCAGTAATGAAATGAGTAGAAAGCATACTTGTCCAAACCGGGCCGATAGCGAGGTCCGGGCCGACGCGGGCCGGCAATTTTCTATGCTTTAACAAGAAATTTTTTGAGTAAATTTTATATCAATGTAGAACTCGGTGAGATCTACAAATTGGTATGCATAACATACGTGTATAGGTTTTCAGTTTTCGTCAAAAGCCCTTGAAACACCCGGGCCGAGCAACTCCCGGCCCGGAGGACGCCGGCCCGGGTGTTCCAGGGACGCCTGACAGAAACTGTGAAGCTGAACAATAAAGTTATGTATGTCATTTTGTAGATCTTATCGAATTCTACATTTTGATATAAAATTTACTCACAAAATTTCCTGTTTAAGCCGAGAAAATTGCTGGCCCGCGTCGGCCCGAATCGGCCCGATCGGCCCGGTTTGGACAAGTATGGTAGAAAGGGAATGTGACGCATGATGTGATGTGATTAGAGATTGTACAAAACGAACAAATTGTGTTTATTGTGTTTACCATTTGAACGAGAAAATAGTAGGAAACAAAAACCACAGCCTAGAGACCAGGCTTTAACTATGGAACGTTTAGCTCACTTCAACAAGCTCAAGCGCCCCGTTTTCTTAATTCATTGTGTCGTGGTCAGTAGCTTGTGCACATTTCAGATAACGTCGAACACTACAACGGAGGCACGCTTCCTCGTCTAAACGGACGTCAATCATCTTTATCTTTGAGCAGTGCAGACCTCTATCAGATACAAGATACAGTGGCGGAAAATGGTGAGTGTCCCTTTACTTTCCGTTTCATAACTTTGACGATTGTTAACCAATCGATTTGAAACTTTGCATGTGTAATGAGAAAACATTCTGAAACAAGCACCTAATTTTCTGAAATTCAAATTTCACTCAGTGCTCCAGAATCGTGCCAGATGTAGGCGTCACTCAAAATTGAAAAAAATAAATTTTCCAAAGATCAATGAATCATTCTAGTTTTTGAGTATAATAATCAAAAGTGTTTAAGTATTCACCAAAAAAATTTTGATCCGAGTTGGAAGGTCGGCTCCGGAGATATGGAGCTCGGAGCACTAAATGCTCTGTTTTGTTCTTGGCTCATAAGTTGGTCAAAATCAATCGAATCAAATTCAAAATGTGGCAAATTGTGTATCCTTGATTGTTAAACAAAACCAGATTTTGAAATTCTTATTTCGAGCAAACTTTTTTGATCCATGTACAGCGCCTCATTTGGTGCAGTATGGTCAATACATCGAGAAATTTTATTATTTCTTTAGTGCTATTCGTCACAAGAAGACACATCCTAACGGATACGATCCGCACATGATCTCTCCAACATTGGATGAATCGAACTCGTTTGCTAAAAGTAGGTGTTGTGATGGTGGATGTTTCAGTTTCTTGTAATAGTTTCAGTGGTCTTGTGAATATTGGCATAATTGGCAAATCTTAAATATGACTTTTCAGCAGACAATGCAGACGAGGTCGATTCAAGTCACACGAAGAAGAAAAAGGGAGGAACACTATCCAGAGCATGGGCTAAACTTCCATGGAAAAATTCAAAAAGGGATTCAAAAGAAGATCATGATGAGAGAGCTACAGCAGGAAGTATCTCTAGTTGATCGAGTTCCACGACTTCAAGCACACCACATCACCCGAGCCACTGAAGAATTCTTGATTTGATCCAGAGTTAATGTTTTTGTAAGCATCTGAAAAAATTTTCATCTGAACATGGGGCAAGGCGAGAAAAACTAAACTTGTAACTGTTAACCACAATATTAACACCTATATAACTTATAGTCGCATTCGACAAGTACGATTTAGAATTTAATTTCCTTTAGGACTCCTTACTAATAAATGGTTTATACAAAAAGTGATTATATTGATTATGAACCATATAATTCCAAAACAGAAACTTCGCTGATTTCAGTTTGATCTTTTTTGAATTTGCGGATAGAGTTTAAAAAATTGAAAAATCACCTGCCATCACGAAAATTCAATTAATAGTAAATGAGTTCTATTTTTATTCCCTGGCTTCCAGGTGACTATATAAGCAGGAAAACATTGCATGCATTCCCATTACACCTCTAAAATGAGACTCTACATTTACGAGATCCCGAGAAGCGAGATATTCAACTTCACAGACGAGGCTGTGCTCGGTATTGATGTATTTTCAAAAAGTTATCTAAAAACTCTGTGGCATATTATTTTTCCAGTTGTCATGTGCGGCTTGTACGCCAATAAAAGAATTCAAAAAAATGTGAGCTTGAAAAACCGAAAACCGCACCCCGACGTTTCGCAACCAAGACATTCCGCAACATTGTGCAGTGGTCCAGTTTTCATTCATATATAACACTATTCAAAAAATAGGTTTGAACGGAAACATATTTTTATGCATGTAGATTTGGTGGTTGCGAAATGACGTGGTTGCGGATTGTCGCGGTGGCGAAATGAACGTCAGTTGCGAAATGTCTAGTTGCCAAATCGACTTCAGTTGCGAAACGTCGGATTTCGCAACTAGTCATTTCACAACTACGAAATTTCGCAACTCACGACAATTTCGCAACCGCGATAACTCGCAACCAAGACACTTCGAAACAGGACGTTTCGCAAACAGTCATTTCGCAACTAGTCCACTTTTCGTTCATTAAGGTGAGTTGCGAAACGTCAAAGTTGCGAAATGGCTGGTTGCGAAACGTCGGGGTTCCAACACAACATATAAAAGATTTCAGACGAATCACTTTTCCAATCTTCTCCCATTTCATAGCTTCATGTACCTGTCGGTTTTCTCTTCCGTATTAATGTACATCACATTTATTTGGGACATAAAATTTACATCAACTGCTTTCCTTATATTTGCTCCAAGTGGCATGATTCTCATGTCAGCTGATTTTCTGTGCCAGTTTATCAGTTTCATCCAGATTCTTTTCTTAGTGACTAATATTCAGAAGTTCAACATGACTTTTTGTAATACAGTTATCAATGGGAAATACATTTTTGTCCCAATAATGTTGAGATTTCTAATTGTGAAAATGGTTACTTCAATGCGTAAGTTTGAATAAAAACAACATTTCGCAACTCCGGTCAATTTCGCAACTACGACATTTCGCTACCGGTCATTTCACCACCGCGACAATCCACAACCACGCCATTTCAAAACTACGTTGAAAATTTTGACCTGTTTTTCAAGAATATCTCAAGACAGAGGCGTTTTTGGGACCTAAAAAATACACCATCTTTCCAGAAACGTTTGCCCGCATTGATCCATGTCAAAAATATTTAAAAATGGCACACTTTTGAATTAGCACACTCGCCCTTTAATGAACGTAAAGTGGACTAGTTTATAGGGTTGCGAAACGACTGGTTGCAAAACGTCCAGTTTTTCAAAATGGCATGGTTGCAAAATTGACGGGAGTTGCTAAGTGACTGGTTGCTAAAATATATAACGGTTGAAAAATATCTGTTTCACTATTCTAGACATGTTGCTATTGGAATTTGGCGAGGAGAAAAAATATGAATTCGACATATTGAATGTGTTGATCTACCTACTAAACTCAATATCTATCCTGGTCCTGTTGATGAAATTAAAATTCAAAAAAAATTTCATCAGTCAAAAATCCATAATAATTATGATAAATTCAGCTCTACTTCTTGCATTTTCTATTGTAAGTTTTCACTTTTATTCAGTTTTTTTCAAATTTTTTCCAGTACTGTGAACTTCTCACAATCATCAAGTTAGCCATCAACTACCAACCAGAAGTGCCAGTAAACGCCGATAAATACATCACAAATATGTACTATGTTTCATTTGTTTGGATTGTTTCTGTGTATGTAGGTTATTCTGGACCAGTTCAGCAGTGGATTCAGAAGAAGACGCGGTCGATGGAATTGAGAAAGTCGGATTTTCAAATGTCAGTTACTAGTAACCCTTACATAGTGCCATAACCTTGACGTTCCTGGCAGAATCTTAATTTTTTTTTAAGTGGTCGATCATTGATATTTTGGAGTCATGATTGTTCCGAAACTTTTTCATCTTTTCCACTGCAATAAAAACTACCCCTTGCCGCCCCCCGGTCAAAAATTGTCTTCATATAAAACAGTGAGACTTTTCTAGAAAGACCCTCCGTCCCTAAAAAATGAATTTCCCCTCAATTCTGCTCCTTTTCCTCGGTATTACTGTAGTCTCTGGAATCATAATTAGCGACGGTGATGGTGGTGGAAAGAGGAAAAAGAAGCCACGTTTCGATTTATCATCAGAATCATCATTGTCTTCTGATTCTTCTGAACATAATCATCATCATAATCGTCCTAGATCAACTAGGGGTCCCCGGAGAACTACTACTTCTAAGCCAAAGGGGTGCCCTCTGGATTGGATGGCGTTTGATAGGCCACAAGGGAAATGGTGTATTAAGGTAAGAAGGGAGGGGGGGGGGGGGGTGGGTAGGACCACATTGGCCACGGCCGGTCAGCGGTCGGAGGCCGGTCGGATAGCGGTCGGCGACAACAAAATCTACAAAGAGTACAAATTCCAGGTATTCTATGGACCAGTAACCCAGGAACAGGCTGAGAGACAGTGCAATGCTCAAGGAGCTACTTTGTCAGGAGTTCAGGATCATGTGGAGAGACATAGCGTAGCTAGTGAGTACTAGACACGAGAGAAATTAGAGAAATTACTAACACGGACAACTTTAAAAAAAAACAGAGATGATCTCACTGCTCTAGAATCGAAAAATTGATTCATTTTTCAGACGCCGCTCGTGTTCTTATCAATCAAAATGGAGGAGGCTTTGGTCAGACATGGCTCGGTGGGAAACGAAAAGCGATGTGTCCATATAAGGTTGGTATATTTTCATTTTGAATTGGTTCTGGACACTAGATTTCATATGTAGATCAGCATTTTTTTATTATATGAAATTTCTAGAAGAAAGTAAGAACGGTCGGGCGGTCGGGCGGTCGGCGCTCAGTCAGCGGTCGGTCGGCGGTCGGCGGTCGGCGGTCGGCGGTCGGCGGTCGGCGGTCGGCGGTCGGCGGTCGGCGGTCGGCGGTCGGCGGTCGGCGGTCGGCGGTCGGCGGTCGGCGGTCGGTCAGTCAGCGGTCGGCGGGCGGTAGATCGGTCGGCGGTCGGCGGTAGACGGTTGGCGGTCGGTCGGTTGGCGGTCGGTCGGTCGGCGGTCGGTCAGCGGTCGGCGGCGATCGGTTGGCGGCGATCGGTTGGCGGCGATCGGTGGTTAGGCAGTCGGCGGTCGGTCAAAGAATCGCTTGAATTTTCAGGAATCCTGCCCACAAATGGCCACATTCGAGTGGGTTGACGGGCACACTACTGGCATTGGAGGATACTGGTGGGGACCCTACGAGCCGAACGGTCTTATATTCCCCAATGCCGAAAATCCACAAGCATGGGGGCAAGAAAACTGTCTGGTCTCGATGGTGCATCCGAATTGTAATAATTGTCCGGGACTGTATGGATTCTGGCACGGTGATATGGATGACGAGCATTGTCAGAATAGTTTCAGGACGTATGCTTGCGGGAAGAGGGGATGATTTTTTTTCCCAAATAAAGTGTTTGACTAGCTATGAGAATTATAGAATACATGGAAAACAACATACCCCGACGTTTCGCAACTGAGACACTTTGCAACTCACGTCGATTTTGCAACAACCAAGTCCACGTTCAATTGTTTTTTGTTTGAAAGCTAGATGACAACCTGGGTTAGTTTATGATATCCGTAATCACATGTATGAAAACTGGACTACTTCACAAAGTTGCGAGATGACTGGTTGCAAAATGACTGGTTGCGAAACGTCAGGGTGCCATAAAATCCCACTTTTTTTCTTTCGATCTCTCTGCCAAACTTTTGAAAAAACTCAAGTGTGTTTGCTCAAGACAAGAGTAACCAACTTTTGCGAGAACTATCTCTCTTCAGCAATTTTTCTTTTTGATCTTGGAAAATGAAAATGAACCAAAATCTTTTGCTTTGGATACTATCCATCTATATCACTTTTATTGCTATTTTATTGGCTGGATACTATATTTTCATTGGCCGAAAGCCAAGCGTGCAAAAGCTTCGAAATCCTGAGCCAAAACCCAATGAAGCAAATGTAAATCAACTCAAATTATTGGATCTGCCAATAGTGGTGCTTCACAAGATTTTGAAAAACTTGAATCCCCAAGAAATGTGAGTGCAGAATTTTTCTTTTCCAGAAGAATCATACAATTTCGGATTTGAACCTTTCAGAAAATTCTGTCATTCCATTAGCAATATTCCCCAAGGAGAAACGCGCTCCATCGCCAACTTGGCTGAAATTTGAATTTCTAGCTTTCCCGCCGTTTTGAAAACAGCGAAACATGTTTTGGTGGGTGCGGGGACTCCTCGTGGACAACTCGGACAGCAGTCGAATTGTCCACGAGGAGTCCACGCACCCACCGAAACATGTTTCGCTGTTTTCAAAACGGCGGGAAAGCTGAAAATTCAAATTTCAGCCAAGTTGGCGATGGAGCGCGTTTCCCCTGGGGGAATATCGCTAATAAGATTCTAAGATTCTAAGATTTTGAAGACTTCTGAAGGGTTCTAAATTTTCAGTTTCGACTTCTCCCGGGTCTCTAAAATTTCCAAGGAAATCGCAATTTCTCTGAAGAAGCCAAAATCCAAAATCATCCTAGAATTCCCAAAAAATATCATCCTCTCATTTTCCGATAGTGACCATTGGTATTTTCAAATTCCATCAAAAAGCTCCGCCCACTTTTCCCAAAGACCCCAAAATCATCCCAAATTTACGCCAAATCTCACTGAAAACTGCTTCAAAATGGTTAAAAAAATAACGGATGTCTTCAAAAGTGACTTTGAAAAAATTAGCTTAGATTCAAGATTTTTGAGCTGGGAAGACTTGTATTCCTTTGTGGTTTTTGTGAATAATAACAGAGTTGGTGTGTCAAAAATTGACCTAAATCTCTATGAAAATAGTCAAATGTTTTTGAAAATTTTCATGGAAAACCTCAAAAAAAATCTAGAAATTTTGAGGGTTTTTGGGCATTCTTCTGGAAATCCAATGAACTTTTTTGCAAATTTCAAAGTGGGTCAAGTAGAAGTTTTTGATCTACCAATAGAAAATCTGAAAAACTTGAATTTCAATAGATCAAAGTTGAGAAATTCAACGTTAACTAGTAAAAATTTGAATGATTTTTTGAAATTTTGGAAAAAGGGAGGGGCTGGGAGAATGGAATTCTTGGAAGTTGGGAGTTTGGAATTTTTGGATTTACGGATTTTTCTTAATGGGCTCGAACCAGAATTGAGGGATCCGAGAACGACAAAACGAGTATGGTGAGTTTTCATGGCTCCGGGACATTTCGCAACTACGCCATATCGCAACTCACGTCAATTTCGCAACCGCGACAATCCGCAACCAAGCCATTTAGAAACCAGACGTTTTGCAACCAGTCGTTTCACAACTTTATGAACGGGTACACTTCATGTTCATTTAGGTTGTATGGGATTGAGGGTATTGCGAGCTATTCCAGGTTATAGTTACGTGAGTTGCGAAATGTCCTAGTTGCGAAACGACTGGTTGCGAAATGTCCTAGTTGCGAAATGTCGTAGTTGCTAAACGACATGTGATTTTCAGCTCCATGGACAGAAGACCTACTTGGATTCACGGAGGAATAGATATTCAGAATAGCTGTGGACAGACTGCTACAATTTTCAACTTGAATTTCAGTCATGAATCTGATTCAGAAGACGTGGAGATTCCAGAAGAGATCATCAAAAACTATGAAGACGTCAGCCGAAATTGGAGCAAAATTTTGGAAAATTCTGAGGAAGACATGATTACGTTGATAGATGATGCAATTTGTATAGTTGTTTGGTAATGATTTTTGAAGAAGTAAAGAAACTTAAAGTCTCGAAACTATCTCAGAATCCTTCAGAATCTCAGAAAAACCAAATTCTAAAATTCCAAGTTTTCAATAGTTCTCCAGTTTCCTTTTTATCATTTCTTCCGTTTTTTATCATTTTATTTCCTAAACTTCTGACTTTCAAACTAGAAACACCTCCCCCCCCCCCCCCCCCACCTGCCATACTTCCGCCCTGCAACAAAATCCCCGATTTTTTCTTAAATTTTTACGCTTTTCATCACCCCCCCCCCAAAAAAAGTTATAAAACATCGCGATACCAAGAGTTCTCGTTTCTCTTTCTCAAAATGAATTTCCTCTCGATTCTTCTCCTTCTCCTCGGTATTACTGTCGTCTCTGGAATCATAGTTAGAGATGGTGATGGTGGTCATGGAAAAAAGAAAAAGAAGCCACGTTTCGAGTTATCGTCATCGTCTTCTGATTCTTCGGAACATCATCATCATCATCATAATCGTCCAAGGGGTCCCCGGAGAACCACCACTTCTAAGCCAAAGGGGTGCCCTTTGGATTGGATGGCTTTTGATAGGCCACAAGGGAAGTGGTGTATTAAGGTAAGAAAGGGGGGGGGGGGGGGAGGGACCACATTGACCACGGTCGGTGGTCAGATGGCGGTCAGATGGCGGTCGGAGGGATGTCGCCGATCACAAAATCTACAAAAATTACATATTCCAGGTCTTCTATGGGCCAGTAACCCAGGAACAAGCTGAAAGACATTGCAATGCTCAAGGAGCAACTTTGTCAGGAGTTCAGGATCATGTGGAAAGGCATGGTATTGCTAGTAAGTCAAAATCTTAACTCTATTGGAATCCCTAGGATCTAAATTCCAGACGCCGCTCGTGTTCTTGTCAATCAAAATGGAGGAGGCTTTGGGGAGACTTGGCTCGGTGGGAAACGCAAAGCGATGTGTCCAGTACAGGTGGGTAGATCTTAGGCGGTCGGGCGCCGGTCGGGCGCCGGTCGGGCGCCGGTCAGGCGGTCAGGCGGTCAGGCGGTCAGGCGGTCGGGCGGTCGGGCGGTCAGGCGGTCAGGCAGTCAGGCGGTCGGGCGGTCAGACTGTCAGACGATCGGGCGGTCAGGCGGTCAGGCGGTCAGACGGTCAGGCGGTCGGGCGGTCGGGCGGTCAGGCGGTCGGGCGGTCAGGCGGTCAGGCGGTCAGGCGGTCGGGCGGTCGGGCGGTCAGGCGGTCGGCGGCGATCGGTTGGCGGCGATCGGTTGGCGGTGGCCGACAAATGGTCGGGCGGTCGGCGGTGGGGCGGTCGGCTGTCGGCGGTCGGGCGGTCAGGCGGTCGGGCGGTCAGACTGTCAGACGATCGGGCGGTCGGGCGGTCGGGCGGTCGGCCGGTCGGCCGGTCCGCCGGTCGGCCGGTCGGCCGGTCAGGCGGTCGGGCGGTCAGGCGCCCGTCGGCGGTCAGGCGCCCGTCGGCACTCGGCGGTCGGCCGGTCGGGCGGTCAGGCGCCCGTCGGCGGTCAGGCGCCCGTCGGCACTCGGCGGTCGGCCGGTCGGCCGGTCAGGCGGTCAGGCGCCCGTCGGCACTCGGCGGTCGGCCGGTCGGCCGGTCAGGCGGTCAGGCGGTCGGGCGGCGGCGATCCGTTGGCGGCGATCAGTTGGCGGTCGGCGGTCACCGGCGATCGGTTGACGGTTGGCGATCGGTCGGCGGCGGTCGGTTGGCGGTCGGGCGGTCGGACGCCGGCCGGCGGTTGAAAATAAAAAATCAATAAACATTTTCAGAACTCCTGCCCAAAAATGGCCACATTCGAGTGGGTTGACGGGCACACTACTGGAATTGGAGGATTCGGGTGGGGACTATCCGAACCGAACGGGGTTACTTACCCCAACGCGCAGAGTTCCGCTCCATGGGGAGTAGAAAGCTGTTTGATATCGATTGTGCATCCAAATTGTGACAATTGCCCGGCTCAGTATGGATTTCGGCATGCTGATTTGAATGACGTGCATTGTCAACATATTTTCAGGACATATGCTTGCGGGAAGAGGGGATGATTTTTTAAAATAAAGTGTTTTACTGTCAATGAGAATTATAGAATACTCAGAAAACAACGATGGGAAGAATGAGACCTGGGCCTTACCTTGGCCTGGGCCTTTGTCAAAGCCTGATCGTAGGATGATGGATCGACAAAGTTGTCGAAATTTTCTTGAGACAACTTCGTCGATCCACCATCGTACAATCAGTCGTTGAAAAATATGAAGAAAAGGTTTTCCAGGCTCGTAGTTGCAAGTTGTTCCACCACACGAAAAATTAGAAATTTCAGAAAAAATCAATAAATATAGCGGCCACCGAATCAGAAGGTAGTCTAGAGGGAGGCTATGTGAACAACATGCAGGTCTTCGTTGCTATTTGAATCAGAAGATGACGATGTTCTTGATGATTCACATTTTCAATTTCGCTCTGCTCTTTTGCTGACTCAAATCTTTCGTAGTCGCCAAAAATCCAATTTCAGCAACAAAAATGATTCACTGTTTGTCTTCCTTTTCAAGCCCCGAGTCGGAAGAAATACAACCATTTTCTATCTTATTCTTCCCCCGTTGATGTCGCGTTTCTAGACGTCTCCAAATTTTTTCGTGATTTTTCTGAATATTTTTCTAACTATCCCATTCTTGTGGCTGGGCTCATGCTCAAAACTGTTGACGAGTTTCCTCGCCCGACCTATGTGGTAAGTAACGGCTATCCTTGGAAGATTGATTTTTGTTGTTTTCAGAATTGCGAGATTTACCCACTACGGTCGTGCGGCGGTGAAAGTGATTCACCATGTTCATACAAATTCGGACAAACGGGACCGCTTCTATCAGTTGTTGGGGACAATTTCGTCGATCAATCGTCCTACCAACAGGCTTTGGCAAAGGCCCAGACCCAGGTAAGCTTAGCAAGTTTAAAATTCTTAGAATGTATATCATTTTCAGGATCGGTTCCTCATGCTGGGACCCTACCCAAAATTTGGGGTCAAGTGTCCCTCAAACCTGGACACACTGAGCTCCATTTCAGGACGACAGCTCTGTTGTGAACTTGGCTCTGTCAACTTTATCTGATAACCCTGATGAAGTAATAAATGTTTCGCATTCATACCCTTTTAAACGTGTTTAATGATTCAAATCCATGGGAAAGACCTTATTGAAAAAAAAACATATCCTTGAAAATTGAACTGCCTTTCATATCTCGTAAATCTTAAATCTAAAGGTTTCTTTTTGTGAAAACCAAACGAAGAAGTGAAATAACAACAAAAATTTATGATTTTCACAAAAAAAAAACTGAAAAATGGTGACATAGATGATGACATTTGTATAGTTGTTTGCTAATGATTTTCGAAGAAATAAAGAAACTTAAAGTCTCGAAATTATCTCAGAATCCTTTAGAATCCTAAAATATACATTTGGCGCCGTTTTTTTTGCAAATCTTGTCCATTATTGGCTCATTATGAGGCACAGAATCTCTCTCAGAACTCTCTAAAAATTCAAAAATCTAAATCCCTGGATTCAGAAGACGTCAAGGATTCTGAATCCCCAAAATGTTTGCTTCTCAAAAGTTTCAAACTTCTCCACCAAAATCTTCTAAACAGCGACCACGACGACCAAAAAATAGCCAAAAAATGGGGGAAAAAAAAACATAAGAAAATTGGATTTTTGGCGGGAATATGAAAGATTTTAGTCAGCAAAAGAGCAATAGCAACAAAAATGATTCACCGTTTTTGTTTTTACCGTCCGTATTCAAGCCCCGATTGAGAAGAAACATGTATAACCATTTTCCATCTTTTTCGCCCCCCGTTGACGTCGTGTTTCTAGACGTCTCCAAATTCCAAATATTGTTGATTTTTCTGAAAAAAAAAGTGAGTTCATTGTCTAACACTATAGAATGAAAAAAGACCGTATTTTCAGAAAGACAACCAACTGTATACGGATGTCCAAAATGTATAGTTTTCTTCTGAAAACTACACATTTTTATCTTGATTTTGCTGAATTAAATTATCCTTTTCATTTATTCTGTGTATGGAAATTAAAGGTGAGTATTTGTAGTTGTTGAATATTTTAAAGGAGGATTCCGGTCAAAAATTTTTTGCGTCAAAATAGGTAAAATTATGTGCTGATTCCAAATATAATAGTGAAAACGTTCAAAAAACTCTCTAAAACCCTGAAAAATTGCTTCAAAACTACCCTTCTTCGGCCAAACGGTCTCCTGGGGCCGTGGCATAACTCCCAGGGTTTTCTCGGCCACCTGACTCGGCCACCGCGTTTTCAGATTTTTTCAAGGTTTTTTTTTGTGAAAACCAAACGAAAAAGTGAATAAAAACATGATTTTCACAAAAAAAAACTGAAAATGCGGTGGCCGAGAAAATCCCGGTAGTTAGGCCACCGTCCCAGAAGACCGTTCGGCCAAAAAAGAGCAGTTTTGAAGCGATTTTTTAAGGTTTTAGAGAGATTTGTGAGTGTTTTCACTATCATATTTGGAATCAGCGCAAAATTTTACATATTTTGAAGCAAAAAAAGTTTTTGGCCGGAATTCTCCTTTAAGTCCGAAGAGATGATTTTCTAACCATTTCGATTCAGGATGAAATATCTTCTAGCTATCATTCTTGTGGCCTCGCTGATTCTCCCAACTTGCGAGGGGATCCATCTCCCAACCTATATCGTAAGTCACAGCTATCCGTGAAAGATGAATTTTTGTTGTTTTCAGAGATGCGCCACTACGGTCGTGCGGCGGTGAAAGTGATTCACCATGTTCCTACAAATTGGGACAAACGGGACCGTTGCTATTTACTGTGGGCGACTCGTTTGTGGATCCATCTTCGTACAGGAAATCGTTGAAAGAGTCCCAGGTAAGCTTTGCGAGTTTAAAATTCTTATTAGCAATATTCCCAAAGGAGAAATGCGCTCCATCGCCAACTTGGCTGAAATTTGAATTTTCAGCTTTCCCGCCGTTTTGAAACAGCGAAACATGTTTCGGTGGGTGCGTGGACTCCTCGAGGACAATTCGACTGCTTGTCCACGAGGAGTCCACGCACCCACCGAAACATGTTTCGCTGTTTCAAAACGGCGGGAAAGCTGAACATTTGGATTTCAGCCAAGTTGGCGATGGAGCGCGGTTCCCCTTGGGGAATATTGCTAGTAAGAATGTATATCATTTTCAGGGCTTGGTGAGAATCAAGGGACCTTTCCCAGATTTCGGAGGCGACTGTCCAGCTAATCTTCAACATCGTTGGCTCAAACGTTGGCAAGGTTTTATGTTGCCGGACTGCCTTGGTGAACTACGTCTAACAGAATGATAAATCTACAGGGTGGCTAATAAGTATAGGACGTTTTGAGATTGCTGAGAAAATTTTTTCATGAGTAATTTTGAAAAATCCAAGTTGCCAACAAGTGCAAAATGGTTTAAAATTAATGTTTTTCTAACTTGTAATGTACCCGAATTGAGGTATGGCTTTTTGGACGGGCATAGACTTTTTAGAAACTACATAAAAACGTAAGATTTTCCACAGAAGGAATTTTGCTCCCTTTGCGATCTGTCCGAGAAAATCATGTTTTTAATTTTTAGTCATGAAAAGTGAGTCGACCAACTATAAACTTTTGTAACTTTTTTCAAACTCAACGGATTTTCAAAATCTAAACTGCATCTTATTGCCAAACAGATATCCTTTTTGAATATTAAAATAATTTTATCACATCTCATTCTTAAAAATAGTTATTACTAAAAAACGAGAAAAACAATTTTGATGACTTGTGCATAAAAAAAGATTCAACCGTACATTTTTTGTGAAACCAGTTTTAAATGATAGAAAATGTCCAGTTTGATATAAAAACTATGTTTTTTCACCGGGGCATGCCGTGTGTCAATGTTTTTGAAGAGGTCGAAAAATTGATTTTTTGTGATTTTTTCACTCAACTGCAATTTTCAGTATGAACTTGTACTGAGGTACTAATTGATAATTACAATATCAAATAGTCCGTTTCATGGGCTTTCAAACAAGTTATTGCTCAAAAAATTATGTTGAGTTTGAATCATGTTATAGTCGGTCTAATATTGCAACCTGATTTGACTGGGAGGGAGATATTTGAGAAAAATGAAAATCACGGTAGAAACCTCAAACTTGTTTCATTATGTTTGAAATGCAATATATTGACAAGTTATCAACTAAAACGTTTCTGTAGCTCTTCTCTGTAACTCAAAAACTGCGGAAACCTCTGAATTCCAAAATCGCAGACAACGATTGGAAAACTTGGAAATTTTATCGGAAGTTGAATAACTAGAGAAAAGTTTTAGTTGATAACTTGTTGATATATTGCATTTCCTACAAAATGAAACAAGTTTGAGGTTTCTACCGTGATTTTCATTTTTCTCAAATATCTCCCTCTCAGTCAAATCAGGTTGCAAGATTAGAACGACTATAAAATGCTTCAAAATGAACAGAATTTTTCGAGCAATAGCTTGTTTGAGAGCTCTTGAAACGGATTATTTGATGTTGTAATTATCAATTAGTACTGCAGTACAAGTTCATACTGAAAATTGCAGTTGAGTGAAAAAATCACAAAAAATCAATTTTTCGACCTTTTTAAAAACATTGACACACGGCATGCCCCGGTGAAAAAACATAGTTTTTATATCAAACTGGACATTTTCTATCATTTAAAACTGGTTTCACAAAAAATTTACGGTTGAATCTTTTTTTATGTACAAGTCATCAAAATTGTTTTTCTCGTTTTTTAGTAATAACTATTTTTAAGAATGAGATGTGATAAAATTATTTCAATATTCAGAAAGGATATCTATTTGGCAATAAAATGCAGTTTAGATTTTAAAAATCCGTTGAGTTTGAAAAAAGTTACAAAAGTTTATAGTTGGTCGACTCATTTTTCATGACTAAAAATTAAAAACATGATTTTCTCGGACAGATCGCAAAGGGAGCAAAATTCCTTCTGTGGAAAATCTTACGTTTTTATGTAGTTTCTAAAAAGTCTATGCCCGTCCAAAAAGCCATACCTCAATTCGGGTACATTACAAGTAAGTTTCAAACAGTCTGCGTTTTCTGAATTTTCGAAACCCTCGAAAAAGACAGCATTTCAAAAAGCCGGTGCACCGCGGCTTCTAATCATCATAGCTATCCAGAAATGGAACTAATAGTCAAACTAACTTGTGGATTCCAATCATGAACGTATTATATCAATTCAGTAAAAAAATTGTCAGGATTGATAACAATTCCATAGAGTTATGAAAGAAAACATAGCAGCCAAAAGGCAAAAAATTCGAAATTTGGTCAAAATTGACTTTTCAGTACTAACGAAAAAGTGTATATTTTTACTGGCAGAAAGTTTAAAGCATTCAAGTTAGTTTGAAAACTTAGTGTCATGATCGAACAATGTTTTAAAAGTTATTTTACCTATTTAACTATGATAGGAATCCAGTGCATGACAGAAACAAAATGCAACCTTAACCGCGGTGCAGTAAAAGTCTGAAAATTGATTGTGACTTATTTTCCTACTTGGCGGTTGTTAATCTGGAAACCGGTGTGCACAAATTGATTGAAACACTCTAAAAAACTTTAAAAACAGCCATTAACCAAAAAGTAACATCGTGCGTTCTTATTCTGAGCTGTGAAAATAGGCGATTTTTGCACTGAAAATCGTTCAAAAATTTTGAAACCGCATCAAATTTTTTGCATACGCTCGAATTCGATATTTGCATTTTAAAAATAAATAAAAATCGACCAAAGTTCAAGATTTAATCGGTTTTATATGTCAAAAGTTTATGGCTTCCCAGACAGAAGATCTCAAAGTAGCGTCCTATACTTATTAGCCACCCTGTACATCCCATTTTCATGAATATTTGCTGAAATAAATATGTTTAAAGTCTCGAAGCAGTCTCCCTTTCCATCAGAATCCTCAGAAACCTTCAGAATCATTTCGCAACTCTGACGTTTCGAAACCAGTCATTTCGCAACTTACGTCGATTTGCAACTAAGACGTTTCGCAACTGTGACATTTCGCAAATCTGACGTTTCGAAACCAGTCATTTCGCAACTTACGTCGATTTGCACCTACGACTTTTCGCAACTGTGACATCTCGCAAATCTGACGTTTCGAAACCAGTCATTTCGCAACTTACGTCGATTTGCAACTACGACGTTTCGCAACTGTGACATTTCGCAACTGTGACATCTCGCAACTGTGACATCTCGCAACTGTGACATCTCGCAACTGTGACATCTCGCAACTGTGACATCTCGCAACTCTGACGTTTCGAAACCAGTCATTTCGCAACTTTTGCAACTACGACGTTTCGCAACTGTGACATCTCGCAACTGTTACATTTCAATTGTTCTCCTGGTTCCTTTTTCTTGGTTTTCCGAACTCCCTCAGTTTATTTCCTAAACTTTTGACTTTCCTCTTCCCAAACTACAAACACCCCCCCCCCCCCCCCCCCCCTACCTGCCAAACACTTCCGCCTGCAACAAAATCCTCGATTTTTTCTTTGATTTTTACACTTTTCATCACCCGAAAAAGTTATAAAAATCGCGAGACCATAGGTTCTTGTTTCTTATTCTTCCTTGTTTTCAAAATGAAATTTTTCCTCTTTCTGATTTTTCTGATTCCACTAATTGCTGGAATCATCGTCAACGATGAAGGTGGCGGGAAATCTAGAAGACGTGGTAGTGGTGGGAAATTCCACGATTCTTCTGATTCGTCGTCTTCTGAAGAGCATGGTGGTGGACACCATAATCATGGTGGAAATGGTGGTGGTGGTAGGCCACGCCCACCACCATCAACACCTTCTAGAAGATGTCAGAATGGATGGATGGCATTTAATAGAACTGGGTATACGTGGTGTGTTAAGGTGAGAGAAGGGTCGGATTTCGACATTTCGCAACCAGTCATTTCGCAACTGTGACGTTTTGAAACTGTGACGTTTCGAAACTGGACGATTCGTAACCCACGTTGATTCGGAACTAGGACTTTTCGCAACCAGTCATTTCGCAACTCACATCGATTTGCAACTGTGACGTTTCGTAACTGTGACATTTCGCAACTCACGTCAAGTTCGTAACTTTGACATTTCGCAACTCTCGTCGATTTTGCAGTTTCGACATTTCGCAACTGTGTCGTTTCGCAACCAGCCATTTCGCAACTCACTTCAATTGCTCAATTTTGACATTTCCCAACTGTGAAGTCACAAAACTAGACGATTCACAACTACTATTTTTCGCAACTCTGATATTTCGCAACTGTTACATTTTGCAATTTTGCAACTGTTACATTTTTTACCACTACTGCCACATCTCACGATTTAGGGGACAACCTGGAATAGTTCAGTCCCATGTAACCGGAAAGAACGTAAATTGGACTACTTCCTATAGTTGCGAAATGTCCAGTTGTACAATGTTTTGGTTGCGAAATTGACGTTAGGTTGATTGATTGATTGATTTATTTACGTAAACGAATCACGTGAATTAAAGGAATAAAGCAAAAGGGGAGGGAGACATAAAAAATGAGTGGGTGTGTATCATATGGTTAGGCTAGTTGCGAAATTATTAGTTGCAATATGGCGTGCGGAGCCCAGATTTTGCGAGTTTTAATCTTAGGAAAGTAATCAAGTTTTGGGCTCCGGGACATTTCGCAACCAAACCAATTTGTCACCCACGTGATTTTCAAAAATGTGATTTTTCGCATTTAAGACATTTCGCAACTGGTCATTCCGGAACTGAGTCATTTCGCAACCAAGATGTTTCGAAGATGTGATTCAACGGTTGACAACCTAGTTAACAATTTCAAAAACAGGCATCAAAATTGGTTTCGAATCGTCTCAGTTTCTAAATGTCCGGTTGCGAAACGTCTTAGTTTTGAAGCATCATGTTGATTCCAGGTCTTCTACCAAGACCTAAACCGGGACGCCGCTGAAAGCATGTGCCAATCTCAAGGAGCAACACTAACCGGTCTACAGACCTCCCAAGAGAGATTCAGATTGGCAGGTGAGCCACTTTTTTCTCAAATATCTCAAAAACCCTAATAGCTATCAAAAAGCTTTCAACTATCAGGGTGTTCAATAAGTTCCTGTCCATTATCAAGTATCAACTTTGAGCCACTTCTGTTCAGTAGACAAAACAGCTAGAGTTCCTTATTTTTGTGGCAATGAAGTAAATCTTTGTCTCGTATTGTACTGAAATTTTCGAGTTGCCATTGCTGTTCCAACTCTAGAAAAACTTAGAATTACAACCTATCTCAAGGACTGATTTCAGGTGCGTGTCCATTTTTTTCGATATTTCAACGGAAGGTGAACTGTTTTGTATGATTTTTTGCAACTATCATTGACAGAAAATGTATGATATCTCTACTCAACAATTCAATATTATTCTTCCAACTAGCTGATTTACTGCCTCTCAAAGCCAAAAGCCGTCAAATTCAAAATTGCTGATGTTGCAAAGAAAAATATGAACTGAGATGACCGACATTAACACCATCTTTTCTGTTCGTACCTTGGCTTCATCAATCATAGTAATAATAACTGTCAGAACATTAGGGACAACTAGAAAAAATAGTTGGAAATTTTTGAGAAATATTTCCAAGTGAGGAGATTTTTCCATAATGTTGGCCACATGTTCGTTTGTTTTTCTCAAGAATCAGTGAGGTACCAGTCATAATATTTTTTTGCGAGTGTTAACAGGCTCCTACCAATCTTATTGCACCAACTTTCATAACTATCGAAACTGTAGAAAACTCAAAATATTTCTCGAAATTGGATATTTCCTGAAAAGTGACCGCACCTCTATTTTCGAGTCAGTAAACAATGTGTGAAATAGAACGGCCTTATCTAAACAATAATAGAAACTACTGAATAATCGCTCTTTCACAGCAAAAATCATGTCGTCACCATTAATCACGGGAGACCTTTTGGTACATGTTTTAAAAGAAATCATATTGTGCTTTTTGTGACATTTTTTCATAGATGGTAGCTGAGCGTGCGTAATTCCGAGATGATGCTTTGGCATTACTATTCTGAAGTACAAGTCCAATGCTTTTTTAGCAGAACAAATTGTTCTGTACCACACCGCCATACATCGTTATATTCTCAGTTTTCCTAGGGATACCAAAACTGAAGTAGTGACAGACTTTGATCTCTAACACTCACAGTTTCACGAGGGGAAAGGTCGGGACAATCCTGAATATGACCAGGTATTTGGCAACAAAGACGGCATAAATACTAGAGTTCCCCAGCTCGATTCGATCAAATTAGGCTCAAACGAAAATTTTGTTGAAAATGGACAGAAACTTATTGAACATCCTAATACAAAAATGTTCACCGCAAAATTTTACACATTTTATCAGTTAAAAGTTTTTTGCTAGCTCTATTGGTTCTTGAGATATACGCGCTGAAAGTTAAAGCATGGGAGAGACGCAGAGAAACGAGAGCACTCTCTTTTCTCTGCGTCTCTCTGCGCCGGTGTGTGCGGCGCAACCAAACTTTAGACGTCTATATCTCAAGAACCCAAATAGCTATAAAAAACTTTCAACTACAAAAATGTTCAGCATGAAATTTTCTACAATTTGATATAATTTTCATCTAAAAAATTTCCTGGCGAGACCCAAAACTTCTTAATTTCAGACGCCGCTCGCGCCCTAATCTTCCAAAACGGTGGTGTCTTGGCAAATGTGTGGTTGGGCGGTCGTAGAAAGGCGAATTGCCCAAATAAGCCTTCTTGTGATTCCAATCTCACTTTCGACTGGACCGATGGACGGACTACTGGAATTTTGGGATTCTTCTTTTCAGGACTAGAACCATCAGCGACTCCGATAAATGGATTTGGGTAGGTCAAAAAAGTGCCGAAAGAAACGGCGCTCTGTTGCACTTTCAACTATTTTAGAGGGTCTGAGGGTATAAATCATACCAAATCCCACAAAAATGTTCCATTTCCAGAATCCAATCCTGCCTTCAACTCCTTCCCTCTCTCGCTGACAATTTGCAGACTAATTTTGGTTATAATCATGGTGCACTAGATGATGTGCATTGTCACCTGCCTCAGAAAATGTATGCATGTGGAAAAGTTTCGAATTGATTTCTAAAATTTCAATAAAACCATTTATTTCTTCCGATTTTCGCTCCCCATGGAAAACCCAAATTCAAACTCCCTCGCTTTTCTTCCTCTGCGTCTCTCATCTCGCATGCGATTTGATATTATAGGTTTCAAAAACTAGTTTAGACTGAAAATAGGAGAGTTGCGATCTCTACCTGTTCCTATGGGACAATTTTTAGCTATGCACATAATTTGATTGTAAGCATCAATTTGAGTTTAACACGAAAAACTAGACCTTCTAAAAGCGCCTGGGAGCTAAGATATGAGTTGTCAAAAAATCAGCAAAATTAGTACTGGCTGAGACTTTGATGGCTGATAACTCGAGTCACGTGAACATTTTGCCAATTTTTTTTGCAGATTCTGAATCCTCGCGGTCAATATAGTCTATGGTCCGATTGCTAGAAAAAGTTCAACTCGACACCTCAAGTAACCCCCTTGTAAGATAGTGAGTATAACAACTGTGAGGTGAAACCTTATGGGAATCTGAGGGGTATTTGATACAACGGCTTGGGATAAACGGAGATTTCAGTGAATTCTGATGGATTCAGCGTCAATGTCAATATTTTGAGGACTCTGCAAGTAAGACTAATACCAACACGGTTCGATTTTTCTATTTATTTACTAATTTATTGACTTAAACAGAAGAAACTAAAAATAAAACCTAAAAACTAGCCTAAAAAAATACGAAATAAATTGAGATACAAAAAAAATGAAGTAAGTAGAATACAAAAAAAAAACAATAATCAAATAGTCACAATTAATACACCATCATTAGAAGGATCCACAAGAATAGAAGCTCCCTTATAACCATTTAGTTGGCTCAGAATCATCCTTTTCACTCGTGGAACTCCGTCGAAACTGTGATTTCCACGACCAACGACGAGTCGGACGGACCGGATATCGTTTTGAGCCATATTCTCAATTATGTCCCTAACATAGAGATGTGCGCCTTGTACTGTGATGAAGTGAAGGTCATAGCAGTGTTGATCTTTGTAGTTAACACTGTTCCATGTCATGACCTTTTGGAGAATCTCAATTTCCACCTCCAGCTCTGTTACCGGATCTCCGTAGACGACCCTCTTCTTGGAATGCAGTTGCTGCATCTCGTCCTCATAAGCCTCCCGCGCCTTTTCAAAGAAGAAAGGGGCCCCATCCTCGGGATGGAGAAATTGGCATCGGCTACTGTAAGTACAGTAACCACAGCCTCCCCGTGCAAAATTCTTACAAAGAATTTTCTTGGATTTGGTGGTGGTTGGGGTGGGGCGAGGGGTCTGGCGTTTGGACTTCTTGCTTGGGACTTGGACCCAGCCTTGGTCATCGTCGGAGTCCTCGGATGAACTACTGGAGGACGAGGTGTAGGCAGAGTTGGAGAAGCTATGTGAGTGGGATCCGAAGGGTGTGGAGCTGGTGATGTAGACTACCGAAGGATCCTGTTGTGATGGGCAAGTGGTCGGTAGAAGAGTGGAGTAATTCGAGGCCATTGAGGAATTCATAGTAGGAAATAGTAGTACAGAGAATAACCAATAGGGGTATGTGAAATAGGTAATGAATGAGTACACTTAACATCAGTGACTTGAAAAAATCAATACCGGAAACACAAGAGACCTTAGTTCCCAGGGGCACGGATTCCCTTCACATCACTATCCGGATTTGCGATGGGGTCCCAGATATACACAGAGGTATTATCGCGCCGCCGTCCGTTGGCAGTTGGGTTTAAAGGCGCATGGAATTATTTCAGGCGATATCTCGTTAGGACACGAAAAATGTGTCATGATGTTACGATGGACTGATGCACGCGAAGTGCGCCTTCTCGGGCAGAGGCGCACTTTTCGTGCCCTAACGAGATATCGCCTCAAATAATTCCATGCGCCTTTAAACCCAACTGCCAACGGACGGCGGCGCGATAATATGTGTAACTGTTATTTTACCCAGGACTCTGCCTATTTTCTTTTTAGGTGAGACTACAGTACCGGACAAAAACGAGCAACACTAACTGGTCTTCAGACCTCCCAAGAGAGATTCAGATTGGCAGGTAAGCCACTTTTTCTCAAATATCTCAAGAACCCGAATAGTTATCAAAAAACTTTCAACTACAAAAATGTTCAGCATGAAATTTTGTACGATTTGATATACCTAGTTTTCAATTTGAAATTTTTCGTGGCGAGACCCAAAAACTTCACTTTCCAAACGTTTCCAGATGCCGCTCGCGCCCTGATCTTCCAAAACGGTGGTATCTTGGCAAATGTGTGGTTGGGCGGTCGGAGAAAGGCGAATTGCCCGAATAAGCCCTTTTGTGATGCAAATAACACTTTTGACTGTACCGATGGGCGAATCACTGGAATTTTGGGATTCTTCTTTTCCGGATTGGAACCATCAGCGACTCCGATAAATGGATTTGGGTAAGTGCGCTCCATTGCACTTTCAACTTGTATTTTAGAGGGTCTGAGGACCCCAAATAAGTCCAACATTGTCGATTTCCAGAGTCCAATCCTGCCTTCAACTTCTTCCCTCTCTCGCTGACAATTTGCAGACTAATTTTGGCTATAATCATGGTGCACTTGACGATGTACACTGTCATTTGCCTCAGAAAATGTATGCATGTGGAAAAGTTTCCAATTGATTTGTAAAATTTCAATAAAATCACAATTTTCAAATATTATATTTTATTAACAACCTGATATGAATTAGATACATAGAAACAAATATTGGCGATATTCCTCGAGCTCCATCGCCAACTTGGTTGAAATTTGAATTTTCAGCTTTCCCACCATTTTGAGCAGCGAAACATGTTTTGGTGGATGTGTGGACTCCTCGTGGACAATTCGACTGCAGCTCGAGCTGTCCACGAGGAATCCACACACGCACCGAAACATGTTTCGTTGTTTTCAAAATGGCGGGAAAGGTGAAAATTCAAATTTTAGCCAAGTTGGCGATGGAGCGCGTTTCCCTTTGTTGAATATCGCTAATAAATCGTTGATGAATTGGCTACAAAGCATTTCGAAACGTGGAACTTTGCAACTGTGGCATTTCGCAACTAGCCACGTCGCAACTTTTGCAATTTTCAATTTCGAAACTGTGAGAATCCACACACGGGGCCTTGCTGCGACAAAGTAGAAAAATGCGCCAGCACGAGAAGCGCGCCAAGTCGGCCTTTGCGCACTTTCCGTGCATTCAAATTTCGAATTTAATGTCAACTGGAAATTTGTTTTCTGCTTATAAAAAATGAATTTCAACGCTTTTTCAAAATTTTTTTTAAACAAACTACTCATTAAAACCTAATTTATCGAAAAAAAATAACAGCTCCTTCGAGTTTTCGCTGGAATTCTCTGCATCTTCTCTGAAAAAATCGAGTTTTTCGGGAAATATGTTTTCGACGAATACAGATGTTCCGAAATCGATTCTATGGATCTGAAGACGACGAGTGCCACAAAATGAGATTCGAGGTCACACGCTAAACACACAATACTCTTTTGGAAATGGGTGATAGTTGCGAAACGTCCCAATTCCGAAATCGAAAATGTCTAATCAATACTTCCGGGTGTACATAGACAGAGGTAACCCCCTCTTTGGGAACATGGTTTACAACCTTGTACTACGTGGAGAGATACTGTTGCCTGTGGGAAAACTGTTAGAAGGGGGCCAGTCGATGAGAACAAAGGACACATGTCCATACAAGTGGATACCAAATGTGAATGGGCGGAGCCTAATAATAAGTACCATAAATGTGAGGAGAAACCCTGTGGGAATCTGAGGAGTATTTGATACAACGGCTTGGGATAAACGGAATTCAAAAAACAAAGATTCTGGGATTTTGGTGAATTCTGATGGATTCAACGACGATGCCAATTTTTTGAGGACTCTGAAAGTAAGACTAATACCAGCACGGCTCAATTTTTGAAGTTTATTGATGAATAAAAAAAATAAAAAATAAATAAATGAAAAAGTAAAAAACGAAACCTAAAAACTAGTCTACGAATGAACAAAAAAGTTGGATACATAAATAAATAGCATAGAAAATGAATACAAAACACAATAATCAAATGGTTACAATTAATACACCATCATTCGAAGGATCAACAGTAATTGAAGCCCCTTTATACCCTTGAAGTTGGCTCAGGACTATTTTTTTGACACGAGGTACTCCGTCGAAACTGTGATTTCCACGACCGACGATAAGTTGGACTGAAGGAATTCCTTCCTGGTGCATTCCCTCGATGATGCCCATGACATACATCTCGGCTCCTTTAACACTAATGTAGTGCAAGTCGTAGAATGTCCCGTCCTTGTAGCTCTGTTGATTCCATACGATGACCTTTTGCAGAATCTCCATTTCCACATCCAACTCTTTTACCGGATCCCCGTAGACTACCCTCTTCTTGGCATGTAGTTGCTGCATTTCGTCCTCATGAGCCTCCCGCGCCTTCTCAAAATAGAAAAGTGGCCCATCCTCCGGATGGAGGAATTGGCATCGGCTACTGTAATTACAGTAGCCACAGCCTCCCCGTGCAAAATTCTTGCAAAGAATTTTCTTGGATTTGGTGATGGTGGTGGGGGTGGGGCGAGGGGTCTGGCGCTTGGCGGAGGTGGACTTCTTGTTTGGGACTTGGACCCAGCCTTGATCATCGTCGGAGTCTTCTGATGAGGAGCTGTCGAGATGGCAGGGATTGTGATGGAGACGAGGGGCAAATTGCGATGACGGCAGGGTTTGAGTGAAGACGTCGGAGCATTGGGCTGACTTTGATCCATCCATGATGAGAGGTTCGAGGTATTGAACAAGGGAAGAAAGGGTAATAGGAGGAG
Organism: Caenorhabditis sinica; assembly: GCA_963932045.1. Taxonomy (NCBI): domain Eukaryota; kingdom Metazoa; phylum Nematoda; class Chromadorea; order Rhabditida; family Rhabditidae; genus Caenorhabditis; species Caenorhabditis sinica. The sequence continues at coordinate 3,591,125 of OZ009942.1, forward strand.
TAACCAATAGGGGTATGGGAGAGAGATAATGAACGACTCTGTTCAGCATCAGTGTTGAAAAAAATCAATACCGGATACACAATGTGCCGGTATTCTAAGAGACCTTAGTTCCCAGGGGCACGGATTCCCTTCACCTCCAGATTTGCGATGGGGTCCCAGGTATACACAGAGGTATGTGTAACTGTTATTTTAACCAGGACTCTGCCTATTTTCTTTTTAGGTGAGACTACAGTACCGGACAAAAATGTATCATATCTTAGTTTTTTTTTTTCAGGAAGAAGGCTAAGCTTGGGTAACTGAAAAAATAGTTTAGAGCCTCCAAATATGCTAAATTCCTTTCTATTTCCAGAATCCAATCCTGCCTCCAACTCCTTCCCTCTCTCGCTGACAATTCGCAGACTAATTTCGGCTATAATCATGGTGCACTAGATGATGTGCATTGTCACCTGCCTCAGAAAATGTATGCATGTGGAAAAGTTTCGAATTGATTTGTAAAATTCAATAAACCATTAATTTATTCCTCTCAAACCCAACCAACTCTCAAACCCAAGAAACCCAAATTCAAACTCCCTCGCATTTCTTTCTCTGCGTCTCTACACTTTCATGCGTGTCGATGGAGCGCGCATGCATTATTTCATTTTTTCAACGAATTCTTTTATTTTTTGAGCCAATTTCCACTCAATTTTCAGCATTTTTCAGCCAAAATGCTGCGTCAAATTGGTGAATTTTATCATCAGGGTGAGAAGGATGATACGAGTCGAGTATGGATGACGTGCTGGCATCATGGCGGACGGATTCTGGCGTCGTGCGGTGACGACAAGGCTGTTCGGGTCTGGAGTCTTGTTGGAGAGGCTGGTGTGTAAATTTTACATGAAAAATTGATTATTGCGATGTAAAAGTGCTATAAAAATTAAAAACATAAAAAAAAAATGCAAAAAAAAATTTCTTAAAAAAATTTTTTTATTGTTCGATTTTTAACATTTCCATATAGTTTTTGGTATCAAAATGATCAGAAAAACATGAAAAATGCGATAAAATCAATTTCCAGACTCAAAATTGCATCTGGAGTGCCGAACGACGATAGATGATAGTCACACACGGGCGGTTCGCTCTGTCGCCTTTTCCAGCGATGGGAAATTTCTAGTTTCCGCCAGTTTCGATGCTTCCGTTGTGATTTATCAGCAGGAGGAGTTAGTTTTGAAATTTTAAATTAAAAAAATTGTTCTTTTTTTTTTTGAAAAATTTTAATTTTTTCAAAATTTCAGAGGAGAATTCACCGAAGCCAACAAGTTGGAAGGGCACGAGAGCGAAGTGAAATGTGCAGTTTTCTCGAAAAGCGACGAGTTTTTGGCCACATGCTCTCGTGATAAGAGTGTCTGGTTTTGGCAGCGTATGTGTACTGAAATTATGGAAAAATTGGTGTAAATCCCGAAAAATACGAGGAAAATGCCCAAAAATGCTCTAAAATCACGAAAAATGGCTTAAAAATGAGCCTAAAACCTCGAAAAATGACCCAAAATGAGCAAAAATGAGCCTAGACGCAAGATTTTCAAAAACGGGGCGGACCTTCCCAAGCTCCGCCCCTTTTTTCGGGGTTTTAGAGCGATTTTTGAGCTTTTTCAGAATGATTTGCGAGTTCTACACATATTTTTACATATTCCAAATTTTGCTTTTTTTTCAGAAGACGAAGACGAGGACTTCAGCGTCTCCTCAATTCTTCAACCCCACACACAGGATGTGAAGCAAGTTGTGTGGCATCCGACAGAAGATGTTAGTATTCTTGCTTCCCGGAATCTAAAAATATGAAAAATTCTAGAAATTATGAGCCAAAAATGAGCAAAAATGGTGGAAAATGAGCCGAGTTATAGCGATTTTTAGTTTTGTAGAGGCTAAGGGAAATGTGTAGTTTGTAGTCTCCTAAGCCTCTACAAAATTATAAGCGCGCACCTTTGATTTTGTAGAGGCTAAGACTACAAACTACAGGATTTCCTGAGCCTCTACAAAATCAAAGGCACGTGCATGAGTTTTGTAGAGGCTTAGGAAGTTTTGTAGTTTGTAGTCTTAGCCTCTACAAAAATGGCTGCCGCCGCTTAATTGAGTCAGATTTGTAGAGGCTTAGAGACTACAAACTACAAGATTTCCTAAGCCTCTACAAAATCAAAGGCGCGCGCATGAGTTTTGTAGAGGCTTAGAAATTTGTGTAGTTTGTAGTCTAAGCCTCTACAAATACATCGCCGGCGGCAGCCAGTTTTGTAGAGGCTTAGAGACTACAAACTACAAAATTTCCTAAGCCTCTACAAACGCTTTTTTGAGTGTTTTTCGCTCGTTTTTGCTCATTTTTCTTCGAAATTTCTCCATTCTTCTGCCAGAAAGTTGTGTAGTTTGTAGTCTTAGCCTCTACAAAATCGAAATTGGCTGTCTTCAGTAAAAAATGAATCAATTTTTTTCAATTTTTTTTTCAGAAAATCTCATTTTCTCACTTCCAGCTCCTTGTCGCGATGTGAAATTTGGAAAATTTGGAAAATTTGCGCTAAAAACGACTAAAATAGTTATGTAAAGGCTAAGGAAATCTTGTAGTTTGTAGTCTTAGCCTCTACAAAATGATAAATTTCTTTGTGGTGAAGAGGAAAAGCTGGAAATCGGTGTCATTTTGGTCCAAAAACGGCTCGAAAATCTTGAAAATAAGCCGAGTTACGGTCGTTTTTAGTTTTGTAGAGGCTTAGGAAATTGTGTAGTTTGTAGTCTCTAAGCCTCTACAGAACAGAAAATCGCCTGTTTCAGTGAAAAATGAACCATTTTTTTCGATTTTTTTTTCAAAATTCCTCATTTTCAGCTCCTCGTCTCGTGCAGCTACGACTCGTCGATTCGATTCTATCGATACGACGGTGAAGACTGGGTGACACAGCAGAAAATCGACGGTGTCCACGTTGGTACTGTATGGAGTGCCGCGTTCGATTCAGAAGGACATCGACTGGTGACAGTGGGAGAGGATCATGTTATTCAGGTAGACACTACAAACTACATTTTCTTCTAAGCCTCTACAAACGCGCTCTATTGCTAACAAGGCATTTCCAGATTTTGAAGCCTCTCGTGTAGTCCTTGTGGACAAAGGGGGTCTCAAATCCTAGAAAAAAGAAACGACAGGAAATGGAAATTTTAGCCATAGACGTTTCGCAACCAATCATTTCGTAACTGGGACATTTCGCAACCACGATATTTCGCTTCCGCGACAATCCGAAATCACGTCATTTTGATGGTTGCGAATTGGCGTGATTGCGGATTGTCGTAGTTGCGAAATCGACGTAAGTTGCGAAATGGCTAGTTGCAAAATGTCTGGTTGCAAAATGACTGGTTGCGAAATGACTGGTTGCGAAATGTCCTCTCTACAATCTTCATTTTTTGCAGTTATTCGTCCGCGAGAACATTGGCACAAAATCGGCAAATCAAGACACATGGAAATCAGTGGCTCGTTATGAAGTGGAGAATACGCGATGGCCGTTATATTCAGTGGCGTGGAATGCGACGAACGATATGATTGCCACTGGGGGAGGAGATTCGAAGATTCGGTGAGGATTTAGAGCAAAAAATTTCGAAAAAAAATGGCTTAAAATCATAAATTTTGGGTTGGAAATCATCATTTTTCAGTTGAAAATCATCACTCTTTAGTTGAAAATTGTGAATTTCGTCAAAGAATATATCAATTTTGACTCAAAAATCGTCAATTTTGGGCTGAAAATTATCGATTTTTACCCCGAAATCATAATTTTTCACTTGAAAAAAAATTTCTTGTTGAAAAATCATCTTTTCGATTCGGAAATCGTCAATTTTGACCCGCAAAATCCAAATTTTGAGGTGAAAATGATGCGTTTTGACTCAAGAATCGTGAAATTTGAGCTAATTTTATGATTTTCAGCACAAAATTATAGTTTTTAAGTCAAATTTGACCATTTTCAAGTCAAAATTTATCATTTTCAGCACAAAATTAGAGATTTTTGAGTCAAATTTCACTATTTTCAAATTGAAAGTTAGAATCTTCGCCTCCCCGACGTTTCGCAACTAGGACATTTCGCAACTGGGGAATTTTGAAAGAATAGATTTACAGTTTACGAAATGTCGAAGTAGCGAAATGACTGGTTACGGATGGACACAGTGGCGAAATTTCCCTGTTGCGAAATTTCCTAGTTACGAAATGTCCTAGTTGCGAAACGTTCACTTTGCAAAATGCCAGTTTCGAAATGTCTTAGTTGCAAAACGTCCTAGTTGCGAAATGTCACAGTTGCGAAATTTCTCGATTTTGAAATTTCCCAGTTGCGAAATGTCCTAGTTGCCAAGTGTCTTAGTTGTGAAATATCCTAGTTGCGAAATGTGCCGGTTTCGAAATGTCCTCGTTGCGAAACGTCCAAGTATCAATTTTTCAGACTCTTCAAAATCTCCACATCTTCCGACGACTCCGCCCCCTGCATCGAGCATCTGGGTGTCGTTGGCCGCCACGAATACGACGTCAACCACGTCGTCTGGAATCCGAATCCGAAGTTTTCGAATCTCCTAACATCGGCGTCAGACGATGGAACCATTCGACTTTGGGAACTTGAAATTTGATTTTTTGCCTTTTTTTTTTCGTTAATTTTGCCACCCCATTTTTTGTTAATTTTCAACTGTGATTATTATCTTCTTTTTTGCCTTTTCTTGTTACAGTTATATAGAAAAATGAAGTATAGACTTTACAATTAAAAATCATCAAGCAGCTCATAGTGGTTTGTTGAATGGAATAGTTATCACACACCCAAGGGGGAACATTATATAAGACAAAAAAATGAATGAGGAACTAAGATGGAGAAACTGAAATTTAGGGGCTTTTTTGGCTCCGGGACGTTTCGCAACCGGTCATTTTCAAACTGAACGTTTCGAAACTTGTCCATTTTTTGTCGCTGAGGCGGGTTGCGAAGTGGCTTGGTTGCGAAATGTCCAGTTGCGAAGTGACGTGAGTTGCGAAATGGCATGGTTGCCAAAACGTCATAGTTGCAAAATTGACGAGAGTTGCGAAACGACAAATTGGAAAATAACTGGTTGCGAAATATCCCGGAGACGGGACGTTTCGCAACCAGTTACTTTGAAACTGCGATTTCGCAACCACAACAATTCGCCGCCAAGACATTCAGAAACTGGACGTTTCGAAACGTTATCAACTTGTCCACCTTACGTAGTTGCGAAATGGCGCGAGTTGCGAAATGTCACAGTTGCGAAGTGGCGTGGTTGCGAAATGTCCCGGAACCATAATTTTAGGGTAAAAATAAATACTAGAAAAACAAAAAAATATCAAGCGATCAAAATGTCCGGAGCGACGCGGGTGATCTCTTTGAGCATTTCTGGAGCCATCGGAGCACGCATCGTTTCACGGGCGGTCATTAGGGAGTCACGATTGTAGCGGATTGGCTGAAAACGGAAAAAATAAGTTGGATATTTTTGGAAAATCGAAATTTTGGGAAAATTTGCTTTCGATTAGTACTAGTTTCAGCGAATTCTGACCACTAGAAATCGAGTTAGGGCTTATTTAAATTTGACAAAAAAAATTTCAGCCATTTCGCAACTCATGTCTATTCGCAATTAAGACAGTTTGCAACTGGACATTTCGCAACTTTATATAGTAGTCCAATTTATGTTCTTTTAGGTTGTACAATTCCAGGTTATTCACCTACAACCTGAGATGTGGAATTCCAGGGGTTGCAAAATGTAACAGTTGCGAAATGTCATAGTTGCGAATCGACGACAGTTGCGAAATGGCTAGTTGCGAAACGTCGGGATTTTCAAAATCTATATTAAAATTCGCTCACTCACATCTCCAACGGTTTGCACAGGTACTGTCTGATGCGTGGGCACTTGTGGAGGTACAGTACTCGCCATAACGACCGTAGTTGTCGCTGCGAGACCATCAGCCAAATTGGGAGTACTTCCATGGAACGTTTTCGACGGTTTCAACATCACTGGTTCCTGTTGATGATGAGCGGTCTGTTGAAGTGGCATCGACTTTCTCCTCTCCTTCTTTTTCTCCCTTTCCTCGGCAGATGGACGAGCGCGGACTCTTAAATAAGCAGATAAAGCTTCTTGAGCAGCAGCTAACAACTCTGGATCATCACAATGGAAAGTGAGTTTTCCATCGGAAGTCTGCTCGAGCTTAATATCTTCATCGTCGTCCTCTTCTTCGTCTTCGAGATTCTGTTGTTGTGGGAGGTCAGAGGAGATGGGCATTGGAGGGGGCATAGACATGTCGGTCTGGAAGTTTTTGGGTTTTAATATAGATTATGCGATAGAAAAAGAGATTTTGAACATTTTTCTAGAAGAAAGTTTTTTGATTCCTCTTTTGGTTCTTGAGTTATAGACCTTCAAAGTTTTAGTGGTTTCACTAGAGAGAGCGCCGCACACACACAAGGGAGAGAGACGCAGAGAAACGAGAGTGCTCTCGTTTCTCTGCGTCTCTCCCTCGCCTCAACTTCAAACGCGTATATCTCGAGAACCAATAAAGCTAGAAATACATTTTCAACTGATAAAATGTGTAAAATTTTAAGCTGAACATTTTTGTAGTTGACACTTTTTAGCTAGCGTTTATGGTTCTTGAGATAGGCATCAACGTTAACTGGAAACGCGCATATCTCAAGAACTACAAAAGTTATCAAAAAGTGGTAAACTGCAAAAATGTTCAACTTGAATTTTTACATATTTTACTAATTAACAGTTTTTTGATAGCTTGATTGATTTTTGAGATATACGCGTTCAAAGTTAAAGTGAGGAAGAGACGCAGACAGACGAGAGCGCTCTCGTTTCTTGATGTCTCTTTATTTAAATCTTTTATATCTCACGAGCTAATGAAGTTATCAAAAAGTGGTAAACTGAAAAAATGTTTATCTTAAAATTTTACACATTTTATTAGTTGACAGTTATTTGATAACTCAATTGGTTTTTGAGATATAAACGTTTGAAGTTAAAGCGACGGAGAGGACGTAGAGAAACTAAAGCGCTTTGTTTCTCTGCGTCTCTCTCCGAACCAAGACAGCTAGAAAATAACTATCAACTAGTAAGATGTGTAAAATTTTATGCTGAGTATTTTTGTTGTTGACTATATTTTGCTAGCTACTTTGGTTTTTGAGATAGAGACGCTGACAGTAAGACACTTTTAAAAAAATTGAATTTCTAAACATGATATCTGGCGAACCAAAAAAGCAAAAAATTGTCAAATGCAAAATTACACAGCATTTTACTAATTGTAAGTTACTTGCTAACTAGATTGATTCCAGAGTTATAAAAGTTCAAAGTTGCTGCGTCGCTCTCGTTTCTCTGCGTCTCTTGCCTCGCTTTAACTTTGAAGGCGTATATCTCAAGAACCATTAGAGCTATTAAAAAGGTGTCAATTAACAGATTGTGTAAAATTTTAAGCTAAGCATTTTTGTAGTTTATCACTTTTTGATAGCTTTTATGGTCCTTGAGTTATAAGCGTTTAAAATAAGGCGGGTGCCCCACACACCACCGCCCAAGAGACGCAGAGAAACGAGAGCGCTCTCGTTTCTCTGCGTCTCTCCCTTGCTTTTACTTCAAAAACGCTTATCTCAAAAACTAAAAAAGCTAGCAGAAAACTGACAATTGATAAAATGTGTAAAATTTCAAGATGACCATTTTTGCAGTTGACCACTTTTTGATAGCTTTTCTAGATTTTGAGATAACCCCAAAAATACTGATTTGTTTTTTGATTTCAGAGAAATTTGGGATGCTTTAGGCTTACCCGAATCGGACTCATATTTCTTCGAATCGTATCGATGATCATATCCTTAGCCCTCTCAATGTCCTCCATAGTTGACGCGGTGATAGTGAGAGTGCGCTCCTTGGATTTGGCGTCAACCTGGAAGTTTGAAGATTTTGAGATTCTTAGATTTTGAATATCTGGCTCCGAGACATTTCGCAACCCGTTGTTTCGCAACTACGACATTTCGCAAATCCCGTCAATTTCGCAACTATGAGATTTTGCTACCGGTCATTTCGCAACTACGACAATCTGCAACTACGTCATTTCGAAACCAGGAAATCCACGATTTTTGCAGAAAGTTCACTTTAAAATCACAACTTTTCAAATGTAGACTTAAACTTGGAATAGTTCACAATACCCTCAATCCCATAAAACCTTGATGAACGTAAAATGGGCTAGTTTGTAGAGTTGCGAAACGTCCAGTTTCGAAATGTCTTGGTTGCGAGTTGTTGTAGTTGCGAAATGACTAGTTGCGAAACGTCGTGGTGGCGAAATGTCCCGAAAACTAACCTTCTGAAACGAAATAACCGTATTCGTCAACTGCTCAACAGCAGCCACCCTCCTTCCCTTGACCCCCATAATTTTGCCAGAATCCGAATTCCGAATAATCATCTCGTGTCTTAGCTGAAGTGTCTTATTCATCAAATTCGGTCTCTTATTATTCAAACTGCGTTGACGAAGGAACATTTGATGATCTGGTGGAATCATGGAATGTGGGAGGAATGGATTTGGAGGCATTGGCATCAGAGGGTTCATCCATGTCGAGGCAGCGGGGATGAAGAATATTCCACCGGGGTTGGCTGCAAAAAATGGGGATGGTATGGAGACTTAAACATTTTCATTTGATGTAAAATTTAATTTCCAATCTAATGGTACCACTTTCAATGCTCTAGGACTCAAATGAGACCAGTTACAGTACCTTAAAAAATTTCTCCATCGCCAAAATGGGCGAAATTTGATTTTTCAGCTTCCCCACCGTGTTGGAAACAGCGAAACATGTTTTGGTGGGTGCGTGGACTCCTCGTGGACAATTCGACTGCTGCCTGAGTAGTCCACGAGGAGTCCACGCACTCACCAAAACATGTTTCGTTGTTTTCAAAACGGCGGGAAAGCTGAAAATTCAAATTTCAGCCATGTTGGCAATGGAGCGCGTTTCCCCTTGGGGAATATCACTAATATTAAGCATGAACTTTTCAATCAAATGACAGAAACTCCAATGATCTACACTCAAAATAAACCTAGTTCCGAACTCATAAAAGTTCCCAAAATGTGAAAATTTTTGTCAGTTTTCAAATCGTATTTTGGCTCATAACATTTTTCATTTTTAACCTAACACCTTGAAAATAGTACCAATTATTTGGAAATTAAGTTTTACACATGACACAATAAAAATACATTGTCTACATTTCTACAGTACCTTACAAAAATGGATCATATAGGATGTTTTTAAAGGAGAAATGTCAAATTTGGGTGTTGGAAAAAGTAGTTTCGAGTAGTCCGATTATTTAGAAAATTTGTGAAAATATAAACCAAACCTAGTTCTTCATTTTTGTAGTTGACAACTTTTTTGTACAACGGTCCTTTAAAAAGTTACGTGCATTTTACAAATCCTAAAACGCCTAATTTTTCAGAAATTAACCTTAAAATTAGAAGTTGCGTCATATTTGCTCGGATAACTTTTTACTGAAAAGTTGTACAAAAAAGTTGTCAACTACAAAAATAAAGAACTAGATTTGTTTTATATTCTTAAAAATTTTTTAAATAATCGGACAACTCTAACCTACTTTTTCAGACACCCAAACTAGGCCTTTTCCACTTATACACCCAAAGGTGATACTGTTTTTCCCGGTACTGTATCAATAAATCTTGTATCTTTTAGTTTGTTTTCTTTGACACTCAACAACTACAAAGACTACAAAAACTACAAAATAGAACTCACGTCCTCCACCCATATGGTCTTGGAACATCATGGGATTTTGCGGCACGAATTGCATCGGTGGTTGCGGGGACTGTGGGACTGGTGACGTCACAGATGACGTCATCTGAGATGGTGATGAGGATGGGACAGATGAAGGGATACCGACGGTGGGGGCTGGATCGTGTTCTGGAAATTTTTTTTTGAAGTTTTGAATTTTTCCAAAATGTATACTACTGTAGTTTCACTTTGGGACATTTCGCAACCAGTCGTTTCGCAACTGCGACAAACCACGCCATTACGAAACCAACGATATCCAGATTTATAAGAAAGTTGCGAAATGCCTTGGTTGCGAAATGTCCAGTTTTGAAATGTCCTGCTTGCAATATGACTGGTTGCAAAATCGACATAAATCGCGGAATGTTGCAGTTTCGAAATCAAAATTTCTTGGTTGCAAAACGACTGGTTACAAAACGTCTTGGTTGCGAAATGTCGCAGTTTCGAAATATACTCACGTCCTTCTGGCCGATTGACATAATATTGGCTGTGAGCCAAGTTGGTTCTCCAATTCATGGCTCTCAACTCGACGAGCTCCATGATCTTGAGACGACACGGTGTTCCGAGCTGCCCGTTGTCTCGACAGCAAGCTTGACGGAGAGAGGTGAACACTTTGTTCAATTCATCTGGAATGTTTTTACGTTTTTTTTTGTTTTTTAGAATATGTAAAATTTCATTAGCTTCAAAATGAGCCCAGAATCAGAGCTCTAGGTGGATTTTGAGCAAAGTTAGGTGCATTTTAAAGTTTGGCTATCTCGAAATTTTTTAAAAAAGGCAAGTGCGCTCTATTGGACTTTAAGATGCAAATGCGCTCTCCTGGACTTCAAGAAGCAAGTGCGCTCTACTGGACCACCTCTAGCAAATGAAAAATGCAAGTGCGCTCTGCCGTACTACTCACTTTTATGCGATTGTTCCAGCATTGAACCCGAAGTTTTGAGTTGAGCACAGAGGGTGAAGATTGTGTTGGCGAGTTGGGAGGTAAACTGACTCGCGCGAACCATATTGTTTATTGTGTTCATCAGTTGGAGTTGTTGATCTGAAAAAAGGAAAAAGTGCAAAAATTGAATTCGGAGTATTCTGGGCTTCTCTCTCAGATATCTAGGTAGATTTTGAAGATATGAAAAATGATGATTTTAAGCCCAAAATGTATGATTTTTAGTCGAAAATTGACAATTTTCGAGTCAAAATCAATGATTTTCGAGCCAAAATTGACGATTTTACATTCAAATTTTATGATTTTCAGTACAAAACTTCGGAAGTTTTGGAGTCAAATTTTTCAAATTTCTTAAAAGATTTTTGAGTAAGAATCGATTTCTAATTCAAAATTGACAATTTTCAGCTAAAAAATAGCTATTTTCAGCCTTAAATTTACGATTTTTGGGGTCAAAATTGACAGTTTTCAGATCATTATTAGAGATTTGCCGACCACAAAAGATGATCCTTTCGAAGCGGATTTTCGAGGATTCAGAACAATTTTTGGGTTTCTCATTGGGCACCCCGACGTTTCGCAACCAGTCATTTTGCAACTACGACATTTCGCAACAATTGTTTTGCAACAATTTTCGCAACTCTTGAACCACGACATTTCGTCACTGATCATTTCGCCACCGCGACAATCCGCAACCACGTCATCTCGCAACCACCATGTAGCTTATATGAATGAAAACTAGATTACTCTACATAGTTGCGAAATGTCTTGGTCGCGAAACGTCGGGGTGTCGATTTCGCAACCACCAAATCTACGTTCAATTTTTTTGAAAACTAGAACCTGGATTGGTTTTTAATATCCGTAATCACATGTATGAAAACTGGACTACTTCACAAAATTGCGAGATGACTGGTTGCGAATTGTCCAGTTTCGAAATGTCTTGGTTGCAAAATGACTAGTTGCGAAATGTTGCAGTTGCGAAATCAACGTGAGTTGCGAAATTTCACAGTTGCAAAACGACTGGTTGCGAATCGTCCAGTTTTGAAATGTCTTAGTTAAAAAATTTCGCAGTTACGAAATTACTAACTGCGAAATGTCCCAGTTGCGAAATGTCTCGGAGCCCAAAAAATGGCTGTTGAAAAAAAGAGGAAACAGTCCTTTTTTGGGCTCCGATACATTTCGCAACTGCGAAATTTCGCAACTCACGTCAATTTCGCAACCGCACCAATTCGCAACCAAGGCATTTCGAAACTGGACGATTCGCAACCAGTCGTTTCGCAACTTTTTGTAAACCTCAATAAATGCCTTCCCACATTCATCATTTTCTTCCATAATTCCAGATTTTTTAGTCCACCTCCCTTCAATTCCCTGCCCTACTAACTTACTACTGTTTTATGACCCCCTTGTGCTCACAGTTACAGTAATCCTCCCATCTAAAAGTTCAACTTTCCCCTTACTAAACAAACACTCTGACACCACTTAATCATATCATCATCATCAACATCTTTTGTATCAAAATTTCTTCTTCCTATCAAAATACACGATTTCTCAGAAAACATGTACTATCTTTTTCTTTGCTTCTTGTATCTCTGTTAAGTGCTGCGTCCTCCCGAAAAGAGGAGATTTTCGAGAAGAAGGAGAAGCATATTTTCGGTTATGTTTGCTGATCGGCTCTCTTTGGGAGAAGAGACGGACACTGTAGAGAGATGTTAAACCTGTTTGTTGATTAGAGAAAGAAGAGAGGAGAGATTATGATTTGATTAAAAAGAGGAGCTACTTTGTAGTGGAAAATAATTGAAATTGAGTTCAAAATAGGACCATTGGAAGTAAAAGTTGGTCGATTTTTGGTCGAATGAGGAGAAGTTAAACTCAAGTTGTTCAAAAATCAAATGTGTCCAATTTTGGTTAAAAACCACTTTTTTCGTATCCCCGAAAACCCAAGACCCTAAGATTTGAAAATTTAAGGATCAGGGAAACACCGAAAGAATGGTTTTTGATTCGTATAATTTGTATTGGTTTTGGACTATTTCCGGCTCCGTGACAAGCCATTTCGAAACTGGACGTTTTGCAACCAGTCGTTTCGCAACTTTATGAACTAGTCCAATTTACGTTCATTCAGGTTGTATGGGATTGAGGGTATTGTGAACTATTCCAGGTTATGGTCTACTTTTGAAAAGTTGTGATTTTAACGTGAACTTTCTACAATAACTCTGGATTTCGTGGTTTCGAAATGGCGTGAGTTGCGAAATGTCGTAGTTGCGGAACGCCTCGGAGCCCTGTTGCCTGTTCAAACTTTAAACTCTTCTCTTCCCCAAGTTTTCCTTACTAATCATCATCATAGCACCTGATGTTAGCCACTTTCCCCCTTTCATATTTCTACTAGAAAGTTTTGTGTGTCGTTTTGACGATTTGCGATGATATATGAGCTGAGGCCGGTGGAAGTAAATGAGAGAGTGAGAGACGCAGACATTCAAAGAGATGATATAGTGATTCGAAGAGCACAAAAAAATGTGTAAAGAGTGAGAGAGAGATGCTCTTGGGGGACAGGGAGATGGACAGATTGAAATCGAGGAATCGAACTGGGGGGAACATCAAGTTTTAAAAAATTTAATGGTTTTCTTTGGTTTTTAGGTAATAAAGAGCACAAAAAGCTTGTGGAAAATAAGAAGTTTTTTTGGAAAACTAAAAAATTTAAAAGTTTGAACTGCACATTTCAAAAAATGAGACTATCGCTCAAATCGGTCCACTGGGAGTTGAGATACAGTATTAGCGATATTCCTAAAGGAGAAACGCGGTCCATCGCAAACTTGACTGAAATTTGAATTTTCAGCTTTCCCGCCGTTTTTAAACAGCGAAACATGTTTTGGTGGGTGCGTGGACTCCTCGTGGACAACTCGGGTAGCAGTCGAATTGTCCACGAGGAGTCCACGCACCCACCAAAACATGTTTCGCTGTTTTCAAAACGGCGGGAAAGCTGAAAATTCAAATTTCGGCCAAGTTGGCGATGGAGCGCGTTTTCCTTGGGGAGTATCGCTAGTAATTCGTAGAAATTCAGTATTGCGAAATTTGCAACGAATTTCAAACATTTCAAAACTTTAAAAAAATTGAAAGCATCTCTATAAAATTTGCACTCTATTTGTATATTTTTCATCAAAACTGGTCAATTTGGAATCTGAGAAATCTCAAGAGTTTCAAAAGCTGAGAATAAATGAAAGGAGAATCGAAAAAATGAAGGATTTTGTTATCTCAAACTTATTCAATTTCAGAATCTCATATTCAAAATTTTCTTAAATCTCAGACTCTCAACTATTTTTTTTTCAAACCTTCCAAATCTTTAAATCCCAGAAAACCTTCCGTTTTTTTTCCCTCCTGGCCATTTTTGTTTTGTTTTGTTTTTTTTTTTGGACATACGCCTCGATTATCTATATGACTGGATGCCCAAATTTACAAGCCTCCTAATCAAAATCATCTGTATGTCCAGATGTCCACATTCGCTACAGTAACCCCCCAATCAACTCACCAACACTGAGCAATGTATTCCGGGGCACCTGAGGCGCGCCAGTCTGCATTTTGGCGCCAAAATCGTTGGCGACATCATAGTTATGCAGCATGTTTTGAAAATTAGATGATGAGATACCAGAAGAGATTTTTCAGAGGTTTTTTTGGTGGTCGTGTGGTGCAAATATAGTAAGTGAAAGTGTGTGGAAAGTGGTGGGGAAGAGGAGAAAAATGGTAGAAGAATATTCCAGAAAAATTTGGTTTCAAATTTCAAATTTTCTGGAACTCGTTCGATGGGTTTATAATTATTCGCAAAGAAGTCAAAGAATCGTAGGGGCGTTTTGGGGAAACTGAACACCGGGGGACCGCCCGTGATCAAAAAGTGCTCTCTGGATGTCTGGTGCTCTCTCGATTTTCTATGCTCTCTCTCTCTCTCTCTCTCGATTTCTCTTCTAGGCTCCGCCCACTTTTCGGTTCCCCTCTCTGCTTTACACTACACGAAACGGCAGCAGGGGAGAGACATGGTGATGATGATGATGATGGGGATGCACACTGAGAGATAGGGAGGGTGAGAGAGTATGGGGAAGGGAGAGGGTGTTAGAGAAGAAGATGGTATTTGTTGGATTATGCTAATTTTATTGATATGGAATGGGGGAATGGTTGGGGGAATGATAGCGGAAGGAGGATGGAATGAAATTTTTGAAAAGGTAAAAAAGTGACTGGGAAGAAAAAGGGGAATTATGAGATTCTTGAGGATTCTGAAAACATGGGATTCTGAAAAAAAATTCCAAAAATTTTAAGGTTCCTAGGACTAGTAGAAATAAGATAAACCCCAAGAGAAAACGCGCCCCATCGCCAACTGGGCTGAAATTTGAATTTTCAGCTTTCCCGCCGTTTTGAAAACAGCGAAACATGTTTCGGTGGATGCGTGGACTCCTCGTGGACAACTCGGGCAGCAGTCGAATTGTCCACGAGGAGTCCACGCACCCACCGAAACATGTTTCGCTGTTTTCAAAACGGCGGGAAATCTGAAAATTCAAATTTCAGACAAGTTGGCGATGGAGCGCGTTTCCCCTTAGGGGAATATCGCTAATAGTTAAAATTGCGTTTTTGGGGTCACTATCACATTAAAATCGCAATTTTTGACTCTTTGAACGGAAAAAATCACCATTTTTGAACCTAAAACGAGCGAAAACGGATCAAAACTGAAAAAAACTAGAATACAACAGAAAAACAAATAGCCCAAATCAACTTTCCATCATTATCAGGATCTATAACAAGTTTAGTTCTTCGGTACCCCTGGTACTTCTCCAGAATGGTCTTCTTGATTTTTTCGAATACCATCGTAAGAATGGTTCCCCTTCCCAACCACCAATGTCGAGCTGGAGATCATGGTCTCCACTATTTCCATAAAGTACCATTCTGCTCCTGGCACTGTCAAGAAGTGAAAATCGTGGCAGTTTGATTGCAAGGATCGAAGGGCGTTTCGTTCTTTGACCAGCTCCAGAATCTTCTTTTCCCATGCCAGATCTCTGAATCCTCTCTGATCGTGGAGCCCTCTTCTTTGTCTCCAAATCGTACGCTGCTCCATCTTCTGGGTGAAGATAGGTGCATCTTGCACCATATCTACACTGACCAGAAGCTTTTTGATCTTCGAGCTCTTGGGGGGCCTTGTCCTTCTTGTGCTTCACCTCGATCCAGCCTCTTCGTCGGAGCTTGAAGAAGGGGAGACTTCGAAGGAGTATTGTCGGTGTCGGGATTGTTTGGGGCCTCTGGTCATGACTTTGGGATGGGAAGCGGGTTGAGCGGTGCCTAGAAAATCATGACAATTAGAGGGACTGATGATGGTAACATGTAACACAGCATTTGAAACAACCCTTCAGGATCCCAGAATCCTTCAGAATCCTTAGAATCTTAAAATCTTATAAAGTTGCGAAATGACTGGTTGCGAGATGTCCAGTTGCCAAAAACAACGAATTTCAGATCAATTTTTGATTTTTAAAGCAACAATTCTAAAAAAAGACTCACCGATTCGGGATCATTGGCCCATTCGAAGTACAGTTTTCGTACTTTTCAGCATACATATTGGAATATAGAAGAATATAGAAGATAGAAATATAGAAGAATATGACGACAATGCAGATCCGGTGTGTAAGACTGACCTAAAATGGTTCAATTTCTGAAAATAAGGGGGGGGGGTGGAGTCTAAACCAGGTGTGTATCTGGGATCCAATCGTAAATTCGGAACCGGCATCTAGATAAAGGGAGGCCCTCTGTGTACCCGGAAAGAATATAATGATGAGAAAAAATTAATGTGAAGAGTTTTCACCCCTTATTATCTTTAAATAGGGTCATTGTGTAGCTTACAGTACCGGACAAAAAAGTGGCATATTTGGGTGTTTTTAGTGAAAAATGACAACTTTGGTTGTCTGAAAATTTGGTTTAGAGTAGTCACGACTATCTAGAAAATTTTAAAGTATATGAACTTTTTGGTTCAACTTCTCCCTGAACATTTACGCTTAAAAATCAGATTTTCCAAGAAATCAACACTGATATCTGAAGTAGCGCCATATTGGCGCAGACAACTTTTCACGGAAAGATCGTACTATAAAGTTGTCAACTACAAAAATAGAGAGCTATGATTGTTTTGTATACCCACAAATTTCCTAGACAATCGGACGACTCTAAACTACTTTTTCAAAAACCCAAAGTTGGCTTGTTCCCAAAAATACGCCGAAATTTGATATATTTTTGTCTGGTACTGTAATCTCACCTAATAAGAAAATGAGCAGAGTCTTAGGTAACAAAACAGTTACACATACCCCTGTGTGTACCTAGGATCCCATCGTACATCTGGAGGTGAAGGGAACCCTTGCCTCTGGGAACTAAGGTTTTGAACACCGGCACATTATGTTTCCGGTATCGATTTTTTTCAAGCACTGATGCTGAACGGAGTCATTCATTATCTCCCTCCCATACCCCTATTGGTTATTCTCTCTACTACTACTTCCTACTATGGATTCCCCAAGTGCTTCTGCCAAGTCTCTGACCCACCCATCTCAACAGGATCCTTGGGCCGTCTACATCACCAGCTCCACACCTGCTGACTCCCGTTCCGGTAGCTACTCCAACTCTACCTACAACTCCTCCTCCAGTAGTTCATCCGAGGACTCCGACGATGATCAAGGACCCGAGCAAGAAGTCAACACGCCAGACTCCTCGCCCCACCCCAATAACCCAAAAGTCTAAAAAGGTGTTAAGCAGAAATTTTGCACGGGGAGGCTGTGGCTACTGTACTTACAGTAGCCGATGCCAATTCCCCCATGGGGCCCTATTCTACTTTGAGAAGGCGCGGGAGGCTCATGAGGACGAGATGCAGCAACTGCATTCTAAGAAGAGGGACGTCTACGGAGTTGGAGGTGGAAGTGGAAATGGAAATTCTGCAAAAGGTCATGGCATGGAATCGACAGAGCTACAAGGATGGGACATTCTACGATTTGCACTACATTAGTGTTAAAGGAGCCGAGATGTATGTTAGGGACATCATTGAGAATATGGCTCAAAACGATATCCGGTCCGTCCAGCTCATCGTAGGAAGAGGAAATCACAGTTTCGACGGAGTGCCACGAGTGAAAAAGTGGTCTTGAGTCAACTTCAAGGGTATAAAGGGGCTTCAATCACTGTTGATCCTTCGAATGATGGTGTATTAATCGTTACTATTGGATTTATTTTATTCTATTCATTTTCTATGCTATATATTTGTGTATCTAACTTTTTTGTTCATTTTTAGGCTAGTTTTTATGTTTTATGTTTAGTTTCTACCTTTTAAGTCAATAAATTAGTTAATAAGTTGAAAAATCTAACCGTGTTGGTGTTAGTCTTGAGTTTTCAGAATCTTGACATTGTCGTTGAATCCTTCGGAATCCTTCAGAGTCATTTAGAATCTCAGCATCTCATCTTTTTGAATTCGGTTTGATCCCAAGAACCCAAAGTTGGCTTGTTCCCAAAAAAAAATCCGAATTTTGATATCCTTTTTTCCGGTGCAGTACAGACACTAATAAGAGAATGGGCAGGGGTAGGTTTAAGAGGGTCAGAATTCGTCCAAATTGGAATTTCTCAAAATTCAAAAAATGGACAATATTTCCAAGAAATTTCCTATCGATCGGTACAATTTTCAAAAAGTTTGGTTGCCTATTTCAATAGTTTTGGTGATATCAAAAAAAAATTGACCGTATATATCTCTTAAGAGCTGTAACTCAACACTCAGCAAACCGATTTTTAGGAAAGCGCCACCGATGGTACTGAAATTTTCATATTTTCAATTTTTAAAATTTCCAGAAATCAAAACTGCCTGGAACTTCATGTTTCGGTTGCTGACGGAGTCGCCGCCAAGATACAGTCATGGAGACTTGGATGATCAACACTGTCCACAGACTGAAGTCCGAATGTATGCGTGTGGAAAACTTGCGAGATAAATTTTTGGACTGAAATAAAATTTTACGTCATAGTTATTGATGGAAAATTTTGAGGCGAATCTTTGCTTGTCAAAGTTACACAATTATAGCTCTTCTGATACTTGAAATACTCTAGGAGCTTTATTTTGAGTTTTGAGGGTCTAGAAACAAATGATAACGATTTAAATTTAATGTCAACAGATAGAAAATTCAATTCTGAACAAGTTTCCAGTTGAAACTTTTTCAATATCTCTTCTGGTTCTTGAGATATAGACGTTCAAAGTTTGCCGCTAGAGAGCGCGTCGCGCACACAAAAAGGAGAGAGACGCAGACACTCCCGTTTCTCTGCGTCTCTCCCTTGCTTCCACTTCAAACGCGTATATCTCGAGAACCAATAGAGCTAGAAAAAAACTTTTAACTGATAAAATGTGTAAAATTTGCGCTGAACATTTTTGCAGTTGACACTTTTTTGATAGGTCTTTTGGTTCTTGAGATAATTTTAGAAATTAGAGAGCAACCTGCATGGAATTTTGTAGTCTCCGTTCGGCAATCAGCTTATATATGCTTCCCTGAAAAAATAAGGAGGAAATTTTTTATTGCAAATTTCCACAGTGTTCCATGGTTCAAACTACACACATTTTGAAGAACGGAAGCAGTGTTTGGAGATGGGTACATCGGTGAATACAGCAAACTACGAAAAATGGAAAATTGCAATAAAAATCATCCCGCTGAAACTATATAAGCTGATAAACCTACATCCGGAATTTCGTATTCTTCTTCATTTTTCAAAAAATGACAAAGTCCCTTATTATACTCTTACTTGGGGCTACTGCAGTCTCTGCCATTATTATAGGTGGAGGTGGAAGAGGATTCGGAGGCGGTGGAAGAAGTTCTTCTGGCTCATGCTCATCTGAAGAAGGCGGTCGTGGTCATGGCCACGGTCATGGCCATGGTGGTGGTCGCCCCCCTAGGCCACGCCCACCACGCCCACCACCACGGAATGATCCAGTATGTGAGAATGGATGGATGACTTTTGAGAGACAACAAGGGACCTGGTGTGTTAAGGTAAGGGACTATGAAGACTACAAAAACTACAAACTACAAAACTTCCAGGTCTTCTACGGTCAAGTCGTTCAAAACACCGCTGAAAATCTGTGTCAGGGACAGGGAGCAACACTTACCGGGGTGCAAACTGCATCGGAACGGATGCAAATCGCAAGTGAGTGGATTACCATGGATCCTCTCTAACTTTAATGTATATCTCAAGAACGAAAAGAGCTATCAAAAAAGTGTCGACTGAAAAAATGTTCAGCGCAAAATTTTACGCATTTCATTAGTTGAAAGTTTTTTGCTAGCTCCATTGGTTCTCGAGATATACGCGTTTGAAGTTGAAACGAGGGAGAGACGCAGAGAAACGAGAGTGTCTGCGTCTCTCTCCCTTGTGTGTGTGGGCGGCGCGCACTCTCTCTCTCTCTAGTGGCGCAACTAAACTTTGGACGTCTTTATCTCAAAAACCAGAAAAGCTATCAAAAAAGTTTCAACTGGAAAGTTGTTCAGAATTTAATTTTCTACATTTTGAAGTTATCAGACATCAAATATTCCAGACGCCGGACGACTTCTGAGCAATGCTCATGGGGGAGGTCTGGCCGAGATATGGATTGGTGGTTCCCGAATTGCTGGATGTAATAGAAGACAGGATTGTTTGCCAAATGATACATTTGAATGGACCGATGGACACACTACAGGAACTGCAGGATTCTATTGGCCAGGACCGGAACCAAATGCTTCTTGGAATAATCAGTGGGGGTAGGTTTAAGGGGTCAGAATTCCTTGGGAATGGAATATTTGGAAAATTAAAAAAATGGACAATATCTCCAAGAAATTTCCTATCGATTGGTACAAGTTTCAAAAAGTTTGATCTGCTATTTTTTTTAGTTATGATGATATGAAAAAAGTTGACCATCTATATCTCTTAAGAGCTGTAACTCCACATCCAGTGCGCCGATTTTCATAAAAATGGCACCGATGGAAGGGAAATTTTGATATTTTCAATTTTTTCTTAATTTCAGAAATCAAAATTGTTTGGAAGTTCACGTATCCGTTAATGACGGAGCAGGAGCTCGGTATGGATACAGTCATGGAGATTTAGATGATCAACATTGTCAAGATCCGACTGTGAGATTGTATGCATGCGGAAAAGTTCCGAAATAAATAAGCATTACATTTTGTGAAATGGTTTTTCATTTGGATTCTGAGATAGAGACAATGTGTAACCTACAATACCGGTCTTGGTGTTTTCAGTCAAAGAAAGGCCAACTTTAGGTCCGTGCCCTAACAAGATACCGTCTGAATCTTTCTTTTTGGATTTTTCTGAATTGAAATAAATATCAAATTGTAGAAAATTTAACGCTGAACATTTTTGTAGTTGAAAATT
Source organism: Caenorhabditis sinica (assembly GCA_963932045.1). Lineage (NCBI taxonomy): Eukaryota > Metazoa > Nematoda > Chromadorea > Rhabditida > Rhabditidae > Caenorhabditis > Caenorhabditis sinica. The sequence continues at coordinate 3,612,203 of OZ009942.1, forward strand.
TTTTGGTAGCTCTTTTCGTTCTTGAGTTATAGACGTCCAAAGTTTAGTTGCGCTACTAGAGAGCGCACTGCGCACACACAAGGGTGAGAGACACAGACACTCTCGTTTCTCTGCGTCTCTTTCTTGCTTCAACTTTGAACGCGTTTATCTCAAAAACCAATAGAGCTAGCAAAAAACTTTCTACTGATCAAATGTGTAAAATTTTGCGGTGAACATTTTAGTAGTTGACAATTTTGAGATAGCTCTTTGGGTTTTTGAGATATTTTAGAATAACTAAAGCCTACCTTCTTCGAACTCCCTCCGTTTATTTCTCAAAACTTTTGGTCGCCGTCTGCAACACAATCCACGCTCTTTTCCTTGGATTTTATACTTTTTATCACCCAAAAAACTGTTATAAAACATCGCGAGACCAAAAGTTTTCATTCTTTTTCGTCCAAAATGAAAACTTTTCTATTTCTCATCTTCTTGATTTCTCTCGTTTCTGGAATCATCGTCAACGATGAAGGGGGAAAGTCTAGAAGACGTGGTGGTGGTAGGAAATTCCACGATTCTTCTGATTCTTCGTCTTCTGAAGAGCATGGTGGTGGACACCATAATCATGGTGAAAATGGTGGTGGTAGGCCACGCCCACCACCATCAAGACCTTCTGGAAGATGTCAGGATGGATGGATGACATTTAATAGAACTGGGTACACCTGGTGTGTTAAGGTAAGAAATAGTTGCGAAATGGCGCAGTTCCGAAAAGTGCGGTTGCGAAACATCATAGTAGCGAAATGACTGGTTGCGAAATGACCCAGAGCTGGGACGTCTCGCTACCAGTCACTTTGAAACTGACATTTCGCGACTCACGTCGACTTCGCAATTTTGACATTTCGCAACTCTGACGTTTCGCAGCTGGGACGTTTCGCAACTGTGACATTTCGCAACTCTGACGTTTCGCAGCTGGGACGTTTTGCAACTCACGTCAACTTTGCAATTCTGACATTTCGCAACTACGACATTTCGCAACCACGAACTCTACATTTTACGTTGTAGGTGACAACCTGAAAGAACGTGAATTTGACTATTTCATAAAGTTGCGAAATGTCCAGGTTGCAAAGCGACTGGTTGCGAAACTTCCAAAAATTCTAAGATTCTAAGATTCCAAGATTCCAGGTCTTCTACCAAGACCTAAACTGGGACGCCGCTCAAACCATGTGCCAATCTCAAGGAGCAACACTAACTGGTCTTCAAACCGCCCAGGAGAGGCTTAGAATTGCAGGTAGACTCCAGTTTTTCTCAAATATCTCAAGAACCTGAATAGCTAATTAAAAGTGATAAACTGCAAAAATGTTCAGCATAAAATTTTACACATTTCATCAGTTAAAAGTTTTTAAATAGCTCTTGTGGTTCTTGAGATATACGCGTTTGAAGTGAGAGCGAGGGAGAGACGCAGAGAAACGAGAGTGTCTGCGTCTCTCACCCTTGTGTGTGCGCGGCGCGCGCTCTCTAGTGGCGCTACCAAACTTTGGACGTCTATAACTCAAGAACGAAAAGAGCTATCAAAAAAATTTCAACTACAAAAATGTTCAGAATCAAATTTTCTACATTTTGACACAAATCTTTATCAAAAAATTTTTGTGTCGAGACCCAAAACTTCCTATATTCAGACGCCGGTCGCGCCCTGATCTTCCAAAACGGAGGAGTCCCGCAAACTGTGTGGATAGGAGCCCGTAGGAAGGCAACTTGTCCAAATAAGCCTTCTTGTGAACCCAATCTCACTTTCGACTGGACCGATGGACGAACCACTGGAGTTTCGGGATTCTTCTTTGCGGGATTAGAACCATCAGCGACACTATGGAATCCATTTGGGTAGGTCAAAAATGCCATGTAGAAAGTGCGCTCTACTGCACTTTTAGATAGTTTAAAGGCTCTAAATATGTTAAATTCCTCTCAATTTCCAGAGTCCAATCATGCATTCAACTCCTTCCCTCTCTCGCTGACAACTTGCAGTCCTTTTTCGGCTATAATCATGGTGCACTGGACGATATCCACTGTCACATGCCTCAGAAGATGTATGCTTGTGGAAAAGTCGCTGCTTAATTTTGTTATTTTTAATAAATGACCCAAATTGACAAATTGTATTGGCAAATAAGACAATAATTCAAGTTCATGTTCAAATTTATTTCGGAACTTTTCCGCATGCATACAGTCTCGTTCTAGGGAATTGACAGTGTTGATCATCCAAATCTCCATGACTGTATCCAAATCGAGCTCTTGCTCCGTCATTAACGGATAAGTGCATGTACAAGCAATTTTGGTTTCTGAAAATTTTTAAAAATTAAAAATATGGAAAATTTCTCTTCCATCGGTGCCGTTTTCTTAAAAATCGGTTCACTGGATGTGGAGTTACAGCTCTTAAGAGATATAGATTTTCAAGTTTTTTTGATATCACCATAACTATAAAAATAGCCTATCAAATTTTTCAAAAATTATACCAATCGATAGGAAATTTTTTGGAGATATAGCTCAATTTTTGAATTTTCAAAAAATTCCAATTTCGAATACTTCTGACCCCTTAAACCTACCCCCATTGGGGTTTCCAAACAGCATTTGGCTCCGGTCCAGGAAAATAGAATCCGGCGGTTCCTGTAGTATGACCATCGGTCCATTGGAATGTATAATTTGGCAAACAATCCGGTCGTCTATTACATCCAGCCTTTCTGGAAGCTCCAATCCAAATCTCGGCAAGACCTCCTCCATGAGCATTGCTCAGAAGTCGTCCGGCGTCTGAAAAATTTGGTTTTTGATAAATGGAAAATGTAGAAAATTCAATTCTGAACAATTTTCCAGTTGAAACTTTTTTGATAGCTCTTTTCGTTCTTGAGATATAGACGTCCAAAGTTGCGCCCCTAGAGAGTGCGCGCCGCGCACACAAAGAGGAGAGAGACGCAGACACTCTCGTTTCTCTGCGTCTCTCCCTTGCTTCTACTTCAAACGCATATATCTTGAGAACCAATAGAGCTAGCAAAAAACTTTTAACAGGTAAAATATGTAAAATTTTGCGCTGAACATTTTTGCAGTTGACAATTTTTTGATAGCTCTTTTGGTTCTTGAGATATGCGTTGAAGTTAGAGAGATACCCACAATTTTAGGGAGTTTTTTGAAACCTTATGTGTATTTTTCTCTCGCTAGTAGTACTTTACTTTCTAATACGGAGGTTCGATTGTACTTGGTGAGTGGGCGTGGCCTATGGGTTGTTCATTGTGCACCATCTTGTTCAGACGACTATGAACGTGTGACTAGACAATTTTTAGGATGAAAATTATATCAAATTATAGAAAATTACATGCTGAACATTTTTTCAGTTAAAAGTTTTTTGATACCTCTTTTGGTTCCTGAGTTATAAGCGTTCAAAGTTTAGGCGGTGCCACTAGGGAGAGAGGGCGCGCCGCACACACCGGCGCAGAGAGACGCAGAGAAACGAGAGCACCCTCGCTTCTATGCGTCTCTTCCTTGCCGCAATTTCAAATGCTTATATCTCAAGAACCAATAGAGCTAGCAAAAAATTTTTTAACAGATAAAATGTGTAACATTTTGCGCTGAACATTTTTGCATTTTACACTTTTTTGATAGCTATTACGGTTCTTGAGATATGCAGTGAAGTTAGAGAGGATCCTTCTCTTTTAATCCACTCACTTGCAATTTGCATCCGTTCCGATGCAGTTTGCACCCCGGTGAGTGTCGCTCCCTGTCCCTGACACATGTTCTCAGCGACGTTCTGAAGGACTTGACCGTAGAAGACCTGGAATTTTTGTAGTTTGTAGTCTTTGTAGTCTTTATAGTTCCTTACCTTAACACACCACGTCCCTTGTTGTCTCTCAAAAGTCATCCATCCATTTTCACACTTTCGTGGTGGTGGGCGAGGTGGGCGTGGCCTAGGGGGGCGACCACCACCGTGGCCATGACCATGACCATGACCACGACCACGACCAGCTTCTTCAGATGACCAGGAGCTGGAAGAACTTCTACCTCCGAATCCTCGTCCACCTCCACCTCCACCTATAATAATGGCAGAGACTACAGTAGCCCCAAGTAAGAGTAGAATAAGGGACCTTGCCATTTTTTGGAAAAATGGAGAAGAATACAAAATTCTAGATGTAGGTTTGTCAGCTTATATAGTTTCAGCGGCAAAGATTTTTATTGCAATTTTTAAAAAACCGATCAGAAGTTTAACTTCCTTCCCGCACGTCCATTTTTCGTTGTTTGCTGTATTTAACGATGTGCCCATCTCCAAACACTGCTTCCGTTCTCAAAAATGTGTGTAGGTTACACTATGGAAAATTGCAATGAAAAATACCTCTATCTTTTTTGTTGGGAAACATATATAAGCTTATTGCCAAACGATTTAAGCCATCTGGCAGCTGCTATTCTTATAATGATGCCTAAAGAAATTTTGGCTGCTCTCTAATTTCTAACAATATCTCAAGAACCTGAATAGTTATCAAAAAAGTGTCAACTGCAAAAATGTTCACCGCAAAATTTTACACATTTGATTAATTAAAAGTTTTCTGCTAGCTCTATTGGTTCTCAAGATATACGCGTTTGAAGTGGAAGCGAGGGAGAGACGCAGAGAAACGAGAGTGTCTGCGTCTCTCACCTTTGTGTGTACGCGGCGCGCTCTTTAGCGGCAAAACTTTGAACGTCTATATCTCTTGAACCAGAAGAGATATTGAAAAAGTTTCAACTGAAAAGTTGTTCAAAATTGAATTTTCTATACAATTACATAAAATGTGAAATGCAATTATTTGTTTCTAGGCCCTCAAAACTCAAAATAAAGCTCCTCGAGTAGTGTAAAAAACAGAAGAGCTAGAAATATGATTTATGTAACATTAACGAATCGAGTTTCATTCCAAAACACAAGGACTTCACAAAATTTTCATTTCAGTCCAAAAATTTATCTCGCAAGTTTTCCACATGCATACATTCGGACCTCAGTCTGTGGGCAATGCTGATCATCCAAATCTCCATGGCTGTATCCATATCTGGCAGCAACTCCGTCAGCAACGGATACGTGAACTTCCAGGCAATTTTGATTTCTGGAATTTAAAGAATTAGTAATATAAAAATTTCCTTTCCATCGGTGCTATTTTTATAAAAATCGACGCACTGGATGTGGACTTACAGCTCTTAAGAGATATAGATTATCAATTTTTTCATATCACCATAACTAAAAAAATAGCAGATCAAACTTTTTGAAAATCGTACCAATCGATAGGAAATTTCTTGAAGATATTTTCCACTTTTTGAATTTTCAAAAAATTCCAATTTTGAGGAATTCTGAACCCTTAAACCTACCCCCATTGATTATTCCAATGCGCGCTAGGTTCAATACCAGGCCAATAGAATCCGGCAGTCCCCGTGGTTTGTCCATCGGTCCATTGGAATGTATCATTTGGCAAACAATCTGTTCGGGCATTACATCCAGCCCTTCTGGTGGCCCCCACCCATATCTCTGCGACGCCACCACCATTAGCATTGCTCAGAGCTCGCCCGGCGTCTGAAAATAGGTTTTTGATATTGGAAATTAGTTGGAAATTGTAGAAAATTTGATTCTAAACAACTTTCCAGTCGAAACTTTTTTGATAGCTCGTTTAGTTCTTGAGTTATAAGCGTTCAAAGTTTTAGTGGTGACACTAGAGAGCGCGCCGCACACACACAAGGGAGAGAGACGCAGACACTCTCGTTTCTCTGCGTCTCTCCCTTGCTTCCACTTTAAACGCGTATATCTCAAGAACCAAAAGAGGTAGCAAAAAACTTTCAACTGGTAAAATATGTGAAATTTTACGCTGAACATTTTTGCAGTTGACACTTTCTTGATAGCTTTATTGGTTTTTGAGATATTTGAAATAATTGAAATTTGAGGCAAGTTAGGAGGTTATTGTCGTATTTAAAAAATAGACACTCGGTGTTTTTTGTACTTGTTTTTTATTATTTCTGGCAGATTTGCCTTAAAAATTTCAGAAGTACGCTCTAACACTGAGCCTCACTTTTTTAAATCTGTCAGTATAAATACTTTGAATTTATAGTCAAACTATAGAAAATCTGATTCTAAACAATTTTCCAGTTGAAACTGTTTTGATAGCTCGTTCAGTTCTTGAGATATAGACGTTCGAAGTATCAGTGGTGCCGCTAGAGAGCGCACCGCGCACACACAAGGGAGAGAGACGCAGACACTCTCGTTTCTCTGCGTCTCTCCCTTGCTTTCACTTGAAAGGGGTATATCTCGAGAATCAATAGAGCTAGCAAAAAATTTTTACCTGATAAAATGTGTAAAATTTTAAGCTGAACATTTTTACAGTTGACACTTTTTTGATAGCTCTTTTGGTTCTTGAGATATTTTAGAAAACGAGAGTGTGACGCAATTTTCATAACTTGTTATTGTTGTCTTGTCCGTAGGCTGTGGTTTATGGCTACTAGTGGCTCTGGTTTGTTGCGCTGTAAAGGTCTTAACGGTGTGCTTAGAGAGTGCGCGCCGCACACACCGGTGCAGAGAGACGCAGAGAAACGAGAGCGCTCTCGTTTCTCTGCGTCTCTCCCTAGCTTTTATTTCAAACGCGTATTTCTCAAGAACCAATAAAGCTGGCAAAAAACTTTTAAGTGATAAAATGTGTAAAATTTTGCGCTGAACATTTTTGCAGTTGACAATTTTTTGATAGCTCTACTGGTTCTTGAGATATTCCGTGCAGTCTACTCACTTGCGATTTGTATCCTCTCCGATTCAGTTTGCAATCCTGTAAGTGTTGCTCCTTGAGCCTGACACAGGTTTTCAGCGGTATACTGCTCGGTGTTACCGTAGAAGACCTGAATTTTTGTAGTTTATAGTCTTTATAGTCTTTATAGTCCCTCACCTTAACACACCACGTCCCTTGTTGCCTATCAAAAGTCATCCACCCATCATCACATACTGGATCATTCTGTGGTGGTGGGCGAGGTGGGCGTGGCCTGGGGGGTCTTCCGCCACCATGGCCGTGGCCATGACCGTGACCGTGGCCGTGACCATGACCCCGACCACCTTCTTCAGATGACCATGAGCCAGAAGAGCTTCCACGACCTCCACCACCTCCGAATCCGCCACCTCCGTTTATAAATAATCCGGAAACTGTAGAAATCCCGAGCAAAAGTAAAATAAGGGATTTGTCCATTTTTTTTCTCCAAAAACGAAGAAGAATACGAAAAACTTGATGAGCGTTTCGCAGTTTTTATATGTTACCCCGAAAAATGAGGGGTGGGTTTTTTATTGCAAAAAATTTTTTGAGACCGAGGTTCAAAAGTTTAATTTTTGATTTCCAGGGAAAGCAGGCAAGTTTTTGGGGGGTTTTTGAAAGTTTCCGTTTTTAAGGATGTCACTGATATGGTTCAGAGACATCCCGGACATCTGGAATTACAGAAATCGCCATTTTTCAAAGAACAAGGTAGCTACAAACTACGGGAACCTGGTTTGTAGGTTTTTGGGATGAGTGAACTCCCCAACGTTTCGCAACTAGACATTTCGCAACCGTGACATTTCGCAACCACGCCATTTTGCAACTGGTCACTTCGCAACTTTATGAACTTGTCCGTTTTACTTCCAGGTAGTTCATATGTGATAGAAATCATTGTGAACCATATCAAATTACCTACATTGAGATATTGGGACACAAAACCCCAACGTTTCATAACTGGACATTTCGCAACCATGTCATTTCGCAACCATGACATTGCACAACTGGACATTTCGCAACTTTATAAACTTCGGGTTTACGCCCATTTAGTATGTGGTGATTTCCAAGGAAATATGGAGATGTTGCGGATGGTTGTCGTAGTTGCGAAATGGCATGGTTGCAAAATGTCATGGTTGCGAAATGTCGTGGTTGCGAAATGTCATGATTGCAAAATGACTGTATCCAAAACTGTTGGTTGCGAAATGTCTTTATGCAGAATGTCATGGTGGCTAATTGGTTGTAGAATCGACGAGAGTTGCGAAAAGTCGCGGCTGCAGAGTGACTGGTTGCGAAATGTCATGGTTGCGGAACGTCGGGGAGCCTGTGTAATTTTTGCTTCTTTTTTTTGTAGGAAAATTTGGTGTTGTGCATTCATTCAAATTTATTTGGGTTTTTCTATTCAGGGGACAGAGAGAAGTTTTTGGACTTTTTTTTGGGAAATTTGGAGATCAATTTTTGTGGGGGGACAAATATATGGATTCAGGAGACAATTGGAGAAAATTTTGGGGAACATTTTTTTTGGGAATGCAAATTTTTCGGGGGACAATTTTCGGGGAATAAATAAATGAAATTGGAGTCTGAAAATGAAATTTTCAGATGAAAGCTCGGAGGTTGTCAAAGGGGCTTCAGAAGAAAAAAGTCCACAAAAATTCAGAAGATTTAGAATCCTTGGGATTCTGAATTCAAAAACTTTGAATTTTTACGGATTATTCTATTCTGAGCGGGAAGGATTAAATGCGGATTTTTTAGGCTTTTTAGGCTTTTTGGGCTTTTTAGGCTTCTTAGGCTTAGGCTTACTTGGCCTAATTTAGAAAAAAAAGATCACGAAGAAATTTGGGGGTAATCACAGAAAAATGGGGGGCTGATTTTCGGATTTGGGTAGTGATATTTTTTTGAAAGGGCGGGAGACAAGATTTGAAAGTTTTGAAATGAGATTGGGGAAAAAATTCGGGATCAAAAATGAGAAAAGATATGGGGGAGAAATTAGATCCGGAAAAAAAGAAGGAAAAATATATGAGATTGATTTTTGGAGGGGACTAGAATCACAAAAAATGGGTCAAAATTGGGACACGCGACGCGACCGCTACGCAACCGCTACGCGACACGCAGCGCGACACGCAATGCGACACGCAACGCGACACGCAACGCGACACGCAACACGACACGCAACGCAACCGCTACGCGACACGCAGCGCGACACGCAACGCAACACGCAACGCGATGCTAGGGAAAGTCAAAATAAGGCACGACATTAATTACCGTACTGGCTAAATAAGTTTTTTTTTGAAAATTTTGAAGGATATTTTGGGCGGGAGATTCAAAAATTTGAAGGAAAAAAATGGGTTCAGGGGGGCAAGAAGAAGTCCAGAAAAGGGGTGGGAGGAGCAAGGGCGCTCCATTGAGAATACAAAAAAGGGAATATTCTGAGATTCCAGAATTCATGACGTCATCGAAATTCAGAATCCAAGACTTTCTAAATAAGTCCATAAAACTGAATAAGGTGAGCCAAGATAATCTCATACACAAAAACGAAAATGAACAGAAAGTTGACATTGAGAACGATTAATTGAGCATAACCCCAGCAGGAAATATGGAATCCTCGAATTTTTCGACCATACATTTTGGCTTCCGGAGGGGAGGAGGAATTCGGGAAAAAATTGGGGATATAGGGGATTACGAAGAAATAGAAAATGAGTAGATAGAAGGAGATGACCAAGAAACTTTCAACGACAGTTGGTTCCTGCTGCTGTTGGGGGGCCTGAGCCCATGGTGGTGGGAATGGGAATTGAACGATTTCCTGGTTGTTGGGCATCTGCAAAAATGAAAGAATTGCATAGACACGCAACGCGACCTACCGCAACTTGACCTACCGCAACTTGTCCTACCGCAACGCGACACGCAACGCGATACGCAACGCAACACGCCACGCAACCGCAAAACTCGACCGCCAAACTCGAATGCAAAACTCGACCACAAAACTCGCTCATTTAAAGAACAGAAGACGCAATGCGACCGCAACGCAACACGCAACGCGACACGCGACGCGTCCTACCGCAATTTGACCTACCGCAATTCGACCTACCGCTATTTGACCTATTGCAATTTGACCTACCGCAACGCGACCAACCGCAATTTGACCTACTCCAACTTAATCTACCGCAACTTGACCAACTGCAACGTGACCTACCGCAATTTGACCTACCGCAATCTGACCTACCGCTATGCGACACGCAACGCAACCGCAGTGCATCCGAAACGCAACACGCGACGCGACACGAAACGTAACCGCAACGCAACCGCAATGCAACACGCAACGCGACCTGCCGCAATTTGACCCATCGCAATTTTATCTACCGCAACTTGACCTACCGCAACTTGACCTACCCCAACTTGACCTACCGCAACGCGACATGCAACGCGACACGCAAGGCAACCGCTACGCAACCGCTACGCGACCGCAACGCAGCCGCAACGCGACCGCGACGCAACCCCATTTTCGCATTTTTAAATTTCCCAGTGTGCCCCACAAAATGGTGAATGACAAGAGGTGCATATAGTGTATAGATATAGGCCCTACTTGAATCTCTCATTGATTAGAAGTAGTACTGGTGGTATCCTGTGCACATACTGGAGTATTTGCATGTGGCGGAGAAGCTGGCCCGGCTTCGGCTGGCTCCTCCTCTTGTCTTGGCGAAGCGGATCTGTGGATCATTTGAAGGGCGTCACGATGGGCGGCGAGGTGTTCTGGCGACAAGTGGGCGGCGTCTTCACCGGGAAACAATTCTACCCAGCTGGCAACCCTGGTGCTTCGTGCTTCAACAGCTTCTCTCTCCGCCTGTCGAGCCTCCACATCGGATCCTGGCGCACTTTGGTCTTCACGGTCGAGGTCGGAAAGGAACGAGTGGATACGGTTGTCCAACGGGAGCTCATCGGATGTTTCAGGGACTTGATCATCATGCGGGTGGGCCTCGTCTGTGTCTAGAACAACTGCTCCGGTGGTCGAGGCGTATTCTGGGCGGCGCCATGGAATTGGGGCTCGCGGCATATTACGGACTTGATCGATGACAGCGATGTGAGCTCCAACAATGGCGTCGACTTGTGGCTCTGGTGGGTTCTCATCCAAGTTTTCCAGCATCAAGACTAGGTCTTCTGGCTCCTCCTCCTGCTCCTCTTCTGCCTCGTCGTCGCCATCGGCATTCTCCTCCTCGTCCTCATCCTCGTCCTCGTCTTCTGAAGAGGAGGCGGCCACTGGTGGTGGGAATGGGAGTTGGACGATTTCTAGGTTGTTGGGCATCTGCAAAAATGGAAGAATTGTTTATGAACGGGACACGCAACGCAACACGCAACGCAACCGCAACGCGACCTACCGCAACTTGACCTACCGCAACTTGACCTACCGCAATTTGACCTACCACACTTTGACCTACCGCAGTTTGACCTACCGCACTTTGACCTACCGCAACTTGACCTACCACAACTTGACCTACCGCAATTTGACCTACCGCAATTTGACCTACCGCCACTTGACCTACCGCAATTTGACCACCGCAATTTGACCTACCGCCACTTGACCTACCGCAATTTGACCTACCGCAACTTGACCTACCGCAACTTGACCTACCGCAACTTGACCTACTGCAATTTGACCTACCGCAACTTGACCTACCGTAACTTGACCTACCGCAACGCAACCGCAACGCAACCGCAACGCAACCGCAACGCAACCGCAACGCATCCTTACCTCTGCTGGTTGATCGAAATCTTGCACATCCCAAATGTCATCATCCTCATCCTCAGGGTCCAAAATTGGCTCATCCAGGAATCTAGCTGGCTCACGTTCCCCCTCAACTGGCTGAATAATTTGTCGTGGGACGGTATTTGAGCGTTCCTCATCTTGGGCGAAATTATCGTATTCTGGGGTGTCGGCTGGAAAATGGTAAAATGGAAATTGGAATCTCTGTAATTTGGGAAAAAAAACTTCCGTGTTTTTGGCTAATTGTTTGCCGCCCGTTTGCCGCCAGTCCGCCGCCTTCCCGTCCGTCGCCTACTCGCCGCCTGTCCGCCGCCTGTCCGCCGCCCATCTGACGCCCAACCGCCCAACCGCCCGACCGCCCGACCGCCCGACCGCCCGACCGCCCGACCGCCCGACCGCCCGACCGCCCGACCGCCCGTGTGCCACTCGCCTTTCGTCTGCCGCCCGTTTTCCGCCTGTCCGCCGTTTGTCCGCCGCCCGTTCGCCGCCCGTTCGCCACCTGTCCGCCGATCACCGCGCCGCCTCTTTGCCGCCCGTCCGTCGCCTGTTCGCCGTCCGTCCGCCGCCTGCCCGCCGCTCGTTTACCGCATGTTTGCCGACCGACCACGGACTGTCCGCCTCACGTCCGCCGCCCGCCCGCGGCTTGTGTGCCGCCCGTTTGCCGCCCGTCCGCCGCCCGTCCACCGCCCGTCCACCGCCTTTTTGCCGTTCGCCGCCCGTCCGCCGCCCGCCCGCCTGTTATCCGTCGCTCGTCCGCCGCCCATCCACTGCCTGTTTGCCGCGCGTCCGCCGCCTGTTATTCGCCTGTCCGCCGCCTGTCCGCCGCCCGTCCGCCGCCCGTTTGCCGCCCGTCCGCCGCTCACCCGCCTCTTATCCGCCGCCTGTCCGCCGCCCATCCACTGCCTGTTTGCCGCGCCCGCCGCCCGTTTGCCGCCCGTTTTTCGCGCGCCCGCCGCCCGTCCGCCGCCCGTTTGCTGCCTGTTTGTCCGCCGCTTGTCCGTCGCCCGCCCACCGCCCGTCCGTCGCCTGCCCGCCGGCTGTCCGCCGCCCGTTTGCCGCCCTTCAACGCGACACGCAACGCAACACGCAACGCGACCTGAACTCCTTACCTAATCCTTCTCCAAGCAACAATTGTCCCTCAGGTTCATAGTCATCTGGCATGGGTCCCGAGCGGAAGAATTCATCAGGCAGTACTCTCAGAATCGCCTCCTCAGCATAACGCCTTCTCGACAAAGCGGTTGTTGGTATGTCATAAACAAAATCCATCAACATGTCAATTTCAGAATCCGAAGACTCATATCTCCGTCGTGCTACAGTAAACCTGTCGCGTTCTCTTCGATCAATTTCTCTCATCGCCAATCTTCCCAACAGATCCCCATGCCGAACACGTGCTCGGCTCGCTCTTGCTCGGTTTCGTCGAATTCGAGGATTTTGATGGCGTTGGTTAAACCGGCGGAGCGATGGGAAGTCTTCGTCGTCGTGCCGTGGAGCCGCATGAGCAATTTCCATTGGAGCTTCGTAGAATTGGGGGTCATTGTTTGGGTAGACACGTTCGCCTAGGATGCCGATAAAGTCGCCGTCGGAGTCGCTGTCCTCCGTCTCATCGCCGGTCGACGATGGGAGAGAGGAGGGCATTCTGAAACTTGATAAATGAGGATAGTAGGATAGTGTGGACAGTGGACATCTGGATCGACAGATACACAGATGGACAAAGCAAGATCTAGGCTTTGACTGGGACATTTCGCTACTAGTCATTTCACAACTACGACATTTCGCAACCAAGACATTTCGCAACTACGAAATTTCGCAACTCTATAAACTAGTCCACTTTACGTTCATTAAGGTTTTATTGAGGGTACAGAAATCCTGGATTCCATGGTTTCGAAATGACGTGGTTACGGATTGTCGTGGTTGCGAAATGACCGGTTGCAAAATGTCGTGGTTGCGAAATGTCTCGGAGCCTTCACTTTTGGCGGCCCACGCGCTCCATTGCCAACTTGGCTGAAATTTGAATCTTTCAGCTTTCCCGCCGTTTTGAAAACAGCGAAACATGTTTTGGTGGGTGCGTGGACTCCTCGTGGACAACTCGGACAGCAGTCGAATTGTCCACGAGGAGTCCACGCACCCACCGAAACATGTTTCGCTGTTTTCGAAACGGCGGGAAAGCTGAAAATTCAAATTTCAGCCAAGTTGGCGATGGTGCGCGTTTCCCCTTAACTAATACGAAAAAATTTCAAGGTTTTTTGGGACATCCAGACATCCAGACACACAGACACACAGACAGACATGCACATACCTTCCTGCCCTTTCTCACAAATCCGGCAAGTTTTTTTTCCTTTTTTTCTCAGATCGGCACCTGTATTTAGTGGTGCCGACCTGTTAGATGGTGATGGTAGTGGTGTTGAAAGGGGCGACCACTCCCGAATAGATATTGATATTACCTGAAAACTCGAAAATTAGAAAATTCAAATTTGTTAGGGAATCAAGAGACAAGATTCAAGATTCAGAAGGATTCAGAAATCAAGATTCAGAAGATTCAGAAAAGCGACTAGAGATTCAAAAAGTGAAGATATAAAAATCAGGGGGGGGGGGTTAGAACGAAGATTGTAGTTTGTAGTTTGTAGTCTTTATAGTCTTTGCAACTCGTCTCTAGTATAGCTTAAGCCTAAACCAGCTTTGGCCTAGAGCAGTATGTTTCCAAAAAGTCTTCAATTTTCAATTTTTCATCTTCCTTTTTTCTCAAAATTGGTACAATTTTCATGTTTTCTTAAGTGGCAGAATCATCTCGAAAATGTTAGACTCCGCCTACTTTTTCTTCTCTTTTTTCGTTTTCCTTATGTAGACACGCGACTATAATATAAAACTAATTAGGACATGTTTTCATATTCTTCTCAAATTCTCAAATATCCCCCCCCCCCCCCTCGAGAGGTGTGACGTTTTGCTATTAGTCGTCAATAATTCACAAGATTTTGTGTTTCAATGTATATGTATGCATATACATTTGTGTGCGTGTGGATTGGATTATTTCGAATTTGAGGAATTGGACAGAAGGGAAGATGACAGCAATGTAATTTATGGCAATTATTGCAGTACAGGGACTGCTCTGAAACGAGCGGATTGGAACTACTACAGGAAAGCAAATGCGCTCTAATGGACTCTGATGGAACGCTGGAATAATGATTTTCTCGCTGTATTGCACTTTGACATTTTGCAACCAGTCGTTTCGCAACTACGACATTTAGCAACTACGACAGTTCGCAACTCACGTCGATTTTGCAGCCAGTCGTTTAGCAACTACGACATTTAGCAACTACGACATTTCGCAACTCACGCCAATCTCGCAACCGCAACAATTTGCAACCAAGACATTTCGAAACTACGTCATTTCGCAACCATGCCGTTTCGCAACTACATAAACTTGTCCGTTTTACGTTAATTTGGTTATGTGTGATAGGGATCATTTTGCCAACCAGACGTTTCACAACTGGACATTTCGCAACAATGCCAACTAGACATTTCGCAACCATGTCATTTCGCAACTACGCCATGCCCCACACTCAAATTGACCGAGTTCAAATTTTTTCTTTTCCTTCCCTTTTTTTCTACATTTGGCTCCCCTAGACCCCCTCATTTTCACATCAAAAAATCCATTTCTTGTCTGTGTTTTCTCCTATTTATTCTCTTCTTAGAGTTCGTGTTCCCTTGCCCACGGTTTTTGAAAATGAGGAAAAAAAGGAAGGAACATACACAAGGGCTTCCTCATTTTCTTGAATAATTCATCTAAAAGAAAAAGAGAGAAACATCTCGAAAAAAAGAAAAATAGAAGACCTAAAACAGATCAAATACGAAGAAAAGAAGGGGGGGGGGGAAGGGAAACCATTCAAAATTCCATACTGACATTACGAGGGCATTTGAAAAACTAAGCTTGAAACTGATCAAAAACACTTAGAAAAAGCTAGAAGAAGCCATAAAAAAAGTGCGGAAATGAACCAAAAAATGGGTGAAAAAGGGATAAATAAGACCACTAATAAGCTCAGAAACTTTTGAAATTCTAAAAAAAAACAGACCAAAATAATGAGGACAAGAAAAACCCAAAAAAAATTTGAGTTCAAAAACACAGTGCCATGGAAAAATAGAAAAAAATGAAGAGGAAATCTCAAAAAATTAGAGCGAAAATGAGGAAATGAAGAGAACGGAGAAGAATGAAGGGAGAGAAACAAGAAGAAGGTATGCATATACATCGATATGCGCGAGAAGGGGGGGGGGGGGGGGGGTACCCCCCGCCCATCTCGTCGTCATGGATACCCATACTCAGGTAGGAGACGTGGAGAGCTTCAGAAGGCGTCGACGACGCCTCTGGTGGACACACAAACATGAGAGAAGAGAACTCTCTCATTATCACACCCTCTCTCTCTCTCTCTCTCTCTCCCCCCCCCCCCCCCTCTCCTCCTTTGGAGCATTGAGAAGGAAAGGGCGGCTCCCCCCCCCCCCCCCTCCTCAATGCTCCAAAAGAGGAGACGACGACGTCTTCTGATGAAGGCGTCTTCTTCTATGTGTTTGCGTTTTTAATATACGAGGAGCCCCTTTCTCCATCCATATGCATGTCGGAGCTCTTGGAGCAAGAGAGCGGTGACTAGAGAAAAAGAGAAAAACCACAACAAACTGGCATTATTAGGAAAGAGAGGGGGGGGGAGAGAGTTTCATGTTGACGGCGAAGGAGGCGATGCCAAGAAGAAGATGGAGAGGAAGAAGAAGGAGGAGAAGGAGGAGGAGGCTAATCTGATGAAAAAGTAGAAGGAGAGGAAGAAGAAGAAGACGGAGCAGAGGAAAAGGAGAAGGGAAAATGGCTGGGATGTCATTGGCGCGGAATAGAGCAAAAACCTGAAAAACAGGGACATTTCGCAACCAAAGTAGATTTTGCAACTACGACGTTTCGCAACTGGGACGTTTCGCAACTACTACAACTTGACCCAACCGAGGCGATTTTTGAAAACACTTCTTCCACCTTGGGGGTCAAACTTACCCGTGGAAATTCTAATGGTGGTGAGACGTCACAGTTGCGAAATGTCGTAGTGGCAAAGTATGGCTGAGCCGAACAAAAAGCTATCATATTTTGGGGTTCTTGGTGGAAAAAGGCTAGTTGAGAAATGGCGTGGTTTCAATATTTTCAGTTGCGAAATAGCATGGTTTTTGAATGACTGGTTCCAAAACGTCGGGGTGCCAGGATACAGTACCGGGGAGAAAACGGGTATCATATTTTGGTGTTTTTGATGGAAAAAGGCGATGTTTGGGTGTTTAAAAAAGTTGTTTAGAGTAGTCCGATTAATCAAAAAATTTATGGGTATGTAAATCAAACCTAGATTTTCATTTTTGTAGTTGACAACTTTTTTCTACAACCACACCTAAGTTAGTTAGGTAACGGGGAGTAAAATAGGTTCGAAAATCGCCCAAATTTGATAGTGAGACCCGACTTTTTCAGACCCTGACAGGGGGCTGTCTGAAATGAAATGCTGCTAAAAAATAGCGTAGATCAAAAAAAGCTGGAAAATTTTAATAATGATCTGCTCTATAATAAAGCGGGTACTCCGGCAATAAGGTACCCGTGAAAGGTACCGTGGTACTAGGGGTACTAGGGCATTTTTTACTACATCGAAATTTCTGGCAAATCAGAAGACCGCAAAGTCAGAAGATAGCTGAGATCTTGTTGTTATGCCCCAGACACGACAAGGTTCTGACTAGTGAGCTCTAGTTGACATAAAAACCACCGTATTATACGGTGGTAGGGTTATTAGTGCCAGAAGGTGCCCGGATAGGTACGGGGTGGGTTGTGGCTAAATCGGCTCAAAGTACATTTAATTCTAGTTGAGTATCTAGCGTATCCAGAGATCTCTGACATTTGAAAAGAGTACATATCCGGTGATTACAATTTGTAGTATGCATGCCCGGAGAAGAGTGTCTCGACTCAGAATGGCAAGGTAGGGAGTGGTACTGGTACTAATTAGCGTGTGTGCAAGGCTCCATGATAATATGCATATGCGAGCAGCGGCCCTCGTGCTAGGAGGTGTACGTGGAAGGTACCGCAAGGTGGTGACTAGGGTGTCTTAGAAGTACATCTGATTTGAGTAACATATCAAAAAAGTTTGCATATCCGGTGGCGGGAGTGGCACTGGTGCGTACTAGGAGGATGTATAAGCAGGAAGAAAACAGAGTGAGTGTGGTACCAGGGGGATAAGGTTGTAGATCAAAACACTTAGTAGATCAAAACAGTAGATCAAAATAGTATATCAAAGTATTAGCGAAATTTCAAAAGGGGAAACGCGCTCCATCGCCAACTTGGTTGGAACTCGGTTTTTTTCCGGTGTTGAGGTCACGTTTACTCCACGCAAATATTTCGAAATTTTTTCACTGTGGACCGATTTGCCTACGTGGATTATACGTGACCTCAACACCTGAAAAAAACGGTGGCAAATGAAGGTTCCAACCAAGTTGGCGATGGAGCGCGTTTCCCCTTTTGAAATATCGCTAATAGATCAAAACACTTAGTACACTCTGTAGTATTGAGATTTAGTAGATCAAAACACTTGGAAACATGGAATAGGCTAGTGAGAGTTTACTTGTGCCAGGTGCCACCCATGAAAATGGCTCCGAGACATTTCGCAACCAGCCGTTTCGCAACTACAAAATTTCGCAACCACGCCATTTTGAAACCACGAAATCCAGGATTTTTGTAGAAAGTTCACGCTAAGATCACAATTTTTAAAAGTAGACTATTACCTGGAATAGTTCACAATACCCTCAATCCCATACAACCTTCATGAACGTAAGGTAGACTAGTTTATAGAGTTGCAAAACGACTGGTTGCGAAACGTCCAGTTTCGAATTGTCTTGGTTGCGAAATGTCGCGGTTGCGAAATGACTAGTGGCAAAATGTCCCGGAGCCAAAAGTCATGGAAATGTGCTGAATCGCTTCTGGACTAGTGGTGATCCCTCAAGCTTTTGGGAAGGGGATTTGAGAAAATGTGTGCATGTGTGTGAAATGAAAATTGAAGGGTGGCACCGCCTGGTGGTTGATTAAGGGGTTGCTGAAGGCTTAAAGCTTACGGCGGCACATGCCGTGCACTTTGAAGGTGAGCCGAGAGGATTATCTTGAAGAAGAAAATGTGAAATGCGCGATATGGAAGGGCGGAAAGGATAGAGTATAGTTGATGAAAGGGCAACGCGACGTTTTGCAACCGGACGATTCGCAACCGCGACAATTCGCAGCCAAGACATTTCGAAACTGGAAATTTTGCAGCCAGCCATTTCGCAACCAGACACTTCGCAACTATTCCCGAAAATCTAGGACAGTTGTACCCATTCATGATATCACCCATTTTCAATAGTTTATTTTGTGTTTAGTGTGACCTCGACTATCATTTTGTGGATTCTCAAAGTTTCGATGTGGCTAGTTGCGAAATGTCTCAGTAACAAAATAGATATGAGTTACAAGATGTCTAGTTGCAAAATGTACTGGTTGCGAAATGTCGTGGTTGCGAAATTGACATTTTCTATGAGGGAAATTGAAATTAGGTATTGTATTAGTGAAATGGCTAGTACAGGGTTTCAAGACTGCATACTACAAAATGGGATTCAGGACGTTTCACAACTAGCCGTTTTGCAACTGCGACATTTCGAAACCATGAAATCCAAATTTTTTGTTTGAAAATAATGCGTCAAATGTAGATGATAACCTAGAACGGTTCCTAATACCCTCAATCAGATACGGTTGCTTAACGACTGGTTGCGAAACGTCCAGTTTCGAAATGTCTTGGTTTCAAAATGGGTCGGTTGCGAAATGTCCCCCGGAGTCAGAAAAACCACGGAAATGTCCAAAAACGCTTCCCGAACTCAAGGCTGAGCTTTGATGAAGATTTAATTTCCAGTACCCTCCTCTGTTATCTGAAAAAAAAATTCAAATTTTTTTTGAGTTTTCAAAAATTCAGCAATAAATGGAGATAAAAAACATGATATATATACATATGGGAAGTCAATTCGAAATTTCAAAGTAATCCTCATTTATTTGTACTTTTTCGAATCAGAAGTTTTTGTTTTTTTTAGTTGGAAATACAGACATGAGAGATATACAGGGATGGAGAAATATAAATGGAGGTGATCAAAAATATTATATGCACTGTAATTTTCACATTTCAAGGGAGAAAGGTTAATAATTATTGCGGGGGTATACATACTACGGTCGGTCAAAAATTGCCGATCGTCGACCGCTTGTCGACTGACACCCCGACGTTTCGCAACTAGTCACTTCGTAACTAGACATTTCGCAACCAGTTGCAAAATGTCTTGGTTTCGAAACGTCGGGGTACCCAATTAGACGGCGGTCAGCGGTCCGCAGAATTTCTTATTTTTGCAGACAATAATTGAAGTTGCACAAAATGGAAAAATATAGACTTGGAGGAAAAAAGACAACTGAAAAGTTGAGAGATTTAGAGAAAAAAATAGAGAGTGAAAAAAAGAGAGGGGACAAAAATAATAATAATAACATGACTGATGGTGAGGGGGGAAAGAGAAATGGAGGAAACAAAATATAATAGAGAAAAGATATTTGAGCACCCTGACGTTTCGCAACTGGCTATTTCGCAACCAAGACATTTCGCAACTGGTCATTTCGCAACTATGATATTTCGCAACCAAGATATTTTGCAACTATGCCATTTTGCAACTTTGTAAAGTAGGCCAGTTTTCATTCATATAGGCTACATGTGATTACGGATCTCATAAACCAAACCAGGTTGTCATGTGAATTTGGTGGTTGCGAAATGGCCAGTTGCGAAATTTCATGGTTGCGAAATGTCCAGTTGCAAAATGACGTTGTTGCGAAATAACTGGTTGCCAAACGTCGAGGTGCCAGGATACAGTACCGAGGACGAAATGGGGTGTTTATAATGGAAAAAGGCCACATTTAGGTGATTAAGAAAGTAGTTGAAAGTGGTCCAATTATCTAGAAAATTTGTGGAAATATCAATCGAACCTAGATCTTCATTTTTGTAGTTCATCACTTTTTTGTACAAATCACCTCTGACAAGATATGGCGTTCCAAACGAAACATCCAAAAAAATGTCTCGAGTGAGACAGGTGCCGATGAATTTCTGTGAGCAACTCTCTAGATTTAATAGTTACCAAAAAGTTGTCAACTACAAAAACGAAGATCTAGGTTTGTTTTATATACACATAACTTTTCAAAGTAATTGGACCACTCTAAACTACTTTTTCAGACACTCAAAGTTGGCGTTTTTCGACTGAAAACATCGAAAAATGATACAAGATAGAAAAGTGAGCTCCAGTTCTCTGAATTCAAAATGGTTCTTGTGGAATCTCGTCATCCTCAACAAAGTCCTGATCCAATGCATCAAGTGCATCCTGCTCGTCCAATTCATCTTCCCATTCGAACATTTCCTCAAACATCCCTTCGATGGCCTCCTCCAACAACCAATCCAGATCTACCGCCTCATTTCTCATTCTTCTCTGATCTCTGATGATATCCTCGAATCGGAAATTCTCATCGTCCAAATGGTGGTCGAGACCTTGTTCACGGAGTAGGTTGAAGAGGTCCATTATGTTTCCGAATCGCGGGAAGAGCCACTCTTCCAGACCGTAGTGCACGGCGAGTTGGACGAGTTCTGGTGGCAAGTCGTTTGGGAGTCTGGAAAAAAAATTTTTGAACTTTTTTTGTCTAAATCCCAAGGTTTTCCAGGGAAAGTTTCAACTTAAAAAAATCTACATTTTCAGCTTTAATTTCCAGTTTTCAGAATCAAAATTGGTTTGGTATGAATGGAAATACAGTACCGGAAAGTGAGATTATATTTTGAATTTGGTGGTATCGAAATGGCATAGTTGCGAAATGAGGTGGTTGCAAAATTGACGAGAGTTGCAAAATGGCGCACTTGCGAAATGACTGGTTGCAAAACGTCGGGGTGCCAGAATACAGTACCGGACAAAAATGCACCTATTCAGATGTTTTTAATGAAAAAAAAGGCATCTTTGGGTGTCTAAAAAAGTGGTTTAGAGTAGTCCGATTTTTTAGAAAATTTGTGAGTATATAAAGCAAACCTAGATCTAAATTTTTGTAGTTGAAAACTTTTTTGTAACTATTAAATCTAGAGAGCTGCTCAAAGAAATTCATCGCACCTGTCTCACTCGAGACATTTTTTGGATGTTTTGTTTGGAACGCCATATCTTGTCAGAGGTGATTTGTACAAAAAAGTGATCAACTACAAAAATGAAGATCTAGGTTTGATTCATATACTCACAAATTTTTTAAGTAATTGGGCTACTCTAAACTACTTTTTCAGACCCACAAAATTGGCCATTTTTCACTAAAAACACTCAAATATGATACCCTTTTTGTCCAGTACTGTACTCTCTTTAGAGAAGATTTTTTGTTCTAGATTTGAATACTGTATTCACAATTTTTCAAAACAAGTCATTCTGAACCCCTCTTTTTAGATACTCAAAACTTTAAAAATCCCTATTTTCAGCAGAAATTCCCGAAATTTTATGACGTCCGGCGGGCCCAAAGTAGGAGCTCAAAAGCTTAGGATGATGTTGATTTTATCTACATACCTACGTAATAAAAAATATGGTAGATCAAAAATAGAATAGTCGGAACTGTTCTCTGTATTTTCAGAAACTCATGGACGTTTCGGAACCAGTCGTTTCGCAACTCTATAAACTTGTCGACTTTACGTTCATTTAGGCTGTATGGGATTGAGGGTATTGTGAACTATTCCAGGTTATAGTCTACATTTGGAAAGTTGTTCTACAAAATTTCTGGATTTCGTGGTTTCGAAATGACGTGGTTGCGGATTGTCGCGGTGGCGAAAAGACCGGTTGCGAAATGTCTAAGTTGCAAAATTGACATCAGTTGTGAAACGACGTAGTTACGAAACGACTGGTTTCGAAATGTCCAAGTTGCAAAATTGACATCAGTTGCGAAATGTCGTAGTTGCGAAACGACTGGTTGCGAAATGTCTCGGAGCCCATTTTTCGAATTAAAAAAATCATTTTGGAGTCCACATTTTTCCGCATTTAGGCCAGTATTGTATACTAATTATTATCAAATTTTGTTGTCTTTGTAGTTTCAAAGTTTCAAATCGCTCCGAGACGTTTGGCAACCGGTCATTTCGCAACTGTGACATTTTTCAACTCAACGTCAATTTCGCAACTACGACATTTCGGGTCATTTCGCAACTGCGACAATCCGCAACCACATCATTTCGAAACCACGAAATCCAGAATTCTTGTAGAAAGTTTCCATTAAAATCACAACAACCTTAATGAACGTAAACTGGAATAGTTTATAGAGTTGCGAAATGACCAGTTGCGAAATTTCTTGGTTTCAAAATGTCTTAGTTGCGAAATGTCCTAATACTCACCTTCTCCTTGCAAAAAGATCCTCCAAAATATTATTCAACTCCCCAATCAGCTGAACATTTCCATCCCACGGCCGTGGAGCAGGTGCTGCTGGCTGTTCAGCCATTTTCAGCTTACTTTTTTGTTGTGAAAAAAAGTTTCAGAATATATTCAGAATTCACAAGGCACCCTTGAAGACGTGCAAAATCGAAAAATCGAAAGTAGAGGAAGCCAGGTGTGTCGGTGTGTGCCAAAAACGAAAAACAAGGAGGAGGGGAAAACGGATTTAAGGAGAAAATATATTGAGAAAGAGAGAGTACGGATTAAGGAGGTGAGTATAGTGGAATGGAGATATGAGAAAAAGAAGAAGAAATGTGGTCAACAACTGGTTATCAAAACTGATCAACAAGCAAGAGCTAGCAGCAACGTTGTCATGGAGACGAAGGGAAGGAAGCTCCTCCGAGAGGACTACACGGCGGATCCGGTTTTGGTTTTGAACAGCCTAAAAAGTTGTCGCGGTTGCAAAATTGATGTTAGTTGCAAAACGTCCTAGTTGCGAAATGTCCCGGAGTCGTACTTTGCCGCTGTGAGATCTTCAACGCAGCATAACTAGGTTTGTGTGAGAGTTGTCTCAAAACAAATTACATATTTCGAATCCTCGTGTTTTCAGCTTTCCAATGATATATATGGCTCCGGGACACTTCGCAACCGGTCATTTCGCAACTGTGACATTTGGAGTACCTCTACAGTGGAAAATGTCTTAAACTTGTGGCCAAATGTCATAGTTGCGAAATGACTGGTTGCGAAGTGTCGCGTAGCCGATTTTTTAGGCTTACAAACATATTTAGGCTACAAAATCCTCAAATACTGTAGAATTGCTCTCAAAGGGCTCTCCAAACTTCTTGAAACCTTCACAAATAATTTTTGATGCTATAACTTCTTTATAAGTCTCTGGGACATTTCGCCACTAGTCATTTCGCAACTACGACATTTCGCAACTCACGTCGATTTCGCAACCGTGACAATTCGCAACCAAGACATTTCGAAACTGGATGTTTCGCAATTAGCAACCAAAGGATACACGTTTTTGAAAAAATTCACGTTGCAACAAAAATTCACAGATTTGGATGGTAACCTGATTTCTTTACAATACTGCGAATTGTACAGTTGCGAAATGGCATGGTTGCAAAAAGTCGTAGTTGCGAAATGACTGGTTGCGAATTGAAAGTGATCTTTCTACAAAAATTCAGGATTTCGTGGTTGCCAAATGGCGTGGTTGCGTAATGTCGCGATGGTGAAACGACTGGTTGCGTAATGTCATAGTTTCGAAACGACTGGTTGCAAACATCGTAGTTGCAAATTTTACATCAGTTGCGAAATGTCGTGGTTTCGAAACGACGTGGTTGCGAATTGTGTAGTTTCGAAACGTCCAGTATTGAAATGTCGTGCTTGCGAATCGTCGTGGTTGCGAAACGTCCGGAAGCGGAGTTGCGAAATGTCCGGAAGTGAAGATGCGAAATTGTCTTGATTGCGAAATCGACGTGAGTTGCAAAATGTCTTAGTTGCTAAATGACTAGTTGCGAAATGTCTCGGATCCCTGATACTCGTCCACCGTCCTTCCGAAGTTCGTCTGTCCAAAAAATATGAAAACATTTTACCTCACTCATTTTTATTTTTCTCTTTCAAAAAAAAAATGGAATTGACACAATAATAGGTCGTCAATTGTGGGCGGAGCCCCGGGATCTAGAGAGAGTGAGGAGAGAAATTCACAGTTAATGCAATTGTCTGTAACCTGAGAGGGGGGCGGAGTCAGTGAGGGGGGGGGGGGCGGAGTCAATAAGGGGGCGGAGCTTAAGGCACTAAAGAGAGAGAAAATATATATATGTATGATGATTAAAGCAAATAAATGAGGTGGGGGCGGGGCTAAGGGAAGAAAAACCGGGATAAATATAGGCGGAAAAAAAATGATCAAAATCATTCAAAGAAAAAAACAACAGAAAACAACAATATGGGAGAGAGAAAAAACCAATCAATTAGAAGATAGAGGATTCTGAGAATCATTAGAAGACGTGCCAAGAGTCGACGGCTTCAATGGGAAATTGGTGAATTCAGAAGTGAGATCGAGGAAGTGTTGCAAGGCATCACGAAGCGATTCAACTCCAGACGCGTCGACGTACTGCTCGATTTCGGTGGATTCGACGATTTCGCGGAATGAGACGATCTGGAAGAATTGAAAAGGTTTTTAGAGACTACAAACTACAAAAAAAATGGGCTGAAAATTAGAAAAATTGGCCGAATTAGAGCGTTTTTTAAGTTTTGTAGAGGCTTAGGAAAAAGTGTAGTTTGTAGTCTCCTAAGCCTCTACAAAAAATAGGCCAATTATGTAGAGGCTTAGCGACTACAAACTACAAAAATTCCTAAGCCTCTACAAACTGCCTGAGAGCGCGTGCCTCACTTTGTAGAGGCTTAGGAAAAGTTGTAGTTTGTAGCCTCTAAGCCTCTACAAAAAAAATCCTGATTTTGTAGAGGCTTAGCTGACTACAAACTACACATATTCCTAAGCCTCTACAAAAATTAAAAACGCTCCAACTCGGCCAATTTTCCATATTTTCGGCTCATTCTTTTTGTAGAGGCTTAGGAAAAGTTGTAGTTTGTAGTCTCTAAGCCTCTACAAAATTCGCGGCTCGTGTTGTAGAGGCTTAAAGACTACAAACTATGAAAATTCCTAAGCCTCTACAAATCTTAAAAACGCCAATTTTCAACCGATTTTTTCGATTTGTATCTCGAAATTTGTCAAATTTCGTGCTCATCATATCAGTTGAGCTCCATAAGACGTCGGATTCTGAATTTTCAGAAAAAATCAAAAAGTAACCCTACGACGGAAAAAATTTGGTCTGAAAATGGGAATTTTCCTGTTTTTCGCGATTTTCCTCTTTCGATTTTGCACATTTTTCGCTTCAAATGGAAAACTTATATACTTTTTCAATTTTTTGAAAACTTTCTGATTGAATCCGACGTCTTCTGAATTCCAATGTGCAAGAAATTCTACGCATTTTGAGCCAAAAATCGAAAAAATCGGCCAAAAATTAGCCGAGATAGATAATTTTTCATTTTGTAGAGGCTTAGGAATTCTTGTAGTTTGTAGTCTCTAAGCCTCTACAAAAATCGCGGCGCGTTTTGTAGAGGCTTAGAGACTACAAACTACGAAAATTCCTAAGCCTCTACAAAACTCAAAAACGCTCTGACTCGGCGGATTTTCAAGATTTTCGCTTCATTTTTTGTGATATATTACCTGTGGCGAAATCATCGTCAACGCCTTCATAATCTCCTGATAATGTGTGGACATTGGATTGTCAATCATCACAAGCAGCATTGTCTTCACCCATTCTACAACTCTCGCGAACGCGTGCGCTTCAGAAGCGCTCATCTTGGTGGCGACGGTGGGAACACTGTAGGCGGTACGGTCTGGAAAAATGGTGGGAATTTTAGGTGGGGGACCAAAAATATATGTAAAAAGGTGTGTAGATCTCAAAAATCATAATGAAAATGGTCGAAAATTGCTCTAAAACACCGAAAATGAGCCTTTTGGAGCCCGTTTTCGTGGTTTTATAGCAATTTTCGAGATTTTTCATTGTGATTTCAGGAATCTAAGTCGAAAATAAGCAAAAATTGAAAACTTTTGATAATTTTAAACACAAAATTTACCATATTAGATTCAAAATAAATGATTTTTAACTGAAAATTCACAATTTTCGGTCGAAATTTGACCATTTTCGGCTCAGATTCGACAATATTCAGCAAAAAATAGGCAATTTTTGAATGAAATGTGATGATTTCCAGCCTTTTGGAGCATTTCTTAGTTCAATTTCTCAGTTTTAGAGCGATTTTTGAGCATTTTCAGAGGGATTTTCTGGAAAAATTCATCTTTTTCGGAGAATTTTAGTGAAAATGGGCAAAATTTGAGCGTTTCTGGTTTAAAATTAGTAACTTTCAAGCTAAAATTAGTCGCTTTTTGTTCGAAATATGTGATTTTTGACTCAAAACTCGTCATTTTAGAGTCAAAAACTTCAATTTTTGCTCATTTTTCGCGGTTCTTGAGCGATTTTTTGAGTTTTAAAAGCGATTTTCGGAGTTTTAGAGCAATTTTTGAGATATTTCATAACGATTTTCGGATTCTAGACACATTTTTACATCGATTTCAAAACTTTTTAGTGGAAAATTAGCTTGAAAATTGATCAAATTACAAGCGTTTCAAAGTTTTGGAGAGGCTTAGCAAAAAGTGTAGTTTGTAGTCTGTAAGCCTCTAAAAAATTTCTAAAAATTTGTAGAGGCTTAGAGACTACAAACTACAAACTTTTCTAAGCCTCTGCAAAATTGAAAATCGTCGTAACTCGGCCAATTTTCAAGATTTTAAGATGGTTTTTGGCTCAAAATCTTTCAAATTTTTCGCTTTTTCTTCTGAAATGAGTCAAAATTTTTAATTTTCGCTCATTTTTAGGGTTTGAAAGCAATTTTTTAGAACTTTCACAACGATTTTCGGATTTTAGACACATTTTTACATCTATTTCAAAACTTTTTAGTAAAAAATTAGCTTGAAAATTGACCGAGTTACAAGCGTTTCAAAGTTTTGTAGAGGCTTAGGAAAAAGTGTAGTTTGTAGTCTCTAAGCCTCTACGAAATTTCTGCAAAAATTTGTAGAGGCTTAGCGACTACAAACTACAAAAACGCCTAAGCCTCTACAAAACTAAAAATGCATGTAACTCGGCCAATTTTCAAGATTTCAAGATGGTTTTTGGCTCAAAATCTTTCAAATTTTCCGTTTTTTCTATTGAAATGGGTTAAAAATTTCATTTTTGGGGGTTTTAGAGCGATTTTTGGGCTCTTTTTCATGTTATAGCCAAGTCTTACGTTTCAACTCCTCATCCTTTTTCTTGGGCATCAAAAACTGCTTCTCTATCAAAGTCATATGCTCTTTTAGCACATCGAATACCACTTTGAGACACTCATGATCCGCGGTTTTCGCCAAAAACAACGACGTCTTCAATCCTTCCGAAGCGTCATCTTCAACAAATCTCCTCTTCGCCACGTGGCACGTCTTCTGAATCTCATCTGGAGACACCGGTTGAATATGGGCCATTAGGAATTTCGAGTTCAGCAACCAATTGATAACAGCCGCCTGATCCGATTCCTTGCACATGAGGATTCTGATGGCCACGTGGAGTTCAGAAGACGTCACGGGCTTCTCCAACTCATCGACAAGGCACTGACAGTATTTGGACATTTCGGAGATGAGGCAATAGGCGAACGCCTTCGAGAATTGAATGGGATTGTTGTGGAGGAGGGCGAGGAAGAGGGAACGCATCCAGGCGGTGCGCTTCGAGTCGAGAATCGCTTCGACGTCTTCTGGGGATTCTGGAGCGGCGACGTCATCTGATGAGCCTTCTGAATCCTGTCTTGGTGTGTGTTTAACGAATTTGATGGCGTGACAGAAGAGACGAACCAAACGGCCGCATTGTTTCGCGTCGATCGAGTCGCGGATGGAGATTTCGTAGAGGATTCGTCTGGAAAAATTGAAGCTTAGAGGAGGATTCTGGCTAAAAATTGTGTGTAGATTCCAAAAATCATAATGAAAAAGCCCAGAAAATGCTCTAAAACCCCGAAAAATCGCTTTGAAAAGGGGCATTTCTTATCCAAAATTGATCATTTTTGTCTCAGAAACCTTCAGAATCCTTCCCGACGTCTTCTGGAGCATTCTGGCCCAATTTTCGTCGTTTTTTGAGAATTTCCGGATCAGAAGACGTCAGCAAGCTTCTGGAGGATTTGGAGTCGAAAATCATAAAAATTGAGCCAAAAATTGGCGAAAACGACGAAAATCGATCCAGAATGCTCCAAAAGACGACAGGAAGGATTCTGAAGGCTTTTTGGCCGAAAATATCGAAAAACAACCGATTTTCACTCAAAAACCTTAATTTTTGGCTAAAAATCCCCCTGAAAATGCTCGAAAAATGCTCTAAAACCTCGAAAATTGGCTCCGAAATGAGCAAAATCGTGGCCGAGATTCCCAGGGAAAAGGGTTGACTCCGCCCCTTTCCTGGGATTCTCTGCCACGATTTTGCTCATTTCGGAGCCAATTTTCGAGGTTTTAGAGGGTTTTTTGAGCATTTTCAGTGAGATTTTTTGAAAAATTCAAATTTTTCGTAGAATTTTAGTGCTCTCGGTCGGAAAATGGGTGGAATTTGAGCATTTCTGGCTTAAAATTAGTGATTTTCGAGCTAAATTAATCGTCTTTTGTTCGAAATGTGTGATTTTTGGCTCAAAATTCGTCATTTTTGTGTCAAAAATTTCATTTTTCTCGTTTTTTGCGGTTTTTGAGCAATTTTTGCGGATTTTTTGGTCTTTTTAGACGATTTTCGGACTATTTGTAGCGGCTCCGCCCATTTTTTTAGCGCGTTTTGCTCATATTTTCTGAATATTGTCAATTTTGAGGCTAAAATGATCAATTTTAAGTTGAAAATCGTTAAATTTCGGCAAAAATTGAAGTTTTAGAGTGAAAATCGATTGTTTTTGGTCAATTTTTGACTTTATTTTTGAGGAAAATGCTCCATAATCTTGCTGATCCGTTTTGACGTCTTCTGGAGCGAAAATTGAGCCTGGATGCTCCAGAAGACGTCAGGAAGGATTCTTTTGAAAACCGCCTAAAAATGGGTCAAAAAACGCAAAAATGCCCATTTCAAAGCGGATTTTCGGGGTTTTAGAGCAATTTTTGGGCTTTTTCATTGTGATTTTTGGAATCTACGCACTTTTTTGCATAATTTGCAGCAAATTTCACTCTAAAACTTCAATTTTTCACCGGAAAATGATCAATTTTAGGGAAAAATTGAGGTCTTAGAATGAAAATCCGTTCTTTTTCGATATTTTTGGCTCAGGAACCTTCAGAATCCTTCCTGACGTCTTCTGGAGCATTCTGCCTCAATTTTCGTCGTTTTTCGCCAATTTTTGGCTCAATTTTGATGAAAAATGCTCCAGAATCTTGCTGATCCGTTTTGACGTCTTCAGGAGCGGAAATTCGCGAAAAAAGGCGAAAATTCGGCCAGAATGCTCCAGAAGACGTTAGGAATGATTCTGAAGGTTTTTGAGACAAACATGATCGATTTTGGCTGAGAAATGCCCTTCTCCATCCGATTTTCATGGTTTTAAAGCAATTTTTGGGCATTTTCATTATGATTTTTGGAATTTAGAGGAAAAAGGCTCACTTTATAAACAACTCCATCATCTTGCTATAATCGCCCAATAGCGATGCGCTGACTTGAAGGAAATTCTCCTCCTCCGTATTCACCAATGGCTCCACCTTGCCAGCGGTCTTCTGACGCATTAGCACCGCCCACATGTCCGCTGGAGACGTTTCGCGAAGGAATTCAATCATCACGTCGACGGCGTCAGAAGGCGTCAATGGAATCGAGTCGTGGAGTACGATGCCCTTGTCCTCCATTTGACGCTTCAACTCGTTTAGACCACATTTCAGATCGAGCGCTTGACGGAAGTGAGCCTTGTTCTGGAAAAGAAAATGTTGTGTATTTTTACAGGGGCTACAAACTACAGAAATTGTTCAGCCACTAAAAAAAAAATGAGCCGAAAATCTTGAAAATTGGTCGAATTAGAGCGTTTCTAACTTTTGTAGAGGCTAAGGCTACAAACTACAAACAATCCTAAGCCTCTACAAATCAAGGCGAGTGCTTTTAAGTTTTTGTAGAGGCTTAGGAAATATTGTAGTTTGTAGTCTTAGCCTCTACAAACTGCCCGAGAGCGCGCGCCTCATTATTTTGTAGAGGCTTAGAGACTACAAACTACAAATTTTCCTAAGCCTCTACAAAATCCACTGGCGGGCGCGTATTTGATTTTGTAGAGGCTTAGGAAATTTTATAGTTTGTAGTCTGAGCCTCTACAAAATTTGCAAGCGCGCACAGGATTTTGTAGAGGCTTAGCGACTACAAACTACAAAACTTCCTAAGCCTCTACAAAACTCAAAATCGCTATATCTCGGTCAGTTTTTGACCAATTTTCATGATTTTTCTCACAAAATGTGTCCGATTTCTCGCTTATCACAGACAGCAAGATTCAGAAGACTTCAAAATTTGTAAGGACTACAAACTACAAAATTTCCTAAGCCTCTACAAAAATTAAAAACGCCATAACTCTGTCATTATTCAACATTTTTCGCTGATTTTTTGGCTCTCACCTTATCCACTCGTTTCCCTCCTCCTCTCTCCTTCACCACCACTCCTCCTGATCCCTTCTGCTCCTGTCTTATGGCTCTTCCGTGTGGTCGATTCGGCACATCGATAATCATCGTCTTCAATGGTCCTGGCTTCTTTCCTGGAGTAGCAACTACAGACGTCGTTGGCTGCTGGGATTCAGATGACGTGGAAGTAGAAGACGTCGTCGTTGGCTCCTGAGAATTGGCTCTGCTGGATCTGGCTCGTTTCTTCATGGGAATCGCGTCGATGACTTGAATTCCAGGCGTTTTTCGGGTATATTGACGTTTGGGGGCGGAGCCCTGGGGGGCGTCAGAAGTGGGCGGAGTTTTACGTTTTTGGGGTCCTTTTGGCTTGGAAGTAGTAGTCATTTTGGCGCCAGCGAGAATCGACGACATCTCATCTTCGGGGTCCTCTTCTTGTTTCAAAGGGGGCGGAGCTTGGGGTCCTTTTGGCTCAGAATTTTTGTCAGAAGTGGGCGGAGCCTCCTGGGGTCCCCCTTGAGCAACTACAGTAGTTTTGGCTGGCGTGGGCGGAGTCCGACGATTAGAGACACGTGGAGTGGGGGGTGCTTTGGCTTCTTCAGTGGGCGGAGCTTGGGGTCCCCCTTTATCAAAAGTGGGCGGAGCTTGGGGTCCTGGAGCGACTATTGGCTCAGAAGTGGGCGGAGCTTGTTTTTCTTCCTTCTTGTTCCTTCGACCACGAGCCACGGGAGCCTTCTTAGCTGCTGCCTTCTTCGACATATGAGCTCCGGAAATGATGTCAGCTAGAAGGTCATCATGAGCATTTGGAGCGGATAGCTGGGACGATGATGTTGATGAGTGGGATTCAGATGAGATGGTGTGGACTGGTGTGGGTGGTGGAGCAGGTTTTGGAGCAATTTCAGATGGAGCAACTTTTGGAGCATCTTCAGAATCCTTAACTTCCGGAGCAACTTCTGGAGCAACTTTTGGAGCAACCTCAGAATCCTTTGGAGCAACTTTTGGAGCAACTTTTGGAGCAACTTCCAACACCAATGGTCCTGAAGTATCCACAGATTCAGAAGACGTCGGCTTTTTTTCTTCCATTTCTTCTCCTTCTGATTCTTCACTATCGCTAATATCCAGTCCCAAATTAGCGATGAGCATTTGTTGTTGAGGGCTTTTCGGTGGTGCTGATGATCTTCTTGCCAAAAATGGAGTCTTCGGAATCGCCACGACGACTTCTGGAGCTTTCTTGGCTTCTGGAGCTCCTCCAGGAGTCGTCAAAATCTGAACGTCTTCAGAATCGATGGGATTTTTCTTCTTATTGAAAACCTCCTCCTGAGCATCCTCGTAGACGCTAGACTCATCGCTAACTGTCACAATTTCAGATGACGTCGTCGCGGCTTCTGGAGAACGTCTTCTAGATGTAGATGGTTGACCGTCGTCGTCGTCGGCTCCAGCTGGAGGACGTTGGAACAAAATTGGGGCATCGTCAAAGTCGTATTCATAGGATGGATGATGTTGACGATGAACGACGTCTTCTGAAGTCGATTGGATGGCTAGAGATTCGTTGGAACTGCTACTAATGTCTCCGAATTGGCGGGAAGAGGAATCGTATGATTTTGGGGGCTTCTGGACGTCTTCTGGAGTCTTTTTGGCTTCTGGAGCGTGCTGGACGTCTTCTGGAGTCTTTTTAACTTCTTCTGGAGTCTTCTGGACGTCTTCTGGAGTCTTTTTGGCTTCTAAAGCCTTCTGGACGTCTTCTGGAGCTTTCTGGACGTCTTCTGGGGTCTTCTGGACGTCTTCTGACTTCCCAGGGACTTCTGAATCCTTCTGGACGTTTTCTGGCTTCTTAACTTTTTCTGGACCCTTCTGGACGTCTTCTGGGGTCTTTTTGACTTCTGGAGCATGCTGGACGTCTTCTGCAGCCTTCTGGACGTCTTCTGGAGTCTTTCTGGCTTCTGGAGCTTCCTGGACGTCTTCTGGGGTCTTTTTGACTTCTGAAGTCTTCTGGACGGCTTCTGGCTTCTTAACTTCTTCTGGAGCATGCTGGACGACTTCTGAAGCCTTCTTGACGTCTTCTGAAGCCACCACTCTCCCCACTGACGCCTTCACCTTCTCCATCATTCCTCGAGTTCTCAACGGTGGTCCAGCATCCAATGGCGCTGGAGCGGCGGCACGCTTCGTCTCCCGAAGACGTCGCTTCAGGAAATCTCCTGTTTTCTCCGTGGAGGAGGATTCTGGAGCCTTTTTCTCCGATTTTTCGATCTTGGGCGGTGCCGTAGAAAGTTGAATATCCATCTCCTCCTCTTCTCCATCATCTTCTTCATCTTCCGTCTCGATCACAACTCTTCTAGTGGACACAGATCGCGAACGACGAACAGCGGTGGAGATCAGATTTGTGGGCGTGGTGGCTTCAGTAATCGTCGTGGATGATTCCGTTTCCTCACGAAAGAGGGAACGATGGCGCGCACGAGAGCTTCGTGTCGATGCTACTGATGCAGTGGATGGTGTTGGAGATGGGCGGCGCTGAAAATTAGAGACTACAAACTACAAATATCGATTTTTGGCTAAAAAAGTGCGTTTAGAATCCAAAAATCACTATAAATAGAGCTAAAAATCGCTCTAAAAGCCTGAAAATGAGCTCAGAAATGCTCCAAAAGGGGGCGGAGTCGGCCATTGAGCCCTTTTTTGTGTATGAATTAGAAAAAAAAAACGTTTTCTGGTCATTTTTTATGGGACATGGCTCAAAATCAACTAGAAAGGTCTTTTGGCTGGCTCCGCCCCTTTTTTGTGGGAAAGCATTTCTGAGCTCATTTTCTAACTTTTAGAGCAATTTTTGAGATTTTTCAGTGGGATTTTTTTTGAAAAAATCAAATTTTTCGGAGAATTTTTGTGCTTTTTGGCGGAATTTGAGCATTTCTGGCTTAAAAATAGTGATATTTCAGCTAAAATTAGTCGCCATTTGCTCGAAATATGTGATTTTTGACTCAAAACTCGTCATTTTTAGGTAATAATGTTCAATTTTTGCTCATTTTTGGGGCGATTTTTGAGCATTTCTAGATTCTGGACACATTTTTACATCTATTTCAAAACTTTTTAGTGAAAAATCTTGAAAAATCAGCTCGAAAATTGACCGAGTTACAAGCGTTTTTCGATTTGTAGAGGCTTAGGAAAAAGTGTAGTTTGTAGTCGCTAAGCCTCTACAAAATTTCTAAAAATTTGTAGAGGCTTAGAGACTACAAACTACAAATTTTTCTAAGCCTCTACAAAATTGAAAATCGTCGTAACTCGGCCAATTTTCAAGATTTCAAGATGGTTTTTGCCTCAAAATCTATCAAATTTTCCGCTCTTTCTTCTCACATGGGTCTCAGGAGGCGGCAGCAGAGACTTTTCAAAAAGTGGGCGGAGTCAGCCCCCTATTTCCTGGAATCAGGGCTAAGACCCCGTTGGGCTCTTTTTGCGGTTTCTAGAGCTCTTTTAGATCATTTTTTTCCTCAAAATTTGTGATTTTTGAGTCAAAATGGGTCAATTTTCTCATTTTGAAGCTCATTTTCGGTGTTTATAAGCATTTTTTGAGCATTTTCATCGTGATTTTTGGCTTTTAGAGACATTTTTTTAATTGAAAGTCTCCTTACCGAACTAGCTCTCGACGCGGATCTCAGCACACGCTTCTCGACGACAACGTCTTCAGACTTCTTCGAGGCTTCTGAAGACGTCACCACTTGACTACTACTAGCACTATTGAATCTCGACGATCTTCGTATCATCTGTGGTGGTGGCTCCTCGTATCGTGAACATGCTGTGGATTGTCCACGCTGCTTTTTCGGCGTTCTTCGCGATTCATCGTCGTCGTCGTCGGTATGCGGATAGACTGAAGTGCTTCGGGGGCGGCCACGGCCACGACTGGTTCTGGGGGCTTCTGGAGTCGCTGCTGGGGGTCCTGGGGGTCCTGGGGGTCCTGCTGGTGGTGCTACTTGACTTCTAGTCTTGACAGGGGATTCTGGATTCTCTGATTCCAATTCTGGAGCCTCTGGAGCCTCCTCCTCCTCTCCAGAATCATTTTCGGACATCCTGAAGCTCTGATGACGTGGGCGTTTTGGAGCCTCTGCCTTCTTTTCCTTCTCGGCTTCTTCCGCTTTTATTCTGGCCACCTTCTCCTTCATCGTCTCCTTTATCATCATCTCCGCCTGCTGCTCTCGAACCGTTTTTCCCTTCTTTCCGTGGATAGTTGCTCCAGATGCTGCTCCAGATGCTCCAGGAGCTCCTCCAGAAGACGTGCCACCTGCTCCAGAATCTTCCTTACTTAGCAACGCCCTCTTCCTAGCTTCCGTCGCATTGGCAATAGCGTCATAATCAAAAGTGGGCACTTGTCTTGTATGCATACGCTTCGGATTCAGAAGACCCCCGGAATCGACAGCTTCTGGTTTTCTGATTCCGGTAGGCCATTTTTTGATATTTTTCGTGCTGACCATTCGTGGAGCCGCCCGTTTTGCAGCCAATTCCTTCATCTTTGAAGTGAAATCGGGTCTTTCATGATTCTGTTTCTGGAGTTCTTTGTTCAGAGTACGCTCCAGATGTTTCACTTGCTTCACCACGTCTTCTTCATCCATCATCTCATCGTCGTCGTCGTCTTCTGAATCGTCTGACAAACGTCGTCCGGATGCGAGAAGCATCGAGTCGTCTTGTGGTGCTTCTGGGCCTTCAGAATCTTCAGAATCCTCTGGAAGTGGTTGAGAAGACGACGTCGATGCTCCAGACGGTCCAGAAGGTGCTCCAGAATCCTTCCATGGCTCGGCGTTGAAGAAGAGACGGACATCGTCGCGACGGAAGACGTTGACCAAGTCACGAATGGGTTTGGCTTGTTTGGAGACGTTGGTGGTGTTGGCTGAAAAAGAAAAGAAATTTTTGGTGAGGCTTAGAGACTACAAACTACAAAAAAACGGGGGCAAAAAGCTTGAAAATTGACCAAGTTAGAGGGTTTTCAAGTTTTGTAGAGGCTTAGGAAACTGTGTAGTTTGTAGTCTCTAAGCCTCTACAAAATCCTGTGTAAATTTTGTAGAGGCTTAGAGACTACAAACTACAAATTTTCCTACGCCTCTACAAAACTCATGCGCGCTTTATCATTTTGTAGAGGCTTAGAAACTTTTGTAGTATGTAGTCTAAGCCTCTACAAAACAAAAGGCGCGCTTATCACTTTGTAGAGGCTTAGCGACTACAAACTACAAAATTTCCTAAGCCTCTACAAAATCAGGCGACTAGCGCGCACTCAGAAATAATTTGTAGAGGCTTACGAATTTGTGTAGTTTGTAGTCTTAGCCTCTACAAAATCAAACGCGCGCGCTTGTCATTTTGTAGAGGCTTAGGAATATGTGTAGTTTGTAGTCTCTTAGCCTCTACAAAATTATCGCGCGCGCCTTTCGTTTTGTAGAGGCTTAGACTACAAACTACACAAATGCCTAAGCCTCTACAAAACTTAAAAACGCTGTAACTTGGTCAATTTTCAAGATTTTTGAGCCGTTTTTGTACCAAACTGTCTGGAATTTTCTGTGCTCTCTTTTTCAATTTGTAGAGGCTCACACAACTACAAACTACAACTCATCCTAAGCCTCTACAAAACCAAAAATGCCTCTAACTCGGTCAATTTTTGAGCTTTTTGGCTCATTTTTAGACGAAAATGACTCAAATTTTCAGCACTTCCTCCCCGAAACAAATACTCACATAGTGCATCAATAACTTGTATCGCCGATTTCAAATACTTGTCCAACTTCTTTGTCTTCTGCGCCGCATCGGTCTTCGACGCCTTCAACTCGGCTATCTGATTCTGATAGGAGACGGTCTTCTTGCCGACGACACCCAACGTTTTCACTGTCGCCTCGTACTTTGATTTGATGTCGATATTGTTGGCTTCGAGTTTCTCGGCTAAGCAGCACATCTCGTCGTACTTGTTGCGCCAATGGTTGGCTTGTTCTTTGTGTTTCTGGAAAAAAAAACGAATTTTTAGGGTTTTAGGTCCAAAAATAACAAATTTGGGGTATTTTTAGGGGGGGAAATCGTGTTTTTCAGGTATTGGACGCTGTAGAAACCGATTTTTACCTCAAAAACCGGTTTTTTCGCAGTTTTTGGGTCATTTTGAGGTATTTTGGGCCAAAAATAGCGAAAAAATCGTTCCGAAAACCATTTTTAACACATTTCCAATTATTTTGAGGTGATTTGGACCGCCAAAATCGCTCCTAAGCCAATTTTTGGCCTCCGGGGACCATTTTTAACCAATTTTCAAGCTAAAAACTTCATTTTTTGTCTAATTTTCTCAAAATTTCTGCTGAAAACCACTAACGTCCGCATCATCCGCCTTCTCCTCCAACAATCCGACTTTTCTTCTCAAAAACTCCCAATCCGTCTGCATTTGTTTATAGTTCGCCTCGGCAATCTCCTTTCCATTTATCGCTTCGATCGCTCGTTGCGTCTGCTCTTGAAGAATCACGTCCACTGATGCGAGCTTGAGTCGGAGAGTTTCTGCTTCCTGAAAAAATCGAAATTTTAGGAAAAAATGGCTCAAAAATCATGAAAAATGACCCAAAAATCGTGAAAAGTGAGTCATAAATTATGAAAATGGCTCAAAAATGATGAAAATGACCCAAAAATCATGAAAAATGACCCTAAATTGAGAAAAATGGCTCAAAAATCATGTTTTTAGCCACTTTTCATGATTTTTGGATCATTTTTCATGATTTTTGAGCCATTTTTGATGATATTCGGGTAATTTTACATGACTTTTGGGTTATTTCTATAATCTTTGAGTTCGAAAATCATGAAAAATGACTCAAAAATCATGCAAAATGACCCGAAAATTTTGAAAAATGGCCCAAAAATCATGTTTTATCCACTTTTCACCATTTTTGAGTCATTTTTCATAATTTTTTGGTCATTTTTCTTGATTTTTGACTTAGAAAAACATGAAAAATGACTCGAAATTCATCAAAAATGGTTCAAAATCACAAAAATTGGCTCAGAAATCACGAAAAATGGCAAAAAATAGTCATTTTTCTTGATTTTTGAACCATTTTTATGATTTTTGGGTCATTTTATGTGATTTATGAGTCATTTTTCATCGTTTTTGAGTTATTTTTTAGGATTTTGGCTCAGAAATAATGAAAAATTACCCAAAAATCATGATAATTGGCCCAGAAATCATGTTCCTAGCCACTTTTCACCATTTTTGAGCCATTTTTCTTGATTTTTAGGTCATTTTTCATCACTTTCGAGCCATTATCCATGATATTTAGTCGTTTTTCATGATTTTAGGGTCATTTTTCTTGATTTTCCAACCATTTTTTTATGATTTTAGGGTAATTTTCGATGATTTTTAGTCATTTTTCATGAATTACAGGCCATTTTTTATGATTTTGGGGTCATTTTCCATCAGATTTGAGCTATTTTCATGATTTTTGGGTCATTTCATGATTTTTTTTCCAAACTCACCGCCTGAACCTTCGAATAATTACTCAGCTCAGTGGCTCGATGTCTCGTATCCCTCAGCAGCATTTGCAAGTTGTCACGAGCGTTCACACATCTTTCCAGTGTGCAAAGTGCCTGAAATAAGCCATTTTTCGCCTAAATTTCGAATTTTTCAACTAAATTTTACCTCTGAGGCGTCGTCATCCATTTTTCGTTCTTCTACAGGCTACCCGATGTGTGTTTTCTACAAAAAATGTGATTTTTTATTGAATTTTCGTTTCGAAAAACGATGGAAGAGGAGTGGTGGCCTAGAAAACGCGCGCGGGGGCCGTGGCCCCTTTTTTATCGGAAAAAACGATTTTCGGGTCATTTTTCGCAGAAAATCGCCGTATATTCATGTTTTTTATTGCAAAATTTATTTTAAAATATTTTTTAATCATAAAAATAATCGAAAAATCAAAAAAATTCACTGAAAATCGATAAAAAACACTGAAAATTAGGAGAAAATAAAATAAAAATAAATGTGAATTTCGAAAATAAGCTACTGTAGTTTAAAGGAGCATGCTGAAAATTTTCAGTGGGTCTCGACACGAATTTAATATTTCTTTGATTTTTATTGAATTTTTATGGAATTTGCTCGGATTTTGGAGCAAAAAAATGGAGAAAAATGAAAAAAGAGCCCAGATGAATAGTAGAATTTAGTCAAATTACGAAATCTGTAAGATTTCCCAGTGATTTTTGATGAAAAATGTATTTTTGAAGAATTTATTTTTTTTGCAAAGTTCATTGAGAACAAATAAAAAATAAGGCAAAGTTAGAAGACCAAAAATAAATTCCAATAAAAAAAACTAGAAAAAAATCGCGAAATTTTGAGCCAAAAATGTCAAAAAATAGTCGAGAAATAGCCGAGTTATGAGCGTTTTTAGTTTTGTAGAGGCTTAGAGAAATTTTGTAGTTTGTAGTCTCTAAGCCTCTACAAAAATTTTAAAAATTTGTAGAGGCTTAGAGACTACAAACTACAAAAAATCCTAAGCCTCTACAAAACTTGAAATGGCCATAACTCGGTCAGTTTTCATCGGATTTCGTTGGTTTTTGGATCAAAATATTTGCTTTTTTCTGAGCTATTATTTTAGATTTTAGAATATATTTTATAGTATAATTTGCAGTTATTTACAGTAACTTTCAATCGTAAATATACTCATTGCAACATTTTATGAAGGTCAATAAGAAAATCGATGACAAAATAACAAAATCGATGAAATTATAAACTATGTTCACCAGAAATGAACACAGAGGAAATCTGACATATCCATAACTTTTTGCTCTTTAGTAGCAAATCTCAAAGGATCATTCCAGTCCCATCCCAATGCTTCCTCATAGTCCTCAATAACTTTTTGTGGAACTGGTTCATTCGGTTCTTGACTAGCCATATATAGTTTACAAATAGTAGCAACTTTCCCGTCTACTCCTTCAATATCAATACCACCATGAATCCATAAACCCTTCCTACGACCATCCCTGAAATTTCGAATTCACAGAATTTGTTGGTGTATGCATATAAAACTCACTCTATCTGTCTCTTCGTGGTTGTTGGATTTCTTATCTTCGGAGATAACCCCTTCAGGACTTTGAAAATATCCACCTTGACGTTCAATCCAAAGAAGAAATATTTCAGTTTCCTGTTACTTTCCCCGGATGACCAGCTTTTCAAGAACGTGTTCATATCTTGGTTGCTGAGACTAGAGAAACTAGACGAGGCAAAATTACAGTTCATGGAAAGAGTGAAGTGTATGTCTAAACGAGGATGCTTTACTTGCAGTTCTCTCACTTCAAGGGTTTTCGGAAGTAAAACTGTGTCCCTCGAATCAAAATTTGTCACGATGTAATAATGATCGGTACTCTTCTGGTAATTCTGAACAAAGACCGATCCGAGGTTTTCCACAAGACAAGTTAGTATAACTTTCTGAACCGGCAAGCTCTGTTGATGTTCATTAATCACACCAATCAGCTCTAGCAAGTTTTCTAATGAATACTGGACCATTGGATTAATGTATATGTTGGCAATATGAACTTTGTAAAGATCCATACATTTTCGAAGGCACTTGATCCCGATGGTAAAGAAATCGCGGTGCGTAACATTGAAACCGCTTCCATCCTCCTGAATTAGAGCCTGATGGCGTATGCCATTTGAGGGCTTGAAACTGATAAACCACGAGTTTGTTTGATTCAGAGCAGAAACACTCAGTTCGAAATCATTAGATAGTTCGATCTCCAAGGGCAAGTGTGCTCTCTTGAAATTCATCTTCACAACCTTATCCGCTTTTTGGGATATCGTTGTGAATGAGTATCTAAAAAAAGGTTAACATGAGAGTTGTAGAGCGGATTACTATAAACTTACAACGAAAATGGATACCAAAACTCAATCACATTCTGAATACAGAGATATGGTAGGCGAAGTAGCGGGAATTTTGAAGCAGTGGTCATCCTAGAGGGGGGAAGAAACGAAATATTAAAAACTCCAATACTAAAAGAAATAGGAAAAAATATCGAGAATTGATTTGGAAAAGGGATCCTGGGAAGAATAGATTCAAGTGTCAAGAGACGCGGGAACAATTGCGGTAATGGTGTTTGCGGACCTTTGACACCTGAACCGATTCTTCCCAGAAATCCTTTTTTGAATCGATCCGTCTATCTTTCTGCTATTTCTTTCGATATTCGATTTTCCAATATTTTGTTTCTTCCCCTGCCAATGACCACTACTTCAAAATTCCCGCTACTTCGCCTACCCTACCTCTGTATTCAGAATGTCATGGAGTTTTGGCATCCATTTTCGTTGTAAGTTTATACAGTGCGCGTCAAAATGATAGGACCCCCCCCCCCCTCCCAAAACGAGGTTCTAAAAAAACCAAAAACGTTATGAAAATTCCGGTGATTAGATTTGTTCACCATCTCAAAAAACGTAGGTCCTGAAATTTTCAGACCGATTGAGCTATTTTGGAGTAAATTGTGCTCAAAATCCACTTTTTTACCCGCGTCAAAATGATATGACCTCCCTAGAATATCGAAATTCTCAACATTTATTGGAATTCGATATTCTATGGGGTCCTATCATTTTGACGCTGGCAAAAAAGTGGATTTTTAGCACAATTTGCTCCAAAATAACTCAATCGGTCTGAAAATTTCAGGACCGACGTTTTTTGAGGTGCTAAGCAAAAGTACTCTACCGGAATTTTCATAACTTTTTTGGTTTTTTCAGGACCTCGTTTTGGGAGGGGGGTCCTATCATTTTGAAGTAATAAGCTCTAGAACTCTCATGTTAACTTTTTTAGATACTCATTCACCACAATATCCCAGAAAGCGGATAAAATTGCGAAAATCACTTTGAAGAGAGCACACGTCTCCCTGGAAATCAGACTATTAAAGTATTTCGAACTAGTTCTTCATGATCACAGTAGAACAAACTCCTGGTTTATCGATTTTAAGACCTCAGCTAACACAAACCACCCGCACCGCGATTTCCTCACCATCGGGACGAAATATCTTCGAAAAATGATGGAACTTTACAATGTCTCAATTGAATACATCGACTTTTCTCCAGAAGAACCGTGTGGTTTGGAAGAATTACTTAAGCTGATGGAGGTTATTAATACCCACAAACAGGAGTTTCCAGTTCAAAAAGTCATCTTGACCGAGAAACATCATGTGTCACTTTTCGTCGAGAACTACAAGAAGGATACCGATTTTTATTATATAACGGCTCCATTTGATTCAAATATTTTGGTTTCGTTCCCGAAGAGCTTCAAAATTAGAGAGCTGAGAGTGGAGCATGCGCGGCCTGATTTGAACTTTGTTCTCTCGATGGACTGTACCAGTGCCTCGTCTAGTATGTCCACCCTCAGAAACGAGGATATGAATACATTTTTGAAGAGCTGGGCATCTGGAGAGAGTAATCAAAACTTGAAGCATTTCTGGTTTGGTGTGAATGTCAAAGTGGAACTTTTAGAGCTTCTCAAGGGATTGTCACCAAGGTTAAGAAATCCATCAACCACGAAGAGAAAGATAGAGTGAGTTGTATATACATACAGGGGCGAGAAATGGTGAGTGTCACTTTACCTTTCATTGAATAACTCTAGTGCCAGTTGCTCGATTGACTTGAAAATTTGCACACATAATTCAAAAATCTTCAGAAACCAGTTGGTAGTTTTTTTGAAAATCAGAATTCACTTAGAGCTCCAGAATCCTCTCAGATGTAGGCGTCACTCAGAAATGAAAAAAATGATTTTCTTTTCAAAGTGAATTGATTTTGCTGATTTTTTGACAGAATGTTACTAAGTGTCCAAATAGTTACCAAAAAAAATTGGTTCACTTTGGCCGGCCGGCTCTAGAGATATAGGCGCCAAAGCTCAAAAGGCACATTTTGGCTCAGTGGCTATAACTTGACTGGAAATGCTTTAATCGAGCTCACATTTTTGGAAAAGGTGTATTTTGAGTAGTTTGACAACACACTTTTCGAATTTTCAAATTCTGAGCAAAAAAATATTTTCAGTGTACTGGTGCATTTGTTGGAGAATCATTGTCAGTTCAACAAGAAACAATGTTTTGCTCAGAATTTGAAAATTCGAAAAGTGTGTTGTCAAACTACTCAAAATACACCTTTTCCAAAAAATTGAGCTCGATTAAAGCATTTCCAGCCAAGTTATAGCCACTGAGCCAAAATGTGCCTTTTGAGCTTTGGCGCCTATATCTCTAGAGCCGGTCAGCCAAAGTGAACCAATTTTTTTGGTAACTATTTGGACACTTAGTAACATTCTGTCAAAAAATCAGCAAAATCAATTCACTTTGAAAAGAAAATCATTTTTTCATTTCTGAGTGACGCCTACATCTGAGAGGATTCTGGAGCTCTAAGTGAATTCTGATTTTCAAAAAACTACCAACTGGTTTCTGAAGATTTTTGCATTGTGTGTGCAAATTTTCAAGTCAATCGAGCAACTGGCACTAGAGTTATTCAATGAAAGGTAAAGTGACACTCACCATTTCTCGCCACTGTACGTAAACCAACAAATTCTGTGAATTCGAAATTTCAGAGATGGTCGTCGGAAGGGTACTTGGATTCATGGTGGTATTGATATTGAGAGAGTAGATGGGAAGGTTGCCACTATTTGCCGGCTATGCATGAGTAGTCAAGACCCAAATGAGCCAATGCCACAAATATTGATTGAGATATATGAAGAGGCTTTGGGATGGGATTGGAATGATACTTCGAGAGTTGCTCCTGAGGAACAAAGAGTTAGGGATTTCTCAGAGTTCCTCTGGGTTCAGTTCTGGTGAACAAAGTTTACAATTTTATAGGTTTTTGTTATAACTCGATTAACCTTTATAAAATGTTGCAATGAATATATTTACGATTGAAGGTTACTGTAGAATAATGCAAAATTTACCGCGGTTTTGAAATATCTCGGTTTCGAGATGTCACGGTTTCGAAATGACGCGGTTTTGAAATGTCGCGGTTTCAAAATGTCCCGGTTTCGATGTATCCCGGTTTCAAATTGTCGCGGTTTTGATATGTCGCGGTTTAGAAATGTCGAAGTTCCAAAATGACGCTGTTTCAAAATGTCGCGGTTTAGAAATGACACGGTTTCAAAATTTCGCGGTTTCAAAATGGCGCCGTTTCGAAATGGCGAGGTTTCGAGATATCGCGTTTAGAAATGTCGCAGTTTCAAAATGTCTTTTTTTCTTCTTTGACTCTCTCTTTTTCAAAACTTCCATTTACAAATCCCCAATATTCATTTTCCTACAGAAAACCAGCAGATGTGCCAAAACAACGGGACGGAGAGGCCAAGGGAGGAAGGTGGTCACTTGGTGTACAGAAAAGGAGATGTCCTTTTGAATAGATGTGAGTCGCGGTTTTGAAATGGCGCGGTTTTGAAATAGCGCGGTTTCGAAACGTCGTGGTTTTGAAATGGCGCCGTTTTGAAATGTCTGGTTTAGAGATGTCGCAGTTCCAAAATGGCGCGGTTTCGAAATGTCGTGGTTTTGAAATGTCGCGGTTTCGAAATGTCGTGGTTTTGAGATGTCGAGGTTTCGAAATGACGCGGTTTTGAGATGTCGCGGTTTCGAAACTTCATGGCTTCGGAAAGGCGCGGTTTTGAGATGGCGCGGTTTCGAAATGTCGTGGTTTTGGAATGTCATGGTTTCGAAATGCCGCCGTTTTGAAATGTCGCGGTTGCGAAATGTCTGGTTGCGAAGTGTCTCCCCCCCCCCATAAGCTCAGAATATTCCCTAACAAAAGTTAAATTTTCAGTCGTTCTCGAGGAGACGTTCGGTGAGGGAACGTTCGGCAAAGTGATCCGTGCTGTCGACAAAAACCATGATAATAGTGTTGTGGCGTTGAAGGTTATCAAAAACGTTCAAA
This sequence comes from Caenorhabditis sinica, assembly GCA_963932045.1. Lineage (NCBI taxonomy): Eukaryota > Metazoa > Nematoda > Chromadorea > Rhabditida > Rhabditidae > Caenorhabditis > Caenorhabditis sinica. The sequence goes on from OZ009942.1 coordinate 3,657,190, forward strand.
AGTATCGGGATGCTGCGCGATTGGAGATCAAGGTGTTGAGGAAGTTGGCGGATTACGATAAGGATAACAATCAGTGAGTTTTTAAAGGAGGAATCCGATCAAAAATTTTATGGCTTAAATATAAGTGAAAATGTGTGAAAAAGCCAAAAATCATAATGAAACTGCTCAAAAATTGCTTCAAAACCCCGAAAATCCGTTTGAAAATGTCATTTTTGGATCCAGAAGTTGTCCCTGGCCTAGCTCTAGAATTCTCTCGTACATCGGATTTTCGAAACCAGATATTCAAAATTGGACGTTTCAAAACCGAACATTTTGAAACCAGACATTTTGAAACCAGACTTTTCAAAACCAGATATTCAAAACTAGACGTTTCAAAACCCTGACCACTCAAAACAGAGACTTTTAAAACTGGACACTGAAAAGTTCCCGTACGTTTCAAAACCGGACATTTGAGAACCAGGTGACGTTTCGAAATTAGTTTTTCAAGAATGGAAGTACTAGCGAAATGTCCAGTTTCAAAACGTCCGGTTTCGAACCGTCTCAATTTTTAGTTGTATTAGTTTTGAAATGTCTGGTTTTGAAACGTCTGGTTTTGAACCGTCTGCTTTTGAAATGACGGGTTTTGCAACATCCGTCTCAGTTTTGAACCCTCCCAGTTTTAACTTGTCTTGGTTTTGAAGTGTCCAATTTTGAATGGTCACGGTTTCGAACCGTCTCAGTTTCTAGTTCTTGTAGTTTTGAAATGTCCAATTTTGGAAATCGGGTTTTGAAAATCCGATGGAAGAGAAAACTCTAGAGTTAGGCCGCGGACGCCTTCTGGCCAAAATGACTTTTTCAAAGGGGATTTTTGGGGTTTTAGAGCAATTTTTGAGCATTTTCATTGTGATTTTTGGATTCAGCAGATATTTTTAAATATTTTTAAACATTTTGATCCGTCATCTCATTCAAATATTTCCAGCTGGATAATCCATATGGACGCTCATTTCGACTACCGAGGACATCCGTGTTTGATTTTCGATCTCCTGGGACCATCGATTTTCGATTTCTTGGTTTGTACTTTTTGAAAGACCACTTGATCCTGAGCCTCCGGGACACTTCGCAACCGGTCATTTTGCAACTCATGTCGATTTCGCAACTGGTCTTTTCGAAACCGTGACATTTCAAAACCACGAACATTTTTCAACTATGGAGGGACTCACGCGTGGCGAAATGTCGTAGTTGCGAAATGGCTAGTTGCGAAATGTCCTGAACACCTTATATTTCCAGAAATCCAACGACTTCGTTCCATTCCCCATCTGCCAAATCGTTCATATCTCTTGGCAACTCTCCAACGCCGTCATGTTTCTTCATGACCACAAAATCACTCACACCGACTTGAAACCAGAGAATATCCTCTTCATTTCTGGAGAATATACGATGAGAGTTGTTAGTCATAAACAAAGAAAAATAATCACCAATACCCATATTCGGTTGATCGATTTCGGATCAGCGACTTGCGATCATGAGCATCACTCAAAGACGGTGTCGACGCGGCATTACAGAGCGCCGGAGATCATTTTGGGTGAGTACGGTGGAGCAGGGTTGCTAGATGGGAAGGCGACATTTTGCAACTGGTCATTTCGCAACCAGTCATTTCGCAACTGTGACATTTCGCAACTACGACAGTTCGCCACACGTTGCATCTTCTCGTCGCGAAATGTCACAGTTGCGAAATGACCGGTTTCGAAGTGTCGCGGAGCCATATATATATATCATTCGAAAGCTAGAAACACGAGGATTCCAAATATGTTATTTGTTTTGAGATAACTCTCAAATCTAGTTATGCTGCTTTAAAGATCTCAGATGGGCAAAGTACGGCTCCGGGACATTTCGCAACTAGTCGTTTCGCAACTAATGTCGATTTTGCAACCAAGACATTTTGCAACCAAGACATTTCAAAACTGGACGTTTTGCAACCAGCCGTTTCGCATATAGACTAGTCCACTCTACGTTCATTAAGGTTTTATGGGATTGAGACTGTACCAGGATATAGTCTATATTTGAAATGTTGTGATACCTTCTAGAGTTGCGAAACGACTGGTTGCGAAACGTCCAGTTGCAAAATGTCTTGGTTGCGAAACGACTCGTGGCGAAATGTCTCGTGTCAACCTATAAAATCCTCATTTCCAGAACTTGGCTGGGATCAATCTTGCGACGTCTGGTCTGTTGGATGTATCATCTTCGAGCTCTACACCGGAATCACTCTCTTCCAAACACATGATAACTTGGAGCACTTGGCAATCATGGAGAGAGTGATTGGAGATATTCCATTGAGAATGGCGAAGCAGTCGAGGTTGGTTTTCGGCTCCGAGACATTTTGTCACTAGTCATTTCGAAACTACGACATTTCGCAACCCACGTCGATTTTGCAACTGCGACAATTGGCAACCAAGACATTTCAAAACTAGATGTTTTGCAACCAGCCGTTTTGCAACTCTATAAACTAGTCCACTTTACGTTCATTAAGGTTGTATGGGAGCGAAATGTGCTAGTTGCGAAATGTCGTAGTTGCGAAATGACCGGTTGCGAAATGTCGCGGTTTCGAAATGTCGTAGTTTCGAAATGTTGCGAAGGCTCATTCTGATATCAAACCATCAAAATTTCAGAACGCCATACTTCAAATCAAACAGACGACTGAATTGGGATACGTCATCCAGAGAGGCCCAATACGTTCGGGAGAAGGTTCACCCAATGAGAGTAAGTTTATTTTTTGGCTCCGGGACGTTTCGCAACCAGTCATTTTGCAACTGGACGTTTCGCAACCACTAGACGTTTTGCAACCACCCATGTTATCTTTATCTGGGAAATTTGGGTTTCATGATTTTGAAAGGACTTGACTGCTGATTATTGTGATGGCAAACTGTCGTAGTTGCGAAATGTTGAAGTTGCAAAACGACTGGTTTCCAAACGTCCGGGACCTTATTTTGGCTCCAGGACGTTTTGCAACCAGTTATTTTTCAACTGGACATTTCGAAACCACGAAACTTTGATACTGGACGTTTCGCAACTGGGCTCATTTGGGAAATCTGGATTTCATGGTTTCGAAAGGACCTGACTCTGGATTGTCGCGGTGGCGATATGTCGTAGTTGCGAAATGTTGCAGTTGCGAAATGACTGGTTTCCAAACGTCCCGGAACTTCATTTTCGAACTTTTCAGTACTACATCACTCACAGAAACCCGGCTCACCTGCTCTTGTTTGAGCTGATGGAGGATATGTTGACTTTCGAACCATTTGGACGGATAAAACTGTCCGAGGCCATCAAACATCCACTTTTTGCCAGAATGCCAGTTGAGAAGAGGTAAGGGTTTGAAACCTGAATCTCAAAATATCTAATTTTTCGTTTTCAGAACATCCCAACAGTAACACTAAGCTGTTCAACAAGTATCCTACATGTAAAAACCTATAATTTTCGGCTCGGCGACACTTCGCAACCGGCCATTTCGCAACTAAGACATTTCGAAACCAAGACATTTCGAAACCAGTCGTTTCGCAACTCTATATACTAGTCCACTTTACGTTCATTAAGGTTTCGAAATGACGCGGTTGCGGATTGTCTAAGTGGCGAGATGACTAGTTGCGAAATGTCGTAGTTGCAAAATTGACGCAGAGTTGCGAAATGTCACAGTTGCGAAATGGCGGGTTGCGAAGTGGCGCGGAGCCAAATTTTCCCAAAAATTCTGTGATCGATTTCCATTGTATTTAATCTTGCTTCTATTACCCAAAATATTTTCTTTTCAAAATCTCCCCCCCCCCCCCCCTCCCTTATTTATTTCGCCTATTTTTCCCCCTTTATACTCAGCTCTCTATTCAATAACCGATCTCTATCCGCTCATTTTCTCAGATTTTTTTTCAGATTTCAGATTTCTATAACCATAGCTTTCCATGTAAAAAGATGACTCAGCGACACTTCGTAACCGGTCATTTCGCAACTACGACAGTTGCGAAATGACCGGTTGCGAAGTGTCGCGGAGACAAAAATATCAGTGTTGTCTTTCCTCTTCCAACTTTGCATCATTATTTTCTGATTTTTCACCCCATTCTCTTCGTCAATTTTTGTGAAAAGCAACCAATAAAGGTTTCCAGATTCCATAGATAAAACATTACATTTTGTTCATTTTTGGTTTTGGGACATTCTAAAACTACGACATTTCACAGCCAAGACATTTGGTAACTGGACATTCTGCAACCTGTCATTTTGCAACCGCGGCATATGACAACTAGGCTTTTCACAACCAATACATTTGGCAGCTGGACATTTCACAACCAAGACATATTGCAACTGGAGATTTCGCAACCAAGACATTTGGCAACTTGTGTCGTGATGACAAAACGACCGGTGGAAAAACGTCGCAGTTCCAAAATCGACATGGGTTGCGAAATGTCCTAGAGCCCATATCTTAACAAATAACCAAAAAGAATCAAGTTTTTTCAACTTTATTCCCATACACACTCAAATACAGAAAGCAAATAATGATCAAGACTGATAGGACCAACGTCTTCTTCTTTGAAGACTCTTCGTTTGGCTACTCCTCCTTCTTCTCCTCCGTCTTCTTCTCGGCGGGAGCATCTTCCTTCTTCTCCTCATCCTTTTTCTCTTCCTCCTTCTTCTTCCCCTCATCCTCATCCTTCGACGCTTTGGTTTTGTTTTTCTGGAAAAAGAGATGGTCTGGATTAATAACGCTTTTCTGGTGTCCTTGACACCGAAGTCGTGTCTTGACGCATTTTTGGTGACTTTTCGTCAAGTCACAAAAAATGCGTCAAGTCGCCAAAAACGCGCCAAGTTACCAAAAATGCGTCAGGTCACCAAAAATGCGCCAAGACACCAAGAATGCGTCGAGTCACCAAAAATGTGCCAAGACACCAAGAATGCGTCGAGTCACCAAGAATGCGTCAAGTCACCAAAATGTGCATTCTTGGTGACTCGACGCATTTTCGGTGACTTGGCGCATTTTTCGCGAGTTGACGCATTTCTTGTGACTTGGCCCAATACCAGCTTTTAAAGCTCTTTTGGTAACTTGACGCATCTTTTGTGACTTGGCGCATTATTGGTGTCTTGACGCAAATTTGGAGTTTTGGCACATATTCGGTGACTTGACGCAATTAAAGTGTCATGACGCAAATTTGACGACTTGACGCATATTCGGTGTCTTGACACACTTTTGGTGAGTTGACGCAGTTTTTGTTACTTGACGCATTTTCGGTGTCTTGACGCGTATCTAGTGGCTTGGCGCAATTCAAGTGTCTTGACGCAAATTTGGTGACTTGACGCAAAATTGGTCTCTTGCGCATGTTTGGTGTCTTGACGCATTTCTTGCGACTTGGCGCTTATTCGGTGGCTTGACGCGTTTTGTGCCGCTCGGGTCTTTGCGCGCTTTTGGTGACTTGGCGCATTTTTGTTGTCTTGACGCAAATTTGGTGACCAGAAGCATTTTTGGTGACTTGGTGCATTTTTGGTAACTAGGCGCATATTTGGTTACTTGACGCACTTCCAGAGAGTTGACGCATGTTTAGTGTCCTGACGCATTTTCGGTGTCTTGACGCAATTCGCGTGACTTGACGCACTATTGGTGGCTTGACGCAAACTTGGTGACTAGGCGCACTTTTGGTGTCTAGGCGCACTTCTAGTGTCTTGACGTACTATTTGGTGACTTGACCCTCTCTGTGTGACTTGGCGCATTTTCGTTGTTTTGACGCATTTTTGGTGTCTAGGCGCAAGTTCAGTGATCTAAAGCTCTATGACTTTCTTGCAGACCCTTGCCCCAAGGTTCCCCCAACCTACCTTGACCGACTTGTCTCCCCAATCACTCTCGACATCGTTCATCGTCTGATAGTCCTTCTTATCCTTCTTCAAGCCCTGCGCAATCAACTTCTCCTTCTCAGTCAACGGAATGACTCTTGGCACGAGTTCCTCCTTCTGCGGCTTCTTCTCCTCCTTCTTCGATTCCTCCTTCTTTTCCTCATCCTTCTGCTTCTTCGTCGACTTCTCCGACGGCTTCTTCTTGCTCTCCTCCTTCTTCTTCTCCTCCTCAGCCGTCTTCTTCTCATCCTTCTCATCCGAACTCTTCTTCTTCTCGTCCTCCGAATCCTTCTTCGGCTGCTCCTCGCTATCCTTCTTCTCATCAGAATCCCCCTTCTTCTCGTCACCTTCCTTCTTCGCCGGCTCATCCTTCTTCGGTTCCTCTGCTGGCTTCTCCTCCTTTTTGACGTCTTCCGACTCCTTCTTCACCTCGTCGGGCTTCTTCATCTGAGATGCTCCACCGGCGTCTGGTGGGCCCATGAGTGTCGTGCCGCCGAAGGCCGATGGTGGAGCGTCGCCACGACTCTTCGCCACTGGTTTCTTCTTCTTGGCGCACAGTTGAAGAGAGACTGAAAAAGATATGGTTAGAGGGTTTTGAACGGCCGCTGGCCGAGGTTCGGATTGCTTCGCGACATTTCGCAACCGGTCATCTCGCAACTACCACAGTTCGCCTCATGACACTTCGCAACCGGCCATTTTGCAACTACCACAGTTTGCCTCGTGACATTTCGCAACCGGTCATTTCGCAACTACCACAGTTCGTCTCGTGACATTTCGCAACTGCTACAGTTTTCGCAACTACCACAGACACACGTGACAAAATGTCATAGTTGCGAAATGACGGTTGCGAAGTGTCGTAGAGCCGTTTGGCTGATCACTAGCCGACCGCCACCCCGACGTTCCGCAACCCATGTCGATTTTGAAACCACTTTTGGTTGCAAAAAGACGTAGTTGCGAGATGTCGTGGTTGCGAAATGACTGGTTGTGAAGGGTCAGAGTGCCGCCCGATCACTGCCTGCCCGCTGGGTTAAGTACTGGTCCACCGACTTCCGACCATTGCCCGACCGCCACCCCGACGTTCCGCAACCAGTCGTTTCGCGACTGTGACATTTCGCAACTCACGCCAACCATGCTATGTCGCAACTACCACAGTTCGCCTCGCGACACTTCGCAACCAGGCTTTCGCAACCACGTCATTTCGCAACTGGACATTTTGGACCACAATACTATTTCGCAACCGGCCGTCCGTTTGCCGACCATTGGCTGACCGCTGACTACGGTACTGATCGACCGACTTCCTACCACCGCCCAATCGCAACCCCGACGTTCCGCAACCAGTCGTTTTGCGACTTTGACATTTCGCAACTATGAGTTGCGAAATGACTGGTTGCGAAGCGTCTGCTTCGCCCGAGACCATTCCCCCTGCCCGAAAACTCACAAATTAGTGTAGCTGCCGCGTAGATGAGTACTAACACGAATTCGTGAGTCATTCTTCCAACTTGCTAGAACTGGAAATGTTCTTGAGACTCTCGAAAACTTTCAAAATAACCAACAATTTTGAAACTCTCTCGCTGGTAGGGGGGGGGGGGCAATTTGAAAATCGAGGGAATTGGAAGAGTTGGACATTTCACGTGGAAATTTTGAATTTTTGAAAAAATATTTTGAAGCACGGAAAATAAAAACTTTATTAGAAATGAAAATTTTTAGGCCAGATTTTCAAATTTTCAATTGTCTGAAGATTCAGAAGCCAAGAATCAAGAGTCCTGAAAATTCTGAAAATCTGAAAACTCCCATATCTCCATTCTTAGTCGGCCAATTTCGATGAAAAATGCATCAAACGCTTCGAAATTTTTTGGAGATTCTCTTGAAGGATAGGAGTATAGAATCCAATTATCCAAAATAAGGGGTTCCTATAGTTATGAACTCTGAATCCTTGACTCTGAATCCTGGAGCAGGCCTTCAAGTTGACGACTTCAAAAGTTGATGACAGCCCCCTTCTGTGATCATTCCAGTTTTTGAATCCTCTTGTCTTCCTTCCTTTCCAAAAAACTGATTTCAAACCTTCACAAACTAACCGCCAGTGATCCAGACCCCCGGTAATGCAAGCACGCTCCATTGGACTGAGAGGGAGAAACTAAAGGGAGAAATTTGTCACACAACCCTTCTCTCAACCAAACCACAGCTATTCAGAGAAAAAAGGCAATTTAGTGTTAGTAGAAGGAGAAAACCAGAGAGAAAAAACATCGATTTTTGGATTTCAGCTTTTTCTAATTTTTTTTTGCTTTTTTTGGAGCTTTTCTAGGCCTGTAACTTGATTTTATGACTTTTATTTTATTCCTTGAATGTCTCAATTTTCTTTGTGAAAAAAATTTTCTGAAAAATTCTATTCTGAATACCCTCAATTTCGTCTTCAGAATACAGAGATGCATCACATTTAGAAAGTGGTACTGTACCTTAAAGGCGCATGCTGAAATTTCAGATAGAGAAGGTCTCGACACGAAAAATATCCACGATTATTTTCGCGGCATTTTCCATCATTTTTCGACCAATTTTTTTGATTTTTAGCTCAATTTTTGGCGAAATTTCGCGATTTTTTCGATTTTTTCAATGTTTTTTATGGGTTTCAAGGGTTTTTCGTCGATTTTTGAGTGTTTTAATGGGGATTTCAGTCGAAATTTGGCTAAATTAGGTCTAGACAGTTTTTTCATGGAGAAAACTGATTTTTCGCTATTTTCTTCGGGTTTTCTTGGTTTTCCGTCGATTTTAAGCGATTTTAGTGTCGATTTGAGTGAAAATTATGCAGAAAAAGCCCTTGAAATGTGAAAAATGTCGAAATTTTGCTATTTTCACATTTTCCATTTTTTAGCTAGTTTTTCGATAGAAATTTGATTTCAACCTAGTTTTGGCTCATTTTTTGTTCGTTTTCTGTCTAGTTTCGCGATTTTTCGTTCAGATTTCAGAAAAAATCGCTTTAAAAAGTCGTTTTCGCAAAAAAGTTGTCCCAGGCGGTCGTGTCCTAACTTTCAAGTTTTCTCATCCATCGGCCCCCGGTCATCTCGTTTTTGAGGGTTCTAGAGCAATTTTTGGGCGTTTTCATCATGGTTTTTGGAATCTATACCCATTTTTTGGGTCGGAACCCTCCTTTTTGATGTTTAGTGAAAAACTCTTTTTTCTATAATTTTCTGTGAATGATACAAGTTTATTTTTAATTTGGGGCTATCTTATTTTCCTTCTTCTTTCTGCTGACACATCTCCTCATTTTTCATCGACTCCAGTCCACACACAACCTCCTTGAGATGGTGCTCAGCGTAGCCGTTGCGCTGCCCGTTAACTTGGATCCATGGGAGCTAAAATAGAACGGTTATTGCTTGAAAATACCCAAAAATGTGATGAAAATGCTCTAAAACCCCCAAAAATAGGTCTGAAATGACCGGAAGGGGGCCCTGGCCGAGTTTCCCAAAAAAGGGCTGACTCCGCCCCTTTTTTGAAAACTCGGTCAGGGCCCCCTTCCGGTCATTTAAAAACTATTTTTAGGGGTTTTAGAGCAATTTTTGAGCATTTTCATTATGATTTTTATGAAAAAAGCCTCACCCATGAAGATTGTGGAGCCACATTGAACCGATACGAGTTCTCATCATTGAGCAAGTACTCTCCCTCGTCGGTCTCCGCACAATTCCGAATCTTCTTTCCCTCGTCGCTATCCGGAAGACATTCCAATCCGGCTGTATAGGTTTTGAGACCTTGGATGCATCCAATGATGACCATCCAGTCGCCAGTGATATGCTTCTTGGAGCACATTTGGAGCTTGTTGAGTGCACACTCGGATACGCCGTGGAGGCATTTGTTTCTAGAAGAAAAGTCGGCTAAAAATGACTTGGGAACGAAAAAATCTAGGAAATTTGGCTTGGAATCGGCTAGAATGCACTTGAAGCAATTGTTGCAGATATTTTGGGCGGTTTTGGAATAGTATTTCAACTATTTTTGGTCATTTTTATCCCAAATCTAGGAAATTTGGCCTAGAACGCTCTTGGAGCATTTTTAGCGGATTTTGAGCGATTTTGGCTCCTTTTTCTGTCATTTTCAGCTCAATTTGAACTTAGACGAGCTAGAATGATTTTTGTCATTTTTAGACCATTTTCGACCCGATTTTGATCGATTTCGGCGCATTTTGTCGTTCCCCAGATGAAAAATGGGCCTAAAAACTCTGGAGAGAGAAATTTGGGCTAAAAGGGAGCACTCTTCGACATTGAGAGAGTTTTTATCGAGATATTCGGATTCTAAGGAAATCTTCTTCGTTCTCCTTCGTTCTGCCAAAAAGCACTCGGGATTGATTCTCCCAAAAAAATGCGCATCTTTTGAGCCAAAAATGATCGAATTCCGTCAAAAATAGGCCAAGTTATAGCGATTTCAATTTTTTGTAGAGGCTTAGGAATTCTTGTAGTTTGTAGTCTCTAAGCCTCTACAAAACACGGAAACTTTTGTAGAGGCTTAAAGACTACAAACTACACAGACTCCTAAGCCTCTACAAAATTAAACATCGCTCTAACTCGGCTCATTTTCAAGCTATTTTAGTCGTTTTTAGCTCAAATTTTTTACTGTTTTTCATTCTTTCGCTTCAAAATGCAATTTGGAGCTCATTTTTGGGGTTTTAGAGCATTCTAATCATGATCTTTAGAATCTTCACTCATTTTTAAGGTATTCAAGACTCACACATAATGCCCATTGACATTCTTCCCTCCAGTAGGCACTGCATGGAAATCAAGCTTAAAATCCTTGGTGAAATTTTGACTATACTTCTCATAGAAGGGCACTAGTTGATTCTTGACGAATTTCGACGTATCCGGGCATCTGGCAATTCCGAAGACCTCTACGAGATCTCCAGCGTAGGCGAGAGATATTGAGGATATCAGAAGGATAATAGGGATGATTTTTGTCATTTTTGTAAATCTCTGTGTGGGGAACAAATTGCGAACCGGGGAGGAGGCTTTTATTGAGATTCATTTGCATTATTCATGAAAAAATGATAATGAAGTTTTGCAAAAAAAATTTGAATATAGAATTAGTGGAATAGTTGGCTTTTTAATCCTCCACTTTGACAATCTGCTCGAATCCTGGATACTCTGGCATCTGAAGATTGTGCTCTTCCACAAGTGCACGTGGCACAAAACGACCACCCAGAAAGTGGGGACCCGTCCAGTTCTTCATACAATTCTTGGGCAACGTCAGCGAGATGACGGCGTGCGGATGAATGACGTCTTCAGAATCCTTCTCAGGCGCACCCTTCTCCACATCCCATCCCGACGGAATGTCGATGGAGAAGACGTGGATGCCAGAAGCGCGCACTGTCTTCAGAATTTGGGTGAATGGTTCGCGTGGTGGTGGCTGGAAGGAGAAGCCGAAAAGGGCGTCGACGATGAGTGGGAACGTTTGGAGATCGGTGGGAAGAGTTGGGTGGACGGGGATGGCCGAGGTTTCACACTGGGTTACGAGGCTCTTCATTAGCTCGTTTCGAGACTCCTTTGGGTAGACGATCGATGGGTTGAAGCCCTGCAAAAAATTGGTTGAAAAAGCTTTTTTCTAGCGTTTTTAAGGTTCTGTAGAGGCTTAGAAATTATTGTAGTTTGTAGTCTTAGCCTCTACAAAACAGAAAATTGTCCGTTTTCTATTCAAAATGAGCGAATTTTAACCGATTTTTTTTTCAAAAAATCTCATTTTCTAACTTCCAGCTCCTCCTCTTGATGAAGATGCTACCCTAGAAAATTTGAGCTAAAAACGACTAAAATATCATGAATTTGAGTCGAGTTAGAGCGTTTTCAATTTTGTAAAGGGTCAGCAATTTGTGTAGTTTGTAGTCCCCAAGCCTCTACAAAATTATACATTTCTGTATGATAAAAAGAAAATGCTGGAAATTGGGGTTATTTTGGTACAAAAACGGCTCGGAAATCTTGAAAATTGGCCGAGTTAGAGCGTTTTTCAGTTTTGTAGAGGCTTAGGAAATTTTGTAGTTTGTAGTCTCTAAGCCTCTACAAAACGAACACAGCCTGCTTTGTCGCCGGTTGATTTTGTAGAGGCTTAGAATTGTTTGTAGTTTGTAGTCTAAGCCTCTACAATAAGTTTGAGAACGCAGAGCGAGCTGCTTAACTTTGTAGAGGCTTAGAAATTTGTGTAGTTTGTAGTCTAAGCCTCTACAAAATCAGGAGCGCGCCTATCATTTTGTAGAGGCTTAGAGACTACAAACTACAATGTTTTCTAAGCCTCTACAAAACTTAAAATCGATGTAACTCGACCAACTTTCAAAATTTTCAACTCATTTTTTTGTAGAGGCCTAGGATTTCTTGTAGTTTGTAGTCTGTTAGCTCCTACGAAAACGTATTGTTTTCGCTTTCCGCTTCCTGTCTAGGTTTAGGTGTACAACTCGAAATATCATCTGTATATATCTATATATTCCCTGATGCCTTGCTTCTTCTTCCTCTTCTTCCTCTCATTTCCGAGACGACGTCGAGGCTCCGCCCCCTCTTCTATATCTCTCTTGCTCTCTTTCTACTGAAAAAGAAGAAAAAAACTCACAAATTGTTGAAGGTGTCTGGCGCACACGAATCCGTCGCCTCCGTTGTTTCCGGGTCCACACAAGACGGCTACTTTGCCTGAAAAAATTTCGATTTTTTGCTTTAAAAGTCGTAAAAATGAGTGTAGAATACGAAAATCATGATGACAATGCTCGAAAATTGCTCTTTAACTTAGAAAATTGACTATGAAATGCTCAAAAGGGCCAAAAATTTGAATATTTCGCTGATTTTTCGAAATTTCCACCTAAAAATCCAAGTTTCTGACTATTTTTTGGCCAAAAAAGTGCAATTTTTCCTTCAAAAACTGGGTATTTTTTCGATTTTTCACTAATTTTGACCAGATCACTCGAATTTCAAAATTTTTGACGGGAGTCCTCCTTGTAGAAAAAGTGCCCAGCTTTCAAAAAATCGCTATGAAAAAGCTCTAAAATTGCTCTAAAACCTCGAAAATTGGTTTCCAAATGAGCCCAATGCCGAGATCTTCTAAAAAGGGGCGGAGCAAGCCAATCAGAGCACAGACTCCGCCCATTTCGGAGCATTTTGGAGCCAATTTTCACAGTTTCAGAGCGATTTTTGAGCTTTTTCGACTTTTTAACTCACTCTTCGGATAGTGAGCAGCGATGGCCTGAGCGGCGGCGAGCCCAGCCAACTCCATCAGTTGTTCCACTTTGAATCCGTACTTGGAGAAAAGCTCGGCATCGATTTTCGTCGCCAACTCTTGTCCGATGAACGAGACGGTCTTTTTCGAGATTATATGCACCATCTGAAAAAAAATTTGATTTTTTTTTGGTGGGAATTTTTCCTCTAGGATTACACATACTTCCGGGGGGCCATGCATATAACCCATCAAGAGAAAACGAATAAAATTTTATATGCACAATGAGAAAAAACGAGAACTTAGAAGACTGGAGGGGAGCAAAGAGGGCTTCCCGTTCCATGTGATTCATCTCTAGCATTTTTTCGTTTCAAAATATGTGAAAATGTGTGTAGATTTCGAAAATAGCAATGAAAATGCTCAAAAATTGCTCTAAAGCCTCGAAAAAGAGCTTAGAAATGCTCGAAAAGGGGGCCGTGGCCGAGTTTCCCCCAAAAAATTCGGTCATTTCTGAGCTCATTTTCGAGATTTTCGAGCAATTTTTTAGCATTTTCATTGTGATTTCTGGAATCTCCTCACATATTTACCTATTTAGAAGCAAATAACGAATTTCCGCGGTTTTTCGGCAAATTTTGATTTGAAAATCCGAATTTCAACGATTTTTTTACCCGAAAAAGGTCAAATTTCTCCACAAAAGTTGGATTTTTCAAAAAATTTCCATTAAAAATCCAAATTTCCAACGATTTTTTTACCCGAAAAAGTTCAATTTTCTCAACGAAAGTTGGAATTTTTCGATTTTTCGCAAATTCTTGACCCTTGAAAATTCAAATTTCACCGATTTTGTGCCTTTTTTACTCCTTTTTAAGCCAGTTTTTGGTATCTTTTGGCGATTTTTAAGCATTCTTTTCACAAAAATTGCTTCCCCCATGTTCCGAAATTGATTTTATTTCATTTCGAACACACTCCGATTTTGGTGATATGATGTTGATGATGGTGATGATACTAACACAAACAAAAGAAGAAAAAGAACGAGAGAGAGAGAAATCGCGCGCCTCATCACTAATGACGTCAGAAACAGTGCGGAATAGTGACACCGAAAAAAGAGCGAAAAAAGAAAAAAAAAAATGAAAATGATGGTTATATGCAAAATTGCAGCCATCTGAGCAGATTATTGCACTGTTTGAGACAGTTTTTGTTGTATTCACCAAAACGGTTCGAGTACGATGGAGCGCGAATGCAACATGTGAGAAAAGTTTTACGCGTAGTGGTGTGAGAGGAGGGAATAGAGCCGAGAGGGGGTGGGAGAAAATAATTGATTTTTGTTACCAGTGTGTTTGTGTCGCGCTTTTTTTCCCCTTTTTTTGATAATGGAGCGTGTATATAGTGAGGAAGGAGAGTGGACATTTTTCATCATTGTTGAAATCCTTTTGACCTGAAACTCTTTGAAATTTTCTCAATTTTTGTTAGTTTCTAGATCTAGGGCTCTTTATCGCCACTAGATTTCGATTGTGGTCAGCTTTCTCAGTTTTTCACCTTTGTTACGATTTTGAACCCAGAAGCTTCAGAATATCCGCCCCCACGGGTTTTCAATTTTCTTCGACTTCGATTCGCTGCTATTAGTGGTAATTTCGATGCGTCAACCGCGCTTCATCGCAACATGACTAGAATTTGGATTTTTCGCTTTTTTAATCGATTTTTCTAGTTTTCGACTTATTCGTGTTTTCAGTCAATTTCTCGAAAATCCACAATTTTCGTCTGAAAATTCCCGTTCTTTCTGTATATTTTTTGTCCAAATCGGCCCACTTGTTCTTGAGTTAGTACTTCTGATTACTTTTACATTCGGTTTCTCGAAAATTCATAATTTCCCCCTTAAAAATTCCCTTTCTTTCTGTATGTTTTCCATCAAATTCGGTTCAGTATTTCTCAAGTTAGGACGTTTGGAAACTTTCATTATGAATTTCTCGAAAATCCATCACTTTCCCCTAAAAATCCCCGTTCTTTCAGTATACTTTTCATCCGAATCCATCCATTGACTTTTGAGTTACACCGATTTCAAGTTCTCCTCTAGAACTTTCAACTTTTTCAAAAAAGTTTTTCTCTCCAAAAAAAAAACACCTATGCTTCTTCCTCTCCCCTCAAAACCATCTCTATATACGAAAGGCGCTCGTATGTTGTTGTTATTGGTTTTTTGTTCCCTTCACTTTTTTCACTTCCCCTCCTCCCACACACACAAAAAAAAAGATATCACCTTGCACGGAGATTCAAGAAGCTTTTGCCTTTTTCTATCTAAAAGCCTTCTCTCCGCTCAATATACCTCGATTAGCTGTTAGCCTATGTATAACGCTATATGCTAGATGCTATGTTAGCCAAGAAGTGGAGCCCTGCTCTCCTCACATGCTTCTTCTTTTTCTGCGTTTTCTTCTTAGTGCTGTTACCACTACTACTACTAGGGCCCCCACGACGTCTTCATCGATTGGCGGCGGGCGCCCTCTTCCCGAAGAGAAGAAGAAAAGGAGAAGACGACTACTACTAGGAGATGATGACGTCTGTCTAACTGTCTGCGTCTCTTTGCGCCCCCAAAACGAAAAGAAGAAGAAATAGAGAAGAAGAAGAGAAGGCAGCACCCCCCGATCGAATGTTGTCTATCTCGCTATAGAGAAGAAGGGAAGAGAGGCCGCCCTGTCTGCGTTTACCCGCTCTCTCTAACTGAGATGAGACGGGCGGACTCTGCTTGTCTGGGTCTCTCTCCCTCTCCCTCTCACTCTATCCAACGGAATGGAGGGGAAGAGTGTGAGGAGAAGAGGGTTTTTCTCTCTTTCTACTGATGCTATGTGTATGTGCTGCTGCATCTGGCTGTGTGTATGTGCCCTCTACGCGTTGTCCAAGGCCTTCTGGGTGATTGGTGTCGGTTTCTTTGCTTCTCTGCGTCTCTCGCTCTCTACTAGGTTTAGCCACGCACGCTCGACGCAGGCAGATTTTTGGCGCCCAAAAAATGAGCATTTTTCGTTGAAAACTAACCGAGTTACGGCGATTTTAAGATTTTGTAGAGGCTTAGGAAATTTTGTAGTTTGTAGTCGCTAAGCCTCTACAAATTTGCCTTCTCGTTTTGTAGAGGCTTAGAGACTACAAACTACAAGAATTTCTAAGCCTCTACAAAACCAAAAAAGCCTGTAAAATCGCTCATTTTCCACCAATTTTTTTAAATTTTTGGCATGAAAATTGCCAATTTTTTTGCTCATCATATTTATTAAGCAATATCCTTGTCAGAAAATTATGCATGTAGATCTAATATAAAATGTCTAAAAAATCGAAATTTTACCGCCCTTTTTGGCTATTTTCCGGTGATTGGTCTCACAGAGCTGGACATCAATCATTCTTAGCTAATTTTTGATGAGTGAAATTGGTTTTTTCTGCATTTTTACGTCATTCTTTGATTACGGACCCGGCATCAGATTTGACGCCAGGCGACTTTCTTCTGACAGAAATGAGCTCTACAGTTGACATTATTCAAATAATTGATCTGCCTGGATTTTTTAGAAAATTGAAGATGAATCTTTTCTTTTTTGGTAAAAAAAGACATTTAGCAATATGGATTTTTGCATCACGAGGCAACACCGTTTTCACTATATTGGGAAATTTTTTTGCTGTATAGAAATCGATGATTTTCATTGTTTGAAGGCAATCATTTCTTGGCTAGAAATAAGGAAACGTGACAAATAATATTCGCTCAATTTAGATGGCTTCTTCTTAAATTTTGAATCAAGTGCTGAAATTCCAAAAAAAAACAGCCAAAACAGCCATTTGGCGTCAAATTTAATGCCGGGTCCGCAACCAAACGCTGACGGAAAAATGCAGAAAAATTAAATTTCATCCTCCAAAAATGAGCGGTGTTTTGTCACTTTCGATTTCCAGCTTTTTCTCTAATTTTTTAGCTAATTTTTTAGGATTTTCCAATAATGTCTTGCTCTTGGGGCCCTTTTTCGCCACTTAATTTCGATTTTGGCGAGAAAATTTTCCGAAATTTCTCGGGAAATCCGAATTTCCGGCGACTTTTCAGATCGAAAAAGTCTGTTTTTTTTTTAATTTTCGGCGATTTTCAGCCCAAATTTTGACCGAAAAATTCGAATTTCCGACGATTTTTTGGCCCTAAAAAGTTGGATTTTCGGTTCCAAAATCGAGCAATTTTAATGGGAATACTCTTTTTGTCATAATCTTTCTCTTTCTAGATTCTCTATCACCAATTTTCTCTTTATCTCTTTCATTTTTTTCTTGTCTTCTCATTTTCTCCTTGTTTTGACAATTATCAAATCTCTGTTTCTCTGTTTCTCTTTCTTCTTGTCGCTCGCCTTTTCATCGATTTTCTCCTCTTCGTTTTCTTTCTCTTTTCTTTGTCTTGTTAACCACAAAACCCCATTTAATTTCTCAATTTTATCTTCATTTTTTTTTCCAGGTGGACCCTCATTCCTTCATATATTCCACCCCCCTCTCTACCTCTGTGTGCCCAGTCCAGCAGCATCATCATCAGCTAACGGTCTTCCCTATTCCCTTCTCCGTCGTCTCTACTACACCATCATTGATACGGAGAGCACACTCGCCGCCGAGTTAGAGGCGATGAATAAGCAGCTGTTGTCGTGCTCGCTGAAAAGCGGCAAACAGGTCACCATGGTGGTGGCCTCCGTCGCCACAGACGGTGTCGATCAGCAGGTTTGTTGGTTTTTAGAGCGATTTTTAGCAAGAAAAATAATCCTAGAATCGAAAAATTGACCCAAGGTCATTCTAAAAGTCCATTTTGCCCAAATCACACTACCCAAATGACAAAAATCGAGCTAGAACACTTCAGAAGACGTCAGGAGCATTATGATCCTTTTTGAGTTAAAAATTATGAAAATTGACGTAAATTGAGCCAGAGTGAGTAAGAAGACGCCCGGAAGAGCATTTTGAGCTCAAAATTGTGAAAATTGACATAAAAATAGTCGAAAAACAACGAAATCAAGCCAGAATAAGTCAGAAGACGTCTGGAGGAATCTGGAGCACTTGTTATCCTTTTTGAGCTCAAAATTGTGAAAATTGGCGTAAAAATTGTCGAAAAACGACGGAAATTGCGTCAGAATGTGCCAGAAGACGTCCGGGGAGGATTCTCGAGCATTTTGGACCTATTTGAGCTAAAAATTGTGAAAATTGACCTAAAAATAGTCGAAAAATGACTGAAATTGAGTCAGAATGGGTTAGAAGACGTCTGGATGCAAATGGAGCATTTTGAACCTTTTTCAGCTCAAAATTGTAAAAATTGACGTAAAAAGTCGAAAAATGACTGAAATAGAGCCAAAATGAGTCAGACGAAGTCTGGATGCATCTGGAGCATTTTAAATCTTTTTGAGCCCATGTTCGTCAAAATTTTGCCAGTTTTTAGCCCCTTCCCCAAATTAGCACCAATTTTCCCTGCTTTATTCCTCAAAAATCGCTATAATACCACGAAAATGAGCACAGAAATGCTCCAAAGGTCTCCGAAGGGCCGTGACCGAGTTTCTTCCTTTTTTCGGCGATTTTAGACCAGTTTTGGCAGAAAATCACTCGAAAAGACGGGCTGGAATGGTCGATATGGAAGAGAAAACTGTTTCAAAGTTCGGCCACGAGACAACTTCTGGCTCCAAATAAGACATTTTCCAAGCTGATTTTTGAGGTTTTAGAGCAATTTTTGAGCTTTTTTATTAGGATTTTCGAACTCTCCACTCATTTTTGTCTATATTTTCTACACCAAAACTTAATTTTTCGGCACAAAAATCATCACAATTTTTAGCTAAATTACAACTTTTCTAGACTCGAAAACTATAATTTTGAAAAAGTGACTCACACGTGTCTGAATCCAAAAAATCGAAAAAAAGAAAGCCACATATTCATGTCGTCATCATGCACTGTTTCTGCTCTCTGAGCTGGCAAAAATGATTCATTTTCTCTTCCCCACCCCGAGCTTTCTCTCAATAATCGAATTCCTGTCTTCTACGCACCGAAAAAATGACGGAGATTGACAAGAAACTAGTAAGAATTTCAATTTTGAGCGATTTTTAGTTAGAAAAACCAACAAAATTCGACTCGGGACCCCAAAAATAACGGATTTTTCGCGAAAAATGCTGTATTTTTGGTTCCCATAATCCAAAAATGCACCATTTTCTGACTTTTGACTTTGAAAGTATCCAAAAATTGCGTAGCTTCCGAAAATCCCAATGAAAATACTCAAAAAGTCATTCTAGAGCCAGGAAAACATCGTCGGAGCAAAGTGAAAAGTGCTCCTTTTTGGCCGAACTTTCTTCGTGGAGTTTTCTAGGCCGCGAACCTAGAAAACTCTAGGGAAAGTTCGGCCAAAAGGGAGCACGTTTTCCAGCTCTTTTCAGCGACGTTTTCTGGCTATAGGATGACTTTTTTGAGCATTTTCATTGAGGTTTTTGGAATCTAGGCTTTTTTTGCGAAAAAAAGGTGCATTTTTGGCTACGAAACGTCCTCGAGAGCCCTCCCGAAGCTCACTAATCAAATCCCATTTTTCCAGGTCGAAATCTCGTACTACGATCAAAAAGTGATTGGAAACGGCTCGTTCGGTGTGGTGTTCCTCGCGAAACTCTCGACAACCAACGAGATGGTGGCGATCAAGAAAGTGCTTCAGGATAAGCGATTCAAGAATCGAGAGCTGCAGATAATGCGGAAGCTCAACCATCCAAACATTGTCAAGCTCAAGTACTTCTTCTACTCGAGCGGCGACAAGAAGGACGAGCTCTATCTCAACTTGATACTCGAATACGTTCCAGAGACTGTCTACAGGTTGGTTTTTGCTGATTTTGTTACAAAAAGCTGAAAATTCCCCACATTTTTCACTAAAAACTATCGAGAACGGGTAAAAACTGACTGAATTACAGCGATTTTTAGTTTTGTAGAGGCTTAGGAAGTTTTGTAGTTTGTAGTCCCTCTAAGCCTTTACAAAACCAAAAGGGCTTCAAGTTTAGAATAAGCGAGAAATTTGACACATTTCGAGATAAAAATCATGTAATTTGGTCAAAAACTGACTGAGTTTGATGCGTTTCTAGTTTTGTAGAGGCTTAGGAAATTGTGTAGTTTGTAGTCTCGTAAGCCTCTACAAAATTAGGATGCGGCGCGCCGATTTGTAGAGGCTTAGAGGCTACAAACTACAAAATTTCCTAAGCCTCTACAAAATCAAAAACGCGCCTGCCAATGGATTTCGTAGAGGCTTAGGAAATTGTGTAGTTTGTAGTCTAAGCCTCTACAAAACTTGGAAACTTTTGTAGAGGCTTAGACTACAAACTACACGAATTCCTAAGCCTCTACAAAATGACACCTGCCGCCTGTGGGCTGTGCTTGCTTTGTAGAGGCTTAGGAAATTGTGTAGTTTGTAGTCTAAGCCTCTACAAAATCCTGTGCGCGCTGCCAAATTTTGTAGAGGCTTAGACTACAAACTACACAAATTCCTAAGCCTCTACAAAACTTAAAAGCTCTGTAAATCAGTCAGTTTTTACCCGTTTTCGATAGTTATCAGTGGAAAATATGGGGAATTTTTTGAATTTGCTCACAAATTTAACAATCTAGAGTAGCTCTATCTCTAAACATTCCCCATCATCACCATCCATTTTTTGCAGAGTCGCCCGACACTACTCCAAGCAACGGCAGCAGATTCCGATGATCTACGTCAAATTGTACATGTACCAGCTGCTCCGCTCGCTCGCCTACATTCACAGCATCGGCATCTGCCATCGTGACATCAAACCGCAGAATCTGCTCATCGATCCGGAGACTGGCATTCTGAAGTTGTGCGATTTCGGCTCGGCCAAGTATCTCGTGCGCAACGAGCCCAACGTCTCGTACATCTGCTCTCGCTACTACCGTGCGCCCGAGCTCATATTCGGCGCCACCAACTACACGAACTCGATCGACGTTTGGTCGGCGGGCACCGTGATGGCCGAACTCCTCCTCGGACAACCAATCTTCCCCGGGGACTCGGGTGTCGATCAACTCGTCGAGATTATCAAAGTGCTCGGAACGCCGACGCGCGAGCAGATTCAGAGCATGAATCCCAACTACAAGGAGTTCAAATTTCCGCAAATCAAGGCGCATCCGTGGAACAAGGTGTTCCGTGTGCACACGCCCGCCGAAGCCATCGATCTCATCTCGAAGATTATCGAGTATACGCCGACGTCGCGGCCAACGCCACAAGCTGTGAGTGTTCACTAAAAGTTCTGATATGTCATTTTCCCCATAAATGGCGAGAAATTTGAGTTTTGCGACCCAGAAAAAGTTCAAAAATATCTAATTTTGCCACCCAGAAAATGGCCAAAATTATATTTTTTTCCCGTTTTTTCGACCCTGGTTCGGTCCCAGATGCGACCTAGACTCCATTTTTGCGACCCAGATAGAAAAAAAACCAATTTTTGCGAGCTAGAGCCAAAATCCCGAATTCCAGACATATATGATTTTCCCCTCTCCCTCTCCGGATGTTTTTATATGGCATTCTCCCGGAAATGGGGTCAAATATGAGTAATAGAAAACAGGAATTTGATTGCTTTAAAATATGAAAAAAATGTGCCAAGACTCCAAAAATCCTGATGAAAATGCTCTAAAACCACGAAAAATGGCTCCAAAGGGAGAAAAAATCGCTGAGGTTGTATCTGGTGGCCGTGGCCGAGTTTCCCAAAAAAAAGGGTGGAGCCGAGCGCAGTGATGGCTGCCGCACGATGGCAAAGACGCTCATTGGCTGACTAAGCCCCTTTTCTGGAAAACTCGGCCACGGCCACGGGATACAACTTCTGCGATTTTTTCTCCCTTTGGAGCCATTTTTCGTGGTTTTAGAGCAATTTTTGAGCATTTTCCTTAGGTTTTTTGGAATCTACACCCATTTTTTAACATATTTTAAAACAATCAAAATCGGAAATTGACGATATTCATGTGAAAATCATGTGAATTTTGGATCCTGATCCCTTCTCGATTTTGCGTTACGGGGAGGGAATCTCGTTCTTTTTTGGAATCCGAAATGCCTGGATTGTGTAGGAAAAAGACCCCTGATGAGATCTAGATCCATATCTATTTTTGCCATTGGAATATAGATGATTCGATTTTTTTCGGTTCCCCCGTTCACTAGACAGTTTTGGACTGTTGGCCCCCTCTTTTTTAGATGATCATCGATCGATTTTTAAGTTTTTTTTGGGAGGGAAAAAACTCCAGGAGGACTCTGACCAAAAATTCTTATGGCCTAAAAACATGTAAAAATGTGTGTAGAATCCAAAAGTCATGATGAAAATGCTCAAAAATCGCTCTAAAATACCGAAAAATGGCTCAGAAATGAGCAAAAATCGCAGAAGTTGTCCCCGGCGGAGTTTCCCAAAAAAATGGGCGGAGCCGAGCGGCTGACTCCGCCCCTTTTTTGGGAAATTCGGCCGGGGACAACAACTTCTATGATTTTTGCTCATTTCGGAGCAATTTTTGAGGTTTTAGAGCGATTTTTGAGCATTTTCGTTATGATTTTTGGGATCTACTGACTAAATTAAAGAGATTCAGAATTTTAACTAATTTTCCTCCCTTTTCCAGGCCTGCCAACACGCATTCTTCGACGAGCTCAGGACACCGGAAGCCCGCCTCCCATCGGGACGAACAATTCCAACACTCGAATGGGACGGACCGATCGAGGTGACGGCGACGGACATGGCTGGACCATCGGCCTAAGGCCCCACCCCCCCTATTCTTCGCCCAATCGCCAATCGCCCGTGTGCTATTTTTATTTTTATTATTATTATGATTGCCCCTCTAAAAAATGATGTATCCCCCCATTCAATTGGATATTTCTGTGTCTCCTTCTCCTCTATTCTATTCTTTTCTTTTTTTTATCATCATCATCATGAATTCGTCCCCGTACTGTCTCTCTTTTCTTATTTTCAGCCTATCCCCCTTTTGGATTTTTGACGAAATAGACTTCCATTTCCCTTGTAATGAGTCTCTTTACCTGTTTTTTTCATCTTCTCCTCTCCAAATCCATCCCCCATCATCCCTTCCAAATTCTTCGCTTCATCTCCCTCCCTCCTTTCCTAGCAAATTGTGTTGTAGTAGAAACCAAAAAATCCCCAAAAAGAGCCCCGGAGCACACATGGACCCCCTTAAAAAAGAAAGGAAATTTTTGGCTCTATTTGGAAATTCTAGTCCAGAAAAAATGGAGAAAAACGAACGGGTTTCTTGAAAAATTGTCTCCATCTTTTTTTGATCTACTAGCGAAAAATGGAATTTTCAATGTTGCAATCGCGCTCTATTGACAAAATTTGACATTTTTCGGTAATTTCAAGGCTACAGCAACCGCGCTCTATTGCCAAATTCGGTTTTCCCGCCGATTTTTGGAAGTTAGCGATAGAGCGCGTTTGTAACCCTTGAAAATCCTAGAAGGCAGTGCCATTTCAAAGTTTTTGAGGAGGTCTCTATGTGTGTCTACGGTGCTCTTTTTGGGCCCCCCGCCCACTATATACTCGGATTACTGTACATTCTCTCCTTCTCCTCCAAAAAATAGCCAAATGAATTGCTCTCTCTCTTTCACTATTAGTAGGTCCCCCCCCCCCCCCCCCAAAATTCCCCCGCCAACTCCGCCAATTAATCTTGTGCTTTTCTTTTTGTTGTTGTCTTGAGAATCCATTGAATTCTAGCCACCACCAGACCAGCGAAAAACTCGTAAAAATATGATGATTTGATTGATTTTTTTTGTAAAATTTTTGGATTTCCTATTTTTATTTTTATCCACCACACAAAAACACACCAAAAAATATGTTTTATTCGTCGCAAAAATGATATCTTATTGGTGAATTCTTCTCTCTTCCCTCCTTCTCTCTCTCTTCCCTGTCTCCTGTCTCGTTTTCTTATTATTTTCTGGAAAAATAAAAGTGGATTGATTTTTTGATGCACTTTTAAAAGATGCAGCAGAAGCAAAAACAATCAGATAGATTTTGGATGTTCTTTTCCTAGTCGAATTTCGTGAAAAGGGGCGCAAAATGGGGGGGGGGGGGGGGGGCGATAAAGATCAGAATGAGGGTGATGATGCGAGGAAAGGATAGTCGTTTGTTTGAATCATCCAGAAGACGACCGACGACGTCTTCTGAATCATATGGACAGATTATTTTGAACTAATTCTGTGTATTCTGTACTTCCCCTATTTCCCTTAAAAACACCGAAACTGTCGTCGAAAAGGCGAAGAAAATGGTGAGATTTTCTTGCATCCAGAAAGTACAGAAAATTGCGCGTTTTTTGAGCCTAAAATGAGGGAATTCCGACCAAAACTAACCGAAATATAGCCATTTTAAGTTTTGTAGAGGCTTAGAAAGTTTTGTAGTTTGTAGTTACTAAGCCTCTACAAAATGCGAGCCCAGTTTTGTAGAGGCTAGGACTACAAACTTCAAAACTCTCTAAGCCTCTACAAAAACTCGCTTTCCGATTTTTAATTTGTAGAGGCTTAGAAGGTTTTGTAGTTTGTAGTCGCTAAGCCTCTGCAAAATCTCAAGACTTTTGTAGAGGCTTACGAGACTACAAACTACACGAATTCCTAAGCCTCTACAAAACCTCCAGAGCTTCTAACTCAGTCAGTTTTCAGCCAATTTTCGTGATTTTGAGCTCAAATTGTGTTAAATTTTGCGCTGATCACAGAAATGCCAAGAATCAGAAGATGTTGAGCATTCAAATTTCCCAAAAAAGCAGAAAGGTTCAGATTTTTTCGATCGATTTGGCTTGGGAAAAGAAATTTTGAATTTGGCTCTGATTTCAACTGGAAACGACTTATAGTTAGCGATAGAATATGATTCTACAGTCAATTTGAAATGTTTCCGTGTAACTAAGACCTTCTAGAAGTGCCCAGAAGCCGAGATAAAGTGACCACTGAAGGGCTCTTGGAGCAACTTCAGTGGCTCATAACTCGTTTTTGAAAAACATTTTGCCGGGTTTCATTTTAGAATTGAGATCTACAGTCTCAATATTTCCTAGATCCAAATTCTTGGAAAATTCCAAAACTTCCAAGCGAAATACTGCCCTTGTAAACAGTTGGTTTCCATGGGTTCCTTAATTCTAAGGTATGCCAGCTGCTCCTAGACGGCCAACCCCAGACTACAAACTACACAATCATCTAAGCCTCTACAAAAACCCCAAGTAACTTTTAAAAATCTCTGTTTGTCTCACTCCCAGGAATAAAGAGTTAGAGTGCTGCGCACAAGTACAGACACACACACACATCAAAAACCGTATGAGAAGCCCCCCCCCCCCCCCTCATTCATTCATTTTTTCGTTCTATTTGCAAAATGACTAGTTTCGCTCTGCTTCATTTCTATATACATACATACAGAGAAAGAGCGCCTCCGTTGCCAACACACAGCACTTTTCCCTTGCCCCATTTTCCAATTCTCTCTGGTTGTCTGTCACACCCTCCGCGCTCCACACACTCTCTCATTTTCCACGTCTCTTTTCGTGTTCTTCTTCACATGTGAATGAGTGAGAGAGTGAGGAAACATAGGGAAAACGAGGGAGGAAAAGAGGAGGAAAGAGGAGAAGAGGAATTTCAATTGAAATGTGTATGAATGAGACCCCTATGCCACGTCGCCATGGTCTCCTTTTCTAGGAGACAGTACTAGTCACCGGCGAACGGATTCAGAAGGCCCCCATTCTGAATTTCCTCTTTTTTCTATTATACATTTGCATTTTTTGTGTTGGCACACTTTAAAGGCGCATGGACTTCATAATCTCGATATGGCGAAATATCGACGAAAACAAGCCCATGCGCCTTTAAAGTGTTCCAACAGGCTGCAAATTTATAATACTTTTCCTCTGAATTAAAGGAGGACTCCGACCAAAAATTTTTATTGCTTTAAGATACGTAAAAATGTGCGTAGATTCCAAAAATCATCATGAAAATGCTCAAAAATTGCTCTAAAACCCCAAAAATGGGTTCGAAATTAGAAAAAATCGCAAAAGTTGTATCCGGTGGCCGTGGCCAGAGTTTCCAAAAAAAGGGCGGAGTCAGCTTATGTGAGCGTCTTTGCAGTCGTGCAGCAGCCAATCACTGCACTCGGCCCCGCCCCTTTTTTGGGAAACTCGGCCACGGCCACCGGATACAACTTCTGCGATTTTTGCTCATTTCGAACCCATTTTTGGGGTTTTAGAGCAATTTTTGAGCATTTTCATGATGATTTTTGGAATCTACGCACATTTTTACGTATCTTAAAGCAATAAAAATTTTTGGTCGGATTCCTCCTTTAAGCTTTTTTTGCAAAGCAAGCGCGCTCAATTGTACTTGCTGGGAGCCAAGTTCGGCAAGTACAATAGAGCGCATTTGCCTCCCTGAAAAAAAAGCTTATAAAAACGTGGCGACCTCATTAAAATTGCTTACTTTATTCCAGAAAATACTCGCGAATGGTGCTACGTGGCAGCTCAGGGAGTACCTGTTGACAGCGAAAGCCGGAATTATGAGATTTGCAGTCAAGACTAGTGAGTATTTGGTTATTATATGAATTATGAATACTAAAAAAAAATGAATACAAAAAAATCATATTCGCCAAATTCTCAATGCAAATTCTCAATTTTTTCCAGTCCTCTCCATATGCATATGCCTTCTCATCTTCCGCACCGTCGATTCGGATTCCAGCGATGGAGGCGTCGTCGTCGTCGTGAGTGGAAGCAGCACGACAGTGAAAACAGAAGACGTTGTGGCGGTGAACAAGACCGATGTGTTAGGGTAAGTGTTTTTTCAAAAAAAGACCAAAAAATGAGTGATTTTGAAGGCAGAATTGAGTTGTTTTTCGCAAAATAAAAAACTTGATATAGCGATTGAAAACAGCCAGTAAACGCAGCTAAAAATTTTAGACATTTCTAGCCAAAAATGAAGAAAAACGGAGCAAAACTGACCGAGTTAGAGTAATTTGAAGTTTTGTAGAGGCTTAGGAAATTATGTAGTTTGTAGTCTCTAAGGGCAAATACTCACTTGCTATAAAATCATTTGCTATTTGCCCATTTGCTATAGATATGTGGATCATTTGCTAGATTTTCCGCATTTTCAAAGTCTCATTTGCTATAGAAAAGTCCATTTGCTATATGCGAGATCATTTGCTATAACTGTCTCATTTGCTAGATTTTTTGGCTCGTTTGCTAGAATTGGGCGTTGCTCATGGTTCAATTTTTTTCGCTTTTTTCATCATTTTTTTAGAATTTCACCAACTTTTTCATTTGTAAGGTATACAAAATAACTAAAACACATTTATGATGACATTTTACACCCTGCGAGACGTGATTTCTCTCATAAAGTGTGATTTTTAGGCCAAATCGAAAAAAAATTCATTTCACCGATTGCATGAGGTTTTCCGTGTTTCCCTCTTTACCCTATTAGAACATAGTCAGAAATCTTTATAAATCCATAAATCCTGTTTTCCCATTTCTATTCGCGCAAACTTTTGGAAACAAATTTCAGCATATCTATAGTGGCTGCCTGTACATTACCGTTGCCTACTCTACCAGCTGTGTGAATTGAGTGCATGCAATTTTCAATTTTGTCTCATTTGCTAGAAACTCATTTGCTATTCGATTTTGTTTTCTATGAAAGTACTGTCTCTCTATCAAGAATCATGATTGATGAGATATAGAATGCTTCCAACTCGTTTTATGGAGTGTTACGACTTTGAAACCCAAAACTTTGAAATATTCCAGCTATTGGTCAGCAAGAATTGCAAAAAAACTTGGGTTTCAAAGTCGTAACACTCCATAAAACGAGTTGGAAGCATTCTATATCTCATCAATCATGATTCTTGATAGAGAGACAGTACTTTCATAGAAAACAAAATCGAATAGCAAATGAGTTTCTAGCAAATGAGACAAAATTGAAAATTGCATGCACTCAATTCACACAGCTGGTAGAGTAGGCAACGGTAATGTACAGGCAGCCACTATAGATATGCTGAAATTTGTTTCCAAAAGTTTGCGCGAATAGAAATGGGAAAACAGGATTTATGGATTTATAAAGATTTCTGACTATGTTCTAATAGGGTAAAGAGGGAAACACGGAAAACCTCATGCAATCGGTGAAATGAATTTTTTTTCGATTTGGCCTAAAAATCACACTTTATGAGAGAAATCACGTCTCGCAGGGTGTAAAATGTCATCATAAATGTGTTTTAGTTATTTTGTATACCTTACAAATGAAAAAGTTGGTGAAATTCTAAAAAAATGATGAAAAAAGCGAAAAAAATTGAACCATGAGCAACGCCCAATTCTAGCAAACGAGCCAAAAAATCTAGCAAATGAGACAGTTATAGCAAATGATCTCGCATATAGCAAATGGACTTTTCTATAGCAAATGAGACTTTGAAAATGCGGAAAATCTAGCAAATGATCCACATATCTATAGCAAATGGGCAAATAGCAAATGAGACAGTTATAGCAAATGTGACTATAGCAAGTGAGACAAGTATAGCAAACGGGCAAATAGCAAATGATTTTATAGCAAGTGAGTATTTGCCGTCTCTAAGCCTCTACAAAATTCAATGCGCGCGCATGAAAAATTGTAGAGGCTTAGAGACTACAAACTACAAAATCTCCTAAGCCTCTACAAATCTTCAAACCCTTCCAATTTCGCTCATTTTCAAGCGATTTTCTTCGTTTTTGGCTCAAAATTTGTTTCAAAAATTTCTTCAAATTGTCAAGCTGCAAATTTGACACATTTCTAGATAAAAATGAAGCAAATTGGTTGAAAACTGACGACGTTACAGTGATTTGAAGTTTTGTAGAGGCTTAGGAATCTTTGTAGTTTGTAGTCTAAGCCTCTACAAAACTTGAACCGTGCATAACTCGGCTCAAACTTGACCAAATTTCGCCGTTCAAAAACCAAAATATGCCTCATAAATCACTTTTTTAAGATCTCAAAAGTTTTTCAGCGAAGCAATCGACGCAAACGCGACAAGTCTAGAGCAACACGGAGCCGCGATCGTCGGAAATGTGTCCGAAGAGAAGAAGCGATCACTGGCGATATTCTTCATCCTTTTCGTCATAATGTTGGCAACGCTGGTGGTCCATATGCTGATAGTCTCAAAAATCCATTGGATGCCTGAATCGTTGGCCATTGTCGCACTTGGAGCACTAATTGGCTCGATTCTATCGTATTCACAACGAGATTGGAGCGAAATTGAGGCGTTGAGTCCGGACGTGTTCTTTTTGGTTCTTCTGCCACCGATCATCTTCGAAAATGCGTATAATCTGAATAAGGGGTACTTCTTTTCGAACTTTGTGCCGATTCTGACGTTTGCGATTTTGGGAACGACAATTTCGGCGATGGTTATTGGAGCGGGATTGTATATATTGGGGGCGGTAAGTTTTTGAAATTTTTGAAAAAATCTAAATTTTGCAAAAAGTATTAGGAAAGCAGCTAAACCAACACTTGGGCCGGAAGTTCAATTTTTTGAACTCGGGGACTAGAAAACTAAATTTTAAAAGCTAGGCCATGTAGATTCTAAAAATAATAAAGGAAATGCTCAAAAATTCAAAATTAGGCCCAAAATGAGCTAAAAAGGCCTTCAGATGGTCGTGGCCGAGAATTTCAAAAAAGGGGCGGAGTCAGAAATTTCGAACTTTCTCCTTATGATTTTTTGGAAACTACAAACAGTTTTACTTAGGCTTAGGCTAACATCTTCCATTTTTGAAATAAGCAAGT
The DNA here is from genome assembly GCA_963932045.1 of Caenorhabditis sinica. Classification (NCBI taxonomy): domain Eukaryota; kingdom Metazoa; phylum Nematoda; class Chromadorea; order Rhabditida; family Rhabditidae; genus Caenorhabditis; species Caenorhabditis sinica. The sequence continues at coordinate 3,686,894 of OZ009942.1, forward strand.
TTTCGAGCTTCATTTTGGTGTAATCAACTTATCTCAATGTTAATTTCAGGCCGAGTTATGGCCCATTAAATTTGATGGCCTAGAAATCCAAATTTGAGAAAAAACTAGGCCAAAAATAACAAGCACAATTCAGATTTTTAATCTTAGAATAAGCAAGTTTCAAGCTTTATTTTGATCTAATCAACTTATCTGAAAGTCGATTCCAAGCCAAGTTATGACCCGTTAAATTTGATGGCCTAGAAAACCAAATCCTGCAAAAACTAGGCCAAAAATAACAAACAATATTTTCAGGTTTTCAATTTTAGAATGAGCAATTTCCAAGCTTCAGTTTGGTGTAATCGAGACTTTTCTATGTCGATCTTAGGCCGAGTTACAGTCCGTTAAAGTTCATGGCCTAGAAACCCAAACTTGCGAAAACTAGGCCAAAAATAACTAGCAAATTTTTGAGCTTTCCAATTTTAGATTAAGCGATTTCCAAGCTTCATTTCGGTCTAATCAACTCATCCCAATGTCAATTTTAGGCCGAGTTATGGCCCGTTAAAGTTGATGGCCTAGAAATCCAAATTTGAAAAAAAAACTAGGCCAAAAAATAACAAATGGCCTAGAATCCCAAAATTTGAGAAAACTAGTCCATTTCCAAAAAATTCCTTCTTTTTTTGCAGATCGGCATAATCTTCGAATTCTCATTTTTCGAGTGCTTCGCATTCGCCGCCATGATCTCAGCAGTGGACCCCGTCGCCACCCTAGCCATATTTCAAGCCGTCAAAGTCGAATCACTTCTCTATATGCTAGTATTCGGAGAGTCGATGCTCAACGACGCCGTCTCCATTGTATTGGCAGCCACCGCTTTGAGACATGCAAAACCTTCATTCAACTCACTTCCCGCCTCAGAAATCATCACTAGCGCATTTGTGACATTTACGGAGATGTTCTTCTTCTCGGCGTGTTTGGGAGTGGGAATTGGGTTGTTGAGTGCGTTGGTGAGTTTTGTTATTTTTCAAATTTTGGCGCCCTGACGTTTCGCAACTACGCCACTTCGCAACCAATACAATCCACAACTAGACATTTTGCAACTAGTCAGAAAAAATGAACGAAGATCGCGCTAAAGCATAGAAAATTAGGTCCAAAATGAGCCATAATTGCTCCGAAGCTCCGCCCATAGTTGGCAAGTTTAAAATCCATTTTTTAGGGGTTTTAGAGCGATTTTCGGGCATTTTCACTGCCGAATTCGACATCTACGCGCATTTTTACATTGGAAATTATCGAAATTTGAAATTTGAAAACTTCAGAATCCAGAAGATGTTAGACTTCAGAATCCTAGAATTTTCGAATTCATATGTCTTCCGATGTAAATTGATGTGTACAATTCGAAAACCATAATGAAAATACTCGGAAACTGCTCAAAAACCTCGAAAAATGGGGTCTCATTGGAAGACTCCGCCCCCTTTTTTTCGGGAAACTTGGCCACGCCCCCACCCCCTCTTGGACCATTTCGATGGTCATTTTCGGCGATTTAGAGCATTTTTCTAGTGATGTCATTATAATTTTCGAATTCTACACATCAATTTACATTGAAGACCATGTGATTTCGAAAATTCTGGGTTTCAGAATCCTGACGTCTTCCGGATTCTGAAATTTTCAATTTTTTGAAAATTTCGATTTTGATGATTTCCAGTGTAAAAATGTGCGTAGATTACGAATCTCCTCTTGAAAATGCTTAAAAATCGCCCCAAAACGTCGAAAATTGGCTCGGAAATGACCTTAGGAGAGAAGTGGCCGAGTTTCCCAAAAAAGGGGGCGGAGTCAACGCTGACTCCGCCCATTTTTTGAGGCTTTTTTGACACAGTAACCTGAGAGATTTCTGACTCATTTCTAGAAAATTTTTCCCCCTTTTCAGCTCTTCAAACACGTGGATCTTCGAAAAACGCCGTCCCTAGAGTTCGCCCTTCTCCTCATCTTCTCCTACATTCCGTATGGATTCGCCGAAGCTCTCGATCTCTCCGGAATCATGGCAATCCTATTCTGCGGTATCTCCATGTCTCAATTCACTCGTCACAACGTTTCTCCAATTGCTCAAATCACCTTCCGACACACGTTTCGAACCATTTCGTTCGTCGCCGAGACTTCCACATTCGCCTACATTGGAATGGCGTTCTTCACGATTAAGCTCAACTTTGCTCCATGGCTAATATTTTGGAGTGTCGTGTTGTGTCTACTGGGGCGCGCTTGCAACGTGTTCCCGTTGGCGTATTTGGTGAATCAGTGTAGGAAGGATGTGCAAATTTCAATGAAGAATCAGATTATTATGTGGTTTAGGTAAGATTTATTAAGAGAATTTGGGTCCTTGAATCGTTAAAATTAGCCCAGGGAGTGCTGAGATATAGCCATTTTTCTAGAGGGAACGATTTTGTAGAGGCTTAGAGACTACAAACTACAATTCCTCCTAAGCCTCTACAAAATTGAAAATTGCTGTAACTTGAGCAGTTTTCAACCGTTTTCTACCATTTTTGGCACATAATTTGAAAATAAAATATTTTTCAAAATGACAAGCTGCAAATTTGACGAATTTCTAGACAAAAATGAAGAAAATTGGTCGAAAACTGACCGAGTTATTGTCATTTCAAGTTTTGTAGAGGCTTAGAAAGTTTTGTAGTTTGTAGTCTCTAAGCCTCTACAAAACTTCAAGCTTCTATAACTTGGCTCAAACTTGACCAAATTTCGCTAATCCAAATCCAAAATATACATTAAAACTCCCTGTTTCCTCTCATGAAATCTCTAGAATGACAAGCAAAAAATTTGACACATTTCTAGATAAAAATGAAGAAAATCGGTCGAAAACTGACGGAGTTACAGCGTTTCGAAGTTTTGTAGAGGCTTAGAAATGTTTGTAGTTTGTAGTCTCTAAGCCTCTACAAAATGAGAGGCGCGTGTATTGATTTTGTAGAGGCTTAGACTACAAACTACAAAACTTCCTAAGCCTCTACAAAACTCGCTAGTTCAATGTGCGAATCCTAGATTTTGTAGAGGCTTAGAGACTACAAACTACAAACATTTCTAAGCCTCTACAAAATTTAAAATTGTTGTAACTTGATCAGTTTTCAACCGTTTTCTTCCATTTTTGGCTCAAAAAACTTGCAATTTTTGTGCTTTCCTTATGACTACAAACTACAATTTGCCCTCTAAGCCTCCCCAAGAAACCGAACCTAACTTAAAACAAAAAATTTTTCCAGCGGAATGCGCGGCGCCGTCTGCTTCGCCCTCGTCCTGTACATGGATCTCGACAAGGAGAAGAAGTCGATTCTTCTGACTACCGTACTCTTCTTGATTCTCTTCACAACGATCTTCCTCGGCGGCTCCGCCCTCCCGTTCATCTCGTTCATTAATCGATGCTATCCAAATGAGCGGCAGAGGAGGAAGAGAAGGACGCCAAGAAATAAGGAATCGTCGAAAAACTCGTCGGCTTTGATGATGAGTAAAACTCAGGAAATGGTGAGGATTTTTTTGGTATTAGATTCCTATTCCAAAATTCTAGGAATCTGGACTAGGACGTCTTCTGGATTTTGAAATGTTGTTGTTTTTAGTGTGAAAATGTGCGTAGATTCCGAATTTCCCTGTGAAAATGCTCAAAAATTGCACTAAAACTGCAAAAAATGGCCTGGAAGCCGAGATTACGGTTGGCTCCGCCCACTTTTTTTTTTGGAATTCTCAAAAAATGGCTCATTTTTTGGGTTCTCAAAGCGATTTTTGAGCATTTTCACTGCCAAATTCGGAATCTACGCGCATTTTTACATTGGAAAAGATCAACTTTTCAAATTTTTGAAATTCAGATTCCAGAAGACGTTAGAATTCAGATTCCTAGAATTTTTGATTTCACACTTATTTAGATGTAATTTGGTGTGTAGAATTCAAAAATCATAATAAAAATACTCGAAAATTGCTTGAAAACATTGAAAATAGGGAGGCTCCGCCCCTTTTTTTGGGGGGAAACTCGGCCACGCCCCCCCCCCTCCTTTGGAACATTTTGGAGCAATTTTTCGAGAATTTTAAGTGTGATTTTTGAATTCTACGCACCAATTTACATTGAAAAACATGTAACTTCAAAAATTTTAGGATTCTGAATTCCGACGTCTTCTGGTTCCTGGATTCTAAAATTTTCGAATTTTTTGAAAATTCGATTCTGAAAAACTTGATTCCAATGTAAAAATGTGTGTAGATTCCGAATATGACAGTGAAAATGCTCAAAAATTGTTCTAAAACCCTGAAAATGAGCTCAGAAATGCTCCAAAAGGGGGCGGTGCTTCGGGATTTCGGCTCATTTTGGAGCATATTTTCGGAGTTTAAAAGCAATTTTGGAGCATTTTCAAAGTGATTTTTAAAATCTACACACATTTTCACATTGGAAACATCAGAATCGAAATTTTTTTCAAATTGAAATTTTCAGAATCCAGAAGACGTGAGGATTCTGAAACCCTAAATTTTTGAATTCGCATGTCTTCCAATGTAAAAATGTACGTTGAATTCAAAAAACACCATGAAAATTCTCGAAAAATTCTCTAAAATCCCGAAAATGACCATCGAAATGCTTATTTTTTTCAGTCCTTCTTCGGCAGCGACGATTGGGGACCAAAAAAGTCAGCACTAGATGCCACGTCATCAGCAGGAAGGCTAATGAGATCACTTTTTGTGCGAAAATTCACTGCAATCGAGCGACTTGAGAATCGAGACAAACTCGCGGCACTGACGAAACGAGCCCTCGCCAGTGATCAGATGACCGATAGTGATGACGTGGAATTCGGAGGGGGCGGAGTTTCTTCGGAGAAAACGAGGGGGCGGAGCCAATCGAGGGGCACCGCTAGTGATCATGTGATTGTTAGTGGTGGTGGTGGTGGAGTCAGTGGGGAGCAGCATTTGTTGATCAGTTCGGATAGCGATTCTAATGATTTATGATGGAGCACTTTTTTTTCGGCTTCCCGACGTTTCGCAACCGCGACATTTGGTAACTAAGACATTTCGCAACTAAGACATTTCGCAACTCACATTGTTTTCGCAACCAGCAGTCTTTGTATAAGTTCAACGGACAAGTTTGAATAGTTGCGAAATGTCCAGTTGCAAAATGGCATGGCTTCGAATTGGCTGGTTGCGAAATGACTCTCTGGTTGCAAAATGACATGGTTGCGAAACGTCTGTTTTTTGGCTCCCGGACGTTTCGCAACCGCGACATTTCCCAACCAGTAGACCCACGGTTTCATAGTTGCGAAATGACTGGTCTGGTTGCGAAATGTCCAGTTGCAAAGTGACTGGTTGCGAAATGTCTCTACGACGTTTCACAACCGGCTATTTTGCAACCCCGGACATTCCGCAACTACATCATTTCGTAACCATGAAATCCACATTTTTTTGCGAAAAGATGATGACAACCTGAATTGGTTCATTCACCTGTAACCTATATGGATGTACTTTGGAAAGTTGCGAAATGTCCAGTTGCAAAGTGACAAGGTTGCGAAATGTCTCTACGACGTTTCACAACCGGCTATTTTGCAACTATGACATTTCGCAACTACATCATTTCGTAACCATGAAGTCCTTCTATATGAATGTTCTTTGGAAAGTTACGAAATGTTTTGGTTGCGAAATGTCCGGTTTCGAAATGTCTGGTTGCGAAATGTCTGGTTGCGAAACGTCTGGTTGCGAAACGTCGTGGTTCCCCCTTCATGTGTAAAATATTTTGTACCCCCCCCCCACTCAAAAAAATAAGATACCTGTGATAGTCTAGTCATTCTCAAGATTTTCAAGATCATTCCTTCCCCCTCATTAAAATCACTTTTTTTCTCTTTTTCCCTGTACATCATCATCATCAAAAGCAGCTTTTTTTCATCTCCAGAGATCTTTTTTTGTTGCATTTTTTTGCATTTTTTGGCGTCTTATTTTTTTCAGTGCAAGCGCGCTCTGCTGCACTCATTTGGGTCTTGCCACGAAAAAAAAACGGTATTCCCATGCGCCTTTAATTGTGCAGTAGAGCGCGCTTGTCCTGCTGAAAAAAATAAGACTACAGTAACCCTTTTTAGTCTATTTTTCCCTCCCCACTAACCCCCCCCCCCCCCCACTTTTTTACGGATAATACTACACATTTTGTTTCCCTTCTTCTCAAACAACAATTCCCTTTTTTTCATGTGATCCCGAGGATTTTTTACCCGTTTTTTTTGTTGTTGAAAAATGAGGAGTTATTCAATTTCAACTTTTTTTTTTGATGGATGCCCAGATTTTTGATGGGTGATTGATTATGCAATAAATAATTTAAACTTAAATAATGTATTTTTTGTTGCAATTTTCATGATACGAAGATACAGTTATAAGGATATGGTATATTAACGAGAATTAAACAAGATTGCAAATCCCAAACGTCTAGAAAAGTTTCTACAAAACCTTCGAAACCATCATTTTCGTCGTAAAGCATTCGGCATATTGGGCTCCGAGGCATTCCGCAACCAGTCGTTTCGCAACCACGTCGTTTCGCAACTCACGTCAATTTCACAACTACGACAATCCGCAACCACGTCATTTCGAAACCACGAAATCCAGGTTCAAGTTGAAGATCACAATTTTTCAAAGGTAGACTATAACCCACGGCGTCCCCAAATGTCAGTTTCAAATTTTGAAAACTTTCCGAATATGCCCGTGACCTCTCAAAATAGCACTGAAATTCTACAGATTTTGGACTAAATTGGGGTTTTCAGACGTTACAAAATTTAATTCAAAAATCGAAATTCTACAAGTTGTAGTGCTGAGCTTTAGCTTTCTATTCATATAAAAATCGTCATTTTTGGTCGACTGTTGGTTAAGAAATCGGGTACCAATGAAAACAGTACAAAACTGGAACTTTTCAGTTGCATTTCTTTGGTACCCGATTTCTTAACCAACAGTCGATAAAAAATGACGATTTTTATATGGATAGAAAGCTAAAGCTCAGCACTACAACTTGTAGAATTTCGATTTTTGAATTCAAATTTGTAACGTCTGAAAACCCCAATTTAGTCCAAAATTTGTAGAATTTCAGTGCTATTTTGAGAGGTCACGGGCATATTCAGAAAGTTTTCAAAATTTGAAACTGACATTTGGGGACGCCGTGTAACCTGGAATAGTTCACAAAACCCTCAATCCCATACAACCTTTATGAACGTTAAGAGGACTAGTTTGTAGAGTTGCGAAACGACTGGTTTCAAAACGTCCAGTTGCGAAATTTCTTGGTTGCAAAATGTCTTTGCTGAGAACTGTCATGGTTGCGAATCGTCATAATTGCGAAAAGACTGGTGACGAAACGTTCCGGATTCATATATTGTGACGCGTGCTCCATTGGACTACCCTCTACTAGAACACAATTGTATCTGCAATACTTCCCGTTGAGCCACGTTGTGGTCTTGAAATGCCCCTAGAAAGAGAAAATTTCCATTATTGCTGATACCAATAACATCTGTTGTCACTTTTTTGCTCCAGTCAAAACCAGTCAAAATAGTCAAAATAGTGCTCCAAAATAATTCAAAATGGGAGTTTTACTAACTTGCACACTATTCGAGAAATTCCGACTTCCGAGAAAAAAATTTCATTCCGACTTTCGAGTTTGAGAAAACTTCCGTTCCTTGCAACTCTGCTTCCAACACAGCACTATCTCAGCGATCCGAAAGACCTGTCAAGACCAAAAAAATATAATCCTTTTCCGAAGATCGCCGCCAACTCTCCCATGTTTATCCATTTTGGCAATCTGCCAAACGCACACCTTCTATCAATAGAGGTCATCTAGGCGCGCTCTATCTATCACTGTTAGCTCGAGGGAAGGGCCACCTCATTCGTATTGCCATTCTCACATTCTATTGGTTATTGCTGTACTTCAAGTTATCCCCGATGGTCTTCAAACCATTACCCATTCTCCGTCTTCCCTGTCTTGTACAGCTGAAAATATTAAGGAACTTAAACCTCACGGAGCAGTAAGTTGTCCATTAGAACCTACGAATATTCTTTCGTGTACTCTGTAAAATTTCAGATATCGATTAGCGAAACTGTCGAAGCGGTCAGCGTGTGTTGTCAAGAAAGTGACCAGAAGTCGACGATACTCCCTGGTGCTCACTTTTGATGACGTTCCATACGTTTATCTGGAGAGAATTGGAGTAAAAGAAGAAACCGAGGAGTTTAAATGGAAAAAATGCTATGAATTGGATGAGTTCACCGGCGCACGAATAACGCAGACCGATGTTACGAGACAAATTGTGAATGCGATTATACTCTATGCCGATGTTTTCAACAAGCCAACTGTTCAGATGAGGATTGTGAAAGAGAGTCCAGCTATTCTAACAGCTATGAGAGTAGTGAATTACTTGGGCATGACACTCAAACATACAGTTTTCGAACTTGTTAACCCGAGTAAGGAAGTCTACGTTCGGTTGATTCACTTATTCAGTAACACATCTGGACTCACAGTGTATCAAAAGTGGCCTTTACCAATTCCGGATGAATGGTATCCTGTGTTTCGATGCGATGTTGTACGACTTTATTCTAGTTGGTTCGGTGTTGAACGTCTCATGAGCCTCTTTATGAACTGCAAAAAAGTTCACGTCTTACTTTGCATATTCACGCTCCAAGAGGTCCGCCCTTTGCTTCTGAAGTGGATTCGAGGAGAGAGCCGCATGGAAACCTTGATTATCAATGAGTCGCGCGCGGCGGTTTTTTCATATGAAACGCTGTTGGCAGGGATTCCAGCAGTACGTGTGCACGGTGCCAGGCCGAAATCACCGTAAGTCTTTAGTTTAACAAGGGAGTTACTTGAGGTGTCAAGTTGAACTTTTTCTAGGAATCCGACCATAGACTATATTGACCGTGAGGATTCAGAATCTGCAATAAAAATTGGCAGAATGTTCACGTGACTCGAGTTATCAGCCATCAAAGTCTCAGCCAGTACTAATTTTGCTGATTTTTCGACAACTCATATCTTAGCTCTCAGGCACTTTTAGAAGGTCTAGTTTTCTGTGTTACGCTCAGGATGATGCCTGCGATCAAATTATGTAAATAACTAAAAATTATCCAATTGGAACATGTAGAGATCCCAACTCCATTATTTTTCGTCTAAACTAGTTTTTGAAACCTATACTATCTAATTGCAGGCATCATTCTGAGCCTAACACAAAAAAACTAGAACTTTTAAAAGTGCCTGGGAGTTAAGATATGAGTTGTCAAAAATCAGAAAAATTAGTACTGGCTGAGAATTTGATGGCTGATAACTCGAGTTACGTGAACATTCCGCCAATTTTTATGGCAGATTCTGAGTTCTCACTATCAATATAGTCCATGGTCCGATTCCTAGAAAAAGTTCAACTCGACGCCTCAAGTAACCCCCTTGTAAGAAAAAAGTTTACAAATCGAATTTTTAGGAATAAACTATTCCAAGAAGGTTACATCGTCACAATGGACAATGGAAAAGAAGCGTTCGTTGGTAGGCACCTGGATTGTTTTGTGATGACCACCGAATTCCAGCTATGAACAAGCTTATCTAAAATTTCTCATTTTCAATTTTACAATACTTTTATGTTGTTAATATAATGTCAATGTTCGAACGACGTCTGTTGAACCTGTTATAAGATATACAGTACCGGCCATAATGATATTCGTTTTCGTCATTTTCAGTGGGAAATCGTCGAATTCGGGTAGCTGAAAAAGTGATTCAAAGTTGATTTTTCTGTTTGAAAATTTGAGAGTGTATTAATCAAACCTTGAAATTTCATTTTGTAGTTGACAACATTTCTGTACAAGTCTGCTCTGCCAAGATACGGCCCGTCGAAAGAAAAGCTCCAAGAATATCGAGAATTAGCACTGAAATCGAGCAAAATGTGGCATTGTTGTAGATTTCTAAACGTAACTTTTTTTGGTGGAAGAGATACAAAAAAGTTGTCAACTGTACATTTTGCAACTGCGCTGTTTCGCTGCCAGTCACTTCGCAACCACGTCATATCTCAACCGTGCCATTTTGCAACCAGTCATTTCGCTACTGATCGTTTGGTTGCGAAATGTCGCAGTTGCGAAACGTCTGAAAGTCAAAAAAATTAAAAAGATTGTGTCAAAGTTGTGATTGGAATGACTGGAATAAATCAAAATCACATAAGGGAAAATGGAATTCGCCGAAATTTATGACCCCCATTAGTAGGGTAGGGTGGGGTGTGAAATTGAAGAAGGGAGGAAATATTGCAACATTCCAGAGAAAAGTCCAAAAATAGAAAATTGGGAGGTGTTGAGGGAATTGGAAGGGGTGTATAAAGTTGGATAGGTTTGAGAGGAATATTCAGTTTTTATTTTTTGATTATTTAGAAATCTTAGAATCTATTAGAATTTGAGTCATGGAGTCAGAATTTCTTAACAAAGATACAAGAATTGCGAGTTCTCAAAATTCAAAAATTGATAATTTTGAGATTTTTTTAAAACTTTGTAGTGCCAGAAAACGGCACCCCGACGTTTCGCAACCAGTCATTTCGCAACTGGGACATTCCGCAACTACGTCATTTTGCAACCACCAAATCTACATGCATTTTTGGAAAGTAGATGACAACCTGGATTGGTCTATGGTATCCGTAATCACATGTAGCATATATGAATGAAAACTGGACTACTTTACAAAGTTACAAAACAATGACTAGTTGCGAAATGTCTTGGTTGCGAAATGTCTAGTTGCAAAATGTCTTGGTTGTGAAATGTCGTGGTTGTGAAATCGACGTCAGTTGCGAAATGTCGGTTGCGAAATAACAAGTTGTGAAATGTCGGGGTGTCCGGAAAACGGAGAATCTCGGATCCTTTTCCAAACGCTTAGTCTTTCGGAATCTGTGAATCAGAAAAATGCTCAATTCTCCGACTTCTAGAGTTTCAAAACCTCCAAATTTTCAAATTTTTTCTCCGAAAATCAAAATTCTAAAGAACTCCTTCATTTCAAACCTATACATAATTCCCAAAATCCTCCTCACCAAATATTTTTGGCTCCGAGACATCTCGCAACCAGTCGTTTCGCAACTACGACTTTTCGCAACCACGCCATTTCAAAACCACAAAATCCAGGATTTACGGAGAAAGTTCACATCACATATTTTCAAATATAGATTACAACCTGGAATAGTCTCAATCCCATAAAACCTTAATGAACGTAAAGTGGACTAGTTTATAAAGTTGCGAAAAGACTGGTTGCAAAACGTCCAGTTTTGTAATGTCTTGGCTGCAATCGAAGTGAGTTGCGAAACGTCGTAGTTGCGAAATGACTAGTGGTGAAATTTCCCGGAGCCATATTTTTCAATAAAATTTTCCAGGAATCTAAAATGTTTTCCAATTTCATCTTCTCTTCCTCCCCTTACTGTCCATTTCTATATTTCTCATCACAGCGAGTACCTCTTTTAGATTAAAATCGAACTTTTTCTCCTCCTGCCCTTGTTAACCTCTTCATTCCATTCCAAATTCCATTCTCAAAAAGACGTCTCTCGTCCTCTTCTTCTAAAACCATCAGATAGCAGCAAACTGTTATGAAGAAAAAAGTAGAAGACGTCAACGTCTTCTTCTTCAGAGAGAACGGACAGGCATCTCAATCTGCCAAGGTCGGCCGCTCCGCCTCATTTTTTCTTGAAAGGGGATGCTTTCTCTTCTCTCTTTTTCAAGAAAAGAGAGAAATATATCTCTCTTTTCACCCCTTTTGCCCCTTTTCTCTAAACAATAAATCACACATTCCGTGTTTAGGTTTAGATACCTTTTTCTCTCTTTTTCTAGTTTTCTCTTTTCGGTTTTTTTATGCGGCTATCAGGTTTTGCAAACCTTATTTTATATGTTTGTCGCTTTTTTTGGATCAGAGACATTTCGCAACCAGTCGTTTCGCAACTAGGACGTTTTGCAACTACGACATTTCGTTACCGGTCATTTCGCAACCGCGACAATCCGCAACCACGCCATTTTGAAACCACGAAATCCAGGATTTTTGTAAAGAGTTCATGTTAAAGGACTAGTATATAGAGTTGCGAAACGACTGGTTGCGAAACGTCCAGTTTCGAAATGTCTTGGTTGCGAATGGTCGTGGTTGCGAAATGGACGTGAGTTGCAAAATGTCGTGGTTGCAAAATGACGAGTGTTGAAATGTCTCGGAGCCATTTCTGTGTGTCTGTTTGTCCAGATGTAGGATAGAATTTGAGATTCTCGAAATAAAAAAATATATTAGAAAACCCAGGGAGTTCGGAGATTAAAAAACCGGAAATCTCAATATATTCGAACTTTGAAACCAAGAAAATTTGGGAAATTTCTGAATTGTCACATTTCCAGATCCTGAGGTTAGGCCGCGGCCGGATAAGGTGCGGTTGTGGCCGGTTGAAGTAGGGTCGTGGCCGAGGTTCCGGGACATTTCGCAACCAGTCGTTTCGCAACTACGTCATTTCGCAACTCACGTCGATTTCGCAACCGCGACAATCTGCAACCACGCCATTTCGAAACCACGAAATCCAGGACTTTTGCTGATTTTTATAGACAACTTATCAACTCTAGACTATAACCTGGAATAGTTCACAATACCCTACAGTTTCGAAATTCCTTGGTTGCGAATTGTCGTAGTTGCGAAGTGACTGGTTGCAAAAAGACCAACACCTTGAATTTGAAAAAAACCGAACTACAAACATTCCTAAAAAGCTTTACCATTCCCTTCCAAAATCCGTCCTCCCCACCCCATTTCACACGTTTTTTCCTGTATTTGCTCTTCTTCCCCCACCCAGCTCCTTCGTTTTTTTTCCTTTCCGTTTGATCTACCTTTTTCTTGTTTTTCCCCTCCTCCTTCTTCTCCGTGTTAGTTGATCTTCTTGGTAAATAGGGGGTAAATAGCAACAAAAGGTGCTAGGTACTATTTGTTAGCTATTTCATTACTTGACACGATTTTTTAAAAAGGATTTTTTGGATTTTTCAAATTTTTAAAAAATTTCAAATTTTAAACAATCTGATGTAAAATTTAATTTCCAATCGAATGCGCCTAGTTTCATCTTATTTGAACAATAATTAGCCAAGTTATGAGTAAAAATCGGGCTTTTGGACAAACAGACACACAGACAGAAAATTTCATTTTTGAACACTACATGGTCATCGTTGACCCTGAAACTTTGGAATTTTTTTCAAAAAAAATTTAGATAAAATCTTTTCTTAGTTCCAGAACAGAACTACATTACTTTTTTATTTTTTGGAATTTTCTTGTCTGATGTCTTCTGAATGTCCTCAACGTATATATACCAATCCAGGTTGTCATCTATTATTATGCCTGTTCATTTGGTGGTTGCAAAATGACTGATTTCGAAACGTCGGGGTGCTGAAAATCTGAGAATATCTCAATAATTTCTCAACAGTGTACAAACTTTAGACTCTTATCTCGAAAATCGCTTCAGAACTATCTATAAAATAAAAAGAGGAACATGCTAATGTACATACTTTCATGTGTCTATACCTCATTGTACTGTAAAATTACTACACACATAAATTCATCAATCAAGAAATTACAGTGTCCTCTCTCATAAATGGGTATTATGTACATAGGTTCAGATGAGATTCTTCATACTGATTATGAAGAAGACGTTGACGAGAAAAAATTTAAGAAAAAAGTAACCAAGAAAAAAGGAATGTGGGTTCTGTTCTGGAACAAAGAAAAGATTTTATCTAACTTTTTTTTTCGAAAAAAAAATTGCTTCGATAAATTAAGATTCCACAGTTTCAGGGTCAACGATGACCGTTTAGTGTTCAAAAATGAAACTTTCTGTCTGTGTGTCTGTTTATCCTTCGTAAAGTGAGGTGCTGAGATTCTGTCGGATTCTGAAGGATTTTGAGGACGTTTCGCAACTGCGCCATTTCGCAACTAATGTCAATTTCGCAACCACGGAATTGAAACTGAACTTAGACTCCTACCCATGTTTCGGTGGGCAGAGTTGCGAAATGACCGGTTGCGGAACGTCGTAGCTGCAAAACCAACGTGAATCATTTCGCAACCGTGACATTTTGCAACCGCGATATTTCGCAACTGTGTCAAACCGCAACCACGTGGTTTCACAATCAACTCCAAAAAAGAAATGGTTGACAATGATCCCCAAAATGAATATAAAACTGACAAGATAGTGTAGTTGCGACACGACTGGTTGCGGAATGTCTAGTTGCGAAATGACGTGGTTGCGAAATGTCCCGTTGCGAATCGACTGGTTGTAAAATCGACGAGAGTTGCGGAACGTCATAGTTGCAAAATGGACGTGAGATGCAATATGTCCCAGTTGCGAAGTGACTGGTTGCAGAATGTCTCGGAGAAAAATTTTTGGTCAGACACCTTTTTTAAATATTTCCGGCTCTATTAACTCCGTTTTTGGTCGTTACTTGTTAGTCATTGCTCGGCGTAACCAAAAACTTCCCCCTCTCCTCCATTTTTAACAAGTAAGCGTAACCTGATACCCTAGTCCCTTCCTCGTATAGGTATCAACTAGTTCCCTCGCAAAAATTTTCCAAAAGAACATATTTCTTCTTTTCCTATTGAATTCAACCTGGTTTTTGACACCTTACCTCGAGTTCCCCCCACTTTATTTGCCATGTCTTGTCTTGTCTTTTGTGTCCAAAATGCTTCGGGTGAGAGCAGAAAAAAAGTGATGTGCCACGTTGCTCCGTGGAGCATCCGAGAATCCTATTGTCTTCCGAAAAACTCGAAAATCTTGTAGTTTGAAACTGAACTTACAATTAGTCTAGGCTCCGCCCCCCCCCCCCCCCCCCTCTTGTTTCGGTGCACACAGTTGCCCCGCCAAGAGGTGATTTTTGAAAACCTTTCTCAAATTGTTTGCTCATTGTCATTCTCTTGTGTTCTGTTGTTTCTAATATTTGACACCCTCTTCATAGGTTATTTCCGGAGGTGGGACACTTTTTGCAGAAAAAAATTATAGGGTACTCGGAGTTCAACTAGAGGACAGAATGTGGAAGGACTGGTTTTCTGGAGGTCTAGTGATCCATTTTAAACTAAAATAAGCAATTTTGAGCAAAAATTGGCCCCCTAAAAGTGGGCGGGGCTTGTGAAAATTAGGCTCCGCCCACTTTCAGGAATCCGATTTTTATGATTTTTAGGTCTAAATGCCCAATTTCTTGCTAAAAACCAGTCAATTTTGAGCCAAAAATTACCTAAAGCCAACCCCCCCCCCCCCTAGGGGGACCAGAAATTTTTCGAAAAAAAGTCAAGGCTGACTCCGCCCTTTTTTCCCCTTATTTTGGAGCCAATTTCCGTGGTTTTAAAAAGATTTTTGTGCATTTTCATTGTGATTTTCAAAATCTCGACATTTCGCAACCGCGACAATTTGCAACCAAGAAATTTCGAAACTGGACGTTTTGCAACCAGTCGTTTCGCAACTCTATAAGCTAGTCCATTTTACGTTCATTAAGGTTGTATGAGAGGGAGGGTATTGTGAACTATTCCAGGTTATAGTCTACATTTGAAAAGTTGTGATTTTAACGTTTACTTTCTACACAAATCCTGGATTTCGTGGTTTCGAAATGGCGTGGTTGCGGATTGTCGCAGTTGCGAAATATCGGAGTTCCGAAATGTCGTAGTTGCGAAACGACTGGTTGCGAAATGTCTCGGAGCCAGAAATCCAAGATCCATTTTAAAACTCCGACCCCTTGCTCTCCAGTGATCAGTACCAAAGAGTTGTTCTTCTCCACGTCACTTCCCCCAAAAGAATTGATCTCAAAAATCTTGATCTCCCCTTTGATCTACCCTACTTTTTTCAAATCCTACCGCCCCTCAAATTCCACACGTGTGATCGCGCACCGATCACTCTCATTCTCTTTGATTTTTTGTTGTCTCTTTGAGCTCTCCTTGCGGAAAAAAAGCCGCGTAATGCCAATAGTTTGTGTGCAAGGGGGGGGGGGGGGTATTGGTTACCCATGATGCAGCATGATATCCAAGTGGATTTCTAGAGAATGGATGGTGACCAGTTAGTCGGTGACGAGCTTTTATACTGTACTGTAGCTCCCCCATGAGTCATTGTAGGAAGCATATTGCATTAGATTATGCTTTTTCGTCAATTTCTAACTTTTCATTATGGCTTTCTAGTTGTTCGAGGATTCCGGTCAAATTTTTTTTTGCTGTAATATATGTTAAAATGTGTGTAGATTCCAAAAGTCATCATGAAAATGCTCAAAAATTGCTTCAGTACGCTGAAAATCCGCTTTAAAAAGACACTCCAATGGTCTTCGGGCGTTTGTCTTCACGGCCACCGCATTTTCAGCTATTTTTTAATCATTTTTTTCAGGGTTTTTAAAGCAAAATCCAATCTAAAACTGGAATTTTGTTGATATTTTTGTTTTTTTTGCTCAAAAACCCCTGAAAAAGTTATGAAAAATAGCTGAAAATGCGGTGGCCGTGAAAACTGGTCACCGGAGACCAGTGGGGACAAAATGGGTCTTTTTAAAGAGGGTTTTCCAGGTTTTGAAGCAATTTTAAAGCATTTTCATAACGATATTTGGAATCAACGTAAATTTTTACATATTTTAAAGCGAACATTTTTTTGAAAAGTTGAAATATATTGTAGTTCCCTTATGTTGAATTTTTCGGGTGAGTCATTCATAGTATGGATCAAGTTACAGTGGTTATGCCAAAACTAGAAACTACAATTTGAGAAAACATGAATATAAGAATACATGGTGTTTTGGGATATTCCATTATTCGTCATTTTCTAATATTGGAGTTCTAATTTTTGAATTCTGAGGGATTCTGAAGGATTCCGAGATTCTGTCCAAAGGTTCATTCTTAAAGTTGGAATGGATCCTTTGACCAAGTCAGCTGTAGAAAGGCTTACTTCTCTGGAAAAGTATACTATAGGCTACAAACTATGAAAATTCGGAATTTTTCTAGCCAAAAATTGGAAAAATTGGTTGAAAACTGACCGAGTTATAGCCATTTAAAGTTTTGTAGAGGCTTAAGAAATGTTGTAGTTTGTAGTCTCTAAGCCTCTACAAAGCTAGGCAAGAATTTGTAGAGGCTTAGAGACTGCAAATTACAACATTTCCTAAGCCTCTACAAAACTTCAAATGCATGTAACTCGGTCAGTTTTAGACCGTTTTTTGCCGTTTTTGGCTAGACATTTTTGGAATTTTTTGTAGTTTGTATTCTGAAGTATATTCTTCCGGAGACGTCAACTTTGCCACAGATGACTTGGCCAAAGGATCCATTCCAACTTTATTCTCTGGTAGAGTATACTATAGGCTACAAACTATAAAAATTTCCAACTTTTCTAGCCAAAAATTTGAGAAATTCGTTGAAAACGGACCGAGTTATAACCATTTGAAGTTTTGTAGAGGCTTAGGAAATGTTGTAGTTTGTAGTCTCCGAGCCTCTACAAAATCAGATCAGATAATTTGGCTTAGGCGACTACAAACTACAACATTTCCTAAGCCTCTACAAAACTTCAAATGGTTATAACTCGGTCAGTTTGCAACCAATTTTTTCAATTTTTCACCCCAATCTCCAACAATCCAAATTCACTTTTTCCAATGTTTTTTCTCCTTCTCATCCGTGATTTTTTCCTGTTATTTCTCCACTTTTTCATTTCAATCCCCTTCTCAATTCAATACATTTTCAAGTGCTATTCCTCAAAAAAATTCACAATGAAACATGCTCAAATCCTCCCCAAAAAAAAACGCCTAGGTGTGTGCTCTTTTTCCGCCGGAACTTTGCTCAAATTTCACTTTTTCCTGTGCTCTTCAAAGTGCACTTTTCTCTTGGGTTTCTTGTTTTCTCTGCGTCTCTCTGTCTGTACACTCTCTCGTCATTTTGGGGGGGGGATGGTCTTGGAAGAAGAACACGTCTTTTGGCGGGGAGGAGGCTTCTTTAGTTTCATGATGATTTGACTTTGACACGGAAATTTTTTTTAACGTGTAGTCTAGGGGTTACTGTAGGGGATTACTGTAGTTTTTTTTGAGGGTGGAACATACTTTTTGGAGGTTCTAGTTTTCAAATTTCTTGCATCTTTTTTTCAAATTTTAGAACCATTTTTCATTTTTCAGTTCACTCAACTATTGGAAACTTATTAGCGATATTCTCCAAGAGGAAACGCGCTCCATCGCCAACTTGGCTGAAATTTGAATTTTCAGCGTTCCCGCCGTTTTGAAAACAGCGAAACATGTTTTGGTGGGTGCGTGAACTCCTCGTGGACAACTCGGACAGCCGTCGAATTGTCCACGAGGAGTCCACGCATCCACCAAAACATGTTTCGCTGTTTTCAAAACGGCGGGAAAGCTGAAAATTCAAATTTCAGCCAAGTTGGCGATGGAGCGCGTTTCCTCTTGGAGAATATCGCTAATACCGATCGAAAAAAATTGAGCACATTCTTCCTGGAATTTGAAATTCTTGAATTCACAGATATATGAATTTTGATGTCTTCTGAATCCCAGTTCCCATCTCTAACCCTAAACTCAGATTTTCTGTTTTCCTTACAGTCTTTTGTGCTTTTTTCTTTTCTCTCTAATTCTCCTCATTTTCCACTATCCTTGTTTTTTTCGTATAAGGTCAACTAGAAACTAATACTTTCTCCACCCCCCCCCCCCCTTTCCCCATCTTCCCCCGCGTGAAAATCATCTGTAAATAATCCGTTTTCACTTTTCTCCGAAAAGTACACAATAAGACTTTGGTGGGGGTACTTACTGGCTTTTTCGAAACTTCTGTAACATTTAGAGTAGGCGAAAATGTTGCAAAAACGATGCAAAAAGCAATTGGCGCAGGTGGGAATCGAACCCGTGACCTCCTGAACCAAAACCCACAGCGTTAGCCACTACGCCACGCGCTCATCAACAGTGAGGGCGGCAGAGGGCGTATAAGAAACTAAGGGAAACGCGCGCCCGCCGCTAGCTTTGCGCGGCGGCGCTGCTAACGGAAAATACAAAAAATACAAAGGCACTTGAACTTTTCTCGAGAAACCTAAAAAAACAAATACGTAAAGTTCAATTACCATACCTAACATTGTCCTAGATCAGTTTCTATTCTATTCTATCTATTCTTGTCCCTCCAAAAACCAATAAGGTACTATTCCCCTCCTCCTCCTCCAAATTTCCTATTACCCATCAATCAAACGGGGGGTCATTCTAAAAGAGGAGGAAATTCCTCAAATATTGTACTTTTTTCCAATGCTTTTTTCAATGAATTGCTATTCTGGTATAGACTCTTTCTTCCTGAAAAAAGAAAAAATGCCTCATTTCTTGGAACTGGTTTTGTTAGACAACTAGGTAATGGAAGTTTTTGGATGTTTCACTCTATTCGGTCATTCCATTTTTGATATACCTATTCTGGAAGAAAGTTTTGAATTCTTTAAAAATTTTCAGTTTTTCGGACTCCCCAGCCTTCTTTTGTCATTGCTCAGCGCGCCAGTGCAGCGCGCACTTCCCTCACTTTCCTATACGCCCTCTGCCCTCCTCCTTTGTTGTTGCGCGCGTGGCCTAGTGGCTAACGCTCGTCGTTTTCGATCTCAAGGTCCCCGGTTCGACTCCCCGACCCCTCCAACATTTTTTGCTTTCTTTACCATGGTCAATTTTCAATTGTATTTTCTTCCCAATTGTATTTTCCGGTAGTTTTCCTGTTTTTTCAACTATTGTGACTTCCGTAACTTGTTTATTTACTTTCACTCCTTTACCCTATAGTTAACCCAGTTGACAAGGATCATGGACTATCTGGATCATCTTACTCGTATAAAAATGTCTCAAATCTCGTTGTAGCCCTCATTTCTTATTTTCCAAATTTCCAGCAATAAACCTGACCAAGAAAAATGTTTCGATGGTGTCTCCTAATACTATGCGTCTCCGCGCAGTCCCCCTCGCAACAGCCACTACAACAACAGCAGCAGCAACCGGCGTCTGCAAACATCACTAGTTCTAATATTCAGGTATGTTCTGGAGAAATGGGAGTTATTTCATTGAATTCAGGAGAAGTTTTGGAGTTGAGTGAAACTTTGAATTTTGAAATTTCGACAATTTTGAACGGAGTTAGGGTGGTTTGAAGTTTCAAAGAGACTTAGGAGTAGTGGAGTATGGAAATCAACATTTTTTGGGTTTCTAGACTTATGTGACGTTTTGAAAATACTATCATTAGATTTAGCAAAAAATTTAAAGTAGATCAAAACTTTAAAGTATAAAATTTGACCCATTTTGAGCAAAGTTAGGGTCCTTTGAAATTTCATAGTACATTGACACAGAAGATTCCAGGTACAGTACCCCCATATTCCAGCTATTCGCCTGTTTTTGTATTTTTGACATTTATTATAGTTTTGTAGTTATTGCCATTAAATTCAGCTCACAATTTAGAGCAGATTCCATCTTAAAAATATAGAATTTGAGTCATTTTGAGCAAAGTTAGGGCACTTAGAAGTTTTGAAGTACAGTACCCTCAAAGAATTGCATTTTTTGGATTTCTAAGCTTATTTAGCAGTTTTAGAAACATTACCATTCAATTCAGCAGGAAATTTAAAGTAGATCAAAACTTTAAAGTATAGAATTTGAGTCATTTTGAGCAAAGTTAGGGCCTTTTGAAGTTTCGGGGTACAGTACTCCTATATTCCGGCAATCCACCTGTTTTAGTCTTTTTCGGCAAATGTTACAGTTTTGATAATATTATGACTAGATTTAGCAACGAATTTCAAGTAGATCAAAATTTTGGAGTATGTAATTTGAGCCATTTTGAGCCAAGTTAGGGCACTTAAAAGTTTCGGATGCATAGGAGTAGTGGAGTGGGAAAATCGAATTTTTTAAGGTTTCAAGGCTTATGTGACACCTTTGAAAATGTTACAATTTGATGCAGCTTAAAATTTGGAGTAGATCAAAACTTTAAAGTTTGAAATTTGAGTCATTTTGAGCAAAGTTAGAGCTCTTAAAAGTTTCCGGCCCCCCCCCCCCCCCCATCCAAAGTACAGTACCCCCATATTCCAGCAATCAATCTACGACGTCATAGTAGTGGGAGCCGGCCTGACCGGCCTGACAGCGGCCCGAAACATTCAACAATCCAGGCCAGGCCTCTCAGTTTTAGTACTGGAGGCCCGCGGGCAAGTCGGCGGTCGAGTACGGTATGCGACCATGCAGACACGGAATGGAGTCGAGTTTTTGGATACTGGTGAGCCTAGACATTTCGCAACCGGTCGTTTCGCAACTATGACATTTCGCAACTCACGCCGATTTCGCAACCACGAAATCCAGGATTTTTGTAGAAATTTCATGTTAAAATCATTTCATGCCATTTCGTAACTGGACATTTCGCAACCACGTCAATTTCGCAACTACGACATTTCGCAACCACGCCATTTCGAAACCAAACGAATAGTTCACAATACCCTCCATCCCATACGAACGTAAGGTGTACTAGTTTATATAGTTGCAAAACGGCTGGTTGCAAAACGTCCTGGTTGCGAAACGACTGGTTGCTAAACGTCCAGTTTCAAAATGTCCATTTTCGAAATGTCTTGGTTGCGAAATGGCGTGGTTGCTAAATGACTAGTACTGTAGAAAATGATAGTTTTTCCAGGATCTCAATTCATCGCTCCAACGGACACCGAGTTGTTGGCTCTGATTCAACAGTTGAATGTGAGGACTACTCAACAGCTGACTTGTGGTAACAATACAGTATTCCAGCAGACAAGAAGGAAAAGGTACGGTAGTCTGAGAAATAAGAAAAAATTAGGTTTTGAAATTTTTTCAAAATTTTGAGTTTGAACAAATTTTTGAACTTTTGTAGTTTGTTGTTTTTGTAGTCTCCCAAATTTCAGACAACTCTCCCTACAACAACAATGGAGTACAACCCTATTCTCTGATTTCATCAACTCTCCGGAACTCATTGGAAATTTGACAAACACCTCCATTTCAGCAATGTCCCAACTAATGGACACCGCTGACGCGGATTCGGTGAATCGACTCATGCAGGTACAGTAGGGTGGAGTACGGTAGTTTTGGAGGAAAATTTTGGTTTTTGAATTTTGGAAATCGGTTGGGTTTGAGCAAAGTTAGAAGGGTTTTAGGTGGCAGGATGGCAAACTTTTTTTTTAATTTTGAAATTTCAATATTTTGGCTCCCCGACGTTTCGCAACTGTACATTTCGCAACTGGACATTTTGGAACCATGTCATTTTGCAGTTAGACGTTTCGCAACCAGGCATTTTGCAACCTCGTTATTTCGCAACCACGTTATTTCGCAACCATGACATTTCGTAACTGGACATTTCCCAACTGGACATTTCGTAACTGAGACATTTGGCAACCAGTCATTTCGCAATTGGACATTCCGCAACCACGATATTTCGCAACTATGCCATTTCGCAACCACGTGTTTTCGCAACTCATTTCGATTTCGCAGCTGGACATTCCGCAACCAGTCACTTGGCAACAGCGGCATTTCGCAACTTATGTCGATTTTGCAACTGGACATTTCGCAACCAGTCGCATAATCTTGTCCATTTTATGTTCATTTTGGGGATCATTGTCGACTATTTCTTTTTGGTTTTGGTTGCGAAATGACGTGGTTGCGGATTGTCACAGTTGCGAAATGTCACAGTTGCAAAATGTCGTGGTTGCGAAATGACTGGTTGCGAAACGTCGGAGAGCCTTCTTTTCAAGTTTCAAATTTCGCGGTCTAAAAACTAGCCAAAAGTAAGACTTGGCGTCAAATCTGATGTCAGGTCCGCAACCGATACGCAGACCCAAAAATGCACACAAAAACTCCAAAGAAGCTCTCCAGCCTCTTTCAAGAATCAAATCACCCCGATTTTCAAAACTTACAATTTTGAGTTTTCAATTTTCAGACCTTCTTCGACGCCCCTGGAGAACAAGTACCCGAAATTCAACTAGCCCTAACTTGTTCCAGTCAAAACGCCACCGCAGTTGAGATTCTAAGAAGATTCGGACATGGACAAAGTCTACTAGCTCAAGGAGGAATGAATGAAGTTGTGAGAAGACTTGCTGATGGATTATTGATCGAGTATAGTCAACGAGTAGTGTCGGTTAATGATGGTGAGTCGAATTTTTATAAAAATGGTTGATAGGAGCATAAAATTTGGAGCATTTCGGAACAAAAATAATTGAAAACGGACCAAAACTAGCCGAGATACGGTCGTTTGAAATTTCGGTGAGAGAGCGAGAGACGCAGAGAAAGCAGACACTCTGCGCTCTCTCCCTCTCCTACACTATCTCGCTTCAAAACTTCAAACCTCCGTAACTCATCTAGTTTTCAACCGATTTTTATGATTTTGACACCAAAAAGTTGGAAATTTTTTGCTCTTTCTGATGTTAAAAAATCAGTAGAAACGGGCGAAAACCAGCCGAGATACGGTAGTTTGAAATTTGGGTGAGAGAGCGAGAGACGCAGAGAAGGCAGACACTCTGCGCTCTCCTTCTCTCCCACAGTCTCTCGTTTCAAATTTCAAACCTCTGTAACTCACCTAGTTTCCATCCAATTTTGATGATTTTGACACCAAAAAGATGGAAATTTATTGCTTTTTCTTACTTGCTATTTTTCAAGTATTGTAAATTTTTTCAGCTGCCTTCCCAGCCATCGTTCAAACTTCAACTGGTCGTAGATTCAGTGCTCGTCAAGTAATCGTTGCCGTGCCGGTACCAACTCTGGAAAATATTGATTTGGTTCCAACACCTGAGGCGCCATTCCAGCAATTGATTCGTGAGTTTTTGGAGGGAAAAGGCTACAAAAAACCACTTTTCGTCTGCGACTTTCCGACCAGTTGCGAAATGTCTGGTTGCAAAACGTCAGAGAGCGTTCTTATCAAGTAGTCATACAGACGATATCCATGTTTAATCTTCGCGGTCGAAAAACTAGCCTACAGTAAGACTTGGCGTCAAATCTGATGCCAGGTCCGCAAACACAAAATACTGACAAACTGACGCAAAAATTCATACACTGTTGACACATTTCTAGCCAAAAATTGGAAAAATTGATTGAAAACTGACCGAGTTATAGCCATTTCAAGTTTTGTAGAGGCTTAGGAAAAATTGTAGTTTGTAGTCTCTAGCCTCTAGAAAAATCAGGTGAGCAAATTTTGTAGAGGCTTAGAGACTACAAACTACAACATTTTCTAAGCCTCTACAAAATTTCAAATGACTATAACTCTGCCAGTTTTCGACCGTTTTTTGCCGTTTTTGGCTAGAAATTTTCGAAATTTTTACATTCTCACTATTAAAGAAAAACTTTTTTTCCAGAAAACTATGGTCCCACCGGCCACGCCTACTATTTCACCATGTCATTCCAACGTGCCACGTGGCGCCTGAACGGTCGAAGCGGAAAAGTGATCTACACCTCCACCAGTGGACCCCTCGTATGGCTTACCACTTTCGATACCACTTTTGCATCGAGTTGTGGTAAGACTACAAAAACTACAAAGACTACAAATACTACAAAAAAAAAATGTTCAGACAACTCTACATCAGCTTCTTCATCTCTATGGGGAATTGCTCATTTCTCATACGACGTTCCATTTGAGACGAGGAAAAAGTTGTATATCCAAGCTATTATGTATTCCTTGAGATTTGCCGATTTTTCGCCTCTGGATTGCACGTGAGTTTGTGGATCAAAAAAATTTTGTAGAAAATTTGACACAGTTCTATCCAAAAATTAAAAAAATTGGTTGAAAACTGACCGAGTTATGACCATTTTAATATTTGTAGAGGCTTAGAAAAATTGTAGTTTGTAGTCTCTAAGCCTCTACAAAAGCGGGCAATTTTTGTAGAGGCTTAGAGACTACAAACTACAACATTTCCTAAGCCTCTACAAAACTTCAAATGGTTATAACTCGGCCATTTGACACGCGTTTTCTACGATTTTTGGCTCAAAATCCGCCATTTTTCTAGCTCATCATTTTTCGTGTCGAGTTTCAGACGACGTGTCAGAAGTTCGTTTTTTTTTTGAACATTCAAAAAAAAGTTAAACCCAGTCGACAGGGTGAAAGACAGTGGTCTGGTAATTGAGGAAATTTACTGTATTTTGAGCCAAAAATCAAAGAAATCGGTTGAAAACTGACCGAGTTAGAAGCATTTGAAATTTTGTAGAGGCTTAGGATTTTTCTAGTTTGTAGTCTCTAAGCCTCTACAAAATCAGGCGAACTGATTTTGTAGAGGCTTAGAGACTACAAACTACAACTTTTCCTAAGCCTCTACAAAACTTTAAATGGCTATAACTCGGTCAGTTTTCGACCAATTTCTCCAATCTTTCGCAAGAAATTTTTGGAATTTTTGTAGTTTGTAGCCTACAGTATATTCTTCCAGAGACGTCAACTTTGCCACAGATGACTTGGCCAAAGGATCCATTCCAACTTTAAGAATGAACATTCCAATGGAATCCCTGAAATATTTGAATGATTTCCACACATTGTATCAGAATGTACACATTGCGACGGCTGATATTTCATCGAATAGTTTGGGTTAGTGTAGAATTTCGAAATTTCAGAACCTCTGAATCTCAGAAAAGGAAATGCGCTCCATCGCAACTTGACTGAAATTTGAATTTTCATCTTTCCCGCCGTTTTGAAAACAGCGAAACATGTTTCGGTGAGTGCGTGGACTCCTCGTGGACAATTCGACTGGTGCCCGAGTTGTCCACGAGGAGTCCACGCACCCACCAAAACATGTTTCGCTGTTTTCAAAACGGCGGGAAAGATGAAAATTCAAATTTCAGCCAAGTTGGCGATGGAGCGCGTTTCCCCTTGGGGAATATCGCTCTTAAGATTTCTAAGATCTCTAGACTCTCTCAAATTTTTTCCATTTTCTAGGTACCATGAACGGAGCAGTCCATTCTGGCTCCGCTGTCTCCAACTACGTCCTTCAAATGCTCTCCGCAGCCGATGCTCAGAGCAACGGAGTCCTTCGGGATACTGTACCCGTCGAATCCACAACCCCCTACGTCTACAGTACCTCCTCCCACTATCCACCGTCCATGTTCGCCGCATTGGACCAATCTCAAAATCAGAATCAAACACAGATTCAGAATTCCCCTCTGACGTCTTCTAACTCTAACACCACCACCACATTCCGCTACGAGACCAGCTCCCAGTACCCAAGTACTGTAGCACCATCCAGTACCACCACCATGAAACATTTCAGTTTTGGAAATTTTGGTAAGTCTGGGAAATCTGGCTCCGGGACATTTCGCAACTACGACATTTCGCAACCGCGACAATTTGCAACCGAGACCTTTCGAAACTGGACGTTTTGCAACCAGTCGTTTCGCAACTCTATAAGCTTCACGTTAATTAAGGTTGTATGGGATTGAGGGTATTGTGAATTGAAAAAATGACGTAGTTGCGAAATGTCGCAGTTGCAAAATGACTGGTTGCGAAATGTCTCGAAGCAGGAAATCTGGACATCTGGAAACACAGATATTATTTTTCCAGACAACTCCACCAACAGCCAGGAGCCTGCAGCAGTGCTCTATGATAGCCAACCCCAGGAAGCTCAACCAACTCTGGTATGTGTTTTTTTAAAGGAGGATTCCGGTCAAAACTTTTTTTTGCTCTAAAATATGTAGAAATGTGCGTAGATTCCGAAAATCATAATGAAAATGCTCAAAAATCGCTCTAAAATCCTGAAAAATGGCTCCGAAGTGAGCAAAAATCACGCAAATGGTCTCCGGGGGCCGTGGCCGAGTTTCCCCAAAAAAAGGGCGGAGTCAGCCAACCAGCGCCATTGTCATTTGCCGGCAGCCATTCACACCGTTCGCGTTCGTAATTACAATGGTGCTCATTGGCTATCTCCGCTCCTTTTTTTGGGAAACTCGGCCACGGCCCCCGGAGACCATTCGCTTGATTTTTGCTCATTTTGGAGTGCATTTTCGGGGTTTTAAAGCAATTTTTGAGCATTTTCATTATGATTTTCGAAATCTACACATATTTTTACATGTCTTAGACAATAAAAATTTTTGACCGGAATCCTCCTTTAAGCAAAAATGCCTGTCGCTCCGTGTTCGCCGATTTTTTTGACAGCCTGAATTGAAAACTGTATTCTCAATGGAGCGCGTTTGCATGACAACTTAAAAAATAATAATTTCAGAACTACTCAACGACGTTCGCGTATTCCACTTCCAGTGTAATGCCGCCAGTCGTGCCGATCGAAACGACAACGCTTAAACATTTTAGCAACGGAAATCTGGACGAAACGACAACACGACAGACGTCGGCTGTCCAACGAGGTTTGTAGTCTTTGTAGTCTTTGTAGTTTGTGTAGTTTGTAGTCTCTAAGCCTCTAAGCCTCTACAAAAAATTGACTGATTTTGTAGAGGCTTAGAGACTACAAACTACAAATTTTCCTAAGCCTCTACAAAACTTCTAACGCTTCTAACTCGATCAGTTTTCCACCGATTTTTATGATTTTTATCTCAAAAGACAGAGAATTTTCTCTAGTTTCAAATTACTGTAGTCTTTGTAGTCTTTGTAGTCTACAATTTTCCAGACGACGCCTCAATTCTAATCAACCAACCACAAAACGGATACGTCTACACCACATCGACCCACTACCCAATTCAGCTTTCTTCAAATAGAAATAGTAGGGGTTTTTGGAGTTTTTGTGAATCCTAAGAATCTGATGATTTGAGAATCTCAGAACCTCATTTTCCAGGCATCAACGCCCGTGCCACCCCCTCTCCAGAAGTCGTCCGACAACTTCAACAGGTCTCCGAAAACGCTGGAAACTCCACATCTCTTCAGTTGGCTTCTAGCCTAACCCAACTGGTTCAGACACTTCTGACAACGTTGCGTCTACAGTAATCTATTTTTGAATCATTTTTTCCAACTCCTTTCCCCAAAGAATACGTGTCGTTTTCAAAGCTTTTCCTGTGTCTCGGATTTTTTTTTTGTATTTTTTTGCTCCGTTTCGTGTATTATACGCTTATGAATAAATTCAGAACTTCTGATTCTGTTGAAAATTTGAAAAATTTAAAATTTTGCTAAAAAATCGGAAAACTGTGCATTCTGACGTGACGGTGTTTGCACCCAATGCGTGCGATTTGACGACATTGAAAATTTTTTTAGTCAATTTTCTTAATTTTTAGGCTTTTTTTTTTGAATTTTTAGCTCAATTTCCGCAGTTTTTCTTAGGGAAAAGCTAGTAAAACAGTACGAAAAAAATAAAAAAATCATAAAAAATCAACTTTTCAGTTAAAAAAAGCGAAAAATGTCTGCAAAACGCCGACTCGTCTTCGAAGCAGATTTGAGCAAGGACATCGAGACAGATGTCAATTTTCCGAGAGAAGTAATTGAAACCTACCTAAAAATTGTTCAAAAAACTTCAATTTCCAGTGGAAAATCGCCGGCGTCGACATCGACGAGCGAGTTCAAAAATTGCGAGAAGATATGCGAGCCCATGGCCATAATCCGGCTCAAAATGCCGTTGTGGATCCGAATTCCAAGTTTCGCACAGGTTTTCACCTCCCAAAACAATCGTAGAAAAAATCACATAAAATTCAGAATATCGCCGAATTCTCACAGCTCACTCGATCATCACCGACGCCACGATTCTCAGTTATAAAGAGCTTCAATGGGGCAAATACTCACTTGCTATAAAATCATTTGCTATTTGCCCGTTTGCTATACTTGTCTCACTTGCTATAATCACATTTGCTATAACTGTCTCATTTGCTATTTGCCCATTTGCTATAGATATATGGATCATTTGCTAGATTTTCCCCATTTTCAAAATCTCACTTGCTATACAAAAGTCCATTTGCTATATGCAAGATCATTTGCTATTTTTGTCTCACTTGCTAGATTTTTTGGCTCGTTTGCTAGAATTGGGCGTTGCTCATGGTTTAATTTTTTTCGTTTTTTTCATCATTTTTTTGAGAATTTCACCAACTTTTTCATTTGTAAGGTATACAAAACAACTAGAACAAATTTATGATGACATTTTTCACCTTGCGAGACGTGATTTCTCTCATAAAGAGTGATTTTTAGGCCAAATCGAAAAAAACATTAATTTCACCGATTTCATGAGGTTTTCCGTGTTTCCCTCTTTACCCTATCAGAACATAGCCAGAAATCTTTCTAAATCAACGAATCTTGTTTTCACATTTCTATTCACGCAAACTTTTGAAAACAAATTTAGCATATTTATAGTGGCTGCCTGTACTTTACCGTAGCCTACCCTGCCATCTGTGTGAATTGAGTGCATTTCAATTTCGTCTCATTTGCTAGAAACTCATTTGCTATTCGATTTTGTTTTCTATGAAAATACTGTCTCTCTGTCAAGAATCATGATTGTTGAGATATAGAATGCTTCCCACTAATTTTCTGGAGTGTTATGACTTTGAATCCCAATTTTTTCTGCAAATTCTTGCGTCTTGCCTGAGGATTAGGCAAAAGGTGTAGTGACCTAATAGATTCCTATAAAGACAAACTCTATTTCAATTTGAAACCCCAAACTTCATTAAGTGTCACCATGTGTGGGTCTGTGAAATTTTGAGAGTTTGGGAGGCCTCATTGGAAAATAGTGGAGGGTATAATTAATGATTGCCAGGGGTTACAATACAACACCCCAAATCAACAGTGGAAGCTTATTGGAGCCTGGTATAACCTCCGCACTCACCATTCCATTTTTAACCCCCCACCTGTAGGGGTAATAGAGAATTTCGATGTATTGGCTCGAAATTTCTCGTTGATTAGTGTTGGTTTCATTTCCAAAATCTCATATCTTTTTTTGTCTCGGATGTCATCTACGGGTCTACAGTACTAAAATGTGACTATTTGTACACATATCACAGCTCTAACTAAGACTTTTCCTGCAAATCAGGTTTTTGTTCTGTCATTTATTGTGAGCCCAACAATAGCCATGCTTGAGTTATAAGAGCCAGCTTTCTCGGAGAAGTCTGTGAGGGGGGATACAATGAGACTTCTGGACATGTGTCACAGAAGTCTCATTGTTGAATTGTAGACTGATTGTTGAAATCTGAAAGAAGGACCCTACAAAGAAACTTATCAGATCTTCAAAATGAAACCAAAACAAATGAACTAGAAAATTCTAGAAAAACTTCGAAACATTCTAGCTATTGGTAAGCAAGAATTGCAAACAAATTTGGTTTTCAAAGTCATAACACTCCAGAAAATGAGTGGGAAGCATTCTATATCTCAACAATCATGATTCTTGACAGAGAGACAGTATTTTCATAGAAAACAAAATCGAATAGCAAATGAGTTTCTAGCAAATGAGACGAAATTGAAATGCACTCAATTCACACAGATGGCAGGGTAGGCTACGGTAAAGTACAGGCAGCCACTATAAATATGCTAAATTTGTTTTCAAAAGTTTGCGTGAATAGAAATGTGAAAACAAGATTCGTTGATTTAGAAAGATTTCTGGCTATGTTCTGATAGGGTAAAGAGGGAAACACGGAAAACCTCATGAAATCGGTGAAATTAATGTTTTTTTCGATTTGGCCTAAAAATCACTCTTTATGAGAGAAATCACGTCTCGCAAGGTGAAAAATGTCATCATAAATTTGTTCTAGTTGTTTTGTATACCTTACAAATGAAAAAGTTGGTGAAATTCTCAAAAAAATGATGAAAAAAACGAAAAAAATTAAACCATGAGCAACGCCCAATTCTAGCAAACGAGCCAAAAAATCTAGCAAGTGAGACAAAAATAGCAAATGATCTCGCATATAGCAAATGGACTTTTGTATAGCAAGTGAGATTTTGAAAATGGGGAAAATCTAGCAAATGATCCATATATCTATAGCAAATGGGCAAATAGCAAATGAGACAGTTATAGCAAATGTGATTATAGCAAGTGAGACAAGTATAGCAAACGGGCAAATAGCAAATGATTTTATAGCAAGTGAGTATTTGCCCTTCAATGGTGTTAGTAGTACAGAGAAAAAGAATCTGCAGAAAATTTGAGAAAAAATAAGCCAAAAATCGCAAAAATTGAATGAAAATGGACGATTTTACAAGCTTTTTTATTTTGTAGAGGCTTAGCGAAAATTGTAGTTTGTAGTCTCTAAGCCTCTACAAAAAATTGCCCGATTTTGTAGAGGCTTAGCGACTACAAACTACAATTTTCGCTAAGCCTCTACAAAATCAAAAAGGCTTGTAAAATCGCCCATTTTTAACCAATTTTTTCGATTTTTGGTTCAAAAATTGTCAAATTTTTTGCTCTTCGTTATAAGCAATATCTAGAAGACCTTAATTTTTCAAAAAAATGCTACATTTAGAGTTTTTAATAAGGACGAATGGTAGTGGTTTGAAAATTTAAACTCTTCTAGATATTGCTTATAACGATGAGGAAAAAATTGACGATTTTTGAGCCAAAAATCGAAAAAATTGGTTGAAAATAGGCGATTTTAGACGGTTTTTTGATTTTGTAGCGGCTTAGGAAAAATTGTAGTTTGTAGTCGCTAAGCCTCTACAAAATTGACCAATTTTTTGTAGAGGCTTAGAGACTACAAACTACAATTTTTCCTAAGCCTCTACAAAATCAAAAATCGCTTGCAAAATCGCCAATTTTCAACCGATTTTTTCGATTTTTAGCTTAAAATTTGCCAAATTGTTTGCTCATCGTTATAAGCAATATCTAGAAAACATTGAATTTTTAGAAAATGCTACATGTAGACCGAATCTATAAAGACTAATGGTAGTGGTTTCGAAATTCAAGGTCTTCTAGATGTTGCTTATAACGATAAGCAAAAAAATCGACGATTTTTGAGCCAAAAATCAAAAAAATTGGTTGAAAATGAGCCGAGATAGGAGCTTTTTTTGATTTTGTAGAGGCTTAGAAAGTTTTGTTGTTTGTAGTCTCTAAGCCTCTACAAATTCGCTGGTTGATTTTGTAGAGGCTAAGAGACTACAAACTACAAAAATTCCTAAGCCTCTACAAAACTAAAAACCCTTGTAACTCAGTCAATTTTCGCCCGTTTTTCTTCATTTTTGGTTCAAAATTTCCCAATTTTTCAGACAAAAACGCCACGAAGATGATGAGCAATGACATCGGCGCTCTCCACAATCGACGTGAGCATCTCGATAAGAAGGTGAAAAGTCTCAAGGAGCAGTTGGAGAGTCTTGAGTAAGACTTTAGCGCTTTGAAATATGTAAAAATGTTTGGAGATTCCAAAAATCACCACGAAAAAGCTCGAAAATTGCTGGAAAACTTGAAAAAATGACTGAGAAACTGGTAAAAATATGATTTTTCGGCTTATTTAGGATAAGGCGAATTCAGTGAAAAATATATGAAAAGATTCAGAATTTAACGAAGAATCTGAATATCCAACATTTGAAATTGGAAAAAGCTCATTTTCGAGGTTTTAGAGCAATTTTTGAGCTTTTTCATTATCATTTTCGAAATCTACACACATTTTTACGTATTTTAGAGCAATTTTTCTCCATTATTTCAGCGCCAGCGTCGGAATTCTCAAATCGCAACAATTGGCGGTGAAGAGTGTGTTGGATTTGCGCGAGGACGAGTATATGGGCGGCGATGATGACGGCGACTGGAATCTGCCGGATGAGTATCAGAAGTTTGGCAAGATTAGCAAACTTTGTGTAAGGGATTTTCAGTTGAAATAGATGAAAAATCGGAAAAATTTAAGCCAAAAACGAAGAAAAACGGGCGAAAATTGACCGAGCTACAGTGATTTGAAGATTTGTAGAGGCTTAGCTAAATTTGTAGTTTGCAGTCTCTAAGCCTCTACAAAAAGTTGGCCGATTTTGTAGAGGCTTAGAGGCTACAAACTACAATTTTTCCTAAGCCTCTACAAAATCAAAAATGCTCGTATCTCGGCTCATGTTCCACCGTTTTGCTCAATTTTTGGCTCATAATAGAAGGAATTTCTCCTATTTTAAAACCACTACTTTTAGTCCTTATAAATGAGGTCTACATGTACCATTTTTCGAAATTTCAAAGTCTTCTAGATATTGCTTATAACGATGAGCAAAAAAATTTGCCAATTTTTGAGCCAAAAATCGAAAAAATTGGTTGAAAATTAGAGATTTTACGAGCCTTTTTGATTTTGTAGAGGCTTAGCGAAAATTGTAGTTTGTAGTCTCTAAGCCTCTACGAAATCGGGGAAATTTTTGTAGAGGCTTAGCGACTACAAACTACAAAAATTCCTAAGCCTCTACAAAATTTAAAACACTTGTAACTCGGTCAGTTTTCGCCCGTTTTTCTTGGTTTTTGGCTCAAATTTTTCCAAATTTTCAGTCAAAACAGCGATTTTGGAGCTTTTTTGACGGAATCCACAACCATTTTTTTTCAGGAAGTCGCTCTAAAATCGTACGACGACGTCAAAAAGCGCACCGAACAACTTCAGAAGTCACTGGTGGCCGAGAGGAATCGAGAGAGACGTCAACGAGAGACAATGCTTGGTGTCATGGAGAAGAATGAGAGGGAGATGGTGGAGCGAATGGACGATTTGTTCCAGGATTTGTCGTTGGAGCAACTCCGAGAGCTGAGGGATCGAATGAAGGCCGCCAGAGAGGGATGATTTTTAATTTTTGTTGTTCATTTTTCAAAAAAATCTCTTGTTTTGTTTTGTATTTGTTTTTTGTTCTAAATAAAATAGTTAGCTAAAATCCTATCGTTTAATGATCTTGTCGGAATTTGAATCAAAGAGGAATCGATTCTAACTCGGTCAGTTTTCCACCGATTTTTATGATTTTTATCTCAAAAGACAGAGAATTTTCTCTAGTTTCAAATTACTGTAGTCTTTGTAGTCTTTGTAGTCTACAATTTTCCAGACGACGCCTCAATTCTAATCAACCAACCACAAAACGGATACGTCTACACCACATCCAAAACGACCGGTTGCGATGTGTCGCGGAGCCCTAACACCTTTGTAGAGGAATTCTCCCTTGACGAGTACTGTACCACAACCTAGACCATACATCAGTAGTCGTCAATCAATCATACTACTTCTCAGTCTTTACCATCGCATTACTAAGTAAGGTATTGTCTTTTTTAACCCCCCCCCCCCCCCCCCGTCTCAGTCCAATAGAGCGCAGATGCATCGTTACTAACTAATAGTCCCCCCCCCCTTTTTCGATCTCCTGCTATTAATCAATTTCCAATTTTTTAGAAAATCGTTTTTTTTTTTCAGAAAATCTCTAAATGTCCGCCTGCCCGATATTCCGACTTCCCTACCTTGCACTGAAACCATGTCTAGACTTAATGGAGTTTCCGGATTTGTAAGTTTTTTTTTAATTCAAAAAAATATTAAAAAAAATATTTATCGATTTTTTAGGGTCACAATCGCCGTGTGCAGCGACAGAATGCGAAGGACCATTCGACTATATCGACCATTTCCGAGTTTTCAAAAATTATGGAGAGAGCAGCATGCGGATGTGAATTTTGTGGAGTTGTGAGTTTTTGAAAAAAAAGGATTTTGAAAATTTTAGTGAAAATGCTCGAAAATCGCTCTAGAACCTCGAAAATGAGCTCTAAAATGCTCTAAAAGGGGCCGATTTCGGAGCACTTTTTCATGGTTTTCCAGCAATTTTTGAGCTTTTTCATTGTGATTTTTGGAATCTAAAAGGATTTTTGTATCCGGGACATTTTGCAACCGGTCATTTCGCAACTCAGGCAATCCTCTTTTGAGATCTTTGAAAATGGGAACTGTGAAATTTATTTTGTTTTGAAGCATTCAGGTCTTACTCAAGACTCTCCAACTGCTTCTTGAGACTTTTCACTTTCTGATCCAGATGCTCACGTCGATTGTGGAGAGCACTGATGTCATTGCTCATCATCTTTGTAGCGTTTTTGTCTGAAAAATTGGAAAAATTTGAGCCAAAAACGAAGAAAAACGGGCGAAAATTGACCGAGTTACAGCGATTTCAAATTTTGTAGAGGCTTAGGAAATTTTGTAGTTTGTAGTCTCTAAGCCTCTACAAAATAGTGCCCGATTTTGTAGAGGCTTTGTAGAGGCTACAAACTACAAAACTCCCTAAGGGACGGAGTCTGTTTTCCGGGATTCCGCGTCCACCGCAATTTTCGGCCCAATTTTTTTTTGGCTCCCCGCTGTTTCGCAACTACGACATTTCGCAACCCACTTCGATTTTGCAACCATAACATTTTGGACGTTTTGCAACCATAGGTCATTTCGCAACTTTCTCGTTTTTCGTTCATTTTGGTTAGGTCTATGTGATTTTCAGGTTACCACCAAAAACTTGGATGATGTGGTTACGGTTTCCGTTCCAGTTGTAAAACGTACAGTTGCGAAATGTCGTAGTTGCGAAAAGACCCGGTTGCGAAACATCGGGATAAAAGCATTTAGGATAAGCGATTTTCCCCAAGAGGAAACCCGCTCCATCGCCAACTTGGCTGAAATTTGAATTTTCAGTTTTCCCGCCGTTTTGAAAACAGCGAAACATGTTTTGGTAGGTGCGTGGACTCCTCGTGGAGAACTCGGGCAGCAGTCGAATTGTCCACGAGGAGTCCACGCATCCACCAAAACATGTTTTGCTCTATTCAAAACGGCGGGAAAGCTGAAAATTCAAATTTCAGCAGAGTTGGCGATGGAGCGCGTTTCCCCTTGGGGAATATCGCTAACTAGGACGTTTCGCAACAGGACGTTTTGCAACCAGTCATTTCGCAACTTTATTTTTTCAGACTCCAACATCATCTCCTCGAAATCCCAATAAGCGAGTTCAATCAAAAAGTCATCTCCTACTCCATAAACCTCACCAACCTCATCCCAGAATTCTACATCAGTTTTCGTGCCTCGCCAAACCGTACACTAGAATGTCGTCTCCGGATTCTAGCTCAAAATTCTGGACCAGAAGAACCTGCACTAAATGCGGAAATTCAACTAATTCGTCAAAAAATCGCCAACCAAATGCCAGGAAAGGGAGGAGCACCTGGATTTACGACTTCTTCCCAAAAAGAGCTCAAATTCTATGGGAAAGTGGTGGAATTCTGTCATCCTCATCGATCAATGACGTTGAGTACGGTT
This sequence comes from Caenorhabditis sinica, assembly GCA_963932045.1. NCBI lineage: Eukaryota > Metazoa > Nematoda > Chromadorea > Rhabditida > Rhabditidae > Caenorhabditis > Caenorhabditis sinica. The sequence goes on from OZ009942.1 coordinate 3,722,852, forward strand.
TGGGAGAGTGCCGTGGAGGGAGTGGTGATTGTTATGAAGTATTTCAAGGAGGTGTTTGGGTTGAAGATTTCAGATTTGAAGATTGATACTACTTCGGGGTAAGTTGTCATTATTTGGCTCCGGGACATTTCGAAACCGGTCGTTTTGCAACTACGACATTTCACAACTAACGTCGATTTCGCAACCGCGACAATTGGCAACCAAAACATTTCGAAACTGGACGTTTCGCAACTCTATAAAGTAGTCCACTTTAGGTTCAATGAGGTTGTATGGGATTGAGACTATTCCAGGATATTGTCTACATTTGAAAAGTTGTGATTTTAACGAGAAAATTCTACAAAAATCCTGGATTTCGTGGTTTCCAAATGACGTGGTTGCGAATTGCCGTAGTTGTGAAACGAACGGTTGCGAAATGTCGTAGTTGCGAAAATGATGTGAGTTGCGAAATGTCGCAGTTGCGATACGACTGGTTGCGTAATGTCTTGGAGCCAATTATTTGCCGTTCTATAACTTCCTTCAAAACTGAGTTTTTCAAACAAATTTCGTATCGAAATGTACAGTAGCGGCCATAATGATATTCGTTTTCCTCATTTTCATTAAAAAAGCCCCGCGACGTTTTGCAACTGTGACACCTCGCAAATGAACTTTTCGCAACCGGCCATTTTGCAACTGGAAGTTACAAAACCGGACGTTTTGAAATTACGATATTTCGATACTTACCAGTATTCTGGGAGGGATTGAATTTCTGGTTGCGAAAAGTCGGGTTTCGAAATGCCCAGTTGCGAAGTGACTGGTTTTGAAACGTCCAGTTCCGAAGTTTCACAGTTGCAAAACCTCGATATCATTATGGCCGGTACTGTACATTTATACTATTAGCGATATTCGCCAAGGGGAAACGCTCTCCATCGCCAACATAGCTGAAATTTGAATTTTCAGCTTTCCCGCCGTTTTGAAAACAGCGAAACATGTTTTGGTGGGTGCGTGGACTCCTCGTGGACAATTCGATTGCTACCCTAGTTGTCCACGAGGAGTCCACGCACCCACCAGAACATGTTTCGCTGTTTCGAAACGGCGGGAAAGCTGAAAATTCAAATTTCAGCTATGTTGGCGATGGAGCGCGTTTGAATATCGCTAATAATTGGTCCGAATTTTCAATAAGTAGGAGCATACCTTCATGATTAATTTCCAGCTCCATCGACGTGATGAGAGAAGCAATCTCAATCCTAAACTCCACCTACGAAACCGTCGAAAATCTAGAAGTCACCACTAGAGACTATGATTATGACGCCATCGAGATTGCTCTTGACAACCTGAACGCATCGAAATCCTATAAATTCCATTTGAAATCAGATTCCAATTTCAAACTTGTTCGATACTTCCAAGCAGATTCATTTGAAATGGGCTCTTCTAGTTGGTTCAGTTTGGAAAATCTTTTGTTGACGGAGTGTGGAACTATCAAATTGATGGATTCTCGGTTAACGAATTTGGATATGAACGAGTTTTTGAAAAAATGGTTGGATGGGGAGTGCTCGGAAGTGAGAGAGCTGAAAGTGCAGATGATGGAGAAGTTGGATGGAAAAGTGGTTGTGGAGGGTCTTAGGTATGTCATGCTAACTTTTGATTGGCTTTGGGACATTTCGCAACTACGACATTTCGCAACCAAGACATTTTGAAACTCATGTCAACTTTGCAAACCGCAACAATTCGCAACCAGTCGATTTCGCAACCAGGACGTTTCGCAACTCTGCAAACTAGTCCACTTTCGAAGATGTGGTTCCGAAATGACTTTATATTGGTTTTATTGGTTCTGTGGCATTTCGCAACTACGACATTTCGCAACTCACGTCAATTTTGCAACCGCGACGATTCGCAACCAAGACATTTCGAAACTAGACGTTTCGCATCTCTGCAAACTAGTCCTCTTTTGAAAATGTGGTTTCGAAATGAGGTGGTTGCAAAATGTCATAGTTGCGAACTGTCTCATTAGCAGAATGACCCGGTTGTGAAACGTCTTGGTTGCGAAATGTCCTAGTTGCGAAACGACTGGTTGCGAAATGTCCCGGAGCCTTTTGATTATATGTAATTTTTCAGTTTCAGCGACAAATATATTGTGGTTCGAGAAGATAACAAAATACGGATTGAGAGGGAAGATGGAGTCATCGCGGAACTCAAGACACCACCCAATGGAGAAAAGACAAATTGGTTCGAGATGAAAGTCATTATGGATAATTGAACTTTTACTTTCTAATTATTGAATAAACACTTTTTTATCATGGATCTCGTCGAGAAACTCAAAAAACACTATTTGGCGACATTTTGAACTTTTTCGATACTTCCTTGAAATATTTTATATCATCCTAACGTGTTGTCTACTTTTTGTCTGAGCCCCCTCCCTTCCTTTCTGCTCTTCAAACTCCTAGATATTTCAGGTGCCTGCAATCCAAGTTCACATCTGTCCCTACCGGAAATCAACATTTGCGAGATTTCTTATCGTGACACTTGTTTAATCCTCTAGTGTCTTTTTTTGTGGTCTTTTTCAGTCTTAGCACAATTATCTTGTCTTCCTCTTGTCCCCCGTCAAAGCCACCTCCCTCAATCACAATACCCTCAATCCCATACAACCTTAATGAACGTAAAGTGAACAAGTTTATAGAGTTGCGAAACGACTGGTTGCGAAGCATCCGGTTTTGAAATGTATTGGTTGCAAATTGTCGTGGTTGCGAAATGGATGTGAGTTGCAAATTGACTAGTGGCGAAACGTGCCGGAGCCCATGAATAGGAGCAACAATCTAATGTTGATTCCATAGTCAATGCTGTCCTAGATGTTCGGAAATAGTTGCGAAGTGGTAGGTTTCAAATCGTCTAGTTGCGATACGTCACAGTAGCGAAGTTTCGAAACCGCGGAGTTTCATGTTTCGAGAGTGTCGCGGAGCCATTGTTCTAGATTTTGACTCCCACCAATTTACGATTCACCTGCTAAAACAAAACCTCTAAATGTCCCCCCCCCCCCCCCCCCCCAATTTTTGATGAATTTCCTCAAATAAGTCCACAATATTTATCTCCACATAGTCATCTTGTGTCCTCTTGTCACTTTAACTAAGTCCCCTAACCATCTGTCACCTGTTCTATAATTTGTATGTAGTTTGATGCTCCTGGGTAAAAGGGAGGGGAGGGGGGGGGGGTCTCTACCGTAATCCCCAGGAGGAAGGAGTACCTATTGCAATCTGGATGATTGCGGACCTTTAAAGAGCGGGAATGGGTAAATTCAAACTCATTATGCGGGTGTTTTTGGCGGGCGTCCAGCAGATGGTAGACGGCTGGCGGGGCGTACTTTGAGATGTGTTGGTGGTCCCCTTCCTCCTTCTGCTTGTTTTTTCAATGAATTTTTGGGGTTCGCGAAATTTCTAATATTACTGTATCAAAGTTTGGAGTTTTGGAATTTCTGTCGGAAGTCGGCGCTAGGTCGGTCCGCTGCAATTCCAAATGGAGCCCTTAATTAGAGCCACCAAAAGAGAATGAAAGGCTTGTCCACGAGGAGTACACGAGGTCTTGCGAAATTTCAGCCTTGTTTCGGAGTGGTGAAACTTTTCGAAAATCACAGTTCTATAAAACATAGTTTTGCTTCAAAAATTCTATCTGATCTTTTCTGAATTATTCACTAGATTTCTCATCTGATAAGATATGTTTAAATTATAATAAAAGATTAGCAATTTTTTGAAGCCGGTGCACTCTCTTGACCTGGTTTTAAGTTTCCCCTTCTTTTCTCTGCGTCTCTTACTCTTCCATACTCTCTCCCCTTTTATCCTCCCCCCCCCTCCCCCTTCCATGGCCACGCCCACAATACTGTATCGTTCTAGCTACGCTCCGCCTCCTAGGACAGGTACTCATCAAAGGTAATAGTGCCAAGACAGTTCACACTCTCGGTTATAAGTGGATTGCTCTATTCTCACCTGTCTGTCTGTACGACCCTTCCCCTTTTTTCTAGACCATTCTGGAACAAAACTCAGATGTCAGTCGTTACCATACCCCCCCCCCCCTCCAACTTTTTGTATACCGTCTTTGTCTTTTTTCATGATTTTCAGTCTTCCCGACACTTCGCAACCGGTCATTTCGCAACTGTCAAATTTTGTCCACAACTGAAAATTTTGTGACAAACTGTCGTAGTTGCGAAATGACCGGTTGCGAAGTGTCGCGGAGGCAATTTTCACACCCCTTTCTCCTTAAAACTTGGCTGGAATTATTGGTGTTCCAAAAAGTCTGGGCAACACGTTCCATCGTAATCTTAGAGATCACAATTTTCGCGCGCATTGACATTGCAATAGAGCGCATCATCCACACTCGCGGAACGCGGCTCCTCGAAATTTCGAAACTGACGTTTTCGCAACCGAGAGATTTCGCACCTCACGTGAAATGCAAAACTGCGAGACTTCGTAATCAACTAGTAGTCTCAAAACCAAGACGTTTCGCAACCAGCAGTTCCGAAACTGGCCGTTTCGAAACCTCAGAAGCTGAGCATGAAAAACCAGTTTCAAAAATAGGTTTCCCAACGACCAGTTTTGGAACTGTTGGTCGCGAAACAGAGCCCGGAACGCGAGTTGTAAACGCATATTTTCTACTACAAAGCAGTTTTTCAACCTCTCTGGGATCCCCCCCCCCCCTCTCCTCCTACCGTACGTCTGGGGATCTCGTAAGATTCTCTCGCTCCCCCTTTCTTCTTCATTAGTCCTTCTGGGAAAAAAGGTCGCACGTCTTCATAGACCGCCGTTCAGTCTCAGTGTTCAATACAGGCTCCCGCCCCCTCTCCTAATCCCCTAATAGGTCATATGTACCTAACTGGTCCCAACGGAGGAATGATCTACAGTATTATCGACCATAATGATATTCTTTTTCGCCATTTTTTGTTGAAAAACGCCAACTACGGGTAGCTGAAAAAGTGATTCAAAGTTACTTTTTCTGTTTGAAAATTTGAGAGTGTTTTAATCAAACCTTGAACTTTTATTTTGTAGTTGACTATTTTTTTGATTTCAGTGCTAATTCTCGAAAATTTTATATTGACTTTGAATCAATTTTTCAGGTACCCAAAGTTGAAGATTTTCCACTGACGAAATTCTCATTTTCCATTTTTTCTATTCGATTAAATACTTTTTTTGCAGATGAACTCTCACTCATCAAGGATCATGAGAGAACGAGAGAATAGAAGTACATGGAACAGATCACCAGAGACCCTAATCTCAGATGCAGGCCATCGAGCCATGCCTCAAAAGTTTATCTCGTCGGGGAATGTTCATCAAGGCGAGGCTCAACATTTGAGACCGATGTGTTCATATAAACCTTCTCAAGAATTAGAGACTGCAGACCAAGCGATAAAACGGATAGTCGAAAGCCTAAAGAGTGATGCCTGGAAATTTGAGCAAAAAGAGGAGGAGGAGAATGTTCAGAAAGCAGGAAGTGAGTTTTTTGATAGGGGACATTTTTTGGGAGTTCCAAAGGGTTCTAACTAGGGAAATTGCTTCAAAATACGTAAAAATGTGCGTAGATTCCTAAAATCATAATGAAAATGCGCGAAAATCGCTCTGAAACCCAAAAATGGCTCCGAAACGAGCAAAAATCACGCAAATGTGTGTAGCACTCGCGTCCTTAATTGCAATGGCGCTCATTGGCTGACTCCACCCATCTTTGGGAAACTCGGCCACGGCCGCCGGAGACGATTCACCTGATTTTTGCTCATTTCTGAGCCAGTTTTCGGGGTTTTAGAGAGATTTCTGCGTATTTTCATTATGATTTTCGGAATCTACACACATTTTTACCTATTTTAATGCAATAACATTTTTTGACTGGAATCCTCCTTTAAGGTGACTGTGGAGTTATGAATCGAGACCTATATCATTCGAAAGGCAATAACGAAATTAGTAGAAATTTGAATTTACAGCTGCCTAACCAGGTTTTCTAAAAAAAGGGCTGGACTTTTAGGGTCGGACCGGGCCGTCGGCCAGCCCAAAATTACACACTTCTGCTTTGTACGGCCAATTTTTTCCGCCCCCAAAAGTGACTTTTTTGACTGAAAATGGTTAATCATGGTGTTATATAATATAGCCTATATTTGCTCTCTATCTTTCAAAATCTTTCGACATTTGAGCTAATAATTTTAGGCCACCACAAAATCTCTCCAATGAGTATACGCCAGAACATTGCGCAAAAGTTTGGATCCATGAATGTTGGAAACAGCGGGGTTCTTTTCGAAGGATCTTTTGCTCAGAGCAGTCGCGACTCAGGAATGGTGCAGCAGAGCGCTTATTCTGGACAAGGCAAGGAACATAATTACAGTACCGGACAAAAATCTACGAACTTTTGGTGTTTTCAGTTGAAAAACGGCAACTTTGGGGGGTCTGGGAAAAGATGTTAAACTATCTTTCCTAGAGTTTACTTGATGAATCTAAACAAGTTTGCGGATTCTGATCCATTCTATACGGCAATATTTCAGCATGGGCCATGTCATCGAATGAGTATATAGGCCAATCAAGACAAGTTCAGCAACTTAGATGGATGGGTACTCAGGAAGGTAGCAATCTCGTTCTGCAATGTGGTCAGGCAGCCGAGATGAGCAGATGTTCCGCAATGGGCAGACAGGAACGAGCTCAAAGTCTAGAAGAATGTGAGTTTATATATAGCAAGAACCTTGAATTTCAATCAAATCGTTTTCAGTTAACTACTACCCAGAGCATGTCGCTGATTCGAGAATATATCAACAGACGTCGCAAAGAAGAGCTCAGAGTGCGTTCTCAATGAGAGACGAATATCAGTATTATGGTAGAGAGGGTGAGTTTTTTTGGGAAAAGTGGGAATTATAGTTTGTATCTCTACTAATAATACGAACCGAATTCTGGACACCCCGACGTTTCGGAACCACGACATTTCGCAACTTTTTAACGTAGCCCAGTTTACACATATGTAGGCTGTATGTTATTACGTATAGGAAATACTATCTGAAAAAGTGCCCAACACTTGATCAGAGTTAAATACCCCCAAAATCGAATTCCTTATAATGAATTTTCAGCCGTCTACACTCCTCCATACGCGGTCCCAGCCTTTCCGAGAGGAAATCAGAAGCAGAGACGTATTACAATTGGCAATAGAAACTTCGGAAAGAAAGCTGAGCCCAAGAAGAAACCCCAACCTGACGATAATCCGGGTAAGTTGGGGATATAGCTAACATACCAAGTTTCAAAATTCAAGAGCTAAGCATCGCTCCAAAACCACGAAACTTCCCGTTGAAAAGGTCATTGTTGGCCTGAAGTTGTCTAAGACGGTCGAGGCCTAACTCTTTAGTTTTCTCTTCTCTTGGTCTCGGTTATTCAAGACCAGTTTTAGCAGGAAAAAACTGTCTGGAATGACCGAGGCCTATGGAAGAGAGAACTAAAGAGTTAGGCCTCGACCGTCTTAGACAACTTCAGGCCAACAATGGCCTTTTCAACGGGAAGTTTCGGGGGTTTGGAGCAATTTTTGGGCTTCTTTAAGTGCTCGATCCCCCCGGAAGTTCACCTGAAAAATAGAAAATACCTTTTTTCAGAAACGGCAAAAAGGGTTCAAGATATCTTGAATGCAATTGACAAACCTAAAATGTATGCTGAGGTAGAAGAACAGAAGGAGCGAAAAAGCATGACAAAGCACCAGAGAAGAAAAGAGGCGGAGAAGAAAAAGAAAGAACAACTCTTGGCTTAGTTTTGATTCTGAATTTGCTCATTATTTCATTTCATATGTACTTTTTTGTGAAAATCAAGCTCCGCCCCTTGTTTGCAGACATCAATTATCATTTTCCGATTTCCCCCTACCTTCCAATTTCCCAAAAATCTGGCAGTTTTTTTTCTTTTTCTCCCGGATTGTTCGGCTCCCTTTGTTATCATTTTTCCCTGAAAATGTGTCTCCTAGACCCCTGTTCTATTATCAGTAAACCATAAATTTTGGTTTTTCGTAACAATGTATCAGTTTTTACGGCAAATCCCCACATTTTCTTCCAAAAAGTACTAAAAAACATAGAAAATCACTAAAGCATAATGCATCTCCTGTGATTATTCAGATCTCAAAAATTCCGCTTTTTCCTGTAAATGTTTTCTGGTCACTCTTATTATTATATGTGTTGTTTTGAACTGGTTGATGAATAATGGTATTTTGTACTTTAACCCCTCTTGTTTGCAATCAAAATATCACTACTTACAGTACCTCTCAAAAAAGTTGTAAACCTTACTCGTTTACAGTTTAAAAAAAAGAAAAACGCCAACTTTGATTGTCTGAGAAAGTAGTTTAGAGTGGTTCGATTAATTGGAAAATTTGTGGGCACATCAATCAAACCTAGATCTTCGTTTTTGTAGTTGACAACTTTTTTGTAACTATTCTATCTAGAGAGTTGCTCGCAGAAGTTCATCGCACCTGTCTCATTCAAGAAATGTTTTGGATGTTTTGTTTGGAACGTCATATCTTGTCAGAGGTGATTAGTACAAAAAAGTGATCAACTACAAAAATAAAGTACTAAAATTGCTTCGTTAGTCTGTAAAAATTGTTAAAAATTGGATGAAAATGAACTATCTTTTCAAGTTTGCCTTTTTCTCAGAGTTTCGGACAAAATGGGATATTTTGGTGATTTTAGAGGAAAAAGGTTAACTTGGAGTGTCTAAAAATACGGTTTAGAGTAATCGGATTATTTAGAAAATTTGTGTGTATATGATTCAAACCTAGATCTTTATTTTTGTAGTTGACAACTTTTTGTACGGCCTTTCCGTGAAAAGTTATCCGCGCGAATGTGGCGCTAATTCGAATTTCCGATTTTTTAGCAGTTGTGCAAGTAACTTTGTAAGGAAAAGATGTACAAAAAAGTTGTCAACTACAAAAATGAAGATTTAAGTTTGATTAGTATATTCACCAATTTTCTAAATAATCGGACTACTCTAAACTACTTTTTCAAACACCTAAATTTGGTGGTTTTCCACTGAAAAAGTTGAGCTGTTAACTGCCCTTCCGAGCGGTACTGTACCTCAATATTCCCAATAGAACATGAGCATTTTTTCAACTTTCCGCCTAAAATTTTGGATCGAAAGCTGGACTAATACAATTTTCATAGGCCTAACAAAGCTAATTCTAGTCCTTGGAGCTCATTTCTGTTCGATTTTGAATAAAAACCATGTTTCATAAAAGGTACATCTTCTCAAAATTTGATCTCAAGTTTGATCTACCGGGGTTTGACCAAGTCAAGTTTGATCTACCATAGTTTGTTCCCCCAAGTTTGATCTACCTGGATTTGATCTTCCCAAAGAGTTTTGATCTACTTTTCTTGTTAAACTTTGCGATAAAGCACAGTCGCGCGCTATTTCTCTCCCTGGTAGATCAAAAATGAAATTTTGATCTACCAATGATAGAAAAAGCGCGCGTAGATCCCCAATTTCCCTGAAAACCTGAAACATGAAGCAAAACAAAAAAACAGAACATGGTGTATCAATTTAAAATTGCTTTATATATGTATATATATATTTAAATCATCATCATTTTCGTAGTAACAATTGAGTGCGTGTCGTTTTCAAATTATGTGTGATAAAAAGTTTGTGATGAGAAAAAAAAGATTCAAAGGGGGGATGAAGTGTGTGTGATGAGAATGATGGTTGGTTGATGATCCCGTTCAGCAAAAAAAGTGTGTGTGAATAACAAAAAAAAATTTTCTTTGAAAATTAAATTTTCAAAAAAAAATTTTTTTTTTTGGGGAGAAGGTGGCAAGGGGGCGTACAGAAGTAGAAGTAAAAAAATACATATATAAATAATTTCAAAAATATAAATTTCAAGTGAAATGCGGGGTGATTATGAGAGTAAAAAAATGATGAGCAAATTTTCCAAAAGAAAGCAATTCTGGGTTGTTAAAGATGCATAAAAAGGTACAGTAGTCGGCCTATAAAACATTTTTAAAAAACAACGAAGAACAAAAAACCCGCGAAATTTAAAAAGTGTGTTTGTGAAAAAAAAAAGTAAGGTGTGGTGATGTGAGAACACCGGTTTGACGAGTATCGCAGGGAATATTGAGATGGGGAAGTGTGTGGAAGAATGGAAAATAGATAATATAACAAAATTTGGAGCATCATTTTTTGATCTACTGAGCACTCTCTATGCTCTCCAGTGTCACAACGGAAATGTTGTCCCTCTCGTCGTCGTAGATTCGCAACTCGTCATACGGTGCCGCGTTCTGATCCGACTCCAAATCCTTGATTTTCGAATTCAGCTCGTGATCGTCGCGTGGTGGACCACGTGGTGGGTACAACGGCGGCACGCCGCCCATTCCACCGCCCATTCCCGTGTCGAGTGGCATCACTGGTTTGCGGAGGCCGGCGATTGAGTACTGTAATAAAGTTGGTTTAGGTTGGTTTGGTATATCCAAAACTGCAAGAAAAAACGAAGAAATTTGAGCTAAAAATCATCAAAAACGAGCAAAAACTAGCCGAGTTACAAGCTTTTCAAATTTTGTAGAGGCTTAGGAAGTTTTGTAGTTTGTAGTCTCTAAGCCTCTACAAATCTCGTTGCCGCCCAGTGAGTTTTGTAGAGGCTAAGAGACTACAAACTACAAATTTCTCTAAGCCTCTACAAAATCCACTGGCGGGCGCGTTTTTGATTTTGTAGAGGCTTAGGAAATTTTGTAGTTTGTAGCCTCTAAGCCTCTACAAAATCTCAAGACTTTTGTAGAGGCTTAGACTACAAACTACAAAACTTGCTAAGCCTCTACAAAAAACAAAATGACCATATTTCGGTCAGTTTTCAACCGTTTTCGCTCGTTTTAGGCTCAAAATTTAGCGATTTTCCGCTTTTTTAATCTGATATTTTATACAAAATAATTTGGGAAAATAAAGTGAAAAATTGTAAATGAGTCCAGGGTATTGTTTTCAGTTAATTGTTCGTTTGAAAAAGGCGAAAATTCGCCATATTTTGAGTTAAAAATGAGCCAGATAGCTTGAAAACTAGCCGAGTTACAAGCTTTTCAAAGTTTGTAGAGGCTTAGGAAAATTTTGTAGTTTGTAGTCTCTAAGCCTCTACAAATTTATCGTGTTTTGTAGAGGCGTAGAGACTACAAACTACAAAACTTCCTAAGCCTCTACAAAATCCAAAAAATGACCATATCTCGGTCAGTTTTCAACCGTTTTCCTTCGTTTTTGGCTCAATTTTCTCGTCTCTGAAAAACCAACCTGATCATTATCCGCTTCACCACCTCCCTCCACAGCGTACGGTCTCAAATTATCCCTATTCATCTCCTCCGGTCGAACCGTCTCAAATGCGCCAGGCGATCGTCTCGTGTACACAACCATCAGCATCACCAAAAGAATGAGCAATGCCAGTGAGACAAGGATAAGAATGATGGCAGGGGAGCTGATTCCGAGTTTCGAAACGGCGAGTGTCTCTCCGCAACCGACAACTTGTCCATCGTCGCCGAGAATCGCGTTGGCACCGTCGTTACACGTACAGAATGGTCCCTTCCAGAAGTCCACACACGCAAAAGATCCACCACAGTAGTTGTTGGGAAGATCGGCGCAAGTGATTCGGAGATCACATCCCTCTTGGACACCGGCCATATTTTGAATTGCCACTATCGATTCCTCGTTCTCGTCGAGAGCTCCGCCACGTTTCAGTGGAAGATTCTGCTTCGACCAGCGATACGTTCCGATGCATCCCTGCAAAATTTGAAAATGGATTTTGGAAAACATTTTTGGCACAGATATTTTCAAACTATATGTAAAAATGTATGCTGATTCCAAAAATCACAATGAAAATGCTCAAAAATTGCTCGAAAACCACGAAAATCCGCTTTGAAAGGGGCATTTTTGACCAGGGCGGCCGTGGTCGAACTTTTGAGTTTTCTCTTCCATCGACCTTGTTTTTCGGCCATTCCACGCGAGTTTTAGAAGCAAAAACGGTCGATGGAAGAGAAATCTCTAAAGTTATGCCACGGTCGCCTGAGACGTTTTTCCCAACTTCTGACCAAAAATGACTATTTCAAAGCGGATTTTCAGGGTTTTAGAGCAATTTTCGAGCTTTTTCATTACGATTTTTGGAATCTACATATTTTAAAGTAGGATTTTGGTCAAAATTTTCTATTTCTCTAAGCAATCAAAAATACTTGTAAAAGCCGAAAATCGTATTAAAAATGGTCAAAAATGACTCCAAAACGCCGAAAACGAGCTCGTGGCCATTTCTGAAAAAAAGGGGGCGGAGTTTCAGAATCTAGAAAAAAAGGGGCCCCGACTCCGCCCACTTTTCGGAAAATGCGATATTCGAGATTTTTGCTCATTTATAGGCTTATTTTTTTTAGCTTTAGAGCGTTTTCGAACCTTTTTATTGATATTTCCGAAATCTACACTCATTTTAGAAAAAAGGGGTCCGACTCCGCCTACTTTTTGAAAAATCCAAAATTCGAGGTTTTTGCTCATTTTGAAGCTCATTTTCGGCGTTTTAGAGCGATTTTTGAGCATTTTTTGAAGGAAGCTAGAATCCATTATTTACCTGGAATCCCTTATTCTGTCCCTGCGTTCCCAGCGTAATCTGATTGACTTGCAACGAGAACGGCTCTCCCTTATCCAACTGTGTCGATACCGTATAGGCGTTGTCGATGGACAAACTCGCCCGAGTGGGATTCCGTGTGAATTGCATCCAATAGCTGGCGTTCTCCTTCAACAACACTTCGCTAACTCTCAGCTCTTGTCTCGCCCGTTTTCCTCCACTTCCAATATCGAATTTTCCCGCCGCCGTGACGCCATTCTGTCCACTCTCCAAATTCGTCGACACATAGCTCTGCTGAGAATCCGTGCCAAACGAGAGCTCCGCAGGTGCTCCGTTAACTTTTCCGGCGATAAACAACAGCTCAATATCCGTGACTTGTTCTGGGAACGCAATTTTCGGTGTGTACTCGATGAAGGCTCCTTGCGCGAACTGAATCCATTCCATCTTCCGCTCACATCGCGCGCCACCCCATCCGGGATCGCAGACACACTTCGCAACCATCGCACCGGATCCTTGAACATCGGCAAAGCAGTCTCCATGGACACAGTGGTTTAGGGAATCGACAGAGTTACTGTCACACGTCGCACCCCATAATCTACATCCCTTCTCGGAATTCTGCTCAAACGCGGGCGTCGCCAAATCGTACTGATCTCCGTTCACATAGAGATTTCGGACACATCCATTCAGGCCCGATCGCGGAATAGTTTGAGGGTAGTCTTGTCCGGACAACGGTGCCAATCCTCCAATCTGTACGGGCGTCACAATGTTCAACCGCTCATCGTCATCTGGAGTATAGAGCTCAGCGCGACACGACGAATCATCAGCGCCGGCGCCCAAGAATCGGCAGTTATCCACAACTAGCTCCACACGTTTTCCCTCTTGATTCACCGAAATATCGTGCCATGTTCCGTCGTTCAAAGCGGTCGATGCGACTTCCAAAGAGCTTCGGGATTGACCGTTCATGGAGACTTCAAGGGAGATTCGTCCGCCGCGAAGTTGAATGAAAATGTAGTCAGAGTACTCGATATGGGTGTCGTTGCGTTGCGTTTCCAGTGGTCCGTTGTAGAAGAGGAGAGCGTCGGATTGGCTGGAAATGGGGAAGAGTTTAGAAAAGTGCTCATTTTCTGAGCCTTTTTTGCGTCTAGATCATTTTGTAGAGACTTAGGTGACTACAAAATACAAAATAGGAAGAAAATTGGGGGAAAATTGCTATATTTTGAGCCCAAAATCAAGGAAATTGACTTAAAACTGGCCGAGTTACAAGCTTTCAAAATTTTGTAGAGGCTTAGGAAATTATATAGTTTGTAGTCTCTAAGCCTCTACAAAAATCTTCAGATTTTGTAGAGGCTTAGAGACTACAAACTACAACTATTCCTAAGCCTTTACAAAATTATAAAAGCTGTTACCTCGTTCATTTTTCAACCGTTTTGGCTCAAAATTTAGCGAATTTCCGCCTTTTCCCAGAAAAACCCCTTGGAACAAAGTAAGCCTGGTACTCGATTTTGGAGGAATATTCACAAATTACGAAATTCTACGGAAGCTGTTTTCAGAATTAGTCATTCGATTGGAAAATGTGACGAAAATCTCAAAATTTGAGCCAAAAATCATTAAAAACGAGTGAAAACTAGCCGAATTACACGCTTTTCAAGTTTTGTAGAGGCTTAGGGGATTTTGTAGTTTGTAGTCTCCTAAGCCTCTACAAAAGTCGAAGCGCGTTTTGTAGAGGCTTAGGTGACTACAAACTACAAAACTTTCTAAGCCTCTACAAAATCCAAAATGGCCATAACTCGGTTAGTTTTCAACCTATCTTTCTCATTTTTAGCTCAAAATTTTGCACATTTTCGCCTGTTTGACTACAAACTACGAAATTTCCTAAGCCTCTACAAAATCGAAAAATGGCAATAACGTTGCCAATTTTTTTGGAAAATCTTGTAACTTGGTTAGTTTTCAAGCTATCTAGCTGATTTTTGGCTCAAAACGCTCCAAATTTCAAACTCACGTTGTCATAAAGCTAAACGAGATGTTGAGACTAGTGCACGCCGGCATCGGTTTGTACCACGCGAATCCGTTTCCACCAAAGCTTCTCGTCGTCCCCTGACACCTCGATCCCTTGAGTCCATCGTTACGGCACTCGCAGAAGAATCCGGGATTCGTGTTGTGGCAAACACCATCGTTATGGCATAGCGAATGTTGGCACGCGGGTGGCGCTCGCCAAACTGGACAAGTACAATCGTCACGGGACGTTGCGTTGACTCCGACGATGACTGTCGAGTTGGCCGACACGACGATTCCGTCGTAGTCCGCCGAGTTGAGGGTTTGACATCCGGCGTCGCACTGCGTGAATTTGCACATGTCGATGCCGACGCCGACGATTTCCACGTTGAGTTTTCGTTGAAGGTCCGCTCGGTGCGCGGCGATGAGTCCGTTGAGTTGGGCGGTATCCTTGTAGGCGTTGCTGCGAGCGTTGAATCGAACATTGAGCACCGGCACATCGCGCGTTTGGAGGGTGGCGATTCCGACCTGGAAATGGGTTTTTTGAGTTTTGGGAAAATCTGGGTTTTTTGGGAATCCTATGCTACATATTTTCATTTTCAATGTTGCTAATGCGCTCTATGGCCAAAAATTTGAAAGTTTCGCCTTCTCCATGAGGAATCCTACGTAAAAATGTGCGTAGATTCCAAAAATCATAATGAAAATGCTCTAAAATCGCTCTGAAATCCCGAAAAATGGCTCAGAAATGAGCAAAAATCGCAGAAATTGTATCCGGTGGCCGTGGCCGAGTTTCCCAAAAAAAGGGAGGAATTTTTCGGGAAACTCGGCCACAGCCACCAGATACAACTTCTGCGATTTTTGCTCATTTCGGAGCCATTTTTCGGGGTTTTAGAGCGATTTTTGGCCATTTTCATCATGATTCTTGGAATCCACGCACATTTTTAACGTATTTTTATGACTTCGAAAAAGCCAAAAAACCTAAATTTTTCAGTCATATTATCGATAGAGCGCGCATTGTGCAACATTGAGAATATCGCTATAATATGGTGCAAGAATGAGAAAAAGTGGGATTTTTAAAGAAGCACGTGCCGAACATGTGTGGATCTAGAATCCCAAACCATCACAAATAGAGACGACATCATCTAAATATATTCAAAAATTCACCACTCTTCCCAGTCGACTCGCCCAATCCACCTAAACCATTTTTTTTTGTGTAGATTTCGAAAATCATAAGGAAAATGCCCTAAAATCGCTTTGAAACCCCGAAAAATGGCTCCAAAATGAGCAAAAACCGTAGGAATTGTATTCGGTGGCCGTGGCCGAGTCTCCACCCCCTTTTTGGGAAACTCGGCCACGGCCACCAGATACAACTTTTGCGATTTTTGCTCATTTCGGAGCCATTTTTTGGGGGTTTTAGGTCGATTTTGGAGCATTTTCAAGTTGGGGCAAAATGGATGTTTTTTTTTTCAAATTTTTAGTCCAACTTTTCCCAATTTTTTCTGAGTTTTTACCTGCACAGAGAACACATCCACAGTCACATCTCCACCCATATACGCTGTCATCTCTTGCTTAAAAGTGTCCATAAGCGATTGTCCATTCGAATCCGCACGAATAAAGTCGTCGGGAAGTTGAAGTGGGGTCTCCTCGGCAATCAACAATTGCACACTTCCCTGATTGTCGAAAGCGATTTGTGGCACCGCATTGACGATAACAGTCACGTATCCAACTGCATCCTCATCACGAGCATTATCATGAACATTGGCAGACATTGTGTACGTTCCGGCGGCCATCTCAGCGGCCATCGTAATGTCTCCCTTATCGGAGAGCTCGAATCCGGGGCGGCTTTCTTTCCACGAGAACGTCTTGTCTCCAAGATCCCAGTCGTCCGCATCATCAACGTAGACGCGTCCGATGACGGTTTGTTTCAGTCGACCGAGATACGAGTTCACGTGGATCGTCATTCGGCCATCGTGCATTGTGTTGTCATTCTGGAAAAAATTGGGTTTTGAAAATGAAATTGAAAAAGGATGAAGCCGTGATTGGAAAACAGAAAACAGCAAAAATTCGCTAAATTTTGACTCAAATATGAGGCGGATCGCTTGAAAACTAGCAAAGTTATGGCAATTTTTCGATTTTGTAGAGGCTTAGGAGAACTTGTAGTTTGTAGTCGCTAAGCCTCTACAAAATTTCCTCATTTTTGTAGAGGCTTAGAGGCTACAAACTACAAAAACTCGCTAAGCCTCTACAAATCTCAAATCCCTCATATCTTGGTTAATTTTCATCCGTTTTTGATGATTTTTAGCTCAAAATGACGGAAATTTCGAGGGGAACCAGATTATACGATTTTCATAGTTTTTATATAGAATCTTGGCAATCTACTAGCTGCATTTCCGACATCACCTAACCCATATCCATACAAACTCCCACTCTTTCATAACTTGGCTCATTTTCATCTGTTTTCCATGATTTTTGGCTCAAAATGGCGGAAATTTCAAGAGGAGAGCAAATATACGATTTTGACTCAATTTCCTCTGTTTTCCATGATTTTTAGCTCAAAATGACGAAAAATTTTTTGGACAACAAAATTCAGTGTTTTCAGTGTCTGTCGATCTCAAATTTTCAAGGAAGAAAACGTCCCTGGTTCCTCTGATAACCCCTTCATGCATATCCACATGAGTCCGTTTTTTGCGGGAGGGGGGTCCCCGCCGCTATTTGTTCTCCTGCTCCTGCCGTCTGTCATTCTCTAAGTACACACACACACACACACACACACACACACACACACACACACACACACACACACACACACATGCCTACGCGCATCACCAATGTTCCCTTTGATGTATGTGATGAGATTCTAATAAAAATGTGTGAAGAGGAGAGGAAGGAGAAAAAGATGAAAGGTGTTCGAGCCGCCCCCCCCCCTTTCCCCACTTTTTCTCAAATGTCCCTAGCCATCGGAATTTCGCTTAGAAGACCAAATTTGCATCTAATGAGTTGCTCAGGAGCCTCCTCCTTCTGATTTAGAGATGATTCAAGGAGGATGGAACGGAAGTTGCACACAAAGCCATTTCAACGCACCACCCTTCCCCAGATGGGCTCCTTCCCCTCTCTAATTGGCTAATAGGTCGTTTTCCTTTTTCCTCTCTTCACGAGATGCAAAGTACCACCATACACATTTGCATAAATCTCATCACATTTACATAGACAAGTGTAGTGAAGACGTTCTTGACTTTTTGAAATTGTGTCTCTCTGGCTGGGGCTCAGGAGAGGCTCAGGAGAGGAGGAACAGATGGTTGGTGGTGGCTTTGGCTGATCCAGGATTGTGCAATCGCACTCTATTGGACTTTTTTCATTGATCTCCACTGACTAATCTAGAATGGAGCACTCGCGCTCTACTGAACTTGATCTACTCTCTAGTGATCTACACAAGGTAATCCATGCCGGAGCAATCTCGCTCTATTGGACTTTTTTTAGTGATCTACATTGGCAAAGTTAAAACTGTGCAATCGCGCTCCACTGAAACATTTTAAGTGATCTACACTGACTAATTAAGAATAGAGCAATCGCGCTCCACTGGAACACCTCTTCATGATCTACACTGGCTAATCTAGAATAGAGCAATCGCGCCCTATTGGGACCTTTTTTAGTGATCTACCCTGGATAATCTAGGCCCATGCAATCGCGCTCTATTGCCAATGTTATATAACCTACAATTTCCGTCTTATATAACATAATCCCCCCTTGCTGTATTTGCCCACACAGTCTTACAGTAACCATTTTAGGGCGGCACCCATCAAAAAAAAGGGGTTCCCCTTTTTAATGTGTCATCGGATTACGGGCGGCCCGCCCGTCATCGTTTGACCCCCCATTCGACGACACAAAAGGAGACAAATTATACGGAAAGAAAAAGGAAAGCGACGGCATCGTTAACCTAGAAAATCTCCGAAGCCGAAGACGTTCGTCTTGGAGAATTTTCACCTACACTAACTAACATCATTTAATGGTCAGGGGGAGGGACGTTTTGAAACCGGACGGTTTAAAACTGGACGTTTCAAAAACCAGTCAGTTCCAAGGTAGAGCAAAGTTTTGAAATGCCTGGTTTTGAAGTGTCGGGTTCTGTAACGTCCTGATTTGGAATGAGCGGTTTTGAGTCGTCTTTTTTATTGAGCTTTGGGACGTTTCGAAACCGGACGCTCCATAACCGGGACGTTTCACAACCAGACGTTTCGAAACCTCCCAATTCCAGGGTGATCTTCCAAGCATAAATGATGTTTTTTCGGCGCCAAATGTTAGATTTCGAAATGAGCGCCACGACGTTTCATAACCACGACAATTCAAAACCGGACGTTTCGAAACCAGCCAAAAATTGTAGAATCAGAATCAAAATCCTTACCAAGTCTCCAATAATCACATGAACGGACGCCTCATTTCTTCTTCCCGCTCGATCAGCCAACACCAACGGAATTTCGAGAATCTTTCCAGGCACCGGTGCCTCACGATCGAATTCCTGAAGCGGTGTAATCGTCATCGAACCATTTCCACCGTCTCCATTCGGATTGAAAACCACATTCAAGTATTGACTGTACTTGAAGTTTGGCGACACTTCCATCGTGAACGGGGGTCCGAATTCACTGCAAAAAAAGGAAAATTTTTTTGGGTTTTTGGGCTAAAGGAAGTGTGCTGATCGTAAAAATCATAATCTCAAAAATTGCTCAAAAACCTCGAAAATCCACTTCAAAACGGCCATTTTTGGCCAGGGCGGCCGTGGCCTAACTTTTGAGCTTTCTCGGTCACGGCCACCTTTTTCGGGTATTTCAGACCATTTTTAGCAAAAATCAAGATAACCGAGGTCGATGGAAGAGAAAACTCCAGAGTTAGGCCACGGCCGCCTGAGACTATTTCCAACTTCTGGCAAAAATTGCATTTTTTAGGGCAAAATTGGCATATCTCTAACTTAAAATTGAAGATTTTTGGACTCAAAAGTGGCCATTTTTGGACTGTCAATCAGAAGTTTTCAGCTCAAAAAATGAGGATTCTGGAGCCGAAATCAGCGCGATTTCTCGGAGAATAGGGATTTCAGAGAGCAAAAATCTGCGATTTTAAGCCAAAAAATGACTCATTTCGACCCCTAAAATTGGGCGGAGCCTAATAGGGATCCGTTTTTCATGATTCATAACTCAAAAATGGCCAATTTCGATCGAAAAATCCAAATTTTGAGTAGAAAACGCGATTTTGAGCAATTTTTGAGCATTTTCCCTCAGCACCATTTTTGTAAAGTTTCCAAAAACTCACGCTGTATCCCTATCGGTGGCGCGAATCTCACAAGTGCCCAACTGATTGACGGGGGTATTTTCGCGGAAAATACATGGTCGTGGCACCGTGTACGGCTCCGGACCGTTGTCATTCACGTCCTGAAGATAGACGGCGACCATTTGGCGTCCAATGTTGTTGGCTGGAAATTTTTTACATTGGCTTGGTGTCAAAAAGTCGAAAAAAATCGCAAAATTTCAAGCCAAAAATCATAAAAAACGAGCGAAAACTAGCCAAATTACAAGCGTTTCCCTTTTTGTAGAGGCTTATGAAAATTTGTAGTTTGTAGCCTCTAAGCCTCTACTAAATTCGCGGCGCGTTTTGTAGAGGCTTAGAGACTACAAACTACAAAATTTTCTAAGCCTCTACAAAACTTGAAAAGCTTGTAATTTGGTTAGTTTTCAACCGTTTTCAATGATTTTGGGCTCAAAATTTAGCGAATTTTCGCCTCTTTCGCTTCTAGCTCTAGTCTTAGACTCACAATTATCATAAGCCTCTATAATCAAATTGTACACTGCGATATCCTCTCTGTCCAGGGAATGAGCAACACGAAGGGTTCCATCCTGATCGATTGTGAATTGGCGTTTTGGATCGGATTGACGGTTGATGCGGAATCTGTAAAAAATTGAGAACTTGAAATATACTGAAATTCGAGGTCTAGGTGACACTGTTCTTGTTTTTTTTTTCTTTTTGTAATTTGTAGTCTGTAAACGCAGAAAATTCGCTAAATTTTGAGCCAAAAATGAGCGAGATAGCTTGAAAACTAACCGAGTTTCAAGCTTTTTAAATTTTGTAGAGGCTAAGGAAAGTTGTAGTTTGTAGTCACCTAAGCCTCTACAAAACGCGTAGCGAATTTTGTAGAGGCTTAGAGACTACAAACTACAATAATTCCTAAGCCTCTACAAAACTAAAAACCCTTGTAACTCCGTCAGTTTTCAACCAATTTTCTTGATTTTTGGCTCAAAAGGTTTGTATTTTTTCGTTCTTTCCTTCTTTTCGCATTGTTTCCGCTAATTTCAAATTTCCAATTTTTGCAAAGTTATGTAGTTTGTAGCCTCTAAGCCTCTACAAAACTATAAGAGCCTGTAACTCTTTTCGTTTTAATGATTTCCGGCTCATTTTTGGCTAGAAAGGTGTGCTTTTTTCTGTAGATTCTCTTTCGACCCCTTCCTCGACTTCAGATGACCCCCTTAGCCATCCTTGTTCAAGTGGTTGTTCCCTTCTCCCCTCCATTGGCTAATAGTGGTGGTGGTGGTCAAGCAAGGTTAGAGAGGTGCTTCCATGATTGGATGTCTTCTTCCTCTTACCACCACACCCAACAGGGCCAACACGATATCATTTTACACCCCCCTTTGGAGGTACACACGTGTAGGGCCAACACCTCTCCTTTCATATATTCAAAAAGGTTAGAGAGTGGAGTGACCACCAGGCAAGGCACCCTAGTATGTACACTTGCGTAATTACTCTTCCTCGGTGCTCTCCGTGCCTCATTAACCATGCAATAACTTCTTTCATTTCCAAGGAAGGGAAGTACTAGTAGTAAGAAGAAGATGTTTCCTCCTTCACAATATCCGAAAACCAATTCGGTTAGTGTGTGTAGTACTCCAAAATGAGGAATCTTCAGAAGACATAGAAGAAGGAGGATTCACTCCATTACACTTGTTTCCGTTATGTATAAGGAGAGAGACTAGCCACCTAATTACCCCCTCCGCCTTCTGGAGAAGGGGCATAGCATCTGGTGTGGTGGTCATTTTCGACTAGAGGCAGGACAGTCTTCCTTAATCCCTAGATGGCTAGCCTAGCACCTAAAATAGACATCGAATTCAGAGAAGAAATTTTGGAGAAAAAGTGTTCATGATTCAAAATACAAACAAATCGCTCTCCTCCCCTATTATTATCACACACGATAATCTATGGCTCACGTCGTTCGGCGAATAGAATTATCATGAGAGTCAGAGGTCGAGGGGGAGAGAAAAATGCATGTGTTCTGTGTTGCGCGACACAACGACATGACATGAAATTTGAATCAAGACGGTCGTGGGTGGTCCATGGCCGGGGGCAAATCGGGCCGCGAATTCGGCCGTGGGCTAGCTGTCTTGGGCAGGCCACCGTGGGCAAATTGGGCCTCAACTTTAGCCGTGGGCAAGCTGTCGTAGGCAAATCGGGACACGGACTAGGCCGTGGTCAAATCGGGCCGCTGCGGACAAATCGAACCGCCGTGGTGAAATGGGACCGCCGTGGTCAAATCGGGCCGCCGTGGACAAATCGGGTCGCGGCCTGGGCAGTGGGCAAGCTGTCGTGGGCAGGCGGTCGTGGTCAAATCGGACCGCCGTGGTCAAATCGGGCCGCCGTGGTCAAATCGGGCCGCCGTGGTCAAATCGGACCGCCGTGGTCAAATCGGGCCGCCGTGGTCAAATCGGGCCGCCGTGGTCAAATCGGGCCGCCGTGGACAAATCGCGCCGCCGAACGTAATCCCGAAGAAGATCAGATGACGTCATGTTGCGATTTCCAACCTTCCCCCCCCCCCCTCTTTCTCCAATTCCACACTGAGTCACCAATGGTCACCAAAACTTCAAGTTTGCTTATACAAAATTCAAAACTTTCTCTCAAGTTTCTTCTTCTTCGTCTTTCACAACAATTGGAGATTCAATGAAGAGAAGAGAAACAATAAGAGTCATCGAAGAACTCTATATAAATGCTCGCCCTTCGTCTCATGTAAACAATTCTGAGATTCCGAGGAAGAACGCACAAGAGAAACAACACAGAAACAACATTTCCGGCGGTGGTCGCGACCACTAGTCCCCAACTTTACACACATACTGGATCATCCACTTGTAAGAAGTGAGAGGTGCCGCCCGGGCGGGCCGGCGTCAAGTACTTCTTCCTGACTTTTGCCAATCAAGTATACTGGTATGGTATAGGAGGTGTTCTGGAGTACTATTATGGTGGTCATATAACTGGCCATGGGTAGGCCGTCGTGGGAAAATCGGGCCGCGGCCTCTGCCGTGGGTGGGCCACCGTGGGCAAATCAGGACGCCATGGGCGAATTGGGCCACCATGGGCAAATCAGGCCGTCATGGATAAATCGGGCCGCCATGGGCAAATCAGGCCGTCATGGGCAAATCGGGCCACCGTGGTCGAATCGAGCCGCCATGGGCGAATCGGGCCGCCGTGGGCAAATCGGGCCGCCGTGGGCAAATTAGGCCGCCGTGGTCAAATCAGGCCACCATGGGCAAATCGGGCCGCGATGCGCAAATCGGGTCACCATGAGCAATTTAGACCGCCCTTTTGAACCTATGCTTTTTGGACCACGGCCACTTCCATGACCAGGCCGCCGTGGCCAAAAATATTAATGCCTCCCTTGTCACTCCAACACCCCCCCCCCCCCAATTATCATGTCTTCTGGAGGGAACCTTTTGGATATGGCATGTGTGTGTCTATTTGGGTGTCCGTGGGAAACAACACAACAGTCAACACATTACACATATGGAGTGAGCCAAGACCCCCCTAATTATCCATATCCTGTCCTGGGATATATTCTGAATGGACCACTAATCAACTTGTCAAAATTTCCGTTCCCCTTCATAAAAGGGACACATTCCTCTATTCCTCAAGAAGAAATCTGGTGGCGTTCCTTTCGAAGGTCACCCCTTCTTAACGAATTCGGATCCAAATCTCCCAAGGCCACCCACCTTGAGGAAGAAGGACCCCCCCCCCCCCCCCCCGCTGTGAAAATTGGAGATCCTCTATTTTTCCTTCCACAGTGAGAAGAGGGAGACCAAGAGATTAAGGAAATGAAAAGGGTACTCGAAAAAGATAACCAACCCCTTGCTATTGGTATCCTAACACATTTCCACCCTCTCTTAGGGCCTTGGGGTCACTCAAATGTGACAAAAACTGTGCAAATATAGAGAGTGTCTCTCGTGATGATAATCGTGTGAGCTCTGTGCTCGGGTCACTGACTCCCTCTTTTGGGAAGGAAGGAGCAGAAAAACAACAAAATGTGTGAATGAACTTTTTGGAAACCAAAAATATGCTCAAAAATTGCTCTAAAACCCGGAATTTGGGTTAAAAATCGCGATTTTTCACTCAAAATTTGGGATTTTCGGGTAGAAATTGGTCATTTTCGAGTCATGAATTATGAAAATTGGACCCCTGAAAGTGAGCAGAATTTCTGGAAATTAGGCTCCGCCCACTTTTAGGGGCCGATTTCTGTGATTTTAAGCGATTTTCGCGTCCGAAATTTGATATTTTACGCCGAAAAATGAGCATTTTGGAACTTCAATTAGCAATTTTACGGTGAAATTGGCATATTTCCAACTTAAAATTGAAGATTTTTGGACTCAAAAATGTCCATTTTTGGACTGTCAATCAGAAGTTTTCGGCTCAAAAATGAGGATTCTGGAGCCAGAATCAGCGCGATTTCCAAGAAAATTGGAATTTCAGAGATCTGCGAGTTTAAGCCAAAAATGATTAATTTCGACCCCTAAAAGTGGGCGGAGCCTAATTTTTAGGGGTCCAATTTTCATGATTCTTGACTTAAAAATGGTCAATTTCCATCCAAAAATCCTCAAATTTCAAGTGGAAAATCGCGATTTTCAACCCAAAATCTAGTTTTTCGTGATTTTGGATTAACTTTTGTGCTTTTTCATTGCTCCCTTCAAAAGTACCGTACCACCTGGCCATCTAGCCAGGTATCCAAGATCCCTGTCTCCTAGCACCTGTCTTCTCCAAATTCCAATTTCTCTCCTCTCCATCGCTCAAATGGATGGATGGGGAAGGAAAAAGCGAAATGGATTCCGTTGTAGAGTAGCGGGGAATGGATGGAAGCCATTTTACCACACCAAGGCCATCTCCTCCTCTAAAACCCACTTTTCTCCTTTTTCGCCTACTTCTTCTACGGCCCCCTAAACAACTACAAATACCTCTACCTGCCTCTCCCGGAAGGCCAAACACAAACCACCACCACCACCTCGCCCCCAGTACTACCTCCTACTACACCAAATACCAAATACACCCTCCCTCACCCAACATTTCTCTTTGTAGGTAAAAGGGGGGAGGTACGGCTGGCTGGAGGTTGCTGAGAATAAGAGAACCCCCCGAACGAGGTCACACCACCATTACCCCCCCCCCCCCAGGGTTTCTCCTCCTTCTCCTTTTTCTTCCCTAATGTAGATGGAGATGCTGACAGACTGTTGTGCGCGAAAATGGAGATGAGATGACGTTCGTTCGACTTTTCGGTAGAGTATATGCATATATAAAAGTTGGGCGACGAGAGGGGTTTTTGACAAAAATCCAAAATGACAGCACCCCCCCCCCCCTTATTATTCACATCAACAACACCATCATCATGATGATCGTTTTGACGACGACGTAACTTCCCCCTTTTCCTCCACCACTTGGAAACGGAGGGAGGGAAAGTTGAGAATTCATAAAGTGGAAGAGCGGAGAAAGTTGGGAGAAATTGAAATTCCAATGATTCTTCATCTCCGAAATTGGAAGACGGGGGAGGAGGATCACTATCTTATTACCGATGAATCATCTCTAAGCGAGGAGAGGGAAAGAAGGAGAGAAAGTTTTGCAGGAATTGGATATAGCTAAGGATTCGTGGGGGCATTTTTGGGAACACACTGAGCTTCAGAAAATTTCGATGGGAAGTAGAAAAAATTGACAGTAAACATCGGAAATTTTGCTGAAATTTGAGCTAAAAATCATGAAAATCGGTGGAAAACAGACGGAGTTACAAGCGTTTTTAGTTTTGTAGAGGCTTGGGAAATTTTGTAGTTTGTAGTCTCTAAGCCTCTACAAAATCCGTTGCGCGTTTTGTAGAGGCTTAGAGGATACAAACTACAAAATTTTCTAAGCCTCTACAAAAATTAAAATCGCTGTAACTCGGTCAGTTTTCATCGGAAATTGCTCATTTTTGGCTCAAAAGATTCGCATTCGTGTCAGTTTCCCATTTTTACGCGAAAATTCTGAGACTACAAACTACAAAATTTCCTAAGCCTCTACAAACTGTTTTTCGTCCATTTTTAAGCGATTTTTCCCAAATTTATTCCCAAATAGGAACCAATAAAAAACTTAGGGGAATTTGCAGATTTTTGAGCTAAAAATGAGTCAAATACTTTGAAAAATGGGCAAGTTAGAGAGATTTCTAGATTTTGGAGAGGCTTACAGACTACAAACTACAACTTTTTTCTAAGCCTCTACAAAACTTAAAATCGCTGTAACTCGGCTAGTTTTCATCCAATTTTTTTGATTTTTGGCTCAAAATTTTTGTATTTTTTCTCTTAGCCTTTACAAAAATGTCTTTGGCTCATTTTTAAGCGATTTTTCGTCCAATTTCGCTCATTTCAAACCAATTTTTCCCCTTCAAAAAATAAAAATCAACTTACGAGAAATTGTACATTGGATTACTCGGATCGTGAGCCTTGAACGTCTCAAGAACCGTCCCAACCGGTGTATCCTCGCTGATATTCTTCATAACGAAAACGTGAATGTCACGCGCGCGCACACCACCGACAAGCGATGAGAATCGCGACTTCGCCACCGACGGCTCAAGTCCGAACGGTAGTGAGAGGTCCGTAAACGCTTCGGCGCCAATTCCCATCATCATAACCATTAACAGTGTCACCCAGAGCCCCCCAGAACTACTAATACTTCCCCTTGTCCTCCTCATACCTTGCCGCATCTCCGGCATCCTTATCGCTGGCTGCGTATTTCCCGATGACGTCGCCTCTCGGCACGTCTTCCCGGATTCGCAATTCGACGGGTCCGTGAATGTGTGGTGCGTGGTCGTTGCGATCGACGAGTGCCACGTGCACCGCCGCTTCGGCATCGTGTCGTCCATCGGAGACGCGGATTCGAAGCGAGAAACCGTCGCGTTGCGCGCCGTCCTCGTAGTCCAGTGGCTAGAAATTTTGGGAAGTTCTTGATGATTTTTTGAGTTCTATTTTAGGGGGTTAGGTGACACTAGGTTTTTTGAATGATTTTTCGGGGTTTTTTTTTTCTTGAGTCTTGTTGTTGTTTGGCGATGTTGTTGCTGGGTGCGGCTAGGCCGACTTTTGGCGTTAGACGCACTTTCTACTGAAAAATTTGTTTTAGGAAAGATTTTGTTAGAGAAAAAAAACAAAGAGAGAGGAAGAGAATGGTAAAATTTGCATAAAATCGGGCAAAAAGTGAGAGCGGATATAGATTTAGCCGGATATAGATGGTGTATTCGCAGTGTGAAAGGGCGCGGATTACTCAACAACAAAAAAAGCACTATGAAAATTGGGAAAAAAATGGAAAAGGCGAGAGAGGGAGAGAGAGAGAGAGCGCAGAGAAAAACGATTTTTTTAAAATGTAGAGGCTTAGAGACTACAAACTACAAATGTTGCGTGAGCTTCGAGAAAAAGGGAAAATTGGAAAAATTTTAAGCCACAAATGACGGAAAATGGTCGAAAAATGGGTGAGTTATAAGCGTTTCTAGTTTTGTAGAGGCTTAGGAAAAATTGTAGTTTGTAGTCTCTAAGCCTCTACAAAATAGGCAAGTTTTGTAGAGGCTTACAGACTACAAACTACAAAATTAGGTAACACTCTTTTTGTTTGGAAAACAGCGAAAATTTGCAGAAATTTGAGCCAAAAATCATGAAAATTGGCTCAAAACTAACCGAGTTACAAGCGTTTTCAGTTTTGTAGAGGCTTAGCAAATTTTGTAGTTTGTAGCCTCTAAGCCTCTACAAAATTTGCGAGTTTTGTAGAGGCTTAGCGACTACAAACTACAAAATTTCCTAAGCCTCTACAAAACTGAAAACGCTTGTAATTTTGTCATTTTTCAACCATTTTCGCTCGTATTTAGCTCAAAATTCGTGGAATTTTTTGTATAGCAAAGCGAAAACAGTAGAAATAAAGGGTAATTAGAAAAATTTTTGAAAAAACTATCAAAAAGAGTCAAAAGTTTTCGAGACTTTTCCGCACAAAATGAGCATAAAAATCAGCAAGAAAAAACATCGAAAAAAGGGTGAAAATCTAGGCGGAAGTAAAATTACGAAAAACTACTAAAAATATCGAATTTGAAGCCAGAAAAGCTGGAAAAATCCTAAATTCCCGGTGGAAAAATCTCAAATCTTACATAGAAAAAGTAGGTCAAAACTGAAAAAGTAGGTCAAAAATCCCCTGACTTTGCAAAATTCCTTTTAAAAATCGCGCTCAAAATCTCAAAAATATCGAAAAAAGCCAAGTAAGTGTAAGATACTGCATACAAATGTTGTGGAAAACAAAAATCTAGGTCAAGGTTCAAATTCCTTTTCAATTTCTCTAAAAAACCAAAACTAGCATATTGCACTAAAAAAGAGTCTAGAAGGGCCCCCAAAAAAAGTTTCCATAAAAAAAGATATAGAGATTTTCTAGGAAGGGATGGGGATGAATGAGGAAAGGAAAAGGGGGGGGGGTCCTCTCGGAGTGTGTATAAACGTGAAAGCAATGTCTTCTCTCTCTCTCTCTCTCTCTACTTTTCGAAGATGGGAAAGAGAGAGAGAAACATAGAGAGAGATCGAAGAGAACTAGTGTGCAAAGGGATACATCGTCGGAGGGAGGGAGGGGCGGATGCGCGCGACGCGGAGAGAGTACGCGTATACATACGCACACCTTCCTAGAGGGAAAGGTCGAATCGCGAGAGAGGGGGTAGAGAAAAAAAGACGTAGAGAGTGTCCAGTTATGAAGAGACGGCAGAGAAACACAAGCCACGCCCACTTTTCCACACACACACAGACCCAGAACAGTCAAGGTAAGGTATAGAAATAGGAGACTTTCCTTCTTCTTCTTCTTCTTCTTCTTCTTGTTCACCTAGAGGGGGTAAGTGTGTGTCCCCGCGCACGGGGACCCCCCAATGACCAATAGGACACTGTAGGAGAGAGAAAATGCACAGGTATACTAGAGAGAGAGAGAGAGAGAGCATAGACATGGGGGTAACGACACCGCTAATCGGTTTGGAGGCCGTTTTTTTTTGCGCGCACACGAAGGGCGGCTGGTGGGAAGGGTGTGGGAAGGACCTAGAGAGACTTTATTGAGATGGATTGGCTCTCTGTCTCTCTCGGAAAATGTGTGTGTATCCGTTGCGGACGACGGAGATGTGTCAAAAACCAGTTGAGTGTGGTTTTTTCGAGGATAGAAGAGCGAAATGGATAGGATTTTTTGAAGAAATTCTGGGATTTCGAGATTCAGAAGTTCAGGGATTCTGGGATTCAGGGATTTTGAGATTCATAAGGATTCCGAGATTCTGCATTTTCAGATTCTGCATTTCTGCATTTTCATTCCAAAAAACTGAGATTCAGAAGGTTTCTGAGAGTCCGGGATTCAGGGTTTTTGAGAATCAGAATTTCTAAGATTCTAGAATTCGGAAGGATGCTGGGAATCTGAATTTCTGAATTTCAGAGATACTGAGACCCTGTGATTCAAAAATTAGAGGTTTCGAATCCATTCCAGGCCATTTTCAATCCCTCCGAATCTAGGCCGTATTCTGAAAAAAACAGCATGACCTAGATCTTTCTAGGCCGCCCTTCGGCCCATCTTAAGCTATTTCAGGCCATCTTGATGCCATTCTAGGCAATGTTTTTTGCCTTTTCCAACGTTTGCTAGTCTAGTCTAGGCCATTTTCAGTCCCCCAGACTCAAAGGCTGCCATTAGGCCATTTAGGTCTAATCGGACTATTATGCTCATTTTGAGCCATACACCTTTGAGACATGTCTAGATTCGTTAACCTTATTTCTAGGCCACTTTCCCAAATCTCCAGATTCTTTGAAACCCAAAAGTGGGTCAAAACGTAAATCGGAAGTGAAAGAAGTAACGAAAAGTGCAGTTTAGTAAAGTTTCCGTGAGAGAGAGCGTGTGAAAATGTGCAACCAACTTGCTCCGGAGGACCACCCATTCACTTTTTCTCACAATTTTCTCCAAATTACGTCTTCAACGTCTTCAGAATCCTAAACGCCCTTCTGTCATCACCATCAACATCATCATCGGTTTAGGAAGCGATGATGGGAAAAAAAAGAAGACTAGGAGGACGACAAAAGACAGCTGTAATGCTTCTATTCTGCTTCTGACGGGTAAAAGTATAGGAAAGAGGCGGAAAAAACCACGACGAGGAGATGTCGTTGCGGATGGAGAAACGGCGAAAGAGCGAATCTTGTTAGGAGACGTCCGTCAGAAGCGAAAAAAAAAGGAAAAAAATGGACAAGTGATGGGACCCATGAGGAGAGAGAGAGAGAGGAGCAAGACAAAGGGTAGAGAGGGGGATTAAAAAAACCAACTGATTGGGATGGAAATTGTCCAAAATGCATAATTTCTATTAGCGATATTCCCCAATCGCCAACTTGGCTGAAATTTGAATTTCCAGCTTTCCCGCCGTTTTGAAAACATCGAAACATGTTTTGGTGGGTGGGTGGACTCTTCGTGGACAACTCGGGCAGCAGTCGAATTGTCCACGAGAAGTCCACGCACCCACCGAAACATGTTTCGCTGTTTTCAAACCGGCGGGAAAGCTGAAAATTCAAATTTCATCTTCTTCTAAAATTCGAGTACCTTGAATCTAGACAAGCCGAATTTGAGATGCAAAAAAGCAGCCAAAAAAGCACCTTGGCGTCAAATCTGGTGCCAGGTCCGCAACTGACGCAAAAATGCACAAAAATCTATTAATCTGCATTTGCAGACCGGGCATCAGATTAGACGCCAAGTCTGGTTTAAGGTTATTTTGGCCAAAATGGAGCAAACTAGGTGCAAAACGAGCCCAGAAAAGTTAGATATCTCTCATCGAATTCCGCTTGAGTAACCATTCTCTCCGAGGAAGAAAAAAAGTGACCAACGCAAAAAAACGTCTCTATCCCCTCATTGTGTATCTCTCTTTCTATAGGTTCGCCGCCGCTCCGCGCGGCTCTGCTCAATCCACTCAAGAGGAGCATCTCCCGCGTGTGTCCGTCCTCGTCCACTTGATAATAACTATAGTAGCCAGTAACCAGCTCATCACCCCCCCCCCCCAAGTGTCCTTTAGCTATGCGGTGAGGTGACCAGCCGATAGATAGAGGTAGAGAAGAGCCGACAAAAGACTATTGAAGACAAAAAATACCGACAATAGGCACACTGCTGCTAATAGTGCATCTGTCCAGAATTGGGGACATTTGGCAACCACGATAATTCGCAACCAAGACGTTTCGCAACCACCAGTCATTTAGCAACCAACGTCGATTTTAGGCAACCAGGACGATTCGCAACCGAGACATATCGAAACTTTATGAGCAGACGTGGCAAAATGCCTTAGTTGCGAAATGTCCCAGTTGCAAAACGCCATAGTTGCGAAATGTCTGGGGGGAGCCGAAAATCCAAAGGTGAGGCTATTACTCTGGTCAGAACAAATCGGAGCTGTGGCCTAAGATTCTCCCATGGCCGAACTCGCAAAACAGCAGCGAAATCTACAGTAACCCGGCTCGTAAATCGAGATAAAAATTATTTCAATTTAATTCCTAAAATCTTTCCAATTTTTTTCCTTCGTTTTTAACCGATTTTACTAATTTTTTTTGTGTTTTTCAGGTAACTTGGGCCCAAAGGAATATTTTCGCAACATGTCCGACCATTTTTACACAACTTTTAAATTTTCATCGCTTGAAATGAAAAATCCCTGCGCCCAACGCTTCCTTTGTGCTCAAATTACCTGAAAAACACAAAAAAAATTAGTTAAATCGGTCAAGAACGAAGGAAAAAAATTGGAAAGATTTTAGGAATTAAATTGAAATAATTTTTGTGTCGATTTACGGGCCGGGTTACTGTAGATTTCGCTGCTGTTTTGCGAGTTCGGCCATGGGAGAATCTTAGGCCACAGCTCCGATTTGTTCTGACCAGAGTAATACCTAGGTGTAGTACCCATTTTTCTTCCAATCGACCGAGTTGTAAAAGAAAATAAAAATTGAAAGCGCAAGTGGGGTCCCCCTCCCCTTTCTACCCAATAAAATGAAGAGCCCACACGGACAACATGGGCGGCCCCCATACACACACTTTTATTTAGTAGTAGTCTCCTACTTTGTATTCTCTTTGTGGGGCTAAAAAACGGAAAAGGACCTAGATGGGCGGCGCCAAGTTGGCGGTAAATTTGGTCAAAATTGAGGGGGGGGGGGGGGCGGCGCCGAAACAAAAATTATAATGCGTAAGGAGAATAATGAGTTTCCGAATTGGGTGCGAAATTAGTTTTTTCTCCCATCATAGTCCATTCAAATTTAATGGTCATCGTACTTTCGGGGTTTATGGCCTTGGGAAACTCTTTCCAAACTTGGGGAGGTTATTTGAAAGAAAAAGAGCCGAAAGAGGGAGAGAAAAAGAGCCAATGAAATGGGAATTTTAAATATGGGAATTTTCATTGGGAGACCCCTTTTCAATTGATAGAAAGTTTCGGGAAAAGTTTAGAACATCCAGGGAAAAAATCCGGGCTAATAACAAACAACAAAAATGAAAAAACGGGAAAAAATTCCAAAATTTTGAGCTAAAAATCATAAAAATTGGCTCAAAACTAACCGAGTTACAAGCGTGTTTAGTTTTGTAGAGGCTTAGCAAATTTTGTAGTTTGTAGTTTCTAAGCCTCTACAAAATGTGATCAAGTTTTGTAGAGGCTTAGCGACTACAAACTACGAAATTTTCTAAGCCTCTACAAAACCAAAAACGCTCATAACTCAGCCATTTTTCGACCATTTCCCGTCGTTTTTGGCTCAAAATTTCGCAAATTTTCTCTATTTTCAACATTCATAAAGTTTAAAAGTACTAATAAATAGGCGGAATAATCGGAGAACAAAGCATTTCAGAAAATTGGGAGAAAATGCCGAAAAATCGCTAGATGAGACTGAAAGTTTACAAAAAATCAAAGATTTCTTAGAGAAAGAGAGAAAACCAAAAATTTTGAGCCAAAAATCATAAAAATCGTTCGAAAACTGGCAAAGTTACAAGGCTTTTTAGTTTTGTAGAGGCTTAGAAAGTTTTGTAGTTTGTAGTCTCTAAGCCTCTACAAAAAATCCGGCATTTTGTAGAGGCTAAGCGACTACAAACTACAAGATTTTCTAAGCCTCTACAAAACTAAAAACGCTTATAACTCAGCGATTTTTCGACCATTTTTCGCCGTTTTTGGCTCAAAATTTCGCGATTTTTCTCTAGTTTTTTATCTATCAAAAAGTGAGAAACAGTCATAAAAAACAGGTCAAGCAACAGAGCGAAAAGAGCTGACTCATCCCGCCGCTCAAGACGAGATGGTATTTCTTATACATCGAAACAGGACTGTCCTTTTCTGGTGGAATGGAGGAGAAGAAGGTGAAGATGAGTCACACAAGTGCTGCTAAACAAGGTGAATGTGAAGGAGAAGGAGATGCATTCGAATATGTACAGGTGAAGGCGATAGAAGAAGACGTTCCTCGTATATGCATATACGTATGTTCAGAGGGATGGGTAGGTAGGGGAAGAGGTATAAATGTGTGCTGAAGAAGAAGAAAAAAAAGAGAAGGACAAGGTGTTCCATCACTAAGGCAAACACACCTGTCGTCGTGTGTTTTGTCGCGTTAACAGTGAGGTGCGAAAAATTGACTTTTTTGTTGGAGTTTTAATATGGTCTAGATTGATCTAGGTAGATCATTTTGCGCTTAACAGCATTTAATTAAAAAATAGCAATAAAAACTATTTTACCAGAATCTTAAAATCGCTGAAAGTCGAAAAAAAACTTTCATATTAATTGTGTTCCGGGAGTGTGGAAAACATGCTCCATTGCAATGTCCGAAAATAGAGAAAAATCGAGAAATTTTGAGTCAAAAATCCTAAAAATTGGCTCAAAACTAACCGAGTTACAAGAGTTTTTAGATTTGTAGAGGCTTAGAAAGTTTTGTAGTTTGTAGTCTCTAAGCCTCTACAAAATTCACCCGTTTTGTAGAGGTTTAGAGGCTACAAACTACAATATTTTCTAAGCCTCTACAAATCTAAAAACTCTTGTAACTCGGTTAGTTTTGAGCCAATTTTTAGGATTTTTGACTCAAAATTTCTCGATTTTTTCTCTTTCTCTAAGAAATCTTTGAATTTTTGTAAATTTACAGTCCATCTAGCGGTTTCCCGGCATTTTCTGGTAGTTCAAAAATGTCAAATATCCGTTTTTTGATCTACCACTGCTAGAAATATCGCGAGCTAATAGTAAAATTGACTTTTAATAGGTAGATCATTTTTGATGATCAGATCCGATTTTTGATCTACCATTACTGAAAATGGCGGACAAACAAGCTAGTTGGTAGATCAAACTTTTCAGATCTAAATTTTTGACCTACCAGTGCTAGAAATAGCGCGCGGATTGCCATGAGTAGGTAGATCAAATCTAAATCATTCAGCAGATTCAAATCCTAGGCTTCCAATACTAAACAATAGAGGAAAAGAAGAACACCTGGCGTATACTAGAGAGGGGGAACCCGAACGTATGTTTAATGCATTTTCTATATAGCTTCTCCAGGAGGGATTTCCAACGGATTTGTCTGTTCAGTGTTCTTCAGGAAAAGAGGACGAAAAAACAAATGAAAAGGTTTCTAAAAGACAAAATTCGACATTTTCGCCGATGCATGAAACCGAACGCAACGATGGAAAAAGAGAGGAAGAATCGGAAGAAGAAAAGCGTGTGTGGGCAGTCCAGCCAGCACTTGAACAAACA
Organism: Caenorhabditis sinica; assembly: GCA_963932045.1. Classification (NCBI taxonomy): domain Eukaryota; kingdom Metazoa; phylum Nematoda; class Chromadorea; order Rhabditida; family Rhabditidae; genus Caenorhabditis; species Caenorhabditis sinica. The sequence continues at coordinate 3,757,362 of OZ009942.1, forward strand.
TTTCATATCATTTCCGAAGGAGAGGTGATACCTCATGAGGCGGCGCCGGAAAGAGAGAGAGCATCATGAATGAGTCATGAGCCCTGTCCTTATCAGTTACCATCTATGCTCCAGTGGTGCTCCATTGTGAACACATACACCACAAATATTGTGTTATTTTTATTATGTGAAAAAGTGATACTAGGAATGTTTTTGCTCTCTCTTTTTAGTAGTACTCCTTGCCGGCGACAGATAAGATAGGAAATCGGCGGGGCTCTTTATAGTTCTGTCAGTGTTCAGGGGGTGTGAACGACGCGCTCCATCGCAATTCTAGTTCGCGCCAGCCGTGGTAGATCAAAATTATCAAATTTGAACATTTCGATCTACCTGTGGTGGAAAAAGCGCGCGAACTGGAACTAATTCGGAAATGGTCAGAACTCGACGAAAATCGGGCAATGGGATGAAAATTATACAGATAGAAAGGAAATTTTTTTCTCTCTATATTTTTCTGAAATTAGAAAATATGGAAATTTCTAGGAAATTCGAAAATTGGGTTTTCGAAAAATCATCAAAACTCGACCATAAATAGATCAATTTCGATGAAAATTATACAGATTGATGGGGAATTTCGTCCTTTTCAATTCCGTTTGAAAAATCGAAAATTCAAAATTCTGAGGACAACCACTTTTCAGAGATCAGTTGGGGATTTGAACCATTTCAAAACTAGCCATCCAAAAAAAGGACCTGTCTAATTGAGCGAAATCTAGAAAAGAGCCAATTGCACTTTTCCAGAATCAGAAAGTTCTGGAAAATTCGAATTTTTTCCTCTTTCTTTCTCGGAATCCAGAGGCCCCGTCCGACTATCATCCCTAATTTCGTCGAAAGACTCTTTTTGGCCAATTTTCAAAAAAAAAAGACCCAGAAGTCCTTAAAACGACTATGAATAAGCTAGTCCTTGACACCGGGAAGACAATAAGAAACGATGAGCAATATATGAAAAGCCTTTGGAATCTTATTAGCGATATTCTCCCAAGAGGAAACGCGCTCCATCGCAAACTTGGCTGAAATTTGAATTTTCAGCTTTCCCACCGTTTTGAAACAGCGAAACATGTTTCGATGGGTGCGTGGACTCCTCGTGGACAACTAGGTTTGAATTGAAAACTACCAAAAACCGTACTATTCCAAAAAATGACGTGTCTTAGGTCTCCTAGTGCTCTCCAAGCTCTCCAAGGGTGCTACAGGAGAGCAAAAAAGGAGCAGCACAACCGTCAAGATCTTCAAAAACCGAGAACATAACAAAAGGGAAGTACTAGAGATTGTCTCTGAACACTCTATGCCCTTCCCCAGTATAGCCTTTCCCTATAGAGCTTGACCATTCATTCAAAAAAAAATCTGGTCATTGTCTGTCTCCTTGACGAAAAGTCCTCTTGAATAGGTTCAAAAAGGCTATATGAAGGGAGGGGGGGGGGGGGGGCTCTTCACCTCCCCTCAAAAAATGGAAACCATCGAGAGGAGTGTGGTGGTGTGAAACTCCTGCTCCTCCGAGTTCTTGCCCCCCAGAGCTGCTGCTTCCAAATACAAACAAATACAAAACGGGCGGCTCCTGACCGTCCAACTGACTCAATGTTGACATGACAGCCAGCAGCAGTCCGAATATACTAGCCTCTCTTCTTCTCCCTTCAACCCAACAAACATCAGGAAGAAGAAGAAGCCGCGAATGAGATGACCAGTAGGAGGCCACCGCGCGGGGCGCCAAGCGCCTAGTTTTTTTCTTCTTCATTTTTTTTGTTTCTCTCCAGAGTGGCTACTTGTAAGAGGAAGGAAGGAAGGAAGGGAATGAATAATGTGCGGACGGCATGCAACCCTCTAGCCAACACAAACACCTAATTGCCTGGAATTATTGCACTTTTTCTCTCGTTTTTTGAGAAGAAGTAAAAAGAAGGATGATGATGAAGCTTACACCGTAAGCATTTTCTTTTTCTCACTTGGATTACACAGTTACTGGTAATTGAGTGAGGGAGACTAGATCATCATCATCATCTAGAATGATATTCTAGAGAATCTTCTAGTTTCTAGAAGAACCTCAGATTCAGGAGATTCCAGATTTTCATAGACAAGAAAAAGTCTGTCCAAATTGGTGTTTTTTCAGTCTCAAACTGAAAAATCAGTTTCAGAATCCGTCATGGACAACTCTGGAAAAACAGAGGAATATTCTAGACCTTATTTGAAAATCGATAATGTTCCAGATAGGGATCTATAGAACCAGTTGTCTGCATATTTGCGTCAGTGTGCCAATAATTGCTTGACTGCAGACCTGGCATTAAATTTGACGCCAGTCTGCATTTTTGCGTCAGTATGTCTACGACGTTTTGCCTGCGGACCTGGCATAAGATCTGACGCCAAGGGGCCTTTTTTTCGCCTGTTTTTATACAAAAATCGGCCAAAAATAGGAGTATTTCTCTAGAACACTTCTAGAAAAGACCATCTCTATCTCCCTCTGGCCATCTTCTACAGCAGATCGATTCCGATTCTTTTCACACACAATTACCAAAGAGACGCGTTATCTAAACTTTAGATTAGACCTGTCTTCTCCTAATTTCCGAAGAAAAAAACAACTGTGTCCTCCACACATTCCATCAAACAGTGTGAATAGGCAAATTCCCAATTTCTGAAACATCAAGGGGGCAGAACTAGGTCAAACACAAGAGACAAATTGAATCATTTGGCAACAAATGGTTCCATAATTAGTCTCAGGCGGCTAACCGCACCTAATTCTGAAGGCAGAAGTCCTCATCAAGGGAAGAAGACGTTGCATGTCTGCATTTTTGCGTCAGAGTGTCAGTAACGGCTTGACTGCAGACTTGGCATCAAATTTGACGCCAGGGAGCCATCCTAGGGAAATTTCGGCGGATTTGTCTGCATTTTGGCGTCAGCGTGTCAGTAACGGCTTGGCTGCAGACCCGGCATCAAATTTGACGCCAGGGAGCCATCCTAGGGCAATTTCGGCGGATTTGTCTGCATTTTTGCGTCAGCGTGTCTGAGACGTCTTGGCTGCGGACCTGACATCAGATCTGACGCCAAGGCGCCGTCCTAGGGCGAAAAAGCCCGTCCTAGGCCGTTGCAAAGAAAAAACAAGTTCATCTTTCAGGTAGCAAGGTAGGAAAACGAATAACAGCAACCGTATTTCTGTTGTTGATGTGTAATCCGAGAATCTCAGGTAATGATGAGCAATGACCTAGTACTAGTACTAGTAGTAGTAGTAACAGGTCTACTTCAAAAAGGGAATTTTCGACTTTTCCCCTTTTTTCAAGGCGAAACCAGTCATTGTTCTTTCTCTGAAGAAGGCCTATGTTCCTTTTTTCCTCATACCTTGGAGGAAAATGAGGAAGGGGGAGGGGACCGCCTTTTAATTACATGCATATAGAGAGACAGTGTCTCTATCTCGATGCAAAAAAGAACAAAAAAGCCTCCAAAGGAGGAACCCCGAAGAGGACAGTTGGCTGGTGGCAACACACAAGACCAATTCAAAATGATCTACCAAATGGTATGTGTGGTAGGAAGGGGGTGCGAAGAAGAAGAAGACAATAAAAAGTGTGATGAGGGGGTCATCAATGAGAAGAAGACCTCCACACTTTTTCTTCTCTTCTCGAGGGGAGTGAGAAACATCGGAAGCAGTAGAGGCAATCTATCGGCACCTCGTAAATCAATCAGTTCAAATGTGACCTTTGAGAAGAGCGAGATTTTCTCTTTGAGAGAGGGTTTTTAGCCGATAGCTGTACTTCGAAGGGAGAAAGAGAGATCATAACGGGGTGATAAGCAGCACCACTAGTAGCACAACTAATGGGTCTTCCACACACAGTAGATCAAAAAGATTCCAAAGATTGCTAACGTGGATAAGGTGTGAAAGTTGTGCTCGATTTCTGAGCTGATAAGGATGAGATAGGGATCTATAGAAAAAGCTGTCTGCATTTTTGCGTCAGTGTGTAAAAAACACAACTTGACTGCAGACCTGGCATCAAATTTGACGCCAGGGCGCCATCCTATGGGTAATTTCGGCGGATTTGTCTGCATTTTTGCGTCAGTGTGTTCGAGATTCCTTGCGGACCCGACATCAGATCTGACGCCAGGGCGCCATCCTAAGGAATTTTCGGTGGATTTATCTGTCGAAGTAAGACAAACTCTCCAAATCTCCATTTTCGGAGGCACAGCAGCAGGATGATCCGCTTCCTGAGCCCATTCCGCCAGCATGTCGTTTTTCTCTTTGAAAAGTGTATTCCGTTGTAGTAGCAAAATGGGGGGAAGAAACTTGATACCCCCAAATACGGTGCACCCATCGAGAAAAGAAAGAGGAGAGAGAGAGAAACAATCACTTTTTGCATTGTTGCTCTCCGGGGAGACAAACTGGATTCTGGGGAAGAATTCGGGAGGATTCTTTGAGATATACGAGAAAACACGTGCTACCACGTAGCAGATCATCCGGAAAAGTGAAGCATCAGAATCCTGGGGGTATCACCCGACACTGCTCAATTCGATTCTGAGCGTTTTCGAGGTTTTCAGGCTGTTTTTTGCTTTTTGAAAGAGCACTGCCTTGAAAGTTTTTAGAATCAGCACACATTTTTGCATAATTCAAAGCAAAAAAATTTAGGTCGGACGCCTCCTTTGAGAAGCAAAACTGAATCTATATGATAGCAGGCGCGATTATCATTATATCCGACAATGATTCTCGTCGCATAGTTATCGTTTCGGATTCGGAGAGAAGACAAATCGAAATTCATTGTATATGCATATATATACAAAGACACACACCAGGCTGCCAATAAGAGGAGGAGGTCATAATCGTTCGCATCTAATCTCCCGCTAGAAAACTAGCTTATCGAGAATGAGGGGAACGGCCTTTTCTCCGACGTCCAGTTATATCCAACTGTGAATTAGGAGAAATTGGAAGAAGAAGATTTGAAACGCTTCTGAAGCCGTGGTGGGGGATTCTGCGACGACTGGAAACCAACAGAAGGAAGGGAAGTTTTGTAGAGGCTAAGTGACTACAAACTACAAAAATTTCTAAGCCTCTACAAAACTAAAATCACTTGTAACTCGGCTAGTTTTCCACCAATTTTTATGATTTTTGGCTCAAAATTTTCGGTTTTTTGTGCACTTCAATATCTACTGAGCACTCAAGGCTATTTTGTGACCAACACTTCCAAGATATAGGCAGAAAAATCGGAAAACACATTCTACAAAACTGGGGGAATACGCTGAAAACCCGCTAGACGGAACTGAAAATGCACACAAATTCCACGATTTCTTAGAAAAAGAGCAAAATCGCGAAATTTTGAGCCAAAAATCATGAAAATCGGTTGAAAACTGACTGAGTTATAAGCTTTTTTAGTTTTGTAGAGGCTTAGAAAAAGTTGTAGTTTGTAGTCTCTAAGCCTCTACAAAATTCGCGGCGCGTTTTGTAGAGGCTTAGCGACTACAAACTACAACATTTTCTAAGCCTCTACAAAACTAAAAACGCTTATAACTCGGTCACTTTTTGACCATTTCTCGTCGTTTTTGGCTCAAAATTTCGCGCTTTTTCTCTATTTTCATCTTTTGAAAAGCATGAAATCGGCATGGAGCCAGAAAAAGAGCTGACTCATCCCCAGATCCTCACTTGGTCAATTTTGAACCGTTTTCGCTCATTTTTGGCTCAAAATTTCAGGCAAACAGGGTCCAGCGGAAAAAGAAAATAGTTGCAAAATAATAAAAGAAAACCAGTTTTATGGGTGACAGGGCCTCCGCCTTGCACTTGCGCACTTGTCGCGCATTTACGTTCCACGGCTCCCTAGAGAGCTCGTCAAAATCGCATCAAATACATACACTACCATCACCAGAAAGGACTTCAGAAGACGTCGGTCGGAAGAATAAGAATAAGGAGAAGAAGAAGCTCCACCAATTGTTGCGGGACAGGGGGGGGGGGGGGGGCTCCGTGTAAAAAGTGAGACCCCCCCCCCCCCCCCCCCTCCTTTTGGGCTCATCCGGTTGTACTACTACTTCCATTTTGACGGAAGATGGAGAGGAGAAGAAGAGCGTGTAAAAACCATTAATCATCAAAGTTTCCGCCGCCGGAAATCTCTGGGATTTTGGGATTCTAGGAGATGTTGCCGACTTTGAGAGATGTTGTTTTTACTATTTTTGAGCAAAGGAGAGGCCTTGAATGACCGGAAATGAGCAGAAAAATCGCCGAAATTCAAAAAATCGCATTTTGTAGAGGCTTAGAGACTACAAACTACAAAAAATCGTAAGCCTCTACAAAATTGGAAACCGCTATAACTTGGTCATTTTTTGACCGATTTTCATGGTTTTTGGCTTAAAATTCTTGGTATTTTCAGGCGATTCTTTATTTCAGAGAATTTTCAGCGAAAATCGTCAAAAAATGATTGAAAATAGGTCGAAAAAACAAGAATTTCTGGAATTTTCCGAAGATTTGAAAGCGCAAAATGATAAATTGCATAAAGAAAAAAGAATTTTCAGCAAAAATCGCCGAAAAAACGAGTGAAAATAGGCGAAAAACAAGTTTTTTAAAATTTGTAGAGACTACAAACTACAAAAAATCCTAAGCCTCTACAAAATCGAAAATTGCTCTTATTGAAGCGGTTTTGACCGTTTTTAGTCGAATTTTTTTGTTTTTCCTATGAAATCAGTGACAGAGAACCATCTAATGCATACAAAAGCAAAAAATTCGAACTGAGAATCGTCAAAAATGACTAAAAATAGGTCGAAAATTTCCTAGATTGCGTCGTTTCTGGACACGAAATTCTAGAATTTTTTGAAAATTTGAGATTTCAAGAAGTCAAATTGCATGCAAAAACATGAATTTCGACCTAAAAATCGCGAAAAACGAGTGAAAATCGGCGAAAAATGAGCCAAGAAAATTTTGTAGAGGCTTAGCGACTACAAACTACACAAGTTCCTAAGCCTCTACAAAATCGAAAAATGAAGGAAACCGTCGCCGGTTTCGATTTTAAATTGAAAAAAAAAACTAATAGAATACGGGTTTTCGAGAAGAAAAAGAAGAAGAATAAGAACTAACTTTCCAGACGATAAAATGACGATAAAAGGGAGTATTTTCCGAGTCAACGGATTCTTGTAAAAGTGGAACGTCGCCCATCGGCGAAAAGGAGTAACACATGTATACAGAGAAAAGAAATAGATTCCAATCGCTCTATTCTATTCAAGAAAAGAGATGAAATCAGGAGTCGTCAATGACGAAGAAGACGCCGGGCAAAACAACTAAAACTTTTCGGGGAGGGGACAGGCGCGCGGCGCGTTTCTACGAGGTGATTCATGATACATTTATGATTGTCGTGGTGATGGTGGGAAACCGAAAATTAGGCAGAAAAATCGAAAATTGGTGTGAAAATCGCCGAAAAATGACTGAGAAAATTCGAAAATTGCAGCTTCCCGCCTTGCGCGTCGCCTTTGGTGTTTCAGAGGTACGCAAACACCGTCACGTCACAATGCACATTTCAGAGAATTTTTGCTAATTTTTGGCGGTTTTTTAAATAAACTTCAAATAAATGGTAGTTTCCAGGCTAATTTCCCGCAGAAAAAAGAAAGTGGACCAAATGTTGTAAATGTTGTCTGTTGGACCAACAATAAATGCCTGTTGTCCCTCGATGAGTCGTCTCCCCCCCACCCCACACACAACAGTTGTTCACTCTACACTACTCACCACTTTTTTCATCCTTCACAAATTTACCCGAGATGATGCCTTGATTTATAACCCCCTTGATTGTGATGAAATAGAAGAAGAGAGGAAGGAGCATCTGTCCCCGAGCAGAAATAGTGAATCATTAAAACTTCAGAAAAGTTTAGGGTCAGGTTGTATTGGAAATAGAGAGCAGGTGGTCAACAGATCAAACTTAAAGTCTACAAGCTACAAGAACTATGTTATAGAATTTTTGTAGTTTGTAGTGCAAAAAAATGGCAAATTTTCGGGCCAAAAACCATGAAGATCGGTTAAAAACTGGCCGAGTTACAAGCATTTTTAGCTTTGTAGAGGCTAAGGAAGTTTTGTAGTTTGTAGTCTCTAAGCCTCTACAAAACCCGGAAACTTTTGTAGAGGCTTAGAAGACTACAAACTACAAAATTTTCTAAGCCTCTACAAAACTTAAAAACGCTTGTAACTCGGTCAGTTTTCAACCAATTTTCATGATTTTTGGCTTGAAAATTTTGGGACATCTTGGACAATTGTCAACACTTCTACCCTAAGAAATTCATTTGGCCAAGACACAGAAAAATTGCTACAAAAAAGGAAGGGAGATGATTGAATATTTTTGTGACTCTGTGTATTTTGTAGTGCTCAAAAACTGAAAAATTTTGAACCAAAAATCAGGAAAATCGGTTGAAAACTGGCCGAGTTACAAGAGATTTTAGTTTTGTAGAGGCTTTAAAAATTTTGTAGTTTGTAGTCTTTAAGCCTCTACAAAATTGGGCAACTTTTTGTAGAGGCTTAGAGACTACAAACTACAAACTTTCCTAAGCCTCTACAAGACCTAAAAACGCTTGTAACTCGGTTAGTTTTCCACCGATTTTCATGATTTTTGGCTCAAAATTTCTAGAATTTTTTGGACTTTTTTTTGTTGAAATTACTACATCACAAAAAAAGTTGACCACCAACAAGCGCGCTTGTCTAACGTAAAAAAAGAAAGGTATTAAGCATAGAAAGTTTCCCAAAAAGAGAAGCCTTGGCCATAGGATAATTAAACTTTTTTATGATCCCCTTCAACTTTTTTTTTGGTCCAAATAATCCGCCTTATTGGGGGGAAGGATATGGAAGTTTCTCAAGTGGATGTGGGGACTACTTTTTTCTATTTGAAGCTCTAGAAGAAGAAGAAAATAGGCGGAAAAATGGAAATTGTTTATTTTGGATGTAGACATGGAGAAAGGGGGACCAAAAAAAGCGAAAAAAGTTAGAAAAAAAAGTTGACCACTTGGCGTCAAATCAGATGCCAGGTCCGCAACATTGACACACTGACGCAAAAATGCAGACTAACTTTCCCCAGGCCTCAACTTTCGAAAACTAACCCTAATTGAATATGAATATGGTAATAACCTCTATACTCCATCTTCCAGAAGAAGGGGGGGGGGGGGCGGGGGAGGGAGGCTCATGATGATTTATTACTGTAGTTTTGAAAATTGATGATGACGTGGAACAGGAGGAGGAGGAACAATTAGAAGAAAAGAGGACAGCTGTCTTCTTCTTCCTCTTCCTTCAAGAAGGCCTTGAAGGAATAAGAAGAATGAAGAAACTAGACCGATTAGTGTGGGGTAAGATGAGGAGGAATAATTGCAGAGATTAAAAAAAGAAAAAAAGTTTGCATTGAAAATTTTTTGAGAAAAAAAATTTTGAAAAAAAAACTTACCACCCGAAAAATCTTTTCAACCATATAGTGTCACCTAACTTATACCTTAAACACAAAATTTTTTTAAAAAACCAACCTGTTTAACACGAAGAACTCCAACTGAGGATTGCTTCGAGTCCTTGTCAGTGGTCACATAGAAATATTCAGATTCCTCGGCTAGCTGATAGGTGAAGACGTTGTCCTTGGCTTCTTCGTCAGCGTCGAAAGCGGAGAAGCTCATGACGGCGGCTCCGATAGGGGCGGTTTCCTCGACGGAGCCTTCGTAGCGGGTCTGGAAAATAATGGGTCAAGAAAATTTGAATTTCAGGCTTCATCAGAATCTATCGAAATCACAGAACCTTACAAGGAGGTTACTTGAGGTGTCGAGTGGAAATTTTTCTAGAAATCGGACCATAGACTATATTGACCGTGAGGATTCAGAATCTGCAATAAAAATTGGCAGAATGTTCACGCAACTCGAGTTATCAGCCATCAAAGTCTCAGCCAGTACTAATTTTGTGCATTTTTGACGACTCATATCTTAGCTCACAGGTACTGTTAGAAGGTCTAGTTCTTTGTTTTAAGTTTTTGTTTCAACATCTTCCAATTGGACAAGGTTCAGCTATTCACATAATTTGATTGCAGGCTTCATTCTGAGCTTAACACAAAAAACTAGACCTTCTAATAGTGGCTGGGAGCTAAGATATGAGTTGTCAAAAATCAGCAAAATTAGTACTGGCTGAGACTTTGATGGCTGATAACTCGAGTTGCGTGAACATTTTGCCAATTTTTATTGCAGAATCTGAATCCTCGCGGTCAATATAGTCTATGGTCCGATTCCTAGAAAAATTTAAACTCGACACCTCAAGTAACTCCCTTGTCAGAACCTCTGAATTATTTTTTTTCCAGAAATCAAGAAAAACCCCCTTACCTTCTCAAAGAACGGTGCATTATCATTCATATCGGTCACTTTAATAGTAACATTCGCAAATCCTTCTCTTGATGGTACTCCTCTATCATTGGCTCTCACTTCAATAATAAATTCCCTCTCCGAAGCCATCTCACGATCCAGGGAACGCTGAAAATTGAGTTATTTAAATTTTTTAGACTCTCAAAGCTTACCATCGCAAAAATCTTTCCGGTATTTTGATCAATTCTGAATACAGGTTCCCCATTGATCAGCTTATTCCTAACGATTCCATATTCAATATTGGCATTTTCAGTGGTAGGATCGTCGAAGTCTCGGGCCTGAACATCCATGAAGTAGACACCGTCGGAATCTGAAGAAAAACTTTGATTTTCAGAAACCTTTTATTTTTACATAATTCCAATGATTTATACAATTTGGCCGTTTTCAGTCGTAAAGCGTCAACTTTGACTGTCTGAAAAACTAGATTCCCACCATCCAATTTTGCAAAAATTTGGTGAACATATAGATCAATTTTTGAAGAACATTTTTGCAGTTTTAGCTTTTTGCTTATAACCACAAGCAAGTTTGTTAGGTCCCTTAGTACAACCCTCAATTCGGGTTCTCGTGAGAGCAAATTTGGGTGATTTTCTACCCTCTTTTACTCAGGCACCCTGAAGTTTCGCAACTAGTTATTTCGCAACCACATCATTTTACAACCAAGACGTTTCGCAACCAGTCATTTCGCAACCAGTCATTTCGCAACTTTGTAAAGTAGTCCAGTTTTCATTCATATTGGCTACATGTGATTACGGATATCATAAACCAATCCAGCTTGTCATCTACTTTTCAAAACATAGATTTTGACGTGAACTTATTATTATGCATGTGGATTTGGTGGTTGCGAAATGACCTGGTTTCGGATTGTCGCAGTTGCGAAATGAGTGGTTGCAAAACGTCGCAATACCGAAATCACATGGTTGCAAAATTACTGGTTGCGAAATGTCGTGGTTGCGAAATGACGTTGCGAAACGTCGCGGGGTGCCTTTTCCACTCAAAAGTTGACATTTTTCAACTGAAAATGGTCTAATGGAATACAAATAATGGCACTGTACTGAATCGTTGAATGGAGGCTCGGTGTTCGCGTACTGTACAACTTTTCAGAAAAATTTGGCCTACAGTTTTGAAAAGTACGACAACACCAAACTTTTTCAAATCAAATAATAAGGCTACGACAATGAGGAGGAATTCTAAGAAAATCGCTTTTAAATTTCAAACTACTCTGAAAACTTACGAATAGGCTCTCGATTCTCCTCAATGAATCCAAACAGCCGTTCCGGGAAGATTGGAGAATTGTCGTTGATATCACGGACATTAACCTAAGAAAATCTAGTCTTTCAAATTCTACTAACTTTGACCTACCTGCACATCAGCATACCCAACCAGCCCATTTCCATCATCATCTATCGCCTGCACCACAAAGTTCCACGATGGCACCCCTGTCGGTGGATCTCTATCCAACGGCTTCACCAACTCAATAGTTCCCGAGTACTTTCCAATCCGAAACACCTCATCAGCACCCTGCCCTTCAAGTCTATACACTATTCGACTACTCTTCTCATCCTGATCCGCATCTGTCGCCCGGACATTGAACAAGACTTTGGGGACATCCACGTCCTCCTCGATTACAGTAGTTGCATATTTCTGCTGCTCAAATTGTGGAGCATTATCGTTAACGTCTTCAATATGAATATAGACGTTTGTCGTGGCATTGTGCCGTCCATCAGAGGCGATAAGGATCAGGTGGTATTGATCAGAAGACTCAAAGTCGAGGGGTTCCTTGACGAATATGGTACCGGAGTCTGTGCGGACCCCGAATGGAATCCGACCGCCACCAGCGCCAATCAGATGGTAGCGAAGGTTGGAGTCTGAAAGTTCGAGGTTTGGCGGGAAATTCAAAAAAATTTTTTTTTGAAACTTTGAGACTTGGGTTGCGGGGTGGGGGGGGGGGGGGGGTAGGGGGAATTCAAAAATTTTCTCAAAATTTCAAACTCACGCTTATCCAAATCATGCGCCTTGATTGTTATCACATCATGCCCCTCGCCTTCCGACTCCTTAACTCTTCCAATATATTTGGATTCTTCGAATGATGGAGCATTGTCGTTTACATCGTTGATCACTATTTGAACTTTGACATTGTCTGGAAAAAAATTGAATAACTTGTTTATTTGGGGCAGCAAACAACTGTACAGAGATTTTTGAAAAAAAAAGGTTGTACCAAAATGTGGCTCCGGGACATTTTGAAACTCATGTCGATTTCGCAACCACGACATTTTGAAACTAGACGTTTTGCAACTCTATGAACTAGTCCACTTTACGTTCATTAAGGTTGTATGGGATTGAGGGTATTGGAGACTATTCCAGGATGTAGCGATGGCGAAACATCCAGTTTCGAAATGTCGTGGTTGCGAAACGGCAGGTTTCGAAACATCCAGTTTCAAATTGGCGGGGCTGTGGATTTTCGCGGTGTCAAAATGGCCAGCTGGACGCTTCGCAACCACGTCATTTCGAAACTGGATGTTCCGTGACCAGCCGGTTCGCAACTATTACATTTCACCACTGGTCATTCTGCCACCGCGACAATCCACAACCCCGCCATTTTGAAACGGGATGTTTCGAAACCAGCCGTTTTGCAACTACGCCATTTCGAAACTGGATGTTTTTCCATCGCTACATCCTGGTATAGTTCACAATACCCTCAATCCCAGACAACCTTAATGAACGTAAAGTGGACTAGCTTATAGAGTTGCGAAACGACTGGTAGCGAAACGTCCAGTTTCGAAATGTCGCGGTTGCAAAATCGACGTTAGTTGCAAAATGTCGCAGTTGCGAAATGACTGGATGCGAAATCCAGTCAGAATTGAAATTCCAAATAATGGCCCCGAGACATTTCGCAACAGGTCGTTTTGCAACTACGAAATTTCGCTACCGGTCATTTCGCAACCGGGACAATCCGCAACCACGTCATTTCGAAACCACAAAATCCAGGATTTTTTTAGAAAGTTCTCATTGAAATCAAAATTTTTCAAATGTAGACTATAACCCGGAATAGTTCACAATATCCTCCATTCCATACAACCTTAATGAACGTAAAGTGGACTAGTTTATAAAGTTGCGAAACGACTGGTTGCGAAATGTCCAGTTTCGAAATTTCTTGGTTGCGAAATGTCCTGGAGCCCAAATAATCAACTTTCTCAATCTAATAGTCCCCACCTTTATTTGGTCCATTCGCTCCTGGAAGTGCCGAAACCGACCGATCACTAGCCTCCACTGTCAAAATGTACATGTCGACTTTTTCGCGATCAAACTTCTCATTCGGGAAAATTTCCCCAGTGAGCTCATCGATTCTAAAATGTTTCGTCTCTTCTCCATTCGCTTCGCCCACTATCCGATAGTGAACTTCATTCTGAGGACCATCGGAGTCGGTGTCAATTGCTTTTACGGTGACAATGGGTTTTCCGTTCATTCTGGAAAAATGTGAAGATTGTAGTTTGTAGTTTGTAGTCTTTGTAGTCTTTGTTGTCTTTGTAGTCTTTGTAGTCTTTGTAGTCTTTGCAGTCTTTGTAGTCTTTGTAGCTTGTAGTTTTTGTAGCTTGTAGTTTTTGTAGTTTTTGTATTAGCGATATTCCACAAGAGGAAACGCGCTCCATCGCAAATATTTGAATTTTCAGCTTTCCCGCCGCTTTGAAAACATCGAAACATGTTTTGGTGGGTGGACTCCTCGTGGACAATTCGACTGCTGCCTGAGTTGTCCACGAGGAGTCCACGCACCCACCAAAACATGTTTAGCTGTTTTCAAAACGGCGGGAAAGTTAAAAATTCAGATTTCAGCCAAGTTGCGATGGAGCGCGTTTCGCCTTGGGGAATTTCGTTAATAGTCTTTGTAGTCTTTGTAGTTTTTGTAGTCTTTGTAGTCTCTTCTCAAAATGACTCCCCGACCCCCGACGTTTCGCAACCAGTCATTTCACAATCACGTCATTTCGCAACCAAAAAATGGTTGCGAAATGACCGGTTTCAAAATATCCTATTGCGAATAGTCATAGTTGCGAAATGACTGGTTTCCAAATGTTCAGTTGCAAAACGTCCAGTTGCGAGATGGTATGGTTGCTAAATGACTGGTTGCGAAATGTCCAGTTGTATAACGTTTTTGTAGTCTTTGTAGTATCTGTAGCCAACACACCTCTCCAAATACTCATTAGGTGTCATTTCCTCATCAATTGTCCCTGTGAACAAGTCTACAGTAAACTGGGGTACCACATCATTCACATCCATCACTTCAACTACAAAAGTTTTGGTGGATGCCACATGAGAAGTCATGTCCTGGAAAAAAGTGCGCTCTATTGATAATTTCCAAAAATAATTTGACCTACCGTAGCCGTAAGTGTCAATGTATAATTATTGACTTGCTCATAATCCAACCCCTCCATTATCGCCACTTCCACCCATTCATTTCCATTCTCGAACTTGTTGAATTGTCGGAACTTTGACTCCGCTTTTGAGTTCCCCTGGCCTCCGGCTGAAGCTGTTAGTTTATAGATGACGTCACTTTTCTTGTCTCCAGATGACACTGCACGACATCGAAGAATCACTTTGTTCATCTCGACATTCTCGGCTACAGTAATCACTGATTTGCAGTCTGGCGACACTTGCCATTTGGGCGCTTTTTGTTGTTTATCGAGAACGTTTAGGATGACTTGAGCGGTGGATTGGAGGGATTCTGGGACGCCGTTGTCGTCGGCGATGACGTTGAAAACGAATTTTTGGGTTTTCATTGGGATTGACTTGATTAGGGTGATCTCTCCGGAACGGCGGTTGACGAGCTCGAAGAAGTCGATGTCGTTTTGATGCTCCTCGCCTGGAAGGGATTGGAACGTTGCAAATTTTCTTTGTCTTGGCCAAATAAATTTCATTTGGCCGAGGCAGAGAAAATTTGCCGCAAGAGATGATTGCATATTGTCATGACTCTGTGTATTTTGTAGTGCAAACAATTTGCAAAATTTTAAGCCAAAAATCATAAAAATTGGTTGAAAACTGGCCGAGTTACAAGCGTTTTTAGTTTTGTAGAGGCTTAGCGAATTTTGTAGTTTGTAGTCTCTAAGCCTCTACAATATTAGCCCATTTTGTAGAGGCTTAGAGACTACAAACTACAAGCTTTCCTAAGCCTCTACAAAACCTAAAAACGCTTGTAACTCGGTTATTTTTTCACCTTTTTTGCTCATTTTAGGCTCGAAATTTTTAGAATTTTTAGGATTTTTTTTGAGATTATTATCTCACAAAAAAACTGATCACCGAGAAGTACAGTGGAGCGCGCTTGTCTAAAAAAGAAGGGTATCAAAAATAGAAAGTTCCCGAAAAGAGAAGCCTAGATCAGAGGCAAATTTAACTTTTTTCAGTCCAAATAATCCGCCTTATTGGGGGAAAGGACATGAAAGTTTCTCAAGTGGATATGAAGCTACTTTCTTTTCTATTTCTATTTCTGAAGCGTCTGATGGATTCTGAAATTCTGAGATTCGGATTCTAACTCACCTGCCGTGGTGTCCACCTCCAACGAGTACGATATTTCTGCATTATGCGCCGCGTCGTTATCAAAAGCAAATACAGTAATCACAGAAGTTCCAATGGCTTCAAATCTAGAAACTGATGTCTCATAGGAGGGACGTTCAAATTGTGGAGCATTATCGTTAACATCAACGACTTCAACGGAGAATTGACAAAATCCGATGAGTGGGCGGTCGCCGCGGTCAGTGGCCTGGAAGTTTGTAGTTTGTAGTCTTTGTAGTCTTTATAATGCTTAACTTTATCGTTGATGGCCTAGAAATCCAGAAAATGCCCTACGTGGCCTAGAAACCCAAAAATGCTCAAAATGGCCTAGATACCCAGAACATGTCCTTAATGGCCTAGAAAACCTTAGTCAACCGAGGCACTTGAATTTTTCGAATATGGCCTAACTTTTCCCAAGGTGGCCTAACAGCCCAAATTTCAAAAAAAAAAAACCCTTCTACGGCCCTATGGCCTAGTCTTTGTAGTCTTTGTAGTCTTTGTATTTGACCTACCTTTACAGTAACATCCTCCCTCGGCCTCGTCTCCCGATCGAAGACGACATGTGGAGACGGAGTCAGCACTCCGGTATGCCGATCTATCACGAAAGCTTTTCGACTTTCGGACTGTGTATAATAAAGCGAATATATAATATCTCCATTAGCAGATGAATCATCATCAGTGGCCTCGACTTTCACTATAGTGGGCGGATCGGTTTTGTAGGTGCCCTCCATGATTTTGGCGATTTCCGAGTAGCGAGCGCAGTCTGGAATATGGGGGAGATTTAAGTTGAAGTCTGGAAAATGGGCGGTGGGCAACAAGGCCGCGGCCCATCAAGACCTTGGGTATAAGGCCGCACCGGCCCTACGACCATAAAGGAGGATTCCGGTCAACATTTATTATTGCTTTAAGATACAAAAAATGTGCTTAGATTCCAAAAATCATAATGAAAATGCTCAAAAACCGCTCTAAAACACCGAAAACTGGCTCCGAAATGAGCAAAAATCACGCGAATGGTCTCCGGCGGCCGTGGCCGAGTTTCCCAAAAAAGGGGCGGAGTCAGCCAATGAGCGCCTTTGTAATATACGAGGCTCATCGTCTGACTCCGCCCCTTTTTTGGGAAACTCGGTCACGGCCGCCGGTGACCATTCGCGGGATTTTTTCTCATTTCGGAGCCAGTTTTCGAGGTTTTAGAGCAATTTTTGCGCATTGTAATTATGATTTTTGGAATCTACATACATTTTAACGTATTTTAAAGGCCGGTCTTCCCCACGATACTCAAAATCTTACCCGGAAACTCTGGCTTATTATTATTGACATCCTCGATTCCAATGAGCAAAGTTGCATACGAAGTATGAGTTTTCGATGGGTACACACAGCAAGATCCATCGTCCTGGACGATAACTGTCAAGTTGATCGGGTTTGGAGTCTCGGCCAAGTCAACTGGAGATACTCCATGTCTCAATTTGACGAGTCCGGTGTGTTGGTCGATGGTGAACAGGTTCATTGTTTGAGTGGATCGTTGGTTTTTGTCCAGGAATGAGTAGGTCACTTCGTCACGGTCGGCGTCACGGGCCTGGAAAAAGGAAATTTCGAAACTGGACATTTCGCAACCAGTCGTTTAGCAACTCTATAAACTAGTCCATTTTACGTTCATTAAGGTTGTATGGGATTGAGGGTGTTGTGAACTATTCCAGGTTATAGTCTACATTTCAAAAGTTGTGATTTTAACTTGAACTTTCTACAAAAATCCTGGATTTCGTGGTTTTGAAATGACGTGGTTGCGAAATGTCGTAGTTGCGAAATCTACGTGAGTTGCGAAATGTCGTAGTTGCGAAACGACGGGTTTCGAAATGTCTCGGAGCCCTTTGTTGAAACTCTCAGAAGGGACATTGAAGTCGGAGGTTACTCTGATTCTTGGGTAGGCCTGAGCCCGTCTGCATCGGCAAAATCGGTTCCGCGACATTTCGCAACTATGCCGTTTCGCAACCGGTCATTTCGCAATCACGAAAACCCTCTTTCAATGTTCATTACAAAAGTTTTCAAATACAAATGACCTCCTGGATTTGTCTATAATGCTCCCAAGTAATCTTTACGAAGGACAACTTTATAAAGTTGCGAAATGACTGGTTGCGAAATGTCCAGTTGCCAAATGTCTTGGTTGCGAAATGACCCGGACCCTCAAAACTATATTTGCGACTTTGGCAAAAAACTATGAAATCTACGTCTTGATTATAATGCCCCCAAGTAATCTATACTGGACAAAATTATAAAGTTGCGAAATGTCTTGGTTGCGAAATGTCCGGTGCCACGGGGCATTGCACACCCAAGACATTTCGCATTTGGACATTTCGCAACCAAGACATTTAGCAACTTTGTAACTATTAAAAACTACAAACCTGTATCTGAATAACCGGAGTGCCCCCTTGCGCATCCTCGGCCACAAACGCAGTATACTGACTAGTCGGTAAGAAAACTGCACTTTCATCATTTGTATTCTCCGTTCTTATATGCACCATAGCACTGCTAGATAGTTGTCCTGATTTTCCATGATCACGGGCGGTCACATTGAATCGATACACAAAATGCCTCTCGTTAAATTGATCAGCATCCAGGCGAACTTTAGCGCTAATCTCCCCATTTTCGTTTATCGAGAAATTCTGATTATCCAAAGAATAAGTGATCCGAGAGTTGTCACCAGAGTCCTTATCAATAGCGGTGACTTTTAGGATAGTCTGATTCAAAGGAATATCTTCCCGAACTTGCGCTGTGTATAGGGGTCTCGTGAACATTGGAACATTATCATTGACATCCTCGATTTTGATTTTCAAGTCTACTTGAGTCTCTCGATTATCTTCCCTTGCTGTCACTTTGAGTTGATGGGTTTTGGGTAGTGCTGGATCATCATAATCCAATTCCCTAGTAAGGTGCACTATTCCAGTCATTGGATCGATTCGGAACCATTTTGTTTCATCCGAAGAGTCTCCTTCCATCGAGTAGATTATAGGACCTTTGGACCGTCCGTCTTCTATGCTTCGGAAGGATTGAGCCTTGACGTCGACGACGCTAAAAAATTGGTTTTAGGATACGGTAGAGCAAATTTAAAGGAGGAATCCGACCAAAGTTTTGAGAAGCGAGAGAGTGTGGTTGGGTAAGAGAGCGCAGACACTCTCGTTGTCTGCGCTCTCTCCCTCCCGCACACTGTCTATTCTCTAACTTTGTAACGCTATATCTCTGCTCCTAGATGAGTTGGAATCTCGATTTTTCGCAGACTGGTTAATCAAAATTTCGCAAACAATCTAACCAAAATTTCATTTTTCTAGCTTATCTGGGAGTCGAAATACGACCCTTTAAATTTTAGATAACAGAGTGTAGGAAAATGAGAGAGCGCAGACACTCTCATCGTCTGCACTCTCTCCTTCCTACACACTGTCTAGTCTCAAACTTTGAAGCGATGTATCTCGGCTCATATAAGAGCTAGAAACTCAAATTTTTGCACACTAATTCTTCAAAACTTTATGAGTCAAATGAACTTTTTTTTCATTGTTCTAGTACGACTAGATATCAAGATATGGTGCTTTGAATAATTTGTGCTTTTTGGTATCTATTAGCCATTGCCCCTAAGGGAAAACGCGCTCCATCGCCAACTTATTACTCTGGTCAGAGCAAATCGGAGCTGCGGCCTAAGATTCTCACATGGCCGAACTCGCAAAAGAGGAGCGAAAACTACAGTAACCCGGCTCGTAAATCGACACAAAAATTTTTTCAATTTAATTCCTAAAATCTTTCCAATTTTTTCCTTCGTTCTTAACCAATTTTACAAATTTTTTTTGTGTTTTTCAGGTAACTTGGGCACAAAGGAATATTTTCGCAACATGTCCGACCATTTTTACACAACTTTTAAATTTTCATCGCTTGAAATGAAAAATCCCTGCGCCCAACGCTTCTTTTGTGCTCAAGTTACCTGAAAAACACAAAAAAAATTTGTAAAACTGGTTAAGAACGAAGGAAAAAAATTGGAAAGATTTTAGGAATTAAATTGAAAAAAATTTTGTGTCGATTTACGAGCCGGGTTACTGTAGTTTTCGCTCCTCTTTTGCGAGTTCGGCCATGTGAGAATCTTAGGCCACAGCTCCGATTTGTTCTGAACAGAGTAATAGCTGAAATTTGATATTTCAGCTTACAAAAAACAACGAAACATGTTTCGGTGGGTGCATGGACTCCTCGTGGACAATTCGACTGCTGCCCGAGTTGTCCACGAGGAGTCCACGCATCCACCAAAACATGTTTCGCTGTTTTGAAAACGGCGGGAAAGCTGAAAATTCAAATTTCAGGAGAGTTGGCCCTCGGGGAATATCGCTAATATATTTTTGTTAAATGTAAAATAAAATTTCCTATCGAATGATATCCTTTTCAACGATGTAGCTTAAAAATGAACCAAGTTATGGTAAAAATACCAAAAAAAAAATGTATTTTTGGTCTTCTAAAAAGTGAAATATAACCTTTTTGAATTTACGTCTATAATTATCTGATGTAAAATTGAATTTCCCGTCTGATACAAGTAGTTTTAATGCTCTAGGACTACGATGAATCGAGTTATGATCAAAATTAAAAAAAACCAGTTTTTTTGGATTTTACAATCGGTTTTTGGCTTATAACTCGGTCCGTTTTGATCTAAACAGTTGAAAATACTACCATTCGAATGGAAATAAAATTTTACATCCAAAACTTATAAAAAATCTCAAGTGTAAATCAAGATTCAAGATTTAGGCCTCAATTGATTAAAGCCAACATGTAAGTTTTATCAAAACTTTGCGTTTTTACTGATAACTTGGTTTATTTTTGTCCTACAAAGTTAAAATACATCCATTCGACTGGAAATTTAATTTTACATTTTTTTGGCCTAAAATCCAACCTGTAGTCCACCAAATTATCCTCCGAAACCGCCACTTCATACTCCTGCTTCGCAAACTGCGGTGGTCGTTCATCTGCCAGAATTTCCAAAATCGCAACTTCGGAAAGTTGAGAAGTCACATTATTCGAAGGTGTTAGATCGATGGCCTGGACAGAGATACGGTAGGTCTCCCCCTTTTCGTACTTGCTCCACCCGGTACGGACCACACCTGATTTCGAGTCGACGACGAAGGAACCGGCGGCTGGAAAATTTGAAAATCGAAAAATATTCAATTCCTGGTTTACAAAGTTACGAAATGTCGCAATTACGACATTTCACAACTCACGTCCGTTTCGCAACCGCGATAATTCGCAACCAAGACATTTCGAAACTAGACGTTTTGCAACCAGTCGTTTCGTAACTACGACATTTCGCAACTCACATCAATTCAGCAACTGCGATATTTCGCAACCGGTAAATTTGTCACCGCGACATTTCGCAACCGCGTCATTTCGAAACCACAAAATCCAGAGTTTTTGGAGAAAGTTCAAGTTAAAATCGCAATTTTTCAAATGTAGACTATAACCTGGAACAGTTCACAATACCCTCAATCCTACAATCTTAATGAACGTGAAGTGGACTAGTTGCGAAACGACTGGTTGCGAAACGTCCAGTTTTGAAATGTCTTAGTTTCGAGTTGTCGTGGTTGCAAAATTGACGGGAGTTGCAAAATGTCTCGGAGCCGAATTTTCCACCCAAAATAAAAATTAAACTTACGAATAACATCAATCTCCTTGTAGAGCACATTCGAGTCTCCATCACCATTCTCGTCTCTTGCCACAAACTGATAGACTATTCTTCCGATCGTTGGATTCAATGGGACCACTGCTAGCATCGGAAGTGGAGAGTTGACAAAACTTGGGGGTTCGTCGACATCTTCCACATGGATTCGGATGGTTTGGGTGCGACCTGAAACATAATATGAAAATTTTTAAATCTATATCTTTTCTCTCTTTTGCATTTAGATTTTACACTTTTCGTGGGCTGGATTTTCAAATTTACAGTACCGGACAAAAATGTCTCATTTTTGGGTGATTTTAAAGAAAAAGAGGCCAACTTTGAGTGTCTGAAAAAGTGGTTTAGAGTGGTCGGATCATCTCGAAAATTTGCGAATACATTAATCAAACCTAGACCTTTATTTTTGCAGTTGACAACTTTTTTGTACCTATCTTCTGTAAAAAGTTGTCCGCGCGAATCTGACGCTTTAGTGTTAATTTTGAGTTTTTGAGCATTTGTACACATATCTTTTTAAAGGGGGAGTGAACTATTTCAAACATTGAAAGTTTTAAGATGGATCGATGCAAAATTTATTTTAGGTTCAGAAACTCTCTTGGATTGTTCTCTGAAAATGGCTCATTCTCGAGATAATTGCAAAAAAACAGGTTAAAAAAGTCAACGTAGAGTGATCAAATTTGCTTGAAAGTTTCACGTTGATCACCCTGGGATTTCCCCTAAAAAAATTTCATCACATTTGATCACCCTACGTTCATTTTTTCAATCTGTTTTTTGAGAATATCTCAAGAACGGAGCATTTTCAGACTACCCTCCAAGAGAGTTTCCGAACCTAAAATGAATAAGGCATCGAACCATATAAAAATCTCCATATTTTTGGAATTAGGACACTCCCCCTTTAAGAAAAAGTCGTACAAAAAAGTTGTCAACTACAAAAACGAAGATCTAGGTTTGATTTATATTTTTACAAATTTTCTAGGTAATCGAATTACTGTAAATTACTTTTTCAAACACTCAAATTTGGGCATTTTCACAAAAAAAAACATGTTGAAGTACTATTTTTGAAAAAAAAGTTCCGTTTGAGCAAATTAGACTGGTTTTTCTTTATTTGGTGGTTTAAATCACCAATCTGGTTTTTTTCTTCTATTTTTGTACATCTCTATATGTTTCATAACACAAAAATAAACCGTTCCTTCTCCCCCATCTTCCTCATCCATTAATCATAACACAAACCAGCCATGGGTAACAAACACACACGAAACTTGAAGAAACCGGGTACAAAACTAGACACTTTTGTATATGCATGTATCTTTTTTTTTCCTTATCACATCAAATAAAAACCGCCGCCTACTTTTTGTAGTTAGTTATTTTATTCCATTCTTGCCATAGTTATTTTTCCTTATTATCAGTTTCTTGGAAAAAATGAGGTTTCTTATTATTTTTACTCTAGTATTCTTGGCTGTCAGTGGTTTGGCGGTCGAAAAGAAGCACAAAAATCTGGATGAGAAAGTAAAGACCACCACTGAACTCTCGAATCTTCAAATTCAAGTGAATTCACCGAATGGAGCAGGTTTTGTGCATTCTGCGGTGAGTCTGGAGGGTTCTAGATAAGCAGATATGAGATTCTGGCCCCGGGACATTTCGCCACTAGTCATTTTGCAACTATGACATCTCGCAACTCACGTCCATTTCGCAATCGCAACCAAGACATTTCGAAACTGGACGTTTCGCAACCCGTCGTTTTGCAACTCTTTGAACTAGTCCACTTTCCTGGATTTCGTGGTTTCGAAATGACGTGGTTGCGGATTGTCGCGGTGGCGAAATGACCGGTAGCGAAATGTCGTAGTTGCAAGATGGACGTGAGTTGCGAAATGTCGTAGTTGCGAAACGGCTGGTTGCGAAATGTCTCGGAGCCAAGACTTTAAGATTTCTGGAGTTTCCAAGATTCTGAGGTTTCATAAAAATTTGTCAAATTTCAGCTCCCAATCCAAGCCAGGGCTCTCGGAGCCCGATTACAAGGAGGGAAATCGAAGCCAACGATTGGAGATGATGTTCTGATTCCCTTTGATGATCCGAATTTTGAGTAATGTACAGTAACCTATACATAATGATTAATAAATCTAATGATTATTGGAAGTTTAAAAAAATCAAGGCTACAAAGACTACAAAGACTACAAACTAACATAGTACCCCTCGATTTTTGAGACTGAAGACCATAGGACCATTTTTGGGAAAAGTTTGAAAAAAATGTTTTTTTTGAAAATTTTGCCTACAAAGACTACAAACTACAAACTACAAAAGTCCCTCCATTCCTATGGACCCCATTTCCCCCATCATGTTTACCCCTTTGTCCTGATATTACCATATGTTTTCTCTTATAAATATATGCACATTTCACGATTGCACATAGAGGCATATGCTCTGTACTCCTCCTTTGTGTTAATCCGAGAGCGATATGAGGGGAAAAGGGGAAATAGTGTATGATAAAGAGAGACGCAGACAGGGAAAATGACAGAAGTTGGTAACTTGGAGGAGTGGGAGAAGAGCAGATTGGAAAAGTTCGAGAAAACTTTTTTGTTAACTTGAGCAGATACTAGAAGAGGTGACAGATGGGAAGAGGTTACTACAGCAAGGGGAGAATACTAGGACTATAGAATCCTTCAGGATCTTAGAATCTCAGAAAAATTCAAAAAATTCTAGAAATTTCAAGCCGAAAATGAGCAGAAATGGTGAAGAAATAACAGAGTTACAAGCGTTTAGAGGTTTTGTAGAGGCTTAGGAAATTTTGTAGTTTGTAGTCTCTAAGCCTCTACAAAATTAGATCACATTTTGTAGAGGCTTAGCGACTACAAACTACAAATTTTGCTAAGCCTCTACAAAACTAAAAACGCTTGTAACTCGTCCCGTTTCCAACCGATTTTCTTGATTTTCGGCTCTAATTTTTGCAATTTTTTTGCACTACAAACTACACAAAATTATAGAAGTATTCCATTATCTCCCTTTCTTTTTTTGGCAAATTTTCTTCGTATTGGCCGAGTATATTTTGTAGTGTAAAAATCTCAACAATTGTCCGAGAAATTTCAAAGATTTTGAGCCAAAAATCTAAAAAATCGGTTGAAAACTAGCCGAGTTACAAAGCGTTTTTAGTTTTGTAGAGGCTTAGGAAAGCTTGTAGTTTGTAGTCGCTAAGCCTCTACAAAATTTGTAGAGGCTTTGAGACTACAAACTACAAAACTTGATAAGCCTCTACAAAACCTCTAAACGCTTGTAACTCGGCCCGATTCCAACCAATTTTCATGATTTTTGGCTTAAGATGATTGAATTATTGAGCACTTTAACATTAACTGAGCATTTAAGACTATTTTAACTTCTAAAACGTAGCTTGTAAAACAAAAAATTCCAAAGATTTTGAGCCAAAAATCATGAATATTGGTTAAAAGCTGACCGAGTTAGATGGGTTTTTTTTAGTATTCTCAGAATCTCAGGGTCCCTGGTCCCCCAATTTTCAAGATTTTTCATTTTCTCCCCTACTTTCCCAATCTCATCCCCGCCCCAACTCTGCTACATCATCAATCTTTTCATCCCCCCCCCCCCCTTCTTCTCCCAAAAAGAGCTCTCCCCGCAATTAGAATGAACACTAGACCCCCCCCCCGCGTCTCCCCGGGACGGTGCCTAATGGTGACACCCAATTTATCGTCTTCCCTCCGGAAAAGTAGAGACCATAGGGGGGGGGGGGGGGGGGGGAGTGTCACTTAGAAAAATGAGCACTTCTCCCCTCTTGGTCACTCTTGCCAAGAAATCGGAGAGCAGATGTTCTTGTGATGCAAGTGACACCTCATTTGGAGTAGAGGAGAACGAAAAAGGATTACTCTTCTTGATCCGTTTTTGTATGGCAAGGGGGGGGGGAGATTAGATGATAGGTCCTCATGGTTCGGTGCGTACACAAGATTCATTTGAATAATTTGGATTAGAAGAGGCTTGGTTTTTTTTGGGTTAGGAGGACTAGAGGACTAGAAGAAAACAGAAAATTTTCCTAAAAGTGGTCCTCAGTGGGGCTCAAAGATCAAAGGATACTATTAGCGATACTCCACAAAGGGAAACGCGCTCCATCGCCAACTTGACTGAAATTTGAATTTCAGGTTTCCCGCCGTTTTGAACACAGCGAAACATGTTTTGGTGGGTGCGTGGACTCCTCGTGGACAATTCGACTGCTGCCCGAGTTGTCCACGCACCCACCATAACATGTTTTGCTGTTTCAAAACGGCGGGGGAAAGCTGAAAATTCAAATTTCAGCCAAGTTGGCGATGGAGCACGTTTTCCCTTGGACAATATCGCTAATAAGATTCAGGGCACCGAAAAGATTCTGAGTCCTTGTTCCCTCACCCCTGAAATTTTGAATCCCAAAGATTTTCTCCTTCACATTTTTGTCTTCCGGGATTCTTAAGCAAGACGAATGATTCTCTTCTTATGTCATCATTCCCTCTTCCTCTATCTCTCCTTTCAACTTTTACCGCACATTTCCGGAGCAAGGATTTTTGAAGGAGTACCCCCAAACAATAGAACAGATTGTCCATGTTTCGGGCTCTTTGAGCCAAAACCGGCAGAAGAGCATAATCTATCAGATGTAATAAGCTCAATTTAGGGGGAAAAACAAGGGGTAACCAAGGGGGAAAACAACGGGAATGCTAAATTCAGAAAATTCTAGACAGACCGAATCCTATGGAAGTTTTTGAATAGAGGAACTTTGCCAAAAATGGCCTAGAAATCCAAAACTCGGCCATTTTGCTCAAATGCCCATAACTTGGTTCAAAATAGAGAAACTGAGCTCAAAATGCCACCATTGGATTTTCCGTAATTTGGATATCATTTAGGACCTATTTTGCAAAAATGGCCTAGAAATCCAAAATTAGGCCATTTCGCTCAAATACACATAACTTGGTTCAAAATCAAGATAATTCGTTCGAAACACCATCATTGAATTTCTCGTGACTTGGGATCATTTTGGACCTACTTTGTCGCAAAAAATGGCCTAGAAATCGAAAACTAGGCCATTTCGCTCAAATGCTTATAACTTGGTTAAAAATAGAGATATAGACCTCAAAACGCCACCATCAAATTTCTCGTGAGTCGGGGATCATTTTGCACCTACTTTGCAAAAAAATGGCCTAGGAATTTAAAACTAGGCCATTTCGCTTAAATTAGTCGCTTCAAAAACTCAAGAATTCATTTTCAAAATCCATTTTCAGAATCTTGGGCAAAATTTGTTAGAATCCTGTAGAGGCTTTCAGAATCCTCCAGAACCCTTTCCAAATGTGTCAGGTTTTTACAGAAAACTTCAAGCGTCTTCTGAATTTTATATTCTCCAAATCTCGGCTCCGCGACACTTCGCAACCAGCCATTTCGCAACTGTGACATTTTGTCACGCATGAGTTTCTTCACAGTTGAAAATTCCTCTAATAAAAAGTGCAACATGTGGCGAACTGTCGTAGTTGCGAAACGGCCGGTTGCGAAGCGTCGTGGACCCGAAAATTTTCCCTCAAGATTCCTCTCCAAAACTCGGTCCCCCATATCAATTAGAAATTGCATTTCTGAGTACCCCTTCCTCTAGTAGGACCCCCTTATTCCGTATACTTCTATCCTATACCCACTTCTCCGTAATTGTATTAGGATCCCCCCTGTCTCCTAGAACTCCCTCGAGAGATCATCTCTCCCTCCCAAAAAGAACGAGGGCACGACTTCTAACTGACTGGTGACATCCGGTTGACGTCTTCTGAATTCTAAACTCAATGTGCTCCAGAAGAGGACCCCCCCTAGATGTGGGAGAGGTTTGATTAGCAACCATCATCTCTCCATGTCACTAATTTGATCTACCCCCAAATTTCTTGACATAAGGGGGTCCGAAGGGACCCCTGGGTCACTGACTATGAAAGCGAAAGAGTGAGAGAGAAAGAGAGTGAGAGAAATAGAGAGACGCAGAGAAAAAAGGTAATGATGATTGATGATAGGTGGAATTTGGAATGTTGGGAAGGGAAAATTGACCTAATTTTGATGAATTGTGAGGGGGTCCAGGTGGTGGGAATTGGTGGAGACTATAAAGACTACAAAGACTACAAAGACTACAAACTACAAACTAAAAACTACAAAAACTACAAACTAACATATTAGAGATATTCCCCATTGGGAAACGCGCTCCATCGCCAACTTGGCTGAAATTCGAATTTTTAGCTTTCTGAAAACAGCGGAACATGTTTTGGTGGGTGAGTGGACTCCTCGTGGACAACTCGGGCAGCAGTCGAATTGTCCACGAGGAGTCCACGCACCCACCAAAACATGTTTCGCTGTTTTCAAAACGGCGGGAAAGCTAAAAATTCAAATTTCAGCCAAGTTGGCGATGGAGCGCGTTTCCTCTTGGGGACCATTTTTGGGATAATTTTGAAAAAAAACATTTTTTTTTTTGGAAACTTTTGAAATCCAAAAAAAACTCACTATTCTGAAGGCCATTGATGGGTACCGTAGCAATAATGGAGCTGGTTTTTTCGAAATTCAAATTTTTCAAAATGTGAATTTTCCCGTCCTCATCAATTCGGAGCCACTCCTTCGCCACACTGATCTCACCGATTGTCTCGCCAGCGTAGAGGGGAATTTTCTGGAAAAGTGGAGTTTTTGGGATTTTGGGTTTCTAGGCCATGTTTAGTTTCGAGGGATCCTCAACCATAGGCTATGATACTTCTAGTTTTTTGGGAACTTAGGCCACATGGTTGATTTTTAGTCCGCCTGGAGTTTTTTAGGCCACATGGCCGTGGAAGAGTTTTTTGAAATTTGGGATGTTAGGCCACCTTGGGAAATGTTAGGCCATATTCAAAAAATTCAAGTGACTAAGATTTTCTAGACCATAAGAGCATTTGCTGCGTTTCTAGGCCATGATGGACATTTTTTTGGATTTCTAGGTCATTTAGGGCATTTTCTGGATTTCTAGGCCATTTAGAAAATTTTTGGGTTTCTAGGCCATTAAGGACATTTCTGAGTTTCTAGACCATTTAGAACGTTTTGGATTTTCTAGGCCATCAAGGACATTTTTGGGTTTCTAGGCCATTAGGACATTTTCTGGGTTTCTAGGCCATGAAGGACATTTTTTGGTTTCTAGGCCACTAAAGTCATTTTTTGGATTTCTAGGTCATTTAGGACATTTTTGAGTTTTTAGGCCATTTAAGACATTTTCTGGATTTCTAGGCCATTTAGAACGTTTTGGAGTTTCTAGGCCATCCATCACTTTCTATGCCACCAAAGAGGAAAGTTAGGCCATGAATAGATTCGAAAGACATCAAGATCTTGGTCCAATAAATTTTAGTCTCACTTTATGAATTTTGGATTTCTAGGCCATCTAGCATTTTCTAGGCCACCTCGAAAATGTTTGGGATTTTTAGGCCACTAGTGTAAAAGTTAGGCCACATAGAGTCTCAATTCTGGATCAGTTTGGGCTAAACGTTTTCTTAGATTGTGAAGTTTTTAGGCCATCTAATAAAATACTTTTTGGATTTCTAGGCCACCAGGGTAAAAGTTAGGCCATGAGCGCCTAGGTTAACTTCACAGATTTTTTTCGAATATTCCAATTTCTTGTCTACCTGAGATTTTCTAGGCCATCTTGAATTTCTAGTCCACCCCCCCCCCCCCTTCCCTCTTATGCAACTTTGCTCATCTTAAGGTTACCCTAACCCTATTAGAAATCTCAAGTACCATTTGCTTCCGCTCGATTTCCTCCATCGTCGCATTTTCCGGAATTCTGAATATCAAGTCGTCCAGATGACGTCGAGATCTTGATTTGGTTTCCTCTTCAGAAGAACTCGAAGTTTCCGATTTTTTCCTAACAATGATTTCCAGCCAAGCATCGGATCTCTGAAAAGAAAAAAATTTAAAAAATAGAAATTTTATCAATAGAGCAATGTTGCATACCTGTTTCCTGCTATTCCTAGCTACCACATGGATATGGTAGATACCGTAACCCACTGGTAGTACTGTAGAAACTCGACCGGAGAATTGGTCGATTTGGAAGAATCGAGAAGGTTGTTCAAGGTGGAAAAGGAGGGGTTCGGAGAGGTTTCTGGAAAATTGAAGGGTACAGAAAATCCAAGAATTCATAACATCTTATTAGTGATATTCCCCCAAGGGGAAACGCGCTCCATCGCCCACTTGGCTGAAATTTGAATTTTCAGCTTTCCCGCCGTTTTGAAAACAGCGAAACATGTTTCGGTGGGTGCGTGGACTCCTCGTGGACAATTTGACTGCTGCCCGAGTTGTCCACAAGGAGTCCATGCACCCTCCAAAACATGTTTCGCTGTTTTCAAAACGGCGGGAAAGCTGAAAATTCAAATTTCAGCCAAATTTGCGATGGAGCGCGTTTCCCCTTTGGCTAATAGAATCCTAGATTTTCAAAAACCAAAAATTTCATAAGTTCTCACCTCTTCTGAACATCATAAACCGTCTGATTCCCTTCAATTTTCTCTCCAAATTCCACAGTAATCTTCCTCGAGCTCAACAAAAAGTGCACATCTCCAGAATCCACAACATCGATGATCACTTTTGTTTGAGCCACCTAAAAATTGAAATTTTTTGAAAAAAAAAACAAAATTTGAGACTAAAATCATGGAAATCGGTTGAAAACTGACCAAGTTAGACGCATTTTCAATTTTGTAGAGGCTTAGGAAATTTTGTAGTTTGTAGTCTCTAAGCCTCTACAAAAAATCTCCCCAATTTTGTAGAGGCTTAGGCGACTACAAACTACAAAGTTTCCTAAGCCTCTGCAAAACTAAAAACCCTTGTAACTTGGGCAGTTTTCAACCAATTTCTTTGGTTTTTGGCTCGAAATGTTTGGAATTTTGAGCGCTTTAACATCAATTGAGCATTTGAGGCTGTTTTGACAAATATTTCCAAGACTATGTTACTAATAGATGATTAAAATTAAGTAGCTTGTAGAGCAAAAAATTCCAAATATTTTGAGTTTAAAATCATAAAGTTTGGTCAAAAACTAACCGAGTTACAAGCGTTTCTAGTTTTGTAGAGGCTTAGGAATTTGTGTAGTTTGTAGTCGCTAAGCCTCTACAAAAATTCCCCTAAATTTTGTAGAGGCTTAGAAACTACAAACTACAAAATTTCCTAAGCCTCTACAAAACTAAAAACCCTTGTAACTCAGCCAGTTTCCAACCAATTTTCTTGATTTTTGGCTCAAAATTTAGGAAATCTTTCCATTAGTCAATAGAGCGCACTTACCATCCTCTCCCCTTCGAAAGCTCCCAAATAGAAGAGGTGTCTTCTGACGTCTTCTTCCTCAAGTGACGTCTTCATCATCAAAATATCCATCGATTTTTTCCTGGGTGTTACCACAAAAGGACTAGATTTTGAAATTTTCGAAATTGGGGAGATCTCAAAAATCCGATTTTTTGAGAAATTCTCCAAAGATATCGGTTTGGAAAAGATCACTGGGGTCCCTGCAGGCTGCGTGGTGTATACAGTAGCCTGGTATACTGTAGCTAGGAATTTCGGATCTACAGTAGTCTCAGGGGGGTCCACATAGATGTGAAGGGTCACGAGGCGATGGAAATTTTGCTCTTGGACGTTGAGAAAAAGTTCGAAGAGCTCTCCACGGAGTTGGGTGATGGAGGTGTTGGTGGTTATCTGGAAAATATTAGTGATGATATTGCCCCAAGGGAAAAGGCGCTCCATCGTCAACTTGGCTGAAATTTGAATTTTCAGCTTTCCCGCCGTTTTGAGCAGCGAAACATGTTTCGGTGGGTGCGTGGACTCCTCGTGGACAACTCGGGCAGCAGTCGAATTGTCCACGAGGAGTCCACGCACCCACCGAAACATGTTTCGCTGCTCAAAACGGCGGGAAAGCTGAAAATTCAAATTTCAGCCAAGTTGACGATGGAGCGCGTTTCCCTTTACGGAAATCCGAAAATTGAAAATTTTCTCAAATACCGTACCCTTTGCCCATTTTCCACTTGAAAATAGGTACTGTAGATTGATGGTTGTAATGTGGCATTTTCAGAATCTCCGATGAGATTCTGAAATCGAAGATCACTAATCAGCCAGCCAGATGGAGCATTTGTAGGGATTTTGAGCAGTGTTTTGGCCTGGGAAATTGGTTTTTAGAATGGGACATTTCGCAACCAGTCATTTCGGAACTTAGACGTTTCGCAACCAAGGACGTTTCGAAACTAAAGACGTTTTGCAACCACGACGTTTCGCAACCGAGAGATTTCGGAACCAGTCATTTCGCAACCACGACATCTCGCAACTTTATAAACTTGCCCACTTCACGTTCATTTTGGTTAAGGGCAATATAAACCATTTCAGGTTATTATCTACATGTGAAAAGTAAGGTTTCACAGTGATGTGGTTGCGATATGACGTGGTTGCGAAATGGCTGGTTGCGAAATGGCTGGTTGCGAAATGATCGGTTGCGAAATGACGCGGTTGCGAAACGGTTGGTTGCGAAATGACCGGTTGCAAAACGACTAGTTGCGAAATGACCTCGGTGCCAAATTCACTAAACTTTTTAGGTCCCCTTTTCCCAAATTTCATCAACTTTTGACATATATATACATTTATACATACTCATATATCCTTCTAGCCTAACCCTATGCCTTCCCCTTTCTATTCCATAATTCATGTCATTTGATATATTTGTTCGGTTTTAGGGACCCCCCAATGGAAAAGAGGGGGACCCCCCCCCCTTCTCCTTTATTCCATGGGCACACCCCTAATTTGTAACGTATTCAGAAACGAAAATGGGAAAAATTTAATGAAAAGTGGACATCTGGACATCTGGATTTACAGATTTCTTTTTAGTTGGTAGTCCCTAAGCCTAACCCCAAAAGTTTTTTCTCATGTCGCTTTTTTTCACTTCTTTTGAAAAAAGTGTTTCGGTTTTCCCATGAATACTAGATTCAGAGAAATATGTATGTATCAAAAATTTTTTGACACATACACAAAGCATAGTATTGAAAAATGTGCACCAGATGGTGAGAAAAGACGAGAAAAAAGCAAAAAAAAATCTGGACATCCGGACACACAGACATACTAATGAGCATACTCTCTATAGATTAGGGGACATCCGGATTTACGGATGTTTTCTGTTTTCTAAGTCACATTTTGTCAAGTTTTTCATTTTTCTAAAGCAACTAGTTTAGCAGGAACCATTTCCACGGACACCTGGACATTCGGACACACAAATGGACATCTAGACACCTAGACAGACATGACCGGCCAAATTCTCGACTATGGGACGTTTTGCAACTACGACATTCCGCAACTCACGTCTATTTCACAACAGCGACGATTCGCAACCAAGACATTTCGAAACTGAACATTTTACAAAAATCCTGGAGTTCGTAGTTTCGAAATGACGTGGTTGCGGATTCTCGTGGTGGAGATGTGACCGGTTGCGAAACATCGTAGTTGCGAAACGACTGGTTGCGAAATGGCTCGGAGCCAAAACCTCAAACCCAATGGAATCCTTACATGTACCACTACCACCTTTACCAAGATTTTGCATCCCTCACCATTGCCTAGGAGACAATCTCCCCCCCCCCCTCTCCCCTTCTCTGATTTAGATTAATCTTAACCTAACACACATCATCATGATCCCCCCTTCTATCCTCCTCTTTTCACTCGGTCCTATAACATCTGGTCCCTGTGTATTCAGAGACACACACAGGAAAAGCCTCTCCTTTCTATCCCCAGCTGCCTTTTTCTTCATTTATTGCGCGGGAATCAAATGTATCGAAAAAGAGAGGGGGAGACCGTGTCAAACAGGAGGAGGTGTCACCCCCCTCCTAGCCATCATCCAAATGGATATACAGCTATGTGTCTGTTTGGTTATTATATAAATTCGTTCTGATGTTTTTAGAGGGAAGGGGAGAAAATGGATAGTAATGGATTTTAGAGAGTAAAGTAATCGGTAAATGTTTTTGTAGAATATTGGATACGCCATTAGTGATGGAATGGAATGGAATGGCATAGAGCTAACTGGTTGTTTATAATAAAGGACATCTGCGATAATGATGGAAGGGGGGGGTGAGTCTAAGTGAACCGTAATATGTACAGATTGTGGTGGTTTACTAGTTTTTGAAAATTCTGAATTTCCAAAGATTCTGACACCAAGACAATCTCAGATAGGAGAATGCTAAGAAAATGGGCTCCTGATTGCAAGTTGGGGTGACTTTAAGGCGTTACACCTCATCAACCAATGAACCGAATTCCGCAAAAATTACATTAGCGATATTCCCCAACGGGAAACGTGCTCCATCGCCAACTTGGCTGAAATTTGAATTTTCATCTTTCCCGCCGTTTTGAAAACAGCGAAACATGTTTCGGTGGGTGCGTGGACTCCTCGTGGACAACTCGGGCAGCAGTCGAATTGTCCACGAGGAGTCCACACACCCACCAAAAAACATGTTTCGCTGTTTTCAAAACGGCGGGAAAGTTGAGTATTCAAATTTCAGCCATGTTGGCGATGGAGCGCGTTTCCCCCGACAGTGAGCAGTGGGAAAACTTTGACGTCTTCTATCTCGGTAACTAACCAACCAAATTTTATGAAAATTATACAGATTGACAGGAAATTTTAAGGAGCGTAAGCTGTATTTTTGGAATTTCAAGAAATTCCTAATTTTAAGGATCCCGAAGTAAAAAGTTGAAGTGCACTACGCGCTGAGAAAAAAATACTGGATGTGGGTTTGGAGTGTTATAACTTAATAGTCAGTCAACCAAAATTTATGAAAATTAGCCAGCCTGATAGGAAATTGTAAGGAGCGTAGACTGAACTTTTAGAATTTTGAGAAATTCCATTTTTAAAGGATTCAGGAGCGAAAAAGCTGAGGAGACTATGTTTCCTGTTTTATCGCTAGTACGAAGGGACCGATTTTTTAAATTGACAACTGATTTTCTTCGCTATTATAAACTTTTGACATTTTAAGGATTCTGGATTGTAATGATTTGGGAACTCTTTAGCTACTGTAGATTGAATGATTGAAATGTCACATTTTCAGAATCGTTGTAAAGAAGCCTTTTTCGAAAGCCCTATTTCCAACAGCTCTCTTTTTCCTTCAAATTTCCCTAGTACACTTTTTTTCGGTCATTCCTCAAAGTCAGTGATCCATAATTTTATGAGTGTCCCTTTTTCGCTTTATCCCCCCTTCATGTCCATGTCATTCCCCTCATTTCCTGGTTTCTCTTTCTCTCTACCAGTGTTCCCCACTTGAAATCTCTCTCTCTCTTCTGAATAAAAGAAAAGAGCATGTTGTGTCGGAAGGCTTCTTCTTCTTCTTGCAACAAGATCATAAAGGGGTTACTATGTGTTCATTCGAATGACCCCCCACTCATAAACATATGTCTAGGCTTTAGGCTTACACACGGATTTCATTTCCCTCACACTGTCTGCGTCTGGGGGAGAGGGGAGGAACGGATATGCTCATGAAAAAAAACAGGATATCAAAGGATAGTCATAATAAAAGTTCTGGAAACCCGAAGTTCGAAAAAAAAATGATTGCGAAAAAAGTACAGTACCTGGGGTCTCTGTGGGTTTTCCAAGAACATTTGAAAATTCTGAAAATGCTAACGGATTTCGAGGGATTCTGAGGGATTCTGAGACTCGGAAGTTTCTGAGTAACACCTTACTGTCTCCGATGACCTAACTTTCTCTGATGACCTAACTTTCTCTGATGGCCTAACTTTCTCTGATGGCCTAACTTTCTCTGATGGCCTAACTTTTTCTTATGGCCTAACTTTCTCCGATGGCCTAACTTTTTAAGTCTTCTAGGTTCTTAAATTTTTCTTCAATACCCCTATATCATTTCTTCAAAAAGTGCACCTACATCTGTCTCATCTCATCCCCTTGTCATCATCTTCTTCTTCTACTTGTTTCCCATCTGCCCCCCCCCCCAATCGTATTTCACTTTTTCGCGCATTTGACCTACACTATTTATCCTCTCGCTTTTTAGTTTAGCCATATCATTTTCCGCGTAAATTGAAGAGGGATTTTGGTTTTTTGGAGGATGGGAAGGAAGCATTCGGATTTGAAGCAAAAGGGCAATGTTGCGTGACAAGGGGGGTGGTTATAGGGGAGAGGTTTGGGAAAGACTACAAAGACTACAAAGACTACAAACTACAAAACCATTTCAGGCTAGGACTTCAAAAATTTCCGACAGTGGTAGATCAAAACTGCGGTAGGTCAAAACTGCGGTAGATCAAGACTGCGGTAGATCAAAACTGCGGTAGATCAAAACTGCGGTAGATCAAAACTGCGGTAGATCAAAACTGGGGTAGATCAAGACTGCGGTAGATCAAAACTGCGGTAGATCAAGACTGCAGTAGATCAAAACTGCGGTAGATCAAGACTGCGGTAGATCAAAACTGCGGTAGATCAAAACTGGGGTAGATCAAAACTGCGGTAGATCAACACCGTGGTAGATCAAAACTGCGGTAGATCAAAACTGCGGTAGATCAAAACTTCAAATGCCTGTATCTCAAGATCCAGTGGTCAGATTTGAACAAAAAATATATGGTTTGAAAGGGAATTTTTTATAGATAATAATGGATTTTTAACTTTTTGAAAAAACTCAGAATTTGACGTCTTCTGAATGCTCAATATCACGCTGACCAGATTTTTTCTAGGAATGAGTTTTTTGGGGTGTTTTTTTGGATATTTCTGGTCCTTTTTTTGGTTGTTTTTTGTCCTTTTTTGGGTTTTTTTTTTTCAATTTTTGGTCCTTTTTTTAAGGTTTTTTTTTCAATTTTTGACGAAATTCAAATACTCACCGATACGCCAGATGACAGTAAGATTAGAACTATTGTCCATAATTTTGGTAGATCCGGGGGATCTACTAGTCTTCGTAATCTCATTTTTGATATTTTGAAGATTACTGTATTATCCTGGTTTCCATTTGTAGTAGTTGGAGGTCTATGGGGTAGAGAGGTCTGGAAAAAGTTTTTATTAAAAAGTGAGTACGGTATTTGGAGAATAAGAAGTTTAAACGAAGAAGAAATCCAAGAATGCAAGAATCCAGGAATTCAGGAATCCAGATTCCTTCAGAATCTTAGACTCCTTCAGAATCTCAGAATCTCAATGCTTCAGATGCCCAGAACTTCAAGATTCAGAATCCCAAAAGTGTCCAGAATCCCTTCCAACATCATCAGAAGTTATACATCTACATATGTCCATGTACATAAAGTACTACATGCCTATTTTGTTGGAGTAAACGAGTCGGGGGGTGGTTGATGATGTGGGAAATGGACAGAAGAAGAAGAAGAAGAAGAAGAGGGGGAGTTACATCAAGAAGGAATAGAAGAGGATGAAGGAATTGAATTGGCATTCAAGAAGAAGATGGCTAAAACGACGATGATGATGAGAGGAAGAGTTAGCAAATTTGAGGATGAATGTACATAGTGGTCAAAATTTAGAAGTGGTGGTCAGAAAATGGGATAGGAGATCTGGTGCTAACACCGTAACGGGACAAATTTCGGACGGACGAAACTGAGCAAAAAATTAGAATAAAACGTCCATTTCGGAACCGCGATAATTTGCAACCACGACATGCTGGACGTTTTGCAACCAGTCGTTTCGCAACTCTTTAAACTAGTCCATTATGCGTTCATTAGGGTTGTATGGAAATGTCGGAGTTGCGAAATGGACGTGAGTTGCGAAATGTCGTAGTTGCGAAACGACTGGTTGCGAAATGTCTCGAAGCCGAAAAAAAAGGGGGGGGGGTCCTCGAGATCAAATTAAGCGAAAAAATAATTTTAAAAATTCAAAAAATCACAATTAAAATACCTGTATCTCAAGTTCTAGTAC
This sequence comes from Caenorhabditis sinica, assembly GCA_963932045.1. NCBI lineage: Eukaryota > Metazoa > Nematoda > Chromadorea > Rhabditida > Rhabditidae > Caenorhabditis > Caenorhabditis sinica. The sequence continues at coordinate 3,794,762 of OZ009942.1, forward strand.
AGCAATTTTAATGAAATATATACGATTTGGAAGGAAATTTATTGTAGATTTTGCTCCGTTTTTGAATTTTTCAAAAATTTCAACTTTGACGTCTTCTGGAAGCTCGAAGAAAATCAAGACCAAAAAAATCACTAACAATTCTGAAATGAGTCCATATCTCCAGTTCTAGTGATGCGATTTTCATGAAAATTATACAGTTGGAGAATAAATTTTTTGTAGATTTTTTAAAAATTTTGGATCTTCAGAAAATTCAAAATTTGACGTCTTCTGAAGGTCCAAAAGTGAAGAGCCAATTTTTTAAAATTTCGATTTTTTGACTTATTGTATCTTAGCCCATTGTGAACCGATTTTAGTGAAAATTATACAGTTACAGAGGAAATTTTTTGCAGAATATTTTCGATTTTTGAGTACGAAATTCACTAGAAATCAGAAGACTTCCAGCGGATAACGTAATAAAATGAAAAACAAGAATTCACACAGAATTCACCAAAGCAACGACGAAAACGATGAACTCAACGGATTGAATTCAGAATACGAAACGAGAAGGCAAAAAGACCAAAAGAAAACACAGATTTTGAATAAACCACTTGTTTATTCGACTCAAACGAAAAACGTGGCTACAACCACAAAGAAAGACCTAGGCGAAAAACCCTAAAACAAAAAGCAAAAAGCTCAAAATGAGAAAAGAAATCGCGACGCACCCTCTGGTGTCGCCGCACAAATCAAGACTGAGGAGAAATCTAGCCGGAGAAACCCGAAAACAGCGATTTCCCGCCGGTGCGCACTGGAGCGCATTTGCATTTGCGCGCGTAGATAAATTGGAGGTAATTCAAAAATGAATTATAAAGACTTCAGAGATAAATCTCGGCCTTTTTAGTGAATGAAAACCGGTCAGAACCGGACATTTGAATTTTTGGAAATTTCTGAATTTGACGTCTTCTGAAGGTCCAAAAGTGAACTATCAAAATTTTCAAAAAAAAAATTTTGACTCATCACATCTCAGCTTATTGTGAACCAATTTTTAAGAAAATTATACAGTTTGAGAGGAAATTTTCTGCAGAATATTTTCGATTTTTGAATTTTTAGACATTTTTTAATTTGACGTCTTCTGAAGGTGTGTTTTCTTAACTGGACAAATTTCGGACAGACGGCGGACGGACGAAAGACACACAAATTCGTTCAAATGAAAACCTGAGTTACAGTATGTTTGGACATCCGGATTCTTGGATTCATTTACAGACAAATCGATATTTCAGACATCCGGACATCCCTACACACATACTCTACCATTGAACCATTACTTCTTCAACCCCCTTTCTCAAAAAAAAGAGAACCCATTTTCCCGAAAAACCCACACTCTCCAAAAACGGGTCCCCCATCTAATCCCCAGGATGTTCATTTTCGAGAAAATAATGTGTAATTCCGAGAGACGCAGAGAAATTAGAATGGACACAACGGTGCCGCCGCAAAGTCCCATTTTTGGTCGGAGGATGGATGGCATTGATGAATTGGTGCTCTTTTTTAGTTCGGGGAGGAGAGGAGGATGGGGGGAAAAAGGGAAAGTTTCGGAAAGGGGGAAAATAATGGAGTTTTTGGAAGGGGGGAGTCTGTTCAGATGTCCACAAGATTTTCAAAAAGTGCTCAATGCAAGGCTACCATTCGGACAAACTTTCGTTCTTCTCGTCCATCGCCAACTTGGCTGAAATTTGAATTTTCAGGTTTCCCGCCGTTTTGAAAACAGCGAAACATGTTTCGGTGGGTGCGTGGACTCCTCGTGGACAATTCGACTGCTGCCCGAGTTGTCCACGAGGAGTCCATGCACCCACCAAAACATGTTTCGCTGTTTCCAAAACGGCGGGAAAGCTGAAAATTCAAATTTCAGCCAAGTTGGCAATGGGGCGCGTTTCCCCTTGGGGCATATCGCTAATAACTATTTGGAAGACTCGAAACTACAAAAAAAAACAATTGAATCTTTATAAGAACATCATCTTTTCAATCTAAAAGCTCTATTTGGTTCCGTTCCATAATGAAAATCAAGTAGAGGAGACCTTATGAAACATAACCCCTTATTCCCTCTCCATCTCTATTCAGAAGCTATATGCTCAGAAGAAGAAGTCAAAATTTAATTTCCACCTCCCCCCTAGTCTCAATTTCTCTAATTCTCTCAATCTCTCACACTCTCTCCTCCCCCCTATTCTCATTTTGCACCTTTATTCATTACTTCTTCTTCTTCTTCATTTTCTTATTCTTGCTACTACTCCCCAGAGAGAGCAGGTGCTCTCGATGGGGTCGCGCGACGAAAACATTCTTCTTGACGTCTTCTAATTCTAAAAGAGACCCCCTGCTTGTCTATAGAAAACTGTAGAATGAGGAAGAGTAATTAGGAGCATACAGACAAATTGCGACAAATTGCTCCAGAGGACAGGTGTTGGATGGGAAGAAAATAAAAAAAGGGCTCTGGGACATTTCGCCACTAGTCATTTCGCAACTATGACATTTCGCAACCACGGCATTTTGAAACTGGACGTTTTGCAACCAGTCGTTTAGCAAAATTTTTCGTGGTTTCGAAATGACGTGGTTGCGGATTGTCGCGGTAGCGAAATGTCGTAGTTGCGAAATTTCGTAGTTGCGAAATGAACGTGAGATGCGAAATGTCATAGTTGCGAAACGACTGGTTGCGAAATCTCTCAAAGCCGAAAAAAAAGGGGTCCTCGAGAAAAAAATCGAGCAAAAAATTAGAAAAAATTAAAAATAGCGCAATAACAATACCTAAATCTCAAGTTCTAGTGAAGCAATTTTTTATGAAATATATACAATTGGAAAGTACAATTTTTGAAGATTCTCTAAAAACTTTGATTCTTCAGAAAATTCAGAATTTGACGCCTTCTGAAGGTCCAAAAGTGAACAATCAAAATTTTGAAGAATTTTCAATTTTTCGATTTTTTCAACTTTATTTATCTCAGCCCATTGTGAAACGATTTTAGTGAAAATTATACAGTTTGAGAGTAAATTTTCTGCAGAATATTTTTGATTTTTGAATTTTTAGAAATTTCGGAATTTGACGTCTTCTGAAGGTCCAAAAGTGAAGCACCAAAATTTTGAAAAATACCACAATATTTCGATTTTTTGAATTATTGTATCTTAGCTCATTGTGAATCGATTTTAATGAAAATTATATGGATTGGAAGGAAATTTTCTACAGATGTTTACAAATTAGGAATATTTTGAGAATTTTGAATTTAACGGCTTCTAAAAGTCCAAAACGATTCTAGGCCAAAATTTCCATAATCAAACATTCCTCAAATTCTAGGAACCCAATTTTAACAAAAATTATATGGACCAAAAGGAAATTTCTCAAAAATATTTTTAAAAAAGCATGTTTAAAAATTTGACGTCGTCAGAACACCCCATTCATAAGACAAGTGACCCTAAACTTTCCCCAGATCTTGTTAAACTTGTTAAAGAGGACCCCCGTTTGGTTTTGAAAGTACCAGAAGAAAGGAAGAAGAGTAATGTAGTGGTGAATAATGGATGGAATGATGCTTTTCACATGGGGAAGAATAAAGAAAAGAGGTATTTGTATGGGAAGGAAGAGATGTTCCCCCTCTGGATCCTCTTTTGACCACAACCACTAGTTGCAAATTATTATGAAAGATTTGAGGGGGTCTAACTAGTAAGGACTGAAATAAAATTTGCTTAAAATTTTTTTCAAATAAAAATTAAAACAAGTTCTTCTTGATATGCCGAAAATTTGAGTCAGAAAAGTTGAAATTCTTAGAAAATCTAGGTTTCTTGAAATTGGTCAAAAATCGAAAAATTGGATTATCTTGAGTTCTAGTGACTCAATTTTAATAAAAATTATCCGGTTTGATAGGAAATTTTTTAAAGATGACTTTCAGATTTTGAATTTTTTCAAAAATAGAGATTTGAATAGATTTTGGATGCTCAAAATCTGAACCTATGTCCTCGAAAACGTTTGAAAATTCTGCCAAAATTCCGATTTTTGGGATGACTGTATCTCAACTTCCAGTGGACCAAATTTGAAGAAAATGATACAAATCAAAAGGCAAATTTTCGTAGATTAATTTTCAAATTTTAAACTTCGCTAAAATCTGAAACTTACGCCTACTGAGCACATTAAATTTAGGCTGCTCACCTTTCGAAAAATTAGTCATTTTTTGACCTACTGTACCTCAAGTTTCGGTAGGTCAAATTTGATAAAACCTATACAGATCGAAAGGAAATTTCAAGGGAAAACAATCGGAAAATTGAATTTTGAAATAATTCACATTTTGACTTCTTCTAGACTCCAAATCCTAGAGAGGACACTTTAATGAAAACTGAGTTTACATTACTTCACAGATCTGAAAATATCTCAACTTCTAATGATTCAATTTTCATGAAAATTGTAAGAATCAATCGGGAATTTTTTTTAGCAATTGTAAAAAATGTTGAATTTCAAAAATTTCGGCTCCGACTTCTTCTAATCTCGGGATTCTGGAGCATACAGTATTCTAGTGGTCCTTAGGTTTACTGTTACCTTGATTGGAAATTTTGAGATTTTTAAGAAGTGCCAAAGCCTACAATGAATCTGCTCAGTTGGCGTAAATTCTAAATTTTAACAAATTTTGAGTTGTAAAATTAATCTACGAAAAATTCCCATTTGATTTGTATAATTTTCTTCAAATTTGGTCCACTGGAAATTGAAATACAGCTATTAAGAAAACTGATTTTTCTACAGTAAACACAGTACCCTAAAACACGAAAAACCGTAAAGCATGCAAAACTCGTAGTAGATCAAAAAAGGAAAATCCAAAAAAAAGAGCGACTCGGATCCATTTCGGAAAATTGGATCCACCACCAGCAGCAGTCAAATGTGTTCCCACTCTCTGCTTTTCCACCTCTCCTCTCAACCAGAAATGATCTACCCCCTCCCCCCTCAAAGAGAGAGAGAGAGAGAGAACCAAAAGAGACGCAGAGAGAGAAACGAAAAAAGGGGGCGGAGTCAAAAGTGACCAGTTATAGAGTAAGGGAGACAGGAGAGACGCAGAGATGGGGGGGGGGATTGTTTTGGAAAAACAACAGGGGGGATAAATATGTTATGGAGTAGAAGAGGTACACTTCGTTATAGTTACGGAATTTGGGATGGTGACTGGAAATCGTATCAGTATAGGGGGGGGGGGGACTCTTGGGGGAGGACCTTAATTTTTTTTGGAATTTCAGATTTAGGTCCAGAGCTTCAGAATCGGAATATGAGAATCTGAGAGGTTCAGAAACTCGAAATTCAAAACTGACCAAATTTTGGAATTTCAAGATGCGGAATTAGTCAAATTTTGGGAATTAGAGCATTTTTTATTTCTTGCATCCTAAGAATTTTTGGTTAAAAAAACTTGAAGGAGGTTTTTTTTGGAATATGAACAACTTCTATTGGGCTTTGCAGACCTTGATATTCAAATTTTGAGAATTTGAGAGGTTCAGAAAAAACGGAATTCAAATTTGGTCGATTTTTGGAATTTCGAGATGGTCAAATTTTGAGCATTAGAGCACCTGAATCAGGATTTCTTGGATTTCCTGAAAATGATTGGTTTTTCTAGAAATTTGAGCATTCAAGTTTGAGAATTCAGTAATTCAGAATTCCACAATCCTTCGAAGTCCTTCAAAATCTTTCAAAAACTTGTTAGCGATATTCCCCAAGGGGAAACGCGCTCCATCGGCAACTTGGCTGAAATTTGAATTTTCAGCTTTCCCGCCGTTTTGAAAACAGGCGAAACATGTTTCGGTGGGTGCGTGGACTCCTCGTGGACAATTCGACTGCTGCCTGAGTTGTCCACGAGGAGTCCACGCACCCACCAAAACATGTTTCGCTTTTTTCAAAACGGCGGGAAAGATGAAAATTCAAATTTCAGCCAAGTTGCCGATGGAGCGCGTTTCCTCTTGGGGAATATTGCTGATAGTGGATTTTCCAAACCTTGATATTCAAAATTTGAGAATCAAAAAGGTTCAAAAACTCAATATACAAAATTCGTCAAATTTTGGAATTTCGAGCATCTGAATCAAGAAACCTGAAAAATTTTTAGGATCTCTGAATCCTTCAAAATCTTAGGATTTTTTAGAAAATTCTAAAAACATAAACTTTTTTGGAAACTCAAAACTTTCCCCAAAACTTAACAATGTTAAAAGTGCACTCTACATATAACTTGTTTCCTACTATCCATACTTCCGCCGTCTCCCCTCTTTTTCCCCTTTTCATTTTTTCACCACCCCTTCTCCTCTTCTCTCCTTCTTGTCCTAAATTCAATTTCGAAACATCTTCTCCTTATGTATAGTGCAATCTTCTTCGTCTCCAGAAGATGGCTTCTGGAGAAGACGTTGACTAAGAAGAAGCCGTCTTGAAGACGAGAAAAAGCGAGAAAAAAGGCGATAAATTTCGTATGAAGAGGGAAGGGGAAATGAAATTAAATGTCACCGAAACCTTCGTGTCGGACTCCAAAAATGTTTCGTTTTGGAGATGAATTTGTGAAAAATTAGGATGTTTTTGGGTCATAAAAAAGGGAGATGGGGAGCAGTAAAAATGGGGAAATGATGAAAAAGGTATGAGCGATATTCCCCAAGGGGAAACGCGCTCCATTGCCAACTTAGCTGAAATTTAAATTTTCAGCTTTCCCGCCGTTTTGAAACAGCAAAACATGTTTTGGTGGGTGCGTGGACAACTCGGGCAGCAGTCGAATTGTCCACGAGGAGTTTCGAAACTAGACATACATTTCGAAACTAGACATATCGCAACCAGTCGTTTCGAAACTTTATAAACTAGTCGACTAAGATTCTATGGGATTGAGGGTATTGTAAACTATTCTAGGTTATAGTCTACATTTGAAAGTTTGTGATTTTAACGAAAACTTTCTACAAATCCCTGGATTTCGTGGTTTTGAAATGGCCAGTAGAGAAATATCGTAGTTGCGAAATTGACGGGAGTTGCGAAGTGTCGTAGTTGCGAAACGACTAGTTACTATAAACCTGAATCATTTTCAGAATTTCGAAATATATTTGTCTTCCATCTAATTTCCCATTTCAACCCATCATCATTCATTTTGTTCTTACCCAAAAAAAAACAAAAGGTGATGAAATTCACCCCCAAATCGAGCTCACATTCTCAAGGAAAAGATGCTCATTTAAAAGAAAAATTTACTTTTTTTTTGGGTTTTCTAGGATGAGTCATGGTCAACAAACCGAGGGATGTAGTTCCAGATGGGACCCTTGGGATTCTAGAAAATGGGAGAAAAAAGAAACAAAAGAAAAAAACATTAAAAATAGAACGAGAGTATCCTTTGGGTAGAAAGATATGCAAAAAAGATAAGGAAATTTGAATACTTTTAGGATTCTGGGGACTTGTGAAGTTTGGAATTCAAGGCTTCGGGACATTTCGCAACCGGTCATTTTGCAACCGCGCCAATTCGCAACCAAGACATTTCGCAACTCACTTCGGTTTCGTAACCACGCCAATTCGCAACTAAGACATTTCGCAACATTAACATTTCGAAACTACATTTGAAAAGTTGTGATTTTACGTGTTTTTTACAAAAATCCTCGATTTCGTGGTTTTGAAATGACGTGGTTGCGAAATGTCGGGTTTTGAAATGTCTTGGTTACTAGTTTTCACGGTTGCGGAATGTCACGGTGGCGAAATGACCGGTTGCGAAATGTCTTAGTTGCGAAATTGACGTGAGGTGCGAAATTACTAGTTGCAAAATGTCGTAGTTGCGAAATTGACGTGAGTTGCAAAACGTCGTAGTTACGAAACGACTGGTTGCGAAATGTCTCGGAGCCGAATTCTAAAGCTCCACAATCCCAGTTATCTGAAGTTGAATCTGGAAATGTGAGTTCTAAAGTTTTGAGACTTCAGATTCCAACATTCAGATTTTCAGAAAATGATGAAAAGATTCTAGATTTCCAAAAGACGTTAGGCTACTGTAGTCAAGATTAGCAGATTTTTTAAATCTCTGAGAAGTTTTAGAAGATGTTGAGAAGATTCTGCGACCCTAGATTTCAAAAGTTCGGTATTCTGAATTCCAGAAGACGTCAGAAAAACCAAAGCAACGATTTTCAATATTAGGGAAACTTTGGAATCACAACGACGTCGATATCTGTAATCTGAATTCCTCGAAAAGTCTCAGACGACGTGGAGACGATTCTAAGATTCCCCCTAATAACGGAAATTGTTGTGGGGTGGTCTTCGGACCACCACAAGTCTAAACACTTTGATGATGACCCCCCTTTTTGGGGGGTCCATCCGATGAAAGATGGTCACAATGTAATATCCGGTACTTGGGAAATGAGTCGACTATGAAGACGATGAAGGGGAAACTTAATTTAATTAAGCTTATGGGAATCGGTTAAAGGATTGCTTGGGGGGGGGGGGTATAGGGGTGAATAACAAAAAGTACAACAAAGAGATAAAAGGGAATATTGAGGTTGGAGGATTTTGGAGATTTCGAGATTCGGAAAGACGCAATTTTTAAAAATTAGAAAACTGTATCAAACTCATCTTACGAAAACTACAAAACCTCCAAAACCCTTCCATGAAAGCGGGCTTCGAGACATTTCCCAACCAGTCGTTTTGAAACTACGACATTTCGCAACTACGACATTTCGCAACTCACGTCAATTTCGCAACTACGACATTCCGCAACCACGTTATTTCGACTATAACCTGGAATAGTTCACAATACTCTCAATCTCATACAGCCTAAATGAAAGTAAAGTGAACTAGTTTATAGAGTTGCGAAACGTCCCGTTTCGAAATATCTTGGTTTCGAATCGTCGTAGTTGCGAAATGTCCAACTTTCCAGTAAACACTTCAAAGCAACAAAGCAATATCCGGTGTGTGGACATCGAAAACAAGGCAAAGATATGGAGAAATGAGTAAAGAAGGGGAAAGGGAAGGACTCCAAATCTAATTAATCCTGTCTTTCTTTCGCTCCTCGAAAAATTCAGCACCACCCAAAAATACTTCTCTCCTTTTCCTATTTTACTCTATTCAGAAGGACATATATATGTATACGATATGTAAAAGGGATGAGCCTCAAAAAGGGGAGGCTATCCTATTAAAAGTCAAAAGAATTCAGAATTCAGAAGACGTTAGCCAAAAGAAGAAGAAGATGAGAAAACGATGGACATCAAATTTCAAGAGAATAGAGGGGGACCTTAAGCTTTTCCTCTTTCTCCGGAGAGGATTAGTGATGAAATGAAAGATCCAGTAGAAGAGTGGATATATTCAAATTGGAAATGGGGGGGGACTCATTACCCTAGCCTACCTTCTAATCCCTTTTGGAATTGAGGCAGAAATGGAGAAAGGGGGCTTCTTCAAAATGACGGAATTCTGTGGAATGTCGTTGGGCTGATTTCGTGTTACAGTTGCGAAATGTGCTGGTTGCCAGATGTCTTCGTTGCGAAACGTCCAGTGGCCATATGTCTTGGTTGCAAAATGTCTAGGTTACGAAATGATGTGGTTGTGAAATGTCGAAGTTGCCAAATGATTCGGTTGCGAAATGGCGTGTTGCCAAATGTCTTGATTGTGAAGTTGGCGTGAGTTGCGGAATCGACATAAGTTGCCTAATGACTCAATTGCCAAATGCCTTGGTTGCGAAATGGCTGGTTGCCAGATGTCTTGGTTGCCAAATGTCCAGTTGCCATATGTCTTGGTCGTGAAATGTATTGGTTGCAAAATATCGAGGTTGAAAAATTGCTGCGTGTTGCGAAACGTCCAGTTGCTAAATGCTTCGGTTGCCAAACGTCTGGGTTCCAGAATGTCGAGGTTGCAAAATCGCCGTGTTCTTTGAAACGTCCAGTTGCCAAATGAATCGGTTTCAAAACGTCCAGTTCCCATATGTCTTGGTTGCGAAATGTCTTGGGGCACCCCTCCAATCCATTTTCACAGCCTGGACATTTCACAACCTGGACATTTCGCAACTAGGATTTTTGGCAACCAAGACATTTGGCAACTTGTCATTTCTCTACTAACCTCGATTTCGCAAACAAGACATTTCGCAACCTGGACATTTCGCAACTAGTCCTTTTGCAACTTATATCAATTTCGCAAACAAGACTTTTCGCAAACAAGACATTTCGCAACCAAGACAAATGGCAACTGGACGTTTCGCAACTGAAGCTTGTTTTGCAACTCACGGTTGTTTCGGATGTTTCTGAAAGGCCATCTCAACACAACTTTCATTCATATACATGGATATAATTCATTTTCAAAAGTTAAAAGTCTTATTCTGGCGGTCCCCTCTTTCCACAAGCATACATTCTCTTTGCCGGGTCCTCTGTGATACTACACCAATAATCATCAATCTGTCCACTCTGCCAGCTCGCCCATTTTCCCGGATTATTCCAGTATCCAGGTGTCAAGGCGATAAGTTGAAGACAATTCTGCGGCCCCCTTCCCGCGGTGTTCTCATTATCCGGTTGTCCAGGTCCAAAAACCATTCCGGCGGTTCCAGTGGTATGTCCATCAGTCCATTGGAATGTGTTACTTCCTTGATCTCTCTGGGCTCCGAGCCACATTCCGGAATATTGAATATTGTAGGCGAGGGTTTGTCGATTGGCCTCCTGAGCCAGCATCCATCGTTCCCATTCGTTTTGGATTCCTGATAAGACTCCTCCGTAGGTGGCACATTGAGCGATGGCACCGTTATAGTCCATTGAGCCGATTCCAACCTGGAAATGTTGTTTTAAAGTTTTTGAGCGGATCTGTGCACTTTTACGTCAGCGTGTTGATTACGGACCTGGCACTAGATTTGACGCCAAGTTGATTTTGGGGGGATTCTCAGAAACTCAAATTATCCAGAATCCAAGAATCCATTTTTTGGATACGGGATGTTTCGAAACTGCGACACCGCGACGTTTCAAAACTGGATATTTTAAAACTGGAAGTTTCGACTGGTTTTGAAATGTCTGGCTTTGAAATGTTGCGGTTTTGAAACATCTTAATTGTGAGTTGTCTGGCCGTTTTGAAATGTCCGGTTTTGAAATCTCCGGTCGTAATAAGACCGGTTTGAAAATGGACGGTTTTGAAATGTCGCGGTTTGGAAACTATTGACTCCGGGACATTTCGAAACCGAGAATTTCAAAACCAGACAATTTGAAACCGAACGTGAAATTGTGTAGTTTACGCTCAAACAACTATTGTATTGAAAATAATATCCAGGTTTTGAAGTATCCGGTTGTGAAGTGGCCGGTTTTGAAGTGTCCGGTATTGAAACATCTAGTTTTGAAATGTCGCGGTTTTGAAACTTTTGGCTATGAAACGTTTCAAAACCGAACATTTCAAAACCGAACATTTCGAAACGGAAAGTTTAAAAACCAGACATTTCAAAACCGAACTGTGTAGTCTACGCTGGAAAAACTATATCGAAAATTCAAGGTTTTGAAGCGGCCGGTTTTGAAACTTCCGGTTTTGAAATGTCCAATTTCGAAACTTTTGACTACGGGACATTTCGAAACCAAATACTTCAAAACCAGATGATTAAAAACCGGACATTTCAAAACCTAGCTAAAAAATAGCTAAAGGTAAGTTGACGTCAAATATGATGTCAGGTCCGCAAACACACCCACGCAAAAACACACAAAAATCCCCTTTTTTCAAAAGTCAAAGCATTAAAAAAATGCTCACTCTCAAACACCAAATCCCTTGTGGCCTGTACGAGGTGAACCAATCCTGTCCGCATCTTGGCCGTTGACTTGGTGGTCCTGGTGCTGGTGGCCGTGGTGGTGTCGGCCTAGGGGGACCCGGTGGGCGTGGCCTACCAGGGCCACCTCCATGGTTATGACCTCCTCCGCCATGTTCTTCAGAAGAGTCACACGACTCGTCACTTCCAAAATCTAGAGCCGTCGTTGAGACTAGATAGGAGAGGAATATGGAGATACCAAGAAGTTTGAGCATGGTTCTGGAACCAAAAATTTTAAGGTTGTTCAGGATATTTCGCGAACAGTCTTCGAACACAAAATGTATTTTAGAAGTCCCAAAAAATCCAAATTTTTTGAGCCCAAAATCAGCAATTTTCGATGAATACTAACCGAGTTATAGCGATTTTTAGTTTTTGTAGAGGCTTAGGAAAATTTGTAGTTTGCAGTCTCTAAGCCTCTACAAAACTAGGCAAAAATTTGTAGAGGCTTAGAGACTACAAACTACAAAATTTCCTAAGCCTCTACAAAACTTAAAATCGCTATAACTCGGTCAGTTTTCATCGAAAATCAATCATTTTTGGACCAAAAGATGCACCACTTTTCGCTGCATATTCTCGAATCTTTTAGTGACTACAAACTACAAAAACCCTGCCTGCACATCTACAGTAATCCAAAACCTTAAAAATCAAAGAATCCTGCAAACCAAAAGCTTCCGTTTCTGCTATTTATACCAAACTTGACCTCCAGAACTTTTTGATCGTCCTGTTTTAGTGATCCGCGAAAACATCTCGGAAGAGAAGTTTTAGTAGCAATGCCCCCCCCCCCCCCCTCTGCCTACAAAATACGAATCTTCTGCAAAAGGAAGGGTGCAAAATGTATTCTTCAAAACGGACGGCTCTTTATTATCACAAAAATCATACAAAATCTGAAAAAAATAATACAGTAACTGAGACATAATAAAGCGAGGTATGTTTTGTGATAAATGCTGAAAAATTGGCAAAATTTGAAAATCTTAAAAATTATTAGCTAAGACGGATTTAAACGAGATCATACAAAATGAAACGGTTAATAAAACAAATAGGGGATTTCAAAGGAATGTCAAAAATCTCAAAAATTTGCAATTTTTTGAGCCAAAAATCGTGAAAATCGGTTGAAAACTGACCGAGTTACACGCGTTTTTAGTTTTGTAGAGGCTTCGGAATTTTTGTAGTTTGTAGTCTCTAAGCCTCTACAAACTCGTTCGTTGATTTTGTAGAGGCTAAGAGACTACAAACTACAAAAAATCCTAAGCCTCTACAAAACTAAAAACGCTTGTAACTCGGTTAGTTTTCAACGAAAATTGCTCATTTTTGGCTCAAAAGATTCGCATTTTTTTGCTCTTTTCAAGGATACAAGACGAAAAAGACGAAGTCAAAATGGAAAAAAAACCGGGAACAAAACACAAAAAAAAAAAACAGAATTTATAGCCTATTTCCGAATGCTCTTTTCTTCTGCGGTCGCCGCACGAAACTTCATCATTGGAGCAGCCGGTCTGGTGGTTACTGTAGTCGTCTGGGGACCACCGCCCGGAGGTTTGACATGGTACACTACTCGTTGTGGTGGTGGTCGTGCTACTAGACTGTTCAGTGTTTGACTTGGCATGGGTCGTTGATTCGATGGATTTGGCCTGGAAAATATTTATTATTTTTGCTATTTTTTGAATTGTAGAGGCTTAGCAAGTTTTGTAGTTTGTAGTCTAAGCCTCTACAAAATTAAATCTCAAAAAATTGCATCTTTTTTGAGCCAAAAACGGAAGAAAACGGTTGAAAACTAGCCGAGTTACAGGATTTCAAATTTTGTAGAGGCTTAGGAAATTTTGTAGTTTGTAGTCGCTAAGCCTCTACAAAACTAGGCAAGAATTTGTTGAGGCTTACAAGGGAACCATGTACAGAAACCGTGGGATCGATAAAAAGGATGTGTTCCATTAGAAAGAGCATGTTTTGAAACCACGGTACAGCAGTTCAGTTTTTGCGGAACGCATTCAGAAGACGTGAAATTCGCTTCTGAATCTTCACCAAAATAACACATAGAATTCACAGAAACTCCCCGAAATTTCGCTGCAGAAGCTGCGAAATCCCCTCTTTCCTATACGCACTGCCGCCTGCATAAAAATGTGGCTTCGTAGCCGAGTGGCGCGCACGTCTGTCCATCAGCCGACACTATGCTGGTTCGACCCCTCACGGTGTAAATCTTTTTTGTTTTGTATTTTGAAAGTCCCCAAGTCTTTACAAAGACTTTTAAAATCAATTTTTCAAGATTTTTCTGTTTTTTTTTCTTTGCGAGGGCTCAAAAATGGCCTTACAAAACATTTTCGTTTTCGAGGTAGCTCTCACTTCCCGCAACGAGGTCTTGCAAGGAAAAAAAACAGAAAAATCTTGAAAAATTGATTTTAAAAGTCTTTGTAAAGACTTGGGGACTTTCAAAATACAAAACAAAAAAGATTTACACCGTGAGGGGTCGAACCAGCATAGTGTCGGCTGATGGACAGACGTGCGCGCCACTCGGCTACGAAGCCACATTTTTATGCAGGCGGCAGTGCGTATAGGAAAGAGGGGATTTCGCAGCTTCTGCAGCGAAATTTCGGGGAGTTTCTGTGAATTCTATGTGTTATTTTGGTGAAGATTCAGAAGCGAATTTCACGTCTTCTGAATGCGTTCCGCAAAAACTGAACTGCTGTACCGTGGTTTCAAAACATGCTCTTTCTAATGGAACACATCCTTTTTATCGATCCCACGGTTTCTGTACATGGTTCCCTTGTAAGCCTCAACAAATTCTTGCCTAGTTTTGTAGAGGCTTAGCGACTACAAACTACAAAATTTCCTAAGCCTCTACAAAACTTGAAATCTCTGTAACTCGGCCAGTTTTCATCGTAAATTGCTCATTTTCGGCTCAAAAGATGGAAAATCTTTTTTTGCATATTTCAGCATTACCACATTTTACAGAATCTCCTCTAAATCGTCTAAATAGTCCAGATAAATTCTTTTCAATTCGAAAATCGGATTTGCCGGAAAACTCTGAATCATTTGAGCCAAAAATGTTCGATTTACGATGAAAACTATCCGAGTTATAGCGGTTTCAAGTTTTGTAGAGGCTTAGAAAAAGTTGTAGTTTGTAGTCTAAGCCTCTCCAAAATGCGGCCACTTTTTGTAGAGGCTTAGAGACTACAAACTACATGTTTTCCTAAGCCTCAACAAAATCTCAAAATCACTATAACTCGGCTAGTTTTCAACGTAAATTGCTCATTTTTGCTCAAAAGATTCAGAATTTCTCGGCTCTTTTTTAGGCTACAAACTACAAAAAGTCAAAAAGACTAACCCCGCCCGAACTTGAGTAGATGGTGGTGGTGGTGGACGTGCTCCCGGCGGTGGATACCAAGCTGGTGGTCGTTGGTTTGTTGAAGGAGCCGGACTGAAACTTTTTTTCTTCAATTCAGCTTTTTTTCTTTTTTTCTTACCCTGCGATCCTCATATTACCTCCTTGCGGTGCTAATCCGTTGTTGGATGGTCGCTGTTGAGTTTGCCTGAAAATTTTGGATAAACATTTGAATGAAAATGCTCGAAAATGGCTCCGGGACGCTTCGCAACCAAGACATTTCAAAACTGGACGTTTCGCAACTCATGTCGAGTTCGCAACCACGCTAACTCGCAATCAAGCTATCTTGGAATCGGACATTTTCGCAACCAGTCGTGGTTTCCAAATGACTAGTTGCGAAATGACATAGTTGCGAAACGTCCTGGTGCCATTTTTCGGGGTTTTTGAGCATTTTTCAAGCTTTTTTAATGTGATTTTCGGAATCTACACTCATTTTTACGTATTTTGAGGTAAGCCAAAAAACTCACATTGGTGCTCTTGGCATGGTGGTTTGAGGCTGTCTAGAAACCATTGGTCTAGGCTGTTGTTGATGATGATAGCTTGGTTGTGAAGGACTAAAATTAAAAAAAGTTTTCACATTTTTTGGGTTAAAAATGAGCGAAATCCGATGAAAATTGGCCGAGTTATAGCGATTTTAGGTTTTGTAGAGGCTTAGGAAACTTTGTAGTTTGTAGTCTCTAAGCCTCTACAAAAGCCTTGAAATTTTGTAGAGGCTTAGAGACTACAAACTACAAATTTTCCTAAGCCTCTACAAAATCTTTAAATCGCTATAACTCGGTCAGTTTTGATCCTAAACTGCTCATTTTTGGCTCAAAAGATTCAGAATTTCTCTGACTACAAACTACAGAAAAATTTCTTTCAAAAAAAAACTCACACTTGTGCTCTAATGTTGACTGGAGGCGGTATACGGTGTTGCTGTTGTGAAGGACTAAAAAATGCTTTTTTGGAATTTTTGAAAATTTCAAAATCTTCGCTCTTGCCCTCTGATATTGGCCGGTGGAGGCAAACGTTGGATTTGTGTCACAGTTTGGGGAAGCATTTTTGGAGGAGCCGCCTGTGGTCTTTGTTGCTGTGGACGTGGCATTTGCTGTGTGGGTGGTCTTTGTTGGCTGCAAAAAAAGGAGTACAGTAATCGAGGGGACGCTGACGTTTCGCAACTATGCCATTTCGCAACTATGCCATTTCGCAACAATGTCATTTCGCAACTATAGAAACGGTTGCGAATTGTCAGAGTTGCGAAATGTCGTAGTTGCGAAATGACTGGTTGCGAATCGTCGTTGTTGCGGTTGCCAAATCGACGTGAGTTGCGAAATGACTGGTTGCGAAGCGTCGGGGTATCTATTCTAGGTGATACAGTATTCTAGGAGATACAGTAACCTAGCAATAATGGTTTTCTATGAAATACGGTAGTTCAAGAAATAAAGATTCTAGAAAATGCCGTATTCCAGGAATACAGTATACTAGGAGATACAGTATACTAGGACCTACAGTACTTCAGGAATACTGTATTTCGAGAGAACTGGAATTCTAAGAAGTACAGTACTCCATGAAATACAGTAAACCAGTTAGATGTGCAGGTATTTAAGGATTCTGCGAAAACTTACATATTTGTAACAGGAGTCTGTTGCTGCTGAATTGGTTGTTTCGATTGCTGTTGGGACGGTCCAGGGCTGAAATTTTCAAAATTTCCGACGACGTCACTTTTTGAAGAATCCGACGTTTCGCAACCGGGACATTTCGAAACTGGACGTTTCGCAACTATTTAATTTCAAAACTGGACGTTTCGCAACCAGTCCGTGGTTGCGAAACGTCCCGGAGCCAAAAAATAACCCTTACCGAATCGGTGCATATGGTCTCTTCTCAACAATCTCATCGTCTCCTCCTCCTCCTGGCGACATCATCGAATCGTCATCGTCGTCCTCATCCTCATCCTCCTCATCATCTTCGTCTTCTTCGTCTTCAGATGACCCTTTGGCTGCAAAAAAACGTTAATTTTGTTAAAATTTAAAATTTTCTGAAAATTCAACGTCTTCCTGATATAGCAAAAAATTCGAAGATTTTTAAGCCAAAAATCGAAAAAATTGGTTGAAAATGAGCGATTTTATAAGCTTTTTTGATTTTGTAGAGGCTTAGGAAAATTTGTAGATTGTAGTCTCTAAGCCTCTACAAAACAAGATTTCATTTTGTAGAGGCTTAGAGACTACAAACTACAAAAAATCCTAAGCCTCTACAAAATCTAAAAATCGCTATAACTCCGCCAGTTTTTGTCGGAATTCGCTCATTTTTGGCTCAACAAATTCGTGCTCTTTCGGGGATTTTGGAAATTTCGAAATTTCTCCGATTTTTGAATTTTGAAAATAATCTATTTAGACCCAAAAATATCGTTGAAAAATTTAAAACTGGCGATTTTTAAAATAAAAAGTACAATTTTTGTACTAAAATTAAAAATCAATGTTTTGAAAAAATTGAATGCATAAGATTTATAAAACTTTTTACAAAAAATTGCGAATATTTTGAGCCAAAAATAAGCGAATTCCGACCAAAACTGGCCGAGTTATAGCGATTTTTCATTTTTGTAGAGGCTTAGCTAGTTTTGTAGTTTGTAGTCTCTAAGCCTCTACAAATCGTCGCCTGTATTTTGTAGAGGCTTAGAGACTATAAACTACACAAATTCCTTAGCCTCTACAAAATTTGAAATCGCTGTAACTTGGCTAGTTCTAGTCGGAATTCGCTCATTTTTGGCTCAAAAGATTCAGGATTCTACACTGATTTTTAGGTATTTTTAAAGCTTTTTGAAACCTACCTATCGTATCAAACTTCCCACCACTATTCCTCACACGATTCACCGCGTGGGCGTGTCGACTTTCGTACAAGTACTTTTGCCGTTTCTCAGGCAACAACCCAGCCGCTTCCAGGCGGTCCCTCGTTGCTCTTCGCTTCATAATTCGATCGTATTGACGTGGATTTACTAGTTGCGGGTAGACGACGTCGGCGATGTCTTCTACAGTTGCTGGCGTGGCTTCGATCGTCATTAGTGATGGATCGGCGCCGAGGAGTTGGGGAAGGAGATTCTGGAAGGGAAAAGTCATTTCGCAACTGGACATTTCGCAACTATGTCATTTCGCAACTCTCGCGACTATCCCATTTCACAACTAGACATTTCGTAACCATGGTATTTCGAAACCATGCCATTTCGCAACCATGCCATCTCCCAACCACTCATTTCACAACCAAGCCTTTTCGCAACCTGTCATTTGACAGCCATGACATATCGCAACTATGTCATTTCGCAACTGGACATTTCGCAACTATGTCATTTCGCAACTGGACATTTCGCAACTATGTCATTTCGCAACTCTCGAAAATATCCCATATCGCAACTCTCGCAAGCATGCCTTTTTGCAACCCGTCATTTGACAACCATGACATATCGCAACTATGTCATTTCGCAACTATGCCATTTCGCAACTGGACATTTCGCAACTCTCGCAACCATATCATTTCGCAACTATGCTATTTTGTAACTGGTCCTTTTACAACCGTGCCATTTCGCAACTGGACATTTCGCAACTCTCGCAACCATATAATTTCGCAACTATGCTATTTTGTAACTGGTCCTTTTACAACCGTGCCGTTTCGCAACTGGACATTTCGCAACTAGTGGAAAAGTCTAAAAATTGCTCTAAAACCCCAAAAATCTGCTTTAAAAAAGTCATTTTTGGCCAAAAATGACCCTTTCAAAGCGGTTTTTCGTGGTGTTAAAGTTTTTTGGGCTTTTTCATTGTGATAT
Source organism: Caenorhabditis sinica (assembly GCA_963932045.1). Classification (NCBI taxonomy): domain Eukaryota; kingdom Metazoa; phylum Nematoda; class Chromadorea; order Rhabditida; family Rhabditidae; genus Caenorhabditis; species Caenorhabditis sinica. The sequence continues at coordinate 3,813,648 of OZ009942.1, forward strand.
TTGGAATCAGCACCACACATTTTTTGATATTTTAGGAAAAAAAAATCTGGTTCAAATTTTGAAGATTCTGAATCCTTACATCAGCATCCTGTTGAGTTGCGGTTCCGTCCATGGGTACTAGAATCGTCGATGATTGGGATTTGGTTGTCCAACGGTATTGGAAGAGCTGGAAAAATGAAAAAAGTTTGTAAAAGTGCTCCAAACTCCCCCCCCCCCCCCCCTCCCCCAAAAATTGGCACCAGAACGTTTCACAACTATGCCATTTCGCAACTAGTCATTTCGAAACCACGACTGGTTGCGAAACGTCCGATTCCGAAATGGGGCTTGATTGCGAGTTGGCGTGGTTGCGAAACGTCCAGTTTCAAAATGTCACAGTTGCCAAGCGTCTCGGAGCAATTTTTTTGCTCAAGAATCACTTTTACAATTCTGAAACTTAAAAAAAAAGACTAAAAAGTCTGAAGTACGTTTTTTTTCTACTTCTAGAATCTGAATTTTCGGGTCAAAACCATGTGCTCTCTGAGCTCGTGTTTCTCAGGGAAACTAATGGAAAGGGCATGACGCCCACGAAAATTTTTTCCCATGCTGGCTCATGTGCTTTTTAGAATCCAATTCTCAATTTTTCGTGGGAAGTTAGTTGGTCAAAAAGCATTAAAATACCTAAAAATGCATGTGGATTACGAGAATCACAATGAAAATGCTCGAAAATTGCTCTGAAATCCCGAAAGTGAGCATAGAAATGCTCCACAAGGGTCTCTTTGGACCCAAATTTCCCAAAAATTCAAGCTGAAATTCATTTTTTAGTCATTTTTAGTCATTTTTTTTTGAAAGCTGCTTCATTTTTACAACTGAATCTGACGGCCAAAAAGTCTTTTTTTTTGGAAAAAAGTATTACCTGTCCATTTTCGGGAAGTGATATCGAATAGTCCTCCGGTTCGTCATCTTGATATTCCAGATACGATGATGCCGCTTTTCCCGAGTACGCAACATACGGTTGGGAGGGTTTTGGAGGGGGTACTGGAAAATTGAGAACAGTTTTTGAGAAGATTTTGATATTTTGAAATTTCGAAATTTACTAAAATTCCGAAAACCGGACGTTTTAAAACCGAACATTTCAAAACCGGCTTTTTCAATACCGCGACATTTCACAATCAGATGATTCAAAACTGTAACGTTTCAAAACCAGTCATCTGCAAAGTGGCGGTTTCGAAACGTCCGATTTTGAAATGTCTAGTTTTGAAATATTCGCTTTCGAAACGTCCCGGAGAAAACCCGCGACAGTTCAAAACTGCGACATTTCCAATGCGAACATTTCGAAACCGTAACATTTCAAAACTGCGACATTTCAAAACCGCGATGTTTCAAAACTAGGCGTTTCAAAAAAGCGCTGTTTCAAAACTAGACATTTCAAAACCGGTCGTTTTTAAACTTCAAAATCGGACACTTTACACCCGACCCGTTCCACAACCGGACGTTTCGAAACCAGCGCGAGGAATTGCTTGTTAATGAACCTTTCAGTTTTAAAATATCCGGTTTCGAAACGTCGCGGTTTCGAACAGTTGCAGTTTTGAAACATCGCGGTTTCAAAACGTCGCGGTTTCGAAATGTCCCGGACTCAAAAGTTCCAAAACCGAACCATTTCAAAACCGAACACTTCAAAACCAGCCATTTCAAAACCTCGAAAATCCCTTACACTGCGGTCCAGACCGTCTAATCTGTGGCATGGGCCGTCTCGGCACGGCGCCCTGCGCCGTCATCCGATTGTATTGGTCAGCACTAAAAACCGCGATTTGTTGAATATGGTGTCTAGTGTTTGAGTTTGGGTTGGGGTTTGGGGGCGTGGCTTGTGGGCGGGGCGCCGGCATCGGATCATAGTCCATCTCAAAATCCATTTGCGAAGGTTGATAATTGTCGTAACTTTGGGTCAGTGGATTCTGAGTCATCTGAATCCTCTGGGATTCCTTTTCCGCCGCCTCCTTCGCCGCCTTCTTCAAAATCTTCTCCTGCTCCCTTAGGTACTTTTTTCGGAGTTGCGCCTCCGCCTTATCCTTGGCTCTCTGTTCGATTCTTTCAATTTTCTCCACATCGAATACGGTAGGATCCGGTTGCCAATCCGGAGCAACTTTTGGGGGACACGGATGTGGGCGGGGCATCGGAGGGGGTGCTGGGGGTCCTCTTGGGGGACTATGCATTGGTATTACTAGATTGTCAGTTGTGTCCTCCTCCTCATCCTTTTTTCCTCTATTCCGTCTGGATACCATTGGTCCCGTCGAAGGATGAGCAATGTCGAAACGTGGATTCTTCTTCTGAATGTGTGACGTCATCGCGTAGACTGGCTTGTCGGGAACATTCGGAAGGGTAAAGTAGCAATCGTTCACATCATCTCGAGGGGGTGGTGTTAGAAGACGTTGTTGTTGTCGGGATGGTGTTGGTGGTGCTGGTTGACGAGGGCGGGATGTCTGGAAAATTTCTTTCAAGAAATGGTCTGCAAAAATTTGTAGTTTGTAGTCCCCGAAAAATCACAAAAATCGGTCCAAAAACGGCTCGGAAATCTTGAAAATTGACCGAGTTACAGCGACTTCAAGTTTTGTAGAGGCTTAGGAATTTGTGTAGTTTGTAGTCACCTGAGCCTCTACAAAATTCTAAAATTTTTGTAGAGGCTTAGCGACTACAAACTACAAATTTCGCTAAGCCTCTACAAAAAATTAGAATTACTGTAACTCAGCCAGTTTTGGTCGGATTTCGCTCCTTTTTGGCTGAAAAGATTCAAAATTTTGTGCGGCATATTCTAGCACTAGATACCTCGGATTTGATAAAATCTTAGACTACAAACTACACAAATTGCTAAGCCCCTACAAAACTGAAAATCACTGTAACTCGGCTAGTTTTGGACGTAATTTGCTAGTTTTTAGCTCAAAAGATTCACATTTCTCCGCTTCACGTTCTAATTAACTGCAAACAGTATGATTTTCTAGAATATTGGTAATTTTTGTAGTTTGTAGTATTTTTCGGCATCTTGAATTTTCAGGCTCTGTTCATCAGAGAATGTGAAGTTCAAAAATTCCAATCTTTTGTGCTAAAAATAACCAAAGTACGCTGAAAACTGACCAAATTACAGTGATTTTAAGATTTGTAGAGGCTAAGACTACAAACTACAAATTTTCCTAAGCCTCTACAATACTTAAAATCACTGAAAAACTTTAAAATCGCTATAACTTAGCTAGTTTTCAACAAAAATCGTTCATATTTGGCTCAAAAGATTCGCAATTTTTTCTACTTTCAAAAAGCTCACAGTAACTCCTGGTGGTCCCATATAAGGAATCGGTTTTCGTTCTGGAAGATTCGAATTCGGGTCCCCCCTTGGCGCCGTCATCGTAGTGGGCGTGTCCACATGTGTCGTCACGGGCAACGTCATCGGAAGCATCTTTGATGGGGAGTTCTCGTTTCGCTTCTTCTCGTTAAACCACAACTTTTTCAAATCATTCGATGAAGACGTCGATGGTTGTTGTTGCTGCAATTCTGGAGCAGTGGGGGGCGGAGCTTGTGGATGATGATGACGTGGCATTGCTTTTTTGCCACCTCTCATTAGTGCATAGGTTGATGGTCCTGGTCCGGGGACAGCAGTAGAAGAAGTAGAAGAAGAACCGTAGGAATTCCTGGAAAAGAAAAAATTTTTGGTCGATTTTTTTTTGTAAAATTGAAAAATTTGGTGTGAATTTTTTCAGGAAAAAAGCTGAATTACATTATTTTTGTGACTTTTTTCAAAAAAATTTGAGAAAAATGACCAATTTTAAGCTATTTTAAGTGATTTTTAGATTTTGTAGAGGCTTAGAAAATTTTGTAGTTTGTAGTCGCTAAGCCTCTACAAAATCAAACAGGGAGTTTGTAGAGGCTTAGAGACTACAAACTACAAGATTTTCTAAGCCTCTACAAAATCTAAAAATGACTATAACTCGGCTAGTTTTGATCCTAAATTGCTCATTTTTGGCTCTAAATAATCGTATTTTTTTGGAGAATCTGATTTCTGAATCCTGGACATAAATTTTAATTTTGGCCTAGAATAGCATTCCATTTTTATTGTATTTCAAGTGTATGTTCTGGTTTTTAATGAAAAATTATACTTTTTAAAAATTAATTCTAGCTATGACCTACAAAAAAAAAAGAAAAAAAAACCACATTTTTCGAACCAAAAAGACCAAATAACGACAGAAACAAGTGGATTTACAGCGAGTTTTAGTTTTGTAGAGGCTTAGGAATTTTTGTAGTTTGTAGTTTCTAAGCCTCTACAAAATCTAAAAATCACTATAACTCGGTTATTTTTCATCGGAAATTGCTCATTTTTGGCTCAAAAAGTTAGTAACTTTTTGCATATTCTTTTTTAGATCATTCTCAAATTTTAAATTTACAGAAAATGCAATTTTTCCCAAAAAAAAACATCATGTTCATCGATAATCTGCTATTTTCCAGGTCAAAAACTGTTTCGTCCAAAAACCCAATAATCAGTAAAATAATAAAAAAACTTACATTTTCAAAAAAATCGTCGCCTATTATCTATCTTTCTACTTTTCGCCCCGACTAGTGATCGTCAATTTAAATGTTGACAAATGGAGACGCAGGCGGTCAAAGGGTGTGGTTGTTGGTTGTTTGCTTGTGTAGAAGGAGAGGGGAGAGAGGGGGACCTGTAGAAGAAGAAAATATGTGTGACTGGGTATAGGAGATAGTGTGGGAGATAGAGAGACGCAGAGAAGGGGGGGGGGGGGGGTGCATCCCCTTTAATTAGCCCTAGGTGCAATCTGGGTGGTCATTAAGAGCTGAGATTTCAGATTTCGGCTTCAAGTTAGCAGGCCGATTTTCGATTTTGTAGAGGCTTAGCAAACATCTGTAGTTTAAAGTCCCGAAAAATTCGAAAAATTTCCACGAAAAATGGTTCAGAAATCTTGAAAATTGACCGAGTTATAGAGATTTTAGGTTTTGTAGAGGCTTAGGCCAATTTGTAGCTTGTAGTCTTACTCTTACTCAGTCTAGTTAGCCTCTACAAAGTGTTTGCGGAGGTGACTACAAGCTACAAGTTTCCCTAAGCCTCTACAAAATTTGAAACGCCCATAACTCGGCTAGTTTTTGCTCGTTTTCGATGATTTTGAGCTCAAAATTTTGCATTTTTCCCCGTTTTTCAATCAAATCCTATAGTATGAATACTCCAAGTACTCAATCTTAGAAATTTTCAAGTTTGTGAAAATTCGTAAGACTTAGTTTTAGAATTGTTCTATTTGAAAAAATGCAAGAATTTTGAGCTAAAAATGAGCAAAATAGCTTGAAAATTGACCGAGTTATGGCCATTTCAAGTTTTTGTAGAGGCTTAGCAAAATTTGTAGTTTGTAGTCGCTAAGCCTCTACAAAAAACTGACCAATTTTGTAGAGGCTTAGAGACTACAAGCTACAAATTTCCCTAAGCCTCTACAAAATTTGAAATGACCATAACTCGACCAGTTTTTATTGGAATTGGCTTATTTTTGGCTCAAAAGATTCGCATTTTTGAGTTCTCCACGTTCCAGTATCTCTGTAGTTTGTAGCCTAAGCCTCTGGGTCAAAAACGAAGAATTTCAAGAAATGAGTAATTTTCCAAAAGTTAAAAGAAATTTCTAAGGTTTTAGAGCAATTTTTGGGTTTTTATAGAGCAAGAGAGACGTAAACATATATGTATCCATGACGACAACATGGGCTCTTTTTCGGGAAAACAAAATCTTCTTCTTCTTATTTTTATTTTTCTGAATTTTTTTTTTGAAACTGAATAATGTCAAAAAAAACTAGTATAGTATAGAAAACTTAACACAAAAAAATGGGATAAAAGTGGGGGAAAAAGGTCACAGGGAGAGATTGGTTAGGAGTATATTAAATAAGATTCAGAATATCAGAATTAGTCACACGGGGAGGGAAAGAAGTTGAAAGTTATGGGTTTTGTCTTAATAAATGGCAAAATATAGTCAAAATGAGTCAGAAAATAGGCAAAAAATGAATCAAAATGAGTCAAAAATAACAGAAAAAAAAAGAGAAAATTAACTATTTAATTAATTTGAAGAATTCAAATCCACTGGTTCCGTTTTGATGGGTCGTTGAACAGGAATCTCATCGCAATTTGGGGTTTTCTGGAAGAAAAATTGGATTTTTTTGAAGTGAAAATTTTGAGTTGGAGGCCAAATTCCTAGATTTTGAGCCAAAAATTTCATTTTAAAGTCTAAAAATCTTGATTTTTAAGCCAAATTCTTCGATTTTCAAGTCAAATTTTGTGAATTTTCGGGCCAAAAATGTTGATTTTCAAGCCAATTTTTCAGATTTATTGGAAAATTTATAAGCTCTTTTTCAAGCCAACTTTCAAGATTTCTGGGCAAAAATTTTCGCTTTTTTGAGTCACAATGTTTGATTTTTGGGGCAAAATTCTTAGGAAACATTCCTCGATTTTACAGACAAAATTTTCATGATTATCTGGCCAATTTTTCAAATAATTGAGCAGAAATTCGGATTTTTGAGTAAAAATCTTCAATTTTTCACTTTTTAGTCCGAATTTTCGGTATTGAGGTCTGAATTTTTCAATTTTTGGCTCGAAATTCTTGAAAATTTAACTTTAAAGTGTGATTTTGAGGTCAATTACTTTATTTTTGATTAATTTTAGACCAGATTTTTCGATTTTTCAACTTTTTTTTTGTAGAATTGTCCTTTTTTCTGCCAAAGTTCTTGATTTTTAAGCCAAGTTTTTTATTTTTAGGCAAAATTTTTCGATTTTTTCTGTCAAAAATACTTTTTCAGGTCATTTTTTTCTAATTTTTAGGTTATTTTTTTGATTATCAAGCGGAAAATTGCGATTTTTTGGCCAAATTTTCAAATTTTCCGGCAATTTTTCTTCTTTTTTTCCTCACCTTCCAATGCCTTCGTAAACTATCGGGACTCTGATAACAATAGCCACATTTCGGACATTTGTAGGCGTCGGCGTTCTTGTGCACTTGAATGTGATGCTTCAGACGTCGTTCTGATGTGTACTTTTTGCTACATTCCGGACAGTGATGGACGATGCGATTCTGGAAAAATTTTAGTGATTTTTCGATTTTGTAGAGGCTTAGAAAGCTTTGTAGTTTGTAGTCCCGAAAAATTCAAAAAATTTCCACTAAAAATGGCTCAAAAATCTTGAAAATTGACCGAGTTACTGCGATTTTGAGTTTTGTAGAGGCTTAGGAAATTTTGTAGTTTGTAGTCTCTAAGCCTCTACAAAATCGACTTATTTTTGTAGAGGCTTAGAGACTACAAACTACAAAATTTCCTAAGCCTCTACAAAAACTAAATTCGCTATAACTCGGTTAGTTTTTATCGAAAATCTTTCATTTTTAATTTAAAAGATGCACATTTTTGAGCTGCACATTCTTTGAACTCACTCCGACTACAAACTACGAAAATTGCTAAGCCTCTACAAAAACAAAAAATGACCATAACTCGGTCAGTTTTCAAAATTTTCGGGCGGTTTTTGGCTCAAAAAATCGCAATTTTCGCCATTTAGCCATACATCTTCAACAATATCATCTTCATCTTGATCATGCTCTTCTTCCTCCTCATGATCATCGTCATCATCTGCTTCAGGAGGTGGTCCTTTTGCTGGAGCGGCGAAATTTTGAGCATTTTGTGGCGGAAAAGGAGGATTCTGAATGTTGCTAGACGTCGTTTGGGTATTCAGAAGACGTCCCGGCGGATGTAGTCGTTGAAAATTCTGTTGCTGCGGCTGTATCACTTGTCGTCGCATCGTTTGATTTCGCATTTTCCGCTGCTCCTCTTCCGAGAAATTATGAAAAACCAGCTCGTAATCGTCGCTTTTCGTCTCCGCGAACATATTTCTCATCGTTGTCAACACTTTCGGCCCGTCGTCGCCGCTGTAGTTGTAGAATCCGGAATCCTAAAAACATTTTTTTTTCAATTTTTCTTTTAATTTTTAGACTAAAAAACCTCTGTACTCTGTCTTAAATTGTACTGATCACTGCTGAAACCAAAGGAGAAGTCCTCCTTCCTATCTGACATCTGAAAAAATCGCAAAAAAATTGAAAAACAATCCAGAAAAAAACGATTTTTGAGACCTACCGTAATCATTAAAGGCGCATACCCCCAATTTGTATTTTGGGTCTCGAAGCGAAATCGTTTATTTTTTCTGAAACAATTTTTTTCGAATTTTTCGGTGATTTTTCGAAGTTTTAAATCAATTTTCACTCAATTTTCGGTCGAAAACGGGACAGAAAAGGAAAAAATAAAGCAAAAAAAAGTCGATAAATAATGTATTAATTTCCAGCTGCTGGCCTAAAAAATCGAATTTGAAAGGGAAAGCTCATTGATATTAGAGAAAAAGAAGAAAATCTTGAGTCCCTTTTTCCCCCCTCTGCGTCTCTCCGTTTGTTTATTAATCACTTATTTTCTCCCCAATTTCCTCTGTCTCTTCTAAAAAAAATTTTTTCTGATTTTTTTTTTGGTTTTTGATTTTTGATTTTCGGTCATTTCCTTAAAATAATTTTTTATTCGAATAATGTCTTCTTTCTCCATTTTTTCCATTCCAAATCTCCTTATTATCCGTCGCAAAATGCCCCATTTTCCCTAACTAGCAATGCAAACTCGCTCCATTGACACGCGGTGAGAGAGTGAGAGACGCAGAGAAGTGAGAGGGGCCATTTTGGTTTTCTTCGATTTTCTCTCAGATTTTATGGCTAACTTTTCTATTTTATAAAATCCTAAAAATAAGTTTCTTGCAGAAATCAAAAATCCCAAATAAATCAAACAATAGGGAATGGATGATTGGGCCAACTATCATCAGGCACAGCCAGCGGAAAATGGTAAGAATTCGAAATTTTTTATTCAAAAAAGGCCTTGGAATTGGTCAAAATGGCCAAAAATCGATCTAAAACAACTTGAAATGTGTTTAAAATGGTTTAAAATGGCCCAAAAATAGTCAAAACTGACCTAAAATTCCTCAAATATAGCCTGAAACGGCTTGAAATAGCATAAAAACTGTCCAAACTGATCCTAAATCGGCCTCGGGTGACCCAAAATTGAACAATTTTAAGCCATTTTAGGCGATTTTTGACCTATTTCAGGCCATTTTTAGACCCTCAAACCCAAATTTTGTAGTTTGTAGCCTCCAAAAAACCGAATTTAGCGATTTCAAGGATTTTTTCGCTAATTTTTTGAGCCAAAAATGGTCAAAATCCGACAGAAATGAGCCAAGTTACGCCAATTTTTGAGTTTTGTAGAGGCTTAGGAAATTCTGTAGTTTGTAGCCTCTAAGCCTCTACAAATCGGCGCGCCGCAGCCAAATTTTGTAGAGGCTTAGAGACTACAAACTACAAAATTTCCTAAGCCTCTACAAAACTCAAAAATTGGCGTAACTTGGTCAATTTTCATCGGAAATCTTTCATTTTTAGCTCAAAAGATGTACATTTTTGAGCTTTTTGTCTTCGAGACTACAAACTACAAAAATCGCTAAGCCTCTACAAAAACTTGAAATGACCATAACTCAGTCAATTTTCAAGTTTCTTCGGGCGGTTTTTGGCTCAAAAAATTGCATTTTTTGCCCTTTAATTGTAGTTTGTAGTCTCTAAGCCTCTAATATCCCAAATTCCAATTTTTTTTTAGTCGACTGGGCGCAACTGGCTCAACAATGGATGGCGGCGAATCCACGTGGTATCGGTGGACCACCACCACCACCATCTCAACAGATGCATCACGACTATGGACCACCACCCCAAAATGCTCCATGGCACCAAAGGAATTTTCATCAAGGGGGTCCCCCTCCCCATCAGAATTTTCATCATCATCAGAATCTGAATCCAAATCCACGTCATCAGATGAATCCAATGATGAATCCTATGCAAAATTTTCAAAATCAAGACTGGGGAGACTGGTCGAGTGATAACGGACAGTGGAGAGGGGGACCCCCAGGACCCCAAAATTTTGGAGGACCCCCCGGACCCCCTGGACCCCCAAGAGGACCCCCTCAGAACTCGTGGCGGAATTCAGGACCCCCCGGACCCCCGATGCACTTTCAGAATCGGCCTGGACCGCCTCCGCAAGGCCCACAAGGCTTTTCAGGCCCAGGAGGCCCTCCACAAGGCTTTGGACCCCCTTCAGGCCCACCAGGCTTTCAAGGACCCCCTTTAGGCCCACAAGGCCCACCAGGCCCACCCGGCCCACCCGGCCCACCCTCAAAAAGCCTATTCCCATCGGCAGCTTCTACAGCTTCTACAACAACTCCAAAACCACTTTTTGCATCTGCGGGACCCCCAGGACCCCCTTCTTTTTTTGGAACACCAGCAGCACCAAGACAAGCTCCGCCCCCTCCAGCGCCTCCAGCTCAACTCCACTTTTTCCAAGAAACGCCCCCCACGCCCACGCCAAGGGGGGTCCCCCCACCGCCCCAATCTTCTCATCATCACCATCGCCATCATCAAGAATCCTCGCCGCCGGAAGCTCCGCCCCCGGTCCCCCCACCATCTGGATCATCTGTAATCACAATGGACAAAGAAGCGCGAAAACGCTTGCCGGCATGGATTCTGGAAGGTTTGGAGAAGGCGGAACGCGAGAAACAAAAGCAGATGGAGAAGGAGGAAAAGTTGAGAAAAGCCGAAGAGGAGAAGGCTAGAAGACGCGCGGAGCAGGGAAAGAGCAAGTTCGATTCGTCGTCGGATGAGGAGGAGGAGGATGGGGAAGATGATAGGCGGAAGGAGACGGATCATAGTGGAAATGGGAAAGAAGAAGATTCTGAAGACGACTACGAGGAGAGACGCGAGCAATTTGTGAGCAAGAATTTTAGTAGAAAAAAAATGGCGCGAAAATATTGAATACTGATCGAGTTATAACGATTTTAAGTTTTTTGTAGTACGCCTTTAGAGAAAAAAATGCGATTTTTGAGCCAAAAACCGCCGGAAAATCTTGAAAAATGACCGAGTTGCGGTCATTTCAGGTTTTTGTAGAGGCTTAGGAAAAGTTGTAGTTTGTAGTCTGAGTGGTTTGTAGGCAAAAATGTGCATCTTTTAAGCCGAAAATCACCAAAATACGATAAAAACTGGCCGAGTTATGATCATTTTAAATTTTGTAGAGGCTCAGAAAAAATTGTAGTTTGTAGTCTTTCTAAGCCTCTACAAAAACCAAAAGCTTTTTTGACTCAAAGTTTAGGGATTTTCGATTGTCTTCAGATCACTGTCTGTGTTCTCATTGACTGGAATTACTACTTTTGGAAGTTTCGATAACAACTCAGATTCTGAAGTCTTCTGAATCTTGACGTCTACGATAAGCGAAAAATTTGACACATTTTGAGATAAAAATCATGAAAATTGGTCAAAAACTGACCGTTTTACAAGCGTTTCTAGATTTGTAGAGGCTTAGGATTTTGTGTAGTTTGTAGTCTTAGCCTCTACAAAATTAAGCTGCGGCGCGCCGATTTGTAGAGGCTTAGACTACAAACTACAAAACTTCCTAAGCCTCTACAATATCAAATACGCGCCCTCCAGTGGATTTTGTAGAGGCTTAGGGAAATTTGTAGTTTGTAGTCTCTAAGCCTCTACAAATCGGCGCGCCGCAGCCAAATTTTGTAGAGGCTTAGCGGCTACAAACTACACAAAATCCTAAGCCTCTACAAAACTTAAAATCGCTCTAACTCGGCCAATTTTCAAGATTTTCGAATCGTTTTTGATGGAAATTTTTGCGATTTTTCGCGACTACAAACTACAAGTTACCCTAAGCCTCACCAAAAATAAGAAATTTACAAATTGCCTCTTCCAGATGCGCTGTGTGAAATCGCTAATGATGAACGTGCTTCTGGAGACGTCGAACGACGCAATCATGCGAATAATTCAAGAGGAACTCCGCGAGCATTTATCGAGGAAAAAGGAGCGGAAAGTCGCAAATTTCGCCCCGAAAATCATTGGAAACAGCTCGGCACTGGCGGCACTCGCGGCGTTTGGTCTGCGTTTTTTTCTATTTGCGATATTCCCCAAGGGGAAACGCGCTCTATCGCCAACTTGGCGGAAATTTGAATTTTCAGCTTTCCCGCCGTTTTGAAAACAGCGAAACATGTTTTTTGGTGGGTGAGTGGACTCCTCGTGGACAACTCGGGCAGCAGTCAAATTGTCCACGAGGAGTCCACGCACCCACCGAAACATGTTTCGCTGTTTTCGAAACGGCGGGAAAGCTGAAAATTCAAATTTCAGACAAGTTGGCGATGGAGCGCGTTTCCCTTGGGGAATATCGCTAATACCTGGATGATTTTTTTTTTGGATATTTGAATTTCGCGGTTTTCAGGTGATGGAGAGGATAGCAGTGATGACGACAGTGGCGAGGATCGAGATGACGTGGAATTCAGAAGACGTGGGCGAGATGGAGCAGATGACGTGGCTCCAGATTCAGAATCCAGAAGACCACCAGCAGCGACAACGACAACGACGATGACGTCTTCTGAAATAGGAGAAAAAGGAGATTTTAAGGCTCCCGTGGGTATCCCAAATCATCGAAAGTTTAGTGTTAAGACAGATCACACCACATCCCCATTCTCAGCCACCATAATAAATCACAACAACCCAGTGATTGTTGATGGTGATAATGATGATTCGCGCGCACAAGGTAAGGTAAATAAAAATGAGAAAAAAGTGGGCGGAGCCTAACTTTTTTGTTCTATTCCAGCATTACTGCGCCTGTTTTTTTCTTGCCTTTCCCTATCTCCTATTTATCCTATTTTAAAGACCTATTATTTGAGTCTGAGAAAAAAATTTTGGTGGCCTAGAAATCCAGAGATAATCCAGAGATTTCTAGGCCACCACTTCTTGAAAAGGGGGACCCCTTGGTCACAAATTTTTTGAAAATTTGCTAAAACCGCCCGAAAATTGGCTTAAAAATGAGCGGAAAAACACAGAAGAAGCCAAAAATGGCATTTTCAAAGCGAATTTTTCGGTTTCAGAGCAATTTTTGAGCTTTTTTCCTTGTGATTTTTGAAATCTACACGCATTTTTACGTGTCACACTTAAAGGCGCCTGAAAAGCCTAAAAGAAGGCCTAAACGGTCTATAAAGCCTGAAAATTAATTATTTTTGGATTATGCTAGTTTCTGCATTTGTAGAGGCTTAGGAAAAAGTGTAGTTTGTAGTTTCTCTAAGCCTCTACAATAGCGAAAAAAGTTCGAACTTCAGCTTTTTTGGCTCAATATTTAGGGATTTTCGATTGCTTTCAGATCACTGTCTGTGTAGAATTACTTTTGGAATTTTTGATAGAAAGTCAGATTTTGAAGTTTTCTGAATCTTGCCGACTAGGATAAGCAAAAAATTCGACACATTTTGAGATAAAAATCATGAAAATTGGTCAAAAACTGACCGAATTAGAAGCGTTTTTAGTTTTGTAGAGGCTTAGGATTTTTTGTAGTTTGTAGTCTCGTAAGCCTCTACAAAATTTGCCGCTGCGGCGCGCCGATTTGTAGAGGCTTAGAGACTACAAACTACAAAATTTCCTAAGCCTCTACAAAACTTAAAATCGCTCTAACTCAGTCAATTTTCGACCGATTTTCATGATTTTAAAGGCCTGAAAAGCCTAAAAAAAGGCCTAAACGGCCTATAAAGCCTAGAAAGCCTGAAAATTTAATTTTCGACCAAAATCCTCCTCTTAAAATCTCAGACTCAAATAATAGCGCTCCTCTAATATTTCACCTACTGGTCTTTCCCAAATAATCCTAAAATTTTCAGATTCCCATAGAGGAAACAAGAAATCGTCGCGAGATGAGGATGAGGACAAGATAGATTCGAAAAAGTCGAGCAGTAAGAAAAGCAGCAGAAAACGGAGTCGGTCCAGAAGTCGTGAGAGGGATTCTGGAGGCTCTTCCACGTCATCTTCGTCACGACGTCACCGACGCTCCAGAAGTCGTTCGCCGACGACGAGTGACAGCAGACGGCGAAAACGATCGAGAAGTTCGGAGAGGCGGCGAGGAAGGGATAACTACAGTAGTAGTCGCAGATGATTTTTGTTTTAATTGTGATATTTATTGACTATATTTATATTTTTGGCTCCCCGAGACATTTCGCAACTAGGTCATTTTGCAACCAAGACGTTTCGCAACTCGTCTTCCTCCCGTTCAAGAGAGTACTGTAACTTACTAAATGAACGCGAGGAAGACGAGTTGTAAAACGTCTTGGTTGCGAAACGTCGTGGTTGCGAAATGTCTCTGAGCTATATTTTTTTCAGTGTTATTTTTATGTGTTCTCATGTTCTCTTTCCCACCATTTCTTGTCCCAGTTCAATTTTGCTATTCTCTTTGAATGAATGAATTGCTCATCAATTCTCAGTTCATCGTCGTATCGGATTCTAGAATCGTCTTCTAAGAAGACTCTTCTTTGGGATTCTGGAGATCCTTACGTCTTCTACAGATTACGGCCAACGAGACATTTCGCAAAACACCTTGAAAGTGCCTGATTTTGAAACGTCCGGTTTTGAAACGTCTTTGTATAAATTTGCGCAGTTTCGAAACGCCTACCGCTCTGAGCTTTTGCGGTTTTGAAATGTCTAGTTCTGATCCGGTTTCGAAACGTCCCAGGGCTCATTTGGCAAGCTATGCCCTCAAAAAAACATTTGGAACTGTGACACTTCGCAACTACGACGTTTCGCAACCAGTGGTTTGGAAGTGTTACATTTCGCAACCAGCCATTTGGCAACTCGACATTTCGCAACTACGATTACCAGGTTTGTATGATAATTTCAAGTGGAAATGAGAACGTTTCGAATGTGGATGATAGCCTGGATTAGTTTATAAAACTCTCAATCACATACTAGCTGAATGAACGTAAAGTGGACATTTTTATAAAGTTGCGGAACGACTGGTTCCGAAACGTCCAGTTGCGAAACCGAAATCGAGGCCTTATGACCAAACCCTTACAATTCTCACTTCAAAAACGGTGAAAAAACACTAGTTTTTTAAAAGACATTACGGTAATTTATTCAGCCAACAAGTTTTTGAAAGTCACAATTTCAAAAAATACAGCACATGGAAATTTACATGCTGAAAAATTAATGATAAGGATTGCCCTCATTATCTGGCCAGAACAGAATTTTCAATCCTCCAAGCTTCTTCATTATTGTTGCCATCGCGCCGTCCGACTTTCTTCTAATGTCAAATCCACCAACGATTCGCTCACTACCTTTGTACCTGAAAAAACATTCTACATAAACTCAAACTCAGTTTTGCTAATAGTTCATACCCAAAGTATTTTATCGAATTCGAATCCCTTCTTGTGACTTCGATGTTGTTAAATAAAACGGCGAAATCAATTCCCCCTAAAATGTCCAAAAAAACTTCCTTGACCTTCTTGGAACATTCTCCTTTAATCCATGGCTTCAGAAAAACGTTGACATCTTTACATGTCAGATGGGTATTTTTCAAACATATCTTTTTGATATCCATCGCCAGTAAATGATCCAAAGTAACCCAGCTCGCTGGTCGTAGGTACAAGACGTCCATTGAATATGGGAGGGGGGCTGGCCGGAGGTACCAACGATTAAAAAAATCGGGCAAGAGGAGTTCCAGATCACCTGAAACAATGTCGCTCTCCAGAATGTATTTTGTTAGTTTCTCCTGATGGCCTGTCTCCAACCAAGCGGACAGTGTATGTATTTTAACTTGAAACTTTTTGATCCACTCTATCCAAAACCTGACGTCAGCCAAAGATAATTCACCGCGAGCTATCAGTGAATGAAGATTTACATTGAAGACATCCAAAGCGTACTTGATAATTGCTGCCATTCCCACTCTCTTATCTTTCCAGTAAGTCGTCAGAATACCATCCTCCATTTCTACAGGAACCCTACGTGGTCCAATGGTTACACTCTCAGGGTTTTCTAATATTTTAGGAGTAGTCATAACTGAGATTAACGTGCAATCATCAACTTTCAACGCGCACTGAACAATATCAAATCCGATATTGACCTTCTTCGATGACCTGTGATAGTTTTTCATGATCAATTTGGTTTGTTTAGAGCAAAACGATAGTGGAAGTCTGAAATATATGATAAAATACCGGTCAATAATCTATGAACTTTTGGCGTTTTCAGTTGAAAAACGTCTACTTTGGGGGTCTAGGAAAGGATGTTAAACTTGCCCGTTTGATCTGAAACTTTTTGGGTGTATACATCAACTCTAGAACTCTATTTTTGTAGTTGACAACTTTTTTGTACGACTTTTTCTAAAGATGTTGTGTCCCTTTAAAGTGGGGCGATGCTAAATTTCCGCATTTTCAGTGCAACGTTCACCTTGGGCGCTGCATTTCACGAGCCATATCATCTCTAGAAAAGGTCGTACAAAAAAGTTGTCAACTACAAAAATGAAGTTCTAGAGTTGATGTATACACCCAAAAAGTTTCCGATCAAACGGTCAAGTTTAACACCATTCATTAAAAGCGACTTTGAAATGTTTTTTTCAGCAACCCAAAGTTTACGATTTTCCACTGAAAATGACGGTACTGTGGTCTCGATTTCTGTAGGTCTCGATTTCTGGTGATAATTTTTTGAGGCTGTCAAGTTTTGACACATCTACGTTCAGCCATAAACACTGAAATCCTTATGTTCTTAGCCCTCCTACAAGTTAGTCTTTTCTGGAATCTAGAACCCCCCGTTCCCCTCGAAAGTCCACTAGGAATTCGTATATCGACGCAACTCATGAGACCCAAAAACGTTCTAGTATCCGAAATTAGCATCTTCCCCCTGTAACAATTGTCCATTTGAATCAGATCCGTAATAAATCTTTCTAATTTTGGAGTGTCCCCTCTTTCTGGGGCGTCCTAGATTTTAGAAAAGACTAGCTTGCGAGAGTGACAAGGACTAGGAATATAAAAAGTTCAGTGTTTATGGCTGAAAATAAGTAAGTCATATCTTGAAAATTTTGGAAAATTATCACTAGAAAACGAGTAGACCTACAGTATCGGTCAATAATCTATGAACTTTTAGCGTTTTCAGTTGAAATATGTCAAATTTGGGTGTCTGGGAAAGGATGTTAAACTTAACCTTTTGATCTGAAACTTTTTGGGTGTATACATCTACTCTAGAACTTCATTTTTGTAGTTGATAACTTTTTTGTACAACTTCTTCCAAAGATGTTGTGTCCCTTTAAAGTGGGGCGACGCTAAATTTCCGCATTTTCAGTGCAATTTTCACTGATTTTAGGGTCTTCTGCATTTCACGAGCCATATCATCTCTAGAAGAGGTCGTACAAAAAAGTTGTCAACTACAAAAATGAAGTTCTAGGGTAGATGTATACACCCAAAAAGTTTCAGATCAAACGGTCAAGATTAACATCCTTTCGCAGACCGCCAAAGTTGACATTTTTCAACTGAAAACACCAAAAATTCATAGATTATTGGCCGGTACTGTACATTTCTAGGGCAGCGATATAAACTTACATGGTTTCAAGTTCAACATTATCCAGGACTTCGTAAAGTGCAACGAAGGGGAGTCGAAACAGTGGGAAATTATTGATCATCTTGAACGATGAGGGGGGAGACGATAAGTAACGAAAACAGCAACACATCGTGTAAGTCATTCTGAAAACCAATAATCGATATTATGAACAGTAGAGCGCACTTTCTACAGAAACGAAGTGGCACTCTGGGAAGAACGAGTGCGTAGGAGAGACGGGAGGCTGTTTACGTGACCGCCCGCTACCCGTTTCCGTCTGCTTACCACCCCTAAATTGATATGTTGGCTTAGACCCTCAGTAATGTGCATGCAAAATGTCATGATAATCGAACATGATTTAGTCGAAATATAGATCAAAGTCTGGAGGTACGCTCACCTATGCTCGCCATTGTATCTCGCAACTACGACATTTTGCAACTCACGTCGATTTCGAAACCGCGACAATTCGCGACCAAGACATTTTGAAACTGGACGTTTCGCAACTCTATAAACTAGTCCACTTTACGTTCATTAAGGTTGTATGGGATTGAGGGTATTGTGAACTATTGCAGGTTATGGTCTACATTTGAAAAGTTGTGATTTTAACCTGAATTTTTTACAAAAAGTACGGATTTCGTGGTTTCGAAATGACGTGGTTGTGGATTGTCGTGGTTGCGAAACGACTGGTTGTGAAATGTCTCGGAGCCGAATCGATATATAGCCGCTGGGAAGGTCTCAAAGATTCAAAGAGTTCACACAGTGACAATGGGTTCTTAGATAGAGTAATTCTGGACCCCAGTCCATCTGCAACGACCCTCTTTACTACATTGATTTTTTCACTTTTTCGATGAGAAATCTTAGGACTACAGCAGTCCCCAACTATGAGAACAAACACTTTTCCAATATTCTAAAATTTCAGATGCCCCGAATCCCTCTGCTCAAGTTCCCCTACGTCGTACAATGTATGATTCTTCCCCAAATCGATCCGATTCCTTTGTAAGTAAAGTTAGAGGAGAAATAACACTTTGGCTCCAAGACGTTTCGCAACTACGACGATTCAAAACCGCGATATCCAAGATTTTTATAGAAAGTTCCCGTAAAAATCACAACTTTTCAAATGTAGACTACCAGGTGGTTTTCGCCCCTTCGGGGCTCCACCACCCGGCCTTCGCTTGCGTCTCGGGCCGGGAGCCTACGGCTCCTTCGAATAAGACCTTCGGTCCTTCTTATCAACTATCAGAGTCTTCCTGCATTACATGCTATCCTTCTTATTTGAAACCATTGGCTTTGGCACTTTCTTATAGGGCCTGCGGCCCTTGTATGAGTTTGATAGAGCATTTGCCTCATTTTTAGGAGGCTGTATTTCTCTAGCTATCAACTTTGCGGTATTCCACTTTAGAACTGTCCGAAATAGAACTGTGTCTCGATAGAACTCTCCCCAACATAGAACTGTACGGAATAGAAACGCTAAAACGCTCGCTAAAGTACAGTACCGGCCATATTCGTTTTTCTATCTTTTTTCATTTCTAGCTTTTTTTCGAAGTCCCATATCTTGGCAGAGCGAACATGTACAGAAAAGTTGTAAACTACAAAATGAAAGTTTTTTGATACACTTTCAAATTTTCAAACAGAAAAAGCAACTATAAATCTTTTTTCACCTACCCAAATCGACGATTTTCCACTGCCAATGACGAAAACGATAATCATTATGGCCGGTACTGTACGCGTAGTGCAGTTTTTAGCAGTTCCATTTTAAATGATTCTATTCAGCACAGCTATATTGGAAAGAGTTCTATTTAGACAGTTCTAAAGTGGAATGGGAAATCAACTTTGGTAGTGACGATTTCCGGGATTTCAAAGCTTAATAACTTTTTTCAACATCAACCTTTTCAAAATTTTCTTGCATATTCTGAATACTCGCGCAGAGACGAACACGCTGATATAAAACTCTACCCGTCTATCTTTTTCCATCGCAAAGTTTACCCAAAACTTGGGTAATTGAACCGGCGGTTTGCAACGTGGCGGCGGTGGTCATACAGGGAAGCAGCCGACATCAATCGAGGTCCGCGTCGGCCACCGCACTTGTGTGTGCGGCCGCTCCCCCTCGCCGCGCATGGGAAACTTTGCATGTATCTTCGGAAAAAGTGCTCCAGAAGACGTCAAAATGGGAATTATGAAAAACTAAATAGATAGGCATCATCCCCAAATATTCAGGAACAAACTGTAAAAAATTCAGCGAAATTGAACAATTTTGAGTATACGAAAGGGCTAGCGACACATTTTTGGTTTCAAATTTTTTGAAAATTAGTACTGAAAAATCATGAAAAGAGCTGTAACTTGCTCCGTTTTTGAGATAAGAAAAATCTAAACATATGGGCATCAAGTAATAAAAATTTCTGATCTTTTGGTGGCAATTTCATAAAAATCGGTCGAGAATGAACAAAGTTGCAGCCGCCAACATATAAACTAACATACATAGTTTTCAAATGTTATTAGTAAAGATAACCTGGAATAGTTCACAGTACAATTAATTCCATACGATCGTATTGGACATAAAGTGGACTGGTTTATAGAGTTGCGAAACGTCCAGTTTCGAAATGTCTTGGTTGCGAATTTCTGCTGTCGCGAAATCGGCGTGAGTTGCGAAATGTCTTGGTTGCTAGTTGTCTCGGTTGCAAAACGTCCAGTTTCGAAATGTCTTGGTTGCAAAGTATCGTAGTTGCGAAGTGACTAGTTGCGAAATGTCCCTTTCCTAAATGTCTTCCTTTTTCAGAATCAAAATCTCTCTGGAGTCAACAAAACTCAAAAATGTCCTTCAAGCCGTCAAACTCAGTGTGGATAGTATCAGTTATACGTTACCAGTATTGTGTACACTTGAAGTGAAAACTGAAAAAAGCTCATTTCGAATTCAACTAACCCAGAATCATCTGGAGACTACAAAAACCTGGAGGCTTCATGGTAACACTATATTAGTTGCTGAGGACCCCTTGAATAGTACTTATTTTTGCCAGTGTGAATCTGAAATTGACATTCTTGAAAAACTCAATTCTCACATTTTGAGTATTTTGAGAACCCCTAAATTCAAATTGGTCATTAATCGGGATTTCGAAAATTTTCGAAATTTGTTCATCTGGAAAAAGGTGCAAAAATTCGAGTGCATTAAAGTTTCTGAAGGGGAAAAACGGGTAGAAATGAGCTCTCAGAATCTGAATTTCCTTCTAGAAGATGTCGAGAAAAATGAGATTTATTTGAATGTTCGCGTCCCCGATGACCCTAATTTTAAGTACAAATTAACGAAGAAAGTTAAAAAAATCCATCTGAAGAATCCAGAAATGATAGATTTACGGAATATCCTAACCATGGCAAGTCATAAAATAATTTGTGAAGTTCGAGATGGTCCGCCGGTGCCAGACATTAATACAGTAATGCTGAAATGGATGTCTGGGGAGAATGAGACACTGGAGCATTTGGAGTTTCAGTGTGGAGGAATCTTGGGAGTTGCCGGATTGGCTGAAGGGACGGACTGGCAAATGGCATCATGGCCATATCGATATAGGTAGGTCAAATTGATTTTGAAGTTCTTGTTTTCGGCTCCGGGACATTTCGAAACTACGACATTTCGCAACTCATGTTGATTCCCTAACCGCGACAATTTGCAACCAAGATATTTCGAAACTCGACGTTTCGCAACCAGTCATTTCGCAACTCTATAAACTAGTCCACTTTACGTTCAGTTTGCTTCAAAATATGTAAAATTTTGTGCTGATTCCGAATATGATAGTGAAAACGCTTGAAAATCTCTCTGAAATCCTGAAAAATCGCTTCAAAACGACCCTTTTCCGGCGGAACGGTCTCCTGGGGCCGTGGCCTAACTCGCGGAGTTTTCTCGGCCACCGCATTTTCAGATTTTTTTTGTGAAAAACAATTTGTGATTTTCTCAAAAAAAAAACCTGAAAAAAAAATCTGAAAATGCGGTGGCCGAGAAAACTCCGTGAGTTAGGCCACGGCCCCCGGAGACCGTTCGGCCGAAAAAGGGTCGTTTTGAACCGATTTTTCAGGGTTTTAGAGTGATTTTTTAGCGTTTTCACTATCATATTCGGAATCAGCACAAAATTTACATATTTTGAAGCAAAAAAATTTTGACCGGAATCCTCCTTTAAATTGATTCTGAGAGTCCGAGAATCGGATATTTTGAAATTATGACAATTTTAGATTCTGAGATTCTGAGATTCTAGAAAAATATGAAGATGCTAATCTCCGTATCACCTCAAAACCTAAAAAATGTTATATTTTCAGCAATGAGCAAGCGCTCACTCGAGTTGTCCCAAGCCCTGAATATAACACTATCATCGAATTTGATATACGCCGAAATGGAGGAATGATGAAAATGAGTATGGTGATCTCACCGGGAAGAATCGCTTTTTTGCTATGGACTCAAAATCAAATCGATGAATTGGAGAGGAGGGGATTCTAATTTTTTTTATCTGCTCGAACTTTTTTTTGATTAATAACATTTTTTCGAAACTTTATCCCACTTATTACTTTCAAACATTATCAGCCTCCTTTTTTTCAGGACAACCGCGGTCCCCTGAAGAATCATACGACATAGGGGAACTTGAGCAGAAGGATTCGAGGCATCCGAAATTTTAGAATATTGGAAAAGTGCTTGCTGTGGCATATTGTAGTTCAAAAATTTGTGAAAACAAAAAATCGATGTAGTAAGATGGACTGGCCCAACAACTAGTTAATAAAGTTGCGAAACGTCCAGTTTCGAAATGTCTCGGTTGCGAATTGTAGAAGTTGCGAAATCGACAATAGTTGCGATATGTCGTAGTTGCAAAATGTCGTAGTTGCGAAATGGCTAGTGGCGAAATGTCCCCGAGCCTGATTTACAGTTAAATACAGACTTCTAGTTAAAAAAATAATAGCATTTTCAACAAATTTATTAACACCAAAAAAACAACAAAAAAAAATCAAAAGTGTCGAGCGTACCATTCTCTGTTAGCCTCAACATCAACACCTCCCAATTGAACAACATCATCGATGGTCTTCTGAGTCCAAAATACTACAGTAATTAGTAAGCCTTCCCGCCCAGCTACCGTAGCCAAACGGCCATCCGCTGCAACGATGTCACAAATCGGACGGGGATCGCTGATTTTCAAATGTTCCATTTGCCGAGAGCTGAAAAAAATGAGGCAATTTAGAATCTGATATTGAAATTATCGGTTTTGAAGTGTCCGGTTTTGAAGTGTCCGGTTTTGAAACGGACCATTCGAAACTGGCCATTTTCTCGCGATGGTTATGAAACATCGCGGTTTTGAAATGTCGCGGTTTTGAAACTTTAGACTATGGGAAGTTTTGAAATCGATTATTTCAAAAGCGGACGTTTTAAAACCGGAAGACTTAGAACTGGACGTTTCAAAACCAGGCATTATCGGGCGATCCGGTTCTGAAATGTCGCAGTCTTGAAATGTCGCAGTTTTGAAGCGGTTTTGGAACTTTAGGCTATAGGACGTTTCGAAACCAAATATTTCAAAACCGGACGTTTCAAAACCGGGCATTTCGATACAGAATATTTCAAAACGAGACATTTCAAAACCGGATGACTTAGAACTGGACGTTTCAAAACCGGTAATTTTCCGGCGATGGTTATGAAACATCGGGGTTTTTTGAAATGTCGCGGTTTTGAAATTTTGAAACTTTAGGCTATGGGACGTTTTAAAACCGAACATATCGAAACCGAATATTTCAATACCGAACATTTCGAAACCGGACGTTTCGAAACCCCATCTACCAAAATAAGAAAAAAATAAGATAGAACTCACTTAAATCCAGATGGCTCTTTACGAATCCCTTCCAACATTTTTTTAAGGGAACCGCTATTGATTTTCAACATCTCGAGTTTTCCGGTTTCCCCTGCCTCCCATTTTTTGAAAATTCGATTCATCGCTAATTCAGGTGCATTCTTGAAATTCTTAAAAGTGAACTCCAGCTCCTCACAAGTTTCCCCAATTTCCAAATTTTCCAAATCCAACCAAAGGGGGTGTACCAAATGGATTATCTTTCCACGCAATGGTTTTTGGTATTTTGTTTCTGGCTGGGTGACATGAAGGTATAGATTACTGTAGTTGACATTTTCCAATAGATGCACTAGTTTTTCTGGGGTCACAAAAAATGCGGTTTCAGTGGCTGAGGGACCGATATGGATGGAGTTGAAATTTTCAATGTTAGCAGGAAGCCAATAGTGGTTTTCTGCCCAATTGTGACAAGTAAAATTGAAAATTTTAAACTTGAAAGTGCTCTTCAGATGCCCAATGAACACCTCCAATTGCGCCCGAATCGATAATTCAATCTGCATACACTGCAGCTCAATCACAACTCTTCCAGGAAAATGTTCAGGCCAAGAATAAGCGATTCCACACATTTTCTCGACAAACCTGCTTCGAAATCTGCCACTTAATACGCGTAATGTGATCTGATGGTTCTCTCGTTGTACTATAATATTGGCATAGAGGTTGTCCAGGAATAGAGTAAGAGCACCACGTTGAGAGGATAGATGGGATATTGCGTGGGCGAGTTTTGGGCATCTCATGGACAAGTAGACACTGAAAAATGTTAATAATTAGGACATTGTTCAAAGCACCATATCTTGGCACCCAGTTGTGCTAGAACAATAAAATAAAGCTAGGTTAATTTATGATGTTTTGGAGAACAACTGTGCAAAAATTCAAGTCTCTAGCTCTTATATGAGCCGAGATACATCGCTTCAAAGTTAGAGACTAGACAGTGTGGAGGAGGGAGAGAGCGCAGACAACGAGAGTGTCTGCGCCCTCTTACCCGACCACACTCTCTCGGCCCTCAACTTCAAAGTGCCATATCTCGGCTTCTAGGTGAGTAATCAGGACGGGGCTTCCATCTCATTTCGCTAAATTTTTTGCTCTTCTAGATGCATAATTTTTCATTTTCCTACTACTGTAACTGAGGATTCCGACCAAAAATTGTTTTTGCTTTAAGCTATGTAAAAATGTGCGTAGATTCCAAAAATCATAATGAAAATTCTCAAAAATCGCTGAAAAACCCCGAAAAAGTGCTCAATAATGAGCAAAAATCGCAGAAGTTGTCTTCTGGTAGAGTTTCCCAAAAAAAAAAGGGGCTATTTAGAATCTGATTTAGAATTGATCGGATTTGAAATGTCGCGGTATTGAAAAATCCGATTTTGAAACTTTCTCTGGGACGTTTCAAAACCGAATATTTCAAAACCGAATATGTCAAAACCGAACATTTCGAACCAGGAGAACTTAGGACTGGACGTTTCAGAGCCGGGCATTTTCTGGTGATGGTTATGAAACATCGCGGTTTTGAAATGTCTCAGTTTTGAAGTGTCGCGGTTTTGAAACGTTAAACAATGGGACGTTTCAAAACCGGAAATTTCAAGTTTCCCAATAAAGGGGTGGACTCAGCCAATAACTGCTCATGGCTCCACCCCTTTTTAGGGAAACTCGGCCACGGCCACCGGAACAACTTTTACGATTTTCGCTCATTTCGGAGCCATTTTTCTGGGCTTTAGAGCGATTTTTGAGCATTTTCATTATGATTTTTGGAATCTACGCACATTTTTCGTGTTTTAAAGCAATTAGAATTTTTGGAGTTTTTTCCTCTTGCCTATAAACGACTAGGTTAAACTTACATTGTTCCGAAATGCAGTTCCGGGATGATTTTTTCAAGAACCAGACTGGGAAGTTTGAGGAGTGGGAACATTGATCTACCGTTGGAGAATGGAATCGAAGTAGAATAAAATATAGAATATCGATTCTCAGTGAGGTTGGGTCGGGGAAGGTGTGCAGTGTAGTAACCGCGCAAACACAGAGGACCCCCCCCCCCCCCTCTCCAATTACTGTCTCTGACATGTCATTGTCACTCTTTGGGAACGATGGAATATTCGAGATACCACAGGCAATGACGTCGTTTTCGCAACCAAGACATTTCGCAACCGAGACATTTCGCAACCAGGACATTTCGCAACCAGTCATTTCGCAACTTCGTAAAGCTGTCCAGTCTTCATGTGATTGCGGATATCGCAAACCAATCCAGATTGTCATCTACTTTCTAGAAAATTGATGTTGTTATGAATGTGGATTTGGTGGTTGCGAAATGACGTTAGTTGCAGAATGTCTCAGTTGCGAAATGTCGTGGTTGCGAAACGTCGGGGTGCCATATTATTGTATTCCTTTAATGAATGGTTTATTGGTTCAAAACAAAAAATCATAAATTCAAAAGTTATACAAAAAATTTAACAAAGATCAGCAAATCTCAATCACTTCAAAATACGCATTCTTTTTGATTTCCATTTCGAATCAACTTTGATATCGTTATCGTATTGGTATCCGTCTGGAAGAATGACGTCTTCTGTTTTTCGACTGCTTCGAGGTATGACACGACAGATAATTCCTTCCGTCTCATCATAATTCCATGGATATCGAATTTGCTTTCGGAGAAGATATTCTTTCGTCGAAAACACGCTGATAATATCGACAGATAGAAAAAAAGAGCACATCAGGAGAATTTGAGATTCGAACCAATGAACCTGAAATTTTGTGGGCTCCTATATATTAGCGATACCATACGCGCTCCATCGCCAACTTTGCCGAAATTTGAATTTTCAACTTTCCCGCCGTTTTGAAAACAACGAAACATGTTTTGTTAGGTGCGTGGACTCCTCGTGGACAACTGCAGTAGAATTGTCCACGAGGAGTCCACGCACCCACCGAAACATGTTTCGCTGTTTTGAAAACGGCGGGAAAGCTGAAAATTCAAATTTCAGCAAAGTTGGCGATGGAGCGCGTTTCCCTTTGGAGAATATCGCTCTAGGAAAGCGCAGATGCGACACAAACCTGATATTGTGTTGCCATGAGGTTGATAGCTACTCCGGCTGCAACATGCACAACCGCAACGATGATATTATACCGAGATAGACTAGAAAATGGGCGGTTCTTTGATGGGATTTCCACATAAACATTTGAATAGTAACATGTTGATAACAGAAAAAATCCGATGAGACAAGGAGTCGCAAGATGATATAAACATCGTGAAGCCTGAATATATAGAATTGTATTGGAATACAGTGGCGAGAAATGGTGAGTTTTTCGTTTGCTTTTCGATGAATATTTCTGGTGTTAGTGCTCCAATCAATGTGAAATTTTGCACGGACATCACCAAAACCTTTATAATTATATACCCATTTTTTGAAATTCAAAGATGCTTCACGCCCCCAGAATCTCTTTAGATGTAGGCGTCAATCAAAAATGAATCACATCAAAAAACGTTTGGCCCGCTTCGACTGAGTTGCTCTAGAGATATGGAGCTCGAAGCACAAAATGAGCAGTTTTGAATTAAGACCATAACTTGGTGCAACCTTCGTGAATCTGACTCCAAATTCAGGAGATGGTGTATTTTTGATGGTTTAATAGAGTCCTTTCGTTTAGAAAATTGAAAAAAAAAAGTTTTGAGCATTAAAAAAATCTTCGCGGTACAGTATACATTCTGGCGAAGGAAGGTCAGGACACAGACTAATTTTTTGCTCAAAGCCGAAGAGAAAGGACTTCGACTGCTGCCCGTGTTGTCCACGAGGAGTCCACGCACCCACCAAAACATGTTTCGCTGTTTTCAAAACGGCGGGAAAGCTGAAAATTCAAATTTCCACAAAGTTGGCGATGGAGCGCGTTTGCTCTTGGGGAATAACGCTAATACATATAACACACATTCCAAGATCTAATCAGACTTTTATTCTGTTTTTTTAGTTTAATTACAATTTGAGAAAAATGGATCCATCTAAACAACTCACAATTCGAAAAATCAGAAAGTTCTCCGTGAGCACTGCGAAAATCAAGCACCAATTCGATAAAAGTGCCCCGAGAAGACCCACTTTCAAATCCTTCGTTTTTTGAACTTTTGTCTTGTGCTCCTCGTCATAAGCCAAAATGTGCAGGAATAGTAAAAAGTTGAGTGTCGAGACAAAAAACATGGTCGATTCCAGTCGAACCGTTTTGTAGTCCTTGTAGAAAATCACCGGGGCTCGAAAGAGAAAAATAAGGATCGTGTGCCAAAATGCGAGATGCGTCGGAAAGAATTGAAAAACGGCAGTATATTTTGCGTTTTTCAGCATAAAATATATAGGATTTATGAAGCAAACTTTTAGGCCAGTTAGTTTTCTTTCATTCTCGATCTGCCAAGGAGTTTTTTGAAGTGGTCTCATGAAATCGTTATAACTGATCGATGCCATGAGTTCAATAGAGATGTTGAGGAAAAGTGCGTTGCAAAGGAGGGGGGGGGGGGGGTGGTAGTGAATGAATAACGCACATGCAAATACGCCCAGAAGCAAAAAAGACATACAGGGTGCGCCAAAAGTATGGTAACAAGTTCAAGGTCCACTAAAAATTGAGAGAGGGGTTGGTTTTTATTGAAACTTGGTACACACAATTGTAAAACAATTAAATTTATGCTCTGAAAGTTTCGTCATCTCAAATTGAATTTGGTGCCATGTAGGTTCGATAACGTAACTTTGCTCGTTACCCGTTCGGCACGCCACTGTTTCTGACAAGAGCGGTCTGACATTTTGTGAACTGACGTTTAGTTGAGTTCAATTTTGATGTATAATTTGCACGAAACATCTGACATCACAGCTCAGTTGGTTCCATTACTAATCCCATCACGGTTCTCAAAATATGAACCTTTCTTCAGTCAAGCACAAAATCCAGAAATCGAATTTTTTGCCTCAAAAATCAAATTATGATGTTTTTATGGGCTTTTCTAATAGAAAAGCAAAACCAATCAATTTGTTTCAGTGATTAAAACTATTCTCTGTAATTTGTGTAGAGAATCAAACAGTTTTGGATTCGAATACTTGGCGTACGGGGGCAAACACCCATATTTTCATTGTCATAGGGGTTCCTACTTCAATCCGCTGTCACAACTGGAATCCTAGTCTAGGTGTATAATCCAAACTATTTTTATACATTTTGAGTCTATTTGCATCATTTTGTGACTGTTTAAGCTCACGAAAGTCCGCTCATGATGAGTGCTGGTGCTCCGAACATATCAGAGTTTTCCACTGGAGATGTGCGTGCCAGAGGTTCTATCATTTTCAAACAATCCTTTATAACTTTTTTCGTCGTTCATCTACAGCTTAGATTTTTTAATGCATTAATTAAAATTATTAGACCTACCGAAATGCCTGATTTCAAAACGTTTGAAGTCCTTCAACCAAAACAGCAGCAATAAACGCAGAAAATTTCATGTTTTGGTTAGTGATAGGAACGGCCTCGGAATAGCACGAAATATATATTTAAATGAGTTTTAAGTTCCGGTTTGAGTAGTTTTAATCTTAGTGAATAATTTTCAAACAAGAGCATAACATATTTCTAATCGGTATAAATTTCTCGCAGCTCAGAATGAACAAGGGGCCTTGTCCGAAATTTCCCAAGGAGTGATCGACACACGACTTCATGTAAAACTGCTAAAAATAGGAATTATCACATCAAACTTAGTGACAATAATTTCATAGGTTAGCATAATAACTGTGTAAAATTTTATCCGTTTTGGATACGGTTCAGCCAAAATACGACAGTGTAAAATTGTGTTACCATACTTTTGGCGCACCCTGTATGGAAAAAGGTCATGTTTGAACAGTGGCGAGAAATGGTGAGTGTAACCTTACTTTCTTTGCAGATATCTCTGCGGAATTCTATCCAAACGAGCTGAAATTTGGCATAGACATGAAAAAACCTTTAGGACCAAACTAGTAAATTTTTGAAATTCGTATATTTTCTGCTCTTTCAGGAGCTCGCTTGATGCGACGGTGGCTTAAAAATCCAAAAAAAAATTTCGTCAGATCAATTTCTGAGCAAACCGCGATACTTCGCAACAAAAATATTTACACCATCGATGTTTTTGCAAATTGTCTTTTGGGAAAGATCGGCATTGTAGCTGTTGTCGTTCAAACCCATTCATTTCTCTTCCCAGAAACCAAGCATTTTTTTGTCGCAATTGCGCTCTACGGCGAGCACCATTGACTATTGTTCATTGTTGCCTCCTGGGAAGTATCGACATCCACTCTCGTTCAAATCCACACATTCTTACTCTATCGAAAATGACCAATAATTTCCCATTATTCAAACTTCCTTACGGTGCACTTCACCAAGTCCTGAATCATGTTCGACCAGAAGCCACGTAAGTTTAGAGGGCTCTATTGCAGTTTAGGGGTCCCTTCGAAAAATAAGGGTCCCCTAAAAAACAGGGGTCCCTTCAAGTACCTCCAGAAAAATAGGGGTCCCTTCGTCCTCGATTATAGGAGCCCAAAAAACAGGGGTCCCTTCAGGTCCCTCGAAAAAATAGGGGTCCCTTCATTTTTTCTATTAGGTTAAGTCATTTTTTTCCGAAATTTTTCATGTGGCTATTCTTTGGACCGGTACTGAAGTACGGTTTTTTAAAATCAAAACATGAAAAAAGTTAAAAAAAATTAAAGGAACACTAGAAAAAAAATGAAGGGACCCCTATTTTTTTTGAAACAGTTGAAGGGACCCTTATTTTTTTGAGCTGCTTACAGCTCGGACGAAGGGACCCCTATTTTTTCGGGCTATTGTAATCGGGGACGAAGGGACCCCTATTTATTTTGAAGGATCTGAAGGGACCCCTATTTTTCTGGAGGTACTTGAAGGGACCCCTATTTTTTTAGGGGACCCCTATTTTTCGATGGGACCCCTATTCTGCAGTAGAGCCGTATAGAGTTACATATGGTCTCAAAAATAATACTTGCTGTTTCAGACTATCACTATCACTCTGCTCCAAGAGATCGAAACGCCTTGTGAAGGATTGTCAGGGACCACGGAAACAGATAAACATCATTCTTAACGTTCCCTATAATAGAGTGGACGTAAACTATAATTCTGTAATCTTGGCTAATGCTGTCTCTTCACTTCCAATGGACTTGGAAACAGTGAACATTGGATCTCACATGGTGCCTGTTGAAATGAAAGAAGGCGTCCTCAGGAGCTACTGGTTGGATGTGAAAGAAGGATTAAAAGAGATCACAAAGCATATGTCGTATGTTTTCGATCGGAAGCTTTGTTCAGTTGCACTTCCCGGAACGGTAACATCTGATGATGGCATAGATTGGCTAGAATGGATTAAAACAATACAAGGCAAACTGCGCCGGTTTTTCTTGTGCACGTCGAGTAAAGTCGATTATGATGATCTAGTCCTGTACATTTTGGAGAGCGACACTATCACAGACAACATCTTCTTGTATTGCCATCTTTCTCCTGGATTCAGAGGACCACTGCCACGCCCGTTGTCTATTGACTGTCTAGATCTACGGCCATCGTACTGGGTTACTTTGGATCATTTGCTAGCCATGGATGTTAAACGGATTGCTTTGAGTTTGTCCACTCTAACATGTCAGGATCTCAACGTCTTCTTGAAGAAATGGATTAATGGAGAGTGTTCAAAAAGAATCAAGAAGCTCTACAGTGCGTTCAATAAGGATAGGACCCCCCTCGAGTTTAGGTGTTCAGAAAAAAGTGGGAATAATATGAAAAATCTGTGAATGTCATTCGATTTGGGATAGAAAATTACCCAGGAAACCAAATTTTCATGACTCTACCACTACCCGTGCTCATGCAGCACCCACAAGTCACTTTTGCAGCCGTTCAATAAGGATAGGACCCCCTGAGAAAGCGAAAAATCTGTCCCATTTTTCGATGAAATTTATGAAATTTATTGGTTTGAACGATCGAAATTGAGAGAAAATAGTGAAAAACCATCCAATAAATCAAAATAAACACTCCTAAACGAAAATTGAAGTTTTCGATTTTTCGACTTTTTGACCATTTTTAGTACTTTTCCAGTTAACGGTTCATATTTCACTCAAACGTAAAGATTTATTTATAAAATTTTCAGGACAGCTTTCTAAATATGTCTTCAACCTTGCAAAGCAAGTTGAGCAAGATCTAAATCACGTTGGCCGTTTTCTGGTCAGTTTACCAAGCCTAGGTCAAACTTTAACTACATTCCATATTTGGTAATGCTGCAAAGAGCTGCTGACCAAACGATTAGATATTCTAAATGGTAGTAGATTACTAAAGGAATTTACAATATATGGTGATTGAATGATGTATCCAAGTGTTTTAGATGACAAATAGCCTTTTCAATATCTCTTTTGGGCAAGGATACAATTTCAGTTAAGCGAAAGTTTGACCTAAGCTTGGTAAATTGACCAGAAAACGGCCAACATGATTTAGATCTTGCTCAACTTGCTTTTAACGGTTGAAGACATATTTAGAAAGCTGTCCTGAAAATTTTATAAATAAATCTTTACGTTTGAGTGAAATATGAACCGTTAACTGGAAAAGTACTAAAAATGGTCAAAAAGTCGAAAAATCGAAAACTTCAATTTTCGTTTAGGAGTGTTTATTTTGATTTATTGGATGGTTTTTCACTATTTTCTCTCAATTTCGATCGTTCAAACCAATAAATTTCATAAATTTCATCGAAAAATGGGACAGATTTTTCGCTTTCTCAGGGGGTCCTATCCTTATTGAACGGCTGCAAAAGTGACTTGTGGGTGCTGCATGAGCACGGGTAGTGGTAGAGTCATGAAAATTTAGTTTCCTGGGTAATTTTCTATCCCAAATCAAATGACATTCACAGATTTTTCATATTATTCCCACTTTTTTCTGAACACCTAAACTCGAGGGGGGTCCTATCCTTATTGAACGCACTGTATGTGGATATGATGGACGAGAACGATGTGTTGATGGAAGGTATCGAAGTCAGTGGAAGGGATCCGAATTTGAGAAGGGACTATGTTTTGTGAGTTTCAGTGCGAACCAGTAGTTGAATTGTATAAACAATGGTTGTAGGGACGAAGGTGTTGAAAACATTTTTGGTGGATTTGATGTTAGGCGTACGGAAGACGGAGCTATGGCAACAATAGTGTACGAGCCTCAAAGAAGGTCTGGGTTGAAAGTTGTGTTCTGGCCAGACTACAAGGGAAATCCGTATCATTAATTGACTCACTACGAAATTCCAGTTTTGCCCGTTCTATTACATATCATTTTTCAATTAACCCCTTTCGATTTTTCAACTTGATCTTTAAATAAACTTTCACAGTTCAAACTTACTGCATAAACCACACTTGAATACCTTCAATATTTTTTAAATGATATCCACAGTTCCAAAAAGTGAAGTTCGGTAATTTTCAAAAATTATCAAGCCAATTGTCGCGGTTGCGAAACGTCTATATAACTAAATAATTCAAATCATGTAATGTATTTATTAAAGTGTCCAGACAAAAAAAAACAAAACAAAACAATTTGGGAGGGTGGGGAGAGTTGAAAGGCACAACAGAGAGAGATGATCAAAAAAAAAAAAATTGAAATCTAAAATCTAGGCGAGAAAAAAAGGCAACAGGAAAAAAAGAAAAAAAATGAACAATAACATAAAAAAAAGAACATTTCCTAATGAAATTTGAATTTCTGATGATGCGATGTTCGTGCCGACGGTGTCAAAGGGAGCGGTGAGATTCGTCGAAGACTATTCATGTACACGTATCTGAAAATAATGGACATTGAAGTTATTGGCGAGTCTAGGCCATTTTGGTAGGCTTTTAGGCCTAATCTAGGCTTTAGGACTAACACTAGGCCTTGGGCCTGATCTTAGGCCTGATCCATCTATGGATCAAATTTGGATGTTTAGGCCGAAATAGCCTAGAAGGCCAGGCCTGGAGTTCAAGGCAACCAAACGACAGATTTTGAATTTCTAGCCCAGTTTAGGATAACTAGGCCTTCTATAGGCCGGCCATAGAGACATAGGCCAATGAGGCCTGGCCTGGAAAAAGCTAGGCCACCAATAGACCGATACTTGAAATCCTAGGCCTAGGAATCGAAAATTCGGTTTTTGGTGGCCTAGATTTCGCGGGGGTCTGGCCTAAATCTCTATGGCCGGCCCAGAAATCTAATTCTTCAATTTCAGGCTCCTTTAACATCTTTTTTGACATTTAGGCCTTATTTTTCATCTATATGGTATGATTTAGGCCTAGACTATCTAGAAGACTTTCTAGGCCGTCTAGGCCATTTTCACTCGAAATTCAAATTTAATGACTTTCTGGGCTTTCAGGCCGAAGGCTTTCTAGCCTTTCCAGGCCATTTTTTTCACCCAAAATCTCAATCATACCTGCTAAAAAAGATGAACAAAACACGAAACCAGACCAACTGCGATCGATGCGCCCACATCGCCCGCCAGCACGCCGCCACGTCACGAAATCGAGCCATATAGAAGAACGGGGATCGGCCGAACGAGAACAACGCATCCAGCATGCCAATGTACTTCCGCCACAGAGGAATCGAGTCCAACACGAAGATTTGAACGTCGCGCGGCACGCCGCCGGTACTGTAGGCTGTCTGAAAGTGGGATTTTTTGGTCAGTTTTTTTCCAATTTTTTCTTAAAGGAGGATTCCGGTCAAAAATTTTTATTGCTTTAAAATATGTAAAAATGTTGGTAAATTCCGAAAATCATGATGAAAACGCTCAAAAATTGCTCCAAAACCTCGAAAATGCTCACTGAAATGAGGAAAAATCACGCGAGTGGTCTCCGGGGGCCGTGGCCGAGTTTCCCAAAAAAGGGGCGGAGTCAGCCAATGATCGCCATAGTCATTTGCCGGCAGTCAATCACAGCGCTCGCGTCCGTAGTTGCAATGGCGCTCATTGGCTGACTCCGCCCCTTTTTTGGGAAACTCGGCCACGGCCCCCGGAGACAATTTGCGTGATTTTTGCTCATTTCTGAGAGCATTTTCGGGGTTGTGGAGCAATTTTTGAGCGTTTTCATAATGATTTTTGGAATCTATCGACATTTTTACATATTTTGAAGCAATTTACATTATTGACCGAAATCTTCCTTTCGATTTTCTTGATTTTTTGCGATTTTCATGCTCAAAAATTGTTATATTCGTCTTATTGGCAACTGTGATTTGAGCGCCAAAATCAAAATGTTTGACTTTTCTTACTTGAAGTGCATCATGACAGCTGGCATGATTCTGATGACCCGAAACGCCGTGCGCGTCGAACGAGATTACGGTATCCGCGGAGAGCACCTCGACGTGTCGCATCACGATTTGGCACAGCGCGTTTCGATTCCAGTTGTCGCCATCGCGGAATTCATCGTAGTCTAGACATGTGACGTCGCTGGCGGAGATTCCGAGTTTCGAAGCGGCACGCGAGAGTTCACGAGCACGGATTTTGCCCTGGAAAAATTGAAAAATTTGATAGAATTATTGGCAGATACTTCGTAGTTTGTAGTCCTAAAAATTTCCAAAAATTTCCACCAAAAACGGTTCAAAATTTTTGAAAATTGGCCGAGTTACAGCGATTTCAAGTTTTGTAGAGGCTTAGGAAGTTTTGTAGTTTGTAGTCTGTAAGCCTCTACAAAACTCAACTGGCGTGCTGAAGTGTTTTGTAGAGGCTTAGCGACTACAAACTACAAAACTTTCTAAGCCTCTACAAAATCAAATACGCGCCCGCCAGTGGATTTTGTAGAGGCTTAGGCGTTTTTGTAGTTTGTAGTCTCTAAGCCTCTACAAAATCCTCTCGGCTTTCGCGGCGCCGCTGCTTTTTGTAGAGGCTAAGCGACTACAAACTACAAAACATCCTAAGCCTCTACAAAACTTAAAATCGCTATAACTTGGCTCATTTTCGTTGTGATTCGGTCATTTTTGTCTAAAAAAATGTGAAATTTCGAAGACTACAAACTACAAGAATTCCCTTAGCCTCTACAAAATCTGAGCTCATTTCCTGTGGAATTCGATCATTTTTGGCTCAAAAGATTTGCATTTTTCGGGATAATCTATCTGGAGTGCTTTTTGCCAAAACGAAGAATGGTTTGGTAGAGGCTTAGAGACTACAAACTACATTTAATTTTAGGGTTATTTTTCGAGCCATTTCTGAGCTCTTTTTCGGTGATTTAGAGTGGTTTTTTTTTAGCATTTTCAATATGATTTTTGGAATCAGCACTCGAGAAATTCGACCATTTTTTTAGACCGTTTTTGTCCATTTTTATGCCATTTTGGACCATTTTAAACGAATTTCAGGGCAATTTTTTGTACCCAATTTTTTGGACGGTATCCTCCTCCAAATGCTCATTCAGAAGAAGATTTTCACATTTTTAGAATCCTCAAAACCTCAGTTTCTTAATGATTTCAAATATGAAAAAAAATCCTCACCAATCCATCGAAATTCCCATTGGAAACACAAAGAACGAAAACACGATGACCGGCATGAATCAGTGCTCGAATGGTTGGCGAGAAGAACATCGTCTCATCGTCAGGATGAGCAATGAGTAGAAGAATTCGCGATTGGGGAAGCAGGGGAATCGGCGATGAGCGGACGGCGAAAATGAGGATGATGACGAAGAGAAGGGTGCTGATTAGAAGTATTAGGGGGAGCATTTTTGGAGGGGTATTCTGAAGGTTGAAATGTCGGAGATGATGATGATGATGATGGGTGCTGTTTGGAGTAGTCGAGTTCTGAAAGAATGGGAAAATGTGATACTTTGAAAATTCGATTTTTTTATTGCAAAATTTTGAAGCTAGAGATTTCGAAATGAGATGATGGAAAATTTTGGATGGGGAGAAAAGAGAAAAATTCTGAGTAACCATATGAATCATTCATAATTCTCATATTTCCGAAAATTCCAGATTTTTGGGATTTGATATCGAAGTGCTTCAAAATATGCAACAATGATCAAGAAATTTCGAAAAACTGGACGCTTCCCAACCAGTCACAGTTGCGAAATGTCTTGGTTACGAAATGACCGGTTGCGAAATGTCCCGGAGCTAAAAAACCTTGGAAAATATCTAAAAATGAGTGTAGATTCAAAAAATCATAATGAAAATGCTCGAAAATTGCTCTAACACCTCGAAAATGAGCTCAGAAACGTCCCCCAGGATATTTCGGAGTTCATTTTCCTCAACTTAGAGCAATTTTCAAGCAGTTTCATCATGATTTTCGGAATCTGCATACATTTTTAGATATTCTCCCAGGTGTTTCAGCTCCGGGACGTTTCGCAACCGGTCATTTCGCAACCAAGACAGTTCGCAACTCTGAAAATTTTAAAATTTTAACCTACTAGCGAAATTTTCAATGTTAAAACGCGCTCTATTGCTAAAATTCTAAATTTTCGATTTTTTCACCTTAGTTTTGAGGCGAAAAAAAGGTGGGAATGTCGAAAAATTGAAAAATTCAAAATTTCGCTAATATGTAACTCTTGAGTTTTTTTTCTCATTTCGGAGCGCAAATTTTTGGGCGTTTTTTTTCAAAATTATCTCCATTCAAATTCTAAACCGAAAAATTGAAAATTTCTCATTTTTTCTACGAAGATAAAATAGCGAGACGACCAAAAAAATGAGGAGAAAAATAATACCACAAATTCTATATTTTTCGATAGATATAGCGAAAAATATCGTAAAAAAGAAGAAGAAGAGAACCTCTAATTTCCTTTCTATATGAATTGTACACATGAGAAAAAAAAATTGGAGGAAAAAAATTTGAATAACAAAAAAAATCAACTACATAGAAAAACACAAGAGAAAGAGAGAGAGAGAGAGAGAGAGAAAAGTGTAGCAGTGTGTTCTTCTAAAATTGTAAAATGTGTCTGTCTGCGTCTCTCTGTTCTCCTTTTTCTCTATTATCTGGTCGAGAATAAGGGGGGGGGGGGGCAAAAAGAGAATGGTCAAAAGTGAACGTCGCTCGCAACAACACAACACTACGTGGACCCCCCCCCCCCCCCTTCTCCAGGAGGTGAATATAGAATATAGTGAATGTGGTTGGGAAGGAGAAGGAGGAAAAAGAGAAGGAGGAAGAGGAGGAAGGATGGACCAACCAGCTGACCATTGCACCTAGGGGGGGGGGGGGGGCATCAGCATCATCATCACTTCGCTATATTGATTTTGAAAAAAAAGAGAGAGAGAGATTGCTAAAAATGCTTTTCGAAAGCGGGAAGGACCACAGAAGAACACAGAAAATTATAGTGAAAATTGTGATGTTCAAAATTCACATCAAAATCTGCAAAACGGTACCAGAAACGAGCTCAGACGAAGGCCGAACGGATTCTTCAGAAAAATCTAGATGTTTCATCCCATGCCTTTTTAGGTACCATGTCGTAGTTTGTAGTTTGTAGTCCCAGAAATTTCAAAGAAATTCCATAAAAAACGGTTCAAAAATCTTGAAAATTGGCCGAATTATAGCGATTTCAAGTTTTGTAGAGGCTTAGCAAATTTTGTAGTTTGTAGTCTCTAAGCCTCTACAAAATCCTCTCGGCTTCCGCAGCGCCGTTCGCTTTTGTAGAGGCTTAGCGACTACAAACTACAAAAATTCCTAAGCCTCTACAAAATCAGAAAAACGGGGGAAATTTTGTAGAGGCTTAGAAGATTTTGTAGTTTGTAGTCTAAGCCTCTACAAATCGGCGCACCGCGGCCAAATTTTGTAGAGGCTTAGCGACTACAAACTACAAAAATTCCTAAGCCTCTACAAAACTTGAAATCGCTATAATTTGGCTCATTTTCGTCGTAATTTGGTCATTTTTGGCTCAAAAGATATGCATTTTTCGGGAGCATCTATCCGGACTGTTTTCTTGAATAGAAATGGTATTTGGGACGCGTCGTTTCTAGGAAAAGCTGTGAAGAAGGTGCCGAGGATATTAGGAATTCGAAGAGAATGCGAGCCGAAATGGTTAAATATTCCAACTAGGAGAGATGGAAAAAAGATCGGTCAATTTTTCGAAACTTGGAAAAAGTGAGAAATTGCGAAAATGGCCATAGATAGACTACCAAGAAGAGCAAAAAGAGATAGAAAGGACAAGAAAAGATTGGCCAAAAATAGAGCCTCTCTGTGTTCTATGCTATCCAACAAACGGAGAGATGCCAACCAGAAGAGGTCAAAAAAAGGTCAGTAGGACCCCAAAAATTGATAAAAATATCGCAATTTTTCGAAAAGGATTACACAAATTGACCTAAATGAGCTGGAATCTTAACTAGCGAATCGAGATTATTTCCACTAGAATTGGAAATGGAGAGAAAATGAATATATGGCGATTTTTGCAACAAAAAAAACCAAAACTTCAACGAGCCACTATTAGGCTTCTGCCTAGCATAGAATAATTTAGGCCGTATTTTTGGCCATTTCGGACCCTTTTCGATCAATTTAGACCATTTTTAAATCATTCTAGGCTAACTTGCAGTCATTTTGGGCGGTTTTTAGACCTATTTAGCCCATTTTCAGCCTCAAAAACTCACTTAAAATGCGCAAATCGACTACTTTTCTAGACTAAAAATGCTGATATTGGATTTTTTCACATAATACATATAATCCAATCAGTAGGAGAGTGACCACCGGAAGGGATTAGAAACCAAGTGACACATTTTTTTGAAGTCATTTTAGCTCCAGAAGACGTCAAAAATGGAATTTTTCAAGAATTCAAAGTATCAGCATGATCTCCAAAGAATTTCCTTTCGATCCGTACAGTTCTCATAGGAATCAGGTTAACGAGCGGCGAGTTATGATTGATTCTAAAATTCGTCAAAAATGAAATTTTTCGAAAATTCAAAGTATGAGAATGTTCTCCAGGAAATTTTTTTCTATTGGTATATTTTTAGTTTAGATTGGTCAACTGGTTTTTTAGATGGAGACAGATTAAAAATTTTCAATTTTTTCTTTCAATTTTGATTTTTTTGCAGTTTTTTGTACCATTTTAGGCCTCAATTCTTCAAATTTACCTCTATTACTGAGATGTCAACACTTCTTCTCCTCTTTCTTCCTGAACACCGGTCTTCGTCTCAATACTCTTGATAAACTCCTCGAAAGTCTGCGAATTCGCGCTCTGCGGCAATCGGATCGAATCGCCGAACGCCGTTTTCATCGCCGAGCCAAACTGGCGGGGTGTGTTCACTTGGAGAAGTGCCGAGACGCCAACGATGATCAGTGTGAATCCGGATAAGGTGATTACTGTAGCGACGCCGAGCGCTTTTCCGGCGAATGCGGCTCCCGAGAAGAGCTGGAAAAATGAGATTTTTGCTTTAAAGAACATCTTGGTTGCGAAATGACCGGTTGCGAAACGTCCCGGAGATAAAAAACTCTTGGAAAATTTCTAAAAATATGTGTAGAATTCAAAAATCATGAAGAAAATGCTCAAAAATTGCTCCAAAGCCTTGAAAATTGGCTTCAAACGGAAGTCTTGGTAAAGAATTTCAGAAAAGGAGGCGGAGTCAATACTATGATTTTCTGACTCCGCCCATTTTTTGGAAATCTCAATCTACGGCCATCTGGAGCAATTTCTGAAAGTTTACAATTTTTGAGCCAAAACTGACCAAAATAGAGCCAAAATTTGCTATTTTTGAGCAATTTTTCACCATTTTAGAGTCAAAATCTGGAATTTTTGAGCCAAGATCTCCGTTTGGATTACTTAGAGCCAATTTTAGGGATTTTTCGAGCGATTTTTGAGCTTTTTCAATATGAAATCTTGGATTTATACACATTTTTCTTCAAAAATCTATGCGGATTCAAAAAATCATTATGAAAAAGCATGAAAATCGCTATAAAACCCCGAAACTTGGCTCTAAAATTGCCGATTTTGCCTCTAAAATGATCAAAAATTGCTCAAAAATCGCAATTTTTCACTCTATTTTGGTAAGTTTTGGCTCAAAAATTGTCAATTTTCAGAATTTTTTTCAGGTGGCCGTGGCCGAGGTTCGTTGAAAATGGGCGGAGCCAGCCAATCAAAGCATTTTTTCTTATTTCTATGTCAATTTTCGTAATTTTAGAGCAATTTTCA
Source organism: Caenorhabditis sinica (assembly GCA_963932045.1). NCBI lineage: Eukaryota > Metazoa > Nematoda > Chromadorea > Rhabditida > Rhabditidae > Caenorhabditis > Caenorhabditis sinica. Next base: position 3,853,956 of record OZ009942.1, read on the forward strand.
AGCTTTTTCTCTATGATTTTCGTAATCTACACACATTTTTCCATATATTTTCCGATCAACAAACCTGTGCAGCGGCAAGATCGGCGGCTTCTGGCTGTCTGGAGTGCTTCCACGCACTCCGGATACCGAGTGCGAGGGTGACGAGTGATGTTCCACCGATTACTGAAAAAAAATTGGCTAAATTTGTAAAGGCTAAGGAATTCTTGTAGTTTGTAGTCTTCGAAATTTCCCATTTTTTGAGTAAAAAATGACTGAATTACGACAAAAATAAGCCAAGTTACAGCGGTTTCAAGTTTTGTAGAGGCTTAGAAAACTTTGTAGTTTATAGTCTTAGCCTCTACAAACCTTTGCGCATGCGTCTGATTTTTGTAGAGGCTTAGAGACTACAAACTACAAACATTCCTAAGCCTCTACAAAATCATCGCGTTGCCGACGCCGGCTTGGCAAATTTTGTAGAGGCTTAGGAATTTGTGTAGTTTGTAGTCTCTTAGCCTCTACAAAAAATTGCCCGATTTTGTAGAGGCTTAGCTGACTACAAACTACAATTTTTCCTAAGCCTCTACAAATTGTTTCTGATCGCACGCTCGTCGCCTGATTTTGTAGAGGCTTAGAAATTTGTGTAGTTTGTAGCCTTAGCCTCTACAAAACAGACCGCATTTTGTAGAGGCTTAGCGACTACAAACTACAATTTTTTCTAAGCCTCTACAAAACTAAAAACCTCTGTAACTTTGCTCATTTTCGAGCTATTTTCTTCGTTTTTGGCTAGAAATGACTGGAATTTTTTGTAGTTTGTAGTCTCCATGTCTCCTTACCAGACTTGACAAAACCGGCCGTATTGCTCGTATCAATCTTATCCAAAGCGGCCAATGTGTGTCCGGATAGAGTGGACGGTTCACTAGTCTTCACGTCGCCCATACACCTGTAGTTTGTAGTCTTTGCTGGGATGGAAGAGTTTTTCAGCTAATAGATATTCTAGGCCATTTTAAAGGCGGGAATTCAAAAAATGCATTGAAAAAACGAGAGAATTCCACAGGAAACCATATTTAATGTTCAAAAGGAAAGGGAATGAAACTTTGAGAACCACAATTAAAAAAGAAGAGTTAATTTAAGGGGGGGGGGGGGGTTATCGATAGGGATAACACTTATTTTTCTATTTAAAAACAATTAAACAGACACAAAAAAGAGACCATTTTTAACAGTGCAGACGCATATTTGATTGATTTTTTTTTTGGAAAAAAAGGGGAAAGTTTTTAAAAATTAAGGGGGAATAGGGGGGAAATGGGGTAACAAATATTTAATAAATAAAACAATTTTTTTTTGTAAAAAAAATAATTTAATCGCTTTCGGAGCCGGATCCGGAGCTCGATGGAGTACGACGTCTTCGGTGTTTTTTGGACTTCTTTTCCTGGAAAAAATGCATTTTTTAAAGGTTTTTTGCTTGAAAATACATAAGAATGTGTCTAGATTCCGAAAATCACCAGGAAAAAGCTAAAAAATCGCTTTAAAACCTCGAAAATTGGGTCCAAACTGCTCCAAGAGGGGCCGTGACAGAGATTCCTTGAAAAGTGGGCGGAGCCATCTTCTGACTCCGCCCCTTTTTTTGGGAAACTCGGCCACGGCCCCCGGAGACAACTTTTCCGATTTTTGCTTATTTCGGAACCATTTTTCGAGATTTTAGACCGATTTTAGACCTTTTTCTTGCGATTTCGGGCGAAATGTTTTGGAAATTGAAAATTTTTTTTAGCCAAATTTTGCTATTTTTGAGCCAAAATCGACTATTATAGAGCCAAAAACGGGTATTTTTTGAAAGTTGATTTCTACTATTTTAGATCGAAATTCGACCATTTTAGAGCAAAAATTCATCGATTTTGAGCAAAATCCGACCATTTTTCAGGGAAATTAGCCCATTTCCAAGGTCTTAGACCGATTTTTGAAGTGTTTCGAGAATTCCTAACCTTCTTGGCATGTTTCTTGGCCTTCTTCTCCTTCTTCGCCTTCTTCCGACGACGTTCCTCCTCTTCCGAATCCACAGAATCCGCATCTGAATCCGTATCGTTGGGACGTCGTTTTTTGGCTTCTGGACTCTCAGAACCACTTCGGGCACGACGACGATATTGAGCCGGGAGGCTGGGGCTCTTCTCCTTCTTCTTGGGTGGTGGAGGACTTCTAGAAGACGATGGAGATCTCTTTTGACCTCTTCTGGAGACTTCTGGAGAAGGACGTCTTCTGGGAGCTGGAGGAGATCTAGATCTAGAGCGTCCTCGTTTTGGAGATGGCGGCGAGGCGGCTGGACGTCTTCTGGCTGGGGAGCCGGATGGCGAACGACCTTTTTTAGATTCTGGAGCCTCTGGACGTCTTCTAACCGGGGATCCAGATGGAGAACGACGTCTTCTAGCAGGTGGAGATTTCGAAGAAGATGGAGAGCGACCTTTCTTGACTACTGGAGAAGCCGGACGTCTTCTGATTGGGGATCCAGATGGAGAGCGTCCCTTGGCCGGAGATCTTCCTCGTTTTGGGGATGGCGGAGATGCTGGACGTCTTCTGACTGGAGGAGATCTAGATCCAGATGGAGAGCGACCTTTTCTGGCTTCTGGAGAACGTCTTCTAGCAGCTGCAGGTGGAGAAGCTTCTGGACGTCTTCTAACCGGTGATCCAGATGGCGAACGTCCTTTTCTAGCTTCTGGAGAACGTCTTCTAGGGGGACTTCTCTTCGGTGGCGTCTTCGATCTAGACCGTCTCGCGGCCGCCTGCGATGCTATAGCTTTCCGACGAAGCTCCGCCTCCTCGTGACGCTTCTTTCGCTCTATCTCACGACGTTTGGACTCCTCCTCTCGCTCTTTTTCATCTCTCACTGGGCGGCGGTCATCTCTACGGTCGCCGTTACGATCTCCACGGTCCCCACGGTCTCCACGGTCTCCACGATCTCTCGGAGGCGGCGAACGTCTTCTGGGTGGGCTTCTGCGTCTGTCGTCTCTCCTGGGGGACCGCCCATCTCTTCTCGGAGGCGGCGACCGCCCATCTCGTCTTGGTGGGCTCCTCCTTCTTCCAGGGGACCCCCTACGTCCAGGGGATCTTCTAGAAGGCGAATCACGTCTTCTGCCTCCTCCTGGCGACTTGGACCCCCTTCTTTCGGGACTCGCATTTCTCCTTGGAGGCGTTTTCCGTGGACTCAACGCCCTCGCGGATATCCGATCGTCGCGAACTTGCTTCTCGCGGACTGGACCAGTGTACCGCCCATTGGATAGTGTCTTATAGCGATTCGTCCAATCGTTATCCTCGCCTCCTGCTCCCTTCGCATCTCCTTTATCATCACGATCCGTCGTCTTCATCTCGGCCATCTTTTTGTTGACCAACGACGCGGGAATCCCATCCTCCGACTCGTTCGCCTCGATGAATAGATTCCAGAGCTCGCCGACGAACTCGCGAGCTTTACGGGCGTTTAGGAAGCCGGTGACGTTTATCTGCAAAATTGAGAGAATTTTCTAATGAAAATAGTCAGGAATGCGGGATTTCGGTCAAAAAATGGCTCTAGATGCCAAAAATATAGATGAAAAAGCTCAAAAATCGTTCAAAAACCCTAAAAATGAGCTTAAAAATGGTCTAAAAGGGGGTCCTAGCCGAGTTTTCGAAATTTCGGCCAGAGCTCCCTTTCGGCCATTTTAAAGCCAATTTTGAGCATTTTTATGTATAAATTTCAAAAATCATCATGAAAAAGCTCAAAAACATCAAAAATAGTTTATATAGATAGAAATTAGTCGTTTTTTTCGTGAAAAATAGCTCGAAAATCGCTCTAAAACCTCTGAAATGAGCATTAAATGGTCTAAAAGGGGGTAGTGATTGAGATTTCCGGAAAACGTTGACTCCGCCCATTTTTCGGAAATCTCTCTTCTCGGCCAGAGCCCCCTTTCGGACCATTTAGAGCCAATTTTTGGGGTTTTGAAGCGATTTTTGAGCTTTGTCATTGAGACTTTTGGAGTTTGTACTGTTTTTGGACCTAAAAAAGCGAAAATTGGCTACAAATTACTAGAAATTGCTTTAAAAAGTAAAAATGAGCTCTAAAATGAGGTAAAACATGTATTGCTCCAAAATACCTTAAAAATGCCTGTAATTTTCGAAAATCGCTATGAAAAAGCCCAAAAATCGCTTTGAAACCCTAAAAATCCGCTTGGAAAAGGCAATTTTCAGCTAGAAGTTGCCTCAGGCGGTCGTGGCCGGCCACGACCGCCAGAAACGATTTTTGGTCAAAAATAGCCGTTTTAAAGCGGATTTTCGTGGTTTTAAAGCGATTTTTAGGCCTTTCCATTGAGATTTATCGAATTTACATCTATTTTTAAGCATTTCAATGCTTTTAGGGCTCTTTCGACGGAATATGACCTAAAATATCGAAAATTGACGATTTTCCACCATTTTACACCAAATTTTCCATCAAAGCACTCAGACGAACCTGCAACTTCTTCGGATTCAAATCCTTCTCCTCCAACTGCCCGAGCACATACTCGACGACAACGTCATCCTCCATTCCGAGAATCTCATTGACACGGGCGGTGATCCACGGTTTGATGACGTCCATGTTGATGCGATTGATGTCGATCTTGAAGAAAAATGATGTGCCAATATGAGAAAACCTTTAATTATTGAGCATTAGAAAAAAAAATTTTTGGGCCAAAAAAATTTTTTTTAATTAAAATTTTTATTTTTTTGAATAGTTAAAAAATAAAGGCTAATCGCTCACTTTTTGCTCCAACTGCTGCTCGAACTTCATCGTTTTCAACAACTTTTTCTCCTTGTCCGAAAATCGACCATCCTGCTCTGTGTTGGCGCCGCGATAGAAGCCAGCGTCCATTCTGAATATATTTTTCTTTATTTAAAAATAAATTTTATCGAAAAATCATAAAAAATTGGGAAAAAATCGATGAAAAACCAAGAAAATCGACCGAAAAAAACCCATAAATTCTCAATGAATCGTCGTCGAAAAGTGCGCCAAGGTGGCTGCTTTGCGCACTTTTCGTGCGCGCCTTGACGCATTTCTCGTTTTTGGCGGGAATTCAAATTTAGTTTCTGCTATTTTCGCTATTTTCCCTATTTTCACACCTGCTCAGTTTGTTAGTAGATTAAAAATTACAGAAAAAGATTAATTCAATTCCAGGTAACAATCTGGAGGCAGGTGCAAACCTCCAATATTCTCATTTTTGAGCTTTCCGAGCTCTTTTTTTCGCTCCATGGTCTCCTCAACCTGGCACTGCCCCTCTGGTCCCCCGAATTATTATCTTCAAATTTTACACATTATTGGGTTAGCCTCAGTGCCTATAAATGCTTTGTGTATGTATTTAGTATGGTTCCACACACCAAAAGACTCGAAATTTCGTTATTGTCTGGCGTATGTTCAGGTTTGTGATTTTTGAAGTTTGTAGTTTGTAGTTTGTAGTCTTTGTAGTCTTTGTAGTTTGTAGTCTTTGTAGTTTTTGTAATCTTTGTAGTCTTTGTAGTCATGAAATGAAACTCAACGGTAATGTACTCCAAATGTCCTACCGGTTTTGGGGCGAGACTAGGCTCAAATAAATAAGCATAAAAAGTTATTTAAGAATCTGAAATCGTTTTTGGAGGATATTAACGGTCTTCGAGAAAATCCACTTTTTCCGAAATTTTCGCAAACTTCAAAAATTTCATCTTCCAAAGCTCATAACTTTGTTCGTTTTAGGCGGATTTTTAAGAACTAAAGTGCAATTAGAAGATAAATTGCTGAGTAATGTTATCATAAACCTTACTTAATCTGATTCACTGACTTGAAAAAGTTATTAGGTTAAAACCAAAGGTACTTCAATCCCAAGAAAGTCATAAAAAATTTTTGGAGGTATGACATTTTCTGAATTTGCCTTCAAATGAAAGAGCACGTTTGGTTTAGTTTAAAAACGGTGTCTAATATAGGGGTAACCAGCCATTTTCGAAAAATAATTTTGATTGAAAAAATTAGTTTTTGCAATTTTTTTGAAAACCCAAAATTTTCATCTAAACTTAGTACTGAGTCTTTGGATGTGCTTTTAAGATTTGATTAATTCAAATATTCAGCTTTAACACACATTTTAGATCGTTTGATTATCATAATTCTGAAAGATTTTATGGCTGTTTGAAGATGCCTCCCTTCCTTTGTGGTTGTCCTCCAGTGGTCGAGTAACTCGCAAAAATGAAAATAGTCTTAGAGTCTTGGAATTACTCTCATTTTGTAGATAATTTTATTTAAAAACAAATTGTCAACTGCAACTTTCCTCTATCTCTTCAACCTTGCTCAAAAAATTTGACAACAAGTTTATACTCCTGACGACGTGGTCTCATTTGAAAATTCGTAATTTTTTGAGCAAGGTTGAAGAGATAGAGGAAAGTTGCAGTTGACAATTTGTTTTTAAATAAAATTATCTACAAAATGAGAGTAATTCCAAGACTCTAAGACTATTTTCATTTTTGCGAGTTACTCGACCACTGGAGGACAACCACAAAGGAAGGGAGGCATCTTCAAACAGCCATAAAATCTTTCAGAATTATGATAATCAAACGATCTAAAATGTGTGTTAAAGCTGAATATTTGAATTAATCAAATCTTAAAAGCACATCCAAAGACTCAGTACTAAGTTTAGATGAAAATTTTGGGTTTTCAAAAAAATTGCAAAAACTAATTTTTTCAATCAAAATTATTTTTCGAAAATGGCTGGTTACCCCTATATTCGACACCGTTTTTAAACTAAACCAAACGTGCTCTTTCATTTGAAGGCAAATTCAGAAAATGTCATACCTCCAAAAATTTTTTATGACTTTCTTGGGATTGAAGTACCTTTGGTTTTAACCTAATAACTTTTTCAAGTCAGTGAATCAGAAAAAGTAAGGTTTATGATAACATTACTCAGCAATTTATCTTCTAATTGCACTTTAGTTCTTAAAAATCCGCCTAAAACGAACAAAGTTATGAGCTTTGGAAGATGAAATTTTTGAATTTTGCGAAAATTTCGGAAAAAGTGGATTTTCTCGAAGACCGTTAATATCCTCCAAAAACGATTTCAGATTCTTAAATAACTTTTTATGCTCATTTATTTGAGCCTAGTCTCGCCCCAAAACCGGTAGGACATTTGGAGTACATTACCGTTCAGTTTAGCTCCTTTCCATTATCACTCTTCTCAAAGTGACTCCTCGACGTTTCGCATCCCGCCATTTCGCAACCAGCCCTTTCGCAACCAGTCATTTCGCAACTATAAACTTTCGCAACCAAAAGATCCACGTTTTTGGGAAAATTCAACGTTCCAATCAAAATTTTTTGGATATTGATGATAACCTGATTCCTACCAGATATAACATAACTAAGTGAATATCAAACTGACAAGTTCATATAGTTGCGAAATGTCCGGTTTTGAAATGTCCAGTTGCAAATGGTCATAGTTGCGAAATGACATGGTTTACGGAATGACAGGTTTCCAAACGTTCAGTTGCGAAACGTCCAGTTGCGAGATGGTATGGTTGCTAAATGGCTGGTTGCGAAATGTCCAGTTTTTGTAGTCTACAGTAATTTCCAGCTAATCGCCTTCCTAGTCGAAATTGACATGTCCTGGATATGCCCTGGCTATTATCTGTTCCCGATGATGGGCGGCTACAATATTGCTCCAACCGCCCGTATTTTCACTGGCCATCAGAATACAGTAATCTCAAAAATTACTGTAGATATTGACCTACTTTTCAAATTTTTAGGTCTTTGGAGCGTTCAAATTTTGTTTCGAGCTGCCTAGTCTCCTATTATGCTTTATCTATAGACAAAACGCAGCTGCAGACTTGGATCAGGTGGGAGAAGGGGGGACTAGGATTTTCTAGGCCAAAGAATTTTTTTGCAGAAATTCAAAATTAACAAAATTTTGATCTACCTTGTAATTGGAACATGTCACACTTTTCCATTTGTAACCGCTTTTTGCCTTTTGAAATCTGGATTATCCCATGAACAAATGGTGGAGATTGTGGCAAGGGTAAGAGTAGCCATAACTCCTTAACCGTTGATTTTTGTAATTTTTGTCAAGAGACAAAATTGTTCAGCATAAAATTTTACACTAGATGAGTTTTTTAAATTTTGAAAAATTTGAAAAATATTCGAAAAATGGTTACAGTAGTAGCAAGAGTAAGTGAACTTAAAATGCTCCATAACTCAATTCTCGTCAATTTTTGTAATTTTTGCCAAGAGACAAAATTGCTCAGCATAAAATTTCGCACGAGACAAGTTTTTGAAAACTCGAAAAATGTGAAAAAAAAATTTTGACAACCAACAATTTTTGGGTGAAAATTTACAATCTATTAGCAATATTCCCCAAGGGGAAACGCGCTCCATCGCCAACTTGGCTGAATTTTGAATTTTCATCTTTCCCGCCGTTTTGAAAGCAGCGAAACATGTTTTGGTGGGTGCGTGGACTCCTCGTGGACAATTCAACTGCTGCCCGCGTTGTTCACGAGGAGTCCACGCACCCACCAAAACATGTTTCGCTGTTTTCAAAACGGCGGGAAAGCTGAAAATTCAAATTTCAGCCAAATTTGCGATGGAGCGCGTTTCCCCTTGGGGGAATATCGCTAATACATATTTTTTGTAGTTTGTTGTCTCATTCCAGGACTGGCCAAACTGTATACACGTCTTCAAAAACCCTGGATTTGTGATCTACGACCCCAGTGGAAACCCATGGAGTGCTGCAGTGGGACTAGCCGCGATGGCCTATATTTCTATATTTTCAATGTAAGAGTTTTCTAGGCCACCGGTTGCAAAAGTTAGGCCACCAACATATTTTCAGATTTGGTGCCTACCTGGGACTTTACACTATTTACATTCTCCAAAAAGTCAGATTCCACCTGTCCCGTCAAACATATGCAATTCATAAAACGGCTATGATTAATTTGACTCTGCAGGTTTGTAGTTTGTAGTCTTTGTAGTTTTTGTAGTCTAAAAAATGTTTCAAAATTTTTTTTTCCAGACCATTGTCCCAATAGTTTGCGTTATAATCCCATTTAACTTTATCTTCCTGGTGGTCCTCACGGATTGGTGGGAGTATCAAGGTGAGCTTGAAAAATTGGTCATAACTTTTTAAAGCTTGATTTTGGTGATTTGGGTCAAGAGGCAAAAATGATCAGCGCAAAATTTCACATACGATGAATTTTTGAAATTTGAAAAAATTCCAAAAAACAATTTTTTTTGAAAAAAAAATTTTTGAATTTTTTTCCAGAACTCGCCACCAACACCTTATTTGTTATGGCTGGTCACTCTATGGCTTCATCGCTAGTCTTGATTCTCTCAAATCGAAGATTTCGGATTTTGATTTTTGAAAAATTTTTGAGTTGGTAAGTTTTTTTCCTGTTTTTTTCTAGAAAATTTACAGAAATTTTCAGTCCTAGAACGCTAACTGCCTACAGTATTCCAGTGGATATGACAATGGAACATAATAATAGGATATCTCCAATGACTACAGTATTGCCTCCGATTTGATCATCTCTGAAAAATTCTCTAAAGATTCCTAGATTTTGGAACTGACAATAAATGAAGCCGATTTTGAAAAATTCTCGAAAGATTGAACACGAAAATTTGGGAATTCGGGACCCCGACGTTTTGCAACCAGTCGTTTTGCAACTCACGACATTTCGCAACCACCAAATCTAATTTCACGTTCAAATCTATTTTTTTGGAAAGAGATAATTTGGATTGGTTTATGATATCCGTGACCACATGTAGCTACATGTAGCCTATAATGTCTAGTTACAAAACTTCTTGGTTGCGAAACGTCTTAGTTGCGAAATGTCGTGGTTACAGAATCGACGTCAGTTGCAAAATGTCGGAGTGAATAGCCCCAGGCCGCGGCTTCAGAACATTTTCACTGCTCACACGTGCCTAACAAATGTCTTCATATTGATTCACTGCACCTGTGCCCACACGCCCGGAAGACCATTGTATTCACATTTTATTGATTGTTTTCAGTTTTTTTCAAGTCACTCTCCCCCTTTTGAGCGACCCCTACTCTCTCTTTTGTCTTTTGTTTTTTCACATAAATGTGCTATCGATTTCGCACACCTGTACCATTGTTCTTTTTAATTTTTCGTTTTGATCCTGGAGTCATTTCACTCTTCAGTTCATCGGTTTTTTTTCTTTTTTCATCTGAATCCCAGTTATTGACTTTTCCCCTATTCAAACTTCCCTTAGCACCCCCCCCCCCCACCTAAACCTTCTCAGTTTCAGAATGACCACCGACGTTGCTGTTTCGTTCGCTCTTTTCGAGCTCCCATGGCTCGCCATGGAATGTGTTATGGAGCTAATGGATGTGGAATCACAGTGAGCTTGTTAGAGTACAGTACCGGGGTGAATCTCAGAGTCTTATTAGCGATATTCCCCAAGGGGAAACGCGCTCCATCGCCAACTTGGCTGAAATTTGAATTTCCCGCTTTCCCGCCCTTTTGAAAACAGCGAAACATGTTTTGGTGGGTGCGTGGACTCCTCGTGGACAACTCGGGCAGCAGTCGACTTGTCCACGAGGAGTCCACGCACCCACCAAAACATGTTTCGCTGTTTTCAAAACGACGGGAAAGCTGAAAATTCAAATTTCAGCCAAGTTGGCGATGGAGCGCGTTACCCTTTGGGGAATATAGATAGTAAAATAAGTTTAAAAAAGTGTGTATGTTTCGAAAATCATAATGAGAATGCTGAAAAATTGCTCCGAAACCCCAAAAATGCGTTCCGAAATGAGCGAAAATCAACGGTCTGACTCCGCCCCTTTTTTGGGAAACTCGGCCACGGCCCCCAGAAACCATTCGGGTGATTTTTACTCTTTTTGGAGAGTATTTTCAGGGTTTTAGAGCATCTTTAGAACATTTTCATTATGATTTTCTGAATCTACACACTTTTTTTGACCGGTATCCTCCTTTAAAATCTTAGAATCTTCCTTCACCCAACAAAAAAAACTGAAACATTTTTTGCAGATACGAATTCTCCACCACCTCCACAAGATGCCGCACCATTTTCAAAATGCTCACGCGGAGAACAATGGGCAAGGTGTCCCAATCGTTCAGGATTCAGAAGGATCAGGTCAACTTTGTTGTCCAAAAATCGGGAGACTCCGATTATTATGATGGAGAGATCAGTTTCGATGATCTTGGAAAAGTTGAAAATCTCCTCACGGAGTGTTCTCAACTTTTCCATAAACCTAAAACTAGTCTCAGGTTTTCCGACCCCTCTCATATCTCCCAAGTCATGCAGCACGTGAAAAAATTGGGACTTTCTATTTTTGAAATCGATGCCATGGATAGGCAAACCATCAGTGATGAGAAATATCGAGAAGCCATGATCCAGTGCGCCTCAGTTGAAAAATTTTCATTTAGAGCCCGGCCAGAATCGCGCGATTTCTCATGCCCAGATGCTCCAGAATTCCACGTCTCCGAGTTATCTATCGAAAACTCTTCATGGGTGACACCGGAAATTTTGAGTTCGAAATTCTGGAATTGTCGTTTTGTGGAACTAGAGAACAATTTGATTTCTCAAGAAGCCATTAATTCTTTCTTCAAATCTTGGTTACTCCTCAGCAATTCGAAATTGGAAATTTTGATTTTGAAGCATCGCGAAGAATTTCCATTTTTGCACGAAGTCATTTTTCAAGACATAGAGTATAAGAGAGTGGAGAATGTCTACATACAGTAAGTGAAATTTTGAAAAAAAATTATATTTCAGCCATAATACCTACCCCGCTGGATACCTCCTCCAACGCCGTGATGGACATGAAGCAGTTGTTTGTAGTGATGGGAAAGGGTTCATTTTTGGAACCAAGTTTGAGCTAAAATAAAGAAGGAGAAGAGGAGTACCTATTCTAAATTTTCTTTGAATATAGTTGTGTTAATTTTAAATGTTTGTCTAGAATAAATTTAACGAGAAAAATTCAATGTGTTTTATGGGCCTTTTTCAAATTTCTGACCCTCGAAAAATGGGCTCCGGGACATTTCGCAGCTTACGTCCATTTCGCAACCAAGACATTTCGTAACTAGTCATTTTGCAACCAAGACATTTCGCAACCGCGACAATTCGCAACCAAGACATTTCGCAACTCTATAAACTAGTCCACATAGCATTCATTAAGGTTGCATGGGATTGAGGGTATTGTGAGCTATTTCATGTTATAGTCTACATTTGAAAAGTTGTGATTTTAACGTGAACTTTCTCCAATAATCCAGGATTTTGTGGTTTCGAAATGACGTGTTGCGAAACGACCGTAGTTGTGAAATGTCCAAGTTGCGAAATCGACGTGAGTTGCGCAATGTCGTGGTTGCAAAACGACTGGTTGCAAAATTTCATAGTTGCGAAATGTCATAGTTGCGAAATGGCCGTAACGACTTTGAGCAAGACCTTCTTGCGTAGGCAGAGTCTAGCATGAACATCCGTTCCAAAATCAGTAGATGAAAAAGTGTAGAGTATGACCATTTTTTCCTTTCTCCGCTTCTGATTTGCAACAAAACTTTTAAAAACTTTACGACGCACTTTTTCAATATATCGGGGGCACATATAAAACTCGGCTTGCACGACGGAATCAAACCGATCGGAAAATTTCGCTATGATTTCTAAAACTGCCGTTTTTCTATGTTTTTCGATCATTCTAGGATCGATTAACGCCATTTCGTTCTCATCTAGTAGTGAGTCATGTGAAGGTTAGTGAGTTTTGACTTTTGTAGTTTTCAGTGGCACGGAGTTTTTTTCAGATGATGACGGCCACCATCATCATGGTGGAGGAGGTCATGGAAATGGAGGTGGAAATGGTAACGGTGGTGGAAATAATGGTGGAGGAGCAAACGTGAGTTGTTTGTGAGATAATGTAGGATTTGTTAGCAATATTCCTCAAGGGGAAACGCGCTCCATCGCCAACTCTGCTGAAATTTGAATTTTCAGCTTTCCCGCCGTTTTGAAAACAGCGAAACATGTTTTGGTGGGTGCGTGGACTCCTCGTGGACAACTCGGGCAGCAGTCGAATTGTCCACGAGGAGTCCACGCACCCACCAAAACATGTTTCGATGTTATTTGAAAGCTGAAAATTCAAATTTCAGCCAAGTTGGCGATGGAGCGCGTTTGCCATTAGGGAATATCGCTTATTGTTAATCACGAAGGTACCCTATTTATCATTAGCTCCGCCCACATTCCAATCCAGCGGTTGGAAGCTCGTGAGTTGACATTATGTCAATAATTATCAAACGAGTGGATGCAGGCCGACAGATATCCCTTCATTTCGAGATTTTTGAACAAATATCATACCAAAAATTTTCTACTTTCGTTTAAAGGAGGATTCCGGTAAAATTCTTTTATTGCTTTAAAATATGTATTGCTATAAAATATGCGCGTAGATTCCAAAAAACATAAGGAAAACGCTCGAAAATCGCTTTACAATCCCGAAAAATGGCTCCGAAATGAGCAAAAATAGCAGAAGTTGTATCCGGTGGCCGTGGCCGAGTTTCCCAAAAAAAGGGGAGGAGTCAGCCAATGAGCGTCTTTGCAGTCGTGCGGCAGCCAATCGCTGAGCTCGGCTCCGCCCCTATTTTGGGAAACTCGGCCACGGCCACCTAAGACCATTCGCGTGATTTTGCTCATTTCGGAGAGCATTTTCGGGGTTTTGGAGCAATTTTTGAGCATTTTCATAATGATTTTCGGAATGTAAACACATTTTTACATATTTTAAAGCAATAAAAATTTTTGACCAGAATCCTCCTTTAATGCCAAAGCCTCGCTCGGTGTGGATTTTGCTGACATTGGCTTTTGATGGATCTCAGTTGAAATTTCAAATTCAGACATTGTTGATATGCATTTGCTTTTGTAGATCTCATTGATTTTTTTTCATTTTGGTACCATTTTCGTCTAGATAGTACCTATTTTCGGAGATATAAGCACTTCTGAACTTAACTTTTTCACATCTCCCCAATTTCAGCGCGGCTGTCCATCCGGATGGCAACGCTTCAATCGCCAATCTGGCGGATGGTGCATTCGCGTGTTTGCCGGTGGGGACAGTCAGGCTGAAGCTGAAACCCGGTGTGGAGCACAAGGAGCTAACGTCACTGGAATCCAGAATCAAGCCGAGGCTATCGCGGTTGGAAGTGAGTCTGACACTAGGGTTCAGATGTAAAGCTGTATTCCTCATCGCCAACTTGGCTGAAATTTGAATTTTCAGCTTCCAAAAAACACCGAAACATGTTTTGGTGGGTGCGTGGACTCCTCGTGGACAATTTGACTGCTGCCCGAGTTGTCCACGAGGAGTCCACGCACCCATCAAAACATGTTTCGCAGTTTTCAAAGCGGCGGGAAAGCTGAAAATTCAAATTTCAGCCAAATTGGCGACGGAGCGCGTTTTCCTTTGGATAAAAATTTAAGAAATTTGGAAACCTAAAGTCGACATTTCCAGGAATGGCCCTCACCGTATTCACCCAGAACTCCGGCTCCGTCCGTATCGGTCTTCGCAGACGGCAAGCCTGCGCTACCTCGCCAATCTCCTCCACGTGCAACTCCATGAACTCGTTCTGGTGGACCGATAGAGTCACCACAGGAACCGACGGTCTTCTCTGGAATCGTAACCAACCTGACAACGCTCACGGTTCCACTCAACAGTGTGTAGTACTTCTTGCTTCCAGGACACCTACAGTAGTCGATAATTGGACGTGGCAAGCGAATCGGTTGGATGATGTTGGATGTGAGAGAGTTGCTGGAGACGCGTTGCCGAGACAAGTTAGAGCTATCGCGTGTGGAAGGAAAGCATCTAATTGAATTTGGAAAAAATGATAACTTTGGAAATGAATTTGTCTCCTTGTTAGTGTTCAAGAAGGTTTAACGGCTCCGGGACATTTCGCTACTTGTCATTTCGCAACTAACGCACATTTTGCAACAAGGAAATTTTGAAACTGGACGTTTTGCAACCAGTCGTTTTGCAACTCTATAAACTTGTCCACCTTACGTTAATTACGGTTGTATGGGATTGAGACTATTTCAGGTTATAGACTACATTTGAAAAGTTGTGATTTTAAAGTGAACTTTCTACAAAAATCCAAGATTTCGTGGTTTCGAAATGACGTGGTTGCGAAACGTCGTAGTTGCGAAACTGACGTGAGTTGCGAAATGACGTGGTTGCGAAACGACTCGTTGCAAAATGTCTCGAAGCTGTTTTTTCAGATTACGCCAATCTTTGTAAAATCTAAAACGAGTGATGTGGTTGAGCTTATAGGAAAGACTTTTTCTGTTAATTTTAGGTTTCGAGACGTTTCGCAACCAGTCGTTTCGTAACTACGACCGTTTGCAACTCACGTCCATTTCGCAACTACGACATTTCGAAACCTCAAAATCCGGGATTTTTGTAAAAAGTTAACGTTAAAATCCCAACTTTTCAAATGTAGACTAGTTCATAGAGTTGCGAAATGACTGGTTGCAAAACGTCCAGTTTTGAAATGTCTTGATTGCAAATTGTCCCGGTTGCAAAATTGATGTGAGTTGCGAAACGTCGTAGTTGCGAAACGTCCCGGAGCCCATAAGCAGAGAAACGGGCTACCAAAAACCAACAAAATAAGTATTGGTTGGATCTTTAATGACCCATAACTCGGTTCACACGACCGTTTTGGCGAAATCGACTCTAGAAATGAAGAACTCTAGAATTTACGGAAAATTTTCTCTTGTAAGACCAGTCAACAGCACAAAAATCTCGAGAAAAAGTTCAATTTCAAGATTTTATTCTACAGAAAATTTTTTAAATAAAATCAGAAGAATGGATCTCTCAATTTGATGGGCATCGCCTGGACTCCGTCATCCTTACAAGTCAACACTGCGACGGTTTCAGTCGACTGTTTCTCGTCGCGTTGGAAATTGTAGACACGCCCATTTTCGTGATGGAAGATGACGACGGTGTGGAATTTCCACGGCGTGCCCATGGCTGAAAATAGGGGTATTTTAGGGGACGTTTTGCAACCGGTCATTTGGCAACTGCGACGTTTCGAAACCAAAACAGTTCGCAACTGGACGTTTCGCAACTAGACATATAGGCCAGTCCAACATTCCAGTAGGGGAATATCGAAGTAGCGAAATGAGCGGTTGCGAAACGTAGTAGTTGCGAAACGTCGTAGTTACGAAATCGCCGGGAGTTTCGAAAATCACAGTTGCGAAATGACCGGTTGCGAAATGTCTCAGTTGCGAAATGACCGGTTGCAAAATGTCTACTAAAAAGGACAAACTTTCTTTCGATCCATCGTAGTGGATCTCAAAGTTGGTCAGAGGTCCCAGCGACGGTTGATTGGTCATCACGAAGAGATCGGTCTGGAAAATATCGAACTTTAAAAAAACAAAGACGTTTCGCAACCAGTCATTTTGCGACCACTGCTGTTCACAACCAAAAAAATTTCCAACTGGGCATTTTGCAACTACGACGTTTTGCAACCAGTCATTTTGCCACCGCAATACGGCCCAATCACTTTAGAAAGTTGCGAAATGACTGGTTGCGAAAAGTCCGGTTTCAAAATGGCATTGTTGCGAAATGGCGTGGTTGCAAAATCTACGTGATTTGCGATATGTCTTGGTTGCGAAATGACTAGTTACGAAACGGCGGGGGGGGGGGGCCCAAAACAAGTTCTCAAAAGAGCGCACTTACATGTCCACGTTGAAACGGTGTCGGGTGAGTGTGCGAGTAGCGAAGTGCCTGCTTATCGGTCGCCCGTCCCTCATCATCTCGAATCATCACCGAAATCTTCTGAGTTGGACCATCTGCCGTCGACGTACTCGATGTACGGATGAGAATTGTGAACGAGGCGGGCGTGTCGTCCTCGTCGTACTTGCTCTTCACCGATGAGCCCATTTCTTTTAGCACGGGTTCTGCCATTTTTGTAGTTTGTAGTTTTGGGGTGGAGAAGTTTAGAAATGGTGACAATTTTTGAGGAAATTGGTTTTTTGAAATTTTTGATGATGTGGATTTTGCTTAACACGGCATAACAGAGCACACATGCAAAAAGTTGCAAAATTTAGTTTTCCAGCTTCGAGACATTTCACAACCAGTCGTTTCGCAACTACGACGTTTCGCAACTCACGTCATTTTCGCAACTTTTCAAATATAGACTATAACCTGGAATAGTTCACAGTACCCTCAACCCCATACAACTTCAATGAACGCGAAGTGGACTAGTTTATAGAGTTGCGAAACGACTGGTTGCGAAACGACTGGTTGCGAAACGACCAGTTGCGAAATGTCGTAATTGCAAAATTGACGTGAGTTGCGAAATGTCGTAGTTGCGAAATGTCTCGGAGCCGATTTTTAAGATTCCGATGGATTCTGATTGTGCGATTCTGAGACTTCTGAGATTCTGAGAGAAGATTGTGAAGGATTCTGAGCATTTGTTTGAAAATACAAGTCTTTTTATTTTTCAATGTAAAGGCATTCGGTGTGTTTTTAAAGTTGAAAAAAGGGGGCGGAGCAAACAAAAAAAAGGGGGAGGGGGAAGAGAGCACCAACCAGAAAAACGGTTTTTTGTTGAATGGGGGGAACAATTATTGCCATAGAAAATATTCGACACATAGAAACATGTAGCTTATATTATGAAGTCTTTTGCACATAGAAAATGAAAGTGCGCTCCACTGGACTCAAGTCCAGTAGAGCGAAAATGCAGTGTAGGGGGAGGGGTACAAGTGAAATTGAGTTCATAGAAACAAAATGCAATATTTGAGAGAGGGGGGGGGGACTTGAAACTTTGCGTATTATAAAACAACATTAATAAACTTAAGGCGGGAAATTTGAATATTTTGAAAAAAAACGAACGAAAAAAGAGGGATAGACAAAGAATAACACACAAGGACAGGGACAGGAAAAATGAAATCGATGAAAAATTGATAATAAAACTTATCAATTTTCATCAGAAAAAATTGGGATTTTTATTAATTTTCAATGTTGAAGCAAGTGCGCTCCATTGAGAAATTATTAAAATTAAATTATTATTTTATGTCGAATTGCAGAGTTCAGGGATGGAGGAGATGATAGATTGCACGCGTATCGGAGTTTTGAGAAGGAGAATTTTTTTTTTGAGAAAAGGCGGGAATTCAAATTTTTGTAAGAAATGGAAAATTGGGGTCTAGAAAACAGGAGTTGCGATCTTAGGGTGCGGCGAGTACCATCTGTTTTGTGGGGGTCGTCGTGTTGGACTTCTGAAGGGAGAGGGCTTCGGAAAGTGAGGAGAGGGTGGAGTTGAAGTCTTGCATCGAGGCACTGGTGTTGTGTTCCAGGCAAGCGGGGTTTCTCTGAAAATGGCGGGAATTTGAATTTTGAAGGAATTGCTTTTTGGAGCTCTGCACTGCTCCTAGAGTGGGGGTTTTAGAACAGACTGGGGCACCTCTGATGCGTTTGAAACAGTTTAGTTATATCTGGTTTTGCAACCAGTCATTTCGCAACTGCGACATATCGTAACTCACGTCGATTTCGCAACCACCAAATTCACATGCATACGCTCAATTTTATTTGGAAAGTTGATGAGAACCTGGATTGGTTTATGATATCCGGAATCACAGGTAGCCTATATGAATGAGAACTGGACTAAAGTTGCAAAACGTCTAGTTGCGAAATGTCTTGGTTGCAAATCGTTGCGGTTGCGAAATCGACGTGATTTGCGAAATGTCTAGTTGCGAAACGTCGGGGTGCCGAAGTGAGTATTAGTCAAAAATTTTTCTGGGGTGTACTACAAAATCTTGATAAACGTCCTTGAATCCTGGAATTTTGCAGTTTGTAATTTCTGAAATGTATTCAAAAAGTGGTTACTCCTCAACTGAATTCATGGCTTTTTTTCAAATTTGTTTGTGTGTCCGCACGTCCAGATTTCTTTTGTTTCCTAAACTGAGTTATGGGTCATTAATGTTCTAGTACTATTTTTGCCGTTTTTTGAAAGCGCATATCTCAATTTCTGGCCCAAGACGTTTCGAAACCAGTCATTTCGTAACTGCGACATTTCGCAACTCTCCTCAATTTCGCAACCACCAAATCCACATGCATAATTATAATTTCACGTTCAAATCTTTTTTCGTAAGTAGATAACAACATGAATTGGTTTATGATATCCGTAATCACATGTAGCCAATATGAATGAAAACTGGACTAAAGTTGCGAAATGTCTTGGTTGCGAAACGTCGTGGTTTTGACCGTTTAGGTGAAACTGACATCAAAAATTGGATGCTAGTAGTCGATATTGGATAGACCGCCTAATGTAAAGGGAAACTGTGACCTGTATGCTAAAATACACCTAGATTCCCATGGCAACCAGTGGGATTAACTTTTCAAATTTCTCATCGTTGTTCCCACGATGGGCTTACCCATAAACCATAAAAAAGGGGGGGGGGGGACTTTGCACCTGTGACCCCACTAATTTTTCCATCCTTCCTATCTATTCACAGCTGCTCTTATCGATCGCTTACATAGTGTAGTGTTCACAGGTCGCTAGTCTAGTCCCCTATCGCCCATTTTTCGTCCTCTCCCGTTATTCTTAGGCTCCACGACACTTCGCAACCGGTCGAACTGTCGTAGTTGCGAAATGACCGGTTGCAAAGTGTCGCGGAACCTATTTTTACCCTATTCAGTTTTTTTGTGTTTTCAGATGTCCCCTTCAGAAAAAGGGGCTCTTCCTTACCTGTCTATGCAGCCTCAATCCATTTTGTGTGGTATAGTTGGTACCACACCCACGACATTGGTAGGCGTCGGGATTTGCATGGATCTTCTGATGGAGCATCAAAGCGTGCTTCTGTGTGTAGGAGGCTTTGCACTTGTCGCACTGAAAAAGGATATCAGGTTAGTTTAAGGGGGTAAGGGTAGGAAAATGAAAAAGGGTTCTGATCTTGGTTTTAATAAAAACTGTGCTAATAGTAAGGTATTAGCGATATTCGCCAAGGGGAAACGCGCTCCATCGCCAACTTGGCTAAAATTTGAATTTTTGCTTTCCCGCCGTTTTGAAAACAGCGAAACATGTTTTGGTGGGTGCGTGGACTCCTCGTGGACAATTTGACTGTTGCCCGAGTTGTCCACGAGGAGTCCACGCACCCACCAAAACATGTTTCGCTGTTTTCAAAACGGCGGGAAAGCAAAAAATTCAAATTTCAGCCAAGTTAGCGATGGAGTTTGCTCTTCGGGAATATCGCTAATACGTAAAAATGGGTGTAGGTTCCAAAAATCATAATGAAAATGCTCAAAAATCGCTCTAAAATCCCGAAAAATGGCCTCGAAAAGAGCAAAAATCACGCGAATGGTCTCCGACGGCCGTGGCCGAGTTTCCCCAAAAAAAAAAGGCAGAGCCAGCCAATCATAGCGCTCGCGTCCGTGGCTGACTCCGCCCCTTTTTCGGGAAACTCGGCCACGGCCACTGGAAACAATTTCTGCGATTTTTGCTCATTTTGGAGCCATTTTTTAGGATTTTAAAGCGATTTTCGAGAATTTTCATTATGATTTTTGGAATCTACGCACATTTCTATGTATGTTAAAGCATTAAAATTTTTTGACCGGATTCCTCCTTTAAAGCGTAAAATAACAAGGTTCCCTCGAGAAAAGTTCAGTAGAGCGCACTTACATTAAACCGCATTCCAATATGCGTGACAAAGTGCCGATGCACGGATCCCTTCTCCTTGAAAATCTTATTACACCCATCCATCGGGCACACATAACCACCGTTCTCGGACTTTGGCACTTTAATCGGTGTGGACTTTTTCTTTCGTTGCGCCGCCGCCTTACTCTCCGCCGACGTCGTCGCATCCGACTGATTCATGGATTCGGCGAGTAGGGATTCGATGATGGCCATCGAATCGAATTGGGATCCGTCGGCTGGTGGAGAGGGTTGGGAGGAGGAGTCGGTGTTGTTCTCGGTGGACTCGTCGAGGCCTGGCGAACCACCGTTTTGGTTGGCGAAGAGGATCTGCAAAAGTGTGGGAGGGATGAGATTTTGGGTTGCGAATTGTCTTAGTTGCGGTTTGCCGTGGTTGCGAAATGTCTTGGAGCGGGACATTTCGCAACTAGACGTTAAACTCAAAATAAACTTTTGCAAATAGGTGATATCATGAACAAGAACAACAATGTAATGTTAATTCAAAAGTTAATGCTGTTCCAGATTTCTTTGAATAGTTGCGAGGCTGGTTGCAAATTGTCTAGTTTCAAAACGTCCCAGTTGCAAAATGTCAAAATGGCGAAATGTCACAGTTGCGAAATGGTCATTTTTCCAAAATGGTTTGCTAGATCTAATTTTCATTGCCTTATGACTTGGCTCCGGGACATTTCGCAACTACGACATTTCGCAACTCAAGTATATTTCACAACCGCGACGATTCGCAACCAAGACATTTTGCAACCAAGACATTTCGCAACCAGTCGTTTCGCAACACTATAAACTAGTCCACTTTCATTAAAGTTGTATGGGATTGAGACTATTCCCGGTTTTAGTCTACATTTGAAAAGTTGTGAACTTTCTACAAAAATCCTGGATTTGGTGGTTTTGAAATGGCTGGTTGCGAAATGGCGTAGTTGCCAAATGACTGGTTGAGAAATGAGCCCGTGGCTTGGTTTATTTTTGTCCTTGCGCGTCAAAAATTCCACTATCCAACTGGATAATGGATCTAAATTCACGTAACACCTTACCTGGAAAAAGTTGTTCAACAACTGATTCTGATCCTTATCATCCTCATTCTCCTCATTATTCGCTTGCACCGCCAAATCCGTCGGCATATCAATAATCGCCTTCATATCCGGCAGACCCAACAACGAATTTTGAAGGAATTGATCCAAAAGCGCTGAGTCCATCGTCGGCTCATCAGGCTCCTCCTCCTTTTTCACTTTCGATGTTGTAGAGAGAATGCTCTGCATCACCAAATCGTGCTCCTCTTCCTCTTCCTCCAACGTCTTCACCTCTCCCTCTGTCGCCGTCATCGTCTGATTCGCATCCTCGTCATCCTGATTCACCGAACTGCTCACAGATCTGATGCTCCGGGTGCCAATCGATGAGCACACCTCATCATCTTCCATTTCACACTCCTCTCCAGAATGCTTACGTCGTGCTGGGGGCTCTTCTGATGACCGATGGGAAGCTGTGGTGGTTGTCGATGTGGCACTGTCGTGGCAGTCGGAGGAGGAGGAGAGGAAACCGACAGATGTCGAGCCACATGTTGTACATTTCTGCAATTAATTGCGCGTTAATTCGAGTATTTCTAGAGAAGGGGGGGGGGGGGGGGGGGGACAAGTCAGAATGAGGCCTATAATCTAATTGCGTGTGACCTATAATTGTCGTATTAATGTATACTATAACATGAATTAGGAGGCTATATTTTAGTAATTCTAGGCTAGTCTTGCTGCTTGAATTTGAACGGCCAGTCATTTCGCAACTACGAAATTTTGCAGCCAAGACATTTCGCAACTGTGGGTTTTGGAACCAGTCGTTTTGCGATTTTCTAGAGAGAATGGACAGTAACGCAGTGGCAAAATGACCAGTTGCAAAAACTCGTCGTTGTAAATTGTCCAATTGGAAAATGTTTTGGTTGCAAAATGACTGGTTGCGAAATGTCTCGGAAATGAATTTTTTTCAAAAATATGCATTGCGACATTTCGCAACCGGTTTTTGCAACTGAGACGTTTCGCACCAGTTGATTCACAACTAGTTCACAGTACCCATACAACCTTTATAAATGTGAAGTGGACTAGTTTATAGAGTTGCGGAATGACTAGTTGCAAAATGTCCAGTTTTGAAATGTCTCGGTTGCAAATCGTCGCGGTTGCGAAGTCGACGTGAGTTGCAAAATGTCGTAGTTGCGAAATGACTAGAGGGGTCATATTCATTTTTTTTTGCGTTATCATAATTTATAGAATATCATAATCATAATTTATAGGGCCCACCCATATTGGAACTTGCTGAAAATTGGTACCTTGGCGTTTTCGGACCTCCTGAACACTAAAATTA
The DNA here is from genome assembly GCA_963932045.1 of Caenorhabditis sinica. Lineage (NCBI taxonomy): Eukaryota > Metazoa > Nematoda > Chromadorea > Rhabditida > Rhabditidae > Caenorhabditis > Caenorhabditis sinica. The sequence goes on from OZ009942.1 coordinate 3,876,912, forward strand.
CGTTTTTAGATCCGCAATGTATACCGTTTCCGAGTTATGATCCTTTGAAAATGAAGACGTGACACACGCTACGGGGAGGCTCACGGCTTGATTTTCAAAAAATCATAACTCCAGTAGGGTTTGTATTGCGGACCTGAATACTTCGTGTTTAGGAGATCCGAAAGTACCAGGAAACCGATTTTCAGAAAGTTCCAATATGATTTTCGAAAATCAATCCCTAGTTCGGACCATAAGACTTACCATTTTTCCACTGAGCACATCGCTTAACGTCTTGTTATTCTCCATACACCGCTCCAGGGCTCCTGTGATCTTCTCCAGTGTGCAGATGACGTCGGTGGAGGGGCTCTGAAAAAATGAATTTTAGAATTTTAACTTTTTAAAAATTCTGCTAAGTTTCCTGGTTTTATAGAGTGTTACAGAGTGAAAAACGGTAAATTTTGAGGCGGGTTACGCCAATGTTTGTGGGGGCTTACTCAAACACCGTATTGGAACTTGCTGAAATTTGGTAACCTGATACTTCTGGTCTTCCTGAACCCGAAAATCAGATTTTTAGGTTTGCAGTACAAACCGTTTTTGAGTAATAATCCTCTGAAAATCAAGCCGTGAACCTCAGCGCTTGATTTTCAAAGGATCATAACTCAAAAACGGTTTACATTTCGGACTTAACATTTTGATTTTTGGATTCAGGAGGCATGGAAGTACCTGGGTACCAATTTTTAGCAAAGTTCCAATACGGTTTTCAAAAGGGGCCTCTCGAAATGACCAAAATTTTTCAATTTTCTCAATTTTTCTGCTGTCAATTTTCCCCACTACAAACCTGTTCTTCTTCGACTGGTTCAGGCATTGAGCAGTTCTTCATCCCGTCCATCACTCTTTTCAGACATGTCACCGCTTGCATCAAATCCTCGCTCATGTGCTCCGGCGTCGACGTCGTCTCCGGTCCCATTTTTGTGTGGCGGGTGGTGGTGGTGGGGGGAATCTAGTCTAATAATAGCTGAAAATAAGGAAAAATTGGGATGAGAAATTGGGGAGAGAGATTGAGAAGCGAAAGAAAAGGGTTGAAACAGGAAAAGTAAGGATAATTCAAAATTTGAAAATTTTTCGAAAGTAGGAGAAGACGAAATGTAACCAAGTAGTAACTAGATTATAGAGGAGAAACTAAATTTAAATTTAAAAAAATGAGCAAGTCTGAGATGCTAAAGTGACGATGAAACAGGAAAAAAGTGGAGTAGTATATAGAGTTGAAGTGGACTAGTTTATAAAGTTGCAAAACGATTAGTTGCGAAATGTCCAGTTTTGAAATGTCTCGGTTGCAAATCGTCGCTGTTGCGGAATGGGGGTGAAGCAGATGATGTCTAATACTCTTCAGGTGATGGAACGCCTTTTCTATGTCACTTACAGGGAAATTCCTCTTAAAAACTGTAATGGAACTTTCTGAAAATTGGCACATTAACACTTCTGAACCTCTTGAACACGAAAATTAAGTTTTTAAGTCTGTAGTGCAAACCGTTTTCAAGTTATGACCCTTTGAAAATCAAGCCGTGACACACAAAGAGAGGCTTTTTTTTTTTTTTTTTTTTTTTTTCAAAGAATCATAACTCAAAAACGGGTTGCATTGCAGTTTTAAAAACTTGATTTTCGTGTTTAGAAGGTCCAAAAATACCGGGGTACAAGTTTTCAGAAAGTTCCAAGATGGTTTTCAGAAGTGACATACAAAAGGCTTTCCATCACCTGAAGAGTTTCAAATTCCTTATTAGGGATCATAAGTTAAAAATAAAGGAAAATTTGAAAGAAGTGACTTTCAGAGGAAAAATAACGGTAAAATTTCAAGTTTCAGACAAAAAAAGTGGGTCGGTGGGGATAGTAGGGAACTTCAGGAAAGACTGTGAAAGTTGAATTTTGAAGAAAATCTGAAGAAAAAGTAGAGAATCGGTAGGAAAATCGCTAAATTTAAAATTTCGATGTATAGCCAAGTCAAGTCAGGTAAGTTAAGTCAGCTAAATCAAATTAAAGTCAAAGTCAAGTTAAGTCAGTTAAGCCAAATCAGTTAAGTCAAGTCAAGTCAAGCCAAGCCAAGTTGACAAAAAAGAAGTGTTAGATAGCCTTGTATGTTAGAAATCAAAGTGAACGAAATCGTGCCCTGATTTTGAATGCATATCTCAGATCCCTAGACGTTCTAGAAATCATGTCTCAACATAACATGATTCAAATTCAAGGACCATATCCCGTCTGTCCGCCAAGGTCAAGTACCCCCCCCCCCCCCACGTCCTACACACAGAACGCTCCTCTTGTCCACCCTTTGGTTGCTGAAAAGCCAGCAGCCCCAAAAAGATTATAGGGTACAGGACCAGGCCATCTGCTTTCCTTCAAGATAAATTCGGCAGTTGTAGATAAAATGGAGTTGACTATTTTCTGTGTGGTAGCCAGCCACAGCCTCTCTGGTGGTGATGGTTGGTGTTCAGGGTCATCCACACGACCGTTTTTCCTCTCTGCAATTCCGTAGAAACTACCGGGGAGGGGTGCTGAATTCAACACAGAAACGAAGACCGGAGAGGGGACACTCTTTCTCTCTCTCCCACACTCGGTGCCCGGCGCCACCACCGACACTCCCTCCGTTTTTTTTTCGATTCTACGAGTGTGACCTTCAAGGTAGTGTGTCCCTCGCAGATACATACATCACGCTTTTAGACATATACGCAGTAAGATGTTGAAAATTAGAGGAGGATGGAGGAGGAAATGAGTCTTTTAGAAATTTCAAAAAAAAAAAAAAAAACCAAGGACCCCTTTGAAGATATGCCCCGCCCACTTCAAGGCTTCCAGCTCCCTAGAAGTCTCCGAGAGCTCCGCCCACAATTTCTATGTCTGAAATGACCTTGCCACTGTATTTGAGAATCTTGGTTTTTTAGAATTTCGAAATTTCAAGGAAGCTCCGCCCACTGGGCACTCCTAAAACTAGATAGACTCCGCCCACTTTCAAGAATGCTCCGCCCACTATATGTTTGCTGAGAATCAAGCACTTGGGCTAAAGAACAGTGCAAAATCTAGAGCTTAGGCTTCGAAATGTCGAATTTTTGAATATTGAGCAAACTTCGCCCATGCAAAATTTGATGTGTTAATTATGGGGGGGGGGTGCTAAAAGTTACTGCGAAAGCAAAAATTGGAATTTAGGTCCCGCCCACAATCTAGTCAGTTCCAGATAATGATTACCGTAAAATCTGTAATAGAAGGGCATGCCCTTCTATTTTTCCACCTCCCCGTCGGACTGCCCTTCTATTACAGGCTGCTCTTCTATTTTTCCCTGGAGTATTTTGTGTCCTCATTGGAACCAAATTTTCAATGAGTACAGTTGAAAAAAAGTCAAGATTTATATCGATTAAACAATTTTTTTTAAAATAAAATTTGAATCGAAGATTTCAAAAGTCCTCACCCAAATAGTGCGATAACTTCCAAAACTGGTGATTAACATTATTTTTCGATCATATGAGAGAATCATGGTTCCGACGTTCTAGATGCTTTTGATTTTTACTCAAAATTCAATTCGTAAGGATTTCATTTTTGGAAGGCAACATGTAGATCTCCAGTTTTAGAAGTTATCGCACCACTTGGGTGAGGACTCTTGGAATCTTCGATCCAAATAATTTTGCTGAAAATCGGGATATACAAATGACCATTCGTTCCCTATTCCAACCCACTACTACTACTCCACTCGGCCACTGTAATATATTGCTCTTCACGTTAGATATAAAGGAGGGCCACTTTAGTATAAACTTTCGACCCATTTTTCTCGAGAACCAGGAGCGTTCCGCAAAACACAAAGAACAGATTCGGAAAGCTGAGAACGTCAGCTTTCGAATGATATAGGTCTCGTGGCAAAAAGCCCGTCTTTGTTCAGACCATTCCCTGGTAAGGGTGCCCTTCTATTAGAGGTGGCCTTCTACTAGAGGCTGCCCTTCTATTTTTCAACCCCTTCGCCCAGATGCCCTTCTATTAGAGGTGCCCTTCAATTAAAGGTGCCCTTCTATTACAGATTTTACGGTAAATTACTATCAATAGTACTCCTGCCAAGGGATCCTTGATCTTTCAGATGCCCTATGCTACTACAGTACCATAATCTACAGTATCCTATACTCCGATACCATATTTAAAAGTACCCTATACTACAGTATCCTATGCTCCAGTATCCTAGACTACAGTGCCCCATACTATGGTATAGTAGGTCAGTATGTGCTATAACTAGCCTTCTTACCGATTTTTCTCAGCTTCTTGCCCACTAGAGAACCCCAAAATCTAGATATCCCAGGACCCCTCTCCTCTCCACTAGTACCCCTCATCTAATCCCATCTCAACTTCTACCATTCATCCTCTCTAACACACCACCAGCCGTTGAGATGTCCAGAGCCCATCAACGAAATAGTGTGCCAAAATCATAGAGAGAGTGACCATCGAAAAAACATCGGTCCCCCCTCCTCCCATCAAATATTCAAATGCAAATGTAGGTTGTTAGGAGAAGGGAGCCGCGACGGACGAATGGATGGGCGGTTCATTCGAATGAGAATGGAGGAAGAAGAAATAAGCATAAGAATAGAAGAAGAGGAAGAAGCAGATGTTGGTTGGTGTTGGTGAGCTTCTGCTGCCTGCTAACTGACCTGTCCTCCGCGAAAAAAGGGACAAAGAATTGCTCCCCGTCTGCCAGGGGCTCTCTGAATTCAAGGCCGTAACTTTCCCTCTTTTCACATTTCCGGCGGTGGGCTCTCTCCGGGGGCAACCGTGGGCCCGGGCAACCATCCAGCAGCCGATTTAATGGGAAACATTGAAAGCAGAAACGACGGAAATTTATAGAGCAAATTGAGATCGAGCAGTGGGAGCAAGACTGGCAGATGTTGGTTAGCTAGCTAAGCTAAAATTAGCTGGGAAAGGAAAGGGGAAGCAGGGCAGGCCGGTCGAGGTGAGGTTGGACCGCGGTTTCTGAACTTTGAGGTCACGTGGTTGCTTGAGTTTTTGAGAAAATGAGCTCAATTTTTCTGAATGCATAGAAAATATCTCTGGGCTTTTGAAGCACTTTTCTAAGTTGAGATCGAAGTACTGTAAGCAGAGTTATAGAGCGGGAAGTACGAGTAAGTTCGAAAATAAGTAAGTTGCAAGTTTGAAACTTTGACAACTCAATATTTGGAAACTTTGAAATTTTAACTGAAACATAAAAACTAATGTCGCGGCCGGCCACGACTGAGCAACTAAGTCCGTGGCCGGCCGTATGCCAGCTATAGGGAACAGAAAAAAAACGGACTCAAAAACCAAAAATGGTAGAAGAAAAATCGAACTATCGGGTTGTAGACTGACATTCTTACTGTATGTGTATACTTTGACGAATGGAGAAATTAAGGTAATTCAATCAATACTCGATACTGTCAGAATCAATAGACTAAAACTGCGATGTTCTAGAACTGTAACAACGTTGAGCTACGGTGTTGTCGAGAGGGTTGTAAATGGTGAGTGACAACTCTCAACGGCTGTGGCCGGCCGTCAGAGGCCACTGCTTTTTAAGGGTTTTCGGCTGCCTCTCGAAAAACTTTTCTTATTTTTCAAAAAAATTGAAATTTTGGACGAAATGTGAAGCCGACCACGACCGGCCGCCATTTTTAGAAATGTTCTCCGGCCTGCAACTTTGGAAAAGCCAGCCGTGGGACAGCCTATGGTTAATAAAGGTCTAGAAAAAACGGTCAAGCAAAGGAAAAAAATGAGGAGTCGAGAAACTCAAAGTTTCGAAGTTTAGGAAGCTTAGTCTCAATAACTCAAAAAAAATCTTATAAAAGTTTGTAAAAATCGAGATTTTTACTTTGTTACTCAAAATCAAGCATTCTTCATAGAGGCAAGTCGAAAACTAAATATTTCACGAAAATATAGATTTTCAACCCACGACACCCTAGATTTCCAAAATTCCCGAAACCACACTAATTGCAGGTGAGAACAAGTTTTAGCAGGTAAGTGATAAAAAGTTCAGCAGTATGTTTAGCAGAGTACTGTCATTTGAAGAACACAAAAACGGAAGAGAAGTGTGAAGAATAGTGTAAGTGAGGAGAAAATATTCCAGGAAGGAAAATTATCAATAGAGCGAAAATGCAAGACAGAAATTTTTGAGATTTTGGAAATTTGGAAACTCGGAAATTTCAGACGAGTCTATTTCAAGAACCAGTGGACGGATTTAGATGAATGTTATACGGTTTGAAAGGAAATTTTTCAGAAAAAAAGTTGAAAAATGAAAATGAAAAGTCAGTGAAAGCTGAAAAAATTGATGAAGAAAAGATATCGATAGAGGGTGTACAGCTTATACAGGCTTTATCTCAAGAACCAGTTGACCAAATTTGATAAAAAATGGACGGTTGGAGAGGAAATTTTTGATAGAAAAATATGAAAATATTGAGAATAAAAGCTGCAGAAAAATTAACAAAAAGAGGTTAAAAATAGAGGAAACTTTAGCAACCAGGAGATCTCAAAAATCTGGAATTAGTGGACCAAATTCAATGAAAATTATACGGATGTAAAGAGAATTTTAAGGTGGCAAAACTTGAAAAATCTCAAAATCAGTGATGGTAAAATGATAGTCAAAAACGATAAAGATGAGCGTAGTACAGTTAGAGAGAAAAATTTAAGGAGATCAAGTTTAAATGTTTCAGGTTCCAAAAGGTTCAATTTTAAGGATAGTAAGGACACAAAGTTTTTTCAAAGTTCCAAAAAAAAACTCCGCAAAACGAATTCCAACAAAAAACCAAAAAACCCAAGAAGGTCAGTATTCGGAGTTATAGGACAAAAAAAAGGACACACACATTTACAAGAAATGAGACTACTTTTTCGGGCGGGTGGTAGGAGTAGTGGTCATTCTTGTCCTTGTCTCTCTTTCTCTCTCTTCCGTCTACTTACTCCCCTTCTTCTCAAATACTTCTTGGGGCTGGAAGGCCATGTGTGCGAGTGTAGAAGGGCATATTCGAATTGTGTGGAAACGAGGGGGACTATGGGAGGGGTCTGTGGGAGTGAGTGTCCTCTCGCGCGGGGGGCCTCCGAAATGTGTTGGATGTTGTAGAGAGGAAGAAGAAGAAGAAGCGAGGCTGAATGGTTAAAGGCGATGGATGGAGGGAGGGAAGGACTCTAACTGAATGACAGAGCGATGAAGAAGGGGGGACAAACGGACAATGACCCAACCATCTGGATAGAGCTTTCTAGAAGAACAACGACGTTTGGGATGGGAGGCGATAGAAAACAGAAAGAGGACACATCGACTTTGCCAGAAAGAAAAATGGGATGTCCTGGAATCAAAAAAAAAATAAGACTGCTAAGACTAGGAATAGTCCTTAAAGGCAAGCAGGTGATGGAAGGCTTCTTCTATGTCACTTACAGGGGAAAACCGTATGGGAACTTGCTGGAAATTGGATTCCTGGTACTTTCGGGAATCTTGAACACGGAGATCAAACTTTTGAGACCATAATGCAAATTGTTCCCGAGTTATTATCCTTTGAAAATCAGAGCCGAGAAGGAGAGGCTCGCCGCTAGAATTTCAAAGGATCATAACTCAAAAACGGGTTGTATGGCGGATCTAAAAACCTAATTTTCGTGCTCAGGAGGTCTAAAAGTGACAGAGTTCCAACTTTCAAACAAATATCAGTACGGATTATGTGACGCAAGGCCAATAACTCGGGCTACAAAAGGGAGCTTACAGGACAGTAGGGACAATTTTACAATACTGCAACAGGAAAAAATATTGTTCTGATAAGACTGAGAAGACGGATTGAGAAAATTTAGCGTTCTTCTTCCACAAAACAAAAAAAAACGCGTAGAAATGGTACAGAAATGTAACAAGACTTTCGGGACAGCCAAACATCTAAACAACCAGGAAAACGAAAACGAACCCGTTCGGACCTTATGAAGACAAAAAATCTAAATCTGAGTGACCTAGTCTCTTATTGACTCGTAATGCATTGAATGACTGTGGGAGGATCTGCAAAAAGACTAATTCTAGACCACTATAAGAGCGTCTAAGACCTAAGAACATCTGGCTCTCTGTTCTGTTGCCTTGTCCTATGACGCTAGGTGACAAAAGGGATCTGTCATTCCTAGGGTGATAGATTGCAACAGCGGCCCACTAGTGACCATACAATAGGGTAATTGTCTTAAATCTTGTTGTCTTAATCTAGGAAACCTGTCTTCTGGGATTTTTCTTTGTGAGACAGGTCCTCAGAACCCTTTTTTCTTGGATTCTGGGAAGTCTTAATTCTGACCTGTCTTCTGACAGTGAGATACTCTCTTTTCAGACATCTGGTACCCTAGAAATGATAGTTTACAGGCAGGGAATCTTCGAGAAATCTTTGTTTTGAGATAGTGCAACACCTGGATCCTCTTATGTAGATAGCACTGTATCTCAAGGTCTAATAAAGGGACAATGTCAGATTTCAGATGACAGATGACCTGGGATCCTGGACAAGGGTTCTTATTAGATTTTCAGGCTGGATCTCAAAAATCTAATAGTAAGACCTTCTATGTAAGTTATCTACAGGAATCTCATTATGGAACTTTGGAGTTTCAACTGCTAATTGGTTAATTGCTCACTGAGAACATCGGTAATTATCGAATCTAGATAGGTAAGTAGATAAGCGCAATGACGATGAGGAGAAGAGAGAGAAGGGGGAGGAGGATAATCCCCAATTATAATACACGAGGTGCGGGAATACGAGGTTTCCAGGAGGAGCTTATGGTCTAACTTAAGTCATGAGCAAGTGAAGAAAATAATAAAGTTTCGAAAAAATTCGCCAGCAAAGAAAAACGAACAGCTGGCACATGTGTTCATGAGTAAGCAGGACTTTTTTGGGGAAATGGGCGGAGCTAGAAGCTCTAGAAGTGTCAGGAAAGCTCACAGGAGGAGTGATACCGTCGCTATTGAGCCAGTACCTGTCCGAAACTTTTTTGGTTAGCAGACAAACCGCCCGTTACCTCACCAACAAGAAAAAACGAACAGCTGGAGCACAACTAGATGGACTTTTTAGGAAAATGGGGGGAGCTAGAAGCTCTAGGAGTGCCAGAAAAGCTCACAGGAAGAGTGATACCGTCGCTATTGAGCCAGTAGCTGTCCGAAACTTTTTTAGTTAGCAGACAAACCGCCCGTTACCTCGCCAACAAGAGAAAACGAACAGCTGGCACATGTGTTCATGAGTTATCAAGACTTTTTTTGGGAAAATGGGCGGAGCTAGAAGGTCTAGAAATGCCAAGAAAGCTCACAGGAGGAGTGATTCTGTCTGAGCCAGTACCTGCCCAGTGCCCGTAGCTTTTTGGGCTTGCAGACTCAGAATTGTCGCCAAGTAAGTGTTTTGTGCAACAATGGCCCACGTAAAAAGTATGGTCACAGATGCTCTGTTCAGCTTACAAAAGGATGGAGAAGCTGGAACACTACACATATGTTCATGAGTAAGCACAGCCAGAAAGACTTTTTTGGGAAAGTGGGCAGAGCTAGAAGCTCTAAAAGTGCCAGAAAAGCTCGCAGGAGTGCTACCGTCTGAGCCAGTACCTGCCCACTGCCGGGAACTTTTTGGGCTCGCAGACAAACCGCCCGTATAACGACAATTTTTGTGAACCCGAAGTTCTCAAGTACGATTTTTTGGGCTCAAGGAACTCAAGGAAACCGACCGAACCAAAGTACGGTGCGCTATTCAGCTAAAAATGCTCTATTCAGCTACAAAAGGATAAGGAAGTCGTTGAGCAGATCCGCTCCACTCTTCCAACAAACAGCCCCAACTCGTCATTGTTGGCTGTAGATATATTCTAGAACCGTCCCCCCTTCGCCCTCTTTTCCTCCTCTCATTATCCCGTCTGTTGTGTCGTTTCTTCTCTCTGCCCTCCTCCACTTTCCCATACAATCCCTCTCTCGATCCCCTCCCTTACTGTTTCTGTATGTATGCGAATGTGTGTGTGTGTGCTGTTGGCTGGATATGCAGAGAAGGCCACAGGTATTGAGGCAGTAGAGAGGGAGAAAGAGAGAGTGCAACTGCTTGCTGGAAAGGGCAAATGACTGGTGAGAGAGGACTGACCCGCGTCTGCCGACCCTCCACCATATCCCACACTCTCTCATCCTATTAGTGTGTATGAATAGAGAGGATAAAGGCGAGGAGGGACAAGACCACCCGGGTGCGTTTCTGGTGACCTCTCTCTCTCCCTGGCAACCCTCCTGATTGGAAATGCTATTTCTACACCGACTCTCCGATATATTCAGCCGCGATCGCCTGCGCGCGCGCGGGGCGAAAGCAATGAGTGAGCGGGTGAGTGAGGGCAATGACAACTGACTCGCCTTCCTCTTTTCTACTGAAATTCTATGTGTGTGTGTTTGAACTACACTACTGTGCGCACTATATTTCTAGAGGAGACAGAGCGAAACGGATGACTGCACGCAGCGGGATGGTGGTGGGGAGGTGAGGCGCGCACATCGGATTTAGAGAGAAACGGACAGACCGACGATGTGCACAAAATTTATTGCAAACATTAAGAAAGGTCTTTTTGTCTAAAAACGAATCGAAGTTTCGAAAAAACGTTGAGAATTTCGAATAAGGGGCGGAGCTTGCAGACAACATTTCTGACTTAGGCTCCGCCCACTTTGGAGGATGTCGACAAAGAAGCGTTCCCGATTTTCGAACATTTACAGTGATTATCCAAAAATGTGGGCGGTGTTAGGGAGTCCAGAGCTCCGCCCATTTTTGAAGAGCCTAGTTTTGGCGAAAGGCTTTTAGAATGTCGGCAAAGTTGTCAAACTGCTGGCCTTAGGCTAGATAACGGCAAAGAAGCTCTCCTCTCAATTTTCGAAGATTTTCGATAGTCATTCAAAAATGTGGAAGGCGTTAGGGATTCCAGAGCTCCGCCCATTTTCAAAAAACCTAGTTCTGGTGAAAAGCCTTTAGAATGTCGGCAAGGCTGTCAAACTTAGGCTTTTTCTGTTTCTAGAACAGGGTGAAGTATTTTGGTTCAAAGAGCTTGGGCTCCCAAGGCCGGAGCCTAAACTTCAAGCTCCGCCAATTTTTGTGGAACTAAGCTATATAACTGCTTCTATGGACAGACAGACTTCTTTGCTTTGAAAATCAGAGTCTGACTCCACACAACCCTAGCTTTTAGAGTATTTGTAGTTGGTCCTTCCCTACTGAAATAATCAAACAACATGGCATCAAATCAGATCACCTCGAAGATCAATCAATTGAAATCATCTTCTTCTTTTTTGCTTTCCATCTGTTTTCATGTCTCTCAAGATCACGTTCGCTCTTCTTCTCTTTCAGCAGAAAACGGAATCTCTTATCTAAAGTTTCCGGTGATGACGTTCGAGTCGAAAAGTCAAGAATTTTGCAGATGGTGTATGCCTATATTGGGGATATAGGGGTACGGAGGGGATTACAGACCGCCCATTGGGATTTGTGTTTGTTCTCGGTTTCTTCTATCCACTGACCGCACCACCCGTTGCGCAATTGGTTGCGTAGAGGGGGGGGGGGGACTTTTATGCTCGTATGACAGTTGGGGAAGAGGGTTATTGAGGATTGATGACGTGGTGAGAAACTGATTCAGAAATAGAGAAAGAAGAAGACGTCAGAATCAGATTTCAGATTGACCTAGGATTCAGATGACCTATTTCTAGCACTAACTCGCTGTCTCGATAACAAAAAAAAACGATTCGAGACCAAAAACGGACACATACATACATACACATGACAAAGTTTATAATAGGGCGCTTTTCGTCCACATATAGAGCACACACAGAAAACTGAAAACTCTCCAAGGTCCCAATGCTCTTCTCACCACGTCCACCACCCACCAATCTTTCATGGCTCACGGAGCCCCGAAATTTGAGCCTTTTTTCGCATTTTTCCAACCAACCAGCCGGAGGAGGAGAAGGGGGAAAGACGTCCTTTTCTAGTCCTTATTTTTTCTAGCAGAAAAAAGTGCGGAAAAAGTATGAGTAAGAAAACATGGCGTAGAGTTAAATGATAGGGGTGGAAGTATTTCCGGTTGAGCGAGGAGGAGGAGGAAGCAACCTGAAAGAAAATTTGAATTTGAAAAAGCTGAATATTCGGAAAAAAGGAGCGAGGGGAAGACAAAAAAAAAAAGAATATATTGAGAAAATTGATAAAATTTTAGCGATTTTCAAGATTTTTTGGACAGAATGAAAAAAAAGTTGTAGTTTAAAGGAGAAATCTGACCAAAAATTTATTTTGCTTTGAGATCAGTTCAAAAAACTGTGCTGATTTCATAAATCATAATGAAAAATCCCAGAAATTGCTCTAAAACACCGAAAATACGCTTGAAAAATACCACTTTTTTGGCTAGAAGTGGGCAGTTTCAGCCTCAGGCGGTCGTGGCCTAACTCTGGAGTTTTCTCTTCCATCGGCCTAGGCTATTCAATTTTTTGGCTTCCAGGCCAGAGATTTCGGATCCAGGATTACCAAAAAATAAAGTGACCGAGGTTGATGGACGAGAAAACTCCAGAGTTAGGCCACGGCCGCATGGGGCAACTTTTGGTCAAAAATGAGTTTTTTGGGGTTTTAGAGCAATTTTTGGGTTTTTTCAGTGTGATTTTTGGAATCAGCATATTTTCAAAGCGATAAAAATTTTTGGTCGGACACATTCTTCAAAAAATCTTTTTAAAAAATCAGAAAATTTTGCAGAATTAGGAAGAAAAAAAGTTAGAAAATCGGACGATGATGATGATAAACTGATAAAAAACTTTTTTCAACAAAAAAAAGAAATTTCGCCAAAAACCGGTTTAAAAGTTAGAAAAACCTTTACTTTAGAGAATTTTCAGTGATTTAACTGTTAAAAATAGCATTCTTTTTTCACCGCAAATTTTTTTTCCCACCAAATTTTTTTTCAAGCAAGAAAAAAAGCATCATCACAAATCAAAAGGACCACAAATCTCTGGAGAGTTGTGTCTTCTTCTTCTTTTCTGCTTTTTCTTCTTGCTCCTTCTCAAAATCAATTCTATCCGATCATCATCATCTTCGAGGAGAGAAGAGAAACATAGAGAAACTTTCGAGGGTCCCCCCCCCCACCCATCCGATTTTCTGCTGTAATCCCCCTCTCAGAGCCTCTAGGAGAGGACCGCTAGCCTAGTTTAAGAGGTCAGATTTCGAGGGAGAGACCAGTTGGTGCTCGTAAAACTAGTGAGAAGAGGATTCTTTGAGATGGGGTAGTTTCAGAAGTTGATGAGTGGAAAAAATTTTAAGAAAAATTCGTTATCTTTGACTTTGACCAGTCGGGAGTAATAGATAACGGACACTTTTATTGGTCTTATCAGTTCAAGTTTCAGAACTTCTGAAATAGAAAAAGAGAGCAGAAAGAGAAAGTGCTGGAAATGGAATTTTTTGAAATGAGAACTGGGAATAAACTTGAACATTGATTAGATCTGAATGAAACTAGAAAAACTAGGATTTTTCCCATTAGAGCTTTTTGTGAAGTAGGCATTATTAGAGAGCTAAAAATATGAGGATTCTGAAAATATAGTCGAATTTGCTCTAGCACCCCCGTGAGCCGAGTTATGGGTTGTCAAAGTAGCCACTACTGGGATTTTTATGAAGACCATCTAACAAATTGGCCATAACATCCGTCTCATAGAAGACCCAAGCATAAAACTTGTACCAATCAAAAGCTGAAATTACGGGGATCCCAAAAATTTAAGAAAGTTTGCTCTAGCAACACCATGAGCCAAGTTATGAGCTTGTGAAGTTGACGCGATGCAACTTAAGAAATCAAAAATTGACTATAGAACTAGTCACTAAAGGAGCAAGTGGGTAAACTATATCAATCGAGAGCTGAGATTGCGAGAATTTTTAAAATATATTCAAATTTGCTCTAGCAACACCGTGAGCAAAGTTAAAAGCTCGGGAAGTTTACGTTACCGCCTGTGATACATTGTCAGGCATCGAAAATTGACCATAACACTAGTTCCACACAAGATCCAGTTGCTTAAAGTATATCAATCAAAAGCGAAAATTACAAAGATATAAAAAATATAGCTTGCTTTGCTCAAATGCCACCGTGAGCCAAGTTATAAACTCGTGAAGTTGATGTTGCCGACGGTGGTGCAATTTCAACCTTCAAAAATTGCTCATAACACTAGTTCTACTGAAGATCCAGGTGCCAAAACTACATTATTTGAAAATACGGGCTTTTTTTCAGTTGTCACTATTACAAGAATACCATTAGCAGCTGATGTTTTAGCTCCTAGAGGGTCATTCTCAGGATAATATCAAAAACTGAACATAACCACAAATCTAGACACCATATCCGTCCATCCGAAAACCATTTCCTATTCCAGAACAAAACAAGAACTGAAACTGAAAACAATGGACACAATCGAAAGTGAATGGATTATTCGAGGCCACCGCCCTCCCCCCATCATTCCTCTCTGATCCATGAATCGGGGGGTGGTGAACCGATTGCGGAAACAAGAAAAAGATATATTGTGTTGTATCTCCTATGCTGTATGTGCGTATCCCCTCTGCCTGACTCTGTTTTGTGTTCAACTGGTTTCGAAAGCAGCATTCAGAGACGGGGCCTTTCCTAGCCTTCAACCCCAAAGAGTGAGGGTGGTTGCTGGATGGACAAGTGAAAGACAGTCAGAGAGAGAGAGAGAGAGAGGGACAACACGGAATCTGGGTCAAATCGCAGAAAAGTGTGGAGACCGTTTTGTCTCTTTTAGAGACACGGGGTACGCCTGGTAGTGTTGGTGACCTTGTTCAGATAGAGACAGATGACTGCTGGAAGAACTGGAATCCTCGCTCCTTTCACTGGATCTAGCGTTTTTGATCTGGGGGGAGATCAGAGAGGGAAGTCTGGTTTTTCTAGAAATTTTCTAGAAGCTTTGACCATGATTCGAGAATGTGGGGGATAAGCTATAGGGCTTAAAAAATTTGCGTTAAGTCTAAAATTTCTTCATGACCCGGATGCTGTGAGCTCCACGGAACTGCTGGGTTTTGACACATTTTAGCTATATGGTATTAAAATTAACTCTAACACGAGTTTCACTAAAGACACAGGTGTGAAACCATTCGAAAGCAAACACCTGAGGGCCACCTGAGGGCCAATTTTCAGCAAAGCAGCTTTCTTTTAAGCCAAGTTAAGAGCCTCAAACGTTGCTACTACATGCATGGGACACATGCTAAAAATGTCACTCACATTATTTCGAAATGTGCGAGCCCAAAACCTTCCTCGACGACTAAAGCAAAGAATCTAGATTCCAGAGGTTCCCATCCCAGAGTCTCCCCTCAGCTCAACTCAGCACACCTCGAAACTATTTCCAGATGTTTCCTCCCGATCGCGGTTTGCAAAAGCAAAAATTCTCTCGCCGCGAAATCTTTTCTCTCGAATAGAAGAAAACAAACAAATGACTCGATTTTCAGTGACTTGAGGTTTCCTTCCTCCTCTCCGATCACAACCATCATCACAAATCAAAAAACCACTGAATTCTCGAATCCAGATGATGATTTGTTCACATTTTCTAAAGAAGAGAGAAGGGGCAGCGACCCTAATTCGGCAACACACTGTATTTCTCTTCTCCTCGTCTCATCGCTGAAAATGAAAATGCGGTCAGTGTTATGCGGAAGAGACCAAATCTTCTTTAGAAGAACATTATAGATAACAGTCAGTCTTCTTCTTCTCGGGGGCGAAGGCTGTCATCAAAGCCTCTCGGGATCACTCACTATTTTGTCTGTGCGCCTCGAATTTTTTCCTTCCCGCGAAAAATTTTATCGCGTGATAAGAAAATGGAGTGAAAGTTAAGAGAGAGTGGAAGCAATTTGACTGAAATTTTTTGACTGAAACTGTATTAGGAGTGTCAAATCAAACAAACAAAGATCAAGGAGACCAAAAATGTGCCCTCTTGCAGAATAGTGTACTTTAAGGAAACTTGACCAAAACTTGTTTTTGATCGAAGAGAGGGTCTTGAAATTTCCGGTGTTGGAGACTCAAGAATTAGAGTTCTAGAACGTTTTTAAGGGTTTAGGGACAACTCAAGATTGGAATGTTCCAGAAAAATCTTGAGTCAAATTTCAAAGCAAAAAGCTGAGTGATACATTATCAGTAAAAGCAACACCTCGCAAAATTTCAGATGACAGATTTTGCTAGTATGCACAATTTGGTAGTCAGAATCTTTTGGAAATTCATACAACTTGAAATTACAGTATTCACAAGATTTGATCCACCGAATTGCGAATCTTGATAAGTAGATCAAAAAAGTAGATCAAAAGTAAGACAGTTTCGAAATCCCGCTAAACAATGACGTGTTCTCTACAGAATTTCAGTCAGAAAGATGACTAATTGGTAAGAGACCCCAAAATTTTTGTGGTCTGTAACTCCGTCAATAGGTGGAGGTGGCTGTCGAGCAATCATCACTAGCATGTTGACTCAGGAGCAAGCTTACGAGGACATTTTCAGATTTTCAACGAAATTTTGAAATATCAGTGAGGGTAAGCTTTGGAATACATACGACATCAAAATCAGTTTTTATTTTGAACGACGGGGGACAATGCAGGACGACGCAGGCTAGAGAATTTCTCCCTTGGAAAATGGAATTTCTAGAAAACGTAATTTCAAAATGGAGAGCTTAGCAAGATTTACAAAATGACATACAGAATGTTAGTTTTTAGCAATGCCATTTCTGATATGGGCCAAAACGAGCCAGTTGGAGTCAATTCTGTCTACGATCTTGACGGCTTTCAGTGAAAAAGTGAATTGTCAAACATCTCCGTTCTGAATATTACCGTATAGATCTTGTTGCGCTCTATATTTTGGTATAAATTTTACCTGGGGAGTTTTTGCGCTGAATAGGGCCGAAAGCTAAGGTTATCAAACTGTAACTATGAAAAGACAAGTTTCAGAAAATGGGCGGAGCTTAGGTTTTCAGACCGTCCATAGAACAAGAGCGTACGTTTCTGAGGATATCCTGAGAGCTAAGAGCGTATACAGAAGTTTTCACAGGATAAGTTAAGGCTCACTCAATGAAGTTCCAGAAAGTGGGCGGGGCTTAGATTTTCAGGGTGTTAACGGTGGTGGGAAAGTCATCTGAACAAAATTACAAGTTTCTGGGGACATTTCAAAAACTAGAGGTGTGAAAGTTGCAGAAACTGGGCGGAGCTAGGATTTTCATACTGTAAGTGACTATGAAGATGAAGAACCTAGGATAAGAGACCAATCAGATCAAAATCAAGACTATAATCTTATATATCGATCAAACGAGGGAGTTTAAGAGTGCGGAAAATGCACAAGCAGTCGGGGAGGAAGGCGAACCGCCGCCGCGCACCACCATCACCTCGATTCGGCTCCGTCGAAAGGTTCGTCTATTTGCGCACTTCTTTCCTTCTTCTTCTTCTTCTCCTTCTATACTCTCTTTTTCGGTGAAGGTGCTCTTTTCTCAGTGCTCACACACAGCATAGAGTGTACACAAAACAGTCCCCCTTTCACTACTTCCCGTGTCGATGGTGATGGATTGAGAGAGAGAGGGAGGGAGAGTGCGCAGTCTTTTTAGAGATTTCTCTTCTTTTCTCTCGTGACTGACACTGTCCAGCAGCAACATCATGGCTATAAGTAGATTGACTGACTGCGCAAAGGGGCGCGCACAGGCTGCTGTCCCGCGCACGCCGAGGGCATCTGAGAAGACGAAGAAGAAGAAGAAGATGACGAGAACGATGATGATGTTGGAAACGAAGAAGAAGAAGTAGAAAAGAGGAAGAAGAAGACCAAAGTCCGGGGCTACTTCTTTTTTTGACCACTTTTTGTGTACATGTACACGTTTTGCAGTTTTTTTTTCTCTATCTGCTACTTTTTTCAAGTAGTCGGCCACAGAAGGAAAAAAAAACGATTTTGAGAGAGAGGAAGGGATGAACTTGAAAAGGGCGAATTTTTGGTATTTTCTTGGATTGTGTTGAGGGGGTTCAAGCGGTGAAATGGGGATTCAGAATCTTAGAAGCCGTCAGAAACTGAGAATCCATCAGAATCCTTCAGCATCCTTCAGAACCTCAAAAAAATCTTATAAGCGATATTTACCAAGGGAAAACGCGCTTCATAGACAACTTGGCTGAAATTTGAATTTTCAGCTTTCCCACCGCTTTGAAAACAGCAAAACATGTTTTGGTGGGTGCGTGGACTCCTCGTGGACAATTCGACTGCTCCCCTAGTTGTCCACGAGGAGTCCACGCACCCACCAAAACATGTTTCGCTGTTTTCAAAACGGCGGGAAAGCTAAAATTCAAATTTCAGCCAAGTTGGCGATAGAGCGCGTTTCCCATTGGGGAATATTGCTAATAAGATTCTTCAATTTCCCCCCCTCAAAAATTTTTTTTCAGCCACAGCGATTTTTATGAGAAGAGAGATCAAATTTCAGATTTTTGTCTTTTCCTTCTGCATTTTGCTGCTGCTTGCGTTTTAAACAAATACGCACTCTAGAATCCGGAGAATAAACAAAAAAATGATGAAGAAGAAGAAGAAGTACACAATTTCAGAGATGGACGCAAACCTAGAGCAAATAGCAGAGTTGAAGAGAAAAATTCAGACTTTTTATGTAGTCAAGGAGACAATAAAATGCTGGAAAAAACAGAGATAGGGAGAAAATTAAGTGTTTTTGACTCGATCCAAAAAATCAAGACAGTAGAATATTAAACGCGCGAAGTTCAAAAATTCAAATTCAAAACAGCGAAACATGTTTTGGTGGGTGCGTGGACTCCTCGTGGACGATTCGGGCAGCAGTCGAATTGTCCACGAGGAGTCCACGCACCCACCGAAACATGTTTCGCTGTTTCAAAACGGCGGGAAAGCTGAAGATTCAAATTTCAACCAAGTTGGCGATGGAGCTCAATAATTACCTAATACTCAAATCCAAAATCTTAAAATAAGAAAACCATGAAAAATAGAAAGCGCGAAACTCAAAAACCTAGAATCAGAAGAAACCCAAACATAGTTGAAGGCGCGAAATTCGAAAATTCAAATTCAAAACACCTTCTCTCTCCTCTAAAAGTGCAACAAATGGGCTTGAAAAGGTCAAGACCCCCTCGTCATTTTCCCATATAACCCCCCCCCCCCCCCCCCTTCGAGACACTGTCCACCACCTTTTAGAGAAAAGTGTTTGAAGGGGTAAAATGACTAATAAAATGAGGAAAAGGTCTCTCTTTTTGAATGTTGAGAATTGAGAATTCAAGAGACTTCTAAAAATTAAGAGATTCTAGAGAAGTAGAGAAAAAAGATTTCAGCGCAGTTCTCCGAGATCCTCGGGATCCCGAAAATGGGAAAATAATGTGGGAATCGGAGAGACGCAGAGATGGAGAACTGGATAACCGAGGAGAGAGGAAGAATCTGGAAGTTTCGGTTTCTCTTTTCTATCTTTCATTTTTCACAAAGGGCAAACAGAGGGCAATTGGATGGAGAAGAGAGAGATGGGAACTTTGAGGTGTAATGAGTGGAAAAATGAGATTTTTTAGTTTAAATTTTTCTAGTTCTGAAAAATCGGCTCCGAGACATTTCGCAACCGGTCGTTTCGAAACTACGACATTTCAAAACCAAAAAATCCGGGTTTTTTGTAGAAAGTTCAGGTTAGAATCACAACTTTTCAAATGTAGACTGTAACCTGGAATAGTTCACAATACCCTCACTCCCATACAACCTTAATGAACGTAAAGTAGACTAGTTTATAGAGTTGCAAAACGTCTGGTTTCGAAATTTCTTGGTTGCGAACTGTCGTAGTTGCGAAATCGACGTGAGTTGCGAAATGTCTAGGTTGCAAATCGTTTTTGCTCAACAAAAAAACTAGACCTTCGAAAAGTGGCTGGGAGCTAAGATATGAGTTGTCAAAAATCAGCAAAATTAGTACTGGCTGAGACTTTGATGGCTGATAACTCTAGTTACGTGAACATTTTGCCAATTTTTATTGCAGATTCTGAATCCTCACGGTCAATATAATCTATAGTCCGATTCCTAGAAAAAGTTCAACTCGACACTTCAAGTAACTCCCTTGTCAGAGTTTAAGAATATCCAGGAATCTCAGCATCTCGGAATCTGATTCTAACCTGAAAATAATTGCAAACTACACAAATCTCTGAAAACCTCTTCTGAATCTCTGCCAAAAAAGTGCACATATTCAGAAAAGTTTTCTGAAGACGTCGACGTCTTCAGAATCCTCCTCCTCCTACGACTATTCAGAAATTCATAAAAACGGGCGCGTCGATCGAATCAAAAGAAAAGTTTCTGAAGAGGTCAGCGCCCCCCCCCCCCTCTTCAAGATGTGAGAAAAAATTTTTAGTCCTTTTCACTTTAAAGCATTTTTTCTTCTTTTTTTTTCGTCTTGACGATAAGAAGGGGAAATAAGGACGAAGAAGAAGAAGAAGGAGGAGCAATGAAATTAATTTCAGCACGAAACAAAAAAGTACTCTTCTTTTTTTCTCCTTTTCTACTGCTGACATACTTTGAGAAGGACTTATCCGAAATGCACAAAGAGCACAAAGAGGAGAGGGGGGGGTCCCTTTTTGAGAGAGGGAAGTTTCAGATGAAGCGTGACAAAATAGAAGACGTTGTGCTGTGGACGCTTCTCAAGCTAAAGGAGATGTTGGAACAAAAAATGGGAAGGATTTAAGAGATCAAGAATGGAAAAAGGGCAAAAAAATGGAGGGGGGGGGGGACGGCTGAAAATATGAAAAACTGAAATAATCTTATTAGCGATATTCCCCAGGGGGAAACGCGCTCCATCGCCAACTTGGCTGAAATTTGAATTTTCAGTTTTCCCGCCGTTTTGAAAACAGCGAAACATGTTTTGGTGGGTGCGTGGACTTCTCGTGAACAATTCGACTGCTGCCCGAGTTGTCCACGAGGAGTACACGCACCCACCAAAACATGTTTCGCTGTTTTCAAAACGGCAGGAAAACTGAAAATTCAAATTTCAGCCAAGTTGGCGATGGAGCGCGTTTCCCCCTGGGGAATATCGCTAATAAGATTCTAAGATTCTGGAGGATTCCAAAATTCTGAAGCTGAAAGAAAAATTAAGAATTTTGTGATCAAAAACGTATATGAAAAAGGACATAAAATGAAAAATAGCCGGCTGAAATATCTAGCTGAAAATATCATATGTATATGAATTTCAGATTAGTTTTTCTTGACATTTTTGCACTCGGAGATGGATTTCTGGAATTTCTTGGAAGATTAAAAATTCCTTGCAGACACACACACGATGAAGTCATAATCTTCGAGAAAAAGGGAAATTCGAGAACAACGCGAAGAAATTCGTAAACAGAAACTAAAATTTTAGATGTTGAATGCTAAGGGGGGCCTAGGCTAAGGCAGAAAAAATTTGACATTAATGAATTCCAAAATTTTAGATGTGTGTTTTAGGAGGGACGACGAGAAAACCGTATTTAAAAGTGCAGAGAACGTCTACAAAAATCTAGGCAAAAATTTGAAAAACATGAAAATCAGAATATTTCCGAAAAAAATTCACAAGATTTTGAGAATCCGAGAACCTATTTTTGTTAGATCTACTCGTTTTCTAGTAATAATTATTCCTGGCCCCAATAGTTCACAATACTCTCAATCCCATACAATTTCAATGAACGTAAAGTGGAATAGTTTATAAAGTTGCGAAACGTCCAGTTTCAAAACGTCTTGGTTGCGAATTGTCGCTATTTCGGAATCGACATGAGTTGCGAAATGTCGTAGTTGCGAAATGACTAGTGGCATCCTGGAGACAAAATCTCGGACGCCCGGTCCCTCCGAAAATCCACGTGGTCCCCAGACCCCACTAGGAAACCAGAGCCATAAATCTGAGAGAGTCCACTCCCCCAACGAATAAAGAATCGGGAAGGGATAATTATTTCTAACGGACAGGTGGAAGCGGAAGCGGAAAGACAACCAGAGAGAGAGAGAGAGCCCGTTGTCTTCTCTGCAAAAAGAGTTAGAAAGGGAAAGTGGGCGGGGCGTTCAGTGAGAGGGGGACACTCCAAAATTAGAAAGAATGAAAGAAGATTAATTGCGGTTTTAATCCCAATGGGCATTTTTTAATGGTGAACGACGTTAGTTTGGGGGGGGGGGGGGGGCGGGGCGTCCTAGATTCCAGTGTTCATGGCTGAAAGTAGATGTTTCAAAACTTGACGATTTCTAAAAGTTATCACTAGAAAGCGAGACCTTCAGTACCGTCATTTTCAGTGTTAAACCGTCAACTTCGGGTAGCTGAAAAAGTAACTCAAAGTCGCTTTTTCTGTTTGAAAATTTGAGAGTGTATACATCAGCTCTAAAACTCTATTTTTGTAGTTGACAATATTTTTGTACAAGTCCGCTCTGCCAAGATATGGCTCGTAGAAAAAAGCTCAAAAAATTTCGAGAATTATCACGGAAATCTCTCAAATTTGGCATCACCTCAGGTTTCTGAGCGTAACTTTTTCGATTGAAGAGATACAAAAAAGTTGTCAACTACAAAATTAAAGGTCGACGTTTGATTTAAGTACCCTCAAATTTTCAAGCAAAAATAACTGCTTTGAATTAGTTTTTCAGCCACTCAAATTTGGCCTTTTTTCACTGAAAATGAGGAAAACGAATTGGCCGGTACTGTAGTTGGCCACGACACGTAAAAAGTCCGAAATTCTATTCAAAAAAGGCGTGGACAACGCTTTCTATCTCAATCTCAGGGTGCGCGCTATTTCTGGCACAGGAAGATCAAAAAACTAATCTAAAATGTTGATGACCGATTGTTAGAATGAGCGCGCGCATTGTCCACACTCCTGGAACGCTAGAGCTCAATTTCTGGAGGCTCATCGGAAACATGGTCTATTAAAGGTCATCAATTCAGATGTCTTATAATCCCATTTTAGAAGATGAAGGTACCTTCAGACCAAGTTTAGGACAGCTGGTACCCGTAGGCAGGAAAGGATAGAAAAGTACACCAAAACTTCTGAAAATGATGTTGTTGTTGTTGGGTGTAGTTCTAGTCAAAAAAAAGATCTAGAAATGGCACACAAAAACTGCGTTGGCGTGTGTTTCTCGTTTTTTTTTTGCTGACACACAGAAAGAGAAGTCACACACACACACACACACACAAACTCTTTCCTTCCTTCTTCTTCTTCTTCTTCAATTCTTTGTTGGCCTTGCTCTTTTCTTCTTCTTGTCTCCGCCCGTCTTGTCTCCCAGGGACCTCTGAAACCTTCTGAAACTCTTCGAGAAGGAGAGACGACAGACACTATTGGGTTGTTGGGTCCACCCCCCCCCCCCCCCCCCCCTCCCCCCTTGGAGAGAGAGAGAGTAGGCAAATCGGTGGAGACGCCAGAGAAAGGACATGTTGAAATGGGGGCCCCGATGGGAAGAGGGGTAGGGGAGTGGGACTTTGCCTCTGCTGGAAGAATGAGAGAGAGACTAGAGAGACATTGAGACTGGAAATTTAGGGAGTGGTGTTGGTTGGGGACGGGGCCCCTTTGGTCCCCACTATGTTTTCGAAAAATGTGAACTTGGGGTCGACGCACTGGGGGTGAGATGGGGAAGGAGGGGAAAGAAAAGATGATAGATGAAAACAGGGATGCTGGAAAGTTTTTTTCTGAAAATTTGAAGGTTGTAGTTTGTAGTCTAGAGGGGATTCTGGAGGAGAGATGAATTGAGATGAGGTCATGAATCTAGACAGGCAGAATATGCCCAGGTTCTCTTTGATCTGGATTCTGAAGTTCTGGTTCTGTGGAGTTTTTAGTTTAGGGTACTGTAGTGTTGAGATGGATTGTCTGGATACAAGACCCGGAAATTCGGTATTTCGAATCAACGAGAATTCCGAAGTTTCAACGTTTACAAATAGCACAAATTTGGAGATTTTGAACTTCCAAGATACTGGGATTCCTAGAATTGCTCAGGAAGATCATCGAACGAAAAGTTTCGAAGTTCTCAAAATCACTGTTTCTCTATTTCTAGCTGTCCAAACTTAACGAAAAGGTTACGTATCAGAGAGAAGTTATCCGGAGAAGCTAAAAAATTACAAAAGCTTTAAAAAACTTTAATTTGACGTCTTCTGAATTAGAAATTTTAGTGATAACCTTGCTGAACTCTCATTTTAAACAGTAGTCGTATTTTTTTTGGAGTCGAAATTTTTCCTGAGGATCTCCAAAACTATCTTCAATTTCATAACCCTTCTGCAGTGTCTAGTGTCTAGTTTGCAGCCTCTAAGCCTCTCCAAAAAGAGTCCCACAAACTGAAAGTTCAAGAAAAGAGGGGGGGACCCGTCTTTCTCTTTCTTGCTGCTGCATTTCAAGACAACATTTGGCCGATTACACACTCTGTCTTTTCTATTTCGAAAACGTGCCTTTCTCAGCGTTTCTTCGTCTTGCACACTCTTTTTTTCCTAGTGGTCCGCGGTCCCGAAAGTCGAAGAAAACCGGGAAAGAAAGAGGAATGGAAGGAAATAAGAAGAGAGAGAAAGATGACTTGAAATTTCCTCCTTTCTATCTTCTTACACCCATCTGTCTTTTCTAGAACAAATTTTTTGCTCGTTTCTTTGCAGTTTTTAGGAGAGAAACTCGAAGAAGAGAGGAATAAGGATTGTTATAGAAATGGAATCTGAGAATCTGAGAGTCCTTCAGAATCTGTGTATCGCAGAATGACCAAAACAAGCAAAAAGGCTGAAGTCCTCAAATCGGAAAGAAGCATCTAATAGCGGATGAAGAGAAACAAGAATCAGAGTTGGAGTTCATTTACAGTACCGACCATAATGATATTCGTTTTCGTCATTTTCAGTGAAAAATCGTCAACTTCGGGTAGCTGAAAAAGTGATTCAAAACTGATTTTTCTGTTTGAAAATTTGAGAGTGTATTAATCAAATCTTGAACTTTCATTATACAGTTCACAACTTTTTTGTAAAACTCCAATGTGCCAAAATATGGCTGTCGAAAAAAAAGCTCAAAATTTGGCATCGCCATAGGTTTCTTGGCGTAACTTTTTTGATTGAAGAGATATAAAAAAGTTGTCAACTGCAAAATTAAAGTTCAAGGTTTGATTCATACACCGTCAACTTTTCAAACAAAAATATCTACTTTGAATTAGTTTTTCAACCACTCAAAGTTGGCGTTTTTCAAGTGAAAAAAACGAAAACAAATACATATCTTTATGGCCGGTACTGTAGAGATAGAAATTAAACACATTGGATTTGGCTCGTAAAATTCATTAGAGACAAACATTAGAAATTAACACAACCATATTCAAAGAAAATTTAATATACTCCTCTTCTCATTCGCACTTGAGCTCAAACTTGGTTCCAAAAATGAATCCTTTCCCATCACTACAAACAACTGCTTTTTGTCTATCTCGGCGTTGGAGGTGGTATCCAGTGGGGGAAGTATTGTAGCTGAAAATATAAAAAGTTCAATTTCTCAATTTTTGTAAATTTCACTTACTGAATGTGCACATTCTGCACTCTCTTATACTCGACGTCTTGAAGGATGACTTCGTGCAAAAATGGGACAAATTCGCGAGACTTCAAAATCAAAATTTCCAATTTTGAATCGGTGGTGAGCAGCCAAGATTAGAAGAAGGAATGGGAGGCTTCATGAGATATCAAATTGTTCTCTAGTTAAACGAAACGACAATTCCAGAATCGTGAACTTAAAATTTCCGATGTGACCCATGAAGAGTTTTCGATAAACAGCTCGGAGACGTTGAATTCTGGAGCATCTGGACACGAGAAGTTGCGCGATGCTGGCCTTCAGAGTTGCGCTCAATCATCGCTGCTCGATGGCTCCGGGACATTTCGCAACTACGAAATTTTGAAATTGACGTCAATTTTGCAACCGCGACAATTCGCAACCAATACATTTCGAAACTGGACGTTACGCAACCAGTCGTTTCGCAACTTTATAAACTAGTCCACTTTCCGTTCATTAAGGTTGTATGGGACTGAGGGTATTGTGAACTATTCCAGGTTATAGTCTACATTTGTCGTAGTTGCAAAATTGACGTGAGTTGCGAAACGTCTCAAAGGCCGGTATTCATTGCATCAATTTCAAATATTTAGAGACCAAGTTTTTTCATGTGCCGCATTATAGGAGCGATGTGAGAGGGATCGTAAAACCTAAGACTAGTTTTAGGTCTATGGAAAAGTTGAGAACACTCTGTGATGAGATTTTCAACTTTTTGAAGATCCTCGTGTGGAGCCCAACTTAACGTTAGGACTCTATTTCTTGGTATGCAACGATAACAGGGTTCAGTGGTAGATAAAATGGTTTATTGATACAAGGGTTAAGATGCAAAAAGGAGAAAATGGGGACACAGGAAAAGGGGTGATGAACAACAAAGTGGCAACCTCTCAAATGGTAAAGTGAACAACTACATCAGGTTAAATGACAACTGAATTAACTGGAATGCGGGGTTCCATTTATACGGCTTGAACAGCCTTGGTCTTGGTAGAACTCGTACGTCACAATTCTTAAAATAGGCGATCGCGCAACTGCTTCTTCTTGGCCTTGAACACTGCTAACATTTCTTGGCAGTTAGTTCCTTATCATCGGCAACGTCTTATTCTCCTTGACTGATACGGCAGAAAGAGAAAGGGGAGAGAGAAAGACGAGAGAAAAGAGAAAGGATGGTAGAAAGGTAGAGGTGACGTAACCGAGGGTTAAATGTTCCTCGGGAAAGTGTAATCGCACCTGACCGGTGCGACACCTCGAACCGAATCTCTGCATCATAATAATCCGAGTCTCCCGATTTTTGGATAACGAAGTTGACTTGATCCTTCTGAATCCTGAACAACTGTGACACCTTGCCCATTGTTCTGCGTGTGAGCATTTTGAAAATGGTGCGGCATCTTGTGGAGGTTGTGGAGAACTCGTATCTGCAAAAAATAGTTCTTTTTTTGCTCGATGAAGGAAGATTCTGAGATTCTATTAGCGATATTCCCCAAGGGAAAACGCGCTCCATCGCCAACTAGGCTGAAATTTGAATTTCCAGCTTTCCCACCGTTTTGAAAACAGCGAAACATGTTTCGGTTTATGCGTAGACTCCTCGTGGACAATTCGACTGCTAGTCCACGCACCCACCAAAACATGTTTCGCTGTTTTCAAAACAGCGGGAAAGCTGAAAATTTATATCTCAGCCAAGTTGGCGATGGCGCGCGTTTCCCCTTGGTAAAGATCGCTTATAAGATTCTAAGATTCTGAGATACATCCTGATACTGTACTCAAACAACAACAAAAAACCAGAAATGAACTCACTGAGATTCTACATCCATTTGCTCCATAACACACTCCATAGCGAGCCATGGGAGTTCGAAGAGAGGGAACGAAGCATGAACATCGGTGATCATTCTGAAACTGAGAAGGTTTAGGGGGGGGGGGGTGACAAGGAAAGTTTGAATAGGGAAAGTCAATAACTGGAATTGGGATAAATAAATAAAAGAAGGACCCAATGAACTGTAGAGTGAAACGACTCCAGGATTGAAAGGACAGATTATAAAGAACAATGTTACAGGTGATGTCTTCCGGTGTTTAGGTACAGGTGAGCCAAATCGATAACACGTTTATGTGAGCACAATGATGAAAATACAATGAAAATACAATGCGCGAGGTGTAGTCTTCCGGTGTGTAGGCACGCGAATCGAAGTGAAGAGAATTGCTTGGCACGTGTGAGCTGGACCGTCAAACGACCCAGGTTTGAAAATTTTTGGAAGCCGCGGCCTCAGGCTGGTTTCACAAAGGTGTCCCTGGACCGTTTGGGTCCATGAGAATGTCAAATCTACAATTGAAAAAACCAAACGTGGACCGAATTTTCAGCTATCAAAGTCTCCACAAGTACAAATTGGAACACGTTCTCTAAAATTCTCGATCACGAGCCTGCTGTCTTGTGTACAATAATTTTAAACTTGATGGAATCTTTTGATATTGTGCATGGTGGGTACACATGAACTTCTAAGACATATGAAACATACCTCATTAGGCCACACCCCCTGTGATTTGCCTGCCCGGGCCGGGTACAAACTGCGATCTCAACATATTCCAATTGGACAAAGTTGAGTCATTTACATAATTTGATTGCAGGCATCATTCTGAGCTTAACACAAAAAAAACTAGACCTTCTAAAAGTGCCTGGGAGCAAAGATATGAGATGTCATAAATCGGCAAAATTAGTACTGGCTGAGACTTTTATGGCTGATAACTCGAGTAAAGTGAACATTTTGCAAATTTTTATTGCATAATCTGAATCCACATGGCAAATATGGTCCGATTCCTAGAAAAAGTTCAGCTCAACACTTCAAGTAACTTCCCTGTAAGACATATGAAACATACCTCATTAGGCCAAACCCCCATTTGAGCTATTAGGTATAGAAAAAAAAAGTCATTCTTGTGATTTGCCTGCCGGGCCGGGCACAAATTGCTTTCTTGCTTCAGACCCGTCGCGTATGGCGGTTACCAATGCCGCATCACAGCGACTCGTAATGCAGTTTTATAGGGTGCAGAACGGTTAATGGTTTTGAGTTCGCGCTGTTTTGTTTCTTGCTTCAAACACGCCGCGTGTCGTGGTCGCACAATTTGCTTTGCAGCGACACCCAATAATGTTGCGAAACGGTGAATCGTTTCGAACGCGGGTCGTTTTTTTCTTACTTCAAACGCGTCGCGTGTCACGGTCGTCGAATTTCTCATAACGAAAACTTCCTTTCGACAAGGCTGACAAAGTCAAATTTAAAGCTTGGCACGCTGCCAAAACAAGCGTGTGAACGACCGTGCATTACAAGCATGCATTATTTTTCTTTTATGACTCACCATAGCTTCGTGAAGGTCAACAGATAGGCAGGACACTGTCCCATCAAAAAATTGTGTGCAGAAGTGAGAGAGAAGTGAGAAAAACTGCAGAAGTGAGAAAAACTACTCTCTATCTATGGTGTCTCTCCTTCTTTCTTCAAGCGGTTTTTTATTGATTCCAATTACTTTGCGCTTATGCACAGGGTCCCACGATGGTGCATCGCGGAAACGCGGTTTGTTGCACTCTCAATTTGGCTGATTGCCAGCTTTCAAATTTGGCAGCGTGCCAGCCTTTTCCGCAGTTAAAAGCTGTGCTGTGAGTTGCCGCGCAGCGAATTACAGACGTAGCGTTCACGTACACTTGACACGCGACACGCGACGCGCCTAAAAAATTGCGCGCGAATTCAAATCGATGTACCGTTCTGCGACCCTGTGTTTATGCATTGCCCATTTTCCCTTTTTTTCAGGCTAATGGCTTCTGCTGGTGATGACCCTCCGTCTAGAAAACGGACCGCTGGTGAAGATATTGAGCAGAAAACCGTGAAGAAGATCTCCAAAGTGGTTCCGGAAGAGAGGGACTTCAGCGCCCCAGTCGAGAACTTGACAGACGTGGTGTTGAATGTCGGTGGCGAGAAATTTCATGTTTCTAGACAAGTGAGTCAGCTTTCTCAAAATATTTTCAATTTTTCTAATTTCAGGTTCTTGCAAACTATTGTGACTTCTTTAATACTCTCTTCTACAAGGATCACAAGGGAGAACCAGAAGTCACCCTTGCTGACATTGATCCAGTCTATTTCCAGAGTTTTTTGGAACTCGTCTATGGAGAGTTGGCGATAAAAGGTATTATCGGGCAGCCGTCCGTTGTCAGTTGGGTTTAAAGGCGCATGGAGTTATTTCAGACGATATCTCGTTTTGACACGGAATATGTGTCATAATATTACGATGAACTGATAAACGCGAAGTGCGCCTTTTCGGGGAGCGGTGCATTTTTTGTGCTCTAACAAGAGCACGTCTGAAATAACTCCATGTGCCTTTAAACCCAACTGACAACAGACGACGGCGTTATAATAAGACAACCATTTTAGATTTTCCGATGGATTGTTTTTTTTTTCAGCTTACAATGTTGAAGGATTAATTGTCATCGCTGACAAGTTGAAGTCGGAGAAAGCCCTAGTACTCTGCGGGTTGTTTCTCGTTTATATAGAGCCAAAATCGTTGGAGAGAATGTTCGAATTGGCGGTGCAGTACAAGATGGACGTGCTTGCGGTGAGTTACAAAAAGGAAGAACCCGACCAAAACTTTTTACTGCTTTAAAATACGTTAAAATGTGTGTAGATTCCGAAAATCACAATGAAAAATCACAAAAATCGTTCTAACACCCCAAAAATGGCTCCGAAATGAGCAAAAATCGCAGAAGTTGTTTTCGGTGGCCGTGGCCGAGTTTCTCAAAAAGGGGAGGAGCAGACCGCAGTGATTGGCCGCACGACTGCAAAGACGCTCATTGGCTGACTCCGGCCGTTTTCTGGGAAACTCGGCCACGGCCACCTGAAACAACGTCTGCGATTTTCGCTCAGTTCGGAGTCATTTTTTGGAGTTTTACAGCAATTTTGGAGCATTTTCATTATGATTTTTGCAATCTACGCACAAGACATAATTTCTACAGGAATTCGTCACCATGAATATCGACAACATGGTACAGTTCGAAGCTCTTGTCGGGGATCGGTTGGGGACAATGGATCCCTCTTTGGCGAGAATTTTCAACAAGAGGGCTAGAGACTTGAACAAGGCCGAGAAGGAGAATTAATAAGTGGCAACTTTCCCTTCCCTCATAACTTCAAAAGTCGATAAATTTGTTAACTGTTTTCCTTGTTTAATGTGTAAACGACGATGCTTGTTGCGGAAGGGAACTTCATTTTGAGTTAGCGTAGTTGCGAATCTCAGTACAGTCTTTCATTATGAAAAAAGCTGGCACGCTGCCAAATCTCAGAACTGGTTTCAACAAAGTTAACAACAACACTTTATTCTTAGTTATTCAACTCCTGCCCGCCTTCTTTCCGCACAAATATCCCCGAACAACCCTCTGCTCACTGCCACCAGGTGCGACACATGCCACATCATCAAGTCGATTCGAGTTCCACGTCCATTTATCCTGAATAGTGGATTGACTAGCTGCTAGAAGAACTACACATTGTTGAGTCTTGGCGTGCGCGTTGTCGGGTTGCTGAAAACCGAAAATCATTCGCTCGTTTTTTCTTGCGCGTCGCGTGTCGCGTAAAGCGTGTCTGTAATTCGCTGTGCGGCCACTCATAGTACAGCTTTTAACTGCTGAAACGGCTGGCACGCTGCTAAATCTGAAAGCTGGCGAGCAGCCAAATCGAGAGTGCAACAAGGCGCTTTTTCGAGATGTACCGGGCGTCCCAGTGGCGGCGCAGCATATCACAGTTCCGGTTTTTACAGCGGAAAAAGCTAGCACAAAGCCAACTTTGAAAGCTTTCAAGATGAAAAAAGCGAGTTTTTGAGGCAAACATAAAACAGTAACCACTCTTAACTCCGATTCAAAAAATAGAGATCTACCTTCAAATTCCACAAGAATCCTGCAGTGCCCGTAGTGACCGCATCTGTCCATCGAAACGAGTTCAGAGGGGTACACGAGGTGGAGATTGGAGACGTGCTGCATTCTGAGGTCCGTTTAGCACCGATCCATATGGATCCACTAGTTTTTGGAGATATGACGTTGAGGGCTCGGGCTGGAATACAGTTGGAACGGTAAGGTTTTGTTGTCACCCTGCAATCTCGTCTCTGCGACGTATCGCAACTGTGAAGTTTCCTAAGCAGCGTAATTTTGTCACTTCGACGTCTCACTACTATCCGATTTTCGCAGTGCCGCAGAACGGTACATCCATTTGAATTGACGCGTTTTTTTTCGAGGTGCGTCGCGTTTTTCTAATTCGCTGCGCGGCAACTTACGACACCCTGTCAAATTTGAAAGCTAGCAAGCAGAGTGCATAGAAGAGCGTTTCCTCGATGTACCGTCGTACAACCCTGTGATTTTTTAACTAATCTTTAAAAAGTACGCGTCGAAAATAAAAATATGAAATGGAATGGGTCCCAAAAAGCCTTGACTCTACGTAGAATACATATTTCCGATGATAGAACCTGGCTGGATTGAGTTCTAGTAGTTGCGAAATGTCACAGTTGCAAAACGTCACAGTTGCAAAACGTCACAGTTGCTAAACGTCGTAGTTGCGAAACCTACGCAGGTGGCGACATGACACGGTTGCGAAACGTCGACATGACACGGTTGCGAAGTGTCGCGAAGCCAATATCTCACCTGTCACCCTTCTAATCTCATTCTCATCCTGTAACCCGAACAGTGACGCTCCTTCAGCTCTACACTTTGACTCTGCATCTGCTTGTGAAACTTCACCACTGAAAACTTTCATACACCATCCACCAGATGGGCGATTGAAACGTCGCCACCCGGAGCCACAGCCATTCTGAAAAAATGTAAATGTAGAAAATTCATGATTCTATCGTCTTACTTTACTCCCACCGCCTCCGCCTCCACCATGCTCGTGACTATCTGAAAAACGAAAATTTAGAAAAAACAATTTTGGAAAAGGTTACCTTCACAAGAGTCGAAATCACTAGAAGATAAGTCGAATCTGGCAGAAACAAGGCCCAGGGAAATCAGAAAAATCGGTAGTCTTGTCATACTTGAACCGTGATTCTTCTTGAAAAATGTTGCGACTTTTATACGTCCGGAAGTATAGCGGAAGTATAAAAGTTTTTAAAGATCAAGTTGAAACTGATGTGTGGTCAAATAACGAATTTATTGCTTATTATCAATTCCAACATCATCAGTTATTCCCAACCGCTCTCTTCCCGCACACATATCCCCTATTAATCCGAGCCTCTCTTCCAGGCATTGAAGTAATCTTATCACAGACAACATCATCAATCCGATTTGCATACCATGTCCACAATGTGTCGGTTACTGTAGGTGTACTCGACGCTAAGAGGACCAAACACTGTTGGTTAGTATTCCACGCATTATCCGGTTGTCGAGTATTCCATTGGAATCCAGCATACCCGGTTGTTGAAGAGTCGGTCCATTGGAAAGAGCTAATATGGTCACAAATACCGGACAACTTCGAGCGGGCGCATTGAGCGGTTCTTCGGGCACCAACCCAGAGAGATCCGGCGTTGTAGGGGGAGATGATGGGGAGGGCAGCGGCTAGAAGATTGGGATTTTAGACAATGAGCTTCTGATGGCCCGGCATTGTCAGCTTTTGCTGCCAGAAACTATCGTAATTATGTTTTCGCAACAGCTCAGGTTTTGCAACTACGACGTTTCGCAACTGTGACGTTACGCAAAAATCAGTAAGACTAAAGGCATACTAAGACAACCAGATTATCAAGTTTAAACAAGCTATGTCGGCTCAAAAACTGACGCAACGACACCTCGCGCAGGCTGCGCAACTAACTGCGCAGGCTTCGCAACTACGACTTTTTGCAACTGTGATGTTTCGCAACTATTAGATTTTGACCCAGGCAAGTTATTTTTTTGGAAACACTTCCTCCACGTTGAGCCAAGACTTTTTCGTGATCCATTTAACTACATATAATTCATTTTCATATAAACTTTTCAATACTAATGGTAATACAGTGTTGACAAAAAGTCCCAGCTTCAAAACGTCACAGTGGGGAGGCGAAGCCCACAGGGTTGCAAAACGGTACATCGATTAGAATTTGTGATTTTTTTCCGGACGCGTCGCGTGTTGCGTAAAGCGTGTCGTGTAAGTAGCTGCGCAGGGATTCACAGTAGAGTTTCTCACACGCTGTCTAAATTAAGAGTGCGAGGAAGTGCGTTTTCTTGCTGTATCATTGGGCAATCCTGTGGGAGCCCAAAGACTACAAACCTGTAATCTTGGCGATCTCCACTGCATCCTGCAGTCCTGATAGTGTTGCACCATGAGTTTGGCACAAAGATTCAGCCTCAGCTTGAGACGTTTCCCCTTTGAAAACTTTCACACACCATCCACCGGATGGACGGTCTAAACGGATCCACCCACGTCCACAGCCTTGCTGAAAACTTGGTGGATGGAGAAGACACAACTAATAAAAACTAACATTATTGTTGTTCTCATTACCTCCTCCATGACCATGATCGCGGTGTTTTGGTCCTCGACCTCTACCTCCATCTTCATCGCTATCTGAGAATATCAATTTTGAAGATGCCCTAGAAGACCTACATTCAGAATTTCAGGCCACCTCACCTGAGGCATTAAAAAAATTATAGAAAAAATGAAAACTTTTTTCACCGCTTTTTGATCCTCACAATCTTATTTGCAAAAGCGGAACTTTTTCGGAAAACATAAAAACAGTGAACAAAAATGTTTGAAAAATGGTTTTTTTAAAGATGCAAAAGTCGAAAGATCAAGATCAATCCTTTAAAAAAGGTTTTGATGGTCTAGACACCAAATTTTGGATCCTTCCAGTTCAATTGAATTGAAACCAGTGCATTTGTTGTTAACTTCGTGACAACAAGTGCACTGGTTTCAATTCAATTGCACATTTCCTGCCTGGGTATATAAAGAATAGGGTTCTTATTAAATGGATGGTGTATTGAGTAAGATAAAGAATATGTATATTACATTAGGGGAAGAATGGTGAAAAGATAAAGAACGTTATACATGGGCCTGTATTTATAGGAGAGGGAAATCGCGTTCCCATGCCGGAATGGGAAACAACAAAGAGGTGCAAAAAAAGAGTCTGGGAAAGAAGAGAAAAAGGTACATGAGAAATCGACAATGAACAAACATCAATGATCATCAATTCTTTCGCAGTTTTCTTGAAACATATCGCTCTCGCTTTCTGCAACACCAGGATTCCCCGATTTGGACCGACCACGTCGTTTTGAGAGAGCTGAGCCACCCGGGACTGCCTAGACCAACCGGGCCAAGTCGGCCCAATCTTATTGTTTTGGTTGAAATCTAAGCCGCTAGATACCACCTAGGCCGACTGAGCCGGCTGGGACAAACTAGGTCAATGTAGGATAACCGGGCACATTTTCTCCAACAACGCCAATCAATTAAGCGCAATCCGTGGAAATTCGGGCCGACTGGCAGTACCAAGAAAGACCTGGCCCTAATAGGATAGTGTGGGTTGGCCAAGCCCAACTAAACTTTCCAAATTCAATAATGATTCCGCTTTTTTCTCTATACGTACTTTGACCATGATCTTTTCACCCCTCTCTTCTTCAAAAGTCATTTTCTTTGCGACCACTTTTTTATGTTTCTCCGAAAAAACGATTTGCTTATAAGCCATTGCAAATAAGACCGAAAAGATCAAAAATGACAAAAAACGTCCTAGTTTTTCTTGTCGTCCTCGTCGGAGCGATTTCAGCTTTCAGCTATTCCTATCATTCTTCTTCTTCAGGTAAGCTGGCCTAGGAAGTTGGAATTCTCGGTCATCTCTAAAATTTTTTTTCAGATAGTGATGAAGGATATGGAGGTGGAAGACATCGAGGACCGAAACACCATGATCATGGACATGGAGGTGGAAGGCCAAATGGGAACAACAACAATGTGATTTGCATCTTTCGTAGTCTTTGTATTTTCGGCATTTCAGCGAGGGTGTGGACGTGGGTGGCTCCGTTTCGACCGCCCATCCGGTGGATGGTGTGTGAAAGTTTTCAAAGGGGAAACATCTCAAGCTGAGGCTGAATCTTTGTGCCAAGCACAGGGGGCTACTCTATCTGGACTGCAGGATGTGGTGGAGATTACCAAGATTACAGGTTTGTAAGTTTTGGGCTAGGAATACTTGGACGTTTCGCAACCGTGAAATTTGGTGACCAACGCTGATCTTGCAACTGAGACGTTAAGCCGAAAAATTCACGTGAAAATGAAATCTAATAGTTGCGTAACGCCACAGTTGCGAAACGTCATAGTGGTAAACCCTACGCTGTTGCGAAACGTCGTAGTTACAAAACCTGCGCTGTTACAAAACGTCGTAGTTGCAAAACCTGTGCTGTTGCGAAACGTCGTAGTTACAAAACCTGCGCTGTTACAAAACGTCGTAGTTGCAAAACCTGTGCTGTTGCGAAACGTCGTAACTGGAAAACTACGACGTTTCGAAACGGCGTAGTCACAAAACCTGGGATGTTGCAAAGCGTCGTAGTTGCAAAACCTGCACTGTTCCGAAACGTCGTGCTTGAGAAACTTTCGCTGTTGGGAAACGTCGTAGTTGCCTAACACCACGGTTGCAGAACGTCGTTGTTGCAAAATCTGCGCTGTTGCGAAACGTCGTAGTTGCAAAGCTTACGCTGTTGCGAAACGGTGTAGTTGAAAAACCTACGCGTCTCAAAAATATAATTACGACGATTTCTGGAAGCAAAGGCTGACATTCGAGGCTCATTGTCTAAATTCTCAACTTTCCAGCCGCCGCCCTCCCCATCATCTCCCCCTACACCAGTGGATCCCTCTGGGTTGGTGCCCGAAGGACCGCCGAATGCGCAAATTCCAAGCTAACTGGCACCTGTACCCAGTATAGTTCTTTCCAATGGACTGATTCTTCAACAACAGGAGTCTCCGGCTTCCAGTGGAATACTCGACAGCCCGATAACGCGGATGGCAACACACAACAATGCTTGCTTCTGTTGGCTTCGAGTTCGCCTACAGTAACAGATATCTGGACTTGGTATGCAGATCGAGTGGATGATGTTGGATGCGGGAGAGTCTATTCAGTGCCGGCAGGAAGAGAAGGGCGGTTGCAGAGAGGATATGTGTGCGGGAAGAGACCAGTTGGGAAAAATTAATGATAAACAATATTCACATTTTTATTAAGTTACAAAATAAAATATGACTTCAGCTCCTCGCCTTCTTTCCACAAACATAACCAACAATAGCTCTTGGCGATGGATCGGTGACATTCGGGTCACAACCAACATCATCCAACAAGTTATTTGGCCAAACTACATCTTTCACAGTGATCGGGCCACTGGCTGCCAAGACAATAACACAGTCTTGCTTCCTATCATAAGCGTTATCAGGTTGAGCCTGGCTCCAGGTGAATCCGGCGGTTCCTGTAGCGGATTGATCGGTCCAGACGAAGGTGTTGAGAGCGGTGCAGGAGGCGGTGAGGCGTTCCAAGCGACAACGTGGAAGACGTCTGGCGCCGATCCATAGGGAGCCACTGGCACGGCCGATGATTGGGAGGGCGGCGCCTGGAATGTTGGGGGAAGTGAAGTTCTAGGTTTGATAAGTAGTGTTCTTGGTTTGTTTGGTATCCGTTTTGCCTCAGGTTTACAAAAGTAATACAGTAGTTTATATGAACGACACTCCGAGATATTAGCGATATTCCCCAAGAGGAAACGCGCTCCATCGCCAACAAGGCTGGAATTTGAATTTTTCAGCTTTCCCGCCGTATTTTTCTGTTTTCAAAACAGCGAAACATTTTTTGATGGGTGCGTGGACTCCTCGTGAACAATTGGATTGCTGCCCGAGAAGTCCACGAGGAGTCCACGCAACCGCTGTTTTGAAAACAGTAGAAAGCTTTAGAATTCCAAATGTATCATTTTCATCTAAAACTCACTTGTAGCATATCTGGTCTCCTCCAAATTTTGAAGTCCGGACAGCGTTGCTCCAAAGGATTTGCATTGGGCTTCAGCACTTGCTTGAGTCAGTCTACCAGCGAATGACTTGATGCACCAACCGCCAGCAGGGCGGTTGAAACGACGCCATCCAGCGTCACAGCCTCCCTGAAAATGGAAGGTGATCAAAATGAGCCAGATAGCATGAAAACTGACAGAGATATGGTCATTTTTCTATTTTGTAGAGGCTTAGGAAGTTTTGTAGTTTGTAGCCTCTAAGCCTCTACAAATTGTTGTCTAGTTTTGTAGAGGCTTAGAGACTACAAACTACAAATTTTCCTAAGCCTCTACAAAATTTAAAATGCTCACAACTTGGCTAGTTTTTAACCGATTTTCTTCAATTTTGGCTCAAAAATCTTGAAATTTTTCGGCAAACTAAATAACTAGCTAAGCCTCTACAGAATTGGGAAGTATCGAAAAAATTGCAACTCACAAACATCTCATGAAGTGCATGAAGTGCTCAACTCACATTTGGTCTGCCTCCGCCATTACCTCCACCGTTTCCATTTCCATTTCCATTACCGTTCCCAGGGGGTCTACCTCCTGGACGTCCACCGCCTCCTCCACCTCCATTCTCATCTTAAAATAATTCCTACAAACTCTTAAAACTACAAAATCTGAACAAACCCTCACAAGACTCGCTGGATGAGAAGCTAATGGCCGTGACGACGCCAAAAACTAATGACAAAAATATTAAAAATTTGGCCATTTTTGCAGCAGGAGGTAACCTCTTTTCGCGAGGCTACAGGTGTTAGTTTTATACCTCAGCCCGCATTTTTATGCCGCCATGTTTCTCCGATTTTTGTCCATTTTCCATTTTTCGTGGGTTGCAAGGGTTTCGGGGGAAAAAAGGGAAAACATTGCAGAAAATTTTTTGACGATTTTATTGTTACGGGATGTTTGTTTCGAGGAACTTTCTAGTTTGTTTAAAACTGGAAAAATCGGAAGATCAGATGAAGTCTCGCTCTATTGCACATCGCCCCCCCCCTTATATAAGTTGTCAGCCCCCCCCCCCCCAAAAAATATTGATTGTTTCCCACATACACCCTGCCCTCACATAGAATAAAAAGTTCACAATTATTGATTGGAAAGAATGCCGATTCCACTATTCAAACTACCCATCCTTGTCGTTATGGAAGTGCTCAAAGTTTCTACGGTTTCTGAACTGTGAGTTGTGAGACTAATTTTTAACCTGTTTTTGGCCAATAAATCTGAAACCAGCCTATTGAAGGCATCCTCCAAGAGAATTAGTTGTTTTTGCAAAAATTAAACTTTGTTTATATTGAAGGAGGATTCCGGTCAAAAACTTTTATTGCTGTGAAATACGTAAAAATGTGCGTAGATTCCGAAAATCATGACGCAAACGCTCAAAAATCGCTCTAAAGCGCCGGTAAATGCTCTCCGAAATGAGCAAAAATTGCAGTAGTTGTGCCCGGTGGCCGTGGCCGAGTTCCCCCAAAAAGGGGCGGAGTCAGCCAATGAGCGCCATTGCAGTCGTGTGACAGCCAATCAGTGCGCTCGGCACTGACATTTTTGTTTGGGGAAACTCGGCCACGGCCCCCGGAGACCATTCGCGTGATTTTGCTCATTTCGGAGCCATTTTCGGCATTTTATAGCGATTTTTCAGCATTTTCATTAGAATTTTTGCAATCTACGCACATTTTTACATATTTTTTTTTAAGCAATAAAAATTTTTGACCGGAATCCTCCTTCACAAAAACTCAAAATCTCAGAAATTAGTAGAGGACCTCTTTCACAACTATGATTTTATTTGAACGAAAACTATATCATAAAACAGAGCTCAATGAGGGCCAAAAAATCGACACCCCGACGTTTCGCAACCACGTCATTTCGCAACCACTCAGTTCGCAATTATAAAACCTTGTTGCGAAATGGCGCGATTGCAGATTGTCACTATTGCGAAATGTCGTAGTTGCGAAATGACTGACAGAATCTTGTAGCAAATTGTCGCAGTTACGTAATGTCCTAGTTGTGAAATGACGTGGTTGTGAAACGCCCATTCATTATGTTTACTTTTTCAGATTCACCCTCTCGTTTCTCTCCAGAAGAACCCTCCAACTCATCAAGCTCACAACCAGAAGCCGCAACTACAGCGTAGGTATTACCCACACGGACCAAATGAATCAGATCGTCATACAAACCACAACCGCTGATAGCCTCCTGAAAATTTCCCTGAACCCCGGAATCACTAAAAGTCCTCCTTTTGCTCGTTTGGGATTCCCTGGAATGGAAATTGAGACTATGTTTTTGTCAAGCGGACATATTTTGAGTTTTTGGAAAAGCCCTGGAAATGGGTTCAACGTTATCACTCAACATTTTCTTTTGGTTTTCCAAAATCTAGATGTCAAAGTCAAGGTGGATACCAAAATAAAAACAAAAGTCCTGCTGAGTGAGCTAATCTCGGCAAATCCCAACATTCGCGGGCTAAGCTACGAGGATAATCGAGGAGAGTACAGTTTTGAGGAGCTAAAGGAATTGGTTGCTCATTGGAAGAGTGTTCAAATTCGATGCGTCGAGATGGACAAATGGGGAACGAAACAGATATTCGACGACTGGATGAATTGTGTTGGCGAGATAGAGAATTTGAAGTGCGTTCCGTTTGGCAAGCCAACTCTTGAAGAGCTGAATGTCGGGGTAACGAGAGGTCGGTAAGTTAAAGGAGGTGTCTGACGGAAAACTTTAATTTTTTTAATAATAGCGATGTTCCCCAAGGGGAAACGCGCTCCATCGGCAACTTGGCTGAAATTTGAATTTTCAGCTTTCCCGCCGTTTTGAAAACAACGAAACATGTTTTGGTGGGTGCGTGGAAAACTCGGTCAGCAGTCGAATTGTCCACGAGGAGTCCTCGCACTCACCGAAACATGTTTCGCTGTTTTCCAAACGGCGGGAAAGCTGAAAATTCAAATTTCAGCCAAGTTAACGATGGAGCGCGTTTCCCCTTGGAGAATATCGCGAATATATATGTAAAAATGTGTACTGATTCAAAGTAACATAATGAATAAATCCGAAAATTACTCCAAAACGTCGAAAATCGGTTTTGAAAAGACAATTTTGGCCAGAAGTGGGCCTTACTCTTGATTTTTCTCGTTCATTCAGTGGTCGTTATAAAGATAGGTTCTAGAAAAATCATAGAAGTTTTAAAAATTTTGTAAATGCAGTTTTGTTCAGCATCTCAAATAACATAAATACAGCAATTTTCAGCCAGATTGAGCAACTTTGGAGTGAATCATGCTCAAAAGTCACTTTTTTGACCACGGCACAAGGATAGGACTCAAAAAAAATCGAAAAAATTTCGATTTTTTCGGAAAATTTTTCTAATTTTTTTGTTCAAAAATCATTAGATTTGTCGTAAAACTCATCCTTTAAAAAAAGAAAAATTTTGGTCGGGCACCTCCTTTAAAATGATATTTTTCAGAATCGAGCCATTTATATTCATGCATCAAGTGAGACGAAAAAATGGGATGGTCGGACATGTGGACTCTCAGATAACTGGCTTTAGACTGATATCCGGTGGTGCCTTTTGATTTCATAATATTATTGCCGTCCGTTGTCAGTTGGGTTTGAAGGCGCATGAAGTTATTTCAGACGATATCTCGTTAGGGCACGAAAAATGCGCCAACGCCCGAGAAGGAGCACTTTGCGTTTATCAGTCCATCGTAATTTGATGACACATTTTCTGTGCCCTGACGAGATATCGTCTGAAATAACAAATAACTCCATGCGCCTTTAAACCCAACTGACAACTGACGGCGGCCCGATAATAACTGTAAACAGATAATAAACATTTATTCATTTTCATATTCAAGCCCTCTTTCCACACGCATACCCCCTAATAGTTCTCACTGAGTTTTCCCCGGAAGACCCAGCACAGTTAACATCATCCAATTTTCCATTATACCAAATCCACTGATCTCTCACTGAAGCAGCACGTGACGCCAGAACAACCATACACTGTTGAGTCTGCGCGTGAGCGTTATCGGGTTGGTTGGTGTTCCAGATAAGGCCAGCGGTACCAGTGGTGACTCGATCAGTCCACCAGAACGAGTTCATTGAGGAGCACGAGGTGGAGAGGGAGGCTCCGGAGCAAGCTTGGGTGCGGCGAGCTCCGAGCCAGACGGAGCCGGAGGATTGGGAGATGAGGCTGAGGGCGGATCCTGGAAGGGGTTTCATTTTGGAAAGTCTAAGGAAGAATGCACTATGTTCAGTGCCCAACCGGTCACTAGGGTCTTCGCAGTCGGTTGGCACACTTTAAAGGCGCATGGACTGGTTTATCTCGATGCTAGGCCACTAAACGATTTACTGCTACTTTGAAAAATATGCGCGAACTCGAGAATAGGACAGCCGCATCTTTTTTTGACGTGACAGTAGATCAATTCGTGGCAAGACAAGCCCAAGCGCCTTTAAAGTGTGACAGCAGACTGCGAATTATAATATCGCGCCGCCGTCTGTTGTCAGTTATCTTTAAATGCGCATGGAGTTATTTCAGACGATGTCTCGTTAGGGCACAAAATATGCGCCAACGCCCGAGAAGGCGCACTTCGCGTTTATCAGTCCATCGTAATATGATGACACATTTTCTGTGCCCCAACAAGAAATTACTCCATGCGCCTTTAAAACTCAGCTGACAACGGACGACGGCGCAATAATATATCTCAGCACCCAGGAAATTTGAAGAGACATAACTTGGCCCACGCAAGACATAGGATAGCTAAACTTCATCATGGTCTCAAAATACCGAAAGACGGTTTATCAACTCGTCAGTATCAAGCCCCTAACTTTCTTCATTTCGTACCCCCACCCTTGAATTTAGGCTCATTCAAATCCTCAAAATTTCCTCATCATTTTACTCACTAGTAATATAATTAATCTCCTCCTGATTCTGCACTCCTGTCAATTTTGCTCCAACAGTCTCACATCTGGATTCGGCTTGTGCTTGACTGTGTTCACCGCGGAACACTTTAATGCACCAACCGCCCGATCCACGGTTGAAACGTTGCCATCCGGAGCCGCAACCGCGCTAAAAATGGAAACATGATACATGCGCTCCACCTCAATCTTATTTTGCGCGATTTTTCTAGCACAGGTAGATCAAAAATTGTTCTGAAAGTACTGATTTACTCAAGTAGAATTATGAGCAGAGGTTACACATATTA
Organism: Caenorhabditis sinica; assembly: GCA_963932045.1. NCBI lineage: Eukaryota > Metazoa > Nematoda > Chromadorea > Rhabditida > Rhabditidae > Caenorhabditis > Caenorhabditis sinica. The sequence goes on from OZ009942.1 coordinate 3,919,478, forward strand.
TCGGGCCGCCGTCCGTTGTCAGTTGGGTTTAAAGGCGCATGGAGTTATTTCAGACGATATCTTGTTGGGGTACAGAAAATGTGTCATCATATTACGATGAGCTGATAAACGAGACGTGCGCCTTCTCTGGCGCTGGCACATTTTTCATGCGCTAACGAGATATCGTCTGAAATATCTCCATGCGCCTTTAACACCAACTGACAACGGACAGTGTACACGATGAGCTCCATCTCAATTTGATTACGCGCGCTTTTTCTAGCACAGGTAGGTCAAAAGTTGTCCTGAGAATGTTGATCTACCCGCGGTAAAACATTGAGAAAAAGCTCGTCGCTCACATTTTTAAAACGATGATACTGCAAAGACTACAAACTACAAAACTGCGGCCGTGCGTTCCCCTATTGATCCTAAAATGCTCTATAACTCCTTTTAAGCTGATTTTCGTGAAATTTGTCAAGAGACAAAGTTGCTCAACACAAAATTTTACATAAGATTCGTTGTTGAAAAATTGAACATTTTCGAAAAAAAATTATTTTTGTTGAATTTTCAAAGTTTTTCAATTTCATCCTATGTAAAATTTTGCGCTGAGCAACTTTGTCTCTTGACAAAAATTTTGAAAATTTGAAATAAACGAGTTACAGATAATTCGTTAAGATGCAAGAACTAGCAGTGTGGGGGGGGGGGGCAGTTGACCGGTTACAGTAGGATAGCTCTAGTTTGTAGTCTTTGTAGTCTTTGTAGTTTTTGTATTTTTTGTAGTTTGTAGTCTCTCTAGTTTGTAGTCTCTGTAGTCTAGACCTACCCCTCCTCCTCCATTATTCCAACCGCCTGGTCTTCCATTACTTCCAGGTCTTCCATTGTAGTTATCTGCAATTTCGGATTTCTAGGGCACTTATTTGGATTTCTAGGTCACCAATCTGAAATCCTAGGCGACCAAAAAAAAACTCACTTCTCTGAGAAACAACAACACCCAGAACCAAGGCTAGTAGAAAAATGGACAAGTAGTTTTTCATGATTTTTTGTGAAAAATGGGAAAATTTCAGGAGGTTTTAGGTTTTTATATGTATCATTTTTGGGTTTTTGCGAAGAAAAGAAGAAATGAGGGAGACTATAAAAAGTGTGGTGGAGGAAAGTTTTTGCAGGAGGAGGAGGAGGCTTTTCTCTATACCATGAACTTTGGTTCTTTTTTTGGGGGGAAATTTCGGAAAAGTCATGAAATGTTGAAGGTATTTTTTGCTGCAAGTGTTGATTTTTTTGTTATTTTCTTTTGTCAGATCTCTTCTGAAATCCAATAGAGTTTGCAACAGTACTTGGGGGAATCTAGCATTTTACTGAAAAAAATTGTCTGAATTTTGAATTTACGTTTTTCTCAACTTGTAATTGATTTTTTTGACTTTTTCTAACAAGATATGACTTCCAATCTTTTGAAGAAAAAATGCAAAAAAAAACTAAGGAAAACGGAAAAATTGGCTTGAAATTACGGTAGCAGTTGGTACATGTGTTTCGATTTCTCGTGGTTTGAGGCCGCGGGTGTGAAATTTTTGCGGATCCTTGGTCCGACCTTCCTTTATTCTATTTAGACCACCATAGCAACAATACAAACTTCTTGCCTGACAACGAGAATGATTAAAGGGTAGATCAAATTTTTAGCGAGTAGCAGGAAGAGCGTCAATTCTTGAATATGACAAGTTTATTGAAACATTGAAATCAACAGATGAAATTTATGTTTAAAAAAATTAGTCATCAAATCTTGCAGCTTGGCGTGATTACTGCCGAGATCGGACCACCTTAAACTTCAGCACTCCTTTCCAATCATACTGTGGGATTTCGGAGCTCACCACAAGCTTATAATCATTCTTCATTGCCAAGACGATGCTGCTGAAACAAAAAAGAAACTGGAAACACCGTCAATTTCTATACTGGACCCATCAGTAATATTTTTACGTTACACCGCACACCACCCGCGGCTCCGGGACTTTCGCTATTAGTCATTTCGCAACTAAGACATTTTGCGACTCACGTCGATTTTGCAACCGCGTCAATTAAGACATTTTGAAACTGGACGTTTCGCAACAAGACGTTTTGAAACTCCATTAACTAGTCCACTTAACGTTCATTAAGGTTGTATGGGATTTAGGGTATTGTGAACTTTTCCAGGTTATAGCCTACATTTGAAAAGTTGTGATTTTTACGTGAACTTTCTACAAAATTCCTGGATTTCTTCGTGGTTTCGAAATGACTGGTGGCGAAATGTCGCTGTGACGAGATGACCGGTAGCGAAATGTCGTAGTTGCGAAATTGATGTGAGTTGCGAAATGCCTCTGAGCCGTTATTGCCAGGCCCACAAACAAACGCGAATGTGCAAATATATGAAGATGACCGCTTACCTTTTCGATCTCTCAATCACTTCTGGTCGCTTTTTGACTTTTCTGAGAATGTCTCGAATCTTGTCCGAATGCAAATCAAACTTGTAACAACTTCTCACAGACTTCCCTTCTAATATCCAATGATCAATAAGTTCATTGAAATCATCAGTAGGGTACCCGTAGATGTCACTTTTAAGATGAACTTTTTGATTCTTCAATCTCTTCCAAGTATCCAACCAACGTTCGTGTTCCCAGAACGTTGCAACTATCAATTGCCTTGCCTCTTTCACAATCTTATGCTCTAAATTTTCAAAATCATTCGTAACTTCTAGAATCTCAAGAGTCTTCAGAGGATGAATGATGATAGGGGAGAGCCTAGAATAGTTCAAAACATTGAAGAATGGGGAACTGTTGATATCAATTTTCAAATTTCGAACATCGAACTTCAAGCCAACTGGGAATCGAATTATTCCATCTTTTGCGGAAATAACCAAATTTTCCACTTGTACAAGGGAACCTCGAGATCCGAAGAAATCTGTGCTCAGCTTTTTCATGATCTCATACAACATTGAGGTATACGGGGCTCTCTGAATATGCTTCTTGCCGTCTGGGGATTCAACTGTGAGCTGAAGACTTGGAATGTAGGGCAGCGGAGTTTTGTTCCGGCGTGTCTCAAATGGAGCAAGTCGAGCTCGACAATCATCAATTGCCCGCTGGTGCCTTTGATCTTGGTTAAAAAATTTCCGTGGCCGCCGGATAGCCGAAACGTGAAGTTGTCGGTGATTTTTTTGTGGCTGGACAGTCAGATTTCGTAATTTCAATTTGAGATTCATCTCATATTCATCCGTGTCATTTTTCCATTGCCATGAAAGTCCGCGGTCCTCCCGTAAATCGATGTCTCCAGGAAGCACATTGATTCTTCCTGGGTACATCGGGAACCCGTATTCATCGTAATCGCATCCCGGCTTGGAGACTAGATTAGAACCATCCAAGCTTTCCCTGTGAACACGGAAGGTGTATTTTGTGCCATTTATCACAAAGTTGGCATCTCCGATTACGAGATTTCGAATTTGAAGTGGGACGATTTTCTCGATGGATCGAAGAGTAGGGGCTTTCTGGGCCAACTTGAATCTGAAAATCAATTGAAAAGGTTGAGATGAGCAGTTTTAATAATTTACCTCAAGTTTGCATCCAAATATTGTATTACAGTCTTTGAAGTCTCGTACTGGAGGTGTTTGGAAGTCATGTCTGAAAAAAAGGAATATGCACATAGAGAGTCAGGGATGAAGAAAGTATGAAAAAGAGACTACAGAAACAGGGTTCCTAAACGTAATGAGATGAGAATATTATAAGGGATCTTTTTCTGGAAAAAAATCAATAGACCTCTATTCTATTTTCACAGGCTTGCTAACGGTACACCGCGAAAACGCGCTTTGTCGCACTCGATTTGGCAGCGTGCCAATTTTTTCGGCCACAGAACACTGAACTGTGAGTCGCCGCGCAGCGAATTTCTGACACGCGAGCACGCGACGCGTCTGAAACGAAAAATGAGCGCAAATTTTGAACGATGTACCGTTTTGCAAGCCTGTGATTTTGAATACCTGAAGAGGCCCCTGCACTACGAAAAAACCAAAAAAAAAAAAATCAATACAAGAATGGGAATCTTGACAATGACAAATAGAAAATATTGAATGAAGGAGTGGGAGGGTTCCAGGTGTAGTTGGTATTGATTCACAGTGTCTTTTTGGGATTATGGTACTCTTTTTATACAGGTAACCGAACATGAACCTTTAAGTTTATGATGTACCAAAAAGGGGGAAAGGGGCGGGGCCAGGGACAATAATCTTCAAGCAGCATCTAAGGGATTCATTCGGTCAAAAAAAAAACTCGAGAAAATTCAGCTGGAAGTCTTGATTTTTCAGATAGAGCTTGCTACAGTACTTTGAATCTTCCTGAAAAAATTTTCTGATATTTTTTTCGAAAATTCATATTTTTATGTCAAAAATCTTTCAATGTTTCTCCTTGATGAATTCCAGGATATTCTCTACTTTTTCCTTGCAAAAAATCCGCTGAAAATGAGCACATTTCTGCGCAAAGTACGCAATTTGTCGTCACCGTGTCACTGCGGACAATGCGTCATGAATTACGCGCAATGTTCAAAACTTGATTTTTTGGAATTTCGAGTGATTTTTTGTGTTTTTCAGGGAAAAAAAAAACATTTCTCAAGAAAACCATTCATTCATTCATATTTGTATTTTCCGAGATATAGGTAATAAAAGTGCAGGAGGCGCCCATGGCGCGCGAATTGACATACAGCCGTGCTGCAAAACAAAATGGTGATGGATAACAATATAGATCAACGTAGGAAAGGGGGGGGGGTAAAACTAGATGGTTAACAACAAGAACAAAAAACCAGATTAACAATAACAAGATGGGCGGGTAAAATTGATTAAAAATTGAAAATCTAGGAAAATTCAAAGAGATAACAAAAGTGATAAATGGTAAAAAATGGAAATCTAGGAAAATTTAGAGAGGGTCTTCTTGATTCAAAGGCTCCAAAGATGAGCATTGTACAGTTGCAGAAGTGGAGGATGTCGATGGGGTGGAGCTTTCTGAAAAAATGATAATTAATGGTTTGCTCAGCTTTAAAGGAGGAATCGGGTCAAAAATTTTTAGTGCTTTAAAATACGTAAAAATGTGTGTAGATTTCAAAAATCATAATGAAAATGCTCAAAAATCGCTCTAAAACCCCGAAAAATGGCTCCAAAATGAGAAAAAATAGCGAAAATTGTATCCGGTGGCCGTGGCCGAACTCCGGAGTTTTCTCGGCCACCGCTTTTTTGAGTCATTTTTTCTCGTTTTTTCGGCAGAAACTGGAATAAAAGTTGATAATTCAACAAAAAAAAATCCACTTTTATTCCAGTTTCTGCAGAAAAAACGAGAAAAAATGACTAAAAAAGCGGTGGCCGAGAAAACTCCCGAGTTCGGCCACGGCCACCAAAAACAACTTTGACCAAAAACGATCATTTCCAAGCGGATTTTCGGGGTTTTGAAGCGATTTTTGAGCATTTTCATGTTGATTTTTGGAATCTAAACACATTTTCGCTGACTCCGCCCCTTTTTTTGGGAAACTCGGCCACGGCCCCCGGAGACCATTCACGTGATTTTTGCTCATTTCGGAGCCATTTTTCGGGGTTTTAAAGCAATTTTTGAGCATTTTCATGATGATTTTTGGAATCTACGCACATTTTTACATATTTTGGGGCAAAAAATTTTTGACCGGAATCCTCCTTTAAGGGATTCCTCCTTTAAGAGCCCAAAATTGCTCATCCTTACCATTTCTGGCTCTCTTCTTCTGTCTATGCGGCCCCGGCGTCCATATTGGTTTTCCTCCCATCGTGATGACTGACGTTACCTTATTCTCCTTCTCCTCCTCCTCCTCATTCTCCTTGATGCAAGTGCGCTCTATTGGCAAAACGTCAGCAGCAGCGAGGCGGCCAGCGTGCATTAACCGTTTCCTCTCCATGGAGCAATTTTGCATACTGTTAAAGTGAATTTGGCACGCGATTGGATCTTCCGAAGTCAGCCAGTCCGAATCGAAGGGTACGGTAATTTCGAGACCTTTTTGGATGGCACGAGTGGCGACGAGGAATAGGAGAAGGTTGGAGTTGGTGTCGAACGCGTGTCTGCAAAAAATTTGGATTTTAAGCCTAAGCCTAAGCTATTTGTAGACAATTTTGGGTTGATTTGGGCCGATTTTAGGCCAATCTGGACCCCTTAGATCATTTTAGACCATCCTTAAGACCGTTTTTGAACTATTCTAGTTGATTTTATGCAGTTTTCGGACTGGTTTCGGACAATTTTGGATCATTCTATGCCGTTTTAGGACTTTTTTAAACTATTTTAGGCAGTTTTTAGACGAATTTAGGCTATTTTTGAACCCTTTTTGGTCATTTTCCGATCATTTTAGGCCATTTTCAGATCGTTTCCAGCTATTTTTGGACGATTTTAGGCCATTTTCGGACCTTTTCGGGCCATTCTTGGTAATTTTTGGACGGTTTTTGGACGAATTTAGGGAATCATTGGACCGTTCTAGGCCATTTTTAGAGCAATTTAGGTCATTTTTGGGTCGTTTTAGGCTATTTTGGACAAATTTGGGCCATTTTTGAACTATTTTAGACCATTTTCAAACCTTTTCGGACTATTTTAAACCGTTTTAAAGCCACTTTAAGCTTCTTCAAAAACTCACTGAAAATGCGCATTCGGCAAGCACGATCGTCTGACAAATCTCGCCTCATTCTTCGGCTCCAAACAGAGCATCATTTTCGGATACGAGTGATCACCGTACAACATTTCCTTCGGCATCCAATGCGCCTCCAATTCGTATCGTCCCTGGCCGGAATTTTTGAAGACGTCGACGTCTTCAGAATCCATCTCATTCTTCATCGCCACGTCTCCAAGTGCCTCCAGAATCACGGCGCCGTGATAAATGTTGTCGGTGGCCTTCAGAATCGGCGTGCGCTTAGAATCAGATGACGTCGCTCCTCCAGAAAATTTAGAAGACGTCGAATTTGGTTTTTCGCACTCCGCGGATTCTTGAAATTCGCACGCGGCCCTTTTGAAGCGTCTCGTTTCTTGTAGAAGCACTAGGGGTCCGGGTGGTCGTGGTGGGAGGGAATTCAGAATTCGTGTGACGATGGGGGAGAAGACGTTGGTGGAAGCGCCACAGTAGTCGTGATCTATGGAGACGACTTCAGAAGACGTCATGGGAGATTCTGGAAGCGATGACGATGATTCAGAATCCTTTGTCGTAGGGGATTCTGGAGCCTTAGAATCTTCTGGAAGCGACGACGATTTTGGAGATTCTGAAGACACGTATTTGCGTGGATTCTTCGATTTTCGAGATCTTCGTGCTCCTGATGAAGACGTCATGATTGCTCCAAATGGATCATAAGACGTGAAAATTGATTCAGAAGTCGTCCAATTTGATTTTTTGAGTACTTCGACTTCAGAAGGCGTCACGAGTGCTCCAGATGCTTCAGAAGTCTCAAAATCTGGTGGTGTGACTTCTGGAGTTTCAGAAGACGTCAAATTTGATGAAGTGTGTTTTGGGGATTCAGATGACGTCAGTGGGTCTTCAGAAGGTTCAGAAGACGTCACGAGGGCTCCGGAATCTTTAGAAGACGTCAAATTTGATGGTGTAACTTCTGGGGATTCAGACGACGTCGGTGGCGCTCCAGATGACATTGGCTTCTGAAAAATCGACATTTTTCATCTGAATTCATTTTTTTTAAAGTTGCTCACCCCTAGAATCTCCAAATCCTCATCCGAATCCATTGAAACAAATTCCGGACTATAGGCTCCGCCCACTTCTCCCCGCTCTTCAGAATCCAAAAACGCTTCATTGACTCGACGAACCACTCGAATGTCATCAGAATCTTCTCCAGAGGCTCCGCCCACTGTTCCATGTTCTCCAGAATCCGAATCCGCTTGAATGTCTTCTGATTCAGAATCCTTTGCCTCAGAATCCTTCTGACCTTCTGAAGACGTCGAATTGGCTCCTGAATCCTTAGAAGACGTCAAATTTGATATTTCGAGTACTTGGACTTCAGAAGACGCTCCAGATGGCTCAGAACTCTTTGACGTGACTTCTAGAAGTTCAGATGATGTCAGGAGGGGTCCAGAAGACGTCAAACTAGTTGATATGGCTTCTGGAGATCCAGATGGCGTTGAATTTGATTTTTGGACTTCAGATGACGTTAGGAGGGGTCCAGAAGACGTCAACTTCGATTTTTCCAAATCCTTGACTTCTGAAGACGTCGTTTTCTCATGAATCGCACATCCACGTCTTCTACAGAATTCTGAATTCCTAGAAGAATCATCAAACTGCAACGTCACTTCTTGAAACTTCTCGATTCTCGTTCTGGCGACGACAAGGATTCTGACACCTCCGGATTCTGATATAGTATGCGTCAAGACGGCGTTCGGTTGGCAGGATCTTCGAATGCAGCGAGTATCGTTGGTGGGTGTTATCCATATATCTTCATCTGAATCTTCTGAATCCTGCTGACGTCTTCTGAATCCAGAATACCGGAATCCAATTTCCCGATTCTCCACGTCATCAGCCATCTCCACGTGTCCCACCATCTCCGTAACAATGTCTCCAGAATCCATTGGCCTCCCGGAAATCAGAATTTCAACACTATCCTCCAAAATTGGATAGACCTTTTTCTCAAGAATCGCCTCATCTATGGAATTCTGAATCTTCTTCTGGGATTCAGAAGGCTCCTGAAGACGTGCGACGACGAATTCGTACGCTGATATGGTGTAGTTGTTGAGAAGTTGAAATTCAGAAGACGTTCGGCGTATTGTGTCCAAGGCGTCTTGTTGGTCATCCCACGTTTCGAGGATGTCGATGTCTTCGGATTCTGGAGATGACGTCGGGGGTTTTGGGGGTTCAGATGCTTCTAGAGATTCTGGAGTTGGTTTAGAAGACGTCAGAGATTCTGAGGCTTCTGAAGTTGGCTTAGAAGACGTCAGAGATTCTGGAGCTTCTGGAGTTGGTCTTGAAGACGTTGGGACCTTTGGAGATTCAGAATCCTTTTTAGACGATGTCAGGGCTTCTGGAGCTTCTGAAGTTGGCTCAGATGACGTGATGAGTGCTCCGGATGATTTAGAAGTCTTAGAATCAGATGACGTCGCTCCAGAAGCATCAGAAGACGTCAAATTCGATTTTTCGAATTCTCGGGTTTCAGATGACGTCATAGGTGCTCCAGATGACATTGGCTTCTGAAAAATCGACATTTTTCATCTGAATTCTTTTTTTAAAAGTTGCTCACCCCTAAAATCTCCAAATCCTCATCAGAATCCATTGAAACAAATTCCGGACTATAGGCTCCGCCCACTTCTCCCCGCTCTTCAGAATCCAAAAACGCTTCATTGTCTCGACGAACTACTCGAATGTCATCTGAATCTTCTCCAGAGGCTCCGCCCACTTTTCCATGTTCTCCAAAATCCGAATCAGCTTGAATGTCTTCTGATTCCGAATCCTTTGCTCCAGAGTCCTTCTGACCTTCTGAAGACGTCGAATTTCCGGAAATCGATTCTGAATCCTTAGATGACGTCAAATTTGATTTTTTGAGTTCTTGGACTTCAGAAGACGTCGGGGCGGCTCTAGATGCTTCAGAAGTCTTAGAATCTGATGGTGTGGCTTCTAGAAGTTCAGATGACGTCAGGGCGGCTCCAGATAGCTTAGAAGACGTCAAATTTGTTGATATGGCTTCTGAAGATTCAGATGACGTCAAATAGGCTCCGCCTACTTTTCCATGTTCTCCAGAATCCGAACCGGCTTGAATGTCTTCTGATTCAGAATCCTTTGCCCCAGAATCCTTCTGACCTTCTGAAGACGTCGAATTGGCTCCAGAATCCTTAGAAGACGTCAAATTTTGTTTTGCAGAATCCTTGGACGTCACTTTTCCATCTTCTTTCTTTTTCTTCTTAGAATCGTCCCCCGGGTCCCTTGGGCACTCTCCCTCCTCGTGAAGTGCACACTTTTGGATTCTGACTTCTTCACCATCCAACGGCAACATAAGCTCCGCCCCTTTTTCAATCGCCATCGTTGATACCAAGAAGATTCGAATGGTTCCTCTTCTCGTGACGACGTGCTTCAGAATCGTATTCGGGCGGCACGACTTTCGAATTCTCCAAGATTCAGATTCCTGGTCCGGGCAGATATACAGTATTTGCGAGGGGTCCTGGGGGTCCACACATCCATCGTAGGCGAATCCAAATCCAGAAGACGTGGGATTCTGGGAAGCTTCAGAAGCCAACGACACGTCTCCAGACATCTCCAGAATCATCTGATGCGGTTGGATGGGGGTCTCGGGGACCAGGACGGCTTCTGGAGCATTTTTGAGAGAAATAGGGTGTTTCGAGAAGGATTCGAGGAGGGCGCTGGCTCCGGGGGTGGGCGGGGCGAAGAGTTTCAGGAATTGACGTGCTAATGGTGTGTAGGTGTTCGGGTGGGATGGTTTTGGGGTTGAAGACGTCGGATGGGAGGATTCAGAATCCTTTTTGGCTCCAGAAGACGTCGAATTCGCTTCGGAGGCTTCAGAATCCTTCATTATGACTTCAGGAGCTCTAGAATCCTCTGATGGAGCTTTTGGAGCTTCAGAATCCTTCGAAGAGCGTTTTTTGGCTCCAGATGACGTCAAATTTGCTCCGGAAGCTTCAGAATCCTCTACAGTAACTTTTGGAACTCCAGAATCCTTTCCGACTTCAGAAGACGTGAAATTGGCTCTATTGGCTCCAGAATCCTTCGAATTTGGTGATGGAGCATCTAGGGCTTCAGAATCTTCTGAAGGGCGTTTTTTGGCTTCAGATGACGTCAAATGGGATCTAGGTGCTCCAGAATCCTCGGGAGTCAATGATGGAGCTTTTGGAGACGTCAGAAGTGATTTTTTGGCTTCAGATGACGTTAGAAGTGCTTTTCCGGCTCCAGAAGACGTGAAATTCGCTCCAGCCGCTTCAGAATCCTCTACAGTAACTCCTGGAGCTCCAGAATCCTCTAGAATCGAAAATGACCCTTCCCGCACTTCTGAACCCTTTCCAGGAGCTTTTCCGACTCCAGAAGACGTCGTATCGGCTCCATCTGCCTCAGAATCCCTCTGTGAATCATAGAATTGCGGATAATCGAAATCTTCTGGAAGTGCTCCTGCTGCTTCTTGATGCTTGACGCCTTCTGGCGATTCAGATGACTTGGCTCCGCCCACTTTTTTCTTTTTCATCTCCGTGTCGTTGATGCTTCCCGATCGACGCTTCTGAGGCTTCTTCGGAGGATTCTGGAATTCGGATTTTTTTTTAGAAAATCTAAAAAATGGGGTCCTACCTCGAAGTCGTTGGGATTCAGAGTGATGACACCATGGTAGGTGCGTAGTCTGATGAGGGGAGCGGATTTTCGGACTGGCTTGGATTCTGAAGACGTCGGAAAGGCTTCTGGAGCTTTCGGTGACGTCGAGACGGATTCTGAACCTTCTGAAGACGTTAAAATGGAATTTGGGGCTTCTGGAGCTTCTGAAGACGTCGAGAAGGATTCTGAAGCTTCTGGGGCCATTTTTTGAGCTTCGGAAGCTTCTGGCGTCGATTTTCCGGATTTCGGGGGTTTAGAAGACGTCGAGAAGGATTCTGAAGACGTCGGAGAGGGTTTCGGGGCTCCTGAAGCTTCTGACGTCGATTTTTCGGATTTTTGAGCTTCTGGAGCCTTCAAAGTTGGTTTTTGGACTTTTGGAGCTTCTGGAGCTGCTGGAGGTGTTTTTGGAGCCTTAGAAGACGTCATTTTTGCTCCGGAAGCCATTTTTTGAGATTCTGAATCTTCTGAAGACGTCCGATTCATTTTTCCAGTGGATTTTCTAGCCGTCGAAGGCTTGGACGACGTCGATTTTGGTTTTGGGACTTCTGAAGCTTCTAAAGACGTCGACATCGATTTTGACGATTCTGGAGCTTCTGAATCCTTGACTCCGCCCACTTTTGGCACTTTCTTCTTTTTGGCTCCATCAGAGTCCTGACAAGTGGAAGTGGATTGACGTTTTTGAGGGGTGGTCTGGAAATGGAAAATTTTTTTGGACTAAAATTTTTGGTCTGAAAAAAGCGCGGGAAATTTGAATTTTGGGGGTTGAAAATTGGCGGGAAATTCAAATGTTTAGATGAAAAGAAGCGGGAAATTCGAATTCCTAGGTTTTTTAGTCCTAGAAATCGATTTTTGAGCCCTAAATGCCAAAATTAAGCTCTAAAATGCGATTTTTTGGCTCCAAATATGATTTTTGGACTCCAAAATGTGATTTTTCAGCGATTTTTGAACTAAAAAAGCGAGTTTCGAGCTCAAAAACATTATTTTCATACTCGAAAAACTTTTTTTTGAGCTCTAAAAGGTCATTTTTGAGCGAAAAATTATGATTTTTAGCCTAAAAATGCCAATTTCCGTCTCTAGAAACCGATTTTCAAGCTCCAAAAGTCCATTTTCAGCCCTTTTAGCAAGAAAAAAGCGCGGGAAATTCAAATTTTCAGTTACCAGAATCCCACTTTTTCGCTTTTTTACTCAAAAATTCTAATTTTTGTCCATTCGTAGGTCAAAAATCATGATTTCTACATGATTTTAGACCCACAAATCATGATTTTGGGTGGTTTTTTGGTCCAAAATTCCTTTTTCAGCTAATTTTGAACCCAAAAACCGATTTCTGAGCTCTAAAATGCCAATTTTTGAGCAAAAAATTATGTTTTTCGTGGTTTTTGGGGTGATTTTTTACCATATTTCTAGGGTTAAAAATGGCGGGAAATTCAAATTTTTGGCTCTCAAACTTTGAATTTTAGCTTCTGAATCCTTACCGGTGGAAGTGTCACAAATCCTTTTTCAGTTTTGGTTCTAATCAGTGGTGCCGCTTTTTTCTTGACTTCAGAATCCTTGACGGCTCCGGAATCCTTAGAATCCTTCAAAACGGCTCCAGAATCCTCCAAATCATCCAGAACAACTTCTGGAGGTTCCAGCTTCAGAATCCGTTCAGAAGACGTCGTCACAGGTGCTCCAGAATCCTCCGGTGGAGCCTCCATCCCATAAATTGCATAGTATTCAGAATCAGCAAGTTCTTCGTATGGGATTCTGGAGAAGCTCTGAGGGGGATTCTTGAATTTCATTGGAGACGGGGATTCTGAATTCTCCTCGAAATCAGATGACGTGGAGGCATCAGAAGTCGCGTATTCTTCTTCAAAGTCTTCAGAAGGCTCCAGCTTCGGTGTCAGAAATTCAGAATCCTCCATAGGCTCAATTTTGACTCCGCCCACTTTTGGCACTTCAGAAGACGTGAAAAATGCTCCAGAAGGCCTAGAAGACGTCGGAAATGCTCCAGAAGGCTCAGAAGACGTCGGAAATGCTCCAGAATATTCAAAATCTTCCATTGGCTCAATTTTGACGACGACGACTCCGCCCCCAATTTTTGACACTTTTCTCTTGTTTCCACTGTCAGACTCCAGACTTGCGGATCGACGTTTTTGAGTGCTCTGAAAATGGGAAAATTGTGATTTTGGGGTGAAAAAATGAGCGGGAAATTCAAATTTTAGGGCTCAAAAACGCCATTTTCGAGCTTGAAAAGCTAATTTTCAAGTCAAAATTGGGATTTTTGTCTCAAAAAACCTAACTCTGAGCTCAAAAAGTCGATTTTCAGCTAAAAAATACGATTTTTGTTTTAAAAAAGCCTAGATTAGGGTTAAAAAATGCGATTTTGAAGCTCAAATAGTCGATTTTCAGCCTGAAAATGTCAAGTTTGAGCTTCATGGAGGTGCTTTTTGACTCTAAAAAGTGATTTTCAGCTCTAAAATGGCATATATGAGCTCAGAAAACATGATTTTTTGCTCGAAAAACCTTTTTTTGAGTCCAAAAAGCAGCTTTCTGGCTGAAAAGAGTTGATTTTCAAGCTCAGAATTGCGATTTTTGAGCTCAAAAAGTCGATTTTCAGCTCCAAAACCTCATTTTTGGACTCGAAAATGCGATTTGAAGCTAGAAAAATCGAGTTTTAAGCTATAGGAAGTCAATTTTTGGTTCAAAACACTGATTTTTTAGTCCTAGAAACCTATTTTTGAGCTCTAAAATGCGATTTTCAAGCTCCAAAATATGATTTTTGGACTTCAAAATGTGATTTTTCAGCGATTATTAAGCTAAAAAAACGAGTTCAGAGCTCAAAAACACCTTTTTAGACTCTAAAAACTCTTTTTTGAGCTCTAAAAAGTGATTTTGAGCTCTAAAAGTCCATTTTTGTTTTTTAGCCTAAAAATGTCAATTTCCAGCAGTAAAATTCGATTTTCCGTCTCTAGAAACCGATTTTCGAGCTCCAAAAGTCCATTTTCAGCCTTTTTAGCTAGAAAAAAGCGCGGGACATTCAAATTTTTTCAAATTTTCAGTTACCAGAATCCCATTTTTTTTTTTGCTTTTTTACTCAAAAATTCTAATTTTTGTCCATTCATAGGTCAGAAATCATGATTTCTAGATGATTTTACACCCAAAAATGATGATTTTTCGTGGTTTTTGGGGCCAAAAAACCAATTTCTGAGCTCTAAAAGCCCCAAAGTCCTCAATTTTCAGCCAAAATCCAGTCCTTTTGGTCCAAAAATCCGTTTTTAGACTGATTTTTGACCTACCTGGACAAAAAATGGCGGGAAATTCAAATTTTCAGTTATCAGAAACCCATTTTTAGCGCCAAAGTCCTCAATTTTCAGCCAAAATCCCGTCCTTTTGGTCTAAAAAAGCGTTTTTTAGCTGATTTTTTACCTAATTTTCACATTTCTAGGGTTAAAAAAGGCGGGAAATTTGAATTTTTAGGCATCAAAATCCCATTTTTCACTTCTGAATCCTTACCGGCGGAAGTGTGACGAATCCTTTTTCAGTAAGCGTTCTAATCAATGGTGCCGCTTTTTTTCGGGGAGGCAGAAGTTCTGAATTCTCTGAATTCTCAGATTTGACTTCTGGAGCATCGTTAGAAGACGTCGGGGCATCTGAATCCTCAGTCTTGATTCCAGAAGACGTGGATTCTTCTTTGGCTCCGCCCACTTTTTTGCTTCTTCTTCTTCTGTCAGACGTCCATCCGAAGAAACCCGGTCGACGTCTTTTGAGCTTTGGTTTTTGGCCAGGATTCTGTAAAAATTCCCAATTTAGCACTCAAAAAATGGATTTTTGGCCTAAAAATGTCCAAATTAAGCTTTGAAAAGTGATTTTTGGCCTTTAAAACGCCAATTTTGGAGTCAAAAAGTGGTTTTTATGCCCAAAAAAGTGATTTTTCAGCTCTAAAAACCATTTTCAAAGCCCTAAAATGTGATTTTTGGGTTGAAAACTTTCAATTTTGCACTCAAAAATAGAATTTTTGTCCTAAAAATGTCAAATTTGAGCTCAAAAAAGCTAATTTTCTGCTATATGAAATCAATTTTGGGTTCAAAACACCGATTTTAAGTCCTAGAAACCGATTTTTGAGCTCTAAAATGCGATTTCCAAGCTCAAAATATGATTTTTGGACTTCAAAATGTGATTTTTCAGCGATTTTTGAGCCAAAAAAGCGAGTTCCGAGCTCAAAAACACTATTTTGAGCTCTAAAAAGTGATTTTGAGGTCTTAAAAACCGTATTCTGAGCTATAAAAGACCATTTTTGAGCTAAAAATCATGATTTTCAACCTGAAAATAGACAGAAATTGCGATTTTTGGGTTGAAAATCACTCAAAAATCATCATTTTGGGTCAAAATTCACCTAAAATCATGATTTTTGACCTAAAAACACCTGAAAATTACGTTTTTCGGGTCAAAAACTAGCAAAATTCGCGTTTTTAAGGTTAAAATGACCTAAAAATTACGTTTTTTGGGCGATTTTTGACATTTTTTGACCTTAAAATGCCTATTTTTACCTCTTCCTTGGCTGGTCTTGCCAATGGTGTGGACATCTGGACATTGCGACGGACAGACGGAGGTTTAGAAGAAGAAGAAGACGTGGATGGAGAAGGAATCTTCAGAATACCTTCCTTCCAAAGGCGTTTCGCTTTTTCGACAAGAGTCTCTTTTTGGGTGGTTGCGGTTGGAGGTGGACTGGATTTGAGCTGAAAATTGGGGTTTTTAGAGCTTGAAAATCGGTTTTTTGGGCTCAAAATCATGATTTTTAGCTCAAAAATGGCATTTTAGAGCTCAAAAAATAGTTTTTAGAGCTCCAAAATCGGTTTTAGAGCTCAAAATGACGTTTTTTGGACAAAAAACTACGAAAAATCATCATTTTTGGGTCTAAAATCATCTAGAAATCATGATTTTTGACCTAAGAATGGACAAAAATTAGAATTTTTGAGTAAAAAAGCGAAAAAATGGGATTCTGGTAAATGAAAATTTGAATTTCCCGGGCATTTTTCAGGCTAAAAGGGCTGAAAATGGACTTTTGGAGCTCTAAAATTGGTTTCTAGAGCCGAAAAATCGAATTTTACAGCTGGAAGTTGATATTTTTAGACTAAAATTCATGATTTTTAGCTCAAAAATGGCCTTTTAGAGCTCAAAATCACTTTTTTGAGCTCAAAAAAGAGTTTTTCGAGTCAGAAAATAGTATTTTGAGCTCGAAACTCACTTTTTCGGTTCAAAAATCGCTGAAAAATCACATTTTGAAGTCCAAAAATCATATTTGGAGCTTGAAAATCGCATTTTAGAGCTCAAAAATCGGTTTATAGGACTGAAAAATCAGTGTTTTGAACCAAAAATTGACTTTTTCTAACAGAAAATTAGCTATCTGAGCTCAAAAAACACTTTTTAGAGCTGAAATTTGACATTTTCAGGCCAAAAACACCAGTTTTGAGCCAAAAAATCCGTTTTTTGAGTCCAAAATTGACAATTTTCAGCCCAAAAATCACATTTCAGGGCTTTGAAAATGGCTTATGGAGCTGTAAAATCACTTTTTTGGGCATAAAAACCACTTTTAGAGTCCAAAATTGACGTTTTATAGCTCAAAAATCACTTTTTACAGCTAAATTAGGACATTTTTAGTCGAAAAATCCATTTTTTCGGCCTAAAATTACAATTTTCTACCTTTTGGGACGGTGGAACCGTCACAAGTCCGTTCGGTGTCTTCACTCGAATCAATGGAGCCGCTGATGGTTTTTGGATTTTTGAAGGCTTCGAATTAGAAGACGTGGATCCAGAAGACGTTGAATTCGAGGCTTCTGAGGCCGGGATCTGGAAAATTAAGAAATTTTTGAAAAAAAACATTTTTTGAAAAATTTTTTTAACTTTTTCCGACCAATTTTCATCATTTTTAGGTCATTTTCAGGCTATTTTAGGCCAAAAATTCGATTTTCCGACCTAGTTTTCCCCCTGGAAGTGCGATTTTTGGGAAATTCTTCTTACCGTTTGCGAATTATTTTCTTCTGTGTCTGAATCTGAATCCGGCGGCATCGCTTCGGGCTTTTTTCTGGAAATTTTTTTGATTTTTTGAGCTTTGAGGAGAAAAATTAGTCTGAAAAACGGCTTTCAAAATTTGAAAACTAGAAAAAATTGAAAAAGTGAAATTTTGGCTGTTTTCAAGGTTTTTCAGTGGAAATTTGATAAATTCCAGGATTTTAAGATGTCGTAAGCTATATTTTGACATTTGTTTCACCTAAAAATCTTCGAAAAACACCAAAAATCCCCAAAAAATCACTCAAAATTCGCAAAAAAATCATGTTCCGAACTTTGCGCGTCATTCATGACGCATTGTCCGCAGTGACACCGTGACGACAAATTGCGTACTTTGAGCTGAAATGTGCTCATTTTTTGCGGATTTTTTGCCTGGGAAAGTACGAAATATCCTGGAATTCAAGAAAAAAAAAACATTGAAAGATTTATGACATAAAAATATGAATTTTCGAAAAAATTCAGACAATTTTTATATGTAGAAGATTCAAAGGGGCCCGAGTACTGTAGCAAGCTCTTTTGGAATTCAGAAGGGATCTGAAAAATTGACTCTTGCAGTTGTTTTGACATTATCTTGACTATATCAGGTTTTCCTCTGGGTTACTGTATTCTTGGCCCCGCCTCTTTCCCCCTCTCTGGTACATCATAAACTTAAAGGTTCATGTTCGCGTACCTGTAGAAAAGAGAGTGCCATAATCCCAAACAACACTGTAAATCAATACCAACTACACCTGGAATCCTCCCACCCCTTCATTCATTATTCTCTATTAGACATTGTCAACATTCCCATTTTATTGATTTTATTGGTTTTTTTTTGTAGTTCAGGGGTCTCTTCAGGTACTCAAAATAGAGTAGAGGTCTATTGATTTATTTTCCAGAAAAAGAGCCCTAATCATATTTTCATTAAATGAAGGACCCTTGTTTTTTGAAAGTCTCTTTTCTATATTTCCATCATTCCTGACTCTCTGTGTGAATCTCCCTACAAGAAGACTCCAAATCAATATCACTACACCTGTAGCACACCGCTCCATCCCCCCCCCCCCTTGATTCATTATCTCCATTAGTTCATTTTTTGCTATCGATTTTTTTGGCTCAAACACAGTGCAGGGGTCCCTCTAGGTGCGAGTCTATTGAATTCTTTCTCAGGTGCCCTGCATGGCTCTGAGAGCTGCTGAGTCATGTTTACCTAATTTTCATTATTACCCTTACTAGATGGATTCCTAAAATTTGGGACCCCTACTTCCTTTGTGGGACCTGAATGGACCCCTAAACATCAACACTGCCACTTATCTTGCTCTTGCACTCCCTAAACCAACTTTTCACTTTATCAGATTTTTCCAGATATGGCCTCCAAACACCTCCAATACGAGACTTCAAAAACTGTAATGCAATATTTGGATGCTAACTTGAGGTTAGTCATTCAATTTTTGTAACCCTAATAGGGTTATTCTTGGTGATAAAAAGGTTTTCATTTCTATTTTTTCCTTATCTATGTAGAGGAAGAAAAAAACTAGTTTTTTGCCTTCTTTTTTTAATCTTTTCCCGTCCACAAAACATAAAAAATCCCAATCATAGCCAAACTATTCTGTAATGAACTCGGGAGGTTTTTAGGGAGAGGTCTCGCAACGATTGATTTTCCGCGGGCTGGAAAAGAAGGAAAGAAACGCCAACAAATTCCGACTGTTTTCCCTTTATTTCCATTCAATGAATAAGGGAAAAATATTTTTTTAATCATCACAAAAAACCCCTATAAATGTCACTTGGCTTTGTGGATCAAGATCCCAACCAAAAAATGCTGACGCAAAAATGCAAACGCTCTCTTAAAAAAAGTTGCTGTCCGCTCACCTAAAACCGCATATTTTACAGATTCAAGTTGTCCCAGCAAGCCCCTACCCTTCGATCCATCGAGAAAATTGTCCCGCTTCAAATCCGCAAACTTGAAATAGGAGATACCAACCTTGTGATAAATGACACAAAATACACCTTCCGTGTTCACAGGGAGAGTTTGGATGGTTCTAAACTTGTCTCCGAGCCGGACTGTGACTACGATAAATACGGATTCCCAATGTACCCTGGAAAAGTCAATTTGCTCCCTGGAGATGTTGATTTGCGGGTGGAACGCGGACATTTATTGGAATGGAAAAATGACACAGATAAGTATGAGAGTTACCTCAATTTTAAATTAGGAGAGCTGACCGACCAGCCACAAAAAAAGCACCTGCGACTTCACTTTATGAGCCAAGATCAAACGCATCAGCAGGCAATTGATGATTATCGAGCTCAACTTGCTCCATTTGAAACCCGCCGGAAGAAAACTCCGCTTCCCTACGCTCCCAGTCTTCAACTGACAGTCGAATCCCCAGACGGCAAGAAGGACATCCAGAGAGCACCGTACACTTTGATGTTGTATGAGAATATGAAAAAGCTGAGCACAGATTTCTTCGGATCTCGAGGCTCCCTTATACAAGTGGAAAATTTGGTTATCTCCGCTAGAGATTGTGTTCTTCGCTTCCCAGTTGATTTGAAGGTCAATGTTCGAAATCTGACAACTGATATCAGCAGTTGCCCAATCTACAATGTTCTGAACTACTCTGCTCTCGCCCCTCTCAACATTAAATCTCTCAACTCTTTTGAGATTCGAGGAGCCATCAATGAGTTTCAGAATCTAGAAAATGAGATTGTAAAAGAGGCCAAACAATTGATAATCGGAGAGTTCTTAACAGACGGACGTTGGTTGGCTACTTGGAAGAGATTGAAGAATCAAAAAGTTCATCTGAAAAATGACATGTACGGGTCTACTGCTGAGCATTTCATTCAACTTATCGATCATTGGATGCTAAAAGGGAAACCTGTGGGAAGTTGCTATACGTTTGTAATGAATTCGGACAAGATTCAATTAACAGTCAGAGTAGTCAAAAGGCGACAGGAAGTGATTGAGAAATCGGAAAGGTTAGTTTCTCCGTTTTTGCGTAATGCGTGTTGAAGTTCTACCGATTTTGCATGTGCGTATGCGATTTCAACCTTATTTCTATCTCTAAATTTTCAGCAGCGTCACCCTGTTAATGAAGAATGGATCAAAACTCGTGGTTTCTTCAGAGATACAAAGAAATACTTCAAGAGGAGTCCTAATGATTAAAGTGATCTGATCTCGTCCGTAATTTTTTTGCCTCTGTTATTTCCCGGAACTGGGTGAAAGGTTTCAATAAAATTTCCAGTAACGTTTTCCTTTGTTTTTTCTCGAAATACAAAAATACAGTGGTGAAAATGGAATAGTATCATTTGCGCAGTTCTAAAAAGTCCCAAATATTGTAATCCTAAACAGACTTCGAATCAATACTAATACAGTTGGAACCCTGTCAGTCATGTTCATGCTCACGTACCGCTGCACGCGCAGCGAACAGACACGCGACGCGCCTGGAAAATTGAGCGCGAATTCGAATCGATGTACCGTTCTGCGACCCTGTGCCACCCTTATTGATTTTTATTTTATTTTTTTGCAGTACAGGGACCTCTTCAGGTACTCAAAATAGAATATAGGTATATCGACTTTTTTTCCAGAAAAAAAATCCCTTATAATGTTTTTATTACATGGAGAAACCTATGTTTTTAAAGTCTCATTTTTCTTTCTTGCCCTCCAATTGTTTCTTTTTTCAGACATGATTTCCAAACACCTCCAGTACGAGACTTCAAAGACTGTAATGCAATATTTGGATGCTAACTTGAGGTAAACTATTCAAACTGCTCATCTCAACCTTTACAATTGACTTTCAGATTTAAAATTGCTCAACATACACCTACCCTTCGATCCATCGAGAGAATCGTCCCGCTTCAAATCCGAAAACTTGAAATTGGAGATGCCAACATTGTGATAAATGGCACAAAATACACCTTCAGCGTTCACAGAGAGAGCTTGGATGGTTCTAAACTAGTCTCCGAGCTGGACTGCGATTACGATGAATTTGGGTTCCCGATGTACCCAGGAAGGATCAATGTGCTCCCTGGAGATATCGATTTACGAGATGCCAGAGGACTTCCAGTGCATTGGAAATATGACACAGATAGGGATGAGAGACACTACAGATCGAAATTACAAGATTTGAATGAACAGCGACAAAAAGAGCAAGGGCAACTTTACTTTTCGTACCAAGATCAAACCTATCAAAAGGCAATCGAGGGTTGTAAAGCTGAACTTGCTCCATTTGACACACGCCGGAAAAAAACTCCGCTTCCCTACATTCCAAGTCTTCAACTGACAATTGAATCCCCAGACGGCAAAAAGCATATCCAGAGAGCCCCGTACACTTTGATGTTGTATGAGAACATGAAGAAGCTGAGCATCAGATTCTTCGGATCTCAAAACTCCATTGTACAAGTGGGAACCTTGGTTATCTCCGCTAGAGACTGTATCCTTCGCTTCCCAGTTGACTTGAAGGTCCATATTCGAAATCTGAAATTTGAGATCCGCAGTGGAGTAAGTTACAATATTTTGAACTACTCTGCTCTCGCCCCTCTCATCATTACGCCTCTCAACTCTCTAGACATTTTAGTAGTTAACAATGATTTCCAAAATCTGGAACATAAATTTGTAAAAGAGGCAAAGGAGCTAATTATCGGAAAGTTCCGTCCACACTCACGTTTGTTGGATACTTGGAAGAACTTGAAGAATCAAAAAGTTCATCTGAAATATGACATGGACGGGACCATTTCGTGGTATTTCAATAAACTTATCGATCATTGGATGCTGGAAGGGAAACCTGTGGGAAGTTGCTACACATTCGAAATTGATTCGGTCTTGATTTACGGAACAGTCAGTGCAGTTGAAATGCGACCGGAAGTGATTGAGCAATCGGAAAGGTTAGTTTCTGCGCTTTTGCGTAAAGTGTGTTGTTTGCGTACTTCGCATTTCACCAAGACTATATCTGGTGTTCTACAAGCTTTAAAGTACGATTCTAATCTTTTCTCTAAATTTTCAGCAGCGTCACCCTGCCAATGAAGAATGGATCGAAGCTTGTGATTTCTTCAGAGATCCAAAGAAATGCTTCGAGAGGAGTCCTAAAGATTAAAGTTAATCGATCTCGTCAGTAATTCTTCTTGCCTCTGTTATCTTCCGGAACTGGTTTCAATAAACTTTTGATCAACATTTTCCTTCGTTTTTTTTTTGAAACACAATAATGCAGTGATGAAAATAGAATAGTATCACTTTACTCTTTCATCCATAACTTTGCTAAACTATGCCCAAATGATCGAGGCATGGACAAATTATTCGATGTTAAACTGTTGAAAGAAAAGGACATGTCTGCAAAAGTCCTTGCATATTGTAATCCTAAACAAGACTTCGAATCAATACTAATACACTCGGCACCCTCCCACCCCTTCATTCATTATTTTCTATTAGACATTGTCTTCCCACCCTTATTCTTGTATCGACTTTTTTGTTGGTTTTTTTGCAGTACAGGGGTCTCTTCAGGTACTCAAAATAGAATAGAGGTCTATTGAGTTTTTCCAAAAAAATAAGCCCTAATCATATTTTCATTACATATACATAGGAACCCTGGTCTTTCTTGACCTTACAAATAATTCATTTTCCAGATATGACTTCTAAACACCTCCAGTACGAGACTTCAAAGACTGTAATGCAATATTTGGATGCTAACTTGAGGTAAATTATTCAAACTGCTCATCTGAACCTTTACAAGTGATTTTTAGATACGAATTGGCCCAGCAAGCCCCTACCCTTGGATCCATCGAGAAAATCGTCCCGCTTCAAATCCAGAAACTTGAAATTGGAGATACCAACCTTGTGATTAATGAGACAAAATACACCTTCAGTGTTCACAGGGAGAGCTTGGATGGTTCTAAACTAGTCTCCGAGCTGGACTGCGATTACGATGAATTTGGGTTCCCGATGTACCCAGGAAGAGTCAATGTGCTCCCTGGAGATATCGATTTACGGGAGGACCGCGGACTTCGAGAGCAATGGAAACATGACACGGTTGAGTATGAGATGATTCTCAAATACACATTATTACAACTGAGTGCTCAGCCATGGTACTTTTTGGGCCGAGATCGGGCAATTGATCATTCTCGAGCTCAACTTGCTCCATTTGAAACCCGCCGTAACAAAACTCCGCTTCCCTACATTCCAAGTCTTCAACTGACAGTTGAATACCCAGACGGCAAGAAGCGTATCCAGAGAGCACCGTACATTTCAATGTTGTATGAAAACATGAAAAAACTGAGCACAGATTTCTTTGGTTCGCGAGGCTCCCTTGTACAAGTGGGAACCTTGGTTATCTACGCTAGAGATTTTGTCCTTCGCTTCCCGGTTGACTTGAAGGTCCATGTTCGAAATCTGAAACTCGAGATCAGCAGTATATACAAAGTTCCAAACTACTCTGCTCTCTCCCCTGTCCTCACTGAGCCTCTTAACTCTCTACAGATTCGAGAAGCTTTCCATGACTTCCGGAATCTAGAACAGGATATTGTAAATGAGGCGAAACAGCTAGTTATCGAACATTTCTGGCCACAAGGACGTTGGCTGGCTACTTGGAAGACCTTAAAGAATCAAAAAGTTCATCTTAAAGATGACCTCCACGGGTTAACTTCTGAGCATTTCATTCAACTAATTGATCATTGGATAGTGGAAGGAAAGCCTGTGGGAAGTTGCTACACGTTTGATATGGATTCAAGCAAGATTCGAGAAACTGTTAGAGCAGTCAAAAGACGACAGGAAGTGATTGAGAAATCGAGAAGGTTAGTTTCTGCGTTTTTGCGTAATACCTGTTGTTTGCGGACTTGGCATTTCACCAAGACTATATCTAGTGTTCTACAAGCTTTTATTGTACGATTCTAATCTTTTCTCTAAATTTTCAGCAGCGTCACCCTGCCAATGAAGAATGGATCGAAGCTTGTGATTTCTTCAGAGATCCAAAGAAATGCTTCAAAAGGAGTCCTAAAGATGAAAGTGATTCGATCTCGTCAGTAATTTTTGTTAACGCATTAATTTTTGCCCATCATTTCCCGGAACTGTGTGAAAAGTTTCAATAAAAAAATTTTCCTACGTTTTTTCTTCTTGAAACACAAAAATGCAGTGGTGAAAGTTGAAGAGTATCACTTTACTCTTTCATCTGTAACTTTGCTGAACTATGTCCAAACCAAATTATTCAATGTTACAAATTTCTTACTATTATTAAAGAGCAAATTCCGTCTGTCCGTTGGTGTCAAATTTATTTCACCAGCTCTAGCTCAGTCCCCGCTGCACCAATTTTGATCGAAATTTTATGAGACAATCAGGAATTTTTCGAAGATACCGCCTCTCTACTTTTTTTAAGATTCCCACCCCACAGGGGTTGCAATACGGTACATCGAGGAAACGGCCTTGTTGCACTCTCAATTTGGCTGCTTGCCAGCACTGCGAGTCGCCGCGCAGCGAACAGACACGCGACGCGTTTGGAAAATTGAGCGCGTATTCAAATCGATGTACCGTTCTGCGACCCTGTACCACCCCTCCCACCCCTTCATTCATTATTTTCTATTAGACATTGTCTTCCCACCCTCATTCTTGTATTGACGTTCTCTGTTTTTTTTTGCAGTACAGATGTCTCTTTAGGTACTCAAAATAGAATGGAGGCCTATTGATTTTTTTTTCTCCAGAAAAAGAGCCCTAATCATATTTTCATTACATATGAGAACCCTTTTTTATCTCATTTTTCTTTCTTGGCCTTTCAAATATATCTTTTTTCAGAGATGGCTTCCAAACACCTCCAATACGAGACTTCAAAGACTGTAATGCAATATTTGGATGCTAACTTGAGGTAAATTATTCAAACTGCTCATCACACCCTTTAAATGTGATTTTCAGGTTCAAGTTGGCCCAGCAAACCCCTACCCTTCGATCCATCGAGAAAATTGTCCCGCTTCAAATCCGAAAACTTGAAATCGGAGATGCCAGCTTTAAGATAAATGAGACAAAATATACTTTCAGTGTTCACAGAGAGAGCTTAGATGGTTCTAAGCTAGTCTCCGAGCTGGACTGCGACTACGATGAATTCGGATTCCCAATGTACCCAGGAAGAGTCAATGCACTTCCTGGAGATATCGATTTACGCGATGCCAGAGCACTTCGAGTGCAATGGAAAAATGACACGGTTGAGTATGAGATGATCCTCATCTTTCAATTACGACATCTGACTGGGCAGTCATGGTACCGAGATCAAAAGCGCCAGCGGGCAATTAATGATTGCCGAGCTCAACTTGCTCCATTTGAGACCCGCCGAAACAAAACTCCGCTTCCCTACACTCCAAGTCTTCAGCTGAGAATTGAATCTCCAGATGGCAAGAAGCTCATCCAGAGAGCTCCGTATACTTCAATGTTGTATGAGAACATGAAGAAGCTCAGCACAGATTTCTTCGGATCTCGCGGCTCCATTGTACAAGTGGGAACCTTGGTTATCTGCGCTAAAGATTGTGTCCTTCGCTTCCCAGTTGGCTTGAAGTTCGATGTTCGAAATCTGAAGTTTGCGATCAGCAGTGGATCAAGTTTCAATATTTTGAACTACTCTGCTCTCGCCCCTGTCCTCACTGAGCCTCTCAACTCTCTAGAGATTCAAGGAGCCACCAATGACTTTAAGAATGTAGAGCATGAGATTGTAAAAGAGGCCAAAAAATTGATAATCGGAGACTTCCATCCACACGGACGTTGGCTGGATACTTGGAAGACCTTGAAAAATCAAAAAGTTCATCTTAAGGATGACATCCACGGGTTTACACCTGAGGATTTCATTCAACTTCTCGATCATTGGATACTGGAAGGGAAACCTGTGGGAACTTGTTACACGTTTGATATGGATTCGGACAAGATTCAAGAAATAGTCAAAGCAGTTGAATGGTGGCCGGAGGTGATTGAAAAATCGGAAAGGTTAGTTTCTGCACAGTTGCGTAGGGAATTTCGTTTGCGGACCAGTTGCCATACTTGACGACAAACGTCCTTGTTGCTCTCCCAACACTGTATATGCGATTCTAATCTTGTTTCTCTAAATTTTCAGCAGCGTCACCCTGTCAATGAAGAATGGATCGAAACTCGTGGTTTCTTCAGAGATCCAAGGAAAGTCTTCGAGTGCAGTCCTAATGGTCAAAGTGATCCGATCTCGTCAGTAATTATTTTTACCTCTTTTATTTCCCGGAACTGTGTGAAAAGTTTCAATAAAATTTCAATCAACGTTTTCCTTTGTTTTTACTCAAAATACAAAAATACAGTGGTGAAAATGGATGATTATCTGATTATCACTTTACTCTCGCATCTATAACTTTGGTGAACTATGTCCGAGTAACTAAATAATCGGGACATGGTTAATTTATTCGATGTTAAGGATATGCTGATGAAAGAAAAGAACATGTCTGCGTAGTTCTAAAAAGTCCTAGCATATTGTGATCCTGAACAAGACTCTAATCAAAACTAACAAATTCGGAATCCTCCCACCCTTCATTCATTATTTTCTATTAGACATTTTCAAGATTCCCACCCCACAGGGTTGCACGACGGTACATCAAGGAAACTCCTTTGTTGCGCTCTCAATTTGGCAGCGTGCCAACTCTTTCACGCGACGCGCCTGGAAAATTGAGCGCGCGAATTCAAATCAATGTACCGTTCTGCGACCCTGTGCCACCCCCTCCCACCCCTTCATTCATTATTTTCTATTAGACATTGTCTTCCCACCCTTATTCTTGTATTGACTTTTTTGTGATTTTTTGCAGTACGGGGGTCTTTTCAAGTACTCAAATAGAATAGAGGTCTATTGATTTTTTTCCAGAAAAAGAAGCCCTAGTCATATTTTCATTTCATATAGAAACCTTTTTCTTTGAAGTCTCGTTTTTCTTTCTTGATCCTCCTTTCTTGCCCTCCAAATATTCCTTTTTTCAGACATGACTTCTAAACACCTCCAATACGAGACTTCAAAGACTGTAATGCAATATTTGGATGCTAACTTGAGGTAAGTTATTCAAAGTTTGCACCCTAACAAGTGAGCTTTTTTAAAAACCGTTTTGAAACTTACTTAAAATTAGTATTCTGGTACTTTCGGACCGTCTAAATGCGAAATTTTCCGCAAAATATAACGTTGGCCGTATATGATCCTTTGAAAATCGAGTCGCGATTCGCACAAAAGACTAATATAAATGCAAAGATCACGGCCTGATCTTCAAAAGATCATAACTCAAGAACGGGTTGCATAGCAAACTTAAAACCTTGATGTTTGTATTCAAAAGGCTCGAAAATACTGGGGTGCTAAACTTGAAAGGGAACTCCCTTGTAAATTTCACTTGAAACTGTTCTTCTCGTCCTTTACAAGTCATTTTCAGGTTCATGCTGGCGCAGCAAGCCCCTACCCTTCGATCCATCGAGAAAATCGTCCCTCTTCAAATTCGAAATCTCGTAATCGGAGATGCCAGCTTTAAGATAAATGAGACAAAATATACTTTCAGTGTTCACAGAGAGAGCTTAGATGGTTCTAAACTATTCTCCGAGCCGGACTGCGACTACGATGAATTCGGATTCCCAATGTACCCAGGAAGAGTCAATGTACTTCCTGGAGATATCGATTTACGCGATGCCAGAGCACTTCGAGTGCAATGGAAAAATGACACGGTTGAGTATGAGATGATCCTCAAATTGCAATTACGACATCTGACTGCCCAGCCATGGTACTTTTCGGGCCGAGATCAAAAGCGCCAGCGGGCAATTAATGATTGTCGAGCTCAACTTGCTCCATTTGAGACACGTCGAAACAACACTCCACTACCGTATACTCCAAGTCTTCAGCTGACAGTTGAATCCCCAGACGGCAAGAATCATATCCAGAGAGCACCGTATACCTCAATGTTATATGAGAACATGAAGAAACTGAGCACAGTTTTCTTCGAATCTCGAGGTTCCCTTTTACAAGTGGAAAAATTGATTGTTTCCGCTAGTGATTGCGTTCTTCGCTTCCCAGTTGATTTGAGGGTTCATGTTCAAAATCTGAAGATTGAGATCAGAAGTAGCTCAATTTTCAATCTTCCAAACTACTCTGCTCTCTCCCCTGTCATCATTAAGCCTCTCAACTCTCTAGAGATTCGAGGAGCCCTTCATGACCTTCGGAATCTAGAACATGAGATTGTAAAAGAGGCCAAACAATTGATAATCGGAGAGTTCTGGGAACGTTGGTTGGATACTTGGAAGAACTTGAAGAATCGAAAAGTTCATCTTAAAGATGACAACCACCGGTTCACTTCTGAGCATTTCATTCAACTTATCGATGATTGGCTGGTGAACGGGAAACCTGTGGGAAGGTGCTACACGTTTGCAATGGATTCGGAAATGATTCAAGAAACAGTCAGACACGTTAAGTGGTGGCCGGAGGTGATTGAGAAATCGGAAAGGTAAGTTGCTGCGTTTTTGCGTAATGCGTGTTGTTTGAGGACCAAACGTCCTTGTTGTTCTCCCAACACTGTAGTGTCTGTTCGCGGCGCTTTGAGTATCCGCCGAAATTTCAGCGGGTCTTGTTTTGCGTAAATCGGCATTGCCCATTTTTGAGTCCAATCAGGCCGTATTCGGCTGTTTTTAATAGATTTGAACATTTGGAAGTACTTTTCTTCCAAAATTTTGACAACATGAAATAATAAAAGTGTTTCGAACCGCTTAATTGCCAAAAACGACCTGCTTGGACTCAGAAATAGGTAATGACGATTTACGCTAAACAAGGCGCTCTGAAATTTCAGCGGAGTGTCGTTTTCGCGGAAGCTCAAAGCGCCGCAAACGGATACATTATGCGATTTTAATCTTATTTCTTTAAATTTTCAGCAGCGTCTCCTTGTCAATGAAGAATGGATCAAAACTCGTTGTTTCTTCAGAGATCGGAAGTGTTTCAAGTGGAGTCCTAAAGATGAAAGTGATCCGATCTCGTCAGTAATTATTTTTGCCTCTATGTATTATTTCTCGGAAAAGGTTTCAATAAAATTTTTGCAATCAACGTTTTCCTTTGTTCTTCTCTCGAAACACAACAAACGGTGAAAATGGAAGATAACTTTGCTGAACTATGTCCAAATCACTTAATGATCGGAGCATGGCCAAATAATTCGATGTTAAATAAATGTTGTTGAAAGAAAAGGACATGTCTGCGTCCTCCCATATTGTAGTCCTAAACAAGACTTCGAATCAATACTAACACATTTGGTACCCTGCCACCCCTTCATTCATTATTCTTCATTAGTCATTTTCAAGATTCCCACCCCCACAGGGTTGCACGACGGTACATCGAGGAAACGCCTTTGTTGCACTCTCAATTTGGCAGCGTGCCAGCTCTCTTTGAGTCGCCGCGCAGCGAACAGACACGCGACGCACCTGGAAAATTGCGCGCGAATTCAAATCGATGTACCGTTCTGCGACCCTGGGCCACCCCTTCCCACCCCTTCATTCTTTATTTTCTATAAGACATGTCTTCCCACCCTTACTCTTGTATTGATTTTTCTGTTGGTTTTTTTTTGCAGTACACTGGTCTCTTTATGTACTCAAAAGAGAATAGAGGTCTATTGTTTTTTTCCAGAAAAAAGCCCTAATCATATTTCAATTTCATATAGAAACCTTTTTCTTTGAAGTCTCATTTTGAGAGCGAGTACCTATACTTCTTTCTTGACCCTCCAAATACTTCATTTTTCAGACATGACTTCCAAACACCTTCAGTACGAGACTTCAAAGACTGTAATGCAATATTTGGATGCTAACTTGAGGTATGTTATTCAAAATGCTCAGCTTACTCTTTACAAGTGATCTTCAGATTCAAAATAGCTCAACATGCCCCTACCCTTCGATCCATCGAGAAAATCGTCCCGCTTCAAATCCGAAAACTTGAAATTGGAGATACCATCTTTGTGATAAATGACACAAAATACACTTTCAGTGTTCACAGGGAGAACTTAGATGGTTCTAAACTAGTCTCCCTGCCGGGCTGCGACTATGATGAATTCGGATTCCCGATGTATCCCGGAAGAGTCAATGTGCTCCCTGGAGATATCGATTTACGAGATGCCAGAGGACTTCGAGAGCAATGGAAACATGACACGGTTGAGTATGAGACAAAACTCAAACTGAAATTACGACAACTGACTGCCCTGCAGTCATGGAATTTTTCGAGCCGAGATCATATTCATATGCAGGCATTTGATGATTGTCGTGCTCAACTTGCTCCATTTGAGACACGCCGAAACAAAACTGCACTACCGTACACTCCAAGTATCCAACTGACAGTTGAATCCCCAGGCGGCAACAAACATATCCAACGGAGACCGTACACTTTAATGTTGTATGAGAACATGAAGAAGCTGAGCACAGACTTCTTCGGATCCCGAGGTTCCCTAGTACAAGTGGAAAATTTAGTTATCTTTGCTAAAGATTGTGTCCTTCGCTTCCCAGTTGACTTGAAGGTTCATGTCCGAAATCTAAAGTTTGAGATCTGCAGTGGCTCAATTTCCAATATTTTGAACTACTCTGCTCTTTTCCCTGTCCTCACTGAGCCTCTTAACTCTCTAGAAATTCGAGAAGTCACCAACGACTTTGAGATCATAGAACAGGAGATTATAAAAGAGACGAAACAGCTAATTATCGGCAAGTTCTGGCCACAAGAACATTGGTTGGCTACTTGGAAGAACTTGAAAACTCAAAAAGTTCATCTGAAAGATGATTTCTCCGAGTTGCCTACTGAGGATTCCAATCAACTAATTGATCATTGGATACTAGAAGGGAAGTCTGTGGGA
This sequence comes from Caenorhabditis sinica, assembly GCA_963932045.1. Taxonomy (NCBI): domain Eukaryota; kingdom Metazoa; phylum Nematoda; class Chromadorea; order Rhabditida; family Rhabditidae; genus Caenorhabditis; species Caenorhabditis sinica. The sequence continues at coordinate 3,950,576 of OZ009942.1, forward strand.
AGTTGCTACACGTTTGGTTTGGATACGGACAAGATTCGAAAAACTGTCAGAGCTGTTAAAAGGCGACCGGAAGTGATTGAGATATTGCAAAGGTAAGCGATCATTTCCATATATTTTGCTAGCTAACGTGGGCCTGGATGCAACGCCGAAGAACATCAACGATATTTTGGGTTTCACCACGCGCTTCATCAAAAACTTTGAACTTACATTTTTCGGTGTTGGTTCTGTGTTTTTTTGCAGTTTTGGATTTCATGTACTCCTCGTGGACAACTCGGACTGCACTAACAGTTTTCAAGCTGCCTAAAGAAATACATGAGACCTAAAAACGTGACAATACGACTGCAACGCCGAGAAATTCAATTTTCAGCCATGGTGTGTGGCGTGCGGCGTAACACACAAAATATTGCTGATGGGTCCAGTATAGAAATTCACGGTGATTCCCAATCTCCAATTTTAGTTTTTTTTTGTTTCAGCAGCGTCGTCTTGGCAATGAAGAATGGTTATAAGCTTGTGGTGTGCTCTGAAGTCCCGCAGTACGCTTGGAAAGGAGTGCTGAAGTTCAAAGTGGTCTGATCTCGCCAGTAATCACACAAGCAGCAAGATTTGCTGACTAATTTCTTAATCATAAATTTCATCTGTTGATTTCAATGTTACAATAAAGTTTTCATTTCCAACAAAAACTATTCGTCAAAGAATTTGATCTACCCTTCAATCATTCCCGTTCTCAGGGAAGAACTTGTATTGTTGTTATGGTGATCTGAATGAAAGACAGTCGGGGCCAGAGATCCGAAAAGCTTTGTTGCACTCTCATGTTGGCTGTTCGCCAGCTTTCAGATTTGGCATAGAGCCATTTTTTTTCCTCAGAAAAAAAACTGTACTGTTAGTCGCCGCGCAGCGAATTACAGACACGCGAAGCGCCTGGAAAACAGAGCGCCAATTCAAATTGATGTACCGTTTTGCGACTCAGTGATACCACCACAATATGAAAAAAAAACTAATCTAGTCATTTTTTATATGATAATAAGGCTAGTTACCATATTCAATGAGACTCTCACTTTCCAAAAGAGAGCTCCGTGATCATTCAATATCAAGGGCACTGGCTTTCATAACCAAACTATGAAATTTCTCTTCCCGTTTTTGTGTCTAACCTACTTCTTCACTGAAATAAGTCCTTGTTTAGTAATCCATGATTCTTCTTCGGAACCACGTTAGTTTCTTGTCCAAAATTTTTCAAAAATTTTGAATTTTCATCCAGCTCCATGCGAATGCCCCACACCAATTGGCCTGAACAACACCAACTTGAATCTTATCTCAGAGGCTCCATTTTATTCGAATATTTCAAAACATTTTTTGACTTCTCCTTTTATTCGATATAGGAAGTGTGATCCAGTGGTCAGGTGTGAAAAGGATAATCTGCATTTGATCATTTTTGATGCGGATTTTTCATATGTTGATGTAAGTTTTCAGAAAATGCAAAAAATTTTTTTGTGTTTTGAAATTTGGCTCCGAGACATTTCGCAACCAGTCATTTCGCAACCGGTCATTTCGCTAAAATGTCGTGGTTGCAAAATCGACGTCGGTTGCGAATTGTCGCAGTTGCGAAATGACAACGTGAAGTTAATTTCCGCAAACAGTCGTTTTGCAACTACGAGATTTCGCAACTCACGTCATTTCGCCACCACGCCATTCCGAAACCACGAAATCCACGATTGTTGTAGAAAGTTCACGTTAAATCACAACTTTTCAAATTTAGACTATAACCCGGAATAATTCAGAATACCCTCTATTCCATACAACCTTCATAAAAGTTAAATGGACTAGGTTATAGAGTTGCGAAATGGCTTGGTTGCGAAATGTCTTCATTGTGAAATTTTTTGGTTGCGAAATCGAGTTAAGTTGCGAAATGTCGTAGTTGCGAAACGACTAGTATTGAAATGTCCGGGAGCCTAAAATTCGTACATTTTTTCAAACAAAAAAAAGATTTCAGTTGGGTCCCTATCAAATATCTGGCTACTGTGACCGAGACCAGGAAAAATATCAAATAGCAGTGAATGATATCTTCAAACCGTTCTCAAAACTCTATGCAGTATGTGTAGAATTCAAGACTTTTGGTAAAATTTCAAGTGCCAACATAGAATTCCAAAAAAATCTAAAAATTAAGAATGCACAACATCTCAACTACCAACCTACATGTTCGCCTACTCCAATGATCTCGACTCTGAGTCAGTCGAAACAGCCAAAAGTGATTCTTTTTACAGTTATTATGCTGCAATGTATTCGTCAAAATATGCTATGACCAGATTCGATATAAGCCAAGATGAGCCGTTGCGTATTTTCGATGATGACTCGTAATTTTCTTCATAAAAACTAATCATCATGATATATTTTAGACACTTCTACAAGGAAAAAGTGCGAATCGATCCGTCTCTTCGATACAAAGATTCCAGCACTGGTAGTGATCTATTCCGAATGTTGAGAAAGTTCATGGCCAGTACACAAATACCAGTTTGTGGGTCGAAAATGCGAATTCTTATGAAACGTCATCTGAATGAGAACGCTCAAGAAGTTGCACAAATGGTGCAGGAACTTAAAGACCACCGTATTGAATTGCTGATCTTGGTTTCGAACACACCATTGGGTGGGACAAATCGAAAAGCGATATATGATTTGGCGACGGGATCAAATGGCTTTTGTGTGTTCATGGAGGATGCGCAATTTTATTTGGTGAGTATAAGACAGTCGAATATGAGACATACCAAAGCTGAGTTAAAGGAGGGTTCCAGTAAACCATTTTTTTGCTTAAAAATATGTAAAAAGGTGTGTAGATTCCGAAAATCATAATGAAAATGATCGAAAATTGCTCCAAAACCTTGAAAATGCGCTCCGAAATAAACAAAAATCACGTTAATGATCTCCGACGGCCGTGGCCCAGTTTCCCAAAAAAGGGGCGGAGTCAGCCAATCAGCGCTATTGTTGTTTGAAGGTCCGTAGTTGCGATAGCGCTCATTGAATGACTCCGCCCCTTTTTGGGAAACTCGGCCACGGCCCTCGGAGACTATTAGCGGGATTTTTGCTCATTTCGGAGCGCATTTTAGAGGTTTTGGAGCATTTTTTGAGCATTTTCGTTATGATTTTCGGAATCTACGCACATTTTTACATATCTTAAAGCAACAAACAGTTTTGACCATATTCTTTCTCAGAAATATTTCGTCCATGTTGAAACGCTTCTTCCATGTCGTGACTCCTTTGATTAATTAACATCACAGTTGCGAAATGTCGCGAAGCCGAAAAAAGAAAAAAACGACAATCACGTCTAACCGTACCCAAAAATTGTTTCATACTTCCAGACAGGCCAAGACTGGAACCACGGCCTCTTCTTCAGTGTTGTTTACGCTGCCAACGTGGAAGTCTTAGGAAAAGGAACTCAGGATCTGCCCTTCTGGAGCGTTACTGGTCCAACTAAACTGCATACCGTCTGCATGACATTTCAAGATCACGGACCCATGAACCCATTGGAGAACAGTACCGTTTTGACATACGGTAATAACACTCTATCCGGAGGCGATAAAGTCGTTGGAACCGCGGCGTGCAAGCAAGTATCAGTTTTGGCTGACATGAAAATTACAATGTCCATACAGTACGATCGTGTGGGAAGTACAAAGGAAGTTTTGCAGATAAGAGTGTATAAAGCTCCAGAGGAGCCTTAATTGTGACCCTGCTACTAATTCTTGTATTAATAATCATAAACTCGAACGATAAACAGTTATGTCATAATCCCAACCAACAATTTTTTAATCAATACCATTACACCTGGAACCCTCCCACCCTTCATTCGTTATTTTCTATTAAACATTGTCAAGATTCCCATTCATATTTTTGTATTGATTTTTTTGGTATTTTTGCAGTACAGGGGTCCCTTCAAGTACTTTATTGACTTTTCTCCAGAAAAGGAGCCCTAATCATAATTTCATTACGTATAGGAACCCCTTGTTTTTGAAGTCTCATTTTTCTTCCTTGACCCTCCAAATATTCCTTTTTTCAGACATGACTTCCAAACACCTCCAGTACGAAACTTCGAAGACTGTCATGCAGTATTTGGATGCTAACTTGAGGTAAATTATTCAAACTGATCATCTCACCGTTTACACGTGATTTTCAGATTCAAAATTGCTCAATATGCCCCAACGCTCCGTTTTATCGAAAAGATGGTTCCCCTCCAAATCCGACAACTTGAAATTGGAAATACCAACTTTGTGATTAATGACACAAAATACACATTCAGTGTTCACAGGGAGAGCTTGGATGGTTCTAAACTATTCTCCGAACCGGACTGCGATTACGATGAATTTGGGTTCCCAATGTACCCCGGAAAAGTCAATGTGCTTCCTGGAGATATCGATTTACGGGAGAAAAGAGTATTTCCAGTGCGTTGGAAAAAGGATACCGATACAACTGAACAATATCTTCTGTGTAAACTGAAAGCGCATCAAACAGATTTGGCCGGGAAGCCACGAGAAGAGCACGGAACACTTCATTTCTTGGAGCTCGGCCAAACCCATCAAGAGGCAATAGATTACTGTAGAGCTCAACTGATCCCATTTGAGACTCGTCGTAACAAGACTGCTCTACCGTACACACCAAGTCTTCAGTTGACAGTGGAGAACCCCGATGGCAAGAAACATATCCAGAGAGCACCGTATACTTCAATGTTGTATGAGAACATGAAGAAGCTGAGCATCAGATTCTTTGCATCTCGAGGTTCCCCAGTACAAGTGGAAAGTCTTGTGATCTCCGCTAAAGATGGAATTATCCGATTCCCAGTTGGCTTGAAGTTCGATGTTCGAAATCTGAAAATTGATATCAACAGTAGCAACATCTACAATGTCCTGAACTATTCTAGGCTCTCCCCTATCATTCTACACCCTCTAAAGACTCTTGAGATTATGGAAGTCACCCATGATTTCGAAAATCTAAAGCATAAAATTGTGAAAGAGGTGAAGCAACTGATAATCGGAAAGTTCTGGAGGGACGAGCGTTGGTTGGCTACTTGGAAGAGTTTGAAGAACCAGAAAGTACATCTGAAAAATGGGTTCTTGTTGTCTGCTGAGGTTTTCAATCAACTTATTGATCATTGGATATTGGAAGGGAAGCCTGTGGGAAGTTGTTTCACGTTTGATATGGGTTCGTACAAGATTCAAAAAATTGTCAGAGCAGCTAAAAACCGACCGGAAGTAATTGAGAGATCGGAAAGGTCAGTTTCAGTATTTTTATGTAAGGTGTTTTAGCATCACATTTGACGTTGCGAGGGTACATAACGATATTTCGGTTTTTCCAATGAAGGCATTGTTGCCATTTTTGCAGTGTCTCATGGGCTCTTCGTGGATAACCCGGACAGCCTTAAAGGGGGTGTCAACTAATTTTTGAAAAGTTGAGATTTTTATATCAATCGACGTGAGAACAACTAATTCTCTTGGAGGATACCTTGAAAATGGCTGGTTTCAGAGTTATAGGTCAAAAACAGGCCTAAAATAAGTACTGAGCGAGTGCAAATCTTCACGTGGGAGTGCAACGTGAGAATCTGCACTCGCTCAGTACTTATTTTAGGCCTGTTTCTGACCTATAACTCTGAAACCAGCCATTTTCAAGGTATCCTCCAAGAGAATTAGTTGTTCTCACAGTAATTTCAGGTCGATCGATATAAAAATTTCCACTTTTCAAAAATTAGTTGACACCCCCTTTAACAAGGTAACATATTGTTGTCCACGAGGAGTACCTGAGACCTTAGAATCGGGAAAAAACGGCACCTCCGAAAGATTCAAATATCCGCCATTTTCTCAATGGAGCGCGTTCTAACGCCGAAAATATCGATAATGGGTTCAATCCCAATTTTGGTTTTTTCAGCAGCATCGTCTTGGCAATGAAGAATGGTTATACGCTTGTGGTGTGCTCTGAAATCCCGCAGTATGCTTGGGAAGGAGCACTGAAGTTCAAAGTGGTTCGATCTCGTCTGTAATCACCCAAGCTGCAAGATCCGTTTCCTAATATTTTAAAACATAAATTCGATTTCTTGATTTCAATGTCGCAATAAACTTTTCATATCCAAAATTGACGCTCTTCCGGCTACTCGTCAAAAGTTTGATCTACTTTTCAGCCACAAAGCTGACTTCAAATGCTCAATTTTTCATTATTCAACACTCAACACAACTGGAGATCAATCATCATACGGAAGCCATCCAGGGTTGGTCGGGCTGAAAAACTTTTCACTATTTTTGTCTCCTTAGTTTTTTTCACAAAACTCACTATCCAGTCGACATGCGAATCTGAATACTTTGTGTTGCCGCTGAAGCAGGGAAATCATACTCAAACAAGCAATTGTAGCGGGCCTGCCCAACCATGTTTGCCGAACTAATGTACCAGTTACTGTATTTCATTACCTAGAAGAGAAATTTTTATCGAAGTTTTTTTTGAAGACTTACATCTCCATCAGAGTCCAATGTGATTGTTAAGGCGGGATTGTTGGAGTACCATTCTAGAATGAAACGGGATGGGGACCGTACTGAAAATTGGATTTTAGGATAAGCCGTAAATGAGAACCTGGGACAAGTATCCATAAATCGTTGAAGCTGAGTCCTCGACACAGCCTAGCAGCCCACCAAACTTACAACTATTCATCGAAGAAACTTGAAAATTGTAGACACCACTTAAGCCAACTTGAAATGAGGGCAGCTCTATCTTTCCTTTGCCGGACAAGCCGTTCAGGTTAGCTTTGTAGACTAGAAGAGGGGCACGGTAGGTTTCCAAATTTTTGACGGCCTGAAATTTGATTCTACTAGAGGCTGTCGGTCTATTTTTAGATGCTAAATTTTGATGTCGTTCTATTGAAGGTGTCGTTCTAATACAGTTTTTACGGTATATAGATTTCCTGATTTTAAAGGTGGTATCCGACCAAAATGACTTTGTGCTTGATGCGAAAATTGATGCAAAAATAAGTGTATTTTCACAATAATATCATCATTAAAAAACCCCTTAAAAATTCATGTTGCTAGAAAACGCCTAAGCTTTACAAGTCGGGCTGGTAAAAACAGGCTTCCCGCTTCCCGTGACTTGCACTGCAGACAGTATTTTCGGAGAAAACACGACAATACAGCGAATTGTTACTCCTTTTACAGATTTTCCGTGTTTTTTAAGGTTTACACAGTGTCTGCACCGGGCGGCACCGGGCGGGAAGCCTGAGGCTTACCTCCCGGGCGGGTACGGACCCGGTCCAACACGCGGACCAGACCAGGTAGTTAAATCACAAGTATATTTTCAAGTTTTCCTGTGATCACATCTCACCTCCTCCATATCAAACGCACAAAATCCATTCGTCCGACTCGTTAAACTGAACAGCATATTTCTTATTGCAACCAAACTTGGTGGCGTATTCAATGAAAAAATCAACGGAGTAACGTGGAGTCTTCTCAACTTTTGCACCAAACTATCAATATCCTGCAGATCTGGATTACTTCCCATTAGAATCAACATTCTGGATCCACAAATTTGATTTTCCTTGTTTGCCAAAAACTTTTCGATCACTTTGAAAACGTCACTGCCTTGACTTCGATTAGTAAAGCTTAGCGCTGGGTTCGGACTCTTCAGCACGGGGTATTGGGTCCAGCGTCTGAAAATTTCCAAGTTTCATTTCTTCTCGCTTAATTTAAAGACCCACTGAAAATCCGTACCCCACGAAATCTCATCCTCCTCCTGTGTATCATACCGAACTATAGCGTAAGTCTTGAAGAATCTAGTGCTAGCTGGATTGCTACGAAAATAATCAAGAACAGGACTCAATCGCTTGTAATCAATCTCATTGGAGTATGCCAAAAAAAGAGATGTGGCCGTGCTAGGGGTACAGCTGACGGGTACTGTGTTGAAGTCAACACATGAAGCATATAGTTTAGTGTAGGTTTGCAAGAGTCCGGAGTTTAAATCAGCTATTTGCCAAGTTTGTGAGTAAGGATCACACTGGCCATCGATTTGATAGGGCCCAAACTGGAATCAGGGCTACAGACACGGAGAGGGCGTTTAAGCACTTACATCTGTCGCCGTATCCTTATCGAAAGCCACCAAATTGAAATCTCCTTCACAGAAAATTGTCACTACACAATCATCGATCCGTACCACCGGAGCATTTAGATCATACCCGGTGACATTTTTATAGAAGGGATTATCGGATATTGTATTCAAATTAGATGAGTCTAAGGCTAACGCTGAGCAAGCGCACTTTGCTGAAACCGAGTCAATAGATTTTGAACTTATTATAAATCTTACGCGGCTCCGCAAACTTGATGACCAAGCAGGAATCGACATATGGAACTAGGATTAGAAGCAATGGAAGCAACATTGTTATCACCAGCAACAAAAATTATAAATGAATCAGAACAGTAGGAACTAAAGACCCAAAAAACCGAAATGATGAATATTCAATTAGTGATAGAATAATTTTAGCTAATTTTTGTGCTGATGGAATAGGGTTTTTCCGTAGTTTGTAGGTGTTCCGATGCTGCGATCATTAACTCAATATTAATTTATTTTTTCGAACAGATGGAAAATGTGCAAGCAAATCATGGTCAGGTTTGTTTTGCTTTTACGAGTTCCATTAGCTCAGTTGCCCGGAAATATCAAGTTTTTCGAAAATTTAGCAAATAACTGATAATGCAGTCTAGTGTGCATCTAACTTTTACTGATAGCAGTCACGTTGCTCGACCTTCTATTTTTTCTGTGGAAAGTATATGCCAAACACTTTTATGATACCATTTTCAGCTGCAAAAAATATTTATTTGAAAAAAATCCAGAAAATTGAGAAAATTTCAGCTGGCATATGGAATCCAGTAGTACGTTCGGCTGAAAGTTAGAACAAAAATAATTAGAATAATAAGAATTCCTACGTTATCGATGATATGCGAATTTGGAGTGTTTGCATTCTTGAATCGGAATAGTGATACTCATATGTGACCGCATAAGTACCGGGGAGCATGTATATTTGGGGGTCCGCATAATTGGTGGTATTCTGAAAACAAAGTGCCGATATTAGAGATGTTTACTGCTTTTTTTGTTACGTCTGCTGTTCTATAATCGTTTCGGTTCACCAACATTGCGTAGGAAGCGTAGGGATTCGTAATGTTCAAGCTCATTCTTTGAAAAGTTGAGAGAATTCCTGGAAAGCATGATTCGTTCAAAATAGAGATGTCACACTTAAACTAACCAGAGTCTTGAAGCGTTACAGCGAAGTCATAATAAGTGTAATATGGCAGTGACAAATTTGGCAGTGTCATCAGTCCAGATCCAGAAACATTCACATTTACTGCGTAGACTTGATAGGGATCATAGTCAAATATCTCCATGTGCGATCCAGCCTAAAAAAGTTACGTCTGTCACAATTCGAATGTGTTGCCTTACGATATAAGCTCTCACATAATTCTGAGCAAAGTATCCAAATCCATTTGTCCTGGTTGCTAAGTTGTACATTGTCTGCGGGTAGAGTCCCCCAGAAGAGATAATTGGTATTATGACACGAACAACAGCGTGAGTTGCACGGAGTCTGGCTACCAAATTGTCGATGACAATGTCGTTTGGAGAGCGCGCCGAAAGAATATGGATAACAGGTCCACAAAGAAAACCTGGATTGATATCCAAAAATTTGTCCAGGACTTTCAAAATATCGCTTCCGGTTTGAGAGCTTGAGAATCCCAGAGATGATTTCGGCAGGTGATCATATACGGAACTATTCCAAGAACTGAAATGGGCTATTTCACGGTAAACTCGGTCAATCACTAACTCCCAATCTGAATGAAGCTGCACGTCTTCTGGGTTTTGGAGATCAAACCGTACGTTGGCGAAATACGCATATTTATCACTTCTAAATTCTCCCATCCATTGAATCTCGTCTACAAAATATTCAGGATCCCAATCAGTCGAATACGCGTAAAGGTAAGTACGTGGGGAGCTTGGAGTGCATGGTGCGCTTTCTGCAAATCACTTTTGATTGTCTTTAAAAAAAAATTCGAATCTGAAAATGGTTTTGAGTTTTGAAATGGTTGGTTTTGAGTTTTGGACATGTTCCGAGGCTTATTTTACCAGCAAACGAGACGCCAAATTTTTTTTGTGGGGGGGGAGGTGGTTGAACTGACGACAAGGAATTGATAAGAAAGCGCTAGGGAAGGGTTTTTGTACGTGCACTCTCTTATCATTACACAACGAAAAGGCAAGAAGGGCGGAGACAAGAATCTATGTGTAACAAATATGTTTGCTCATGCAGAACGAAACCGGAATTGCTTGCCATAAATATTTCAAAACCCTTCCCTTATCACTTCCAGATCGGATGTTGCTGGAAAAGTAAAAAGATAGTTCTGGTCAGAGATCCGACGCTAGTCAAAAATGGTGGCGCACGCATGCATTGTAAAGTTTGAAGGACAACAACCAAGTCAATTTTTTAATGTTTCTCGATTTATCAGGTGGTTTCACGCTGTTTTTGTCTGACATCACAAGCCTGCTATATACGGCCATTTTCCTATCTGCAGATAAACGGGTAAAACTGGTATAATCGATGTACAATGTTCGAGATATTGTTTCTATTGCAAGATGAAGAGGATGGAGGTCAAAAATAACGATATCAAAAGCCTCAAGCGTTTAGAGAAATGAAGTATTTATTGAATAAGCAATTTGGTTAAAGTAGAAAATAGAGAGCATTTGAAAAGATTTCGTGATGGCTATTAGTTGGCGTACGGGATCCAGTAGTCGATTAGGCTGAAAAATCAACTATAGTATAACTTGTAAAATTAACACCTCACGTTCGGCTAAACATTCTTATCTGAAGAGTTTGTTCTCTAGAATCAGAGTACTCATACTGAAGGCTCACTGCGTAATTGCCTGCATCTAAGTATCCATAGTTATCCATGAAGTTGCTGTTGTTCTGTAAAATCAACACACTTTATTCAAAAACTGAATCATACTTCTTACAGATATAATAGTATTCTGTGAACTGGGGGTCCAAGAAAGTGAATGCATGGAGTTTGCCACTGTCAAACTTACATTACGAAAGTTGGAAATAGGCCCTGAAACACATTGAAACACGGTGCTATCCTGAAAACTCACCGGAATCTTGAAGTGTCATTTGCAGCTGTAATCCAACATACATTGCAAGAGATAGATTTGGCAAGGGAACTGAAGCGGTTCCGAAAACCTTGACATTAGCCGAGTAGTACAAGTAAGGTTGATAGTCCAACTTATTAACGACGCCGCTCACCTAAAAGTTTATGTTAGTTCTTCCTATATTTGATAGTAGAGAAACTGAACCATTCCATATTCGCTATCCGTCGCAAAGAACGCAAGCCCGTTTGTCTTGGTAGCTAAGTTATACATGGTTTCCGGATGGTTACCTCCAGAGGAGTTAGTTGGTATGACAACAGTCACAACCGCATGGTGTTTACGGATTTTATTGACCAAATTGGTAATATCCGTTTCATTCGGGTATCGTTTTAAGGCAATATTAATAATCGCTCCACAGAGAGGAGCTTGGTCCGTGTTCAAGAACCGATCAATAACTTGTAGAATATCACTTCCAGCGCTGTTATCCGAAAATCCTAACGAGCGACTCGGAAGGTGAGAATCAACGGAACTAATCCAAGAACTGAATATATACAAATTCATTAAAAATATGGGAGAAAATAAAAACGACTCACTCCAAATCTGAATGAAACTCAACTTGCTCCGGTTCCTTCAAATCAAACCTAACGTTTGCAAAAGTAATAGGTCTATCGGCTCTGCTCTTAACAATACTACTGAGAAACATGTCCGGAAACATGCCGGGATCTAGATCCGTTGAGTAGGCGAACAAAAAAGTGCTGAGAGATGAAGGCAAGCATGGTGAGACTTCTGAAATAAAAAGTTTTTATGTATGGGAAAAGCAACGTAACCCCTGAAAATGTTTTGTTAGAAATGTTAGTATTGATTTTGATTGTGTATGTATGTGTGGGAGAGGGGTAGAACTGACAACAAGGGGTGATGAGAAAGTGCAGGGGAAGGTTTTTTATACACACCTTTTGTTATCAGTACTCAACATGGCATTGGAAAAGGGCGGTACCATTCAACGTCAGCAAACCAAGTAAACATGTGTTATCCTGCACTCTGTCGTCCCTGACTTTGTGACTTTTGTCAAAGAATAGTAGAAACGTTTGATCAAAAAAGCACCCGGAATGAACGATCCTTAAAATGTTACCTATGTGAATATTTGCTCTTGTTTTTATTCTTAAGAAGTTACATCATCCCGAATTAAAATACAAGTTTCGAAATTGACGTCTATCGCAGTGTGTTTTTTATGTGCACGCTATCCTCAAGCTATCCAACAGTCAAATTCTAGCACTCAAAATCAGTTTCCACTATTCTTTGACAAAAATCACGGACGTCAGAGTACATGATAACACTTGTTTACTTGACTGGCTGACGTTGGATTGTACCGCCCTTCTCCATTGCCATGTTGAGTACTGATAACAAAAGGTGTGTATAAAAAACCTTTTCCTGCACTTTCTCATCACCCCTTGTCGTCAGTTCTACCCCTCCGTCACACATACATACATACACAAAAATCAAAATCAAAACCAAGACCTCTAACAAAACATTTTCAGGGATTACGTTGTTTTTCCCACAAAAACTTTTTTTATTTTCAGAAGGCTCACCATGCTTGACTACATCTCTCAGCACTTTTTTGTTCGCCTACTCAACGGATCTAGATCCCGACATGTTTACGGACATGTTTCTCAGTATTGTTAAGTTCATATCCGATAGACCTATTACTTTTGCAAACGTTAGGTTTGATTTGAAGGAGCCGGAGCAAGTGTTGTTTCATTCAGATTTGGAGTGAGTTTGCTTATTTTCTTCCATATTTTTAATGAGTTTGTATATATTCAGTTCTTGGATTAGTTCCTTGTATTCTCACCTTCCGAGTCGTTTGTTAGGATTTTCGGATAACAACGCTGGAAGTGATATTCTACAAGTTATTGATCGGTTCTTGAACACGGACCAAGCTCCTCTCTGTGGAGCGATTATCAATATTGTCTTGAAACGATACCCGAATGAAACGGATATCACCAATTTGGTCAATAAAATCCGTAAACATCATGCGGTTGTCACAGTTGTGATACCAACTAACTCCTCTGGAGGGAGCCATCCAGAAACCATGTATAATTTGGCTACCAAGACAAACGGACTTGGGTTCTTTGCAACGGATGACGGATATGGCAACGTATATACTTCCTCTATCAAATATCTACAACATATTAAAACTTTTAGGCTGAAGCCTGCCTCAATGAGTTGGATGGCCAACCTTATTTATACTACTCGGTAAATGTCAATGTTTCCCGATCCGGTTCGGTTGTCTTACCAGATCTATATCTTCCGGGAGACGCTGAATTGAATGTGCAAATGACACTTCAAGATTCCGGTGGGTTTCCAAGTTAGCACCGTGTTTCAATGTTTTTCAGGAACCATTTCAACTTTTCGTAATGTAAATTTGACGGTTGGTTGGTTTACGACTCCCACTTTGAATAGCGCCTTTCTGTTTGTAAGAATTATAAAATGGTTTCCAGAAGCAAATGTTGTCTTTTCAGAACGACAGCAACTTCATGGCTTACGTTGGATACTTGGAGTCCGGCGGTTACGCAGTAAACCTTCAGTATGAGTACTCCGATTCTAGAGAACAAACTCTTCAGATAAGAATGTTCAGCCAAACGTAAGGCGTTATTTATTCAAATTATACTATCATAGATTTTTCAGCCTAATCGACTACTGGATCCCATACGCCAACTAATAGTCATTACGAAATCATTTCAAATGCTCTGCATTCTCTCTTGTAATCAAACCGTTTAATCAATAAATACTTATTTTCTTCAAACGATTGAGTTTTTGGTACCGCCTTTGTTTGCCTTACACATGCCTCATACCTGCATCCTCTTCTTTTGGGAATCTTTACTATTAATAAACGCAAAATTCCGTCTGTGTGTCTGTTTGTAGACGGTTCGCCGACCATAGCGAACTTCCCACCCGACCAAAATTTTCCAAATTTTCACAGATTATCGGAAATTGGGTCTTAATGATGCCCATCTATTTTGATTTTGGATTCATCGAAAAATAATGTCACGGGACCCCTAAAACCTCATTTTTGTGACCAATCAGTTTTTTCATCTTTTGGAAGGGAGGATGACGAGTTCACGGAAATATATTATACTTTTTGAAAATTTGGAGTTTTCTCATTTTCAAAATTCACGTTGGCCCGAAGGGCCCCAGAGGGGCGCAGCCCATCTGGTAGTAATAAAGCTTCGAACATGACACACCGATTATACCAGTATATATTCTTTTAACTGCAGAACTATATAATGGTAGTGCATAGCAGGTGTGTATTGTTACACAAAACTGCTAGAAACATCCTATAGGCAAAGAAACATTGAAAATTTTGACTTGGTTATTGTCCTTCAAACTATATTGCAGTTTTTCACTTTGCCATCAACATTTGATCTGGAACTGATAATGGAATGTGTTATGAAATTTTTATAACAAGCAATTCTGGTTTTCTAATGCATGAGCAAACATGTTTGTTTCACATCGATTCCTGTCTCCGCCCTTCTTGCCTTTTCGTTTGTGTAATGATAAGAGAGTGCACGTACAAAAACGCTTCCCTAGCGTTTTCTTATCATTTCTTGTCGTCAGTTCTACCTCCCCCCCCCCCTCAAAGAAAATTTTCAGGTCTCTTCAGTTTCTAGTATGCATTAGAAAAACTAGGTCATGAACTCGGAACAAAACCACTACAAGAATTAAGTCGTTTCCCGGATAGTTATCACTATTGACTTTCAGAAGGCCAATCATGCACTCCAAACTCCCCACGTACTTACCTTTTTGCGTATTCGACTGATTGGGATTCTGATGAATTTGTGTACGTGCTTCAATCAATATTGCGAGATGAGTGCGACAAGTATGCTTCTCTTGCCCACGTGCGGTATGACCTTCGAAATTCAGAAGACATTCAGTTTCATTCTGATTGGAAGTAAGTCTGTGAATTTCGATTAATGGTTCAAAAAATCTTTGTTCAGTTCTTGGAATACTTCCGTGTACGCTCACCTACCAAACCCATTACTGGGATTTTCGGATTCTCAAACCGGAAGTGACATTTTGAAAATTATCGACAAGTTTTTGGATAACAACCAAGCTCCTCTGTGTGGACCAGTTATCCATATTCTTTTGAAACGGTCGCCAAATGAGCAAGACATTGGCAACTTGGTTGCTAGACTCCGTCAAAACTACGCTGTGGTCCGCGTCATTATTCCAGCAGTGTCTTCAGGAGGCCTCCATCCGGAAACTATGTATAGTTTAGCAACCAAGACGAACGGTTTAGGATTTTATCCTCGAGATTATGAGAGGTCTTATATCGTATGATAAGATTCCGGTCTCGCGAAAGTTATAACTTTTTATTCAGGCCTTGCAAGACTTTGTATTCGACGATTATGATCCGTTTCAAGTTTACGCAGTGAATGTCAATGCTTCTGGTTCTGGGTTGATGACACTGCCTAATATGTCGTTACCGTATCAAACGTATTATAACTTTATTGTGACCCTCCAAGATGACGGTGAGTTTAAAGGGCGGTTATTTTTCTGAATATGCTGCGAAATCCCTTCTCTCCGAAGAAGTGATGTATATCGAATTATGTAAATTTTCAGGAATCCTGTCAACTTTCAAAAGTTTGAGCTTGAACTTCACCAACCCGTATAGTTCTAATTCAATGGTGGTGAACCGAAACGACTATACAACAGTAGATGTAATGGAGCACAACGTAGATCCTTATATCACTTCGTTTTCAGAATGGAACCAACTATTCATGGGTCCAAAAAAGTTTGCTTCCTGGTGATTACTCCGTCACACTTGAATATCATTATTTGGATAAGAAAATGCAAACACTCCAAATTCGTGTATCGTCGATAAGGTCAGCACAAACAAATGAATATTTTTTCCGAAAATTTCGGTTCGAACTTTCAGCCAAACATACTACTGGATTCCTTATGAGGACTGAATTATTGCACTTTTCGGTTGTTTTTGCGAATAAACAATTTTATCCTGTTCAGAATGGAATCAGTTGCCATCAGCAAAAATCACATGAGCACTAAACTTCAGTACTAATTCAGCATTGATAAGAGTTTCGCACTCCATAAAAGTCTTTTTATCACTTGAATTTCCTTCCCCTCGTCAGTTTGCCTCCCCCATCCCGCTTCCAACCACCAAATGCTGTCTCCCGGAAAACTTATCAATCACGGAAAGTTCATTTCTGCAGTCGAACTTTTTGAAACAATCACGTGAATCGAGTTATGACTCGCCAAAATTGCTGAATTTCATGTTTATCAGAACACATACGGAAGAGTCATTCCATCAGCACCAAAAATAACTAAAATTATTCCATCACTAATTGAATATTCATTATAACGGTTTTCTGGCCTTCAGTTGCTATTGTTCCAATATATTTATCATTTTTGTTGTTGCTGACTACCATGCCGCGTAAGGTTTCGAATCAGCTCAAAATCTATCGGCTAGGTTCCAGCAAGGTGCGCTTGCTCATTGTTAGCCTTGGGCTCAACTAATATAAATACAATATCCGACAACCCCTTCTACAAAAATGTCACCGGGTATGATGTAATGGCCCCGGTGGTTCGGATCGATGATTGCGCAGTGACGATTTTCTGTGAGGGAGGTTTCAGTCTAGTTGCTTTCGATAAGGACACGGCGACGGATGTAAGTAATCAATATCTTCGTTGTGCATGTAGTCTTGATTCCAGTTTGGGGCCTATCAAATCGATGGACAGTGTAATCCTTACTCCCAAACTTGGCAAGTAGCTGATGTAGACTCCGGACTCTTACAAACTTACACTAAGCTATATGTTGCATGTGTAGACTTTAAGACAGTACCCGTCACCTGCGCCTTTCGAACCGGTCCACCTCTTGTTTTGGCATACTCCAATGATTTGAATCCCGAACAATTAAGTGACACTATTGCTCTTTTTTCTGGCACTCCAGCCAACCCTTTGTATTTTAAGACTTACGCTGTAGTTCGTTTTGATACACAAGTCGAGGATGAGATGTCGTGGTTTACGGATTGGCAGTGAATCTTTGAAAAGTAAAATATCTAAGTTATAATTTTCAGAAGCTTTACCCAATACCCCACCCTAAAGTATCCAAACCCAGAGCTCAGCTTTATTGACTCCAATCAAGGCAGTGACATTTTCAAAGTTATCGACAAGTTTTTGGCAAACGAAAGAAATCAAATTTGCAAATCCACAATGATGATCTTGTTGAAAAGATGGCCAACTGAGCAGTATATCGATTTTTTGGTGGCAAAGCTGAAACGATTACGTGTTTCTCTATACATTTTTGCAACTGAATCGCCACCAAGTACGGCTGTAAGAAGTATGTTGTACAGTTTGGCAGTTATTACCCAAGGATTCTGTTCGTTCAATGAGGAGAGCAGTACCAATAATGTGAGATTGAATTTTGATTTGAAATCTAGAAATATTGCTATTATCTGGCCACAACTTTCGAGGGAAACCCCATCTGAAAGATATAAAGTTCTGTGCAACTTTGACCCACTACATTTTCAGAACCAGGAAGCCATCAGCTTTCAAACAATTTATTTCTTGCCAAAATCGACCTATTTTCAGGGTCGTCTCATCTTGCAAACTTATAAGGACCCTTATCTAGCCTACATAGCCAACCTTTACAACCTGACAGGCAAAGGAAAGATAGAGCTGCCTTCAATTACAATTGGCTTGGAGGAGGTGTACAGCTATAAAGTTTCGCTGCTTTATCCATGTAAGATTTTAGGTGTTCAGGCCCAAACTCTTAGACTAAATGCCAAACTCGACATTGCAGTGACTCCTCCATCCCGTATCATTCTCAAGTGGTACTCTAGCAATGTAACACTCTCCCTAGACTCTAATGAAGAACATAGTGAACATGTAAGCCCTCCGAAAATTTCTGAATTAGGACAAGAAATTTAGGCGATCGGAAGCTGGCTGGGAGATGGTTTAATGGTTGGACGAACCAAGTACAATTGTTCATTTGAATATGATTTTCCTGCGACGCCGGCACAGAGTGTTCAGATTCGATTAGGAAGCGCATAGTGAATCTTGGAAAAATATATTTCCCGTTAACTCGATCAGCCTGATTGATTCTAAGCTGTGTTGCTTATATGAATAATGAATTTTTGAGCATTTACGTCTTCAAACACGAGCTTTTGCTCCAACGCGAATAAAAAGTAGAGTTCATAAAATAGCATGGATTTTTAGCAGAAGCGGCTACTAGGTCCCATATGCCAATTGAAGTTGGGGGTAACCAAATTTCGTTCAGCTTTTACAGTTCTCATTTCTCCTACATTTTCTCTTACATTCCTTTTTTTTGACTAGGAGTGAGACGTTCCAAAGTCTTGAGGTCAATGAAATTATTCAACGAAGTTTCAATTTTTCAAAGCAATAACCTGTTCAACGAAACACCTGCAAGGTCGCAGCACTAATCGTTGTTATCGACGTCATTTAAACTCTGACTATAATCGTTTCCGAATCAGTTTACCTTTATTTTATGCTGTTTCATTTGCTAATACGTGCTGATAAGAAACAAAAAGTGTATACGTTTCTCAATTTACCGTCATTCCTCTCATCGGTCGTCTCTTCTCCTTCCCCCCATTCCAGCTACAAACCGCCAACACACAACAGAAACTAATCCAACCAAAATTTTACAGACTTAGAGAAAAGCGTATCCAGATCTTTGACAAACTAATTCATTTCAGGAATCTCTTCATGCCGCCCAAGCTCTCCCCGTACTTTTCTCTATGCATATTCCACTGATTTCGATCCTGCATTCTTTAAGGATATGTTCGAATATGTTTCTTCGTATCAAAAACTTTACAAGTTTCACGCGAACATTCGAATAGACTTAAAGCAACCAGACAACATAGAATACCATTCCAATCAGAGGTGAGTCTCAAGGCCAAATTCTCAAAGTTTAGTGAATCACTTTCAGTTCATGGGAGAATTCAATTTACCATCACCCTCCGAACCCATCTCTTGGATTCCAAGATTCAAATTCTGGAAGTGATGTTTTGAGTGTTATTGAAAAATTCTTGGAAAACACTCAGGTTCCTGTCTGTGGAGCTGTAATTCACATTTCACTGAAAAGATATCCAAACGAAACAGATATAGATAGGCTCGTCGCCAGAATTCGTCAGCACCTCGCTATTGTGACTGTTGTTATATCAAACAGTCCGTCCGGTGGCCTCTATTCACACACTATGTATAACTTGGCCACCAAAACAAATGGTCTTGGAGCATTTGCGTCTGATGAAGGTTCAGAGTGGGTACGGTTCCTGTACAAAGTATAGAATATTTTATTATTCTTTTCGTATTTAGGCGGAAAATGAAATGAACTCCTTCTATCAACAACCTTACTATATTTATTCCGTCAATGTGAATGTGTCTCAATCCGGCTTTGTGACTCTTCCGGACATGTTTCTACCAGCTCAAGCTTGGTATTACATCGATGTGACCGTTCAAGATTCAGGTCAGAGTTTCTATCAACTATCAATATTCATAAATAATTTTCAGGTATTTTGTCAACTTTCCGGGGTATGAGCTGGAACTTCACTAGCCCCACTGATTCTCACTCTTTTACATTCAAATTCTGGCAATTTAATAAGAAAGTTAACCAATCGAGCTTTATTGACGATGACTTTCACTTGAACAATGGAAATTACAAAGTCACACTTGACTACGCATATGCTGATTCTAGAGAGCAGACTCTCCAGTTACGAGTAGTAATCTTTGATACGTAAGTTTAAATTTAAAATTTTGATATGCATTAAATTATTCAGCTACATCGACTATTGGATTCCATATGCGGACTAACCTCTGGACCGTCATTTTTAATCTCCTGCGTATTTAGTTGTTCTCTTAGAAATTGTACGTCGATTGATATAAAATTCTCGAAAATTTTGGAATTTGTGTGCTCCCCCCTCCTCCCCCAGCAAAATGTAAGAGAAAGGCTGTAGAGAACGGACGAGGAAAATTTATTGAAAATTTTCAGCCCAGCAAACTACTGGATTACCTATGCCGACTAAAATATGTTTTACTTCTAAAAATTTTCTATGAGTAAATTCATCGTTTCTCAAAACTTCTTCATTGTCAATGTATTGGGTTTATTATCAGTACTCTCTAAACCGCGAAGAAACGGAATTGACAATGTGAAAAATCGACAACACTTCATATTTCTTTTCTAAAAGAGAGTACAACTTAAAAATATGTTTAGTTTCAGTATACGAAATTTGAGAAACTGTCTTGAAAATTCGTAGGTAACACTTTTTTGTTCCACATAAAAATGAGTAAAAAGTTAACATTAATAACTGCTGAATACTTTTTCGAGACCGTAGTGTCGACATTCTCGAGTAATGATAACTTTATTCGATGATAAAGCAATATTGAAGACAAGGTGGAGATATTTGAATACAGTAATTCTTCAATTGGCGTATGGAATCCAGAAGTCGATTGGACTAAAATATTGGTATTTCTGTTTTTAGCCAAAGTTATTACTTACTTATCGGTGTTGATTCGTAACTGAAGTGTCTGATGTTTAGAAGTGGTATACATGTAGTCCAGTGTGACAGTGTAATGAGTTTTGGCAATTGGCGAAAAGTTACAGTCCATATAGTTACTTGTAGGCTAAAAAGTTATTTAATGGTATACGCTCAGTGGGGTTTTTACCTCGCTCGCACAAATTCTTTTATTCAAAATTTGGGTGTCTGTGGGGCTTGTGAAATTCAAACTAAAACTTTGAAGAGTGGAGAGCACACCTAGAAATAATTGAATTAATTTTTCCACAGAAATAACTACCCGAATCTTGAACAGTGAGCATTGCCGAGGAGAACGAGTTATTTGACGAATAGAAAGATGGTAAATTCATGAATCCGGCTTGAGAAACGTTCGCATTCACAGAATAAGCAAGAAAGGGACAACGGTTAAAAAAGTTCATCTCGTCTTCTACCTGAAAATGGTGAGAACACTTGAAAAAAAATCTGTTAGAAACATACTAACCTGTCCCGTTTCGCCCGCATCAAAGAATCCGAGTCCGTTTGTCCTGGTAGCTAAGTTATACATGGTCTCCGGATGAAAACCGCCGGACGAATTGGTCTGTATAACAACGGAAACCATCGCGTGATGCTGGCGGATTTTAGACACCAAATTTTCAATATCCGTTTCATTTGGATATCGTTTCAGATTAACATGAATACGTGCTCCGCATAGAGGCACGTAGGGGTTAGCCAAGAAATTTTCGATGACTTTCAGAACATCACTCCCAGCTGAGGGATTCGATAACCCAAGTGATGAGTTTGGTAGACGAGATTCCACTGAACTTATCCAAGAGCTGGAAAAAGTATTATGCTGATTCTTCGACTCTGTTTCACTTCTTTGCACCCTAGTTGAGTACTGGGTTTAATGAATTGAGTCTCAGTACCGGATTGGATATTTTTTTTCTAAGTAGTCACCCGATTTTGGGGATCTCCATTTTTTGGAAACCGATTTTATGATGGGCCCTAGATTTTATGACAGAGCTAATTCTTTTTAACTTTTAGAATAACTCACCTTTCATCGGAGTGATACTGAATGTCTTCTGGATGGTTCAAATCTAATCGCATATTAGCGAAAAATGTAAAAATCTCTTGATATGGATAAACATCAGAAAACCATTCCTGAAATGCCTCAGGATCCACATCAGTCGAATATGCGAAGAAAAATGTGCGTGGCGATAATGGAGTGCATTGAGACTCATCTAGAAAAAAAATTAAAAAATCAAGCAGTAGGGGAATCTAAGAATCTGTAAATTAGTATATTTGCCTGAAATTATTCAGATTAGATGCTTCTGATAGTGTTTCGAGCTGAAAAGTTGGTTAATTTGGGGGGGGGGGGTTCCTCCGAAACGGAGTTCTGGGAGTACATAGGAAGGGGAGGGAGGGAGAACTGGCGAATGGAATGTTTAAAAGTGTCAGATAAGATTTTCATACATAAGCTCTGTTATCAGTTGAACCGTGTGTGGGATTAGGCAAAAGTAAGGCGATGATGAGACGTCGAAAAGTGTGACAAAGCAAAACAAACCGGAACTCAATAACTTATGATAAACCAGAAGGGCTCCGCCCCTCTGGAGACCTTCGGGCCAAGTATCTAAGCAGCGCGAATGTCCCCTTTCTTCTTTTTTAGGTTTGTAACATCACGTTAATGGCTAAAGCAACTTATAAATCTAATTTTGTATTTTTTTCTCAATTTTCAATGTTCATACAAAATCTTCTGCATCAAAAAACAACTTCCAATCATGTCTTTTTTCCTTTTTTGCAAGAACAATAAAGAACAATGCCTTGTATAGAAAAATAGGACATTGGCTAGGAGTTTTGTAATATTTTTTTAGATTACGGTGGCCGTCAAACAATCGTGACCGAGTTGTAGAATCAATAATATTAAAACAAAACTGACTTAATTCAGTTTAACAGTATGTTTTATGATCATTTCCTATTTTGCTCTTATTCAAGTCGTCAACGTTGACTCATTTTGTTGAATAAAAACCTTATATTAGTAGGTAACACATTTTTGTTCCACATGAGAAATAAGTAAAAAGTTGACATTAATAATGGCTGAAATCTTATATGAGACCCTAGCGTCCACCATTTCGATTAATGATAACTTTATTGATAAAACAGAATTGAAGACAATGTGGAAATATTTGAATACAGTAGTTCTTCAATTGGCGTATGGAATCCAGTAGTCGATTGGACTGAAAGATTGTTATTTATGTTTTTAGCCAAATTATAATTACTTACTTATTATTGTTCACTCTCAACTGAAGTGTCTGATGATTCGAAATGGTGTACGCGTAGTCCAGTGTGACAGTATAATTTCCGATAGAAGGCCGAAATCCGCAGTAAAAATAGTTAACCGAGGGCTGAAAAAAATATTTTTATAACAAATATTTGTTGTGTCTCGTACATATCTGTAACAGTTAGCCGGAGTAATAAAGTAGTTGCCAGTGGGACCAGTGATATTCAAACTGAAGCTTTGTAAAGTGGAAAGCACTCCTAGAAAAAAAAAGGAAAAATTGAAGTTTCGGCAGCAACAACAAACCCGAGTCTTGAATAGTGAGCATAAGTGAATAAGAACCATCAGTTGAAGCATACATATCTGGTAGAG
Organism: Caenorhabditis sinica; assembly: GCA_963932045.1. Taxonomy (NCBI): domain Eukaryota; kingdom Metazoa; phylum Nematoda; class Chromadorea; order Rhabditida; family Rhabditidae; genus Caenorhabditis; species Caenorhabditis sinica. The sequence goes on from OZ009942.1 coordinate 3,973,868, forward strand.
TTAAGGAACCGGCTTGAGAAACATTTGCATTCGCAGAATAGACAGGGAAGGGCTCCTTATAAAATAAACTCGACTCGTATTCCGCCTACAATCTGTTACGGTAATACAAGTCACTTTCTATGATAAAAACATACGTCATCCCTATTGCCCGTCTGAAACAAACCGAGCCCATTTGTCTTGGTAGCTATGTTATACATAGTCTCCGGATGAAAACCCCCTGAGGAGTTGGTGGGTATAACAACCGACACCATCGCATGATGCTGACGGATTTTGGACACCAAACTTTCGATATCCGTTTCGTTTGGAAATCGTTTCAGAAAAATTTGAATCAGTGCTCCACAAAGAGGCAAATAGGTATTATCCAAAAAACTATCAATGACTTCGAGAACATTACTCCCAGCTGTGGGATCAGACAACCCGAGTGATTTTATTTTTTTTTTTTTTTATTTAAAATACGCCTCGAGTGCGTTAAAAATACAGAAGAAGAAAAATACAAGTGAATATGAGACAGTGGGAGAGAATAATGATGAGGGTATGGACATGAAAAAATAATGATGTGGGTAAGGACAGAAAAAACGTAATGACAAGGAGACGTAATGGAGTTTGTGATAGGAGGTAGGAAAGGGGAGATCTTAGAAAATATCAGGTCGAATCACTATAGTTGCGCGTTTTGTGACTTGAGCGCGGTGATGGTGCTTAGTGTTCTATTGACAAAAAAGTGGCGTCTTATTTTCGTTCTGCAGTTACTCCATTTGTACGAGATTTTAGTTCGAGTTCTGCTATTCGACGAGATGGTAAAGAAATCAGAGGAGGGAATGTCAATTCTACCTGTTTCTAGTTTCGAGAGCATTTTTCTGTCGAAAATATCTCTTCTGAGGTTTAAGGATTGAAGTCCGAACAAAGCGTTGCGTTCGGTGGCGGTTTTATAATCAGTGTCGTCAACTCTCAAGAATCTACCTTTTTTGCGAGCTAGAAGTCTCCGAGTAAAAGAGTTTTGAATGTTTTCTATAGCTCGTGCTGTTGATTTTTTTACTGGGTAGCTAACAGGAGTGGCATATTCAAGAAGAGGGCGGACAAAGATTTTGTAGAGCAAAGTCATTAGTCTAGAATTTGAACTATTAAATTGGCAGAATATTTGGTGCAACATGAAGTTTGCTTTTTTTGTGGCTAAATTCCAATGGCTCTCAAAATCTAACTTTGGTGAGATAATAAATCCTAAGTCTCTAGCTTCATCTACGCGTTTTATAGGCTTATTTTCGATGAAATAGTCGCGGATTATTTTGCGTTTACCTAGAGTCAGAGCCAGAGATTTTGAGTGGTTCAGTTCTAGTTTATTGTCTTTTGTCCAATCGTATATCTTTGTTAATGCTTCTTGAATTGGATCTCCTGTGGAGTTATTGGCAATTGAGGCATAAAGTTTTATGTCATCCGCAAACTGTTTACATCTGACACTAGGAGGCAGGATGCTAGATATTTCGTTAACGAAAATACCGAATAGAACAGGTGAGAGAACAGACCCTTGTGGAACTCCACAATTGGCAATTTTGGGTAGAGATAGGGATTCGTTAATTTTTACTCTAAATGTTCGTTGATTCAGGAAACTTTGAATCCAGAGAATTAGATGTTTGTTTAGATTTAAAAGCAGGAGTTTTTCAAGGAGTAAATCATGTGGCACTCGATCGAAAGCCTTCGCATAGTCTAAGTAAATAATATCTACTTGTTCGCCCTTATCAAGGCTGTAAGTCCACTCGTTCATAGCTTCAAGCATACAGGAGGTTGTGGAGCGTTTATTTCTAAAACCATGCTGTTCTCTACTCCAAAACTTGATAGTAGTTAGATGTGATGATAGATGAGACAACAAACATCTTTCGTATATTCTACAAATATGAGAAGTGATCGAAATGGGTCTAAAGTCAGTAGCCTTTTTCGGGGTTTGGTTTTTTTTTAGAGGAAGAATAATCGAAGTTTTCCAACGAGTCGGAAGTTCTCCACGAATCATAGTGAGGTTAAGTATTTGGCATAAGGGACCTACTATGGAATGGCAGATTTTTCTGAGAAAAGTGAATGGGACTCCATCAGGAGTTTTTGTGCTAGAGTTTTTACTTTTGAGAAATTGTTTCAGCAGCTCTTCTTCCCTTATCCAAATAAATGATCTCGTACATATCTGTAACAGTTAGCCGGAGTAATAAAGTAGTTGCCAGTGGGACCAGTGATATTCAAACTGAAGCTTTGTAAAGTGGAAAGCACTCCTAGAAAAAAAAAGGAAAAATTGAAGTTTCGGCAGCAACAACAAACCCGAGTCTTGAATAGTGAGCATAAGTGAATAAGAACCATCAGTTGAAGCATACATATCTGGTAGAGTTAAGGAACCGGCTTGAGAAACATTTGCATTCGCAGAATAGACAGGGAAGGGCTCCTTATAAAATAAACTCGACTCGTATTCCGCCTACAATCTGTTACGGTAATACAAGTCACTTTCTATGATAAAAACATACGTCATCCCTATTGCCCGTCTGAAACAAACCGAGCCCATTTGTCTTGGTAGCTATGTTATACATAGTCTCCGGATGAAAACCCCCTGAGGAGTTGGTGGGTATAACAACCGACACCATCGCATGATGCTGACGGATTTTGGACACCAAACTTTCGATATCCGTTTCGTTTGGAAATCGTTTCAGAAAAATTTGAATCAGTGCTCCACAAAGAGGCAAATAGGTATTATCCAAAAAACTATCAATGACTTCGAGAACATTACTCCCAGCTGTGGGATCAGACAACCCGAGTGATGAGTTTGGTAAACGAGATTGTATTGAGTTCATCCAAGAGCTGGAAAAAATATAATGGTGATTCTTCGGCTCTGTTTCAGTTCTTTGGACCCATAGTTGAGTCCTGGGTATCATGAATTGAGTCTCGCTAAACGCGGGTGCCGTCGTCCAGACCATTGGTCCTGGGACCCACCTCATGTCTTATGGGTTCCAGTACACAGTTCTTGGACCCAAGGGGACAGAGCCGATTTTTCGATGTTCTATATAACTAACCTCTCATCCGAATGATACTGTATATCCTCCGGTTGTTTTAAGTCTATTCGCATATTAGCAAAATATTTGAAAAACGCTTGATACATATAACCATATGAAAAATATTCCTGAAATGCCTTAGGATCCAAATCAGTCGAATATACAAGGAAAAATGTGCGTGATGATGATTGAGTGCATTGGGACCCATCTAGAAAAAATAATCATAAAAATCAATAGGGGAATCTTAGAATCTTTAAATTAAGATATTATTCAGAATTTTCTATGATTTTTCTCCCAGAGTTATGTGGAAAAGAACATGTGTATGCTTTTCACTGTTGTTAACATTTTTTCAGAGTTCCGAGTTCATAGTGAGAAGATCATTATGTACTGTGAGGAGAAGGGAGGGGAGGTAGAATTGGCGAATACAGTGTTAAAAAAGTGTCAGAGGGAGATTTTTATACATATGCTTTGTTATCAGTTGAATCGAGTGAGGAATTAAGCAAAAGTGAGGCGATGATGAGACCTTGAAAAGTGTGACAATGCGAAAGAAACCGGAACTTTCGACCACTTATGGTAAACCAGATGGGATACGCCCCTCTGAGGACCTTTGGGCCATGAGTCAATGCAGTGCGAAGGCCTTATTTCTCCTTTTTTTTTGGTGAGTAAAAGGTGTTGAAAATTACTAAAAATGGCTAAAGCGATGTTCATACAATTTTCTGCATTAAAAAACAACTTCTAATCATGACTTTTTTCCTTTTTTTTGCAAGAACAATAGAGAACAATATCTCGTATAGAGAAATAGGATATTGGTTTGGAGTTTTGTTATATTTTTTTAGATTACGGTGGCCGTCGAGCAGCCGTTACCTAGTTACAGGATCTTATTGTTAGAACAAAAATGACCTAGTTCAATTTAACAGTACTTTTTATGAACATTCATTACTTTGCTCGTATTCAAGTCTTTAACGTTGAATTTTTTTGTTTAATCGAAACTTTATTTGATGGTAATGCAGTATGAAGACAAGGTGGAGATATTTGAACACAGTAGTTCTTCAATCGGCGTATGGAATCCAGTAGTTGACGTCACTGAAACATTGGTGGTTAGGTTTTTGTCAGAGTGATTACTTACTCTCCGATATTCATTCGTAACTGAAGTGTTTGATGTCTCGAATCGGAATAAGCGTAGTTTAGTGTGACAGTGTAATTTCCTGCGAGTGAGTCAACTTCGCAGTGTAAATAGTAACTCTCACTCTGAACAAATTTTTTTCTTAAATTTTTTTCCCTCGGTGGTTCTTACGTCGCTCCAACAGTTTCCTTTATTTAAAATGTGGGTGCGTGTGGGGCTTGTGAAATTCAAACTAATGTTCTGAAGAGTGGACAATGCTCCTGAAAAAAATTGGTCTTAATTTTTCTGCCGAACTAATAACCTGAATCTTGAAGAGTGAGCATTATCGAGTGGAGCGAATCACTTGACGAATAGTAAGATGGTAAACTCATGGATCCGGCTTGAGAAACGTTCGCATTTACAGAATAAACAAGGAAGGGGTAACGGTTAAAGAGGTTCAATTCGTGTTCTACCTAAAAGTGGTGAGGACACTAAAAAGAGATCTGTTAGAAACATCCAACCTCTTTCACCTCGTCCGTTTCAAATAATCCAAGTCCATTAGTCCTTGTAGCTAAGTTATACATGGTTTCCGGATGAAAACCCCCAGAGGAATTGGTTGGTATAACAACCGACACCATTGCTTGATGCTGACGGATTTTGTGTACCAAATGTTCAATATCTGTCTCATTCGAATATCGTTTCAGGGCAATGTGAATCCGAGCTCCGCAAAGAGGCAAATAGGGGTTATTCAAGAAACTTTCGATGATCTGGAGAACATTACTCCCAGCTGAGGGATTCGACAATCCAAGTGATGAGTTTGGTAGGCGTGATTGTATTGAGTCTCTCCAGGAACTGGAAAAATATTATGGTGATTCTTCAACTCAGTTTAAGTTCTTTGGACCCATAGTTGAGTCCTGGGTTTCATGAATTAAATCTCGGTCCCCAAGGATTTTTTTTATAAAGTTGGGCACCCGATTTTATGATGGGCCCTTGATTCTGCGACTGAGCTAATTTTTTTATGTTCTAGAATAACTCACCTTTCATCGGAGTGATACTGGATGTCTTCTGGATGTCTCAAATCTAACCGCATATTAGCAAAAAATGTGAAAAAATCTTGATATGAATAACCATCATAGAACCAATCCTGAAATGCCTCGGGATCCAAGTCAGTCGAATATGCAAGGAAAAATGTACGTGGTGATAAGGGAGTGCATTGAGACCCATCTGGAAAAAAAATCATTACAAGCAGTAGAGGAATCTTAGAATCTGTAAATGATATATTAATCTGAAATTATTATGATTAGATGCGTCTGATAGTGTTTTGAGCTGAAAAGTTGGTTTATTTGGAGGGGGGGGGGGAGTTTCCTCGGAAACGGCGTTCTGTGAGTACAAAGGGAAGAGGGGGAAGGGAGGTAGAATTGGCCAATTGAGTGATAAAACGTGTTAGAGGAAGATTTTTATATTTAAACTATGTTATCAGTTGAACAGAGTGAGGGAGTAAGGAGACCGTAAGAAGTTGAATAGTGTAACAAAGCAAGAGAAACCTGAAATTTCAACCACTCATGTGGTATACCAAATAGGCTGCGCCTCTCTCCCGAGACAACTATCAATTTTTTCTCGGGTGCGTAACAGGTATTGGACAATTGGCTTCAGCAGGCTTTGTATTTGAAGTTTCCAGAAACGGCAAATGCAACATTTGCTCGAGGAGATTTCGGAACTCCTCACGGTCTTCCCAATTTGAAATTCATGGATATTTCAAGTCTCGCGGAATGGGTCCTGGGGCCCATGGTATCGATGGTGGAACCAAAGTCTGAGTTTCGGTATTTATAGAAGAATATAAAGGAAAGTTTGAGCCAGCAGTCTTTGTCAGGAAAAAAAAGTTCACTTATTCTTTCATTCGCGCGTTTCAACGAAACAAAAAAGATTATCTCCTGGAAATGAGTCTGTCAATAAAGGCCGCTTTGATTCTATAATTTGCCATTTGTAAGAAGCAATACCTTGATAGTTGGCTCGAAAGAGAGACGTGTACCATTTGGTTCACCCTAAGTATGTGAAAGTATCGATTTCTCTCGCTTCTTCATTTTCTCACCTTCTCATCGTCTCCTTACTCTTTCACTCTGTCCAAATGATAACAAAGTTTACATATAAACATCTTCCTCTAACACTTGTTATCACTCCATTCGCCAATTCTACCTCTCTTTCCTTCTCCCCACGATACATACTAATTTTCTCACTATGAACTTGGAATTCTAAAAATATGTTACCAATAGTGAAAATCATAAACATGTTCTCTTTCACGCAATACTAGGAGAAAAATCAAAATCATTTCAGAATATTTGATTGAAAAAAGATTCTAGTCAGATTCGCCTACTGCTTTTCATGATTCTTTTTTCTAGATGTCTCCCAATGCACTCCTACGTCACCACGCACATTTTTCTTCGCATATTCGACTGACTTGGATCCCGAGGCATTTCGGGAATGGTTTTTCGACGGTTATTCATATCAACGGTCTTTTGCATTTTTTGCTAATATGCGATTAGATTTGAAAAAGCCAGAAGACATCCAGTATCACTCCGATGAAAGGTGAGTTATTCTAGAAGATAAAAGAATTGGCTGTGTTGTAGAATCAAAGGCCCACCATAAAAAATCGGGTGGCCAGAAAATGAAGGTTCCCAATAGGGCATCGAGAAAAAGCTCAAAGATGAGCCTAGGCTCACGTAAAACTCACATGAGCCTGGCTCATCCAACTCTTCTTCTACTCTGCGTCAAGGCTCATCAAGGCACATTCGATAAAACAACTCATGTTCAAAATCATTTTCATAGTCATTTTTCCATTGAATTTTCGCATTCGGGAAAATGAAAAAGACTAAAAAGGCTCTCATTTTCACGTAAAGGCTCATCCTCGATTTTCAAGTTCGGAACCTTAGTCCCCAAAATTAGATGACCAACCTTTTGAAAAAATCTTAAGTCTGGTAAAACGCTTTTAGGCTACTTTTTTTGACTTCCGAGTGAGTTCTGATTGCAGAAGTCCATGAAAATAATGATTTAGTAAGCTTATTTTCCGCATTCTTGCTGAGATTCTTAATGATGAGCAAAAGTCATTCAAAGAGTGATCTCTATTAGCAAACTAATAAACCAACAATACTTATTTTGCCAGCTCTTATATGGACTCAGTGCGATCTCGTCTACCAGACCCATCTCTTGGGTTGTCGGTTCCCACAGCTGGAAGTAATGTTCTCAAAGTCATCGAAAATTTTTTGGATAACCCCTACGTGCCCCTATGCGGAGCATATATTCACGTTTCCCTGAAGCGATACCCGAATGAAACGGATATTGAAGAATTGGTGTCTAAAATCCGTCGGCTTCACGCGATGGTCTCCGTTGTTATACTGACCAACTCCTCCGGGGGTCTTTATCCGGAAACCATGTATAACTTAGCTACCAGGACAAACGGCCTTGGATTCTTTGAAGCGGACGAAAATGGAGCGGTTAGTGTGTTTCTAACATATTTATTTTTAGTGTCCTCACCATTTTCAGGCAGAACACGAGATGAACTATTTTTACTGGTCCCCCTTCCTCGTTTATTCTGTGAATGTGAACGTTTGTCAAACCGGATACATGACTTTACCATATTTCTATTCGTCAAAGGCTTTGTTGCTCTTGATAGAGCTCACTGTTCAAGATTCAGGTTGTTATTTCTGTCGAAAAATTAATTCAATTTTTTCAAGGTGTGCTTTCCACTTTTCAAAGCTACAGTTTGAATTTCACAAGCCCCACGGACACCCAATTTTGTAGTCAAAGATTTTCTGCAAGCAAGGTAAGAACCACTGAGCATACGCAATTTGAAACTTTTTTAGCCTACGAGGAACTATATGTACTGTAATTTTTCTCCACGTGCCGGAAATCATTACACTGTAACACTGGACTACGCTTATTCCGATTCGAAACATCAGACACTTCAGTTACGAATGACCAGCATTGAGTAAGTAATATATTCGCCTAAAAAAAAACCAATTTTTCAGACCAATCAACTACTGGATTCCATACGCCAATTGAAGAAGTACTGTGTTTAAATATTTCCCTTTTGTCTTCAATACTGCTTAACCATCGAATAAAGTTTTGATTAAACAAAATTAGTCAAAGTATAGAATAGGATCAATATAAGAAATGTTTCTAAAATACTGCACCATTGAACTAAACCAGTCTTGTTCTAACCATAAGATCCTACACCTCGGTCACGGCTGTCCGTCTGTAAGCGTAATCGAAAAAATATGAATAAAAGTTGTTTTTTTTAATGCAGAAAATCTCATGTGCAAGTTGCTTTAGCTATTTTAGTGATCATCCAATACCTGTTACGCACTCTAAAAAGAGGGGAAAGGGAACGTTCGCAATGAATAGACACTTGGCCCGAAGGTCGCCAGAGAAGCTTAGCCCATCTACCATATCATAAGTTGTTGAAAGTTTCGGTTTCTTTTGCATCGTCACACCTTTCAACGCTTCATCATCGCTTTAGTTTTGCTTAATCCCTCACGCGGTTCACCTGATAACATAGCTCATGTATAAAACTCTGTATCTAACACTTTTTTAACACTCCATTCCCCAATTCTACCTCCCTTCCCTTCTTCACTATGTACTCACAGAACGCCGTTTCCGAAGAAACGTCCCCCCCCCCCCCAAATTAACCAGCTTTCAGGGCGAAACACTATCAGAAGCATCTGATCATTATAATTTCAGGAAAATATACAAATTTACAGATGCTAAGATTCCCCTACTGCTTTTCATGATTCTTTTTTTCTAGATGGGTCCCAGTGCACTCCTACGTCGCCACGCACGTTTTTCTATGCATATTCGACTGATGTGGATCCGGAGACATTTCAGGAATATTTTTCATGGTCTTATATGTATCAAGAGTTTTTCACATTTTTTGCTAATATGCGATTAGACTTGAAGCAGCCCGAGGACATCCAGTATCATTCGGATGAGAGGTCTATTATTCTAAAAGATAGAATAATTACCATAACTCCGTTCCAGCTCTTGGATGGACTCAATACAATCTCGTCTACCAGACCCATCGCTCGGGTTGTCGGATCCCACAGCTGGAAGTAATGTTCTCGAAGTCATTGATAGGTTTTTGGATAACACCTATCTGCCTCTGTGCGGAGCACGTATTCACGTTACTCTAAAACGATATCCAAACGAAACGGATATTGAAAAATTGGTGTCCAAAATCCGTCAGCATCAAGCGGTGGTGTCGGTTGTTATACAGACTGATTCCACGGGAGGTTTTCATCCAGAGACAATGTATAACTTAGCTACCAGGACAAACGGACTTGGATTCTTTGATGCGGCCTACTGGAGTCCTTCTGTATGTTTCAAACAAAGTGTTTATATTGTTGTCACAATTTTAAGATAGAAGAGGACATGAGCGTTTTTTACGATTCCCCCTCCCTCGTTTATTCTGTGAACGCAAACGTTTCTCAAGTCGGATCCATGACATTACCATCTTACTATTCGTCAAATAATACGTACCACTTGATAATGCTTACTGTTCAAGATTCAGGTTGTTATTCCTTCCTAAAAATGTTAACCAATTTCAGACCCCTTTCAGAAGTACGTTCTTCTTTTCAAAGTTTCAGTTTAAATTTCACCAGCCCCACTGACACTCAAATTTTAAATCTAACGAACTGTGAATCAAACGTAAGAATCGCAAATTGTTTGTTATTAATAAAATTTTTTAGCGTGCGAGTAACTTCATAGAATGCTATTTCCACTTTGAAGCCGGAAACTACACTGTTACTCTAAACTACGCTTATAACGATACGCAACAACAGTCACTTCAATTACGAATGAACACTTACGAGTAAGTAATAACTTTGGCTAAAAACATGAATATCAATCTTTCAGACACATCGACTACTGGATTCCATACGCCGATTGAAGAACTACTGTGTTCAAATATCTCCGCCTTGTCTTCAATACTGTTTTACCTTCGAATAAAGTGATCATTAAACGAAACTTTTGACTCTAGGGTCTCAAATAAGTATTCAGCAGTTATTAATGTCAACTTTTATTTATTTTTCATGTGGAACAAAACAGTGTTACCTACAAAATTTCAAAAATGTTTCTCAAATTTTGTATTTTGAAACTAAACATTTCTTGAAGTTGCAGTCTCCTTTAGGAAAATAAATATGAAGTGATATCATTATTTCACATTGTCATTTCCGTTTCTTCGCGGTTTAGAGAGTACTGATAAGAGTTTTCTCGACTATAAAAAGTTGGAAATTTTTCACTCATCACTATTTCTCCTGCTGTTCAACTATAGTACTCTTGCAAACAGCTGAAAGAAGAAAAACCATTTCAGAAGCACCCCCAAAAGCCAAAAACCGAAAAAACGAATCATTAATCTTTTCAGATTTTCAGATTCTAATAACCTACTACCCCAGATTTTCATGTATATTTCCTTCCAGATTCTTCGCCATGCTTACCATCGTCTCCACATACATTTCTATTTGCATATTCGACAGATTTGGATCCAAAACTATTTTTGAATTTCTTCAATGAGCATATACTAGATTATTCTCAAACATATTTCTCTATGGTGGCCAATGTGAGGTTTGATTTGAAGGAACCAGAGAACATCGAGTTTCACAAGAAGTTGAGGTAAAATTTTTTTGTATTCTCGAGATCCATCTATACGTAAAAATGTGCGTAGATTCCAAATAACATGATGAAAATGCTCTAAAATCGCTCTAAAATCCCGAAAAATTGCTTCGAAATTAGCAAAAATCGCAGAAATTGTATCCGGTGGCCGTGGCCGAGTTTCCCGAAAAAGGGGGCGGAGTCAGCCAGTCGTGCGACAGCCAATCAGTGCGCTTGGCTCCGCCCCTTTTTTGGGAAACTCCACTAGGGGATAACTTCTGCCATTATTGCTCATTTTGGTGTCATTTTTTGGGATTTTAAAGCGATTTTTGAGCATTTTCTGGAATCTACGTACATTTTTACGTATCTTAAAGCAATAAAAGTTTTTAATCGGATATAAAGATTTTCCAGCTCCTACAACACCTCCGTACTATCTCACCTTCCTAACTCTTCCCTTGGATTCTCAGATTCCACCACTGGAAGTGATATTCTATCTATTATCGAAAATTTCTTGAACATCAATCAACTCTGTGGAGCTATCATCCACATCGCTCTAAAACGATACCCCAATTCCACTGATATCGATACTTTGGCTTCTAGAATCCGCCAAAATCATGCTACTGTGAATGTTGTCATTCCAACTAGTTCTTCTGGAGGTATACATTTTCAAACTATGTACAATTTGGCTAGTAAGACAAATGGATTTGCAACGATTGCGAGGGATGATGGATATGAATATGTGAGCTTATTGACAAGACTGCTTCCAACAAAAGCTGTACTGGAACTTGCTGAAAATGGCTTCGCGACACTTCGCAACCGGTCATTTCGCAACTATGACAGTTTGCCACACGTTGCATTTTTAATTAGAGAAATTTTCCAAAATGTTCAACTGTCGAGGAACTCACGTGTGGCGACATGTCACAGTTGCGAAATGTCCGGTTGTGAAGTGTCGTGGAGTCCTGAAAATGAGTACCCTGGTAATTTTGGCCCTCTTGAACTCAATAAATCACATTTTCCAGCAGAAAATACAAACCGTTTTCGAGTTATGATCCTTTGAAAATCAAGCCGTGAAGACCTTATACGGCTTGATTTTTAAAGACTCATAACTAGAAAAAAGTTGGTTTTACGGACTTGAAAACTTGATTTTCGGGTTCAGAAGGCTTGAAAGTACCGGGGTACCATTTTTCAACAAGTTCCAATACAGTTTTTGAAATTCGATCCCTAGTAAGGGCTCCGCGACATTGTGCCACGTACACTTTCGAAGTCGGGATATTTCGCAACTCAAATCAATTTTTAAATTGTGACATTTTGCAACTCACGGCAGTTTACTGTGACATTTTGCAACTGGACAAATCGCAACCTGTCACACAACTATTTCCGAAAATCTAGGACAACAAAATAGACATGAGTTGCGAAATATCACAGTTGCGAAGTTTCACGTTTTGCAATCTCGCGGACCACTCGTAAAAGAATTTTCAGGCCGAAAACGTGCAAAACTTGTTCTACTTCTACCCTTACCTTGTCTATTCTGCAAATGCTAATGCTTCGGGGTCAGGATCGATGGCTTTAGCTGATATGGCACTCCCAGCAAGAGAGTTTTACTATATTGAAATCACTGTTCAGGATAAGGGTATGTCATTGACTGGACTCCTGTAAGCACATTCTAATATCTTCAGGAGTTCTTTCTACATTTGAAACTCTTCATCTAAACTTCACTAACCCCAATGACTCCTACTCCCTGAACTCCAATGATCTCATTTTATACGTAAGAGTTTTTAAAATTTTTTCTTTGTTGATCCTATTTTCTTTTAGAGAGCCGGAAATTTCCTTCTATTCACCGTTAACATGTCATCTGGAAAATACACAGTCAGTTTTGACTACAGTTATTTGGATTCAAAGGCACAGACTCTTCAGATTAGAGTCCTGGGAACAAAGTAGGCAAACAACTTTGGAATATTTATGAGTTGTTTTTTTCAGCCCGATTGACTACTGGATTCCGTATGCTGACTAAATTGGGATATATATTAGAATTATTCGGATTCTATTTGACAGATATTTTATTGAACATTTTTCACCTTTTTTGTTCAAAAATGAGATACCTTGCGTACACTACCAGTTCTTAACTGAAAATCTCACAAGTTTACTTCTAATCGATTTTTTCGGACAATTCTTATTTGTGACTGGCATGTTTCAAATGACTGATAAGACCGTCATGCATTATAATAGATTTCTTCTGACATACTTTTTATCATTCCACTCGTCCTCCCTACCCTCCCCCAAACACACAACCAAAAGCATCCACCAAAACATTTTCAGGTTTCATGGTTCCCATTACAGATTCAAAAGGTTACCTAGCTTTCTTGAGAATATGTTTTATTCAGAGAACTCACGATGCCTTCCAACGTCTCCACGTTCCTTCTTTTATGCATATTCCACTGATCTGGATCCTGCTTCATTTGGTGATGTATTTGGCGGAATGCTAGACAGCTCAATGCATTTTATACCATATGCATTTTACGTCCGAACACGATTAGACTTGCAGCAGCCAGAAAAGATAGAATATTTTTCTGACATAAAGTGAGTTGCTACGGACCCCCCTCCCCTCGATTCAATTTTGTGCGTAAGGATATTTTTTCAAGCTCTTGGAATAACTCTATACACTCTCACTGGCCCGATCCTTCTCTAGGATTCTTAAATTCAAGCGCCGGAAGTGACGTTTTCGAAATTATTGAATCTTTCCTATATAACAGTCAGGTCCCGATTTGTGGATGTGTAATCCATATTACTCTGAAAAGATACCCAAATGAAGAATATTTGGAGAACATGATATTGAGAATCCGTCAATATCACGCAATTGTGAATGTTGTGATACCAACCAACCCATCTGGAGGCCTGTATTCAGAGATAATGTATTCATTGGCCACCAAGACAAACGGATTGGGATTTTTTGTGACCGACGACGGGTATCTTAATGTATGATTTGGTTTCAAGCATCTTATATTCACAAGTGTTTCCAGGGCGAAGTCTATATAAACAACGAAGGGATAATCTATCCGATATACGCAGTGAATGTCAATGTTTCAGAGACCGGGTCGATACGACTACCAAATATGTTTGTGCCACAATCAATGTGGTATTGGATAGTAGCCACTGTTCAAGATTCAGGTACTTATACTCTTTCCGAACTTTCACTTCTCATGATTTTCTTTCAGGAATACTCTCCACTTTCGAAAAAATGAGCTTGACGTTCAGTAGTCCTGGTCAAACCCGGGTTTGGAAATATGAGAACAGAAACGTAGATGTGCATTGTTAATGTGAATAACTCGTAATTCTTCAAATCGGTTTTCAGAGTGATGGGAACTACAATACTGATGTTACATCTTTTTCGGATGGCAATTACAAAGTCACATTGAACTACACTTACTCCGATTTAACACCAAAGTCTCTCCAGATCCGGATTGGCAGTATTAAGTAAGACAGAGTTGTATAAAACACTTTTAGAGAACATACCACAGGTTTTTGACAAAAGAAAATTAGTTGTTTTTTTTTCAGCCCTATCAACTACTGGATCCCGTATGCTGACTAAATTGGGACATTGAACATCGCAACAATTCGAGTTTTTTCCGTTTAAAGGAGGAGGACACTAATTCCAAAATTTTTAGAGATTTTTATATCACTCGACGTAGAATTTCTGAGATGAGCAACCAATTCTTTTGTATCCTATTCTGAAAAGCGCTCTTTGAAAATATAAAGGCCAAAAACAAACGAAAATTTGGTACGGAGAATGAACCGATTCTCAAGGTTTTCGCTTTCAAAATCGTAGAGTGTGCAACATAAAAAACGGTACGCTCTCAATACTAATCTTTTGCCCGTTTTTGGCATGTATCTTCTCGAGGAGTGATTTTCAGAATAGGCTTAGTCAGTTGTTCTCTGAAACATTCTGCGTCGATTGATATGAAAATCTCAAAATTTTTGAATTAGTGAGCACCCCATTTAACTGATATTATAATGAAAATTTTTCATCTTTTTTTGCTCAAAAGTGAAAAACCTTGCGTACACTTTTTACGTCACCATTACGTATAATTGATGCTATCAGTTCCTAACAAAAATTCTCACTTGTTTACGTCTCATTGATTTTTTGGGCGGTTCACATTTGCCGCTGGCATTTTTCCAACGACTGATAACAACTTCATGCTCCATAAAAACCCCCCTTTAACAATTTTTTGTTACTCCACTTGTCAATTCGCCTTACTTCCCCTTCCCCTAACCCCCCGTCCCTGATCACACAAAAAAATCGTATAGTGTTTTACGTTTCTAGGATAACTGGTTGCAATATTCAGATTACTCTCAGCATATTTTTTCGATAAGATTATTTATTTTCAGTGACCCCGACATGCTCACGAACATCTCCGTATACACTATTTTTTGCATACTCCACAGATTTGGATCCAAACATTTTTGATAACTTATCTCAAAATTTCTATAATCGGAAATATGTAAATGTCGCCTATTTTGCCAACATACGTTTTGATTTGAAGAAAGCGGAGGAAGTAGAGTTTCATACAGATTTAAAGTGAGTTTAACGAATCATTTCTTCATCGATAAGAACATTTCAGTTCATGTAAAAACTCAGTGATCTCTCACTGGCCTGATCCATCTCTCGGGTTCTCGAATAGAAGCGCCGGAAGTGATGTTTTGAGAGTGATTGAAACATTCTTAGACAATGATCATGTAGCTCTATGTGGAGCTTACATTGAAATTCTTCTCAAGAGATATCCCAACGAGAAGGAAATAGACCAATTAGTGGCAAGGCTTCGTCAGATCCACGCTTCCGTAACTGTAGTTATCCCAACAAACTCATCTGGAGGACTGTATCCGGAGACGATGTACCGTTTGGCAACTAAAACTAATGGATTAGGATTTTTCACACTCGACGATGAATACCAACATGTATGGGTTATCAGTGGAACACTCTTGACAATAAATAAGCATGACGCTTCATTTTTCAGACAAACTCTATTCTCACTTATTTCGGTGATTACCCGTGGTTGGTTTATTCTGAAAATGTGATTGTTTCTCAGTCTGGTTCAATGAATCTTCCAAGGATGTCCATTCCAGCAACTAATATATATTTCTTCGGAACAACAACTGAAGACTCCGGTAAAAGTGTTGACAATGTTACCAATCGTTTAAGTGAGCTCTCAGGTGTGGTTTCTTTTGCCTCTACCACTTTTCAAATTAACAACATGATACTGACAAAGCCTGGTGTTTCTTTCAAGTTGTTCGAAACCTATGACGAAGTGGTGAGTCCTTCTAATAGTATTGGCTCCAGTCGAGTTGGATGTTTGCAAGCAAAAATTTGAAATGACCCCAAGAAAAAAATGTCGCGGCCCCTAAAAACTGGATAGTCCCAAAAACTTCAACCAAATACTTTGATTTGTAGCATACTTTACACCAGACGGTTTCGCCCTCCTCGGGGGCTCCAATCTCCTGGCATCTTTTCACTTGTCTGTCTCTCATACACCCGTAAGGCGCCGCAGTGAAAAAAAAAGGGGGGGGGGGGTGATTTTTGAAAACTTCGAACTTAATATTTTCGGGAAAAGAAAAATATCATCTCAGTACGAGGAAGACAAGCGGATAATGTTATAGGTTATAAAATGAGTGTACAGGACTGACAAGTCAAGCTTTGTGACGCTTTTCTGTCTTTCAGTATATTCTCTTTTCATTTAAAGGCAGAGTACACTAATTCCAAAATTTTTGATTGATATCATTCGACGTGGAAATTTTGAGAAAGCAATTAATTCTCTTGCACCTTAATCTGAAAACCACTCCTTTAAAAGATATAGACCAAAAATTGGTATTGATTGTGAGAGTGTGCATAATTTCACGTTTCACACTTTCCGAAACTGAAAGTGAAAAACGTGTGATTCTGCGCACTCTCCGTACTTATTTTTGGCCTATATAGCGATTTTCGGACTGGAAGAAATAATTGTTCTCTTCGGAATTCTACGTAGAATGATATCAAAATCTATGAAATTTTGGAATTAGTGTACTCCCCCTTTAATCTTCTGTTTTTTGCTCTGTTCAGTGGGATACCAATATTCTGTGGACTTCCAAAACTATTGAATCCGGCAATTACGATGTTACATTCTACTACAATTATTCGGATTCAAGAGAACAAACTCTTCAAATTCGAGTCTATAGCATGATGTAAGAGAGATGTTGTAGAACGGATGTTCGAACGAAGAAACAATTTTTCAGCCCAACAAACTACTGGATTCCCTACGCCGACTAAAAAGTTTTTTAACTAAAAAAATGTTTCTTTTGCTGAATAAATTCCTTGTTTATCAACTATTTCAACACAAGCTACACGAGTCACATATTCAAACACCGGTTTTTATCAGTCATAAGTTTTTTGGAAGCACAGTATTTCCGTTGCTGACCTTGCATGTTTGTCTTCAGCGTTGTCAGTTGGTGATAAGAATCACGCGACCAAAATTAGTCGTGTTTTTTGCTACTCCACTTGTCTTAACTCCTCATAAGATACTCCTTCCAACCACACAAACCACTGGAGCAATCCAACCATAAAAATTTCAGGTTTTCAGGGGCTCAAGGCTTCATTTAGTTTCTTTTCCACATTATTTTTTTTGCTCTGATACATACCGTTCCATTTGGAGGTTTTCATACAGAGACCATATACGATTTGGCTTCCAAGGTTAATGGTCTCGGGATTTATAAGATTCGAAAATTTCACACCTGTAACATCACCCCACGAAAAATCGACACACATGAAAAAATTAGACGACTTGGCAGTCACTAAACGAAAAAATTAACCGAGATGAGTGACAATTGGAAGGATAGACAATATTGGACAATTATGGATTTCCAAAGGAAGGTAGGGGATGTGCTAATGTATATTGGTCTATGATAGACACCTAGATTGATGACTGACACTGTAGAGACCACAATGAGTTCTATTGTCCATTTACTGGGAGATCGACTAGATTAGATGGGAACCAAATAATAGTAGCTAGTGCTGTTCTGTCTGGTGGTAGACTTTATTGACCGTTAAGGGTCATATTCTACTTCATTATCCAAACATTTCCCAGTTTCCATAGATGTGTCCTTCATTTAATATTTTTTATTTTCAGACCTAGCAATGGCCAGTTCAAGTCCAAATCTTCAAGGATTCAAGCTTCTGAAACTTCCATTCTTGGCACAACAAGCTGTGATAAAACACATTGAACCACGGGAAATGTGAGTTATCGATTCTTGGATTCCTCAGAATCTCAGAATCTGTGGGAATCTAAGAATTCAAGAAATGCGGTCCCTCGAATTCTATCAGAAAAAAAGAAGGTCCGTTTGTCTTGGAGGTACCAAAAAAGGAGGACCCCTTCACTTATTGAAAATAACATAGGGTTTCTTGACTTTTGCTGGAAGCTGGTTTAAACACTGTCTATACTAAAAATAGGCATAAAAACTGTTTTAAGCAACTACCTGGTAACTAAACATGTTGAAATACGATTTAACCCTTTTGGATACCTTTTAAGCTTTCCGCTCTAACACATTTTGCAACCAGTCGTTTTGCAACTGCTACATTTTGCTACCGGCCATTTCCAAACCACGAAATCCAGGATTTTTGTAGAAAATTCTCGTTAAAATCACAACTTTTCACATGTAGACTAAATGCTGGAGTTGCTCACAATACCCTCCATCCCATACAACCTTAATGAACATAAAGTGAACTAGTTTATAGAGTTGCGAAACGGCTGGTTGCGAGATGTCCAATTTCGAAATGACTAGTGGCGAAATGTCCCGGAGCCTGAATAGAAGGGCTTTTTTTTCGAGGGACCTTACTCCTGTTTTTCAAAGCGACCCCTATTCTGAAATAGAATTCTTGGATTCTTTGCACAGTTGGAATTTGCATATTTTCAGACTGGATCTCTCTTTCCTTTCCAAACGAATGAAAAACATTCTCAAACTCTCCAAATCTTCTCTCAACGAGGGTAACTGGTTCGTCAATTCTCACATACATTACATTTCTCTCACGACATCTAAAGACCGATATGAGGGAATCACTTTCCGAACCATGAAAGGCTTAGATGATCAGCCTCCGTGCTGCCAACATCCACTCCTGTTTCGTGCTGGAAATTTGGCACACTTTTGTCTGAAATGCGAGGGTAATGTAAAGAAAAATTTCAAGATCATCGAAAATCTTCTGGGTCTCATAATGGACGTTTTCACGATCCACGAGTTCAAAATGGTGACAGACGTTCAGATATCCAATTTTTCAATCTTCATGAAATATCGGATCACTGCTCTCGAAGTGAAATCACTCGAACTAACTGAAGATGAAGCTAATTTCTTGTTCAATGAAACTCCCTTAAAAAACTGGAACTTGGCCATGTCCGAGTTGAGACCCTCAATCGCCACCCGGCTCATTTTGCGCTGGAAGTCCCCAAGTTGAAAATATTCGCCGCCCACTGGCTGGATTTCTCATCAATCCTGACTAATAACTGTGAAATTCTGCATGTGGAGGACAAGATTCCAAATCTAACGATTCCGAAATTATGTGAATTTCTCAAAAAATGGATGGACGGAGGATTTCCAAAGCTGAAGCAAATGCAATTGTACCTATATTTGCAAGGACCACGAGAGACAAGAAGCGCGGAATATGAAAGGGAAATTTGTGAAGGGTTGAGGACTATGGGGATACGGTACGTTTGGAAGTTACAAGGATCTGACGGATTCGAAGATCAGAATATTCAGAGACATTATCCCAACCTTTTCGTTTTCAGATTCACAGCCATCGGCAAGTATAAGCAAATTCAACGAAGTGATGGGAAATCAGCGAAATTCTTGGTGGATGAATCTTTCAAATTTTTATGTGATCGCCAAACTTTTGAACTTTTTTGAACTCAGATAATAAACACTTTCCTGATTCGATCTTTCAAATAAATTCATGCATCATCCAACTAAATGGTGACATTTTGTCCGGAACTCGTTGCCTCTACATATTGTTTGTTTTTCAAAAAATGTATACAAGTCCACATTAGACCAATTACTCCAAAAATGTGGACCATCTTTATTCACTCGTTATCTCTTTCTTACACTTGGGAGGATAGACGAAAAAAAGTGTCCAACTATTCTTGTGGGAAAATGGGTGGTGTGCTAATGGACTTCACTCTTCAATTGTCACCTAGAATGATGACTGTAGAAACCATAATGTGTCCTATTGTTCGTTGACAGAGAGATCGCCAAGATTAGATGGGAACCAAATAATAGTAACTAGTGCAGTTGTGTTTGGCCCATCCTCATAGACGTCTCTCGTACTGTGTAATTTTTCTTATTATTTATCTCTGACCATTTCCAGTTGACATTATGGACAACACATCTCCGAATCTACTAAAATTCAAGTTGTTGAAACTTCCATACTTGGCCCAACAAGCTGTAGTGAAACACATCGAACCACGGGAAATGTAAGTTATCGATTTTTCAAAAGTTCTTGCATTCTTAGAATTTTCATATTTTCAGATTGGAACTCTCTTTCCTCTCAAAATGGATGAAAACCCTACTGAAACTCTCAAAATACGAACTCAGAAAGGGTCACTGGCGCATCGATTCTCCAAAATTACATCAGATTTTTCTGTCAAAATCTGGATTTCAAGACGATCAAATAACCTTTCGGCTGATGGGAATCTCAGATCCTCGAACTCAGTGCTGCCAAGACCCACTTCTTTTTCGTATTAGTGAGAAGGTATTCTAGCTCAAAAGGGAAGAAGATTCCAAAAAAAATTGCGAGAAATTTTTGAATCTCTTGGTTCTCCTAACGGATCTTTTTGAGATTCAGGAGCTCGATATGAGTGCAAGTGGGATGATCCCTGATGTTTCAGTTTTTCAGAGATTCAAATTTAATACTCTCAGTGTTGATTCTATCCATCTTTCTGTAGATGATGCAAAATTTTTGCTTAAGGGAGCTTCTTCCGAAACTCTGGAATTTGGGCTTATCCATATTAGTACCCCTAACAGATCCATGGCCCATTTTGAGCTAAAAGTCCCCAAATTCAGAACTTACACAGCATATTGGCTGGATTTCTCCTCAATCTTGACGAATAACTGCGAAGTTCTGACTGTGGAGGATAAAATTCCGAATCTAACAGTTCCAAAGTTATGTGAATTCGTCAAAAAATGGATGGACGGAGGGTTTCCAAAGCTAAAAGGAATGAGTTTGCATCTGGGTTTTCGAGGATTCTTAGAGGCAACGTACGCGGAATACGAAAGGGAAATTTGCGAAGGATTGGAGGTTATGGAAATACAGTGAGTTTGGAAGTTTCATAACCTTGCTATACTAGGATCCGACGAATTCGAAAATCAGAAGATTCAGAGACATTATTCCAAATATTTCGTTTTCAGAACGACAGACATCGGTACATCCAAACAGATCCAACGAAGTGATGGAAAAACAGCTACATTCTTTGTGGATGGAGCGTTCAAATTTTTTACTTGATCCTGAAATTTTTGAAATTTTTGAACACTGAGAATAAACACTTTTCTAATTTGATCTTTAAAATAAAATCATGCAACATCGAACCAAATGATCCCATTTTGTTCGGAACTCGTCGCCTCTACAAGTAATTGGAAGGATGGACGAAAAAATCCCAACTATTCTTGTGGGAAGAAGGGTGATGTGCTAATGGATCTCGCCCTTCAATTGTCACCTAGAATGGTGAATGACTGACCACAACGTGTCCTATTGTTCATTTACTGGGAGATCGACTAGACTAGATGGGAGCCAAATAATAGTAGGTAGTGCAGTTCTGTCTGTTGCATCCTCATAGACGTCCCTCATACTGTCTATTTTCTCTCATTGTTAATTTCCTACTTTTTCAGTTTACATTATGGACAGCACGTCTCTAAAGCTGCAAAAATTCAAGTTTATGAAACTTCCATTCTTAGCACAACAAGCTGTGGTGAAACTCATCGAACCACGGGAAATGTGAGTTATCGATTTTTCTAAAGTTCCGAAATTTGGCTCCCCGACGTTTTGCAACCAGTCATTTTGTAACTCGCGTAGGTAGCATAACCATGTCATTCCGCAACAATGTCATTTCGTAACCAAAATATCCACCTTTTTTGGGATAATTAAAAATAACTGGTTGCGAAATGGCATGGTTGTGGTACCGACGTGAGATGCGAAATGTCGCAGTTGGATAATGACAGGTTGCGAAACGTCAGGGGTGCCAGAAATTTGAGATTCTTAGATTCTTGTATTCTTAGAACTTTCACATTTTCAGATTGGAACTCTCCTTCCTCTCAAAACGAATGAAAACCCTACTGAAACTCTCAAAATACAAACTCAAAAAGGGTCACTGGCGCATCGATTCTCCAAAATTACATCAGATTTTCCTGTCAAGATCTGGATTTCAAGACGATCAAATAACCTTTCGGCTAAACTTCATTCCAGATTTTCGAATTCCGTGCTGCCAAGACCCACTTCTTTTTCGTATTAGTGAGAAGTTATTCTGGCTCAAAAGGGAAGAAGATTCCAAAAAAATTGCGAGAAATTTTTTAATCTCTTTGTTTTCCTAACGGATCTTTTTGAGATTCAGGAGCTCGATATGAGTGCAAGTGGGATGATCCCTGATTTTTCAGTTTTTCGAAGATTTAAATTCAATTCTCTCAATGTCAACCGTATCAATCTTACTGTAGATGAAATTCGATTCTTGCTCAAGGGAACTTCATGCAAAACACTGGAATTTGGCTTTGTCCAAGATACTCCCAACAGATCCATGGCTCATTTTGAACTGGAAATCCCCAAGTTCAAAACTTTCTCTGCACATTGGCTGGATTTCTCATCAATCCTGACGAATAACTGTGAAATTCTGCTTGTGAAGGACAAGATTCCAAATCTGACGATTCCGAAATTATGCAAATTTGTCAAAAAGTGGATGGAAGGAGGATTCCCAAAGCTGAAGGAATTACAATTGTGGCTAGATTTACAATTACAATTGTATGGACCACGAGAAACAAAAAGCGCGGAGTTTGAGAAAAAGATTTGCGAAGGATTGGGGGACATGGGGATACAGTAAGTTTGGAGGTTTCATAACCGTACTATACTAGGATCCGACGAATTCGCAAATCAGAAGATTCAGACATTATTCCAAAATGTTCGTTTTCAGAATCACAGACATCGGCACGTCCAAACAGATCCAACGAAGTGATGAAAAAACAGCAACATTCTTCGTGGATGACTCTTTCAAATTTTTATGTGATCGCCAAACATTTGAACTTTTTTGAACTCGGATAATAAGAACTTTCCTATATTTCGATCTTTGAAATAAATGCATGCAACATCAAACCTAACGGCCCCATTTTGTTCGGAACCATTCTTGTGGGAAGATGGGTGATGTGTTAATGGACTTCGCTCTTCAATTGTCATCTAGATAGATGACTGACTGTGGATACCATAATGTATCCTATTGTTCATTTACTGGGAGATCGACAAGATTAGATGGGAACCAAATAATAGTATCTAGTGTAGTTCTGTCTGGTGCATCCTCATAGACCTCCCACATACTGTATTTCTTTCTTATTATTAATTTCTGACTATTTCCAGTTTTCATTATGGAAAACACGTCCCCGAATCTACAAAAATTCAAATTCATGAAACTTCCATTCTTGGCACAACAAGCTGTGGTGAAACTCATCGAAGCACGGGAAATGTGAGTTTTCGATTTTTCATAAGTTCAAGTCGTTTCGTAACCACAACATGTTGCAACTCACGCCTATTTTGCCTTTACGACATTTCGCAACTGTGCCAACCCGCAACCAGAAGAGCCACGTTTCTTTAATATGAAATGGTTGCGAAATGGCTGTTGTGCTACCTACATGAGTTGCGAAATGTCACAGTTGCAAAATGACAGGTTGCGAAACATTTGAGATCCTTTGATTCTTAGAACTTTCATATTTTCAGATTGGAACTCTCCTTCCTCTCAAAACGAATTAAAACCATTCTGAAACTCTCTAAGTCCAAACTCAAAGAGGGCCGTTGGTGTATCTATTATCCAGAATCACAGATTTTCCTGTCAAAATCTGGATCTCAAGACGATCAAATAACCTTCCAATCTATGAAAATCCCGGATCACCGAATTCCGTGCTGCCAAGACCCACTTCTTTTCCGTGCTAGTCCCACTGAATTTCTGCTTAAATGGGAAGGAGATTCCAAAAAAGCTTGCGATAACTTTTTGAATCTCATGACTTTCCTAACGGACCTTTTCGAGATCCAGGAGCTCAATATGAAGGCAACTGGGATGATCCCGGATTTTTCAGCTTTTCAAAGATTCAAATTTAATACTCTCAATGTTGATGCTATCCATCTTACTGTAGATGAAGCAAAACTTCTGCTTAGGGGAGCTTCTTCCGAAACTCTGGAATTCGGCCTTATCCATGTTAATACCCCCAACAGATCCATGGCTCATTTTGAGCTAAAAGTCCCCAAATTCAGAACTTACACAGCATATTGGCTGGATTTCTCCTCAATCTTGACGAATAACTGTGAAGTGCTGAATGTGGAGGAGAAAATTAGGAATCTAACAGTTCCGAATTTATGTGAATTCGTCAAAAAATGGATGGACGGAGGGTTTCCAAAGCTGAAAGGAATGAGTTTGCATCTGGGTTTTCGAGGATTCTTAGAGGCAACGCACGCGGAATATGAGAAGGAAATTTGCGAAGGATTGGAGGCTATGGGAATACAGTAAGTTTCCAAGTTTCATAACCGTACTATGCTAGGATCCGAAAAATTCGAAGATCAGAAGATTCAGAGACCTTATTCCAAAATGTTAGTTTTCAGAACCACTGATATCGAGACATCCAAGCAGATCCAACGAAGTGATGGAAAAACAGCAACGTTCTTTGTGGATGGAGCGTTCAAATTTTTTACTTGATTTTAAAATGTTTGAACTTCTTTGAACACTGAGAATAAACACTTTTCTAATTTAATCTTTGAGTTGAATTTTGAAAAAAAATTAAAATGGGAAAGAGATTCTCTTGGAGCCTAAAATTTGTCTAATAAAAATGCAACGTTTGGTGAACCTCGTAGTTGCGAAATGGCCGGTTGCGAAGTGTCGCGGAGCCACTGTCGTTGTGCAAACGTGGCAATCAGCTGAGAAAAAAAGTGAACTTAGAGATTGGTAAACGTTTTATTATTACTGTACCGTAACTGTAAGACTCATAAAGTTGTCTACCAAAACATTTCCGTCTGATATTTATCATATTGCTCCTGGAATCTTTCATGCCAAACTACGAAATGCAAATCCATCGATCGTGGGATAATAGTGGCCAATAGGCCATCTTTTCTAATGACATCCACCCCTGACGAACAATCCAGTTTTCGAATCCCCGATTCATTAAGATTGACCAGTCTGGGATGGAACAAGCTTTGATTTTCGAAATAAATCCCAAAAAAAACATACCCAAAGTATCTCCCTCTCACATTTGGATTCCATTCGGTTGGCTGAAACTCGCTCAAATCCAAACTTCTCTGCTGTACACACCCTCTCAGTTTCATCCAACACAACCTTTTCTTTTCCGTAGAGTGATACCATTTTCTGATGAAATCCATTATATCCTCAGTGCCTATGCTAATCCTTGTCAACGTTATTTGCATACAGTCCAATCCTAAAAACGTCTCTCGTGACATCCATTGAGCGTTTTCGATAACAAGCTGGTCTACAGAGAATCTCGCATTCTCGCAATAAAAATTAGAGGTTTCAGGAAATTTCAACTCGAGATATTGGGAAATTTCCATCTGTTCAATTGCATGATTCATACAATTTGTTGGCAGAGGAGAACGAATTGTCAACTGGTTGCACTTTTGATGTTCAAACAATAGACGGGGCTCATCGTTTTTTGCAGAATAATACATTGAGTAGATCGATAAGTTTCCGAGTAAGTCTAGTACATAATCGTACATGACCTTCATCAGATTTGGTTTATCCTTCATAGTCATTGTGTTATCGGATTTACTGAAAAAACATACAAATTATTTCAGATGAACTCCGCAAGTTACAGTGACGAAAAATAGTGAGAAGGACTTCATATTTTGGCTCCGAGACAGTTCGCAACTAGTCATTTCGCAACCAAGACATTTCGCAACCAAGACATTTCGCAACTCACGACATTTCCCGACTCACGTCATTTCGCAGCCAAGACATTCCGCAACCACCAAATTTTGGAACCAGTCATTTCGCAACCAAGACATTTTAAAAGGTCATTTCGCAACTTTGTAAACTAGTCCCTTTCCCGTTCATTAAGGCTGTGTGTGATCGAGAGTACGGTAAACCATTCCAGGTTATCAGCAACATTTGAAAATTCTTGATTCAACCACTTACAAAAATTCTGGATTTCAGAGTTGCGAAATTGACGTTAGTTGCAAAATGTCGTAGTTGCGAAATGTCTCGGAGCCCATATTTTAATCTACATATAACTCTAATGTCTTAAACCCGATCGCTTTGAAATTTGGCATAGGTATTGCTAAAACCTTGAGAATTATAAATCTAGATTTTGAAATTCAGAAACTTCTAATGGCTTCAGAATCCAATTATCAGCTTATATTAGCGATATTCCTCAAGGGGAAACGCGCTCCATCGCAAATTTGGCTGAAATTTGAATTTTCAGCTTTCCCGCCGTTTTGAAAACAGCGAAACATGTTTTGGTGGGTGCGTGGACTCCTCGTGGACAACTCGGGCAGCAGTCGAATTGTCCACGAGGAGTCCACGCACCCACAAAAACATGTTTCGCTGTTTTCAAAACGGCGGGAAAGCTGAAAATTCAAATTTCAGCCAAGGGAATAGCGCTAATACATATTACGCATACAAACCCACGCCTGCTAGCCACTTTATAAACTTATAATTGAAATGAAAAAACCAAGAGTATGCATATCAACTCACATTACCTGAAACTCCACTCCTTTCAGTCTTCTCGTTTCTCCGTTTCCAAGCCTAAGCGTTCTCCGGTGATTTAGATTTTTGAGAAATGTCCACACGGCAACTTTTCCATCCGGACAAGATCCCCTAACAACCAAACTTGTTTCGTCTCCAAGTATGTTAATGTCAATACCACTCAACGAATGACGAGCTGATTTGACGATTTTTCTGCATCTAGTGGAGCAGAGTGAAAAATCAAATCTGTGAAAAAGTGAATTGTATTTCGGAGTTGAAAAGTGTCACTTACAGGTCGATAGGGAGGAAGCTGAGTAGAATATTTTCAATCGCCAGATGTGGTAGTTTAAGTAAGGAAAATTGCATTCTGAGAAAGTACCAAGTATAAGAAATACAGTGGAGGACCGTCAGGTAATGGGAAAAAAATCGATTACTGTTTTTTCACCCACTATGTCCATGACAACACGCACTATGAGCAGTATATTATCGGACCGCCGTCTGTCGTCATTTGGGTTTAAAGGCGCATGGAGTTATTTCAGACGATATCTCGTTAGGGCACAAAAAATGCGCCAACGCCCGAGAAGGCGCACTTCGCGTTTATCAGTCCATCGTAATAAGATTACACATTTTCAGTGCCCCACCGAGATCGTCTGAATAAACTCCATACGCCTTTAAACCCAACTGACAACAGTTTCCTGACCAACAGTGGTCGGCATGATCATTGTTACATTTCAGGTAGATGGTAGAAAGTTGGGTCTAGAGCCTTTTTTGAAGAACAATCAGCTATTTACAAGATACAAAAAAGATTTTGCCAATAAAGTCAAAATGCACAAAAATATGACGACCAGATGAAATTAGAAAAGTGTTTATTCTCAGTGTTCAATAAAGTTCAGACAATTTAAGATCAAGTGAAAAATTTGAAAGAGTCATCCACAAAGAACGTTGCTGTTTTTCCATCACTTCGTTGGATCTGCTTGGAAGTTTCAATATCAGTGATTCTGAAAAAAGAGAACAAGATAATTTAGATTGTTTGTGATGATCAGTTTCTTGAAATTGGTTAGATTTTAGGATCCCTAGAGATCGTTTTTTTAGGTTTTCAGATGCACCGATTTTTAGAATATTCAAACTTACTGTATCCCCATCGTTCCTAACCGTTCACAAATCTCCCTCTCACATTCCGCGTGCGTTGCCTCTGAGAATCCTTGAAAACCCATGCACAAACTCAATTTCCTCAGCTTTGAAAGTCCTCCGTCCATCCACTTTTTGACAAATTCACATACTTTCAAAACCGTTAGATTCGGAATTTTCTCATGCACATTCAACTCTTCGCAGTCATTCGTCAAGATTGACGAGAAATCCAGCCAATATGCAGTGAAAGTCTGGAATTCGGGGACTTCTAGCTCAAAATGAGCCATGGATCTGTCGGGAGTCCGAACTTGGACAAAGCCAAATTTCAATTCTTCGCATGCAGTTCCCTTGAGCAAGAATTTTGCTTCGTCTACAGAAAGATGGATAGAGTCAACACTGAGAGAATTGAATTTGAATCTTTGAAAAATTGAAAAATCAGGAGTCGTCCCACTTGCTTCCATATTGAGCTCCTGGATCTCGAAAAAATCCATCAAGAAAACCATAAGATCTGAAAATTTCTCGTCGCAAGGTTTTTTGGAACCTCCTTCACATTTGAGCCAGAATTGCTTTTGACTAGCACGAAAAAGAAGTGGGTCTTGGCAGCACGGAATTTGAGAATCAGGAATAGGCATTAGCCGGAAGGTTATTTGATCGTCTTGAAATCCAGATTTTGACACGAAAAACTGATGGAAATATGGAGAATTGATGCGCCAGTAAACCTCTTTGAGTTCGGATTTTGAGAGTTTTAGAAGGGTTGTCATTCGTTTTGAGAGGAAGGAGAGTTCCAATCTGAAAATGTGAAAATTCTATGAATCAAGAATCTTTAGCACATCTCGAATTTCTGGCACCCCCGACGTTTCGCAATCTGTCATTTCGCAACTGGGACGTTTTGCAATTTACGTAGGTAGCACAGCTATTTCATTTTGCAACCATGCCATTCCGAAAAGTGGATCTTTTGGTAGCGAAATGACGTGGTTGCGGATTGACACAGTTGCGAAATGTACAGTTGTGAAATATCGTTGTTCCAAATCGACGTGAGTTAAATGTCGTAGTTGCGAAACGACTGGTTTCGAAACGTCGGGCAACCAAATTTCGGAACTTTTGAAAATTCGATAACTCACATTTCCCGTGGTTCGATGTGTTTCACCACAACTTGTTGTGCCAAGAATGGAAGTTTCATAAACTTGAATTTTTGTAGATTCGGAGACGTGTTGTCCATAATGTGAACTGAAAAAGAAAGAAATTAACAATGAGAGAAAGAAATACAGTATAAGAGAGGTCTATGAGGATGCAACAGACAGAACTGCACTAGCTACTATTATTTGGTTCTCATCTAATCTAGTCGATCTCACAATAAATGAACAGTAGAACACATTGTGGTCTCTACAGTCATTCATCAATTTAAGTGACAATTGAAGAGTCAAGTCCATTAGTACATTACCCATCTTCCCACAAGAATAGTTGGTTTTTTTTCTTCTATCCTTCCAATTGTGAGAAAGAGATAACGATCTAAATGTTTAATGAAAACTCCACATTTTTGGAGTAATTTGTCTAGTGTGGACTTTTTTGAAATTAACGTTAAATAACTTTATAAAGGCGACGAATTCCAGACAAAATGGGACCATTTGGTTCAATGTTGCATGAATTTATTTCAAAGATCAAAATAGGAAAGTTGCAAAATACAAAAATAAATTTTTCAAAAAAGTAAAAATGAACAAAAATATGACGTCCAGGTCAAATTAGGAAAGTTCTTATTAACACATTTCCTAATCAAGTGAAAAATTTGAACGATTCATCCACAAAGAACGTTGCTGTTTTTCCATCACCTCGTCGGATCTGTTTGGATGTACCGATGTCCGTGGTTCTGAAAAAGAGAAATTTGGAATAATGCCACTGAATCTTCTAATCTTCGAATTCGTCGTATCACTCACTGTATTCCCATATTCCGCAATCCTTCACAAATTTCCCTCATATATTCCACGCTTGTTGCCTCTGGGAATCCTTGAAGACCCATGTACAAACTCATTCCTCTCAGCTTCGGAAATCCTCCGTCCATCCACTTTTTGACCAATTGACATAACTTCGGAACTGTTAGATTCGGAATTTTCTCATTCTTCACATTCAACACCTTACAGTTATTTGTCAAAATTGAGGAGAAATCCAGCCAATATGCAGAAAAAGTTCTGAATTCAGGGACTTCTATCTCAAAATGAGCCATGGATCTGTTGGGAGTATCAACTTGGACGAAGCCAAATTTCAATTCTTCGCATGCAGTTCCCTTGAGCAAGAATTTTGCTTCATCTACAGTAAGATGGATACAGTGAACACTGAGAGAATTGAATTTGAATCTCTGAAAAACTGAAAAATCAGGGATCATCCCACTTGCTTCCATATTGAGCTCCTGGATCTGGAAAAGATCCGTTAGGAAAACCATGAGATTCGATAATCTCCCGCAAACTTTTTTGGAATCTTCCTCGCAAACAAGCCAAAATTCAGTGGCACTAGCACGGAGAAGAAGTGGGTCTTGGCACCGCGGTAATCGAGAATCAGAGATTTCTATGGGCCGGAAGATTATTTGATCATCTTGAGATCCAGATTTTGACAGGAAAATCTGATGTGAATGTGAAGAATCGATGTGCCAGTGACCCTCTTTGAGTTCGTATTTTGAGAGTTTCAGAAGACTTCTCATTCGTTTTGAGAGGAAGGACAGTTCGAGTCTGGAAAAAAAATGTTGTTAGTTGCAAAACGTCGTGGTTGCAAAACGGCTGGTTTCGAATCGTCGGGGAGCCAAATTTCGGAACTTTTGAAAATTCGATAACTCACATTTCCCGTGGTTCGATGTGCTTCACCACAACTTGTAGTGCCAAGAATGGAAGTTTCAGAAGTTTGAATTGATGTAGATTCGGATTTGAATTGGCCATTGTTAGGTCTGAAAATAGAAAATATTCAATGAAAGGTACATCAACGGAAACTGGAAAATTTTTGGACAATGAAGTAGAAAATGACGCTGAACGGCCCATAGGGCTACCACCAAACAGGACTGTAATGCCTTCTATTATTTGGTTCCCATCTAATCTAGTCGGTCTCCCGTGAACAATGGGACACATTATGGTCTCCACAGTGTCATTCATCATTCTAGGTGACAAGTGAAGAGTGAAGTCCATTATCACATCAGCTATCTTCCCACAAGAATAGTTGGATTTTTTGTCTATCCTTTCAATTACTTGTAGAGCCGACGAGTTCCGGAAAAAAGGGACCATTTGGTTTGATGTTGCATGTATTTATTTTAAAGATCGAAATAGGAAAGTTACAAAATACAAAACAAATGTTTTACAAAAAAGTAAAAATGAACAAAAATATGAGGTCCAGGCCAAATTAGGAAGGTTCTTATTATCTGGGTTCAAAAAAGTTAACACATTTTAAAATCATGTATAAAATTTGAACGATTCATCCACAAAGAACGTTGCTGTTTTTCCATCACTTCGTTGGATCTGCTTGGACGTACCGATATCAGTGGTTCTGAAAACGAAAAATTTGGAATAATGCCTCTGAATCTTCTGATCTTCGAATTCGTCGGATCCTAGCATAGTACGGTTAAGAAACCTTAAAAAAAAACTTACTCTATATCCATAGTCACCAATCCTTCACAAAATTCTTTTTTCGTGCTCGGTGCTTCTGTGAATCCTTGAAAACCCATGTGCAAACTCAATCCCTTCAACTTCGGAAATCCTCCGTCCATCCATTTTTTGACAAATTCGCATAACTTCGAAGCCGTTAGATTTGGAATTTTCTCCTCCACGTTCAGCACTTCACAGTTATTTGTCATGATTGAGGAGAAATCCAGCCAATATGCAGAGAAAGTTTCAAACTTGGGGATTTCTAGCTCAAAATGAGCCATGGATCTGTCAGGGGTCCTAATATGGACATCTCCGAATTCCAGTTTTTTGTATGAAGTTTCTTTGAGCAAGCGTTTTGCTTCGTTTACAGTAATATTGAGAGAATCGACATTGAGAGAATTGAATTTGAATCTTTGAAAGACAGAAAAATCAGGAATCGTCCCTTGTGCCATTATATTGAGCTCCTGGATATCGAAAAGATCCATTAGAAAAACCATAAGATTCAAAAATTTCTCGTATTTAGCTTTTTTGGAATTTCCTTCGTATTTAATCAGGAATTCAGTGGCCCACCTACCACGGAAAAGAAGTGGCTCTTGGCAGCACGGAATTCGAGAATCGAAGATTTCTATGGGCCGGAAAGTTATACAATAATCTTGAAATCCTGAGAGGGTAATCTGATGTGAATATGGAGAACCGATGCGCCAGTGACCCTTTTTGAGTTTGGATTTTGAGAATTTGAGAACTTTTTTCATTCGTTTTGAGAGGAAGGAGAGTTCCATTCTAAAAAGCAGATAGTTTAAAGAATGCAAGTATCCAAGAATCTCAAATTGGGTGCCAACTCACATTTCCCGTGGTTCGATGTGTTTCACGACAGCTTGTTGTGCCAAGAATAGAAGTTTCATAAACTTGAATTTTTGTAGATTCGGAGACGTGTTGTCCATATTGGGAACTGGAAAAGTAAGAAATTAACAATGAGAAAAAATGATACAATATGAGAGACGTCTATGAGGATGCACCAGGCACAACTGCCTCTATTATTTGGTTCCCATCTAATCTAGTCGACCTCCCAGTAAATGAACAATAGGACACATTATGGTCTCCACAGTCAGTCATCAATCTAGGTGACATTTCTAGAGCGATATCCATTAACACATCACCCATCTTCCCACAAGAATATATATTGTCCATTTACTGGGAGATCCACCAGATTAGATGGGAACCAAGTGATAGTAGCTAGTGTAGTTCTGTCTGGTGCATCCTCATAGATATACCTCATACTGTGTTGTTTTTCTCTTATTATTAATCTCCGACTCTTTCCAGTTTACATTATGGACAACACGTCTCCGAATCTACAAAAATTCAAGTTTCTCAAACTTCCATTCTTAGCACAACAAGCTGTGGTCAAACACATTGAGCCCAGGGAAATGTGAGTTATCGATTTTTCAAAAGTTCCGAAATTTAGCTCCCCGACGTTTCAAAACTAGTCATTTCGCAACCACGACACTGTCCATTTCGCAATTGTGTCAATCCGCAACCGCGTCATTTCGCAAATAAAAATCCCCGTTTTTGTGATAAATCAAAATGTCTTGTTGTGTATTGGCATGGTTGCGGTTGTGATACAGACGTAAATTGCGAAATGGCAGGTTACGAAACGTCGGGGGGCCAAAACTCGAGATCCCTGGTTTCTTGATTCATAGAATTTTCACATTTTCAGATTGGAACTCTCCTTCCTCTCAAAACGAATGAGAAGTCTTCTGAAACTCTCAAAAACCCAACTCAAAGAGGTTCACTGGCGCATCGATTCTCCACAAATGCATCAGATATTCTTGTCGAAGTATGGATCTCAAGACGATCAAATAAGCTTCCAATCCATGGAAATCCGATATTCTCAAATTCCGTGCTGCCAAGACCCACTTCTTTACCGTTCTAGTAGAAAGGTATTCTGGGTCAAATGCGAAGGAGATTCCAAAAAAGTTTGCGATGAGAAATTTTCGAATCTCATGGTTTTCCTAATGAATTTTTTCGTAATCCAGGAGCTTAATATGACGGCAAGGACGTCGATTCCTGATTTTTCAGTTTTTCAAAAATTCAAATTCAATACTCTCAATTTAAATTCTATCCATCTTACTGTAGATGAGACTAAAGTATTGCTCAAGGTAACTTCCTACGAAACACTGGAATTTGGCTTCGTCCAAGTTAATACCCCCAACAGATCCATGGCTCATTTCGAGCTAGAAATCCCCAAATTCAAAACTTTCACTGCATATTGGCTGGATTTCTCTTCAATTCTGACGAATAACTGTAAGGTGCTGAATGTGGAGGATGAAATTCCGAATCTAAGAATTCCGAAGTTATGTGAATTCGTAAAAAGATGGATGGACGGAGGATTTCCAAAGCTGAAGGGATTAAGTTTGTACCTGGGTCTTCGATTCACTGAGACGAGCGCGGAATATGAAAGAGAAATTTGTGAAGGATTGAGGACGATGGGGATACGGTGAGTTGGAATATTTGAAGAATTGGAGCATCTGAAAACCAAAGGATCTACGGCTTCTGACGACTTGAAGGGTACAAGAATCTAGGGATCCTAGGATCTAACCAATCTTAAAAAACTGATAATCACAAACAACCTAAAATATCTTGTTCTCTTTTTTCAGAACCACTGATATCGGGACATCCAAGGAGATCCAACGTAGTGATGGGAAAACAGCAACATTCTTCGTAGATGAATCCTTCAAATTTTTTACATGATCTAAATTTGTAAATTTTTTTGAACCCAGAGAATAAACAATGAGAAAGTGATTTTCCAATGTACCAAACCGATAACCATCGACTGAAAATATGTTAGGAATAACTAAATTTACCGAAATTGGCGAATCGATTAGGAGTATCATTTCGATCAGTGGTAAATCGTTGTCCTAACAACCGTACGCGAAAATGCAGGATTTTTCAGTCATCATAAAATTCCTACGCGCTTGGTTGGGGAGCCACTCAACTATCAATATGACCTTTCTGTTGATATTCCTCCAACCATACCGTACTTTTTTAACAAAAAAGTTTAGAAGTCGATTACCAAATTATGTCCAAATTGGAAAAAAGTCTATGACATTTTTGATGTTTGTCATTTTTACATAATCAAGTGTTCTGACTTCCGTTCCTTTGTCTGTTCCTGATTCAAACCAGCTGAACATTTTCCGTTTCACCTGTTCTCAGATTATCAACCAATCTGCATATCCTTCTAATTAACAATAACAAAAAATAATTGCAAAACTTCATATCTTAAAAATGCTCGAAATCGACTTCTCGGAGCCTCGATGGCTCATAAACTACTATCATTTCATCGGCGCAGTTTCTTGTATTCTGAATTCTATTGGGATTTATTTACTATTGAATCACGCTCAGAAACTGGGCGATTTCCGGTATTATCTGCTGACTTTTTTGGTGTGCTGTATAGTCAGTGACTTCCAAGTGACCTATTTTTCACAGTTTATTAATTTGTACCCCATGATAGCGGGGTATTGTCCCGGACTATTGTCGAGATATTTTGGGTTGAGAGCTCATCCATCGTTGGTGAGTTTCACAGAGTATTGGGGTTTGGCTCAGTTGCGAAAGGCAAGGCTCAGTTGCTAAATGATCGGTTGCGAAATGACCGGTTTCAAAAGAATCGGTTGCAGATTGTTCGGTTGCGAAATGACCGGCTGCAAAATGACAAGTTTCAAAATGATCGGTTGCGAAATGACCGGTTTCGAAAGGATTGGTTTCGAAATGACCAGTTGGCAGGCTGTAAAATGACTATTCACGAAGTCCTCGGTTGCAAAA
This sequence comes from Caenorhabditis sinica, assembly GCA_963932045.1. Classification (NCBI taxonomy): domain Eukaryota; kingdom Metazoa; phylum Nematoda; class Chromadorea; order Rhabditida; family Rhabditidae; genus Caenorhabditis; species Caenorhabditis sinica. The sequence goes on from OZ009942.1 coordinate 4,009,125, forward strand.
TAACGGTTTATGAAAATCTCGGGTTGCGAGATGTCATGGTTGCGAAATGACCGGTTGCGAAATGACCGGTTGCAGAATGTTCGGTTGCGAAATGTCCGGTTTCAAAATGATCGATAGCAAAATGACCGGTTGCGAAATGACCGGTTTCGAAATGATTGGTTGCGAAACGAATGGCAGGCTGTAAAATGACTATTTACAAAGTCTCCGGTTGCAAAAAGACCGGCTGCAGAATGTTCGGTTGCGAAATGACCGGTTTCAAAAGGATTGGTTTCAAAAGGAGCGGTGGCGAAATGACTGGTTGCGAAATGACAGGTTGCGAAATTACTGATTGCGAAACGGCAGCTTGCGAGATGACCGGTTTTTTTGAAATGACAGGCTGTAAAATGACTATTTACGAAGTCCTCAGTTGCAAAATGACGATTTTGAAAATATCGGGTTGCGAGATGTCATGGTTGCGAAATGACCGGCTGCAGAATGTTCGGTTGCGAAATGAGCGGTTTTGAAATGGTAGGCTGAAAAATGACTGTTTACGAAGTTCCCGGTTGCAAAATAACGATTTTGAAAATCTCGGGTTGCGAAATGTCATGGTTGCGAAATGGTTGGTTGCGAAACGGCAAGAGCTCTAAATTAATCTAGAGCTATTCAAGCATAAGCAATATAGACCTGAGTAAATCTTAAAGTCATGGTTGAAATCAACGAAAGTTGCGAAACGGTGTAGTTGCAAAATATCGCGGTTGCGAAATGGCGTGGTTGCGGAGTGTCGCGGTCATGAAATGTCATAAAATCTGTTGGCGGTCGCCAGAAAAAAAATTGAAAAAATTTTTTTCAGACCCTAGACCTTGCCGTAGTCGTCATCCAAATGGAATGTCTCCTCCTCTGCTTTGAAACCAAACATCAATCTATTGCCTCCATCTCCAATACCCATATCCTCCCAAAACCCATCAAATTTTCTGTCTACTTCATTTGGATCATCACTCCTTTTATCGTGGTCATCTGGTTCTCCACTTTGGCTATTCCAGAAGAGGAAAAATTCGACTATATTATAAAAGAAGCGCCTCAATATCTCCAAAATTTTCTCGACCTTCCTAACTTTGATATCTATTTAAAAACGACTAGTTTCATCCTATTCTTTTGTGTTTTAATCTCCGCAGGAGGAATTCTAAATATTGTGTTTTTCGCTTGTGCATGGGATATTCTAAATATGATGGCCAAATTGAAGTTGAAAATTTCTCCGGTAACCTATCAGAAGCATCGGGAGGCGGTGATAAGTATAATGGTGCAATTTGGAACATCGTTGGTTTGCTTTCTTCCTCCATTGCTCATGATTATTATAGTTTTGAGTCATATTGGGAATGCTCAAGGTAAGTTTAAGGGGTTTAGGGTTAGTCCATAACAATCTAAGCCAGCCTAGGCCTGTTTTCCTCAAATAGAATGACCTGGATTTGGCTCCTTGACGTTTCGCAACCAGCCATTTCGCAACTATGACGTTTTGCAACCATGCCGTTTCGCAACCGCATGTTCCAAAGAGAACATATTCGTTGAAAACGCACAGCGACGATATCCCATAGTTGATAGCGCGGCTGTGAAATGATAGGTCGCCGCAATATGTCTGATGGTTTCGGAAGGATTGGTTGCGAGATGACCGGTTGCGTAACGAACGGTTTCGAGAGGATCGGTTGCGAAATAACCGGTTGCGAAATGACCGGTTTCGAAACGGCAGCGTGCGAAATGACAGGTGGTTGCGAAATGACCGGTTTCGAAATGACAGGCTGTGGAATGACTATTTACGAAGTTCCCGGTTGCAAAATGACGATTTTGAAAGTCTCGGGTTGCGAAATGTCCGACTTCGAAGTTATCGGTTTCAAAAGAACGGTTGCGAAATGACCAGTTTCGAAATGGCAGGCTGTAAAATGACTATTCACGAAGTTTCTGGTTGCAAAATGACGATTTTGCAAATCTCGGGTTGCGAAATGGCAGGTGGTTGCAAAATTACTAGTTGCGAAATGACCGGTTGCGTAACGTCCTTTAATCTAGAGTAATCTAAGCACGAGTAATCTAGACCTGAGCAAACCTAAATTTCATGTGTTGCGAAATCGACGAAAGTTGCGAAACGGTATAGTTTCAAAATATCACGGTTGCGAAACGACGTAGTTGCAAAATGTCCAGTTTCAAAATGTCATGGTTGCGAAATTACCATCCCCCATTTCCAGTACTAATCGAAATAACCACCGCCTGGTTTGCCAGTCACTCAACTATCAATATGATCTGCCTGTTAATCTATTTTCCTCCATACCGATCATTTGTTGTGAAAACTTTTCGAAGGTAACGTCTTCTGGAACAGTGATCTAAAAAAATAATCTGAAAATTTCAGACAAAAATCCACTAAATCCTTCGTTTCACCTGTCGTTGTCTCGGTTTCTTGAACATTGGAATAAAGATTTTATTTACAAATTTAAAGGATCAGATGACAAATGACATAATTACAAAAAAAAAATGAAGAAAATTACAAAGGTACAGTAACCATTAACGTCAAATCACCACCCATCAGAATCATCACTATCCTCTTCTGGCTTATCCTCATCGAAAAATTCGAACTCGTCTCTATCAAAATATGCTTCATCAAGAGGAATATTGGTTCCTTCGGGAAGTGGCTCATCCAGGTTGTCTTCAGGAATTTCAAATATGAATTGGCCTCCAATTTGAAGCGAAGCACATTTTCCATCTTGACGGTGAAGTATGAAGAATGTGCCTTCACTGTCTTCGAGTGCTGTTAGTCTGGAAAGTTTTGAAAATCGAAATGCCTAGTTGCGAAATGTCTTAGTTGCAAAATGTCCAGTTGCGAAATGTCTTGGTTGCAAAATGTCGTGGTTGCGAAATTGACGTGAGCTGCGAAATGTCGTGGTTGCGAAATCGACGAATCGACGTGCATACACCCCAACGTTATTTATACACCCCGGCGTTTCACAACCATGCCGTTTCACAACTGGACATTTCGCAACCAGTCATTTCGAAACTATAGAAACTTGTTCGTTTTACGTTCATTTCGGTTATATGTGATATTAATCATTGTGAGCAAATTCAGGTTACTATCAAAATCTGAAAATGCTTGATTGCAACGTGGCTTTTTTGCAACCGAAAAATGAACCTAAAAAAACAAAAATGAACGTTAAACGGACAAGTTTTTACAGTTGCGAAATTACTGGTTGCGAAATGTCCAGTTGTGAAATGACATGGTTGCGAAACGGCGTGGTTGCGAAATGGCGTGGTTGCGAAACGTCGGAGAGCCTCCTTTTCAATAAAAGAATACAAAAATTTTTCGTAGATGCGACATTTCGCAGCTGCGACATTTTGCAACTAAGACATTTTGCAACTAGACATTTCGCAACCAGCCGTTTCGCAACTTACATGTGATTACGGATATCATTAACTAATCCAGGTTGTCATCTATGCATGTGGATTTCTTGGTTGCGAAATGTCGTGAGTTGCGAAATTTCGTAGTTGCAAAACGACTGGTTGCGAAATGTCTCGGAGCCTGAACTTGTGGTAGTTCAGGCTCCTGGACATTTCGCCACTAGTAACTTCGCAACTACGACATTTCGCAACTCACATCTATTTTGCAACCGCGACAATGCGCAACCAAGAAAGTTCGAAACTGGACGTTTCGCAACCAGTCGTTTCGCAACTCTACAAATTTTTCACTCACTTCACAATTCCCGACCGCCTCACTGCATTCATCAAATTTATCCTCCAATCCTTTCTCGTCTTCGCTTGCAACAATTCGGAACCCTCGAAATTCATCGTCATCACAATCCCCAACATTTCCTCCCTGGCTCCATCCACCCACATCTGTATGATAATCATCAAGTCGTCCCATTGGACATCCGCACATTTTTTCTGAGCATGGAAAATCTTCAAATTCGGATTCACCGCCACTGAAGCGAAGCTCAGGAACCCGGCATCCGGAAGTGATAGAGTTGAGCATTTGATGTTGAAATTTTGGGGTTGACCACTTGATTTTACGGTAGTTTCCACGATTTCGAGGTGTTCCAGAGGGGTCTCAATAAACTTTTTGGCTTCCTCCAAGGTCACTTCTATCCCGGAAATAATGAGTTTTTTGAATTTGAATAGATCCATTATGTGGTCGGCGAATTCTCGAAAAAGGACAGCATCTTTTTCTTTATCATATTCCTCCTTTACAGCGAATCCCGTTCCCGATGAATCTCCGAAAATTGCAATTTCTTCTCCAGTTTTTCGCAAAAACTTGGTTTCATTCACTGATGGGTACCTTTGGCCGACGGTGAATGAAAGTTCCATATGCGGTTCGTCTGGGATTGGAAGGGAGAAGACTCCGATTTCGGGGGGATAGAAATTGGCCTTGGTTAGCTTGATTTGTTCGACTTGGTTCTTGTTTTTGATTAGGATGGACTTCATTTTCTTGGATAGAATGGAGAGTTTGAATCTGGAAATAATGAGGTTTTAAAGAAATCTGTGGTTGTCAGATTATTAAAAAGGCTCCGAGACATTTGGCAACTAGTCGTTTCGCAACTACGCCATTACGCAACTCGCATCAATTACGCAACTGCGACATTTGGCAACCAATCGTTTTGCAACTACGACATTTCGCAACTCACGTCTATTTCGCAACTACGACATTTCGCTAACGGTCATTCCGCCACCGAGACATTTCGGAACCACGCCATTTCAAAACCACGAAATCCAGGAAAGTTCACGTTGAATCAAAAATTTTCAAATTTAGACTATAACCTGGAATAGTTCACAATGCCCTCAATCCCATACAAGCTTAATGAACGTAAATGGACTAGATTATAGAGTTGCGAAACGACTGGTTGCGAAATGTCTGGGTTGCGAGTTGTCGTAGTTGCGAAACGTCCAATTTTGAAATGTCTGGGTTGCGAGTTGTCGCGGTTGCGAAATGTCCCGGACCCATTAAAAACTACTGTATTGTGGGTTTTGCAGATTCTAGGCTTCTAGGATTTGATCAGAAAGCTCTTAAGGTTTTTAGTTTAAAATAATGTGAGTAAATTTTGAAAATCCTAATGAAATGTTGAAAAATTGCTCTAAAACTTCGAGAATGAGCTAAAAAAAGAAAACCCATTGAAATCTCAAGATTGATAGAATTCAAAACTTTTCTAGTAACCAAAAAAATCGAATTCTGAAAAAAAACGCCACCCCGACGTTTCGCAACCAGTCATTTCGAAACCAGTCGTTTCGCAACTCACGTCGATTTCGCAACTGTGACATTTCGCAACCACCAAATTCACATGCATATTTGGAAAGTAGATGACAACCTGGATTGGTTCTTTATATCCGTAATCACGTGTTGCCTATATGAATGAAAACTGGACTACTTTACAAAGTTGCGAAATGTCCTGGTTGCGAAATGTCCTGGTTTCAAAATGTCGTTGTTGCGAAATAACTAGTTGCGAAACTTCGGTGTGCCGAAAAAACGTTCCCCCCAACTTACATATCATTCGGATCCATCAACTCAAAAATCGCCTTATGCACCAAATCCGGTAGTGGTTGGATTCGGAATCGTTTCTTTGCATGCTCTTTTGGAAGCGCTGCTTCTAGTTCTGATAGGTCCATAATAAGGGTCCTGAAAATTGGATCTAGTTGGTTTTAGAAGGGAAATTCAAAATTTGAAGGAAAATTAAAATCGAGAAGCATCATTAGGATGAGCAATCCAAAAAAATTGGTTCTAACGATCTACGACTGTGTAGACGAGAACAAAAAATGATGTGTTGGTAGTCCTCTAGTATTAGGCCTGCCTCCTTTATCTCCCTTTTCCATTGTCAATCAAAAAAATAGTGTATGAGAACAAGAGACGCAGAGATTCAGGTCAAGGGCACAAACGAACGGGGGGACCCCTCTAGGACCCCTTTTCACAACCCTATATCGGGCCATCTAGGGGGGGGGGACCCTTTCGACAACCCTATCTAGGGCCAACTAGGGGGCCATGCAAATGTAATTGCATGGAGAAAAGAGAGAGAGAGAGAGAGAGAGAGAGAGAGAGAGAGAGAGAGAGAGAGAGAGAGAGAGAGAGAGAGAGAGAGAGAGAGAGAGAGAGACAGAGACAGAGAGAGAGAGAGACAGAAAGAGAAAAGGAACGCATTCGGTCATGTGACCTCCAGTTGAACTCTTATGAAGGGGTATAGAGGAGTCCTTTTTGTTGTTTTATTGCACCTTTTTTGGCCTTTTTGCGTCCTGATTTCCCAGGAGGACGTTTCGCAACCGGTCGTTTCGCAACTGCGACATTTTGCAACCACGCCATTTTGCAACCAGGACATTTCGCTACAAGACATTTCGTAACCACCAAATCCACATTAACAACCTGGATTGATTCATGATATCCGTAATCACATGTAGCCTATATGAATCAAAACTGGACTACTTTACGAAGTTGCGAAATGTCCTGGTTGCGAAATGCCCAGTTGCAAAATGTCTTGGTTGCGAAATGACTGGTTGCAAAATGTCTTGGTTGCGAAATGTCCTGGTTGCGAAATGACGGGTTGCGAAACGTCGGGGTGCCGCTACAGTATCCCTCAATTTGAGAATACGAAAAGTTTTCGAATTTCTTACTGTAGCCTTTCCAGAATCCTCTTTCTCAATCCTTCCAATTCTCGGCACCCCGACGTTTCGCGACCCGTCATTTCACAACTGCGACATTTCGCAACTCACGTCGATTTTGCAACCACGACGTTTTGCAACTGACACATTTCGCAACCATGACATTTCGCCACCGCTACAATCCTCAACCACGTCATTTCGCAACTACCAATTTCACATGCACACTTAAAAAGTTGCGAAATGTCTTGGTTGCAAAATGTCGTGGTTGCAAAATGTCTTGGTTGCGAAACGTCGCGGTGTCAAATCCTCCAAATCTCCAATTTCCAGATGTCCGACTTTCCCTACCTCTTCCAACTTCCAGCAGTCCCTCGAACTTGGGTTCTTCATCTTATGGATCCTGATAAAGTGTAAGATTTCTTGGCTCGCCGACGTTTCGCAACCAGCTATTTTGCAACCATGCTATTTTGCAACTGGACGTTTCGCAACTAAGACATTTCGCAACCGGTATTTTCGCCACTAGATAAAGTTGTCCGTTGTCTTGGTTGCGAAGTGTCTAGTTGCGAAATGTTTTGGTTGCGAAATCTCTTGATTGCAAAATGGACAGTTGCGAAACGTCGGAGAGCCGATTTCAAAAAATTTCAAGAAAGTTTTTTTTTCAGAATCGAGCTCACCTTCCGCTCCAAAGCCATCAAACGTACCGTCAGTCTTTCAAAATTGAAAGCTTCGAAATTCAAACTAATTCTCTATAATCCTCCATGCAATTTTATCAAGATTGTTCTAGAATTTGGGGACAAATTTAGCATTGTTTTTTCTCTTAAAAATTCAGGAACTCTTGAGAAAAATGCGAAAAATGAGCAATTCGTAATCCAAGAAAACTTCCAAATTTCAAAGTTCCAAGGTGAATACTTGGTTTACTGTGGTTCTGAAAACTCATATGACTCTCAAAAACCTATTCTAGACACCCTTGTCTCTCATTTTCACGAAATCCTGAAATTTGAAAAATATGATTTTTTGGCTCACGATTTTTTCTTAGAAGATTTATTATCTAGTTTCATATGGAGGTACAGTAAGAAATTTGAAAATTTTGTATTTTCTCAAAGTGATAGGGATACTGTAGCAGTGGATTTTAAGGATTTGAAGTTTTTATTGGAAGATTTGACGGTTGAAAATATGGAGTTGAGTTTGAGAAACTCTCAGAATCCTGGAGGTGCCTTCGATTTGAAGCATCTAAAAATGAATTTGAACTATTCGGAATGCATTTCGTTCTCAACCTACTTGAATCTGAAGACTTCTGAAGACGTCAGGATTACTGTATCTACAGTAACAACAGAAGAAATCGTTGAATTTTTAAATTCATGGATAGAAGGGAATCTGGGGATTCTGAAGATGTTTTCTGTGGAAATGAGGAATGACATTTTTGATGAAGATGCGATTTTCAAGGAGTTCGAGGACTTTGGATTTGAATTTCCGTGAGTTTGATGGTTTTTAGGGGATTCTTGGATTCTGGAGCATTCTAAGATTCAAATTTTCAGACTCGACCACTCCCTACACAATCTCAGGCCTAATATCAAGGACATCAGAAGACCCAAAGACGGAAAAATAGCGAGAATTAAAATTTCGCTAAGGAAATTTGAATTCAAAGTTTTGGAATCTCCATTATAGAAAGAATCAAGTTATCAAATTTTAATTCAAAAATTGTGTAATGTCGATTTTTAGAATACCTGCCTTTGTAGCTTTTTCTACAATTTTAACATAGATTTTAATAAAGTGTCAGCTTCAAATTTTGTTTATTTTTCAATGATTCCCCAAGGGGAAACGCGCTCCATCGCCAACTTGGCTGAAATTTGAATTCCCAGCTTTCCCGCCGTTTTGAAATAGCGAAACATGTTTTGGTGGTTGCGTGGACTCCTCGTGGACAAGTCGGGCAACAGTCGAATTGTCCACGAGGAGTCCACGCACCCACCGAAACATGTTTCGCTGTTTTCAAAACGGCGGGAAAGCTGAAAATTCAAATTTCAGCCAAGTTGGCCATGGAGCGCGTTTCCTCTTGGGGAATATGTTGAAATACTCTCCAATATTACGCCACCTCTACCCATTAGCACGTCTTCCAAATCTTTTATTATAGAAGAGGGGGGGGGGGCGGGACCGATGTCTCTCTAGATAAAAAGACAGGGGTGGGAAACCTAGAACCAGTCTTCTAGTCTGTTGTCTTGAGACAGTTTTTCTCGTCTCCCTCTCTCTCTTCCAAGATGTCAACTAAACCAATACCACTTTTGAAATTCCCAAATCTAGTCCTTGAACTAATTCTTTCCGAACTTTCACCCATTGATTTGTAAGTTGCCCCCGCAAAAAACCGGCACCCGCCGCTTCGTAACCGTGACATTTCGCAACCCAAAGATACACGTTATTATGTATATGGTTGCGAAATGACGTGGTTGCAAAATCGACTTAAGTTGCGAAATGTCGCAGTTGCAAAATGACTGGTTGCGAAACGTCTGGATGCCAAAAGATCAGAAAAAGTCATCGATATTTTTTTTCCAGATTCGAACTTTCCTTATGCTCGGAAAAGTGTGCCAGCATTATCAAACTGTTGAAAATGTTCGATTTCGATTTCTTGGATATCAATGTGCAGACGAATAAGAGTTTTAGTTTGAGAAGAAAATTTGAGAAGGGGGAAAATGGAGAAGAAGAAATCGAGTTCAGTTTTGGAGTGGAACCCATGGATTGGCTGAGAAATATGGATTATGGAAGAAGAGAGGTGCAGGGAGTGAAAATGAGAATGAGGTAGGATTTTGGGGGGGGGGGGAAATTCTTGGATTCTTGTATTCTTGCTTGTTAAGGAAAGCTTTATCTTGGAAGAGATCAGCATCAAAACCTTACCAGTTTGAGATTTATACAATGAAAAAGATGAAAAATTGGAAAAAAATTTAGAGACGGCGCGGCTTCAATTTTGTTGTCGTCGTCCTCGGAATTCGTTTTTATTGTCGTCCTCGTCGTCATTATTGGTTTTTTTTCCTCCTCATTGTCGTATCCAAATCCTGATTTCTTCTCTTGATCCTCCCATCCAGAAATAAAGAGGAAGAGAGAACTACTGGGGAAACTACTGAATGGGCTTTGGCTAATCCTCACCCGTGCAGCCGACTCAGAGAGCGACCAGCACTAAGGTGGGTTCGGCTACTGACCCAATCAAGATAGAGGAAGATGAATAAGAGGATCTTTCATGGGCTTTGGCTAATCCTCACCCGTGCAGCCGACTCAGAGAGCGACCAGCACTAAGGTGGGTTCGGCTACTGACCCAATCAAGATAGAGGAAGATGAATAAGAGGATCTTTCATGGGCTTTGGCTAATCCTCACCCGTGCAGCCGACTCAGAGAGCGACCAGCACTAAGGTGGGTTCGGCTACTGACCCAATCAAGATAGAGGAAGATGAATAAGAGGATCTTTCATGGGCTTTGGCTAATCCTCACCCGTGCAGCCGACTCAGAGAGCGACCAGCACTAAGGTGGGTTCGGCTACTGACCCAATCAAGATAGAGGAAGATGAATAAGAGGATCTTTCATGGGCTTTGGCTAATCCTCACCCGTGCAGCCGACTCAGAGAGCGACCAGCACTAAGGTGGGTTCGGCTACTGACCCAATCAAGATAGAGGAAGATGAATAAGAGGATCTTTCATGGGCTTTGGCTAATCCTCACCCGTGCAGCCGACTCAGAGAGCGACCAGCACTAAGGTGGGTTCGGCTACTGACCCAATCAAGATAGAGGAAGATGAATAAGAGGATCTTTCATGGGCTTTGGCTAATCCTCACCCGTGCAGCCGACTCAGAGAGCGACCAGCACTAAGGTGGGTTCGGCTACTGACCCATTCAAGATAGAGGAAGATGAATAAGAGGATCTTTCATGAGCTTTGGCTAATCCTCACCCGTGCAGCCGACTCGGAGAGCGACCAGCACTAAGGTGGGTTCGGCTACTGACCCAATCAAGATGGAGGAAGACTAAAAGAAAAAAAGAAAACTTAGCTGTTATTCAAGTTGGTGAGGGTTCTCTCTCTCTCTCTTTCTTTTTTCGAATCGTCCAAATTGTCCTCCTGGACTCTGTCGATGATTGGCAAGTCGTTGTGGGTTCCGTATCCGTCGGCGGTCTTCATCGTGTCCGGGGGACAAACTTGGCCATCGTCTGAAAATGAAGAACAATTAGGTTAAGTTTTTGAAGATATATTTTTTTGGAAAATCTCTCTCTCTCTGAAAATTTTAGTCAAGAGTCTTTTCTGCTAGGATTTTTATTCAAATTTCAAAAAAAATTACTCACCTGTTTCTCATTTTTCGTAGGTGGCTGTTCTTCAAAAATAACCCATTATGAAGTTGGGCGCGCAGATAGAATTTTTACCTGGAAAAAAATCAATTGAAAATTTTGAAAAAAATCAATAAATTTAGACGAAATCCCAAAGAAAAAGGGGAAAAAGGACAAAAATGAGGCAACGAGAAGGTGAAGAAAAGTTTGGCGGGCAAAAAGAAAATTGTAGATCAAAAAAATTTTCAAAAAAAATCCATAAATTTCGACAAAAACAAAGAGAAAAAATGGAAAAAATGAAAAAAAGAGGCCACGATAAGGCAAGAAAAGTTTGTAGATCAAAAGTTTTTAAAACATTTTTTCTCAAAAATTAATATTTGTTTTTTGATCTACCTTTTTTTGGATGTTGAGATTCTTTCAAAAATATTCCTCAAGAGGAAACGATATTCCTCAAGAGGAAACGCGCTCCATCGCCAACTTGGCTGAAATTTGAATTTTCAGCTTTCCCGCCGTTTTGAAAACAGCGAAACATGTTTTGGTGGGTGCGTGGACTCCTCGTGAACAACTCGGGCAGCAGTCGGATTGTCCACGAGGAGTCCACGCACCCACCAAAACATGTTTCGCTGTTTTCAAAACGGCGGGAAAGCTGAAAATTCAAATTTCAGCCAAGTTGGCGATGGAGCGCGTTTCCTTTTGGGGAATGTCGCTAATAGAATTTTCTAAATTTGTGGTTTTTGAATGTTGAGACGGCAGTCTGGTCTAGCCTTTGACTCAGATAGAAAATCAAGAAAACAAGATAGAAAAATTTAGTAACAAAATGCATCATTCGTTGTCCGAAAATTGACTTTTTTCAGAAAAGAAAACGAAAATTGGCTCCTCTTCCTCCCCCACTCCAACAACGACAACACCTTCCATCATCTGAAATCTGTCTTCCAACATGTCTCCAATCTTCAAAACAACCTTAAATTCGGCAATATTTCTCTCGACTTCGACGAGTGTCCAGAATCCCTATTTCCAATTTTCAAGGATATCAAAACCTGTGAAAACCTTTACATTTCCTCATTTCAAAACGCGGCGAGCCCCGATCTGATGTCTCATTTTTTGGAGAATTTCAATGTCGTTGACACATTTTCAGTCAACTTGCACCATAACACAGATCGTCTGTATCAGATTTGCAATCATCGAGTTTCGGCGGGAAGTTTGAATATTCAAGCACCACTACAGTACCTTGCGGACTTTATGGGCACAAATTGTGAAGAAATCCGAATCAAGGAAGGCGATTTTCGACCGCGAGATTTCAAAAAACTGGTCTCAGATTGGTTGAACTCTGATAACAACACTTTGACAAATATTGTCATAGAGCACAAGTTCTATCCTGTAGCGGAATTTGGATGGATGGATTTTGAAAATGGAGAGCTGGGACAGGGAAATAATACAGCGTAAGTTTGTCCAAGGCATACGCGCTCCATTGACAAATTTCAGGTGCGGTAGATCAATGACGTTTCTAAGAATGGATGGTGCACGGGCGGGAGTTGTTGATACATCGACCGCGTTTTTGTTTGAAACATGGCCCAACGAATAAAGATTTTATGAAATTTGAAACTTTGAAATAAAGTGGTATTGGATTCTGCAATTTTTAGTTGAAAACTTTTGTTGGTCTTACACCAAAAAATTACCATAAAAGCCCTACAGTTTTTCTGCTCGAAACCAAGATATTTCGAAACTGGACGTTTCGCAACTTTACGTTCAATTAAGTTGATTTTAAAAAAGTGGATTTCGTGGTTTCGAAATGGCGTGGTTGCGGATTGTCGTGGTGGCAAACTGACCAGTGGCAAAATGCCGTAGTTGCGAAATGTCTGGTTACGAATCATCCAGTTTCGGAATGTCGTAGTTTCAAACCGCCTGGTTACGAAACATCCAGTTCCGAAATGGCGTGGTGGTGGATTGTCGCGGTGGCGAAACGTCACAGTCGCGAAATGGCGTAGTTGCAAAACGTCTCGTGTGGTGAAGCATCCAGTTTCGAAATGGCGTGGTTGCGAAATGACTGGTTGCAAAACATCCAGTTTCAAAATGTCATAGTTGCGAAATGCCGTAGTTGCGAAACGGCTAGTTGCAAAATATCTCGGAGACCTTTTTTGCGAAACTTTTCCCTCTTTTCACTTCACTTCCCATTCTCATATTTTCTTCCCTGGCCTTCCCATAGTGTTCTCATCACTCATTTTTCTTCTCATTACAGATTCCAAGATTATAATGATGTGCTAATTCGCTCTTTGGCACCTTGAAATATGGTGACGTTAGTGCACCGATTGTTTAGTAGATGACCTACGTTTCCGTAGGTATGGGAATCTACAAAATTTAGAGATTAGATTAAGCGATTAGCACTATCTGATGCATCTGTGGGCAATATGGATTACCACTATCTACACTTGTAACTACGAGTACGTCTGTCATCCATCATTGTTAATCTACCCTACTTACTGTCACCTGCTCTCACCTACTGTCGTCTTCTATTTTCTGTCCCCTTACAAATCCATTTCTCCCCCAACATACCCATAATGTCCAATCATAGGGGGTCTTCTTTATTTCATTCTCATTCTCAAAGGTTTTCCTTCTTTTCTCATTTTTTGGCTCCGAGACATTTCGCAACCAGTCGTTTCGCAATTACGACAATTGTGTAGTTTTCAGAACACCATGACTACTGGATTCCCCCTATTACGGCTCCCTTTTCTGGCACAAAAGGCCATTATAAGCCTTATGGAACCGGCAGAACTGTAAGTGTTACCTTGGTATTGAAAAACGGCTCCGCAACATTTTGGAACTAGTCATTTCGCAACTAAGCCATTTCGCAACTGCGACGTTCCGCTACGAGACATTTTGCAACCCAAGCCGATCTTGGAACTAAAATGTTTTGCAACCAAGACACTTGGAAACTGGACACTTCGCAACTTTGTTGAGGACTAACATAAACTGAACTAAGTTGCGAAATTACTGATTGCGAAGTGTCCAGTTGCCAAGTGTCTTGGTTGTGAAACATTCTAGTTGCAAGATCGATGTGGGTTGCGAAGTGTCGCAGTTGCGAAATGCCGCGGTTGCGGAATACCGCAGTTGCGAAATGACTTGATTATCATAAACTTGACTAAAGTCATTTCTCATTCCGCGCCGTTTAGCAACCAGTCATTTCGCAACTGCGACATTTTGCAACCCACATTGATCTTGCAACTGAAATGTTTCACAATCAAGACATTTGGCAACTGGACACTTAGCAACCAGCCATTTTGCAACTTTGTAAAGTAGTCCAGTTTTAGAGCTTTTTTCAGTCAATTTGGTCTAAAATGGTCTCAAAACTTTTTTATATTTTTCTACTTGTCCCTACTTTCAGAATCCTTCACTCTCTTCACGATCGGAAAATCAAGACCCTGGTGAAAAAGTGCAATATCAAAGTTCAACTTTTGACTTGGAACATAGCGTCATCGGACCTCCATTTTCAAATTATCTTCGATCCTGGCAGCACCCACTTTTTCCTTTATGCACCATCTCTAACATCTCAAGACTTCGAATCTTCTGGCTTCGATATCAATCGATGGGACCAAAAAATCATGCTCAGACCGAAATCCAGGGCTCCAAACCAGGCGAGCCAATTTGAGTATCTCAAAAAATACTCGGAAATTTTCAAGGAATTTTTGAGAATTGAGAATTATGTTCTCAACTCGGATTTCAATTCTATGGATGAGTTTTTGACAGGAAACATCTGGAAGGTCACTGAAAATTCTAGTCTGAAAATTTGTGACACAGGATTTGGGATGGAAGGATTCAATAGAAACTTTATTTGGGATATGGATTGTGCTGTTTTGAGGATCAATAAAATCCGATTGAGCTCGGAATTTTTGACCACGTTCATCCAGAATTGGATAGATGGAGCATTCTGGAATCTGAAGGATCTGGGATTCACTTCGATTGAAAATAGAAGCGAGATATTTATCGAGGGGTTGGAGACGGTTATGGTGTAAGTTTTGTTCCGAAATTTGGGTCCCCATCGTTTTGAAACCACGACATTTCGCAACCACGACAACTCGCAACCAACGGATTTCAAAACTGGACATTTCGCAACCAGTCGTTCCGCAACTCTATAAACTAGTCCACTTTACGCTCATTTAGGTTGTGAGATTGAGGGCATTGTGAACTAACTGCTGGTTGCGAAATGACATGGTTGCGAAATGGGATGGTTGTGCTATCTATGTGAGTTGCGAAATGTCACAGTTGCGAAACGTCGGGGTGCCAGAAATTTGAGAATTTTGGATTTGGATTCTTGGATTTTCAAAAATGTATTTTTTGTTATTTCAGAGAATCCCGTCCAGAAGCTATAAACCGAAAATTGCATCCATATTTCGCGGGGAATTCGATGAATGTCCAACGAAAAATTGACGGGAGAATTGCCAGTTTTGCGTACACTAACATCAGCTTCAGATTTCTAACTTGGGAATAACTTCAAGCGTGTTCACTTTTGCGTTTCAATGTTTTTATTTATACAATGGTATGAAAACTACTCAAAAATTCAAAGGTCCGTTAATACCATCTTTGTCCAGTTCCTCCATCAGTCCGCATATGGAATCCAGTAATCCATAGTATTACTAAAAATTCTATCATGAAGATGAAACGTTTCTCGGGCATACCTCAAACCAAACCATCTGATCTGAAGAGTCTGAGTTCTTGTATCAGAATACTCGTAGTCAAATGTGACTTTGTAATTAAAACCTGGCAGATGTGCCATTCCGTCTACAAAATTAGTGAGCTCCTGAAAAAGAAAAAATTCGCTTGTGATGCTTTTTCTTGATAAGTCGGTAATGTTCACACAAAATTACAAAGTGATTGGACAAGTTTCCAAAAAGTTACAGCTCACCACTGTAACTTACAAATTGCTGCCATGAAAAAGGTTTTTCTGAAAATGAATCAGTAGAACTGGATAACGTCATTGTCATATTTTGAAAACTTGAAATTACTCCTGAAATATATGTATGAAAATTTTTGTGAGACGACTAACACAAACCAGAATCTTGTAGCGTGATTCCAAACCAGTAGTCAGCGGTGGGATAAAATCCGGGTGGCAAAATCAAATCAGGCAGGATCATTGATCCGCTTCCGGAAACATTAACGTTCACTGCATAGATTATATCAGGATAGTTATTGAATACGCTTAGATGACTTTCTGCCTGAAGCCAAAAAGAGAATCTCACTAGAAACGACCTGTATGTAAAACTGACATATACTAACACTTCCTCCGTCGAAAAATATCCAAGACCATTGGTTTTGGTAGCCAAGTTATACATAGTCTCCGGATAGAGTCCTCCAGATGAGTTAGTAGCTATTAA
Organism: Caenorhabditis sinica; assembly: GCA_963932045.1. Classification (NCBI taxonomy): domain Eukaryota; kingdom Metazoa; phylum Nematoda; class Chromadorea; order Rhabditida; family Rhabditidae; genus Caenorhabditis; species Caenorhabditis sinica. The sequence continues at coordinate 4,025,367 of OZ009942.1, forward strand.
GACGCGAACTGAAGCCCCACTTTGACGGACTTTTGCTACCAGCTTGTCGATGTCCTTCTCATTTGGATAACGCTTCAACACAACGTGAATTACTGCTCCGAGAAGAGGGAATGGGCTGTTGTCCAAAAATGTATCGACCATTTTTAAAATATCACTTCCTGCGTTTGAATCCGGAAATCCAAGAGATGTATCAGGCCAGTGAGCATAAACGGAACTATTCCAAGAACTGAAAATACAAAACTTCAAGTGTTCGGCTCTGTCCCAGAAAAAAAAACGTGATTTGATAGGACATAAAAAGGTCCTTCGCGAAACTAAAGACTTGTCAAGATAACAGTCCTCTAAAGAAATGTAAAGATTCTTTAAAAAATTGAAATATATACATACTAGCGATATTTCCCAAGGGGAAACGCGCTCCATCGCAACTTAGCTGAAATTTGAATTTTCAGCTTTCCCGCCGTTTTGAAAACAGCGAAACATGTTTTGGTGGGTGCGTGGACTCCTCGTGGACAATTCGGGCAACAGCCATATTGTCAACGAGGAGTCCACGCACCCACATATTAAAATTCAAATTTCAGCCAGGTTGGCGATGGAGCGCGTTTCCTCTTTGGGAAAATCGCTAATATTAAGGTCGTAAAAAGTTTTTAAACTATTTCTCCCTACCCGGACCGGGCCGCATTCCGGCAAGTAAGATCCAGCCAAAAATGGAAGAAAAGCTCACCCCAAATCGGTATGAAACTGAATACTCTCTGGTTGTCTCAAGTCAAATCTTATATTGGCATAAAATATAAAATACCAACTCATAAAGATCTGAACATTATAGAAAATCTGAGAAAACACCACCGGATCCAAGTCATTCGAGTAGGCAAAGAGAAAAGTTCGAAGTGATTTGGTCTCTGCAAAAATTTCAGTTTTGAGAGTTTTTTTTTTTTTGAGAATCTTTTTTTTTCCGAGTTCTAATTGAGAATTTAAGTATGCTAGGATTATTGGGAAGGGGGGGGGGGGTGGTTGCCAGTTAGAATTAATAGATTGAATAGCGAGAGAGTTATAAAATGTGTGATTCTTATCAATTATAATGATACAATAGACAAACAAGAGGAACTAAAAAATTCCAATGTGTTTACACTCGAAAAAACTGATAAGAGTGGAAACTTAAAATCATGAGGTCGGGGAGAAATGCTTTCTTTGTGATTTCTGCTCCTGAAAACGCTTCCGAATTTGAAATTAAAAAGTATATAGTTGCGAAATGGCTGATTGCGAAATGTCTGGTTGCGAAATGCCCAGTTGCGAAATTACTGGTTGCGAAAGCTTCCCGACGTTTCGCAACCACTACATGTCGCAACTCTCGTCAATTTCGCAACCATGACATTTTGCAATTGCGACACTCTGCAACCACGTTATTTGGCAAACAAAATACAAGTTTATATAGTTGCGAAATGTCAGAGTTGCAAAATGTCCAGTTGCAAAATGATATGGTTGCGAAATGTCTGGTACCCAAAAATAAACTATTTTTTATTATTCAAATTTTACTTTATTGAAACAAAACTTTCATGGAACAAAAAAGTCAATATTCGAATGCAATATGACACAAAATCAAGCGGGAGAAAACTTGTAAAATATTAGAATTAATCATTATAAAATTTTGGGATCAAAAAAAAAAGGGGAGGGGTGAAGTCAGTATGTATCAGTCATAAAAATTAGAGATGAACATGGAAGGGGGCGGAGCCTATTGAGAATGGGGTGCTCCTCCGTATGGATTACTGTAGATGTTCATAAGTTTTTGGTGATGATGGAATCTGGCGACTTGATGATGTGTCGGGAGGAATGCTGAAAAAATTATGAATTCAGAATGTTCATGGGGCAGTTGAAAGTCTTCTAGACCCTTCTAGACCCTTCTAGAACCTTCTAGGACTTTCCAGACCTTTCTAAAACCTTCTAAAACCTTCTAAAACCTTCTAGAACCTTCTACAACTCTTTAAAACCTTCAAAAATCTTTTAGAACCTTCTAGAACCTTCTAGAATCTTCTAGAACCTTTTGGACCCTTCTAGAGGCTTCTAAAACCTTCTAGAACCTTTTAGAATCTTCTAGAACTTTCTAAACTCTTTCAGAATCCTTACCATGTCTTAATGCAGATGATCCAGCAGCTTCGATGCTCTTCTGAGGCATCGCTCGCATCATCGGATGTCTCATCATCATCATCATCATCTGAGAATTCCATGTCATCGGATTCCACGGATACGTTGGGGGGTAGAATGTGCTCTGGATATTCAGATAGTCCATGGTCTTGTACGGTAGTCCGCAATGTGGTTGTAATGGATATGGATATGGGTACGGTTGGTAGGTGGGCGGATGTGGGAGAGTCTGGAAATATAGAAAATTAAAAAATTTTGTTTTGGAGGTTCGAGAAGTCTAGCTGGGTCTAAATGAGCGTAAATGGTCTAGAAAAGTTTAAAAGGATCCAGAAGGATTCCGAAGGGTCCAGAAGAGTCTAGAAGAATCTAGAAAAATCTAGAAGGATCTAGAAGGGCCCAGAAGGGTCTAAAAGGGTTTAAGAAGGTCTAGAAGGTCCTAAAATGGTTCAGAAAAGTTTAGAGGGGTCTAGAAGGAACCAGAAGAATCTAGAAGGGTCTAGAAGGGCCTAGAAGGGTCCAGGAGGGTTTAGAAGAGTGTAGAAGGTTTTAGAAGAGTTTAGGAGGAATACGACAAAACTTTTTTGCTTTCAAATGTGTAGAAAATGTGTGATGATTCCAAATATCACAATGAAAATTCACAAAAATTGCTTTGAAACCCCTTGGAATAGACCGTTTTTGGCCAAAGTTGTTTTTGGAGTCCGTGGCCGAACTCCAGAGTTTTCTCAGCCACCGCTTTTTTTCTCGTTTTTTCGGCAGAAACTGGAATAAAAGTTGATTTTTTGTTGATTTTTAAAATGAGTTTTTGTTGAATTATCCACTTTTATTCCAGTTTTTGCCGAAAAATGAAGAAAAAATCACTCAAATCGGCGAAAAAAGCGGTGGCCGAGAAAAGTTCGGCCACGGCCTCGTAAAACAACTTTTGCCGAAAACGGTCATTTCCAAGCGAAGCCAAAAGGATCTAGAATGGTCTTGAAGACTTTGTAAGAGTCTATAAGAGTCTAAAAAAATCTAAACGGCTTCGGGACATTTCGCAACTCACGTCGATTTTACAACCGCGACAACTCGCAACCAAGACATTTCAAAACTGGACGTTTTGCAACCAGCCGTTTCGCAACTCTATGAACTAGTCCACTTTACATTCATTAAGGTTGTATGAGATTGAGGGTATTTGGAACTATTCCAGGTTATAGTCGACATTTGAAAAGTTGTGATTTTAACTTGAATTTTCTACAAAAATCCTGGATTTTGCGGTTTCGAAATGGCGTGGTTGCGGTATGTCTCGGAGTCATCTAAGCTCCCCAACTCACCTTATTTGAACTCGGCTTCTTCGGAATCCGATAACTCCAGAGTCTCGACGGATACCAGATTGGTGGCGGGACCATCGACGTCTTCTGAACTGGCGGGACCCATGGAACCATTTCCTTGCTCTTCTTTGACTTCTCATCAACCATCGACTCCTTCATCAGATTCCATGACAGCGTCGGCCAACTCGGATCCACACAATCCTCGATGTTCACTTTTCCAACAGCGACGTCTTCTGAATCTGACGTCGTCGTCTCGTACTCCACATCATCATCGTCGGATTCCATGGAATCTTGAAAGTATTTGAGCCAAGGATCCGGGTTGGAATTTGAATTTCGCGCCAAATTTTGAGATTCCGGAAGAACCGCATTTTTGTAAATCTCCTTCATTGGATCTTCGAAACTTTGGAATCCGGGATTCTCGGAAATCGACGGCTTCTGAATCGCGTTGAGCATTGTCAGTGTCAAATTGTGGTCCGATTTTCCCAATTTTCGGGCGGTTTGAGGGTTGAAAATCCGCGTTTTTCGAATCGGGCCGGGTGCAGATGGGTCTGGAGTCTTCTTGGGCATTGCGATTCTGCAAAAATTTGAAATTTTGGTAATCGCGGATCATAGATTGGAAAAATTGAAAATTTGAAAATTTGGAAAAACCGAAAAAAAATTTATTTTTTATTTATTTATTTATTTAAAATACGCCTCGAGTGCGTTAAAAATACAGAAGAAGAAAAATACAAGTGAATATGAGACAGTGGGAGAGAATAATGATGAGGGTATGGACATGAAAAAATAATGATGTGGGTAAGGACAGAAAAAACGTAATGACAAGGAGACGTAATGGAGTTTGTGATAGGAGGTAGGAAAGGGGAGATCTTAGAAAATATCAAGTCGAATCACTATAGTTGCGCGTTTTGTGACTTGAGCGCGGTGATGGTGCTTAGTGTTCTATTGACAAAAAAGTGGCGTCTTATTTTCGTTCTGCAGTTACTCCATTTGTACGAGATTTTAGTTCGAGTTCTGCTATTCGACGAGATGGTAAAGAAATCAGAGGAGGGAATGTCAATTCTACCTGTTTCTAGTTTCGAGAGCATTTTTCTGTCGAAAATATCTCTTCTGAGGTTTAAGGATTGAAGTCCGAACAAAGCGTTGCGTTCGGTGGCGGTTTTATAATCGGTGTCGTCAACTCTCAAGAATCTACCTTTTTTGCGAGCTAGAAGTCTCCGAGTAAAAGAGTTTTGAATGTTTTCTATAGCTCGTGCTGTTGATTTTTTTACTGGGTAGCTAACAGGAGTGGCATATTCAAGAAGAGGGCGGACAAAGATTTTGTAGAGCAAAGTCATTAGTCTAGAATTTGAACTATTAAATTGGCAGAATATTTGGTGCAACATGAAGTTTGCTTTTTTTGTGGCTAAATTCCAATGGCTCTCAAAATCTAACTTTTGTGAGATAATAAATCCTAAGTCTCTAGCTTCATCTACGCGTTTTATAGGCTTATTTTCGATGAAATAGTCGCGGATTATTTTGCGATTACCTAGAGTCAGAGCCAGAGACCATGGATGGCGGGACCCATGGAACCATTTCCTTGCTCTTCTTTGACTTCTCATCAACCATCGACTCCTTCATCAGATTCCATGACAGCGTCGGCCAACTCGGATCCACACAATCCTCGATGTTCACTTTTCCAACAGCGACGTCTTCTGAATCTGACGTCGTCGTCTCGTACTCCACATCATCATCGTCGGATTCCATGGAATCTTGAAAGTATTTGAGCCAAGGATCCGGGTTGGAATTTGAATTTCGCGCCAAATTTTGAGATTCCGGAAGAACCGCATTTTTGTAAATCTCCTTCATTGGATCTTCGAAACTTTGGAATCCGGGATTCTCGGAAATCGACGGCTTCTGAATCGCGTTGAGCATTGTCAGTGTCAAATTGTGGTCCGATTTTCCCAATTTTCGGGCGGTTTGAGGGTTGAAAATCCGCGTTTTTCGAATCGGGCCGGGTGCAGATGGGTCTGGAGTCTTCTTGGGCATTGCGATTCTGCAAAAATTTGAAATTTTGGTAATCGCGGATCATAGATTGGAAAAATTGAAAATTTGAAAATTTGGAAAAACCGAAAAAAAATGCAAAAATGACAAAAAATGATCAGAAAAACTTGTTTTGGATCGAAGCCTTGAGATCAACTGGCGCGCCAAGAGGTAGATCAAAAATTTTTCTCCCAACATTTTTGATCTACATTGGAAAATTTAAAAATTTAGGATATTTTGACTTCTTGTTATCTCCAGAAGGTACCTATTTTTAGTCGTAACACAACTATGACATTTCGCAACCTGTCCTTTCGCAACTACGACATTTAGACACAAGTCATTTCGCAACTCACGTCGATTTCGTAACCACGACTTTTCGCAACCAAGACATTTCAAAACATGACATTTCGCAAGCAAGACAAATCGAAACTGGACGTTTCGCAACCAAGGAATTTTTAAATTGGACGTTTTGCAACTCACGTTGATTTCGCAATCACGACTATTCGCAATCACGCCTATTAGCGACCGAGACATTTTGAAAATAGACGTTTGGCAACCAAGACATTTCGGAACTGATTATTTCGCAACCAAGACATTCTGAAAATGGACGTTTTGCAACCGAAATATTTGGAAAATGGACATTTCGCAACCACGAAAATTCGAAACCGGGCGTTCCGCAACCAAGAAATGTCGAAGCACTTTTCACAAAAATCAGGGGTTTTGGGGTTGCGGATTGTTGCGGGGACGAAGTGACCAGTTGCGTAACGTCCCAGTTGCAAAACGACTGGTTGCAAAATGTCTCGGAGACAAATTTCGCAATCTGAAAAGAAATTCAACAAATCATCGAAATAAAAGTCAATCCTTTTATTTCAGGAGAAAAAAACAGAGATTATAAGATTTGTGATTTTCAAAAAATACGGGTAAATGAACAATCGGGGTGAAAAAAAAGGTACATGGGGGTCGAAAGTGAACATTGGGAAAAAAGGGGGCAAAGTTTCAGTTCAAAAATTTTCCCTTTTTAGGTAGTTTTTGAATTGAAAACTCGGAAAAATTATCAAGAAAATAATCACTGGGAAAGCTGGAAATTATGTAAGGAGATTACTGTAATCATAGATATAGATTACAGTAATCAGGAGTGTAATACAGTAATCAAAAGTGTGGATTACAGTAATCAAAATTGTAATATTTTTAGAAATTAGACCTAGAAATTATTGGTAAGGATAGAATTGCGAATAATAGAAATTCGAAGTAGATGGCTGTGATGGATCCTGACCATATCCTTCGTCTTCTTCTGGCTCCTCTTTCTTCACTTTCTTCAATTCAGATTTCCTTTTTCTGACTTCCAGTTTCATCTGTTTTGATATCTGCTTTGCTTGGAGCATCTTCGCTTCCTCGTCTAATGCTTCAGGTGGTGCAAGACGATGCAAGAGGGCTTTGAGAGCCTCGAGGGTCATTTTAGCTGAAAAAGATGGTATTTAAAGGAGGATTCCGGTCATATTTTTTGCTTCAAAAAATGCAAAATTTTGTGCTGATTACGAATATAATAGTGAAAACGCTCAAAAATCTTTCTTAAATGCTGAAAACTCGCTTTAAAACGACCCTTTTTCGGCACAAAGGTCTCCAGGGGCCGTGGCCTAACTTCCGGATTTTTCTCGGCCACCGCATTTTTAGGTTTATTTTTGTGAAAATTGTAAAATTTGGTTGTTATTTCACTTTTTGTTTGGTTTTAAAAAACCTGAAAATAGTGAAAAAATCTGGAAATGCGGTGGCCGAGAAAACTCTGGGAGTTAGGCCACGGCCCCAGGAGACCGTTCAGCCAAAAAGGGCTATCATTTCGACACTAGGACATTTTGCAACCATGTCATTTCGCAACCATGTCATTTTTCAACCATGCCATTTCGCAACCATGTCATTCCGCAACCAGCGGTTTGGAGTTTTCACAAAAACATGGATCTTTTGGTTGCGAAATGACGTGGTTGCGGATTGACGCAGTTGCGAAATGTCTTAGAAACAATAAACCTCAGAATCCTTAGATTCGACCCCAAAAACTTACGCTTTTCATCTTCAGCTGGCTGTTGTCGTTGGTTTCCTGGTTTCTGCTGTCTTCCTTCATTCCGATTCCTTCTCTTCTGACTAGCCGCCTTCTTTTGATTCTCACTACCATCACTGGCTCTGCCTCCAGTTCCGGAGCTGGATGTGGAGCTTAGGCTAGCACTAGATGATGATTTTGGTCGTGAATACGGGTCAGGATAATCCATGATTCCAACAAATTTCGGTGCAAAAAATCTTCTTGGATTCACGTTCAAACTTGGTTGTTCGTCAAGGGCATCTGGAACAAAAAATAGCATTAGATCTATCAGCGATATTTCTCAAGGCGCTCCATCTCCAACTCGGCCGAAATTTGAATTTTCAGCGTTCCCGCCGTTTTGAAAACAGCGAAACATGTTTTGGTGGATGCGTGGACTCCTCGTGGACAATTCGACTGCTGCCCGAGTTGTCCACGAGGAGTCCACGCACCCACCGAAACATGTTTCGCTGTTTTCAAAATGGCGGGAAAGCTGAAAATTCAAATTTTAGCTAAGTTGGCGATGGAGCGCGTTTTCCCTTGGGGAATATCGCTAATACTAATTTTCAAAATTTGGCTTACCTCCTTGGGGGGTCCCATGTTGAAGCAATGGCATCTGGATTCCAGAAGATTTCACATTTGGATTCTTGAAATTCTGGAGCATCTGGTCGTCCTCTTGGTACCGGTTGTAAGCACCATATGGATATGAGGGGGAGCCTCCAAAATATTCTTGTCGAGGCATCATGAATTCCGTCTGGGGGTCCATCGGATTCTGAATCGATGTCATCTGGGCTCCAGAAGACGTGAGAGGAGTCTGATGGCCTGACCCCTTGTTAAAAAATACTGACACCGGGGGCAGCCTTTGATTTTTAGAATTGATAGGATCTTGATTTTCTTGAGGTGGGGTCCGTGGACGGGATTCAGAAGACGTCAGAGAGCTTGGTGGATTCTGATACTGGCTCCATGGTTTCTGAGATTCTGGAGACAAAAGTGCTCCAGAAGACGTGAGAATTATCTGACTTGGATCTTGATAGGAAGGCCATGAATTTGGGGAATTTGAATCTTCAGAAGACGTAAAAAAGCTCTGATTCTTGGAATTCTGATCCGAAGCTGGAACCACAAATCCTTGAGGATTCATCAAGCTGAACTTCTGAAGTTTTCTCGATGGATTTTGGGCTCCAGAATACGGTAGGTGAGATTTGGCAGGGGCCCTTGGCTTCTTGAGAATGTGAGGCTTCCAGGATGATGATGGTCTTGAAGCCATTGGATTTGGTATATACTGAATCTTTGAGACTGGCAGTTCAAATGACTCCAGATTCTGAGCCAGATTCTGAGCTCCAGAAGTCATGGGGATCTGATTTGGAGCATCTGATGCTACAGAATACGGTAGTTGAGGGGCCCTGGGTTTCAGAATGGAAGCATTGGCAGTTGAGGGTACTGTAGAAGCCGTTGGATTCTGATTCTGATTCTGGTTTGGATGTTGGGACTCAGAATTCTGATCAAGAGGAATAGAGGCTCCAAGATTCGAATCCTGGCCCTCTGAGACTAGAGCTTCAGGTTCTCCAGACAAAATCTGAGATTCAGAAGTCAGAGGGGTCTGATTTTGAGCATCTGATGCTTCAGAATACGGTAGCTGAGAGGGTCTATGAGCGATTCTGATTCTGATGGGATCCTGATCCTGATCTTGATGGGATTCTGGATTCTGAGCTCCATGACTTGTAGCTTGATCGTTCTGGGATTCAGACTCCGGGGTTTCAGAATCTTGGGATTCAGAATCCCGGACTTCAGAGCTCTTTGGGATTTCTTGATTCACTGGACCCCCCTGAGTTAGATTCTGAATCCGCTCACCTTCCAGTTTCTCAATCTCCATCCTCTCTTCCTCTACTTTTATAAAATTTTCAAAAGTTCCAGGCAACTTCTCTCCCCGGTCCCCATAAAATTCGCAATTGACTTCCTTTGACTGCAATGCTACATACCTATCATATAGCATTTCGAGTTCCCGCCTCCTTTCGGCAGGCATTTCCATTTGGTATGTCTCCAAATTGATCTCTCCTGAGAGGACCAGATCGAACGGCAGGAGGGCGATGTTTATGGCTGCGTTAGCCATTTTTGAGATTTCTGAAAAATGGAAAATGTTTGAATAGGAAAAATCAGGGAATAATAGAGCAAAGGAGAGTAGGAATAAGGAAAAAAACTTGGAAACTTGGAAAGGGAAAACGCGCTCCATCTCATACTTGGCTGAAATTTGAATATTCAGCTTTCCCGCCGTTTTGAAACAGCGAAACATGTTTTGGTGGGCCCGAGTTGTCCACGAGGAGTCCACGCCCTCACCGAAACATGTTTCGCTATTTTCAAAACGGCGGGAAAGCTAAAAATTCAAATTTTAGCCAAGTTGGCGATGGAGCGCGTTTCTCCTTGGGGAATATTGCAGGATTAAGAATAATGAAAAAATTTGGAAAAATTTTAGAGATTTTTGGATAGAAATCTCAGAATCTATTAACGATATTCCCCAAGGGTAAACGCGCTCCATTGCCAACTTGGCTGAAATTTGAATTTTTAGATTTCCCGCCGTTTTGAAACAGCGAAACATGTTTCGGTGGGTGCGTGGACAATTCGACTGTCCACGCACCCACCAAAACATGTTTCGCTGTTTTCAAAACGGTGGGAAAGCTGAAAATTCAAATTTCAGCCAAGTTGGCGATTGGGGAATATCGCTAACACAAAGTTACAGGAACCACGAAATTTGAAATTTTGGATTCTAATTTAAAAAAATAGCAGTAGAGAAAGGTTGTCATTGGTAGGACTCGCCCGAAATTCTCGATAAAAAATGAATGCATTTTTAAAGAAAACCGTGCACAGAAGACAATAGTCGACGTAGGTTCCCACAGCCCAAATCAATGGTCCTCATTGTTCTCTGATTGTGTTTATCCCTAAATAATGCACCCGGGGGATTTACACATGAAAACATAATGCATACTCTCAAAGAAAGAGTGACAATTTGCAGACTGGGATTAAGGTGATTGTGAAGAGAAAAGGGAGGGTGGGAGATTCCTTGGCGCCAAGCCAAAGAAGCTGAGATGTTTGAAAAGTTCAAATATAGAAAATTTTCTTTAAAAAATTTCCTATCGAGCGGTGTAAATTTCATAGAAATTGAGTCAGTTTGAATGGACTTATGAGGAAAAGAAGATTTAGTACTGTAATTTGGGGTTTGGGGAAAATAGTTTATTGAGGAGAAAAAATGAAGTGAGAAATTGATATTTGAAAAGCAAGGGATAGGCTCACAATTTATGAAAATAGAGATTAATACATGCAAAATGGTTTCCCTGTAAAATCAGCAATTTCCAAATTCATACTTTAATCGGCATACGGAATCCAGAAGTCAATATCGCTGTAATTCGAAATTGATTTGAGCAAAAGCGGGGAAAACTCACTTGACAGAACTCAAACGAATTTGAAGAGTTTGAGTTATTGTCACATTATAGCTATACTGCAAGGTTACTGAGTAGTTTCCAAGATACATCGACTGTTGAGTGAATAAATAATTTCCATACGGCTGAAAAATGTTATGCATGTGGTGAAATTTTGATCGCGATATTCTTACAGAAATATAGGTTTGATCGTCGATGATTGGGTAAGTGTAATACTGCCCGGAGAAGGTCAAAGTAGTGTTTCGAAAACTGGAACGCACTCCTAAAGAAAGTACAGAGTGGGGAATAAGTATGGAGCCGGTTCGTAGTGAAGTTCATATGCATGTAAAATAATTTTTGAACGTTGTGCTGATATCAAAATTGGCACACATATGGTTCAAGATATTTCTAAATACACTGCGAAGTTTCATACAAAATGGTTGATTCTATGCAAAGTTATGACTGTTTAAAAATTTACGATATTTTGCTTTTTTGCCGGGCTGACATGCACCTAGTGCCACACTCACAATCAGTCAAAGGAAACTTGGTACCGTTTGAGTGGCTATAAGATTATGACACTACGATCTTGTATCACTGTATATTTAGACTTTTCAACGCCACAAGAATATTTTGAAACTATTTCGTTTCCGAGGTGTAGTAACGATCTTTGCCAAATTTACAATTTTGACTGATTTTGCCCCAAATCTCGATCAGATCAAAGTGTAACAAGTGGACTTTTTGCTCAAAAAACCAGAAAATGTCCGTTTTATATCATTCATAAGCTTTGATGCACCATGACTTCGAAAAACGTAAATATTTTCAAAAATTCAAAATATTGATAAATCTAACTGACAAAGTCGATATAACACACTTCTTTTAGGAAGATATTTGGCTATTGTGATGAAGTGCTATAGTATTGAAACTTTTAATTTCATAAAACTGAGTAATCAAACTAAGTTTTCTCAAAATTTGAACCTTCTGGTGCTATTCTTCTCAGAGCGGGACAGCCTTGTTTCCGAAAAAAGACCCATGTCTAGATGCGGCTCTGGAATCAGTTGTTCAACTCTCTAACTTGGAGAAAAATGGATCGTTTGTCAAAAAATGTTGGTACTGAAATGCTCAAAGTTTGCATATTATTATCACGAAGTTTCAAAAGAATTTCTCTCAATTTACTTGGCGCTGTTTCAAAGTCGGCTCCATACTTATTCCCCACCCTGTACAGTTTGAAAAACAAATGGTTTCCAGAATCTTACCAGAATGACAAGTGAAATCCAAATTATAAGGATATGCAAATGGCAGGTAAACACTGGGCAAAGTCATCGATCCGTTTTTTCCAGAGACGTTCACGTTTACAGCATAGATCAGGTTTGGTTCAAAGTCACTCTGGCTAATTTCAAATAACCCCTGAAAAAGGTGGACTTGACTTTTCCTAAAATTCATCTGCTATTCCGACGGATACCATACCCGATCTTCTAAAGATTGAAAGTAGCTCAGTCCGTTCGTTTTGTTTGCCAGGCGATACATAGTCTCCAGATAACGCCCTCCAGACGAATTTGTGTTAATGACAACACGAACAGCGGAATGATGTTGACGGACTTTCATCACCAGACTATCAATATCCTGTTCATTTGGATAACGTTTCAAAGCAATCCAGATTAGTGCACCACAAAGGGACACTTTTTTGTTATCCAGAAACTTGTCGAGTACTTTTAAAATATCACTTCCTGTTTGTTTATTCTTATATCCTAAAGATGGGTTTGGTGGATGAGCATACACAGAGCTGTTCCAAGAACTGAAAATGTTCTTGTTCTGTATAGTAATCAGTGCATTCAGGTCTTACCTCATGTCATAGTGAATTTCGATATCCTCTGGTTGTTCAAGATCGAAGCGGACGTTGGAGAGAACAACAAGCCTCCTGGTATTACGAGACTGGTACCTATAGAGAGTGTCGAAATTAACTAAAAATGATGTAGGGTCCATATCAGTTGAGTATGCCAAGAAAACTGTTCGTGGTGATTTTGGAGTGCATGGTGGCCCTTCTGGAAATGCAAAAATTAATGAGTGCACTGTAATAAAGAATTTTCTGAAAATGATTATATACATATATATATATATATATATATATATATATTATTTCTTAAACCTAATGTAGTTACACTTAGTGTTATCTGTAATTTTGGGGAGAGAGAAGAACTGAGGACAGTGGGAGTGAGTTTGAACCGATAGCAGACGGTTTTTAAAGAGACACAAAAGCGACTACATTCTTGTGATAATTAGATGAGTGGTTAACAAGTAGAGGAATTTCGGAAACTGATAAGAACCGGAGTTGTTTGATGTTCACTAGAGGTCACATGAAAGAAAATATTTTATTTAAAATATTGAACAGCTTTTTGAATAGAGATGCAACAATCAACTATTCTGATTGGAAGTGAAGGTTTCAAGATGATTATGGGGAACGGGAGTGCTCCCAACGCGAAGAAGTTTTTTCATAAATTCAAAACAGGAACAGGACCGACTAACGTGATGATAGTTGTAAATTCCATATGTGAAGTCTAGGAGCATTAGTTGGAGTTGCGTGAAGCCATCGAATTAGACTTAACGAGGCAACTGGGGCAGCATCGGTCCACTCTGAGCCACGTAGAAGTTCCAGGATTCTTGAGCTCATCGGATTTGGAATCCTATTGGACTTCAGAAGACGTTAGATTGGTTTTGTTTTGATTTGGATTCTGATAGTGGTTTTCTTGGCGCTGAGTCCACAAAAATTATAGTATTTCGAAAGTTCGAAATAGAAAATTATCTAGCGGAAAATTCCCCATCGATCGGTGTAAATTTTATGGAAATCGAGCAAATTTGAGTGTACTAATGAGCAAATAAGAGGAGTAGAAAGAGCAACAAAAACGAAAATTAGAGAGGCTCATAACATGAAAATAGAGATTGATACATGCAAAATGTTGTCCTGTAAAATCAGTGATTTCCAAATTCAAACTTTAATCGGCATACGGAATCCAGAAGTCAATATCGCTGTAATTCAAAATTGATTTGAGAAAAGCTGGAAAACCCACTTAACAGAACTCAAACGAATTTGAAGAGTTTGAGTTACTGTGTCATTATAGCTATACTGCAAGGTTACTGAGTAGTTTCCAAGATACATCGACTGTTGAGTGAATAAATAATTTCCATACGGCTAAAAAGTATTGTTCAAATTTCAATTCTTACAGAAAATTTCGGCTCTATTGCAGTTTAGGGGTCCCTACGAAAAATAGGGGTCCCCTAAAAAAATAGGGGTCCCTTCGTCCGGGCTATAAGCAGCTCAAAGAAATAAGGTTCCCTTCATAGGGACCTGAAGGGACCCCTGTTTTTTTTGGGGACCCCTATTTTTTGAAGGGACCACTAAACTGCAATAGAGCCAAAATTTCTTACATAAATATAGGTTTGATCGTCGATGATTGGGTAAGTGTAATACTGCCCGGTGAATGTCAAATTAATGCTTTGAAAACTGGACAATATTCCTTAAAAAAATACGGTTTGAAAAACAGTTTGTTTACAAAAATCTTACCTGAATCCTGGAAAGTGTAATCTAAATTATAAAAAAAGTTAGTTGGCAAGTAAACACTGGGCAAAGTCACCGATCCGTTTCCAGAGACGTTCACGTTTACAGCATAGATCAGGTTTGGTTCATAGTCACTGTCACTAATAGTGCCCAACCCCTGGAAAAGTTGGACTTGACTTCTTTAACATTCATCTAACACGCTATGGAAAATGGAAGTTTTACTGTGGCCTTGACAGTTTTCACTGACAGCCAGACAATTTGGAGACTGTTGGTTTTTCAGGTGGTCCTATCATTTTGAAGTAATCAAAAGAGTGAGTTTTAAGCACGAAATGCTCTATCTGAAATGTTCAGACCCCATGCTATAGGGTGTCGAAAAAAGTTGCTTTAAAAAGATTTCCTAAACTTCTTTCTAGGGAGTGGAAAGCAAACACTGGGTGTAGGCACAGCAAGGTTACAGCCCTGTTGAATCTCATATTTTCTGAATTTTGCTACGAATTGATCAAGAACTACCTACCTGCCATTCTGTGGATGAAAAGTAGCCCAGTCCATTGGTCTTGGTTGCCAAGCGATACATAGTCTCCGGATAGAGCCCTCCAGAGGAGTTGGTGTAAATGATAACCCGTACAGCAGAATGATGTTGACGGACTTTCATCACCAGACTATCAATATCCTGTTCATTTGGATACCGTTTCAAAGCAATCCAGATTAGTGCACCGCATAGGGACACTTTTTTGTTATCCAGAAACTTGTCGAGCACTTTCAAAATATCACTTCCTGTTTGGGTATTCTTATATCCTAATGATGAGTTTGGCGGATGAGCATACACAGAGCTATTCCAGGAACTGTAATTTTTCTTGTTCGGTACAGTAATCAATGCATTCAGGTCTTACCTCATGTCATAGTGAATTTCGATATCCTCTGGTTGTTCAAGATCAAAACGGACGTTTGTGAGAACAACAAGCCTCCTGGTATTATCAGACTGGTACCTATAGAGATCGTCGAAGTTTTGTAAAAACAGAGAAGGCTCAAAATCAGTTGAGTATGCCAAGAAAACTGTGCGTGGTGATGTTGGAGTGCATGGTGGGTCATCTGGAAATGCAAAATTGATAGGTTAGCTTTAATTAAGATTTTTCTGAAATTGTTTTTTTAGTATCTTAGACCTAATGTAGTTACTCCTAATGTAATCTGTAATTTCGGGGAGGGAGAAGAGCTGACGAAAGAGGGAGTGAGTTTGAACTGATAGCAGAACGTTTTATAGAGACACAAACTCTTATCAGTACTTCGAAATGCGAGTACATTCTTTTTTGAGGTCGATGAGAGGTAAACAAGCGGAGGAATTTCGGAAACTGATAGCAACCGGAGCTGTTTGGTGTACATTGGGTGTCACATGGGAAAAGTATCTTATTTAAAATATTGGTAAGCTTTTCGAAGTGCAACAAGGAAAAGGAATGCTCCCGAAAAGTAAACTTGAGTGGACTTATGAGGGAAAGAAAAATTTGTAATGAAATTCGGAATTCGCAAAAATAGTTTATTGAGGAGAAAATTCAAGTAAGATTACTGTAAGAAAAAGTATTTGGACAGCAAAAGTGATATGAATAAAGGGAGAAATCATAGAAATTCAGAATTCAAGGAGAAAAAACATAAAGGACGATAATTGGAGGGTTACAATTTATAAAAATAGTTAAATTGATGATTTTGAGGCAGAATTTGTGTTGAATTTCTGTAGATTACTGTAGCACAACAAACTTGAAATACTCGATGAAAATGAGCTCCGCCTTCTTTCCATCGCTCTTTCTTTGGAGTGTCTTCTGATGTCCTTCACGGGTGTCTTTTCTGGAAAGTAGGAACTCGAAGAATTTTCAGATGCATATAAAAATTTTCAGGCACTTTTCCGGGCTCAAGAATGAGCCATAACGTCCTTAAAAGAGTTTTCAAGCAGATTGAAAGACGTCACTCTTATTATGAGCAAAGAACAACTATAAAATTTGATACCGTACTGGATAAAAATTGATCATTTTTGGGTGTTTTTTGTGGAAAATGGCCAAATTTGGTTGTTTGAAAAAGTAGTATAGAGTAGATTTTCTAGAAAACTTGGAAGTGTACGTATAAATCAAATCTAGACCTTTTTTGCAGTTGACCACATTTTTTCCTCCAAAAATGACGTCTACAAATTGTTTGAAAAAACAGATTTTTCTCGAAGTTACCACAGCAATTTGAAGTAGCGTCACGTTCGCATAGACAACCTTTTACGGAGGTGTGGTATAAAAAAGTTGTCAACTACAAAAATGAAGATCTAGGTTTGATTCATCTACTCACAAATTTTCCAAAAAATCGGACTACTCTAAACTACTTTTTCAGACACCCAAAGTTTGTATTGTTCTATTAAAAACACCCTAGTATGGTACTGTTCAATTTTTTCAAAATAGAAGATCTTCAGGAACTTCAAATGACCTGAATATGGAACCCCAAAACTCTTTTATTACCCCTAAACTCACACCACAGTAATCCCAATCTCCTCGAAACTCTTGTACAGATCATCTCTGTAGACATAGGTTTTTCCATTGTCATGGAACTCCCAACGATGCGGTACTCTGCAGTAGAATTCCTGAAAAATTTGAGATTAGAACTTCAGAATCTGAAACCCGAAATCTAATAATCCAAAATTTCACAATCTCAGATTGCCAAGAATCCAAAGAATCCCAAGAACATCAAGAATAAACCTAACTTACGACAAGATTCTCAAATCCTCCATTTGCCCACGTCCTTACAAACTCGACAAAATCCTTTGGGGTCATGTGATTCATCCTTTCAAACTTTAAAATTTCACACTTCATATTCAAAACCGACTTGAATGAGAGCCAGTCGACAACTCCCAAATCCATGATCCGATGCTTCAATTCGAAATCTTCTTGTTCACCTTTCGGGCCCTTTGGGCCGGTATGATTCAAATGTAAAGTATCAATTTCCATAGTCTCCAATAGATATCTAGTCTGCGCCACAGTCAAATCATGTCTTTTTAGATTGACATTGTAGAATTTTCGAGTATTTTTGAAAATTGAAGTTTCAAAAATGTTCAGCACCGAGCTCATATGAAAATCCTCAACTCTCAAAATCCCTAGGAGATGTTTGGTGAGCTCCTCCAGAATCGATAAATTCTCATTTTGATCCTTTCCAACTTTCAAGGTGAACATTTTTCCAGTCCGTTTGATTTGAATTCGTCTCCCGTTCCATCTTCGAAACATGGTTTTTATCGGGACCTTGTCGATAACGAATGAGATTTTGATGTTGTGATTGTCGTGGTTTAGCAAGGTGGTTTTGATGGACATTTGATTCTCGTTGATATGGGTTTGAAATTCGAAGGCTGTGATGTAGAGGGTGTGGGCGGCGTAGGCGAGGTCTTGCGACATGAAGGTTAGGTCGAATCTGGAATTTTTGATTGTCCAGGAACCCAAGAATCCAAGAATCCAAAAGGTCTCACAAAACCTCTTATAAAAATTTTAAGAATTTCAAAGTTTTTTATGACTTTGAGAGGTAAGAATGTTAAAGGGAGGATTCCGGTCAAAAATTTTTTTGCTCCAAAATATGTAAAATTTTGTGCTGATTCCGAATGTGATACTGAAAACGCTCAAAAATCTCTTTAAAACCCTGAAAAATCGCTTCAAAACTACCCTTTTTTGCCCGAACGGTCTCCTGGGGCCGTGGCCTAACTCCTGGAGTTTTCTCGGCCACCGCATTTTCAGATTGTTTTCATCATTTTGTCAGGTTTTTTTGTGAAGATCCCAAACGAAAAAGTGAAATAACAACCAAAATTTACGACTTCACAAAAAAACCTGAAAATGCGGTGGCCGAGAAAACTCCAAGTGTTAGACCACGGCCCCAGGAGACCATTCGGCAGAAAAAGGGAAGTTTTGAAGCGATTTTTCAAGGTTTTAGAGCAATTTTTGAGCGTTTTCACTATCATATTCGGAATCAGCAAAAAATTTGACATATTTTGAAGCAAAAAAAATTTTTTGACCGGAATCCTCCTTTAATTTCAGTTTCATCGATATCTATATTCATTCAACATTCCAAAAAAAACTCACAACTTCATCAATTCCATCTGCCCCAGGGCCATCCTTTGAACAAGATACGGAAGCTTCAGAAGTTTGAATCCCATTGCTGTAGGCTGAAATTTCAGGTTGTGTGAAACTTATGTTAGCGCGCCAAATTCAAAAAAACGCAAACAGTGACAGTCGATACACGAAGGAGAAACAGTGACAATGTCCCTTCTGGGCAAAGCGGACCTTGTATACTTTGCCGGCGGCAATGGAGCGCAAATGCATTATGACCCCCCATGACGTCACCTAGGTAAATCAAGACAGGTGTGATGGATGAGGGTAACCCATTTTTTGTCACTCTGTCCTTCCCAGAGGGAGCCACCTTGATTTACACTCTCATCCAGTAGGCAGTCATATTTAGCCTTGCATTCTTATTTTCTCTCTGGACCCCCATCCTACAAGTTTCCTCAACAATGCCCATCCGTATTCTTAAACTACCGTATTTGGTCTTCAAGTGCCTGGTCGAGCAGTTTGATAATATCGATATGTAAGTAATTTTTGAGGTGCTTGGGTCTGCCGGTCAAAAAAAAAGTTCAAAAGTCCCAGGCTTGATGATGCCCAAAACCCAAAAGAAAGTTGAGGGTACGTTTAATTTACAATTTTGAAATTTCGCGCGAATGTCTTGGTTGCGAATCGTCGCGGTTGCGAAATCGACGCTAGTTGCGAAATGTCCCGGGTCTGGTTTTGGAATTTCTAGTTTCGAATCATCTGGTTTTGAAATGTCCGGTTTTGAAACGTCCGGTTTTGAAACGTCTAAATTTGAATCTTCCCGGATGTGACTTGTCTAGTTTTGAAACGTCTAGTTTTGAAATATCCGGCTTTTCGAGGTATCTTTCGAGGTATTTAAAATCCTTCTTTTTCAGAATCCACCTTTGCGCCTACTTCAAAGAATTCGCTTCTCGCGCTGCTCAATCTAAAACCATTGTGAAAACTTTGGAATTTCGCGTTACTGATGACACATTTTTGGTTTCCTGGAATAATTTGGAGTTGAAAATCTCTCTCCGAACATACTACAATCCATATGGTCCTGGAGTCTGCTTGGAGTCCATTTCTGAGAACGAAAACGAGACCTTAAACATAGCGAATGTTCCGGAAGGGCTCACATACTTTGAGAAAGTTGAGAAGGTGCTAGAAAAGGTTTTTCCAGTTTTGAAGATTCAAAACTTCGATTTCAAATTTTGCTCAAGTCTCCCTATCAACATCCGAAACCTATTTATATGGAACATAACCAGAAAGTTCAAGGATTTTAGTATTACTCAATCACCCGGCTATCCTGTTAGACTTTCCCCTGAAGACCTTCACTTTTATCTTGAAGATATTCAAATGGATACTTTAACTCTACATGTGCGGGTTTTGGATCCAGATTATCGGTATCCGGGAATTCTGAGAGCGCAAAAAGTTACCCTCGGAAACACCAGATGATTGAATATAGAAAACAACTGTTGCATTCTGTCATGGACGTCTTCGGAAGTAGAATTACAAGTAGCCGCAGACGCCGAGTTGGCCAGTTTTCTAGAAACCTGGCGAAACTCTCGAAACCGTATTTTGAAAGTTTTAACTGCTCATTCTCCTGGTCGTAATTTTTCTCTTTCTGGAATCTTTTGGTTGGTTAGGGAGGATGTAATGGGCGATGCTGGAATCATGGGAGAGAATGTATGGACAATCAGACGACGGACGGATGGAGTGGAAGCCAGGGTTACTGTAGATGATCGTGCATTTAGATTCGAGGTCACCGAGAGGGAGGAAATGCAACAATGATGTTTTTTCCTTGTTTTCTTTTTCAACCCCCCCCCCCCCCCCCTCCCCCCTTCAGTTATTTATGAAGAAGTATTTTCAACGAGATTTTATCATATTACAAAAACCCCCCACTTAATATCCTCATTGAAACATAAAAGTCCTTCCATCAAGATTATAGCACTACTCATTATTGTTAGCACGTTGTCCAATTCTCTGTCCCTCATAAGGTGACGTCCTTCTCAGTAAGACCCATTTTCTCTTCACATACTCCTAAGAGGTCAAATCCTGGATTGACACTATCTGTCTCTTCAACACAATGCGAGGTGATGAGGGGTTTAGATAATCTGCTAGCCATCTGTCCATTTTTTTGGTACCGTTAGGGTCTTTTTTTGTCATTGTAGATACTATTTTCTTTCTACTCAACAATGAGCAACGTCCATCGAAATGACATGACATCAAGGGACTCTCCTGGTATCTCCATCCAAACCACGTCGACAACACCGTTTCCCTTGTTCAAGCTGCCGTATCGTGCTCGGCTTCACGTAGCAAGATACATGAGACCGGCGGATTTGTGAGTTTCTTTTTGGGGGAGATTAGAAGGAATCGCAAAATTTGTATCCGGTGGCCGTGGCCGAGTTTCCCAAAAAATGGGCGGAGCCAAGCGCAGTGATTGGCTGCAGCACGACTGCAAAGACGCTCATTGGCTGTCTCCGTCCTTTTTTTTTGGGAAACTTGGCCACGGCCGCCGGAGACCATTTGCGTGATTTTTGCTCATTTTGGATTCATTTTTCGGGGGTTTAGAGCGATTTTTTCAGAGTCGCCCATTCCATCAACTTTTCTCAATTCCAAGATCTCACACGATTCTCCAAATTCACCGCTTCCTACCTGACATGGAGAATCAGCGAAAATTACCCAGACTTCTCATACATTGAGGTGAAACTTGAGCACGATGAAAAGCGAATTCAGGTTTTCCCACCGGTTTTTGATGAAGATGAGGACTCTGAAGCTCCAAAAATTTCCCTTTTTCGATTCCGTTTGATGAGGAATCAAAATACAATGGTTCACGATCGCAAAGTTTATAGTGCTCATATACTGAAGCCGAATTATAGAGTGGAAAGTGAAAAGGAGTCATTTGAGCATGTCCAGAATATCACTTCGATTCTTTTGAGGATTCTAAAAATTGAAAAATTTCATCTTCGATTAGGATCATTGGAGAATTACGAGTTCTTGAAAGCCTTGGTCTGGAGGAACACGAAAAATTGTATCTTAAATATTGACTGCACTAGCGGCTTCCCGGTAGATCAAATTTTGAACATGGACTGTGCCAAGCTCAAAATATCCAAGGTAGCTGCAACTTCCCAACGAATTTATGACATTTTGAATATATGGATGCATGGGGGATACAGTAATCTGGAGGAGCTGGAGTTTCAAACGGAGGAGGCGATTGATGATAGCAGCATGGTAGAGTTGTAAGTTTGTCAGACATTTCGCAACCAGTCGTTTCGCAACTACGACATTTCGCAACCACGTCATTTCGAAACCGCGAAATCTTTTTTGTAGAAAGTTCACATTAAAAATCGCAACTTTTTAAATGTAGACTATAACCTGGAATAGTTCACAATACCCTCAATCCCATACAACCTTAATGAACGTAAAGTGGACTAGTTTAGAGAGTTGCGAAACGTCCAGTTTCAAAATGTCGAGGTTGCGAAATGTCGTAGTTGCGAAATGACCTACAGGAGCCATCATAATAACCCAATATTTTTCCTTTCAGAGGATCCCAACCCTCGGTAATTCAAGAAACACTGAGAGCAGCTATGATCGAAGGAACCACAGATATTCAACGAGAATGTGATGGGAAACTAGCGACTTTTGTGATTTACGGATGTGATTTCAAATTTTTTGTTTGGGAACAATAAAGTTGACTTGGTTTTTTAAATTCTTGGTCTTTGAAATAGTGGTTTTTGCCTTCGCACAATACGAATACAAGCGCATCATGCAATATTCCCCAAGGGAAAACGCGCTCCATCGCGAATTCGGCTGAAATTTGAATTTTCAGCTTTCCCGCCGTTTTGAAACAGCGAAACATGTTTTGGTGGGTGCGTGGACTCCTCGTGGACAACTCGGGCAGCAGTCAACCTGTTCACGAGGAGTCCACGCACACACCAAAACATGTTTCGCTGTTTCAAAACGGCCGGAAAGCTGAATATTCAAATTTCAGTCAATTTGCGATGGAGCGCGTTTCCCCCTGGGGAATATCGCTAATAATTATAGTATGCTAATTTGTCCTTCCAGATTAGATTATTATCGATCCTGCCATCTGGTCGTTTATTCCTTTTTTTTGTCTCCATTGTTAATAAGTGATGATGGATTAAGTGGATGTGACAAATCCTAGGAGTGACAGTGCTAATTATTGGTAGCTGTATTGCCGCCTGGTGGTAACAGGGATAAGATCTGGAAGAATAACAACTGCTACAAATGAGAACTGGGGGATGAGAACTGCCAGGGATAAGATGTTCTCATCCGTTTCAGTTCTTATCCCCCCCAGTTCTGATTTGTATCAGTATTCATTCTTCAAGTTCTTATCCCTTGTACCACCCCTATGCTGAAATAGCGTTTTTTTTTTTTTGGAAAATTCTAACATTAAGAACGATCAATAGCGGCTAGCAATCTGCCTTTAACTGTAAATCAGTCTCCAGGACATTTCGCAACTCACGTCGATTTAGCAACCAAGACATTTCAAAACTGGACGTTTTGCAACCAGTTGTTTCGCAACTCTATAAACTAGTCCACTTTACGTTTATTAAGGTTGTATGGGATTGAGGGTATTGTGAACTATTCCAGGTTATAATCGATATTTGAAAAGTTGTGATTTTAACTTGAACTTTATACAAAAATCCTGGTTGCGAAATGACGTGGTCGCAAAATGTCCTAGTTACGAAACGACTGGTTGCGAAATGTCTCGGAGAACTTTCAATAAACTTTTTTTCGATTATGTTTTTCTATTTCGAAATAGTAAGTAGCTTTTTGTTCGGATTTCAGATTCTTCTTCGTATAAAATGGGCCAAGGTCAATCCAACGATGAGGCATCAACAAGGTTTTCATCTGGCATTCAACCCTCCCCGAAAGAATTGTTTCCACTACTCGAGCTCCCATATGTAATACTAAAGGAGATAGCAGACTTCATGGATCCTACAGATTTGTGAGTTCTTATAAAATGGGGGCTTCTCGAAATTTCAAAACTGGCGATTTCGCAACTATTAGTTTTGAAACCATGACGTTTCGAAACTAGCCGTTTCGAAACTGGTCGTTTGCTCAAAAATCGCTCTAAAATCCCGAGAAATGGCTCCGAAAAGAGCAAAAATCGCAGAAGTTGTATCCGGTGGCCGTGGCCGAGTTTCCCAAAAAAGGGGCGGAACCAAGTGATTGGCTGCCGTACGTCTGTAAAGACGCTTATTGGCTGACTCCGCCCCTTTTTTTTGGGAAACTCGGCCACGGCCCCCAGAGACCATTCGCTGGATTTTTGCTCATTTCGGAGCCATTTTTCGGGGTTTTAGAGCAATTTTTGAGCATTTTCATCAGGATTTTCGAAATCTACACACGTTTTTACAACTTTTCAGAGTCGCCCATGCCATGGTCATCCCCAGACTTCGCTACTTCGTAGGAACTCTGTCGTCTTGCAAAGTGACCTATTTCAAATGGAGGATCAGTGGAGCGTATCCCAAGTTTTCCTATATCGAGATCAAGTTTGAGAAAGATCCAAGACTGCTTCAAATTCTCCCTCCAACATTTGGAAACTTTACTTACGAGTTTAAGCCTAAGCCTAACCAAAAGACGTCTAGATTCGCAATTATTCAAAAACAGAATAAGTATGAGCCAGTGACTACAGTACTCCAGCCAAACTATAAAGTTAATAGTGAAAATTGCTCATTGAAGCATTTGGGAGCCTACACCTCGATTCTTCTCCGGTTTTTGAGGGTTTGGAATTTTCAGCTTAAAATAAGACATGTGACCAATGACCAATTCGACTTTTTGAACATGTTCGTCTGGAAGAATACAAGAGGCTGCCAGCTGGATATAGATAGTACTGATCCTATTCCGGTGGAGCACATTTACAATATGGACTGCTGGAGGTTAAAGGTGTTCTTGGCTCCTAAATTGGATTTGAATAGTATGTATGAGATTATTGAAAAATGGAGGAACGGGGGATTTGCGAATATGGAGTATCTCGAGCTGGATACAGGACACCATAAGTTGGAAAATCGAGGGAAGATGGTTACCATGGATTTCGAAAGGAGATTGAAGAGAATGTTATGTGTGATTCATGGATGTACCTTTAAACTTTTTGTGACGCATATTGTGCAATAAAGTTTTTTTTTTAAATTTACGCTCTATTGCTAATACGGCTAAAATGTGAATTTTTCGAATTTCCCGCGGTTTTTCTAGGTTTTGAGGCGAATTTCAGTCATTTTATCAATGAAGCGCGTTGTAAGCTACATAAAAATATCGCCAATAGACCGAAAACTTCTCAGACGGGTACTGTAGTTTAAAGGCGCATGCTTTTCCTGAAAGCGGGAAAAACTAGTTTTTAGATGGTTTTGAAGCGATTTTAGCTATAAAACTACTGAAAATTACAATCAGAACTGCTTTTTTTGTTATTTTCACCTCGTTTTATCACAAAAAACACTTTTTAATAATGGAAATCGGTGAAAAACCACAATTTTTCGATTAAAGTCTTACTGTAGTTTAAAGGCGCATGCTATTCCTGGAAACTGGAAAAATGAGTTTTTAGAGGATTTTGTTGCGATTTTAGCTATAAAAATAATGACAATTACAATAAGATTTGCTTTTTCCCTATTTTTTCTTTGTTTTTACACGAAAAACACTGTTTTAATCATGGAAGTCAATGAAAACCCATGATTTCTGATAAAAGTCTTACTGTAGTTTAAAGGCGCATGCTGTTGCTGAAAACTGGAAATTTTAGTTTTTAGGGGATTTTTCAGCGACTTTTGGAATTTAACTTAGAATAAAAATGTAAACCACTAGTTTTTCTAAT
This sequence comes from Caenorhabditis sinica, assembly GCA_963932045.1. Classification (NCBI taxonomy): domain Eukaryota; kingdom Metazoa; phylum Nematoda; class Chromadorea; order Rhabditida; family Rhabditidae; genus Caenorhabditis; species Caenorhabditis sinica. The sequence continues at coordinate 4,050,732 of OZ009942.1, forward strand.
TATTTTCATTTAATTTTATTATAAATAGCATTATTAACAGCAAAAAACTGCTGAAAACCCCCAAAATTCAGATTAAATTCTTACTGTAGAAAAATTTAAAGGAACATTTGTTTTGTGCATGGGTCTCGCCACGATTTCCTCATTTTCCCTTATTTTATTTTTCTGGCTTCATTTTCAACCTATTTTCCTCGTTTTTAGCTCATTTTCAACCGATTTTCACGCAGTTTTCGATGGTTCGAGGCACGAAACGACGTCGGAGTCAGATTGAAAAGTAATTTATAGCAAAAAACTCGAGAAATTTCCAATTTTTTCCAGACCAAGCGTGAATCGAGACGACACGATTCCAGTAGACGAGGAGGCGGGTCTCGGAGAGTCACAGGTCACAACCGCCAAGGCATACGCTCGACTCGTCGGAATTCGTCGCGGAATTGCGACAATTGGTGCGGAAATTCAAAAATTTTTGAAAAATTTTTTTTTTTCAAAAATTTGAAATTTTCGATTTTCTTTAAAAAATTAAATTTCCAGACCTCATCGATGACAATTTCGTGTGCGGAAGAGGCTCCGAAGAGTCTCCAGTCGGCTACAACTTCTCGTCGGCTCGAAGTGACACCGGACTCTACAAGTTCATCTCGAAAATTCAATTCGCCATTTCTAGGGTACAAACCATGTTTTTAGAGTTTTTAGACCCCAAAAATCGTGTTTTTTCAGCGTATTTTCACCCAGAAACACTCAAATTTCCATTAAAAGCGGCTAATTTTGGTCTAGAACCTTTAACTTTGATTTTTGGCCAAAAAATAGAAAAAAATCGAATTTTCCCTTAAAAAGTCCGATTTTTCAGCTTTTTAGACCTAAAATTGCGATTTTCACGACATTTTAAACCTCGAAACATCTAATTTTCGTTGAAAATCGGATATTTTAGCCCTAGGCTGTGTTTTAAGCCTAAAATCTCAATTTTGGGTCAAAAAAGCTGATTTTTCGCTCAAGAAAAGCCAATTAATGACTTTCTATACCCAAAATCGCCGTTTTCCGGTGTATTTTGACCTAGAAATGCCCAATTTTTTCAAAAATTGGCTAATTTGGCTCTAGACCCAAGCTGAGCTGAAAAAATTCAATTTTGGGTCAAAAAATCGCAATTCTCAGTCTAAAAATCTCATTTTTGGCCTTTTAAAGCCAAAAATAGTGATTTTCACGACATTTTTGACCTGGAAACGTCTAATTTTCGTCAAAAATAGGCGAATTTAGCCCTAGGCAAGTTTGAAGCATAAAAACTCAATTTTGGGTCAAAAAACCTTAATTTTCACCTTAAAAAGCTAATTTTACGGCTTCTTGGACCTAAAATTGCACTTTCCCGCATATTTTGACCCAAATTCTATCCATTTTTGTTGAAAAGCGGCTAATTTGACTCTAGTTCGATTTTCAGCCAAAAAGGACGATTTTGGGTAAAAAATCTCAATTTTCACCCCTAAAAACCAAGTTTTAGACCTTCTGGACCCAAAATTTGTGATTTTTACGACATTTTCGACCTAAAAACTTATGATTTTCGTTAAAAATCGGCCTTTTTGACCCTAGAAACTCGATTTTTGGTCTAAAAACCTCGAATTTTTCGAATTTCCCGCCATTTTTTCTAATTTTCAGGATCCCGAAAGCAACCGTATCCATATACATGATCACTCTCGCAATGGGACACTCATCAATCAGGAAATGATCGGAAAGGGACAATCCAAGGAGTTGGCGAACGGAGATTTGATCTCCATTGGGATTCCCGCGTTGATTAGTGCGTAAAGTCGATTTTTGAGTGAAAAATAGGCGAAAAATGAAGAAAAATGACCCAAAAATCTGGTTTTTCCGTAAATTTTGAGCCAAACTGAGCCAAAATCCACAAATTTCCGTTAAAAATAGGCTAATTTAGCCCTTGACCAGTTTTAACCCGAAAAAACTCATTTTTGGGTTCAAAAATCACTTTTTAGGGTTTTTAAGCATGAAAATCGAGTTTTTTGAGCCAAAAATCGCTCGAAATGCGGCTAATTCGACTCCAGACCAATTTTTAGTCGGAAAACTCAATTTTGGGTCAAAAAATGTTGGTTTTCACCCTAAAAAACCAAGTTTGAGTCCTTCCGGACCTGAAAATTGCGATTTTTGGCCCATTTCGACCTTTTTTAGACGATTCGGAGCTGTTTTTGAACGAATTTAGGCCTAAAAATGACGAAAAACGACCCCAAAATCACTAAAAACCACTAAAAACCCTCTTTTTTTGCAGTCTTCGTATTCGAAAGTGCCGACGAGGGACAGTATCCGGATGAGTTGACGAAGAAGTATCATGTGACGAGTCACTCGTTGGGAAAAGGCGGATTCGGCAAAGTGCTTCTCGGTTATAAACGATCCGATCGATCTGTGGTGAGGAAATGAGCCAAAATGGGCCAAAATTGAAGAAAAATGACCGAAAATAGCCATAAAATGAAGAAAATCCAGCAAAAATGACCCCAAACTCATGAAATTTGGCTAAAAATGGCCCAAAAATGGTAAAATCGATAGAAAAATGAAGAAAATTGATCGAAAAATGACCTAAAATCATCGAAAAATGAAGAAAAATAGGTCTAAATGACCTAAAATTGATAAAAAAAAATGACTCTAAATGACCAAAATTGACCTAAAAATGACGAAAATTTAAGCGAATTGACTAATAAATGGCGAAAATTGACTAAAATTGACATTTTTAAGCCAAAAAATGGTAAAAATGAATGGAAATCAAGCTAAAATGGACATAAATTGCTCGCTTTTAGTAAAAATTCGACTGTTTGGAACGATTTTGAGGCGAAAATAGTCATTTTTAGGTCAATTTTGAGCGAACATGCGACTGTTTGGGACAATTTTAAGTGAAAATTCGACTTTCTAGAGTCGAATTGGATGCAAATTTGACGTTAGAGGTTCATTTTTAGTAAAAAATCGTCCTTTTCGAGTGAATTTTTAGCTAAAATTCGACTTTTTCGGTCAATTTTGAGTGAAAAATCGTCATTTTTAGGTAATTTTTAGTTGAAAATTGGAATTAGAGTTCAAATCTGAGCTGAAAACCGTCATTTTTGGTCCAAAATCGATAAAATTCGGCTCAAAATCACTTTTTGCAGGTGGCCATCAAAATGCTCAACACACAATTCTCGACTCGATGCTCTCGTGCGATTGCAAAAACTCGCGACATTCGAAACGAGGTGGATGTGATGAAGAAGTTGAGCCATGTAAGTTTCAAAAATCCGGAAAAAAGGGCATTTTTTTCCTATTTTTGCAGCCAAACATCGTTGCGATCTACGATTGGATAAGTGTCTCCAAATACAGTTATATGGTCATTGAGTACGTCGGCGGTGGAGAGTTCTTCTCGAAGGTCGTCGATGCAAAGTATAATCGAATGGTGAGCAGTGGGAAGTGGAAATGGACAAAAATGAATCGGAAATTTGAAAAATTCGACGAAAAATGACCGAAAATGCCTCAAAAAGTCACAAAACCGAGGAAAATGGTCTAAAAATTCAGATTTTCGACTCAAAATAGCCTAAAAACTTGGATTTTAGACATAAAATGACCGAAAAATTCAACTTTCCGGCCTAGAAATTGCCTGGAACTTCGTTTTTCGGATTTAAAAATGCTCTAAAACCGGATTTTCGACCTAAAATCGGTTTAGAAACACAGTTTGTATCCCTAAAATCATTCAAAAATTCCGATTTTCGACCCTAAATTGACCTAAAATCCAAATTTTTGGCTTTATTGGCTTGAAATTCAAGTTTTTCGCTCAAAAAATCACCTAGAAATGCAGTTTTTACCACTAAAATCATTCAAAACTTCAGATTTTTAACTGGAAAATGGTCTAAAATCCAGTTTTTCGAGCTAAAAATGCTTCAAAATGTCATATTTTCGACTCAAAATACCTAAAAATTCAATTTTCACACCTAAAAATCCAAATTTCCGACTCAAAATTTGGCTGAAGTTCAGATTTTTAACCTTAAAATAATTGAAAACTGAAATTTCTGATGAAAAATGACCCGAAATTCAAATTTTTGGCTCTAGAAATTCAGTTTTTACCACTAAAATCATTCAAAAATCCAAATTTTCGTCTCTAAATTACCCAAAAATCCAAATTTTCGACTCAAAAGCCCGAAAAATCCCTAATTCTTCAAATTTTCCAGGGTCTCGGCGAGTCACTCGGGAAATATTTCGCGTATCAACTCATCGACGCGGTGCTCTATCTTCACTCGGTTGGCATCTGTCATCGTGACATTAAACCAGAGAATATTCTATGCTCGGACAAGTCGGAGAGATGTTTGTTGAAGGTAGAAATTTGAAGATTCCAAATTTCATGACGAAAAAGCACAAAAAAAAATCTCAAAAACCTCCGAAAATCAGTTTAGAAAAAGCATTTTTGGCCATAAGTAGCCTCAGACGGCCGTGGCCTAACTCTGGAGTTTTCTCTTCCATCGGACTCGGCCACCTGGTTTTTCCCCCATTCCAGGCCAGTTTCAGGTGGGAAAACTCGAAAAATGAACTGGAATAGCCAAAAAAGAACAAGATGATCGATGGAAGAGAAAACTCCAGAGTTAGGCCACGGCCGTCAGAGGCAACTTATGGGCAAAAATGTTTTTTTCTAAATTTTTATAATTTTACGACTATTTTAGTCTATTAGCGATATTCCCCCAAGGGAAAACGCGCTCCATCGCCAACTTGGCTGAAATTTGAATTTTCAGGTTTCCCGCCGTTTTGAAAACAGCGAAACATGTTTCGGGAGGTGCGTGGACTCCACGTGGACAAGTCGATTGCTACCCGAGTTGTCCACGAGGAGTCCACACACCCACCGAAACATGTTTCGCTGTTTTCAAAACGGCGGGAAAGCTGAAAATTCAAATTTTAGCCAAGTTGACGGTGGAGCGCGTTTCCCCTTGGGGAAGATCGCTAATAAAGCAAAAAAAAATTCCCTCAAATTTTTTGCAGCTGACCGACTTTGGAATGGCGAAGAATTCGGTGATGAAAATGAAGACACGGTGTGGAACACCGTCGTACAATGCACCGGAGATTGTGGCCAACGAGGGAATCGAGTATACGCCGAAAGTTGATATCTGGAGTCTCGGCTGTGTCCTCTTCATCACATTCTCCGGATATCCACCGTTTTCCGAGGAATACTCTGACATGACGATGGAGGAACAAGTGTTGAAAGGTAACGATTTTTAGCGGATTTGACTTCGGGACATTTCAAAACCGGACGTTTCGAAACCGCGACGATTCGAAACCAGGACATTTCAAAACCAGAGACTCGCATTTTGTGCTCCTTATCATCAAAGAGGTGTTTTAAAATTGTCCGGTTTTGAAACGTCCGGTTTAGAAATGTCCAGGAGCCACAAAACGAAAACTTTTTTTTCTTCCAGGACGCCTACTATTCCACTCGCAATGGCGACGAATCACCGTCGAAACGCAGAACATGATCAAATGGATGTTGACTGTCGAGGTACTAGAGAGAAAATGGGGCTCCGGGACGTTTCAAAACCGCGACATTTTATAACTAAGACGTTTCGAAACTAGACATAGCCGGGTTTATCATCTGTATCGGATTTCGAAATGGCCGGTTTTGAAACGTCCGGCTATGAACTGACCGGTCTTGAAAAGTTTGTTTTTGAAATATCTAGTTTTGAAACGTCTTAGTTTTGAATGGTGGTAGTTTTGAAACGTCTGGTTGCAAATCGCCTGGTTTCAAATTGGCTGGTTTCTAAACGTCCGGTTTTGAATTGTCCCGGAGCCCACGAATCCGGCTCCCCGACGTTTCGCAACCAGTCATTTCGGAACCGCGACATTTCGCAACCACGACATCTCGCAACTTTCAGGCTTTGATGGTCCCTATCAAATATGAACTAAATGAAAGTTGCGAAACGTCGCGCAGTTTCGAAATGGCTCGGTTTCGAAATGTCCAACCCCTCAATTTTTCAGCCAGCGAAACGTCCGACGGCCGTCGAACTAATCAACACGGAATGGATGAAGTGTGTCGATTGTCGTGCGGCGAAATCCGACATCACCAGACATCAGAGGTCGTCGACGACACAACAACCAATCATCAAGGCTCCCATTGATCCGAACAACATTAATAGTGATGTTGTGAAGAAGGTTTAACTTTAGTTTTTTTCTAAAAAGGAGCTGAAAATCCAGATTTTGGGCTCAAAAATAGTCTAGAAACTTGGATTTTGGGGGTGAAAAGGCCTAAAAATGTAAATTTTCGCTCAAAAAAGGACTGGAAATTTAGACTTTGGGTTAAAAATGAGCTAGAAAATCGAATTTCGGTGCCAAAAATAGCCTAGAAATAGCCTAGAATAACAGATTTTGGCCAAAAAATAGCCTTGAAATATAAATTTTGAGCTAAAATGACTTTAAAATCCAAATTTTCGATCAAAAATGACCTAAGAACTCAGATTTTGACCTAACACTGCCTAGAAATTCAAATTTAGGGCTGCGAATGATCAGAAAATAAAAAATTTCGGCCTAGAAATTGCCTAAAAACTCGAATTTTCGACCCAAAATACTTTGAATCTTAGGTTTTCGACTAAAAAATAGTCCGAAAACTGAATTTTAGTCTAAAAATGGTCTAAAAATATAAATTTTGACTCAAAATTAACATAGAAACGATGATTTTCGACTCAAAAATTGCCCGAAATGCTGCTTTTTTGCCTTTAAAATGACCCAAAAACAGATTTAGGACTCAAGAATGATCTAGAAATTAGAATTTTCGGCTCAAAAACCGCCTAAGATCCCATTTTCGGTCTAAAATGGACAAAAAACTCAAATTTTCTTCCTAAATTTGCTCCAAAAGTAGATTTTAGGAGTCAAAACTAACCTAAAAATCATATTTGTCCTGTAAAAAATTGTGTAAAATCGCGTTTTTTTTTCCTAAAATTGCTCCAAAAACCCTAAAAATGACCCAAAAGTTCAAATTTTGGCCTAAAAACTCTTCAAAAATGCTCATTTTTCTTCCAGAAGCGCGTCCAATGAGCCACCATTCTCCTCACTCGACAAGACAACGAATTCACCGATTTTTCTTCAAAAAAAAATTTTCTACAAATTTTGCCCATTTTCAATATTCCATTTTCAATGATTATCATGTATCATTTTTCACACTGTCTGCGTCTCTTCCCTCTCTCCCTTTTCTTCTAGGCTCCGCCCCTTTTTTCCTAAGCTCCGCCCCCCCCCCCTTAGCTCCGCCCCCAATTCTACGGCTCCCAGAGCTCCGTCCCCCTCCCCTTCTTTTTCTGAATTCTGTTCCATACTCACCTGTAAAATTTGTTCTGTTTTTTTGTTACTGTTTTTTAAGCTCCGCCCCCTTTTTTAAGCCCTGCCCATTTCCCCCCGCCCCCCTTCCACTCTCCCAAATTTTCGTTATATTATGACTGTTATAGTTATTATTACTCTGTTTGAATTGCCGCCGGTGTCCTTGTGAACTTTTTTTCAAAAAACAATGAACATTTTTTGATTTTTGGTTTTGGGGAACATGTTTTTCTTATCACAGACACATCATAGAGAAGGGACAACAAATGATAAGGAAATAAGGAAAAACGGGTTTTGGAATAGGCTCCGCCCACTTTTAGAGGGACCGATTGTCGAAAAATTAAGAATTTCCAAATAAGCTCCGCCCACTATTAGGGGTCCCAGTTATCGAAAAATTAAGATTCTCAAAATAAGCCCCGCCCACTTTTAGGGGGTCCCGATTTTGGAGAGATTCAGGTTTTAAAAATAAGCTCCGCCCACTTTCAGGGGAACAACAGATGATAAGAAAAACAAGGAATGAATGGTTTTTTATTTGACTCCGCCCACTTTTGGGGGTCCCGATTTTGGAAAATAAAAATCGGAAAAATCAGGTTCTTGGAATAGGCTCCGCCCACTTTTAGGAGTCCCAATTTTTGAAAAATGATGGATTTCAAAATAGGCTCCGCCCACTTTTTTTTGGGGGGGGGGTCCGATTTTCGAAAATAAAAAAGAAAAAATCTGGTTTTTTATTAAGCTCCGCCCACTTTTAGGGGGGGGGGGGGGGGGGGGTCTAGAAGGGACAACAGATGATAAGAAAACAAAGAAAAACTGGTTTTTTGAATAGGCTCCGCCCACTTTTGGGGGTCCCGATTTTGCCCACTATTTAGGAAAAGGTTTTTTTTAATTTTTTCATATTCCCTTTTTTCTAACCCCTAAAAAATGGTACCCGTCTGATAGGGAGCCTCTTCTGAATTTCTGGATTTTGATTTTTCTAAATATTTTTTTTGCTATTTTTTATTGGATTTGAATGGATGACGTTGGAGAGAAAAAGGTGAGTTTTTATTTTTTGAAATTTTTTGATTTTCCATTCCGAATATAATAGTGGAAACGCTCAAAAATCGCTTTAAAACCCCAAAAAATGGCTTCAAAACTACCCTTTTTCAGCCGAACGGTCTCCTGGGGCCGTGGCCTAACTCTCGGAGTTTTCTCGGCCACCGCATTTTCAGACTTTTTGGACCATTTTTTCAGGTTTTTTCAGGTGCCGAGTCAAGTGGCCGAGAAAACTCCGGGAGTTAGGCCACGGCCTCAGGAGACCGTTCGGCAAAAGGTTCGTTTTGATGCGATTTTTCAGGGTTTTGGAGCAATGTTTGAGCATTTTCACTATGATTTTCGGGATCTGTGCACATTTTTACGTAGTTTAAAGCAATAAAAAAGTTTTGACCGGAATCCTCATTTAAAGACCTTTTTTCTCGAAAGATTTCATAGATTCAATTATAGCATAGTCCCACCAAAAACCAAAATTATAATAGTCTGATTTCAGAAACACCACATGCAACTCACAACCCACGTCCAACAATGTCCAACCCACTCATCAACCAAGAGGCCCTGACCATGATTTTCTTCCCGCGGACCTGGTAAATCTCAGACTGAGGGAGCTTGGAAGACAAACTGTACGGTTCGTCCATTGGGACCGGGCAGTCCTGCTCTCAATGAGCGCATCGCGGGGGTGCTAAGGAGTGTTTTGGCACTCCAAGTACCTCCGCTGGATGAATCACATAGAGTGCTTCTTCGTGAGGTATGGAAGGACGTTAGTGAGGCCAGACGACCCCCCCCCCCTTTCTTCTGAATCTTGCTCCAGGCTTACCTGTAAAATGTGTTCTGTTTTTTTGTTGTTTTTTTAGGCTCCGCCCCCTTTTTTAAGCTCTGCCCCCCCCCCCCTTTAAAATTTCGGTTATACATGACTGTTATATATACTGTTATATTTGTTGTTGACTTTTTAATAAAAGATTTTGGTTATCAGATGTTCACTGGTTTTTAGAAATGAAAAAGAAGCGGAATAGTAACTGGTACACAGTGTGATGGATGAAAAAGAAATGTTTTTTTTTGTGTCACTTGTCTTTTCCTGACCTATAAAAGGGAGAGGAACCCTGTTTTTAAAGCAAAAGTAGGATGTGTTCGTCTTATTGTTCCGTTATCTTACTGTGATGTTCCCAGATTGGGAAGTATTTCCAGTGCCTGTGAAGAACATGCTTCTTCGGAATATGACGGTATATGAGTGGCATATGCATATGGTATATGAAGGCATATCCGGTTACGGACGTCTGTCTTTCGGTTGGTGATTCCTAGTTTTTTCATTGAACATTGCTGATTTTTACTATGTTCAGAGTTGGCGATGTCACTATTTGCAATCGTGGAATTTTGGACTTAGTTCATTTGGAAGCAAGGAACGTTAAGAGGCACGAGTCTTCGCCCCCCCCCCCATATTTTACGGCTCCCAGAGCTCTTTTTTGCTAATTCTCTCCCCCCCTTTTCTTCTGAATCCTGTTCCATACTCACCTGTAAAATTTGTTCTGATTCGTTGTTGGTTTTTTAAGCTCCGCCCCCCCCCCCCCCTCTATATTACGACTGTTATAGTTATCATACTCTGTTTGAATTGCCGCCGGTGTTTAAAAACGACAAATTGCTTTGATTTTCGATTTTGGGAACCTGTTTTTCTTAACACAAACACATCATAAAATAGGGAAATTCGGACATTAGAAGGGACGACAGATGATAAGAAAACAAGGAAAAACGGGTTTTGGAATAGGCTCCGCCCACTTTTGGGGGTCCGATGGAAAATGAAACTCAGAAAAATCCGACCTTCTTTGAGCTAAAAAAAAATGTAAAATTTTGTGCTGATTCCGAATATGATAGTGAAAACGCTCAAAAATGTCTCTAAAACTTTGAAAAATCGCTTCAAAACGACTCTTTTTTGGCCGAACGGTCTCCTGGGGCCGTGGCCTAACTCCAGGAGTTTTCTCGGCCACCGCATTTTCAGATGTTTCAGAATTTTTTCAGGTATTTTAAATCTGCGGTGGCTGAGAAAACTCCAGGAGTTAGGCCACGACCCCAGGAGACCCTTCGGCTTTAACAAGGATCGTTTTGAAGCGATTTTTCAGGGGTTTAGAGATATTTTTGAGCGTTCAGCATGAAATTCGGAGTCAGCATGAAATTTTACATATTTTGAAGCAAAAAAATTTTTGTCCGGAATCCTCATTTGAAGGACGATTCCGGTCAAAAAATTGGTTTCCCTTAAAATATGAAAAATGTGTGCTGATTCCGAATATCACAATGAAAATTCACAAAAATTGCTCTAAAACTTCGAAATTCCACTTGGAAATGACCGTTTTTGACCAAAGTTGTATTAGGTGGCCGTGGCCCACCTCCGGAGCTTTCTCTATTTAAAAACCTTTCGCGTCAGCGTGTTCAGTAACTTTTTTGGTTGCGGGCCCACAGGACCTTTATCGAGCAGAATCTTGCAGGAAATACTTCATTAGATGAAAAAAAACAACTCTCAAAAAGACAAAATTACGAAAAATTAGACTTCATCCTTCTTGCTCTCCCTCCTCCTCCCTCTCCACGACTTCAAACCTAAACCTTCTCCATGTCACAGTAACCTTCGCCTCCTTCTCATCACTCCATCTTTTCACAACCTTCTCAAATCTCCAATCCATAACATTGGGTTGCTCCAATTCCGGAAACTCATCCAAAATCTCTTTCGGCACAAAATCTCCGCTTCCAATTACGGATAATTTTTTCAAAGTTGTGTTTCTCGAGTACCTCCAGGTGATGAGAAAATCATGAAGTCGAGTACCGTGAATCCTCGGATCATTGATTTCCACTTCAGAAGATTCCCAAGTCGAAATTTTCTCGAAATCCACCCATCGACAATTTCCAAGGACAACTTTTGGGGCTTTAAGGGGTCCTGAGTATTTGAAAACTGGAGATAAAACTTCCACATCTAGATTTACAGAATCAGACTTGATTTCGTCGAGGTAGAAGAGAAGATCCTCATGGAGTAGTCTCACAGGGTACCCTGGATTCGGGAGAATACTGAAGCTACTAAACTTTGAAATTTTCCTCCAGATGAAAAGGTGACGAAAACGAAAATCGAGATTCGAGCGGAAGAGGAATTCGTAGTTTTGAATGTTGAAAATTGGGAAGATTCTGTCGAGCACCTTCTCCAGATGATCGAATCCTTCTGGAACATTTTGCAGCGTCAAATTCAAACGTTCCTCATCCACTCCAGACGACTCCAGATAGACCCCGGGACCATATGGATCGATATTTATGTTTCTGAGCCAGATTTTGAGTGCTACATTGGCCCAGGAGACAAGGAAAGTGTCATTTGTGATGGAGAATTGGAGAGTGTTCACGAAGATTCTGGATCGAGCGACGTGGGTGACGAATGATTTGGAGTAGGTGGAGATGTGGATTCTGAAAAAGAAGGATTTTTAAGAAGGCCTCGAAAGATCCTTAGTAGGTCTAAATCTGGTTTTGAAACGTCTGGTTTTGAAACGTCCGGTTTTGAAACGCCCTTGAAACACTCAGTAGCCGGATATTTCAAAACCGGACGTTTCAAAACCAGATGTTTCAAAACCGACCATTCCAGAACCAGACCTATCTTCTTTCAAAATGTCTGGTTTTGAAATGTCTTAGTTTTGAAATGTCGATGTTTTGAAACGTCCGGTTTTAAAACGTCTCGTTTTGAATCGACTGGTTTTGGAACGTCTGGTTTTGAAATCTCTGGTCTCAAATCAACTGGTCTTGAATCGACTGGTTTTGAAACGTCTCGTTTTGAAATGTCACTGTTTTGAAACGTCTGGTCTTCAATCGACTGGTTTTGAAACGTCTGGTTTTGTATTGTCCCAACGCCCTGAAAACCGGCTCCGGGATATTTCGCCATCAGTCATTTCACAACTACGACATTTCGCAACTCATGTCGATTTTGCAACCGCGACAGTTCGCAATCAAGACATTTCGAAACTGGACGTTTCGCAACTCTATAAACTAGTCCACTTTATGTTCATTAAGGTAGTAGGGGATTGAGGGTATTGTGAACTATTTCAAGTTATAGTCTAACTTCGAAAAGTTGTGATTCTGGAGTGATCTTTTAGCAAAAATCAAGGACTTTGTAGTTTCGCAATGGCGTGGTTGCGGATTGTCGCGGTTGCGAAACGTTCATGTGCCCGGGAAATTCAAAAAGTTGTAAATTAGGACTATTAAACTTTATTTGAATGCTCGAAGTTAGGACCCCCTAAACATGTTTAAAATGACTTACACATCGATAAGGTCAAACTGCTCTACTAGGCACTTGAAAGCCAAAAACGGTAGTTTAAGGATAGGGACGGGCATTGTTGAAGGAACGCAATGGATTGGTGACCAGGTAGAGAGTAAATAATAATGCAGGACAAAATGGGACTACCTACTGAATGAGAGTGTTAATCTAGGGGTTTTCCTCTGGGAAGGACGTCACCTCATGAGTGACATTGGATGGGACAATGTGCTAATGATGATTAATAGCGCTATAATCTTGATGGAGAGTCATTTTGTCTTAAAAGTGGTATAATAAAAAATAAGACTGAGACTAAAAATAAGACGTCCTTCCCTCTGGGAAGGACATCACCTGCTGAGTGACAGAAAATGGAAAAATGTGCCAATGATGATGAATAGTGATCATCGTTAGCACATTATCCCAAGTCACTCATAAGGTCAACATCCTTCCCAGAGGGATAGACCCTTCAGTTTCTCTTAGACAGTCATATATTTTCTCTCTACCAGGACCCAAATTCATTGTTTTTTTTTCAACAATGCCCATTCGTATCCTTAAACTACCATATTTGGCGTTCAAGTGCCTAGTCGAGCAGTTTGACTCTATCGATGTGTAAGTGATTTTAAACTTGCTTAGGGGGTCCCAACTTTCCGCATTCAAAAAGAATAGTCCTAGGCTTCGGTGCCCTGGACCCAAGCAGAAGACATGTTTTCTGAAATTTTCAATTTTTCGAATTTCGCGGCCCAATGAACTAACATTTTTGATTTGACTTTGAGGGCGTCTGTTGGCTGCGTATCAAACTTTTCCAATAGTAAACGATTTTACGGGAATTACGGTGCCTAAAGGCAACGAAACCTAAAGTTTGATACTCAGTCTACGGTGGTTGCCACTGGTTGCGAAATGTCGTGGTTGCGAAATGACTGGTTGCGAAACGTCCCGGAGCCAGATTTCGGGGCTCCGGGACAATTCAAAACCAGACGTTTCAAAACCGGACGTTTTACAACCAGACCTTGGGCACAAGCTTTGGCCTACTTATTAGCAATATTCCCCAAGGGGGAAACGCGCTCCATCGCGAATTTGGCTGAAATTTGAATTTTCAGCTTTCCCACCGTTTTCAAAACAGCGAAACATGTTTCGGTGGGTGCGTGGACTCCTCGTGGACAATTCGACTACTGCCCGAGTTGTCCACGAGGAGTCCACGCACCCACCAAAACATGTTTCGCTGTTTTCAAAACGGCGAAAAAGCTGAAAATTCAAATTGCAGCCCCCCTTGGGGAATATCGCTAACAACATTTTTTAGAGGCTTATTTTCTAAATCCTTCTTCGTTTCAGAATCCACTTATGCGCCTACTTCAAATCATTCGTCTCCCACGTTGCTCGATCAAGAATCGTCGTGGAAACTCTAGAGTTTCGCATTACTGATGACACATTTTTGGCTAGCTGGAATAATTTGGAGTTGAAAATCTCTCTCCGAACATACTACAATCCTTATGGCCCTGGAGTTTGCCTGGAGTCCATTTCTCAGTACCCAAGGCAATTACCTATAGGTCTGCGACCCAAAAACGAAACCATAAGCATAACAAATGTTTCGGAAAGCCTCACCTACTTTGAGAAAGTTGAGAAGGTGCTAGACAGAATACTTCCTGTTTTGAAGATTCAAAACTTTGATTTCAATTTTTGCTCAAATCTTTCTATCAACATTCGAGACCTTTTCATATGGAAAATAACCAGCACGTTCAGGAATTTCAGTATTACACCACCTCCCCGCTATGCTGTTATACTTTCCCCTGAAGACATTCGCTTTTATCTTGAAGATATTCAGATGGATACTTTAACTTTGGATGTGCAATGTTTGGATCCAGATTATCGGTATCGCGGGATTCTGAGAGCTCAAAAAGTTACACTTGGAAGAAATACCAGTTGGTTGAATCTCAGTATTTTGACATGGACCTCTTCGGAAGTAGAACTACATATTGCCTCCGAAGACGATTTACGCGATTTTCTGAGAGTTTGGGTCAACTCTGACAACATTACTTTGAAAATAGTAACTGCTACTTGTCCTGATCACCGATATCGCCCTCAAAACATCTTTAGGTGGGTTTCGCAGAATATAATAGGTGATGCTGGAATTGATGTTGGCCATGTTGCTGAACTGGTACTGGATATTTTTCCCAACAATGAAGCGACTGTAAGGACTATCAGAAGACAGACAGATGGAGTGGAGGCCAGAGTTACTTTAAGGCGCAGTTCGTTTAGATTTGAGGTCTTGGAGAGGGAAGAAGTGCAGCAATACGGATAGTAAATGATGTTTTTTTTGTGATTTATGATGTATGAAGTATTTTTAAGAGATTTTAATCTGTTTAAATTTCATAAACTATTCTATTTTCAAAAAATTTCGAGCGTTACAGCATAGGATCAAAGTCAAAACCGTCATTTTCTCAACAGTTTTGCGCTATTTTTATCCTAACTCTTCAGCTACGAATCTTATGGTTTGGGTGAGTGCTTTATTAGGATCTGTTACATATTATCGAAAAATTTTGGTGCGCTGCTAACATAGTTATGGGTCACCAAACCCGTCGAGAGAAAAAAGAACGAAAATTCCGAACGCCCCGCCTTCGTGGTTTCGAAATGACGTGGTTGTGGATTGTCGCGGTGGCGAAATGGCCGGTTGCGAAATGTCGTAATTATGAAACGACTGGTTGTGAAATGTCTCGGAGCCAAAACTTGAATGTCATTAAAAAATTTTATTCAATTCACAAGGCCAGACATTCAAAGCAAAGCAATTATTCCTCCAATAGCTCGAACTTAAAACTGCCTCGAGTTACAGTAGCCCTCGCCTTCATTTCATCCCTTTGCCTTCTCAGAACCTTTTCAACAAGCGTCGCCCTCTCCTCCAAAATTTCCCTTGCATCAATGTACAAACGTTCTTCAGGTACCTTTATCTTATAGCAGATGATAGGAACCGAAAACCGTTTTAAAGTAACATTCTCCGAGCGAAGCCAGGCTCTTAAGAAATCCTGAACTTGGTAAAGGTTGAATTCTGGATACTCGATGGTGACTTCAGAAGAGGTCCAATTCAAAATATCACTGTAAAGCCATCTAGCATCTTTTAGAACAACTTTTCGGGCTCTAATGGGTTTTGTGTATTCATATTTTTGATCTACTCCCAAAACGTCCAAAGTTAAATTGTCTACTTGAATTTCTTGAAGGAAGAAGTGAAAATCTTCAGGTGATAGTTTTTCAGAAAACCCGGGAGAAGAGGTAATACTGAAATTTCTGAATTTCTTTACTTTGCTCCAGATGAAAATTTCTCGGGGACTAATAGAGAGACCAGTGCAAAAGTTGAAATCAAAATTTTGAATCTTCAAAACTTGGAAGATGTTGTCAAGAACATTTTCCATCTTTTGAAGGGGTGTCTTTTTCAAGTTTCCCGAAACTTTTAGATTTATGAATTTTTCGTTGTTGGATAACCGGACCCCAGGACCATATGGGTTGAGGTAGGTACGGAGCCAGATTTTGAGCTCCAAGCCATTCCAGCTGGCCATACAGGTGTCGTTGGTGATTTGAAACTCGAAGGTTTCCACGGCAATTCTCCATTTGGCAAGGGTAGTCACAAAGGATTTGTAATGCGTGCAGAGATGGATTCTGAAAAGAGGGGCAGTTTGAGATTTTTTTGGTGATGGGGGGGGGGGGGGGGTTGAGCTTTGACTTACAAATCAAAATGGTTAAGCTGGTGGATAACGCACTGGAAAATGACATGCGGAAGTTTCAGGATAGGAATGGGCATGGTGGTTGACTATGAAAAAAAAATAACCTTTGGGAGAGGGGTCCGAGATGAGAAAATCGATTGAATCGCAAGACCAGAATGTGGTGCTATGAGTGACTATACGAGAATTGAGAAAATGAATGAGGAGGAGGTCTGCTATTGAGGCGTTCTTAGCGACAAGAGGGTAGACAATGGTGACGATACGACGTCTGTCGTCAGATATGTATTTAAAGGCGCGCGGAGTTATTTCAAAGGTTATCTCTTTAGGAAACGAAAAATGCGCCAGCAAATCTTGCTAGACTGATAAACACAAAGTGCGCCTTCTCAGGCACAGGTGTATTTTTTGTGTCCTAACGAGATATCCTCAAAGAAATTTGCAAAAATATACCATACAGTGTTTTTTTTTTTGTAGAAATGTAGCATTTTTGACTGGAATTAAGGATTGATTTTGCCTAGATTTTCATTAATTTGAACTCATTTTTTGTTGATGTGTTTTTATAGGCAAGGATACCTTTAATATAGGCACCCCGACGTTTCACAACCAGTCATTTCGCAACTATAGAAACTTGTCCGTTTTGCGTTCCTTTCGGTTATATGTGATAGGGACCATTGTTAACAAATTCTGGTTACTGTCAGAATATAAAAATGTTTGATTGTAACGTGGCATTTTTCAAAAGAGTGTATCGTTTGGTTGCGAAACGACGTGCTTGCGGATTGTCGCAGTTGCAAAATATACAGTTGCGAAATGTCGCGGTTACGAATTGGCCGGTTGCGAAGCGTTGGGGTGCCCTAATATAAGGGCACTTTACAATAGAAGGGCTCGCCCCACTATTAGAGAAAATACGGTAGCTTCCACAGACTTGTGTTTAAAAGTTCATAGTCGTTTGAAAAAAAATCTTTATTCAATTCACAAGGTCAAACATTCAAAGCAAATCAATTATTCCTCCATTTCCAAAACCTCAAACTTGAAACTGTTATGAGTTACAGTAGCCTTCGCCTTCATTCCATCCCTCTGCCTTCTCAAAATCTTCTCAACAACTTTCGGACGTCTTTCGGAGTCAAACACCTCCCTCTCCTCCAAAATTTCCGATTTATCAATGTACAAAAAAGCGTCAGGTATCTCTTTTTTATAGCAGTTGATAGGAACAGAAACACGTTTCAAAGTAATATTCTCTGAGACCAGCCAGGATTTCAAAAATTCCCTCACCTGATGGTGAGAAGAAGAGAAGACATCCTGGAAATACTTGATCTCTACTTCTGGAGACGTCCAGTTCAAAATATGTTTTAATTTATAAAATGCAACAACAAGAACGACTTTTTGAACTTTGAACAGTTTTTGGTGCCAAAAATCTGGGACTGTCCCCAACACGTTCAACGTTAACGTGTCCACTTGGATTTCCTCCTGGGAAAAGTGAACAACTTCCGATGGCAATTTAATAGGGAGCCAAAGACAAGGGGTGAAATCGATATTTCTAAACTTTTTGAACTTTCTCCAGATGAAAACTTTTTCAATTTCAATAGGGACAGTACCATTAAAATGGAAGTCTAAATGTTGAATATTCAAAACTGGGAAGATTTTGTCTAGAATTTCTTCCATCTTTTCAAGTGGTTCCAATTCCTCCGAAACTTTGAGGTCGATACACTTTTTTCTATCTATAGTAGATTCTAGCGTGACTTTGTTTTCTTTGTGGCGGCATTCAAGACAGATCCAAAACTCTAAGCCGTTCCAACGAGCAATGCACTTGTCTTCGGCGATGATAAATTGGAAAACATCCACAAAGATTCTCCATTGGGCAAGGACATCAGCGAAGGGTTTGAAATTAATGCAAAGGCGGATTCTGGAAAAAAGAGGACTTATTAAAGGATAAGTCCGACCAAAATTTTGTGTTGCCTTAAAGGAGAAATCCGAACAAAAATTTTAATTGCTTTAAATTACGTTAATATGTGAGTAGATTCCAAAAATCATAATGAAAATGCTCAAAAATAGCTCTAAAACCCCCGAAAAATGGCTTTGGGAAACTCCGCAACTTCCGACAACTTCTGCGATTTTTGCTCATTTTGGAGCCATTTTTCGGCGTTTTAGAGCTATGTATGAGCATTTTCATAATGATTTTCAAAATCTACGCACATTGTTACATAATTTAAAGCAATAAAAAGTTTTGGCCGGAATCCTTCTTTAAAGGAAGTCCTATAAGAAATTTTCAGAAAAACCGTTTTTTCTAGCTTTCCCCACCCGGGTACACGACTCGAAAGACTTACACATCAAATTGATCAAATTGCTGGACAACACAATTGAAGGCAACACTCGGAAGTTTGAAAATTGGAAAAGACATGGTGGCTGACTGTGAGAAAAGATAAAATATTATAGTAACGTGTGGGAGATGGTTCCAAGATGAGAAAATCGATTGAATCGCAAGACCAGAATGTGGTCCGCGGGGAGGAGAGGTGGCGTTATGAGTGACCGAATAAAAATCGATAGAATGAAGGCACTTCACAGCCGCGACATTTCGCATCCAGGTCATCAACAAACATATACACGTTTTTGTGAAAATTCTATGTGGCAGTAGAAAATTTTAGATTTTGAAGATAACCTGACTTTGTTTACAATGATCCGTATCAAATACATTTAACCTAAATGAATGTAATACCGGGAGGTTTCTATAGTTGCGAAACGGTGTCTTTGCGGATTGTCGCTTTTGCGAAATGCGCAGTTTTGAAATGGCATGGTTTCGAAATGTCGGGGTTGCGAAATGACTGGTTGCCAAACGTCGGGGAACCTTAATTTGAAGTAGCGCCGTAATCTTTTGCCTGATAATACGTGCAAAAAAGTTGTCAACTACAAAACTGGAGGACTAGGTTTGTTTTATAGGCACACAAATGTTCTAAATAATCTAACGGTTCTAAACTACTTTTTTCAGTCTCCCAAAGTAGGCCCTTTTTTTAACAAAAACATCCAACTATGATACCTTTTTGTCTGTTTCCTGCACTTTTTATTAACGTGGTTTTCCTCAAATATCAAAAAAAAAAGAGTCTAGGACAGAAACCTTTATTCAAAATCCTCATCACCAGAAAAAACTTTTGGTGGACCGCCACACGACGAGGTATCAAATCGCATGTCTATATTAACCATGATTTTGTCAATTTTTTCCATATCCACCTTCGTCTCCTCCAAAATCTTTGTACAATCCTCATCACTGATCTCGTCGCCCATCAACTTTCTCGCCAAAACTTTTTGATCTTCCTCCAGATCCTTCCATGTAGACACCAGAATCTTTAGAGCCTCGTATTGGTCCTTAGTGAATTTCGGAAGGAAAACTCCCAAATCCTTCTCTGCACTCTCCGCTTCCTCGATTTGATGATAAGGAATTTTGAACATCTCCTTGAAAAACTCAATCAAAATTTGATTTCCAAATTCAGCCAAATCCTTCTCAAATGCTCTAATCTCCTTGACACTCAACTTATTATACTCCTTGACAATATTCATCATCATAGCGAAATCGAAATTTCCATGAATCTTCTGAATCGTTTCCATATACTTTTCCCAGTCTTGAGGCGGATCAGCGTAACTACTGTATTCCGAAAGAGCTCCGAGGGCGTTATGGATGTCGTTTTTGGTCACTGGGATCGAACTAAATTCATGAAAAACCCGCCGTAAAGTGTACGACTTGTGGTCGGGGAACTTTAAAAACTCCAAAAATGAGCCATCCTGGAGAGCATCGTGGGTGGTCCAGTAGTCTGCCATTCTCGAGAATTCTGAAAAAAGAGAAAATTTGGCTCCGTGTCGTTTTGCAACTAGAAATTTCGCAACTACGCCGTTTCGCAACCCAGGTCGTTTTTGCAACCAGGCCAGTTCGCAACCAAGACGGCTCCGGGACGTTTCGCCACTGATCATTTCGCAGCTAGGACATTCCGCAACTCAAGTCTATTTCACAACCGTGAAAATTTGCAACCAAGACATTTCGAAACTGGACGTTTCGCAACTCTATGACCTAGTCCAAAAAATTTTTGGCTTTAACGCGAACTTTCTACGAAAATCCTGGATTTTGTGGTTTCGAAATGACGTGGTTGCGAAATGTCTCGGAGCCATAAAAACATTTGGCAACTAGACAACTATTTTTTTTTTCGTGGCTGCGAGTTGCGGACGTTGCAAAACGTCATAATTGCGAAATGGTTGCAAAACGTCCCGGTTGCAAAACGTCATAGTTGCGAAATGTCTCGGAACCAAATTTTTTTATTGCTTTAAGCTATAAAAAATGTGCGTAGATTCTATGAAAATGCTCTAAAATCTCGAAAATTCACTTTAAAATGACCATTTTTGGCCAGAAATTTCAGAAAAAGTCTCAGGCGGCCGTGGCCTAACTCTAGAATTTTCTCTTCCATCATCTCGGCCACCTAGTTTTCCGGTCACCCCAGACCAGGTGGCCGAGGTCGATGGAAGAGAAAACTCCAGAGTTAGGCCACGGCCGCCTGAGACTTTTTCACAATTTCTGGTCAAAAATGGTCCATTTAAAGCACATTTTTGGGGTTTTAGAGCAATTTTGGAGCATTTTCATTGTGATTTTTGGAACATATTCATATTCTAAAACACTAAAAGTGTCTTTACCTCTCAACCCAAACGGCACAAATGGAGTGGTTGGGATTACTGTAGTGGTAGTCACCGGTCCTCGAACCCCCAACACCTTCAAAATATACTCCGGAAGTTTCCAAGATCCATTTTCCAGCATCGCATTCCACTGCTCCATACCGTACCCCTTTTCAAATTTCTCAACTGCTCCATGGAAGAACAAAAACGCGTCGGCTCCATCTCGATACGTATTGCTCATCAAATCCACACAAATTTCCAAAAAATCCAGTACGTTTTCCGGATTCTCAGAGGCTTCTCGAATCTTTTTGAGGTTTTCGACGGCTTCTACAAATCGGGGTCCCCCTTCTGGATTACTGTAGATTTTGTTGTCTCGGACGACACCGAGAAGAACAGTTCTGAAGTTGGTATTTGGGGAGTAGTTGATAAGGGTCTTCAGTTGGATGAATATCGATTTCTTCTCAGATTCCTTGGCTTCGTTTGAAATCATTCGATCGATTATTGAAGTTTCCTCCGATAGACATGATCCCAGGAGAATCGAGGCAAAGAGCAGGGTGTTGATTTGAAAAACTACAAGAATTTGAAAAAAATTTTCATCCGAAAAATTGGCTCCGCGACATTTCGCAACCGGCCATTTCGCAACTACGATGCAAAATTATTAACTGTGGAGGAACTATGTCACAGTTGCGAAATGACCGGTTGCGAAGTGTCGTGGAGCCAAAAATTAAGCTTACCCTTCATTCCAACTCGCTGCTTGGTCCGGTAAGTTGAAACTAAAGCTGATTTTTAGCGAAAATTTTTGATTTTGGGGAGATAAGAATCTCTCTAATTTTTTTGGTGCCCCCAGTTTTTTTCTCCCCCTATCTTTGACAAGAGATCTTTGAAAAAATTGACTTCTGTTTCAAAATCAGTTCTGGGAATTTCTCAAGGACCGGATCTCAAGATGAAAGGTTGGTTATTTCCCGACGTTTCGCAACCAGCCATTTTGCAACTCATGCCGAATTCGTAACTGAACGTCTCGAAATTGTGACATTTTGTAACTTCGTAACTAAACGATTTCGTAACTGGACGTTTCGAAACCAGTCTTTTCGTCTTTCCTTTAACAAAAATGTGGATCTTTTAGTTGCAAAATGACGTGGTTTCAGAATGTCGCAGTTGCGTAATGTCCCGGCTGCGACAGTACTGGTCGAGGAAACGTCAAAAAAAGGCTCCGAGACATTTCGCAACCAGTCTTTTCGCAACTACGACATTTCGCAACTCAAGTCAATTTTGCAACTACGCCATTTCGAAACCACGTCATTTCGAAACCATGAAATCCAGGATTTTTGTAGAAAGTTCACGTAAATTACAACTTTTCAAATGTAGACTATAACCTGGAATAGTTCACAATACCCTCAATTCCATAAAACCTTAACGAAAGTAAAGAAGACTAGTTTATACAGTTGCGAAACGAAAAGTTTCGAAACGCCCAGTTTCGAAATGTCGTTGTTGCAAAATTGAGGTGAATTGCGGAATGTCGTAGTTGCGAATTGAAATATCCCGGAGCCCAAATAGTGGTTTTTCAGAAATCCACATCTTCCTTCTCCTGATCGGTTTATCCATGGCGCAAGAGGAAACTACTGTTACTACTCCTCAGGGAACCAACACAGTTTGTAGGTCAAATTTCACTAGGTACAGTAACCAAGAACTCCAATTTTCAGACGAAAATGTGCTCCAGAAGTATCATGAGAACGCCCACCTGTTCAGTGATGGCTTCATAATGGGACTACTAGAGAAAATGGAGGATCCAGAATTCACTCGAATCCTGAAAATTGATAGAAGTAACTATTCAGCTACTCTCCAAATGATCGATGTTCTAGTCTCCAAATTTCCAACAATAACTTCTGATTTGGGAAAGTTGACCGATTGGGAATTCCGATACTCTTGGTACCTTCGCGATATTGTTCATGTTTTTGGGAGATTGAGTCGAGAGGAAAAGGAGCAAATGATGGGAGGACTTCAAGATGAGGCTCAAGACTTTTTCAAGAGATTGAGTGTTTTGAGTAATCCTATGGTTGCTGTCAGATCCCTGTCTAGATTCAAGAAAGTGCTTGGAGATCCTAAACCCGAAGAATCGAAAGTTGAAGCGTTGGATTTCCTTTTGAGTAACTGGACTTTAGTAAATTCAAGTATTCGAGAGGATTTGGTGAAGATGTTGGATGAGAAGGACAGAATGTCTTGCCTTGGAATTCTCAAAGAAACCAATCTCTATACTCTTCTCAGGACTACAGTAACAGCAATGGATTTTACGCTAAACTGGGTGGATTCTTGTTTGGCCAAGGGGAACATCACTTTTGGTAGGGGAGAAGTTTTACAAGAGGGTTGCTTGAGGTGTCAAGTTGAAATTTTTCTAGGAATCCGACCATAGACTATATTGACCGTGAGGATTCAGAATCTGCAATAAAAATTGGCGAAATGTTCACGTAACTCGAGTTATCAGCTATCAAAGTCTCAGCTAATACTAATTTTGCTGATTTTTGACAGCTCATATCTCAGCTTTCAGGCACTTTTAGAAGGTCTAGTTTTTTGTGTTGAGCTTAGAATAAAGCCTGCAATTAGGTAGTATTGGTTTCAAAAACTAGTTCAAACTAAAAATAGGACAGTTTCGATCTCTACATGTTCCAATCGGACAACTCTTAGTTATTCCCATTATTTGATTGCAAGCATCATTATGAGCTTAACACAAAAAACTAGACCTTCTAAAAGTGCCTGGGAGCTGAGATATGAATTGTCAAAAATCAGCAAAATTTGTACTGGTTGAGACTTTGATGGCTGATAACTCAAGTTACGTGAACATTTTGCCAATTTTTATTTTAGATTCTGAATCCTCACGGTCAATATATACTATGGTCCAATTCCTAGAAAAAGTTCAACTCGACACCTCAAGTAACCCCCTTGTGAAAGAACGAATTGTCAGTTTCCATTTACAGAGTTCAACCCAAACATCACTCAACTTGAGAGTCACTTCAGAAGTCATCCGTATCTCCAAAATATGAAAACAAAGATCTTTTTTGGCTCTTATCAAGGATCTCTGATGGAAGTATTGGAAAGTGTGGAAAACGTGGACAAGGATATTGTGAAGAATGTAATATCTGTAATCCGAAGCTTCGATCCATCTTCCAACTCGAGCGAACGCTTTCTGAAGTTCTTCGATGACATTCAATTGTACTTTTCAACAGACTACGATTTCGAAGTTCACTTTTATACGCTGACAAACCCTAACGGAGTGGAATCCTTCGATTGGGAGCTTTTACTCCATGTTTTTAACAAGTTTTTCGAGTTGAGCGATGTGGAGCAGCTTGAGGTTATCAGGACAAAGTTCCACGATATGCCGGATCTCAAAAATTTTTTCACTGGTCTCATGTCCTTGGATAACTACATTTCGACTATGAATACCATTGTGACCGAAGTCATTCCAAGTCTAAGTCCGGTGGACAGATACTATGTTCATCTAACGGACTGGATTTTTTCATGGAAGAAAAAGTCAGTGAGCAACTCGGTGAAATTGATTGGAAGGAAGGCGTACGATGACAAAACAAGCAAAGAGGAGTGTCAGGCGATTGTTGATGACAAGAAAACACATGATTTATGGAATAGGTTTGGAACTTATGAGAAGATTACCAATGCCCAACATTGCTTCTCGAAATATGGAATAAAAGTGTGAACTGTCTGAGAAAGGGTTGAAATGAATATTATTATGTTTTCTGACTTGTACTGTATGCTGTAACAGAGTGAATAAATCTCAAAAACTATATTAAAAAACTGCTAAGCCTCTTCGCAACGACACTTCGCTGTTCCGCAGTACAAATGTGATAAACCTTATTTAGGTTTTTCACCTATCGTCGATATAGGCTATCGAATTTATAATCAAAATGGTTGCAAGAAAATTTTCTACAAAAGCTACTAAAGTAAAAATTGGGGACCCCGATTCTTAGAAGCCGTCGGAAATCTCAAAAAGATTCGAGAAGCCTCTGAGAATCCGGAAAATGGACTGGATTTTTTGGAAATTTGTGTGGATTTGATGAGCAATACGTATAGAGATGGAGCCGACGCGTTTTTATTTTTCCACGGAGCAGTTGAGAAATTGGATAAGGGATACGGTATGGAGCAGTGGAATGCGATGTTGGAAAATGGATCTTGGAAACTTCCGGAGTACATTCGAAATGTGTTGGGGGTCCGAGAACCCGTGACTACTACTACAGTAAACCCAACCACTCCATTTGTGCCTATTGGGTTGAGAGGTAAAGACGCTTATTTTTTGCTTTAAGATACGTTAAAATATGTGTAGATTTAAAAAATCGCAATGAAAATGCTCGAAAATTGCTCTAAAGCACCCGAAAATTCGCTTTAAAATGACCATTTTTGGCCAGACGTTTGGGAAAAAAGTCTCAGGCGGCCGTGGCCTAACTCTAGAATTTTTCTCTTCCATCGACCTCGGCCACCTGGTCTGGGATGGCCGAAGCCGATGGAAGAGAAAACTCAAGAGTTAGGCCACGGCCGACTGAGACTTTTTCCCAAATGTGTGGCAATACAGCCTTTTCAAAGAGAATTTTTGAGCATTTTCATTGCGAATTTTAGAATATACGGACACATTTTCACGTATCTTAAAGCAATACAAAATGTTTGGCCCCGCGACATTTCGCAACTACGACATTTCGCAACTATGACGTTTTGCAACCGGTCATTTTGCCAACGCGACTGCCGGCAACTACGGGCAATTCGCAGCCACGAAAAAAATAGTTGTCCAGTTGCCAAATGTCTTGATGGCTCCAAGACATTTCGCAACCAGTCTTTTCGCAACTACGTCATTTCGCAACGACGACATTTCACAACCGATCATTTCGCCACCGCGACAATCCGCAACCACGTCATTTCGAAACCACGAAATCCGGGATTTTTGTAGAAAGTTCACGTTAAAACCACAAATTTTTTGGACTAGGTCATAGAAACCTATAAAAACCTCATCAAATCCCAAAAAAAAATTTTTTGGTTTTTCGAGAATTATTCGCTGTGAGATCTGAAATTATTCCCGTTTCAGGGTGGCAGAACTTGTCTTGTCGAACCTAACTTTTTTTAATTTCCGAAGAATTAAAATACCACGACATAGCAAACTCAAAAAGCTCATTCATTCAAAAACACATAATCTTTAATGAACCAAAACCAGTGCAATCACTCCAACTGATACTTCGTGAAGCACGTCTCCACTCCGAAATGCTCATCAATTGACACAATCATCTTGTACGCCTTCCCTTCCTTCTCATTCCAAATCTTCATGCACTCTTCTTTTCCGATTTCACCAGTCACCGATGTCTCAACTCTCTCTTTTTCGGCTAGTCCCAACTTGAACCACGTCTCCAGAAAATGCACCAGAAAATCGATATGAACTTGTCCGGATTTTCTCATTTGTGGCAAAACTTCTTGCTGGAGTCTTTGAATGAAAGATTCTGTTTGTTCCAGAAAAGCAATCTTCCGGAAAAATGTGACGAGAGGTTTGTATCCAGCGGGACGAATGTTTTCCTGGACCATCTCTAGTTGGGTTTCCGTGTGCAACTCTTTGTATTTTCTTATCATATTCGTCACGGCACCAAAATCAAAACCATCCACTTCTCCCGAAAATCTGACAAAGTCATAGAACTTTGAATCTCTCCTAACCAACGTTTCCACATTGCTCAAAAAGTCCAAAATCTTCGGAGCAACGTCTTTGGCGATCCCAAAATTTTTGAAAAGTTTCCCGGTTTCGGTTAGAGCGTCCGTGTTGACTTTTTCAGAATATTTCATTTTGTCGATGAGGGTTCCGTCGTGGAGAATCGGGTTGGATTTCCAGTATTCGATTAGTTCCGGCATATTTGGAGTGTAGTCTGAAAATAGCTTCATTAAGATGGTGCCCGACGTTTCGCAACTAGACATTTCGCAACTAGACGTTTTGCAACCAAAACATTTCGCAACTTTGTGTTCCAGTTTTCATACATATGATAACAGATACCGTAAACTGATCCAGGTTGTTATTATGCGTGTGGATTAGGTGGTTGCGGACTGGCAAAATGCCCAGTTGCGAAATGGCTTGGTTGCGAAATCGACGTGAGTTGAGAATTGTTGTAGTTGCGAAATGTCTGGTTGCAAAACGTCGGGGTGCCTTGATATGCTGATTAAGCCTATATGTACCCCTGGACTCACCAAAAGTCAAGTTGTGTGCCTTCACACAAGACGACGTCATGTTCAGCTTCACGTCCAGAATCCTCATAATGGAACTCAACAAATCAAGATCTGCAAACTCCTTTGCCACCACCAAGCATTCATCTCTTTTCGTCGTTTCCATCAACTCTCGCAATTTGTACTTTTTGCCGCTATACATTCCTCCCAAGTGATTCAAAAGTTCTCGAAGTAGCTGACTTCTCTCGGGTCCTTCAAATATTTTGTAGAGCATTTGAAGCTTGTCGATGCCTTCTGATGAAATTTCGTACTGGACAACACCGTAAAAGAAGTCTCTAGAACTTTCGCTTCCGCATTCACCGCCGGTCAGCAAAACTTTTCCATCCTCAGGGAGTGATTGAAACTCGTCGATAATGTCTTTGAGTTGTCCGAAAACATCCATCTCTTTTATTGAATTGTCGATTTTTTGAACAACTTCGGGAAGTCTTGGAAAATGACCGTTGATAATTTCGATTAGATCGAAAGTCCCTCTGTTGTCCATTTTTAGTGGTTCATCGAAAAAGTGATTCATGTTTAACATCTCGCGCGAAATAAGTTTATCGTCCAACAACTCCGAAAGATGTTCGTAGTGTTTGTGCACCATTTCTGCATGATTAATCACTGAAATTTCTTATATGGTTTTTAGTACAACACTCTAAGAACCAACTCACATTCCGGAGCGGACTCTGAGCAGTTGTGGAAATAGCTTGGTGACCTTTCAGTTTCAGCAAACACGATTCCCAAAAGAAGAAGGACAATGAGTTGGATTGCTGGAAAAATTTTGCCCCCTAAAAATTGGAAAAAAGCTCACTTACCTCTCATCTTGAAAGATGCAAAATCCAAATCTTCGAACTTTTGTGGACAGTAATAGAAGAATCAAGTAAGATCTAATCAGAGATAAGGATCAGATGGCTTTTTTTTGGTTATACAAAATAGGATCTAGAAAAAAGAAGGAACACGTTGTGCCGTTTATGATATTTATCGGATCTCCACTTTGTCGCTGACTCCGGGACATTTCGCAACCTGTCATTTCGCAACTACGACATTTCGCAACCAAGACGTTTCGCAACTAACTTCATTTTCGCAACATCGACAATCCACAACCACGTCATTTCGAATCCCATACAAACTTAATGAACGTAAAGCGGACTAGTTTATAAAGTTGCGAAATTGACGCAAGTTGCGAAACGTTTGGTTGCGAAATGTCCTTGACCCTTGTCGTTAGATCCTTGATTCCTTGAGTTCTTGTCCCATTTTTTTTGGTCTGAGTTGAGATTCTTGGCCTCCTAGGAATTGAATATCGACGATGACGCAGTCAGAAAAACACATGTTTTTTTTCTAATTTTTTCCTCTTTGTCTCTATAATTTTCCCGTCTTGTTCTCTCGTCAATTTACACCTGCTTATTAGCTACTTTGCCACTTTTTTCCTAGTTTTTGAAATGTTGTTTTTTCCGGATGTGGAAGGAATTGGAGAAGGTGAGATTTCGGCTCCGAGACATTTCGCAACCAGTCGTCTCGCAACTACGACATTTCGCAACTCAGGTCAATTTCGCAACCGCCACAACTCGCAACCCAGACATTTCAAAACCAGTCCTTTAGCAACTACGACATTTCGCTACCGGTCATTTCGAAACCAAAAAACCCACGATTTTTGCAGAAAGTTCAAGTTAAAATCACGACTTTTCAAATGTAGACTATAACCTGAAATAGTTCACAATACCCTCAATCCCATACAACCTTAATGAACGTAAAGTGGACTAGTTTATAGAGTTGCGAAACGACTGGTTGCAAAACGTCCAGTTTCGTAAAGTCTTGGTTGCAAAACGTCTTGGTTGCGAGTTATCGTGGTTGCGAAATGGACGTGAGTTGCGAAATGTCCTAGATGCAAAACGACAGGTTGCGAAACATCCCGGAGCCCTATTTTCAGTTCAAAAAGTTCCCCCAAGTAAGGACAACCATTCCCATTTTTTATTGAGTTGCAAAACATCCAGTTTTGAAATGTCTTGGTTGCGAATTGTCGCGGTTGCAAAATGGAAGTGAGTTGCAAAACGTCTTGGTTGCGAGTTATCTCTGTTGCAAAATGAACGTGAGTTGCGAAATGTCGTAGTTGCAAAATGTCATAGTTGCATAATGTCTTGGTTGCGAAATGACTAGTTGCGAAACGTCTCAAGGCCCTATTTTCAGTTCAAAAACTTCCCCCAAGTTAGGACAACCATTCTCACTTTTTATCACCTTTCTTTTTTCTCAAG
The DNA here is from genome assembly GCA_963932045.1 of Caenorhabditis sinica. Lineage (NCBI taxonomy): Eukaryota > Metazoa > Nematoda > Chromadorea > Rhabditida > Rhabditidae > Caenorhabditis > Caenorhabditis sinica. The sequence goes on from OZ009942.1 coordinate 4,080,128, forward strand.
TCATTCCTATTGATCGCCTTCATTTCTTTTTCCTCCATTTTTCTTCTTCCTCCCCCAATTTCAACCGACTTCCAGGTAAAAGAGGTGTTATCACCTCTTTTTCCCCCCGCGTACATCATAATTTCTCTAATCCTCTCATTTTCTGCTACTCTCTCTCTTCTCCAAAAAATATTCCCCTACCTTTTTCCCTGCCAACACTCACTTCTCTCTCTCTCCCTCTCTCTCTCCCTCACTTGTGCCTCCCCAGGACAATTCTATTATTTCTAATATTATTATTCTTCGGTGTCCCCCTTTTCCTGGTGACAACATTATTACTACTTCTCTGATTATTAGATTCTATATAATCTAATTTTTCGGTCCCCGAACACTTTCACTTTTTGAACTGAAAATAGAAGACTAAAAAGTGCAAATGGAAAGGACTGCCTTGATTGAGCAAGGAGTGTTGGAAGAGGATGAAGAGGTAAGATTGGAATTTTTGGAAAAATCTAAAAAATCTAGACTTTGGTTCTAATTAGGGGGTTTGAAAAATGGCATGAGATAGGGATATGAAACTTCAAAGTTGAAGATGAAGTTGTAAAATGGCTTCAAGACATTTCCCCTCTAGTCATTTCGCAACTACGACATTTCGCAACTCACATCCATTTCGCAACCGCGACATTTCGCAACCAAGACATTTCGAAACTTGACGAGGGCTGTGCTCCTCTGAAAGGAAAAGCAGATTGAGCTATTATGATGACTCCAGGAGATTTTGCCACTAGCCATTTCGAAACTACGACATTTCACAACTCACATTCATTTTGCAACCAAGACATTTCGAAACTAGACGTTTCGCAACCAGTCATTTCGTAACTCTATAAACTAATCCACTTTACGTTTCTTAAGGATTGAGAGTATTGTGAATTATTCCAGGTTATAGTCTACATTTGAAAAGTTGTGATTTTCACGGGTACTTTTTCACAAAAATCCGGGCTTCTGTGGTTTCGAAATGGCGTGGTTGCGGAGTGACGCGGTGGCGAAATGACCGGTTATGAACTGTCTCGGATTCTTATCATCGAATTTTCTAAAAATTTGTAAACTACGAAATCCTGGAAATTCAAAACTGTGACTTCTCAGAATCCTGGTAGTCTGTAGAATTTTGAAAAATGGACTTTTATACAGTGCTCCACAAAAAGTTCGTTCCACCCTAAATTTTCACGGTTTTTCACGTTTATCGCTTTCTAGGTCAACTTTCAGGTTAAGGTAGCATCATGAAAAATGTTCCTCTCAGAAAAAGAAATATGATGATGTATTTCATTTTTTGGTCACATGACCCAGTTTTCGAAAAATTGAGAAAATTCCACTTTTTTGGCTGTTTTTAGCTTTGGCGGATCCACATAAAGATCGTTCCACCCTCCAAAAATGACTGATTTAGGTCAATGAGTCTGAACTTTCAGTGAGAACATGGTTAGAACGAACAGGCATCCTCGAAAACCTAGAAATATGGGTGGAAAATTTTATCAACTTTGACCTGCTGGCTGGCTGCCTCTCAGGTATCACTCAACATTGGTTCAGGCCTATCGGGTTCAAAAATTGTGCGGATTTGTCCGGATTTACATCAGAAAAAGTGGTTTCGGTGGTTTCACATCGTTTCTATGCCATTTTGAAACCAGAACCCTTTTCATTCTCGATAAGCGACTGTTTGTGATAGCTGGCGCTGACTGCTCAGGTGGAAACAAGGGTATTTTACCCACTTCCACACATCGTATTCTCGAAATTCTTAGGAACTTGGTAGAGCACAATCAGATTTACCTGTTTGCGACAATTACCGGGTCCTCCGACATTTTTTAGGCCTCCTAGAGCTCAGAATTTCACCTCAAAAGACTGCACTATGGCATGGAAACTTTCGTTTTCCTGATTCAAGGATCCAAACCACCCTTAATTTTGTTCGGAGTGATTTATTGAAATGATTCGATCTTGCATCATATTGCGAGTCAAATTCGGGTCAAAAGACCGATCCTAGCACTTACGACACCTCAGAACATTTTTCCATCTGTTACTCGTGTAGCTTCACAACGATTTTTCAGCTCTAGAGAGCCTAGAAATGGTCGGAGGATCCGGAAATTATCGCAAACAGGTAGATCTGATTGTGCTCTACCAAGTTCCTAAGAATTTCGAGAATACGATGTGTGGAAGTGGGTAAAATACCCTTGTTTCCACCTGAGCAGTCAGCGCCAGCTATCACAAACAGTCGCTTATCGAGAATGAAAAGGGTTCTGGTTTCAAAATGGCATAGAAACGATGTGAAACCACCGAAACCACTTTTTCTGATGTAAATCCGGACAAATCCGCACAATTTTTGAACCCGATAGGCCTGAACCAATGTTGAGTGATACCTGAGAGGCAGCCAGCCAGCAGGTCAAAGTTGATAAAATTTTCCACCCATATTTCTAGGTTTTCGAGGATGCCTGTTCGTTCTAACCATGTTCTCACTGAAAGTTCAGACTCATTGACCTAAATCAGTCATTTTTGGAGGGTGGAACGATCTTTATGTGGATCCGCCAAAGCTAAAAACAGCCAAAAAAGTGGAATTTTCTCAATTTTTCGAAAACTGGGTCATGTGACCAAAAAATGAAATACATTATCATATTTCTTTTTCTGAGAGGAACATTTTTCATGATGCTACCTTAACCTGAAAGTTGACCTAGAAAGCGATAAACGTGAAAAACCGTGAAAATTTAGGGTGGAACGAACTTTTTGTGGAGCACTGTACTATCGAATTTTTGAATCCTGTGAATCCAGAATCCATTTTTTGGTAGTTTCCTAATTTTTAGGATTCTGAATCCTGAAGACGTCAATTCTCAGATTCTCAGAATCTCAAAAAAATCACAATTTGCTAATCTCACAATCTCACAATTTTAGATTCTTTGAATTCTAGAATCTCCATGAATCTGAAAACCTCAGAAATTCAGAATCAGATATCCTTCTGAATCTCAGACCCTCAAATTCCTCAAACTTTATGTTCCCCCCCCCTTCAACTTCTCAAAACCAATAAATAAAAACAGCTCTTCCATCTCTCTCAGCAAGAGGAAAAAAAGCGAACCAAAACCAATTCCTTAGGCACACTCCTTCGAGTATTTTTTTTGCTCCATCCTATTTTTTCTTGAGTGGTTTTTCCTCCCCTATTTTCCGTCCGTGCCGCCTCCCTCATGAATTATTCAAGTTTCCTCTTCCATCTCCTCCTCTTCTTTTTATTCTTCTTCTCACTTTTCTTCAATTTTTTGCTTTTAGCACATTTAGTGGTGTGCTAATGCTAAAGTGTCACCACAGATTTTTCAATCTCTCTTTTTTTGGACCCCTTTTTTATGGACTAGTTTATTGGGCGAGACTAGGAGAGGAGAGGCAAAATTTCTCATTTTTTGGAGTGTAGGTTTCTTTTAGGAGTTTATTAGTTTTTCCTCGGTCCCCTGGGGTCTATGGGGACTCACATATTGGAGTATCGGAGGTTTTTTTGATTTTTCGGAAATTTTGATTTTCTTGAAAATCAGAAATTTTGAAAATTTAAGTTTCTGAGTTCCCTGAAGATTCAGAATTCCAAAGATCTAGGGGTTTCAAGATTTTGAAGATATGATATTCTAGAATCCAGACGTTTGGTAGGTTCTAAAAGTCGGAGTTTTTGCATTTGCAACTTCCGAACGTCTCGTAATTTATATATTATGAGATATTGAGTTTTGGCCAGCCCGACGTTTTGCAACCATGCCATTTCGCAACTGGACATTTCACAACTCACGTCGATTTTGCAACTACGATATTTTGCGCAACCAAGGCAATTCGCATCTAGACGTTTCGCAACCAGTCATTTCGCAACTATGACATTTCGCAACTGCGATATATCGCAACTTTCTTTGATTTCGCAACTAGTCGTTTTGCAACCACGCCATTTCGCAACCAGTCGTTTCGCAATTTTAGGAACTTGTCCGTTTTACGTTCATTTAGTGTTGGCAATTTCAGGTAACCATCAAAATCTGAGAATGTTTGATTGTAACAGGGAATTTTTACAATAACTTGAGTCTTTTGGTTGCAAAACGACACGGTTGCGAAATGGCGTAGTTGCTAATCGTCATAGTTGCGAATTGTACAGTTGCAAAATGTCGTGGTTGCGAAATGACTGGTTATGAACTGTCGGGGAACTACGACTTTTCGCAACCACGTTATTTCGAAACCACGAAATCCAGGATTTTTGTAGAAAGTCTACGTTGAAATCACAACTTTTCAAATGTAGACTATAACCTGGAATAGTTCACAATACCCTCAATCCCATACAACCTTAATGAAGTTAAAGTGACAGGTTGCGAAACGTCCAGTTTTGAAATGTCTCGGTTGCGAATTGCCGCGGTTGCGATATCGACGTGAGTTGCAAAATGTAGTAGTTGCGAAATGTCACTGAGCCGCTACTTTAGTTATTTGGTTTTTGTTGATTTTGGGATCCTGAGAATCTGGAATTCCACTTTTCTCCAATTTCGAACTTTCCAGATTTTGAAGTTTCTCAATCCAATGGCTGCCAGATTCTAAAGATCCTAAGGGATTCTTCCTCAGACGTCATCCATTAGGGTCTTCTGACTTTTTTCTATAAAATCTGACATCATTTCTCTCAAATTTCCATATCCTCTCTATTCCCACTTACTTTTTCTTTAATACTAAGCTTCTTCCCGTTGTTCCAATTCCCCCGTTGTCTTCTCGAGAAATCTGACACATTCTCCCGCCCCATTTTCACTTCTTCTTCTACATTTTTCTTCGTCCCTCCGTCAACTAGTCAACGTTAATTGTTGTACTCCTTCTCTTCTTCTTCTTCTTTTTTTTGCTACATGTAGCAAAAAAAAAGGAAAAGTGAGAACACGAAGGAAGGACAACGTAGAATAAGAGAATAGAAGAAGAAGAAGAAGAAGAAGCTTTTTTCTGCTTCAAAGTGGATAATTATTGATGTTTTTTGGCTTGGAGACATTTCGCAACCAGTCGTTTTGCAACTACGACATTTCGCAACCAGTCGTTTTGAAACTACGACATTTCGCAACCACGAAATCCAGGGTTTTCGTAGAAAGTTCACGTTAAAATCACAACTTTTCAAATGTAGACTATAACCTGGAATAGTTAACAATACCCTCCATCCCATACAACCTTAATGAACGTGAAATGGACTAGTTTATAGAGTTGCGAAACTACTGGTTGCGAAACGTCGAGTTTTGAAATGTCTTGGTTGCGAAACGACTGGTTGTGAGTTGTCGTGGTTGCGAAATGGACGTGGGTTTCGAAATGTCTCGGAACGTTTTTTTCTGTTTCCATGACTTAGTTTTTGGATTTTTGAGGCTTGAATAAGGCTTCATTTGGAAAATATGACATCAGAATTGTAAAATTCTTTATAGATTTGGCACACATTTCTAACATTCAGTTTTTTATTTTTTCGGCACCCGACGCTTTGCAACTAGTCATTTCGTAACCGCGACAATTCGCAAACAGTCATTTTGAAACCGCGACGTTTCACAACTACGACGCATCCACAGTATCTACAGTTGTGAAGTGACTGGTTGCGAAATGGTATGGTTGCAAAATGAAGTGGTTGCGAAATGATGTAGTTGGCACATTTCTAACATTGAATTCTGCATTTTTTTGGCACCCGACGCTGCGCAACTGCGACATTTCGCAACCGCGACGTTTCGCAACTACGACGTACCCACAGTGCCTACAGTTGTGAAGTGACTGGTTGCGCAATGCCCAGTTGCCGAATGGAATGTTTGCAAAACGTCCAGTTGCGAAATGAAATGTCGCGGTTTCAAAATGACTGATTGCGAAACGTCGGGGTGCCATTTTTTCTGAAATTTCATCTTAAAAACAATTTTTCCATCGTAAATCAGATCCCAAATTTCCAAATTTTTGAGATTCCCATTATTTTTGAATTCTCTCTAAACTTCACTTTTTTTATGGCTTCATTTGAGAAATTTGTCATCATTAAAAATTAAAAATTCAATTTTTTTCTGGCATTTCGATGCGACTCAAAAACTGGAGAATGACCGGAATAATGCCATTACCGTCAAAATTTTTGACTTTCTCCGAAATTAAGCTTCGTTTTTTATTTTTGGAAAGTATGAGGCTTCATTTTCTACCGGGATTCTGATTCGTCGATTCTAGAATTCTAAACTTCTGACCTACTCAAGTGTAAAGTGTCCTTAGTACCTGTCCACCACCCAATTTCAACAATCATAAAATCTAAGAAACCCAAACCAAAATGCTTCGTCCGAAACGAAACGAAACGCGCGAAAACTTTCACCTCCCACTTTCTCTAAATCTCCTATTCTCTCACACTATTTCTCTCTCATCCCCTTTTTTCGTTTTGATCAATATGTTTGATGAGATGATGATTGATTACACTTTGCGGCCACTGCGCAATACCAAAGCTTCTTTTCTTTATTTTTGGAAAGAAGCAGGAGGCTTCATTTTTCGCACCCTTCTTTTTAGTAGGACGTTTTTGGAATTGAGGTTTGGAATTTGAGTCTTTTCGATTTTGGATTACTGTAAAATTTGATCTAACTTAGTTATTTGGATGTTCACTTTTTTTTCAAACTCGAAGAATTGGAATTTCAAAAAAAGACCCCTCAGAACCTCAGTTTTAGAAGGTTTCTACAAAATCCAGAATCTCACAATCCCTCTGAAACACTTTGCAACTGGACGTTTCGAAACCTGACGTTTCGAAACAGTGACATTTCGCCACTCATGTCGATTTCGCTACTGCGACGTTTTGCAACTGTGACACTTCGCAACTAGGCTTTTCGCAACCGGTCACTTCGGAACTGGACATTTCGAAACTGCGATTTTCATTCAAATCCAAAATGTTCGAAAAGTTATTATCCTTCACATTTTTTGAAAATCTTATTAGCGATATTCCCCAAAAGGAAACGCCTTCCATCGCCAACTTGACTGAAATTTGAATTTTCAGCTTTCCCGCCGTTTCGAAAACAGCGAAACATGTTTTGCTGGATGCGTTGACTCCTCGTGGACAACTCGGACAGCATTGTCCACGAGGAGTCCACGCAGCCACCAAAACATGTTTCGCTGTTTTCAAAACGGCGGAAAAGCTGAAAATTCAAATTTCAGCCAAGTTGGCGATAGAGCGCGTTTCCCCTTAGGGAATATCGCTATTAACACTATAAATTTTTTTGGATTTTCCTAATTTTCAAAACCTCGAAATCCCAGAATTGTAAAACGAAAATAACAACTTTAAAATGGTACTTTTTACATTTCCCAAAAAACCAGAATTCCGGAATTTTGAAGTGTTTCTGAAGCCAGTTTTTCTGAATCTCAAAATTTTCAAAAATCCAAAAAAGACCTAGTAATCTACCCTAGACATCCAAAAAAAACCTAAGCCAAAAAAACCGAAACGAACCTAATTCGTATTCTTGTCCATCCACACATCTTCAGTTGTCTAAAAAAACCGAAAATTTATTCAATTTTTCGCTTTCTCTGTGTTCAATTTCTTCTTATCCATGTCTTCTTTCAACTTTTTTTTCCAAAAAATGTTTTCCTATCTCTTTCTCTCTCTGCGTCTCTCAAAAGTCTATGCTCTCTCAAATTTTGAAAAAAAAGAGAAGAGAGGGTTTGTCAATTTTATGTTGTTGCAAGGGGGGGGGGGGGGGGTAAAAAGGTACAGAAGATAGAATAGAGGAGGAGGAGGAGGAGTGTGTCGAAAACTCGTTTCATTTTTTTTTCTCTATCTATTTTTCTCTGGTGCCTCTTATTTTTATATACTCTCTCGTCTCTCTCTCTCTCTCTTGAAAATTGTCACACAGGTGTAGAAGTAATGATGATCTGGGAGAGAGAGATGGCATGACGATTTTCTGTTTCCTATTTTTGGGATTATTTGAATTTCAAATTTTGTTCTGAATTTTTGTGGAAGTTTGGAACTTTTGAATTTTAGATTTTTCCTTGGTTTGATAACTGAATATTTCCAATGATTTTTTGAAAGTTTTTCTCAGATATCTCAGAGTAACCCCTGTTTAAAGGCGCATGCCCCCCCCCCCCCCGCCCTATATATCAAAAAAAGGGGCAAACGTTTGAAGCTAGGATATGTCTGGAGGCTTGGAATTTTTCTTTAGAAAAATAGTTCCACTAAAATCAAATTTTCAAGGGCTTCAAAGTAAGTATAAATATGCCTAGGTTCTCACCACGAAAACTACAGTAATCCATGTTTAAAGGCGCATGGCTTACAAAATAGGAGATGAACGTTTGAGGCCAGAAACTATTTGAAATTTTGATTGTTTTCTTTCCAAAAAAAAACCAACAAGATCAGCTTGTCAAGGGCTTCAAAATGACCATAAACATGCCTAGGGTCTCACCACGAAAACTACAGTAACCCTTGTTTAAAGGCGCATAGACCCAATAAAAGGGAGGGGTCCGCAAAACTATCAAAAAAATCTAGGCATGATTATACTCATTCGAAAGCTCTCAACATGCTCAATTCATTTTTAACATTTTCAAATTGCGTTCACTTGTTTAAAAAAAGTTAGGCCATATAAATTTTTTAAAGTTGTTGAAAAATTTGGAAAATACCAGGTGACCCTGATTTGCCGAATTGTTTGTTTTCTCTCCTCTCCACTCCTTTTGCCAATGTCAACTAATAGAAACGCGCCTCCCCCATTATACAAATAAACATTTTTGACGAGAATCATATTGAAAATCATTGACAAGAATTTTTGGAGAAAAAAAATTTTGGTGGGAAACTTGAAATTTTTGAGAAAATTTAAGCCTAGACCATCTCAAAAATTGAATGCCGTCAAAGTTTCAAAAATAAAATTTGAAATTCAAATTTTCGATTCGTCACCACCAATTTTTAGTATAGTTTATTATCATAAACTATAAATGTGATTGATAAGAGAAAAAGAGAAAAGTTCAGAAACCCCCCCCCCCCCCCCCCCTCCTATTGGACCCCCATGCGCCTTTAAACCAGGATTACTGTAGTTTTTCGTGGTGGGACCCTAGGCATGTTTATGGTCATTTTGAAGCTCTTGACAAGCTGATTTCAATTATGTTATTTCTCTAGCAAATTTAACAAATCTCATGGCTTTACTGTCCTCGGAGTTTAGACCCTCTTTACAATGGTCCATGCGCCTTTAAACAGGCGTTACTGTAGTTTTCGTGGTGGGACCCTAGGCAAACTTATAGTCATTTTGAAGCTCTTGAAAAGTTCATCTTGCTGATATAGTTCTTATAAAAAACTTCAAATTTCAAGTATTTTCTGGCCCTAAACGCTGAACCTGCCTTCAAGAAGGTCCATGCGCCTTTAAACATGGGTTACTGTAGTTTTCGTGGTGGGACCCAAGGCATGTTTATGGTCATTTTGAAGCCCCTGACAAGCTGATTCTATGGATACTACTCACAAACTAGAATTTTCAAAATTTTCTATTTTCCAATTCCCTCAAAATCTAAACTTTGAACTGTCATACATCAAGGTCTCCCACCCCCCCCCCCCTCATTTTTCCACGATTTTCCTCATAATTTCCACTAAATTGTTTCCACTATCTCCGACCAAAATGTGTCCACACCTAATTCCAACTACTATTTTACAGATAACGATAGATGACGAGACGCAGAGAAGTAGAGACGACGACGACGAAACCCTACACACAGAAGTGCACGTGAATCGTGAGTTTTTGAAGGGAAATTTTGGAAAATTTTGGAGAAAAAAGTTGATCAAAGAAAGTTTAGAGATCATCAATAAATGATAAAAACTAAAAATGTGAAAAAAGGAGCTAATTTTTACCGATTTTTGCCAATTTTTGGCTGAAGGCAGGTCTCATAGAAAAAAGAAAAAAATTCAATCCCGAGAGTCTTAGAGCTTCAAAGACATTTCGCAACCAGTCGTTTCGCAACTACGACATTTCGCAACTATGCCATTTTGCAACCGCGACAATCCGCAACCACATCATTTCACAACTACGAAATCCAAGAATCACAATCAACCTTAATGAACGTAGAGTGGACTAGGACTACTTTATAGAGTTGCGAAATGACTGGTTGCGAATTGTCCAGTTTCGAAATGTCTTGGTTGCAAAATGTCGTGGTTGCGAAAAATCTTGGTTGCGAAATGTCGTGGTTGCGAAATGGACGTGGGTTGCGAAATGTCCTGGAGCCTCAAAAACGGGTCCCTAGCCATGATTATAGTCATTTTGAAGCTCTTGATGAGCTGAAGATTTAAAAGAGGTGTAGAACTTCTATATGTTAAAATATGTGCTGATTCCAAATATTACAAGGAAAAAGTCTTAAAATTGCTCTAAAATCCCGAAAATCAACTCTGAAAATGTCATTTTTGTTCATAGTGGTGTCAGGCGGCCGTGGCCTAACTCTGGAATCTCCTATACCCCCTTTCAACATTTTAAGACTCCATATTTCTACAAAGTTTTTTTTTCACTAAAAAATTTTTTGATCTACCATAAATTGTAAATGTGACGACTAATGGCGACAGGTGCCTATTGGCACCTGTCCCTTCTATACACACTGACTCATACCACCACCACTCCAACCAGCCAAACTGAAGCATTTTTGTTTCATTTTTTTCTCTCTGTCGTCAGCACTAAACCAGAGTTTTTTGTAGTCATTTTTCTTGTCCGATACATTTGTAGTAATTTCAAAATTTTAAAAATTATAGAATTTTTGAGATTCCATTATAGAGTCTTTTAAAATGCTCTTGAGCTTCAGTAACGCAAAATTATGACACCCCGACGTTTCGCAACCAGTCATTTCGCAACTACATAGAAACTTGACGTAGTTGCGTATTGTCGAATTGACGTGGTTGCGGATTGTCGCAGTTGCGAAATGTACAGTTTCAAAATTTTGTAGTCGCGAATTGACTAGTTTCCGATTTTCAAAATATTTAAATACCAAAAAAATGTCCTAATTTTATATCTATTAGTTCAAGAGTTCCAAAATTTAGAATATTGGCATCTCAAAGATCGGTACCCCCGACGTTTCGCAACCAAGACATTTCGCAACCATGAAATTCTTTAACCAAGACGTTTCGCAACCAAGACATTTCTTAACCAAGACATTTAGCAACAACGACACTTGGCAACTAGACATTTCGCAGCTATCTAGAAACTTGTGTTTTCTTACAACGAAGTGGATTTTTTGGTTGCAAAATGTCTAGTTGCGAATTTCCTGGGTTGCGAAATGTCACAGTTTCGAAATGTCTTAGTTGCGAAATGACGGGTTGCAGCACCCGACGCTTCGCAACCAGTCATTTCGCAACCGCGACATTTCCCAACTGATGTCGGTTTTGCAACTATTATACGACATACTCACCGTGCCATAACTGGTTGCGAAATGTCCAGTTGCGAAGTGACGTGGTTGCGAAATGTACAGTTTCGAAATGTCGCAGTTGCGAAATGTCGCAGTTGCGAAATGTCCTCTTTCTTCCAGAATGCGCAATGGTCACCCCATCACCAGCCACTTCATCACCCTCCACATCATCATCTGCCTACCCCTCCGACAGTATTGAAATCGCTACAGTATCCGGCGGGCGAGGCCAACAACAATATGTGTCTCCAGAATTCTCAGAATACCCACCGAATTCTGAAAATCGGAGAAGGAAGAAGTACCAAATCCACGCGGGAAGGAATCGATTCGGGTGTGGTGGACGGTTGGTGTGCTCCAGAAGTCATGGAGCATTTGTGGTTACTGTATTTCTGATGATAGCGACGCTAACACTGTATTTTGTTTTTGAGTAAGTTGGGCGGAAATTCAAAAATGTTTATTTTTTAAAAAATTGTCAAAAAAATTTAGACTTAGGCTTAGGCTTAGGCTAGCCTTAGGCTTAGACTTAGGCTAGCCTTAGACTTAGGCTTAGGCTAGCCTTAGGCTTAGGCTTAGGCTAGCCTTAGGCTTAGGCTTAGGCTAGCCTTAGGCTTAGGCTTAGGCTAGCCTTAGGCTTAGGCTTAGGACCCCCCCCCCCCTAAAAAATAAATATTTGCAGCGCCCCCTTCTTATGGAACTACTCTCCGGCAATACCCATCGTCGCAGCGGTGATCTCAATTACAGTAATCTCGAATTTTCTTGCCACGTCATTTACGGATCCTGGCATACTGCCAAGAGTGGAGAATATGGAAATTATTGAGATGGATAGGCAATTAAATGGGGGAGGAGGAGCCAATGGGAACTATCAAAACGGACAGGGGACGAGTAATGGTGAGGGGTTTTTTTAAGTTGCGAAGTGGCAGGTTGCGAATCGTCTAGTTGCGAAACGTCGCAGTTGCGAAATGTCGCAGTTGCGAAATGTCTCAGTTGCGAAACGTCGCGGACCAACCTCATACTTTTTCAGGCGACGCCAACCTTCCCCGTCCTCGTTTCCGTGACGTCATCATAAACGGGGAGCACGTCAAAATGAAGTACTGCACCACATGTCGGCTCTACCGACCACCAAGATGCTCACATTGTGCAATATGCGACAATTGTGTGCTCATGTTCGATCATCATTGTGAGTAGAATTCCCAAATAAGGTCTCCTGAAAACTACAGTATCCCTACAGTAACCCAACCCCGTAAATCCACACTATCATATCTCTAGAAGTTACAGTAATCCTTTATAAAAAGGGGCCCCTCTGTGGACTACAGTAGTCTATTGGGTACAGTAACCATCCTTACAGTAACCCCACTCCCGTTAATCCACAGTAACTTTTCTCCCAAAGCTACAGTAATCCTGTACAGTAACCTTCCAGAAAATTATTTAAAATTTTTTTCAAATTGGGTGTATACTTAAAGGAGGATTCCGGTCAAAAATTTTTTTGCTTAAAAAAATGTAAAATTTTGTGCTGTTTCCGAATATGATACTGAAAACGCTCAAAAATTGCTCTGAAACCCTGAAAAATCGCTTCAAAACTACCTTTTTTTGGTTGAACGGTCTCCTGGGGCCGCGGCCTAACTCCCGGAGTTTTCTAGGGCCACCGCATTTTCAGATTTTTTAACACCATTTTTCCCGATTTTTTTTTTGTGAAAACCAGGTTACTTTTTGTAAAACTCATAAATTTTTCTTGTTATTTCACTTTTTCGTTTGCCTGTCACAAAAAAAATCTGAAAATGCGGTGCCCGAGTTAGGTGGCCGAGAAAACTCCAGGAGTTAGGCCACGGCCCCAGAAGACCGTTCGGCCGGAAAAGGGTAGTTTTGAAGCGATTTTTCAGGGTTTGAGAGCAATTTTTGAGCACTTTCACTGTCATATTCAGAATCAGCACAAAATTTTACATATTTGAAGAAAAAAATATTTTTTGACCAGAATCCTCCTTTAAGCCACCCATGGGTACCATAACCTCACCCCTGTAAATCCACACTAACTTTTTCCAAAAGCTACAGTAATCTTTTACAGTACCCCTCCAGTAAATCCACAGTAACTTTTTTCCAAATTAGATGTCTAGCTCGTAAATCTACACCAAGATCTTTCCAAAAACTACAGTAGTCTTCTAGATCCCCCGTAAATCTACATGAACATTTTTTCCCAAAGCTACAGTACTCGCTATCAGGACTAGAGTACAGTAATCCTCTACAGTAATCTTCTCGTAAATCCACACTAACTTTTTTCCCAAAGCTACAGTATCCCTCTACAGTACTCCCCCATAAGCCTACAGTACTCTCTTCCAGGTCCATGGGTTGGCAACTGCATTGGTCTCCGAAACTACACCTACTTTTATCGATTCGTGTTCTGCTTATCGATTTTAGTGATCTACCTGTTTGCCTGTGCAGTTACTCATATGAGTTTGTGTAAGTTTACAGTAGATTACTGTACCTCACAAAAAAAATTTTTTTTGAAAATTTTTTTTTCAGTGGCTCAACAAATGCCATTCGGAGAGGTAATGCGAAAGACTCCTGGCTCCGTGGTGGTTATTGTGATATGCTTTTTGACGACGTGGTGAGTTTTTTTTTCGAAAATTTACAGTAACGGATTACTGTACCCTTAAAGGAGGATTCAGGTCACAACTTTTTTTTTGCTTTTTTTTTGTTACTTTTTTGCTTCAAAATATGTAAATTCTTGCGCTGATTTTGAATATGGTAGTGAAAATGCTCAAAAATCTTACTAAAGCCCTGAAAAATCCATTCAAAACGACCCTCTTTTGGCCGAACGGTCTCCTGTGGCCGTGGCCTAACTCCCGGAGTTTCCTCGGCCACCGCATTTTCAGATTTTTTTCACCATTTTTTAGGGTTTTGTTTGTAAAAAAGAACCTGGTTTTCACAAAAAAAAACCTGAAAAAATGGTGAAAAAAAATCTGAAAATGCGGTGGCCGAGAAAACTCCGGGAGTTAGGCCACGGCCCCAGGAGACCGTTCGGCCGAAAAAGGGTCCATTTGAAGCGATTTTTCAGGATTTTAGAAAGATTTTTGAGCGTTTTCACTATCATATTCGGAATCAGCACAAAATTTTACATATTTTGAAGCAAAAAAATTTTTTGACCGGAATCCTCCTTTAACTCCGTACTAGAGTAGGCTACAGTAACCTACAGTAATCTACAGTAATCCCAAGAATCAAAAAATTTTCCAGGTCCATCGTTGGCCTCTCCTGCTTCCACACCTACCTGCTATGCGCCGATTTGACCACCAATGAAGATGTAATTTTTATTTTTGGATCCCCAAATTTTAAGCCCCGCCCATTTTCAGCTCAAAGGGCTCTACCGTAAGAAACATAGATCAACTCCACCTGCTGTGGCGGCTACGCAGAATCCTGGAAATCCGACGAAAAATCCATTCTATACGGGGTGCTTCAAAAGTTTTGTGGGGAGATTGTTCAAGTCGAGATATCCGAGGTAGGAGGGTTACTGTACCTTTATTTTAGATTTATAAAGTATTACTGTATTAACGATATTCCCCAAGGAGAAACGCGCTCCATCGCCAACTTTGCTGAAATTCGAATTTTCAGCTTCCCCGCCGTTTTGAAAACAGTGAAACATGTTTTGGTGGGTGCGTGGACTCCTCGTGGACAATACGACTGCTGCCCGAGTTGTCCACGAGGAGTCCACGCACCCACCGAAACATGTTTCGCTGTTTTCAAAACGGTGGGAAAGCTGAAAATTCAAATTTCAGCCAAGTTGGCGATGGAGCGCGTTTCTCCTTGGGAAATATCGCTAATACGTCAATTTTAATGAATATTTACAATGGGTTACTGTAAAATGAAATAGACTACCGTACCGTAGGACTACTGTAACTAGGATACCGTACCTTAGGATTACTGTAATTCAACTAAATTCAAACTTTCAGTGTACTCGACGCTACAGGATATGTTGACCACCAGCCGACCATCGAAATTCGAGTTCCCATCGAAAATGTGACCCCAATGATATCAGAAATTCCAGAAAAGAACGAGGAGAAAGTCTAAAATTTTACTTAATTTTTTTCGAAATACCGGTTTTTCTTAAACGATGACGAAATTTCAAACACACACACTTCATGATGACGGGTGCTGAAAGTTGCTCAAAAAATTTTTTTGTTCTTGAATATTTTTGAAAATAATAAAGTTTTCAAAATTACATGGTGTCATTTTTCTTTAGTAGTTTTTTGAAAAATTACAAAAAATCGACAACTTCTTGATTCTAGTGCTCCATAATGTGTGACCTTGAATTTTTCAAAAAATTTCCCCCCTCCATGCCCACAAGATTTCCAGCGCCGCCCCGCCTCTTTTGTACGCCGTCCTCACTCCTCGCTGTCGGTGCCGCTTTAGCTCACACAGGTCCTGGGCGGTCATACGCATAATGTGTCTCAGATGGATGGCGCCACCGATGAAAACGGTACAAGCGATGCGTCCCGTGTGGCCCATATATGACCCATATGGGACGCATCGCCCACGCACACACGAGACACACAGGCCACCCACATGCGACGCATATCAGACACACTAGCGCGCACATCTGGAACCCGTTCCCCCCGCTACCCACTAATCGTTTATCAATACACGGAATTTCATGAATGCATATTTATTAAGGAAATTACTTTGAATACAATAAAATCAATGTTAAAAACAATACAACTGAATAGAGAATAGAGTCTAGTTGAGAAGGGGGACATTTTAGAGAATAGAGTCTAGTTGAGAAGGGGGACATTTTAGGTGCTAGCCAACAAAACAAAAAGGTAACAATAATGTAACAGTAACAGGAAAATGACGGAGAAAGATGGATATTATTGAAGATTCCTCAAGTTGTTACTTCAAGCATACGAAATCGCTGTGGGGTGGGGATTCGTCTGTGAAATCAATCGGATGCCTGGAAAAGGATTATATGAACAAGTGCTTCATTCACTTATATTCGTACTCTTCCGCATCATCGCCCCAATTGTCCAGCTGTCCTCTCAGAT
Source organism: Caenorhabditis sinica (assembly GCA_963932045.1). Taxonomy (NCBI): domain Eukaryota; kingdom Metazoa; phylum Nematoda; class Chromadorea; order Rhabditida; family Rhabditidae; genus Caenorhabditis; species Caenorhabditis sinica. The sequence goes on from OZ009942.1 coordinate 4,096,471, forward strand.
TCCTTGCCAATTCTGATGTAGTCGTCGTTGTTACAGCGTTGAACTCCTTTCTAAGTCGATCTCTGAACGGTAAATCATCACGTTGTTGTAAGAAGCGCCTGACAACTTACAAAAGATGACTGAGAGCATTACGTGCCAAAACGGTGACGTCGGTTTCCAATTTTCGACTGTAGCTTTGACCAAATCCAGCGATTACGAACTCTGAAGACATTGCAAATGCTTTATTTGTTTTGAGGTGTCGCAAATTTTTACCTGATAAGCTTCGGTAGACTTTCTTTCCAATACAGTGGTATCCAGCTGTCGAGTGTTCGTTACTTGCGTAGGCGGGGAAGTAGTGGTCGTGAGTTGCAACCTGAAACACTGTGTTATACGATTGTCTTTAGGGGAAAATCAGACTTTCTTGAAAACGTGCAGAATGAGATTTCTACAATGAATTTGAAAATTTGAAGATGTCCAGAAGCACGCTTCTTGGGGTGTGATGACATCAGTGAGACGAAAACTTCTTTTACTTGGCATCACTAACACATCGTTATGCTTCGATGCAGCATCCAAGTCGAATCCTTTTCCAGTCACTACACACTGAATGAAGCATTAAATGGGAAACTGAAAGAAGTGATTCCTTACACTTTCCGATTGCTTCTCAAATTCCTTGGCCTTCAAAATTTTGTTAGTTTGTGCAATCACCATAGCAAGACCGGCTGAGAGCTTTTCCATCGATGAATCCACACCATGGAAAGAAGACGAAAGCTCCAAAAATGGGTAATAATCGATAGGCTTAGGAGTCTTCGCCAGCTTCTTGAGATTCTCCTGAAAATGGAAAGTATTTCGGGTCGAGCTTAATAAGTGTATCTACTTCACATTCACTTCTTGGCAATGGGATTCCACTCTCAAAGTTGTACAAATTGTTCGCTACGTATCCACACGAGAGTAGATGGCCGAGAAAACTCAGAGAGTTGAAGGCCACGGCCCCATGAGACCGTTTGACCGAAAAAGGGTCGTTTCGCAGCGATTTTTCAAGGTTTTAAAGAGATTTTTGAGCATTTTCATCATGATTTTCGGAATCTACACACGTTCTTACGTACTTTAAGGCAATAAAAATTTTTGGCCGGAATCCTCCTTTAAAGGTTTCTAGAAGCCCTTGAAGGTCTTCTGAATCCCTAGAAGGCCTTCTGAAGCTGCAAAGCCTGGAAGCCCAAAAGCCTAGAAATCTTAAAAAGACCTAAAAACCTCTAGAAAAGCCTACTAACCTCTCATTTCGAGATGCAATTCCAACTTTTGCTGCGAGAGAGATTGTGAAAACTCAAACTGATTTTCCCCACTGTTTTCCATCATTTTTTGATAATTCGTGGCAAAAAAAAGCAAAAAAAAATTGAAGAAGGGCACACGGAAAGTATTATTTTTCACTGATAGTGAGTTTCGTTCAGAATCTCGAACCTCGAATCAGAAGTACTCACCTAAATAATTTTTTTTTGGAGCTCTTCCTCCCTCCCTCCTTGCCCACTAGATTTCCAGCCTCTCCCCGCCTCTTTTATCCCCCGTCCGCCCTCCTTGCTGTCGGTGCCGCTTTAGCTCAGGCGGTAGAGCGCGAGGCGTGTATCCTCGAGGTCAGAGGTTCGAGTCTTCTAGGCGGCTTAGTTGGTATTTTTCTTTTTTGCTTTCTTTTTTGCTACTTTATTTTGGGTTTAGAGTACTCTAACTTAAAAAAAAAGAATTTTATAATAAATTTTTATTCAATCATTTCAAAGAAGACAAGATTTAGTTCCAAACATCTGATCAAACTCTCGAATCGCCTGGTAGACTCTATAGGTATCATAGTGTTGCTCAGCACGAGTTACAGTAAGAACACATTCCTCCCGAGTGAATTCATTGGCCATCAATCCTGCCATCAAGAATCTTCGCTCCACCGTAATCGTATGGTAGACTTGAATCAAATTTTTCAGAGCTTCCAATTGGTTTTCGGTGAATTTCAGGGATCCCAATTTTTGTGACATTTGCGATTTTAGACGGTCCGCATACTCCAAATCGGAAATTTTGAGTATATCGAATCGTGTGAGAAACTTGAAGAGGTCATCCATATGAAACTCCAACATCTTCTTTTCCAGATTTTCGAATTCAGAATCGTCAAGTTTTATGTATTCCTTCGCAAGATTCAGGATCATTTCAAAATCGAGATTCTGAATCCGTCAGGTAATCCGTGTCGTTCTTATAGAAATGATTATAACGGAAGAGCCATTTGAATCCATGCTCAAAGTGCTCAAAAACATAAAAACTTTCGAAAATTCTGTGTTTAATTTTTTTTCCACGTGTTGTCCCTCTCCTTGTTAGAAAAGTTGAAAAGTTCGAAATCAAAAAACGAGCAGAATCAGAGTTAGTTTGAGTTTCTTTCGTTTACTCATCCGATTGGAATAGCATCTCAAGATGAGAGGTAAGCGTTTTTGAAGTTTAAGGATTCGGCTCCGGGACATTTCGCCACTAGCCATTTCGTAACTGCGACATTTCGCAACTCACGTCGATTTCGCAACCGCGACAGTTCGTAACCAGGAAATGTCTTTTCGCAACTTGTCGCGGTCGTAGTTGCGAAATTGGCGTGAGTTGCGAAATGTCGTAGTTGCGAAACGACCGGTTGCGAAATGTCTCGGAGCCAAGGATTCTGACACTAACGTCTTCTGAATTTCAGCAATTCACATCTGCATTCTCCTTATTGGATTATCCATGGCATTCGAATCTCCGACAGACGAGCCTATCGAAGATACCTTTGACCCCCAAATCATCTATCGTATGGTTTCCAATGAAGCCACGGATTCTGAGAAGAAATCGATATTCATCCAACTGAAAACCCTTCTGAACTACGCCCCCAATTCGGATTTCAAGAATAATCTTCTAGAAGTTGTTCGTCAAGGAGATGAATATTCGGATTCTGACGCGATTGGAGGGTTGAGATCCATGGAAGCCGTTCGGAATCTTATCAAGATTCGAGAAGAATCTGCAAATTCTGAGAATGTTCTGGACTTTTTGGAGATTTGTGTGGAGTTTTTGAAGGATGAGGAGGCGGAGGATTCGTGGAAGTTTTTGTTCTTCTATGGAGCTGTGAAGTATATGGAGCAGGGATACAGTATGGAGCAGTTGGGACAGTACTTGGTTGAAGGGGTATGGAAACTTCCTGAAGAGGTTTTGAAGGCGTTGGGAGTGGAGAAGACGAAGGGGGTGGAGGAGGAGCCTCATCCAACAAGACCACCATTTTCAGAGTTGTGGAGTTTGGAGAGTAGGTTTTTGGGTTGGATTCTTGGATTCTTGGGCTCCACGACACTTCGCAACCGGTCATTTCGCAACTGTGACATTTCGCCACGCATGAGTTCCCTCACAGTTGAGAATTCCTAAACGAACTGTCGTAGTTACGAAATGACCAGTTGCGAAGCGTCGCGGGTGCCAATTCTTCGGGATTCTTGGGCTCCGCAACATTTCGAAACGTGAAACTTCGAAACTGGGACATTTCGCAACTGTGACATTTTGTCACTCGTGAGTTCCTCCACAGTTGAAAATTTTGAAAACTTTTCTAATAAAAAATGCAACACTGTCGTAGTTGCAAAATGACCGGTTGCGAAATGACCGGTTGCGAAGTGTCGCGGAGCCAATTCTTGGGGATTCTTGGGCTCTGCTACATTTCAAAACGTGTAACTTTGCAACTGTGACATTTCGCAACTGTGACGTTTCGCAACTGTCACTTTCGAAACTGTGAGAATCTACAAAATGATAGGAAAAATAGTTGCGAAGTGGCAGGTTGCGAATCGTCACTTGGCTGAAATTTGAATTTTCAGCTTTCCCGCCGTTTTGAAAACAGAGAAACATGTTTCGGGAGGTGCGTGGACTTCTCGTGGACAATTCGACTGCTGCCTGAGTTGTCCACGAGGAGTCCACGCACCCACCAAAACATGTTTCGCTGTTTCAAAACGGCGGGAAATCTGAAAATTCAAATTTCAGCCAAGTTGGCGATGGAGCGCGTTTCCCCTTGGGGAATATCGCTAATAGATTTTTAAAATTATATTTCAGACCTCTACAAAATCAACGACTACATCCAAGCCCACAGAGTTCTCCAGGATGGCTCATTTTTCGACATCCTCCACAACGACACGGAGAAATTCAGATTCGCTCTCGGAATTCTTTTCGAATTCGGAAAGACTCCAGAAGACAAAGAACACTTTGAGCATGGATTCAAATGGCTCTTCCGTTATAATCATTTCTATAAAAACGACACGGATTACCTGAAGACGTTGGGACGAATTCAGAATCTCGATTTTGAAATGATTCTGAATCTTGGGAAGGAATTCAAAAATCTTGGAGATTCTAGAGTGGAAAATTTGAATAAGAAGATGCTGGAGTTCCATATGGATGACCTCTTCAAGTTTTTCGCAAAATTCGATAGGCTCACAATTTTCGATGTGGAGCTTGCGGACCATCTAAAATCGAAAATGTCACAAAAATTGGGATCCCTGAAATTCACAGAAAATCAATTGGAAGCTCTGAAAAATTTGATTCAAGTCTACCATACGATTACGGTGGAGCGAAGATTCTTGATGGCAGGATTGATGGCCAATGAATTCACACGGGAGGAATGTGTTCTTACTGTAACCCGGGCTGAGGGACACTATGACACTTTTAGAGTCTACCAGGCGATTCGAGAGTTTGATCAAATGTTTGGAACTAAATCTTGTCTTCTTTGAAATGATTGAATAAAAATTTATTATAAAATTCTTTTTTTTTAAGTTAGAGTACTCTAAACCCAAAATAAAGTAGCAAAAAAGAAAGCAAAAAAGAAAAATACCAACTAAGCCGCCTAGAAGACTCGAACCTCTGACCTCGAGGATACACGCCTCGCGCTCTACCGCCTGAGCTAAAGCGGCACCGACAGCAAGGAGGGCGGACGGGGGATAAAAGAGGCGGGGAGAGGCTGGAAATCTAGTGGGCAAGGAGGGAGGGAGGAAGAGCTCCAAAAAAAAATTATTTAGGTGAGTACTTCTGATTCGAGGTTCGAGATTCTGAACGAAACTCACTATCAGTGAAAAATAATACTTTCCGTGTGCCCTTCTTCAATTTTTTTTTGCTTTTTTTTGCCACGAATTATCAAAAAATGATGGAAAACAGTGGGGAAAATCAGTTTGAGTTTTCACAATCTCTCTCGCAGCAAAAGTTGGAATTGCATCTCGAAATGAGAGGTTAGTAGGCTTTTCTAGAGGTTTTTAGGTCTTTTTAAGATTTCTAGGCTTTTGGGCTTCCAGGCTTTGCAGCTTCAGAAGGCCTTCTAGGGATTCAGAAGACCTTCAAGGGCTTCTAGAAACCTTTAAAGGAGGATTCCGGCCAAAAATTTTTATTGCCTTAAAGTACGTAAGAACGTGTGTAGATTCCGAAAATCATGATGAAAATGCTCAAAAATCTCTTTAAAACCTTGAAAAATCGCTGCGAAACGACCCTTTTTCGGTCAAACGGTCTCATGGGGCCGTGGCCTTCAACTCTCTGAGTTTTCTCGGCCATCTACTCTCGTGTGAGTTTTTCTGGTTGTTCCGGCTGAAACTAGATTAAAAGTTTATTTTAAATGAATTTCTGTTGAAATATCAACTTTTAATTCAGCCGAAAAAACGAGAAAAAATCACTTAAATTGGCGAAAAAAGCGGTGGCCGAGAAAACTCTAGAGTTCGGCCACGGCCAGCCAATAGAATTTTGGCCAAAAATGACGTTTTCAAAGCGGATTTTCGGAGTTTTAGAGCAATTTTTGTGAATTTTCGTTATGATATCCGGAATCAGCACAATATTTTCCATATTTTAAAGCAACAAATTTTTTTGACCGGATTTCTCCTTTAAGCTTATCGGTATTCCCCAAGGGAAAACGCGCTCCATCGCCAACCTGGATGAAATTTGAATTTTCAGCTTTCCCACCGTTTTGAAAACAGCGAAACATGTTTTGGTGGGTGCGTGGACCACTCGGGCAGCAATTGTCCACGGGGAGTCCACGCACCCACCAAAACACGTTTCGCTGTTTTCTGTTTTCAAAACGGCAGGAAAGCTGAAAATTCAAATTTCAGCCAAGTTGGCGATGGAGCGCGTTTCCCCTTGGGAAATATCGCTAATAGGCTTTTTTGGGCTTTTCATGGATCTTTTTAGGCTCTTCTGGGCTTGTTTAGGCTTAGGATTAGGCTTGAATTACAACATTTTTTTCCAGCCTTCCAAATCTACATCTTCCTTCTCATCGGAGCCGCCGCGCTCGCCGAGCCCCCTCTCGAGACGCCCATCATGGATCGATGGATTTCCAACAAAGCCACCATCGACGAGCAAAAAGGAGTGCTCCGCGAGCTCAGTGTCTTTCTAGAGTACGCGAATAGTACCGGGTACAAGACGAGTCTTTTGGGTGTTGTTGAGAAAATGACCGGATATGTCCAAGAGGAAAAATTTGGTGGAGCACTCGGCCGACAGGCTCGGATCAATCTTCAAGGGATCTACAAGAATTCGACGAATCCTGAGGCTGTTTTGAACTTTTTGAGTGTGACACTGGAGTTTTTCAAAAAGGAGAAACCCGAGGATTTGGAGAAATTGAAGTTTGTCAAGAAGCTGATTTGGGAAATGCAATTTGCCAGAGTGGATTTTATTCATATGAAGGAGCTTCTGGAGGAGGAATTTTTTATGAAAGTAGGTCCCATTTCGCAACTAGACGATTCGCAACCTTAACTTTCAAAATTGTGACATTTCGCAACTCATTTCGATTTCGAAACTGAGCCATTTCGCAACTAGACGATTCGGAACCTTAACTTTCCAAACTGTGCCATTTCGCAACTAGACGATTCGCAACCTTAACTTTTGAAACTGAGCCATTTCGCAACTCATGTCGATTTCGAATCTAAGCCATTTCGCAACTAGACGATTCGCAACCTGCCACTTCGCAACTATTGCGATTTTTATGCTCAAAATTGTTATATTCGTCTTAGAGGAAAACTGAGTAGACGTCTACTTCCAGGTGCAACCCATGGGAATTGGAAATGAGGAGCTTCTGGAGGCGTTGGGAGTGAAGATCCGAGTGGAGACGGTTCCGATTATCGATCAACTCATCGCGAATCGAGCCAAGGATTCGGAGAAGAAGTCGATATTCTTCCAAGTGAAAACTCTAATAGCCTATAATCACGCTCATCTCAAGTACAATTTGCACCTAGGAATTCGTCGTGGATTTCTCTTCCTTACTTTCACTGATGAGCACGTTAAAGATGCTCAAGACGTCCTTCACAAGCTCTACAAAGAATCTGAAAATCCTCAGCAATTCTTGGAATTCTTGGAGATTTGTCTGTACTTTTTGAGGAAGAGAGAGCCTGAGGACTCGTGGAAATGGCTGTTCTTCCATGGTGCCGTGTTCCAGATGAGCAATGGGAAGAGTTTGGAGGAGATGAAGAAGGCATTGGTGGATGGCACGTGGAAGCTTCCGGAGGAGGTGTTGAAGGCGTTGGGAATTGGGAATACGGTAGAGGGGACCACTTCTGATCCTTCTGATGGTAGGTTTTTTATTTTTGGATTATTGGATTTTTGGCTCCGCGACGTTTCGCAACTAGGCTTTTCGCAACCGGTTACTTCGCATCTGGACGTTTTGAAACTGCAATCAGAAATTTACCATTTCTTTTTGTTTGCAGTTGCGAAACGTCTAGTTGCGAAATGTCCAGTTGTGACGTGACCGGTTGCGAAATGTCTAGTTGCGAAATGTCGCGGAGTTGGACTTTGGAGTCTTGGATTTCTAGATCTCAATATTTTCAGGAAGTCCTGTGGAGGAGCCGATTCCAGAAGATCAAGGGATTCCTGAAGACACCGGCCTTGGTGGAGAAGAAGGAAATACATGGGGTGAGCCCGGGGAAGAAGATAATTCTTGGATTCCCGGCAATGATTACGGTAGGTTTTTTTATTCATAATTGAGAGATCTAAACTTATGATTTTTGGTTTCAGATCCCCAACCAAGAGAAGACGTCGCTAGCAAATGAGATGATCTTTGAGTGATACAGCATTGAAATTGAAGAATGAAGCGTTTTTAGTATTTTCAATATTCTCAGAACTCAACTACAGTATGATCTACTGAAAAAATTCAATTAATTTTTGACAAAATTTCACCTGTTTTCTCTATTTTCCCTATGCTCCAAACACCCCTAAGTTCTGGCTGAGCATTTCCAAACCACCATTTGCTCCAAAATGAAACTCTACTTTGTTCCCTATGCTGAAAGTAACATCACAAATAATGCGACTTTTTCTGAGACAGTGGACCGTCTGGTAAATGTACAAACTATGGCTATGCCGATATTGTCAATGTTGATTTTTCTGGCGTTGTATGGATACAAAGTGGTCAAAAAAGAGGTAAGAAAGACATTAGGAAACTGGACATCTCGCAACTGTGGCACTTCGCAACTCACGTCGGTATCGCAACCGGTCATTGGTTGCGAAACGTCCACTTGCGAAATGTTCTGGTTGCAAAATGTCATAGTTGTCCAATCGACATGAGTTGCGAAATGACTGGTTGCGAAACGTCCTGAAGTCCATTTCGCAACTCCGACACTTTACAACCAGTCATTTTGCCCCTGCGACAGTCCGCAACTACGTCGTTTCGCAACCACGGAATCCACACTTTTTGTAATAAGTTCACGTTAAAGTTACATTTTATTGAATTCAGTGGTTGCGAAACGTCCAGTTTCCTAACGTCTTGGTTGCGATTGGAAAACCAAATAACTATTTTCAGACCTGCCAATTCGCTCCTTTTCTACCGTACCAAATCCTCTCCCTGGTCTCTATTTCCTACGTCCTGGTTCTTTGTATCAACTATTTTTTCTCCAACAATTTACTGTACCAAATTTCATTCTTTATTATTCTCATTACTATAGTCCAACCATTCCTAGTCTTCTCACTATCCACTATTCAATCTGGTCTTGTCCTGTTCAACATCAAAATCACAAATATGAGAAAATTTACATATATAGCCCTTCCCGTGCTGATTGTGATCAAGTGGATTGGTCATTTTAGTAAGAGAATTGACTTTAGGGCTCCGGGACATTTCGCAACCAGCCATTTCGCAACCAGCCATTTCGCAACTTACCTCGATTGAGCAAAAACAAATTTCTACACCGCGACAATCTGGCACCCGGACGATTTGCAACCAGTCAATTCGCAACCGGGTCATTTCGCAACCAGCCATTTCGCAACTTTCCTCGATTTTAGCTTTGCAACTAACAGCTTAATTTCGCAACTGCAACAATCCGCAACCACGTCGTTTCGCAACCAAAAGAAAGACTTAAAAAAAGGAAAACCGGACAAGTTTCTATCGGCGCGAGATGACTGGTTGCGAAATGTCTAGTTGCAAAATGGCACGGTTGCAAAATGACGCGGTTTTGAAATCGACATAAGTTGCAATATGTTAGTTGCAAAATTGCTTGATTGCTTGGTTGTTAGTTGCAAAATTGCTTTGGAATTGCTTAGAAACGTCGAGGTGTCGGCAATCCTCAAAAATCAACGTAAGTGAACATAAAATGGTGGAAGTTGAGTTCATAAAGTTGCGAAACGTCCAGTTTCGAAATGACTAGTTGCGAAATGTCCCACAGCCATCTATGGAGCTCAATTGAAATAAAAAATTTCAGGACCCCTATTTTTGGAGATAAACAACTTCCAAATCGAGTTAGAAGTCTTTGATTTGATACTGGCCATTTTGAACATTGTCATTGTCATTGGTCTAGTTGTGATGAGAAAGAAGAAAACGCTAGTGAGGAATCCAGAAAATATCAGTATTCTATTAAATGGACTTGCTACATTTTACATCAGTTTCAACACCCTATCAATCTATATATGGTCAAGATTGATCTACTACCCAGAAGATGAAAAAATCACTACAGTAAGCTGCTATTATTATATGAGCTATATATCATACATATGGATTGTCTCGGTTTACATTGGACACTTGAAACTTGTTCAAAGATGGGTGGAGCAGCAGAATCTGGAAAAGTCATCGGAAGAGGATTCTGGGATTCAGATGACGTCAGCATCTTCCAATTTGAGAAGAGCCAGTGTGGACACTACAGTATCTTATTTGTCGATTTCTGATGTTCATTTGAGAGTGTAGTACAGTATCCTTTTGCATCAAGAATAAAAATTCCAAAAATAGCTACAGTAGTTACAATAGCTACAGTAGTACTGGACATGGTAGTACTTTTTTACTGTAGTTACAGTAGTACATACTTCCCACAGTAGTCACAGTAGAGTTACAGTAGTTACAGTAGTTACAATAGTTACTGTAGTTACAGTAGTACTTGTAACAGTAGCTACAGTAGTACTTGATACAGTAGTACTTTTCACAGTAGTTACAAGAGCTACAGTAGTTGCAGACATGCAAATTCTGGCAGATCAAAAGTCACTGTTGGAGGACTCTGGAATTCTATTCATGTACTTCTGATATATAAAGTACAGTACCTTTCCAAACTTTTGAATAAATTTCAGAAATTCAGCTGATCGTTGTGATCCTCTGTGAGAAAGTTCAGTTTTTAATCAAAAAACTTTTTTCGGAAAAAATTTTTAACTCCACCTGTCCCAAGAAACTCTACAACTTTCAATTCTTCATTTTTGCTCCCCTTCATCATTTGAGCTCAAAAATAATGGAGCATTATTTTCTACCATTTGAAGTTGAGGATGATAACTCAACATTGTCCATTCTCAATAAAACCAACGATGAGGGAGAACTAATCGAATTTTTTGGAATGTCTTATCATATATCGCACGTGATAAGGCTGGCTCAGTGGCTACCGTTTTTTGTAGTTTTCCTCGGATTGTATGCATACAAGATTTGGAAGAGAGAGGTAAGGTTTGGGTAGCTATGGTAGTGATTACATTAGTTACAGTAGTAAATGTAGTAAAAGTAGTGGAAACAGTAGGTACAGTAGTACTAGTTACAGTAGTCGCAGAAGCAATGGTTACTGTAGTTACAGTAGTTGCAATAGTGAGCATCACAATAGTAAAATAGTAGCGGTTAAAGAAGTTACAGTAGCTATAGTAGTTACAGTAGTCGCATTAGTAATGGTTACAGTTGTTACAGTAGTTACAATAGTTACAGTAGTCGCTGTGCTCGTAGTTACAACAATAGTATCTACAGTAGGTATACAGTCAGGGCTCCGAGCACCCCGACGTTTTGCAACCAGTGATTTTGAAACTGCGACATCTCGCAACTCCCCTCGATTTTGCATTTCGCAACTTGGCATTTCGCAGCCAGTCATTTCGCAACTATAGAAACTTGTCTTCTTCATGTTCACTTTGTCTGTGTGTGTGATTGAGAGTACTGTAAACCATTACAGATTAACATCGACATCTTGATTTTTTCTTGATTTCAACGTCAACCAGTTTCAAAAATTTTGGATTTCATGGTTTCGAAATGACGTGGTTGCGGATTGTCGTGGTTGCGAAATGACCTGTGGTAAAATGTTTTGTAGTTGCGAAATGACTAGTTGCGAAATGTCTCGGAGCCACAGTCGGGGAACGGCCGGTCACCAAAAGTGACTTTCCTGGTTACGGTAGGTACAGTTGTCGTAGTTACAGTAGTTACAGTAGTCTTAGTTTCTCTGAGTTCAAAAATTTCGGCCTGTAGTTCTCACAGTTATTACGGTCATAGTTACAGTATTCAGAGTAGTAGTTACAGTAGCTACAGTACTTTTAACTCCCAATTTCCAGACCACCCAACTCTCCCAATTCTTCCCCTATCAAATCCTCTCCCTCTGCTCATTTCTCTTTGCATTTATGTTTTTCCATCGCTTCGATTCCTTACATTCTAGCATATTCCATACTATTATTCTCGTGATTCTCATGATCATCTACTTTGGTCAAATTTTCACAATCTCAATGCTATCATCTATTCAAATGGCAGAAATTCTACTGGAGCGAAAAATGGCGAGCCAGAAAAAAATGTATGGAATTTTCATGGTTGTGCTGATGGTTGTGGGGATAACACTGTTTGTTGTACCCCTGGAAATTCAAATTTCGCGCCAAAAAATTTTGTTGGATATTTCAAATATTATCATGATTTTTCTGAATCCCATCTTATTATCTGGTTTGTATTGGAAGTGGAAATCCAAAAAATTGAAATTGGATCAAGCAAGAGTTTGTGTTATTGTAAATGGCCTACTGACTCATTTTCTAAATTTGGTAAGGACATTTCGCAACTAGTCATTTCGCAACCATGACGTTTCGCAACTCAAGTCGATTTTGCAACTACAAAAATTCGCAACCGAAATGTTTCCAAACGGGACATTTCGCAACTCACATCAATTTTGCAACCACGACGATTCGCAACCAAGACATTTTGAAACTGACCGTTTCGCAACCAAAAAATCTCGAAACTCGACGTTTCGCAACCACGTCATTTTGGAGCTGACGTCAATTTTGCCACTATGAAAATTCGCAGCCAAGACATTTCGAAACTGAACGCTTCGCAACCAAGCCATTTCGAAACTGGACGTTTCGAAACCAAGAAACTTTTAAACTGGACGTTTCGCAACTCACGTCAATTTCGCAACCACGACACTAGAATAGTTCACAATATCCTCAATCCCATGCAACCCTAAAGAACGTAAAGTCAACTAGTTTATAGAGTTACGAAACGTCCAGTTTTGAAATGTCCCGGTTGCGAAATCGACGTGAGTTGCGAAATGTCGTAGTTGCGAAATGACCTAGTTGCAAAATGTCTCGGAGCCGGAGAACCCGAAATCTAAAAAAAAACTCTTTCAGATAACATTTTTCATATTTTTATTGATCCAACTTATTCAAAAAAGGCAGGAAATCTATACCCCCGCTTACTGCGCATACATGGAATATATCCCATTTCTATGGATAGTGTCAGTATATGTTGGATACTCGAAACCTGTGGAAAAATGGATTGAAATTCAGAAAAAGCCATCGGAGAACTTTGAAGATTCTGGGATTCAGATGACGTCAGCATCTTCTAATTTGAGAAGAGCCAGTGTGGACACTACAGTATCTTATTTGTCGATTTCTGATGTTAATTTGAGAGTCTAGTTTTAAAGGAGGATTCCGGTCAAAAAATTTTTTTTAGTAAAAATGTGTGTAGATTCCAAAAATCATACCGAAAATGCTCAAAAATCGCTCTAAAACCCCAAAAATGGCTCCAAAATGAGCAAAATTTGCAGAATCTGTTTCCGGCGGCCGTGGCCGAGTTTCCCAAAAAAAGGCGCGGAGTCGAGCGCAGTGATTGGCTGGCTCCGCCCCTTTTTTTGGGGGAAACTCGGCCACGGCCACCGGAAACAACTTCTGCGATTTTTGCTCATTTCGGAGCCATTTTTCGAGGTTTTGGAGCGATTTTTGACCATCATGAATTTTGGAATCTGCCATGTTTATGGGTGTCAAGCATCATCCAAAAAATCCAATAAATTTTTTTACATTGTCTAGTGGCGGGTGTTGCCTTCGAACATTGAATGAAATCCGTGGGCACCATCCCATTTTTTTGAATAAAGTTATTGAGCCTATCTCATGTCACAAGACCCTAACAATGGTGTTATTGGAAAAGTTTTTGAAAAGAATGTTGATGTCTGATTCAGTTTTGGCTTGCATAAATACGATGGGGCAACAATGACATCCGATCAATCATGAAGCTCCTACTTGCTCTATTTCTTCTTTTGGCACTCGTCGCGTTCGTTGAGGCTCAGGTAGGTGTTCTCCGAAGAATTCCTCATTTTGGGGATTCTGGGATATTTCGCAACCAGTCATCTCGCAAAACGTCCCGGAGCCTACTTTCGTATACACGGTTGTTGAATTCACGGCGTTTTGAAACACAAGAATTCGGCTCCGCGACACTTCGCAACCGGTCATTTTGCAACTTTGACATTTCGCCACTAGTGAGTTTCTCCACAGTTGAAAATTTTGAAAATTTCTCTTTAAAAAATGCAACAAGTGGCGAACTGTCGTAGTTGCGAAATGACCGGTTGCGAAGTGTCGCGGAGCCAAGAATCGGGAAATCCGATGATTCTTTTTTCTTTAGGGCGTCAAGGAAGGACCAGGGCCAACGTGGTTAAGATTCAAGGAAGCTGTAAAAACATTTGCCGAAGTGTTGCAGGGTTTTTCGAACGTAATTACAGAAGAGACAAAAGAACGAGCGGATGATTTGAGAAGTGCTACCCCCCCCCCCCCCAGATTATACCAGAAGAAACAATTGTAATTTTCAGGCTGGTCACAAGAAACGTTGGAAGCTTTGAAAAACGAATGTAATTAAGTCATGATAACAATTAGTTTGAAACATTAATTTTTCAGTAAACACCTTGATCAATGGAAGGAACGACATCGATAGAGCAATCAGAACCTGAAATGACTTTTAAACCAATTTTCAGCCGATTGGCGTAGATTGAGAATAAATATAGCATTCAGTTTTTGCCGTTTTTGCAAGATCTCATTATCAATCTGGCTCTCTCGATGTTTTGTAACCACGTCGTTTCGCAACCGAAAGACACACGCATTTGAACAAATGCCACGTTTCAATCAAAATCACATATGAACTAACGTAAAACGGACGAAGTTTTCAAAGTTGCGAAATGGTTTGTTACGAAATGGTATAGTTGCGAAATGGCATGGTTACAAAATGACGTTGTTGTGAAGTTGCCGTTATGCAATTCGCAACAACGACATTCCGCAACTGTTCCGCTGCCACGTCATTTCGCAACCTAAAGATACGTTGCAAGAATGGTTGCAATCTGTCTAGTTGCGAAATGGCATGGTTGCGAAATGTCTGGTTGCGAAACGTCGCGGTGCCACGTTGTGGGCGTTGGTTGATAACAATGAATGATGTGGTCAAAAATCTGAAAAAACCAAATTTCCAAGAAAAATACTGTAGAAATTCACCTGCTCCCATTTTACCCTTCACCATCAAATATCAATGTTTCACCTGCTTTTCCAATTTATTTTTCCAATAAATAATTAATTTTCCTTTTCTCGTCACCACACCTACCTATTTTCACTTTATTCCATTTTCCGCTGCTCAAAATGCGGCTCTATGTCATTTCCAAGGCAACGTCTTCAAATTCTACTGATTTTGGGGATAATTCAACTTTTTGGGATAATTCAACGCTCTTTGACACCAATATTACTCATTTTAAAGATAATAACAGCTCATTTTTCGATGAGCAATTTTTCACGGATATTGAAAAAGCACACCACTCGTATCATATTTTGTTCTTTATGATTATTTTCATGGGATTCTACGGGTGGAAAATTAAGAAAAATCAATGGGATCAATTTTCGAATTTTCGAGTTTACCATATTTTCATGTACCTGGCAATTATGGCAACTTTAGTGATGACAATTCTTATGCTTATTTATGACAAAATCAATGATTCGATCTTTATAATCTTGGTGGTTTATGGAGTCGTTTTTTTGAAGTACCAGCACTTTTCTATGCTGGTTTTGGCATTTCTGCAACTTTTTATTGTGTTTTTTGGGTTCAGAAAGGAGAGAAAGTATATGATGTTTGGTGGATTTTTTCTGATTTTGGTCAGAATTGGGTCACATAATGGTGAGAGATGGAATTCTGAAGGATTCTGAGGGATTCTTGGCCTCTTGAATTCTTGGAATCCGAACTTTAGAAAATTCAAAAAATCCTTACTTTAAGGGGGTACTGTATGTAGATCAGGTACAGTAACCCTAGGGTTACTGTACCTGGTTTACATGAGAAATGACGGTACAGTAGTCTTAGGTGTACTGTATTAGCGATATTCCCCAAAGGGAAAGGCGCTCCATCGCCAACTTGCCTGAAATTTGAATTTTCAGTTTTCCCGCCGTTTTGAAACAGCGAAACATGTTTCGGTGGGTGCGTGGACTCCAAATTGTCCACGAGGAGTCCACGCACCCACCAAAACATGTTTCGTTGTTTTCTGTTTTCAAAACAGCGGGAAAGCTGAAAATTCAAATTTGAGCCAAGTTGGCGATGAGGCTTGGGGAATATCGCTATTAATAAAAAATTAATTTTTCCAGAAAGAATCATCCTCGAAATCTTCTCCCTCACCATCGAATTCGAGTACCTGGATACTGTACTCCACACTATGAGCAATTTCATGTTATTCCTCATCTATTTCCGATGGCTCTATCAAAAATTCGATGTCGACCAAAAACGATTTTGTGTGGTTTTTCAGTCATTTCTAGTGCTCTTGGTGATTTCGGTAAGTTATTTGAAAATGGGCACGTCGACGTTTCGTAACCAGTCATTTCGCAACTGTGACATTTTGCAACTCCAAAACAACGTGGTTGCGGATTGTCGCAGTTGCAAAGTATACAGTTGTGGATTGTCGTAGTTGCGAAATCGACGTTAGTTGCGAAATCGACGTTAGGTGCGAAATCGACGGTAGTTGCGAAATGTCGCCGGTTGCAAAGGGGGGACGGATTTCGCAACTACCGTCGATTTCGCAACTACGACGTTTCGCAACTGTATCTTTTGCAACTGCGACAATCCGCAACCACCTCGTTTCCCAGTTGCGAAACGGCGTGGTTGTGAATTGTCGCAGTTGCAAAATATACAGTTGCGAAATGACTGGTTATGAAGCGTCCTGGTGCCGAATGTATAAGATTTTGCAGATCACAAAGACTTTCTATTTGCTCATCAGAATCCTAAAATCCGACCCAGAGACCCCTATCGAAACTTTCGATTACAAATCCTATGTCTTCTATCTTCCATATTTATGGATTATTTCTTGCTATATTTCCTATTGTTTCCCAGTTTTGGTATGGGTTCAGAATCAAGAAGAATTCAGAAATTCGAGTGCTCCAAGGGTGACTTCCGGTCTAGACATCCCAATGGAGCCAGTTACTCAACCTGAAATCTCAAATCCAACAGCAAGCCAGAGAAGAGTCAGTATTGAAACTACAGTATCCTTTGTGAATGTTTCGGAAACTGATAATGATAATCATGTTGTGCTTACTTAATCAATAAATTCGGTTTCGGTTCTTAACATATAATACTCTGTTTATGACGAGAAACATCTTTATTCAAATAGAAAGAGCATCATCACACTGGAATACGATAAGGTGCAAGACCCACCGACCAAGATTGGTCGGCGGGAGAAAGTTAAAGTATGATAAATATTCTGGTTAGAATACCTACGTGGGAAAGACTTACAAGTGGTTCTGAACCCTCAGGTTGGAGGTGAATTCAAGGAGTACCTCCAACCGCTTTCGGGCCGTGTATTTATCCTTTATAGAGACACCTTATCAACGTCCCTAGAGTCATTTACGTCATTACATTAGAACAAATGGAGTAAACAAGTTGCGAAATAAGAATAGTAAAGTTTAACCCTGACAATACTGAAGCACGGGTTGATACCATGATCCTTTTTTAAATCCCTGAAAACCAAATAGTTCAAGAAAATTGAAATCAAATGCTCACCTATCATATGTAGTGCATTACTGATCCATAATCGTAGTGCATAACATATCCATGGTCGTAACTATTGAAAAATTTAAAGTAGGATGTTCAGGAAAATCAAGAATAGAGACCGCCGAATCAGTAGGTGGTCTAGGAATAACTTGAAGTTTCAAAAAAAAATCAATAAATATGGAGACCGCCATATCAGAAGGTAGTCTAGAGGGAGGGTATGTGGAAATGGCTTATCAGTGAGTTGGAAGGTCTTATATACATGTATGTATATGTGTACACATTCAGAAATTTGTGTTATCAAAAGTGTTTTACACATAGGGTTGTCATCAAATTTGTGCAAATACAGTACCGGACAAAAAGCTATGAAAGCTATGGTGTTTTCAGTTGAAAAATATCAACTTTAGAGGTCTGGGAAAGGATGTTAAACTTGACCATTTGATTTGAAACTTTTTGGGTGTATACATCAACTCTAGAACTTCATTTTTGTAGTAGACAACTTTTTTGTACGACCTTTTCTAAAGATGGTGTGTCCCTTTAAAGTGGGGCGATGCTAAATTCCCACATTTTTAGTGCAATTTTCACCGTTTTTAGTGTCTTCTGCATTTCATGAGCCATATCCTTTTTAGAAGAGTTTGTACAAAAAAGTTGTCAACTACAAAAATAGAGTTCTAGAGTAGATGTATACACCCAAAAAGTTTCAGATCAAACGGTTAAGTTTAACACCGTTTCCCAGATCCCCAAAGTTGACGTTTTTCAACTGACAACGCCAAAAGTTCATAGCTTTTTGTCCGGTACTGTAGTCTGGAAAAGCTTTGAATAAGTGTCACTCTAGATGAAACCTGAGTAAAAAAACAACAAAAAAAAACAAGATTTATCCAACAAAATTTCGCATAATTATACAAATTATAGAGGTTATCAATTTCAAAATGATTATTTATTTTGTCCTCTGCAATTTAGGTGATCAGATTTTTTTTGCGGCCACTTGCAAAGTGACAAAAGTTTTTGGGCAGTTGGGTCATGTTGAAATCTGATGCTTGGTTCAGATTCTGGAGCCATCCATCTGACTAGATTTGCAATGAACTTGGAGCAAGTCAAGAGAGTTTTTCTCAGTCTTAGACTCTTGACTCCCTGGCGTCCTCATAGTCCATAGAGTGGAATTTGAAAGCCTGTAAGACACTTGATGGGGTGTTTCTCACGAGAAAATTGTTACCTGGTAGTTTGCAATGATTTTTTAGAAATCGCAGTATCCATAATGACACAGAGATATTCAGAAGAGCGACGTCGACGACATGACTTTGTCGAAAAATCAAGAAGATATCTCAATCATTCACAGTATCAAGGGTCAACTGTAGTTTGTAAACCAGGTACCTTTTAAATCCCTGAAAACCAAATAGTTCATAAAAATTGAAATCAAATGCTCACCTACCCATAGTCATTGCGGATCACAAAATTATAGTTGTATGCATTTTAGGGAATCACAGTAAGGGACCTCCGAAACAGTAGGTGGTCTAGGAATAAAAAATTAGAAGCAGCTAGAAATTTTAGAAAAATCAATAAATATAGAGACCGCCGAATCAGAAGGTAGTCTAGAGGGACAGGGTATGTGGAGGAATGGCTTACCAGAGGGTTTTTATAATGAAAACCAGAGCCTCTTGCGCGTTCACTCTCCTATTCGCATAGGCCATGTGGCCACCACCTGTGAGTCATAAAGAGTGACATTAGAGAATACATTGTAGTGATTCAGAAAGCCGACCGACCGCCCGACCGGCATGGGAAATCGTTGTTTTTTTTTCAGTTTTTTTAATACTAAATAAATAGAATAGGCGTTAGAAACGCACTTGTTGATGATAGAAGTGAAGACATAAATAGAGTATGGAAACAACATTTATCTCAAAAATGTTTTTTAAAAATTGGTTTGTTTTAGCTTCGTTAATTCATTGATATGAACGTGGTTTCGCGAATGATGGCATTGGAGCGTAGGGAGTCATATCGCTCGGAGTAGACATTTCCTGAAATGTTTACTCTTACAAGGGGGTTACTTGCGGTGTCGAGTTACACTTTTTCTGGGAATCGGTCCAGAGACTATATTGATCGTGAGGATTTAGAATCTACAATAAAAATGGGTAGAATGTTCACGTGACTCGAGTTATCAGCCATCAAAGTCTCAGCCAGTACTAATTTTGTTGATTTTTGACAACTCATATCTTAGCTCCCAGAAACTTTTAAAAGGTCTAGTTTTTTGTGTTAGGCTCAGAATGATGCCTGCAATCAGCGAACTCTACATGTTCCAATTGGACAATTTTTAGTTAATTACGTACTTTGATTGCAGGCATCATTCTGAGCTTAACACAAAAAACTAGACCTTCTAAAAGTGACTGGGAGCAAAGATATGAGTTGTCAAAAATTAGCAAAATTAGTACTGGCTGAGACTTTGATGGCTGATAACTCGAGTTACGTGAACATTTCGCCAGTTTTTATTGCAGATTCTAAATCCTCACGGTCGATATAGTCTATGGTCCGATTCCTAGAAAAAGTTCAACTCGACACCTCAAGTAACTCCCTTGTTAGTGATTTTTTTTTGATATTTAAAAACAGAGAGACAGAAGTTTCTCGTGTTTCTCACAGCGCGCTACTACAATCCCCACTTGACCCGAATTTCTTACAGTTGCATAACCATGATTGTGACGTTTCGGTGCCGAAGCTTTCCCCATCTGAAGACGAATCATAATGTTCAGTGTTGCCTTCTTCTTCTTCTTCTCCTTCACTTTCGAACTTCGGGTAGATCCTGTTTTGATTTGTGTGTTCGCATGGTGCCCATGTACTACATCATCACAGTTTGGGGTCCCAGTCATTTGTTCATACGCCGAAGATGACTCGTCGGTATCGTACTTTTCCACTCTATCGTTTCGGGCGGCGATGCTGCTGTACAGTACTTACATTTCTCTCCTTCTTTTCCATTTGTTTCTGATGATCCTGCTCACTCTGGCTCTTCTTTCGGTTTTGCTTCTGCTTCCGCATTCCCCCAACTTTTGTCATATGGAGGTGTTTCTGTCGACACACTTGCCGGAACCAATGGTGTTGACTGTTTGGATGATGGTACAGATGATGCGTTACCATCTTGATTGATGCCTCCTCATTTACCACGACGGTATTCACACGTCCCAGAACTGATGGCAGCATTGAACCCAGACATGCAGTTTTCAGGACTAAGCCAACCACGATGATGATGATCGGAAGTAGCAATGCGAGTGTGATGATCATCTTCCACCCAAACAAAAAGTCAAACAATGAATCGAGCCATCCTCCAGTGTTCTTTGCACGGAAACGACTGTAAAAAACTTTTCGTTAAGAAAAACTTGGCCAAATTTATACTTTTTTATTTAAAAAATATCGATATTCAGAAAAAATCAAGAATAGGGACATCCGAGTCAGTAAGTGGTCTAAAAATCGAAAACTAGAAATAACTAGAATTTTCAGAAAAATCATTAAACATAGAGACCGCCATATCAGAAGGTAGTCTAGAGGGAGGGTGTGTAGGAATGGCTTATCAGTGGAATAGAAGGGTTTTTATAATGGGAAATTTCATAATATGGAGGTACAGTGTAGTCAAAATTTGATGAAATTCAGAATTTTGCTTTTATCAAACATCTCGCCCTTCCACAAGTAATCAGCTGTAGCTTATCAGGGAAAACGAAAACCGCCTGACCATTTCCTCTTTTCGGCTCCGAGACATTTCGCAACCAGTTATTTCGCAACTACGACATTGCGCAACTCACGTCGAAACGGCGTGGTTGCAAAACGACTGGTTACGAAATGTCGTGGTTGCGAAATGTCTCGGAGCCTAATTGCAAGTAATAAGAAAACGGTGGACAATTTTCGAATTTTCATAATCTTGTCAGTGCTCAGAGAGCCATTCCAGAGTTATCAGAAAGACTTTGCTGTAGAGATGATAATCGAATTCATTATGATAAAAAAGTATTAAAAATATAATAGGTATCGGATTCAAAAAATTTCAATATACACAGGCAAAGGTGTGTTTAAGATCGTAAAAAAATCTCCTCCCTAAATTTTTTATCCAAACTGTCTCCCGTTGCCCTTCTTCTGAGTATTGTTTAGACTTTTGAAGGAACTGAAAAACGTTTCGTTGAAAAAAAAACTTGTTGCAAAGATCCTACCTTTTCTTTTTATGCCATTTCTTCTAAGACCTTCTTGCTGAGATTTTTAATAAAAATTCTACCAAAAACTGTGTTATGGCACGATAATCCATGTGTGATCCACTGTGGAATTTGATCATTCTGAAAAAAAGCATGTATTTTTAAATATGGAATTCAGCAATTCACATTTTTGGTATATCATCCATGGCCACCTATTTAATAATATAAAAAATATAGATTTTCAGAAAAATCAAAAATAGGGACCTCCAAATCAGTAGGTGGTCTAGAAACAAAAAACTAGACATAACTGGAATTTCAGAAAAATCAATAAATATAGAGACCGCCAAATCAGAAGGTAGTCTAGAGGGAGAGAGTGGCTTATCAGTGAAATCGGGGTTTTTATAATGAAAAAATTTTGATAATAGTGAGTACAATGTAGTCGAAATTTGGAGAAAAAACGCAACTTATAGTATTATTCATGTCTAAATCAAAGAGAGTGCGCGCCGAAGATTCGATTTATCGGAGATCACGATTTTTGCTACGGTATCTTTAAAGGGGGATGGAACCATTCCGGAAATATGGATTTTTTGGTATTGTTCGATGCGGAATCATGAAACTAGAAACTTTTTCTCTTGGAGCCATGTCGAAATTTCATTGTGAAAGCAGATATTTGTCGCAACATGCGGAAAATTTATGTTCCTGCCCCCATTTTTCGAGGGAAATTTTTAGTTGTTCCCGTGAAAAATTTTGAGATAATTTTTTGTTGTTTCTTTGTTGTAAAATGTTTTTTGTTGTAAAATATAGAGAAAAATGTTTTAGAAAAAACTGAGACAAATGAGTAGAAAGTAACAAGTAAAAGTTCATTCCAAAAACATCTAAAATATTAGAGGGCGTACATAAGAGCTTCTGCTGCAGCTCTTGCTTCTACTTCATTTTCGTACTCATCTTCGTCATCTTCATCTGATAGACACCCAACTAGAATCGCTTCTTTTGTGTATCTCAACACATCAAATCTCCACTTGTTGATCGGTCTTGTTTTTCTTGTTCTCCAAACCAACTTTTTCTTAGTCTTGCAGTACATGGAAATCTTAGTACAGGCTTCCCGAAGGCCAGCAAGTTCATCGAACTGCAATTCATTCCAGTGCAGACATGCCATTTTGGATCGAAGTGTGTATCCCTTCTCATCACTGTAAGAAGAAGATAACAAATGAATCGGTTGAAATACCAACAAAAAGTTTTCCTTGGGCAAATAATTGTTAGCCAATGAATGGAAACTTTCCAATGCTCTAGTTGTGAAAAGGAAAGTGATCCGTACAATTTGGAAAGTGATCCGTACAAATGTGCGGGGATTTCGTGTTCTGGCAGTTCTCCTTGAATTCCTTCCCCAGTTTTTTATACCAATACTGTCGCTTTTTCAAACTGCTCGTCACCGGCGTCATCTCCTGTCTATTCCGAGAATGCCCACAATATGCACATGTCCTCTTTCGAATTGCTCCCACCATCGGAACCGAAATACTTCCATGTCGTTTGCCCAAAGTCTCAACGTGGTTCGCCCGTGAGCAGCTAATTATTAGTTCACGTGTTATTGAAAAAAAGCAAATGTTAGGTCCAATGCATAAAAAATTGTGTCAAAAACATAAAAATAGGAAAATATGAAACAAATAAAAAACATCTGAAAAAATAAAAAATACAGAAAAAACTTCTTTATATGACCTAGATTCCATATTCAATAGAATTTTTTTTTCCATGAATGCATGTTTAGCACTCACACAGTATTTGGAAACATATTGGTGCCAATCATAGTGAATTCAATGCATTCATTTTTCTCAAAATTTTTCACGGGAACAACTAAAAATTTCCCTTAAAAAATGGGGGCAGGAACATAAATTTTCCGCATGTTGCGTCAAATATCTGCTTTCACAATGAAATTTCGACATGGCTCCAAGAGAAAAAGTTTCTAGTTTCATGATTCCGCATCGAACGATACCAAAAAATCCATATTTCAGGAATGGTTCCATCCCCCTTTAAAGGCGCATAACTGATTTTCAAACTGATTGTTCCGATTTTCTCAGTTTTTAAGCAATTTTTCTTCAAAATTTTGCAAGAGGTACGAAACAATCATGCATCGAAGTCATATTTTATCAGAAAAAATGGCTGAAACTCGACCAAAATTGAGAAAAACGGAAAATCAGTTTGAAAATGAGTTATGCTCCTTTAAAGTTTTCGTGGCGAGATATCGTGATCTTAAAAATGCCAAATCTTCGGCGCGCACTCTCTTTTATGGAGATATGCATAATACTTTTTTCTCATTTCTCGGCTTTTTCGGCTCCGGGACATTTCGCAACTATGACATTTCGCAACTCACGTCAATTTCGCCACCGCGACATTTCACAACCTATCGATTTTGCAACCAAGACATTTCGCAACCGGTCATTTCGAAACCACAAAATCTTGTATTTTTGTAGAACGTTCACGTTAAAATCACAACTTTCAAATGTTGACTATATCCTGGAATAGTTCACAATACCCTCAATCCCATACAACCTTAATGAACTTAAAGAGGACTAGTTTGTAGAGTTGCGAAACGTCCAGTTTCGAAATGTCGTAGTTGGGAATTGACGCGGTTGCGAAATGTCTTGGTTGCGAAGTAACTAAATGTCCTGGAACCTTATTTTGATAGCGCTCTATAACGTTAGAGAAACACTAAACATGGAAACAAAAAATCTTTATTTTTTGAAAAATGAATAATCTCTATTCTCCACGACTGTCTCTCGGATTCAAATAGATCGTCCGCCCATTGACCACAATTTGAGTAACCACTGCTCCCGGTGGAATTTCGTAGTGAACATCCTCAATCCTTCCATCGGGACGAAGAAGTCTGAAGATGAGGACACGGCGATTGTGAGGCGTCTGAAAATGAAAATGGACCGTTTTTGCGGATCTAAATAATCCCCTGAACTGCTGAACAGAACAACTCCATAACGAAACGAAGAAAATTCTGGAAATTTTTTTCCCCAAGAGGTAAACGCGCTCCATCGCCAACTTGGCTGAAATTTGAATTTTCAGCTTTCCCGCCGTTTTGAAAACATCGAAACATGTTTCGGTGGGTGCGTGGACTCCTCGTGGACAATTCGACTGCTGCCCGAGTTGTCCACGAGGAGTCCACGCACCCACTAAAACATGTTTCGCTGTTTTCAAAACGGCGGGAAAGATGAAAATTCAAATGTTAGCCAAGTTGGCGATGGAGCGCGTTTCCCCCGGCAAAACCTGAAATAACCAAAAACTCACCTCTGTGTGACCACCAGTTGAAGAAAGATCATCGGTAAACGGAGGCATTTCTTGAGAAGGAAAATTGTGGGAATGGTTGGTTTTCAAAAATTTCAATTATTCGTGGTTTTCCTTTTTCAGAAATCAGAATTTGGAGAAACGTAGAATTTTGGAAATTACGATATTTCCGGCTCCGGGACATTTCGCAACTACGACATTTCGCAACACCGAGGACTCGCAACCAAGACATTTCGAAACTGGACGTTTCGCAACTCTATAAACTAGTCCACTTTACATTCATTAAGGTTGTATGGGATGGAGCACTATTCCAGGTTATAGTCTACATTTGAAAAGTTCCGATTTTAACGAGAACTTTCTACAAAAATCCTCGATTTCGTGGTTTCGAAATGACTCGGTTGCGGATTGTCGCGGTAGCGAAATGTCGTAGTTGAGAAATGACGTAGTTGCGAAACGACAGGTTGCGGTTGACTCAAAATGATTCAATTTCTATGAAAATTATACCAGTCGATAGCAAATTTTTCCACAGATTACTGTAAGCACAAATTTAAAAAAATAAAAAAATCTTCATTCATCTTTCTCTAACGACATTTAGTAATAGCAAGTTGACGAAGGATCGCCTTCGTATTCGGTTCCTCTTCCTTATCATCCTTGTCTTTGTCCTTCTCGTCCTTCTCCTTTTTTCCGACCACCAATTTACAGAAACCCTGTAAAAACTAGTGGTGGAAAGTGCGCTCTATTGACAACTTACATTATCCAAAATGTGCTCGGCGAGCAAAGTGTAGACGAACGAGAATTGGGGGAGGGATTGGCACGAGTGAATTCGTTTGTCGCGGATCTGAAACCAGTCATTTCGCAACCAGGACATTTCGCAACTAACGTCCATTTCGCAACCAAGACATTTCAAAACCCGACGTTACGCAACCAGTCATTTCTCAACTTTATGAACTTGTCCTCCTTATGTTCTGAGTTTCATGATTTTGAAATGTCGGAATTGCGAAACGACTGGTTGCGAAATGTCGCAGTTGCAAAATGTCCCAAAGCCTAGAAAAGCCCCATTTCGCAACCATTCATATCGCAACTAACATCCATTTCGCAACCATTCATTTTTCAACTGCCGTCGACTTCGCAACCAGTCATTTCGCAACTAACGTCCATTTCGCAACCAGTCATTTCGCAACCAGTTATTCGCAACTAACGTCCATATCGCAACCAAGACATTTCGAAACTCGAAGTTTCGCAATCAGTCATTTCGCAACTCAATGAACTTGTCCGCCTTACGTTCTGAGTTCCATGGTTGCAAAACGACCTAGTTGCGAAATGTCGCAGTTGCGAAACGACCGGTTTCAAAACGTCCCAAAGCCAAGAATAACCCCCATACCGTCTCCAAACACTTGACCATATCCAATCGTGGCGAATCGCTGTGCAATGAGGCGTGGGCGGTCTCGAAAAGAGCAAAAGTACCGGCTCTTCCACATCCCGAAAGACTCATGTAGACTGGGGGACTCGATGGAGAGTACTTTCGGAGGGTGGATTGGATTTGCCAAAGTTGACGGACTGCTTGGGGCGAGCCGTTGTAGGGAATCGAGTTGTGAGGCCACGCGGTGTAGTGGTGGATGTGGAGGAATCTGGAAACATTGATGATGAGGAAATTCCTAATTTTTTGATTCCGGATTCTCAAAACCCTTCTGAATCTCAGAATCTCAATGTCTTAGAATCCTAAAAGCTAAGTTTGATCTACCTAAAGTTTAGAACTCATCAATTTCGATTCACTCAAATTCGATCTACCTCATTTTAACCCTACCCAATTTTGATCTACCCCAAATCTGATCTACCAAAGCCTGACCTGCCCAAATTTGATCCACCCGAAATTTGCTACCTATCAGTTTTGATCTACCTAATGTTTGATCTATCAAAGCTTGATCTACCCCAAATTTGATCTACCCAAGTTTGACCTACCCAATTTGGATCTATTAGCGACATTCCCCAAGGGTAAACTCGCTCCATCACCAACTTGGCTGAAATTTGAATTTTCAGCTTTCCCGCCGTTTTGAAACAGCGAAACATGTTTGGTGGGTGCGTGGACTCCTCGTGGATAACTCGGGCAGCAGTCGAATTGTCCACGAGGAGTCCACGCATCCACCAAAACATGTTTTGCAGTTTTCAAAACGGCGGGAAAGCTGGAAATTAAAATTTCAGCCAAATTGGCGATGGAGCGCGTTTCCTCCTGGGGAATATCGTTAATAGATTCCATCAGAATCCTCCAAAACTCACGACTTATAATCCCCATTAGTCACACTCAACACCCGCATCGTCCATCCATTCAGAATCTCCACTCTCTTGAACTCTCCGACACGAATCGAGCGCTCTTCAAAGTGCAAAAAGTCTCTGAAATCCACATTTTTGATTATCAATAGAGCGCACTTTCCACCCCTTACTGATTCCTCGGAAACACAAAATCCCCTCCCAAATTCTGATACTCTGGCTCAGTGAGCAACAAGAGCACACACTTGACCCTCTGCTCGATGATCATTTGCCAAAAGTCTACTGCGGTCTCCACGAGAGGCATCTGAGTCAAAATCGCCTTCTTCTGACTAGTAATCTCCACCCAGTTGGCATGGATATAGGTGGAATCTGCCAAGGTGACCCGGGAATGGTCGAGACAGATGACATCGGCGAAACGATTCTTGTCCATGTTCTCCACAAAGTTGTGCTTGGTGACGTGTGGTGGGATGTAGCTGGCGACGAGTTGGAAGTCTTTCTGAACATTGGAAAAGTAAGCAAAAAAAGGAAAAGACTTCCCTACCCTTTTGGAGGGGGTAGGGAATTGAACCCGGGACCCCCTGCCCCTCCGCACGAAAGCCTGCCGCACTACCACTGCGCCACGCGCGCACTCGAGCGCATGGGCGGCAGTGGGCGTATATGAAGCGTGGCGCGCCCGCCAAACTCACCGCTGCAAAGCGTGCGTCCTCGTTGACAAATCTCTTCGCCAAACCCAACCATTTTTGCTTCTTCTCCTCATTATTGCCACCACTTTCTTCCTCCTTTTTATCTTCTTTTTTATCTTCTTTCTTAGGCTCCACATCTTTCGTCTCCGAATCCTTCTTCGACTTGCTCTTCTGCTTATCCTCCTTATCAGTCTTCTCACCAGAACTTTTCGCCTTGGCTGGAGTCTTGTCAGGGGATACTGGAGGGGCCCCCTCTTTAGATGGGGTCTTGGCTTTATCAAAATTTTTGACCAACACAATCTCCCCAAGTTGCTCGTTTGGCACAGGAGCCAGTGGCTTCACCACTTTGCTACGAGGCTGTTTTTTGGTGGTACCGGTTTTTGACTTTTTGTGATGATGCTTTTTCGACGAACGCTTTCGCTTCTTTCCTTTACAACACAAGAATCCTTTGGTCTTCTTCTTGGAATGCGATTTCTTGTGATGATGCTTCCCGCCGTGATGCTTCTTCTTTTTGTGCGCCTTCCCCGGCTTCACCACTTTTCCTTCCATGCCTCGGTGTTTCTTGATTTTTGTGCTATTCAGAAATAACCATATCTTTTCCCTTTTTCCCGGAAATCCCCCGTTTATCCCATTTTTTTCCTGGAAAATCGTGGAAATTCCAAAAATCACGTTTCAAAAAACGCAAATTTGAATTCGCGCCGCTTTCAAGCTACGCAAGTTCCCGCCGCGGTGTTTGCACACTTTCTCTGCGTCTCTTCAAATCGCACACTCTCTCGCCTTGTTTACGCTTATTTTTTTCTAGAAGCTTCAAATTTTTTCATTTGGAATTTTTTGGGGGAAATTTTTAGAATTCCTCTGGTTTCCGGCGATTTTTCGGAATTTCCTAGGGAATTTTTTGGGGTTTCTGGGGGAAAATCGCATTTTTGAAGCGATTTTAGGGCGATTTGAGTCATAAAAATGAAGGTCTTGACGAGATTCTCCATGGTTTGGCTCGAAAATTCGAATCCTAAAATTTTTTGGATTTTAGGTGGTTTTCGGGGGTAAAAACGCCTTTTTGAGCCTTTGTGGGTGTGATTTCAGTCGAAAAAATGTATTTTTGAGTGATTTGAGTCATAAATGTGATCATTTAGACGAAATTTTCCTTGGTTTGGCTGGAAAATTCGAATTCTAAAATTTTCGGATTTTTCTCTATTTTTCACTGTTTTTTCGGGGTTTTCAGGGGGAAAAACGCATTTTCAAACGATTCGGAGGTTTTAGGAGTCATAAAAGTGACCATTTTGACGAGATTTTCCATGGTTTGGCTGGAAAATTCGAATCCTAAAATTTTTCTGATTTTAGTTGATTTTCCGGGGAAAAAACGCCTTTTTGAGCCTTTTTGGGGGTGATTTCAGTCGAAAAAATGTATTTTGGAGTGATTTGAGGCATAAATGTGTTAATTTAGACGAAATTTTCCTTGGTTTGGGTGGAAAATTCAAATCCTAAAACTTTTTGGATTTTAGCGGGTTTTTCTGCGAAAAAACACCATTTTGAAGCGATTTTAGGGTGATTTAAGTCATAAAAGTGATCATTTAGACGAGATTTTCCATGGTTTGGCTGGAAAATTCAAATCCTAAGATTTTTAGGACTTTTTTCAGCTTTCAGGGGATTCATTTAGTGAAAAACACAATTTTGAAGCAATTTTGGGGTGATTTGAGTCATAAATCTGCAGAATTAGACGAGATTTTCCATGATTTGGGTGGAAAATTCAAATCCTAAAATTTTCTAATTTTCCTCCATTTGCACTGTTTCTTCGGGAGTTTTCGGGTGAAAAACGCATTTTTGAAGCCCTCGAAGCAGTTTCGAACCTCAGTTTTGTTAATTTTGGGGGGATTTTTCGAAATTTGGGCTCAAAATTGGAATCCTAAAATTTTTTCCATTTTTACGGATTTCGTAGTGTTCTTTCCAGTGAAAACCAACAGAGAACCCGATTTGAACCTAGAAAATACTGCAATTTTCAATGTGCTTTCCATCCTCCCATTTCTCATGTTATGCTCACCACCTCCCTTCGTTTTATCCCAGTTTTCCCCTTCTAACCCCTAATTTCTTTCAGAAATGCGCAAGCCCTGGTCAAAGACTTTCAGCTTCGTTCCAAACGACGGCGGCTCGTCGTCCAACCATGATGACGTCGTCCAAACCAGCACCATCACCAAGAAGCTCGAGCCACTCTTGCTCGAGGAGAGCGGACGCGTTCGTGCCGCTGTCGACAAGGGCAACAACGTCTACATGATGTTCGTCATGTTCGGAATCGGAGCTCTCTTGCCATGGAACATGTTCCTCAACATCGCTCACGACGTAGGGCTTGATTTTTTTAAAATGTTTTCATTATAATGCCAATTTCAGTACTACACCATGTTCAAGCTCCAGGGCAAAAACACAACTTTCCCCTCCAATGGAACTCTCTTCAACCAAACTGTCGATGACGGTTTCACTCAACTCTCTGTGATGACCGCTCCGAACCTCAACGAGACCAATGTGACGTATTATTTCACCGAATACTCGGAGAACTTCCAGAACTCGATGACCATCGCCGCTCAACTCCCTAATTTGATCTTCAGTCTCGCCAACATCTTCTTGACTACCAAGTGAGTCATCTAGTCCTTAAAATACGTTAAAATTAGTGTAGATTTCGAAAATCATGATGAAAATGCTCAAAAATCGCTCTAAAACGCCGAAAAATGGCTCAGAAATGAGCAAAAATCGCAGAAGTTATCCCCGGCGGAGTTTCCCACGAAGAGGGGCGGAGTCAGCCTCTCGACTCCGCCCCTTTTTCTGGGAATCTCGGCCACGGCCATCGGATACAACTTCTGCGATATTTGCTCGTTTTGTAGGCGTTTTAGAGCGATTTTCGAGGGTTTTTAAGCTCAAAAAGCAAAAAAGTGACTCAAATCGCTACAAAACGCTTGAAAATGTGTGTAAATTCCAAAAATCCTCATGAAAATGCTCAAAGATCGCTCTAAAACGTCAAAAATGGCTTCGAAATGAGAAAAAATCGCAGAAGTTGTCCCTTTCCCAAAAAAGGGGCGGAGCCAGTGATTGGCTGTCTCCGCCCCCTTTTTTTGAGACAGGGACAACTTTTGCGGTTTTCCGAGCCATTTTTCGGCGTTTTAGAGCGATTTTTGACGATTTTCAAAATCTACACACTTACTTCAAAGCAATTTTTCCGAAATTCCTCTCTATTTTCCAATTTTCAGAGGAGACTTGACCCGTCGCATGCGCATCTGCTTGGCCGTCGTCTTCGCCATGGTCCTCACCACCATGATCTTCATCTATGTGGACACTCACGGCTGGACCGGCACCTTCTACTACCTCACCCTGCTCACCATCATCGTGCTGAACGCCGCCAACGGACTCTTCCAGAACTCGTTGTTCGGTCTCGCCTCCTCGTTCCCATTCGAGTACACCAACGCGATTCTCATCGGTCAAAACTTTTGCGGAACCGCTGTCAGTGTGCTCGCCTTGCTCACAAGAGTGGCCGCTTCGGAGGATGTTCAGGCTAGAGCTTTCCTCTACTTTGGAATCGCATCCCTCGTCATCGTCACCTGTTTCGTCCTTCTGAATGTCATTCATAAGAATACATTCTTCAAGGTTTTCGATGTCTCCGAGGCGAACGCCTATCAAGATGGATTCAAGAAGGAGATCACCACCTGGGAAGACATTAGAATTGCCTTCACCAGAGTAAGTTTATGATAATCGTTTTAAATAAAGGAAGGAGGACTTCGACCAAATCCTATTGTAGCTGTAAAATACGTGAAAATATGCGTAGACTGCAAAAATCCTGATGAAAATGCTCTAAAATCCCGAAAAATAGCTCCCAAATAAGCAAAAATCGCAGAAGTTGTATCCGGTGGCCTTGGCCGAGGTTACCAAAAAAAATGGGCGGAGTCAGCCAATGAGCGTCTTTGAACCCGTGTGGCAGCCAATCACTGCGCTCGGCTCCTCCCCTTTTTGTGAAACTCGGAAACGGCCACTGGATATAATTTCTGCGATTTTTGCTCATTTGGGAGCTATTTTCGGGATTTTTGAGCATTTTGATGAAGATTTTCGGAAGCTACACATATTTTCACCCATTTATGGCTATTGAAACTTTTATTAGAATTCCTGCTTTAAGATCATAATGTTCCACCGTTTCAGAGCAAAATGCAATTCGCCAACATCTTCTTCCTGTTCTTCGTCACCCTCTCCTTGTTCCCAAGCATCACCATGTACGTTCGTGACGCCGCACCAGGAAAACAACACAACTTCATCATCCCAGAAGGCTACATGATGGACATCACCACTTTCCTCAACTTCAACTTGTTCGCTTTCCTCGGAAGTTTGACTGCCAACTGGGTTAGATTGGTAAGTTAAGAATGACATCCTAGTGGTATTTTCAGTGTTACAACGCGCTCTTTCTGCTTTATCGTCGTTTTTTCCAGGTTTTTAGGCCTTGAAACCTCCAAAACGGGCGGTAAAGCCGTATTAACGATGGAGCGCGTTGTAACATTGAAAGTCTCGCTAATGGCTCAATTTTAACTTTAGAAGCTGAAGGTCCCATCCTTTTATATCTAAACATAAATTTTTCAGTTCGGCCCAAAAACCATCTGGATCGCCGTCGCCGTCCGCGTCTGGTTCTTGTTCTACTTCCCACTCTGCAACTACTACCCAACCTTGGAGTTCGGAATGCGTCGCTTCGAACCAATGTTCACCTCCACCTGGATGTTCGTCCTCAACGTCACCTTGTTGGCCTTCTCCAGTGGATACCTCAGCTCGTTGATCATGATGTACGCGCCAAAGGCTCACGAGGAGCCACGCATCCAACGCATGGCCGGAATGATCGCCGCGTTCTTCTTGATTGCCGGTGTCGTCGCCGGTCTCTCGTTCTCCTGGGGAATCAAGCTCATCACTGTGAGCTCCGCCTAAATTAAATTTTTTCTCTTCTGTACCCCCCTTCACCCTCTCTATGTTATCAATTTGTTCTTCTTTATAATTTTTTATCTGTCTGTCTTCTCTCACCTTTTATTTAACCTCGTTACCCCCTCTACACACCCTTTGTTACCCATCTCATCTCATGCGGGTCTCATCCCGCCCCCATTGTTACATGTTGTTGTTTTGTCGCACACAAAAATGTCTATTTTTGTGTGCTGTTTTCTGGCGCCCCCCTCCAATAAAGTTGATAAAGCCGCCGAGTCATGTCTTATCAGTTTCATTTTGGCAACAATTTTTTTTTCTTCTTTTTTTTTCCTATTCTTCTATTCTTTCTTCTTTTCCCCTTTTTCCAAATTCCTAATGATTTTCTTCCCTTCCTTCGCTTCTCCTGGAGCCCCTCTCCTCCCCATAGAACCTTCTTCTCTTCCCAATTTTGAAAAGTGTCTTAGAGAGTTCAAAAACCCGAGAGACGCAGAGAAAAAGAGATGAGAAGGGGAGCTCGTCCGGTCCCCCCTCCTCGCCGGACACTACTACTTTTCCTCCCCTCATTTCGCTCTTTCTCTTCCTACACATGTGTATGTGAGTGCTCTCCGAGCGGCAAAAGCAGGGAATGTGTACACTTGTTTACATGGAGGAGGCTCCCAGTTCGTATTCCACTATATTATTGTTTTTGTTTTTTTTTGCTAGAAAATCCTTTAGTCTTGGATTCTCACAGCAGAATCTTCAAAAACTCGAATTTAGCAATAAAGCGCGTTTTCAATGTGAAAACGCGCTTTATTGCTAAAATGGCGCAAATTTGAATTTTTCAGAAGACTTCAGAATTAAAATTTACCCAAGATTTCATAAACTTAAACGTAGTCTGTAGTAACGAAGGTGGTGATTTGAAAGTTTCAGAAATTTCCTAAATTTTGAGCTAAAAATGAAGAAAAACGGTTGAAAATTGACTGAATTAGAGTCATTTGAAGTTTTGTAGAGGCTTAGGAATTTGTGTAGTTTGTAGTCTCTAAGCCTCTACAAATTCACTTTTGATTTTGTAGAGGCTTAGACTACAAACTACGAAACTTTCTAAGCCTCTACAAAATCGTCGATTTGCCACTGCCGGCCGGGTCATTTTGTAGAGGCTTAGGAATTTTTGTAGTTTGCAGTCTCTTAGCCTCTACCAATTCCCTTTTGAATTTGTAGAGGCTCAGGAGACTACACACTACATAATTTCCTAAGCCTCTACAAAACTTGAAACCCTTCTAACTCAGCGAATTTTCAACCGATTTTCATGGTTTTACTCTCAAAATTTAGCTAATTTCTTGCTTATCATATTTGCCAGGATTCAGAAGACATCAGAATTTGAATCTACCCAAAATTTCGAAAACTTAAATCAAATTTTCAGCCAGTTTTTTCTCACTTGCCAAGTGAGAAAACACTTTATTATTTTTCGATTAGAATCCGAACAAAACAAAAATTAGATCCACAAAAACAAGGAAGTGTTTTTGCCTGTTTTTCTCTCCATTTCAATCGTTTTCGGCCTCGTCGTCCATTTTTAACGGCCATGTTTTTTTATTCTGAAGAAATTTTTTTGGCCAAAAAAATTTTTTCGATGGTAAAATTTCACAATTCACATCAAACACAAATCGAAAAAGTTACAAGTTAGGCTAGTTGCGCATTTTTTTTTTTGCCCAGAAAAAATTGTTTCTTTTTCTCTAATTCTCCACTAATCCGAGTACTCTCTAGACACCCCGCTTCGTCATAACGGCCTTCTCTTTTTGTCGTTTTTTTTTCAATTCTTTCCATCTCGCGACACCAGTGCCTTTTGTAATATCTATGTTTGCCAATTTCTCTCTCTTTTTCATTCCAACCCTTTTTATCTAGGGGGTAACATATAGTAGATATATATATATGTCAACACATGTAGCACTTACCTAACCAGTATACTTACTCACTCAAAAGTGAACGCGGGAGTGAGTGTTGGGGTAAAAGTAAATATATATATATTGTATACCCCCCCCCCTTAGGTTTGAATTTCATCAGAAAGTTTTTCGTGAAAATTGAGGCTTAGGAATCGTTTTGAAAGTTTATTTTGCAGGCAATTTCATCATAAGAAAGAGCAGAAAATTTGCTAAATTTTGAGCCAAAAATCAACGAAAACTGTCGAGATTGAAGGATTTTACGAGGTTTTGAAGTTTTGTAGAGGCTTAGGATATTGTGTAGTTTGTAGTCTCTAAGCCTCTACAAACTCGTAGGTTGATTTTGTAGCGGCTTAGAGACTACAAACTACAAACTTTTCTAAGCCTCTACAAAACTTGAAACGCTTCTAACTCGGTCAATTTTCACCCGATTTTCTTCATTTTTAGCTTAAAATTTAGGAAATTTCTGCAACTTTCAAATCACTACCTTTGATATTAGAGACTACGTTTAAGTTTTTGAAAATTTTTTATACTTTAATTCTGAAGTCTTCTGAATCCTGGCAAATATGATAAGCGAAAAATTCGACAAATTCTGAGATAAGAATCATGGAGATCGGTTGAAAATTGACGAAGCGTTTCAAGTTTTGTAGAGGCTTAGGAATTTTTGAAGTATGTAGTCTCTAAGCCTCTACAAAGTTTAGTCTTCTGAATTTTAAGCCGCCTTTTTTCTCTGAAAAGTTTGTGGATGCCATTAGTGCTCCTTATCACTCGAAATTTCCTGAAAAATGAGCCAAAAATCATCAAAAACCGTTGAAATTGAACAATTTTACAGGCTGTCGAAGTTTTGTAGAGGCTTAGAGACTACAAACTACACAATTTCCTAAGCCTCTACAAAACTAAAAATGCTTCTAACTCAGCGAGTTTTCAACCAATTTTCATGATTTTTATCTCAAAATTTGGCAAATTTTCTGCTTATCATATTTGCCAGGCTGCATAAGACCTCTGAACTCAAAGTTACCCAAAAAAAAAGTTAAAAAGTACCACTTTTTCTTTGAAAATCCCAAATTTGCATAAATCACAATATGGTGTTGTTCTCGTCAGCACATTTATTTATATAAACAGATATTTCGATACGTGTCAGTCATTCAGTCACCTCATCGAATATTCATAAAGTTTCCTCTTCTCTCTCATTTCGATGCATGCACCGCCCATCCGGTTCTTCTCATTTCATTTCACATTGGACAAAATTTTTCGTCCATAACAATTCATTGAATTGTGCATCACACTATTGCTAAATATATATTCGCATGGTGAATAATACTAAATTCTGCAAAAACTTTATTTTTGAGCTATCTATTTTGGAAGAGCTGCTATATTTGGAGAAATGTAAGTTTTCAAAATTTTGAATTTGGCGCCAACTTGGGAACTATGAAGAGCGGAAAATTTGCTAAATTTTGAGCCAAAAGTCAACGAAAACCATCAAAAATGGATGGTTTTAGAACCATTTTAGTTTTTGTAGAGGCTTAGGAAATATTGTAGTTTGTAGTCTCTAAGCCTCTACAAATTCGAAGGTTGATTTTGTAGAGGCTTAGAGACTACAAACTACAAAATTGTCTAAGCCTCTACAAAACTTGAAACGTCTCTAACTCCGTTAGTTTTCATCCAATTTTTATGATTTTTAAATCAGAATTTGTCGATTTTTTTGCTTATCATATTTGCCAAGATTCAGGAGACTTCAGAATTTGAATTTTTTACTAAAAAAAAGTTAGAGACTTAGGACACCTTGTAGTTTCTAGTCTCTAAGCATCTACTAAATGTAAAGTTTTGTAGACGCTTAGACTACAAACTACAAAAACTCCAGATTTCAGCAGTTTCATATGAGACAGAGCAAAAAATTCGCTACATTTTGAGCCAAAAATCGACGAAAACCTTCGAAATTGAAGGATTTTACGAGCTTTTGAACTTTTGTAGAGGCTTAGGAGTTTGTGTAGTGTGTAGTCTCTAAGCCTCTACAAAACGCGACGGTTTCGACGGTTTTTTTTTCATTTTTTTTGCTATAAGATCTTCCTGGCTAATCTAGCAGAAAAATTTGGACATTGCAAAAAAGGCAAAAAGAAGGGGGTGCGCATCTGAGACAACATTTTTTTTTGGGTTGACATATCCTTCTCCTAAAAAATGCAACATTCTTTTTTTGCGTTTTCTTGTCCTCCCCCCCCCCCCCCCCCCCCCCCCCTCTCTCCTTCTGCTTTCCAATTCATTCCGCATCAATACTTCTACTTCTCCTCCTTTCTAACACTTCCGGTGCCAATTCGGTCCCCCTTCTCATTTTTGCTTAGTCGTAGAAAAGAAATTGTCGATTTTTCATTGGTGACGACGGTGTTTTTATGTTGTTCTCACTGTCTGTTTGCACCCAACAAGGCAAACAAAAAAGAGATTTTACACTTTCCCTTTTTTTCTATGTCGCCCAATTTTCCCACCCATTTTTTTCTCTCACTTTCTCCTGCAGAATCATGCATCAAGATTCAGAATCCTTAGAAATCCAGCTTCAACATAGTACACACTTTAAGTATAGACCCTCTAAAAGAAGATATCTCGGTTTTGAAACGTTCTGGTTTTGAAATATGTGGTTTTATAATGTCTCGGTTTTAAAACGTCCTTGTTTCGAATCGTCTTGGTTTTGGAACGTCCGGTTATGAAACGTCCCGAAGAGAATGGAGACTTATGTTAAAGACTCCCGGACGTTTCATAACCAAACGTTTCAAACCAGAACAATTCGAAACAGAGACGTTTCAAAACCGAGACATCCTAAAACCAGGACATTTCAAAACCAGATGCGGAAATGGCGGGTTCCAGAAATTTTCCGGTTTTGAAACGTCTCAAAGTGATCTTTCAAAACTGTGTGGCTTTTTGGAACGTTTCGGAGCCATTTTTCAATGTTTTAAAGCGATTTTCGAGCATGTTCACTACGATTTTTAGAAGTTACACACATTTTTACATGGTAGGTTTCATAACCGAACGTTTTAAAACCACGGCATTTCGGAACCCCCAGCTATTTCCGCAATGAATTGTCCTGGTTTTGAATTGTCCGGTTTTAGAGAGTCTCGGTTTCGAATTGTCTTGGTTTGGACACCTAAGTCTTTCTTTCAAACAGTCACAACTCAAATAGGCTCAATACAGGGAAGGAAAGATTTCAGCTTCCAAATGACATATCTATTTCATACCCCCCTCATAATTGGGATTTTGAAATTTCCAAAGAATCTGAAAAAAGTTGCAAAATCTCAATAGATGATTCATTCTTCTATCTCCATCTCCATCGTCCCTCTCCGAATCATAAAAAATGGTCAAAAACAATCACATTAAATCCTCCCCCTTCACCAACATTTTTTCTGTACCGCCCATCATCTAGCTAACAGAAAACTGTTTCATTCCATCCCCATCATTCCCCCATTCTCTGAAATTTTGAGAAATTTTTTGCTACGTTTGAGTTTCTAGAACCTTCTAGAAAAGCTACCAAAGCCTAAGCCAATGAAAAACGAACGAAACGGTAAGTGTTTTGTTTTTTCTTTTTTCCAAAAGTAGATCAAAACCGGGTAGATCAAAAACTGACCACCACCCCCCCCCCCCTTCCTCTTGACTATTGCGTCGACTGGTTTATGCAAATAGCCACCACCACCACTAGCACTAGGAGGAGACCTAATTGAGATGAGAATTGATGTAGCAGGGAAAAAACCCTTTTGGAACTAGTTCCATCAGATGAGAAAAGAATCGTTTTTCACGCCTTTTTGGCGAGAAATTCGAGAATAAGCAAATAGAGTTTCTCTCCCTCTTTGGCACTGTGCCAGGAGGGGAGAATATGGGAAACTTTCAATTTTTTGGCACCCCGACGTTTTGCAACCAGTTGTTTTGTAACTGTGACATTTTGAAACTACGACATTGCGCAACTCACGTCGATTTCGCAACTATTAGCGATATTCCCCAAGGGGAAACGCGCTCCATCGCCAACTTGACTGAAATTTGAATTTTCAGCTTCCCATCGTTTTGAAAACAGCGAAACATGTTTTGTTGGTTGCGTGGACTCCTCGTGGACAACTCGGACAGCAGTCGAATTGTCCACGAGGAGTCCACGCACCCACCAAAACATGTTTCGCTGTTTCCAAAACGGCGGGGAAGCTGAAAATTCAAATTTCAGCCAAGTTGGCGATGGAGCGCTAACACTTATACCCAAATTAGCAAAAAACGGAAAGCTTTCATAGTTGCGAAATGACTGGTTGCAAAATAGCATGGTTGCGAAATGGCATGGTTGCGAAATGACGTAGTTAATCTGATGAATCTGAGGGATTCATGAATCATGGCAAAACTTTTATGGATTCTGAGGGTTTTCGAATTTTCGAATTTGAAGTCGTCGCCTTCCAGAATGTTCAGAATCTGATGACGTCGTCTTCATCTCAAACATATGTATGTAGGAAAGGTGTCAAGGTGATTGATGGAGTGGTTGTTGGTTTTTGACAGAATAGACAAAGACAGGAGTGTTTGTCAGATTCATCTTAGTTTCGAAGAGGAGACATCTGGGATTCTGGGAAAGGGGGGGGGGGGACAAGTAGATTCATCTTGGATTCTTGACATCTTTCGATCAAAACGTCTCAATTCTGAATTTCCTAACATCCTCAATATATCCTCGTTTGTATTCTGAATCTCGTCAAATCTTGAATTCCGAAATCCCCATAGATTCTTCAAAAAAAGTGACGTCTTCTTCTAGTTGTTGTTGACATTTTGTTCCTTCCAGAATTCCCGTATCCATATGATTACTACATTCTAATCTAACCCTACAAAATTCTTGAATTTGTTTTTTTGTTGTTGATAGCAATTCGATCAGCTGATAGTGGAGTCATTCTTCTATTTTGGAAAAAAACACATTTGAAAAAAATCGAAATAGCAGTTTGAAAAGGGGAAGACGATGCACTTTTATGTGACTCATAAATCCATCATTTGAGTGATCAAAGACCTTCAAATTTCAAAATTTTTGAAAATGGCTCCCCCGACATTTCGCAACTATGACATTTCGCAACTATACCATTTCGCAACTATGACTTTTCGCAATCAAAATTTGTCAGAATCGGAAGATTTGACACCCCGACATTTCGCGACTATGACATTTCTCAACCAAGAAGATCACGTTTTCTTAAAAATTCCAGGCCCCAATCAAAATTTGTCAGATTTGGAAGATCCCTATTACATAAAACTTAAAACGGACAAGGTTACAAAGTTGCGAAATGACACTACGACGTTTTGCAACTATGACATTTCGCAACTGTGAAATTTTGCAAATACGACATTTCGCAACCAAAAGACATATTTTTTCGTAAAATTTCCAGGCCCCAATCAAAATTTGTAAGATTTGGGGGTGATCCCTATTACATATAACTTGAAACGGACAAGGTTATAGAGTTGCAAAATGGCATGGTTTCGAATTGACCTAGTTGCGAAATGTCTAGTTGCGAAATGACCTAGTTGCGAAATGACATAGTTGCAAAATGGCATGGTTTCGAAATGACCTAGTTTGCGGAATGACTTAGTTTCGAAATGACCTTGTTGCGAAATGACCTAGTTGCGAAATGACGTAGTAGCGAAATGACCTAGTTGCGAAATGACCTAGTTGCGAAATGACCTAGTTTCGAAAAGTCCAAGTTTCGAAATGACCTAGTTATGAAATGTCACAGCTGGAAGAAACTTTTGAAATATTTTGACAAAAAAAAAACAGAAAAAAGTTCAACCACCACCACCACTAATCCCATTGTCCTTCCTTCTCTTTTTTTCAATGACACAAAAAGTGTTACCCCCCCCCCCCCCTCTTCTCTTCACCTCTACATTTCTAAGCTCCGCCCACTTTTTCGATGAATCTCTCTCTAACCACAACTAGTCATCTCCCTTCTTCTCTTTTCTACTTTTTTTCTGTTTTCCGATTTTCCATTCCCCCATCCTCTGCTATTTTGTTTCTTCTGAAGGGGGGTTGCCCTTGATCGAAATGGGGGGAGTAGAAGAAGAAAAGAGGAGATCGATTTGAAGGCGACACTCTCTCTCCCATGGGCGCCACACTATTTTCCGTACTTTTATGATGCTGTTAGTCTTTGTTGAGGGGTGAGGGGACGGCGGATGGACACATCAAGGACAGGCAC
Organism: Caenorhabditis sinica; assembly: GCA_963932045.1. NCBI lineage: Eukaryota > Metazoa > Nematoda > Chromadorea > Rhabditida > Rhabditidae > Caenorhabditis > Caenorhabditis sinica. The sequence continues at coordinate 4,137,286 of OZ009942.1, forward strand.
ACCCCCCCCCCCCCCCCCCTCTTCCACCATATGTTTGGCATGTTGTTTGGTACCCGCCAACAGAACAAAAAAAAAGCGAGAAGATTTGAATTTTAACGAATTCAAAAAGCCCTGAAAATTCTCTACTTTTTGAGCTAAAAATCAGCGAAAACTAACAAAAACTAGGGGTTTTACAAGGTTTTGAAGTTTTTGTAGAGGTTTAGGATTTTTTGTAGTTTGTAGTCTCTTAGCCTCTACAAAGTTCCACGTGGTTGCGGGGTTTTTTTGTAGAGGCTTAGAGACTAAAAACTACAAGGATTCCTAAGCCGCTACAAATCTTGAAACGATCATAACTCGGCGAGTTTTTAACCGATTCTCATGATTTTTAGCTCAAAGTTTGTCGAATTTTTTGCCCATTATATCAGACAAAATATAGAAGACCTTGAACTTCGCTCATTTTTTGAGAATCAAAAAAAAACCTAGTCAATATGGCTATAGTTTAAGTCCTTCAAAAAGCAGTGTAGGCCCTTCAAAATAAGCCTAAAATGAAAAAATTCGGTCGAGTATGAGGCGAATTACGATGGTTTCAAGTTTTGTAGAGGCTTAGAAATTATTGTAGTTTGTAGTCTCTAAGCCTCCAGGCTTAATTCTCGAGTTTCTCCCTTCATTTTTTTGCAATTTTCATTGAATTTTTTCCCCCACACCTCCTCCTTGTCCTGTTCTTTTGTTCATTGTTCCTTTGTTTCAACTTCAAAATGTCTGTTTTCCAGACTAAATTCTGTCTACTATCCAGCCAAGTTTAGATTTCAACACATCATAAACAAGCAGAAAATTTCCTACAGTTTGAGCCAAAAATCAACGAAAACCGTCTAGATTTAACGATTTTACGAGCTTTTGAAGTTTTTGTAGAGACTTAGGAATTTGTGTAGTTTGTAGTCTCTAAGCCTCTACAAAATCCCGCCGTCAATTTGTAGAGGCTTAGAGACTACAAACTACAATCTTTCCTAAGCCTCTACAAAAACTTCAAAACCTTGTAAAATCCTTCAATTTCGACGGTTTTCGTTGATTTTTGGATCAAAATGTAGGAAAATTTCTGCTTTTTTTCACTGCTTATGTTCTCAAATGTGCTCAGTCAACATTTTCAAATCAAAATCCGGCAGTTGATGATCATTCAAAAAAATTCCTCACTGAAAACTTTACACTTGTATTCTCTTGTCTCTTGTCCTCCTCTAATTCTTCTAATGTGTCTCTTCTTTAATTGCTTTCAATTATTTTTTCCCCTCTCTCTTTTCTCTATACCAAAGCTGGTTCAACAAAAACTTTTTTTTTGTGTTTGTTCCCCCTCCTCCCCAATCTAAACTGACGATTTTGCAACACCTTCTTCAATTTGATTCTTCTTCTTCTACTCATTTCTATCTCTGATTTCTTGCGGAGAAGTAGAAGATGGGCGGTATCTCGATGTGTAATAAACTAAACGTTTTTGTTTTTTCTCTTCTTGCTGATGTTTTCTGTGTTGCTTCTTGCTTCTAGATGATGATGATACTCATCAGAAGAAGAAGAGTGGATAGAAGAGACCACACACAAATAGCAACTGCCGCTCTTTTCCCGCTGTCACACTATATCAATCGGAGCTCTTTGGGTATTTCCCCCTCCTTCTATTTTTACTTTTTTAAAAAGTGACTCACGGAGTACTTTAAAATATATTAACTTTTAGACAGGTTTTAGTTCAAATTTGACAATTTGAAATTTTAGTTCGAGTTAGACAATTCGAACTTTCAGTATAAAGAATCAATCTGACATTTTTGAAATTATTGAATTCAGAAAGTGCAAAAAATTTGCTACATTTTGAGCTAAAAATCGACGAAAACCATTGAAAATGGACGATTCTAGGAGCCTTTTAGTTTTTGTAGAGGCTTAGAAAAAAGTGTAGTTTGTAGTCTCTAAGCCTCTACAAAAGCTCCCCGTAGCCATGTGGAACTTTGTAGAGGCTTAGAGACTACAAACTACACTAATTCCTAAGCCTCTACAAAACTGAAAACGCTTCTAACTCCGCTCATTTCCACCCGATTTTCGTCATTTTTAGCTCAAAATGTAGCAAATCTTCTACACTTTCTGAATTCAATAATTTTTGAAATTTCGAAGCTGTTATCTTCATTTTTGTGGACTTGTTCTAGCTAGAGTTATTTTTAGATTTTTCTGCGAAACTGAATTCTCACGTCTTTTCAATCTAGACGAATAAGATAAGCAAGAAATTGGCTAAATTTTGAGACAAAAATCATGAAAATCGGTTGGAAACTTGCCGAGTTAGAAGCGTTTTCAGTTTTGTAGAGGCTTAGCAATTTTTGTAGTTTGTATTCTAAGCCTCTACAAAATTGAAATTGCTTTGTTTTTGGTCAATTTTTCTGCCTTTTGAGTCGTTCCATCCCCTCTGAATCATCATAAATCTCCACTCTCTGTTGTTTTCCCACCACCAGCCAAGAACCATTGTGTAATTTTTTTATTGCCCTCTTCCCCCTTTTCTCCTCAACACAACACATTCCATCCGTCTTCGTCTTCAATTTCTTTTTCTCCTGAAAAATTTATTGCCGCCTCCACGTTTTTTGTTGCCTGCTGGGCACTGGCTACTTGAAAAAATCGAGAAATTCGAAAAAAATCGAAAAAATTCGCTAAAAAACAACCCAATTTCAAATTCCCGCCGTAAATTCTCTCTGCGTCTCTCCTCACCCCACACTATTTCCGCGCTAGACAGATGGAGCGCGTTTGCACCTACCCGAAAAATTTGAATTTTTCGAATTTTTCCCTGCTTTTCCCTTCATTTTTCGGCCTAAAAAACTTGTTTCCAACTGAAATTTCTTGCTTTTTTCGATAAAAATCAAATAAATAAAATAAATATTCGATTTTTCAGAGCAAATGGGTACCGAAAGAGATCCCGGAGACCAGCAACACCCGCCAGCGACGCCAAGCGGCAAAATGCACGTCGCCCATGTGCTTCTTCCTGACGGAGTCAGAAAGGAGTTTGAGGTTAATGTAAGTTATTTATTCCTCGAATTTTTGGCCCGAAAAATTTGATTTTTTCCAAAAAAAAATTTTTTTTTCAGAAAAATTCCGAAGGAGAAGCACTGTTCCAACAAGTCACCCGTGACTTGTCCATCGAGGAGCGCGAATATTTCTCGTTGTGCTTCTACGATAAAGAAGAGGGCACACGACACTGGCTGTATAATGACAAGCAGATTTCGAAACAGATTAAAAGTTAGTATTTAGCAGCAAATTTGAAAAATGTTGACCTAAAATGGCCAAAATAGCTTGAAAATACGTGAAAAACTGTGTCTAGACTCAAAATTTCGCTATGAAAAACCTCAAAAATCGCTTCAAACCCTCGAAAAATTTTCACCGTTTAGGTCATTTCGTCATTCAGGAGCCGATTTTTGCGATTTTTGAAGCATTTCCCTCAATATCCAGTGAAAAACCCTCAAAAATCGCTTCAGAACCTCGAAAATGGCCTAGAAACGGCCTAAAAGTGGCGGCGACCGAGATTCCGAAGAGAATGTGGGCGGAGTCAGTCAATAATTGCTTTTCTGAACCCAAAAATGTGTGCTGATTCTGAATATCTTAATGAAAACCCCTAAAAATTGCTCTAAAACCCGGAAAATTCGCTTAAAAATGTTCATTTTTGGCCAGAAGTTGTTCCTGGCCGAATTCTGGAGTTTCCTCTTCCATCGACCTTGGCTATCTTGTTTTTCGGTTATCACAGACCAGTTTTAGCAGAAAAACTGGTCTGTAATCGCCAAAAAATGAGGTAATCGAGGTAAATGGAAGAGAAAACTGCAGAGTTCGGCCTGGGACAACTTCTGGTCAAAAATGACCCTTTCAAGGCGAATTTTTGGGGTTTTAGAGCAATTTTTAGGGGTTTTCATTAAGATATTCAGAATCAGCACACATTTTTGGGCTTAGGAAAGCCGTTATTGACTGACTCCGTCCACTTTTATAGGAAATTCGAGCAGAGCCTCTTTTGGATCGTTTCTGAGCCATTTTTCGAGCTTTTTAAGCGATTTTTGAGATTTTTTCACTGGATAATAGGGAAATGTTTCAAAAATCGCAATTAGATCACAAAAATGGGGTCCTTAGTGGCCTAAACGGGTGAAAATGGCTGGCTATGTCATTTTTTGAGGTTTTGGAGCGATTTTTGAGCTTTATCAATCTCAAAATAGCGGAAAAGTGACTCAAATCGCTTCAAAATACGAAAAAATGTGTGTGAATTCCAAAAATGAAAAATGGCTCGGAAATGAGCAAAAATCGTAGAAGTTGTCCCTATCCCAAAAAAAGAGAGGCGGAGCCAGTGATTGGCTGACTCCGCCCCCTTTTTTGGGAAAGGGACAACTTCTACGATTTTTGCTCATTTCCAAGCCATTTTTCGAGGTTTTAGAGCGATTTTTGAGCATTTTCATCAAGATTTTCCTATTCTACATACATTTTTACGTATTTTAAAGCGATTCGAGTCACTTTTCCGCCTTTTTTAGCTTGAAAATGCACAAAAATCGCTCTAAAACCTCGAAAAACTGGCGGAGTCAACCATTGGCTTCGTAGCATTTCCCGAGCCATTTTTCGAGGTTTTAGAGCGATTTTTCAGCATTTTCAATAGGAAATTTGGAATCTACGCAGATTTTTAGGTATTTTGAAGCAAAAAAGCTCGAAAAATCTAGCCAAAATGCCAATTTCCAAGTCAAAATTCAATCTTTTTTGCAGGTCTCCCCTGGGAATTCTCATTCGAGGTCAAATTCTACCCGACCACACCCACGACGATCGTCGACGATCACGCTCGCTACTATCTTTTCCTTCAACTCCGTCGCGATCTTCTCACCGGACGCCTCCCAGCCACTTCTGAAACTCACGCTCTTCTCGGATCGTTCGTCGCGCAGATGGAGTTCAAAGATGCTCCAGGACACATTGCCGACGAGTATGAGCAATTCATTGTCGGCGCGAAATTGGTTCCCACGGAATTCGCCACTCCTGAGATTTTCGCCAAAATCGCCGAACTGCATCGAGAGTTGAGAGGACGGACGCCGAACGAGGCGGAATTGATGTTCCTGGATCATTCGAGACATTTGGCGCTGTATGGAATTCACCTTTTCAAGGCGCAGGTTCGTAGGGAGGAGGATTTGTCGAAAAAATGAGTTAAAATGCTCAAAAATTGCTTCAAAACCGCTAAATTTAGGTGCAAAACTAGAAAAATTTGCCTAAAAAAGTCCAAAAATCGCTCAAAAACCTTTAAAATTGGCTAAATGAGCAAAGATCGCAGAACTTGTCGACTATGATCACTTTTTGGAGGTTTTAGAGCGGTTTTTGTGCATTTTCAGCCCCAAAAACTTCCCAAAATGACTCAAATCGCTTCAAATTGAGCAAAAATGTCTGTAAAACCCAAAAATTCCAATAAAAAGCTTGAAAATCGCTCAAAAACCACCAAAATTGGCTCAGAAATGATTAAAAAGAGATTCCCATGAAAGGGGCGGAGTCAGAGCTGTGATTGGCTGACTCCGCCCATTTTTCGGAAATCTTAATCAGGATCACTTTTCGGAGGTTTTAGAGCGATTTTTGTGCATTTTCAGGCCTCAAATCGCATCAAAATTAGTAAAAATGTGTGTAAAACCCGGAAATCCCAATGAAAAAGCTCGAAAATTGCTCAAAAACCACTAAAATTGGCTCAGAAAAAGGGGACTTTGCCCCTTTTGCGAAAATCTCGGCTATTTTTTCACTTTTTGAGCCTTTTCTGAGCTAAATTTCGAGCATTTTGAGCAGTTTTCAAGTCTGTAAGTGTGTAGATTCCAAAAATCACCATGAAAATGCTCAAAAATTGCTCTAAAATACCGAAAAATGGCTCCAAAATGCTCCAAAAGGGGCCGTGGCCGAGTTTCTCCAAAAAAAGGGCGGAGTCAGCCAATCACTGCGCTCGACTCCGCCCACTTTTTTAGGGAAACTCGGTCACTCTTTTGGAGCATTTCTAAGTCATTTTTCGGGATTTTATAGCGAATTTGAGCATTTTCATTGTGATTTTCGAATTCTACACACATTTTTACATAGGAGGTTTCATAACCGGACGTTTTAAAACCGTATTGCCGCGCTAAATTGTCCTGGTTTTGAAATGTCCGGTTTTAGAATGTCTTGGTTTCGAAACATCTGGGTTTCGAATCGTCTTGGTTCTAGAATGTCTCGGTTTTGAAATGTCTCCGGTTTCGAAATGTCTGGTTTTGAAACGTCCAGTCAATAGTCACCCCATTCTCTCCCAAGTCCCCCATTTTCAATAATAACATTTTCAGGATAAGGACAAGAAGCAAGTGGACATCGGTGTAGGAGCCGCCGGAATCAACATCTACCAGGACGATGCGAAAATCCATTCGTTCAATTGGCAAAATATTATCAAAATCGGTTACAAGCGCACCTACTTCTCGATAAAACTCAAAGAGGGAACGATTGGAAAAGGAGAGAAGACCCTCTACTACAAGTGCCCAACCAATGTCGCTTCGAAGAGAGCATGGAAGTGTGCTGTTGAGCACCACACCTTCTTCAGGTATAGACGAATTTCTTTGGAAAAATTGACCTAAAATGATGAAAAATAGCTCAAAAATCGCTCGAAAACCTCTAAAATTGGCTCAGAAAACGTTGGCGGAGCCCCTTTTTCGAGGTTTTACGGCTCAAAAAAGCGCGAAAAATGACTCAAATCGCTTCAAATCGCTTCAAAATGAGTGAAAGAGCTCAAAAATCGCTCAAAAACCACCAAAATTGGCTCAGAAATGATTAAAAAGAGATTCCCTAAAGGGGGGCGGAGTCGAAGCTGTAATTGGCTGAATCCGCCCAGTTTTCGGGAATCTCGATCAGGACCACTTTTTGAAGGTTTTAGAGCGATTTTAGTGCATTTTTAGGCTCAAAAGTGACTCAAACCGCTTCAAAATGAGTAAACATGCGTGAAAAACCCGAAAATCCCAATAAAAACGGTCGGAAATTGCTCTAAAACCTCCCAAAATTAGTTTAGAAATGATAAAAAAGAGATTTTCTAGAAAGGGGCGGAGTCAGAGCTGTGATTGGCTGACTCCGCCCATTTTTCGAAAATCTCGATCATGACCACTTTTTGGAACATTTCCACCATTTTAGAGCCATTTTTGTGCAGTTTTAGGCTCAAAAGTGACTCAAATCGCTTCAAAATGAATGAAAAAGTGTGTAAAACCCGACAATCACAATAAAAACGCTCGAAAATCGCTCTAAAACCATGAAAAGCGGCTCTGAAATGATTAAAAAGAGATTCTCTAGAAAGGGGCGGAGCCAATGGCTGACTCCGCCCCTTTTCTGAGCCAATTTTCAGGGTTTTGGAGCGATTTTTAAGCTTTTTCATTACGATTTTCGAAATCTACTCCCATTTTTACACCTAATCCATCTCAATTCCCAAATTTTCCAGACTGATCCAACCCGAGGACAAGCCACACAAATCGTTCTTCAACTTTGGCTCACAACGCTTCCGCTACCAAGGACGGACTCAATTCCAGACGAAAATCGCCTCGCAGATGTTCGATAAGCCGTCGACTGTGGATCGTGCGCCATCGGCCATGTCAGGACCGATCGTTGGTGAGTTTTGCCGGGGATTTTGAGCCAAAATGAAAAAAATCGAGCCGAAACCAAGTCAAAAACGAAGAAAATCGGTTGAAAATGAGGCAAATTATGAGGATTTCGGTTTTTGTAGAGGCTTAGGAATCCTTGTAGTTTGTAGTCTCTAAGCCTCTACAAAAAATGCCCACTTTTGTAGAGGCTTAGAGACTACAAACTACAAGCTTCCCTAAGCCTCTACAAAAACCAAGTTCCTCATAATTTGCCTCAATTTCAACCGATTTTCTTTGTTTTTGGCTTACAATTTTGGAAATTTTCTTTGCTTTCAAATTCATGCCTTTGTCCCTTTAGAGACGGTATCGAATTTCAATATCTTCAAAATCAGTCCTCCTAGGAAACCCTGGAAATTTGATAGATTTCGAGTCAAAAACGAAGAAAAACGGTTGAAAATGAGCCGAGTTTTAAGGGTTTTTGTTTTTTTAGAGGCTTAGACTACAAACTACACGATTTTCTAAGCCTCTACAAAATCGGTGAAAATTGTAGAGGCTTAGGTTAATTTGTAGTTTGTAGTCTAAGCCTCTACAAAGCACATCAACGATTTTGTAGAGGCTTAGAGACTACAAACTACGAAACTTGCTAAGCCTCTACAAAATCCAAGATTTGTAGAGGCTTAGGGAAGTTTGTAGTTTGTAGTCTAAGCCTCTACAAAAGTCTTCAAATTTTGTAGAGGCTTAGAGACTACAAACTACACAATTCCCTAAGCCTCTACAAAATTTCAAAACCATCTAAAATCGTTCAATTTTGACGATTTTTGGCTCAAAATGTACCAAATTTTTTGCGTTTTTTAACCAAAAAAAGGCGCAAAAGTGCTCTATTGATAACATTTTCATTTCCAGCCGCCGAGGACCAGAAGCTCCGTACACTCAACCTGACCGATTCGGAATTGGAGCACAGTCAATTTGAGGTTAGTTTTTTTTTGTTTTTTTGGGAATGCTAGATATAAGTTTTTTTTTCTATCGTTTCGTTTATCTATATAGATGTAATAATTTTCCCCCTACAGTAATCGCATGATGTTTTTTTTTCGAAATAGGTGTAGTAGTGCTTTTCAGTGTGCTTTTTTTGTTATCTCTCTTCTATTAATCACTCAAAAAAAAAACTCACAAAAACTCACCATTAACCAAAAAAAAAGAAGTTTTTTTTTGAAAATTTGAAAAAAAAAAACAAATTTTGGAGAAAAAATACTATATAAGCCCTCAAGCACCCTATATATGTACACCATACACTATGATCACTTTGTAATCTAAAATTCACACTTTTTCAGCCTAATTTTAAAATTTCAGCAAAAAAAATTTTGTATAATTTTTATCCCCCTTCCCCCCTCTACCCAAAATTTTAATAATATATATAATAAGCTTGGCTTTTCCTCCTTCTTCTAGCTTCTCTAGCTCTCCTTCTCACTTCTTACAGTGTGAATTTTTCATTTTTTTCTTACTTTTATTGTAAAAAATCACCTAGAAATTGGTCAAAAATTTTGATTGCTTTAAAATATGTGAAAAAATAGGTGTAGATTCCAAAAATCATAGTGAAAAAGCTCAAAAATTGCTTAAAAACCCAGAAAATTCGCTTTGAAATGGTCAGTTTTGGACAGAAGGCGTCGGTGGCTTAACTTTTGAGTTTTCTCTTCCATGGCCGAGGTCGATGGAAGAGAAAACTCCAGAGTTAAGCCACAGAAACTTCTCTCCAAAAATGACCATTTTGAAGCGAATTTTCTGGGTTTTATAGCAATTTTTAGGCTTTTTCATTGTGATTTTTAAAATCTACGCTTATTTTTGCATATTTCAAATCAATACAAAATTTTTGACCAGACACTTCCCGGGCTGAAAATTCCACTAATTTTCAGTCCTTCTCACTATTCCAGCTACATTATTCCACTATTCCACTATATATTGTATCGGTGTGTGTGGAGAGGGGTAGAGAATAGAAATAGCCGCCCCCCCCCCCCCTTAAGCCCCGCCCTCTTTTTTAAAGTCCAATAAAATGAGTCCCTTTATTCCTAGAAAAGTGTTTTCTCTCCAAAATCTGTTATATCCAACAACAAAAAAACCCAATTTTTCTTTCTATCTCTAACCCCTCTCTGGCCAAAAACGCACCCAAATAGTTTATATATTATGTATATTGTTGTCGTCGTCGTCGTGGGGGGACCCCCCTCTCTACAGTAATCCATCGGAGTATCGAAGATGAAATGGAGCATCTATCGTCATGATCGTCGTGTGTCGTGTTGCTTTTCTTATTAGTTGGATAGAAATGCTGTGTTGGTTATCAGTGGTTATCTTGGAGGACAAAAATTCGGAGTTTTGAACAAATTTTGAAGGAAACACCTTGATTTTTGAGTCAGAAAAGTATAGAAAAGTCGGAAGACGTTAGAAGGATTCTGGAGGGTTCTGGAGGCTTCCAGAGCCATCTGGAGGCGTCTGGAGCAATCTAGAGGTTTCTGGAGCCATTTCGAGTCTTCTGAAGCTTCCCGGATTCTTCTAGATCTGTTGGAGTGGAGTCTTCTGACGCTGCCAATAGTATTCTGGACCTGCCCGAGGTCTTCTGAATTGTCTAGAAGAAGCCTTACGTCTTCTGGAGTTTTCTGAATTCATTTATATGCTTCATAAAATTTTGGCCTTTTCTGAAGCATTCTAATGGAGTTGAAGACTTCTGAAGTGATCCTGAGAGCATTGAAGAGACTTCTGAACGACTTCTGGCATCTTCTAGATCGAAATTTTTGAAAAAAGTTCCCCTCTATCCCAAGATAACCACTTGTATAACCTATCCTTGGTTCTTAGTCAGTGTATAGTGCACACCGCGCACCATATCACACAAACTAAGCTCAACCCAACAACAATCCTTGGTTTCTTCGTGTCGTTTTGCGTCTGGCTGGTAGTGGTGTAGTGCTTTTCCGATCCGTCCCGCCCCTATTTCTCCCATATTTCAGCGATACCGCCGCGCACTGACTCCCAAATCGTACACCTCGTCTCGCCAAGACGACGATGCGATCTCGACAGCGACGTTTGCCAAGTACTCCCGTCCCTCTACCCTTTTGGTTGTCTCCACTTCCGGTCATCACAACATGTCGCCCACGCAAGACTTGCAATACTCGCCAAGAGACGACTCGTCTCAATACTCATCGGCCGCCTATTACATGTCTGAACGGTCCTCGCTGCGTACCCCGTCTTCCGCCTACTATCCACCATCCGAGTATACCAGTCCGACGAGTCCGGTGTACTTTGAAGGACAACACCATGGAGAGTATCATGTGCAGATGAGACAGCAGACTGCTTCGACGTCTGGAACGAAGACAAGCGGAGCCCGCAGAAACCTGTTCGGAAGAGCATCGGACGCCAGAAGCTCTCAAGGCTCTAGCAAGCGAAACAGCGCTCGTGACAGTGTTCGTCTAGTGTCGTTCCACGAGCCCGTAGATCCGAACGAACCGATTCCCGACACCTATCCGACCAGCGAGCTGCCGCAAATCCCCATCGAACGTATTGTGCATGTCTACCACGAAGGGCACTACGATCGTTTGAGTCCCAGCCATCAGCAACAACGTGTGCAGTTACCATATGGATTTGGAAACTACACCCCGCGAAATGGTGTGAGCCATGTGGACAATTTGGAGCCCGATGGGGAGATGGATCAGCAGCCGATTCGATTCTACGTAGATGTTAGACACAGTGGTGCTAGCCGACGCGATCCCACCAAGCGGTTGAGTCATCCTGGAAAGGAGGATGTCAACAAGACGCTTAAGCCGGAGGACTATAACTTTGCCCCTGTTCCTGATGACAACCCAATTCATCGAATGGAGTTGAGTCGTGAGGTTCAGCCAACCAACATTCAGCAATTCGCTCGCCGCTATCATTCTGGAAACTCCACTCAGAAGCCGGTGGATCCTCCGAAGTACCGTCTTATCACTCATGTTCACCCGTTGGTGGCGAGCCCAGAGCACGGCCAGAGTTCTTCCAACGTCAACGCTACAATCTCACAAAGAGAGCAAGTAGTGTCTACCAAAGTGCGAAGAGAGTCTCCAGATGCAGATCGAAGAGTTCGCCTGTCGGCTAGTGTGGATCGTAGTGGAAATCTGACGGATACCACTGAAGAGATGGCTAGAAGCTCGACGACGACTACTACGGAGGTGACTACGACTACAACGGTGATCACTTCTGACTTGGTGCAATCTTCGGATGAGCCTAAGAAGAAGAAGCAGAAGAAAGCGCCAAAGATCCCACCATCGTCCGTGCCGACTACTAGTCAAGTCGAGGAGAGCAGGAGCCGTTTCGGAGGATTCTTCACCAAGAAGTCCCCCAAAGGCTATCCAGAGGCTTCTACTTTCTCTGGCGACCTGGACACCACACAACGATCCCATGAACTTGAATCCAGCTCCTATCAACACCCGCAACCGGTTCCCGCCTACTCCCCAAAGAAGACGGCGACGATTTTGACGTCTTCTGAACACCACGAAAAACCCAAGAAGCGTCTGATGGCTGTGGAGACTCCAGAAGTTCCCAAAAAGTACCGCCTCATCGCTCGCATCCGTCACGATGGAGAGGAGGAGGTCACAGAGTTGCCTGAAGGATTCGCCTACGATTTTGGAGAGTATCACGGACCGATTGAGAAGATCTCGAGGCAGGGAGAGCTGGTGGAGAGTCCGCTGGAAGCTCAGCCGAGCTCCTGGCATTATGGTATGACTGAGGTTCCAATTGCTCCAGCGAAGGCTAAGAAGCAGAAGAAGGAGAAAAGCAAGAAAAAGATTGTAGCAGTGCCAGTTGATGAGCCAGAAGAGGAGAAGAAGGAGATCCGACTCATTGCTCGTGTTAGAAATGAGCCGGAGCCAGAGACAGAAGCAGGATCTGCCAAAAAATCTACTTCCAAGCTGGGATTCTTCACACGTACCAACAAGAAGACCCCTGCCGGCTACCCAGCAGCTTCTGACGCCTACACTGGAGACTTAAACACCACTGATCGTATTCAGGAACTTGAAGGATCCTCCTTTGAGCATCCAGAATATCCAGCGTATTCCCCGAAAGTTGAAGAAGAGCAATTTGAGCCCACTCAGACTCCTGCTACATCTCTGATTGAGAAGAAGCAGAAAACACAGAAGAGAGTGGTTGCTGCTCCAGAAGAGGAGCCAGAAGAGAAGAAGGAGATTCGTCTGATTGCTCGTTTTATTAATGAGCAAGAGTCGGAGGAGCCAAAAACCAAGAAGACTAAAAAGTTCGGATTCTTCTCGAAGACTACCAAAAGAACTGGCTACCCTGAAACTTCCGATTCCTTCACTGGAGAACTGGACACCACGAACCGATCCGAAGACCTTGAACCCTCTTCCTTCGAACACGGAGACTACCCAGCCTACAGTCCGAAGCCTGAAGAAGCCTACGAGCTTGCTCAAAAAGACGATTCTGACATCGTCGACCCACCGGCTGCCTATGGATTCGCTACGACTTCTTATGATGGACCACTGGAGACTACTGTATTGGAGCGAGACCCAGAGCACTCGCTGATTAGAGACTATTCTGGTGTCTATCATGATGGTTACTATGTCAAGTTAGGTGGTTCTGAGAAGCCAGCAACATCGCCAGTGGCAGCTGTGAGAGCTAAGAAGGCTAAGAAGACGAAGAAGGTTGTCGTGGAAGAAGAGCCAGAAGCGAAGGAAGTTAGATTGGTGGCTAGAGTTTTGCCTGCAGAAGAGCCCGTTGAGAAGAAGAAGTCTAAAGGACTATTCTCCAAAAAGGCTACGAAGACCACCACCGAGAAAGCCGCCCCAATCCAATCCACGCTGAGCTCCGAAGAAACCCGAGTCATCTCCGAAACGGACCCCGTTGTGAGCCATGAGAAAAAGCGATACCGTCTTCTTGCACGATTCCGACATGAAGGAGAAGAAGATGTTGTTGAGAAGCCAGGTGCCTATGATTTGGACTCGAAGCTCTATGAAGGACCACTGGATGAGATGGCTAGACAAGGAGAACTGGATCATGCTCCTCTTGAGGATTATTCGAGGGCTCCAGTGCCATCGGTTGTTGTGGAGGAGGTCAAGGAAGTGGTGAAGGAGAAGAAGATCAAGTCTCCGAAGAAGGTGACCAAGCCAGAAGAACCTGAGAAGAAGGAAGTCCGACTTATCGCCAAGGTGGTATCAGACCCTGAGCCCGAAGAAGCGGAGCTAGTTAAAGAAACGAAGTCGAAGAAGGAAGGAACTTCTTCTAGATTTGGATTCTTCTCCAGAACCACCAAGAAGCCTGGCTACCCAGAAACTTCTGACGCCTACACTGGAGAACTCGACACCACTGCCCGCTCTCAAGATCTGGAAGGATCCTCATTTGAACATCCTGAGTATCCTGACTACATCCCGAAAGGTGTCATCGTTGAAGCGGTGGAAGTTGCTCCAAAGACTGATAAGAAGCGATACCGCCTTCTCACCAGACTTCGTCATGAAGGAGAAGAGGATGTGGTTGAGTCGCCGAAGGGATATACTGTAGCGTTCTCAGAAGACGTTGAAGATAGACCACTGGATGAGACTACTCGTGAGTCCGAGCTTGAGCACTCTCCATTGGAAGCTGTTCCGAAGATTCCAGTTGTCGAGCAAAAGATCAAGTCTCCAAAGAAGGAAGTTGCTGCTCCAGTGATTTCTGAAGAGCCAGAGAAGAAGGAGATTCGTCTAATTGCCTACGTCAAATCGCAACAAGAAGAAGATCCACTTGTTGCAAAATCGAAAAAGTCAAAGACTTCCAAATACGGATTCTTCTCCAAGACTACCAAGAAAACTGGATATCCTGAGACTTCCGACGCCTACGCTGGAGACTTGGACACCACTACGCGCTCCGAAGATCTGGAAGGAACCTCATTTGAACATCGTGACTATCCAGCTTATGCTCCGAAGATCATCGCTGGAGATGCTCCAGAAACATCGACTCCAGATGTGCCAACTGAGCCAGAGAAGAAGAGATATCGTTTGATTGCTCGTTGGAGACATGAAGGAGAAGAAGACGTCGCTGAGAAGCCAGTGGAGTATATCGGCAAGACTGAAGTCTATGATGGACCTCTGGATGAGACTGCTAGACAAGCTGAACTTGATCATTCTCCACTTGAAGCAAGACCTCAGCAATCTGAATCTTGGAAGCCATCAAGTCCAGTTGTTGAGAACAAGGTCAAATCTCCCAAGAAGATCAAGGTTGAAGAGCCAGAAGAGCCAGAAACCAGAGAAGTTCGTCTCATTGCCAAAATCAAGACTGAACCAGAAGAGGAAGTTGAGGAGAAAAAGCCAAAGAAGGAAGCATCTAAATCGAAACTTCCAACTTTCGGATTCTTCTCTAAGACCTCCAAGAAGACCCCTGCTGGATACCCTGAGACTTCTGATGCCTTCACTGGAGACATTGACACTACGGACCGTATACAGGATATGGAGGGAACATCATTCGAGCATCCAGACTATCCACCATATGCTCCGAAGATCTATTCTCCAGCGGAATATTTTGATGGAACTCCAGATATCCCACCTGAGTCGGAGATGAAGAAATATCGTCTCATCGCCAGACATGAAAGAAAAGAGGATGTTGTTGGAAAGTCAGAAAAGTACAAAACGAATGAACCAGTTTTTGATGGACCACTTGATGAGACTGCTAGACAATCTAAACTTGAAGCTGCTCCAGGACAATGGGAATATGGAATTGTTCCAGTTGCGACTCCTGAAAAGAAGAAGAAGGCCAAGTCTCCGAAGAAAGAGAAATCGCCAAAGAAGGAGAAGATTCCAGAACCAGAAGAGCCAGAGACTCGTGAAGTCCGCCTCATCGCTAGAATCAAGTCTGAAACTGAAGAGGATCTTGCTCCAGAAGTCGGAAAGGTTGCCGCAGAGCCAGTGAAGGAGAAGAAGAAGAGAGACTCCAAATCGAAGATTCCAACTTTCGGATTCTTCCATCGCACTCAAGAACCATCCACTTCACACTTCCCAGAAGTCTCTGAAGCCTACACTGGAGAATTGGAAACAACTGGTCTTCATCGTGACATCGACTCGACTCCATTCGATCATCCTGAGTATCCAGCTTACAGTCCAAAGCGAGAAGTTACTGTTACTGAAACTACTGAAACTACTCCAGTGGAATTGGAATCCCAGAACAGACTGTACCGATTGATTGCTAGATGGAGACACGAAGGAGAGGAAGATGAAGCTGAGAAACCAGTTGGTTACAGAAGAGATGAACCAGTCTATGATGGACCTTTGGATGATATCCGCCCATCTGGAGAAATTGAGCAATCTGCTCTTGAAGCTGTTCCTGGACAATGGAGTTATTCAAAGCTCGTGACTCCAGTGGCTACTCTTGAGAAGAAGGCCAAGTCTCCAAAGAAGGAAAAGTCACCGAAGAAAGAGAAGGTTCCAGAACCAGAAGAACCAGAAGTGAAAGAAGTTCGTCTTATCGCTAGAATCCGATCTGAGACTGAAGAGGATTTAGCTCCAGAAGTCGAGAAAGAAGTCAAGAAGAGAGATTCAACATCGAAACTCCCTGGCTTTGGATTCTTCCACCGAACATCTTCCACTTCCCATCCAGCCACTTCTCAATACACCGGAGACCTCGAATCCACTGATAGAGCTCTTGAGTTGGATACAACTCCATTCGAACATGGAGAGATTCCAGCTTATTCTCCAAAGATTGAAGTCGTGGAGGAGAAGACTCCAGCAGAATCCCCAAAAAGATTCCGTCTATTCGCTAGATGGAGACATGAAGGAGAGGAAGATGTTGTTGAGAAGTCAACGAGCTACACGATGACTTCTGATGTCTTCACTGGAGAGTTGGATCAGACTGCGCGACAAGAGGAACTGGATCAAGTTCCGATTGGGGAATATCCAAGCGTCTGGTATTATGATTCGTTGGTGAAGAAAGAGATTCCGGTTGCTACTCTTGAAAAGAAGAAGAAGGCCAAATCTCCGAAGAAGGAAAAGGTGCCGGTTCCAGAATCTCCAGAAGTCAAGGAAGTTCGCCTTATCGCTAGAATCCAGACAGAAGAAGATGTTGAGCCACTTGCTGAGCCAGTGAAAGAGAAGAAGCCAAAGAAGGAAAGCTCCAGATCAAAACTTCCAGCGTTTGGATTCTTCTCTAAGACTACCAAGAAGACCGGCTACCCAGAAACTTCCGAACCCTTCACTGGAGACTTGGACACCACTGACCGTATCCAAGACTTGGAAGGAACCTCATTCGAACATCCAGACTATCCAGCATATGCTCCAAAAGCTGCGGAACTCCAGAAGACTCCAGAAGACGCTCCAGTGTCTCCCAGAAGTCAACGCTCAGCGACACCAGAAGATCGTTTCATTTTGGTTGACAAGAAAACCTATCGTCTTATCGCTCGTGTTCGTCACGATGGAGAGGAAGATGAAGTGTTGAAGCCGGAGTTGTACGATATTTCGATTAATAGATACGAAGGACCACTCGAAGAGACTTCTCTTCAACCGGAAATCGAATTCTCTCCAGTTCCACAGCAACCGAAATTTCACTCTTATGGAGATTTGTTCAAGACTGCGAAACCTGTTACACCGGAGAAAGTCTATGAGCAGGAGAAGCGAAATGTTCGTCTCATTGCTAGAATCCAGACGAAGCCGGAAGAAGAGCCAGTTGCTGAGCCAGTCAAAGGGAAGAGACCAAAGGAGGAAAGCTCCAAATCTAAGCTTGGATTCTTCTCCAAGACTACCAAGAAGACCCCATCTGGATACCCTGAAACTTCTGACGCCTTCACTGGAGATTTGGACACTACGGACCTTATCAAGGATATGGAAGGAACTTCATTCGAACATCCAGACTATCCAGCGTATGCTCCAAAAGTGACAGTCATAGACGAGAAGACCACCATCGTCGAATCTCCAGAAGAAGTCCCAGCTGAGCCAGAGAAGAAACGTTATCGTCTTATCGCCAGATGGAGACACGAAGGAGAAGAAGACGTCGCTGAGAAGCCAATGGAGTATATCCCCAAGACGGAAGTCTATGATGGACCACTGGATGAGACTGCTAGACAATCTGAACTTGATCAATCTCCACTAGAAGCAAGACCTCAGCAATCTGAATCTTGGAAGCCATCAAGTCCAGTTGTTGAGAAGAAGGTGAAGTCTCCAAAGAAGATCAAGGTTGAAGAACCAGAAGAACCGGAGACCAGAGAAGTCCGTCTCATCGCCAAAATCAAGACTGAACCTGAAGATCAGGAGCCAGTCAAAGAGAAAATGCCAAAGAAGGAAGCGTCTAAATCGAAACTTCCAACTTTCGGATTCTTCTCTAAGACCTCCAAGAAGACCCCTGCTGGATACCCAGAAACATCTGATGCCTTCACTGGAGATTTGGACACCACTGACCGTACTCATGACTTCGAAGGAACCTCATTTGAACACCGAGAGTATCCAGCTTATGCTCCGAAAATCATCGTTGGAGATGCTCCAGAAACATCAGCTTCGGAAGTCCCCGCTGAGCCAGAGAAGAAGAGATATCGTCTGATTGCTCGTTGGAGACATGAAGGAGAAGAAGACATCGCTGAGAAGCCAATAGAGTATATCGCCAAGACTGAAGTCTATGATGGACCACTTGATGAGACTGCTCGCCAATCCGAACTTGATCATTCTCCACTTGATGTTACACCAAGTCAATGGGAGTATGGACTTGTTCCAGTTAGTCCAGTTGCTACTCTTGAGAAGAAGAAGAAGGTGAAGTCCCCGAAGAAGGAGGCAGCTGTCCCAGTGGATTCTGAGGAGCCTGAGAAAAAGGAGATTCGTCTGATTGCCTACGTCAAATCACAAGAAGAAGAAGATCCAATTGTGAAATCAGCAAAGGAGAAAAAGCCAAAGAAGGAAGGAAGCTCTTCCAAATTTGGGTTCTTCTCCAAATCCACCAAGACTACAAAGACTCCAGCTGGCTACCCAGAAACATCTGACGCCTACACTGGAGACTTGGACACTACTTCTCCTACCTCCGAATTCGAGGGAACCTCATTCGAGCATCCAGACTATCCAGCGTATGCTCCAAAGATCAAGGAAAGCCCAGAAGTTCCAGTTGAACCTGAGAAGAAGATGAAATCTCCAAAGAAAATCAAGGTTGAGGAGCCTGACGAGCCAGAAACTCGTGAAGTCCGACTTATCGCCAGAATCAAATCTGAAACTGAGGAGGATCTTGCTCCCGAAGTCGAAAAGGAGGTCAAGAAGAGAGATTCTAAATCGAAACTTCCAACTTTCGGATTCTTCTCTCGTACCACTAAGACCACCAAAGCTGGATATCCAGAGACTTCTGATGCCTACACCGGAGAACTCGACACCACTACTCGTGCCAATGAACTGGAAGGATCAGCATTCGAGCATCCAGAACATCCAGAATACTCTCCGAAGGTTGAAACTCCAGAAGTCGTCGCTACTTCAGTCGAGGAAGATGATGACGAGAAGAAGCCATTCCGTTTCCATTGGTTCGCCAGATGGAGACACGAAGGAGAGGAGGATGAGGCTGAAAAGCCAGCTGGTTATAGAAGAGAGGAACCAGTCTATGATGGACCACTTGATGATATTCGACCATCTGGAGAAATCGATCAATATCCACTTCAAGCTATTCCTGAACAATGGGAATACTCGAAACTTCCAACAACTCCAGTGGCTACTCTTGAAAAGAAGCAGAAGGCAAAGTCACCGAAGAAGGAGAAAGTTCCAGAACCAGAAGAACCAGAAATTCGTGAAGTCCGCCTCATTGCCAGAATCCGATCTGAAACTGAGGAGGATCTTGCTCCAGAAGTCGAAAAAGCAGTCAAGAAGAGAGATTCAACATCGAAACTCCCTGGCTTTGGATTCTTCCACCGAACATCTTCCACTTCCCATCCAGCCACTTCTCAATACACCGGAGACCTCGAATCCACTGATAGAGCTCTTGAGTTGGATACGACTCCATTCGAACATGGAGAGATTCCAGCTTATTCTCCAAAGATTGAAGTCGTGGAGGAGAAGACTCCAACAGAATCCCCGAAGAGATTCCGTCTATTCGCTAGATGGAGACATGAGGGAGAGGAAGATGTTGTTGAGAAGGCAGCTGGGTACAGAGCTGAGGAGGCAGTCTATGATGGACCTTTGGATGATATTCGACCATCTGGAGAGATTGAGCATTCCGATCTTGAAGCTGTTCCTGGACAATGGAGTTATTCAAAACTTGTGACTCCAGTTGCAACTCTTGAGAAGAAGGTCAAGTCTCCAAAGAAGGAGAAATCACCGAAGAAGGAGAAGATCCCAGAACCAGAAGAGCCAGAAGTCAAAGAAGTTCGTCTTATCGCTAGAATCAAGTCTGATGAGCCTGAAGTCGAGCCAGCTGCTGAGCCAGTCAAGGAGAAGAAGCCGAAGAAGGAATCATCCAAATTTGGATTCTTCTCTCGTACCACCAAGACTGTTAAGACTCCAGCTGGATATCCAGAATCTTCTGACGTTTTCACTGGAGACCTCGACACCACTGACCTTATCCAGGATATGGAAGGAACATCGTTCGAGCATCCAGAATACCCAGCATATGCTCCAAAGAAGATTGAAACTCCAGTGGAAGAAGAACCCACCGGACTCCCACAATTCCTGGAAGAAAAGAAGAGATATCGTCTCATCGCCAGATTCCGTCATGAAGGAGACGAAGATGTTGCTGCGTCGCCGAAAGGCTACAAAAGTGATGAAACTCCTTATGATGGACCACTTGATGATATTCATCGTGTTGTCGAGTTGGACCATGCACCGATTGGAGACTATGCTACTGTCACTCATCATGGAGAATCTTGGAGAGTTGAGAAGTTGACTGAGCCAGTTGCCACGCTTTCAGAAGAAGAGCCAGAGAAGAAGGAGATTCGTCTGATTGCCTACGTCAAATCTCAGCAAGAGGAAGATCCACTTGTGAAGTCAGCAAAGGAGAGAAAGCCAAAGAAGGAAGGAAGCTCTTCTAAATTTGGATTCTTCTCTAGAACCACCAAGACTTCCAAAACTGGATATCCAGAAACTTCTGAAGCCTTCACTGGAGACT
The DNA here is from genome assembly GCA_963932045.1 of Caenorhabditis sinica. Taxonomy (NCBI): domain Eukaryota; kingdom Metazoa; phylum Nematoda; class Chromadorea; order Rhabditida; family Rhabditidae; genus Caenorhabditis; species Caenorhabditis sinica. The sequence continues at coordinate 4,157,889 of OZ009942.1, forward strand.
TGGACACCACTGACCGTACTCATGACCTGGAAGGATCTTCATTCGAACATCCAGAGTATCCAGCTTACTCTCCAAAGATCAAGACTGAATTGGCTCCAGAAGTGCCAGCTCCAGAAGTCCAACAGCCTACTAGAGAGCAGCCAAGCAAAATTTATCGTCTGATTGCTCGTTGGAGACATGAAGGAGAGGAAGATGTTGTTGAGAAGCCGGAAGAGTACTATTCCAGAATGGCTACTGATGTCTATGATGGACCACTAGATGATATCCGACCATCTGGAGAAGTTGAGCAATCTGCTCTTGAAGCAAGACCTCAGCAATCAGAATCTTGGAAGCCTTCTAGTCCAGTTGTTGAGAAGAAGGTGAAGTCTCCAAAGAAGATCAAGGTTGAAGAACCAGAAGAGCCAGAAATCAGAGAAGTTCGTCTCATCGCTAGAATCAAGACTGAACCTGAAGATGAGGAGCCAGTCAAGGAAAAGAAGCCTTCCAAATTCGGATTCTTCTCTAGAACCACCAGAAAAACTGGATACCCAGAATCCTCTGACGCCTTCACTGGAGATTTGGACACCACCGCCCGCTCTCAAGACCTTGACAAAACTCCATTCGACCACCCAGACTACCCAGCCTACTCTCCAAAGCCACTTACCACCACTGAAACTCCTGAAGAAACACCTGTAGACGTCCCAACTGAGCCAGAGAAGAAGAGATTCCGTCTCTTCGCCAGATGGCGTCACGAAGGAGAGGAGGATGTGGTTGAGAAGTCAAGTGACTACGCTCTCGCTCCCTACGATGGACAATTGGAAGAGATTTCTCGTGAGAATGAAATCGAACAGACTCCGATCGCAGATCACGCCAATGTCTATCCGTATGTGGAGAAAGACGCCGTGCCACCACCAGTTGAGATGGTTAAGGAGAAGAAGGTGAAGTCGTCGAAGAAGATCAAGGTTGAAGAACCAGAAGAGCCAGAAGTCCGTCTCATCGCTAGAATCAAAACTGAACCTAAAGATGAGGAGCTAGTTGTGGAGAAGCCAAAGAAGGAATCATCGAAATCGAAGCTTCCTGCATTTGGATTCTTCAGCCGTACCACCAAGACTACTGGTTATCTAGAGACTTCTGATGCCTACACTGGAGACTTGGATACCACTACTCGCTCCGAGGATCTGGAAGGAACATCTTTCGAGCATCCAGAATATCCAGAATATGCTCCAAAGGTAGAAGCTCAGGAAGCCGTCGTTACTCCAAAGAAAGAAACTCCAGTGCCAGAAAAACCAGAGAAGAAGGAGATTCGTCTCATCGCTTACGTCAAGTCGGAGCCAGAGGACGAACCAGTTGTTGAGCCAGTCAAGGGGAAGAAACCAAAGAAGGAGTCCTCCAAGTTTGGATTCTTCTCTCGTACCACCAAGACTGTTAAGACTCCAGCTGGATATCCTGAATCCTCTGACGCCTTCACTGGAGATTTGGATACTACGGATCTTATCCAGGATATGGAAGGAACATCCTTCGAACATCCAGAATACCCAGTTTATGCTCCAAAGATCATAGAAGAGAAAACCACCATCGTCGAGTCTACAGAAGTCCCCGCTGAGCCAGAGAAGAAGAGATATCGTCTGATTGCTCGTTGGAGACACGAAGGAGAAGAGGACGTTGCTGAGAAGCCATTGGAGTATATCACCAAGACTGAAGTCTATGATGGACCACTTGATGAGACTGCTAGGCAATCTGAACTTGACCACTCTCCACTTGAAGCTACTCCAGGACAATGGGAGTATGGACTTGTTCCAACTAGTCCAGTAGCTACTATTGAGAAGAAGAAGAAGGTGAAGATTCCAGAACCAGAAGAACCGGAAGTTCGTGAAGTCCGACTCATCACCAGAATCAAGACTGAAACTGAGGAAGATCTTGCTCCAGAAGTCGAAAAGGTGGTCAAGAAGAGAGATTCTAAATCGAAGATCCCCACATTTGGATTCTTCTCTCGTACCAGCAAGACTGGATATCCAGAAACTTCTGATGCCTACACCGGAGATCTTGACACCACCACTCGTGCCAATGAATTGGAAGGGTCAGCATTTGAGCATCCAGAACATCCAGAATACTCTCCAAAGGTTGAAACTCAGGAAGTCGTCGCTACTCCAGTCGAGGAAGCTGATGACGAGAAGAAGCCATTCCGTTTCCATTGGTTCGCCAGATGGAGACACGAAGGAGAGGAGGATGAGGCTGAAAAGCCAGCTGGTTACAGAAGAGATGAACCAGTTTATGAAGGACCGTTAGATGATATTCGGCCATCTGGAGAGATCGATCAATCTCCACTTCAAGCTATTCCTGAACAATGGGATTACTCGAAACTTCCAACAACTCCAGTGGCTACTCTTGAAAAGAAGAAGAAGGCCAAGTCACCGAAAAAGGAGAAAGTTCCAGAACCAGAAGAGCCAGAGACCCGTGAAGTCCGACTCATTGCCAGAATCAAATCTGAAACTGAAGAGGATCTTGCTCCAGAAGTCGAAAAGGAAGTGAAGAAGAGAGATTCCAAGTCCAAGATCCCCACATTTGGATTCTTCTCGAGAACTACCAAGACCACCAAGACCGGCTATCCAGAGACTTCTGATGCTTACACTGGAGATCTCGACACCACCACTCGTGCCAACGAATTGGAAGGAACATCATTCGATCATCCAGAATATCCAGAATACTCTCCAAAGGTTGAAAACCAGGAAGCTGTCGTCACTCCAAAGAAAGAAACTCCAGCGTCTGAAGAAGCAGAAAAGAAGGAGATTCGTCTCATCGCTTATGTAAAGTCAGAGCCTGAAGAGGTACCAGCTGCTGAGCCAGTCAAGGAAAAGAAGCCAAAGAAGGAAGTATCTTCCAAATTTGGATTCTTCTCCAGAACTACCAAGACTGTTAAGACTCCGGCTGGATATCCAGAAACTTCTGATGCCTTCACTGGAGATTTGGACACCACTGATCTTGTCCACGATATGGAAGGAACATCGTTCGAACATCCAGAATACCCAGCGTATGATCCAAAAGTGACTGTCACAGAAGAGAAGACCACCATCCTCGAGTCTACAGAAGTCCCAGCTGAGCCAGAGAAGAAACGTTATCGTCTGATCGCCAGATGGAGACACGAAGGAGAGGAAGACGTCGCTGAGAAGCCCGTTGACTACAAGACGAAGATGCTCAGTGAGGTTTATGAAGGACCATTGGATGAGACCACCAGACAGTCTGAACTTGACCACTCCCCACTGGAAGCAAGACCACAGCAATCGGAATCTTGGAAGCCATCTAGCCCAGTTGTTGAGAAGAAGGTGAAGTCTCCAAAGAAGATCAAGGTTGATGAACCAGAAGAGCCAGAGAAGAAGGAGATCCGTTTGATTGCCAAGATCAAGACAGAACCTGAAGACGAGGAGTCAGTCAGGGAAAAGAAGCCAAAGAAGGAAGGAACCTCTTCCAAATTCGGATTCTTCTCCAGAACTACCAAGACTGTCAAAACTGGATACCCAGAGACTTCTGACGCCTTCACTGGAGACCTTGACACTACTGCTCCAACCTCCGAATTTGAAGGAACCTCATTCGAGCATCCAGACTATCCAGCTTATGCTCCAAAGATCATAGAAGAGAAGACCACCATCCTCGAGTCTTCAGAAGTCCCAGCTGAGCCAGAAAAGAAGAGATATCGTTTGATTGCTCGTTGGAGACACGAAGGAGAAGAAGACGTTGCTGAGAAGCCAATGGAATATATCGGCAAGACTGAAGTATATGAAGGACCACTTGATGAGACTACTAGACAATCTGAACTCGATCATTCTCCACTTGATGTTACACCAAGTCAATGGGAATATGGACTTGTTCCAGCTAGTCCAGTTGTTGAGAAGAAGGCCAAATCTCCCAAAAAAATCAAGGTTGAAGTACCAGAAGAGCCAGATACTCGTGAAGTCCGTCTCATCGCCAGAATCAAGACTGAAGAGCCTGACGCCGAACCAGCTGCTGAGCCAGTTAAGGAGAAGAAGCCAAAGAAGGAATCCTCCAAATTCGGATTCTTCACCCGTACCACCAAAACTGTTAAGACTCCAGCTGGATATCCAGAATCCTCTGACGCCTTCACTGGAGATTTGGACACCACTGACCGTACTCATGAATTTGAAGGAACATCTTTCGAGCATCCAGAATACCCAGAGTATGCTCCAAAGGTAGAAACTCAGGAAGCCGTTGCCACTTCAGTTCCAAAGAAGATCAAGGTTGAAGAACCAGAAGAACCGGAAACCAGAGAAGTACGTCTCATTGCCAAAATCAAGACAGAACCTGAAGACGAGGAGTCAGTCAGGGAAAAGAAGCCAAAGAAGGAAGGAACCTCTTCCAAATTCGGATTCTTCTCCCGTACCACCAAGACTGTTAAGACTCCAGCTGGATATCCAGAAACTTCTGATGCCTTCACTGGAGATCTTGACACTACTGCTCCAACCTCCGAATTCGAGGGAACCTCATTCGAACATCCAGAGTATCCAGCTTACTCTCCAAAGATCAAGACTGAATTGGTTCCAGAAGAGCCAGCTCCACAAGTCCGTGAGCCTACTTCAGAGCAGCCAAGCAGATTGTATCGTCTTATCGCTAGATGGAAACATGAAGGCGAAGAAGATGTTATTGAGAAGCCACTTGACTACAAGACCAGAATGGCTACAGAAGTCTATGATGGACCCCTGGATGATATCCGCCCATCTGAAGAGGTTGAGCAATCTGCTCTTGAAGCTGCTCCAGGACAGTGGAGTTATTCAAAGCTCGCGACTCCAGTGGCAACTATTGAGAAGAAGGCCAAATCTCCGAAGAAAGAGAAATCACCGAAGAAGGAGAAGATTGAGGAGCCAGAAGAAGAGAAGGATATTCGTCTCATTGCCTATGTCAAGACCGAGCCAGAAGATGAAGAACCATCTGAAGTAGTGAAGGAGAAGAAACCATCCAAATTTGGATTCTTCACTCGCTCTCCAAGATCCTCCAAGTCCACACAGGGCGAGCACTATGAAGGACCCCTCGATGAGACAATCCGTTCCGATGAGTTCGAGACAGTTCCATTCGAGCATCAAGAATTCGTCACTTCCACTCCGATCAAGGAGGACAAGGAAGATCAAGGAAGGAAGAGAAGATTCACCTGGTTCGCCAGATGGAGACACGAGGGAGAGGAAGATGAGGCTGAGAAGCCTGCTGGTTACAGAAGAGATGAACCTGTTTATGAAGGACCCCTGGATGATATTCGACCATCTGGAGAGATCGATCATGCTCCACTCGACCAGTACTCAGAGTTCCAAGGAACCGGAGAGTCGTGGAATTGGGTGGTCAAGGAGAGGAAGGTAACGACACCAGAATCCACTCCAGAGCCCACAGAAGCCAAGCTAGTCGCTAGAATTCAACCTTTGGAGCATGAGCAATCCCCAGAAAAATCAACCTCCCCCACCAAGGAACGCTCCAGAGCATCGTCCTTCAACATCTTTCATCGCCTCTCTAAGCAACACCACGGAGCCGGATACCCCGAACAAACTCCAATCTACGAGGGAGATCTTGACGCCTTCTATAGATCAGAAGACGTTGAGAAGTCACCCTTCGAGATGCGATCCGACTATCCGGAATACTCCCCAAGGGTCCCAGAACTTCCCGTCGAGCCACCACAGCAGAGCAGACTTCATCGTCTGATCGCCCGATGGAGGCACGAGGGAGAGGAGGATGAGGCGGAGAAGCCTGCTGGTTACAGAATGGATGAAGCAGTTTATGAAGGACCTCTGGATGATATGAAGCCGGCTGGAGAGATCGACCAATCTCCACTTCAAGCTATTCCTGAACAATGGGAATACTCAAAACTGCCAACTACTCCAGTGGCTTCGCCAAAGAAGGCTCAGAAGACTCCAGAACCCGAGGAAGCTCCTGAAGTCAAGCTAGTGGCTCGTGTGAAATCTGAAGAGCCGAAAGAGCCAGAGACATTCCGCCTCAAGTTCCTCAGTCTCTCTAGAAAGTCCGCTGCGTACCCTGACTACCCAGAAACCTCCCCAACCTACGAAGGACCACTGGATCTCACAAGTCGCTCTGACGAGATGGAACCAATGCCATATCTTCATGGAGCAGTTCCACCGTACTCCCCGAAAGCCACCCCAGTCTCAGATAGAAAGCACTATCGCCTGATCGCCAGGATCCGACATGAAGGAGAGGAGGATAGTGTAAAACCGGCAATTGGATATACCGTTAAGACTAAGGAGTTCTCAGGAGAGCCATGCGTGATTTCAAGGGAAACCGAGATGGTTACTGTGCCGATTAAGAAGTATGCCGATGTGAAGCATTCTGGAGAGTCTTGGAATCAGAAGAAGGTGGCGAGAGTTAAGCCGCAAGAGTCTTCCTCCCAAGGAGGGTTCCGCGGTTTCCGATTCTTCTCGAAATCCAAGCCTTCAGGCTCAGGCTACCCGGAAACTTCTCCAACTTATGAAGGACCCCTGGATGTTACCGGAAGAGCCCAACCTTTGGAGCATGTTCCTCTGGATTCTGGAATCTCCAGGGAGATCCCCGCATATTCTCCAAGGACAGAAGAGGCTCCAACTGAACCAGAAACTAAGAAATACCGCCTGATCGCCCGTTGGAGACATGAAGGAGAAGAAGACGTTGCTGAGAAGCCTGAAAGCTATCGGAAAGATGAACCGGTTTATGAAGGACCCCTAGAGGATATCCGACCATCTGGAGAGCTTGAGCAATCTGCTCTTGAAGCTACTCCAAGAGAATCGGAATATGGACTTCCAGCTGAACCTTCTGAAAATGAGGATTTGGAAAACATCCCACCGAAATCTCGGTTCAGCTTCCTGCGAACCGCCAAACGCTCATCGCAAGCCCACTCCTACCCGTCTACTTCGTACTCTGGTCCACTTGACGTCACTGACCTAAATTTGGACTTGGAATCTATTCCACTCGACGTCCCTATTCCTTCAGCAAGTGCTACAAGTGCTGCTCCATCTTCTTACCACCGGAAGTATCGCGTGATAGCACGCTGGAAACACGAAGGAGAGGAGGATGAGGTTGAGCCGAAGGATCTCCACAAAAAGCTCTATGACTTCCCCGTTTATCGATATAACGGTCCTCTGGAAGCGGTGCCGCCACCTGATGAGGTGAAGGAGGTTCCGATTCAGCGGTTTACCCGGAAATATCATAATGGATCGAGCTCAACGCTGCTTTGGCAGTTGTTGAATCGGAAATCGAAGGATTATGAGTATGGGGAGCCGAAGAAGGTGGTTCAGGAGAAGAAGGAGGAGGAGAAAAAGGTGATCCGGTTGATTGCCAGGGTTCCACCGATGGCGAAGACCCCGGAGGAAGATGCTCCCCAAGATAAGGATGAGCAAGAGATCCATGAGACCATGGCCAAGAGGGCTCTGAACCTGGAAACCTCGAATCTGACCACCATCTCCACCCTAAACGCTATCAACTACATCCCATCCTCCCTAACATACAACGCTCCGCGCCCCGCCCGAATCGAAGGACACACTTCTGAAGGAGACTGTTATGTGGAGATCCGTCATGAGAGACGTGCCGAGGTGCAGTTGGAGCCGGCGTATGTGCTCCGCGAGCAACAACGAAGAGGCCACGCCTACCTCTCGACGGCCACCGCGCGTTTCTCTGGTTTCTCTGGTGTCTCTGAGGGAGCAAAGGGAGCAAGCGAGCCCTCTTCCTCTTCTCCAGCAGCCACTACCACTAGTCACTCGGTGGTTGTGCAGCCCTCGTTCGTCGGTTCGGTATCCGAAGACGAGACGGGACTTCATCACTTCTCGTGGACACCTACAACTCGGATGTCACCACAACCGCCTCAAGAGAGAATGTCGTTTTTGGCGAGGTTGGGGTTTAAGGTAAGGCATTTTTTGGTGATATAGTGTATGGTGTGTATGGTGTGTATGTTTGAGGGTTTTCGAAAAACGAATCAAAATTCGGAGAAAAATCAGTGAAAAAAGAGTTTCGTATGCTTAGAATCATCAATTTTGAGTGAAAAATCTTCATTTTTGAGTCAGGAATCGTTAATTTCGACCTAGAATCATCGATTTCGAGTTGAAAATCTTCATTCTTAGCCAAGAATCATCAATTTTGAGTTGAAAATCTTCAATTTTTAGCCTAGAAACATCAATTTTCAGAGAGGAATCTTCATTTTTAGCCTGAAATCGTCTGTCTTTTGTTAAAAATCTTCAATTTTGAGTCTGAAAATCTTCAATTTTGAACAGAAAATCACCATTTCTCACTCCTTAATGTTCATTTTTCGCCTGGAATCTTCATTTATGCCCGGAAATAATCGATTTTGACTTCGTTAGCTCCATTTTCAGCCAGGAATCGGTATTTTGGAGGTTAAATTCGTCACTTTTTGAGCGCGGAATCTTCATTTTGAACAGAAAACCGCCATTTTCAAGCCTAGAATCTTTGCTTTTCAGTCTAAAATTATCAATTTTGAAGTCTAGAATATCCTATGTAAGCCCAGAAATTTTGAACCAGAAACCTTATCATTTTTCAGTCAAAAATCATCTGATTTAGATTATGGAGACCTCCATTTTTAACTTGGAATCGTTGTTTTGGAGTCTAGAACACCTTCGAATGTAGAACAAAAATCTCATTTTTAAGCCAAAAAATCGTCAATTTCGAGGCCAGAACCCCTAGTTTTCAGTGAAATATCGCAATTTTGAGTATGAAAATTCTGATTTTCAAAATGTTCAAAATGTCTGCTCCTTCGCAACCTCCGATTTCGAATTATCTAGCCTATTTCGAACCCCTCTACTCCAACTTCCCCGTGCTAATCTTATCGAAATCAGTCATCTAAACCCATTCCAATCAAAAAAAGGGGTCCTCCCTTCCAATTTCCACCCCATTCCCCCGGACCATCATTTCCGGGCGGCTCCTTCTATCTATCTGTGTTGTCTTAAAAGCAGAAGAAAAAAAAAGAAGGGGGACTCAAAAAATGTCTCCTTTCCTTCTTCTTCTACCATAGCACAGCTATATATTCCCTATTGGGAATTCCCTCTGTGGTTGCTCCTCTCTGGAAAGATTGCTCATCACAGAAAAAGGAAGAGTAGTAGTGTTTCTTTTCTTTCTTTTAGTCGAAACATTGGGCCATAGAAGATAGAAGACAAAAAAAAAGAGAGAGAGAAGGAGAAAAATGATGGGGGCACAGCAGTGTATTATTGGCTCTGGGGGTGCGCTTCTTTTAAATTTTGGTTGTTTTAACCAAACTAGGGCAGAATGTAGACATCTTTTTTTTTAAAAGATAGACAGAGAACTACTCATAGAGGGCACTAGTTTGGGGGTTTAGGGGGATTCTAGAGTTTTCTAGAGATGAGCAATGTGCTAGAAGATCTATAAGGTTTTATTGGTCGTCTAGGATGCTCTAGAACGCTCCAGAAGCATCCAGAAGCATCTGGGAACCTCCAGAATCGTCTTGGAGGCTTCAGAATCCTCTGGGAAGCTCCAGAATCGTCTGGGAAGCTCCAGAATCGTCTAGGAAGCTCCAGAACGCTCTAGAAGCATCCGGAATCATCTGGGAAGCTCCAGAATCATCTAGGAAGCTCCATTATCGTCTTGGAGGTGCATAACGCTCCAGAAGCATCCAGAATCGGTTTAGAGACCCCAGAACGCTTCAGAAGCATCCAGAATCATCTAGGAGGCTCTAGAACGCTCCAGAATCGTCTTAGAGCCAGCAGAACGCTCCAGAAGCGTTTCCCGACTTAAATTTGACTATACTAGACTGAAACTCGAGATTTCTTGGGGCTCAATATTGACGATTCTAGGGAAAAATTTGAAGATTCTATGCTCAAAATTTGGGGTTATACGGGCGGAATTTGCGTTATTTGACGCGAATTTGACGATTCTAGGCTTTGGTTTAGGCTTTTCAGGCTTAAATTTGACGATTCCTGGCCCAAAAATTGAAGTTTCTGAGCCTAAAATTAGGTTTTCTAGACTCGAAATGAGCATATTTAGGTCAATATTGACAATTTTAGACTCATTATTCACGATTCTAGGTCCAAAATTGAGGTGTTTGGACATAAAATGAGCTTACCAGCGTCATAATATGCATTTCTAGGTAAAAAAGAGGCGATTCTATGCTAAAATCGAGATCTATCGATCATGTTTTTACAATTCTAGGCTTAAAATTGCAGTTTTCAAGCCAAATTAAAGGCTTGTAGACATCCAATCGGCCTTTCGAGGGTCAAATTTGACGATTCCTGGTTCAAAACAACTCAGATTTTCTAGAAATCCTTACTCTTCTCCATTCCTAATCCTCTCTTTTTCTCCCCCTACTACTGTCTCTATTGACATTGCAACTTCCCTCCGAAATCTTCTTCTATTTGTGTGAAAAGCCACAATGATGATTTTTTGTGTCAACTGACCTTAGAGCCCCCCCCCCCCCCATATTATTTACTCAAACACTTCTCAAGAATATAGACAGATAGATAGAGGACACACAATAGGGATTTTAACTAAAAAAAAGGGAAATTCATCTAATTTTTTCATTTTTGCAGCGCGACAAGAGCAAGAAGAAGGACAAGAAGTCGTCGTCGTCGAATGATGCCAATAAGAAGGGTGAACACGAGACGAGTGGTGAGACATCGGATAGCGAGCATGACGAGAAGCGAGAGTTCGCCGTCGTTGAGTATGAGCCGGTAAGTCGTCGTCGAAAAAATTGGAGAAAAATGAGCAAAAACAGACGAAAAAACGGCTCAAAACGAGCAGAAATAGATTAAAAATGAGCCATTTTAGCTAAAAATGGCTCAAAATGGAGCAAAAGTAGGTCGAAAATGACTAAAACGGAGCCATTTTAGGTTAAAAATGAGTGAGCCAAATTAGAGCAGAAATGAGCCAAATTAGAGTAAAAATGACGCAAAATGAGTCAAATTATGTTAGAATGGAGTAGATCGAAAATGACAGTGTCTAGCTGAAAATGAGCGAATTTAGAGTAAAAATGGCTCAAAATGAGTCAAATCAATCTAAAAATGACTGAAAATGACCCAGTTTTGGTTAGAAACGGCTCAAAATGAGCAAAACTAGGTCGGAAATGGCGCAAACAGGGCATACTGTAGTTTTTCACAATTTGAGCTAAAACAGGGCTAACTGAGTCAAATTAGGCGAAAAATGACTCCAACTGAGCCAAATTTCGTTGAAAATGACCTAAGTTAGGTCAAAATACTCGAATTGAGGCAATTTCGAAGAAAAATGGCTTAAAATACTCCAAATTTGGTGGAAAATGGCTCAAAATGAGCTATCTTAGGTCAAAAATGAATTAAAGTGAGCCAATTTCGTCAAAAATGGCTCAGAAATGGCTTACTGTAGCTTGTTACAATTTGAGCCAACTAAGACAAAAACGGCCTAAATTGGCTCAGAACCCACATCATATAACTTGAACCTAGATTTAGCTAAAATTTAGCCAAATTGGGCAAAAAATGGCTCAAAACGAGCCAAAACAGGTGAAAAACAGCTAAAAATGGCCAAATTGACCCCAAAAAACTGCAATTTTCCGTCTAATTTTACCCCTATCTATCTCTAATTTCATTTATATAGTCCTAAATTACTCATTTTCTAGCCATTTACCAACTATAACATACTCATTTTCCGTTCTGAAAGGGTTTTTGCAGTATTTTGCAGTTCTCATCCTAAATTTTCAGACTTTTTTCTATTTTAATTTTTGCATGATATCCATACACACATAATCACAAAAATAGAGCACATTTTGGAGCACAAATTTTCATTAAAAGCATGTATACAGGATTCCTCTACTGATAATGAGAATGGGGAGCAAAAGCAGAAGAAAGAGCAAAAATCTGCTCCAAAGAAGCCGGAGCATCGAACGCACAAGTCTCCCGGCGGTCGACGGGCGGACGAGCCGATGAACGAGGTTACGGTAGTGGTGACGTCATCGGAGAGGCCGAAGGAGTTGAAGAATACGAAGGAGGTGCGGCATGAGACGCGCGAGCAGCAGTTTCGGCTCACTGGTGATGGGTACACGTCGGGTTTCAATCCGAATGATCCGGTAAATGGAGAGGAGAAGACTTCTGAATCCCTAGATTCTAGATTCTCGATTCTAGATGAGAGACATAGCATGAGAGAGAAAGGAAGCGGAGGAGATTCAGAATAGGAAAAACGGAAGATTTTGAGCCAAAATAGCCAACTTTCGGCCGAAAATGGACTTCTGGTGCCTTCTGGAGGCGTCTGGAGGATTCTGAAGCCCTCTGAATGATTCAGGAGGATTCTGGAGGCGTCTCAAGGATTTTAGGGGTCACTGGGGTCCTGGAGCCTTCTGGAGGCGTCTGGAGCCGTCTGAAGGATTCTGGAGCCGTCTGAAGGATTCTGGGGTTTCTGGGGGTCCAGGAGGCTTCTGAATGCTCCAAAAGGATTCTAAGAGGCTCCAGATGAATATAGAAGATCCCAAAGGGTCCAGGAGGATTCAGAAGGATTCTAGATGATTCTAGGAGTCCAGAAGCATTATCAAGGATCATCATGTGCTCTGAAGGCTCCAGAAGGCTCCAGATGAATCTAGAAGGATTCTGGATTTCTGAGGACAAAATTTCTTTGAAAATTGTCGTATTCTTCTTCTTCTTCTGAATCTCCCGCCTGTTTCTTTTTCTCTGTGTGTGGATTTGAGTGCGTGTGTGTGTGCTTCTGATTTTCTCCTTTAGACACCCCCCTCTGTTCCCCCTTTATCTAATTTTCCTCTATTCTATCGTTTTCCTTTTGCACTCACACACACAAAAATGCATATGCATACACTCAAATCCACATATTCCTAGTGTTCATGCCAAGGAATAGGATAGATTTCTCTGATTTCCTTTCCAAAATATCCTTAAGTTTTCTTCTCAGTGTCCTCTTTTTGGGTATCCCCTTGGTTATTATATTGGTTGTTTTTTCATTTCTAGGTGAAATTTAGGAGTTGTGGAGGGGTTTAGAGAGGGTCTAGAAGACTCAAAATGACTATAGACGGCTTCAGGAGCATTTTGAAGCTTCTAGGATGTTCTGGAGTCTTCCGGAAGGTTTTTGAAAGCTTCTGGAGCTATTCAGATCGTCTTGAGCCCTCTATTATCGTTGGGCAGGCTTCTGATGTCTTCTGGAGTCTTCTAGATGTCTCCTGACGCGATAGGGGGTTCCTGAAGCGTTTCGGGCTCTTCTGAAGGCTTCTAGAGAATTCTGGAGCATTTTTGACGGTTTTGGAGTCATCTGAAGGCATAAAGAACCTTTTGAAGCATTCTAGACAGTTTTAGAATCTTCAGAGCATTTTGAGAGTATTCTGGAGCCTTCTGACGTTTTGGAGGCTTCTAGAAAATTCTGGAGCCTCCTAGACGATTCTAGAGTTTCCCAAATGATTCTGGACGCTTCTGAAGCGTTCTGAAGCATTCTAGACGATTCTAGGGCTTTCTAAAGCCTTCTGACGTTTTAAAGACATTCTGGAGCTTTCTAGACGATTTTGGAGCGTCCCAGATTATTCAGGACGCTTCTGAACCGTTCTGGAGCCTCCTAGACCCTTCTGAGCCCTTCCTCATCATTAGAAACCCACCATGTCCTCTAGTTTTCAAAAACTTTCCCTTCTCTCCCTGGTGTTCCCCCATGTCCCTATTATTTCTTTCCCCTATCCTATCCCCTATCCTCTACGTCTCTACAACGAGCACAAATTCAGTCGCTGATGGCCACGATTCAACGGGCGGAACGTCTAAACGCCAGCTCGCCACGGTTGGAACACGCCGAGCGCACTTTCACTGTGCGCGCCAACGCGCCTCTACCGGTCTCTTTCGAGGTATTGCAAAGGGGCTCTATATGTATATGTATATATATATGGATGTCTTCTTCTTCTTCATTTGTCGTCTTCTATATGCCGATTGGTTTGCCTCTTCTCTTAATAACTACCGTAATCTAACTACTGTACCTAATATCTTGATAATTGCGCTTCTGGTCCATTTTTCCGTTTTTTTCGTTGTCATCTGAATCCCATCGTCGTCGTTGTCGTTGTCGTAAAAACCGTTTCTACCTATTGCACTCCAGCTTTTGCACAAAGTGCGCTCTATTGGACTCGAAAAGTTCGCTAGAGCGCGCTTGCATCTCAGCACTATAAGCCTTAGCACCTGCGCTCTATTGGACTAGTAGTTCGGTGGGGCGCGCTTGCATCTCATCACTCAAATTTTTAGCACCTGCGCTCTATTGGACTCTAAAAGTTCAATAGAGCGGGCTTGCATCTTATCAAAGCTTTTGCACACCTTTGGGCCCCAAAAAGTCCAATTTTCGCACTATGAGCACCCCTAGGGAACACACAGAGCACATCTAAACCATATATAGCAAAAAAACAACAAATACCGAGTGTGGCTTTATATATATATATATATATATACATATTAGCGATATTCCCCCAAGGACAAACGCGCTCCATCGCTAATCTGCCTGAAATTTGAATTTCAAGCTTTCCCGCCGTTTTGAAAACAGCGAAACATGTTTTGGTGGGTGCGTGGACTCCTCGTGGATAACTCGAATTGTCCACGAGGAGTCCACGCACCCACCGAAACATGTTTCGCTGTTTTCAAAACGGCGGGAAAGCTGAAAATTCGAATTTCAGGCAGATTAGCGATGGAGCGCGTTTTCCCCTCTGGGAATATCGCTAATTTTTTAATTTGAAGAAGAATTCGAAAAAAATGACGATTTTTTTTTTTTGGAAAATGAAGCGGATGGCTGAAGGACCAGAACACAATACTCTTTTTTTTCGTTTAGTTCAACTTTTTGATTTTTCGAGCCAAAATTGAGTCAAATCTAACTTTTTAATATATTTTCGATGAGTTCTCGCTATGCTTCGCCGCCGCTTTTTTTTCTCAAAAAACTCGCTTTTTTCATTTTTTCGAAGCTTTTTTTGAAGCTCCGCCCCCAGGGCCCCCTACAGTAATAAGAAATCTTGTTTCCAGGAGAGCGGCCAACCCTATACAACGGTGTCTACGTGGCAAGAGACGAGCGATCTGCCGGAACAAGTCGAGGTCTACACTGATGAGAATGGGCGACAGATTACGTAAGTTTTTCGTAGATTCCAAAAATCACAAGGAAAATGCTCAAAAATCGCGTTAAAACCCCGAAAAATGGCTCCAAAATGAGCAAAAATCGCAGAAATTGCTCCTAGTGGAGTTTCCCCAAAAAAGGGGCGGAAAATGATTCAAATAGCCTAATTTTCGATAGGCTCCGCCCACTTTTAGGGGTCCGTTTTTTGATCCAAAAATCGTGAAAATTGGCTCGAAAAACTATGTTTTTAGCCTAAAAGTCACTAAAAATAGATAGAAATCTTAAAAAATGGCTGAAAATCATCAAAAAATAGGCCAAATTTCATGAAAAATGAGCCGAGAATCATAAAAAACGGACCCCTAGAAGTGGGCGGAGCCTAATTTTCGATAAGCTCCGCCCACTTTTAAAGGTCCATTTTTACGATTTTTAAAGGAGGATTGCCTAAAAAATATGTAAAAATATGCGTAGATTCCAAAAATCATAATGAAAATGCTAAAAAATCGCTTTAAAATCCCGAAAAATGGCTCCAAAATGAGCAAAAATCGCAAAAGTTGCCCCTTTCCCGAAAAAGGGGCGGAGCCGAGGCTGACTCCGCCCCCTTTTTCGAAAAAGGGGTAAATTCTGCGATTTTTGCTGATTTCAGAGTCATTTTTCGGGGTTTTAGAGTGATTTTTGAGCATTTTCATTATGATTTTTGGAATCTACATACATTTTTACATGGAAGGTTTCATAACCGGACGTTTTAAAACCGCGACATTTCGGAACCCCCAGCTATTTTCGTGAGGAAGTGTCCTGGTTTTGAAATGTCTCGGTTTTGAAGTCTCCAGTTCTAGAATGTCTCGGTTTTGAAATGTCCTGGTTTTGAAACTTCGTAACCAGGTCATTTCGCAACCACACCATTTCGAAACCATCCTCATAATTATCATCATCTAATTTTTTCATTTTCAGAAGAACAGTGAAATCGTCGCAAGTGAAGCATACGGTCCAAACGCAATCGTTCCAAAACTACATTGTCGACGGTGATCAGGTGCCAGTCGGCGTTGTCGATGTCGAGAGAAGCCGTGAACAGTTGACACCACTCGGACAGAAGGCGTCGGGATCATCTGGAGACAATGGAGACGAGGCTGGTGGCATTGTGGAGACACAGACGAGAACGATGACTTATGAGGCTCAGGGAGGAGAGAACGCGGCACCGCCCGGATGGGCTGAGCAGGTAAGGATTCCGGGGGTCCAGGAGGATTCTGAAGGCGTCTGGAGGCGTCTGGAGACTTCTAGAAGGATTCTAGGGGTCCTAGGGGTCCCGGAGGATTCTAGAGGCTTCTAGATTCTTCTGAAGACTTCAGAAGGATTCTAGGGGTTCTAGGGGTCCCGGAGAGTTCTGGAGGCTCCTAGAAGGCTCCAGAAGGCTCCAGATGAATCTAGAAGATCGCAAAGGGTCCAGGAGGATTCTGGAGCCTTCTTAAGGCGTCTGGAGACGTCTGGAGCCATCTGGAGACTTCCAGAAGAATTTAGAAGGATTCTAGGGGTCCAGGAGGATTCTGAAGGCGTCTGGAGGCTCCAGATGAATCTAGACGATCACAAAGGGTCCAGGAGGATTCAGAAGGATTCTGGAAGGATTCTAGGGGTCTTAGGGGTCCAGAAGGATTCTGGAGGCTTCTAGATTCTTCTGGAGACTTCTGGAAGGATTCTCAAGGCTCCAGAAGGGTCCTGGAGGCTCCAGATGAATCTAGACGATCACAAAGGGTCCAGGAGGATTCTGGAGACTTCTAGAAGGATTTAGAAGGATTCTAAGGGGTCCCAGGGGGTCCAGAAGCCTCCAGAAGGCTTTAGATGAATCTAGAAGATCACAAAGGGTCCATGAGGATTCTGGAAGGATTCTAGGGGTCCCGGGGGGTCCAGGAGGTTTCTGGAGACTTCTAGAAGGCTCCAGAAGGCTCCAGAGGAATCTAGAAGATTCCAGGGGTCCAGGAGGATTCAGGAGGCTTCGAGAGGATTGTTGAGGACTTTAGAGGGTTCTGAAGGAATCTAGGGGTTCCAGAAGGTTCTGAAGACTCCAGAAGGCTCCAGATGAATCTAGAAGCCTCCAGAATCCTTCTGAATCCCGAAAAATCGCCTCTTCTAACTCTAATTTTCTCTCAAATTTCCAGGGACTCGGCGAGTACGTCTCATCGAAGAGTGTCACTCAAGGCAATCGAACCATCGAGACGATCACCTACAAGACGGAGAAAGACGGTGTCGTCGAGACGCATGTCGAGCATCGTGTCACCATTCACTCTGACGGAGATATTGATCATGATGCGGTGAGTTTCTTTAAAAATGGCTAAAAAATGTGAAAAATTTGGCTTAAAATGATTCATTTTTGATGAGTTTTTTTAGCTATAAAAATGAGATAATATAGAAAATAGAAAATGGCTCGTTTTGGACAGATTTTGAGCTAGAAATGACAGAAAAACACTAAAAAATGATCAAATTTGACACAATTTGGTCAAAATAGGTGAAATTGAAAAAAAGACCTGAAATTTGCTGAAAATGGTCAAGCTTGGCTAATTTTAGACGGATTTTGAGCTAAAAATTAACCCAAAATTGTTCAATTTCGGAAATTTTTGAGTCAAGAGGATGAAATTCAAAAAAAAATGCTAAGAAGGCTCCAAATTCATCGAAATCGGCTCATTTTCGAAGAATTTTGATCTAGAAAAAAAATTGCACAAAATTGACTCATTTTCACCGGATTTTGAGTCAAAAACTTCTAAAAAAGAGCCTAAATGCTCAAATTTCGACGGATTTTGAGCCAGAAGAGTCTGCTAAAAATGGACCGAATATGGTTCAATTTGGCTCATTTTCTATGGATTTTGACCTGAACGCTTTCAAAAATGAGCCAAAAACTTCAAACTTTTGACATATTTTGGTCCAGAAAATCAATTTGAAAAATTGGCTCCGAATCACTCAAATTTTTGCTCATTTCCAACGGATTTTGACCCAAAAACGTGAAAAAAGACCGAAAAACTCAATTCTGATCTAGAGAAATAGATGAAATTGGCGCATTTTTGCAGAATTTCTTTTCTCAAAAAAAAAACCCTTCAATTTCAGAAATCGAGCAATTTTGAGCTATAAAAAATCTGCAAAAAATTGGCTCAAAATCACTCAAATTTTGCTCATTTCCTATGGATTTTACCTAAAAATAAGCCAAAACTTCAATTTTTGACATTATTTGGTCCCGAAAAAAATGGCCAATTTTGGCTCCATTTTGGGTCATTTTTAACAGTTTTTTAGATTAAAAGGGCTAAAAGTCCTTTAAAGTCAACAAAATTCGGCGGATTTTAATAAAAATGACTCAATTTCGATCTATCAAAAAAACTACCGAAAATCTTCTGAAAATGGCTCAAAATCGACGGAATTTGGCTCATTTTTAGCAGATTTTGAGCTGAAAAGAGCCCCGAAAAAACGGTCAAAAACCCGATTAAATTTGGTTCGATTTGGTCGAAAATTAAGTTTAAAATGCTCAATTTTCGAAGAATTTTGATCCAGGAGAAATGTCTCAAAATCTGCTAAAAATTGGCCAAGTTTGGCTCCATTTTGGCTCATTTCCAACGGATTTTGAGCCAAAAACTTCAATTTTTGACGGATTTTAGTCCAAAGAAAGCCCTAAAATCCGTCAAAAATTGGCTCCATTTTGGCTCCATCTTGGCTCAATTTCGGCTCATTTTTAACAGATTTAAAGACAGAAAAGACTCAAAATTGACCAATTTTTCATTACAGGAACTCTCTCAAGCCATCATGGAGGCCACCCAAATGAATCCCGATATGGTTGTGGAGAAGATTGAAGTACGTCAAGAGACGACTCAATAGAGAGGACCCCAATGGAGCATCTTCTTCTTTTTTGAATTCTGAATCTTCTTTTAAAAATTTCCAAAAATTTCCCCCCATTCCGAGTATAATTTCTTCTTTTTTTTTCATGAATTTCCATCCGAACGAACGTTTTTTTTTCTGTCTAAAATCGAATGATTTTCCCCTTTTTCCCCAATTTTTATCCCCCCTTTCGAAATTTCTGAAAAACACCCGAATACCATGCCTAAGCGGGATGTTTTTTCTCATTATTCCCCAACTTCTCTGATTTAAAATTGTTGCAAAAAAATCAATTTTATTCAATTTCCCCCGCCCCCCCCCCCTTTTCCAAAAAAAATTTCAAACTTTTTCGGGTTTTCTCCGTTGTGTTTGTCTTTTCACGACGACTGTGAAACACCCCCCGTTTTTCTGTTATTCGCTAAAAATGCTTTAATCTTTTTCTTTTCTCTATGCGTTTTATATCAATTCCTGCCCCCCCCCCCCACCCACTCCCGCAATCCTATCCACGCCTTTACTGTATAATCATCAATTTTCGGAAAATGAATGGATTTGCTTTGAAAATCGTTTCTTTTTTCAAGTGTACAACGAAAAAAGGAGAGAAATTAGCTTCAAAATGAGCAGAAATTGGTGGAAAACTGGCGAATGACTGAATATGGAGTAGTTTATAGAGTTGCAAAACGACTGGTTGCGAAACGTCCAGTTTTGAAATGTCGCAGTTGCTAAATCGACGTGAGTTGCAAAATGTCCCTAAATTTTGCTTCTAGAATTTCCACCATTTTGGGCTTCGAGACATTTCGGAACCAGTCGTTTCGCAACTACGACATTTCGCAACTCACGTCAATTTAGCAACAACGACACTCCGCAACCACGTCATTTCGAAACCACGAAATCCAGGATTTTTGTAGAAAGTAGACTAGTTTATAAAAAGCAGACTATAGAGTTGCGAAACGTCCAGTTTTGAAATGTCTTGGTGGCGAATTGTCGCGGTTGCGAAATAGACGTGAGTTGCGAAATGACCCGGAGCCTGAAGTTTTTTTTCAGTTGAAAAACGTCAACTTTGGGGGGTCTGGAAGAGGATGTTAAACTTGACTATTTGATCTGAAACTTTTTGGGTGTATACATCAACTCTAGAACTCTATTTTTGTAGTTGACAACTTTTTTGTACGACCTCTTCTAAAGAGGATATATGGCTCGTGAATCGGTGAAAATTGCACTGAAAATGCGGAAAAAAATATCGTCCCACTTTAAAGAAACACATCATCTCTAGAAGAGGTCGTACAAAAAAGTTGTCAACTGCAAAAATAAAGTTCTAGAGTTGATGTATAGACCCAAAAAGTTTCAGATCAAATAGTCAAGTTTAACATCCTTTCCCAGACTCCTAAAATTGACGTTTTTCGACGGAAAATGCCAAAAGTTCATAGATTATTGGCCGGTACTGTATATTAGAGGTGCCCTTCAATATGAGTTGTCCCACTATTAGAGTAAATACGGTAGTATTATCCTGTTGTAACCTTTGATACTCTCTTGGTTGTACCTTAATACCCTAAGTACCCTTTTTTTTCAGTTTTTTCTTTTTTTTTCTTTTTTTTTCAGTTGAAAAACGTCAACTTTGGGGGGTCTGGGAGAGGATGTTAAACTTGACCTTTTGATTTGAAACTTTTTGGGTGTATACATCTATTCTAGAACTCTATTTTTGCAGTTGACAACTTTTTTGTACGATCTCTTCTAAAGATGATATGGCTCGTGAAATGCAGAAGACCCTGAAATGGGTGAAAATAGCACTGAAAATGCAAAAAAATTTAGCATTACCCCACTTTAAAGGGACACACCATCTTTAGAATAGGTCGTACAAAAAAGTCGTCAACTACAAAAATAGAGTTCTAGAGTTGATGTATACACCCAAAAAATTTCAGATCAAACGGTCAAGTTTAACATCCTTTCCCAGACTCCCAAAGTTGACGTTTTTCAACTGAAAACACCAAAAGTTAATAGCTTTCTGTCCGGTACTGCATATATTAGAGGTGCCCTCCAATATGAGGTGTCCCACTATTAGAGTAAATACGGTAGATTTCTAAGTCATTATTCTGATAAAAAGGTGTATATCTATATATCGGTTGTATCCTTTGATACTCTCTTGCCCCCCCCCCCCCCCTCAGATACGGGGCCGGGAAAATCAATGTTCAAATAATTGCCTCTTGGGAAGTCATCTTCAGGGAAGTCTAAAAAAATCAATCACTCAGCAATCGCAAAGTTTTCTAGCCTCTAAAACGCATAAAATACCAATTTTATCGAAATTTCCAACTCTTTAGGCCTAACCGATTTTTCTGATTTTTATCTCAAAACTCGTTAAATTTCTAGGCTTATCATTTATATGCTAAGGATTCAGAAAACCTTAGAATTTATTTTGTCCAAAAAAAAATCAAATTCTAAAGTCATCTGAATCTTGACGTCTGGAATAAAAATATGAATTTTCCCTTTTTTTTCATCGAAAATTCTCATTTTCTTTCGATTTTTTTCTCATTCATTTCGTCAATAAATTGGAGCAAATTCACTCATTTTTTCAGAACCAGATATCGTCGCCAAGATATACTTTTTTGAATTAGAAAGAAATTCTCAGTTTGACGTCTTCTGAATTTCGTCGGAATTGAATGAGCGAAAAATTTGACAAATTTTGAGATAAAAATCATGAAAATCGGTTGAAAATGAGCCGAGTTACGAGGGTTTCAAGTTTTGTAGAAGCTTAGGAAATTTTGTAGTTTGTAGTCTGTAAGCTTCTACAAAATCGGGCAATTTTTTGTAGAGGCTTAGAGACTACAAACTACAAAATCTCCTAAGCCTCTACAAAATCCAAAATTTTGAAATCGCCTCAACTTTGTCAGTTTTTGACCGATTTTCTTGATTTTTGAGTCTGTTTTCAAGTTTTGTAGAGGCTTAGCGATTTTTGTAGTTTGTAGTCTACAAAAATTCCAACTCTTTAGGCCTAATCTATTGAATTTACAGCATTCTTATCGACTTGACCGATCCAATGTTTCCCTTGTTCAAATTACCTATTTTATGTAGTCAAGAGGTACTGAAACAGATCAATCCAAGAGATTTGTAAGTTTATTTTTCTTACTAAATTCACATCCAAAATTTTCCAGAATACACCTTTCACTGGCGTCGAAAAATAGTTTTCGTTTTCTGAAAATACACCAAATTCGAGTGAATGTGTTGAAATTGAATGAAAAGGAGGGAAAAATTGTATTCGATGGTTGGAAGAATGAGGAGTGTTGCATCAATCAATCAGGGAGATTTCAAAGAGCAGGCTACAATCAGTATAAAAATAAATGGATCGGAAGTCAAAACCTAGTGAGTCAAAGGTTTTTTTCCGCACGTGAATTGATTTTGAATCGATTTCGACTTTTGGGATACATTGACTCAACTGAGTTATCCCGCTAGTTTGAAAGGGAAGGATTATTCAGGTTAGAGTTGAGCAATATCCTGAAAATTGAGCACAGAAGAGGGTTGCACAGGCTTTAGCTAAGCAATAACGGAAAAATGAGCCTAAAGTTGCCCAGGGAAGTTCTAAACATTGATAAGTTGTTCCGCTAAGTTGGCGGGGAAAAATTGCTCTTTTTAAGCTTAGCAATATCTAAACAACGGAGCCAATAGCCGTAGAGAAAAAAGTAGACAATAACTCGAAAAACCTCTCGAGACGATGCCTATACTATATAGAAACTCAAAGCTCCGCCCCCCTGTCCCCCCTCGCCTTTTGACCATTCGAACAGGTGGCAGACCAGGCCCATAGCCTAAAAAACCATCAAAAGGTATATAGAACAGACCAACAGAAATACATAGATTGGGCCCAGATGAGAAAGATCAGGCGCAAAATAGTAACGTCACTAGGCCACGCCCCCTTTTTTGATCGGAGGAGTTTTTGGTATAGACCAGGCCCAACAGGGTACACTATAGACATCCGATATCTAGAGGGGAGTAGTTGAGGGCACGTCTATTTTGATCAGAACCAGATAGAATAGATTGAAAAATAAGCCCCGCCCACAATGATCAGCCTGTGGGCCCAACCATTCCAAAGATCGGGCCCAAAGTCACTAAGATCTTGCGCAATTCCCTAAAGATGTAGGTCACATGAGAAAAAGCAAGTGTGCAACGGGAAAATCAGCACAATCTCAGTAATAATTATTGGTTTGTTTTTCGGCTATATCTTTTGAAGGAGTAATTTTCAGACTAGGGTTTAAGAGACGTTGAATGTTATCTAAATCTCCAAAATTTTGAAATTAGTGGACTCCCACTTTAACTATCAAACTTCTGGCATCTAAATTTGGTTCCCCATCATCCAAAGACACTTCCTCATCATCTGCAAATAGCTATTTGTAGATGATGGGGCACAGATATCCTAAAAGCCTATGAACCCTCTGATAGTACCCTTGAAGACCTGGTCATCAATTTTCACCACATTCCTCATCACAGGAGCAGTTAAAAAAAAACTGAAAAACGATTTGTCGTACAGTACCGCCCATAATAATATTCGTTTTCGTCATTTTCAGTTAAAAAATGTCAACTTTGAGTGGTTGAAAAACCAACTCAAAGTAGTTATTTCTCTTTGAAAATTTGAGAATATATAAATCAAATCTTGAACTTTAATTTTGTAGTTAACAACTTTTTCATATCTCTTCAATCAATAAAGTTAGGCGTAGAAACCTACGGCAATGCCAAATATTGCTCGATTACAAAAAAAATTTAAGCTATTCTTTCGACGTGCCATATCTTCGCGGAGCGGACTTGTACAGAAAAGTTGTCAACTACAAAACAAAAGTTCAAGATTTGATTAATACACTCTCAAATTTTCAAATAGAAAAAGTGATTTTTAATCACTTTTTCAGCTACCCGGAGTTGACGATTTTCAACTGAAAATGACGAAAACGAATATCATTATGGCCGGTACTGTAGGTGCCAAAAAGTCATGTACTACAAAAATGTAGACAATCATCTGCTCTATTGATCTTTAGTTGACCACTTTTTTCTAACTTGTATGGTTTCTGAAATATACTCATTCTTAGCAAGAACAATTTCAGAATCAACCATTTTCGGCTTATTCATTCCCTGGGGCTAAAAAAATCTAAAACTTTTATTAGAAAGCGCGTATCAAAAAACCGTCAACTGAAAACTTTTAGATTATGAAATTTCAAACATTTTTTTAGTTGACAACTTTTTTGTATCTCCATTGGCTCTAAAGTTATGGTCTCTCAAAGTCACGTCTCTCGAAATCTCAAGCCAGAATGGCTCAAGTTTTCACACGGTGTTCGTAGAATCATGAACGGTACTGTAAGTCCATGCGTCTTTAAAGTGTGCCAATAGACCGCAAATTTATAATAATAATAATGAATTCAAAAATTGCAGCATGACTGAAACCAACTGGTACACCTACATCGACATGAACGTCTTCGAGTTTCTGAAGTACGCCGTACAATATCTGAAGGAAATTTTCATGTGCAAAGTTGACCATTTCTGGTTTGACATTGACCGTATGGAAAATATTAGCAAAATTTTCGAATTTGATATCACCAATTGTTATCATCTTCGTCTAGATGGTAAAAGATATCTTGAGGACGATGAGATGCTGAATGTCATCGAGAAGACGGCAACGAAGGAATTGAGTCTCTTTGTGAAACTCAGTGATACGTTTTATTGCGATCCAGAGTTCTTCAAGACCGACTATTTGGAATTGGGCGAGAACTCAAGTAAATGGATATTAAAGGAAACATTTTTACGGTTGCAATGTATTCCGAGAATCAGAGTGGAATACCGATGGAATAGGATTTTTTTTCATAGACCTTTCATCGCCTTTATCTCGCAATGGTATCATTCGGATAACCGCCGATTTGAACAGTTGGCTTTCGTGACTTGGTGGGGAATAGCAGATCATGTTTTTGAACAATTCAACTCCAGAAAGTATGATCCAAAGGAAAGAGGACCCGCCTTTCGGTAAGCTCTGATCCCTCTTCATTGGATTCCACCTTTATTTGTTTTCTTGAAATCTTAAATATTCCCCAAGAGAAAACGCGCTCCATCGCCAACTTGGCTCAAATTTGAATTTTCCGCTTTCCCGCCATTTTGAAAACAGCGAAACATGTTTCGGTGGGTGCGTGGACTTCTCGTGGACAAATCGACTGATGCCCGAGTTGTCCACGAGGAGTCCACGCAACAACATTATTTTGTTTTTATTTCAGATTCAACTCCAGAGGATACAATTGTGAGAGTGGAATTGATATATTGCGACGTGATGGATTATTGGCTACCGTATATAACAAAACGTGGCAAAATCAAACCACGATCTATTTCCATGTCTGGCATGAACGATTCCCACAGCTTGGTAATATTCCAATATACTGAATTTTCACCGACATTGAGTTTATTTTGTTCTAAACTTCTGTTATGAATAAATTTTCACTTTCAAGACGTTTCAATCACTTTTCTCTAACTTTAACGCGATGTCACTGATCTTATAACAAAATGCGCTCTACACATTCAAAATTCGTATTTGCTAGTTTACAAGGTCGAAAAAAGACAACAAAAATGATAAGCCCAATGCGGGGCTCGAACCCGCGACAACCAGATTAAGAGTCTGGTGCTCTACCGACTGAGCTAACCGGGCAACGATGGAGGTGGTGGTAGAGGGCGTACAAGAAGGGGAGGGCGCGTGCAGGTGGGAAGGTGGGTGGTGGAAATCACTCCCCCTCCCTTCGATGTTACTCTATCTTCCCAAAAATGAAAAGTACCATTCCCAGAATACCGATATGCAGTTTCGCTCCATTGAGAAACATTCTATTTTTTTCTCTTTTGGGTGTGTGTTTGTGTATTGGCGGGAAAAAGGGACGTAGGGGAGTCTTTATAATCCAGAGTCATTCATTCGGCTATCTTCTATTTCTCTCATTGATTTTTCCAATATTTTTTACGTCTTCAGTGGTCTGAATTCTAAGATTCTGTATCTCTCAAATAGGAAAATATTGCATGTGGAATTCTGAATCCTCAAAATGTTAGATTATTCCAACAAAAGAGATCTGAATATCGACGTCTTCTGAATTTGGAATTCTGATGTCCTCAATTTAATAAATGAAAATTCTGAAGACTCATAATCATTCATCTCTAGAATCCCGGCAAAAAACCGAACCTCAAAAAGTTCAATATTTTTGACGTCTCCTTGTTCTGAGCTTCTGAATCCGTTCTCTCTTCAGATTATAGAGTTCTCTCCCTTTGTTAGAGTTGCTTTTTTCCTCCAGAATAGAGTCTTTGTCTCGGACCGATAAGCAACGAATTTCAGCCGATTTCTAGCTTGAAAAATTCCGTGGAATGTCATTTCGAGGTGGTCACATGCGTGGTAAGTCAATTTTAAACATTTTTTCACGAAAAAATGAGTCAGGAAAATTTATTGAAAAATAGTGAAAATCGAATTTGCAGGACCAAACGAGGACTCGAACTATTTGGAGCGACACAATGACGATTTGGTGAATGGTCTCTCTTCAAAAGGTGCCGCGTTGAAGCAGGTGAGTTTTTTATTCAAAAATTTGTTTTCGAGTTTATTAGCAATACTACCCAAGGGGAAACGCGCTCCATCGCCAACTTGGCTGAAATTTCAATTTTCAGCTTTCTGAAAACAGCGAAACATGTTTCGGTGGGTGCGTGGACTCCACGTGGACAACTAGGGCAGCAGTCGAATTGTCCACGAGGAGTCCACGCACTCGAATTATTTTGGGAGGACATTTTTCTGAACAAAAATGCTTAAATTCTAAATTAATCTATCAGCCATATTTTTAATGTTGAAACGCGCTCCATTGCTAATCTGGCTGAAAATTTGAATTTTCAGCTTTCCCGCCGTTTTGAAAACAGCGAAACATGTTTTGGTGGGTGCGTGGACTCCTCGTGGACAACTCGGGCCCACCGAAACATGTTTCGCTGTTTTCAAAACGGCGGGAAAGCTGAAAATTCAAATTTCAGCCAAGTTGGCGATGGAGCGCGTTTCTCCTTGGGGAGTATCGCTAATATAATTTGAAAAAAATCGATTTTCAGGTAGCAATCGATATCCAAGATAACGTTCGCGAGCAGACTCGTCTTCTCAGCGACATACACAACGATTTCGACTTGTCAAAAGGACTTCTTCAATCCACAATGCGTCGTTTGGGCATTGTGGGCAAGGCCGGCGGGAAGAACATGCTTTGCTATCTCATTCTCTTTGCTCTTTTCGTTTTCTTCGTTATTTATTGTCTGGCTCGCTAGTTTCTGATATTTACCGACTCTAATTATCCAGTGTTTGTACATTTTTGTACTATTTTTCTTCTCAATTCCATCTTACAAGGGGGTTACTTGAGGTGTCGAGTTGAACGTTTTCTAGGAATCGGACCATCGACTATATGGACCGTGAGGATTCAGAATCTGCAATAAAAATTGGCAAAATGTTCACGTGACTCGAGTTATCAGCTATCAAAGTCTCAGTCAGTACTAATTTTTCTGATTTTTGACAACTCATATCTTAGCTCCCCCGGCACTTTTAGAAAGTCTAGTTTTTTGTGTTAAGCTCAGAACAAAGCCTGCAATTAGGTAGTACAGGTTTCAAAAACTAGTTTAGACTAAAAATAGGAAAGTTGCGATCTCTACATGTTCCAATTGAACAACTTTTAGTTATTTCTTTTATTTAATTGCAAGCATCATTCTGAGCTTAACACACAAAACTAGACCTTCTAAAAGTGCCTGGGAGCTAAGATATCAGTTGTCAAAAATCAGCAAAATTAGTACTAGCTGAGACTTTTATGGCTGATAACTCGAGTTAGGTGAAAATTTTGTCAATTTTTATTGCAGATTCTGAATCCTCACGGTCAATATAGTCTATGGTCCGATTCATAGAAAAAGTTCAACTCGACACCTCGAGTAACTCCCTTGTTAGAAATTTTAAGAAACACTAACTGTGATGTGAATAATTTTATTATGGAGCAGAAGTCAAAACCTAGTGAGTCAAACGTTGTTTTTTTTTTACCATTCGTGTATTGATTCTGAATCGATTTTTACGGCATAACAATTTTATGGTGCAACGATTCGGGGGTACGAAATTCGAACATACAGTGCCGGCCATAATGATATGGAAAATCGTCAACTTTGGGTAGCTGAAAAAGTGATTCAAAGTTGCTTTTTCTGTTTGAAATTTTGAGAGTATATCAATCAAACCTTGTACTTTCATTTTGTAGTTGACAACTTTTCTGTACAAGTTTGCTCTGCCAAGATATGGCCCGTCGAAAAAAAAGCTCAAAAAATTATTTGTAATCGAGCAAAATTTGGCATTGCCGTAGGTTTCTAAGTTAACCAATTCCTGTGATTTTTATCTCAAAATAGAATGAGTGAGAAATTTAACGAATTTTGAGATAAAAATCACAGGAATTGGTTGAAAACTAGCCGAGTTTAGATCGGCTTTAGTTTTGTAGAGGCTTAGGAAAATTCGTAGTTTGTAGTTTCTAAGCCTCTACAAAATTCCGCCGTCCTTTACCTCAAGATTGATCTACCCAAGATTGATCTACCCAAATTCGATCTATCTCCATCTAACCTACCCAATTTTTATCTGCCCAAAATTTGATCTACCTGAATGTGGTCTACCAGTTTGATCTAACCAAGTTTGATCACCCAAAATTTGATCTACCAAAGCTTGACCTGCGAAACTTTGATTTGCCCGAACTCGATCTACCAGTATGATCTAATTTGATCTGTCTAGATTTTTCCCTCAGAGTTTGATCTACCCAAGTTTGGTCTCCCAAAGTTTGATCTACCCAAATTTCCAAACTACGAAACTTGTTATTGTCTCTTCAAAAAAACGTCGGCGCGCCGCAGTTGCAAAAGCTTGCAAAAGTGACACGCCCATTCTTGGCGAAAGCACTGAAAATGTGCGCATACAACTACCGCGCCGCGGGTTGCAAAGAAGTGGGCGGAGTCGATTAAGCCACGCCCCTTGCCGACGTTTTTTTGAAGAGACAATAAGCCTCTACAAATTACCTTTCTAGTAACAACGAAAATTTTGTAGAGGCTTAGGAATTCTTGTAGTTTGTAGTCTCTAAGCCTCTACAAAATGGACGATTTTTGTAGAGGCTTAGACTACAAACTACAAAAATTCCTAAGCCTCTACAAAATCGAAAATCCTCCAATTATCACCATTTTTCTTGATTTTTTTTTACTGTTTTTTCGGGTGTTGTCTGCATTCCAAAACGTTCATTAAAAGCGATGATTTATTTGATAACGACATTGAAGTTGAAATTTATGTGCAGCAAATGGAATCAAAAATTCAAAAAAAGAAGAAAAAAGGCAAATGAAGTAGTACATGGAAAAGGATAGGGGGAAAAGAAGAAGAAGAAGAAGAAGCTCATATTAATATATATTCACAATTTCTCAAAAAAAAAAATTCTCAATGCTTCTGCTCATTGAGTGCCTTGTTGAATGCCTGATACGCGGATTCGATGTCGAAGATCATCTGACGTGCATCGTCATCGGAAATCTCATCGGTGGCGAGCATCGACGATAGGCGATCGTGCCATTTTTTGACTTTTGTGGTGACACTTGCGTCGATTGGAACACGAGACGTCGAGTTGATCGCATTGAAGAGATCATCCAGCACTGGGTAGAGATCGTCGACGGCACGAGTGTTCAGACGGAGAGAGTCGAGGAATGTGATGAATTGCTGGAAAAAAACCACATTGAAAAGACCCATTTCTAACTTTTTGATCTACCCAAATTTGATCTACCCCAATTTAACCTACCCACAATTTGATCTACCTAAAGTTTGATCCACTAAAATTTGATCTATCCAAACGTTTTCCTCAGAGTTTGATCTACCCAAAATATAATCTACCAAAATTTGATTCACCCATATTTTGATCTAACCCAGTTTTGATCTACTCAAGTTTGATCTACTAAAGTTTGATCAACTCAAACTTGATCTACCCAAATTTGATCTGCCCAAATCTAATCTAATCAAGTTTGATCTACCTAAAGTTTATAACTCATCAATTTTGATTCACTCAAATTGGATCTACCTCCATTTTAAACATACCCAATTTTGATCTACCCCAGTTTGATCTACATAAAGTTTTGATCTACCTTAGTTTGATCTTCCGAAATTTGATTTACCAGTTTGATCTACCGCAAATTCGATGTACCCAAAATTTTGCCTATCAGTTTTGACCTACCCCAAACCTGATCTACAAAAGTTT
Organism: Caenorhabditis sinica; assembly: GCA_963932045.1. Taxonomy (NCBI): domain Eukaryota; kingdom Metazoa; phylum Nematoda; class Chromadorea; order Rhabditida; family Rhabditidae; genus Caenorhabditis; species Caenorhabditis sinica. The sequence continues at coordinate 4,187,975 of OZ009942.1, forward strand.
GATCTACCAAAAGTTTGATCTACCTCAGTTTTGATCTACCTCAGTTTTGATCTACCTAAGTTTGATCTACCAAAGCTTGACCTCCTAAAATTTGATCTAGCCCCCAAATTTGATCTACCCGCGTTAGATCTATTAAAGTTTGATCTACTCCAAATTTGATCTATTGGCGATATTCTCCAAGAGGAAACGCGCTCCATCGCCAACTTGGTTGAAATTTGAATTTTCAGCTTTCCCGCAGTTTTTAAAACAGCAAAACATGTTTTGGTGGGTGCGTGGACTCCTCGTGGACAATTCGACTGCTGCCCGAGTTGTCCACGAGGAGTCCACGCACCCACCAAAACATGTTTTGCTGTTTTAAAAACGGCGGGAAAGCTGAAAATTCAAATTTCAGCCAAGTTGCGATGATGCGCGTTTCCACTTGGGGAATATGGCTAATACTTAATTTTGATCTACCCCCAATTTTGATCTACCTTCCATACTACGAACCTCAACAATGGAAGCAATGTGCTTCAACACATTTCCCTGATCATCCTTCACAGTAATCGGTCGTCCCTCTCGAATTCTCTCGATCGCCGCCGGACAGTGTAGACGATATTTCTTGGCGAATTCTTCGATACTCGTCGCTCCATGCACCAGACGCATTGTCACTTTGTACTGATCGATCAGTTTGAAGCATTCCGTTTTGTATTCATCCGCCGTCACATGGTCTCGACTGAACATCTTCTCCAGATGCTCCAACGCGTTTAGGACTGCAAAAAAGGGGTATAATTTGGCCAAAAATTCAATTTTTTGCTCTGTTATATGTAAAAATGTGCGTAAATTCCAAAAATCACAATGAAAATGCTCAAAAATTGCTCTAAAACCCCGAAAAATTGCTCCAAAATGAGCAAAAATCGCAGAAGTTGCATCCGGTGGCCGTGGCCGAGTTTCCCAAAAAAGGGGCGGAGCCAAGCGCAGTGATTGGCTGCCGTACGACTGCAAGGATGCTCATTGGCAGACTCCGCCCCTTTTTTGGGAAACTCGGCCACGGCCACCGGGGACAACTTTTGCGATTCTTGCTCATTTTGGAGCCATTTTTCGGGATTTTAAAGCGATTTTTGAGCATTTTCATTGTGATTTTTGAAATCTACACACATTTTAACGTATTTTAATTTTTTCCAAATTAATTTTTTTTAACTTACCCGCAAAAAGTTCCGACAAATTCTCCATTTGCTCGCGTTCCGAGTGATTCTCAAAAAGTCGCACTTCGCGCATCAGATTCGAATTTTGCGACGACATTTTTCTGGAAAAATATTTATTAGCGATATTCCCATAGGGAAAACGCGCTCTATTGCTAACATGGCTGAAATTTGAATTTTCAGCTTTCCCGCCGTTTTGAAAACAGCGAAACATGTTTTGGTGGGTGCATGGACAATTCGACTGCTGCCCTAGTTGTCCACGAGGAGTCCACGCACCCGCCAAAACATGTTTCTCTGTTTTCAAAACGGCGGGAAAGCTAAAAATTCAAATTTTCAGCCGAGTTGGCGATGGAGCGCGTTTCAACATCGAAAATATCGAAAATACACAGATAATAGAGAAAAAAACAGATATTTCAGCGTTTTGAGAAAACGCAAAAAGTTAAAAAATATATAATTTTTGAAGCAAAAAAACGTTTTTTTTTTTGAAAAAAGTGAAAAGAATATATACATTAGCAAAAAAACCCGTATATACAAAAAAATATCAAAATTCAAAAATTTCAAAATTCCAAAAAAATTCTATAATTGCATTAGAGCGTATTTGTGCTTCCTCGACACATTCGATACAATCATTCGTCCATCATAGGAAAGTGAGGCGAACGTCCATGGATCCGCCGATGACCAAGCACACGAGTATCTGAAATTGAAAAAAAATTGTTGTAGAAAAAAAATGAGAAAAAGGGGGGGGGGGGGGATTATGAAATCTATTTGGGGGGCAACTTTTGTGTGATAAGAAATTGAAAGTGATGAGTCATCATTGTTGGCAAAAGGAGGAAGTCAGAAAGGTTTTTTTCCTCAATTAAATTTTTTCCTATAAAATTAAGTTCCTCTTTTTGATAAGCAGAAAAAAAATAGGAAAAAAATCCTTGAAAGAGACCCAAAAATCAAGAAAATCGGTCAAAAACTGACAAAGTTTGCAAAATCGATTGCAAAATTTTGGATTTTGTAGAGGCTTAGGGAAGTTCGTAGTTTGTAGTCGCTAAGCCTCTACAAAAGTTTCCGGGTTTTGTAGAGGCTGAGAGACTACAAACTACAAGAATTCCTAAGCCTCTACAAAATTTTGACAGCTTGTAACTCGGCTAATTTTCAACCGATTTTTATGATTTTTATCTTAAAATGTGTCAAATTTCTCGCTTATCATTTAAATGCCAATGATTCAGAAACCCTCAAAATATAGATCTTCCAAAAAATTAAAATTGTGAAGTCATCTGAATCTTGACGGTTTGAATAATCATAAAATTTGACAAATTTTGAGATAAAAATCATGAAAATCGGTTGAAAATGAGCCGAGTTACGAGGGTTTCAAGATTTGTAGAGGCTTAGGAAATTTTGTAGTTTGTAGTCTAAGCCTCTACAAAACTTCAAAACCTTGTAACTCGGCTCATTTTCAACCGATTCTCATGATTTTTATCTCAAAATGTGTCAAATTTCTTGCTATCAGAAGGAAACTCAGAAGACTTCAAAATTCGAAATTATCTAAATTTCAAAAAGAAAACTCGCATTTTTGGAGGACTCGTAATTGAGCTTCTAGTCGGCTTCAGAAGGTCACATTTTTCTTTATTAGCTAGGAAGGTTCTCTCAAAAAATCTGAATCTTTTGAGCCAAAAATGACCAAACTACGATGAATTTGAACCAAGTTACATTAATTTTCATTTTTGTAGAGGCTTAGGAAATTTTATAGTTTGTAGTCTCTAAGCCTCTACAAATTACGGCAGCTTTTTGTAGAGGCTTAGAGACTACAAACTACAAAAATGGCTAAGCCTCTACAAAACTCAAAAGCCTTCTAACTCGGTCAGTTTTCAACCGATTTTTCTGATTTTTTGTAGAGGCTTAGGTTTTTTTGTAGTTTGTAGTCTAAGCCTCTACAAAGTGCCGAATTTTTGGTACTTACACACTATCCTCATGCTCATCAATCCTCTCCAATTGTCCATCTTCCAGTCTCTCCACCAAATCTTCCTCCTCCTCCTCTTCCTCCTCATCATCTCTGAATTCCTTCTGCTGCTCACTACTAACACTTTGTGCACACGACAGTACTACAGATGCATCTGAGCCTCCGGTGAGCAAAAGTTGATCGTGTACCGGATGATATCGAACACTCCATACCCAATGCGCGTGTGGATGAAGGGACATTAGGGCGGATGAGGTGCGACGGGTGTCCCAGATGCGAACGTAACCATCGTCACCGCCGGTGGCGATTCTGGAAAAAAAATCTTTGAAATAAGACCCAAAAATCAAGAAAATCGGTCAAAAACTGACAAAATTGAGGCGATTTCAAATTTTCGGATTTTGTAGAGGCTTAGGAATTTGTGTAGTTTGTAGTCTGTAAGCCTCTACAAAATCAAGAAAGTTTTGTAGAGGCTTAGAGACTACAAACTACAAAACTTCCTAAGCCTCTACAAAACTTGAAACCCTTCTAACTCGGCTCATTTTCAACCAATTTTCATGATTTTCATCGCAAAATGTGTCAAATTTCTCGCTCATCATATATATGATGATAATAAATAATCTCTCCGGATTTAAATCTTCCGAAAATTCAAAATTCTGAAGTCACCTGAATCTTGACGTCTAGAATAATCATAAAATTTGACACATTTTGAGACAAAAATCATGAAAATCGGTTGAAAACTGGCCGAGTTTTGAGCGTTTCTAGTTTTGTAGAGGCTTAGGAATTTTTGTAGTTTGTAGTCTCTAAGCCTCTACAAAATTCGCGGCCCGTTTTGTAGAGGCTTAGAGAGAGACTACAAACTACAAAAATTCGTAAGCCTCTACAAAACTAGAAACCCTTGTAACTCGGCCAATTTTCGCTTGTTTTCGATGATTTTTAGCTCAAAATTTCACGATTTTTCCGCTTTTGCATCAACTATAAATACTCCAAGTATTCAATCTGACAAATTTCCAACTTTGTGAATATTGAAATTTAGTACTAGAATTGTTCTATTTGTGAAAAAAACACAGAAATTTCGAGCTAAAAATGAGCCAAATAGCTTGAAAACTGACCGAGTTACAAGCTTTTTAAGTTTTGTAGAGGCTTAGGAAAATTCGTAGTTTGTAGTCTCTAAGCCTCTACAAAACTGACGGCGGGATTTTGTAGAGGCTAAGACTACAAGCTACAAACTTTCCTAAGCCTCTACAAAATTCCAAAAATTGAAAATCCTCGTAACTTTGCTCATTTTTCACCAATTTCTTTCATTTTTGGCTCATTTTTTTGAGATTTTGCTAGACTACAAACTACACATGTTTGAAATTGCATTCGTAGTTTGTAGTCAAAAAAAAAACTCCTCACAAATGCTGTAAGTTCGGATTAAAATCCATGGAAATCGTCCGATGCAAATGCGCATCCGCCACTTTCAAATGATCATTTTCCGTGCGACAATCCACACACATCGCCGTCCTTCCTACAGTAATCCCGAGCATATTCCCATCATAATGCGGGCTCCATCGAGCACTAAACATCTCATCCTCCTCGGTTTGTTGTTGAATTTTCAAAGTTTGCACTATCCTCGGCTCATTTTCCATATCCAATAGGAGCACTTCCGGTGTGAATGGAGTCATTGTCGCACATCGATTCGAGCTCGGTTCCCATTCCAAACAAGACATCACTGGCTCCGTCGGAAGTCGGCTTACAGTTTCCAATGTTCGTTTATCCTCCTCAATGTTCCATACCGTAATCGAATGAGTGCCGCCGAGACTGCTGACTAAAAGAATATGTGCATTTTTGCGTCACGGTGTCGGATTGCGGACCAGGCATCAGATTTGACGCCAAGGGAGTTTTTTAAGGTCGAAAAACTTCCTTGGCGTCAAATCTGATGTCAGGTCTGCAATCCGACACCCTGACGCAAAAATGCATACACTAATTTTTTCCAGTAAAGTAGACTTTTGAAAGTTTACTGGAAAAAAAATGAGTGTATGGATTATTGCGTCAGGGTGTCGAATTGCGGACCCGGCATCAGATTTGACGCCAAACGAGTTTTTAGGACTAAAAAGGCGACTAAAAGCTCAAATTTTGAAACTTTCAAAAATGTAGTATATGCATTTTTGCGTGACGGTGTCAGCCACTTCTTGTTTGCGGACTTGACATCAGATTTGACGCCAAATTTCGGTCAAAATTTTATATTGCCTCAGAAAACATAAAAATGTGTGTAGATTCTGAAAATCATAATGAAAATGCTCGAAAAATGCTCTAAACCCCAAAAATGAGCTCATAAATAGTCAAAAAGGGGGCCGTGGCCGAGTTTCCCAAAAATAGCTTTCTTGGAAAACTCGGCCACGGCCTCCTTAGGGAGCATTTCTGAGCTCATTTTCTTGGTTTTAGAGCAATTTTCGAGCATTTTCATTATGATTTTTGGAATCTACACTCATTTTTAGGCATTCCAAAAAATTTTTTTTTTTGAATTTTTGTAGTTTGTAGTCTAGGCTCCGCCCCTTTTTCCCCACTTACAATCCGCTGTACACGTGGCAAGAATTGTGTTCTTCGTTGGATGAGACGCTATGGCTCGTACTTCTCCAGCTGGGTGTCGGAAGGATTTCGACATGAGACGAGACGCTTCGGGGTCCATGAACAACTTGTTGACCTGGAATACTGGAGGCTTAGAGACTACAAACTACAACAAAAGGGCAGCAAGATCGAGATCATTTGAGCCAAGGATCATGAAAATTGGTTGAAAACTGGCGGAATTACAAGCGATTTTAGTTTTGTAGAGGCTTAGGAAAAGTTGTAGTTTGTAGTCTCTAAGCCTCTACAAAATTGGCCAGTTTTTTGTAGAGGCTTAGAGACTACAAACTACACAATTTCCTAAGCCTCTACAAAACTAAAAACCCTTGTAACTCCATCAGTTTTCAACCAATTTTCATAATTTTTATCTCAAAATTTGTCAAATTTGTCGTTCAACAAATTCAGATAAAATTCAGAAGACGTCGGATTCAGAATTTTACAAAAATTGAAAAATTGACCATTCACATGTCCGAAAAAGGTGGTCTGAAAATATGAATTTTTCGTTGTAAGCAAGAAATAAGAACAAAATCGACCGAAAATGAACCTTTTTTCGAAAAAAGAAAAGCAGGAAAATCCATAGTTTCCGACCACTTTTTCCGTCTTTTTTAATGTATTTCTTTCGGAAAATTCGGAATCCAACGTCTTCTGGAGCTCAACTAATATGATGAGCAAAAAATTAGACAAATTTTGAGCCAAAAATCATAAAAATCGGTTGAAAATGAGCCGAGTTACAAGCGTTTCAAGTTTTGTAGAGGCTTAGGGAAAGTTGTAGTTTGTAGTCTCTAAGCCTCTACAAAACTTCCCCGCAGCCACGTGAAAATTTGTAGAGGCTTAGAGACTACAAACTACACAATTTTCCTAAGCCTCTACAAAACTAGAAACCCTTGTAACTTGGCTCATATCCGTCGTAATTTCATCATTTTTGGCTCAAAATTTCTGGATTTTTTGGGAGAACATTTGTTAATTACCTGATTCTTATCATTCTTAATATTATTCGTTCCAACCAAAAAACAAATATTATCCTCATCCGCCGTCATCGATGTCATACATCTCGCCTCACAGTCCATACCGAACATTAGGCATTCGCTCATTCTTTGCGACGAAATCTGAGGGAAATTTTTTTTGGAAAAAAAAATTGGATAAGAAATTAGATATTAGCGATATTCCCCTAAGGGGAAACGCGCTCCATCGCACATTTGGCCGAAATTTGAATTTTCAACGTTCCCGCCGTTTTGAAAACAGCAAAACATGTTTTGGTGGGTGCGTGGACTCCTCGTGGACAATTAGACTGCTGCCCAAGTTGTCCACGAAGATTCCACGCACCCACCAAAACATGTTTCGCTGTTTTCAAAACGGCGGGAACGTTGAAAATTCAAATGTCAGCCAATTTGCGATGGAGCGCGTTTCCCCCTGGGGAATATCGCTAATAATAAAGGTATCAATACTGTAAAAAACAGCGGGAAAAAAAATTTCAGAAAAAAAAACTTTAACCGTTTATTTATAAAGTAGGTGACCATATGACAAAAAAACAGAAAAATTGAAAAAAAATCAGAAAATTTTAAAGCTTTTGAAAGCACTTTTTGGAGGCAATTCGACTTAGAAAATTGATTTTTAGAAAAAAAGAGAGTAATGGTACATAAAATGAGAAACATGATGATAGAAAAAAAAAACAAGAAAAATAGAGCAATTTGTTGAGCAAATTTCAGAATTTTTGAGCAAAAATCTTCTTGACAAAAAAAATCAAAACTCCTAAAATCTATTATAAACTACATTCGCGATTTTTTCAATGCCAAAACGCGCTCTATTGCTAAAAGCTAAAATTTGAATTTCTCGGTTTTTCAGACCTTAAAATCCAAAAAATTCAAAATTTTAGCCATAGAGCGCGGTTTAAAGGAGGACTCCGATCAAAATTTTTTTTTGCTTCAAAATACCTAAAAGATAGCGTAGATTCCAAAAATCATAATGAAAATGCTCAAAAAATGCTCTAAAATGCCGAAAAATGGCTTTAAAATAAGCAAAAATCGCAGAATTTGTATATGTTGGCCGTGGCCGAGTTTCCCAAAAAAGGGGCGGAGCCGAGCGCAGTGATTGCCTGCCACACGACTGCAAAGACGCTCATTGGCTGACTCCGCCCCTTTTTTGGGAAACTCGGCCACGGCCGCCGGATACAACTTTTGCGATTTTTGCTTATTTCAAAGCCATTTTTCGGGGTTTTAGAGCAATTTTTAAGCATTTTCATCATGATTTTCAGAATCTACGCACATTTTTACATATTTTAAGCAGTAAAATGTTTTTGGTCGGAGTCCTCCTAAGGCTAAAATTTCGAATTTTTGGATTTTCAGGTCTGAAAAACGCCTAGTTAGCAATAGAGCGCGGTTGAACATTAAAAATTTCGCTATTATCCATCTATCTAAGCACTAGCAGTGGTACCACCAACAAAATACGAGTGATAGACCACTCCCAAAAGTTGCAATGAGAAATTGATCAGCAGAGTGACAACCAGCAAAAACGAGAAAAATGCTCTGCAAACAGAAGTGTCGAAAACGAATCGAATCGGTCCGGTCAAGGCGAGAGTGTTCAATTCTGGTGATTCCATCGGAGAAGTTGTTCCAAGCCATGACAAATTTCCAGTGGTTTTGAGGAGGAGGGCGAAGAGGAGGGCGAGAATTGCAGGGCCAAAGTATTGAATGGCCGCACAGCATAGGTAGCGATAGTAGCGGTAGATCTGGAAAATTCAATTTTGTAGTTTGTAGTCTGGCAAAATCCCGAAAAAATGAGCCAAAAATCGAAGAAATTGGTGAAAAATGAGCAAAGTTACGAGGATTTTCAATTTTGTAGAGGCTTAGGAAATTTTGTAGTTTGTAGTCTCTAAGCCTCTACAAAACGCGCAAGGTGATTTTGTAGAGGCTTAGAGACTACAAACTACAATTTTTCCTAAGCCTCTACAAATTTTTGAAAGCCACTAACTCGGTCAATTTTCAACCAATTTTCGAGATTTTTGGCTCAATGTTTAGCAAATTTTCCGCTTTCTTTATTCTCAGCGAGATTCAAAAAAAGATGGAGTTTAAAAAATGTGATAATTGCAAAATAATTGATGCTATTTTCAAGATAAAGACAGTATTCTAAAAATTGGTGAAATTCCCTATCCTTTAAGCTAAAAATGAAGAAAAACGGTTAAAAACTGACGGAGTTACAAGCGATTTTAGTTTTGTAGAGGCTTAGGAATTCTTGTAGTTTGTAGTCTCTAAGCCTCTACAAAATCACCTTGCGCGTTTTGTAGAGGCTTAGAGACTACAAACTACAACTTTTTCTAAGCCTCTACAAAACTTGAAATGCCTCTAATTTCGTCAATTTTCAACCAATTTTCGAGATTTTTGGCTCAAAATTTAGCAAATTTTCCGCTCATCATAAGCTCCAGAAGACATCGGATTCAGAATTTTTCGAAAAATTCAAGAAGTAATCCTAGGCCGACAAATATGGATTCCCCCCTTTTTTACGGAAAGACATACTCATTTTCGTTCGATTTTTTCCTATTTTTTTACTAAAAACCGGGAAAAATCATATTTTCAGACCACTTTTTTCAGATATGTAGATAAAGCTCATTTTTTCAATTTTTGAAAAATTCTGAACACTAACGTCTTCTGGATTTTGACTAATATGAGAAATTCGGCAAATTTTGAGATGAAAATCATAAAAATCGGTTGAAAACTAGCCGAGTTACAGTGATTTCAAGTTTTGTAGAGGCTAAGCAATTTTTGTAGTTTGTAGTCTCTAAGCCTCTACAAATTCCTGCCGCCTTTTGTAGAGGCTTAGAGACTACAAACTACACCTTTTCCTAAGCCTCTACAAAACTTGAAATCGCTGTAACTCGGCTAGTTTTCATCGAAAATTGCTCATTTTTGGCTCAAAAAGTTCGGAATTTTTCAGAAGATCAGTTTAAAGCATTTCCAAACTCTCACCATCGCCTGAATCGTATAATTTTTGACTTTTCCCGACTCGGTTCTCATCTCGACAATCTTATCGTAAGCCAAATTCAAATGTGCTTGAAGATGCGAAACTCGAGTGATGAATTTGGTCAGAATCCAAACGAGAAGAATGTAGATACGCGCGATTTCCAGTTGATCGATGGTGACACTGAAAAATTGAAAATTTTGAAAAAAATCTAAAAATCTGTGTAGATTCCATATTGCGGACCCGGCATCAGATTTGACGTCAAGTGAGTTTTTAAGGCAAAAAAAGCGACTAAAAGCTCAAAATTCAAAACTTTCAAAAATGAAGTTTTTGTGCATTTTTGCGTCAGGGTGTCTGATTGCGGACCCGGCATCATATTTGACGCCAAAATCCGGTCAAAATTTTTCTTGCCTTAGAATACATAAAAACGTGTGTAGATTCCAAAAATCACCATGAAAATGCTCAAAAATTGCTTTAAAACCCTGAAAATGAGGAATCTCGACCACGGCCTCGTCTGGCCCAAAAATGGCACTTTGGAAGGGTTTTAGAGCAATTTTCGAGCATTTTCATAGTGATATTTGAAATCAACACATATTTTTACATATGGAAGAGAAAACTCCAGAGTTAGGCCACGGCCGTCTGAGGCCATTTCTGGCCAAAGATGGCCATTTTTAATGGATTTTTTCAGGGAATTTTTGGTCTCTCAAAACTCACATTTTCCTCGGTCCCTCCACTAACTGATGTACCAAAGGTTTCGAGTAAGCCGCCAAAATAAAAGCGGGTAGTAGAAATCCAACATGATCCACAGCTCTTCTCACTCTTCCATCAATTTCCAACGCCTTCAGATACATCATTGCGCATCGGAAATTTGGGAATACCAGCATTCCAGATAAAACCGAGAAGAAAACGGATAAGGAGAGATACATCATAAGAGGATTCGTCGGGCGGTAGTCTCGAATATTGGATGTGGAATTGTCGAATAGTCCAGAGCTCTCCACGAATTCCGCAATGTTGTTGCTCAGTCGATCGTAGGCTGCAAGAAAAAAAAGTTCACAATTTCAAAAAGAGTTGCGAAATGTACGGTTTCGAAATGGCGTGGTTACGAAATGACTGGTTGTGAAACGTCGTGGTGTAGCGCATTTATTTTCCGTCTTCAAATTACAGTTTTTGAAGCGCTTTTTCTATTTTTTCCAGCTGTTATCTAGGCTCTGGGACGTTTCATAACCAGACATTTTGAAACCACGACATTTCAAAACTAGGATGTTGTAAAACCTCGACGATTCAAAACCGAAAAACGAAATATTCGGTTTTGAAACGTCGCGGTTTCGAAAGGTCGTGGTATTGAAACGTCTAGTTTTTAATCGTCACAGTTTTCGGACGTTTCAGAACTGCGACAATCCATAACTAAGACGTTTTGAAACCGCGACGTTTCGGAACCGGACGTTTCAAAACCAAAATTTTCGTTTTCCGATTTTGAAACGTCTTGGTTTTTTAAGTTCCGTGGTTTTGAAACGTCCTGTTTTTGGAAAGTCCAGTTGCGAAATGTCTTTATTTTGAATTGCCGTGATTTTGAAATTTCTGGGTTCTTAAAATTCTCGGTTTCGCAACTTCCTAGTTTCGAAATGTCTGGTTTTTGGAAAGGTTCCAGTTTCGCAACGTCTCAGTTTCGAAATGTCCGGTTATGAAACGTCCTGGCCGTAAAAAGGGCACACGACGTTTCGCAACCAAGTCATTCCGCAACCATGCCATTTCGCAACTACACCATTTCGCAACTTTTTGAAAAAATGTGAAAAGTTCGCGATTTGCGGGCAAGTTTTTCGAGTTTCTGAGTCCAAAATCAAAAATTCGTGGATTCCTACCTTCAAGCATCTGGATGTCAAAAATCTTATGGCAATTCATCGTGAAAATGAATGAGAATAGGAAGTAAACAGCCGAAATCGATATCATAAATCCTCTCTCATCGATACTCGAAACCAAATAAGCAGCCAGGGAAGTGAGCACTTGAAGTACAAACATGATAACCACGAGCACAAAAATGATGGAAACATTGAAATCCTTATTCTCCGGCATGACGAAATTGTAAATTTCCGATAACGAGTAGACCAAAAGACACACGGGAATACAGAGACACATCCAGTGAAGTTGGGTGTACATTTCAAAGTGAATTAGATCGGCAACGTCGACGGGATAGAGATTCAGTTGGAAGGGAGAGGCTTTGGGGATGGAGAATCCTTCTTCGGCTTCTTCTTCTCTGAAAAATACACAAAATTAATGGTGGCCATTTAGTGAGAAATAGCAAAAAATCCCTTCAAAATGAGCCAAAAATCAAAAATATTGGCGAAAAACTGACTACAAAGGAGCGATTTTTGAATTTGTAGAGGCTTAGGAAATTGTGTAGTTTGTAGTCTCTAAGCCTCTACAAAATTTAAAATCACCCTAACTTTGTCAGTTTTTCTTCGATTTACTTCATTTTTGGCTCAAAATTTATAGAATTTTCCGTAGTTCGTGGTGGTGCGACTACAAACTACAAAAATCAAAGTTTTTGAGCCAAAAATCAAAAAAATCGGTTGAAAATTGACAAAGTTATGGCGATTTCAAATTTTCCAATTTTGTAGAGGCTTAGGAAAATATGTAGTTTGTAGTCTCCTATTAATTCTCTGAATTTTGATCCAAAAATCAAAAAAATCGGTTGAAAACTGACCGAGTTACAACCTTTTCAAATTTTGTAGAGGCTTAGGATTTTTTGTAGTTTGTAGTCTAAGCCTCTACAAAATCGTCCGCGCGCGCTTTTATTTTGTAGAGGCTTAGAGACTACAAACTACAACTTTTCCTAAGCCTCTACAAAACTGAAAATCATCATAACTCGGCTCATTTTCACCTGTTTTCCTTCATTTTTGGCTCAAAATTTAGGGAATTTTTCGTAGTTTGTGGTCGTGTGACTACAAACTACAAAATTTTCTAAGCCTCTACAAAATTTTCAAAACTAAAAATCCCCGTAACTTCGCCAGTTTTTCACCAATTTCCTCGATTTCCGGATCATTTTGAAGATAAACTAGTACCTCTTCTTTCTGCGATTCCTCTGATTCATCTTCTCCTTCGTCGGTGGCAACAACGCCTTCAGCTCTTGATTTGAAGGCGCCAGAAAGCGATAAAGTCTAGAATTATCGATAGTTGTATTTATCACTTCTTTTTTCAAGGCTAAGACTAACCCATTGGTAATGAATAAATCGATGAAATTCGCTCTCCGCACCAACTTCGTGATGATAGTGATTGCTATCAAGCATATCACCACATGGAATCCCAGTATCGCCATTCTAAATTCCCATTTTTAGTTGAATTTTGAGGATTTTTATTAGCCATATTCCCCAAGGGGAAACGCGCTCCATCGCCAACTTGGCTGAAATTTGAATTTTCAGCTTTCCCGCCATTTTGAAAACGGCGAAACATGTTTCGCTGGGTGCGTGGACTCCTCGTGGACAATCCGACTGCTGTCCGAGTTGTCCACGAGGAGTCCACGCACCCACCAAAACATGTTTCGCTGTTTCAAAACGGTGGGAAAGCTGAAAATTCAAATTTCAGCCAAGTTGGCGATGGAGCGCGTTTCCCCTTGGGGAATATGGCTAATAGACAAAAAAGGGGACCAAAAAATGGACAAAAATATACATAAAATTGGCTCAAAAACCAAAAATTTCGCAAAAAAAATCGTAGAAAAAAATCAAAAAATTTGTCTTATTTAGAAAACACAACAATTCAGAGAAACCGTAGAAAACCAATAGCTGTAGGGGGAGAGTAGGGAGGGGAAAAATAAATAAAAAATCGATTTTTCCAAAAAATAAATCGAATAAAAGGGGGAAATTATATCACATTTCAGATGGATCGGGATTCGAAAAAAAAAGTTGAACACAACCATTACTTATATTCACAAAAAAAAAATTGTTAAGCGAATTTTCAAAGGAAATTTCCTAAAATATGCTCAAACAAGCATGTAGAATCCAAAAATCACAATGAAAACGCTCAAAAATTGCTCTAAAACCCCGAAAATTCGATTTAAAGGGGTCATTTTCGGTCAAAAGAGGGTCGTGGCCTAACTCTGGAGAGTTAGGCCACGACCGCTTTTTGACCAAAAATGACTTTTCCAAAGCGAATTTTCAAAGTTTTAGAGCAATTTTTGAGCGTTTTCATAGCGATTTTTGGATTCTACATGCTTTTTTTAACATATTTTTGAAGACCCCTTTTTTAATTACAAAAAGAAAAATTGAGCAATAATGAATCTAAGTGAAGTTTTTTTTGAAAAGAGAGTCTATTTTAGAGAGAAAAAATGTGCATATATCTATGATTCTATTGTGCAGGATCCGATGAGTTATTGGCATTGTGATCCGGAGAAGGCATCCATCTTCGAAGCAAATTCGCCAGATGACGTCGCATTTGTTGGCCTTCGGCAGTGATGACGAGATCGCAGAGTCTGGAAAAAATTTGAGATATTTTTAGAGAGAAAACAGGAAAAAATCCCAAAAAAATGAGCCAAAAACCAAAAAAATTGGTGCAAAATTGACAAAGTTACGTCGATTTCAAATTTTTCCAATTTTGTAGAGGCTTAGAAAAAGTTGTAGTTTGTAGTCTCTAAGCCTCTACAAAATTCGCGGCGTGTTTTGTAGAGGCTTAGCGACTACAAACTACAAAATTCCCTAAGCCTCTACAAAATTGGAAAAATCGCTATAACTCGGTTAGTTTTCCACGAAAATTGCTCATTTTTGGCTCAAAAGATTCAGAATTTTTCGGTGAATCAGATTTTTGAAAATTGAGAAGAATCTATTAGAGGAGATTCTGGAAAAAGTGAAAATCTCCAAAAATTGCAACTTTTTGACCAAAAAATGACCGAATTACGAAGGAAATGAGCGGAAATATTGCGATTTCAAGTTTTGTAGAGGCTTAGGAAAATTTTGTAGTTTTTAGTCTCTAAGCCTCTACAAAAAATCACCAATTTTGTAGAGGCTTAGGAGACTAAAAACTACAAGTTTTCCTAAGCCTCTACAAAACCAAAAACGCTTGTAACTCGGTCAGTTTTCAACCGATTTTCATGATTTTTATCTCAAAATTTGTCGCTCATAAAATGTGACGAAATCTAGAAAACTTCGGATTTTGCTTCTTTTTTTTGAAAATTCAAAAATACACCTAGTCAATAAGGTTATAAAGTAAGTCCTTCAAAAAGACGTCGAATTCAAAAGTTTCTCAAAAATTTTGGAGGCTGAAAATCGACGAATTTCTTCGCTTTTCTCAACAAAAAATTCAAAAAAAAAGTGAAAAATGGGAAAAATTAAGGCGTTTCCAAATTTGTAGAGGCTTAGGAAATTTTGTAGTTTGTAGTCTAAGCCTCTACAAAATTGAAAATCGCCTCAGCTTTGTCAGTTTTCGACCGATTTTCTTGATTTTTGGCTCATTTTCGAGCAAATTTGTTCCTTTTTCGTAGTTTGTAGTCTTTGAACCTCTACAAAACTTTTGTAGAGGCTTAGCGACTACAAACTACAACTTTCCCTAAGCCTCTACAAAATTGAAAATAGCGTTAACTTTGTCAGTTTTCGACCGATTTTCTTGATTTTTGGCTCATTTTCAAGGTTTTTTTTTAGCTTGTGTCTCCATTTTTGTAGTTTGTAGTCTACATAAAACTCACTTCAACGAAAACTCGGGACCGAGTACTGGCAATAGCTCCGTTGGCAGTGCAATACACTCTCTCAACAGCTCACAAATGACCGGTCCGTACGCCGTCCGTCGCGTATCCGATTCGGCTTCTCCATAACCGTTTAGAGCGAGTGAGACGACTCTGAAAATAACAGATAATTGGCTTTTTTTTCAATTTTTTGAAAATGTGAAAATATACGAAAAAGCACAAAAATTGCGCTAAAATCCCAAAAAAAATGGCCATTTTTGGCCAAAAATGACCATTCCAAAGCGAATTTTCGAGGTTTTAGAGCATTTTTGGTGCTTTTTCAGTGTGATTTTCGAAATTTTTCATACATAAAAGTCTCAAAACTCACTCCAAGACTCGAATCGAAATTTGATCGGCAATCTCCTTGGCACGCAAATCGTAGAGAAGACGGAGAATGATGGCGAGCATTGCGCTGAGTGAACGAGTTTCTTGGCTGAAATAGAAACTTTTGAAGTTGGGGGAAATTGTTATTTTTTGCATTTTGTGTAGAGGCTTAGGAGACTATAAACTACAAAAAAAAAACAAATAAATCTCGCAAAAATGAGCCAAAAATCGACGGAATTGGTGGAAAACTGGCAAAGTTACGGCGATTTTCAATTTTTGAAATTTTGTAGAGGCTTAGAAAAAGTTGTAGTTTGTAGTCTCTAAGCCTCTACAAAAAACAGGCAACAATTTGTAGAGGCTAAGAGACTACAAACTACAAAAATTCCTAAGCCTCTACCAAACTAAAAATGCTTCTAACTCGGCTCATTTTCAACCAATTCTCATGATTTTCATCTCAAAATTCGTCAAATTTCACGCTCATCATTCCATCGACGGAATCCAGATGCTGTCGGTTTCAGACTTCTCTCAAAAGTTCCAAAACAAAAAAAGAACACCAAGTCTATATTTGAAGACTGTAAATCAACACTTTTCCTCGCTTTTACAGCAAAAAAAATGAGCAAAATCGGTTAAAAACTGCCATAGTTACGACGATTCTTTATTTTTGAATTGTTTTGTAGAGGCTTTGGGGGACTACAAACTACGAATTTTCCTAAATTCCTTCTGATATGATAAGCGAGAAATTTGACAAATTTTGGGATAAAAATCATGAAAATTGGTGGAAAACTGACTGAGTTACAGCGATTTTAAGTTTTGTAGAGGCCTAGGAAATTTTGTAGTTTGTAGTCTCTAAGCCTCTACAAAATGCAAGCGCGCACAGAAGATTTTGTAGAGGCTAAGAGACTACAAACTACAACTTTTCCTAAGCCTCTACAAAATTGAAAACCATCGCAACTTGGCTCATATTCATCCGTTTTCCTTCATTTTTGGCTCAAAATCTTCAGAGTTTCCGTAGTTTGTAGTCCCTAAGCCTCTACAAAATGTGATCTAACTTTGTAGAGGCTTAGGAGACTACAAACTACAAAATTTCCTAAGCCTCTACAAAACTTGAGCTCGCTGTAACTCGGCTCATATCCATCGTATTTTCGTCATTTTTGGCTCAAAAGATTAAGATTTACCGGAGAACCTCTTATCACCTGATTCTTGTCATTTTCAAACTCACTTTATCAAATTCGGCTTACTCGACCCTCTCAGCCCCGCTTTCCACAACAACGTCCTCTGCCCATTATTATCGTTAAACTGTTTGGCCAACTTGTGACTCTCCGCAAGCGCATCACATATACTAAGTAGGAGCCGTGGGGACATTTGCGTAAAAAGTCCATCCGCTTGAAGACTCTTCGTCGATTCTCTAACGTCTCCAAGCACAATTCTGGATACGGCTTCGACGAGCTCATTTTGCACAACACAAAAAACGATTTGCTCCGTGAACAGGGCATCGGAGCCACCATTTCTCTCCTCTGAGCCCCCAATTCCAATTCCATTCGAGTTCGGTGGCTCCCAAGTCAACAACGATTTCGGTAAGGTCGCCGCGAAGAGCTCTCGAATCAGCTCAATCGTTTGCTCCCACATTGCCTCCGTAAATCGTTCTCCATTCTGAGAAATGAGAGATTCCAAACAGCTAATAGTGCATCTCGCCAGTTGCTCATTCTGTTGTCGTATGAAAACTCCAAATTGTCGGTAGATCATTGGTAGAGCATATACTGATAGTTGGTTGAAAAATTGGGTAAAAACCTCCACAACACTTAGCATCGCGTGGTTACAAGTGGTCGACATCCATTCCCGCTTATCACTTCTATGATCGTCCATTTTCGAGGGGTCAAAAATGCGGAAAACAATCTCAAAAAGATCCTTCCACCATTCTGGCCGAAAATCCTTTCCATGCGTCTTCATAATCTCGAACATCACCGTCAAACTTCTCGTTCGGACGTCGAGTTTGCATCGATTGATAATACAGCTCAACTCGAAGAAAATCGGGAACCATCCTCTCAGCCAAACATGTTGATCCGCTGTCAGTCCTTTGTGAAGATGGTCGTCGCGACGGGCGGCCTCATCGATTTTATCGCTATTCTCCGATACATAATCAGCGCATAGTCGAATCAGTCGGATCGCCTCCATATTCATATCGGGCAGATTTGCGTTGCAGGCGAATTCCTGAAAATTTGAATTTTTGATTAAAATTTTTTTTCAAATTTTGATTATGCTCAAACTCATGAAAATCGGCACCCAGACGTTTCGCAACCGCGTCATTTCGCAACCAAAAAATACCCGTTTTTGTAAAAATCCCACATTACAATCGAAAATTTTCTGATTTTGATAGTCACCTGAATTTGTCTACAATGATCTCTATCCCAGATAACCTAAATGAACGTAGTTTCTATAGTTGCGAAATGACGTGGTTGTGAAACGTCGTGGTGCCAGAAAATCGCGATTTTTCCACATTTTTTTGTGTTATATTTCAAAAAATCCTCCTTAATTTTTTCTGATTCTAATGCACCTATTTTCAGTGCTCGAATCGCCATCCATGACTTTATAAAATTCGGAAACTGGACTTTAACCGGACGTTTCAAAATCATGAAAAACACAAACGGACATTTCGAAACCACGACATTTAGAAACTATATTGTAACCGGACTTGTCAAAACCTTGACAACAAAATCGGACATTTCAAAACCCTGTTAACTCAACAGTAGGGACGGTTCAAAACCGAGAAATTTCGTTGTCAGTCGTTCCGAAATCGGACGTTTCAAAACTGCGACAACCCAAAACTACACCATTTTAAAACCACGACGTTTTGGAACCGGACGTTTCAAAACCATAAAAATTTCATTTCTCGGTTTCGAAACATATTTGTTTTGAGTTGCCGTAGTTTTGAAATGTCCCGTTTTTGGAAGGTCCGGTTCCGGAACTTCGCCGTTTTTAAACTTCTCAGTTTCGACTTTTCCTAGTTTTGAAATGTCGGGTTATGAAACGTCCCAGAGCCTAAATAACATCTGAAAAAGGAGCTATTTGGGATCTACGCCCATTTTTACAGATTTTAACGCAGTAAAGCTCAAAATGGCTCATTTTTAGAGGGATTTTTAGCGGTATTCCCGTCAAAATCCTCCATTTTTCCTCGAATTTTTAAAATCGAATTCCCACCTGAAGACACTTCAGAGCCTCCTGGAAAGAGTCCAAAATCGATGTAAAATCCTCCTTGAATCTCTTCTCAATCACATGACTCGCAGTCAAAAACGACGTCTCCACAATCTCCATCGACGAGTCGCCAGCGGCGATTGTCCATACCGAGAAAAGATTCTGCCATCCAGATTTCAGCCGTGAACTATGTGCTTCAACGAGATGCGTACAGCATCTAACGACCAAATCCCGGGTTTGTGTATTCCCATTTTTCACCATAATAACCTCAAATGGTCTCAAAAAGTCTTTCTGGAATTTGAAGTTCGGAAGTTCTCCCTTCTCCAAAAATTTTATCGAAAGTTGCCGTAACGCGTCCACCGAAAAGTACGCAACCGCCTCATTCGAATTGCACCCGGCAGCGTTGAAGTGCTCTCCGATGACGTGCCAGATTCTGCTCCACTCCAGACGAATTCGATTCATATTGTAGAATGCCACCTCGACGACTTTTCCCAGTAAAAACATACGGGGTGCCGCCGGATGCGAGAGCTCTTCACGGGATACGGCGCAGAGGGCGCGGACGAAATGAACGATGGCCGTTGCCGAGAGACGGGCGGAACCGTTGAATATCCGATCGATGGCAACCACTACGGATTGGGATGACGTTTCGCCGAGGGCGTCTTGGAGGGAGTGAAGCGTCTTTTCGTCGATTCCACCGGTGGCTTTGAGGACATCTGGAAATAAAGAGGGAATATTGAAAGATGGGCTAAACTAGACTACAAACTACAAGAATCCCCTAAGCCTCTATGCCAGAAATTTGAAAAAAATTGGTAGAAAACAAGCAAAATTTTGTTGAAATAGCGGGAGAAGAGAAGAAATCCCCAAAAAATGAGCCAAAAATCGAAAAAAAAACGGTGAAAAACTGACAAAGTTATTGCGATTTCTACTTTTTTCGATTTTGTAGAGGCTTAGGAAATTTTGTAGTTTGTAGTCTTTAACCCTCTACAAAGTTTGTAGAGGCTTAGAGACTACAAACTACAAAATTTCCTAAGCCTCTACAAAACTAAGAACCATCATAACTCGGCTCATTTTCATCCGTTTTCCTTCATTTTTGGCTCTAAATTCTGGGAATTTTTCGTATTTTGTGGTGGTGACTACAAACTACAACACTTCCTAAGCCTCTACAAAAAGTGAAATCTTGAAATCGCTATAATTTGGTCAGTTTTTGACCAATTTTCATGATTTTTGGCTCATTTTCAAGGATTTTTCTTTGCTTTTTCTGCTGCTCTGTTAACAGAGTTTTGCTGTTTTTTTGCCAATTTTTTCAAAGCAATTTTGTAGAGGCTTAGGAGACTACAAACTACAAAAAATGCTAAGCCTCTACAAGTTTCAAAAATGGAGAATCCTCGTAACTATGGCAGTTTTTGACCGATTTTGTTCATTTTTTGCTGGAAAAGCGAGGAAATTTGTCGTTTTTTTTTCGAGACTCAAAATATAGACTAGGTGTATTTTTTTGGATTTTTGAGAAAAGTCAAAATCCAACGTCATCTGGATTCTAACACTAATATGATCAAAGAATTTTACAAATTTTGAGATAAAAATCATGAGAATTGGTTGAAAAGTGACGGAATTACAAGGGTTTTTAGTTTTGTAGAGGCTTAGGCAACTTTGTAGTTTGTAGCCTCTAAGCATCTACAAAACACGCCGCGAATTTTGTAGAGGCTTAGAGACTACAAACTACAAAAATTCCTAAGCTTCTACAAAAAATAAAAACCATCATAACTCTGCTAATTTTCAACCGATTTTCTTCATTTTTGGCTCAAAATTCAGAGAATTTTTCGTAGTTTGTGGTGGTGTGACTACAAACTACAAAATTCTCGATGTTCGTCTCATTTCTAATCACTTACACTGCCGACTACTATCCCCATCATTCGACATCGCTGAATTCAGTCCCGTCCCAATTAACTGCACCAACTCCAACGAGCTCATACACTTCATCACATCCAGCCAATTTTCCTCCAAAAACTCTCCATCCTCGTCTCCGATGAGTAATAGCAATTTGATCGCCTCGATATTCTTCACCTTCATTTCTCCAAGCGAATTTTTCGCCGTGAGCAAAGTGAATCTCGCCAATGCTTGTATGAATGCGTTCCTCTCCAAATTCGCCTGAAGTACACACGCCGCACGGACTCCCAATCGAAATCCTCTAAGACATAATGACCATTCCTCCTCATCATCCGACATTTGAACGCCGACAGAGAACGCTGCGAGACAGGGTGTCCAGCAAATCTGAAAGTTGAAATCTTAAGTGACTGGTTACGAAATGTCTTGGTTGCGAAATGTCTAGTTGCGAAATGGTGTGGTTGCGAAATGGCGTGGTTGCGAAACGTCGTGGTGCCAGAAAATCGTTTTTTTCAAAACGCGAATTTACACATTTTTTGTGTTATATTTCAAAAAATCCTATTTTTCAGCTGTTATTTAGGATCTGGGACGTTCCATAACCGGACATTTCAAAACCAGGAAAATTCGTAACTAAGACGTTTTGAAACTGGTCAATCCAAAACTGGGAAATTTCGAAACCGGGGCAATTCGAAACTGGACTTTCCAAAAACGGGACGTTTTATAACTGGAAATATCAAAACCACGACAATTCGAAACTAAGTCGTTTTGAAACTGATGATGGTTCGAAACCGACGAAATTTCGTTTTCAGTCGTTCCAAAATCGGACGTTTCAAAACTGTGACAACTCATATCTAAGACGTTTCGCAACCACGCCATTTCGAAACCGGACATTTCGCAACTTTTTGAAAAATGTAAGGTCGCCTTTCAAAATGCGGATTTTCCGATTTCCTGGCACCACAACCTTTCACAACCAGGTCATTTCGCAACCACGCCATTTCAAAACCGGACATTTCGCAACTTTTTGAAGAAATGTGAAAAATCCGCGTTTTGAAGATTTTGTAGAGGCTAAGACTACAAACTACAAAATTTTCTAAGCCTCTACAAACCTAAAAACGCTCATAACTCGGCCAGTTTTTGACCAATTTTTGTGATTTTTATCTAAAATTTCGTCGATTTTCTGGCACCACGACATTTCGCAACCACGTCATTTCGCAACTTTTCATATTCCGTCTCAACTGTCATCGATCATCATCTATGGTCATTTCGCAACCACGCCATTTCAAAACCGGACATTTCGCAACTTTTTGAAATTTTCTGGATTTTTCTACCAACCTTAAACATCGGTTTCACATGATGCTGATGTTGTGCCGGCGTGAAGTATGCGTCCGCATCCGACGCCGACTCCATCAACGCTCTCGCCGTCTCCGAAAGCGCTTCCATCTCCAACGCCGCCATTGCTCGTCTCTCTTTATCCGTCGCCAGTGCTCCCTGCCCAGGTGTCACTCTTGATCTCAACAGTGCTGTTGCTCCAGCCCGCATCTTGATTTCATTTTTGGAAATGTCTTCAAAAATCGCCTCCAGGAGTTCCGTGGGGATATTTCCGCCTTCGTTGATGCCTCGATTCATATTGATATATCCTTGCTTCGTCATCTTATTCTTCACCGTCTTATTATGGAGGTCAGTTGTCAGCATGATAATCGAAAATGCTAGAACATATGCAGCATCCGCGGAGGCAAAAATCCCTTGCCTCGGATTACAGTCCAAGTACCTCGATGCAAACTTCAACATAAGCCTATCAATCTTCTGCGCCTCTCCAGGAAGTCGGAATTTCTCCAAAAACAACCGCAAAGCCGCGAGAATATCAATCGATGAGAAGTCCAAAAAATCAATGTAGGCGTGCATCACCGAATTATTGAATTCATCGCTATCCCCCAGAAAATCTCCAACTTGTGTCTTATTCAATCTCTCCTCCTTCATCATGAATTCCGCCACCTCCACGGCATCCTGGCCGACAAATCCATGGTCTTGGAGGAACTTGAGCCCTTTTTTAGGCTTCTCGGAGAATAGTAGAATTCCTTGCTCCATTAGATTTTTTTGATGCTTCAAAGTCTCAAATTTCTCGAAACTTGTCACAGTCTCCTCCTGTTCAGTTTCGACGTCATCGATGTCAGAGGTGATTTTTTGAACTTCACAAACTTGCCACCAGTCCACGAGACACTGGAGCAAATCTGTCAAACAGCTCAATCCCAGCAATCTCATCGCTCGTTCTTTCTCCTTCTGAGCTGGCGGAGAATTCTCGTTTATCGTCGTTCGTGTGGTCTTTGAAACGACTTCTACTATCGATTTGAAGAGATTTGGAGATGTCATATCGCAATCGTAGTTGACGAACATGTCGACGACGGATTGAGGGTTGGCCAGGATTTTTGCTGAAAAAAAAATGGGGGTTTAATTTCAAGGTGGCTCACTTTCGTCGTCTATGATGAGCAGGAAATTGCACAAAATTTGAGAGAAAAATCATTAAAATCGGAATCGGACTACAAAATTGTGTAAGCCTCTACAAAACTTGGAAAAGCTCAAAACTCGGCTAGTTTTCGACGGATTTTAATGATTTTCGGCTCAAAAAATTGCGAATTTTCGGTGTTTTCATACTAGCGTCTTTGATTTTAATAGTTAGATAAATATTTTGATTTTTTTTAATATCTCAAATTCTGAATCTCGGCATCTATAAGCTAGAGCTAGAAACTCAACGACTTTCTGAATCATTGGCATTAATGAAGAGCTTGAAATTTGACGAATTTTGAGATGAAACCATGAATTTTGGCCAAAAAAAGCGAGTTGAAGCATTTTTAGTTTTGTAGAGGCTTAGAAAATCGTGTAGTTTGTAGTCTCTAGGCCTCTACAAAATTCATCCATTTTGTAGAGGCTAACTGACTACAAACTACAAAATTTTCTAAGCCTCTACAAAACTAAAAACCGCGGAATCTTGGCCAGTTTTTGGCCAAAATTTATGATTTTTGTCTCAAAATTTGTCAAATTTCGAGCATTTTCATAGTGCTTTTCGGAATGTACTCTCATTGTTTTGTATTTGGAAGCAATCCTTTAACCGTTTTGTTCTCAATTTCGCAGTAATTTTGAGCGACTTTTAGATTTAAAAAAACTCGCACAAAACCCTACCAATCGTATTGAGCACAATCCATTTCTGCTCAAAAGCACACGTATTCGAGTCGAGAATCGGAAGAATGACACTATTGAAGAAAACCTCAATGGACGCCTTCAAATGAGCTTTAAACTTGTCCAAAAGTTCCACAAAGATGGCCAATGATTTCTCGAAAACTTGAATATTCGAACTAACAGCATTTCGAGTCAGTGCCATACAAAGAGTCCTCTTGATAACAATTATACAGGGTTGCGATGATTGGAGCACCGACGATGAGCTCTGGAGTACGAGTAGGAGCATTTCGAGGGCTAGAATTTTGGATCGAAGACTCATTTCATTGGAGGGTCCTCCTTCTTCTTTTTGTGCCAGAATACAGAGGGCTCGGAATACTAGAAATGCATCTTTCTGGTAGGCATTTTGGAATGTGAACTGATCGTCGAGAGGTGCTTCGCTTTCTCCCATTGTTGAGCCGGCTGGTCGATGGGTCCCTCCTCCTTCACTCGTTTCGTCGGTCTGCAAATTTTGAATTGGTTTTTGGGTTCATTGGGAGGTACATAATAGTGCTTTGGAGCATTCTAGGTTTAAAATGTCTCATTTTCAGCGAAATTGGCCATACTAATTTTTCAATTTTTCAAAAAATTCAAATTCAGGAGGTCTTCTGAATCTTAATGCCTATGAAGAGCTTGAAATTTGACGAATTTTGAGATAAAAATTACGAAAATCGGTCGAAAATTAGCCAAGTTTTGAGCGTTTCCAGTTTTGTAGAGGCTTAGAAAATTTTGTAGTTTGTAGTCTCTAAGCCTCTACAAAAGCAGCCGATTTTGTAGAGGCTTAGCGACTACAAACTACAAAACTGTCTAAGCCTCAACAAAACTAGAAATGCTCATAACTCGGCCAGTTTTTTTAATCAATTTTCATGATTTTTAGCTCAAAATTTGTCAAATTTCTCACAGATCACGACCGTCGAGAGTCAGAAACTAAATTTTAAGCTAAAAATGATGAAAATCGGTTGAAGACTGGCGGAGTTTTGAGCGTTTCTAGTTTTGTAGAGGCTTAGACAATTTTGTAGTTTGTAGTCTCTAAGCCTCTACAAAATATTCCTCGCCCAAATTTTGGAGAGGCTAAGACTACAAACTACAAAAACTGCTAAGCCTCTACAAAACTCAAAACACTTCCAACTCGGCCATTTTTCGATCGATTTTTATGATTTTTAGCTCAAAATTCGTCAAATTTCGGGTTCTTCATAGACGTCACAATAAGAAAAGTCGCAAGAGTCTCCTCACCGCTTCATTCGAAACCGTCGTCGCCACCAACATCTCCACAACCTCCCTGACCACCGTCTCATCATCCTTGATATTCCCAAACATTTCCATTCGACTGAATACTGTACTGATCACTTGTGTCAACGTCGCCTTCGCCGTCGCCTGATTCACATGATTTTTCGATGTCAAATAGATGTTGAAGCACGTTCGAACCGCCAAAATCAACGATGCTCCGTGCACTTGACAGTGTTTTGAGAGAACCACAGCGAGCACCGCCTGCAACTTTTTAAAAATTTGGTTTTTTAAATTTTATGGTGTACTAAAAATGTATGTAGATTCGGAAAATTCTCAAAAATTGCTCCAAAGGCTCGAAAATTGGCTTTGAAATGAGCAAAATGTCCTAGAATTTGTCAAAAAAATGGCCAAAATGACGTATTTTGGGTCATTTTAAGCCATTTTTTGACAATTTTGAACCATTTTCAGGTCATTTTTTGCTGTTTTTCGGCAATTTATGTACAAAAATGACCTGGAAATGGTTCATCATTCGTCCAAAACGGCCTAAAAATGGCTTAAAATGACCTGAATTACGTAATTTTGATTATTTTTAAGCCATTTTAGACCGTTTCTGTTGAGTTTTTCGCGGTTTTCAGAGATTTATTATTATTATTTTAATTCATTTTAGAATATTTGAGTCAAATTGCGCCATTTTGCTCATTTCGGAGCCAATTTTCAAGGTTTTGGAGCAATTTTCAGCCACAAAAGCCGAAAAACAACAAAAATTATCTAAAAATGGTGAATAATTGGTCCAAGATGGTCTAAAAATAACTTAAAATGGCCTAAATTACGTAATTTGGGTTATTTTTAAGCCATTTTTAGACCATTTTTGACAAATTACAGACCGTTTTTAGGTAATTTTTTGCTATTTTCTCGGCATTTTTGCTCATTTCAAAACCAATTTTTAAGGTTTTGTCATTTTTTGACAATTTCTAGGCCATTTTTCGTCTGTTTTTAGAGTTTTTAGAGCCATTTTGGGGGTAATTTGCTAATTTCAAAGCCAATTTTCAAGATTTTAGAGCATTTTTCGAGCATTTTCAAGGTGATTTTTGAAATCTACACAAATTTTTCCATTCAATATCACTCACTTTAATCAACTGCAACAACACATTCTCATCAGTTCCCTGTCCCAAAAACGGTGCACAAATCGCCTCGACGATTCGATCGATCAGTTTTCGCTCGGGATTCGACGGATCCGGTCCTCTTCCCGTCAAATGTCCGTAGGCAATCAGTTTTTGAAGACAATCCAGAGCTGTTATCACTACTCGCGGATTTTTGGAATTACAAGCGAGTTCGAATGGAAGAAAATATCGATCCGCTTCGATGAGTGTCCCCGCCGCATCTGGTAGATAATCTCCGTTGCTGCTCGGCGCTCCGTTCTGCTCTTCGGCCGCTTTTAGTTCTTCTGCAATGAGATTCATTTAGTGTAAAGTTCTGAAGAAAATTCCGCAAATTTTGAGCTAGAAATGAAGAAAAACGGGTGAAAATGAGCGATTTTTGTTTTTGTAGAGTCTTAGGAAATTTTGTAGTTTGTAGTCGCTAAGCCTCTACAAAATCCAAAATTTTTTGTAGAGGCTTAGGTGACTACAAACTACAACTTTTCCTAAGCCTCTACAAAACTAAAAACGCTTCTAACTCCGTCAGTTTTTAACCAACTTTCATGATTTTTATCGCAAAATTTGTCAAAAATTCTGCTTTTTGTAGAGGCTTAGAGACTACAAACTACAAGTTTTCTTCAAATTTTGTGCGATTTCTCCGGACAATTTGCGATTTTTAACGATTTTCAGGTCTTTTTTTCGGTATTTTTTGCTGTTTACCACTTTTTTCACTCATTTTTGCCTGTTTTCTTCGAATTTTCGGCCAATTTCACTGACATTTCGCGATTTTCAACAATTTCAGTGTTATTTTACGGATTTGCACGTTATTCAAAGTCTCTCGCCTATTAGTTGATAAAAATGCACAAAAAATTAGCAAAAATTACCCGAAAAACACAAAAATCGGTGAAAATCGCTAAATTTCGACTGAAATAGTGGAAAAATAAAAAAAATTAGCAAAAATGAAGAGAAACGAGTGAAAATTCCTCAAAAAAGTTTGTAGAGGCTTAGGAAATTGTGTAGTTTGTAGTCTAAGCCTCTACAAAAGTGGGTTTTTGTAGAGGCTTAGACTACAAACTACACAATTTTCTAAGCCTCTACAAACTTTTTTTTGATTTTTCACTCATTTTTGCTCATTTTTCTTCGATTTTTCCACTATTTCGCTTGAAATTTTGAGATTTTCTCGATTTTTCAGTGATTTTCATCACTTTTCTGGTAATTTTCACTCAAATATCAAAAAAATCGACCCACCTAGTGCATTATCACACGCTTTTTTGAGCTGAAGATTCTCCTTCTTCTTAATATCCTTATCCGCCAGGATCTTCTCGATGCCGCTTCTCAAAAACATGTTGCCGATCGATTTCTTTTGAATACCGCCGCTCGACACTTGGTTCATGTTGGGCACATTTTTCTCGTTTCTACCTGGAAAATTCTAGATTCTAGGTTTTACTTTTTATGATTTAGATGAGAAAACTGGTCCAATAATAGCACTAATAATAAAAAATTGGCTCATAAAAATTCATTCGAGTGTCCACGACAATTTGTGTGCAATTGCGCGTCGGATATGATGCCGCGCACACGTCACTAGATTGCGGACTTGGTTCAGTAATTCTCGAGATTTGCATATAGAATTTCGCAATGTTCTGGGTGTGACACGTGGCATTTATGTAGCAAAAAAGCCGGAAAATTTGAATAATGTCTAGCGGGCGGCTAAATTAATTATTCAAAAATATAATAACAGGTCAAAAAAAGGAGAAAAAAAGAGAAATAGCGGGAAAACTGATGAAAAAACGGTTAAAAGTCATAAAAATCGTTGGAAATCACAAAATTTCGACTGAAATAGTAGAAAATTTGAAGAAAAAAGAGCAAAAATGAGTGAAAATCGGCGAAAAAAGAATTTGTAGAGGCTTAGAAAATTATGTAGTTTGTAGTCTCTAAGCCTCTACAAAATCGCTTGAGGCTTAGAGACTACAAACTACACAATTTCCTAAGCCTCTACAAAATTTTTTGGGCTCATTCTCACTCGTTTTCGGTCATTTTTCCTCATTTTTCTTCGAGTTTTCTACTATTTTAGTTGAAATTTAGCGATTTTTCACAATTTCTGAAAACTTTCGTATCTTTTCCGACCATTTTTGCTCATTTTTTGTCCATTTTTATAAACTAATCAGCTAAAGACTTCCAGAAACCATAAAATAACACTAAAAACGCTTCAGATCGCAAAATTTCAGTCAAAAATAGCAAAAATTCGAAGAAAAATGAGCAAAAACGAGCAAAATCGAAGAAAAACAATTTGTAGAGGCTTAGGCAGTTTTGTAGTTTGTAGTCTCTTAGCCTCTACAAAATCGCATGTTATGTAGAGGCTTAGAGACTACAAACTACACGAATTCCTAAGCCTCTACAAACTTTTTCTGGGTGTTTTTCACTCGTTTTTGCTTTTTTCTTCGATTTTTTCACTATTTCGTCTGAAATTTTGCGTTTTTTCGATTTTTTGAGCGTTTTTCCGCTCGGATCTTATGAAAATTCACCTATTTTTACACTAGAGACAGCTGAAAATAACACAGAAAAACGAGTAAATCAACTTCATTCTGAAGAAATTTGTGGAAGTGGGGAAGAGGGAAAACAATGATAAAATCAACAAAAAAGAACGAACGAGTGCAGAAGGATAAGGGAAAAAAGAAGATCATAAAAGCGGGAAAAAAACAAAACAAAATTAGATGAGAAGAACAGCGTTGATGCATCCGTCGTTCTCCGGATTATTGGTCACTTGGGCGAACTTTCCCCACACCACTTTTCCTCCCTGCGTCACCATTCCCAACTCGGAGACGTTCACCTCGATGATGGTTCCTTTTGTGATAACACCGAGACTTGTGTACATCTGACTCGATGGATTCTTCTTTACGCCAACGATGGGCAGGTGGAATGTCGTCTGAAAATGGAATTTTTTTTGAATTCTGATTTTTGGTCTCAATTGATAGTCTAAGTTCCCAAAAGGAGGACTCCGACCAAAATCTTGTATCGCTTTAAAATACGTAAAAATGTGGGTAGACTCCGAAAATCATAATGAAAATGCTCAAACATCGCGCTAAAGCCCCGAAAAATGAGCAAACATCGAAAAAATCAAGAAAATTGGTCAAAAACTGACAAAGTTGAGGCGATTCCAAAATTTCGATTTTGTAGAGGCTTAGGAGATCGTGTAGTTTGTAGTCTCTTAGCCTCTACAAAATCGACGGTTTTTGTAGAGGCTTAGAGACTACAAACTACAAAACTTCCTAAGCCTCTACAAAATTGTAAATGCTTGTAACTCGGTCAGTTTTCAACCAATTTTTATGATTTTAAGCTCAAAACGTGTCAAATTTTGCGATGATTATACTGGGAAGTTGCTCTCGAAAAACTCGAATCTTTTGAGACCAATTTTACGATGGATTTGAACTAAGTTACATTAGAAGGATTTCTTTGTAGTTTGTAGTTGAAGGACTCCGAAAATCATACTGAAAATGCTCAAAAATTGCTCCTAAATCCGAAAAATGGCTCCGAAATGAGCAAAAATCGCAGAAGTTGCAGCGATATTTGCTCATTTCGGAGCCATTTTGCGGGTTTTAGAGCGATTTTCAGGCATTTTCAATATGATTTTTGCAACCTAAGCCTATATTTAACGAATTTTTAAGCAATACAATTCTGTGGCTGGAATCTTCCTTTAAAAATTGTATTATTGGGAGCTGGGACCAAGAAAAATAAGCAGACTCGTACTTGAAGTTCTGGATGCGTAACATGCGCCTTCTTGAATCTCAAACCCATCGGGCGAATGAATCTCTCGAATTTGGCGGGCTTTCTCGTGAACGATTCTCCAACGAACGTCACTTTCGTCACCATTCTCTTCCATCCCTTCCGATTCGTTTTTCCAGTCTTCACCACCTTAAACGCCTCCGCATCCGAGACAGCGCGCACTTGTGGAATCGGCACGTTGAACTTTCCGGCCTTCTGCTTTCTCTTCTGCTTAATCATATTCGACAGAACCGTTCCGGTCGTCTGCTGCTGTCTGTCGAGCAGATACGCCGGCACCGCGCCCTTATCCGGCTGCTCCACAGTGTTCTTTTGGTCCTTCTCCTCGTGCTGCTTCAGAAGTTTTCGCATTTCCACCTTCTCCGAATAACGCTTCTTGTGATACAGCTTCGCCTTGTGTCCACGCAACGTCTTCGCCATTTGCGAGCGATCATGGGCGGCACGAGCCAGCTTTTTGCGTCTGGAAGATGGGAAATTAGGTCAAAATGGCTTAAATGAGGAATCTGACCGAAAATTTATATTGCTTTATATTAAAATCTGTAAAAATCTGTGCTGAGTCCGAAAATCACAACGAAAAAGCCCTAAAGCCTCGAAAATCCGCTCAAAAAGGGCTGTTTTCTGCCAGAAGTTGTCTCAGGCAAAAATACTCCCTTTAAAGCGGATTTTCGAGGTTTTAAAGCGATTTTGCGCTTTTTCGCTATGATATTCGGACTCTGTACATAAAGCAATAAAATTTTTCGGTTTTTTCCAATTTTTTTTCCCTTCAAAACTCACTGTCTCTCCTCATAATCCAGACGACGTCCGTGACGTTTTCTGTGCAACTCGATATGCTCGTTCTGCGGCATTTTCTTCTGTTATTTTTTTTTGTATATTACAACAAGTCGAGTGGTCTGAAAAATGGAAATATTTAGAGAAAATTGTGTTATTGGAGGGCAAAAATACGTTAAAAAATGAGTTTAGAAGCCCAAAAATTATAAAGAAAATGCTCGAAAACCCCCACAATAAGCGAAAATCGCAAAAGTTACCCTCATGGGGCAACTTTTGAGATTTTGCTGCAAAATACGTAAAAATGGGTGTAGATCCCGGAAACCATGGTGGAAATGCTCGAACATCGCTCTAAAACCCTAAAAATGAGCTCAGAATTGAGCAAAAACCTCAGAATAAGCCCCTTTTTCAAGAAACTCCGTTAGGGCAACTTCTATGATTTTCGATCATTTTCCGGATTTTAGAGTGATTTTTGGGCGTTTTCATTATGATTTCCGGAGTCTACGCACATTTTTTACCTATAGAACATATAATCCACTCAAATTTCTCTTGTTTTTTCTTTAATTTCATAATTTTTTGAAAACTTCAATTTTTGAACATTTTCAACGGATTTTTTCGCGAAAAATTGCGATAAATAGCTCATAAATCGCATAAATAATTATTTTCTTTAATTTTTCAATCTAAAAACTCTAAAAAATCGCTTTTCTTTTCGAAAAATGGGTGGAAAAAGCGGGGAGAAAAATAAAAATAATTTCGCATTAAAGGCGCAGCGCGTAAATCGACACCGATATCTCGCCACGATCAGTTGGCATGCGGCGCGAGATTTGAAAATAGGTTATTTTTACAACGAATTATTTTATTTTTTGCATTGAATTTCAGGGAGTTTCAAGCTTAAAACTAGATTTGAAGAAGGATTGAAGTGATAAAATTGATAAAGCAATAATAAAAAACAAAATTTATGTCATTTTTCCCTATAAAACCACACTTTTATAAGATTTTTCAGGGTCGATTTTGACAACAGGGATTTTTAGGACCTTCCAGGAAAAATCCCAGTAGTTTCCCCCCTATTTTCTTCCTCCAAATCACTTCCGTCACTTTCGAAAATGACCTCAGCTGTCAGTTTCGCGCAGCCCCGCGCACACAAATCTATTGCACATCTGTCTCCTCGTCGGAGGGGCGCTTCGCTCAATTGATTTCGTTCGAATTGACCCTTCCCCAGACCCCCTGAGGGCGGACACTCTTCTCCTTACACATGTCTACTTACACACATATAGCTTTTATTCAAATAATATAAGCTTCTCTACTTCTTGTTCGCACTTTCCTATAGGACTCCGGCCAAAAATTGTATTGCTTGAAAATACGTTGAAATGAGTGCTGATTCCGAAAATCGTAATGAAAATGCTCGAAAAATGCTCTAAACCCAAAAAATTGGCTTAAAAATGAGTAAAAATCGCCGAAGTTGTTCTCTAGCCATTTTCAAGCCAATTTTCTTGGATTTAGAGCGATTTTTGAGCATTTTCATCATGATTTTCGGAATTAGCGCTCATTTTAATGTATTTTCGAGCGATAAAAGATTCTTAGCCCAATTTTTTGATAAATGCCAATTTCAGATCATTTTAGACCATTTTGGTCGGAATTCACCGTTAAGACACATAGAAATTGGTGTGGATTCCGAAAATCATGATGAAAATGCTCAAAAATTGCTCTAAAACCCCAAAAAATGGCTCCAAAATGAGCAAAAACAGCAGAAGTTGCCCCCATCCCAAAAAAGGGGCGGAGTCACGGAGAGGGGCAACTTTGCGATTTTCGCTGATTTTCAGGCCAATTTTCGGGGTTTTAGAGCGATTTTTGAGCATTTTCATTATGGTTTTCGGAATCTACACCAAATTCTATGTATCTTAACGGTGAATTCCGACCAAAATGGTCTCAAATGGCCTGAAATCGGCATTAATCAAAAATTCCGGCCCAAAAGTTTTATTGCCTAAAAATACGTTAAAATGAGTGTCTAGATTCCAAAAACCATAATGAAAATGCTCGAAAATTGCTCTAAAATCCCGAAAATTGGCTGAAAAATGAGCGAAAAGGGCAACTTCTGCTGTTTTTGCTCATTTTCAAGCCATTTTTCGGGATTTTGAGGCAATTTTTGAGCATTTTCATCATAATTTTCGAAATCTACAGTAAATTCTATGTATCTTAAAAGTGAATTCCGACCAAAATAGTCCAAAATAGCCAGAAATTGGCATAAATCAAAGATTTCGGCCAAAAATTTTTATCGCCTAAAAATACATTAAAATGAGTGCCTAGATTCCAAAAATCATAATGAAAATGCTCGAAAATTGCTCGAAAACCCCGAAAAATGGCTTAAAAATGCGCAAAAATAGCTAGAAGACAACTTCTGCTAATTTTGCTCATTTTCTAAGCCAATTTTCGGGGTTTTAAAGCAATTTTTGTGCGTTTTCATCATTATTTTCGGAATCAGCACACGTTTTTACATATTTTAGTTCCATTCTTCCCATTTTTCTTGCATATGGTGCATATTCCCCCAAAATCTTGGCCATGTTTCAGAATATGAGCACTCGAACCACTACAACACTCGGCTCAAAGTCCGAAGCAGCGAGTCAAAAAGAGACTCAAAACTATTGGGGATTCGCGAATTTCCCGAATCAAGTTTTTCGACGCGCCGTCAAGAATGGCTTCGATTTTACCCTTATGGTTGTTGGTAAGGGCAATTTTAACTCCCTTTCAGAGCAATTTCAGGCTGAAAAACGAGAAAATCGCAAAATTTCATGCGAAAAAGTGGAAAATTCGAAGAAAAATGAGCAAAAATGAGTGAAAACGAGTGAAAAACACCCAAAAAAGTTTGTAGAGGCTTAGGAAATTGTGTAGTTTGTAGTCTAAGCCTCTACAAAAACGCACTTTTGTAGAGGCTTAGACTACAAACTACAAAATTTGCTAAGCCTCTACAAAGTCCAAGGATTGTGTAGAGGCTTAGGAAATTGTGTAGTTTGTAGTCTAAGCCTCTACAAAATTCAGATTTTGTAGAGGCTTAGACTACAAACTACACAATTTTCTAAGCCTCTACAAACATTTTTTTTCGATTTTTCACTCATTTTTGCCCATTTTTTTCGAATTTTTTCACTATTTCGCATGAAATTTTGCGATTTTCTCGTTTTTCAGGCAATTTTTTCCTTAAAAATTCAAAAATTTCCAGGTCGCAGTGGTCTCGGAAAATCGACGTTTATCAACACTCTATTCCTCGCGGAAATCAACAATTTGAACGAGAAAGAGACCTCGCCATCATCACCTCTTCCATCGACAGTCCGTGTCGAGGAGAAGTTGGTGAAATTGGTGGAAAACAGTGTTTCGTTGAATTTGACACTGGTGGATACACCCGGATTTGGAGACGCTGTCAATAACTCCAAGTGGTAAGGAAGGGACAAAAAATCGCTATGAAAAGCTCGAAAATTGCTCCAAAATATCGAAAATGAGCTCCAAAATGCTCCGAAAACGTCCAGTTTCGAAATGTCCGATTTCGAAACAACCTGTTTCGAGACGTCCCTAAAGAAAGCTTCAGAAGTGCCGGGTTTCGAAACGTCCCAGTTTTCGAATTTTCGTGGTTGCAAATCGTCCGGTTTCTAAACGACCCAGCTTAAAATTTTCGTTGTTCCGAAACGTCCCAGTTTTGAAATGTCCAGTTTAGAAACACTAGCCGGTTTTGAAGTGTCCCAGTTTTGAAACGTCGGGTTTCAAAATGGCCAATTTTAAAACGACTCAGGCTATCAGGGATGTTTCACAACTGCAATAGATTGGGAACTACTGGTTTTGAAACGTCCCAGCTTTGAATTTTTTGAAGTGTCCGGTTTTGGAATGACCGCTTTTGAGAAGTCCGGTTGCGATACGTCCCAGACTATCAGGGACGTTTTAAAACTGCGAAAAATCATATTTTATAAAATACTTCTCTATCTTGATCCAAATCCTTCTTTTCGGTTAGAAATGGGCAGTTTTGAAACGTCCCTGACTACCATGGACGTTTCAAAACCGCAAAAGACCAAAACTGAGCTATTTCAAAACTAGACCCTTCTAACTGGCCATCGACTCCGGGGCGTCTCAAAATCAGTCATTTAAAAACCGGACATTTCAAAACCGGATTCTTTGAAACTGCGATAAACTTTTCTTTGAGAAGTCTGGTTTCGAAACGTCCCTGACTACCAGGGACGTTTCGAAACCCGAAAACAAATAACTGAAAAAATCTCAATTTCAACTAAAAGCCTCAATTTTTTGCAGCTGGGAGCCAATAGTTAACTATGTAATAGATTAGAAATGCCTGGTTTCGAAACGTCCCAGTTTTGAACTTTCGATATTTTGGAAACTTAGCAGTTTTAAAAAGTCCGGTTTCGAAACGTCCCAGAACCCATTTGGCAACTAGGACCCTACAGCTTTCCCATTTTTCCTGTTGGGAGCCAATAATGAACTATGCTATAGATTAGGAATGTCCGGTTTTGAAACGTCCTAGTTTTAAAAAGTCTGGTGTCTAAACGTCCCAGAGCCCATTAGAGAACGGTTTCGAAACGTCCCTGATTGCCAGGGACGTTTCAAAACCCAAAAACAAAAAGCTGAGAAAACCCAATTTCAACCTCATTTTTTGCAGCTGGGAGCCAATAGTAAACTACGTGGAGAGCAAGTTTTTCGAGCAATTCTGCGAGGAGACCCGCATCGATCGTGGCGATAAACCCATCGACAAATGCGTCCATCTCTGTCTCTATTTCATCGAACCATCCGGTCACGGCCTCAAACCCCTCGACGTCGAATTGATGAAACATCTTCACGGTCGTGTCAACATTGTTCCAGTTATAGCAAAAGCGGACTGTCTGACTCGCGATGAGCTCCTTAGATTCAAGAAGCAAATTGTGAAGGATGCCGCGGCGGCGGACATTAAACTATACAAATTCCCAGAACTCGAGGACCCCTCGACGGATAAGGAAAAGGTGGAAAAGTTGAGAAAATCGCTTCCGTTCGCTATCATCGGATCCAACACTTTGAAGGAAAAAAATGGGAAACGAATTCGCTACCGAGAGTACCCTTGGGGTACTGTAGAGGTGGAGAATATGGAGCACAATGATTTTTTGACACTCCGTGATATGATCATTCGCACCAATTTGATTGATATGATCGATGTGACCCGTAATGTGCACTATGAGAATTTCCGATTCCGGCAGATGGAGGGACTGCCGAAGAATGAGAAGAATCGGTACAGTTTTAGCTAACAACTGCTCAAAAATCGCTCTAAAACCCCGAAAATGAGCTTGGAAATGGTCCAAAATGCCCCAAATTGCCGAAAAAACAGCAAAAAATGACCTGAAAATGGTCTATAATTGGTCAAAAATGGTCTAAAAATGGTCTAGAAATGACCAAAAATACGAAATTTAGGTCATTTTTAGACCATTTTTGACCAATGACAGACCATTTTTAAGTCATTTTTGCGGTTTTTTGGCATTTTAGGTGCATTTTAGGCTATTTCTGACCCATTTTTCAGGGTTTTAGAGCGATTTTTGAGCATTTTCATTATGATTTTCAGAATCTGCACACATTTTTTGACCGGAACCCTTCTTTCAATGAGCAATACTAATTTCATGAATTTTCAGCGATCCATTCACTCATCTCGAAGATGAGAAGCGTCAGAAGGAGCAGGAGTTGGCGGAGAAGCGAGAGACACTGGAGAAGGTGTGTGGAGGGAAATTTGACAAATTTTGAGCCAAAAATCGTGAAAATCGGTTGAAAAATGACGGAATTATAAGCGATTTTAGTTTTGTAGAGGCTTAGGATTTTTTGTAGTTTGTAGTCTCTAAGCCTCTACAAAAGTTTCCGGGTTTTGTAGAGGCTTAGAGACTACAAACTACAAAGCATCCTAAGCCTCTACAAAACTAAAAACCCTTCTAACTTCGTCATTTTTCAACCAATTTTCATGATTTTTATCTCAAAATTTGTAAAATTTCTTGCTCATCATATCAGTGGAGCTCCAGAAGACGTCGGATTCCGAAATTTCTGAAAAATTCAAAAACTAACTCCATCTACATGACAAAAAAAGTTGTCCAAAATATGCGAATTTTCCCATTTTAAGCGAAAAATGAACAACATTTTGTTTGCAAAATTGAAAGAAAAATAAGAATTCCGCTAAAAAACAACCACTTCTTCAATAATAGGGTTACTTTTTGAATTTTTTTGAAAATTCTGAATCCGACGTCTTCTGGAGCTCGACTGATATGATGAGCAAGAAATTTGACACATTTTGAGCTAAAAATCATGAAAATTGGTGGGAAACTGACGGAAATAGGAGGGTTTTGAGTTTTGTAGAGGCTTAGCCAATTTTGTAGTTTGTAGTCTCTAAGCCTCTACAAAAAGTTAACCAATTTTGTAGAGTCTTACGAGACTACAAACTACAAAATTGGCTAAGCCTCTACAAAACTAAAAACCCTTCTAACTTCGTCATTTTTCTTCGATTTTTTCGATTTTTGGCTCATTTTAAAGGGAATTTTTTCCTTTTTTCAATCGTTCCAACAGTAACTACAAACTACAAAAATCGTAAGCCTCTACAATTTCCAGGTATTCAACGAGAAGACCACTGCTCGCAAGCAACGAAACGACGAACGCATGTCCTCTCTAGAAGACTTGGAAGCCCAAAATCGTCAAAAAATCGACGCGAAACGTGCGGAAATCATTCGCCTTCGTCACGAGATTGGCGAACTTCGCAACGGTGGAACGTTGACGTCTTCGCAGACGTCGTTGGCGGCCATGTACAATGAGAATCACTCGTCTCAAAATTCCACGTTGAACTCGACAAAGTCCAGTCCACCGCCATCCACGGCGACTGGAGGATCGACTGGCGGTGGAACGATGAAGAAGCGAATGGGCGGTCTCGGATTGTTCAATCGGAATTAATTTTTGGATTTTCTAATATACTTTTATTATTCAAAAATATGAAAGAAAAATGTGTGCAGAATCCAAAAATCGCTATGAAAAAGCTCAAAAATTGCTCTAAACCCCTAAAAATTAGCTCTAAAATGAGCAAAAAGGGGTGGAGTCATTGGCTCCGCCCCTTTTCTTGAAGCCAATTTTCGGGGTTTCGAGCATTTTTCGAGCTTTTTCATTGCGATTTTTAGAATCTACACAACTTTTTTGACCCAAATCCCATTTTAATTATTTTAATTATTCCCCCCCCCCCCCCCCCAAAAAATAATCAAAATCAACACAGTTTTGTACAATTTTCGCTTGCATAATCCCCCATAATCCCTCTCTCTTTTTATCCATCATTTCCTGAAC
Source organism: Caenorhabditis sinica (assembly GCA_963932045.1). NCBI lineage: Eukaryota > Metazoa > Nematoda > Chromadorea > Rhabditida > Rhabditidae > Caenorhabditis > Caenorhabditis sinica. Next base: position 4,226,180 of record OZ009942.1, read on the forward strand.
TCTTTGTGTTTTTTTTTGCTCCTCTTATCATGAAGTTTCATTATTTTTTACCAGTTCTGCCAGATTTTTAGAGGACCTAGGGCTCCACGACGTTTCGCAACCAGCCATTTCGCAACCAGTCATTTCGCAACTATCGTCGATTCAGCAACTGCGACAATCCGCAACCAAACGATCCACCTTCTTGTAAAACTGCGAAATGGCATGGTTGCGAAATCAACGTGAGTTGCGGAATGACTGCTTGCCAAAAGTCCAGTTTCGAAATGGTATGGTTTGTTAAAGGTCCAGTTACGAAACGGCGTTGTTGCGAAATGACATGGTTACGACAAGTATAGCAGCGAAATTAACTGATGTTGTGTAATGATATGGTTGCAGAGTTGGGAAATGTCGCAGTTGCGAAAAGTCCAGTTGCAAAATGGCATGGTTACGAAAAGTCCAGTTGCGAAAAGTCTAGTTGCCAAACGTCATGGTTTCGTGATCAGCATGAGTTGCGAAAAGTCCAGTTGCCAAACGTCATGGTTGCGAAATCAATATGAGTTGCGAAAGGACTGGTTACGAAAAGTCCAATTGGGAAATGGCATAGTTGCGAAATGGCATGGTGGCGAATAGTCCAGTTGCAAAATGGCATGGCTGCGAAATGTCTAGTTGCGAAATGGCTTCGCAACTCATGTTAATTTCAAACGATGCCATTTCGCAACTGGACTTTTCGCAACCATGCCATTTCACAACTGGACTACGGTCTCAGCCGAGTTATGAGCAATTGAAGTTTCTGGGTAAGAGATCCAGAGAACTCAAGTCGACTTCGCAACGAGTCACTTCGCAACCATGCCATTTCGCAACCATGCCATTTCTCAACCATGCCATTTCGCAACCATGCCATTTCGCAACTGGACTATTCGCAACCACGCCATTTCGCAACTGCGGCCTTTTGCAACCCCCTAAGCACCCCTAGGACCCCCCCCCCCCCCATTAAGAAAGCACATGTATCTTGTTTATGCGTATGTATGCGTATGTGTGCAATGCTTATTATGAGAGCCGCCAAATTAATTATGCCCCAAGAGCGTGCGCGGAAAGGTCCCCCCCCCCCCTTTCTTGCCGCTTTTCACCAGGAGGAAATCGAAGGAAAAAAAGAAAATAGTGTGCATTTTTGAGAGAGCACAGAGAAATCCGCGCGCGCGGCACCCTTCTCGTCCGGAAGGGAAGTGTACTACTAGTGCACCTTCGTCTCGTATTCAGAAGTCGAAATTTTCTATATACATATTTTCCAAAAATGGACCCTAAGGACAAAGAAAAACTGCCCCTTCTAAAACTACCGTACACCCCTTTGAGTCGAGTTTTCGAGATTATGGAGGTCCATGAAGTGTTCCTATTGAGCACTTGCTCCGGAAAATCCAAGGAAAAGATTAAAAAATCAAAGTTAAAAGAGAGATTCTCGGGGGTTCAGTATGTTAGTGAGCCCTATTTTACTGGTTTTATTTCGATGGCTAGCTGCGGAACATTTCGGAATGCTGTCGAGTGGAAAATTGTAGAGACGAGCGCGGAGAAGAAGAAGTTTTCGACGATTCGATTTGATGGGTTGGAGGTTAAATATAGGTTAGTTTTAAAGAGGAAAAAATTTACTATATATTGGTATAATTTTCATAAAAATTAGACAAGAACTAACAAAGTTACGAGGTTCCAAACTCTAGTTTGAAAATAATAGTTTGGAGCTGATTTGAATCTTTCATAACTTTCTTAGTTTTTAACCAAAACAGTTGATTTTTATAGCAAATGAAACCTAAGGATATTTTTCACAAAATCATATAGTTTTTATCAAAATTGAACCAAAACTGAACAAGTTAGCAACGTTCAAACTCTGCCGATTATACAAATCTTTCTAAAATGTTTTATGCCCACTTGGATCTTTCATAGCTTTCTCAGTTTCAAACCAAATCAAATAATTTTAATAGCAAATAACAGCTAAAGATATTTTCTACAAAACCATATAATTTTTATTAAAATCAGCTTAGAATTAACAAAGTTATAGGGTCCCGAACTCAATTCTGACAATCGCTTTGTGGTGCTTCTTTAGATTTTTCATAACATTATCAGTTTTAAACCAAATTAGCTGATTTTTATAGCAAATTAAAGTAGATAAAATTTCCTATATATTGGTATAATTCTCATAAAAATCGGTCAGAAACTAAGCAAGTTATGGGGTTCCGAATCCTAGTTCAAAAATTGAAGTTGGATGATTATTTGGATCTTTCATAACTATTTCAATGTTTAACCAAATTGGTTTATTTTTATTGCAAATGAAAGTCAAGATAATTTCCTAAGGATATTTTTTACCAGACCGTATAATTTTCATTAAAATTGGACCAGAACTGAGTAAGTTAGGAGCGTCCAAACTTTGCCGATTAGGAAAATGCACCTCAAATGTATGGTGCCCATCTTTTATAACTTTTTCAGTTTTCAACAAAATTAGTTGATTTTAATTACGAATTAAAGTTAAAAAAATTGGCTCTGTTCCAGTTCCTTGGACCCAGGGATGGGTCCCGGGACCCATGGGGTGGGTGACGGGACCCATCGATATGTCCCGGGACCCATGGTCTAGGTGACGGGACCCATGCTTGGGTCCCGGGACCCATGACAAGATATGAGAAAAAAAATGAACCAGAAGTCTTTCATATGAGGATTGGATGATCAGATATTCCTTTTTTTTGGTTTGAAATGAAAAGCCAACAAAGAGAAAACATTTATGTAGACGAAAAAGACTTGTGTGTCTTGAATGAGACTAATAATAAACTCGGGAGATGCTCTGCTTCTGATGTCTGACTTAAAAAAAAAAGGTTCCTTCTCTTTTGCTAAGGACTAGCTTCGACACGGGTTCGACTGAAAAATAGTCCTTGTAGCTGGTTCAAAGTAATTCAAAGCATTGGAACCATAATATCAAACAATAAACAATTTCTCTGCTTCATTCTTATCTCACATTTTCTCATGGGTCCTGGGACCCAAGCTTGGGTCCCGCGGTTCACACCATGGGTCCCAGGACCCATCGATGGGTCCCGTCACCCACCCCATGGGTCCCGGGACCCATCCCTGGGTCCAAGAAACTGGAACAGAGCCAAAAAATTTCCTACAGAACCATATAATTTTCATCAAAGTTGAACCAGAGCTGAGCAAGTTAAGAGCGTTCAAACTTTGCCGATTAGAAAAATCTTCCTCAAATGTTTGGTGCCCTTTTGGATCTTTGATAACTTTTTCAGTTTTTAACAAAATTAGCTAGTCTTTATAGCAAATGGAAGTTAATAAAATTATCTACAAAATAATATAGTTTATAACAAAATTGGCTGAAAAATAGCAAAGTTATGGGGATCCGAACTCTCAATTGAAAATTGAAATTAGATGACAATTTGGATTTTTCATAAATTTTTTAGTTTTGAGCCAAATTAGTTGATTTTTAGAGCAAATTAAAGCTGATAAAATTTTCTACAAACCCATATAATTTTCATGTAAATCTGCTAAGAATTAGTAAAGTTATGGGGTTCCGAACTCTACTCTGACATATGTTGTCTGGTGCTCATTTAGATCTTTCATAACTTCCTCAGTTTTAAACCAAACCTGCTGATTTATATTGCAAATGAAAGCTAAGGATATTTTCTACACAACCATATAATTTTCATAAAAATCAATCAAAAATTAATATAGTTATGGGGTTTCGAATTCTTGCTTGAGAATTGACGTTGGAGGATCATTTGGATCTTTGATAACATTTTCAGTTTTGAGCCAAATCAGTAGATTTTTATAGCAAATGAAAGTCAAGATAATTTCCTACATTTTCGTATAATTTTTACTGATATGGGAGTCAAAACTAGCCAAAAGAAAGCTGAAAAAATTCCCTACAATTTCAGAAATTCTTCACTAAAATGTGACAAAAACTAGTCTACTTACATCTATCTGAGTTTTGAGCATTCAAATAAGTGACATAGATTTATAAAACCTTGCATAACTTTTTAAATTTTTGCTTAATCGTGATGAAACTTATACCAAATTGCAGTTAAGAAAAATTGCTACAATTTGGTACAACTGTCACTAACAAGGTGTCAAAACCAGTAAAGTTATAACTAAAGTGTCAAACCTAGGAAATTTATAGCAGTCTGAAGTTACAAGTTTCATATTTTTTATACTTTTTTTGAAAATGTGCATAACTTTTCCAGTTTTTGCTTATTTTTGATGAAACTTACACCAAATTGTAGCCAAGAAAATTTGCTACATCTTTACACAATATGCTTTTCCAATCTCCAATCTTAGAATTTTCCAGACTCAAAAACCACCACAAACCCGAAAAACTTCCCATTCTCTGCATCGAGGATAACAAAGAATACAGTGAGCTGCTTCCCCTGAAACTCTTCAACTACACCACCGACCTATTTCAAACCACTGAAATCAAGGAAATCCGATTGAAAAGGACCAATTTTTCTGACTTCCCCAATACAGTATCCCGAGTACAAAACGCTTTGATAGACACCTATTGTCAGTATGCGAATCCTTTGGTTTTCGAGAAATTTTTCCAAGCGATCCACGTGGAAAACTGTTTCGTCAGTGAGCAAAGTATTCGGGGACCAATGGCCGAGGACACTCCGATTATTCGAATTCCAAATGTTTTTCTGGAAAGTGCCACGTGGATTCTACCGTATCACCTGATGAATTTCAAGGGGAGACATGCGGTTTTTGAGAATACAAAACTCATCAAACAATCCGATTTGAATCAATTTGTGAAATATTGGGTGGATGGAGGATTCGAGAATCTGGAGACGATGATCATATCGATGGAAGGAAACATGAGATATCAAGAGATTTTGAGCGATGTCGAGAAGTTACTGTATGAGCGAGATAGGCATGCGCCCAAGTTTGTGTACAAGGCAGCGTGAGTTGGATCTTTTTTTTGGGGGGGGGGGGGGGTTTGAGGGGATCTTTTTGTATGAAATAAAATCAAAATAATATAAACTTAAAGCTGACAAAATTTGCTATAAAATGATGTAAAATTCATAAAAAATTGTCAAAAAGTGAGGAAGTTACAGTGTTTTGAAGTTTTACTTCCCAACTTTTGTGAAGGTGTTTTCTTGGAGTGGTTGTAACTTTTAAAATTTTTGATTAATTTGAACAATATTTATATCAAATTGAAGCTCTTAAAATTTCCAATAAAATAATGTTAATTTTGTAAAACTGGAGCAAAAATTAAAAAAGTTACAGTGCTTCAAAATTTGACTTCCTAACTATTTGGAAAGTGCTTTGTTGCAGCGCTTGTAACTTTTTAATATTTCAGCTTATTTTAGTGAAATTCATTTCAATTTGAGATAATAAAATTTGCTATAAAATGATATAAAGATCGTAAGATTTGACAAAAAATTAAAGAAGTTATAGTGCTTTGAAATGTAACTTTCCAACTTTTTGGAGGTGCTTTCCTAAAGTGGTTGTAACAATTTTAATTTTCAGCTTATTTTAATGAAAATGATGTCAATTTGAGATATTAAAATTTGCTAAAAAATAGTATAAAGATCGTGAGATTTGACCAAAAATTGAAAAAGTTACAGTGCTTCGAAATTTGACTTACCAACTTTTTGTAGAAGTTTTCTTGGAGTTATTGTAACTTTATTAGTTTTTTACCAATTTTAACAAAATTTATATCAAATTGAAGTCAATAAAATTTTTAATAAAATTGTGTTAATTTTGTTAGAATTGAGCGAAAATTATCAAAGTTACAGCGCTTCGTAATTTGACTTCCCAACTTTTTGGAGGTGTTATCTTGAAGTGATAGCATCTTTACTAATTTTTGCCCAATTTAAACAAACTTATATCAAATTGAAGTTAATAATATTTTCAATCAAATGATATAATTTTTGATAAACATGGCCAAAAATTATAAAAGTTACAGGGCTTTGAAATTTGACTTGCCAACTTTTTGAAGGTTCTTTCTTGGAATGATTCTAACTTTATTCTTTTTTGACCAATTCAGATAAAATGTACATTTAACTAGAGTTAATGAAATTTCGAATAATGTAATGTAAAATTCATAAAAAACGGACAAAAATTAATAAAGTTACTGTGCTTTGAAGTTTGGCTTGCCAACTTTTTTGCGGTGTTTTCTTGGAGTTATTGTAACTTTATCAATTTTTGACCAATTTGAACAAAATTTGTATCAAATCAAAGCCAATAAAATTTCTAATAAAATGGTATTAAGTTTAACAGTGTTGATGAAAAATGAACAAAGTTAGAATTCCACAAGAAAAACCAAACACAAAATTTAGAAAGACCAAAAGTTAGCTTCTTTCATTTTTCCCCATTTTGATAAAATTTTTTATGAAAACAAAGCACAGAAAATTCCCCACATTTTGATATATTTTTCAATGAAATCGGTAGAAAACTAACAAAGTTATGATGTCTAGAAGATTCACAAGGAATTGCAAAAAACAATTTTTTTTCAGATTCCGCTGGTTCTTCCAAAAAGATTTCGATTTTCTCGACTGTGCACATGCATATGACATTCTTCGGACCACCGATGGAACGTGTGCTTCAATGAGAATTTCTTCGGAAACAAAGTCTGGAATTGCTCGATATTATTTTCTTTTTTATGTCTGGCATGACAAATTTCCGTCCGAGGAGGAGCATCAGAATGATGAGCCGGGTTATGAATTTCTTTGATTTTTTTTTTGATTTTTCTATTAGCTATATTCCCCAAGGGGAAACGCGCTCCATCGCCAACTTGGCTGAAATTTGAATTTTCAGCTTTCCCGCCGTCTTGAAAACAGCAAAACATGTTTTGGTGGGTGCGTGGACTCCTCGTGGACAATTCGACTGCTGCCCGAGTTGTCCACGAGGAGTCCACGCACCCACCAAAACATGTTTCGCTGTTTTAAAAACAGCGGGAAAGCTGAAAATTCAAATTTCAGTCAAGTTGCGATGGAGCGCGTTTCCCATTGTGGAATATCGCTAATATTCTTTTTTAATTTGAGTTTAATAAAAATGTTTGAATTGAAAATTATGAAAAAAATTACAGAGTCATAATTTCGTATTAGAAAATTTGAGCAAAAGATCAATAATTGGGCTCTTGAAAATTTGATCGCCAAAATGTTGGCTAAGGTCAGGAAACTTAGCATATCTTATTCAAAAATCGACCAATTTTTACAATTTAACTTTTGTTGAAAAGCCAATAAAATTTCACACATTTTGATAAAATTTTTGTCGAAATTGAGCCAAAACTAAAGAAGTTATAACACTTTTAAAATTAGCTATCCTATACTTCTTACGAAAAAAAGTTACATAATCTAAAAACCCGCATAACTTTACTAATTTTAGTCTGATTTCAACAAATCTTACTGTATTTTAAAGCCCATAAAATTTCACACATTTCACTTTAAAAACTGTAAAATTTTATTCAAATCCGGACAAACAGAAACACAGAGAATCACTGAAATCGATTTCAAAGTTTTGAAGAAAGAGTTTTGACAAGAGAAATGAGATGTACATGGGGGGGGGGAAGTTGAATTATGCAAATGCAAATGCGCTCTATTGAACATTTGCCAATAGAGCGTACTTGCACATTTTTGAAAAGACAAATAAATAGTAGAGGAGCACCGCTTTTTTGTAGGAATTTTACAGAAGTTTTGGAAAACGAATAAATTAGAAATAGTTGAAAAAAAATCGCTAACGAGCCGCTGGAGCAGGACCATAGAGAACATCATCTTGAGGACTTGTTAGGTATCTGAAAATAGGAAAAGTTGGAAATGCGCTCTATTGAGAATTGACACTTTCAGAAGTGTTATCTAAATTCCCCAGGGATAAACGCGCTCCATCGCCAACTTGGCTGAAATTTGAATTTTCAGCTTTCCCGCCGTTTTGAAAACAGCGAAACATGTTTTGGTGGGTGCGTGGACTCCTAGTGGACAACTCGGGCAGCAGTCGAATTGTCCACGAGGAGTCCACGCACCCACCAAAACATGTTTCGCTGTTTTCAAAACGGCGGGAAAGCTGAAAATTCAAATTTCAGCCAAGTTGGCGATGGAGCGCGTTTTCCCTTGGGGAATATCGCTAATAGTAGATCAGTTAGTTTTGAAGATTTTTGGCTAAAAAAACTCACCTCGGTGTGTTCAGCCTGACTTCCAGATCCCTCAAATCTCTATACAACTGTTCTCCTTTCAACCATCCATGCTCTAGACACTTTTCTATTGACATCCTTGCTTCGATCTGGAGAAATGTGCATTTTCGCGTAAGCGTGTTGTCACTTGCGGACCTGGCATCATATCTGACGCCAAGTAAAAAATTTTGACCTACCTCAACTTTTAGCAACTTCTGAATGAGATCAACTGCCAATGGCTCCACCTCACTCCATGGCTCTGTTGGAAACATGAAAGAGGCATTTTGGATTTGTTCGGAGATCTGGAATAGAGCGAGATTGCATAAATCAAATTTTTGATATCTTTTCAGAACTTTGAAGGCATTTAAAAATGATTTAAAAATCAAAAACGAGCCAAATCGGTCCAGTCTAAGCCGAGTTATGGGCAATTCAAGTTTTTGGATAAGTGACGCAGAGAAATGAGAGTGCTCTGGGCTCCCCGACGTTTCGCAACTGGACATTTCGCAACCATGCCATTTCGCAACTCAAGTCGATTCCGCAACCACGTCATTTTGCAACCATACCATTTCGCAACCAAACCAATTCTTAACTGGACATTTCACAGCAAGCCATTTCGCAACTATAGAAACTTGTCTGTTTTAAGTTCAAGTTTCTTGGTTGCGAAATGACGCGGTTGTGAAATGACTGGTTGCGAAACGTCGGGGTGCCTCTGGGTCTTTCACCTTAAAACTTCAAGGACTCGAATCTCAATGCTGTCCTAGATGTTTGGAAATAGTTGCGAAGTGAATGGTTTCGAAACGTCGTGGACCCGATTCTTTGGCGCGGACACTTTTTCAGGCAGACTAGCATAATAGCTTGGCTCAAACAGGACCAATGTAACTTGTTTTTGAACCTCAAAATTCAGAAAAAAGAGCCAATTTCAAAAAAGTAAAAATTGACTGATTTCTTCAATTTTAACGTTCCAAAAATGAGCCAAATTGATCCATTTTGAGCCGAGTTACAAACCTTTGAAATTTCAGGGTGAGAGACGCAGAGAAACAAGAGTGCTCTCGTTTCTCTGCGTCTCTCACCTGAAATTTCAAAGACTCATAACTCGGGTCACACTTGACCAATTTTGCTCATTTTAGAACCGATAAGATTAGAAAAATCTGCCTATTTTAATCAAATCACGAACTGGATAGTTTTTCTGATCTTAACGGTTAAAAAATGAGCCAAATCGGTCCAGTTTGAGTCGAGTTATCGGCTTTTTAAGTTTAAGCTGGAGAGACGCAGAGAAACGAGAGTGCTCTGGGTCTCTCACCCTCCAACTTAAAGGCGCATAACTCGCTTCAAGCTAAACCATTTTGGCTTATTTTTACACTATTTTCAAAAGGAGAAAACCCTCTATTCACCTGTTAAAATTTAAAAAAAAAACACTAACCTCCTCTCCCTCATTGAACGGAAAAGTGCCGGATAGCGTGACATAAATAATCACTCCAACGGACCACATATCCAGTGACTTATTATAACCCTTTCTCTGCAAAACTTCTGGTGGTAGATATGCAGGTGTTCCAACTACGGTTTTTCTAAATTGTGACTCTGGAATGAATCGGGCGTAGCCGAAATCGCAAATCTTGGTTTGCGGGAAATTGGATCCCATATCCGAAAGAAGCACATTTTCTGGTTTCAAGTCACAATGAGCAATTCCTTGGTCGTGAAGGTATTTTAGGGCACAGAGGATTTGGACGAGAAGGAATTTGGTGGCTCGAGAGTTGAGGCGGCCGAGTTCTTGACTGAAAATTGGGGGAAATTGGATTTTGTAGAATTGGGGAATCTGAGAATTTTGGATTCTCGGAATCCAATCTTAAAGGAGGTTTCCGGTAAAAAAAAATTTTATTGCTTTAAAATATGTAAAAATATGCGTAGATTCCGAAAATTATAATGAACACCCTCAAAAATCGCTCTAAACCCCCGAAAATTGGCTCCGAAATGAGCCCAAAGGTCTCCGGGGGCCGTGGCCGAGTTTCCCAAAAAAGGGGCGGAGTCAGCCAATGAGCGTCATTGTCATTTTCCGGGAGCCAATCACAGCGATTGGCCGACTCCGCCCGTTTTTTTGGGAAACTCGGCCACGGCCCCCGGAGACCTTTGGGCTCATTTCGGAGCCAATTTTCGGGGGTTTAGAGCGATTTTTGAGCGTTTTCATTATGATTTTTGGAATATACGCACATTTTTACATATCTTGAAGCAATAAAAATTTTTGACCGGAATCCTCCTTTAATAGCTCAGAATAAAATAATTTTAAAGGTTCCGATTTTTTCAAATTTTCAAATTCATTTTCCCCCACTCTTACCTCAAAATCATCTCCAACATATCTCCATTCATCTTTTCCATCACCACAAAAATCTTGTCCTTCGTTTCACACATAAACTCAAGACAAACGATTCCAGGATGGCATGTTTGTTGCAGAATCGCCACTTCTGCTCTCATCGACTCTGCTCCAGATCCTTTTTTCGAGAATCTCTCTTTTGAGATCACCTGGAAACATTAAATATAGTACTGGGTCAAAATTGGGTTCAAATGGGCGACTTGTGCCATGGTTGCGAAATGTCCAGTTTCAAGATGACTGGTTGCGAAACGTCCAGTTTCAAAATGACTGGCTGCGAAATGACGCAGTTTCGAAATGTCTTGGTTGCGAATATTCTAGTCGTGATTACGAAATCGACGTGAGTTGCGAAACGTCCACTTTCATAATGTCTTGGTTGCGAAACGAATAAGTTGCGAGATGGCATGGTTGCGAAATGTCCAGTTTCAAAATGTCTTGGTTGCGAATAGGCGTGGTTGCGAAATGGCATGGTTACGAAATGTCCAGTTACGAAATGACTGGTTGCGAAATGGCATGGTTGCGGAATGTCGCAGTTGTGAAACGTCCAGTTGCAAAATGTCATGGTTGCGAAATGGCATGATTGCGAAACGTCTAGAGCATACTCACCTTAACCGCGACTTCTTTCCCAGAATGCCTCTGAATCGCAGAGTATACTGTACCAAACTGTCCACTTCCCAAAGTTTTATCACTCAAAACCTGATAAAGATTCGCGAACTCCAAAGCTTGCTCAGCATTTTCCTCGTTACTACGAGATGGTGGTTGAAGGGATTCTTTGATGAACTGGAAAAAATATATTTAGACATTTTGCAACCGGCCATTCCGCAACTACGACAGTTCGCACAGTTGCGAAATGGCCGGTTGCGAAGTGTACCTACCTGAAACCACATAGTAGTATTAGAAGTCGGTCGAACACTCATGCTCCTTGGAATCTTTTTCGGAGGACCTCCGGAAAACGCGTGATAGTCTTCCCCGACACAGAACACCGTATTCGTGGTGGTACGGATTTCAAAACAATGTGGAGGATGTTTAGCTAACACTGATTTTCCGTTATTCTGGACCACAGAAGTGATTTCTGCCAGTGGGATTATTCGGTAGACCCTATTAGGGTTGACACCGATTCCCTCAGAATATTCGTTGTAAAGATGGATAGCGTTATTTTGCATCATCCAGTAGTGTTTTAGACGACGTTCAGGGTCTGATAATATGAAGTGGATCATCCATCCCTCGAGATTCTTTTTCTCGGTTGCGCGCACTCCAACTTGTCCTGAAATATGGGATTTCAATTTTCCAAAAAAAAAAACGGAGAGATTGGTTTTCAGAGACATAGAGATTCTAAAATAACACATTTCTGTGAAAACTAGACATTTCTAGCTCGCCTGGGAGCCGAGAAACGGAGCATTGAAGATTGAGGGCGAGAGAGTGTAGGAGAGTGAGAGAGCGCAGACACTCTCGTCGTCTGCGCTCTCCCGCCCTCACACACTATTTCGCTGTCAAACTTCAATGCGGCATATCTCAGCTTCCAGACGAGCTAGCGAAATTAAAATTAGTGGGTTTTGAAGGAAATTGAACAATGCATTATACTTGCTACATTTCTGTGAAAACTAGACATTTCTAGCTAGCCTGGGAACCGAGATACGACGCTTTGAATTTTAAAGGCGAGAGAGTGAGAGAGCGCAGACACTCTCGTTGCCTGCGCTCTCTCTCCCTCACACACTATTTCGCCCTTAAACTTCAAAGCACCATATCTCGGCTTCCAGGCGAGCTAGCAAAATGAAAAATGGTGGGATTTCAAGGTAATTGAATATTCTATATTATTGCTACATTTTTGTAAAAAGATGGAAGTTCTAGCTAGCCTGGAAGCCGAGATATGGTGCTTTGAAGTTTGAGGGTGAGAGAGTGTGTGATGGTGAGAGAGCCCAGACGACAAGAGTGTCTGCGCTCTCTCGCTCTTACACACTATTTCGCTATCAAACTTTGAAGCGCCATATCTTGGCTCCCAGGTGAGCTAGCGACATGAAAATTGGTGGGATTTCAAGGGAATTGAAATCTTCATAATACTTGCTACATTTTTGTGAAAAGATGGAATTTCTAGCTATCCTGGGAGCCAAGATACGACGCTTTGAAGTTTGAGAGCGAGAGAGTGTAGGTAAGCAAGAGAGCGCAGACACTCTCGTCGTCTGCGCTCTCTCACCCTCACACACTATCTCGCTATTCAACTTCAAAGCAGTGTATCTCGGCTCCCAGGCTATCTAGAAATTCCAACTTTTCACAAAAATGTAGTAAAATTTATGCAGTATTAAATAATCTTAGGAACCAACTAATTTTCATTTTGCTAGCTTAACTGGGAGCCAAGATTTTTTGGCCATATTTTCGACAGAGCGAGTTTGCAAACCATATAAAATTGATAAAATTGAACAAACCTGGCAACCGGAAAAGTGGAATATTATCCGACGAAGATGCGGGTTCGGCTTCAGAATCCGCAAAATTGACTCTTGAAATCGCATTTTCCGACAAAACACAATTCGACGGCAACTCCATGGCACACTTTCTATGCACATTAACTCCACAGTCTCGACATTTGAGACCTTGTTTCATGAGACCCACTAGGAGATGGTCACACACTTTGCATACGGTGAATTGACGATAACTGTGTTCGATGAGTGTGTGGGGAAGGCCTGAAAAATATGGAGGGATGTAAGTGCGCTCTAATGGACTTGAAAAAGTTTAGCGAGATTCCCCGAGGGGAAACGCGCTCCATCGCCAACTTGGCTGAAGTTTGAATTTTCAGCTTTCCCGCCGTTTTGAAAACAGCGAAACATGTTTCGGTAGGTGCGTGGACTCCTCGTTGACAATTCGACTGCTGCCCTAGTTGTCCACGAGGAGTCCACGCACCCACCAAAACATGTTTCGCTGTTTTCAAAACGGCGGGAATGCTGAAAATTCAAATGTTAGCCAAGTTGGCGATGGAGCGCGTTTTCCCTTGAGGAATAGCGATGTCTCTAAAATCTCGAAAAATGGCTCCAAAATGAGCAAAAATTGCAGAAGTGATTCCCCTAGTAGAGTTTTCCAAAAAAGGGGCGGTGCCAAGCGCAGTGATTGGGTGACACCGCCCCTTTTTCTTAAACTCGGCCACGGCCACCGGATACTACTTCTGCGATTTTTGCTAATTTCGCAGCCACTTTTCAAGATTTTAGAGCAATTTCAGAGCATTTTCATTATGATTTTCGGAATCTACACACATTTTTATATACTTTGAAGCAATAAAAATTTTTGGTCGGATTCCTCCTTTAAAGGAGGAATCCGGTCAAAAATTTTTTTGCTTCAAGATATGTAAAACTTTGTGCTGATTCCAAATATCTAAGTGAAAATGCTCAAAAATCTCTCTAAAACCTTGAAAAATCGCTTCAAAACTACCCTTTTTCGGCCGAACGGTCCCCTGGGGCCGTGGCCAAACTGCCGGAGTTTTCTCGGCCACCTGATTCCGCGACCGCATTTTCAGATTTTTCCACCATTTTTCAGTTTTTTTTGTGAAAACCAAACGGAAAAGTGAAATAACAACAAAAATTTATGATTTTCACAAAAAAAACCTGAAAAAATGGTGAAAAAAGATCTGAAAATGAGGTGGCCGAATCAGATGGCCGAGAAAACCCCGGCCACGGCTCTTTTGGGTTTTTTCGGTTTTTTTTGTTGTGAAAACCAGGTTTTTTTTCGGTGGCCGAGAAAACTCCGGGAGTTAGGCCACGGCCCCAGGAGACCATTTGGCCAAAAAAGGGTCTGTTTGAAGCGATTTTTCAAGGTTTTAGAGGCATTTTTGAGCATTTTCACTATTATATTCGGAATCAGGACAAAATTTTACATATTATAAAGCAAAAAAATTTTTTGACCGGAATCCTCCTTTAAACTATTACTCACCAGAAGGTGTCGGCATCGCGGCCACCTGGAACCCTGTGGGCGTTGGTGGCAATGGTGGCAACATGGGCGGTCTGGAAGTGGACCCCCCTTGTGGGGTCCCCCCACTCGACGCCCCACAATTATTCCGTGCCGCATTTGAACATCTTTTATGGAAATTTCGATTGCAATTCTTGCACTTTACACCTTGTCTCAGAATTCCTGTTAGAAGTTCTCCACAAAAATCACAAAAAGTGGGGAGCATGTAGGATTCTGGCTCGACGACATGGGGGATGACGGCGGTCTCTGTTCGATCCACGAGAATGATTTCTAGAATACAGCCGGGATTCTGAAAATGGGAAAAATTAAGATTTGAGATTTTGAGATTCTGACAAGGGAGTTACTTGATGTGTCGAGTTCAACTTTTTCTAGGAATCGGACCATAGACTATATTGACCGTGAGGATTCAGAATCTACAATAAAAACTGGCAAAATGTTCACGTAACTCGAGTTATCAGCCATTAAAGTCTCAGCCAGTACTAATTTTGCTGATTTTTCACAACTCATATCTTAGCTTCCAGACACTTTTAGAAGGTCTAGTTTTTTATTTTAAGCTCAGAATAAAGCCTGCAATTTTATAGTATAAATTTCAAAAACTAGTTTAAACTGAAAATAGGAGTTTCGATCTCTACATGCTCCAATTGGACAATGTTCAGTTATTTACATAATTTGATTGTAAGCATCATTCTGAGCTTAACACGAAAAACTAGACCTTTTAAAAGTGCCTGGGAGCTAAGATATGAGTTGTCAAAAATCATCAAAATTAGTACTGTCTGAGACTTTGATGGCTGATAACTCGAGTTACGTGAACATTATGCCAATTTTTATTGCAGATTCTGAATCCTCACGGTCAATATAGTCTATGGTCCGATTCATAGAAAAAGTTCAACTCGACACCTCAAGTAACCCCCCCCCCCCTTGTGAGAGGATCTATCCCAAAATTTAAAAATAATGCAAATTCGCTCTATCGAACAAAAAACTCACAATCTGACTCGGAGACGTTATGGGGTACAGTAGTGTTGGTGAATTGTACTCGTGACGGAATAAATACATATTTCTAGTATCCAAGCTTCCAAATCCCTGCACTATTTGACGGGCTCGCTCCATTAACATGTCCAGCATCTGAAATTTTTTGTAATTTTTGAAAATTGGGTACTTAAATTGTATAGGAAGAGCCCAATTTTTTTGATTCTAATGCTCCAAAAATAATTGAAAAATCTTGACAACTATTCGCAATATTCTCCAAGAGGAAACGCGCTCCATCGCCAACTTGGCTAAAATTTGAATTTTCAGCTTTCCCGCCGTTTTGAAAACAGCGAAACATGTTTTGGTGGGTGCGTGGACTCCTCGTGGACAATTCGACTGCTACCCTAGTTGTCCACGAGGAGTCCACGTACCCACCAAAACATGTTTCGCTGTTTTCAAAACGGCGGGAAAGCTGAAAATTCAAATTTCAGCCAAGTTGGCGATGGAGCGCGTTTCCTCTTGGAGAATATCGCTAAAATTTTTTTGAAAATTTTGCAGTTTTGAAAAATTAAAAAATTTTGATGTATAAAAAATTTTTGAATTGTATAGTAACAGCCAATTTCTCTGATCCTAACGCTCCAAAAATTATTCAAAAATCTCCAAAACCATACTAGTTATCCTTTTTTAAAGTTTTTATTTCAATTTTTTAAAATTTCAAACGCGCTCCATTGCAAAAAAAAAACTAGACCAACCTGTTCATGTCTGATCAACGGGACCATCTCCTTCGTCCCTCCATACCGTAACACCACGTGGTCCCCGAAATCGACGGAGGACCCACCGGTGTCCATCTGGAATTCAAAATTTTGAGAATTATCAATAGAGCACATTTGCAACAAGAAAGTATACGGTCATCGAGAAAAATGAGTCATTGCCAGAATGTCATTTCATTATATTTTATCAATGGGGGAAACTCTCTCTTAATATAAATATTTGATGATGGTCTCGACGCGATCTTTCCATCGGTCACTACGGCACTCTAGGTGTGACGTAGAGAAATTTTGGGGGGGGGGGGGCGGAGTCTGATGTTTCAATGGTTTCGCATCGCACCTCTCTCTCTCTCTCTCTCTCGAGTGGATTTTCGATGTTTTATAATTGCCCAGAGCGTACGGGAGGTGGACATTAATTGGTTCCTCTTTTGTTAAGGCGAATAGCATGAGTCATCGGAAAAAGTGCAAATGGCAAATTCGCTCTATTGATGATTTTTGGGGATGATAGAAACTCAAGAAAAAAGAAACAAAAGAAAAAAGGGGGGTGGGGGTCGAACCCGGGACCCTTTGAACGGTAGTCACCAGGGACACCACCACTGATACTGAAGAGGAGAGGCGGAGGGCGTACAAGAAAGAGGGGGAGGAGGGAGGTCCGCAGGTTTAGAATTTGAGAAAAGGGAAGGACAAAAAATGAAAAAAAAGTTGAAAAATTGAAATTGAGAAAGTCCGCTCTATTGATAAGGAGGATCCCGGTCAAAAATTTTTATTGCTTTAAAATATCAAAAAATGTGTGCTGATTCCGAATATCATAACGAAAGAGCAGAAAAATCATTCTAACACCCCGAAAATTCGCTTCGAAAAAGGCCGAAATTGAATTGGCTATTGAAATTTGAGAAATGTCAAAAACAGCAAAATACTGAGCAAAATGGAATCTCCCTAAAATTCCATACATTTTAAAGAAAAGAGCTCATTTCTAGCTCTCCTGGGAGCCGAGATACGGTGCTTTGAAGTTTGAGGGCGAGAGAGTGAGAGAGCGCAGACACTCTCGTCGTCTGCGCTCTCTCGCCCTCGCACACTATTTCGCTATTGAACTTCAAATCACCGTATCTTGGCTTCCAGTAGAGCTAGCGGAATGAAAATTGATGGGTTTTCAAGGTAATTGTATATTTTATTATATTTGCTAGATTTTTTGATGTGACAAAGTTTTGCTTTTTCTGATGGTTTTCTCATTTTTTAAAATTGTAGATTGATGTAAAATATAAAAATGTGTGTAGATTCAAAAAATCATAATGAAAATGCTCGAAAATTGCTGTAAAATTCCAAAAATGAGCTCCAAAATGAGCAAAAATCACAGAATCCTGGGACCTTGGTTTTGAGATTTTTACACAAATCGGGGCTCATTTTTGGTATTTTAGAGCAAAATTTTTAGCATTTTCTATATGATTTTTGGAATCTAGACACACTTTTACGTAATTTAAAGGAATATAATTTTTGACCGGAATTCTCCTTTAAAGGAAAAAACCGACCAAAAATCATAGATAAAACAAAAACACTAAGAAAAGTTAGGTTGATTTTTATAAAGCTTCAAACTATTCGAGTTTAAAAAGAAGCATATTCGCTCTATTGAGAAAAATAAATTTTACGACAGCTATTACATATAAATGTGTGAAATATTGTGAAATTTTATATATTCACCTTGGGTTGGGGTTGAAAGCGTTTTCCATAAATCGGGAAGTTAGTGAATCTCTATTCAAAATACGCAAATTTTCAAAATTCCCCCCCCCCATTTTTGATCTCAAAAACCATAAAAAAAGAAAGCAAAAAGAAAATTAACCAAGTTGGGTTCGAACCCGGGACCCCTATATCCAAAGTCAAAAACTTTACCACTACGCCACACGCGTTTCTGGTAGAAAAGTGTCGGCGGTATAAGAGAGTCGCGCGTTTTCAGCTCAGCTCAGCTGAAAACGCGCGACTCTCTTATACGGCAGACACCACACTAGCTGCAGAGACATGCGTGGCGTAGTGGTAAAGCTATTGGCTTTGGATAAAGGGGTCCCGGGTTCGAACCCAACTTGGTTCATTTTCTTTTTGCTTTTTTTGCTTCCGTTTTTCCTGGTCTTTGAGATCAGAAATGGCGGGAATTTTGAAAATTGGGTAACTAGTTCTTTTAATCGAACTTTCCAAAAGAAGGCAAGTCCAAATAAGAATACATATAAGAACACGTGGATATATTTAGAAGGCTATTTAGAGAGAATTGTGTCATCTACAGATGAGATTACGGAGGGGAAAAGAAGAGAGAGATAGAAATCTTCAAAGGACATTTTGGAAGATTTGTTCGATTGGGAAAAGAGAACTTTTCGAAGTTTTGGAGAAGATTTTAATCAATCTAGAAGAAATAGAGAAGAAGGAAAAAAGGGAAGAAAAAGAAGACTATAAAAACCATGAAAACATACATACATGGGGGATATTTCTTCTCGGCATAAATGTATTGTACATCTTTTCCTCTCTATATATTTGTGTTATATGTGTATAGAAACGTATGTCCCTTTTCTCATAGAGAGACTGTTTGGATGGAACGAGAATGGAGGGCAGTGAGAGAGTGTGATGATTGGAGAGACGCAGACGAGCAGAGATCGGAGAAAAGTTAAAAGAGAAAGGGACTGCGGCGCCCCCACCCGACCATTCTATTGGGAGAGAGAACCGGTTTTTCTCGGAAATTTTGAGAGATTTGGAAATGCGATGGAGACGCAGAGGGAGAGGGAGGAATAGAGTGTTATGGTTAATGATTATTATTATTGTTGTTGGCTAATTTTTCTTTGGAATTTTAAGTGTTATTGAGGTACAGTAACTTTTTGCAGAAAAAAATATACATTATGCCGAAGACGGGGTTCCCAATACAGAGTTTGAAAAGTTCCGTGTTCAAAATTCAACTTCCTGGTTTTGGAATATATATTTTTTTAAAAGTTTTTTTTCTTCTAGGGACCTCGAAATATTGCAACTTCAGAATCTTTCAGAATCCTCAAAATCTCAAAATCTCACCAATACAGTAGCCCCACAGTACACCAATCATCAAAATCTGCATACCTTGTTCTATTCTATAGGCTATGAACCTCTTCAGCTTCTCCCCCTCTACTTCAGATTCTCCATCAAAGACCAACACTTTCTCTCTCTCGCATTTTGATCTTTCCACCTTGCAAAAACTACAAAACTTTTTGCAAATAATTCCATCAAGCAATAAATTTCCGAAAATCCAAAAAAGTCCCCCCTGAAAATCACAGTATAAAACTTCCCACTTTTTCAAATGAAAACCCATCGAACACCACCATTCGACCAACAATGTTCCGCCGCTTTGTCGTTCTTTTCGCTGTAAGTTTATCGATGGGGCGCGTTTGCATTTTTGGGTAAGAAGTGCGATAGAGCGCGTTTATTTTGGAAGTCTAATAGAGCGCATTTGCATTTTTCGAGAAAGTCCTATGGAGCGCGATTGCGTTTTTGTGTAGGAGTTCAATAGAGCGCATTCGCATTGTTTTTATCATAAGCTCTATGGAGCGATTTTCTTACTGTAGGTTTGTCAATGGGACGTGTTTTGCATTTTTCGGGAAAGTTCGATAGAGCGCGATTGCATTCTTGCTCGGAAGTTCAGCAGAGCATTTCGCTTTGTTTGGTAGTACAGTAAAGCACGTTTGCATATTCCTCTAAGGTACAATAGAGCGCACTTGCCATCATCTAATCCTTCAAATTATTTTTCCAGATCCTTCTCCACGTCTTCATCGCCTCGGCTCATGTCACCATCGGAGCTCCAGCACCAACGTGCAAGGTCGCATCGGATTGCCATTTCGGACACGATCAATTCCAATGTGTCAACGGAAAGTGCGTCACCATTCAACACAAGAAGCATGTCAAATCTGGATAATTTTATTGTTATTCTTGAAACTTGATTCTGAGAAATGAACATTTTTATCAACACAATTTTTTGGCATATTGTAGCAAAGAGCGATGTAATTTTTTTTCATCGCAAAAGCGATGTAATTTTGTGGAAGCATGTATATCTCAACGTCAGTTTTTTTTAAACAATTTTAAGAAAGTTCCCGAAATTTCCGATGAATTGATGGTCAATCTGAGTTCCCTCTCCGCCTATTTTCCCAGTACTGATTGAAGCGCCGGAGGAGCGACAAGCAGGCTAGTTTGAACCAATAAACGCAATAATTATGAAAACAACTTTATTCAGACAAGCATGCAGTTTTATAATGAATAATTAAAAAAAAAATTATCACTGCCAAATGTACATACGCAAACTCGAATACCCATATTGATTGCTCAGAATCACAGTTGCCTTTCTCCCACTTTTCCCAGTGATATCAAATCCTCCATGAATTTCCATACGATTTTCGAACACATCAAGCATTCTTACTGTTCCTAGAGGTACTCTTTTATACTGAACTCCTCTAAGAACTTCGTTTTCATTGAATACAACCGCTGCAGCAGGATGCGCATAGTACCTGCTGACACATAGGCATCTCAGTCTTGGGTTGGCGCCTTTCTTCCATAACTTTATGAATCTATTGACATCCTTGATAGACAAACCAAAGCAATTGAGAGTCAAACTGTTAACAGATAATACGATATCTAGCGTTATCTTAGCCTCAGTTCGAACAGTAAGATATTGTTGGTTTCTGAGAAGAATCGAATACTCAGATGGGTCATCAAGAGTCAATGAGTGGACATTGAGATCTTCGAGACAGGGCTGCGCTTTTAACAAACTCAAAGTATAGGGCTTTGTTACATTTTGGAAGGTAAGGAGATTAGCGATGTTCAAGTTCTGGACAATGTCTACTACGGAATCGATCTCAAACTTGGATTCCTGTACATGCATTGAGTCGATTTTATCGCAATTGAAGATATCCATGAAGTGACGCAGCCAATCATTACCTCGGAAGTTAGCTTTCCTCCAATGCTGGACTGGATTTCCATCCTGTCTGTGTAAATGCTCAGTAAATGATGTTCCTTCTATGTAATTGACTTGTAATCTTCTTGGTCGGTTATCCGATAGCGCAATTTCCCTGTCGTAGCCATCTTCACAGAATACTAGATAGTTCTCATTCCCTCCAAAGTCATATCGAGCGTAAAAAATATTGCTGCAACAGATCCCTAGATTTTTGATTTGAAGTTTGAGAGAACGGACGTTTGCCAGCCTTTTCTTGGAGCATAGTGAGAAACTGATTCTGGAAATGATAAACTTAACAATTGTAACTGAGGGAAAGTAACTTACAAATCAAATAATTCAGTGCATTGGAGTACTGTCTTTATGCATTTTTCGTTGAGGTCAAAAAGGCGAAAACAGCCAGCCATCGTTGTAGAAAAAAAGTGGATTGAATGAAATGGAGGGACGAAAGGGCAAATGATTGTTAGGACCTTTTCTCCTGGGAATAGAGTACCAAATCAAATGGTGGTACGGGCTGAGAGACGCAGTAAGACGGTGTCTAACACAGTGTCCCCTCGGAATAGGGTTCCTGGGAAACGCCCGCCTCTTTTTTGGGAAACTCGGCCACCACGAGCAACTTTTGCTATTAAGACTAATAGACAGTATTCCGTTGAAGGTTCGTTTCTTTTCTCCTGGGAATAGAGCGTCAGCCTCCATTCACATTCGTTCTACACCGCGTCTCAGCGCGCATTCCATTTGATTTAGTACTCCTTTTCCCTGAAGGAAAGGTCGTGACTGTCGTTCGTCTTCCCATAGGGGGTTCATTCCATTATTCCTAAAACGATGGCTGACCGTTTTTGTCTTCTGGACCTCAATGAAAATTGCGTGAAGACAGTACTCAAGTGCTTTGACGGCTTGGATCTGTAAGTTTTTCTTATTTTCCTCATAATTATATGTATAACTTTTTATTTCCAGAATCAGTTTCTCATTATGTTCCAAGAAAAGGTTGGCGAACGTCCGTTCTCTCAAGTTTCATATCGAGCTACGTCTCATCTGCGGCACTACTTTTAATGCAAGATTCAACTTCGGAGGGCATTTCATGGAATTATTCTTCTGTGAAAATGGCTATGACAGACTACTTGATCAAGGGGATGAGAGACCGAGAAGATTACGAGTCGATTACATAGAAGGATGCTATCCATACGCGCATTTGGACAGGCCGGATGAATATCAAGAGCCTCCAATCCGTCGTTGGAGGAAAGCTAACTTCCGAGGTAATGACTGGCTGCGTCACATCATGGATGTCTTCAATTGTGGTAAAATCGACTCAATGTTTGTAGAGAAACCCAAGTTTGAGGTCGATTCCGTAGTGGACATTGTCCAGAACTTGAACATCGCTAGTTTCTGTAACTGGCAAAATATAACAAAGCAGCACACTTTGAGTTTGTTGAGAGCACTGCCCTGTCTCGAAGATCTCAGTCTCAGTTCATTGACTCTCGATGAACAATCTGTGTATTCGATTCTTCTCAGAAACCAGCGAAAGCTTGATATTCAAACTACTGAGATAACGCGAGATATCGCATTATCTGTCAACAGCTTGGCTTTCGATTGCTCAGGATTGTCTATCAAGGATGTCAATAGATTCATTAAATTATGGAAGAAAGGCGCCAACCGCAGACTGAGATACCTATGGGCCATTTTCATTGCAAATCACGATGGAGTGGTTGTTCTCAATGAGAATAAAATTCTTCGAGGAATTCAGTTTAAAATAATACCTCAAGGAACAGTGAGAATGTTCGAGATGCCCGAAAATCGTATGGAGAAAGTCGATGGAGGATTTGATATTGTTGGGAAAAATGGAAGAAAGGCAACCGTGACCCTGGACAATCTAGATGAGCATTCGGTATTCCAAATGTACATTTGGCAGTGATACATTTTTTAAATTGTTAATGCTAGAGCTGGATGTTTGTCTGAATAAAGTTTGTTTAATACTTTCTGCGTTGATTGGTTCAAACCAGCCTGCTTGTCGCTCTTCCGGCGTTTCAATCAGCACTTGGTTTGCATTATTCCCGTGAGAATGTTCTCTTCGTTGAGTATTATCCATTCGTTATAATCATCTGGAGAGAAATTACATACCAAGCACTCCAATCTACTGTCACATCCTAATCTCCATAGTTTAATGAACCTGTTAACATTTGCGATGGACAAACGACACGAGATGAACGCAGTATTCCGTCGAAGGGTTTTTTCTTTTCTCCTGGGAATAGAGCGTCAGCATCCATTCCCATTCGTTCTACACTGCGTTTCAGCGCGCATTCCAATCGATTTAGTACTCCATTTCCCAGAAGAAAAATTCCGACAGTCATTTGTCCTCCCGTACCTCCATTCCACTCATTCCACAATTTTCTACAACGATGGCTGCCCGTTTTCGTCTTCTGGACCTCGACGAAGAATGCATAAAGACAGTACTCAAGTGCTTTGACGGTTTCGATCTGTAAGTTTTTCTCACTTTTGTCATAATTGTATAATTTTTTATTTCCAGAATCAGTTTCTCACTATGCTCCAAGAAAAGGTTGACCAACGTCTGCTCTCTTAAACTTCATAAGAAAGAGCTAAGGATTGCGTGCGGCACTGTTTTCTACGCGCAACTGGTCTTCAAAAGACATTTGATGCGATTATACTTTTGTGAAGATGGCTACGACAGAAGACTTGATGAATGGGATGACAGGTCGAGAAGATTACAAGTCGATTACATAGAAGGATGCTATCCATATGAGAATTTGTACCGGCAGGATCCATATCAAGAGCCTACAATCCGTCGTTGGAGGAAAGCTAATTTTCAAGGTAACGACTGGCTGCGTCACTTGATGGATGTCTTCAATTGTGTTAAAATCAGCTCAATGCATGTACAGGAATCCAAATTTGATATCGATTCCGTAGTGGACATTGTCCAGAACTTGAACATCGTTAGTTTCACTACCTTCCCAAATGTAACGAAGCAGCACACTTTGAGTTGGTTGCAAGCGCAGCCCTGTCTCGAAAATCTCATTGTCGACTCATTGACTTTCGATGATCCATCTGAGTTTTCGATTTTTCTCAGAAACCAGAAAAGCCTTATTGTTCAAGGTGAGGCTAAGGTAGCGTTAGATAAGGTATTAACTGTTAACAGTTTGTCTTTCAATTGCTCACCAGGGAATGGTCAGAACTGACCGTGGCCTTTTAATATGAGTGATGCATCATTGGAAAGAGGAGGCAACGGGATTTCAGAATCAGTTTTCTGTTTTTGCCGAACGCATCTGAGAGCCGAGATATTTGTGCTCAAAAATGGTACCAATTAGCATTGATTTTCCGGCTTCCTCCCTACTTTCAGAGCCGCCATCCCACCCAAAATCTCTTCTCGCGCGCCACATTCAAGTTTGCCCTCCTCCCTCTAGAAAAATGTGGTTGAGTGGCCGAGGGGGTAAGACGGACGCTCCTCGTGCACAAGGGCTGGGTTCGGTTCCAATCCTATGTCAAAATTTTTTTTCTTTTTTGCTTTTTTGTTTCTTCATTTCAAGGCCCATATTCATTCAAAACTTCAAGAAAATAATAGAAAGAGCCAAGCAAAAAAGAAAAAAAAGTTTGACATAGGATTAGAACCGAACCCAGCCCTTGTGCACGAGGAGCGTCCGTCTTACCCCCTCGGCCACTCAACCACATTTTTCTAGAGGGAGGAGGGCAAACTTGAATGTGGCGCGCGAGAAGAGATTTTGGGTGGGATGGCGGCTCTGAAAGTAGGGAGGAAGCCGGAAAATCAATGCTAATTGGTACCATTTTTGAGCACAAATATCTCGGCTCTCAGATGCGTTCGGCAAAAACAGAAAACTGATTCTGAAATCCCGTTGCCTCCTCTTTCCAATGATGCATCACTCATATTAAAAGGCCACGGTCAGTTCTGACCATTCCCTGGTCAGGATTGCCCATCAAGGCTGTCAATAGATTCATAAAATTATGGAAGAAAGTCGCCAACCCAAGACTGAGTTACCTATGCGTCAATTTCTATGCGTATCCTGCTAGAGCGGTTGTTCTCCATGAAAACGAGATTCTTAGTGGAGTTCAGTATCAAAGAATCCCTCAAGGTACAGTGAGATTGTTTGAGATGCCCGGAAAAAGTATCAAAATTGATGGAGGATTTGATGTCGCTGGGAAGACTGGGAGAAAGGTAACTGTAACCCTGCACAATCAAGCTGGGTTTTCGGTCTTCAATATGTACATTTGGCTGTGATAAATATCTAAAATTGTTAATTTTAGAACTGCATATTTGTCTGAATGAAGATTGTTTTTCTGCAATTCTTGATTAAAGTCAGCCTGCTTGTCGCTTCAATCGATACTGGGTTTGTGGCTGCGCCACTCACTCTTCTATTTTCATAGTCTCGCGGCTGCTTGATGAGACTCAAAGACCACTGAAAATTACCATAATGTAGGAATTCGATGCACTGTGCCTATACTTGTCTTAACTCATAGGAAAAAATACAAGTCTTTGTGATCGCATTCATTTTTTAAGCAACGAGAGGTCCAAATGGATCGACCTCTCTCCAGCCGTAACCACGGTAGGACTGATAACAACATTGGTCTCGTGGTTATTTGCCTTCTCTCTATCTCTCCTCCTGATTTATTCGACGGGAGTTCCCACTCATAAATCAGACGGAGGCATTTTCGCGTTTGAGACTCACGAATCTTGGGCCGTGATATCCTCAAAATCTGAGGTAATCAGACAATTGAGGAAAACAATAGTACGCAATAAAGACTACTAACATGCTTGGAAGAATGCTGTTCAAGATATTGTTAAGCAAACAAAACATTTTTCGGAGAAATTTATTAATCGAAACAATCCAACTACAACATCTTCAAAAACAGTACTGATCGTTAACATTTCCAAATATACATTGCCATTGATGAATGATCTTCTTCATTCTCCAGAGCTATACTAGCTTTTCTACCATCCAAATCATAGATATCCTTGGGTGACGTTCGAGCAAGTCTAAACCGAAACCTGGGCAAACTTTGCTCAAAATATGCTGGCTACAGCTGAGAATATCTTGTCTTCTGCAAGTCGACGATATGATCCGCTGCAATTATGGTCGATTGTCCATAGCAGACATTCTTCGCTTTATCGTAAGGTTTTCGGCTCATAGCTCATTTGTAATGTGCGTTTTCGCGAGAGAATCTTTGCGTACGGGCTCATTTTGATTCCGAACGAAATTCCCAAATTGTTCGCGCACTGCGAGTAAGCGGAGGTGCAAACGAATCGGTTTAGTTGTTTCTTTTGCCAATTGACCCAGATAGCAGTCTAATTCTCCCACTCAATCCGTGATATCAGTCCCTTGGTTGTACTCCATTTCCCAGGGACCTAGTTCTCTTTAGACACTCATCGTATCCTTGTTTTACGTCATTTCCCAGGAACTCTATTATGAACGGACACTGCGTGAGACAACCTATCCTGATCACAATCGATTTGGTATTCCTTTCCCAAGAGAAGAGGTCCTAACAGTCATTTGCCCTCCCATACCCCCATTTCATTGATTCCACTCTTCCTACAACGATGGCTAGACGTTTTCGTCTTCTAGATCTCAGCGAAGATTGCGTAAAGACAGTACTACAGTGCTTTGACTACTTCGATCTGTAAGTTTTTCCCACTTTTTTCATTATTATATAATTTTTTATAATATTTCCAGAATCAGTTTCTCACTATGCTCCAAGAAAAGGTTAGCAAACGTCCGCTCTCTTAAACTTCAGATCAGGCTATGTCTATTCTGCGGCATTACTTTTTACGCGCAGGTTGACTTCGGAGGGAATGTGATGATATTACGCTTTTGTGAAGAGGGCTACGATAGAGAAATATCGCTATTAAATTTTCAACCGAGAAGATTACAAGTCGATTACATAGAGGGTGAGAATTTGCACTGGCAGGATGGAAATCAAGAGCCTCCAATCCGTCGTTGGAGGAAAGCTAACTACCGAGGTAATGATTGGCTGCGTCACTTCATGTTTGCCTTTAATTGCGATGAGATTGAATCGTTAGCCGTCATGCAAAGCAAGTTTGGAATAGACTCTTTAATGGATACTGTCCAAAACTTGAACATTTCTCAAGCTATGATTTTTCGAACGGTATCAAAAGAGCATACTCTTGGACTACTGAACGCTCTCCCTTGTCTTGAAAATCTCTCTGTGGGCGCACCTTCTGAATACGCTGCCCTTCTCAGAAACCAGCAAAAGCTTACCATTCAAAATGAGGCTAAGATAACGCTAGATATCGTATTAACTGTTAACAGTTTGGCTTTCAATTGCTCTAGATTGTCGATTAAGGATGTCAATAGATTCATCAAGTTATGGAAGAAAGGCGCCAATCTAAGACTGAAACACCTAGCTATCGGTTTCTTTGCAAACCATGTTGGAGCGGTCGTTCTCAATGAAAACGAAGTTCTTAGGGGTGTTCAGCATCGAAAAATGCCTCAAGGAACAGTAAGAATGTTTGAAATGCCCGGAAATCGTATGGAGGAAATCGATGGAGGGTTTGATATTGTTGGAAAAAATGGGAGAAAGGCAACTGTGATCCTGATAAATCCAGGTATGCATTCGTTCTTCCATATGTTCGTTTGGCATTGATAAATTCTTTAAATTGTTTATTTTCGAGCTGCATATTTGTCTGAATAAAGCTTGTTTAATAATTCCAGCTTGCTTGTCGCGTTCTCGGCACTTCAACAGTACTGAGCTCGTGGCTGTGCCTTTTCTATTTTCACAGTCTCGCGGCTTAGCTGCTTGATGAGACTCAAAGGTCACTGAAAATTACCTTAACCTGAATATTTTTTTAAAAATGGCAGTAGACCGAGAAATATATAAATATCTCATTTGCTCATTTGCATTTGTAATGGGCGTCTTTGCGAGAGAATCTTTGCATACGAGCCCATTTTGATTCCGAACAAAATTTGCAAGACATTCGCTCACTGCAAGTAAGCGGAGTTGCAAACGGATTGGCTTAGTTGTTTCTTTTGCCAATAGACCCAGATATCATTTTTATTCGATCCGCTCCCACTCAATCCGTGATCAGTCGTTGCAGCGTGGACAGAGTGTTAGGCACCGATAAACCATTTTCTGACCCTCATCTTTAGCTCTATCTATTCCACTCCGCATATCAGCTCATATCCGAATCGATCTGGGTGTCACATAAGAAATGCGGAGGGGAACTCAGATAGCCTTCCTATTCAATTCGTTTGCACTCAATCTGTGATATTAGTCGTCATATTTTTGTTCTACTTCGTTTTCCAGAAACACTCTTCTGAGCGGACACTGAGTGAGACAGGAGACAGTCCATGACTGTTGAGAGCGAGTCCATGACTGTTGAGAGCGAAGAAACGAAAATATTGTGACAAGACTAATCCGTCGAAGGTTCGTCTCTTTTCTCCTGGGAATAGAGCGTCAGCCTCCATCCCCATTCGTTCTACACTGCGTCTCAGCGCGCATTTCAATCGATTTGGTAATCCCTTCCCAGGAGAAAAGGTCCTGATTGTCATTTGCCCTCCCGTACCTCTATTTCATTCATTCTACTCTTCCTACAACGATGGCGGACCGTTTTTGTCTTCTGGACCTCAACGAAAAGTGCATAAAGACAGTACTCCAGTGCTCTGAATTGTTTGATTTGTAAGTTACTTCTTCTCAGCTATATTTGTTAAGCTCCTCATTTTTAGAATCAGTTTCTCACTATGCTCCAAGAAAAAGCTGGCAAACGTCCGATCTCTTAAACTTCATATCGGGATAAAACTCTTCTGCGATACTACTTTTAACGCGCAGTTCGAGTTCGGAGCGAATGCGATCAGTTTATTCTTCTGTGAAGATGGGTACGACAGAGAAATAGCTATATCGGATTTTCAACCAAGAAGATTACAAGTCGATTACATAGAGGGTGAGAAATTGCACTGGCAGGATGAATATACAGAGACTACAATCCGTCGTTGGAGGAAAGCTAACTACCAAGGTAATGATTGGCTGCGTCACTTTATGTCAGTATTCAATTGCAATGAGATTAGATTGTTATCCGTCAGGGCTAACAAGTTTGAGATAGACTCTTTTATGGATACTGTCCAAAACTTGAGCATTTCAAAAACAATGATTCTTGAAACGGTATCGAAGCAGCACACCTTGAGCTTGTTGAGAGCACTACCCTGTCTCGAAGATCTCAGTGTCGACTCATTAAGTTTCGATGAATCATCTGAGTATTCGATTCTTCTCAGAAACCAACAAAAGCTTATTGTTGGAACTGAGGCTAAAATAACGCTAGATATCGTATTATCTGTTAACAGTTTGGCTCTCAATGTGTCCGAATGGCCTATCAAAGATGTCAATAGGTTCATAAAATTATGGAAGAAAGGCGCCAACCCAAGACTGAGGTTCCTATATATCAGTTTCTTTGCGAATCCTCATGGAGCGGTTGTTCTTAATGAAAACAATGTTCTTAGAGGAGTTCAGTATAAAAGAATGCCTCAAGGAACAGTGAGAATATTTGTGATGCCTGCAGACCGTATGGAAATCGATAGAGGATTTGATATCGTTGGGAAGACTGGGAGAAAGGCAACCGTGTCCTTGGAGAATACGGTTATGTTTCCGAGCTTCCGTATGTACATCTGGCAGTGAAGGCTTCGAATTTTTTTCTCACCCCTTCTGTTTTCTTTCTGTGGTTTTTGCTCAAATAAATTATGTTTAACAGTTCCTACGTTTTTGCTGATCCTGAACAATCGAGCTGGGATTTCGATCTTCTGTATGTACATTTGGCTGTGATAAATTTTTGAAATTTTTCACTTTAGAACTATTATTTGTCTGAATGAAGTTTGTTTTTCTGCATTTCTTGATTAAAGTCAGCCTGCTTGTCGCGCCCTCGGCGGTTCAATCAGTACTGGGATCGTGACTACGCTATTCTCCAGGAGACGAAACGATGACACACCGCCGTCCATGACCGTCCATGACGAGACTGTCAAATTAGAAAAGTGAATGGAGCAGCCACGAACCCAGTGCTGATTGAAACGCCGAGAGCGCAACAAGCAAGCTAACTTTAATCAAGAAGTGCAGAAATTAGTAAACAAACTTTATTCAGACAAACATGCAGCTCTAAAATTAACAATTAAAAAAATTTATCACTGCCAAATGAACATACAGAAAATCGAATACACAGCTCTATCCTCCAGAGTCACGGTTGCCTTTCTCCCACTTTTTCCGACAATATCAAATCCTCCATCGATTTCCATACGGTATGCAGCCACTTCGAACATTCTCACTGTTCTTGGAGGCATTCTCTTACACTGAACTCCTCTAAGAACTTCGTTTTCATTGAGAACAGCCTCTCCAGCCGGATTCGCATAGTACCTGACACATAGGCATCTCAGTCTTGGGTTGGCGCCTTCCTTCCATAACTTTATGAATCTATTGACATCCTTGATTGGCAATCCCGAGCATTCGAAAGCCAAACTGTTGACAGATAATACGATATCTAACTTTATCTTAGCCCCTTCTTGAATAGTTAGTTTTTGTTGGTTTCTGAGAAGAACCGAATACTCAGATGGTTCATCAAAAGTCAACCAGTCGACACTGAGATTTTCGAGACAGGGCTGCGCTTTTAACAAACTCAAAATGTAGGGCTTTGTTACATGGTTGGTAGTGAAACTAACGATGCTCAAATTCTGAACAATGTCCACTAGGGAATCGACCTCAAACTTGGATTCCAAAACAAGCAGTGAGTGAATTTTATCAGAATTGATGACATCCATGAAGTGACGCAGCCAGTCATTACCTCGGAAGTTAGATTTCCTCCAACGACGGATTGGAGGCTTTCGATTTCCATCTTGCCTGTGTAAATGCTCAAACCGATAGCATCCCTCTATGTAATCGACTTGTAATTTTCTCTGCGTGTTGTTTTTTTCATCAAGTGGTTTGTCGTTGCCACAAAATAATAATTTGATCACATTCCCTTTGAAGTTAAACAGCGCGTAAAAAGTCTCGTCGCAGAAGAGATGTGGGTCTTCGATATGAAGTTTAAGAGAGCGGACGTTCCTCAGCCTTTTCTTGGAGCATAATGAAAAACTGATTCTGGAATAAAGTAAATAAATAACTAAAAGTAAGGTAAGAGAACTTACAGATCAAAGACGTCAAAGCACTGAAGTACTGTCTTTACGCAAACGTCGTTGAGGTCCAGGAGACAAAAACGGTCAGCCATCGTTGTAGAGATAGAGAGTGGAATGAATGAAATAGAGGTACGGGAGGGCAAACGACAGTCAGGATCTTTCCTTCAGGGAAAAGGAGTACTAAATCGATTGAGATACGGACAGAGAAGCGGTGTAGAACAGGGCTGCGAAAAATGGTGTCCGAAAAAAAACCGAAAAAACGTTATTTTGCTATTTTTCAGATTTTTCGGTACTTTTTCAATAAAAATTGCTCATTTCGATCTAAAAAAAATTTGAAAAGCCGAAAAAATTGGGAAAAATGCTTGAAAACTGGAAAAATTGATTGATTACTCTTAGAGTTTCAATAAAATTTATTGTCCATGCTTTTTTTCGGCTTTTTTTTTCGGTATTTTTTTCGAAAAATTTTTCGCAATTTTTTGAGCGAAAAATTTTTCGGTCCGAACCCAGGAGAAAAGAAACGAACCTTCAACGGATTAGTCATGCCACAATATTTCCATTTATACTCTCTAAGACAGTCATGGACGTCGGTGTCTCCCCGTTTCGCCTTCTGAATCTCAACGAAGAATATCTTCTGTAATATGGAATTCCTTCCCATATTGGCACACGACACTAATTTTTAGTAATGAATCAATTTGGAAATGTCGACAAATAAAGTGTTTTTTTTTTGCTTTCTTATCAGTTGCGACAGAGCAAACAACGTTTGCATATGTGATAAGCAAATTTAACAGAAAACAAGGAGACAGAAAAATTTATTGAAAATTATTGAAATTATGGGCAACATATAGCGAATCATCGGGACCAACAGGAACTGGATTCATGGGGTTTTCACTTACATCATTTTCATGTGGAGGGCCTAAAACTGGAGGTGCATTCATATAAGGACCATAATAAAAATAATCAAAGGGAACTGGAGGAACAGACTCAACATGTTGGACAGGCGGAATTGGTAGCGTAGGAAAATTATCACGAATTCAATTCGGAACTTTATAATCCTCCATCTGAAGCGATTTGTGATATTTTCCAAATTCCCGGTTTGGATGTGCTTTTTTGCAGATGAATCCTTCCAACCTATATCTGAAGCGACGTCGGTGTGGATGTCGAATCAATCGGGTTTTCAAAACAAAGATCAAATCAATGTCTGTCGTTGAGAAGTGAAAACAAGAGCTGAAGGCACTGAAAAAATAGAACATGATACATATCATCCTATTTGAAGAATCTTACGGTGTATGAGCTATTGGCACTTTTTTTGGTACTATTTCAAATTTTGATGACAGTTGCTCCTCGGTTATCTCGTTGTAGAAAGTTACACTGAATCCGAATCCAGGCAGAATATTGTCTCTTGTTATGAAGGATTTGATTAAGTTCCATGCGTCATCAGGCAACAGATTCGAATAAACCAGTCGAAGTTTCTCACAATGTAGAACATGGTTAATAGAAATGTTGGAAACGCAAAAACTTTGACCAAGGAATAAGTGCTTAACACTCTTCCAAACATAAGATTGAATAAACTCGTTCATTATGTCTCCACGCAACCACGAAGGACTTGAAATTGACAATAACTCTTGAGGGTCCAAAACTTTTAAAACTTGCAAGCATCCTTGATCCAAAAGACCTTGTGATTTATAAAATATTTTCTTTGCCTTAATTTTGACAGGTTCCTTTAATGCATCAATTTTTGCTAACAAAGCGCTTGGAGCTTGTTGCATACCACGATCCAGACTAAGAACCAAAGTGTTGACCGTGGACATTTTATGTTTGTAGATGGTGAAAAAGTGATCTACAATGTTTTGGCAAATCTCGATGGTGTTGTTAATATAGAGGGCATGCGGTGGCGTTGCATATAACTCAACTTGTTCCAGAAAAATTGGACAGGCATCAACCAAGTTAAGATCGCTTTTAGAACAAACACGGAGGCGAAATCTAAAATTTATAGTACTTCCAAACGACCACGAGAAAAGCAGCCTACCTCGATTTATAGTCCAAAAGTTGGGCGATATCTTCTTTAATATGAAACGGAATTTCTGACCATGTTGGTGCAACACTCATCATAAATAATGAAACGACAAAAAGTAAAGTTAGTTCCGCTCTACTTATCTTATCAGTTGCACCGCTCGTCCATGTGATGCCTCGCCAACAGTCAGCATTTCATAATATTATATTTTTCATCACGTTTCCAATGTTTGGTACAGTTCTCGGAAGCAATAGCTTAAATTACAACATTGTAGAGTGACATATGAATACCTATAGTCAATTCTTTGTGACATATGGATACACTCCGCGCGTAGCGAATTTCGAACGTCTTCGAAACCGAGGCCCATAGCCATGGGCCATAGGATCAAGGATGTTTGCAAGCCTCCAATGGTTTGTTTCCCTGTCTGTCGCCATTTTTTTCAAAAAATATTCAGGTTAGGGTAATTTTCAGTGACCGGCTAAGCCGCGAGACTGTGAATAGAGAGAAGTGAGTGGCGCAGTCACGAACCTAGTACTTATTGAAGTGACGAGGGCGCGAAAAGCAGGCTGACTTTAACGAATAAAAGCAGGAATTATTAAACAAACTTTATTCAGACAAACATGCAGCTTCAAAATGAACAGTTTCAAAAAATTATCACTGCCAAACATACATACGGAAGTACAAAAACGGAAGATCATTCTCAAGATGCACTGTGGCCTTCCTTCCATTTTTCCCAATGATATCGAATCCTTCATTGACTTCCACACCATTGACTCTCCTACCAGCGGGCATCTCGAACATTCTTACTGTTCCTTGAGGAATTCTTTGATACTGAACTCCTCGAAGAACATAGTTTTCATTGAAAACAGGAACATTCGCACCACTCGCAATGAATCTGGCTAATAGGTGTTTCAGTCTTGGGTTAGCGCCTTTTTGCCATAGTTTTATGAATCTATTGACATCCTTGATGGACAGTTCTGAACAATTGAGAGTCAAACTGTTAACAGATAATACGATATCCAGTGTTATCTTATCCCCAGTTCGAAAAGTAAGATTTTGCTGGTTTCTGAGAAGAATCGAATACTCAGAAGGTTCATCGAAAGTCAATGATTTGACATCGAGAATTTCAACACAGGGTTGCGCCCTCAAAAAACTCAAAGTGTAGTGCTTTGGTATATTTTGGAAGGTGGAGAATTTAGCAATGTTCAAGTTCCGGACAATGTCCACTAGGGAATCGATCTCAAATTTGGATTCAAAAACAACCATAGAGCAGATGAAATCACAATTGAAGACATCCATGAAGTGACGCAGCCAGTCATTATCTCGGAAGTTAGCTTTCCTCCAACGATGAATCCTCTCTCTATTGCATCCTTCTATGTAATTTACTTGTAATCTTCTCGGCCTGTTATCCCTTTGATCGAGTAGTCTATCGTAGCCATCTTCACAAAAGAATAATTGCATATAATTCCCTTTGAAGATCAGTCGCGCGTGGAAAGTATTGCCGCACACAAGTTTTAACTTTCTGATGGGGAGTTTCAGAGAGCGAACGTTCGCAAGTCTTTTCTTGGAGCATAGTGAGAAAGTGATTCTGGAAATCGAAAATTATATAATTATGAGAAATGTGAAAAAAAACTTACAGATCGAAGTGGTCAAAGCACTGGATTACTGTGTTTACGCAAACTTCGTTGAGGTCCAGAAGACGAAAACGGGCAGCCATCGTTGTAGTGGATTGAGTGGAATGAATGAAATGGAGGTACGGGAGGGCAAGTGACTGTCAGGGCCTCTCCTTCTGGGAAAAGAAGTATAAAATCAATTAAAATGCGCGCCGAGACACAGTGCAGAACAAATGGGAATGCACGCTCAATTCCCAGCAGGAAAGATCCTAGCCATCATTTGTCCTCCCATACCCACCATTTCATTCATTGCACTCTTTCTCTATAACGATGGCTAGCCGTTTTCGTCTTCTGGATCTCAACGAAGATTGTCTAAAGACAGTACTCCAGTGCTTTGACGGCTTGGATCTGTAAGTTTTCTTACCTTACTTATATGTAGTTATTTAATTTCTCATTTCTAGGATCAGTTTCTCACTATGCTCCAAGAAAATGTTGGCAAACGTCCGTTCTCTCAAATTTCATATCGAGCTACGTCTCATCTGCGGCACTACTTTTAACGCGTATTTCAACTTTGGAGGGCATTTGATAGAATTATTCTTCTGTGAAAATGGCTACGACAGACTAGTTGATCAAAGGGATGACAGACCGAGAAGATTACAAGTCGATTACATAGAGGGGTGCTATCCATACGCGCATTTGGACAGGCAGGATGATAATCAAGAGCTTACAATCCGTCGTTGGAGGAGAGCTAACTTCCGAGGTAATGACTGGTTGCGTCACTTCATGGTTGTATTCAATTGTGATAAAATCGGCTCGATGTTTGTAGAGAAATCCAAGTTTGAGGTCGATTCCGTAGTGGACATTGTCCAGAACTTGAACATCGCTAGTTTCGGTAACTGGCAAAATATAACAAAGCAGCACACTTTGAGCTTGTTGAGAGCACAGCCCTGTCTCGAAAACCTTAGTGTCGACGCATTGACTTTCGATGAACCATCTGAGTATTCAATTCTTCTCAGAAACCAGCAAAGGCTTAACATTCAAACTACCGAGATAACGCGAGATATCGCATTATCTGTCAACAGCTTGGCTCTCCACTGTTCTGGATTGTCTATCAATGATGCCAATAGATTCATAAAGTTATGGAAGAAAGGCGCTAACCCAAGACTGAGATATCTATGGGTCATTTTCATTGCAAATCATGCTGGAGCGGTTGCTCTCAATGAAAACGAAGTTCTTAGAGGAATTCAGTACCGAAGAATGCCTCAAGGAACAGTTAGAATGTTTGAGATGCCTGGAAACCGTATGGAGGAAATCGATGGAGGATTTGATATTATTGGAAAAAATGGGAGAAAGGCGACGGTGATCCTGTACAATCATGAAGAGGAAGAGGTTTCGTTCTTCCAAATGTTTATCTGGCAATGATAAATTTTAGTTTCAACCGTTCTGTTTTCGTCTTACTGTTGTTTTGCTCCAATAAATTATGTTTTTAATACGTTTCTCGGGGAAAGCCTTCTGCAAGGCACATTTTCTAAGTTTTTTTTTAGAGAGTAGAAATGGATATGTTGTAGCATGGCTACTCCTTTGCAGGTTAATTCATTTTCTCCTGGGAATAGAGCATCAGCCTCCATTCCCATTCGTTCTACACTGCGTCTCAGCGCGCATTCCAATCGATTTGGTACTCCTTTCCTAGGAGAAAAGGTCTTGACAGTCATTTGTCCTCTCGTTACCCCATTTCATTCATTCCACTCTACCCACAACGATGGCTGACCGTTTTCGTCTTCTCGACCTCAACGAAGATTGCGTAAAGACAGTACTCAAGTGCTTTGACGGCTTAGACGTGTAAGTGTTTCCCCTCCTTACGATTCTTAAGCTCGATATTTCCAGAATCAGTTTCTCACTATGCTCCAAGAAAAGGCTGGCCAACGTCCGCTCTCTCAAACTTCATATCGATGAGCTAAGTCTTTACTGCGGTAATATTCTCTACTTGAAATACGATTTCGGAGAACATATGATCAAATTATGCTTTTACGAAGATGGCCACGACAGGGAGATTGCGGAATCGGATAACCGACCGAGAAGATTAAAAGTCGATTACATTGAAGGAAGTTACCTATTTGGGCCATTGAGCCGGGTCGATGAAAATCAAGAACGCGTGATTCGTCACTGGAGGAAAGCCTCGTTTTCTGGAAACGATTGGCTCCGTCACATGATGTCAGTATTCAATTGCGCTGAGATTCGATTCTTTTCCATTATAAGTAGCAAGTTTGAGATAGACTCTTTAGTGGATACTGTCCGGAATTTTAACATTTTTGAAACTTCAATTCTTCAAGCGGTATCGAAGGAGCATACTCTGAGGTTGTTGAACGTTCTTCCGTGTCTTGATTATCTCAGTGTGAGCTTATCGACTCTCGATGAACATTCTGAGTTTTCGATTCTTCTCAGAAACCATCGAAGCCTTACCGTTCGAAGTCGGAATAAGATGACGCTAGACAACATATTATCTGTCAACAGCTTATCTTTCAAATGTTTTGATTTGCGCGTTAGGGACGTCAATAGATTCATTAAGCTATGGAAAAAGGGCGCGAATCCAAGACTGAGATACTTATACGTCAGGTACTACGCGAATCCTGTTGGAGCGGCTGTTCTTAATGAAAACGAAGTCCTTCGAGAAGTTCAGTATCAAAGAATACCTCAAGGAACAGTAAGAATGTTCGAGATGGCCGCAAACCATATGCGAATTGTAGAAGGATTTGATATTGTTGGGAAAAATGGGAGAAAGGCAACAGTGACCCTGAAGAATGAAGAAATGCATTCGAGTTTTCATATGTACATCTGGCAGTGAAGGATTCTAAGTTTTTGTTTTCAATTCTTTTGTTTTCTTACTCTTGTTTTTGCGTCAATAAATTATGTTCAACAGTTCCTTTGTTTCTCGTTTCAAGTCATATTAACTGTCTTCGAAAACATGACAACCTTTTGCATGGCACATTTTCTAGTCAAGCCTGTCATACGGCTGACCGATGGGCCCGCAATTGTTCCGTAAGATGACCGGGACCTTTCGGGTGGTACAGCACCAGCCGCAGGCCGCGGAATAGAGGGTGGGGTATCTTGAGAATGGAGAAATGCTGTTTTAATCTTTCCGAATATCTCATACTTTTTAATATTGCTTCATAATATTGCTTCATTTTCGCAAACATTGGCAGACAATTGTTTAAAAATTGAGAAAATTCGGTTGAAAATGTGCTGCGCTCTTTTAAATAACGGCAGCAGCTAGTGGTTTTCCCAGTAACCTTATTCTTCTAAGACAGTGATGTGCCTGTACTCCGTTTTCTGACCCTTTTCTTTATCTGTATCCGTTGTACGCCTCGTCTCAGCGCGCATTCCAATCGATTTAGTACTCCTTTGCCAGGAGAAAAGGTCCTAACAGTCATTTGCTCTCCCGCACCCCCATTCCATTCATTCCACTCAATCCACTACAACGATGGCTGACCGTTTTCGTCTTCTGGACCTCAACGAAGATTGCGTGAAGACGGTACTCCAGTGCTTTGACGGCTTCGATCTGTAAGTTCTCTCCTTACTTGTAGTTATTTAATTGCTTATTTCCAGAATCAGTTTCTCACTATGCTCCAAGAAAAGGTTGGCGAACGTCCGTTCTCTCAAAATTCATATCTATGAGCTAAGTCTCTACTGCGGCACTACTTTTTACGCGCGATTCAACTTTGGAGAGAGCGAGGTCAAATTATTCTTCTGTGAAGATGGGTACGACCGTGAAATCGCGGAATCGGATTTCCGACCGAGAAGATTGCAAGTCGATTATATTAAAGGAATTGTCGATGATTATCAAGAGCCCGTGACCCGTCACTGGAGGAAAACCTCGTTTTCAGGAAACGATTGGCTCCGTCACATCATATCTGTTTTCAATTGCGATGAGATGACATCTTTTACCTTCATGGATAGCAAGTTTGAGATAGACTCTCTAGTGGATATTGTCCGGAATTTGAACATTTCTCAAACTACGATTTATCAAACAGTATCGAAGGAACATACTATGGAATTGTTGAACGCTCTCCCGTGTGTTGATCATCTCAGTGTGGGCTTATGGACTCTCGATGAACCCTCTGAGTTTTCGATTCTTCTTAGAAACCAGTATAGCCTTAGCGTTCGACCTCAGAATGAGATGACGCTAGACAGCGTATTATCTGTCAACAGCTTATCTCTCGAATGCTTCGATTTGCCTGTTAAGGATGTCAATAGATTCATTAAGCTATGGAAAAAGGGCGCAAATTCAAGACTAAGGCACTTACACGTCATTTTCTTTGCGAACTATGCTGTGCCAACTGCTCTCAATGAAAACGAAGTTCTTAGAGGAGTTCCGTATAAAAGAATGCCTCAAGGAACAGTGAGATTGTTTGAAATGTCCGCAGACCGTGTAAAGATTGATGGAGGATTTGATATTGTTGGGAAAAGTGGGAGAAAGGCAACCGTGACCCTGAAAAGTGGAGAAATCCGTTCAAGCTTTCGTATGTACATTTGGCTGTGATTCAATTTGCATCATAATAGTGTTATTAATTTATAATTGCTTAACTTGTTAATTTTTTTTGTTCCCATAAATTTTGTTCAATATTTTTACGTTTCTTGGTACAAATTTTCTGCAAGACACATTTTCTAGACAGGGCTATCATATGGCTGGCCCGCGGCAATACATATTATAGCTAGGGCCGTGAGGAGGCCATCACCCCACGGGCGGCGTTGATTGTAAAAACACAGTGCTAGCAAAATGTCAGTTTCTTTGCGAATTTTGCAATCAGTGGTTTCCTTCGGGCATTATTCTCTTTAGACAGTATGAGTTACCTAAAATACACCGTATTCTAACACATACATATTCACTCTACTCCGTGTCTCAGTCCGTATTCCAATCGATTCATGACTCTTTTCCCCGGAGAAGAGGTCCTAACCGTCATTTGTCCTCCCATACCCCTATTCCATTCATTCTACTCTTCCTACAACGATGGCTAGCCGTTTTCGTTTTCTTGACCTCAACGAAGATTGCGTAAAGACAGTACTCCAGTGCTTTGACGGCTTCGATTTGTAAGTTTTTCTTATTTTCCTCATAATTTTATTATTTTCTATTTCCAGAATCAGTCTTTCGCTATGCTCTAAGAAAAGGTTGGCAAACGTCCGATCTCTTAAACTTCATTTTGAGCTACGTCTGTACTGCGGTACTACTTTTAACGCGAATCTGATCTTCGGAGAGCATTTCATGCTATTATCCTTTTGTGAACATGGCTACGACAGACTACTTGATCAAAGGGATGAGAGACCGAGAAGATTACAAGTCGATTACATAGAGGGATGCTATCCATACGCGCATTTGGACAGGCCGGATGAATATCAAGAGCCTCCAATCCGTCGTTGGAGGAAAGCTAATTTTCAAGGTAACGACTGGCTGCGTCACTTCATGGATGTCTTCAATTGTGATAAAATCGGCTCAATGTTTGTAGAGAACTTCAAGTTTGAGATCGATTCCCTAGCTGACATTGTCCAGAACTTGAACATCACTAAGTTCGCTACCTTCCAAAATTTGACAAAGCAGCACACTTTGAGTTGGTTGAAAGCGCAGCCCTGTATCGAAGATCTCAGTGTCGGCTCATTACCTTTCGATGAGTATTCGATTTTTCTCAGAAACCAGCAAAGGCTTACAGTGGATAAGATAACGCTAGATATCGTGTTATCTGTCAATAGTCTGGCCCTTACTTGCTTCGAATTGCCCACTAAGGATGTCAATAGATTCATAAAATTATGGAAGAAAGGCGCCAACCCAAGACTGAGACACATATGTGTCATTTTCCTTGCGAATCACGATGGAGCGGCTTTTCTCGATGGAAACGAAATTCTTAGAGGAGTTCAGTATAAAAGAATGCCTCAAGGAACAGTGAGAATGTTTGAGAAGGCCGCAAACCGTATGGAGGAAATCGATGGAGGATTTGATATCGTTGGGAAAGATGGGAGAAAGGCGACGGTGACCCTGTACAATCATGAAGAGGCTTCGTGCTTCAGTATGTTTATCTGGCAATGATGGATTTTTGTTTCAACCGTTCTGTTTTCTTACTATTGTTTTTGCTACAATAAAGTTAATTCAATGGTACCTCTGTTTAAATTGCTGACTGCAGTGACACTTTTCTCGACTTTCCAGCGCGAGGACTATAAGAATTGTCTTGAGATTCGGTCTAGAACACTCTCGATGATTCCCAGAGGGAAGATTGCAAAAATTCTCTACAACCTCACTACATCTTCTCCCAAAGGAAAAGTTCTGTGTGTGTGTGTGTCTGTCCAAGATTCTTTGTTGAATAACTTTCTTCGCAGTGAAGGGATTCATTTCAAATTTTGGCAGTAGTCATGAGTATCCGAGCGCTTCAAGAGCGTAATGCAAAAAATTCGCTTCCGGCAGGATTACTGTAGGTACAGTAACTACTCATAGCAAAATGCACCAAGGACCCGCGTGAGCGGGTGCGGGTCAACTAGTACTATACTATAGCTGAATCGTGGTAGGACCTCATACGTTCGCTATGAGATTCGTAAACTGAGAATCGATTTTGTTTTCCTTCGTCAGAAACGCAACTCTTTCCCAGGAGAAAAGGCGCGAACTCTCGATATTCTTGTCCGTCAGCCATCCCTTCATTTCTCTCCATTCTACACTTTCTACAGTCATGGCTAACGTTGTTCGCTCGTTTCGTCTACTGGACCTTCCCGGAAAATCGATAAAAGCAGTACTTCAGTGTTCAGAAGTTGACGATCTGTAAGTTAACTTTTATAGTTTCATCCATTAATTTCCATTTTCCAGGATAAGCTTCTCGCTATGCTCAAAGAAAATGTTGGCAATTGTAAAATCTCTGAAACTGCAAAGCAAATACTTTCAGCTCTTTTCTGGTAACAAATTCCAAATCCTATTGCTTTCAGGCCAACGAGATTGGATCGACATATTATTTTGTGAAAATTGGCAACAGAATGTTTCACCTTCAAGAATGTTAAAAGGAGACTATGTGGAAGCACGTTACCTTTATGAACGGAATGGAAGGAATATCCGCCAGTGGAGAAATGCAAAGTTTGGTGGGAGCGATTGGATTTCTCACTTTATGACAGTGTTCAGTTGCCAGAGTATTTCTCGAATGTCAATCGAGTCAGATCACTTTCTGATTGATTCTCTTGTAAATACTGTCAAAGACTTCAACATTGTTCAACTGGTCATTCACAATGGCGTACCAAAACAATACTTTTTGAGAATCTTCAGAACATTTCCTTGTCTCGAAAATTTTGTCATTTCATCAATGTTTGATGAACTTTCGCACAACTCCATTCTCCTCAAAAACCACGCAAACTTATATATTAGAACCGATGCAAAGCTGTCACTAGACCAAGTTATTTCGGTGAACAGCAAAGTTTTCGATATCAGGAATTTCTCGATTCGTGATGTAAATCGGTTTATGAAACTCTGGACAGCAGGTTCTAATCGCAGACTAAGATACGCTGAAATCCGAACTGTTAATGGACTACGTGTGGCTGACAAGGAAAGAGTTCTAAAAGGGGTTAAACATCAAGCTGTTCCTGAAGAAACAATAAGGACTTTTGAGTTGCCCGAGCATTTTTTGGGGACAATGAAAGTAAAAGGAGGGTATGATATTTTTAGTGCCAATGGCAGAAAAGCCACTGTGGCTCTCAACACTAGGAGAGAGATTACGGCGTTTCGAATGTTCATTTGGTTATAATTGCTGTTTGTGTTGTTCATAATGAAGGTTTTCACTTCTATAAAATTGTTTTTCTCTCTTAGAGTTTCTTACCTTCGGAGCGTTCGCTCCCGAAAGCGTTTAGTTTGCTGGGATTTTGAGCAAATCAGATAATGGCTCTCCTCAAAGGCCTTACGAACCAATGTGCGCGCTTTCCATAACAAGAGCAGTTACAATTTGGATGTCGCTGGATAGTTTAGATCGAAA
This sequence comes from Caenorhabditis sinica, assembly GCA_963932045.1. Classification (NCBI taxonomy): domain Eukaryota; kingdom Metazoa; phylum Nematoda; class Chromadorea; order Rhabditida; family Rhabditidae; genus Caenorhabditis; species Caenorhabditis sinica. The sequence goes on from OZ009942.1 coordinate 4,269,014, forward strand.
GTTGGTCGGAAAAAGTCCGACTAAGTTCTGATCGTTCTGTTCCAGTTTTTTTGATACATGCAACCCAGAGTTGTTAGGAAGTGAAATTTTGAAACTGGGAAGTCGGAAGTGATTTTCTTCGAGTTTTAGCCATAAATTCGAATATTTTTTGTAAAAACTACTGATTTTTCGATGAAAAATCGATTTTTTAATAAAATGTTCGAAAAAAATCTTGCTTCCGAAATTTTTTGAAAATCACGGAAATAAACTTTTTATCCGGAAGTCGGAAGTCGGAAAAATTTTTTTTGCGGAAATCGGAAGTCGGAATTCCTAACAACTCTGATGCAACCACATGAGCGATTACAACTCTGGTGTCGCCAGGAAGTTTAGATTGGAATTTGGTCGGATTATGGATAGACAGCTACTATAATATTCATACAGATCCCAGTAATCTTAGTTGTCCTACTTTTGTTCAACTTTCCGTTTCCCAGGGACCTTATTCTGCCTAGACAAAGTGAAAGATACATAACCACCGTTGTGTTTCTCCTACATCCATCTCTATCCACTCTAATCCGCGTCTCTGCCCGTATCCCAATCGATTTGGTAGTCTTTTCCCAGAAGAAAAAGTCCTGAGAGTCGTTTGCCCTCCCGTACCCCCATTTCATTCATTCCACTCTCTATCTCCACAACGATGGCTGGCTGTTTTCGTCTTCTGGACCTCAACGAAAAATGCATAAGGACAGTACTCCAGTGCTTTGACTGCTTTGATCTGTAAGTTATTTTTCCCCACTTACGACTCTTAACCACGCTATTTTCAGAATCAGTTTCTCACTATGTTCCAAGAAAAGGCTGGCAAACGTCCAATCTCTCAAACTTCACATCGAGTTAGATCTCTCTTGCGGTAATACTTTTTACGCGTATTTCAACTTCGGAAGGGACGCGATCGAATTATTCTTTGGCGAAGATGGCTACGATAGACAGGAGGAAGAGCGAGATGAGACTCCTAGGGCACTCAAAGTTGACTACATTGAATTGAGTTATCCATTCGTGGATGAGAACTGGGACGTTGATAATCAAGAGCCCGTGATCCGTCACTGGAGGAAGGCTTCATTTTCTGGAAATGATTGGCTCCGTCACATCATGTCTGTGTTCAATTCCGATAGGATTGGAATGTTATCCGTCACTCATATCAAGTTTGAGATCGACTCTTTAGTGGATACTGTCCAAAACTTGAACATTTTTGGAACAACATTTCCTGAATCAATCTCAAAGGAGCATACTTTGGGACTGCTGAACGCTCTTCCTTGTCTTGAGGATCTCCTTGTGCACTCATTAACATTTCATACGCCTTCTGAATACTATGTTCTTCTCAGGAACCATCGAAGGTTATCAGTTCAAATTCGAACGTTAGATATCCTGTTATATGTCAACAGCTTAGCTCTTCATTGCATTGATTTGACCATCAAAGATGTCAATAGATTCATAAAACTATGGCAAAAAGGCGCCAACCCAAGACTGAGATATTTAAATGTCAGTTTTTTCCGACATCATGGTGCCGCTGTTCTTAATGAAAACCAAGTTCTTAGAAGAGTTCAGTATCAAAGAACGCCTCAAGGAACAGTTAGAATGTTCGAGGTGGCCGCAAACCGTATGGAGGAAATCGATGGAGGATTCGATATCGTTGGGAAAAATGGGAGAAAGGCGACTGTGACCCTGGAGAATGACGATTTGGTTTCGATCTTCAAAATGTTTATCTGGCAATGATGGATTTATGTTTCAACTTTTTTTTGTAATGTTGTTTTTTCCCTAATAAAGTTTGTTCCATATTGCTTACTGCAGTCGCATTCCCGTCAATTTTTTTGGAAAGATTATACGATTTGTGACAGATTCGGTCTAGAAAGATTTTATGAAATCGGATGTAAACTCCGTATTGTCGATTTATACGGATAGCACGTAAACATTTTTTGATTTACAGGGTGGGGAATAAGTGTGGAGCCAGTCTGTAGTAAAGTTCATATGAATGAAAAATCATTTCTAAACGTTTTGCTGATACGAAATTTGACACACGTATAGTTTAAGATGTTTCTGAGTTCGCTGCAAAGTTTCATACAGAATGGATGATCCTATGCAAAGTTATGACTGCTGAAAAATTTACGATATTTTGCTTTTTTTCTAGGCTCGTACGCACCTAGTGCCACACTCAGTCAAAGGAATATTGGTACCGTTTTAGTGGCTACAAGATTATGAAATTATGATGTTGTATCACTGTATATTTGGGCTTTTCAGCTACAAAATAATTGTTTGAAAATATTTCACTACCGAGGTGTAGTAACGATCTTTGCCAAAGTTACAAATTTGAATGATTTTGCCCCAAATCTCAATCAGGTCAAAGTGTAACAAGCGGACTTCTTGTCCAAAAAAACATGGAATCTTCGTTTTTATATATTTCATGAGTATTGATGCACCATAACCTCAAAAATCAGAAATATTTTCATAAATTCGAAATTGTGACAAATCAAATTGAAAAAGTCGAAATAGCGCACTTCGGTTAGGTAGGTTTTTCTCTAATGTAATGAGGCCGCATGATGTTGAAACTTATAAAATCATAAAGCTGAATAAATTAACTACCATTTTTCAAAATTTGAGCTCACTAGCACTATTCTGCTCAACGTGGGACAGTGTTGTTTCCGAAAAGAGGCCCGTGTCTAGAGGTGCCTCTAGCTTCAGCTGTTTGGGTCTATAACTTAGAAAAGAGTGCATCGTTTGCCGAAAAATTTTGGCGCAGAAATGCTCAATGTCTACACATTATTACCACGAAGTTTCAAAAAAATATCTTTTGATTTACCTATTTGGCGCTGTTTCAAAGTCGGCTCCATACTTATTCCCCACCCTGTATATTTATCCAAACCGCCTTTTTCCTTTAATGCAAAATGCCGCATGGAATTTGGCAACACCGCCGCACGACGTTGATGCTAGTTTTCAGATTTCAGAGCATTTTAAAATAAAATTTTTCGCCGGGTTTAAATAGAGAGCTACTTAATCATTGTATTGTCTTGCTTTTTGAACGGAGTCTGTGCTACTCTGTACATTTTAGTTTGTGCATAATCTTTTGCAAAAATCACTTTCACGAAAAACTACTTTATGACGAGAGAGAATGGGAGACAGAGAGAAAATCGGGGTGGTTGAGACGTTGGGGGGACGTTTTTTGTTTTGTTTTGCTTTTTTCAAATTCAAGAATACGAAACGAGACGAATTTCAAGGTGTGTGGTGTGGAGACAAAAAGTATAAGGTAGTGTTTCTCAAAATACATATACATATATGTATAAGGGGGGGGGGGGGCAAAATAAAAAAGTATAAAATTAAGAGGGACAATTTTTCTACAAAAAGTCGGGGGTGTGTGGGCGGAGATTAAGAAAAAAGTGGGGGGGGGGCGGGGCGTGGTGTTGACTAGAAAGTTTTGATATTGGTAAAGGTAGTAGTAGTAGTTTCTCTATATTATTTTTACAACATTATTAAAGGGGGGGGCAAGAGACAAAAAAAATATATAAGGGGGAAAGGGAGAAGTAAAGCATGTAAAGTCGAGAAAAAATATTTGATCTACCAAAGGGGGCGGGGCCCCCTTTTGTAGATCAAAATTTTTTTCTCTTAAATTCTTTTTTGGCTGGATTTGAGAGACTTTTCAGAGAGAGAGAATGGGCTTTTCGGGTGGGATTGGACCACCGGCGGACAAAAAATATGAGACGAAGACTAGAGAGGACAGAAAAATGAGAGAAGCTTAAAATAGGGGCAAAAAAATATATAGGGTTCAGGGTTCAGCGGGATGAAATGAGGAAGACTTTCAGAATATCGGGGTGTTTCAGAAAATAAGAATAATAGATAATAGATAATAGAAGGTTTCAGAAGAATATAGTGTAAGACTTTTTTTCAAAACTCGGCAAACTCCTTGGAGCATTTCTCGGTGCCCGAGATGCGAAGCGGCTCCTCTTCGTAGTCGTCGAAGTTGGAAGCGTCACCTGGACCACGGCACTTTGGAAGGAATGGGGCTTCGATCTGGAATTAGGGGATTGGATTAGAAAATAGAACATGAGATGTTTTTTGGGGTTTCTGTCTGAGTGTGAATGTATGCAAATGCGCTCTATTGGACTCTACTGGGTGGAGAATTGCGGTGGGGCGCGTTTGCACACAAGTTCAGCTATAAGGGGTTTATGTCAATAGGCTCCTTTTGGGTTTGTGCATTTTTGGTCGGCCCGGTTTTTGGAGTCAAATTTTCAAAGTATCGATTTTTGATTTTTGAGCAAAAAATCGATATTTTTGAAATCGGGCCGGGCCGAGAAAATTTTTGCCTGTCCGGCCTGACACGGACCGGGCAGGCAAATCACAAGTAGGCTGAAATCCACTCCGCTAAAAACGGCCTAGAAAATTTTCTAGGCCATTTTCCCCAAATTTCCAAAAATGCACAATCCCAAAAAGTACACATCCCTAATTTCAGCCTAGTTCCACGTGACAAATTTTCAGATTTTATTTTTTTTTTTTGCAAATTTTCGAGTCTTGGTGGCCTAGAAAACCCCATTACGCGATTTTCTAGGCCACCGCACATCTCTACAGATATAAACCACTCACCATATCGCAAAATGTCAAAACTGCACTATTTTTGACAAAACATATGGCCTAAAGAAAGCATTTTGGTTTTTTTTGGAAATTCACTATACCAGCCGTTCACGTCGAATGCAAATGTGCTCTATTGACAATTTTCAAAATTTTAGATTAGCAATGGAGCGCGCTTACAAACCATATGAACGGCTTGTATATGCATATAAAGACATCCCGAAAACTCATAAATCAGTGCTATGGATAGAGTGGTGTGGTGGTAGTGGACTCTGTATAGACATGGAGAAAGATTGGAAAATTTGAAAATTGCCACGTGGATTTTTCATTAAATAGAGAGAGAAAAAAATCATCGATAGTTTTGAGAAAAGAATGAGAATAACTAAATCAAGACACTATACATGCAGTTTGTTAGCAGCACATGTTAGATTTTAAGAAATTCACAATAGAGCGCGATCTACTCATGCACAGAATGTTAAAGATGGAGCGCATTTGCATCATTGTCACACTACATTTAGTTGTTAAGCGGGAAAAGTTGCAATTGTGCTCTATTGGACTACCCTGGATGGTCCAATAGAGCGCAATTGCAACATTTCTAGGGTCATAGTAAACTTCGTGTGGAGGAGCTGATGAGATGGAGCGCGTTTGCACACTAGATTTTTTTAAATAGGTAGAAGAAGGCTCAAAGTGGATCAAAATTTTTGATATATAGACCAATCGAAAGCTGAAAAAATTCTCTATCTAATGGTAAAAAATTTCACATAAAAACTTGGCGATATTCTGAATTTTGTACATTGGAAGTATAGGTTCTCAAAAAAATTTTAGAGGATTCTTTCAAGGTTTACAAATTTTCTCCTCAACACTTTAGAATTGCAGTTGAACGAGCCGGCTCGGCCTGTGGGCCTCTTGAAAAAAATGGCGAACTTTTTCGAAATTTTTTTAAAATTTTGATTTTTTCCCCGAAAAAAAAAAATAAAATTTTCATACTTGCCCGGGCAAATAGAAGATTTTTTCCCTGCCCGCTCCATCGCTAACTTGGCTGAAATTTGAATTTTCAGCGTTCCCCTCCGTTTTTAAAACAGCGAAACATGCTTTGGTGGGAGCGTGGACTCCTCGTGGACAACTCGGACAACAGTCGAATTGTCCACGAGGAGTCCACGCACCCACCAAAACATGTTTCGCTGTTTTCAAAACGGCGGGAAAGCGGAAAATTCAAATTTCAGCCAAGTTGCGATGGAGCGCATTTCCCCTTGGGGAATATCGTTAATAGAACTACAATGGGTTTTAAAAGCGCGCTCCACTAACACTCTCCACACAAGATTACTATGACAGATCACTATATATATAGAAAAGAAAAAAACCAAACCAAATCTGTGAATATGTACCAGTGAAAATAAGAAGAAGAAGTAGAAGAAGGCGTAGAAGAAGAAAATATACATGCTCTCTCTAGAAATCCACAAACAGCTCTGCCAACTGGGGCGTCGCCGCTATCACGAATTCCGTCGGCTCTTGGACTTCCTCGACGAAATGCCTCGTATCCGCAGGCCCATCTACTCTCGGATACAACGCCTCGAACAGCCGTCCGTTGGATTCTCCTTTGGAGAATGAGGGCGGTGTGATCTACAACGAACCATTCAAAACAACAACAAAACACAACACTATATACGGCTCTTTTTTTGGATGGAGGAGTACACGCGGAGAATCTCAGGGACAGTATACGAACATAGGGATAGAATCGAGAAGAAGAGAACATGCATACAGACACACAGACAGACAGACAATACATGCACAAACCCTGAAAAATGAAAATCCCGAGTACTAACCTTTCTCTGATAGATGGCAATCCAGTCGGTGCTTCCGAACCACTTGTGATTTTTGATATCGGCAACACCGTTCTTCAGATTACCGTATCGTTTCGTCAAGTCCACCTGGAGCAAGTTCTTGAGCAGATCTTTGAGCTCGTTCGAGAAGTGCGATGGGAATTTGACCTGGAAATTGTGAAAGGGTTAGGGGATCGCTGAAGACTCAAGAGCACTGTGTGCGTCTTTAATCTAACCTCAAACTTGCTGAACACATGGAGCCGCTACGCGGCACGCGACGCGCCCAAAATCAAATGAAGCTTATGAAGTCAAAGTATACCTTGCGATATAAATATGTTCCTTATACCATTCAAAAGCGGAAATCACAAGGATTTCAAAAAATTAACTTGCTTTATTCTAGCGCTAGGATGAACAAAGTTATGGCGTTTCAAAGTTAACCCTATCGACTTGACGCTAAAACTTTGAGAAGCCGTAACTTGGCCCAAACTCGTTTTTGAACAAAATTAACTACATATTTGGAATCCTTGTAACTTTGGCTTTTAGGTCGTATAAGTTTCATAAGTGCATCACAACGTAACTTTTGACGGGTTCTCAATTTATCGAGTTTATCAATTTTTTATGCTCTCGGCTGCTCTTTTGGCTTTCACCGTGCTGTTTCAAATGTCCCTACAAGTAGATCTATTTTCAACCAAAAAATTATATATTGAGCCGCGACGCGCACGCAACGCCTCTGGAAAGCTGTAATTCAAACGGCCGGCTAAAGTGGCCAAAAAGCTCCGAAGGGCCAAGAAGCTTGTTTTCAAAAGAAGGGCCCGATCAGACTTGGATGGTCTCCCACGGCCTTCACAGTTTTGCAAATAGTCGTTTCGCAACCACGCCATTTCGCAACTAGGCATTACACAAGCAGTCATTTCGCAACTATAGAAACTTGTCCGTTTTACGTTCATTTCGGCTATATGTGATAGGGATCATTGTAAACAAGTTCAGGTTACTATCAAAATCTAAAAATTTTGATTGCAACCTGAATGTTTTCAAAATGTGTATCTTTTGGTTGCGAAATGTCGCGGCTGCGAAATCGACGTAAGTTGCGAAATGTCTCGGTTGCGACATAACTAGTTGCGAAGCGGCCGTGCCCCCCCCCTTCAATAATCTCACCTTTCCTGACACGATCTTCTCGTAGATCTGAATTGGCTGATCGGCGAAGAATGGCGGGTAGCCGGCGGCCATTTCGTAGATGAGCACGCCGAGTGCCCACCAGTCGACAGCCTTATTGTATCCCTTCGACAAAATGATCTCTGGTGCCAAGTATTCCGGAGTGCCGCACAACGTCCACGTTCTTCCCTTCACACGTTTCGCGAATCCAAAGTCGGTGATCTGGAAGAAATTGGACTTTTTTCTTATGAATCTTTTTCTTGTGAATCATGTGCCAGGATTAAGGGGTACGGAGAGACATGATACGTAAGCCTATATATTTATTTTTAGTCGAAAATCCAATAACTTTATTCATCCCCCGGTTTTCTAATCCCCCTTTTCTTGTCCCCATATATCCACTAATCCGATTAGACGCACCTTCAAATATCCGGTGGAGTCGATGAGCAAGTTCTCGGGCTTCAAATCGCGGTAGATCAAATCCAACGAGTGCAAGTACTCGAATGCCAAAACGATTTGGGCGGCGTAGAAGCGAGAGTGTGGCTCGGAGAAGCGTCCGATTCGGCGAAGATGTGAGAACATCTCACCACCTGAGATGAATTCCAACACCATGTACAGATTCGAGTTGTCCTGGAAATTGATGATGAGATTTAGAGCATGTTTATAAAATCCTTGGAAATTCAAGTTTAGCTCGAAAATCCTACTCAAAAAATGTGAAAAGCTGCAAATTTTTAAAGACCTATTAGCGATATTCCTCAAGGGAAAACGCGCTCCATCGCAACTTATCTGAAATTTGAATTTTCCGCTTTCCCGCCGTTTTGAAACAGCAAAACATGTTTTGGTGGGTGCGTGGACTCCTCGTGGACAACTCGAGCTGCAGTGGAATTGTCCACGAGGAGTCCAGACACCCACCGAAACATGTTTCGCTGTTTTCAAAACGGCGGGAAAGCTAAAAATTCAAATTTCAGCCAAGTTGCGATGGAGCGCGTTTCACCTTGGGGATTTCTTGAAAGGTTAGGGATACAGGTACTCCTCAGAACCTCAGAATCCTCCAAAACCGTTAGACTTTGGAAAAAATTGAAATTCTATGAACTTCGAACTTTCAATTTTTAGTATTCCAGAATTTCTAAATCCTACATTTTCGGAAGCTCAAAGTCCGTTTTTCTCCTTTTCTAAACTTTTTGCAACATTTTCCAAAAATCTCAATTTTTATATAATTAGGTTTGTTTGTCAACCAAAATTTGTTTATCTCTCAATTTTTTTCTTCGAATCTCATGTATATAGCCTATAATTAGCCCACTCACAAGGAACTCAAAATTCAAAAACCACACCAAAGATTTTTGATCTACAAAATGAAAAAAAATAAAAATTTGATCTACCACTTGACCTACCGAGCTATTTACCATTTGATCTACCAAGCTCGATGCAAAAAATTTTGATCTACGCCTACCTTGAACGAGAATGTCATGTTGACCAAGAACGGAAAATCGATGGCCTGAAGGATGCGCTTCTCGTTCAGCGTGTGCTCCACTTGTTTGAGTTTTACTACCTAAAAGTTCCAGATTTTTTTTGACACGGAGATTGAAATACAGACCTTTTGTTTGTCGAGAATTTTCATGGCATAATAGTTGCCTGACGCCTTATGTTTGACCAACATCACACGACCGAACGAGCCGGTTCCCAGTGTTTTTATCCGATCGAAGTCGTCCAGGCATGCCGTGTTCTGAAAATAAAAAAAGTTATTGGGTATATGGATTAAGGGGTACTGGTTTTTGTGTAATTTTGCATTGCATTCTTGGTGTTTTTGGGGTGTGAAGTGGCCAAAATATGAAAATTTTTGTAAAAAATTGAAGTTTTCAGTGGGAAATTGCGAACAAACTTGCTTGAAGCAGGCTGCTAAATGAGGTTCGCATTGAGGGAAGACTCGAATTCCTGACTAAAAAAAGAGCATTTTCTGACCATTCGACTGTTTTATTTTTATTTTTAAATCTTTTCTAGAAACCGTTTTACAGATTTTTTTCAAAAAATCGAAAACTTTAAAAAAGTCTTAACTTTGTGTGAGCCACAAAACTGGGGCTGTTAGGAAGGCAAAATTTTGAAATTTATTTCAAACTGATCTCCAGATTTTGACGATTCGAATGGTATATTTTTTGTTTCTCAAACTTTTCTAGAAACCGTTTTACAGAAGCTTGAAAATTTCAGACGAAAATTTTGAAAAATTGCCAATTTTGGTCCAAAAATTTAGGAGACTTTGTCTAAGTCTGAGTAGCAAGACTAGGCGCATTTTAAACGGCAAGATATCAAAATAAATTCATAGTAATCTCCAGATTCTGGCGATTCTAATGGTGTAGTTTTCATGGCTCAAGACCCTCTAGAACTGATTTTATGCTTCTTCAAAGATTTTAAGAGCCCCTCTGCAATCTAGACATGAGTAAAAAAACCTTAATAAGGTGTTACCCTACATTAGGTTGCGGTGTCAACGAGTGATCCTCCTCATGCTCCACATCCTCATCTTCATCCTCATAACTCTCACAACTGCCTTCAGAACTCGACGAAGGAGTCGTCAGCTCGGATTCCGATTCTTCCGATGACCCATCCTCATCGTCTTCCTCGGAAGACGTGGTGGTATTATTCGTGAGCTCATCGGTTTCAGATGAGCACAGTGAGGATGAGGATCGACGTAGAGGCTTGGATGCCATAGGGGGACGAAAGGAAGGGATTAACGGGGAAGGATAGGACACAGAGCAGCTGATATGGAGTGACTAGGGGGGTGATGATATGAGATATAGAGAGAAGGCGTGGCAGGCATATGGAAGAGAAGTAGTAAAATCTATATATGCTCATGTTTCCCCACTTCTTCTTCCACTTCCAATCTAATTCGCCTTGATTCATATATTTAAAGGACTTCCTTTTCCCGCTCTCTTTTTAACATCACATCATTCCCACACACACCTCAGGCCTCTCATTCAATACCCTTAGATGGCAAAAGTCTAAGGTAGAGCTTAAGGGGTCGGAGGTTTGTGCGGTGCGGTCGCGTTGCGGTTTAGCTGATTCTAGACATCACCACTAGGCTTAAAAAAAGAAGCAAAAACTATTTAGCAGGTCGAGGAATTGAACCCGGGATGACTTGATTTCCAGTCTGCGTCACTTCCACAACACCATGTTGCACACCACGACAAGCGGTAGGCGCTGGGGATCTCATCGCCCTGCCATGGCTCAGGTCGCCGTCTCTCACCACCACCTTCCTGTACGCCCTCCCTCCCTTATTTCCTTATGTTGCCGCATGGCGCAGTGGTTGCGCTGTTGACCACCACCCTAAAGGTCGCGGGTTCAAACCCCACGCCCACCAATTTTCTTTTTTTTATTTTTATCAAAGTTTCTTCCCAAGTTTGTTCCAAGTTCCCCCTTTATAAGGTAGGAAGAATATAGAAATCTCTTCTCTCGACGGGCCGTCCGTCCGGTGGTGGTGGAAAAATGTTGTGTCAACAGACAAACACCCAAACACACATTGGGAACGAGAGAGAGAGAGAAGGATGGAGATGGAGTTTTGTCGGTGGTGTGTGTATTTGGATTGCAATCCCCCCGGAAACGTATTGTGCTGTTGAGAGGGAGAAAGAGAGGCCCTTATGACAATATTAGAAAGTGATGGGGCGGGCGGGTGAAAAATCGATAAAATACGTGTACTTACGTAGAAGTCCTTATTGGGATAGTAGTAATTGTTATTAACCGTCATTGAAATAAAAGGAAATTTCAGAAAAATAGAAAAGTTTCTAACTCAAAAATTCTGAATCAATAGAGCGTGACAGTGATGACTACCTACTGAAAAAGAACGAGAAAAACAACGGGATAATGTGTGTTTTTTAACTGACATGAAATTGTTACTATTCTATTTTTAGAAAACGCGACTTTTTCACCAAACAGTTGGAAACAAAAATTTCGGTATATATTTACACATCATCCTATTAAGGGGGTATTGTGATCACTGATACTTTGAGGTATGACAAAAATCACTAAAGTCCCTGACCCTAGAAAAAATTCCAAAAAATTATTTTCGCTCACAGTCCGAATTTAGTCCCCCTGGAAGCCATATAGTTGTTTGTCTTGAAAACTTCACCTGCCGCCATCGTCACGACTTCTGATTCTTCTGATTTTCCCTATTTTTGAGATTAATCTAAAATCTATCCCAGCATCTAAGCCTTTTTCCTTCTATTTTTGGTGCTGCAGACTAGAACAAACAAGAAAAAAACCACCAAAAACCATCACATAGGAAGGAAAATCAAAAATTCATGGAAGCGGAAATTTGGGCTCAAGCTTATTTTCTGTTGTCTGCTTTTCTGTGTGACTCACAGGATTCCAGATATTTTAAGACTGATAAAGTGGGACCCCCTAAATGTCAAATGTACAAGATATATATCGGAAGTGTGTCAGAGCAGCTGGAAATGGTTGTTTTCCGTTTTCCGGGGCAAAAAAAGCTATTTTTGGGAATATTTCTTGAGAAGGGGGGACAAGACGTCTCTTTTTTGCAGAAAATAGAAAATAGCAGAGAAAGAGAGATTCTTGGTCCCTATGTAGAAGGATATGCGTCAGTATAAGGCTTATAAATAGAGCGAAAATTTAGATCGACGGTTGAAAATGATGCCAAAATGAAGGGCTCAAAGCGCTCTACAAGATGATGCAAGGTGAAGCTCAAGGCCACTCAAACAGCCGGCCGTGGCCGGCCACAACTTCGACCAGCTGAGTTTCTTGTCAGCCTCACTGAGGCATATGCAGAACTATATTTCACAAGTTAGATCAAGAGAAAATATCAACATTGAAGAAAGTTATGAGCTTTTTAGTGATCGATGACGGGGAGACGAGGACGGAGAGGAATTTCAAAGTGGTAGTATCTGCTTCTAGTTTACGGTACCAATAAGTTCAATACATAAAAATGTAGAGCTCAAGGAGCCCCACCCAACAAGAAAAAGATCATACGATTTCATGAAGTTTGAAGGAAGTTATGAGCATTTTAAGATATAGGCAGATGATAGGAAGAGACAGAGAGCCCAAGGAAACTTAACTTGCTCTAAACAGTTTCCAGGTCATGATATCAAATTTTTTGATACATCAAAATGTAGCGCGCAGGGAGCCCTACAGAACGGTAGCAGAACTATAGAAATTTGAAAAGTTTGAAGGAAGTTATGAAAGTTTGAAGTTTTTTTACTTTTTACCTGAAACAACCACTTCATGGACCAATGATCGGACAGCTGTGTCTTCAACCAGAAAATCTCGGCGGTAAAGTTGAGGTCCTGCGACTCGGCAGCCGGCACTCCACGAATTTTCCTCGCCGCCTGCCTATAGTCCACAGGACTCGTCGGAGCACTCGCCGACGTCGTCGGTCGACGCAAGTAGTTGTCATCTAGCTCCATGGGCTCTGTCGTCGTCGTGCTGTCATCCTTGGATCCACTTTTTTGCTCATGAAGTGAGCTGACGGAATAGTTCGCGAAGCCCGGTGGCGGTGCAGTTCGGATAGCAGCGGATGGCGGAGGGTTTTGAAGGATGCGCCTCTGCTGGCGCGTCGCCAACGGGACCACCACCCCAGACGAGGTTTTCAGCAGCAAGTGAGGAATCTTTTCACGGCAAATGTCTTCTGGCGACGATGAGCTTCGACGCTTCTTCACGAGACCTGTTGTGATGCTGGATGTGGCCGTGTGCGGGGTGATAGGGGCCACAGGGAATCCTAATGGAAAAACGCCTGAAGGCCTCCGCTCTCCTTCAGGGGATGAGCACGCCGACTGAAACGACGTTGAGGAGGTTGTTGTTGTCGGCGAGGTGTTGGTTGATGACTTGACAGTCATCTGGAGTGGACCCGCGCGGCATAGTGGGTGGAGGACGAAGTCGGGGCCTCCTTCCTCTTCCTCATCGTCCGCACCTTCTTCGTTTTCTTCTCTCCGGTCTTCTCTCCGGATCGCCGCGGATAGTCTCCGCCTCCACTCGTCTTCTTCGGTGATGCGCTCTTTTTTATCTTCAGATGACGATGCAGATGGAGATCGGAGGGGCGGGGGAGGAGGAGCGACTGGTGGACACGTTTCCATTATGGTTGCAAAAGAACCTCTTCAGCTGATTCTTGATGACGTATTTTAGAAGATGTCTTGTAAAGAAGAAGATGTATTAAAAGATGGAGAGAGAGAGAGAGAGAGTACGGTATTTCAAAAGAGAGAAACGAGAAAAGGCTAGTAGTTGCGTTGCGGAGAGAGAGGGAGACACGCGCCTGTAGAACGAGAGGCGGTTCTTTTTTCTTCTAAAAAAAGCGGATCGGAAGTAGTGATGAAGAGAGAGAGAGTGTTCTAGATTAAAGGCGAAGTACTGTGAGACCCAGAGAGAAGAGACCACCACCACCGCCGAGATAGGGCGTCTAAAAATAGAAACAGCGCTCAGGCCGCAGTCAAATAAAACAGAAGAGAGACGCAGAGAGAAGAGAGAGAGAGACCGCCTTTCTTTTTCTCTCTGTGAAGTTTCCTCGGGATTCTCCGAAACCTCTCTCTGTCTTCGAACGAGAAAAAAACAGAGACCAGAAAAAAAAGAACGAGCGAGGTTTTAAACTAGATGGATGGCTCTGAGGGGTCATAAATTTTCTTGAAAGAAGGATCTCATGAAAATTGATATATATTATTAGGATGGAACAGGTGGTGGTGGAGGGTCCTAAGTGGTTCTGGGGGGTTGAGATACCGCAAAGTTTCCTAGACTGAAACTGGGACTTATTACAGGTTTAGGGCTGTAACTTCAGAACCATTTGAGATCCGAACATGAAAATTATATCATTCGAAAGCTGAAATTATGAGAATTTCAAATATGGTATTATTTTTTATGTAAGATTTCTATGAATCGAGTTATGGTGATTTCAAGTTTCCGAATACTTGGTTCATAGGGTTTGAAGTTTTCAGCTATCAAACGGTTTAGTGTTAAGACAGAATTATCAGAAATAATACCGCTGAAAAGCTAAAATTTCAAGGATTCTGAATATGTAAACTTTGTTTTCCAATCTTCACTATGAAACGAGCTTTTAGCGATATTCCGTGAGGAGAAACGCGCTCCATCGCAACTTGGCTGAAATTTGAATTATCAGCTTTCCCGCAGTTTTGAAACAGCGAAACATGTTTTGGTGGGTGCGTGGACTCCGGTCGAATTGTCCACGAGGAGTCCACGCACCCACCAAAACATGTTTCGCTGTTTTCAAAACGGCGGGAAAGCTAAAAATTCAAATTTCAGCCAAGCTGGCGATGGAGCGCGTTTTCCCTTGGGGAATATCGCTAATATGATCCTTTGAAATTTTGATGGTGACCTTAAAAGGCTCTATTTAAAATGTGCGTAACCTGGCTGATACAGTTTTCTATCCAAAAGTTTTTGTATTTTCAAATTTCCCGCTATTTCAGCTATCTCTGAAATTCTCAAAGATCAAAAAACCCCTTGCCAAAACCCTCTAGACCATCACAATCAGAACCAAAACTAGAAAATGAATGTGCTCATTTATTTTTCTGCTTGAAAGAACCGGAAGTCAAAGTCAAACAGAACTTAGAGGCCCCCTTCCCTAAGAGGCGGGATCACAAGAGAAGGAGCCAGGTGGAAAAATCAGAAGAGCACTGGAGAGGGGCGCTTGGTTTAGTGGTTTTTAGAGAGGAAGAGAGGAGAAAGTTGTACCTAGTTGTGTGTATATAAACAATAAGAGAAAGTAAGCAGAAGGACGGAAGATCAAACTCTATAGAAACAAGATTATTTTGGGGAAGGGCATGTCTGGAGGAGGTTTTAAGGGGGTCCTAGGGGTCTTAGCGTAGTCGACTCAAATTTGAATGCGATCTTGGAT
Source organism: Caenorhabditis sinica (assembly GCA_963932045.1). Taxonomy (NCBI): domain Eukaryota; kingdom Metazoa; phylum Nematoda; class Chromadorea; order Rhabditida; family Rhabditidae; genus Caenorhabditis; species Caenorhabditis sinica. Next base: position 4,284,404 of record OZ009942.1, read on the forward strand.
TTAGGAAGAATTTTGATTAAAAATTGAGAATTCTGAATTTTGGAAACGTCGAAAACTGGCTAAAAATTGAGCTAGAAGTTTGAAAATTGGCTAGATTTGAAGGGAATTTCAGGTAGCTTCAAATTGAAATAAAATTAGGAAATCTGAGATTTTCAAATTTTTAAAATTTTGAAGGGGTATAACTTTGCTTAAAATTGAGCTAGAGCCTTGAAAATTGGCTTGATTTGAAGGAAATTTAAGGTGCTTTAATTTTCAATAAAATTTTGAAATCTATTTTTTTTCAAATATTGAAAAACTTTGAAGGGATATAACTTGGCTTAAAATTGAGCTAGAGCCTTGAAAATTGGCTTAATTTCAAGGGCATTTGAGGAGCTTTGAATTGGAAAATCTGATTTTTTTCAAATTGTGAAAACTTCGAAAGACTATAACTTGGCTCGAATTTGAGCTAGAGAATTGAAAATTGGCTTGATATGAAGGAAATTCCTGGCGCTTCGAACAGAAATTCCTGGCGCTTCGAACATGGTAATTTTGAAAATAACAGAGTCTCAGAGTCTCAAAATTTTAGAATCTCACAAATCAAGAGAAATTCTAGCTCTACCCAACCACTAGACCCCTATCATCCTCCTCCCTTCTTAGCCTAAATGGGTGTAACCAAAAAAAGTGGGCGGCGCCAAAATATGCCCGAGCTTACATTTAATCGACCACAATAATAAGGCACACAACATCGGAAACATTTCTTTCTAAGAAAAAAATCTAGTATTCTTATAATCAAATCTGCTTCTGCTCACTTGGCAACACACCAAAACTAGAAACTGCGCGTAAACTCAATTTCTTTTTTCAGCCTCCACATTTGAGGTGTCACACCTGGAATCTAACAACGTTTATTTTTGGCTCTTCTCAAAAAAAACATGTTATGATTCTGAGAGAAGGATATCATCTTGGCTAAGAAGTTAAACGGTTAAGATGAGGCAAGGGGGTGCTAAAAATAAAAAATATCCTCCAGATGAGAGAAAATGGGATATGGGATAGATGAGGGGATGAGTCTTCTTCATCTCTTGAGGGGAGGGACGGGGTCCTAAACTTTAATTACGATGGAAAAAAGGGGACGAAAATAACTTTGTTTCTGCAGAAAGGGGGGGAAGAAATTATGATGATTAAGGCCATTCCATTCCATTTTTTTATGGAATTGGAATTGGCCAATAATTAAGAAATGATGCATATGTGGAATGCTTAATTGGAGGAAGCGGAATCATTAGAAAAAGATAATGGAATTTGCTAAAAATTCGCTAAAAATAGAGGGATGAAAAAATTGAAAGGTCAGAAGACTTTGGCTAAAAATTGAGCTGATTTTGGAAAACTAGGAAATCTAAATATGACTATAACTTGGCTTAAAAATGAGCTAGAGCCTTGAAAATTAGCTTGATTTGAAGGAAATTTTAAGGAGCTTCAAACTAAAGTAAAATTGAAAAATTTTGAATTTTGCAAATTATGAAAACTTTGAAGGAATCTAACTTGGCGCAAAATTAAGCTAGAAGATTGAAAATTGGCTCGATTTGAAGGGAGTTTTAAGGAGCTTCAAACTAACGTAAAATTGGAAAATCTGATTTTTTCAAATTGTGAAAACTTCAAAGAGCAATAATTTGACTTAAAACTAAGCTAGAAGCTTGAAATTTGGCTTAATTTGAAGGGAATTTTCAAAATTTTCAAAATTGCATTAAAATTTCCGGTGGTGAAAACTTCAAAGAGCAATAACTCGGCTCAAAACTAACCTAGAAGATCGAAAATTGGCTCATTTTGAAGGGAATTTTCAGAAATCTGTAATTTCTAAATTTAAAGATTCTGTTTAAAGATTCTGAGAGATCCAGAAAATCAAATACTTTAAGAGACAATAACTGACTATAAAATTGAGCAAAAACTTCAAAAATTGGCTCATTTTGAAGGGATTTTTTGGAACTATTTAAATAAATTTTTTTTGAATTTCAAAATTTTAATATTTGGCAAGTTAGCTCTCTGAAATTCCTCTTATGTATACACTTTTCCTCTTCCCGTAAACCAAAAAAAAATAGTTCGATCTCTCTCCAGAAGCAAAAACTAAAGTCTAGACACTCGTGTGAAAATTTTTTTCCTTTTTTCCCATTTTTTTTCTGCTTCTAGGTCTTCCCGGAACAAAAATGTTATTTTTAGAGATTATGTGAAATTTTTTTTTTCAAATTTTTTCAGAATCCAAAAATTTTTAAAGTGCCCTAACTTCCTTCAGAAATGAGCTAGAGATCTCAAAAGTATAGCAAACTGTAGGAAATTTTTAGGAGTTTAAAACTCAAAATTTTAGAATTGTTAAAATTGAGCTAGATGGCTCAATGGTGGGAAAGTCCAAAATTTTCAAAAATTTCAAACCTCCATAACTCCCTTCAAAATAAAGCCACAACTTTCGTTTTGGTGTCATTTTGAAGGAAAATATCCCCTTTTTCAAGTTTTTAATTCATTTGACCTATTTCTAAAAACCCAAAATGTCAAAAGCAATGCGGAAGTGCGCGCGGGTCGCAGGTGGTTTCTCAAGCAAAATGAAGCCGAAGTATGATCATTGAGTTTGTTTTCCTCCTTTCCTAATTTCTTCAATTTTCAGCCGAATGAACTTTTCTTCTGACTTTTTCTTCTTATTTTTAGAGGGCTAGATGAAAAATAGAAAATGCAAATTGTCACGTACACATAGAAAGGGGGGGGAAGGGACTTGAGCTAAAAATAGAAAACTAGAAAATTGCATTTTTCCCCTTCTGAGGGGCTTCTGTTTTTGTGTGTTTTCGCTCTTCTAATGAGAATGTACGTCTTATTTTTAGAATTTTTTGTTTTTGGAAGGAATTTGAGTTAATTCAGAGGAAGAAGTTAAGAATGATTAGATTAAAGGGAGGAGAACATTTACATTCCAATCGTTCTTTTTGGGGGGAGAAATGATGGACTTCCGGTGGAATGGTAACTGGATTCTTTTATGGATAATGAGAATAGATGGAGATCTGGCTTAGGGATAAGGAAGGAATTTGAATAGGAGAACGGCGGGCTAATTATTGACCTACTATTTTATTGGATTTTTATGGAATGTGGAGTACAGAAGAAGACAGAAAGCTTCTCAAAATGAAGTAGGGCGGCATTATATTGTTATTGGTCCCACAAATGTATTGGTGACTGACTATCAAACGTAAGCAGCCAATTCAAAAATGAGGAAGGGCAGAAATCTGTTCAAAATGAAGAATCTAGAAGGCTTGAAGATTCTAGACGCAAAGGTTCAGGGTTCCAGGAGTCAGAATACCTTAGTATAAACGAAGTGAAAAACTTGGATTTTTTTCAAATATCGCTTCCATGTCAGTTTCTGCCGACCGCCGAAAATGAAACTGAAATCTCATCGGACTGCAGAAATCTAGAATCTTCGAAATTTCGGATTTTCAGATTTTCAATGTTGAGTTGAAAAAATGACGATAACTTCCTTACAAATGGTCCGATTGGAATAAAATTTAGATTTTTGGAATTAGCGGATTTTGGACAGTAGGATTCATGTAATTTCCACAAAATTAGTACAGAAACTTAATATTGATTCATGACTAAGCAAAGTTTGAACTTATGTAATCGACCATGAAAATAAATTGGACCATAACTTTCTTCAAAATGATCCGTTTGACTTGAAATTTGGATTCTTGGAATTCGCGGATTCTGGAGGTTTCAGATCATATAATTTTTTCAAAACTTGTCAAAACTCTTATCGGAAAAAGCCCTTGTACTTCTGGCGCATCAGAATTTGAACTCCGAAAACTGGATATTTCCACAAATCTCCTTATAACTCTCTTCAAAGTGCTCCGTTTTTCTTGAAATTTGGATTTTTGGAATCAGGAGATTCTGGAGACTGAGATGCATACAACGTTCACCAAATTCATTCACACCTCTAACCATGGGGTCTTGAGTCTCTAGGTACACTACATGTTCACAAAGTAACCTATATAACTCCCTTCAAAATGGTCCGTTTGGCTTGAAATGTAGATTTTTGAAATCAAAAAGTCTTGGCGGTTCGGAAAATGTGCAATCTCAAACATCGTACCTCCTCGCAAGTACTGTAGTCCATACAGTAATCCATCATGGTGTCCATACTCTCCTCCATAATGTACTTTTCTTGAGAATTTTGAGAATAGATTAGGAAAAGAGTTTTGATGAATAAGTCGAAGATTGCAAAGCATTTAAAGACTTCCGGATATTCTCATGGCATTTCCAAAGGTTAGAATTCCCATAAATTCCATTAAACTTCGTCAATGTTGAAGCGGAAAATCGATTTTTCTTGTTTTTGATCTACTGGAGCAAAATCCCGAATTGCTCTAAATTGGTTGAACCAATCAACATATACATGGAATTTGCATAAATTCTAGGAAAGCTGTTGTTAATCAAAAAATTGGTTGAGTTGATTGAATTTGTTTTCGTAGGAAAAATTTAGCAGGAAAAATTTCCGATTTTCAGATTTCCGAAGTCCCAGGGGTCGGGGTTCGGGTTCGGACGACAATTTGAATTCCCTATATCTCCTTTCAAAGTATTCCAATTTTTTTGAAATTTAGATTTTTAGAATCTTCATCATTTTTTGGTTCGAATGAGTATAACCAAGCCATATTTTCCAGGAATTCATATTTTGCAGATTTTCACTCCCCCGACCGCAACGCGACCGCTGCGCACCCTTTTCGAAATTCCTTGAAAGAAAGGGAAACTATCTTCCCTCTTTTGTGCAGAATTTGATTTCCGATGCATCCGTGCTGCTCTTCAGAATCTTTCGACGATTCTGGAGAATTCGAGAAGAAGACGTGGGTGTGAAGAAGAAGAGAAGAGAAGAGATAGAAGGAGGTGTCATTTCTCTTCTGAGGACGACGACGACGACTCTTGAGAAGAAAATCTTCTCAAATTTAAATTGGGTTTGTGTGTATGTATGTGCATGTCCCTCATGTGTACCACCCCTCATTTTTCAAAAAGCACTACGATTTGGGTATGTGTGTGCGGTTGAAAAATGAGTTTCAGATGACTCAGCATTGGCAACGTCTTCTGAAAAATTATTCTGAAGAATCAGTGGACTACAGAAATCTAGAATCGAAGTCTTCGAAATTTCAGATTTTCAGATTTTCAATGTTGAGCTGAAAAAATGAACATAACTTCCTTCAAAATGGTCCGATTGGAATAAAATTTAGATTTTTGGAATCAGCGGATTTTGGACAATAGGATTCATGTAATTTCCACAAAATTAGTACAGAAACTAAGCTTTGGCGACACTTCTGATTTTTGGCTAATCAAAGTCTAAACTGATGTAATCGACCATGTAAACAAATTTGACCACAACTCCCTTCAAAATAATCCGTTTGGCTTGAAACTTGGATTTTTGGAATCAACGGATTCTGGGCTTTCAGATGCATATACATTTGCCAATATTGCAAAAAAGTTCCGTCCTGAGGACCCTTGTACTTCATAACGTCTTAGAATGCAAACTATGTTAGTTAGCCGAGCCGATAAAATTGGTCATAACTTCCTTCAGAATGATCCGTTTGGCTTGAAACTTAGATTTTTGGAATCAGCGCATTCTGGGCTTTTAGATGCATTTAAATGTAACAATACTGCAAAAAATTGCCATCCTGAGGACCCTTGTACTTTCAACCTTCTCAGAATCCTAACTGAACCAACTAGTCAAGCTGACAAAATTGACCGTATCTTCCTTCAAAATGATCCGTTTGGCTTGAAACTTTGATTTTTGGAATCAGCGGATTTCGGGCGCTCAGATGCACATAAAATTGGCAAAATCGCAAAAAAGTTCTGTCCTGAGGACCCTTGTACTTCCAACCTTCTCAGAATCCTAACTGAGCCAACTAGTCAATCTGACAAAAGTGACCTATCTTCCTTCAAAATGATCCGTTTGGCTTGAAACTTGGATTTTTGGAATTAAAAGATCTTGGAGTATTAGAAATAAGCAAAATTCCTAAAATTAGGCAATTCGGAGCACCAGGACCTTTCTGCAATTGTGCATTCTTTATCGGACCTTGATCTAGCAGAATAGTGCTCATATCTCCCCTCAAAATGATCCGTTTGGCTTGAAATTTGGATTTTTGAAATTACAACTTTTTCAGCTTTTAGAAAAGTCTACATTTTCCAAAACAGTCGCTGGACCCCTTTACTTCTTGGTCTTCCAACTCCTGTTAGTAGCCCCATATCTCTCTTCAAAATCGACCAAATAGCTTTAAATTTGGATTTTCAGAATCTCCGAGGTTTTGAAAAAGGAGAAGGACCCCTTCTTGCCATTTCAGCGGCACTGCTAATCCCATCGCGTCTTCAAAATCGATTTTCCACCGGTCTTCTTCATCTTATTTCAGCCTGAAAGGCTTCCAAATACCCCTTGTGTTGGCTTTTCTCCCTATCCCTTCGTTTCCCCCATCCTACATCTTCTTCTCAAAATGCAAAATACAACAAGTCTTATTTTCTTCTTCTCCGCCGTCGTTTTTCTTCTCATCTCTCAGAGAGAAAGAGCTCTTTTGGAGCATATACACACAAATACAACATACATAGAGAGCTAAAAATAGATTTTATTTTTCACTCTCGTGTCGACCGGACCCCCCTACCAACAAGAGGGTCCCCCCTCTAGAAAAAAAATGGGGGGCTCAATTCATCACCATAACTTTGTCGGGGGAGACAGAAATGGAAGGAGAGAAGGAGGAAAAAGTATAAATTTTTGAATGTTTTTTTCGGAGTCAGGGAGCAGGAGCCTTGGAGAACCTAGACTCCCTTATTGGTCAACAGAGGAAACGTGGCTGCCTATCAAACGTAAGAAGCCAAATCGAGACTGAGCATCCAACGTAAGAAGCGAAATGGAAGACTGACTGTCAAAAGTAAGGAGCCAAATCGAGACTGACTATCAAATGTAAGAAGCCAAATCGGTGCTGAGTATCAAACGTAAGGAGTCGTAGGATGAACGCCAAGGCTGCCTATCAAACGTAAGAAGCCAAATCGAGACTTAGCATCAATTAGAAGCAGCCAAATGTCAGTCTTTGACAGTGATCTGTGGGAGGCTGAGTAGCCAACGTACGCAGTCAAATCAAGACTGAGTATTATACGTAAGAAGCGAAATGGACGTTGAGACTGACTGTCAAACGTTAGGAGTCAAATCGAGGATGAGTATCAAATGTTAGAAGCCAAATTCGGACTGAGCATCAATTAGAAGCAGCCAAATGTCAGTCTTTGACAGTGTTCAGGGAGAGGCTAAGTATCCAACGTATGCAGCCAAATGTAGACTGACTATCAAACGTAAGCAGCCAAATCGGGACAGCTGGGTATCTAATAATCAAACATTTCTGGCGTATGTCAGTTAGTTATAGGACCCATGAATGTTTTGGTGACTGACTATCAAACGTAAGCAGCCAAATCGTGGTTGACTTTCGGATGTAGGAAGCCAAGTTAAGACTGAATATAAAAGCCGTTTTGCTGGGCTGTGTGGCATTGGTGCACTGACTCTCAAACTTGGAAAGCCAATACATGCCTGACTATCAAATGTAAGAAGCAAAATTCAAACTGACTGTCATACGTAAGCAGCCAATTTGCCTGCGACCGTAAGCTGTCAGGGACCAACAATTTTCAACAACTTTTTTTAAAAATTACCGTTTTTTGCAGTTTTTGATCTACCGATGTCTATCGACTATGATTAATATTACAGAATCAGTAAACCCATCAAGACGACACCTTCTATCTCTTCTCAAATTTGAAATTCAGGAGTATAGATATATATGCAAATTGTTCCCCCGCCGCTTCTTCTTCCTTGGCTTCGTTAAATATTCAAGTAGATTTTTCCTCGATATATATTTTTCTCCACTTTTTTTCCTTATCCAACTTTCTCGATATACACCGCACCCCAAAGAGAAGAATGCAATGCAAATGACACTTTTTTCTTGAAAAGAAGTCGCGTACCTGAGCCGGATTCTCCCATCTCTGTTTGAAGTCCTCGCGTGCCTTGTCCAGGAACTCTTTGACTGAAAAAAGAGAAGATAAATTAATTGGAGCGAAGGAGAAAAAATTTGAATAATTTGAGACCCGCTCTATGCAATTAGAGCCTCTCTAGAGACCCCTTGCCTTACACTAATTGGATGTCACAAAACAAAAAAATCTAGAGCTAAGCCTTGTTTTTTCTGTTATTACGATTTTCATTATTTTTGCCCAATTTTTGTGATAAGGGGGTCCTAGGGGAGTTGATACTACTATTTTCAGATTTAGGATAGTGAGAGCTTCAAAATGAGTATAAATATGGCTACCTACAGGAATTTTCAGATTTGGAGCATTGTGCTCGCGGAGCCTGTAACTTGGCTCAAAAGAGCACTAGAGGCATGAAATTTAGTTTTTCAGAATCAGGAGATTACGAGCTTCAAAATGAGCATAAATAACACACAAGTTGAAATTTTCGAAATTTTCAGATTTGAGCTCGCGGAGCCCATAACTGGGATCAAAAGAGCACTAGAATCATGAAATTTAGTTTTTCAGGCTCAGAAGATTAGGAGCTTCAAAATGAGTATAAATAGCACAAAAGTTGAAATATTAAAAATTTTCAGACCTGAGCTCGCGGAGCCCATAACTTGGCTCAGAAGAGTCTCGATGTGATTATTCTTAAAAATTCATATTTAGTAAGTCTCAAGCTTCAAAATAAGTATAAACACCACTATATTTGGTCACTTTTCAAAATTTGGACTTCAGAGCTCATATTAAGGGGTATGAGCTCTGAACACCAAAGTTATGGAGACCCCATTGATATGGGTATCAATCGAAAGCTCATGATGAGACAAATACAACCTGACTGTTTTCAAGTCAACAAACCAAGTTTCAAAAGAATTACGGTCACTTACAAAACTTGACTTGCACTTTTTTATTGCTACTAGAAGTCATATTTCTAGTAGCAAACGATTACGGTGGCAAATAGGGAAAGTAGGGGGGAAGAATGATGATGATGACGTGGCAACAATCCACAGAAAGAGCCAAGTGGCCTCCTCCTCCTTCTTCTTCGTCTTCTTCTTCTTGTCCAGCCACGACTAGTTGACGGGGGAGGGGGGGAGGGGGGCTCAGGCACACATATGAGGAGAGGAGAGGGGCCCCCTTTTTCTATATACGACGATGTCAGAAGAAGAAGAAGATGGAAGAAGAAGAGAAGATGGAGAAGAAGAAGAAGACGGTGTAGTAGGAGGTGGTACAAGAAGTAGAGACGGAGAGACGCAGAGAAGACAGAGAGCCGAGCCAAAAAAAAACATCGAAGAAAGAGACATTTTTAGAGTCCCCTCAGCTCCTTTTCTCTGCGTCTCTCAAATCCCCATACTATTTTTCTCTCTCACAACGTCTTCGAAAAATGGAGAGGAAGTTGTGTATGTCCCAGTTTTTGTGTAGTGAGTGTGTGTCGCCCCCCGTTGCCGCCGAAAAAAAAACTGCGACCGAAAAAGAAGAAAAAGTGAGAAAAAGCCTTGATGCAAAAACTTGTTGTCTTCTTTTTCTCTTTTTGGCTCTTTACGTTTTTTTCGACTTTTCGACTGGAATTTTGGGGATGGGGGACTTTGAGAGTGAAATTTTTGAATTTCGCGGGTTACTGGGGTTCGAAAGAGATTAAGCATGCCTGGGCAAGTGTGCTCATTTATAGATTCTACAGGTGCTCACGGAGTCCCATAACTCGGCTTGAAAAGGGTCCTAGAGAAGTTGATATTACTATTTTCAGATTTAGGATTGTGAGAGCTTCAAAATGAGTATAAATATGGGAGTTTTCAGATTTGGAGCATTGTGCTCACGGAGCCCATAACTCGACTCACAAAGGCACTAGAGGCATAAAATATTGTTTTTCAGAATCAGGAGAATATGAGCTTCAAAATGAGCATAGATAGCACAAAAATTTATAAGTTTGAAATTTTCAGACTTGAGCTCACGGAGCCCATAACTTGGCTCAAAAGAGCACGAGAAGCACGAAACATGGATTTTCACACTCACGGGATTTGGAGCTTTAAAATGAACAAAAATAGCACTAAAATGAAAAAATTGAAATTTCAAATTTTCACATTTTGCTCGCAGAGCCCATAATCACATTCAGCAGGTCACAAGCTTCAAAATAAGTATATACACGACCAGATTTCATTTTTCAAAAATTTGAAAATTTGATCTATTTTTAGCGCGCCAAAAGCTAAAAATAACTTTTAGAAGTCTGGCTCAAACTCTTTTTCTGGCTCAAACACTTTTAGAAGTCTGGCTCAAAAAAACGTTTCCGATTCGGAAATGATATGGAAATGAAAAAAGAACATTCGAATTTTTTTAAATCGTCATAATCCGGCTCAAAATTGAGCTAGAACTTTGAGTTTAGGCTTATTTTGAAGGAAATTTTAGGCTCAATTGAACAAGATACAAATTATTAATAACAATAATCAAGAAACTGAGAGATCTTGAAGAACAGAATAGTCATAACAGTCAATAGACGGATTTAAAAAAAATTATACAGAATACACTTAAAATACATTTCTTTTTGTGGTCAAAAAGACTTTGAAATGGAAAAAAACGTTTTTATTTTTAACAGGAGTCAGAAGACAAAAAAATGAACTAAAAAAATATAAAAAAATTGTATAAATTTGTCATGTTTTCTGATCTACAGTGGGCTCGAGAAAAGTAGAGCTTTTTTCAGAAAAATTTGGAGCGAAAAGTAGAAGATACTCAGGCTCCCGAAAAAAAAAGAAATAGTTCTAGTTCTTCAGATTCAGAATCCTGCAAATTTCTGGATATCAGAATAACCAAGATTCTTCAGAAGTCCAAAAACAACTTTTTTTTTCAGATTCCAGTGCTCCCAATTTTTCAACTACAAGATTACCTACAGTACCGGGTACACAAATGTATCCTATTTGGGTGTTTTTAGGGCACCCCGACGTTTTGCAACTGTGACATTTTGCAACTAACGTTGATTTCGCAACCAAGACATTTCGCAACCAAGACATTTCGCAACTAGACATTTCGCAACCACCAAATCCAGATGCATTATAATGTTCCCGTTCAAATCTATTTTTTTTTGGACAGTAGATGACAACCTGGATTTGTTTATGATATCCGTAATCACATGTAGCCTATATGAATGAAAACTGGACTAAAGTTGCGAAATGACTGGTTGCGAATTGTCTTGGTTGCGAAATTGATGTAAGTTGCAAAACGACTAGTTGCGAAACGTCGGGGTGATTATTTTTCAAGTCTTCAAATTATTTTAATGAAAAACCCACACAATTGTAGATGTACAGATTCTCGAAACGCCGATTGGAAGAAAGTAAATTGTAGCATTCAATATTCAAGCCCAGCCCCCGAATTTTAGAGAATATGAAGTGAAATTTTTGTCCGCAATTTTCCAAAGGACAGTCCGAAATTTCTGGCAATTAAGGCTGAGCAATATAAGTAGAAGGGCGGGGGGATAGGCGAGAAGAGGAGCTTATCTTTCGGAAAATGTTCCTTCTTTTGTTTCAAAGACTTTTTGGTTTTTCAAAAGGAGGACCATTGTTTATCTTCTTCTTCTTCTTCTTCGTTGGCTCTCGAAAAGTAGGCCATAGGGCACCTCTCGACGCCCATTCAGAAGACTAGAACGAATCCCCAAGAGGGGATTCTGAAGAATATATAGGATGGGGGGGGGGGGGGGGGACGATAGGAGGCTTGTGGGGAAGAGGAGTTCACGTGATATGACGTTTTTGGTCTTTTTAGGTTCTCGGGTTTGGGTTAGAAGGGGGGGGGGGGGGTCTGGGGCATGGGATGGTGTTGGTGTGAAAAATTGGAATGTTTTAGCTGTCGGAAGGGATGGGGAAGAGCCGAGAAGGGTGTAAAGGGAAAAAGTGTGTGTAGGAAAATGCGCTCTATTGAAAAAGTTGCGAAATGATAGGTTGTGAAAACGTCCAGTTTTGAAACGTATTGGTTACGAAATGTCGCAGTTCCCAAGTACTGTATGAATAAGGGCTTTGGGACTTGAGAATCCCTTTTTTTTCAAAATAAACATGTTTTAAACAAAAAAGTTGATTTTTCACATTTTACGGAATTGGGATTCTGAGAATTCGGAAGATGCAACATTGGGAAATTATCAGATTTTTAAAAGAATTTTGAAAAATGCACTTTTTTGAAAAAATGCAAAATTATGAAACGAAATTTCGAAACGTCTAGTAGCAAAATGTCTTGGTTGCGAAATGTCTTGGTTGCGAAATGTCTTGGTTGCGAAATGAGTTGGTTACAAAATTACTAGTTGCGAAATGTCTTGGTTGCAAAATGTCGCAGTTGCAAAATGACTAGTTGCGAAATGTCGCAGTTGCAAAATGACTAGTTGCGAAATGTCGCAGTTGCGAAACGTCGGGATGTCCTAAACACCACCAATTTGAAAATATGCAATATTTGCGATTCTGAGATACTGAAATCCTCACATCTCCAAAATCCAAAGATCCAAAAATTTTGAACTTTCAAACTTTTTTTCATCCCCAAAAAATTTGAACCCTGGTACCCGTCGGTACCTCGAACTCTGATCTCTCAAAACCTTCAACTTTCTTTCTTCACAAGAAAAAAGATATCACTTTTTTTCAAAATCCAGACACTTCCTGGACACACTAATACATATCAAATTACCCGAAAGCTTAGGTCAAAAATTATCAAAATTTCTTTTCAAAAAATGAAAAATTTTATGATCTACTTTTATCTAGTTTCCAGATGGGATTGAAGGTTATTTTTGAGTTCACATATGTTTTTTATTTTGCTTTTTTCATCGAATTCAATGTGTTGAAATAACGATAAAACAACGGAAATTCTCTTTCTTTTTTGTGACTTTTTGCTCTGTTGTTCTGATAAAGAGTAGATCAAAAAATCGGAAGAGAATTAGAGATGAAGATAGATGAATCAGCAGGTAATGAGGTGATCAATCAGCACGTTGTGTTGTGGAAAGTGCGCTCTATTGAGAATAGGAGAAACATAGAATAAATTTAACTAAAAATTTTAAGATCTGGGGATTCAGAAAATCATAAATATGAGGCTAGATATGAAAAAATTTTGAAAATTCAAGTTCAGAAGGTTACAAGCTTCAAAATAAGTCCAAACCCGACTAATTTTGGAAAAATTAAAATTTCGAAATTTTGGGCTCGCGGAGCACAAATTTGAGCAGCACGTCTAGTGAAAAAACAGTTAGGAGCCCTTATCAAGCTGATTCCAACGGTGCATTTTTCATAAAAATCCATCAAGGAGATATCAAGAAAAAAAGTTTTGTGCAAAAAATTTTTTTGTGAGATTTGTGCTCATGGAGCATTTTTGGAGCAAAAATTTTAGTTAATTTTTATAAATGTAACATTGTCAAAAAGCTCGGAATCAGCTGATTCTAAAATTATAATTTCCATAAAAATCGAGCAATTTTGAACGAAGATATGGAGGTTTAAAAAAGTCGAACTGGTTTTCAATAGTCCAAGAAATTTACGGCGCCCCGACGTTTTGCAACCACGCCATTTCGCAACTGGGACGTTTTGCAACTATATGAACTTGTCCGTTTTACGTTCGATTCGGTTAAATATGAGAGGGAAACAAATTCAGGTTATTATCAAAATTTGGAAATGTTTGATTGTAACGAAGCATTTTTACAAAATCGGGTATCTTTTGGTTGCAAAACGGCGTGGTTGCGGAATGTCACAAAATATACTACGAAATGTACTAGTGTAAAGCTACGAAATGTAAAGCTACGAAATGTACTAGTTGCGAAATGGCTAAGTGCGAAGCGTCGGGCTCCGAGAGCTCGAAACTAACAAAAGATTCACGAAACTATTATCAGAAGAAATCCTATTTTCAGAGCCACGAAAAACTCACAATCATCCTCATCTTGTGTATCCAAAATAGTCAATTTGGAAAAACTCGAAGGGGAGGGTAGGACGAAACACGCAGTGACATCACCACTATCATCCTCCCCATCAATAGCACCATCATCGGTGGAGCTAGAGAATTTCAAATTTCCAACAATATCAAGTCTGGTGGGCATTTGATTTAGGACAAGCGAATTAGAATCCACGCAATTGCTGCTCACTTGTTGAGGCAGTTGCTGGCCCTTCTTCTTATTCTCCTGGCTCTCGCAGTCAAAAACGATGACTCTCGGAGCATGCGATTGAGCCGAGGACGAGGTGAGCAACAGCTGTTGCTCGACGGCGGTAGGATCATCCCTTCGCCTTCGAGATTTTCTCCTCTCTTGCTCTTTCTCTTGCTCGCGGAGCCGCAATTCCTCAAGTTGCTTTTTGTGCTCCTGTCGCTCATCGCTTGTCATGTTGCACCATGCTGGCACACGACGTGCCGAACGAGGTGGGAAACTAAGAGGTACAAGTACTGGGATCTGATACCGTGGTGGCGGCATTGGACTTGTACTTAGGCTACGTCGCGAAGCAACGAATATCATTTTGAGGGGACTAGAAAAACGGATGAGTGAAGAAGAAGAAGAATTCCAAAAGTTCTGGAACATCATTTGGGGCGCCGCTGGTAAGTGAGATAGATATCAAAACAAACTGAAAAATGGGCGGTATCACCCTTCATCAGCTGTTCCCATTGGTTCCGGGTTCAAGTTTTTATGAAAATAAACAAAATGCTCAAAGATCCCTGAATTATCCAAAACCCCCTAAACTCGAGTTTTTTGGCCTCGGTGACTTTCAAAAAAAAAGCCAAAAAATAATAGGACCCTTTTGGACTCGAACCTATGACCTCTAGATCTTCACTCAAACCTGTACCCGGTTGCGCCATTAGCAGGGCTCGCTCCCACCGGCGCCCATCGCAACGATGGCTCACCTGGGTACAGTCCTGACTACCAGATTCACTACCCTGGTTTGACCCCAACTCTATCCCAATATTTTTTGCTTTTCTTTTTGAACACTATGAGCTACTCTCAATACAATGCAAAAAAGAACAGGAGAAATTTATGACTCGAAGTTTTAGCTTAGATACGAAAAAATAAGAATTCCGACCTCCTAGACTCTTTTTCTGGGTGAGCAAAAAAAGCAAAAAATATTGGGACCCTTTTGGACTCGAACCTATGACCTCTAGATCTTCAGTCTAACCCGTACCCGGTTGCGCCATCCGTGCACTTCGACAGCACAGGGCGACCTCTGGTGGCAGCGCAGGCGGCGCAGGCGCCGACCGCCGCCCTTATCACTATCCCCACACCTCGCCCGCACCTTGTCCTCCATGGCTCACCTGGGTACAGTCCTAACTACCAAATTCACTACCCTGGTTCGACCCCGACCCTATCCCAATATTTTTTGCTTTTCTTTTTTATATGTTTCATGTGTTTTTTCTGTTTTTATGCCCCCTCCAAAAGCCCTTTTCACCACCTAGGGAGCACTTGACTATATGTGCAAGAAAAAGAGCACACAAATCTAAATCTTTGCCGAAAATCTTATTGGCTCATCAACATCTTCTTTCTTTCTCTGTCTTTGCCTAAAATTTGTCCCCTGGGGGCGCAAAACTTTCATCATCTCTTCGGGGGGCTTCGTCACCTCCTCCCCATCCTAAACTAGTCCTTTTAGTTTTTCGTCCCTGAGTTTTTCTCTCACTCAATTCTAATTAAACTGAAATGTCAAAAAGTGTGTTGTGTCTTCTTTTTATTTTTCTAGCTATTAGGAATGGTGGCAGAGAAAAAAATAAGGAAGGAGGTGTCTGTGTGAGATGCTGACAAGTGTTGGAACTAGATGAGTGGAATGGGGAGCTCTGTGAGCACACCCCCCTAGAAGGAGAAAAAACGGAAATTGTCTCAGACGGGCGGTTGTGTTTACAGCCAACCCAACTGGTTTACCAATTCTGGTGGTGGTGGCACCCTGGGTAATGTTCACAAATGTATTGGGAATCTATACAACTTGTTTTTTTTCAACAAAGAGAGATTATTGGGGAGGTTGGAGCCTGGAAATTGCTCAAAATAGCAGGTTGAAGTTTAAAAAAAATTGAAATTTCGAGTCGTGGGATTTCAAAAAATCTATGCTAAACCAAAATCGAGATTCAAGAGCCAAAAATAAAAGAAGGAACCTTATTTGAAGCTCTATTCAAACTGAGTAAAATGGTATACTTTTCAAAACATTTTAGCAAGTTTGAGACGAGTTACGACTGAAAGTATGTTACGGTGCTCCGTGAGCCAAAGATCTAGCATTTCAGATTCTAAGCGATATAGATATCAATTTGAAGCTCTAATTAAGCTAAATTCAACAGTACAGTTTTCAATAAGTTTGAACAATCTTGAGACGAGTTACGACTGAAAGTATGTCATGGTGCTCCGTGAGCCGAAAATCGAAATTTTCCAAATCTAGGTGGTATAGGTATCAAATTAAAGCCTAAATTCCGTCAAGTCTAATAGTATAACTTTCAATAAATTTGAACAATTTTGAAACGAGTTATGATAGAAAGAAGATGATGGTGCTCCGTGAGCCAAAAATCGAAATTTTCAGAATATATGCGATATTAGTATTAGCGCAAAGCCCAAACTGAGCCACGTATGATTATATAGTTTTTGTAGTATTTGGACAGTTTTGAGACGAGTTATGAGGGACACAAGATTATGGTGCTCCGTGAGCCAAAAATCAAAAATTTCAGAATCTAGGCAACATAAATATCAGTTTGAAGCTCTATCTGAACTGAGTAGAATGGTACAATTTTCAATAAAATTAGACCATTTTGAGACGAGTTATGATGGAAAGTATGTTATGGTGCTCCGTGAGCCAAAAGTCCAAAGTTTCAACATCTAGGTGATATTAGTATTAGCTTAAAGCCCAAACTGAGCCTAGTCTGATTATATAGTTTTCATAGCGATTGGACCATATTGAGCCGAGATAGCAAGGAAAATGCTCCAGAAGCCATTGAATTAACAAGGTCTAAAACTAGGCTCAATTTGAGTTTTAAGTCATAAAACTTTTATTTTCGAATTTTACAAGTCAAGAGCTTTAAAATGAGTATAATTATGGCTATGTTTGGAAGTTTTCGATTTTTACAGTTTTCCGAGTCCGGTACCGTTTTGAAGCTTACGGTATGGCTAAAACTTTTTTCTCATTTTTAAAATTTTTAGATTCAAGAAAAAACACCGTACCCGTCTCTAAATAGGATCCCGATATGTATTTGCTCTTATGATTCTTCAACGCCTCATTCTTCCGCTCCTTCATACTTCCACGGAAGAACGACGAGGATAGCATGGTATTATTATTTTTTGGGGATGGTGGATACACGGATTCAGAAAACGAATTCAGAAGAAGAAGAAGAATATGTGTCTCTTCTTCTTCTTCTCAACACGTCGTCAGAGGGCCTCAGAAGCTTCAGGGGCTAGGAGGCTCCGCCCCCAAATTTCCCCACTGTGTGTGTGTGTGTGTGTCGAGTCGACAAAAGAAGACACACACAAAAACGATGATGATGATGATGATGATGATGAGTAGTTGGAGATGATGAGGATATACAAGAGGAAATGAGAAAAAGACAGAAAATGGACAAAAAACTAGGGAGGGGGGACTCTCTGTCTTTTTTTAATGCAATGTGCATGGTTGCAAGCACAGAGAAAAACTCTCAGGGTCCCCATTTTTTTTTCGAAAAAAAACCTTTTTCTTTCGCTTCGGGGCTCCTGAGGCTCCTGAGGCTCCTGCTCCATGCGACAGAAAAAGGTTCTCCAAATTGGTATTCCTCGTTTTTTTTTCTACACCCAAACCCAAAAACACATTCAGGCGGAATTGGCACGGAGCCGAAGGGAAGGGAACCAAATTATGTTCGGCTTCCGTTGGAGGGAAAATTTAAAAAAGGGGTCTAGGCAAAATACAGTAAGACGGGAAAGTTTGAAATTAGAAAATTCGGATTCAAGAGGTCAAGAGCTTTCGGAAAAGTATAATCATCTATATGTTGGGATAATTTTGAATTTCAGGAAATTTGAGGTCAGAAAGTTTGCTCTATTGACAGGAGAGAGCAAGAAACCGGAAAAACAGGATCTAGGAAAAATACAGTAAGACAAGAAAATTTGAAAATTCAGATTCAAGAGGTTAAGAGCTCATTAGGTTGAGCTAGATCCAGATTTTTGGAAATTCAGAAATTCAAAAAATTTCGCTCTGCTGATAGCCAAATATGATTATAGACTTATCACTGAAAAATTTGATTTTTGAAATTTTAATAGTTAAGAGTTTTCAGAAAGCTAAAAACAAGCCTATGTTTGGCCAAAATGAGGATCCATGAGTCAAAATTTGAAATTTTGAAAAATCAAAATTCAGTTATCAGATTGTAGCCCCAAAAAAACAGAGTGTAACTGTATAATTTACAACAGAATTGGACAATTCTAGGATGAGATATCGATGAAAATTAAATGGAGACAGGTAGATCAAAAGTTTGAAAATAACCTGTGATCTACAAAAAAGAGCTTTCGGATGAGTATAATCATTAAAACATAGCAATTTTCGAGTTTTCACTGTTATGTGCTCTGTGAGCCCAACAGGAAAAATTGGCCAAAATACACAGTAATTTGAAATTTTCGAAAATCTGATTTTTTGCCGCTTGGGCCAAAATTACAGGTCTTCAGAAATTTTTATGACAAAGATGATGAAAAGTTGCTCTAATGATAATGGGAGAAATGAAGGACCCAGAAAACCCAAATTTTCAAATACCTTTAAATCTTGAAGAAGCCATGTGCACAGATACTACTAACAGAAAAGGGAAAGAAGGAATAAGAAGATTTTTAGTTTTTTTTTCTCTGGACATGTTATTTTATATCACATATCAATATTTTCTCATCCACCCTTCCCACATCTATACACATACGCGACGCCGCCGATTTGCTATCCTTCGAGCTGCCCTCATCCGACGATTTGGGCTTCAGAAACTTGAGCATTCTGGATGTAATGGCTGAAGTTGTTGGACGTCTTTCCGAAGACCACTAGGAAAGAAAGTCGAACTTCCAGCCGCCTTCTGGTAGGTTGGTAGTGACCCCGCTTCTATCCAATTCTCTTTTGTTATTCTGCGGAAAGTTGAAGTTTTAGTAGGGGAGGGAAAGAATACGGTTTAGAACGAGTAGAAGTGGAGCAAAAGAAGTAAAAAGGATTTTTGGGGTAGGTGGGGTTCGAACTTGGGTGGGTTGGTTTGAAAGTCAAAAGTGTTAGCCACTGCGCCACATGGACGGATATCAGTGAAGAGGGGGAGGGCGTATAAGAAAGTGGTGGTGGGCGCAAGCTTTGGGCGCCGGGGGCCGCAAGAGGAGGACGGGCGCACACTACTAGCGAGTGCGCAGGTGTGGCCTAGTGGATAGTAACACAGTTTAAGAAACTGAAGGCCCTGGTTCAATTCCTTCTCAAGCCAAATAGTTTTTTCTTGGTTTTTATTCCCTAGGAAAGCAAAGTTTTGGTGAATAATCGATAAAAAATTGGAAAAAGTGAGAATTCGGAGGGGAAAATAGAAACATGCCGAGGGCGAAACGAAGAGATAGAATATGGAAATTTTGTTTCCAAAAATGTACATATATGTGAGTGGAGCGCTGGTGTGGTGTATCTCTTCTTGCCCGGGTTTTGTGTGTGAGAACTTTTTTTTCTCATATTTTTGTGGTGAATAGGAATATGAGGAGGGACCCTCTCGGAGCAACAATCAGATGGAAAAGTGGTGGTAGTTGTAGTAGTTGGTTGTGGTGAAGGAGGAGGAGGGAAGATAGGAAAGAAAAAAAAGAGGAAGGAATGAAAATAGAAAAATCAAAACAAAAACAGAGAGGGAGTGAGGATGGGCCCCATGTTCTCACGAATGGAGAGAGAAGAAGGGGAAATGAGAGAGAGAGAAAATAGAAGAAGAAGAAGAAGCTGTCAGAAATTGGGGCACGATGAAAAATGAATCACTTGGGAGCCCCGGGCGAGCCAAAGAGTCTCTCGGAAATCAAAAAACTTGAGTTTTCCCATCGAACTTTGGTACACTCTTAGATTCTTACCTAGCCTACCACCCTTTTTGGCAACATTTTTTTGTTGGAAAAAGTGAAAAGTTTCTTCTAAAATTGGAAACAAATAGAGAAAGTGGACTGTTTCGAACTGATAAAAGTGTCCTCTTTACTTGGAGAGACACAGACAGTCAAATAAAATTTTTGATGATAAGGCAATGATGATTACTTCTAGCGCACACAGACTAGCACGGAGAAAAGAGAATTACAAATTTGAAATTTCCAAAAATTTTAGTTTTCCAGGAAGTGAGAGCCCAAGACATTTTATCAAAAAACTGTCTTCACTTTCCACACTATTTCCCCCTAGGAGGCGCCCGGGCACCGCGCCATCCACATCATCATCGATGGTCGTTGTCGGCGGTTGATAATACGCTATTTCGAGAGAGATACTGTGAGAATTGAAGAGGGTGCCTAGAGATTTATACATAATAATATCATGTATTTATATGTACATGTATATATAGTTCTCTGATTTCCTGTGTCTCTTCTGCGATGCTATTGTACAGGCTAGTTGTGATGCTAAAAATAGACTGATACCTACTAGCATAGCAGAAAAAGAAAGAAAAAAGAAATTGAGCCCATCGGGGGTTGAACTTTGGAGGTGGATTCGAAAATCAGGAACACTACCACTGCGCCATAGAGGTTACAAGAAGGGAAGGGAGGAGGGCGTACAAAAGGTCATGGCGGTCGGCTCTCCACCACTGCCGCCCGCCGTTTGGCGCGACACGTCCTGCATGGTCCAGTGGTACCATCGCAGTTCACTAATCTAGAGGTCCCGGGTTCACTTCCCACCCTGCCTAAATTTCTTTTGTTTTCCATTTCTGAAGCTAATTACTCGGAATCACATGCCGTAAACCCCATTAAACCAAGTTTTTACACACACACACACAACACTAGAAAGTTCAGAAGGACGTTGTTGTAGAAAAAGAAGAAGAAGAAGAGGGTGGCAGACCGTGAGAATGACAGGTAGTGTATTCTAAAAATAGAATTTGAGAATTTTTGACAATACCACCCCAACCAATACAGCCGAGAAATTAATCTCCACACCAGTCGATTTTCAGTCAAAAAGTTTTCTCCTTTCGTCTCCTCCTCTCTTCATCTTTTTTTTTCAGTTTTTTTTCTATTTTTATGTGTCATGTTTTCATTTTCTGTATATATATTCGTGTTGTCAGTTGGACTACTGACTGACTGGGGAGGGGCGCCACCTCCCACGAGAGACAAGTCAATTCGGTGATTGAAAAAGAATTTTTGCGACACTGTGGGGGGAGAAATGAAATGAAAAGGAATTGGTCGGGAGGAGGGGGAGACACAATTAATTTAGAAAGAGGAGGCGAATTGGAATTGGAGGTCGGTCCCCCGATTTTTTCATTTTTTGCTGTGGTGATCATCAAAAGTTGGAATTGTTTATATGATCAGTGGAGAAAAATTGGGAAATTCGGAGAAGAAAATATCCTTCAAGAAAAGTTTTCACTCTAGGAAAATTTTTATTTCCACTCCATGTTTCCAAAAATGCCCCCGGGGCAATAATCGTCTTTATGATGGAGGTGGTGGGTGTGTGTGTAGGTAGAGCGAAGACCTCGTCACGAGTTGTAAGACGCAAAAATATGCAAATTTTTGCGCGGGGACCTTCTTTGGGAGTGGTAACAAAGGGTGCAAAAAGAAGCAAAAATAGTTTGACGGGGTGTTGGGCTTGAACTTGGGTCGAGTGGATTGGAAGTCAAAAGTGCAAACCATTAGGCCACAGGGGTCACCGGCAGAGAGGAACGGGAGGGCGTACAAGAAGGTGGTGGGGAGGGAGACTCGATGGCGGCGACCAGAGCTGCTGTCGCCCTTGGCTCCGACCTCAATGGTGTGTATGGCTCAGGGGATAGTAACTCAGTTTCCAAAACTATAGACCAGGGTTCAATTCCTTAGTGGGCCAAATAGTTTTTTTTTCTTTTTTACGGTCTAGCAACTAAATAAAGGTGTGATGGCGGGCATAGATAAGGTGAAAATGGTTGTTCAAAAAGTTGACAGAATCAAAATCAAAAAGAGAACAGGAAAAATCACATAAAACAGGTGTCACTTTTCACATGGGTTTTTGAATCTCCCTCCTCTAAAAAACCTATTCACAAAAAAATTCATCATCATTGTCATGTAGTATAGTATAAAAAATCGCCGGAAAAAAATGACAGAGAAGAGATGCGCAGAGTGTTGGAGAAGATGTAAAAGATGAAGAAGGTGTATGAGGAGGAGGAGGAGGAGGAGGAGGTGATCAACAGTGTGGCTTCCCAAAAAAAAAACACGTTTATTATGTTTCTCTACGTCTTCTTCTCTTTCTCTGTCTCACCTATTTTGGCCAATCCTTTTATTTGAACGATTTTCTTTCTGCTTTCTTATTAATCTTTGGATCTTTTTCAATTTTCTTGAATTACCGTACCTAGGTTCTATACCTAAAGTTTGTCGCCCTCCCGGTCCCCATAAAAAAATAATGTGTGTTTCTAAAAATAGGTTGTCCCCCCGCCGCCGCCGTCCCTCACTACTGTGGTCTATTACCTCATTTAGAATTAGTATGTATGTGGGAAGAAGAAGACAAAGTGACCTACAGACGACTTTGCCACGTCATCAATTTAGTGATGGTGGGGGAGACACAACAATAAAGACGGCATACAGCGTAATTGGATTTGGATTTGATTAGAGAGACGGCGGCGAGTGAGGGAGGAAAGGAGGAAAACAGTTCAGACAAAAATGATAAAATCAAAAATCAAGGGTGGTGGGCTTGAACTTGTGGGGGGTCAAAACTGTCAGATTGGCGGGCAAGCCTGTAACCCACTGCGCCATGGGTGCACACCAAGAAGAGAGGCGGTAGGCGTATAAGAAAGAGAGACTGTGTGGTGCCGCGCAGCAGCCGGAGGGAAGGCGGTGGCGCCCGGGAGCCGCGCCAAAGAGGTGAGGTATGGCCTAGTGGATAGTAACCTTGGCTACCAATATGAGGACCCTGGTTCAATTCCAACTTGCTCTCATTATTTTTTTCTTCTTTTGCCTGATCTCTAGAATTCCTAAGAAGGTGACAAAATGATATAGCTCTCTGCGAAAATATATAAATTTAGCAGCTATCGAAGAGGCTTAAGAGGTATCTTCTCTCTGTTGAGAGATGAGCGAATATGAGGATGGGGGAACTGAGGAAAAGGAGAAGAAAAAGAAGAAGAAGATGAGCGGATTAATCAAAAATTGTGAAGATAAATGAGAAATAGATATATGTAGACATAGAGAAGACTCCGGAGGAGGGATGCGAAATTCCCCTCCCGTGTGTACATGTATATTTTCGAATATCCAAGAGAGATATATAGAGAGATCCTATCCGGGCGAGGAGGTCGATGTTATGAATATTTCCTCGAAAAAGTTATCCCTTCATTTCTCGGCTAGTCTGGGTTAAACTTTTCGGACCACTCGCAAAAGTTGCGAAAATGGAATTGGACAAACGAAGAAAAAGGGGAATAAAGAAAGAAGGAAGAGAAAAGTGACGTTGTCTCTCTCTCTCTCCTCGTCTTCCCAAACGATTAGACACAAAAGACGCTGATTTTGTATAGAGTTGTCTATTTTTCTTTCTTTTCCGGAGTGGAGAAAAAGGGGAAAGGTGTTCGGAAATTGGCGACAAAAAAAGAAAAAAATGTTTTGGCCGGAAAAGGAATCGAACTTTTGGGTGGTAGATTACTAGCCAGCAACTCTACCACTACACCAACCAGGCACGTGAGGAAGAGGTGTGCAGGGCATATAGGAAAGTGGTGGAAATGGAAGTGGTGGCGCCCACCCAAGTAATAGGCGTTGGTGGTGGAGTGGCTAACGAATCGAGGCACGGGTGGTGTACTGGCTAACGAGTCGGGCTACTAATCTCGGGTCCCTGGTTCAATTCCTCGGGACTTCAAATAGTTTTTTATTCTTTTTTGAACTATTATGAAACAGGTTTCGACCAAAAAAAACTTTTTTTCAAGGATTCCACATTCAGGATGGCGTGTGTGTATGCTAGTGTATATGTATGTATGTGTGTGTGTGGTTGGGTGCCCCCACAAAAAGCAGTGAAAAAGCAGTGAAAAAGCATGAAGAAGAGCCGGAAAAGTGAGGAGACGCAGCGAGCACCATCCCCCCATCGAATATTATATTTATTGGCGGCGTCCGGGACAAAAAGCAAAAAGGAAAGAAGAAGAAGACGAAGAAAAGGAAGATTCCTTCGTATGACAAAAAAACGGTGGGGTGAAAAAAAAAGATAGGCAACGCTTCTCTATAAACGGTGTGCTTCTTCTTCTTTTTCTGGCTCTCGTTTTTCTTTGGCTTGGGGTTTTGTTGTATGATTGAATTTTTCGAGAGAAGAAGACGTCTTCTTTTCTATTTCTTTTTTTTTTGAACCTCTAGGGACCCCTTTTTGGAGTTTTCTTGAGAAAAAAAAACAATTCTTAGTCGGTTTTTTTTTGGTGCTGGTGGCTCTAATTAGGAAAGCCTAGACTTCTTTTTTTTCTTCTAATCCGAGGCGGGAGGATTTTGGACGAAAATGGAAGTGGCGATGATATTATTAGGTTAATATTAGATTAGATTAATCATAAGGGTACAGAAATAGATTGATCTTAAATATGGGATTAGTGTTCAAAAATAGGCAGGCTCAGATTTTAAAAATTTGTTAGAACCTCAGAATCTCAGAATCGGAGGGTCCGAAAAACTAAGGATCCCAGAATCGAACAACTTTAAAACCCAGAAATTTTAGAGCCAGAAAAGTCCTGGAATCTTGTAATTTCCGAATAAAAAACAAGAATATTTGACTTGCAAAAATTTCAACTTATGGAAGAAAAACCATACAAAGATGTTCAACATGGAATTGTCCCCAAGATTCGCTGAAAACCAAAAAGTTGTCAATAGAGCGCGATTGCTACTAGGCTATAGATAAGTTGTCAGTAGAGCGCGATTGCTCCTACAGAAGTTGTCAACAGAGCGCACTTGCAGAAGTCGGTAGATCACTAAAATACAATCTCACCAAAAAGAACACTTCAATTCCTCTTCCAAAACTCTTAAAAAGAGGAGCACCCCACAAAATAAAAACAAAAAATAAGCAGCCCCAGAGAGAAAGACGAGCGAGAGAAGTGGAGAGGAAAAATCAAACGACGACATTGAATCTAAGCATTTTTCGAAAAAAAAATGGGGGAAGGGACCACTGGAAACGACGAGAGGCAAGAGATTCAGAGATCCGAAGGGATCGGGTTTCCTTCTATTTCGCCTCCTCTTCTCCTCTTTTTTCCCTTTTTTGTGCTCGATTTCTTCTCTCTATTCGATGCGTCATCATGTTATAGATTCAGTAGGAGATGGATGGAAAAGATGCAACAGATTTTCTTGGAAAATTCTGGATTCTTCTAGATGCTTTTCTAGAGGAAAATTGGTGGAGGAGATCTTGGAAATCTTTGAAAATTAGAAAGTTTAACTTTTTGAGCACTTTTAAGTGGGCGGAGACTAAATTTAAGGATGAATACCTTAAATAGGCTTCTTGACAGAAAAATTTAGTGTCTTGAAAATAAAAATTTTTGGCACCCTGACGTTTCGCAACTAGTCATTTCGCAACCAAGTCATTTCGCAACCAAGACATTTTGCAACCTAGACGTTTTGCAGCCACGACATTTCACAACCAGTCACTTCGCAACTTCGTAAAGTGGTCCAGTTTGGTAGTTGCAAAATGTCGTAGTTGCGGATTGACTAGTTGCGAAACGTCGGGGTTGCAAAATTGACGTAAGTTGCAAAATATCACGGTTGCGAAATGACTGGTTGCAAAATGACGTGGTTGCGAAATGACTGGTTGCGAAACGTGCCGAAATTTCAAAAAAAAAATCGAAATATTCAAACTTCTTTATCTCGAGAACGAGTGACTCGATTTCGATGAAAATTATACAGATCGGTTGGAAATTTTTTGGAGATTATGTTTGTTCTAAACTTTGGTAGATTAAATCTGAGTTTTTGCAGATCGTGAGGTCTGAAGCATGCTATGGGCGGGAAATGAAAACTTCGAAAAAATTGTAAACTTTCCAACTTTCGTAACTTGACAAGTTTCTAATGAATTTCATTGATTTCAGCTCAAATTTAAGCTAAAAATTTAAATTTTTAGATTAGAAAAAAGGACATTCATTAATTCATCAAAATTTCTCAAAAAATCAGATCCTGGAAAATCGAAATTTCAACATTTCCAAAACCCGCTATGGAGGTTCAAACCTTTGTAACTCAACTAGTTTTCAGTAGATTTTGATGATTTTTAGCTTAAATTGAAGCTCAGAATTTGATTTTTAAAATCTATCATATATTAAAAACTATCAGTTTCCTATTTTCCAAAAAAATTGGAACGTTCGAATATCAAAAAGTCAAAGTCCGGCATTCGAAGTTTAACGGCTTGTATCTCCACTAGTTTTTCTTAGATTTCAATGATTTTTGGCTTGAATTGAAGCCCAGAATTTGAGTTTTTCGAATTAAAAAGTTTCAAAAACTCTCTCAAATTCCATCTTCTAAAAATTCGAAAAAAAAAACCAGAGTTAGTCAGATGCCCAGGTGGACCCCAAAACTCCTCTCAAGTTCATTCTGTAGATCAAAAAATCTTTCTGTAGATCAAAAAACTACGTATATAAGATCTCTAGCATAGAACAAAAAACTGGGAAGTACGTCCATATATGATGTGGTGGTGTAGGAGTACTCAAAGGAAACAACGGATGGAAAAAAGTGGGCGTGGCTTAGAAGAAGAAAGGCGACAAAGTAAAAAAGAAAAGGAGAAGCAAAAAAAAGAAGAAGAAAAAGAAAAAGGAGTAAAAGTAGAAAGAAGAAGACGTTAAAAGGAGTGGGAGTTAGGAAGAAGAAACTGAAGGACCCTTCTTCTCCTCTTTCTTCTTCTTCTGCTGCTCCGGGGCCCCCATCAACATCGCCGGAGGGGTCTTCTTCTGAAGAAGAAACAAGAAGAATCTTCAGATGCTGAAATAGTGTGAGATGGGGAGGAGACGCAGACAGACGAAGTGCCAGACAAATTTTTTTCTTAGCAGGCGGAAGTATCCAAGAAGATTGGGATGAGAGAGACACTGATGGGATAGATGGGAAAACACAGAGAACAAAGTTTGACATGTCTACATAGGTAGAGGAAGTCTTGTGGTTTTTGGATATCCTGATAGGTCAAAAGTTCTCAATAGAGCGCATTTTCTGAGTCAGAATTTGAATCTCAAAATCCTTAAAAACCTCAAAACCCCATGATAAATTTGGACAGAGTAATGTTATCAATGGAGGCATTTTCAAAATCAGAACTTTTAAATTATTGGGTTATGGTCTTACAGATCTTATTCACACAGAAAAATGGGCGGGAATTCAAATTTTTGGGAAATCGACTAGGACATTTTGAATGTTTGTAACTTTGTTAGTTTTCAACGGATTTTTATGATTTATAGCTAGAATTAAAGCTAGAAATTTCAATTTTCAGAATTTGTTGAATGTGTATTATTTGTAGAACTAGGACTTGCAAAAACTGGGAAAAACTTAGACCCATGTTAGTCATTCTAAGCAGAGCAGGACTCCAAAACTAAAACGCTTATAACTAAAAAAGTTTTTATTCAAATTTTATGAGTTTTGGTGTTAATTGAAACTGGAAATGTGGGCTTTCAGAAAATCACATAATTTTTAAAAAACTTAGAAAAACCTGTCCCAAAATGGAATCCTAGGACGACATCTCTTTGACTATTTCATCTAAAGATAATCTATTTGAAATTTCCATCATTTCTGTACAATAATCACTATGTTTTCTAAAAGTTATAATTCTCAATAGAACCCATTTTCTATTTCCAGAAAGCGTCCAGTAGAGCACATTTGCTCCCAAATCATCTTGTTTTTCCTCAAAAAAAATAGTAACAATGGCAATTACCGTTGGGAGTATACTGAAGGGGGTCTTCTATTTTGGACCAAAAATATATGAAGTGAGTTGACGAAAAAAAAAAACGTCGAAAATATTTATGTTTTTTTAAGAAAGTGAGAGTTGGCTGAAAGTGAAAGGGAACAGGGTCAGGATTTATCATTGGAGCGCGGTTGCCGCATAGATGTAATATTGTCCGTGGAGCGTGTTTGCTTCTCTAGTGCTCGGTAGAGCACGTTTGCTACACTTGTGTGTGCCAGTGGAGCGTACTTGCCTCTGGAGGCCAATAGCTACCATAACTATCATTAGAGCGCACTTTCTGCAATCACTAGAGGCTTGTTATCACTAGAGCGCATTTGCTACACCGATAGAGAAAAAAGTTGTCATTAGAGCGCATTTGCTTCTTGCACCCTTTGGCCCTCAAAATCTATTTCGGTTCCACTCATGTCCACTCTTCCATGCTTCCATTTTCCACTTTAAAACTTGGGGCAGCAAAAAAGAAGACATAAGCTTTTCCCCGATTCCCATGGACTTCTCTTTCCCGCCAAACAACAAGAACATATGTCACACAGAGTAAAAAGAAGAAGAAGAAGCTGAAGGCACTTTGTCCGAGAAAAAAGGGGTCCCGAGGAGAGAGAGATGCTATTTTTAGATTGGCGAGCACGTATTTTTAGATGTGAAAAGAGGAAGGAGGGAAGGAAAAGAAGAAGAAAAAGAGGAAGGAAGCAAAAAATCTCATTAGAGCGCATTTGCCAATGTGATTGATGAATTGGTTGGCGGTGGAGCGCGTTTGCTGCATTGTTAAGGGATAGTTACCTTGATAGGCCAAGTTATCAATAGAGCACACTTGCTACCATTATTTATCACTGGAGCGCACTTGCTACCTTAATACAGTAATTGTTATCAGTGGAGCGCGCTTCCTACCTTAGCAAGACTAAAATTATCAGTGGGGCGCATTTGCTATCATTAGAGTCCAAATTATCAATAGAGCGCTTCAAAATTCTTCTAGATTTTTCTCCACATTTTTTTTGAGGAGTACACACAGAATCAGGCAAAATCAGACAAATCTAATTACAACTAATCATGGAATCAGAAGGCGAACACATTTGAAAAGAACAACAAATTGATTCGAATTAAATGGAATGTTCATTTTGAGAAGGAATCTATTTTTAGATATTTTAGAGGATTTTTTTGAAGTTGGAGAAGTCCGGGGATCAGAACATCAAAGTCTTGAAATTTTGGAATCTCCATGATCATTTTCGACACAGTAATGTTAGCAATGGAGCGCACTTTTAAAATCGGAATTTTTAGATTATTGGGTTATGGTCTAACAGATCTTATTCACACGGAAATATGGGCGGGAATTCAAACTTTTGGGAAATCGACTAGAAAATTTGGAATGCTTGTAACTTTGTTAGTTTTCAACGGATTTTTATGATTTATGGCTAGAATTGAAGCTAGAAATTTCAGTTTTTAGAATTTCGTCAAATTCTCAATGTTTGTGAAATTAGGACTTGCGGAAACTGGAAAAAAAATCGAAAAATGCGATGACCAAAATGGAAAAAAGAGAGACCATGAAGAATTTGAAAATCTCCATCCTCTTTTAACCGGAAGTTGAAATCGAGAGAGGGAGAGGGGACCCCTTTTCCAAAATAGGGGGACCCCAAAATTGCTCTTTTGCCTTTCTCTCCAGATTTCCGAAAATCTCTTCCAACCCATTCAAATATTTCAATCTTCTCCTTCTTCCAATTTTGGAAGAAGAAAAGAGAAAAAGAAATTGAATAGTGGTTTCTTGGACTCAATTTCGTCTTTCCTTGGTTAAGAGGGTCCCCCAAAAAGAAGGGGGAAAATTGAAATCGGTTTCACTTGAGATTTTCGAAATGGAGACGGATATCTTGGGATAGAAAAAGTAGATGACCTAGAAATTGAAATTTCTGAAAATTAGGCCATCAAAAAAATATGTGGTACTGTGGACTACTGTAACTACTAGTAGAAGACGTGAAAATTCCAAAATCGCCTAGAAATCCAGGTTTGAAAAAATTAGATCATTTGAAAAATGAAAAAGTAAAAAAGAGTCTTCAGGAGACGTCAAAAACCAGAATTCCAAAAAATCAGGTTCGATGGAATTTTCAAAAGTGCAGAGGCCTAGAAACCCAAATTTTTGAAAAACTCGGCCATCAAGCTGGAACAGAAAAATGGACTTCAGAAGGTTAGAAGAAGTCAAAAATCAAAATTTCCGAAAAGCTCGAAACGGAGACGGATATCTTGGGATACTGAATGTGGTAAGGATGGTGGCCTAGAAATCGAAATTTTTGAAAACTAGGCCATCAAAAAATATGAGGGACTGCGGATTACTGTAGCTACTAGTTGAAAACGTCGAAATTCGAAGTTGGCCTAGAAATCCAAGTTTGGAAAAATTAGGTCATTGGGAAAAATGGAAGAGTCTGCAGAAGTCAGGAGACGTCAAAAACCGAAAACTCGAAAAATCAGATTCGATGGAATTTCGAAAAGTGCAGATGGCCTAGAAACCCAAATGTATGAAAAATTTGGCCATCAAGCTGGCTGCGGTTACTTTGGCGCGCTTGAAGCGGGAAAATGGACTTCAGAAGGTTAGAAGACGTTAGAAATTAGGTTTTCCGAAAGCCTGAATTTTTGAATTTTTTAAATGAATTTTTCAAAAATTTGAAAACTGAATGTGGTTAGGATGGTGGCCTAGTAATCGAAATTTTTGAAAACTAGGCCATCAAAAAAAATATGAGAGACTGTGGACTACTGTAGCTACTAGTAAAAATTATGTCCTGAAGTTAGAAGACATCAAAATTTTAAGGTGGCCTAGAAATCCAAGTTTGAAAAATTAGGCCACTAGGAAAAATGGAAGAGTCTCCAGAATTCAGAAGACGTCAAAAACCAAATTTCCAAAAAATCAGATTCGATGGAACTTTCAAAAGTGTAGATAATACTGATGGTCTAGAAACCCACATTGTTGAAAAACTCGGCCAGCGGGAAAATGAACTTCAGAAGGTTAGAAGACGTTAAAAATCAGATTTCAGGCTCCGAAAGGCTCCAGAAGACGTCAAATTTTGAATATTTCAAAAATACAAAATCTGAAATCGATCTTCAGAAAATTTCCTTTGCAGCTGTATATTTATCATGAAAATTGAACTAACATAACTTGCAAAAAAACTCATTTGAAAACTTCCAGAAACCCAAAAGCCCATACTTCAGAAAAAAATACAAGAGTCCAAAATATTCAAAAATGTGAAAGTTTTACTCGAGTGTGTTTCGGAAAAATGGAGTGACAAGGGGGCACACATATATTAAAATAAACCGATTAGCAGTTCCTCCTTTTTAGATTTTTCTGTGGGGAAAAAGTGTCAAGGTTAGTGGAGAAAAAAAAGAAGGGGGGGGGGGTCTGAAACCAAAGTTTATATTAAGGATTGAGCGTTTTTTGGATTCTGGGGGAGACTTTGGAATCCAAGAAGGTCAGAATCTCATGTTGGAATTCTGGAGACATTCAGAATCCCAAACCTTAAAAACCCAGGAATTCAGAATCATCAAACTTTGCAGCATTTTCGAAATCGATCTAGCCCCAAAAATGTCAACAAAAACCAAAACTGAACCCCTCATTGGTCCCGTTCTTAACTCAAAAAGAAAAAAAGCAGAGAGTTCGGGTTAAAAAGAGTTGGAATCTCTGAGGGGAAAGTGACAACATGATGGATGATCTCTTTCTCTACTTGAGAGAAGATTGAGTCGAGAAGTAGGGAAGCTCTTCCAAAACCAAAACACAAGCAGGAGAGCCATGTTCCGGGTTGGAAGGTTGGTTAAGTGGTGCTCAGAATTACAGATAGTATGGAAAACGTCAACGTTTGAATTTTGAAAAAAAAAACGGCGAGTAGTTTGGATGATGGCCTAGAAATCGAAATTTCTGAAAACTAGGCCATCAAAAAATATGAAGTACTGTGGACTACTGTAGCTACGTAAAAGTTGTGTCTTGAGATAGAAGACGTCAAAATTCGAATACGGCCTAGAAATCAAAGTTTGGAACAGTTAGGGCATTGGAAATAATGGAAGAGTACAAAAAAGTCTCCAGAAGTCAGATGTCGTTAAAATCAGAAATCCGAAAAATCAGGTACGATGGAATTTTCAAAAGTGCAGAAGCCTAAAAACCCAAACTTTTGGAAAACTAGGCCACCAAGCTTCAGCGGGAAAACAGACTTCAGAAGGTTAAAAAAACGTTAGAAATCAGATTTTCCGAATGGCTTCAGAAGACGTCAAATTTTAAATTTCTCAAAAATTTGAAAACTGAAATCAATCTTCAGAAAATTTCATTTCTATTTGTATATTTATCAAGAAAATTGAACTTGCAAAAAAGCGAAAATTGAAGACTTCTAGAAACCCAAAAATCCAAAATATTCAAAAATTTGAAAGTTTTACTCGAGTGTGATACTTAGGCTTAAAATTTCAGAATCTCACTATCAGAATTGTTTAGAATCCTGCATAATTTTAGTTTCAGTCCAACCTAGGGAAAGTTACTGGTACAAACCTAAGGAATAGTCATCAGGAGGCAAAAAATGCCTAAAAACAAAAATTACTCATTATAGAAGCTCTCAGGTACAGTCTAATTTAGATGAAAAAAGGTAGAAATTTAAGGAATATGAAGTCATCAGAAGATATGGTACAGTGAAATTTATAATACATTAAACACAATTTCTCCACAACCATAGAAACATTTCCCCCAAACAAAAAGACTCACTCGTCTCCGCGGCCGCCAATCGTCCATTCGAGAACACCATCGAATTGTTGTACTCGTTATTATTGGTTCCACCGCCACCTCCTCTCGATCTCGATGATCCACCACCCGACGAGCCACCGGATGCCGCATTCCCCATTTCTGTAGGTGAGAGAGAACTTAGTATTAGAAGGGGGATAAGGTGGAACGGTAATTGGTTAGGGAGGATGATAGGCGAAGGAGTGGACCGGGACATTTTAAGGTGAAAATAAGAGTTTTGGTGAGGTTAGAGGATTGAGAACAAAGGAACTTTTGAAATTGTACGTTTTTTTTTTTGAAGTATAGTTTTCAGAAGGTGTTTTAGATATATTAGCGATATTCAGGGGGAAACGCGCTCCATCGCATACTTGGCCGAAATTTGAATTTTCAGCTTTCCCGCCGTTTGGCGTTTCGAAAACAGCGAAACATGTTTCAGTGGGTGCGTGGACTCCTCGTGGACAATTCGACTGCTGCCCGAGTTGTCCACGAGGAGTCCACGCAACCACCAAAACATGTTTCGCTGTTTTGATTGGTATGGTATTCCCAACGATTGGTTCACTGAAAAGTGAGATATACTTTGTAACAGAGGTGTGCTCCCTAAAAGGAATCCAAACAAGAGAATTCGTCTTCAGAAGACGTCAAACTCAAAAATATTATAAACCTCAATTAATCTCCAAAAAATTATCTTTCGATCTGTGTAATTTTCATTAAAATCCGTCTACTGGCAGTAGAGTTATGACCAAATTTTGTGTCATTAGGAATTTCTCAGATTCTCGAAATATCAGAGTATAAGAAACGTTTCGCAACCAGTCATTTTGCAAATGAGGCATTTCGCAACTGTGACGTTTCGCAACTAGCCATTTCGCAACCTGGCATTTCCCAACTCAATAAAATAACGTGGTTGCGGATTGACGTGAGTTGCGAAATCTCGTAGTTGCGAAACGACTGGTTACAAAACGTCTCGGAACCGGAAAATGGGCTCCGGGACATTTCGCCCCTCGTCATTTCGCAACTACGACATTTCGCAACCAGTCATTTTGCAACCGCGACAACTCGCAACAAAGACATTTAAAAACTGCGACAATTCGCAACCGAGACATTTCGAAACCAGTCATTTCGTAACTCTATAAACTAATCCACTTCATTTTTATTGAGGTTGTATGGGATTGAGGGTATTGCGAACTACTCCTGAGTTGCGAAACAGCGGATTGCGAAACGTCTCGTTACCGTAAAACTACAGTTTTGAAGTTTCAAACCCTTTAATTCCAGAGCTTAGAAAACTTGGTCAATTTCAGATAGAGTGGACATCCGGACAAACAGACACACACACAAGATTCTCTCCATTTTCTCTTTTCTCACCCTCTTCATTTATCCAATCGAACAGTATCCATTTCTCGCAACAAGTAGTGAATAGTGCGGATAATCGCGCACCCATAATAATGAATCTTTCTCAAAAAATGTTCTCAAAGGTCTTATTTAATTGTAGACGATTTTTTGTTCTTTTTTGATGGAGGGTCTCCTTCTTAATGGGGTCTTCTTTTCTTCGATACAGAAAAGAAGAAGGAAACTGATAAAAAAGTGAAGAAGGAGAAGAGGGGGAAGAAGGAAATTGATTATAGAGAATGAAGAAGAAGAGGGGTATAAAAATAGAAAGTTTCTGGAATTTTAACATCACGGAATCTGAGGTATGTGGTTAGAGATGAGAGGGTTTAGAGATGGAGATTGGAACGGAGAAAAGGATAGAAAAGTATTGGATTGACTTTATATTAAAGATGTTAGGGGAGGCCGAATCTCAGGATTCTGAAACTTTGTAATCTTTAAATTGGACGATCTACAAATGACAGATGTTAAGAATTTTCAAAATTTTGGAATCTTCGATTTTTGTATTCCTGAATTTCTACAATTTGAGAATCTGAGGATCTGATTATTTTGAGTTTTTCTGAGATTCTAAAATCAAAACGTGGGAGACTATCCGATTTTTGAGTTCTGGAAATTTCTTTCCCCCTATAACTTGATTTCTAGTGTACAAAATTTTATCAAAATTATAGAGGTCAATAGTTTTTTTTTTTTTCAGAAAATTCTTTAAATGAAATTATTATTTTGTAAAGTCCATTTTTTGAAAGTTTCATAGCATTCCTTTGATTATCGAACCAAAATTGAAAGTTCACCTAACTGACTATGAGAAACCAAAAAAAACACTAGAGCATGTAGACTTTTAAAAGTCCAAATCACAAAAACAAGGCTGTTCAGAAAATTGTCACCCCGACGTTTTGCAACCAGTCATTTCGCAACCACGGCATTTTGCAACCTAGAGATTTTGCAACCACGACATTTCGCAACCAGCCGTTTTGCAACTTTGTAAAGTAGTCCAGAAGATGTCAAAACTTGAACTCACGAAGTCAAAAAAACTCACAAAACTTCTGTCAATTCTGTATATTTTTGTTTTGAAATTGGATACATAGGTGTGGAAATTCAGTCAAACGAAAATCACTATGCTGTCCAGATACTCGATATTTTGACCACTGCTACTCGTTCAATATCCAGGCATCCCGACGTTTCGCAACTACTCGCCATTTCGCAACTGGGACATTTCGCAACTAGTCATTTCGCAACTTTGTAAAGTAGTCCACTTCTCATTCATATAGGCTACATGTGATTACGGATATCATAAACCAATCCAGGTTGTCATCTACTTTCCAAAAAACAGATTTGAACTGGAATTTATTATTATGTAAATGTGGACTTGGTGGTTGCAAAATGTCTTGGTTGCGAAAAGTCTAGTTGCGAAATGTCTTGGTTGCAAAAAGTCACGGTTGCAAAATATCGCAGATGCGAAATGTCACCGTTGCGAAACATCCTGGTTCTAGAATGTCGGAGAGCCCCCGAACCCCGTCTAGCTTAATGAGATCCCCTCAACTCACCCAAATTCACCATCATCAATAACCAGTCAGTAGTGGAATACACCCATTTCATAAACGGGTTCATTTTTTTCTCAAAAAATTTTTCTCAAAAATTCAATGTTTTCGTTTTTTCTTGAAATTATAAAACCCCGTTGTTCTCTCCTCCCACTCCATATCAGGGAGTGTCCGAAGGCACCCTACAGTACCCCCAATTCGGGTTATGATTGGTCAGGCCCATGAGATCAAGGAACTGTTTTTTTTTCTTTTTTAGACTCGAGATCAAAATTCGGGACTACTGTAGAATGTATTATCAAGGGTGGGGTGAGGAGGAGGTCAGTGTCAAAAAGATGACGTCCTCCTTCGTTTTTCTCATTATTTGTGATATAAATGTATGTGGAGAGGGAGATAGATCAAACAGGTATTGTCTAGGTGAAGGAGAGGTGTCTATTTTTAGAATCAGAAGACGACGAGGGGTTACTGTAGAGATTTTTTGTAAATGTTTGGAATGTATATGAGATAGACTGTTATAGATGGGGTGATCATTATTCACCTCTTGATGGCTTTATAGGACAGAAAGTGATTCTAGAGATTCTGATTTATGTATTCTGAAGTTTGAAGAACGTTGAGAGGTAGGTCAAATAATGTAAATTTCGAAATTAAGGATTTTTTTGTTTAATTTTTTCCGTTCATGCACCTGACCATATTAGCACAAAAAAATAGAAAATCGAAGAGAAAAAACACAGAAAACTCCAATATGATTCATATAAATATTGTATGTTTCTGCCTTTCCTTCTTTCCTGGTTTTGCTTTCTTACCACAAGTTTTCTGCCAACACGACAAAAAAAATAACATGGAAAAAGAGAAGAAAAGAAAATTGGAATTTTCTGTTTTTTTTTTCGACCTGAGTTTTTTGTGATGCTCGGAAAAATCGAAAAATCGAAATCGAAATCGAAATCCAATTGAAACCTCATGAAAATTCTGGAGGTCAAATAAAGAATCGAGTGCTAATAAATGGATTTTTAATTTTTAAAGACCAATTTTTTGGCACCCCGACACTTCGCAACCAGTCATTTCGTAACCAGTCATTTCGCAACCAGTCAATTCGCAACTACGACATTTCGCAACTACGTCGTTTCGCAACCAAGAAATACACATTTTTGAAAAACGCCACGCTTCAGTCAAACATTTTCAGATTTTGAAAGTAACCTGACTTTGTTTACATTGATTGATTTCTATAGTTGCGAAATGACGTGGTTGTGAAATTAATATCAGTTGCGAAATGACTGGTTACAAAATGACGTGGTTGCGAAATCAACATAAGTTGCGAAATGACTGGGTGCGAAACGTCGGGGTGCTAAATTTTTCATAAGTTTTCAATTTTTTTCTCAAAAACTTTGTTTTTAAAATTTGGATATCTCAATATCTAGTGGACTGATTTAGATGAAAATTATACAGTTCGATAGAGAATTTTTCGGAGATTTTTTATACCAAAGAGATGAAGAGTTATAAAAAAGATGTAGTTGAAAAAATGCTCAAAATAGTGTTTTCGATCAATCAAAAAAGTTCAAATCTTTAGGAAAAGTTTGAATTTTTACGGTTTTCAAACTTCAGAAGGCCGCGTCACGGCCGGGGGGGGGGGGGGCGGAGCCAAAAACAAACCTGTTGAAAATCTTAGAATTGCTCATGTTTTGTTGGGTACGTGGACTAATCGTGAACAATTCGACTGCTGCCCGAGTTATCCACGAGGAGTCCACGCACCCACCAAAACATGTTTCGCTGTTTTCAAAACGGCGGGAAAGCTGAAAATTCAAATTTCAGCCAAGTTGGCGATAGAGCGCGTTTCCCCTTGGAGAATATCGCTATTGAAAAATGTTATCTTTTTGATTTTGGAGTGACGCCTACATCTGAAGGGATTCTGGAAACATGAAAAATTCTGATTTTCCAAAAAAAAACTAGAAATATGTTGCTGAAGGCTGTGAGACCCTACAGTACAAAAAACTTCCAATTCTGAAATTCTCAAACACAGTGAGCCCCTATCCTAACTTTCAAGGTGAAAGCTTCAACACCTCACACAAAGAATAATAAGAAAAATTCCAGCAAAAAAAAAACAGAAAAGAAGAAGAAGAAGGTGCCAGAAGTCGGTGAGAAGGAGTAAATTCCACACACACACACTGATATCATTGTTAGTGTGACAAAATACGGAGCTCTCTTTTCTTTCCTCCGGAGCACACACACACACACATGTTGGCCTCTTCTTCTTCTTTCTTCTCCCGACACAACAAATTTTTCTTCTTCTTCATCTCAATCTCTCTCTTGCCTTCTGCCAGCTGTCTTTTCTTCAGGATCCCCCCCCCCCCCTCTTCTGATGAGGAGGGGCATAGATGATGATGATGATGGCACCATGGGGAGCACAGAGGGAGAGAGAGAGAGAGAGAGAGTGGAGAGATCAGAGAGACGCAGAGAAATGAGATGGAGAGAGAGAGGGAGACATTCAATTATCATGAAGGGGGCTTTGGTTTTGTGGAGGCTATGGGAGGAGGATTCCATCACAGAAGAAAAAATAGTTTGGAAGGATAGATGGGGTTTATGCTCCGGGACATTTCGTCACTGGTCACTTCGCAACTAGGACATTTCGCAACCAGGACAGTTCGCAACCAAGACATTTCGAAACTGGACGTTTCGCAACTTTCGCAAAAGAAAAAAGTGCATTGGTGTTCGGAATCTAGAATCTTAGAAGACACTGAATGGAGCATCTTGACCCTGTTCTTGTAATCTAACTGCTGATGGATTTCAAATCTAGGGAATGAGAAAAGTCTTGTGATTTGGAAAATGGAGAAATATGAGAATCATCGAGATATAATTGAAAACCATAGAATCCTGAAAATTCAAAAATTTTGGTTTCAGACTCACAATCTCACAATCTCAAAAATATGCTACCCTTGCAAATTGGTAAAATTAAAAATCTTCAAATTTCCAAATTTTAGGTATTGCAAAATTTCAATGAAAAATCGGGAATTTGCTTTCAATCTGTATAAATCGATCTACTTCTTCTGCGCTTCTGATTTTCAAAAACAGGTGTAAATTTTCAAAAAAAAAATATGACGATTCAAAATGTTTCAAAAAATCACGAGATTCTGGAAACAATATATATTGAGCACATCAGATTCCTCTTCCACTTGACGAGTGAAAAAAAAACCACACTCATTTTTGATTGATTCGATTTTCTTCCCTCTCCTGATATTTTCAACTTTTTCCCTCTCTCTTTTCAGATGCCATGGGAGAAGAGAGAGAGCAGGTGGCTCTCTCTTTCTTGTGTCTCTAATGATAGTTTATTTTGACATTTGAATCGGTGAAGTTAGTGAAGAGAGTATGGAAAAGTAAGAGGGTGGAGAGACTGTTAGAGAAAATTTTGGTAAAGTCATATTTGTGGTTTATCTACTTGGTCCTGGTCAGCAAAAAAATAGCGGTTTTCGACCAAAATACTTGAAAAAATCGGGTTTTACTCAAAAATTAGACCCCTGAAACCCCTTGCCGAACTAAAAATCTTAGATTTCTTCAAATCTCGAAAATTTTCCAAGTTTCAAAATTTCAAGGAAATATTGTTTGAATTATTATGAAAATTGAACTCTGAGACATTTCGCAACCAGTCATTTCGCAACTATGACATTTCACCACCGGTCATTTCGCAACCGTACCAGTCAGCAAACACGTCGTTTCAAAACAAAGTTGCGAAACGACTAGTTGCAAAACGTCCAGTTTCGAAATGTCTTGGTTGCGAGCTATCGTGGTTGCAAAATCGGCGTGAGTTGCGAAATGTCCCGGAGCCTTTCAGAATTCAAAGTTTCAGAATTCTGGGAACTTGCCGAAAAGTTTGACATTTTTCATCTAAATTTCAGTCAACAAAATCTCACCAAAACACAGCCCAGAATCTCAGAAACTTGAAATTCAAGAGAATGAACAATTGTATCCTGAATCAGTACTAGATTCTCAGAAAATAGAAATTTCGCCAAAAAATGTTTCGCCAAAAAAGGATAGCCGACCGCCTACCGATCTCAAACTCAAAATGGAATTCCAAAACTAAAAAAAAACCAAAAAATCACACCACTCAAATCCTACTCACCACACAACCCGGCAGCCCATCCACAATCGAAAAAGCTCGATTTTATTGTTAATTTCATGATTAATTAGTAAAAATTTCAAATTAGTGGTCAAATTTCTGACGGGACTCTCTTTGGTCTCTATGTTTATTTTTGGAAAAACTTAGGGAAGCGAGGAATCGAAAAATGAAACTTGATATGGTAGGGGGGAAATAAAATATGATGAGGATGGCGACGCATCAGAACAGAATCTTCCCAAAGGGGGGTCCGGGAAGTTTTTGGAAAAAGTGGAAAAAATTTTGGATCCCAGAGTCAAGAAAACACCCTAAAAACTCAACACAAAATAATCAAAAATCCATACTTGGAGAAGAAAAAAATTGAATTATTTTCGTTCCCCCCTTTCTCTCCAGATTTTTTTATCACAGACGTGTGAAATGGATAATAGATTTACCCAAGCGAGACGAATTCTCGAATTCAGGTTGCCACGGGCAGCCGAATAAGCAGAAATAAGAAGAAAAAAGAAGGAGAAGAAGTTGAAATTTGTAGTTATATATAAGCGAAGAGGAAGAAGAAGGAGCAGGAGAAATGAGAAGACGAAAAAAAAAGAAATTTTCAGCCTCCTTCTTCCTTCCCTAATTGAGGGGGAAGGTGTTTTTCGCTTTTGGCTCTCTCTCCTCAAAATTTTGGCTCCGAAAATGCAAAATCAGATGTAAATATCAATTCCCGGAGGCTTGTCAGGATGGAAAAATAAAGCAAAAATAGTTTCGAGCGGTGTGGGTTTGAACCTGCGACTTCAGTTTGATAGACAAGCGCACTACCCACTGCGCCAAGAGGGCAGTTGCCGGCAACGACACGGAGGGCGTAGATAAGTGGTGCGGCGCCCACCGCTGGGGGAAGAACGACAGTGCGCCTTTCAATATGGAACACCATGGCCTAGGGGTTAGTGTCCCAGGTTAGAAATCTGAGGACCAGGGTTCGATTCCGAAGGGGTCCAAATCATTTTTGCTTTCTTTTTTAGAAGCCATGGTGACGTTCTTTTGGTCGTTACCGCAACACAAATTCAAATAAACAAGTTCTATTTTGAGTCTCGGAACTACTAAATTTAGAAGTTATAAACTGGTGATAAGCAAGAAAGAGTGATTTTAAAAATAGAAAGAGCACAATATTTTCTCATCGATAATGGGCAAGAAATGTCAATCATAGGAGTCAGCTCCCCATGGGGGGGGGGGGGACTATGAGCAATAATTTCAGTGTTCTTTCAACAAATGCACTTATTATCAATAGAGCATGTTTACGATTTTGAAAATTTTCCATGAAAAATACCCCAATAATCCAACAGAAAAAAATGTTCGCGTACCGTATCTTTCGTGAATCGGATCATTAGGATGGGGTCCCAGGGGTACTGTAGACAGAGTAGATGAAGATGGAGATGATGAGGAAGAGGGTGAGAATTGTCCTTGGAAGAAACTGAGCATGTGCACCGGGACGGCTTGCTCCCCGAATAGTGCACAGTGAGCCAGCCAGTAGCCCTGGAATTCAGAATTTCAGAATATTAGTCTCAAGTACTAAAAACTCAAAAAAGCCATATTCTGAAAAAGAATTTCTGAAAAATTGTATCACGAGTATGCTCTAAAAGTCATAGTTATGCTCCACTGAACATGATAATTTCAGATTAGAGGTTTTTTTAGAATCAGCAAGAAAAAGTAGATCGAACGATTTTTGAACCAGTGATTGTGTTATTTTTAGATTTTCGGGAAAGTCTGAAAAACTGATTTTGGACTACAGTAGCAACTCCATTTTCCCTGAATCTTGATGCCGACTTGTGTACTCCTCGTGGACAATTTGACAAGTTTATCTGGGAACTATTAGCAATATTCCCCAAGGGGAAACGCGCTCCATGGCAATTTTGGCTGAAATTTGAATTTTCAGCTTTCCCAACGTTTTGAGCAGCAAAACATGTTTCGGTGGGTGCATGGACTCCTCGTGGACAACTCGGGCAGCAGTCGAATTGTCCACGAGGAGTCCACGCACCCACCAAAACATGTTTCGCTGTTTCAAAACGGCGGGAAAGCTGAATATTCAAATTTAAGCCAAGTTGGCGCTGGAGCGCGTTTTCCCTTGGGGAATATGGCTAATATTTTCCTTAAATGTCCACGAGGAGTACACAAGTCGATCAAAAATATATCAACATTTTTTGGCAAGAACTTAAAAATGAACTTACCGGCACTAAGCCTAAACCAATGTACAGCCTATTGAAGCTCATCGGCATGATATCTTTTCTATTATTTTTTTTTAGCTGGAGTTGAAAAAAATTATCAAACTTCAAAATCTTGGCCTGTCTAGTCTCAAATTTTGTGTATGCACTATTGCTATCTAATCTCACTATCAAATCTGCTCGAAATTAAAATTGATCCGGAATCCTGATACTTTTGAAAAGATCGCTATCAGAATGGGTATTGAGGGCACCCCGACGTTTCGCAACCAAGACATTTCGCAACTAGACAGTTCGCAACTAGACATTTCGCAACTCCGTAAAGTAGTCCAGTTTCCATTTATATAGGTTACATGTGATTACGGATATCATATGAAAGTCCAGGTTGTCATCTACTTGGTAGTTGCGAAATGACGTAGTTGCGAAATGTCGCAGTTGCGAAATGACATGTTGCGAAACGTCTGGGGACCCAAATTTCAGACCAAAGTTAGCAATAGAGCGCATCGTTACTTTGAAAATACAGCTATTAGGCGAAAATCGTTTTTTCAATTAAATCAAGAATAAATTTTCAATTTTTTTTCAAAAATCTTACCTGCCACTGTGCCGGTGATAAGTTTGTTGCAAGAACGCATAACCAATTCTCCCAACTTGTAACTGCTTGTGGATTATTGTTGGCTCCATTTTGAGGAGGTTGATGGCCAAATAAATGGGCGGGAGATGATAAAAGGAGTTCCTGGAAAAAAATATATGGTTGGCAACACGACGTTTCGCAACTAGACTTTTTGCAACCAAGACATTTCGCAACTAGACACTTTGCAACCAGTCATTTCGCAACTTTGTAAAGTAGTCCAGTTTTTATTCTTATAGGCTACATGTGATTACGGATATCATAAACCAATCCAGATGGTCATCTACTTTTCCAAAAAATTGATTTGAACATGAACTGACAATTATGCATTTGGATTTGGTGGTTGCGAAACGACGTGGTTGCAAAATAACTGGTTGCGTAATGACTGGTTGCGAAACGTCGGGGTGCCAAATTTTATTAAAAATGATCAAAAGAGTATTTCTAATCAGTTTTTTTAACTGGGCACAACTCCTATTTTTCTGAAAAAAAAATAAGGCAGCCAAAAGAAAAAGTGTATCAGAAGTCATGAACTGATGACTTTGGCTCCGTTTTTTTTTCTAACTCTCTCTATGTTTTCTCTGCGTCTCTCTCCTGTTATCTACTGCAAAAGAAATTTTCAGAAGAGTACGTGAGAATACCCCCAAAAAATGTAGGTGTCCCTTATAATCCCAATGTAATCCGGTGTTTATAGTTTGTGGGTAAAGATATAAATGAAGGTTTTTTTTGTAGAAAATGTCAGTTCCAAAAAAGTCACTTTTTTAGTTGGGAGGAGATTTATTTTTTCTATGATAGGTTTTGGCTTTTGAAAGAAAACTCTAGAAATTTCATATTTTGAGAGTTAAAACTATTAGCGATATTCCCCAAGGGAAAACGAGCTCCATCGCCAACTTGGCTGAAATTTGAATTTTCAGCTTTCCCGCCATTTTCAAAACAACGAAACATGTTTTGGCAGGTGCGTGGACTCCTCGTGGACAACTAGGGCAGCAGTCGAATTGTCCATGAGGAGTCCACATACCCACCGAAACATGTTTCGCTGTTTTCAAAACGGCGGGAAAGCTGAAAATTCAAATTTCAGCCAAATTTGCGATGGAGCGCGTTTCCCCTTGGGGAATATCGCGTATAATCTCAGAATCCCAAATTCTCCGAATAGTTCAAAAACTCAGAATTCTTGACCATTTTGATTTTTCAACAACAAAACCCTCACCCTCAATTTCGAGTCCATTTGAGGTCCTCCTGGGATACCCAAAGGTACGGTAGCAGTGTCCATAGAAGATGATGGTCCAGGAATTTGAGGAAGTACAGATAGATCCACAATTTGAACATTGGAGGATTCAGAAGGCGTCGTCAGTGGAAATGTGAAAGATGGACTTGCGATATCCATAGGTGTCACATCCTCCACTTTTCTCTTTTTCGGGGGTCCTGGTTCCATGGTTGAGAAGTTTGAAAAAAACTTGATCAAAAAAGTCAAGTTTCAGAAGTAGGAAAATATAGGTTTCAGTAAAATATCAGAAAATCCAAAAAATCCAGTTTAGAAGGTGAACTTGTTTGGGTTGAGAGTACTGTTAAAATTTCAAAAAATCAAGACTTTTTTAGAAATTTCAGATCTCTTAGGTCTTTAGAATATAAAAAATGGATTTTCGAAATAAATAATAGTTTACAGTAGGGGAAGAAGTTTTTGGAAGTGTGTAATAGTGAGAGAGTGAGAATGCGAGAGGAAGGGAATAACACAAACAAATAAAAGGACGGGGAGGGGAACGGTATTGTGTGTGTATGTGGAGGTGCGCGAGAGTAGTGAGATCTTTCTCTCTCGAATACCATCACCGACTCTTTCTCTCTCTGTCCGTATTTGCTCAACAGAGAAAAGACTCTGTGGTGGCCGTATTTGGTGGAGAAAAAGGGGGGGGGGGACAAAGCATCGGTATATGGCCACGGTCACTTTGAATCGAATAGTTTTTAAGCGGAGGGAGTATGAATCATTGGGAGAGTTTTAAAGAATAATGCAACAAAATTTGAGTCTCTAACTTGATGTTAATTTTTTCGATTTTCTCAACCACTACGGAATCCAACCTGTAGACTTCCAGAGACCATAACTAGCTTCAAACTTATCCTTGTTGGAAGTTCAATAGCGCATATTCAAAAGGAAAACACGGGTTATAAAGAGTTATTAATCATTTTTAAACATACAGTACAAATTCAAGGTGAAAATTGACGATTTATCAAAA
The DNA here is from genome assembly GCA_963932045.1 of Caenorhabditis sinica. Lineage (NCBI taxonomy): Eukaryota > Metazoa > Nematoda > Chromadorea > Rhabditida > Rhabditidae > Caenorhabditis > Caenorhabditis sinica. The sequence goes on from OZ009942.1 coordinate 4,329,073, forward strand.
AATCACAAAAAAAATTTTTTTATTCAAATCTAATTTTCAAATTTGGCCCGTTACTCCCATATTTCTCAGTGGTTCTTTACTAAATCAAACATACTCTACCATTCTAAAAAAAAATTAGAAAATGGGTTCTCTCGAGAAAATTTTTAAGCGTTTCTTAGAACTTGGATACTTCTGGTTTTTAGTCAAGTTGTTTTGATGATTGATAACATTACCAACTCTACAGATTCATATCTTTCAATAGTTTGTCTATACAATGCATTTTAGTTTGTACGAATCCAAGCACAACTGATTTTCTTGAATTTTTTTTTTTTTGAAAAATTGTTGATGTTTGGAAAAAGTCGATAATTTCAAAAACTACTAACAGGGTACAAAAACGGTTTCACTTTCGCTACTAATTTTTTTATGTTAATTCTTGTGAGCCTAGTCACAGCCCAAAACAGAGATGACATTCGGGATGCATTACCGCTGAGAACACTTTAAGAAAGGAATAACTTGATATTTAACTCCTTTTAGAACTTTTTCCTGGTCGTATGAGGTTGTATCAATAATTATCGTTGACCCTATAGAGTTGCGAAGCTTCCAGTTTCAAAATGTCTTGGTTGCGAATTGTTGCGGTTGCGAAACGACAACTGGCGAAATATCCCGTAGCCGAAAGTTCAAGTGAATAGGTCCAATACGTTCCTAGTCAGAAAGTCAGGAACCTCTTCGAAGACACGTTTGAAAAAAGCAAAAAACAATCAAGAAAACTTCATTGAAACTAATAAATAATAAGTTTGACACAAGTATGAAAAAAACACAGAATCTACAATTATTCAATTACCAAACATACATTCTGAAAAAAGAACGATAGTAGTTATTATTTATTATGACCGTAGCTTTCCTCCCTTTCGACCCAACGACATCAAACCCTCTCTTGATTATTTCAATCTGGGCAGGATACCCATACAACACAAATGTCCTTTCAGTGTCTTCAGGTATTCTTTTACATCGAATACCCTTCAATATCTGATTTTCGTCGATGACACGAATACCCTCGTAATTGACATTAACGAATTGCAGTCTGGGGTTGGAGCCATGCACGCACAATTTGATAAATCGGTTAAGATCGTCCCACAGCACATGGTTGGTACAAATTTCAATGCTATTAGTTGATAAGAGTTGATCAAGCGTCAAAGGGGAACCAATAAAATACGCCCGCCAGTTGCTGAGAAGAACAGAGTGCTCAGAATCATCGAGCGACAGAGAAGCAACATAGAAATCCTCGACGCTATGAAATGCTTTCAACACTTTCATAATATACGGCTTTGGCAAATCTCGATAAAAGCTCAATTTATCAAAATCAAAGTCTTTGACAGTTTCCCATAAAGAATCAATTTCATACTTTGAAGTTGTAATAGACATGCTGCGACGAAGCTTATCACATGGAAAGGCTTTCATGAAGTGACAAACCCAGTCCTTTCCCGAGAAATTAGCCTTCCTCCATTGTCTTGTTACGGCTACTGGAAGGATCCCTTCCGCGTGACACCATTGCGATTGTTCTGTAGCTTCGATGTAGTCAACTTTCAGTTTTCGTGAATGCCTATCTATATTATCCACATTCTGCCTTCCATGACCGTCCTCGCAGAAATACAACTCTATCGTTTCTCCTCTGAATCTCAATCGGGCGCCGAAATTATCTCTAGATTTTAGATGAAACCCAAAAATATCGAGGTTGAGATCTCGAACGAACGCCAGCATTTTCTCGGAGCATAATGAGAAGCTAATGCTGAAAATCGCAGATTGGTTAATAAAATTATATAAAAATAACTTACAGGTCGTAGATGTTCGAGTACTGGAGGATGGTTTTTATCGATTCTTTGGGGAGGTCCAGAAGACAAAACGGGGGTTCCATGACTGCAGTAAGAGAGGAATGAGTAGAACGAGGGCGCCAAACGGATAGTAAGTACACAATCGATTATCTGCCTGTCTTCCTGAGAAAACTGTCTTTGGGAAGACAAAAGGCAGTGGGGAACACTCCACTAAATCTTACAAGATAATCGATAGGGACACTAATTCACAGGGTTGCACAGCGGTACATCCAGCACATTTCATATTTTTTATAATTTCGCCGTCTGGTGAAATTATACACCTCGTTTATAGGAGCGTGAACTATGGCTACGAGAATGTTTTACTACATATTAGACCGAATCTCACGCAACTCTTATAGTTCTAGAGCTGAAAATCAGTGGAAGTGTCACTGCAGTCAGCCATTTAAACAGAGTTACCATTGGATAACTTAATTGGAGCAAAAGCTACAGTAAGAAAAAACAGTGCAGTTCCAAAGAACAACTAAGAACACTTCACTGCAATATGTAAATGCGGAAACTCGACAGCATTTCTCCATTTTCAAGATGCCTGCCAAAAAAATGTGCCTTACAAAAGGCTTTCCCCCGAGAAACGTAGGAACTGTTAAACATAATTTATTGGAGCAAAGACAACAGTCAAAAAACAACACGGTTGGTTGAAACAAAACTTCGTCATTGCCAATTGAACATTTTGAAAAACGAAACCCATCCATGATTATACAGGGTCACAGTCGCCTTTCTCCCAGTTTTCCCAACGATATCAAATCCTCCAATAACTTCCAGCCTAGTGTCGAATACTTCAAACATTCTCACTGCTCCTTGAGGCATTCTTTGATACCGAACTCTTCCAAGAACTTCATTTTCATTAAGAACAGCCGCACCACGATGCCGATAAAAACTGACTTGTAGGAATCTTAGGTTTGAGTTGGCGCCATTTTGCCACAACTTTATGAATCTATTGACTTCCTTGATGGTCAAACCCTTGCAATAAAGAGTTAAGCTGTTGACATATAACATCATATCTAACGTCCGAATTTGAACTAATAGGAATTGCTGGTTTCTGAGAAGAACAGAGTATTCAGAAGGAGTACGGCAAGTCAACGAGTGCACATCGACTTCTTCAACACAAGGGAGAGCGTTCAGCAGTTCCAAAGTATGCTCCGTTGAGATTGTTTCGAAAAACAACAACTTTAAAATGTTCAAGTTTCGAACAGTATCCATTAAAGAGGGGAACTCAAACTTGCTTTGCTCGACGGATAACGATCTAATTTTATCGCAATTGAAGATAGACATGATGTGACGTAGCCAATCTTTACCTCGGTAGTTAGCTTTCCTCCAACGACGGATTGTAGGCTCTTGATTTGCATCATGTCTGTGTAAATGCTCATATGGATAGCGTCCCTCAATGTAATCGACTTGTAATCTTCTCGGTTGAAAATCCGTTAACGCTATTCCTCTGTCGTAGCCATCTTCACAGAAGTACAATTTGATCAAGTCCTTTCCGAAGTTGAATCGCGCGTAAAAAGTATTGCCGGAACAGAGATGTACCTCGAAATGAAGTTTGAGAGATCGGACGTTGGCCAGCCTTTTCTTGGAGCATAGCGAGAAACTGATTCTGGAAATAGAAAATTTTATAATTATGTCAAAAGTGAGAAACTTACAGATCGAAGCCGTCAAAGCACTGGAGTACTGTCTTTACGCAATCTTCGTTGAGGTCCAGAAAACGAAAACGGTCAGTCATCGTTGTAGAGAATGAGTGGAATGAATGAAATGGGGGTATGGGAGGGTATGTGTTAGAAAACGGTGCATTGTATGTACCTCACAGTGTCTAGGGAGAATAAGGGCACTAGGAAAACACTGGCTGCTGTCGTTATTCAAAAGAGCGTAGCCAATTTCGAAGTATGTTTATATTCTGAAACCTCGTACTAGCCTGAAGACGTTTTGACGATTCTAGAGCATAAAGTGCTAGAAATGTTAAAATTTAGTTCGAAACTTTATTATCGATATTAGTTCCTCATTTTCACTTATTATCAAGGAAATTATTATGTACGATTCGTTTCAATTGACAATACGGAATTTACATCCAATTTCATAGAATCTTTGAGAAGATTCCAGATCAAATCTCACTCGAATATTGTGATCTTTGCAGAAAAATTGACTGCAGTAAGCAATTGAAACATATTATAGATTCTACGGAATAAACTTTATTCGGGAAAAAAGAACATTAAAAAACAGAAGGGATGAAACTGAAATTCATTGCCAAATAAGCATTCTGAAGCTCGAAGCGAACCCTTCATTCTCCAGGGTCACCGTCGCCTTTCTCCCATTTTTTCCAACAATGTCAAACCCTCCATCGATTTCCATGTCCTCCCCGGGCATCTCGAATATTTTCACTGGTCCTGGAGGCATTATTTGATACTGAACTCCTCGAAGGACTTCGTTTTCATTGAAAACAACCGATCCTGCATGATTCGCAAAGAAAACGACATATAGGTATCTCATTCTTGGATTTGCACCCTTTTGCCATAGCTTTATGAATCTGTTGACATCCTTGGTGGGCCATTCAAAGCATGTAAAGGCTAAACTGTTGACAGATAACACGATATCTAGCGTTATCTTATCCCGAGTTCGAACGGTAAGGCTTTGATAGTTCCTGAGAAGATACGCGTATTCCGAAGGCGTATGAAATGTTAATGAGTGCACATCAAGCTCTTCAGTATAAGGGAGAGCGTTCAGAAGTTCCAAAATATGCTCCTTTGAGATTGTTTCAGGAAATCTATATTTAAAAATACTCAAGTTTCGGACAGTATCCACTAAAGAGGCAATCTCAAACTTGCTACTCATGACTGATAATGATTCAATCCTATCGCAATTGAACACAGACATGATGTGACGGATCCAATCGTTTCCAGAAAACGAAGTCTTCCTCCATTCATAGACCACATGATCTACATATCCGTTGACAAAGATCACATTATTAAGTGGATCAAACCCTTCAATGTAGTCAACTTTGAGTGCTCTAGGAGTCTCATCCAGCTCTTCATCCTGTCCATCGTCATTATCCTCGCAGAAGAATAACATGAGATCGTTCCCTCCAAAGTCAAAACTCGCGTAAAAATCATTGCCGCAATAGAGATGTAGCTCGGTTTGAAGTTTGAGAGATCGGACGTTTGCTAGCCTTTTCTTGGAGCATAGTGAGAAACTGATTCTGGAAATAGAAAATTATATAATTATGAGAAAAGTGAGAAAGACTTACAGAACGAAGGCGTCAAAGCACTGAAGTACCGTCTTTACGCAATCTTCGTTGAGGTCCAGAAGACGAAAACGGTCAGCCATCGTTGTAGAGAATGAGTGGTATGAATGCAATGGGGGTACGGGTGGGCAACTGTCTTACATTACCTTTTCTTTTGGGAAAAAAGTTTAAAATCGATTGGGATACGGGCAGAGACGCAGATTAGAGTAGACAGAAATGGATGTAGGAGAAACACAACGGTGGTTATGTATTTCGCACTTTGTCTAGGCAGAAATAGGTCTCTGGGAAACGGAAAGGTGAACAAGAGTAGCAAAACTAAACTTAAGAACACTGTGATCTGTACTGGTAATAAAAATCAGTTCTGGCCAAAGATCCTACAGTTCGGATTTATGCGATCACTGGTTGCTAACGTTTTCTAAGAGAACGTAACCTATATTTAAAACAATGTAGACTTCTTTTTTTTTAACTTTTATGCAGTTTTTTTTTCAGTGTTCGTAGTGGCTGTGGCTGTAAAGAATTCGGAAGCCGTCAGGAATTTTGAAACCATGGGGCTGAAGAAGTGAAGGACGTGCTGTTAGAGCATTTTAAGAGTCAAATGAAGTCCAAAATGGCACATTAGTATATATACTTTATTTGGGCAAAAACAACATTACAAAAAACAACACGGTTAAAACAAGAATCCATCATTGCCAGATTAACATTTTGAAGAACGAAACCATTTCTCAATTATCCAGCGTCACAGTCGCCTTTCTCCCAGTTTTTCCAACGATATCAAATCCTCCAACAACTTCCAACAGATGTTCGGCCATCTCGAACTTTCTCACTGCTTCTTGAGGCATTCTTAGATACTGAACTCTTCTAAGGACATTGTTTTCATTTAGAACAGCCGCACCATGAGGTCGATAAAACCTGACATGTAGGTATCTCAATCTCGGGTTGGCGCCTTTTTGCCAAAGTTGTATGAATCGATTGACTTCCTTGATGGTCAAACCCTTGCAAACAAGAGATAAGCTGTTGACATATAACATGATATCTAACGTCAAATTTTGAACTGACAAGCTTTGATAATTTCTGAGAATAGCAGAGTATTCAGGAGGCGTATCAAATGTTAACATGTGCAAATTGAGTTTTTCAATACAAGGGAGAGCGCTCAGCAGTCTCAACGTATGCTCCGTCGAGATTGCTTCATAAAATTTAGATTCAAAAATGTTCAAGTCTCGCACAGTATCCACTAAAGAGTCTATCTCAAACTTGCTTTGCGAGACGTAAAATGATCCAATCTTATCGCAATTGAAAACAGACATGATGTGACGGAGCCAATCGTTTCCAGAAAACGTGGCCTTCCTCCAGCGACGCATCACATGCTCCTCATCTCGACTATAATCGACGCGGTGCCCTTTAATGAAGTCAACCTTGAATCTTCTAGGAGTCTCATCCCGCTCTTCCTCCTGTCTATCGTAGTCATCTTCGCGGAAAAATAATTGGATCCTGTTCCATCCAAAGTCAAAATACACGGAAGAAATATCGCCGCAAGTGAGATGAAGTTGTCCGATATGAAGTTTGAGAGATCGTACTTTTGCCAGCCTTTTCTTGGAGCATAGTGAGAAACTGATTCTGGAAATAAGGCGGTTAAGAGTCGTAAGTAGGGAAAAACTTACAGATCGAGGCTATCGCAGCACTGGAGTACTGCTTTTCTGCATTTTTCGTCGAGGTCCACAAGACGAAAACCGCTAGCCATCGTAGTAGGAAGAGTGGAATGAAAAAAAAGAGTGTAGAATGGAGAAAAATGAAGGGACGACTGACGGGCAGTAGTCACGAGAGTTCGCGCCTTTTCTCCTGGGAAACAGTTGCGTTTTTCGAAAAGGAGAACGAAATCGATTATTTGTCTACAAATCGCAAAGATAACGTATATGGTCCCACTACGATTCAGCTATAGTAAGTAGGGAGGTTGTAGAGAACTGTTGCACTGTTCCCTTTGGGAAAAGAATCATCGAGAATGTTCTAGACCGAATCTCACGCAATTCATATGATTCTCGCGCTGAAAATTGATAAAAGTGTCACTGCAGACAGCAATTTAAACAGAGGCACCATAGAATTAACTTTGGAGCAAAAAACAATAATAGAAAAACAGAAGGGTTTCAAAGAACAACTTTACTGTCATATGTAAATGCAGAAGCTCGACAGCATTTCTTCATTCTCGAGATGCACCCCCCCCCCCCCCCTCCCGCTGGTGCTGGGTCGTCCATGGAGTCCCGGCAATCTTACGGAACTATGGCCGGCCCTACGGTCGTATGACAGCCCTGCCTAGAAAATGTGCCTTTTCGAAGACAATTAATATGACTTGAACCAAGAAACGTAGGAACCGTTGAACATAATTTATTGATGCTAAAGAAAAGTAAGAAAACAGAAGGATTAAAAATACAAACTTATATTCCTTCACTACCAGATGTACATACGGAAGCTCGAGCCTAATACTCCATTCCTCAGTGTCACAGTTGCCTTTCTCCCATTTTTCCCAACGATATCGAATCCTCCTACAACTCGCATATGGTTTGCGGCGGGCATCTCCAACATTCTTACAGTTCCTTGAGGCATTCTTTTATACGGAACCCCTCGAAGGACTTCGTTTTCGTTGGGATTAACGCCACTCGCACGGAAAAAGCCATGTAAGAGTCTCACTCTTGGGTTGGCGCCTTTCTTCCATAGTTTTATGAATCTATTGATATCCTTGATGGGTAATCCAGTGCAATCGAAAACCAAGCTGTTAACAGATAATACGATATCTAACGTTATCTTAATCCCGTTTGGAAAGCATAGGCTTTGCTGGTTTCTGAGAAGAATCGAATACTCAGAAGACTCATCGAAAGTCAATGAGTTGACATCGAGAATTTCAAAACAAGGGTGCGCTCTTAAATAACTCAAAGTGTAGGGCTTTGTTACATTTTGGGAAATAGTTAATCGAATTATTTTCAAGTTCTGAACAATTTCCACTAAAGAATCAATCTCAAACTTTGATTCCTGTAAAATCATTAAGCCGCTATCACAATTGAAGACATCCATCAGGTGACGAAGCCAATCATTACCTCGAAAGTTAGCTTTCCTCCAGCGATGGGTCTTTTCTCCATCTTCAATATAATCGACTTGTAGTCTTCTCGGTCTGTTGTCTCTTCTAGCAAGTCGTCTGTCGTAGCCATCTTCACAGAAAAATAATTGCGTGAAATGCCCTCCGATGATCAGTTGCGCGTAGAAAACATTGCGGCACACAATTCTAAAGTCTTCGATGTGAAGTTTGAGAGATCGGACGTTGGCCAACCTTTTCTTGGAGCATAATGAGAAACTGATGCTGGAAAGAGGGCGGTTAAGAACTTAAGTAGGGAAAAAAAGACTTACAGATCGAAGCGGTCAAAGCACTTGAGTACTGTCTTTATGCAATCTTCGTTGAGGTCTAGAAGACAAAAACGGTTAGCCATTGTTGTAGGAAGAGTGGAATGAATGAATTGGGAGTACGGGAAGGCAAATGACTCTCACGACCTTTTCTTCTGGGTAAAGACTACCAAATCGATCGGGGTACGGGCAGATACACGGAGTAAAGTGGATGGAGATCCCCTGGGGTCACGACCATTTCATAGAACTTTGGCCGGCCCTATGGTCAGTACTACGACAGCCCGGCAGAAGGTTTTCTTGTTTTCAAAGACAATTAATATGACTTGAACCGAGAAGGGTAGAAACTCTTGAACATAATTTATTGACGCAAAAACAACAGTGAGAAAACAGAAGAATTGAAAAGAAAAATTTAGAATCCTTCACTCCCAGATAAACATTCTAAAGCTCGAAACCAATTCTCTATTCTTCAGGGTCACGGTTGCCTTTCTCCCACTTTTCCCAATGATATCAAATCCTCTTACAATTTTCATGCGTTTTTCGGGCATCTCGAATATTCTCGCAGTTCCTCGAGTCATTCTTTGATACTGAACTCCTCGAAGGACTTCGTTTTCATTGAAAACAACCGCTTCAGCATGATTCGCATAGTAACTAACACATAGGTGTCTCAATCTTGGGTTAGCACCTCTCTTCCATAACTTTATGAATCTATTGACATCTTTGATGGGCCATTGAAAGCAAGTAAATGCTAGACTGTTGACAGACAACACGATATCTAGCGTTATCTTAATCCCATTTTGAACAAGAAGTCTTTGTTGGTTTCTGAGAAGAACACCGTATTCAGAAGGCGCGTGAAACTTTAATGAGTCGACAGTGAGATTTTCAAGACGAGGGAGAGCGTTCAACAATCTCTCAGTATACTCCTTTAATACTTCACGAGAAATGATAGTTCGAGAAACGTTCAAGTTCTGGACAGTATCCAATAGAGAGTCTATCTCAAACTTGCTACTCATGACGAAAAGTAATTCAATCTCATCACAATTGAACACAGACATGATGTGACGAAGCCAATCGTTTCCAGAAAACAAGGATTTCCTCCAATGACTGATTTCGGGTTCAAATATGTAACTTCCTTCAATGTAATCGACTTGTAATCTTCTCGGTCGGATATCCAATTCCGCAATTTTTCTGTCGTAGCCATCTTCACGGAAGTATAAACTGAATTTATTCCCTCCGAGTTTGATCTGCGCGTAAAAAGTACCGTTGCAGAAAAGACGTAGCTCAATGTGAAGTTTCAGAGATCGAACGTTTGCCAGCCTTTTCTTGGAGCATAGTGAGAAACTGATTCTGGAAGTAAGGCGGATAAGAATCGTGAGTGGGGAAAAAACTTACAGATCGAAGTGGTTAAAGCACTGCAGTACTGTCTTAACGCAATCTTCGTTGAGGTCCAGAAGACGAAAACGGTCAGTCATCGTTGTAGTGGATTGAGTGGAATGAATGAAATGAGGGGTCTGGGAGGACAAATGACTGTCAGGATCTTTCCTTTTGGGAAAAGACTACCAAATCGATTGGGATACGGACAGAGACACGGCGTACAACGAATACAGATGGAGAAAGGGGGTCCGAAAACGGTGTATAGGCACCTCACACTCTCTGAGGAGCATAATGCCCCTAGGAAACCACTCGCTGCTGTTGTTATTTAAAGGAGCGTAAACAATATGGAACAAAGTTTATTAGGAGAAAAAAATTTGAAACTTAGGCGATTATAAATTAATATGATGCAAACTCAATCATTGCCAAATGTACATACGGAACATCGAATCCAATGCTCTATTCTCCAGGGTCACGGTTGCCTTTCTCCCAGTTTTCCCAATAATATCAAATCCTCCAATAACTTCCGCCTGCCTAGTTTCAGGCATTTCAAACAATCTCAAATATTCTTGAGGCATTCTGAGATGCTGAACTCCTCTAAGGACATCGTTTTCATTGAGAACAACCAATTCATTAAGAACAGCAAGATTTGCAAAGAAACTGACACATAGGTGCCTTAGTCTTGGGTTAGCGCCTTTTTTCCATAGTTTTATGAATCTATTGATACTCTTGATAGGCAAACCAGAGCATTCGAGAGAAAAGCTGTTGACAGATAATACGCTATCTAGCGTCATCTTATTCTGAGTTCGAACGGTAAGGTTATGCTGGTTTCTGAGAAAAATCGAATGCTCAGATGGTTCATTGAGAGTCAATGAGTCGACAGTAAGATGATCAATACACGGGAGAGCGGTCAGCAGCCGAAGCGTATGCTCCTTCGATACCGCTTGAAGAATTGTAGTTTCAAAAATGTTCAAGTTTCGGACAGTATCCATTAAAGAGTCTATCTCAAACTTGCTTCGCATGACGGAAAAGAATCCAATCTTATCGCAATTGAATACTGACATGATATGACGGAGCCAATCGCTTCCAGAAAACGAGGCTTTCCTCCAGTGACGAGTCACGGGCTCTTGATTTTCATCTCCCCAGTTCTCATGATCGAGATTTTCATCGACCCAGTTCAATTGCTCTAATGGGTAACTTCCTTCAATATAATCGACTTGTAATCTTCTCGGTCGGATATCCGATTCGGCAATGTCACTGTCGTAGCCATTTTCACAAAATACTAAATTGGTCCGATTTCCTCCGAAGTCGTATTTCGCGTAGAAAGTATTACCGCAGTAGAGACTAAGCTCATCGATATGAAGTTTGAGAGAACGGACGTTTGCCAACCTTTTCTTGGAGCATAATGAGAAACTGATTCTGGAAATAACGTGGTTAAGAATCGTAAGTGGGGAAAATAACTTACAGATCGAAGCCGTCAAAGCACTGCAGTACAGTCTTTACGCAATCTTCGTTGAGGTCGAGAAGACGAAAACGGCTAGCCATCGTTGTACAGACAGTGGAATGAATGAAATGGAGGGACAAAAAGGGCAAATAACTGTTACGATCTTTTCTCCTGGGAAAGGAGTGATAAATCAATTGGAATAAGGGCTGAGAAACGTCGTACAACGAATACAGATGGAGAAATAGGGTCCGAAAACGATGTATAGGCACATCACACTGTCTAAGGAAAGTAATGCCCCTAGGAAACAACTAGGTGATGTCGTTATTTGAAAGAGCGCAGCACATTTTCAACCCAATTTTCTCAATTTTTCGACAATTTTTTGTCTATTATCGCGCCGCCGTCCGCTGTCAGTTGACTTTAAAGGCGCATGGACTTATTTCAGACGATATCTCGTTAGGGCACGAGAAATGTGTCATGATATTACGATGGACTGATTCACGCGAAGTGCGCCTTCTCGCGCAGAGGCGCATTTCTCGTGCCCTAACGAGATATCCTCTGAAATAAGTCCATGCGCCTTTAAAGTCAACTGACAGCGGACGGCGGCGCGGTAATATGTTGGCGAAAATGAAGCAATAATGTGAAGGCTAGGAATCTGAGGAAGTCTTGAAGTTTCTAGAGCATTAGAATTGTGTTAGATTTTTTTCAACACTTTATTATCACTATTAATTTATCATTATCAATTATCATCATTCAAACTCTTCCTATTTTCTCCAAGTTCTCCCGAGTCCATACCATAACAGATGTCTGCTGGCTGCAGCAGATTACGGTAGCTCGAAGTCCGTCGGATTTTCTAAGAATGTCGTTGGCGTGTCTGGAGGATTTCAAGCATTTTCCATCGTGGTTTTGATGAATGGTGTTTAAATGCTGGACCCTGAAAAATTGAAAAATGATTATTGTAAACTTGCAGTTTTCTGTATAATTTTTATCAAAATTGGTCTAGTTTTCCGAGAAAATAATGACAATTCTTCAAAAAAAAAGTTTTAGTGAAAAGCTTTTTCTTTGTTTGGGTGCCAGGCTGACTCGGTCAGGACCCGGGGGACCGACTCGGGCCAGGGGCAGCCTGAACAAGGCCAGGCCCGGTCCGGACTCAAGTAGTGCCAACTCGTCCAGGGCCAACCTGAGCAGGGCCAGACAAGGTCCGGCCCGGGCAAGGCCGTACCAGACCCCACACGGTCAGTGCCGGGCCAGGACCTGCCTGGGCGGGGCCCGGCCTAGTAAGGCCGACTCGGGCCGGGCCGGATTTCGGCAAGTATGCTATTTTGAATTTTTCCAATTTTTCGAAAATACCAGTTTTAATTGAAACTTACGTCAATTGAGTCTTCACACTTTTCACTCTCTTCAAAACTGTCTTCTTCGCATTTTCACTGCCACCCTTGACTTTCAAGTTTTCCACAAATCGATGACTTCCAGTGATCCAAGATTTGATAAACAAATTCGCTGCCTCCAGTCCAGATTCCAAAAAACGAGACATCAAAAACAACTGGATATTCTTGACGTTAGGGGCGTTTGAAAAGTCCATCCAATTCCCAGTCCACAACATTTCGAGGTTCTCAATTGGAAGTTGTCGAACATTTTGGTATTTCTGGTTACATTTTCCACGAGATGGGTAGCAAATCATCAATTTTTGAGCAGTGACAAGCTCCAAAAGTTGTGCACAATCATCTGGTTTTAGTTCTTTCCAAAGTTCCACTTCACGGAATTGAATTGACTTGAGGTGGGTGAAAATTGCCGAGACTCGTGGGGAGACATAATCTGGGATGTTGCGAGTTGCCTGCTGGGTTCTGACATCGATATTCTGAATTTTCAGAATATGGATTAAATGGAGCAAGACAGTCTCCAAGGATCTCGAGACATGCTCCATTTTGTTCTTCAATTTTTTGATTTTCTTCGGGGCCCCCAGGGAAAACTTGAGACTTTTTTGGTTGGCCTGCACTGGAAGAGGGGACCCGTTGATGGTCCAGTCTTCAAAATTTTTGAGAGGTTTTTCGTAGAAAAATTGAAACTCGAGGTCATAGTCAGGGAACACAAGTTCTACTGAATCCTTGGTAATTGTCATTTCTAGAGAGTCTACGGTGGACTTGATGGAGCGGAAGAGATTGGCGGCGCGGGTGGAGGTGGCCGAGAGTTGGATTCTGGAATGAAGGAGGAGGTTGAAGGTGTGAAACCGCTATTTTTGGAAATTTCAGTGTGATCTTCAAAAAATTTCCTTTCAATCGGTATAATTTTCATGACAATTGCTTCACTAGAAGTTGAGATATAGCGGTTTTTTTTTCAAATTCAAGTTTGAGATTTTGAGATTTGAAGGATACTTGAAATTTTTCGAATTTCGAACTCTAACTCTTCTTTTAGTAGGTCGATTACTATGAAAAGATAACAGAATGATCAGAAATTTTTTAGGTGATTTTCAAATTTTGAAGTTCTGAAAATTTCAAAAATGCCGAAAATGCCAAAAAATGCCAAAGGTGGATCGAAGCAAAATTTTCGGTATTTCTGAATTTTTGTATTAGCGATATTCCCCAAGGCGTTCCCGCCGGATTTTCTGTTTTCCAAACAGCAAAACATGTTTTGGTGTGTGCGTGGACTCCTCGTGAACAATTCGACTGCTGTCCGAGTTGTCCACGCACCCACCAAAACATGTTTTGCTGTTTTGAAAACCGAAAATCCGGCGGGAATTCAAATTTCGGCCAAGTTTACGATGGAGCGCGTTTCCCCTTGAGGGAATATCGCTAATAAGCAATTCAAATTTGAAGTTTAAAAAATTAACTCACTTTTCTGAAAGCTCCAAATTCTCAAGGATCTCTTTCTGGGCAAGATATGGGAGCAGAAGAAGTTGAATCGGCATATTGAGATTCTGAAAATGTTATTCTTAGGATAGAATAAAATGGATTATTGGAAAAAAAGAAAAAACGAAGACGACGTTGAATAGAAAACGAGACTGAATGAAAGTGAATTTAACCAGTTCTAGATCAGCATAATAATGATAAATAGAAAAATCAATAAGGACGCCTGTCAGATCAAAACAATGGCTAACATTAGAAAAAATCGATCGACTACAGTCATTTAGGAGCAATCAGGTTGTAAAACGTACATACGGATGTACACTATACAATCGGAAATATGTTTTACAGGAGCACAGTAAAAATAAGGGTTAGACTTGTTCTACAGTACACCTGTACCTATAATTGATTTTCGTCTTCTTATCTGAACACATTGAAAAAGTAACATGCTCATTTTCATTCATTCTGTTTGTAGTACCCCTTTTGAAATTTTCAATTTTTCGGCACTGTTTTCCTATGTCACCTTTTTTAAAGGGACATGGAGTTTTTCCGGCGATACGCGCTCCATTGCAAAAATCCTTATTGAAATTCGCGCGCAAAATTTTGCACTGGGGAGATCAAAATTTCAAGAAATATTTTTTCTCAATTTGGCTGTTGATCTACCGAAGTGCTGAAAAGTAGCGCGCGAACTTCATGTTCACAATGGAGCGCGTTGTAGCATTGAAAATATCGCTAATACCTTTGCAGGAATTTGATCTACTGCCCGAGAAAAATTGTTTTTCGTATTTTTCTTTTGTTTCTTCTCTTTGCTGAATATGGTTTCGTTTTCTAATAATCCAATTTTCCAGATCAATATTCAAAATGCCAGTCCCACTTCTACGTTTGCCATACCTCGCCCAACGGGAAATCCTTGAGAATTTGGAGTTGCCGGAAATGTGAGTTTGGTATTTTGAAAAACTCGCTATATCTCAACTTCAAGTGGACATATTATTTCAAAAATTATTCCTATAAAAGGAAATTTTTTGAAAATCACAAATATAGCAATTTCGCATCTTCAACCTCCTCCTTCATTCCAGAATCCAACTCTCCGCCACCTCCACCCGCGCTGCCAACCTCTTCCGCTTCACCAAGCCATCTACAGAATCTTTAAAGATAACAATAGACTGCAAATATGTTGAGCTCTTCTTCCCGGATTCTAACCTCAAATTCTTCCACTTTTACAAAACTCCTCTAACCAATTCCCAAGTCTGGAACATCGCTGGGTCCCCTATTCAAGTACAAGTCCAACAGAGAACTCTCCAGTTCTTCCTAGGTGTCCCAAAGGATGTCAAGGATAAGATGGAGCATTGCTCACGCTTCCTAGCAAAGCTCCTACGCCATCTAACCAGTATTCTGAGCATTCAGAATATTGATGTTGAGATCAGAAATAACGAGAAGCTGCCTGTTATCTTTTCACACCTGAAATTCATCAAATTTCATAATGTTCAGCTCACTTTTGGTGTGAACATAAAATCAGATGACTTGAAGATTATTCTGGAAACTATCAACGCTCAAAATGTGGATTCTGGGTGGTCTCTTCGTGGGAAGCATCAGAAAAAGTGTCAAAATGTCCGGCAACTTCCTATTGAGAATCTGCTGACAAGCCCTTGGTTTGACTTCACCGACGCGCCAAACGCCAAGAACATTTTGCTGTACGGTCATCCTTATAGGGATGCATTGAAGGGACGTGCAAACTTGTTCATCAAGTCTTGGATAAAGGGAAGTCATCGGTTCGTTGAGAATTTTCAAATTCTTGGTGGTTTTAATGAAAAGGGAAATAGAATTGGGATAGTGTTGAAGGGTATCAAGACTGAGGAAACTCAATTGACGTAAGTTTTTTGGTATTTTTGAAAGAAATGATCATTTTGCAACTGCGACATTTCGCAACCAAGTCATTTCGCAACCAGACATAGCGGCGCTGTAATACACGCGGCGTTCTTTTAGAGGGGGCGTTATGATACAGTTTTAACGGTATGCTGCGCACCGTTAAATAACGTCAGCAACCAGTGACGCGAGTAAATCCGAATTTTCGGATCTTTAGCCAGAACTGACTTTTATTATTCATATATAGTAATCTTAGTTGTCCTACTCTTGTTTTTTGAAAGAAATGATCATTTTGCAACTGCGACATTTCGCAACCAAGTCATTTCGCAACCAGTCATTTCGCAACTTTATTATTCCATTTTCCAGGCTCCAAGAACTCGAAACATTCCACCCTAACGAATGCCCGTCATCCCTCACACACGCCAGGGACATCATTAGAGAATCCGACGGACTTCGAGCTACAGTAATTTCTACTTTGAGTTTTGTGTCAGTGATGATGTGGACTGAGGAGAATTTGAAGAAAATTGGAAGAAACTAATGATAATAATAATGTCTTGCTGATATTAAAATTGGAAAATAAAAATTGAGTTTAAATGTTCACAACGCTCTTATTTCTAGCTCATGAGAAATAATACATGCTCGATTGGTTGTTTTCTTTTCTAGATAGCTTTGCGCAGGGTGGCGCCGGTTTGAAAGGTCATAACTTTTTCCCGGGCCAGCCTGTTTTCCCGGGCCAGCCTGTCAACACACGTCTGTTGTCAGTTGAGTTTAAAGGCGCATGAACTTATTTGAGAGGATATCTCGTTAGGGCACGGAAAATTCGTCAGCACATTACCATACATTGATACAAGCAAACTGGTTCTTATCGGGCACTGACGCATTCTTCGTGATCTAACGAGATATCCTCTCAAATAAGTCCATGCGCCTTTAAACTCAACTGACAACAGACGGCGGCGCGATAATATGGGCACTGTAACTTTTAATATGAAATCCTACGACAGGATTATAACGGAAAGGCAGAAATGAAAACTGCTCAAAATTTTGAGAAATTTGGAGCTCTACTCCCGCAGGATGTAGCCGCCAAGCAGCTCCTTCCACGATCTGGTAGACTGAAATTAAGTCTGGTGGTCATCTGGTTTTTTTGCAACGTTCTCATCGATTTTTATCCAGAATTGTGTCACTACTCGTTTGCCCAGTACCTCTCACTATTGCCATCTTACGTACAGAGCATTGCATTTTTTCTCAATACATTCATCGATTTTTGATTCGTTTTCTTTTCAAATTCTTGTGGCAATATGCTTTTGTTTCTATTTCACTAAACCTCAATACATTCACAGATTCTAAAAATGGAACTTTTCCCACTCTGGAATGTGTCGAATATTGCGCGCAGTCAAATTATCAATCGTATGAATCCGGCAGAAGTGTATGTGTTTGGTTTTTTTTTCTCCATTTTCAGACTTTTCTCTTTCCAGTATTGAACTCACCATCAGATACAAACCATTTCGTGACTTCCTCTATGTATACAAGCTTCCAGCGGTTAATCTTGAATGGGATTTCAACAAGAATCAAAAAGTGGTCTTGAGGTTTCCATCTCTCAATAACCCAGTACAATTTGATGTCCAGAAGACGAAAAAAGAGAATCCAATTGAAACGGATATTGAAGCATTTCAAAATGTAGCCAGACTCCACAAGAGATTTGTCATTGGCAATTGTAAAAACGTGCAAAAAGGTGTAGAAGCTTTGGAAGAGGTTATCAAGCTTATAGCTAGAATTGCCCATGTTAAGAATTACAAACTTGAGTATTATCATGACCCTAAAATCGATATTTTGAACAGCTGCATGTTCCAGCTGACCAATACATTCTCGCAATTAACTTTGGTAAGTTTGAAAACCACCGAACGTATAAAGCTCACGGAGCAAAAAATTCGGTATTTACTGGAAGAGGTGAGATGTGATCAACTGCACTTAGATTGCGACCTTGAAGGTGGCCCGAGAATCTTGGAAAACATTAAGTTCAATCAAAGATCCCTGAGTCTTGGATACTGTGACTGGCTTCATCCAAGGGATTCTTTTAATAAGTCGAAGCTGCAGAGTATCTGTGGCCAGTTTACCCAACCATATAGTCTTGAAGAGTTCATGAAGATCGTTGATGGATGGCAGAGAGGAGAAATTCTCCAGAATATGCACTACATAGGATTGAATTCTGAAATGAGTTGGCCGGCAAATCAAGGACTGAAAATTCAGGAAGATCATACCGTAGCGATTGTTCCGTGAGTTGTTCGCGATTTGTGATCAGTTTGCAAATTCAGATTTCAGGGCGTATGGAGAGATATTTGAAGGGTTTAGAGGAAAAATCAAGAGACTGACGGATGGAAAAGTGGCTCATTTGCATGTTTGGAATGGCAGAAGTTTTGCTGGTAAGCCCTACGGTGTATTACGACTTTTATCATATTCATCATAATTTCCAAGGCAAACCACAATTCTAAATTTTGTTCCGATGAGTTTTTGTTTCTATGGTTCATTCAATAAAGTGTGTTTTCTAAGATTTTCAAAGTTTCGACTAGTAGTCCAGGAGATGTGTTAGCTAGAATTTCAGTTGTCTTTAAACACTGACAAGTCAGCGAGTTGATTTTTACTGGTTGGCCAAAACTTGAAGATATTGCGAGGCTTGTAATAAGGAGAGAAGTTCAAAAGTTTGATATACTTGAAACTAACATGTTGCAGACAGATTGACCAAAAACAGAACTACTCGACATTCGGAGGAATACTTGATGGGCCGTCGGGCAACTCTGTGATGTTGTCATAGTTTATCTTTTTCTCAATGACCATAAAAGAATCGTTAATTCACAGGGACAAATATACAAAAAACATTGGACCTAAGAACCCCAAATAGAAAACAGTCGGAACGTTAGTTACCGTATTTATTCTAATAGTGGGGCACCTCTATTTGAAGGGCACCTCTAATATAAGGGCATCCAGAAAAGTAGGTTGAACAATATAAGGGCATGCCCCACTATTAAAGTAAATACGGTATATAAAATGAGCCACTTCTGAGTGATCGATTGAGCCTTCGCATTGCCAATCGGCTCTCGAATCCAACACCAATGTCCCATTCCATTACGGTTACTTTGCAACTATTTCATCGATTTTTCTCCAATATTGTGTCACTACTCGTTCGCCCAGCACCTCTACCTGTTGTTGTCTTATGTTCAGAGCATTGCATTTTTTCTCAATCCATTCATCGATTATTGATTCGATTTCTTTTCGAATTTTTGTAGCAATATGCCGTTGTTCCTGTTTCACTAAATCTCAACACATTTCAGATTCTCAAAAATGGAACTTTTCCCTCTCTGGAATGTGTCGAATATTGCACGCAGTCGAATCATCAATCGTATGAATCCGGCAGAAGTGTAAGTTTCTTTTTGTCTTCCTTCTCTACATTGCCTTTTTCTGATTTCAGAATCGAGCTCGTCATCCGGTACAAACCATTTCGGGACTTTCTCGCTGTCTATAAACTTCCAGCTGTTGATCTTGAATGGAATTGCTACAAAAAGCAAACAGTGCTTTTGAAGTTCCCATCTCTCGAAAATCGAGTACAATTTGAAGTCCAAAAAAAGAAAAAGAAAAATTCAATTAAAACAGATCTCGAAGCGTTGCAGAATGTAGCAAGATCCCGCGAGGGATTTGTCATTGGCAACTGTAAAAAAGTAGAAAGAAGTGTGGAAGCTTTGGAAGAGGTGATCAAGCTTATTTCTAAAATTGCTCATGTCAAAAATTACAAGTTGGAGTATCATCACGACCCTAAAGTCGATATTTTGAACAGCTGCGTGTTCCAGCTGACTAAAACATTCTCGCATTTAACTTTGATAAGTTTGAAAAACACCGAACGTATGAAGCTCACGGAGCATCAAATTCGATATTTACTGGATGATGTGAAATGCGATCACCTGAGTTTAAATTTTGACCTCGAAGGTGGCCCAAGAATTTTGGAAAACATTAAGTTCAATCAGGTATCCGTGAATCTTGGAGGCTGTGACTGGCTTCATCCAAGAATGTTTCTCAATAACTCGGAGCTCCGTAGCATTTGGGCCAAGTTTACCCAACCATACAGTCTTGAAGAGTTTATTAAAATTGTGAACGGATGGCAGAGGGGAGAAATTCTGCAAAACATCTGCCATATAGGAATAAATTGTGACATAGGTTGGCCAGCGACTCAAGGACTGAAAATTCAGGAAGATCATACCGTAGCGATTGTTCCGTGAGTTTTTTTTTTTTAATTCAATTAATAACGTTCTAAATCTCTTCAATTGATTTTTTTTGAAATTTTGAGTCCGTAATTTATACCCGTAGTTCAGTATCTAAAATACGTTTTCAGTAAAAACCAATAAATTCTATTTTCAGGGCGTCGGGCGAGAAATTTGAGAGATTCAGAGGAAATATCACACGATTGACGGATGGGAAGCAGGCTACACTAGAATTAATTAATAGTAACGATTCTGAGCCTTTTGGTGTTTTCCGATTTTCATCCTATTTGACACGCTGAAAAACATAGTAGTATTTTCAAATTCCCCTCTCTTAACTGAGACTATTTTTCCTCTGTTATTTTTGTGGACACCTACAATCCCTCTGTATAACCACCTAGCTTGTTAGTCTTTGGCCCCGCTATTTGCGATATTCCCCAGGGGGGAAACGCGCTCCATCGCCAACTTGGTTGAAATTTGAATTTTCATCTTTCCTGCCATTTTGAAAACAGCGAAACATGTTTCGGTGGGTGCGTGGACTCCTCGTGGACAACTCGGGCAGCAGTCGAATTGTCCACGAGAAGTCCACGCACCCACCGAAACATGTTTTGCTGTTTTCAAAACGGCGGGAAAGCTGAAAATTCAAATTTCAGCCAAGTTGGCGATGGAGCGCGTTTTCCCTTGGGAATATCTATCCAAGACTGTTCTGTTCACCATGTTCTACTTTTATAAATATAAAACATTTATGTATAAATCTTTCTCGTACATTACATTGGAAAGGAAGAAAGAGAGAGAGAGAGAGAGCCATGAGAACGATGGCAGAAACGAATCTTTAAATGAAATCACAGGGACAAGTATACAAAAAAAAACATCGAAGAGAAAAAATAAGAATAATGGAAATTTAGTTATCCAAAATGAGCCATTTCTGAGTGATCGATTGAGCCTTCGCATCGCCAATCGGCTCTCGAATCCGAATCTTCGCCGATAGTAGTCCCCCGACCGCCTTCCGTCCGTCCTTCAGTGGCAACGACTCCTCCATTTCCGCACTGTGCTCCAACTTGTCCAGTTTCCACTCACAAGTTCCCAATAACTTGTCGCTTCTCATGAATCCGCCTTTTTGGAATACCTAAAGTAGATCAAAATTAGAAAATGTGCGCTCCATCGCAATTTCGGCTGAAATTTGAATTTTCAGCTTTCCCGCCGTTTTTAAAACAGCGAAACATGTTTCGGTGGGTGCGTGGACTCCTCGTGGACAACTCGACTGCTGCCCGAGTTGTCCACGAGGAGTCCACGAACCCACCAAAACATGTTTCGCTGTTTCAAAACAGTGGGAAAACTGAAAATTCAAATTTCAGCCAAAATTGAATATCGCTAATACCTCAAACTTCAATCCACCCCTCTTGAAGACTCTCTGCAATTTGTTATTCCTCGATTTTCCAGAGCCAATATTGAGCATGATGGATTCGGCGAAATTCGGCGATGTGGTGCCGGGGATCAGTTTCGTTTTTCCGGTTTGTGGTTGATCGGAGACCACTGGTGGGAAGGTATACTTGACGAACAGGTTGGCGTGATGGGTCTCGTAGCCGGAGGGGAGAGGGACGTCTCTGGAATGAAAAATGTGTTATTTTGGGGTTTTGGGCTCTGGGTTTCAGGCACTAGGCTTCAGGCCTTAGTTGAGTGTTAGCGGTTTTGAAACGTCCGGTTTCCAAATGTCCTGGAGTCGTAGACGCTAGAGGACGGGTCTAGGGGTCTAGAAGTCTAAATGTTGGCTCCGGGACATTTCGAAACCGGACTTTTCAAAACCGATACAAACTGCCTAGTTTTGAGTTGTCGTGGTTTTGAAACGTCTGGTTTTGAAATGTCCTGGAGCTGACATTTAGAGTTCTGGATCCTAGGGTCTAACTTTTAACTCTGAGGGACATTTCAAAACCGGACGTTTCTAAACCGCCGACATTTCAAAACCGGATATTTAAAAACCAGACGTTTTATAACCGGAAACTTTCTTTTTGAATTATTTTGAAAATGCCCGGTTTTGCAACTTCTGGTTTTTAAACGTCTTGATTTAGAGTTTTCGCGGTTTCGAAACGTCCGGTTTTGAAATGTCCCGGAGCGGACATTTAGACCTCTGGACCCCTTGACTCCCCTCTTAGGGTCTAATTGTCGTCTCCGGGGGACATTTCAAAACCGGACATTTCGCAACCGTGACAACGCCAAACAAAGACGATTCAAAACCAGACGTTTCAGAACCGGATATTTTCTAGATGGTTTTTCATGCTGAAAGATCACGGAATCCGTTCCGAGACGTCTGGTTTTTAAATGTCCGGTTTTGAAAAGTCTGGTTTCAAAACGTCTTAGTTTTGAGATGTCACGATTTTGAAACTTTTGGTTTTGACAAGTCCGGTTTTGGAATCACCTGGAACTGAAATTTAGACTTCTGGACCCTAGGGTCTAAATGTCGACTACGGGGGACATTATAAAACCAGACGTTTCATAACTGGACATTTCCAAGATAGTTTTTTTGTTGGCTCACCTGCACGAAACAACCGTCAACTCAATAACATCCTCCGCCAAGTCAGGAAACAGATCCGCCGACGGAATCTGCCTCGTCTCATAGTGAAATTTGGGCAACATCAATCCTCGTTTCGCCACCTCTCTCACTAATAACAAATCCTGTTTGGCCGTCTTTCCCCACGCCTCGAACAGTTTCACTTTGCCAACATCGCCAAGGCGGGTGAATCGCATCTGGTTGCTCTCCGCGGAGCGCACTTGCTCGATTAGTGTCTTTTCGAGAAGGGAGAGTCGTTCGCCGCGGTTTTCCACGCCGGTGCTGAAAAAAATTGTCTTGGTTTTGAAACGTCCGGTTTTGAGACGTCCGGTTTTGAAACGTCCGGTCTTGAAATGTCCCCTAGAGGGGGGCCTAGGGGTCCAAAAGTCTAAATGTTGGCTCCGGAGGACATTTCAAAACCAGACGTTTCAGAACCAGACACTCTAGGGAAGGCCTAAGGGGGTCTAGGGGCTCCGCGACATTTCAAAACTGGACGTTTCAAAACCAGACGTTTCAAAACCGGACAGTCTAGCGGAGCTTCAAAATATGTAAAAATGTCCGTAGATTCCAAAAATCATAGTGAAATTGCTCAAGAATCGCTTCAAAACCCCGAAAAATGCTTCAAAGATCTCCGGGGGCCGTGGCCGAGTTTCCCAAAAAAGGGGGTGGAGTCGGCCAATGAGCGCTATCGTAATTACGGTAGCTGTGACTGTCCGAAAATTACAAAAGGCGCTGATTGGCTGACTCCGCCCCTTTTTTTGGGAAACTCGGCCACGGCCCCCGGAGACCTTTGTGCTCATTTCGGAGCCAATTTCAGGGTTTTGAAGTGATTTTTGCGCATTTTCACAAGGATATTCGGCATCAGCATAACTTTTTACATATCTTAAGACAAAATTTTTTTGACTTCCCGACCTACCTCGACGAAGCGGCGGCCGCCTGAATCCTCGGCTCCAGTGTCGTCGACGCCGTCTGCGATTGTGGTGGTATCGGCGTGTTCTTAATGTTGACTGGGAGACCTGCTTGCGCCGCCTGAATCATCTTGTCGAAGCCCTTCATCTCGATTAGGTACTTTTTCGCCGTTTCAACGTCGCCTCGGGATTTTGCCTGGAGAGAAATTGGAGGTTTTTGGGGGGTCTAGGGGTCTTGGGACTTAGATTAGGCTTCAGGAGGCCTTAGGCCTTAGGCTTAAGACCTTCGGCTTAGGATTCAGGCCTTGGGCTTAGGCTTTAGGAGGCCTTAAAGGAGGATTCCGGTCAAAATTTTTTTGCTTTAAAATATGTAAAAATGTGTGTAGATTCCAAATATCACAATGAAAACGCTCAAAAATTGCTCTAAAACCCGAAAATCCTCTTGGAAATGACCGTTTTTGGCCAAAGTTGTATTAGGTGGCCGTGGCCGAACTCCGGAGTTTTCTCGGCCACCGCTTTTTTCCACTAATTTGAGTCAGTTTCCGCCGAAAAAACGATGAAAAAATAACTCAAATCGGCGAAAAAAAGCGGTGGCCGAGAAAACTCAGGAGTTCGGCCACGGCCGCCGAAAACAACTTTGGCCAAAAACGGTCATTTTTAAGCGGATTTTCGGGTTTTAGAGCAATTTTTGAGCTTTTTCATTGTGATATTCGGGATCTACGCACATTTTTACATATTCGGAAGCAAAAAAAAAATTTTTGACCGGAGTCCTCCTTTAAGGCCTCCTGAAGGCCTGAGGCTTCTGGAGGCCTTAGGCTTCAGGCCTTCGGGCCTTCAGACTTTCAGGCCTTAGGCTTAGGCTCCAAAGCTCAAGCTTCAGGATTTAGGCTTAGGCTACAGGCCTTACGCTCCAGGAGGCTGTAGGCTTAGGCTTAAGACCTTAGGCTTAGACTCCAAAGCCCAAAACTTACATGAATAGCCGCCTGTTTGAACTGCGCCTGTTTCTCCAACAAAAACTCGAGTTGCGCCGAATTCCGACTTTTGCCCTCTACTCCACTCGGAGCCAACGGTCCGACTTGTGGTGCTGGTGGTTTTTGGTGAAGATGAGCGGCTCCAGGAGCTCCAGAAGCTCCTCCTTGTGGCGGCAATGGTCCCATGTCCGGCAGAGTTGGCAATTCGGCAATATTCACCGTTTTCCCGCGTTTCGCTTCTTTGATCGCGTCGGCGTACTGTCCGGCGAGCCGCGAGTTCATTCGCTCTTTCCGCTCGTTTCCCTCGGCTTTCGCTTTTTGCGCCATTTGTTGGTAGCGAGTTTGGCGTTGCTCGAGGGCTCCGATGAAGGTCACAGGTCCGCCTGAGGGGTGTTGGGTAGTGGGCGGAGCCTGTGAAGTGGGCGGAGATTGTGGAGTTGGAGCCTGAGCCTGAGCCTTGCGATACGGTGGCGGTGAGGGGGGTACTTCGTTCATGTCCATTTCATCAGCATTGCAGTCGTTGAGCGCGGCGATGGCCTGAAAATGGGAAAAAATAGTTTTTAGGCTTAGGCTTAGTCGGCCTTAGGCTTAGGGCCTTAGGCTTAGGGCCTTAGGCTCAAGGCCTTAGGCTTAGGCTTAAGGCCTTAGGCTTAATGCCTTAAGCTTAGGGCCTTAGCCTTAAGGCTTTAGGCTTAAGGCCTTAGGCTTAAGGCTTTAGGCTAAGGCCTCAGGCTTAGGCTTAAGACCTTAGGCACAGGCTTAAGGAGCCTTAGGCTTAGGCTTAGGCCTAAGGCCTTAAGCTCAAGGTCTGAGGCTTAGGCTTCAGGCCTTAGGGCTCGATTTTTTGAAAATGCTACATGTGCTGAGCACAACTTTTTTTTGCTCAATTTTTGCTGATTTTCTAGCTCTCCACATGTAGAATTTGATTTCCAGACGATTGGTGATGTTTTTGAAGCTATAGAAGCAAAATGAACCATGTTATGAGCAATTTTTGAATTTCCTCTTTACATGGTGCATTTTCGCTAAAAATGCTCCTAACTTGGTGCATTCTCCGCCGAGAGCTCTGATAATAGGCTCAATCGTCTGGAAATTTTATTTTACATCTTACGGCATCAAAAATGAGCAGAAAAGTCGTCAAAATTGATGGGCTCCGCACATGGTGCATTTTAGCCTATTTTGGCTCTAAATGGCTCAATTTTCAATATTTTTGGCTCATTTTTTCACTTGTAGGCTCTATTTCCTCGTTTTTAAGCTCTTAGGATGCTTTTTTGCTTCCAAGGATTTCAAAAATGTCTTGCTCCGCACATGGTGCATGTTAGTCTATTTTGGCTCAATTTTCAAGATTTTTGGCTCATTTTTTTCGGGCCAATACATACCTGATCAAAAGCCTTGGCCATTCCCACAGATTCCTTCGCTGAATCCTTATCTCCCGCCGCAATCGCAGCCTTTCCATTTGCGACGTGCAGATTTCGACGATGTTGAAGGATACGGTAGATGGCGGCTTTTTTGGGATCCGTGGGCTCTTTATGATCCTTGGAAGCTGTCGAGGCTGTTGAAGGTGTCGCCGATGATTTTCGCTGGGGGACCGGGGGCGGAGCTTCCGTCGAGGAATGAGCAGCTTGTCGAATTGGCGGAGCCGGCGCGTGATGGGCGGGCTGAGCAGTCGGAGGGGGCGGAGCTAGTGGCTCGGCGGAGAAGTTCGGAGGCGCCACCGGGATTTCGGACTCGTCGATTTTCTTGCCCTTCTCCACGGCTCGGATGAGCTCAACGAGCTTGTCAACGGCGCGTTTGTATCTGGAATTTGGATAGTTGGATTTAAAGGAGGAGTCCGGTCAAAAAAATTTTTGCTGTAAAATATGTAAAAATGTGTGCAGATTTTAAAAATCATAATGAGATTGCTCTAAAATCGCTCTAAAACGCCAAAAAATGGCTTAGAAATTAGCAAAAATCGCAGAAATCGAGTTTTCCCAAAAAAAGGGGCGGAGTCAGCTCGACCCCGCCCCTTTTTTGGGAAACTCCACCAGGAGATAATTTCTGTGATTTTTGCTCATTTCGGAGCCAATTTCGGCGTTTTGAAGCAATTTTGGAGCATTTTCATTATGATTTTTGGAATCTACAGACATTTTTACGCATTTTGAAACAATACAGTAATACGCTCCGCCCACTTACCGTCTCGCCTTGGCACCCTCTCCACCTTGCTCCGCTGCCTTGTGAGCCTTGACATAGTAGGCGTGGAGTTGTCGCAAATGGTTCAGTTGAGTGTTTTCGTTGCCAAGTCGGTTTGGGACGGGACCAGAAGGGGCGGGGCCTGACGGTCCCGGAGTAGGCGGAGCTTGTCTAACGGGGACCGGTGGCGGTTTCACTGGGGACCCCCCAACGAGTCCCTGCAATTCGTTGAGCAACTCCTCGTCCATTTCGATTTCATCATCGTCTCCTCCTTCGTGATTATCGGAAAGGGCGGCCGCGAGAAGACGGGGGTCCACTCCGGGAAGAACGTTTTCTTGAGGTGGGGCTTGTTGGCGACGAGATGGTGCTGGTGGTGGTGCGGCGGCACGTGTGGGGGCTGGCCTAGAAAATAGGGATTTGGAAAGTTAGGCCATCGAATTTTTGGAGGCTTTGAAGAGGGCCCCCTTTGGGTAAACGCGCTCCATCGCCAACTTGGCTGAAATTTGATTTTTCAGCTTTCCCGCTGTTTTGAAAACATCGAAACATGTTTTGAAGTGTGCGTGGACTCCTCGTGGACAAGCAGTCGAATTGTCCACGAGGAGTCCACGCACCCACCAAAACATGTTTCGCTGTTTTCTGTTTTCAAAACGGCGGGAAAGCTGAAAATTCAAGTTTCAGCCAAGTTGGCGATGGAGCGCGTTTCTCTTTGGGGAATATCGCAAATAGCATAGAAGGAATCCTAAACTAGCGAAATTTGAAATTTTGGAAACGATGGCCTAGTTTTTTCGGAAAGTTAGGCCACCATAAATATATGACCTAGAAAACACCATTCATGGAAAGTTAGGTTACCATAAGCATGGCCTAGAAAACTCCCTATTTGGAAAGTTAGGCCACCATTATTATATGGACTAGAAAGCTCAATTTTTGGAAAGTTAGGCCACTATAAGTATATGGCCTAGAAAGCGCAAGTTTTGGAGTGTTAGGCCACTATAAGCATGGCCTAGAAAACTCCATTTTTGGAAAGTTAGGCCACCATAAGTATATCATTCTCACTATCAGACCAAAATAAGGCTAATTTTTAGTCAAAATTCCTTCAAAATGGTCGATTTTTCAAACGATTTTCTGTCGATTTTGGGTCATTTTCAGTCGAATTTAGGTAATTTTTTCCGTCTTTTTTTTTCAAAATTTTCTCCAAATTTCTCCACACCTCGCTCTCTCCCCATTGACTTCCGCCTGAATCGCTGCCAACTCCGCTAATAGCTCGGCGTCCTCCTCCAAATTACCGTACACCGCATTCTCCATATCGTTGAAATTCATCTGAATTTTTGGTTTAGGGGGTCAAAAATAACAAAAAAAAAGGTCGAATAGATAGAAAAAATCTGACAATTAACAGATTGCTAAAATCCAAAAAATAAAAAAATTTTGAAAAAAAAAGTTTCATTAAAAAAATATATGAATATGGAATGTTTAGAGAGCACCAGCACCGAGAGATAACAATATAATGAGACCCAGAGTATTAGAAAATCAGGAGGCACCCCGACGTTTCGCAACCATACCATTTTGCAACTGGACATCTCAAAACTATGCCATCTCGCAACTATAGAAACTTGTCCCTTTTGCATTCATTTTGCGGATTGTCCCGGTTGCGAAACGTCTCGGTTGCGAAACGTCGGGGTGTCGAAAATCATCAAAAATAGCAAATTCAACAGGAAAATTATTAAAAAATCAACAAAAATCTTTTAAATCTATGTAGAAGGTCCCTCTTCCTCCTCAGACTCCGCCCCTTTTGGCACCAACATCATCGGATTTCTGATATTTGGCTCCTTGCTCACAGGAGGCTCTGCCTCCTTCACATCGTCCTCATCGATGCCGAACTCGGCGAGCAAGCGTTTTCGATCGATTATCTGTTGAGTGGAGTGACCGAGGTTGAGGATGACTTGCTTGTTTCGTTGACAGTTATCGGTGAGCACACGGACACAGAAGATGCATTGGTTGCGCTGAAATTGGTGAGGATATATTAAGAGGTTTTTGGGTTTTAAAGGAGGATTTCAAAGGATTTTTAAATGACCAAAAATCATGGAAAATCAGCCAAAAATGACGAAAAAAGAGTGGAAATGGCCAAAATTGAACTGAAAGGGCTCCAGAAGGATTCTGAAGACGTCAGAAGGATTCCGGAAGATTCTAGAGAATTCTGAAGACATCTGATTTGCAGGAAGAGCCAGACTCGCCAAAGAGGATTCTAGAGGATTCTGAACGGTTCTGGGCTCATTTTCGTTCAAATTTTGTTATTTTTTGCTCCTTTTTAGCCAAATTTTCATCTGAACTTTTCTAGGGACAAAAAAACGAATTTTGAAGAAAAATTAACCAAAAATCTAGAAAATTCGGACAAAAATGAGTTTTAGAAGCATGAAAAATGACTTAAAGGAGGATTCCGGTCAAAAATTTTTTTGTTTTAAAGTATGTAAAAATGTGTATAGATTCCAAAAATCATAATGAAAATGCTTGTGCTCATTTCGGAGCCATTTTTTGGGGTTTTAGAGCGATTTTTGAGCGTTTTCATTATGATTTTCGGAATCTACGCACATTTTCACGTATTTTAAAGCAATAAAAATTTTTGACCGGAATCCTCCTTTAAGTCGTTTTTTATGATTTTCGACTCATTTTTGTCCAAATTTTCTAGATTTTTGAGTCATTTTTCTTCAAAACTCATATTTTTGTCCCTAGAAAAGTTCAGATGAAAATTTGGCTAAAAAGGAGCCAAAAATCGCGAAAATTGAGCGAAAATGAGCTCAGAATCAGCCAGAAGCCTCCAGAATCTTCCTGGAGAATTCGGGATATTCCTGAAGACCAGACGTCTTCAGAATCCTCCTGACGCCTTCAGGATCTTCCTGGAGCCTCCAGACGTCTTCAGAATCCTTTAGAACCCTTCTGAAGCTTTCTGAATCCTCTAGAATCCTCCTCGGCGATTCTGGCTCTTCCTGGAGATCAGATGTCTTCAGAATCCCCTACAATCTTCTGGAATCCTTCTGGACCCCTTTTAGTCCAACTTTGGCCATTTTAGCTTAATTTTTGTCATTTTTAGCTCATTTTCCGTCTTTTTTAGCTCAATTATAGTCATTTCTAGCTCATTTTTGCTCCTTTTTTGTCTGATTTTCCGTGATTTTTGGTCGTTTTTCGATGATTTTTAGCCATTTTTCGTCATTTTCGGCTCAGTTTTGGTCATTTTTAGCCCATTTTGGCTCAATTTTCATCCTTTTTGGCTGATTTTCCGTGATTTTTGGTCGTTTTTGGGCCATTTTAGCTCAATTTTCGTCATTTTTGGGTCATTTTCGATGATTTTTCGTCATTTTTTTTGCCCATTTTTCTCACCATAACAAAGCTCTCCATGAAATACGCTGGCCGTCTCGACGTACACTGCAACACCGACAGTAGTCCATTTCGTCCGTTTTGAAGTGTCGCCAGTTTGTTTTCGGCGGACAGTGAGCTCAGATTTGTGATCGCTTTCAAGCATGCCACTTTGAGCTCTCCGATTTTGGCGACATCATCATTCAGTTTACAGTATGATTGGAACACTGTAAGTGAGAGGAGGGCGAGAGATGGAGACGTCTGGACACGTTGCACTTTTGGTGGTGGCTGCAAAAATTTAGGAGATTTTCATAGGCTCCGCCCCTTTTTAGAGTCAATTTTCATGATTTTTGACTCAAAAATCATAAAAATGGACCCCTTAAAATGGGCGGAGCCTATTTTCGCATAGGCTCCGCCCATTTTTTGGGTTCCATTTTTATGATTTTTGAGTCAATTTTCATAATTTTAGATCATTTTTCTTATTTTTGAGTCGATTTTCATGATTTTCGCATCAAAATTTGTGATTTGGGGTCATTGTTCATGGTTTTTGAGTCAAAAATCAGGAAATTTGGGCTAAAAATGATGAAAATTGCCCCCTAAAAGTGGGCGGAGCTTACGGAAATTAGGCTCCGCCCACTTTTAGGGATGAGTTTTGATGATTTTTAGGTCAATTTTGAAGGTTTCCGAGTCGATTTTGAACATTTTTGAGCCGGAATTCGAAATTTTGGAATCAATTTTTGCAAATTTCTATGAGTTATGAACGAATTTTCATCATTTTGGACCAATTTCAACGATTTCCGGTCATTTTTTTATGATTTTGGAGTCAATATTGATGATTTTTGTTCGAATTTTTGTCAATTTCCGGTCAATTTTGAAGGTTTCCGAGTCGATTTTTACGATTTTTTGGGTCGAAATTTATGATTTCGGAGTGAATTTTCGAACTTTCTGGTTCAAATTTAATGATTTTCGGGATTTTCAGATAAATTTTCATGATTTTAGGCTCAATTTCCTCAATTTTGAAGTCAATTTTTATGAATTTCTATGATTTATGGACCAATTTTTATCATTTTTCTGTCAATTTTGACAATTTTCAAGTCGATTTTGGAGGTTTTTGGGTCGATTTTTGGCTTGAAAATAATGATTTTTGTGCCAATTTCTACAATCTTGAAGGAATTCTAGCTAATTTTCATGATTTTTGAGCCCAAAATCATGAAAAATGACCCCTAAAAGAGGCGGAGCTTATCGAAATTAGGCTCCGCCCACTTTTAGGGGTCCGTTTTTATGATTTTTAGGCCGATTTCCGTAATTTTCAATCAATTTTAACGAATTTTGAGTCGATTTTAATGATTTTTGGCTCAAAATTCATGATTTTTGGCTCGATTTCCACGATTTTCAAGCCATTTTCCATGTTTTCTTCCTCTTACCGGTTGCTTTGGTCGATCCGAATACATTCTCTGCGTCGCCTCATATCTCTTCTCCTCCTCAATTTTCTCCGGAATCCTATACGAGAACGTCTCCTTGTCTCCCATAAAAGTCAATCCGGGAATTCCCAATTTAATCGAAATCCCTCCTCCGATATCCTCCAATTCACGATCATCTTCAGCGCCCTCATTTGGATCATTTGGCCAATCGACGGGTTTCTCGGCACGGAAATCGGCGAACAGAGCTTCGGCGTGAAGGATCTGAAAAAGTGGATTTGATGGTTACAAAATGTCCTGGTTGCGAAATGTCCTGGTTGCGAAATTTCTTGGTTTCGAAACGTCGGGGTGCCAAAAAACGAAGATTTTCATTTTTGAGGTAATCTTCGTTTTTGGCACCCCGACGTTTCGCTACTAAGACATTTCGCAACCAAGACATTTCGCAACCACGACATTTCGCAACCAGTCATTGCGCAACCACGACATTTCGCAACTTTGCAAAGTACTCCAGTTTTCATTTATATGGATTTGGTGGTTGTGAAATGTCCTGGTTGCAAAATGTCTTGGTTTCGAAATGGCTTGGTTACGGAATGTCTTGGTTGCGAAACGTCGGTTTTCGATTACTGTATCTTACCGAATCCAGAACATCGACGACCGCGTTGATTACGGTGGACTTGTCGGTGAGGTAGGTGCTCATTTCCGGGTTGGAGCACATTTCGGCTGGAAAAGACAAACAAATTTTGGGGGAGTTTTTAGAAGCTGTTAGGCTCATTTTTGTCAGAATTTTCTAGATTTTTGGATCATTTTTCTTCAAATTTCGTATTTTTGCCCCTAGAACAGTTCAAATGAAAATTTGGCTGAAAAGGAGCCAAAAATCGGGAAAATTGAGTGAAAATGGTCCAGAATCTGTAATACGCCTTCTGACACCATTCTGACTCGGTTTTCATCGTTTTTCGGTTATTTTCATGATTTTTGAGCCGAAATTCGTTAAATTTTTTCAAAATTTTTCTGGAGCCCTTTTCGTCCAATTTTGGCCATTTCCTCTCTTTTTTTTTCGTAATTTTTGGGCTCACTTTTAGCAATTTCTAGCTCATTTTTCGGTCATTTTGGATGATTTTTCGTGATTTTTGGTCGTTTTTCGACAATTTTTGGCCCATTTCTCATCATTTTTGGATCATTTTTTGCTCTATTTAACTTTTCTAACGTCTTCTGACACCTTTCTGACACCATTTTCGTCGTTTTTCTGCTATTTCTGGTCAATTTTCACGATTTTTGGGCGAAAATAAGTGAAAATTTCTTCAGAATCCTTTAAAGGAGGATTCCGGTCAAAAAAAATGTTTTTGCTTCAAAATATGTAAAATTTTGTGCTGATTCCGAATAAGATAGTGAAAACGCTCAAAAATCTCTCTAAAACCCTGAAAAATTGCTTCAAAACTAGCCTTTTTCGGCCGAACGGTCTCCATGGGGCCGTGGCCGAACTCTCGGAGTTTTCTCGGCCACCGCATTTTCAGATTTTTTTGTGAAAATCATTCATTTTTGTTGTTTTTTCACTTTGGTTTTCACAAAAAATCTGGAAATGCGGTGGCCGAGAAAACTCCGAGAGTTCGGCCACGGCCCCATGGAGACCGTTCGGCCGAAAAAGGCTAGTTTTGAAGCAATTTTTCAGGGTTTTAGAGAGATTTTTGAGCGTTTTCACTATCTTATTCGGAATCAGCACAAAATTTTACATATTTTGAAGCAAAAACATTTTTTTTGACCGGAATCCTCCTTTAACTCGATTTTCATCGTTTTTCGGCTATTTTTGGTCAATTTTCAAGGATTTTTGGGCCGAAATCCATTAAATTCCTTCAAAATCCCCTTTTGAGCCCTTTCTTAGTCCAATTTCGGCCATTTTTGCTCTTTTTTCGTCATTTTTGGGCTCAATTTTAGTAATTTCTAGCTCATTTTCCGAGCTTTTTGACTGATTTTTCGTCATTTTGGCTCATTTTTGGATCTTTTTTCGTCATTTTTTCATCCTTTCCGGCTATTTTTAGTCGATTTGCTCTATTTTTTCGATTATTTTCAACGCCAAACTAACCCACACTCTCCACCAACATGTACAACATTTCCACCGTCGCATTCAGCTTCTCCTGCACCGTATTCGGCTCTCGCTCGGCTCGAGCTCTCAAAAATGCACTATAATCCACAGTCATCAGCTCCAAAAGATTCAGAACGAATAGAAGGTTGTTGGAGTGGATTTTCAGCTTCTGTCCTTCAGAATCCCCAGAATCCTTGGCGTTCTTCTCCAGAATCACTCTCACAAAATCCAAAAGTTCCACCAGGGATTCAGATGACATGTCGGCATAGGCGGAAGCCACAAACGCATAGTCTTTTTCCAGCAAAATCGAAAAGTAGGAAATTAGGAATCCCATAAGGGGTCCGCGAGCGAACAAATCGAATTTCGAAAACTTCAGAATCCCTTCGAGAAGATGCGAGTATCGTGGAGATTTTTGGAATTCCAGATGGGCTCCGGCCGCGGCGGTTTTCGTCAGAATACAGAGAGTCTCCAGTGATGACCATTTCGCAACGACGATTGTCTCCAGAAGCTCCACGACGTCAGATGAGATTCTAGAAGCGAATTCTGGAGATCTCATGATCAAATTGACTAGAAGACGCATCGATCGACAGGCTTTTAGGATTTGGGGAGAGGTATCGGTCTCTTCTTCGAATTCTTCGAATGGGATGACTGGTTTGGGCTCACGGGGGGTCGCTTGATCGAGCAGATGATTCGAGATGACCATGGCGAGCAGGGTGTAGTGGATGTGGGAGGCGTCCTGGAAAGAAAAAAGGTTTTTAGGCTTGAAATTGGTAGTTTCTGGCTTAAAAATCATGAAAAATTAGCCAAACCTCGCGAAAATGGACCCCAAATTAGGCTCCGCCCACTTTTAGAGGTACACTTTCGTGATTTTTGACTCTCAAATCACGAAAAATGAACCAAACATCGTAAAAATGGACCCCTAAAAATGGGAGGAGCTTATCGAAATTAGGCTCCGCCCACTTTTAGGGGTCCGTTTTCGCGATTTTTGAGTAAAAAATCATGGAATTTGAGCTAAAAATTGCCAAAATGGTCCCCCAAAAGTGGGCGGAGCTTATGGAAATTAGGCTCCGCCCACTTTTAGGGGTCCGTTTTTGTGATTATTTGAGTTAAAAATCATGAAAAATGAGCCAAAAATCGTAAAAATGGATTCCCAGAAGTGGGCGGAGCTTAGGAAAGCTAGGCTCCGCCCACTTTTATGGGAGCCCATTCACATGATTTTGGGCTCATTTTTCATGAATTCGGTGAATTTTTAGTGGTTTTGCGTCAATTTTTTAGATTTTTGGCTAGAAAATAATTCATTTTAGGCCAATTTTCATGAAATTTGAGCCAAAAAGCGTGAAAATGGACCCCTAAAAGTGGGCGGAGCTTACGGAAATTAGGCTCCGCCCACTTTTATGGGTCAATTTTGATGATTTTTCGAGTTGATTTTTATGATTTTAGGGTCGAAATTCATGATTTCGGAGTGAATTTTCCAACTTTCTAGCTCAAATTGTATGATTTTCGAGTCGATTTTGGGATTTTTAGATGAATTTTAATGATTTTATGCTCAATTTCCTCGATTGTGAAGTCGATTTTTATGATCTTCTATGATTTATGGACGAATTTTCATCTATTTTGGGTCGTTTTTTAGAAGAAAACGGGGTTTTGGGTGAAAATTGGTGAATTTTCGAGTCGCAAAGCATGGAAAATGAGCCAAAAACCATAAAAAACGGACCCCTAAAAATGGGCGGAGCCTGTTTTCAATAAGCTCCGCCCATTTTTGGGGGTCCGATTTTATGATTTTTAGGTCATTTTTCACGATTTTGGCTCAATTTTCATGATTTTCAGATCGATTTTCATGATTTTTGGCTCAAAATTCATCATTTTTGTGGCAATTTTTCGGTGATTTT
Source organism: Caenorhabditis sinica (assembly GCA_963932045.1). Taxonomy (NCBI): domain Eukaryota; kingdom Metazoa; phylum Nematoda; class Chromadorea; order Rhabditida; family Rhabditidae; genus Caenorhabditis; species Caenorhabditis sinica. Next base: position 4,364,626 of record OZ009942.1, read on the forward strand.
ACCTCCAAATGCTTCTCGATAATCTCCTTCGTTTCTTCACTAGTTCCGACAAGTTTCTGCACTTCTGAGAGGGATTCCGATGTGATGTTGGCTGGAAAATTTTCGATTTTTCTTCTAATTTTGGGTCAAAAACGACCATTTTTTGGATAATTTCGAGTCAAAATTTGCTTTTTTGGGTCGAAAATAACCATTTTTGAGTCAAAAATTTGGATTTTTGGCTCGAAAATTCAAATTTTCCGGCATTTTCAGGTCTGAAATCGATTTTTCTACTATTTTTAGGTCGACAATTTCAGATTTTTGGGACTTCTTTTGGTCTAGAATTTGGATTTTTGGGGTATTTTTTGGTCTAAAAATTGGATTTCGACTAATTTTTGGTCTAAAAATTTGATTTTTCTACTAATTTCGGGCAATTTTGAGCTAATTTTCTCAATTTTTACCTCCATAGTCGATTTCCCCATTGAACTTTTTCGTTTTGCCCAACTCGATGAGCTCTTGGAACAGTTTCTCCATCTGAAAATCCTCTTAATTATTGAAAATCGAAAAAATTCACCCCAAAAAGTGGGCGGAGCCTAATTTCCATAAGCTCCGCCCACTTTTAGGGGTCCATTTTTATGATTTTGAGAAAAATAAATTGAAAAAAATCACTGAAAAAGACCAAAAAGGGATCAATTTTTGTAATTTTTGGCTAAAAAATCATCAAAATTGAGCTCAAAATCATAAAAATGCACCCCTAAAAGTGGGCGGAGCCTATCTCCCATAGGCTCCGCCCACTTTTAGGGGTCCATTTCGACGATTTTCAAGCCAAAAATCTGAAAAAATCGCTGAAAAAGTACTAAAAAAGGTAAGAAATATCTGGAAAATCCCAGTAAATATTCCAAAATTCAATTGAAAAAAATTTTTAGGTGAAAATTATACATTTTTTTCAGTTCCAGTGCACATAAAAATCGAAAAAAGGCAAAAGCTGTGTGTGTGTGGGCGAAAAAATGTGATTTTTTGGATAAATTCGAGATCATTCGGGATGGAAAGAAAAGGGAAAAATGGGGAAAAATGGTCACAGATTTTCAGAAAAAGACTAGATTTGGAGGGGAGAAATGGAAAAAAAGGCTAAAAAATAGTGAAAATGGGGAAGAAAAGCATGCAAAAAATCCCATAAAAAATGGAGAAAAATTGGGGAGAAAAATGGTTAAAAATAGACGGATTTTGACAGAAAAATCAAGTTTTCAGGGAAAAAATTGAAAGTTTTTGACTGAAAATTGGAAAAAATTGGGGGAAAATAGTCAAAAATCAAGCGAAATTAGGCAGGAACAAGGAATTTTCGACTGAAATTTCAAGATTTTTTGAAAATTGACCTAAAAAATCGAAAATCATTGAAAAAGGGGGTCCTAAAAGTGGGCGGAGCTCATCGAAAATTAGGCTCCGCCCACTTTTAGGGGTCCGATTTCTATGATTTTTAGGTTAAATTTTACGAAATTTGACTCGTTTTCCATGAAATTCGGCTCAGAAATCATAGAAAATGATCTGAAAATCATGATTTTTGACTCAAAAATCATTAAAATCGGACCCCTAAAAGTGGGCGGAGCCTAATTTTCATAGGCTCCGTCCACTTTTAGGACCTCATTTTCATGGTTTTAACCTAAATTTTCATGATTTTCGAGCAGTTTTTCATGAATTTCGGTTTAAAAATTATAAAAATCGACTCGGAAATCGTCGAAATTGAGCTAAAAATTGAAAATGGACCCTAAAAGTGGGCGGAGCTTATGGAAATTTGACTCCGCCCACTTTTAGGGGCCCTTTTCATAATTTTGGGCTGATTTTTCATGATTTCTAAGTCGAAATTCACGAATTTTGAGCCAATTTTCCCGAATTTTGACTCAAAAATCATAAAAATCGGGCCCCAAAAAGTGGGCGGGGCCTAATTTCCCTAAGCTTGGCCCAATTTTAGGGGTCCATTTTCATGATTTTCGGCTCATTTTTGATGATTTTTGGGTCATTTTCCCCTGAAAACTCCAAATTTCCAGTCAAAAACCCTCTAAAAATACACAGAAATTCACAAAAAACGAGTCAAAATTATCTCCTTCCGGGAAACAGTGAATTTTCGAAGAACCAATCCGCCGACATGTCTCCAAGCATTTCTGATTTTTCGGAATTCGTTAGGCGATCCATAATCTTCTCGGCGACGCTGGGGACGATTCGTTTCGCGTGTTTTCCGATGGAAAGAAGGCGAATCGGGATTCGATGGAGGAGAATTTGAAGACAGGATGAGTGGGAGGGAGTCGTCCAGGGGATCATGGTGAGGCGCTGAAAAAATGGGGATTTCGACGTTTCGCAACCAGTCATTTCGCAACCCACTTCTAGGATTCTCTAGACGATTCTGAGGGCGGGACGTCTTCGAGATGCTTCTTTCATCAATTGTCGGCACCCTGACATTTCGCAACCACGCCAATTCGCAACCACTGGTCATTTCGCAACCACCAAATCCATTTATTATTTTGAAAAGTAGATGGCAACCTGGATTGGTTTATGATATCCGTAACCACATGTAGCCTAAATATGGACTACTCTACAAAGTTGCGAAATGGCGTAGTTGCGAAACGTCGAGGTGGTTACGAAACGTCGGGGTGCCCAAAATTGATGAAAGAAGCATCTAGAAGCATCCGTTTTTCATGATTTCTGCCTCAATTTTTAAGATTTTTGTTCAAATAATTGCAAAAATGGACCCCTAAAAGTGGGCGGAGCTTATCGAAATTAGGCTCCGCCCACTTTTGGGGGTCCATTTTTATGATTTTGGAGCCATTTTTTCAAAATTTCAAGGCGATTTTAAAGCTCTTTTTGTTAAAAAATCACAAAAATGGACCCCTAAAAGTGGGCGGAGTCTAATTTTTCGTCCTTTTCAGCTGATTTTCAGTGATTTTGGTCGTTTTTTGATCATTTTTGGGTCATTTTTCGTCATTTTTGGCCATTTTCGGCCATTTTTCGTACTTCTAAAGCCCTCTAGAGCGTTTCTAGGCCATTTCTAGCTCAATTTTGGTCATTTTCCGGCTATTTTTGGTCAATTTTCATCGTTTTTAGCTCATTTTTTGTTCAAATTTCTCACCTTCTGCCACTGCTCCATTCCATCCACAATTGCTCCCAAATTCTGAGCCAACTTGCATAATACTTCCTCATCCTTCGTCAAACTTCCCCATGCTCTCTCCTCCAAATTTCCCTCCTGTTTCCTAATATTTTCCGCGCATTTCCACAACGCGTCCTCCATCAGAATCACGATCATCACCAGATTCTCCGGTTTCGTCGTCTTCAGAATCCCGGGATTCTGAATCACCATTTGCACCAGATTCTCCGTTGTTTTTGGGGTCTCTGGGGACTTCTGGGTGGCTTCAGAATCTTGAGAATCTCTTTTTAATGCATATGTGTGCTCCAGAATCGCCGTCGACACTTTTCCCAAAAACTCTTCGGTGGTGTGCTCGGCGAGCCCCAGAAGCCTCGTGGCTAGAAAAACCGGTCCTTTGGATTCTCGAAGAGCTTTTTTGATGTCCCCATTGCTCATGGAAGCTTCTAGAAGTGCTCCAATAGATGAGATGGCTTCTGGAAGGTTCTGGGGATTTTGGAGCTCCTTTTGAAGCTTCTTGTGTGGTCCTGGAGCCTTCGCCGTCTTGAGACATGTAGATAGTACATCTAAAAGAGCCGACAGTTGTTGGGGCTCCTTCAGACTCCAGATGAGCTCCAGAATCTTGTCGATGAGTCGAAGGAGCTCCGGCTTGAAAATTATAGCATATGAGACCCTTGAATCCTTGAGCAACTGACAGAAGGCATGACAGACACGGATGCAAAGCCGCAGTGATATCCCATTTTTCGTCCATTCCAAAAGCAGATCCATTAGCTTTTGGGGGCCCTGAAGAGCACAGAATTGCTCCAAATTCAGATGATCCGAATCGATGGCTTGCACGAGATCCGAGAGCGATTTTTCCATGAGTTCCTGCGATTTTTCGTCGATTTTCGTGGAGGAGGAGAGCTTTTCCATGGCCATATTGAACTCGCGTACGTATTTGGTACGGTTTCGAGGGGAGGCAAGGGGTCCCGGTAGGTGTTCGGTGAGTTGGCTGCAAGAAAAGAGGGGTTTAAGGGGGTTTTAGGCTGAAAAATCAGCCAAAAAGGACGAAAAATGGCCCAAAAGAAGCAAAAAATGACAAAAACCAGGGGAAATGGCCAAAATTGGACAAAAAGGGCTCCAGAAGGATTTCAAAGGAATCTGAAATTTCAAAAAGCGCCAAAATTTTGAAATTCTAGCGTTTTTTTGAGAATTCAGATTACTTCAAATCCTTCTGGAGCCCTTTTTAGTCCAATTTTGGCCATTTCCGCTCTTTTTTCGTCATTTTTGAGCTCAATTTTAGCAATTTCTAGCTCATTTTTCGTCCATTTTGGCTGGTTTTCTGTGATTTTTGGTCGTTTTTTGATAATTTTTGGGCCATTTTCAGCTCATCTTCTTCAATTTTGGCCATTTCCCCTTGTTTTTCGTCATTTTTAGCTCGATTTTAGCTATTTCTAGCTCATTTTTTACTTCTTTTGGGCCATTTTTCGTCCTTTTCGGAGGATTTTTGGTCATTTTTGGTATTTTTTCCTCTTTTTTGAGCCTTTTTTAGCTCATTTCGGCTCATTTCAGCTCTTTTTTCGTCATTTTCGGTCAATTTATGAAAAATTTTCGCCCAATTCCCCTTAATTCTAGAAGCCTCCAGATTCCTTCTGAATTCTCCGAAGCCTTCTGGAGTCATTTTGGGCGAAAATTTTCATTTTTAGGACGAAATTTGCTAATTTTTAGGTCAAAATTTCGTCATTTTTAGGTCGAATTTCGGTCAAAATATGCTCATTTTCAGGTCAAAAGTTCATCATTTTTCGGTCAAAATTTGCTCATTTTCAGGTCGAAATTTGCTCATTTTTAGCTCAAAATTTGCTCATTTTTGCTCATTTTCTCCACTAAAAAAAACCACTCACATCTTCTCCAACACCTCCCTGGCCTTCATCATTTTCTCTTCTCTCTCTTGCTTCCCCTTCTCCTCCTCTTGGCCATTTTCCTCTACCGTAACCTCTCGAAACACGCCAAACAAATGCCTCTTCAACTCCTCCGTCACACTTCCCGACGTCAACATTTTCGCCTGAATCGAGTGCTCTTTAGAGCATACTACATGTGTCACTGCTTCAAGGTCGCTATGGATTACTGTATTCGAGCATAGTGAGCATTGGCGGGGCTCCAAGGGGGTGGGGGAGGGCCAGAAATGTGATTTTGAGGATTCTGAAGCTATGGGGACGTCGTTTTCCTCTTCCACCAGAGAGTTCAGGTACTGTAGCATGTCAGGGACGTTAGCTCCGCCCCCGGGCCCCTTTTGTTCCTTTTGCAGCGCCCGTCTCGCCGTCGCCGCCGCCTCCTGTTCCCTCTTCTTCTGCGCCTTTTCCTCATGCTTTCGGGCCCTCTCATCTGCCAACGCCTTCTGTTTTTCCTCCTCTTTTGCGTCTTTCGCTCGAAGCTCATACTGCTTATTCTCCTCTTGTAGTGTGGCGATGAATTTGACTTCCATAACTCTCTGATCATCGTCTTTCGCCCGGCGGACAACCTCCTGAATGTTCTTGTCGCGGTTGTCGGACGCTCGTTGCATGCGGGCTTCGAGGAGTTGGCGTTTTCGTTCTAAATAATGAAAAAAATTTAATGGTTTTTTGTTAATTTTGGGGCACCGCGACGTTTCGCAACCAGTCATTTTGCAATTTCGACACTATATTACAAAGTTGCGAAATGACCAGTTGCGGAACGTCGGGGTGACATTTTGACATTTCGCAACCACGCCATTTCGCAACTAGTTATTCCGCAACTTTATAGAGTAGCCATGTGGATTTGGTGGTTGCGAAACGTCGGGGTGCCCTAAAAACTTCAAACCTCCGCCACAATTGGTTTTTGGTCAAATTTGTGGCACCCCGACGTTTCGCAACCAGTCATTTCGCAACCAAGACATTTAGCAACCACGCCATTTCGCAACCGAGACATTTCGCAACTGGTCATCTCGCAACCAAGAGATTTCGCAACCAGTCGTTTGGCAACCACCAAATCCACATGACTACTTTAAAATGTTGCGAAATGACTGGTTGCGAAATGTCCTGGTTGCGAAACGTCGGAGGGCCAAAATTTGATGAAAGAAGCATCTAGAAGCATCCGTTTTTCATGATTTCTGCCTCAATTTTTATGATTTTTGGCTCAAAAATGATGAAAATCGACCCCTAAAAGTGGGCGGAGCCTAATTTTCCGTGATTTTTGGTCGTTTCTTGATCATTTTTGGGTCATTTTCAGCTCATTTTTCGTCAGTAGTCATGTGGATTTGGTGGTTGCGAAATGTCGTGGTTACGAAATGTCGAGGTTGTGAAATGACTGATTGCGAAACGTCGGGGTGCCAAAATTGACCAAGAACCAATTGTGGCGGAGGTTTGAAGTTTTTAGGGGCACCCGATGTTTCGCAACCACGCCATTTCGAAACCACGCCATTTCGAAACCACGCCATTTCGCAACCACGCCATTTCGAAACCACGCCATTTCGCAACCACCAAATCCAAATGGCTACTTTACTCAGTTGCGAAATGACTAGTTGCGAAATGTCGTGGTTACGAAATGTCGTAGTTGCTAAATGACTGGTTGCGAAACGTCGGGGTGCCCTAAAAACTTCAAACCTCCAATTTTGGCACTCCGATGTTTCGCAACCATTCATTTCACAACCACGCCATTTCGCAACTTTGTAAAGTAGTCATGTGGAAAGTTGCGAAATGTCTTGGTTGCGAAACGTCGGGGTGCCTTAATTTTGGCTAAAAATGTGCGCGGATTCCAAAAATCACATTTAAAATGCTCCAAAATTGCTCTAAAACGCCGAGAACGAGCTTTTTAGGGTCACCTGACTTTTTGAAAATCGATTTTTGAGCCAAAAATCCGATTTTTTGTCGGCAAACGGACGGTCTAGGGTCAAATTTTGTCCAAAATTTCATAAAATTCACCTTTCAACGCCTCCTGCTTAGCCCGAACCTCCTCCACACGGCTCGTCAGCTCCTTCAATTTCAACGCCTTCGCATCCTGCAACTGTTGTCTTAATTCCTCCGCATGCTTCTGTTTCATCTCATGTCTCTTCCCAAAATCATCGTCATCTTTTTGACAACGTCTTCTCGAGGGGCTCGACATTTTCTCGTGTCTTTCGACGGGTGTTCCCGGCTCGTGGACGTTCATCGTTGATTTTTGGTGTGCGGTTTTTTGGTGGTGCGCGGCGACGGATTCCTGTTCCATTAGTTCGGACCATGCCATGTTGCGGATTTCTTCGAACACCTGGAAATAGGGGGAATTTTTAAGGTTTCTAGGTTTTTCGAAAGCTTCTCTGGCCATCTAGGATTAGCTAGACGTCTTCAAAAGGCTCCAGAAGGCTCCAGAATCCTCTCAAACCTTCTACGATGGTCTAGAAACCTTCAGAAGGCGTCCAGAAGCTTTTAGACGTCATTTTTGGATTAGCTGGCTTCAGAATACTCTAGATGCCTTCAAAACCTTCTACGGACCCCCAGAAGCGTCCAGAAGCCAAAAAGGGCCATAAGTTCTGGAGTTCATAGAATTTCGAGAAGTCTCCAAAAGTCGCGCGGGTCTTCTGGACTCTTCAGGGGTCTTCTGGAGTCTACAGGAGCATTTCGGAGCTTTTTTGAGCCGTCCCGAGTCGTTAGAAGGCGTAATATGCCTTCAGGAGCCCACCAGAGCCTTTTAGAGCCTTTCTGAGGCGTCCAGAGTATTTCGAAAGCGTAAAATGCCTTCAGAAGCCCACCAGAGCATTTTGGAGCTTCCAGAGTCTTCTGGAGTCCTTAGAAGCCTTTAAAGGAGGATTCCGGTCAAAAAATATGTAAAATTTTGTGCTGATTCCGAAAATGATAGTGAAAACGTTCTAAAATCTTTCTAAAACCCTGAAAAATCGCTTCAAAACTATCCTTTTTCGGCCGAACGGTCTCCGGAAGCCGTGGCCGAACTTTCGGCAGTTTTCTCGGCCACCACTTTTTCTCGCCGATTCGAGTCATTTTTTCTCGATTTTTTGGCAGAAACTGGAGTAAAAGTTGAAATTTATTGAATTATCAACCTTTTATCCAGTTTCTGCCAAAAAAAACGAAAAAAATGACTCAAATAGACGAAAAAAAAAGCGGTGGCCGAGAAAACTCCAGGAGTTCGGCCACGGCCCCCGGAGACCAGTCGGCCCGAAAAAGGGTAGTTTTGAAGCGATTTTTCGTGGTTTTAGAGAGATTTTCGCGCGTTTTCACTATCATATTCAGAATCAGCACAAAATTTTACATATTTTGAAGCCCAAAAAAATTTTTTGACCGGAATCCTCCTTTAAAGGTCTCCAGATGACTTCCAACACCCTTAAAAGCCTTTGGAAGCGTCCAGAATCGTTCAGATACCTTCAGAAGCATTCAGAATCCCTCTGAATCCTCCAAGGTCTCCAGAAGCGTCCAGGAGCCGTCAAAAGTCTCTAGACGACTTCCGGCACCTTTAGAAGTCTTCAGAAGCATCCCGAAGACGTCAAAGGCCTTCAGAATCCTCCAGGACCTTCCAAAAACCTCCAGAGTCCCTCTGAATTCTAAAAATTCTCCAGAAGCCGTCATATGTCCTTCAGAATCCCTCTGAATCTTCCAAGGTCTCCAGAAGCCGTCAAAAGTCTCTAGACGACTTCTGACACCCCTAGAAGCCTTCAGAAGACGTCATAAGTCTCCTGAATCCTCAAGGCTCTTTTCTAGACTCATTTTCGTTCAATTTTTCCAATTTTTGGTTCATTTTCCCCTCTCCAACTCTCTGAAGAACAGCTCGCTTACCTTAAAAAAGTTCTCCATCTCCTCCTTCTGCTTCTTCTTCTCACTCTCCTCCTCCTCCTTCTTCTTCATCGTCTTCTGCTGCATTTGTCTCTTCGCCTCCCTCTCCAGAATCGCCGCTTCCATCTCCACTTGCCTCTCCAGTTCCGCGTCTATCTCCATCGATTCCGCCTGCTTTATCTCCAATTTCAGACTGTTCTCCTCCAGTGCCAACGATTCCTCCTCCTCCGTCATCTCCCGCCACTCATCGTCCTTTTCCAGCTCTTCCGGCAATGCTACATATCCAAAAAGTGATCCATTTCGAGAGTGCGTCGTCGGTTGGGAGGAAGTAGAAGGCGTGGGATCCGCTGGGACGTCTTCTGAATTCTCCGATGACGTCGTCGTCGTGGTCGCCGGATTCTCCTCGTGTATCGATTGAAGTTCAATGTTGGCGGATGAGGGTGTAGGGGGCTCCTGCAACGAAAATTGTCAATTTTACGTGAAAATTTTTGTATTTTTTGGCCTAATTTTTTTTTCTACCAAAATTTGAAATAGTGGAATTCAGGGTAGGAATTATTCTCAGCTAGCTGCAGCTTCAGATTTGTACCAGGAACTCTAGTTGAAAATAGTGAGTCCCAGAATAGGCTCCGCCCATTTTTAGGGGTCCATTTTCGATGATTTTTGAGCCAAAATTCATGAAAATGACCCCCCAAAAGTGGGCGGAGCCTTTGAAGAAACCTGGAAAAGGACCCCGAAATCATAAGAAAAGCCCAAAAAATCATAAAAATCGATCAGAAATCGTGAAAAATGACTCCAGAATTGTAAAAACGGACCCCTAAAAGTGGGCCGAGCCTATGAAAATTAGGCTCCGCCCACTTTTAGGGATGAATTTTGAGCCGAATGTTATGAAAATTGGCTAATAAATAATGAAAATTGGTCCGAAAACAATGAAAGTTAGCGAAAAATCATGAAAATGAGCCGAAAATCGTCAAAACGAACCCCGAAAAGGGGGCGGAGCCAATTTTCGTCGATTTTAGAGCCAAAATTCCTTAAAATTGGTTTACGATTCATGAAATTTCACCTAAAAATCTATGAAAAATGGTCGGAAAATCATGAAAATCGATCAGAAATCGTCGAAATTGACCGAAAAATCGTAAAAACGGACCCCTAAAAGTGGGCGGAGCCTATGAACATTAGGCTCCGCCCACTTTTAGGGGTCCATTTTCGATGATTTTTGATCCGAAATTCATGAAAATTGTCTTAGAAATCCTGAAAATTAACTTAAATATAGCAAATTTTATGAAAAATGACTTGAAAATCCTAGGAATCAAGTCAAAATTCATGAAAATCACTAAAATTCATCGAAAATGAACCCCAAAAGTGGGCGGAGCCTATGAAAATTAGGCTCTGCCCACTCTTAGGATATCCATTATTACGATTTCCGCTCAATTTTCGTGGAATTTTAGTGATTTTCATGAATTTTGACTTGATTCCTATGATTTTCAAGTCATTTTTCATGATTTTTGAGATGTCATTTGCCATATTTGAGCCAATTTTCAAGATTTCTGGGTCAAAAATCATCAAAATTCATCCCTAAAAGTGGGCGGAGCCTAATTTTCACAGGCTCCGCCCACTTTTAGGGGTCCTACTTTTCGAATCTGGGTCATTTTTCATGATTTTTGTGTCAATTTTCGTCATTTTCCGATCATTTTTCATGATTTTTAGGGCTAATTTCATGATTTCGGGGTCATTTTTAACGATTTTCTAATAGAAAAATCTCTAAACCCTTTGCAGAATTTCGATTCACTGAATCCATTTCGAAATGACGATGACAACGACTCCAAACAGCAAGAGTCGAAACACCACCACCACCAAGAAGACCTCGGATAATAAGAAGACGTCGAAAACCTCCACTACGGCGAAAAAGAAGAATTCGACACTGACAATGTCGAAATCTCAGACCTCCGCGGATTTGAAGGAGGCGGAATTGAAGGATGTGGTGGATCGGAAGAAGGAGGATAAGGGGAAGAAGAAGATGAAGACGACGGAGGTGGAGAAGAAAGAGGCGGTGAAGAAGGAGGTGGTGGCGCCGGTGAAGGAGATGGTCAAGGAGCAGAAGGATCCTAAGGATCAGAAGGATCCCAAGAAGAAGGACACCAGGGCCGAGGAAGATACCAACAAGGTGAGTAGCTACGTTCCGGAGGTACTTCTAAGCACATCTAGGATCATTTAGAACATTTTCCGGTGTTTTAAGACCCTCTAGGACCCTCTAAACCAGTTTAGAACCTTCTAGGGTCTTTAAGAAAGATCTAGGCTCATTTAGAATAATTTTATACGGCTCAAGACCCTATAGGATCGTCTAGAACTCCCCCGAGACTTTTGAGAAGCTTCTAGATGTGTCTTGGGAGTTCAAGCGATTTTGACGATTTATAGGCTTCTAGAGGACTTCTAGAAGCTTCCTGAGACGTCCAGAACTTTCTAAGCACATCTAGGGGCATTTAGAACCCTTTCAGATGTTTTAAGACACTCTAGGATCTTCTAGAACTCCCTGGGACCTTCGAGAGGCTTCTAGATGCTCCTAGACGCTTCTAGGAGGCTCTAGAACCTTCATGGGAGGTCTGGAACTCTATAGGAGTTTTGAGGATGCTCTAGGACCGTCTAGAACTACCTAGAATCTTCATGACCTTCTAGAAACCTCTGTGATATCCAGGGGCTTCTTAGACCCTCTAGGACACTCTGGAGGCAGTCAAGAAATTTCTATGGTCTTTTAGAACCTTTTAGAAGCAGCTGAAGACCCTCGGGGACCAACCAGCACTTTCTAGAATCCTCTGGAATCTCTGTGATCCTCTAAAACCATCTAGAATCGCCCTAAGGGTACTGTCACCTCCTAGAATCTCCTAAGACCCCTCCCCCCTCTAGAACTCTCTTCGATCCTCTAGATGCTTCTAGAACCCCTGAAACCTCCCAGGTCCTTCTAGAACCTTCTAGGACTATATAGAACCTTCTGGAATATTCTAGGACCCCCTAAGACTTTCTAAGACATTTCAGACCTTTTTAGGACTTTCTAGGGTCCTTAGGACCTTCTGGAACATTCTAGGACCCCTAGGACTTTCTAAGACGTTCCGGACCTTCTTAGGACTCTCTAGGGCCTTTTAGAACCCTTTAGGACCTTTTAAGACCCTTCTGGAACCTTTTAGACTCTTCTAGGATCATCTAGACTCATCTAGAAGCTTCTAGGACAATCTAGGACCTCTTCTAAGACCCTCTAAAACCCTCTAAGACCGTTTAGAATCCTCTAGAAGCCTCTAGAACCCCCAGGACCCCCCCCCCCCCCTGCCTGAATCGTTCTTGGATCTTCCAAAACTCCCTAACGATTTTCAGCAAAACGAGCCATCTGGAATGGATGTGATCGTGAAGGAGGACGACAAAAAGACCAAGATGGACGATGGATATGAGGATTTCGGTCCGGGTGCTGCTCAGCAGAATAATTGATGTCTCGTTTTTTTTTGTGGATTTTTTTAAATAAAAAAGCTCCATGAGCCGTTTTTCCGTTTTTAAGGCCCAATTTTGATGATTTTCCTAGTAAAAAATCGTAAAAATGGATATCCTAAATAGACTCCGCCCACTTTTAGGGGTCCGATTTCACAATTTTTAGCTTATTTTTATAAATTTCGGCTCATTTTTATGATTTTTGGATGAATGTTGAATCGATTCCGATGATTTCCTAATCGTTTTTCTTGATATTTGCTATCTTTGAGCCAATTTTCAAGATTTCCGTGTGATTTTTAATGAGTTTTGACTCAAAAATCATCAAAATTCATCCCTAAAAGTGGACGGAGTCTATTTTTTATAGGCTCCGCCCACTTTTTGGGGTCCGGTTTTTGTTTCTTTTCGCTCAATTTTCGTGGAATTTTAATAATTTTCATGAATTTTGAATCGATTCCGATGATTTTCAGACCGTTTTTCATGATTTTCGGCTTATTTCTAAAGATTTTCGGGTTAATTTCCCAGATTTCTGGGCGAATTTTAACGAATTCCGGGTCAAAATGATTAAAATTCATCGCTAAAAGTGAGCGGAGCCTAATAGGTGTCCGATTTTTATGGTTTTTGGCTCATTTTTATGATTTTTTGCCCATTTTTCATCATTTTTCGCTAATTTTTTATGATTTTTGGGTCAATTTTCACTATTTTCGGACCAGTTTTCATGATTTTTGGTCAATTTTCATAACATTCGACTCAAAAACCATCCCTAAAAGTGGACGGAGTCTATTTTTTATAGGCTCCGCCCACTTCTAGGAGTCCGATTTTCAGGATTTTGGGGTCGATTTTTAGGATTTTGGGGTCAATTTTCATAATTTTCAGTCCCGTTATCATGATTTTTAGTCAATTTTCATAAAATTTCACACAAAAATTATCAAAACTCATCCCTAAAAGTGGGCGGAGCCTAATTTTCCTAGGCTCCGCCCACTTCTGGGGCTCCATTTTCACGATTTTGGCTCAAAATTCATGATTTTTGAGTCATTTCCAGGTAATTTTCCGCAAAAAAAATCCAATTTTCCAGTCAAAAACACTCTAAAAATACATCATGATTTTTAGCTAATTTTTATGATTTTTGGGTCGCTTTTCATGATTTTTTGCTCATTTTTCATGATTTCTGGTCGATTTTTATAATTTCTGGGTTGATTTTCATATTTTTGAGTCATTTTCCATGTATTTTGGGTCAAAATTTATCGATTTTGACGCTTTTTGGCTCATTTGCAAGCTAATCTTCTGAATTCTTCAACCCTTACCTTTCCGCCACGTCTTCCTCCTTGTTTCTGTTGATTGAACGCCTCAACACTCTTCCTCACAGCCATCGGATCCGCAAATGTGAATCCACATCTCTTCTCCTTTTTCTGTTTCTGCCTCAACTTCTCCACCAAAACTTGCTGATTCTTCTCCCACAGTAATTGTCGACTGTACGCCATTTTAGCCATCGACGCTCGGGTTTGAGGCAAATCCATTGCTGATTTTGGACATGTTAGTGCTCGAGTAGGGGGTCCCCTTCGATAAGAACTCGATGATAGACGTTCGTAGACGTTTAGCGGTTCGGCTGATTCTTCGATTTTCGGCGGGAACTCGGGTTCTGCGGAAAACTCGCGGTCAAATTCGCTGACAGTCGTGCTCGAGGTGGATTTTCGACGGCGATTCGTGACTAACTTCCAGCCATCGTCGTTTAGCTGAGGTTGGGAGGAGGAGGAGACTGCGACGGCGGCAACGGCCGCTGCGGCGGTTATACGGGCGTAGGTTAGGGTGGAGTTGGAGGTGGACGTCAGGGAGATGGGCTGGAAAAAATTTAGGGGGTTTTTAGGGTTTTAGGGGTTTTTAGGGGGTTTATAGAGTTTTTGGGGACCTCCAGAGCCCGCAGGGAGCTCCAGGAGCCTCCAAAACCCTTAAAAATGGTCTAGAATCTTCTGGAAACTTCTGGGATCCTCCGGAATCCGTTTCGCCTTCTGGAGGTTTCCAGACGATTCTAGGCCATTTTTCAAGGTTTTTGAGCATTCTGAAGCTCCCTGAGGGCCCTGGAGGTCCCCTGAAGCTCTTTAAGGATAAAAAAGCGGAAAAATTGCCGAAATTTGAGCCAAAAAGCATGAAAATCCGTTAAAAATGTGCCAGTGCTCATTTTCATTCAATTTTCTCGATTTTTGGCTTATTTTCACCATTATACGTAAAAATATGCGTAGATTCCGAAAATCATAATAAAAATGCTTTAAAATCGCTCTAAGACCTCAAAAATCCGCTAAGAAATGACCGTTTTTGGTCAAAGTTGTTTTAGGTGGCCGTGGCCGAACTCCAGAGATTTCTCGGCCACCGCTATTTTCGTCGATTTGACCCATTTTTTCTCGTTTTTTGGGCAGAAACTGACTCAAATCGACGAAAAAAAAAACGGTGGCCGAGAAAACTCCGGAGTTCGGCCACGGCCACCTGAAACAACTTTGTCCAAAAACGGTCATTTCTAAGCGGATTTTCGGGGTTTTAGAGCAATTTTTATGAATTTTCCTTGATTTTTGGAATCTACGCACAATTTTACATAATTTTGAAGCAAAAATTCAGACGTTTTAGGCTAAAATTCGCATTTTTTGGCTCCAGAATCTTCTAAAAACCTTCTCAGCTCATTTTTCATGATTCTAGGCTCATTTTTGCCCGTTTTTTCGAATTTTTGGCTCATTTTTTGCCATTTTTCTTTCAATTTTACTCTGCATTTAGTAAATAAGGAGTATAATGAGGTAAATGAGCCAAAAATCGAGAAAATTGAATAAAAATGAGCTCTGAGCCTTCCATACTCATTTTTAACGGATTTTCATGATTCTAGGCTCAAAATTTGACCATTTTTCCACTTTTTTATCCTTTAGGAGCCTCAGAATCCTCCAGAATCCAATTTTTCCAAAAATCCTCCTCTACCTCTGACGACTTCTGATTCTGTCCCGGTGGCGACACGTTCTTCACCGCCTCGGCGATTATCGTCGAAATCGGAAGTGCCGGATTCGGCGAAGACATTGATTTTCGAACTTCCCACGCGACGGACGGTCGTTTTATAGTCTCCTGTTGGGGGTTATTCTCATCCTGATCCCACTGTTTCTCCACATTTATCGTCTCAATGAGCGATTTGAAGTCGTTAGAAGCGCTTTGTAGGTAGAGCATGGCTTCCTGAAAGTGTTTTTAATGAATTTTTCAGGTTTTTTTACCCCTAGAAGCTTGTTTTAGGGGGTTTTTGACTTCTAGAAGCTTGATTCCTTACCCTACACCCGGCCACCGATTGCTCCGATCTGCACATTTCATACATCATATCAATCGTTGTCTTCAGACTCTCCACATAGCCAGTCCATTGTCGTGCTCGTTTCTTTCTAAAAATTCTTGGCGAAAATTGCGAAATTTTACAAATTTTTTGGATTTTTACCGATTTTTCTTCTTTTTCGACGATCTGCTCACGATGGATTCTGCTTTTTCTCGATCTACAGTGGCCATTTTACCCTGAATTTGTCTATTTTTAATGAGATTTTTAGCAAAAAATATGTGAAATTCATGGAAAAAAATCATGTGCTTTTTATTTTTATTTTTGCACGAGAAACGCGCCAAGGCACCGAAAGTGCGTCAAGGAAATCTCTGCGTCTCGCGCTCTCTAGCGCGTAGCCGTGGAGCGCGATTGCGTTTTTAGATTAATTTTTAATTTATTTTTTCGGCATTTTTGCCAAATTTCAAGCCGAAAACTTGAAGGAAAAAGGGGAAATCTGGTCTTAAAATATGGAGAAAAAATCAATAAAGCATAAAAAATATGTTAAACCTTGGAAAATCTTCAATTGTCCTCTGAAAATCCTCAAAATCACATTTTAGCTATTTTATCACTATTTTTTTTTCCTCGAATAAATCGATTCAAAGCCCAGTTTATTTTTCAATTTTTTTTAGAAAGACCCCGAAAAACCGGTTCTCCGCGAAAAAGATTAAAATCAGAAGAATCTGCCAACGCAAAAATCGGAGATTTCGGATTAAAAGGTTTGTCCTCCCCCCTCTATTTAACTGAAAAATGACCTACCAACTATTAGTAAGCCATTTTCTCCCTTAAATTCATCAATTTTCAACTTTCAGAACGCCGAAATGCAGATAAAAATCCACCCGAAAAACACATTCACAATAATCATGGTCGTCGGATTCGTCTATTTGGCGTATTTGATATTTTTCGAGGTACCCAAATACTCAAAAAATAGCGGAAAATTCAAAATTTTCAATTCAGAGTGGCGATGGAATGCCCGAAATCGATGTCGACCTGAAGGATGTGATCAGCTATGCGGTGTTGGCCGCGGAGATGGGTGGGCATGCGGTGATGAAGGTTCATGCCGAGAAATGTGCGTTTTTAGGGGTTTAGGACCTCGGAAATCGTGTTTTTGAGGTCGAAAATCATGAAAAACCCTGTTTTTACCCTTAGGAACAGGGAAATCGAGAGAAATTCAACTAAAAATCGTTATTTTTGTCGAAATATCACGTTTACTATACCAGGCTGAAAATCATCGATTTTCACCATTTTTGGGGTTGAAAGAGCTGAAAAATCACAATTTAAATCATAAAAATGATATAAAACCAAAAATTTTGACCCAGAAATCACAAAAATCCACTATTTTTGTCCAAAAATGATGATTTTTCACCTAAAAATCAAGATTTTCGACTAAAATCCATGTTTTCTGGGTCAAAATTAACCGATTTTTACATTTTCTGAGTCAAAAATGCCAAAAATCCCGATTTTTAGCCTTAAAACCCGAAAAACCCAAGTTTTCAGCACTAAACGCCGCCGCCAAAGGTCTAACCGACGAAGGGAAGGAGGAACTTCTGACGAGAGCCGACTTGATATCGAATCATTTGATTTTGGACATTCTACAGAGATTTCCACGATTACAGGTAGATTTTCGAACTTTTTCGACCCGGAAATTGTGAAAATTTATGAATTTTGACCCAGAAATTCGAGATTTTAGTGAAAAATCTTGATTTTAAGTGAAAAATTAGGAATTTTCGGGATTTCTAGGGTTAAAAATCGAGATTTTCGAACTTTTTCGACCCACAAACCGTGAAAATCGTTGAATTTCGACCTGGGAAATTGCGATTTTTATATTGAAAATGTCATTTTTAGGTGAAAAGAGCGGAATTTCTAAGATTTCGAAGATTTTTGAACAAAATTTATAGTTTTTGAGTCAAAAATCGTAAGAATCGGTGAATTTTGAGCTAGAAAACATGGATTTTAGTGGAAAATCCTGATTTTTCGGTAAAAAAGCAAAGATTTTCAATGTTCTAGGGTTGAAATTTGACAGTTTCGAACATTTCTGAATCGAAATATTGAGATTTTTTGGCGTTTCTAGACCAAAAAACACAGGTTGTGGACAACTTTCAACTCAAAATGCTTGAAAATTCAGAATTTTTGAGTTCCTGGTGTCAAAAATAAGCGCTTTTACATGATTTTGACCTCAAAAATCGGATTTTTCAGCTTTTTACGCGTTGAAATTGGAAATTTTATGAAATTTCGACCTGGTTTATGGTCATTTTGTCTTTATGGGCCATTTTCGCGCGCTTTATTGCACATCCCCCTTGTTTGCTCGAGGGAAGGACCACCGTATTCTTATTATCTGGTTTTACCTTATTCCTGATTTTTATTTCCGGCACTCCAACTCATTCCAAAACAGTACTTAATCACCAAAACTCCTTTCAAGTGGCCTCTCAAGATCAAAAAAGGCTTGTTATCCGAAGATTGCGGTCTACTTTCTCATGTTTATCCATTTTAGCAATCTGCCAAACGCACACCTTCTATCCATAGAAGTCGCGCTCTATCGGACTGTTTGCTCGAGGGAAGGGCCACCTCATTCGTATTGTCGTTCTCGTCGCATTCCAGCGGTTTTCGCTGTATTTATAGTCATTTCGATGGTTTTCAAACCCCTACCCCTTCTCCGTCTACCCTGTCTAGTACAGCTAGAAATCTTAAGGAATTCAAGCCTTACGGAGCAGTAAGTTGATTAAAGGGGGAGTCCACTAATCCAGTGTAAAACTTCCAGATATCACTTAGCGAGTCTCTCCAAGAGGTCCGCGTGTGTTGTCAAGAAAATAACGAGAAAACGGCAGTACTCGCTGACGATATCTTTCGAGGACGTTCCTTACTTCTATCTGGAGAGAATTGGAGTAAAAGAAGAAACCGGGCAGTTTCAGCTTTCACCCATTACCACAGATGCTAAGGAATTGAAGAACGCTATCACACTCTGTGCAGATGTATTCAACAAACCCATCCTAAAGATAAGGATGCTGAAAGGTGGACAGACTATTCTAGAATCTGTGACAGTTGCGTACCTGAAATTCGGCCGTAGCTTGTTTGCTCTAAAGGATTCCTACAAAGAAATCCTTCTTCCAACAAAGAAGTTTCAAATGATTCACGTGGTCAAACTTGTCCCTAAACCATCTGGAATCCCGAAAATGTTGTACCCCTCGTTCCAGTGTGATTTTTTGGATATCAAAGCGGCAAGATGGCTTAATGTCGAAATTCTTATGAACCACTTCATGGACTGCAAGAAAATTCGCATCTCATCCTATCCGTATTTCGAATTCCCAGAGATGCGCCCTTTGCTTCAGAAGTGGATTCGAGGAGACAGCCGTTTAGAAACCCTGATTATCATGTCGGACCTGACTATTTCATATCAAATGCTGTTTCCATGGATTCAAACAGTACGTGTGCACGGTGTCAGACCGAAATCACCGTAAGTCTTAATTTAAGGAGAATGTTCACAAATCGAATTTCCAGGAATAAGTTATTCCAAGAAGGATACATCGTCACAATGTACAATAAAAGAAAATTGTTCATTGGTAGCGAGCCAGATGTCTTTGTGATGACCACCGATTTCCAAGTATAAGCATTCGAATTGTTTCTTGTTCAATATGTACGGCACCTTGAAATAAAATATCAATGTCTTAAAAATTTCTTTGGGATCTTTGACAGTTTGTGGCCTCGGCAAAAACCGTGCTACGTGTCCGATGTTCCACCAAAACTGTTCAATTAGTATTCTAACGGGTACCTTGAGATGTGTGACAGCCCGCCCGCAATAAGAGGGAACGGTTATACTGAAAGTCTGACTAGAGATGTTCCACGATCATTCTACAGTCAGTATTCTTATCGTGTAGCATTCTGCACATTGTGCTATGTATGCTCCAGATGTGCAAGGAATTCCTACTTCCGACTTAAGACTTCCGGGCATTTTTCGCTTCCGACTTCCGAGTTTGAAAGTTTCACTCCCTTGCAACTCTGCTTCCAACAAGATACTCGATACACCGTCTATCCATAGAGGTGATCTACGCGCGCTCTATCGCACTGTTTGCTCGAGGGAAGGACCACCTCATTCGTATTGTCGTTCTCGTCGCATTCCATCGGTTTTCGCTGTATTCCTAGTAATTTCGATGGTCTTCAAAGCACTGCCTCTTCTCCGTCTACCCTGTCTTGTACAGCTGGAGATCCTTGGAAACTGGAATCTCACGGAGCAGTAAGTTGAACATCAAAACCATAAAGAGAGTTTTCCATCCGAAAGTTCCAGATATCGATTAGCGAAACTCTCCAAGCGGTCAGCGTGTGTTGTCAAGAAAATAACGAGAATACGACAGTACTCGCTGACGATATCTTTTGAGGACGTTCCTTACTTCTATCTGGTTAGAACTGATGTAGCCGAGAAGTATGATTGGGAGAACCAGAACAGGGAGAAGGAGTTTAAACTTTCACCGATTACCACAGAAGAAGATGTGAAGCAAATGCAGAACACTATCATTCTCTGTGCAGATGTGTTCAACAAGCCCATCCTGAAGTTGAGAATGCTGAAAGATGGACCAACTATTCTAGCAGCTCTCAAAGTTGCGCACGAGTTGAATTTGAAAATCGGTCATCCATTGTTTGCTCTAGAGGATTCAAACGTGGAAATCTATGCTCGGTTGATTCATTTGTTCAAAAACGTTCCTAGACTCGAACTGGATTCTGTTCCACCGTCTGGATTCCCGGAACAGTTGTACCCATCGTTTCACTGTAATTTTGTGAATATCCAGCGGACTCAATGTCGAACCAGCTGGTTCAATGTCGAACGTCTTTTGAACCACTTCATGGACTGCAAAAAAGTTCGCATCTCATCCTATCCGTATTTCGAATTCCCAGAGATGCGCCCTTTGCTTCAGAAGTGGATTCGGGGAGAAAGCCGCATGGAAACCTTGATTATCGTTTCGTCGCGCCAGGCTATTCCATATGAAACGCTGTTGGCAGGGATTCCTGCAGTACGTGTTCACAGTGCCAGGCCGAAATCACCGTAAGTCCTAATTTAAGAGGAAAGTTCACAAATCGAATTTCCAGGAATAAACTATTTGAAGAAGGTTACATCGTCACAATGAACAATGGGAAAGAAGCGTTTGTTGGTGAACACCTGGATTGCTTTGTGATGACGACCGATTTCCAAGTATAAGCAGAAATATCTTTATTCAAATTGTTTCTTGCTCAATATTTACGGCACCTCGCAATAAAATGGCAAAGTTTTTATGATTTCCTTGAAATCTTTATCAGTATCGGCAGAAACCGTGCTTCTCTCTGATATTCAACCAAAACTATCCTCCGCAACTCATACCTTCAAATACAAAACTTGACGATTCAAAAGACCTGTCAAGATCGAAAACAAAATCTTTATCCAAGACGGCAGCCAACTCTCCCATGTTTATCCATTCTGGCAATCTGCCAAGCACACACCTTCTATCCATAGAGGCCATCTACGCGCGCTCTATCGTTTGCTCGTGGGAAGGGTCACCTCATCCGCGTTGTCGACTTTTCCTTTTGTCGACCTCATTGCTGTTTTTTTGTTCACCAAAGCCAATGGTCTTCAAACCACTACCACTTCTCCGTCTACCCTGTCTAGTACATCTGGAAATTCTGGGACACTGGAATCTCAAGGAGCAGTAAGTTGATTAAAGGGGGACCACTAATACAGTGTAAAACTTCCAGATATCACTTAGCGAAACTCTCCAAGCGGTCAGCGTATGTTGTCAAGAAAATAACCAGAAGGCGACAATACTCTCTTACGCTATCTTTCGAGGTTCCTTACATCTATCTGGAGAGAATCGGAGTAGACGAAAAAACCGAGAAATCAGAGTTTTTACCGATTGCCACAGAAGAAAATGCGGAGCAAATGAAGAACACTATCATACTCTGTGCATATGCGTTCAACAATCCAACACTGAAGTTGAAGAGGCTGAAAGATGGACCGACTATTCTAACAGCTCTGGAAGTGGCGTACGCTTTGGATTTGAAATTCGGCCATCCGTTGTTTGCTCTAAAGGATTCCAACGAGGAAATCTATGCTTGGCTGATTGACTTGTTCCAAAATGTTCCTAAGCTCACACTGGACTCTGTTCCACAATCTGGATTCCCGATAAAGTGGTACCCCTCGTTCGAGTGTGATTTTTTGGATATCCAGCGTATTCAATGTCAAACCAGCTGGTCTAATGTCGAACGTCTTATGAACCGCTGCATGGACTGCAAGAAAATTCGCATCGCATGTTGGTCATTCACGTTCAAAGAGGTGCGCCCTTTGCTTCAGAAGTGGATTCGGGGAGAAATCCGCATGGAAACCGTGATCATCGTTTCGTTGCACGAAAATATCAAATATCAAGGTTGGCAGGAGCTCGACGAGCTGTTGCCAGGAATTCCAGTAAGACGTGTGTACGGTACCAGACCGAAATCGCCGTAAGTCCTCATTTAAGAGGAAAGTTCACAAATTGAATTTCCAGGAATAAACAATTCAGAGATGGTTGCGTCATCACCATACACAATGGGAGAAAGGCGTTTGTCGGTAGCCACCTGGATTGCTTTGTGATGACCACCGATTTCCAAGAACTCGCATCTATAACGGATACTCAAACTGCAATAAGGAAAAAATAAAAATGTTTTCCCAGTATGAATAACCCTATTACTGTTACCCTGTAAAATTCCGCCTTCCGCCGTCCACCCTTCGCCATATTCAGAAATTGTTCTTCCGCTCATCTCTCATTCCTTCCAACAAAATAATCTATCTCGGCGATTCAAACGATCTGACAGGAGCAAACGTCTTTATCCGAAGATTGTTGGGCACCTCTCCCATGTTTATCCATTTTGGCAATCTGCCAAACGCACACCTTCTATCCATTGAGGTCATCTACGCGCGCTCTATCGCACTGTTTGCTCGAGGGAAGGACCACCTCATTCGTATTGTCGTTCTCGACGCAGTCTATTGGTTTTTTCCGTACTCAAAGTCATTCCGATGGTCTTCAAACCACTACCACTTCTCCGTCTTCCCTGTCTAGTACATCTGGAAATTCTGGGACACTGGAACCTCACAGAGCAGTAAGTTGACCATTGGAACCATAAAGAGTTTCCCATTCAAAACTTCCAGATATCGATTCGCGAAACTCTCCAAACGGTCAGCGTGTGTTGTGAAGAAAATAACCAGAAGGCAACGATACTTTCTGACGGTTACTTTTGATGACGTCCCATACTTCTATCTGAAGAGAATTGGAGAAAAAGAAGAAACCGAGGAATTTAAATGGAAAAAAGTCTACGAATTGGATGAGTTCACCGGCACACGGATAACGCAGGCCGATGTTACAAGGCAAATTGTGAACGCGATTATAATCTATGCCGACGTATTCAACATGCCGACTGTTCAGATGAGGATCGTGAAAGAGAGTCCGGCTATTCTAACAGCTTTGAGAATAGTGAATTGTTTGGGCATGAAACTGTTCCATACAGCTATCGAACTTGATGATTCGAGTGCCGAAGTCTACGCCCGGTTGATTCACTTGTTCAAAAACACACCGAGAGTCACACTGTATTCTGAAACACCTCTCGAAATTCCGGATGAATGGTATCCTGTGTTTCGATGCGATGTTGTACGGCTTTACTCGGAAGATGGGTTCACTGTAGAACATCTCATGAACCACTTCATGGACTGCAAAAAAGTTCACGTCAGATACGGCGATTTCACGGTCGAAGAGATGCGCCCTTTGCTTCAGAAGTGGATTCGGGGAGAAAGCCGCATGGAAACCTTGATTCTCATTTCGTCGCGCCAGGCTATTCCATATGAAACGCTGTTGGCAGAGATTCCAGCAGTACGTGTGCACGGTGCCAGACCGAAATCACCGTAAGACTGTAGTTCAAGACGAAAGTTTACGAATCGAGTTTTCAGGAATAAATTGTTCACAGAAGGTTACATCGTCACCATGCACAACGGAAAAAATGCGTTTGTTGGTAGCCACCTGGATTGCTTTGTGATGACCACCGATTTCCAGTTATGAAGAGGCATTTATGAAAATTCTCATTTCAAATTGTACAATACTTTTATGTGGTTAATATAATGGCAATGTTCGCACTGCGTCTGTTGAACCTGTAATAAAATACAGCTCTAAGATGTTCTAGAAACTGTACTACTGTCTAGTTTTCAGGCGAATCTGTCAGAAGGGTACTTCTCAGCGTACGGTTCCTAGGGTCCAAAAAAAACCTGAAAAGGACTCACAGGGTTGCAAAAGGATACATCGATTCGAATTCGCGCGCAAATTCCCAGGCGCGTCACGTGTCGCGTAAAGCGTGGTTGTAATTTCGCTGCGCGGCGACTCACAGTACAGTTTTTAACTACGGAAACGACTGGCACGCTGTCAAATCTGAAAGCTAGCAAGTAGCCAAATACTGTCTAGTTTTCAAAGCGATTCACTACTGTCTAGTTTTCAAAGCGAATCGGTTCGCGCGCGTTTTTCCAGGCGCGTGTCTGCAATTCGCTCGCACTGTTTGCTCGCGGGAAAGGTCACCTCATCCGTATTGTCGCTTTTTACTAGACCGACCTGATTGTTGATTTTTTTGTTCACGAAGACATCCCAATGTTCTTCAAACCACTACCACTTCTCCGTCTTCTCTGTCTTGTACATCTGGAAATCTTAAGGAACTTGAACTTCACGGAGCTGTAAGTTGAATATTGGATCCATAAAGAGAGTTTTCAATTCAAAACTTCCAGATATCGATTAGCAAAACTATCCGAGGGGGCGAAGACGGTTGTGAAGAAAATAACCAGAACGCGACAGTGCTCCCTGATGCTAACTTTTGATGACGTCCCATACTTCTATCTGGAGAGAATTGGAGTGAAAGAAGAAACCGAAGAGTTTAAATGGAAAAAGGGCTACGCATTAGATGAGTTCACTGGCACACCAATAACGCAGGCCGATGTTATGAGACAAATTGGGAACACGATTATACTCTTCGCCGACCTCTTCAACAAGCCTACTGTTCAGATGAGGATTGCGAAAGAGAGCTTATATACTCCAGCTATTGTGAGAGCTTTCAGAATAGTGAATTACTTGGGTATGACACTCAACCATATAGCTTTCGAACTTGATGACTCGAGTAAAGAAGTCTACTTCCGATTGATTCACCTGTTCAAAAATGTTCATAGTCTCACACTGAACTCTGATCCACCATCTGGATTCCCGATAAAGTGGTACCCCTCTTTCGAGTGTGATTTTTTGCATATCCGTGCGACCAGCTGGTTCAAGATCGAACGTCTTATGAACCATTTCATGGACTGCAAAAAAGTTCACTTCCACTTCGGCCCACTCTCGTTCCCGTTGCAAAAGGTGCGCCCTTTGCTTCAAAAGTGGATTCGAGGCGAAAACCGCATGGAAACCTTGATTATCAGTCCGTCGTTCGGAGCTATTCCATTTCAAACGCTGTTGGCAGGGATTCCAGCAGTACTTGTGCATGGTGTCAGACCGAAATCACCGTAAGTCTTTAGTTTAAACAAAAAAGTTCATAAATCGAGTTTCCAGTAATAAACAATTCAGAGATGGTTGCATCATCACCATGCACAATGGGAAAAAGGCGTTTGTCGGTAGCCACCTGGATTGCTTTGTGATGACCACCGATTTCCAAGAACTCGCATCTATAACAGATATTCAAACTGCTTCTCGTTCGATACATATGTCCAACACCTCGCAATAAAATGTCAAAGTTTTTAAAGGATTTATTTGGAATCTTTATCGCTGCGAGTCGCCGCGCGGCAAAGTATAGACACGCTTTACGCAACACGCGACGCGCCCGGAAAAAAGCGCGCGAATTCCAATCGATGTACAGTTCTGCGACGCTGGGGTTTCGTTGCCATCTGCACCTTGTTACCGCGCACTCCATCGAACCTGTGTAAGATACCTTAGTTGTTCTCCTATTCTCGTCTAATCAAGTTTCTTGCACGATGACTTCCAAACCATTTCCACTTCTCCGCCTCCCCTCTCTAGCACAGGATGAGATCATTAAGAGGATGACTCTCATGACACAGTAAGTGGGAATTCCAAGTTTTCCCAGTTTTATTGGATATTTTGCAGATATCGATTATCCAAGGTGTCGACTAGATCCAAGTGTATTATTAAGAGAGAAACCAGAAAGCGATTGTATGCAATTGCTTTGAATTTTGGTAAAATCGCTAATCACCATCTTCGGATGGTTGAGCGAACCGCACCCCATTCGACGATTGAGGGTACCGTAACCAAGTTACCACAAGAAGATGCGAACGAGGAGGAAGTGGAAAATACGTTCAACCACGTTGCTCATGTTTTTAAAATGGCCAATGTCATATGCAATGTTATGAGGGATGTTCCCGCGGTGGAGACAGTCCTTCAACTAGTGAACTCTTGGAATTTGAAAATAATTCAAGCCAGTTTAAGCTCAAACGACCCGAGCAAAGAACACTATATTATGGTGCTCCACGGATGCAAGAATGCTGAACAGCTTATAGTGATGTCCAGCCCGCCAGCGGGAATCCAAAACGAAGACCTTCCCGAGTTCCAATGTAACTATATCGAATTTTCGATTGGAACTTACTGGCTCACTGCTGAGAACCTCATCCACAGTCTCATGGGATGCAGGAAAATTCTCATCAAGGGCTGGCCATTCGAGTTTCATAGTTTGCGCCCTTTACTGAAGAAATGGATAGAAGCAGAGTGCCGAATGAGAGAGATTATTATATTCTCAAAAGCCGTTCAAGATTTCTCATATGACGATTTTCTAGAAGGAATTCCAGCAGTTAGAGTTCAAAGAGCAAAAGCGAGATGCCGGTAAGCATTACTTTTCATAGAACAACCACACCAAAGAAAATAAATTTTCAGTACACGCGAGTTTCCAATCGCCTATATTGGGAAATTAGAAAATGGGAAGGAGGTTCTTGTTGCAAACGAGCGGACCTGGTTGGTGATGACTACCGATTTCGAGATACTAACTGAACAATGAGGATCATAAACCTTGTTTTTTTATGAATAAAGATTTATATTTCCATTGTTGATCTGTTTTCGCCTGCGGACCTGACATCAGATTTGACGCCAACTGAATTTTCGGACAGCACATCAGAATTAGGCCCTAATATGTATTAGCTATATTCCCCCAAGGGGAAACGCGCTCCATCGCCAACTTGGCTGAAATTTGAATTTTCAGCTTTCCCGCCGTTTTGAAAACAGCGAAACATGTTTCGGTGGGTGCGTGGACTCCTCGTGGACAAGCAATCGAATTGACCACGAGGAGTCCACGCACCCACCGAAACATGTTTTGCTGTTTTCAAAACGGCGGGAAAACTGAAAATTCAAATTTCAGCCAAGTTGGCGATGGAGCGCGTTTCCCCTTGGGGAATATGGCTAATATGTGCGACTTCAAAAATCTGGATTTCATTTCAAAACCTTCACATTTTTTCCAGATAGTCTCCGAAGAGAAGGCCAGCGAGTTTTCCGAACGAGAAGTTGAACCATACCGATCGGATAACTATGCGGTGTGGCAGAGTGTCAAGGAGATTCTGGATAAGATTCCATCGCGACGTCTTCAGCTTTCTGATGTTCGGGTTTTTGTGGACCCCCTAGATGCTACACAAGAGTTTACTGGTAAGCAGGGGCTCGGAAAAGCTTCAAGACATGTAAAATTACGTGCTGATTCCGGAAATTATAATGAAAAAGCACAAAAATTGCTGTAAAACCCCGAAATGCCTCTTGGAAATGACTGTTTTTGACCAAAGTTGTTGTAGGTGGCCGTGGCCGAACTCTGGAGTTTTCTCGGTCATCGCTATTTTGAGTCATTTTTTCTCGATTTTTCAGCTGAAACTGGAATAAAAATGAACACAAAATCCAGTTTCTGCCGAAAAAATGAGAAAAAATGTTTCAAAAAAGCGATGGATGAGAAAACTCCCGAGTTCGGCCACGGAAGACTAAAACAACTTAGGCCAAAAACGGTCATTTCTAAGCGGATTTTTGGGGTTTTAAAGCAATTTTAGAGCATTTCTATTAGGATTTTTGGAATCTACACATAATTTATGACTTTAAAGGAGGATTCCGGTCAAAAATTTTTTTTTTGCTTTAAACTACTCAAAAATGTGTGTAAATTCCAAAAATCAAAATAAAAAAGCCCAAAAATTGCTCCAAAATCCCGCAAAATGACTCCGAAATGAGCAAAAATGACGGGAATTGTCTCCGGCGGCCGTGGCCGAGTTTTCCAAACAAGGGGCGAAGTCAGCCAATGAGCGCCATTGCAAATACGGACGC
Organism: Caenorhabditis sinica; assembly: GCA_963932045.1. Taxonomy (NCBI): domain Eukaryota; kingdom Metazoa; phylum Nematoda; class Chromadorea; order Rhabditida; family Rhabditidae; genus Caenorhabditis; species Caenorhabditis sinica. The sequence continues at coordinate 4,392,574 of OZ009942.1, forward strand.
CAGAGCTGTGATTGGCTGCTCGTAAATTACAATGGCGTTGATTGGCTGACTGCGCCCCTTTTTTGGGAAACTCGGCCACGGCCCCCGGAGACCATTCGCGTTATTTTTGATCATTTCAAAATGGATTTTCGGGGTTTTAGAGGGATTTTTGAGCATTTTCATTAAGATTTTCGGAAACTACGCACATTTTTACATAATTTATAACTTCAAAATCTTCCTATTTTCTTTCAGAAGGCCTAACCGAGTACGTGACCATAATGGCTTGCATAGTTGTGGACGCGGAGCCAATCTTCGGTGTCATCTACCGTCCGTTCTTCAATGAGACCATCTTCGGACTTCAAGGATTCGGAGTTGTGAATTCGGATGGGAAGAAAATCGAGCCGATCGATGAAAAATTGACCGAGAAGAAGGTCGTTGTGTCGAGAAGTCACGCGGGGAAGGTGAAGGAGGTGGTGGAGAAGGTGTATGGGGATAAGAAGAGTGTGGAGCCGGCTGGTGGAAGTGGATATAAGACGTTGAGGCTGGTTAATGGAACGGCAGGTGAGTCCAATTTCTATGAAAATTGGATAGATGGATAGGAAATGTCTTGCTGATCATGGTAGCATTTTGAATTTCCCGAAAATTTCAATTCCGACGTCTTCTAGAGCTCAGAATCCATCTGACGTGGAAATGTTGAGTCTGAACTTTTGTGATGTCTAACTCGAGAAGTAGTGTTCCGATCTTTTTTAAAGTTGTACAGATCGATAGGAAATTTTCCGTAGGTCATACTAGAATATTGAATTTCCAAAAAATTTCAATTTTAACGTCTTCTGAAGCTTTCAGTATCCCAATGACGTCGAACTATGGAAAATCATTGTTTTGGTGCCTTTACCTCCAAAATCAGTGATTCGAATTACGTGATACCCACAGAGATGGATAGAAAATTTGTCGTAGATCATCCTAGCATTTTGAATTTTCAGAAAATTCCAATTTTGACGTCTTCTAGGCTTCAGAATCTGATTGACAACGAAATTTGAAAAATCATTGAAGCTTTTCCTTCTAAAATCAGTGTATCAAATTCTATGAAAACTACATGGATCGATAAGAAATTTTTCGAAGATCCTTCTAGGATTTTGAATTTTTAGAAAATTCCGATTTTGGCGAAATCTGGAGCCTTCAGAATCTGACTGACGTCCGAATATGGAAAATCAATGTTTTAAAGCTTTTCTCTAAGAAATCAGTGATTCAAATTTTTTGAAACTTATACAGATCGATAGGAAATTTTTCGGAGATTATTCTAGCATTTTGAATTTTTCCAGAATTCCAATTCTGACGTCTTCTGAAGCCTTCAGAATCTGATTGACGTCGAAATATGGAAACTTTATGTTTTCAGCTTTTTCCTCCAAAATCAGTTATTCAATTTTTTTGAAACTACAGAGATCTATCGGAAATTTTCTGGAGGCCATCTTAGCATTTTGAGTTTCCCAAAAATTCCAATTCTGACGTCTTCTAGGCTTCAGAATCCGATTGACGTCGAAATTTGAGTACCAACTTCTGAGTTGTCTTACTTGAGCACCAGTTGTCCGATCTTTATAAAAGTTGTACAGATCGATAGGAAATTTTTCGCTGATCATGGTAGAATTTTGAAATTCCAGAAACTTCCGATTCTGACGTCTTCTGAAGCCTTCAGAATCCAAATTCCACACTTCCAAATCTTGCAGAACTCTACCTCCACACCACCGCCATCAAAAAATGGGACACTTGCGCGGGCGATGCGATTCTTCGAACTCTCGGCGGAGCAATGTTGGATCTCGAGGGCACCCCACTACGGTATTCCGCTCAAGACCCGATTCTGAACAAAAAAGGACTGCTGGGAACCGTCCGAAATCCGTATACATATTTTAAGAAGTTCCAGGGGATTCAATTACTGTAGATTTTTTCTTTTGGAAATTTTTTTTCTGTCATTTTCTGTGCAATTTCTTCATTGTAAAAACGGGTCATTTTTATGCATTTTTTGTCTGTATATAAAAAATGAATCTGACTTTAAAAATCTCAATTTTTCTCTTATTTTTGCACCATTTTGTACCCCGAAAATCAAGAATTATTGGTACTTTTTGCGCTCAAAACTTTGAAAAGTTTTAGAAAAAATTTTTTCAAGAATGGCTCAAAACCAAAGCAGTCAACAGAAGCAGATCATTGTGCCGTTTACACCGTGAGTTTTTTTTAATTTGAAAAAAATTCTGAAAAAATGAAAATTTTGAATCTAAAAATCTAAAATTTCACAGATTTTTCACCTCAAAAATCGAAAAATTCAGTTATTTTTAACCCTAAAAAATGAGAAATTTCAAAGTTTTCCACCCCAAAAATCGAAAAAATCTGAATTCTCAATATTTTTTCAGCCCAAAAATCGAAAAAAAAACCATTGGTTTTTAACCTAAAAATAGGAATTTTTCCAAATCAAAAACCGAAAAATTGGCACCCAGACGTTTCGCAACCAAGACATTTCGCAACCAGTCATTTCGCAACCAAGACATTTCGCAACCACGACATTTTGCAAGCGCCAAATCCACATGCATAATAATAAATTCACGAAATGTCTGGTTGCAAGATACACAGTTGCGAAATGTCTAGTTGCAGAATGTCTTGGTTGCGATATTTCTTGGTTGCGATACGTCCGGAAGCCGAAAAATTCAGTGATGAATTTTCAATTTTTCCCCTCTTTGCAGATACGAATGGAAATACGTGCGTCAGCTATTCAGAAGTCGTCGTCTCGACGATGTCAAGGAGTGTGTAATCATGCTGTCCACGTGGATTTCGAGGTAAAAATTGGCCTAAAATGGTCTAAAATGACCTAAAAATGGTCTAAAATCACCTAAAAAGAGCCAAAAATGATCTAAAGATAGTCAAAAATCACCTAAAAATGGTCTAAAATAACCTAAAAATAGCTGAAAATGACCGAAAAATAGCCTAAAAATGGTCTAAAAATGGTCTAAAAATAGTCAAAAATGACCTAAAAATAACCTAACGTGACCTAAAATCGCCTGAAAATGGTCTAAAATAGTCTAAAATGACATAAAAATGACCTAAAATGGTCTACAAAGCCGAAAAAAATGGTCTAAAATTGTCTAAAATTACCTGGAAATCGTCTAAAATTACCTAAAGTAATCTAAAATGGCCTAAAAATGGTCTAAAATGGCCTTAAAATGGTCTAAAATGACGTAAAATAGCTTGGAAATGGTCTAAAATGACCTAAAGTGTCCCAAGCCTAAGCCTAAAATCATTTCCCCCATTTTTCCAGAACCGGCGAGAACACCCCTGTGGCAATCTCCTGTAGTCATGTCCTTCTTCAGGCCATTCATGCTGAAATTGTGGCGGAGGTTTGAAACTTTTAGGGCACCCCGACGTTTCGCAACCAAGACATTTCGCAACCACCAAAGTTGCGAAATGGCTTGGTTGCGAAACGTCGGGGTGCCAATTATTTCAATTTTCAAAAAATAAATTTATTCTTCAAGGGAATGCCGGATTCGGAACAGTACATGGCAATCGACGACATCCGCTCGAAGCACGGATACGCCATTGTTAGGTGAGTAGGAAGCGCGCTCCACTGATAATTATCCATAGAGCGCACTTGCCGCAAAAAACACAAAAAATAGGGCTAACAAAACTGAACACAAATAGTGGCGATGAGAATGAGGGAGCAGCTGGCTCCGACGAATACACATATGGCGACGAGAAGGGCGAATTGGGTGTAGTGGGCGGCTGGTGGGGCAGCCGAGGAGGGTTCGAGACCAGAGTCGATGAGCGCCTGGAAATTTTGGGGAATTTTGAGGGGTTTAGGGGGTTCTAGGAGGGTCTGGAAGGGTCTGAAAGGGTCTAGAAGGGTCTGGAAGGTTCTAGAAGCATTGGAAGGGTTCTAGAAGGTTCCAGAAGGTTCTAGAATCATTGGAAGGGTTTTCGACGGTTCTAGAAGCACTGAAACGGTTCTAGAATGTTCTGGAAGCATTGGAAAAGGGTCTAGAAGGTTCTAGATGGTTCTAGAAGCTTAGGAAGGGTTCTAGAAGGTTCTGGAAGCATCGCAAGGGTTCTAGACGGGTCTGGAAGGTTCTAGAAGGTTCTAGTAGGGTCTGGAAGGTTTTAAAACGTTCTAAAAGGTTTTGGAAGCATCGGAAGGGTTCTAGAAGGTTCCAGAAAGGTCTGGAAAGCTTAGGAAGACTCTAAAGTCGTTGAAGAGCTTTAGATAGTCCCAAAATGTTTCCAAGGTTTCTGAAAAACCAAGGAGGTCTTAATGGTGTCTGTAAGAGCCTAGGAAGTTACAAACGGTTCTGAAACCCTCTAGAAAGTTCTCAAAGTTTTTGGGACGCAGGGAAGGTTCTAGGAGACTTTGACATCTCTAGAGGCGACTAGAGGGATCTAGAAGTTTCTAGAAAAGTATGGGAAATCCCGGAATGTTCACGAAGGTTCTGGAGAACTTGGAAAGCTGGATGATGCTCAATAGGGTCTAGAAAGTTCCAGAAAAGTCTGGAAGTCTCCTATCGAGCTGTGTAATTTCCGTGTCAAAACTGGCCCAGTGACTCCGGAGATACTCAGCATCTATGCTCAAAGTGGCCTGACTTATTAGCGATATTCCCCAAGGGGAAACGCGCTCTATCGCCAACATGGCTGAAATTTGAATTTTCATCTTTCCCGCCGTTTTGAAAACAGCGAAACATGTTTCGGTGGGTGCGTGGACTCCTCGTGGACAATTCGACTGCTGCTCGAGTTGTCCACGAGGAGTCCACGCACCCACCGTAACATGTTTCGCTGTTTTCAAAACGGCGGGAAAGCTGAGAATTCAAATTTCATCCAAATTTGAGATGGAGCGCGTTTCCCTTTGGTGAATATCGCTAATAGAATCTTCCAATGTCTCAAATTCCCCCCCCCCCCCCCCCCCAAATTCCAATTCCTTACCTGATCCCCGTTACAAAACGGCGTGTCACACGCGCACCGACTCATCCATTTACTTCCGAACGCCGACTGCTGACACGACATCTCCTCCATCTCGTCGCCGCAAGTCTTGTGGATCGTTCGACGGTCTGAAAAGTGTGCAATGGCTATTTGAGGAGCTAAAATTTGATCTACACCCACCATCCGCCTTGTTGGCCGTCTCCATTTTGATGCACACGACACCCTCGCACTCGCCATCATTGCATGTGCCTTGATCCGAGTGGCAATCGTAGCAGGTGATGGCGATGGTGACTGGAAGTTCGAAAAAGTTGTCGGTGTCAAAAAAAGTTTTCTTTTGAAGATTCCGTTCAAAAAGAGACCAAAAATCCATTAAAATTCAAGGATTTATATTCGAAAATCGAGGGAAACCCGTCAAATTTGACCTAAGACGGATTTTCGAGACCATCTCAGAAATCGGGGGTCTACAGGACTTTGGATGCCAGATTCTCGATTTTCTTCTATTTTCTCGGATAATTTCGATTTTTTGAGATTGTGGAAAAACCGCGAAGTTCGACCTGGAGCAGGTTTTCGAAGCAATATCAGAAATCAGAATCGAGAAGACTCTAGATTCTGAGAATTCGGAAGATTGGAGCCTCTAAAACCAAGGAATCTCTAAAGATCGAGCTTCCAAAGTGAGGGTTTGTGAATTACCCGCGAAATTTGAATTAGAACAGATTTTTGAGACAAGGTCAGAAATACGGGTCTAGAGGGCTTCAGTCCCCAGATTTTTAATTTTGGAGTCAAAAATCGTCGGAAAATCACGAAATTTGACCTACAACAGGTTTTCGTGTATATTCAAGGTCCTACGAGCTGAGATATGGGTCTTCAAAGTTTTTGAGTTGTAGTGCTGGCTGAGACTTTGAGCAGCTATAACTCGAGTTTCGTGAACATTTGGCTACTTTTCATTGCAGATTCGGAGTTCTCATAGTCGATATAGTCTATGGCCCAATTCTCAAAAAAAGTTCAGTGCCCAAGGAACTCCCTTGTCAGAAATTAGAGTCTTCAGACCCCAGATTTCCAATTTTTGAGTCAAAAATCGTCAGAAAACTAGGTATTTTGACCTAGACGAGATTTTTGAGACGATCTCACTAGTCAGAAATCTGGGCCTAGAAGAGGAGTTCAGTTCCAAGATTTTAGGTTTTTTAGTCAAAAGATCGTCAAAAAACCAGGAAATTTGACCTCTCCAAAACGAAGGAGCAACTGTCTTGGTGGATTCTAAATCCTTACCTTCAATGCACAAGAAGAAAACGAAGAGTCGACCGTACTGGTGAATGATGCCGCCACGTCTTCTGGAGATCATCCCATGGCACCTGAAAATTTTTGAATTTTGGAGGATTCTAGATCGAAAATCCTGGAGTTCTAAGAAAAAAAGTACAAACACAAACCTTACACCTTTTTTCTGCTCTCCTCGTTTTGGATAAAATCGAAGCGAATAGCTTTGCTTTTGGCAAGTTGCCCCACACACTTGACACGATAATAAGTGGTTCGGAGCAGAAGAAGAAGACGGGACGACGACGACGCTTCTGGAGAAGAAGGTACACAGGAGATGATTGAATCTGCATAGATTTTGAAGTTCGTGGGGTGAGAAGCAGAAGGAGAGAGAACCGAAGAAGAACGAAAATCGGAGAAAAACGGAAAATCGAAATACACATCATAAAGTTCCCCGAGAAGAAAGACGATTTCAAGGGCAAACTGATGATGTCCCCGCCCGCTCTATACAAAAAAGGATAGAAAGGACCCCTTTTTTTCAAAAAAAAAGGGGGGACCTAATCGGGGATAATGGAAGAGAGTTGGAGGAACCCAGAAGGGGTGTGAGCAGCGATAAAATGATCGTAAAAGTTTCTGGAGAGGATTTCGGATTTCGGGTCCGAGGGACGAAAGGGGATACTGATGACGATAGGAGAAAGGAGGAAGATCGAGAAGTTTCTGGACGGAAAATGGACTTAACTCCAGTTTTAAAACTGAAATTGACACCTAGATTGGTCAGCAGAAGGTGCACAGGAAGATTGGAAGAGTATCTTCAAACCAAGAGAGCAATGGGCAGAATTTGCTCAAAATGGCCTAAGGTTTGAATCCTGAAGTCGAATAAGCCATTTCCAAAACCGTTCGAAAAATTCCGGTTATAGCAAGCCAAAAATGGGCAAAATTAATGGCTAGAATTAGGACAGTTTCTGTGCGGAGACATTGCCGAGGACATATAGAAGATATGGTGATTCGAACCATGTCCAAAATGAGCGGTGTCGGACAAATATCGCTAGAATTAAGCCAGTTTTAGTCTTGGGACCGACGAAGGGATGACTTACGACCAAGGGAAGATTCCGGTGAAAACGATACCAAAATCACTAGAATCGGATGAAATGGAACAACAAATCTAGCATCTGATAGGGAAGGACGACTAGCCTGGAAATGGACTCAAGATTCCGTTTTTACGGCTTATTTTGGCAGAGGTTGATCAAAAAGAAGTCTAACGACACTTTGGGAATCAATGGAAGAATCCCGTCAAAACGATACCGAAACCACTAGAATTTGACGAGTTTCACTCCTGGAATCCACCAAGACACGATCAAGATCCTATAAAAGATTCTGATTAACATGATACCAAAATTACAAGAGTTGGAGGACAGTGACTGAGTAGTCCAGAGGACGACTAGCCTGAAAATGAACTCAAGATGCAGTTTTTTAACGGCTTTTTACGGCCTATTTCGGCCTAGGTTGGTCATAAGGAAGCCTCTAGAAATTTCGGTTGCCAATTGAAGATTCCCTTCAAAACGAGACCAAAACTGCCAGAATCAGACCCCAAGATTCTGGTTAAAACAAGACCAAATTGGCTGAAATTGAAGCCGGTTTTAGCTTGCACCTGCCCGAGAACTTCTAAAAGATTGCGGTTAAAATGAGACCAAAATCACTAGAATCGGATGGATATTACTGCAATTGATGGATATTGCACAAAAATTGAGAAAATTAGGCCTTGGAACCTAAATTTGTCATATTTTTGGCCTGAACTAGCCAAAAATATACAAACTAACGTCCCAGAAAAACAAGCCCACCCAATCTGATATCTCTCTATCCGATTTATCTGCCTCCGGGCTCAATGAGCCGTGAGAGAAAGATAGAAGAACAGCACATCATTCCTCATCATATACTATTATTATGATGAGAATGAGCTCTCGGGGCACAGAGCACACTAGCACAAGAAAAAATAGGGTCTAGTGAACGAGAGATTGGCTATTCAAGCATTTTTCTCTTGTTTCAAGGACCCCTGGAAAAGAGAAAAAAGTTGGTTTTCCAGGGAGGGAGGGAGAAAGTGGACAAGAGGAAGAAAAAGGGAAGGATGAATTGGAAAACAGACACGTTTAAGGAGGGAGAACAATAGGATGGAGGGTTTTGGGATTCCAAAGGATGATGGAAGAGGAATAGTGGAAGCAGTCGAAAGATGACCTCGGACCCGAACTTTGGAATCACATTTTATCTCGAAAGCCAGAAATCCGATTGATATGAAAATGGAATGGATCGATGGAAAATCTTCTAAAAATACTGCTAGGATTTTGAATTTCCAGAAAATTCCGTTTTTGACGGATTCTGGAGTTCTTCAGAATCTGGCCGACGTCAAAATCTTGGCTCACTTTGAAGCATTTTATCTTGAGAACAAGTGAACCAATTTTCATTAAAGTTCTACAGATCGATAGGAAATTCTCTGGAGATCATCCTAACACTTTGAATTTTCCAAAAATTTAGGATTTCACGGATTCTGGAGTCTTCAGAATCCCACTGACATCGAAATTTGGGTGTTCAACTTTGAAGCATTTTATCTCGAGAACAAGTGAACCAATTTTCATGAAAGTTATACAGATCGATAGGAAATCTTTTGAAGATACGGCTAGGATTTTGGATTTCCAGAAAATTCGAAATTTGACGTCTTCTGGAATCATCTGAATCCTACTGACGTCGATTTTTTGAATTCTCATTTTTTTGAGTTTTCTCAAGAACCAAATAGTATGAAAATGCTACAGCCGGATAGAAGATGTTATGGAGATAATTCGCACTTTAAATTTTCCAAAATTTTGCACTTTGAATTTTCCAAAATTTTAGAATTTGACGTCTTCTGTAACCATCTGAATCCTATTGACGTCGAAATTTTGAAGATTTATTTTATCAGCGTCTATTTTGCGCACTAGTTGTTCAAATTTTATGAAAGTGGTATAGATGCATTGGGAATTTTCTGGAGATGTTCCTAAGAGTTTGAATTTCTCGAAAATTCAGAATTTGACGTCTTCTGGACTCCAGAATTCAATTGACGTCAAAAACTCTTCTGAGCCATTTATATCCAGTTTCAGTAGTTCAATGTTCATGAAACACGTACAGATCGATAGGAAATCTTCTGAAGGCACTGCTAGGATTTTGAATTTCCAGAAATTTCCGAATTTGACGTTTTCTGAAACCATCTGAATCCTATTGACGTCAAAATTTTGGGTGTAAAACTTTGAAGCAATATATCTCAAAAACTAGTGAACCGATTTTTATGAAAATTGAAGTTTTTCACAAAAAAAATATATTGTTTTCATTGCTCATCATCATTATCACCCTCGTCATATAAGGAAAAACAAAAAAAGGGTCCCCCCTCACTTTGGAATTTCAAATATTCCCTCCTCCCCCTCCAAACAACTTTTCTCTCTGGAACGAACGAATAATAGAAGAAAATGAGAGATAATTGTTTTTTCGAGTGATGAGATGACTGAAAATGAACCTCCGCCAAACAAACAAAAACCGAATCTTCTGGAAGTGAAGAAAAAGCCGAAGAGGATGAGTGGGGGTGAAATCCTCACCCCTTTTTCGAATTGGGGTCCCCCCCCCCCCCGTGGAAACCAAGAGATTCCTCCTCCTCCCCTTTGCTACCCCTCCCGAGAGTCAATTAGTGTTTTGTCCTCTTGACGGTTAAAGGAAGGGGGGGGGGGGGGGGTCCCCAAAGCGTGAGAACATACCTCTTGTGTCTTCTGAAGACGATGGAAAAAGAAGAAGAAGAAGACGTTAACGTCTTCTTCTAGGGGACCCCACTACGATTTTGATTGAATTTGAATATAAATATGAGGAGGAGCAAGGCATTTATATTCAAATTTCGAAAGGCGGAGGTCGAAGGAGAAAGAAGGAAGAGAATGATGAAGAATCACAAGGATGACGAATTCTACTCCGAGGGGGACTTGAAATTTGGATTCGGTGGCCTAGAAACAGACAAGACTAGAAACCTAGGCCATCACAATTCAAGAGGTTTTATCTCATTAGCCTATTTACCGGTTTTGGCGAAAAGTATACAGATGGAAAGGGAATTTCAAGGAGATCAGGATAGCACTTTGAATTTTCCGGAAATTTCGATTTTGACGCCTGCTGGAGTCTTCAGAAGCACACTGACGTCATAGTTTTGATTCACTAGTTACTCAAGATCTAGTGAGCCGATTTTGACGGAACCTATACAGATAGACAGAGAATTTTATGGAGATCATGATAGCACTTTGAATTTTCCCAAAATTCAAAATTTGACGTCTTCTGGGATTCAGAATCCGACTAACGTCAAAGATTTGATTCACTTCTAACTCAAGCTCTAGTGAGTCGATTTGGACGAAACCTATACAGATAGACAGGAAATTCTATGGAGATCATGATAGTTTTTTTGAATTTTCCGGAAATTTCGATTTTGACGCCTTCTGGAGTCTTCAGAAGCCGACTGACGTCGATTTTTTGAAATTCGATGTTTTGAGCTCGTTATCTCAGACGTGTATAACCCGCTTTTTGTGAGAAGTATACAGATGGAAAGGAAATTTTATGGAGATCATGATAGCACTTTGAATTTTCCCAAAATTCAAAATTTGACGTCTTCTGGGATTCAGAATCCGACTGACGTCGAATTTTTGCAATTTGATGTTTCGAGCTTTCTATCTCAGAAGTCTATGAACCGATTTTTGCGAAAATCATACAGATGGACAGGGAATTTCATGGAGATCAGGATAGCACTTTGAATTTTTAGAAAATTCCAATTTTGACGTCTTCTGGAGTCTTCTGAATCTCACTGACGTCGACAACTGTTCGAAGCTCTATTTCGACAAAAAATATACTGCTTTTTTCAGTAAAAATAGTGCAGGTCGATAGGAAATCTTTTAGAAATACTACTAGAATTTTGAATCTCCCGAAACTTCTGAATTTGACGTCTTCTGAAGTGCTCTAAAACAGAAGACGTCGGTTTTCATATTTTCGTCCAAAAATCTCAATGGCTGAAATTTGAACTTTCAGCTTTCCCGCCGTTTCGAGCAGCGAAACATGTTTCGGTTTGTGCGTGGACTCCTCGTGGACAACTCGGGCAGTAGTCGAATTGTCCACGAGGAGTACACGCACCCACCGAAACATGTTTCGCTATTTCAAAACAGCGGGAAAAGCGAAAAATTCAAATTTCAGCCAAGTTGGCGATGGAGCGCGTTTCCCCTTGGGAAATATCGCTAATAGATGGAAAAGACTAAAAAAATAATTCAAATCCTCATATTTTCCAGATTCGTGAACTACGTCAACGAGATGGGTCAGACGAGTGCGATGCTGAAGAATATGGTGAAGGCGGTGGAGCAGTTTGGGATTCCGAAGAAGATTGTCGATATTCGTCATGCTATCACACATCAGAACTGTCCGGATATTTCCGAATTGAGATACGCGACATCGTTTTGTTTGGAATGGTTGTGGGTGAGTTTTGATTTTTTTGAAATTTTGGATTTTGACGTCTTCTGGGCTCCAGAATCCAAGTGACGGCAAAAAATGTTTTGAGCTCCTTATCTTGGTAACCAGTAGTCTGGTTTGAATGAAACATATACAGATCGATAGGGAATTTCCAGGAGATTATTCTAGAACTTCTATTTTTCTAAAAATTCCGATTTTGACGTCTTCTAGACTCCAGAATCCATCTGACGGATTCCAAAGTTTTGAATTGTTTTTCTCCAGAACCGGTAGTCCAATTTTTATGAAACATATACAGATCGATAGGAAATCTTCCGTAGATCATTCTGGAGTTTTGGATTTTTTGAAAATTCCGATTTTGACGTCTTCTGGACTTCAGAATCCATCTGACAGCGAAAAATGTTTCGAGCTCTTTATCTCAAGAACCAGCTGTCCAATTTTTATGAAACATATACAGATCGATAGGAAATTCAATGGAGATGATTCTAGTATTTTAAATTTTTTGAGGATTCCGATTTTGACATCTTCTGGAATCTTCAGAATCCTTCTGACGTTGAACTTTTGAATGGCGATTTCGGAGCTCATTTTCTGAACCAGGGATCTGATTTTTATGAAAAATATACAGATCGTTAGGGAATTTTCTGGAGATTATTCAGGCTTTTGAACTTTTCGAAAATTCCGATTTTGACGTCTTCTAGACTCCAGAATCCATCTGACGGATTCCAAAGTTTTGAATTGTTTTTCTCCAGAACCGGTAGTCCAATTTTTATGAAACATATACAGATCGATAGGAAATGTTATCTAGATAATTCTAGAATTTTGAATTTTCCAAAAATTCCGATTTTGACGTCTTCTGAACGGCTCCAAATTAGAAGACGTCGAAAAAAAAATTTTTTTTGAAAAAAAAAATTTTCACAGTCTTTGAAAATATGCTTCTAGTGATTAGATATTTTTGAGAATTAGGCTTTTCTAGGGGTTTCTACCATCTAGCTCCCACTTCAGACATCCTAATACCCAAACATATCGAAGCCTTTGACTCGAAGGCCGGGCTTTTTGGTCGATAATGATGGCCTGGCCCTGAAAAAGCCCGACCCGGCCCAATTTTCTATCCCGGATTTTTCGAACACAGATCTTAAGACGGGCTCTCAAAAAAAAAATGAAAGGCCCAATCTGGCCCGCAGGCCGGGCTTTTAGGGCCGGGCCAGGTCGGTCCGCGAGCCAGCCCGAAATTTCACATATCTCCTAACACCCTTTTTTTTCCAGAACAACTTCTGGCTGAGCGACGCCCGAGTGGCGATGAACAGCGAAAAAGCGGGCACCGCCCAGAAGAACTCCCCATCAGAATTCGGAAATCAACGTGGACGAGAACAACAACACCTCCAATCGATATCCGCATTCAAACAGTGGCGAAACAAGAATCGCCTCCTTCGAACCGAGTTAGAGTTGAGCCAAGTCGACGAAATTTTCGCTATCAAAAAGCACATTCTTCTGGATTGCACCGGGTTTCTCGGGTGCTTCATGAAGGACGGAAATCTGATTCAGACGGCTGGGCAGTGGAAACAGTGGAAATTGGCGCCGACGCAGAGTGCGGAGCAGTGGCAGGTGCCCGAGTGTATTCAGGCTTACTGGGAGCCGATTTTTCATTTGATCTTTAGTCTGAAATTGAGTTGTGAGACGATTATTGCGTTCTTCTGGAGACTCCGCGAGTCGAATATTTCAAAGTGCTCAAAGGATCAAATTATGGCTTATGTTCGGTTGATTGTGCAGCAGTTTGGTAAGTACTGTAACTTTGGATCCTGCAGTCCAATTACCATAAAAATGGCATAGATAGATAGGAAATTTTCTGTAGATTATCCTAGAACCTTAAATTTTGAAAAAAAATTTGATTTTGATGGATTTTTGACGAATCTTCCGGCTCCAGAATTCAGTTGGGGGGACCTCGAACCCCAACCTAAGAATCACAGTATATCTCAAAAACCAGAGATTCCGGTTTTTTGAAAGTAGTACAGATCGATAGGAAATTTCCTGGACATAATCCTAGAACTTTGATTTTTCTAAAAATTTGGAATTTGAGGGATTCTGGAGCCTTCAGAATCCGTCTGACATCGATTTTCTGGGTCCTATTTTTTTTGGATTTTTATCTTGAGAACCAGGAGCTTAGGAGATTTGAAAATGCAACAAGTGGGTAGGAAATTCTCTCCAGATAATCCTAGAACTTTGAATTTTCCGAAAATTCCGATTTTTCCGGATTCTGGGGGTCTTGAAACTTCAGAAGCCATCTAGAAGACCCAAATTTAGAAATGGTACTGTATCTCAGGAACCAGTAGACCGGTTTTTATGAAAGTGGTACAGATTTATTTATTAAATACGCCTCGAGTGCGTTAAAGGGAAAAAAAAAGAATACAATAATAGATGAAGCAGAAGAACGCGAAAGAATGAGAATGAACATTAAAATGGACAAGAGAATGGGTGGTAGGGCATTATTTTAGAGTGGTAACATTGTGAAATCCAAAGATCGATAGAAAATTTTATGTAGATAATCCTAGAACTTTGAATTTCTCGAAAATTTAGAATTTGATGTCTTCTGGGGCCTTCTGAATCCCATTGACGTCGATTTTCTCTGGGCGGTAGTTTTCGGGCTTTTTATCTCGAGAACCATCAGCCTAAGTGATTTGAAAATGCTACAGATCGATAGGAAATTTTCTGGAGATCATTCTAGGAAATTTGATTTTCAAAAAATTCTAATTTTGACGTCTTCAAAATCAGAAGACGTCAAAATTCTAATATTTTCAAAAATTTCAAATTCCCGCCATTTCTTTTCCAGCCGACGCCGACGTGATATCTTCAGAAGAGTGGGTTCGAATACTCGATCACCTTCTCCCAGTCGCCAAGCATTTCAACAAGGATTTCATGGATATGTAAGACAATTTTTTTGAATTTTTGAATTCCCGCCAAATTCAAATTTCCAATTTTCAGAGTAATGAGAAATTGCCCAAATCTCTCACGCAAGCGACGTCTTCAAGTCCATCAGATTCTTCAAATCTCCAACGTCGACTTGAATACCTCCGCCTCCGCCTTCGAAACTCCAACCCGCCCATCGACGTCTTCTACGCCTTCTACAGTACCCACGACGCCTTCTGGAGTCGTTCACACCGTCAACGATATTCAACAACTGCTTCTGAAGTCCAGATCGAAGTCCAGCACGTCATCTGAAGTGTCGACACCGACGTCGGAGGCGATGAGAAACGAGGAGACGGGCGTCGAGTTGTGTGATGGCGAGGATTGGATTGATGTGCCGTTTGGGTAAGGGATTCTGAAGGCGTCAGAGGAGAAACCCAAAAAATGACCTAGAAAACCCAAAAAATGACCTAGAAAACCCAAAAAATGACCTAGAAAACCTCAAAAATGACCTAGAAAACCTCAAAAATGACCTAGGAATCCCAAAAATGACCTAGAAAACCTCAAAAAATGACCTAGAAAACCTCAAAAATGACCTAGGAATCCCAAAAAATGACCTAGGAATCCCAAAAAATGACCTAGGAATCCCAAAAAATGACCTAGGAATCCCAAAAAATGACCTAGAAAACCTCAAAAAATGACCTAGAAAACTTCAAAAAATGACCTAATGGTGGCCTAGAAAATCCCAAAATGGTGGCCTAGAAAATCCCAAAATGGTGGCCTAGAAAATCCCAAAATGGTGGCCTAGAAAATCCCAAAATGGTGGCCTAGAAAATCCCAAAATGGTGGCCTAGGAAATCCCAAAGTCCAAAGATCTAGTCCCTCATTTTTTTTCAGAATGGCCCCCGGACAACGCGTCGAATGCTTTACCGTAGTCATCGACGACACCGATAAAGGCAGCAGGAAACGGAAGGCTTTCGATACGGCGATAACTCTTGATGATGACTAGATGATGATTTTCTTCTAAATTTGATTTTTTCCCCAAAATTTTATTACTAAAATTTTTCTACCCCCTTGTTGTTGACCCTTGATTCCTCGTTTTTTTGTTTTATAATTTATGACATATCGGTAATTTTTATTGTATTCGATTCTTTTTTTTACACAAGAAAAATGAATGTTTCCACTCATTGTTTGTGTTGCTCACTGAGCCCCCTTCACGAGAGACAAGGACAAGAACAAGAAAAAGAAGAGGAAGTTTTCATTTGCGAGTTTTGTAGCCTACAAACTATGGAATAGTTGGGGAGACGGGGGCGGAGCTTAGACGATGGCTAGAAAAAAACGGAGAAATTTTTGAGGTGGTTTGACTTTTGGAGCTGAAGAAAAAGAGTCGAAAGAGCCATATTTCTACAAAAAATTCAATTTTCCTATATTTTGCTTTGTCCCCAACATTCACTATTAGCGATATTCCCCAAGTGGAAACGCGCTCCATCGCAATTTTGGCTGAAATTTGAATTTCCAGCTTTCCCGCCGTTTTGAAAACCGCGAAACATGTTTCGGTGGGTGCGTGGACTCCTCGTGGACAACTCGATTGTTGCCCGAGTTGTCGACGAGGAGTCCGTACACCCACCGAAACATGTTTCGCTCTTCTCAAAAAGGCGGGAACGGTGAAAATTCAAATTTCAGCCAAAATTGCGATGGAGCGCGTTTCCCCTTGGGGAATATCGCTAATATTTTGAAAATTTTTCGCACTTATTTTTTTGCCCTAAATGTTCGCCCAATTTTTTCTGTCGTAAAGCCATTTCAAAGGACAAATGGCGTCAGATCTGACGCCAGGTCCGCAGACAAGAAGTAATTACACGCTGACGCAAAAATGCATACAATAATTCCAAAAACAATTTTAACGGATTTTCAAAATCTCACAAGCTAACAATCCCAGAAACTTAGGATCTTCTCAGAATTTTGGTATCTTGGAATCCTAATCTCTCTTCCTAATCTCTCAGATTTCTATTTCGTTCAAAAAAAAACAACTCGTCCAGATTCTTTTCAATACGTGCCATTTCCCAGCTATTTCTCATCGTTTGATTTTTAGACTCTCATTATCCTCTTGTCCCCTCCTCGTCCTATTATCACCCTTTCCGTCCTCCATCATGCTCTTTTTTCCTTGTTCTCTCCCCTCCAGAGTACTTGAAACACCCTTCCTTCCGTACGGTACGGGAGCATTAATTCGTCAGTATTTGATTTTTGGAAGGAGGGGGGAGGGAGCAAATAGGGAAATAGAGAGACTACAGGATGGAGAGAAAGAAAACCAGAAACAAGAGTGTTACAATATTGGTTTTTCAGACTAAGTTAATACTGTAAAGCAGTTGTCACCTGGTATTCATAATAGTACTTTGGTTTTTGGTGGTACTTCTAACTAGAAAACAACTTGGCTACCCCACTTAGGAAATTTTCAAAAATTTGGTACTAGGTAATATTGACTTTATTAATCTCGATTCCAAAATAAAATTCTGCTAAATTTGTCCCAAAATCGAGTTATGGGCCTTAAAAGTTGCTCCAAGAGCACTGTAGTGGTAACTTTGGAAGCGAATATCTCAGCTTCTAAGCACTTCTAGAAGACTTTTATTACAGTTGTCCAGACGTCCGTTTCCCGGTTCAAACTAAAATTTTTTTCCTCAAACTAGACCACCACTTGAGGACAATACGCACACACACAAAGAACAATGATGTAGGCCAGAAAGACGAAGAAAAAATTGGAGCCCCCCCCCCCTCGCCGGGAGGTAGTTGAGCTTCACTAATGAAACATTCATTTCCTTCCTGTAGTCTCGCTGTTTGTCTGTGTGTCAGCGTGTCCCTCTTTGGCGCTCTGGCAGTAGTATTCTAATAAAGTAGTCCTGAAATCCATCCCCTATAAAACATCATAAGCACAAAAAATATGCTCAATAAGAACAAAAAGTCTAGGAAAAACAAAACTAAACATTAGTTACCATAGGCAACCCAAGAAAGGAAATGGATGACATGACTAAACACAACAGAGGAGGGTCCAATGAAACATTCATAGACACATATTGTATGCTTACCGAGAAAAGGGGCGGCGCGTGAGGATGTTTAGTCTAGTAGGGAGACGTATACATTTTGAAGAAATGAAGTTTCCAGTAGAACTTTTTTCGAAGCTGTTTCCGAAATTTGATTATTGCTCTCAAAGCCAAAACCATCTTCATATTCCATTGCTGTCCAACTCCCAGCACCCACTACTAAATTTTAGTAATAGTTTCTCACCAATTTTCTCACTTTTTCACAAAACTGTTTCGTTACTTTCGGCGTGGGTTCTATTGAGCATTGACCAGCACCCACCAAAGTTCCGATTGATGTTGTTATTTGTGTAGAGTTTGTGTCTTGAAATAGCTTCTTTCGCACGCGAAAAGAACATTTGTGATTGTGATCGATCTCGTCACAAAAGTCACAAACACAAAGCATAAAAATGCCACAGAGCATTGATTTGCAATAATGGCAAAGCACTGGATGAGGTATCTTTCTTACAATATACCGTCGTATACCGTACTGTTCAAAAAGTACAGTAGAGCCTCTAATAGTGCTACACTTACTATTAGCAAATGGTTTTTGAATGTTCGACGTAAATCTATTTCTAGAAAACGTACATACAGTACCAGCCATAATGATATTCGTTTTTGTCATTTTCAGTTGAAAAATGCCAACTTTGAGTGGCTGAAAAACTACTTCAAAGTAGTTATTTCTGTCTGAGAATTTGCTGGTGTCTCTATCAAACCTTGAGCTTTAATTTTGTAGTTGACAACTTTTTTGTATCTCTTCAATATAAAAAAAGTTACGCACGGAAACCTAGGGCGATGCCAAACTTTGCTCGATTACAGTGCTAGTTCTCGAATTTTTTCGAGCTTTTGTTTTCGACGAGCCATATCTTGGCAGAGCAAACTTGTACAGAAAAGTTGTCAACTACAAAATTAAAGTTCAAGATTTGATTAATACACTCTCAAATTTTCACAGAAAAAGAGCAACTCTGAACCACTGTTTCAGCTACCCGAAGTTGGCGTTTTTAAACTGAAAATGACGAAAACTAATATCGGTACTGTACGTGTCTCTTCTTCTCTTTTCCCTCCCAGTTTTAAGATGATAGTTTACTGTAGAACCGATTCTAGCTATAGTTCGCCTTCTGGTGTCACCTTGTTTAAAGGCGCATGCATTTGTTTGAAAGATGGTCCCGTCACGAAAAACGCGCAGACAAAAATTGGTCGGAATTCAAATTTCCTAAGATATATATATATATATAAGATATCGCGGATGTCGCTAAACAATTTTTGACCATTTTCTCCGTTTTTGACGTTTTCCCATTTTTTTTACCACTAAAGAAGGTCACTGAATTCTATCGTCATGGTGAAACTGTCTTCAAGATTAAAACTCTGCTCCAGAATACGCTACAGTATCTTCCAAACCCATTCCTCCTTGAAAGTACAATGCAAAAGTGCCCTTTGCCCTTTCTCCCCCTCCTCTTTCCCATCCTATTAGTCTAGTCTTCATTTGTCCCCTTCTCTGCCGTATCCTGTTTGTAATGCTCAACAACTTTGTCTTGTCCTTTTCTCTTGTAGAAATCATTTCTTCTTGCTGCTCTTGCACACAAATATTTGCCCACCAATTTGCTCAGAAAATTCTCTCTCTCCCTCTCTCTCGTTTTCACTTTTTGTTACATGTGCTACTTTTTGCCATAAGGTGTCAAATGGGGCGAATAACTTTTTTGTAATGAAAATTTTGGACATTTCAGGTAAAAAAGGGAATGCCCACTTAGGAAGTGAAAATGATAGGACCTGAATTCAACATAACACATCCGTCGATCTACCGTACCTCAACTGCAAACCCGTTTATACTTGTGAGTTTTTTCGGAGTTGAGAAAAGTTGAAATCTAGAAAAATAAAGTACTATTAGCGATATTCCCTAAGGGTAAACGCGCTCCATCTCCAACTCTGCTGAAATTAGAATTTTCATCTTTCCCGCCGTTTTGAAAACAGCGAAACATGTTTCGGTGGATGCGTGGATTCCTCGTGGACAATTCGACTACTGTCCGAGTTGTCCACGAGGAGTCCACGCACCCACCAAACATGTTTCGCTGTTTTAAAAACTGCGGGAAAGTTGAAAATTGAAATTTCAGCAGAGTTGGAGATGGAGCGCGTTTCCCCTTGGGGAATATCGTTAATAATCAATGTTTCAAAACTTTGAGAAATGGATCCAGACAAATTTTTCCTACTGAATCCAAATTTTTTTACCATTTCCACCTTATCCTTCATCTTTCCCTCGTTTCAGGCCGGTCTAGTCTATGAATCACTCCCGCATTTTTTCCGCCGATATGCCCGCCTTCGACCCGACTACTCATTCCCCTCTTCATTGATCTCAGATTTTAAAAGTAGGCTTTTTTTCATTTTTTGAATTTTTGAATTCCATACGCAATCTTTTTTTTTAGAAATCTCCCTCTCCAATGCCGAACTTTACACCGTATTGCTCCTAGCCGCGTTCTTCACCATTTTCCGTTATTATTTGCAAATTCGCCTCGAGGTATGTATCTTACAATTTTTTGACTTCCCGCCAAAACTGTAAAAATTTTTTGCAGTCCTGGACCCAACAACACAACATTTATCCTCGATTCGCGCACAAGGTTCCAGAGTCATTTTGGAAATTGACCTATTATGGGACAGTATGGATATTTGCGTACCACTATCATATGTGTGTCGAGTCACATGATATTTTTAACGATCCGTTGTCAATGTGGATTGGTAAGATTTTTGGGATTTTGCATTATATTGTGTCTGTGTTCGTAGAAGCAGCAGTTTTTGACAAAATATAGAAATCTGGAGTACTGCAGTTCATTCTGTTACCGCAATGTACAGATTTGGGCATTAGGGCCTAAGCCTAAGGTTACGGTATCTAAAAATCGCGTTATTTTCAGAATGGGAATCCGGGCAAAAACCCAAAATGCACTGGCAAGTACAAATAATCTATGCAGTGCAGTCAGCGTTCTACATTCATTCAATCTATGCTACACTTTTTATGGACTTATGGAGAAAAGACTCATGGTTGATGTTCGTCCATCATTTTGTGGCACTCGGACTACTGTTCCTGTCGTATGTGGATAAGTGAGTACTTCTTGTATATGATTATTTACCTGCCAATAGTGCTGAAGCACACGTATTAGCCATCTGCTCAGTTGACTTTAAAGGCGCATGGAGTTATTTCAGACGATATCTCGTCAAGGCACAGAAAATGTGTCATGATATTACGATGGACTGATAAACGCAAAGAGCGCCTTTTCGAGCAGATACGCATTTCTCGTGCCCTAACGAGATATCGTCTGAAATAACTCCATGCGCCTTTAAAGTCAACTGACAGCAGACTGCGGCGCGATAATACAAAAATGTGAGACTGCGTTAACAAAACTATAAACGATACTAGTTGAGGCGAGTCAACTAATTCCAAATTCTGAGATTTTAGTATCAATCGATGTAGAATTAGTGCGCGGGGCAATTAATTATCTTGGAGCCCAGCCAAAACGCCTAGTCTGCAAAATATGGGTCAAAATCTTCCCAAAAAGATCAACAGTCAGGGTGCAAGTTTTTTGGTGACATGTAAATCTGAACCTTTAAGAAAACTTTGCACCCTAAAGTTGATTTTTTCGGCAGTTTCCGGTCCATATTTCGAAAACTAGGCAGAAACGAAAATTTTTTGTTAATTTTTCATGAATTTTTGTTAAATTATCAATTTTTATGCCAGTTTCTGCCAAAAAAACGAGAAAAATTACTCAAATCGGCGAAAAAAGCGGTGGCCGAGAAAACTCCGAGTTCGGCCACGGTCACCTAAAACAACTTCGGCCTAAAATCAAGCGGATTTTCGGGGTTTTAGAGCAATTTTTGTGAATTTTCATTGTGATATTCGGAATTAGCACACATTTTTACATATTTTAAAGCAATGAAAAATGTTGGTCGGATTCATCATTTAAGCTCCCAACGTGTGCGAAGGAAGGTCAACATTCTAATATCAGACCTGCATCCAACTCAAAACTTTTCAGTTTCACCCTCCCCGGCGTTCTCGTCCTCTTCCTCCACGACAACTCTGATGCCACACTGGAAATCACAAAACTCTCATTCTATCTAAAGAAACGAACAAATGGCCAGTACTACAAGTACTACTTCCTAATGGGAAATGCCGCTTTCATCCTTTTCGCCATCATTTGGGTTATTTTCCGATTGTATTGGTACACATGCAAGTTGCTGTATGCCACTATCTACGGAGCAGTGTACTTGGGACCACAGGATGCGCCGTTCTTCCCGTTGTTGGGTGCAATGTTGCTGATTATATTTGCAATGAATGTTTATTGGTTTAATGTGAGTTTTCGGTTTTTTAGGAATTCTTTTAAGTTAGAACCCTGTAAAATCCTCTCGAACTTATTATCGCGCCGCCCCAGGCTGTCATACGGCCAGCCGCCTCCGGCCGCGAAAAGTGACAGCTTTGGCGCCGCCGTCTGTTGTCAGTTGGGTTCAAAGGCGCATGGCCTTATTCGAAAGGATATCTTGTTAGAGCACGAAAAATGCGTCAGTACGTGGGAAGATGAAACTCTGGTTTATCAAATTATCTTAATGTGCTGCAGCACAGCATCATGCTGCTGTTTTTCTCGTGCCCTAACGAGATATCCTCTCAAATAAGTCCATGCGCCTTTAAACCCAACGAACAGCAGGCGGTGGCGCGAAATCGAGCACCCTTTCTCATGTCCCCCGCTCCCAATAACCTAAATTATTTTTAGTTCATTGCTCGAATGATTTGGCGTGTCGCCCTCACCGGAGAGGACCCCGAAGACAACCGAGAATGGGACACCACCGCAGTCAGTGGGCTCAACCAGCAGAAGCTAGACGAGTTGGCTACAGAGAAGTGTCATATGAAGCCGAAGAGCGTTTAATTTATTGTGAAAATGTTTTAGCCTTATTTTCAAGACCCTGAAAATAGACTGTATAATTAAGATGACAATCTCTGTTTGTATTATGATATAGTTTATTGGATGAAAAAAATGGTTTAATGCATTTAAGAAGTCGGAGAGTCTTCAGAATTCTTCAAAATCAGTACTATTAATTGGAACTCTACAGTGAGCGGGTGGAAAATTAATTTGATAGCTGAGACGTTGAATATAGCACACAAACTTATTGAAAGAAAAAAGGAAAAAACACAATAGAATGATGCATTGCGTCGCTGGAACTTAGAAGCATGAAAAACAAAGAATGCTCGAGGGCTTTGCACGAACGGAGCCACTCCAAACCCACAATCTTGCAAATTTTCCATCCGTCATTCGTTTGACTTCTCCTCTGAACTCTTCAAATTTTTCTCCAGTCGCTCTGAAATCTCAATTTCCTAACTGATCAGAAACCTCAAAAGCAACTCACCGAACAATCGCTACTGTAAAGTCTTCCTGAATTGTGAGTCCTTGCATCGCCGGCCAATCTACTTCTGACCTTAATTTCATATGGCACAAGTTTTGCAGGATTTCTCCTCTCTGCCATCCGTTCACAATTTTTATAAAATCTTCAAGATTACATGGCTGGGTGAACTTGCCAGAAATGCTACGCAACTCCGAATTGTTAAAGAACTCTCTTGGATGAAGCCAGTCACAGTCTCCAAAACGCAAGTGCTTCTGATTGAACTTAACGTTTTCTAGGAGTCTTGGGCCACCTTCAAGGTCACAATTTAAGCTCAGGTGATCACATTCCACATCTTCCAGTAAATATCTAATCTGTTGCTCCGTGAGCTTCATACGTTCTGCACCATCCAAATATCCCAAATACAAACTTAAAAATGTGTTCGTTAGCTGGAACACACTGCTGCTCAAAATGTCGACTTTAGGGTCGTGATAATACTTTATCGTGTAGTTTTTAACATGAGCAATTTTAGCTATAAGCTTGATAACCTCTTCCAAAGCTTCTACACTTTTCTGCAGATTTTTACAATTGCCAATGACAAATCCCTTGTGGGGTCTCGCTACATTTTGCAATGCTTCAATATCCGTTTCAATAGGGTTCTCTTTTTTCGTCTTCTGGACGTCAAATTGCACTGGATCTTTGAGAGATGGAAACTTCAAAACCACTGTTTGCTTCTTCAAAACCACTCTCCGCTTGAAATTTGTTTTACAGAAATTCCATTCAAGATCAACCGCTGGAAGCTTGTAGATAGACAGAAAGTCACGGAATGGCTTGTATCTGATGGCGAGTTCAATACTGGAAACAGAAAAGTGTGAAATGGGAGGGAAAAACAAAACTCTTACACTTCGGCCGGATTCATACGGTTGATAATTTGGCTGCGTGCAACACTCGACACATTCCAGAGAGGGAAAAGTTCCATTTCGAGAATCTGAAAATGTGTTGAGATTTAGTAATAAAGTAGAAACATTTGGATTGAATATGAAGTGAAAGGATTTTGCTACCAGAATCCAAAATGAATGCGAGTCAATAGTCGATAAATATATTGAGAAAAATGCAAGAGCTCAACAATGAGAGGTACTGCGAACGGGAGAACGGCATAAGATGTAATTAAAAAAAATCAATATAACGACCGTGACGCGACCGCAACACACTCGTTTTGTTTGGAGGCCTTGCGTACTAGTGTGTCGTCTTGCGAGACACTGCTCGCGAGCATCAAAAATTCCACGTTTCATCGCCTAACACCTCTGGATGCCCAAGACCTCCTGAAGCATAATGACTAAGGGATCCCGAAGCCTGAGGCCTTCCAAATCCCAAGGATAGAAGCGCACCGCAACAGAGAGTTCAAAAAATAGAGGCGCATTCGCTTCAACCACAGTAAATACGGTACCTTCCTAATCCAGACATCTATCATGGCACACAAATTTATTGAAAAACAAATTAACGAAACATAATTAAGAATTCCGTATTTGATCAGAAGAGGATGAAAATTGTAACACACCGCATGGCTTTGTATCGATGCTTTCATTCCACGCACTCAAACGGGCCACCTTTCCATCCGTCAGTCTTTTGATGTTTCCATTGAAGTCTTCAAAATTCTCTCCACTTGCCCTGAAATCTCAATCTGTGAACCAATCTGAAGCTCATCGAAAATTTACAAAACAATCGCAACTGTAAAATCTTTCTGAATTTTCAGTCCTTGAGTCGCCGGCCAACCCATTGCACAATATATTCCTATATGATTCAAGTTTTGCAGAATTTCTCCTCTCTGCCATCCATCAACGATCTTCATGAACTCCTCAAGACTATACGGTGCGAAGAAATTGCCACAAATACCCCGCAGTTCTGTATTATTAACATTAAGGAACTCTCTTGGATGCAACCAGTCACAGTCTAAAAGATGCAGGTATCTCTGATTGAACTTCATGTTCTCCAAGATTTTCGGGCCACCTTCAAGGTAACAATCTAAGTGCAGGTGATCACATCTCACATCTTCCAGCAAGTATCGAATTTGTGCTTCCGTGAGCTTCATACGCTTTGTGCCTCTTGAATGTTTCAAACTCAAGCTTGAAAATGTTTTGGTCAGCTGGAACACACAGCTGCTCAAAATATCGAATTTAGGATCATTATAATACTCTATCTTGTAATTCTTAACATGAGCGATTTTAGCAATAAGCTTGATAACCTCTTCCAAAGCTTCTACAGTTTTTTCCACATTTTCACAATTGCCAATGAGGAATCCCTTGCGGGATCTTGCAACATTTTGCAATTCTTCAATATCCGTTTCAATTGGATTTTCCTTTTTCTTCTGCTGGACCTCAAATTGTACTGGATTTTCGAAAGATGGGAACTCCAAAACCACTGCTTGCTTTTTGTAGAATGTCCACTCAAGATCTACAGCTGGAAGCTTGTAGACAGAGAGGAAGTCACGAAATGGTTTGTATCGGATCGCGAGCTCGATTCTGGAAACAAAAAAAATGTATTAAATGGGGAAGTCAAAAATAAACTTACACTTCTGCCGGATTCATACGATTGATGATTTGACTGCGTGCAACACTGGAAACATTCCAGAGAGGGAATAGTTCCATTTTAAGAATCTGAATATGTATTGAGATTTAGCAATATAGTAGCAACAATTTTATCGAAAATGAAATGAAAGGATCTTGCTACAAGAATCCAAAGTGAATACGAGTCGATAGTCGATGTAATGTATTGAGAAAAATGCGAGACCTTAACAATGAGAGATACTGCGAAAGGCATAAGACGGCCGTGACGCGACCGCAACACACTCGATTTGTTTGGAGGCCGTGTGTACCCCACGAGGAGAGTTCACGGGGAATCACGACATTCATGTGACTGTATGTATCCCTTCATTTGAATACACATCCCATCTTACGATCTATTAATTTTACTTGGGCATTGTTCGCCCACTACACACACACCCACACTCAGTACCTCTCTTTGTCGAGGCCTTGCATTTTCCCAACTATTTCATCGATTATTGACTTGTTATCGTTTCTATTTTCCGTATCAAGCTACCTTCATTTTTTCGATCAAGCTATTGATATATTATCCGTTCGGCTCGAGGTACGCCTCCTTACAACGTCACTCCGCTGTTCCGTAGTTTGAATTGTAGAAAATTTGAACTGCGCAACAGCGGAGTGACGTTGAAAAGACACTGGCTTGCAAAACGGGACACCGCAAAAACGCGCTTTGTCCCCCTCGAAACTTGGCAGCGTGCTGACTTTTAGATTTGACATCGTGCCAGCTGTTTCCGCAACGACACACTGAACTGTGAGTCGCCGCGTAGCGAGTTCACAGACACGCGACTCGTCTGAAACGGGAAAATTAGCGCGAATTTTGAATGATGTACCGTTTTGCAAGCCTGTGCAAAGAGGCTTTATTTTCTACTTCGCTAAATCTCAAAACATTTTCAGATTCTCAAAAATGGAACTTTTCCCTCTCTGGAGTGTTTCTAGTATTGCACGCAGTCGAATTATCAATCGAATGAATCCGGCAGAAGTGTAAGTTTCTCTTTGTCTTCCCCCTCTACAGTATATTTTCCTGATTTTAGAATCGAGCTCGCCATCAGATGCAAACCATTTCGTGACTTTCTCTCTTCCTATAAACTTCCAGCGGTTGATCTTGAATGGAATTGCTCCAAACAGCAAACATTGCTTTTGAAGTTCCCATCTCTCGAAAATTCAGTGCAATTTGATGTCCAGCAAGATAGAAAAGAGAATCCAATTGAAACGGATATCGAAGCATTGAAAAATGTAGCCAGACAGCACAAGGGATTTGTCATTGGCGACTGTAAAAATGTGGAAAAAAGTGTAGAAGCGCTGGAAGAGGTCATCAAGCTCATAGCTAAGATTGCTCATGTCAAGAACTACAAATTGGTGTATTTACATAATCCCGCAGTCAATATTTTGAGCAGTTGTATTTTCCGATTGACCAACACGTTCTCGCAACTAACTTTAGATAATTTAAATGACGCAGATCGAATGAAGCTCACAGAGCAACAAATTCGACACTTCCTGGAAGATGTGAGATGTGATGGTCTGAGCTTAAGTTGCGACCTTGAAGGTGGCCCGAGAATCCTGGAAAATATAAAGTTCAATCAGAAATACTTGAGTCTTGGAGACTGCGATTGGCTTCATCCTAGAGAGCTTCTCAATGGCATAAGAAATAATTTGGAGCTGCAAAGTTTTGGAGCCAGCTTTACTCAACCATATGGTCTCGAAGAATTTATGAAATTTGTGAGTGGATGGCAGAGGGGAGAAATTCTCCAAGATATATACAATTTTGCATTGAGTTCTGGAATAGAGTGGCCGGCGACTCAAGGGCTCAAAGTGCAAGAAGATTTTACAGTAACGATTGTTCCGTGAGTTTTTTACAAGTATGAAAAGTGTAAAACTACGATATTTACAGTGCGTCAGGCGAGACATTTAGAGAGTTCAAAGGAAAAATTAAACGATTGACGGATGGAAAAGTCGGGTGGTTGTATGTTTGCAGTAACATAAGATTTTCTAATAAGCCCTACGGTTCTCTCAGTTTTCTATCCCACTAGACCGGAAAATTCTATCATTTTCTAATATTTTATTGATCTCTCTTAAATGTGTGCTGTTCGGTTTTTTTGAATAAAGATTTGAGATTCGAAATGCAAATGATCGAGGAAACAACAATTATTGAACAATACAGCAAAAGTTCGACAAAAGTTCATAAATTAAAAGACAGACGCGGCGATATCAATGATGGTGGTCTCTTCGAGGATGAATTGCTGAAAATAAGGATTTAATTTTTTTTTTGAGTATACGTCAGAGCGTTTGAAACAAGATAATAGTTTTCAGCCTACCTCACTTCTTAGCCGCCTTGAGCTTTTGTGCTCGAGTTTGGACTTCCGGGAGTCTTTGAATTGCGGTCATGGAGCGCGTGACTGCACGGGTCGGCCCAGTTGAAATGACGGTTTGTGAATAAAGAATGATATGCTTGTTTCTCACAACCATGTTGCTTGGTGGCCTTTGTTTTCAAAAACCCGCGAAGAATATGACACCGTTTTGTTTCCAATTTGTTGAATGCCAATGGTCCGTATAAACAGTTGCATCACTTATGGCAAGAACCGAAACACACCGGGACTGATATGACACTCAAAGACCAAAATAGCACTTTGCCAATAGAAGTCAATATGTACAAACAGTGGCAAAGCTGAGACCGTTATGTACGGCTTTTGAATCGTTTTCGCGACCGCGTCACTGGCGACGTATTGGCGAGCCAAGAGGATTTTCGAGTACAGTAGGAGTTGTACGGTAGCATACGGAATCGTCGGGCCGTTCAGATCCTTCTTTTGGTGTCCCTCGAGACCTTGGCTTACTGTCATAATGTATGTCCATAGCGTAGTCTGCAATACTAATTGAGCGTTTTAGGTCAAAATCGGTTATTTTTAGCTTCATTTTGATCCGAAAAGCATGAAAATCGGACCTCTAAAAGTGGGCGGGCTCCGAAATCACCTTAAAATCCCTTTTTCCCCCCAATTTTGACTTAAAATCGTCGATTTTGGCTCAAAATTCGCAAAAACTTATCATTTTTGGTTCCAAATACAATTCTCGAAGCATGGAAAATGTTTTCCCTTCAAAAAATTAACTGAAAAGTTTTAACAATATTTTTGCCGATTTTCGAAGCAATCGAGCTTGAAACATCAGAGTTATAGAACAAAATGTAAACTCACTTTTGAAAATTTCCAGAAAAATCAAAAAGGAAAACAGCCATCAGGAAAACTGAAAGTGCCTTCCGGTCTCCATACAGTCGGAAACCTTAAGAAGAGCAGAATAAAAACGTCAACGTTGAGGGTGCCCCTTATATACTAGGTGGGCGGAGTCAGAAATGCAGGGTCATTTCCCGCCCACTTTTGATCTTTAAGATGACCGCGATAACGACTTTCGGTCTCTTTATGACCTTCACCATAAAATCAGCTTTGCGGTACATCTTTTGTTCTCTAGCTTTCAATATCTAATTTCTGATAACATCTGGCAAAAATGAAGATTGTAATCCGACTGATCAGAATACCGACAACTTGTGGAGATCGAGCAGGGGTCAATCTTGATCGAGTTATTAGATATATCAAGATCAAAAGATCAAAACTTTGGAACTAGCCAGCGGGCAATTAGTGCTCCCTCCTCTTCATAGTTCCTTCTGGTCCAACGCTCTCATTTACGGTAAACGAGGGAAAAGCAACAAGACGTGGAAGACATCATTGAGATAATTTTTCTTTTCATGTATCTCAGGTTCTTGGAAAAGTTCGGAATATTGGATCTCAAATATTCTCAAATATTCATTCCTCGTTTATTTTCACGATGAGTCTCACGTCGGTCTAGGAATCAAGAAAGTTTTCAACAATGGAATCTCCCATCAAGGTTGCCGGCGAGTCACATAAGGATGAATTCTTGAAACAACTAAGTTACAAAATTTTTCGTGAGTGTGCCATTGCTTGGAAACAAGAAGTAGAAGAGAAATATCGAGTAAGAAGAGCCAAAAAGAAAGCTGAGAGGGAGAAGGTCAAGGAAAACATAAGGAAACAGAAGAAGTTATGGGAGGATTTGCAGTCGAGGAAGCAGTATATTAGGTAAAAAAAAAACGAGGAATCAGAGGAAGGCGAGAAAGGTTCGGAGGAAGAATTCGAAGAGGTCGAGAAGACGAGTTTGGCTCAAGATTCGGATTTTCAACGACGTCTTCTGGGTTCGACCGAGGGTTATTTCGAGCCTTCTCCTTGCAACAAAGGATCACAAAACGACTCATCTGCTGCTCTCACTACAGTCATCAAAAGTTCGGACAAGAAGAAAAAGAAAGAAAAGTTTTGAGAATGATCTTGCCACGAATTGCCACGGAAGTAACTTGAAGGAAACGGATTAATAGAACTCTTTTGCTTGAACGGCTCATTTTCACGTATCTTGCATGCGTAATAAATCAAATCAAATCAAATCAAATCAAAATATTCCGAATTTTTAAATTTGTTAATTTTACAATCTAGGGAATAACCGTTGGCGGAAGTCGGGAGAAGAAAGAGAAGGAGAAGAAGAAATGACATTCAAAATGGGAATAATATGAACTTGTAACTATGAACTCGTTAAATCATAATGAGCCGAAACTTCGACCTCGTTTAAATGTGTGTTGTTACAATGATTTTGGCCTTTCACAATAAAAATTTGGAGATCAGTGACATTAAATACATTCATTGGCAATAAAAATTGGTAAAACATATTAATTTAGGTAGATTCTTCAAACACTGCTGATGACTGACACTGTTGATGACCAAAACAAATGAAGACGGTGTGTTGTTCTGAAATGTTTTAATTTTTGAATTCTTAGTCATAAAAGATGCTCGGAGGTACTTATGTTTATTGTGAATGACAAATCTAACCTGGGTGGAAAAATAAATTGTCGGTGATCTTCTTGACTCATCATGCATCTGTGTCGCAACATAGACTTGCTTGAACTCAAACTTTTCCTCGTTGAACATATACTGCTCATAGACCAAAATTTTCGTGTTGAACACATGAGCATCCAATTCTTCTTGCTCAACATACGATGGGATCAGACAGTCTTGAGTTACAGTATCGTTGCAGTTTTTGCAATCTGGCACTGGATTGAAACGCCCTTCCTGGTACGCAAGGTTGGAGTACCTTCCGGTGCATGGATTTTTCACTGGTACACCGAGTTTCGAAGAACTTGATCCGCAGGTGTTCCAACCTTCGAGGCGAGAGCTTGGAACTTCTTGGCGTGTTGCTCGGGGTAGCCAGGAAGTACCAACATTCCTTGCGGAACGAAAGGCTCTGGTCGACAGTCGAAAGATGGTGGACGAAGTGCTGGTGGACGGACTTCAGGTGGGATTACTTGGGGAGTCTCCATGCCTGAAATTGAAGTTTGGTTATATTGAAAGGGAAATGGAACCGATTCTAGAACTAAAATGAACCCAGATTATAAAAACTGACACTTGGCGTATGCAGAAGCCGCTAATTTAGGTCAAGCTCCGGGAAACTACACCTAAGCTCAGATAGCGTGCGTGTAAGAGCCCTAAAGTTGTGGCTACCTGGTACTTTCGTGCCTCTTAAACAAGAAAATCAAATTTGGCCGGGCTGGTCCGACCTTGTTTTGGACAAACCCAATCGAAATTCGACTAGAAATTTTTGGAAAATGACTGCCGACTTCTAATTCGAAACCTTTATGTACCGAAAAGTCATAAACCCGTCACATTGCAACTCTGCATAACAGAATACGCGCGCAGATTCTGTGGGCGTTTTTCACGCTCAAGTTACCTCATGCAATTTAAACTAAAAACTTACTGAACGATGGTCAGTGGATGTCCAGACTTTGGAGAAGATGGTTTGAGACTCGGTGTTGGTAGATCCTGAAAATAAAATTTGTTTTACTATAAAGTGTAGAGTTCAAACTCTAGACGGGATTTCCGGGTAGAACTTAAAAAAAAACTCACTGGACGATCAACTGACAGCGAACGAGAAGTTCGAGGGCTTTTGTTGTTGAAGACGAGCAATTTTAATCTGGAAACGACAGCATTTTTGCGCATTTTTATATTTTTGTATTATTTCGTTTACCAAGAATTCTATTGCGTTGACCTCACTCATCATAGCCTTGGTGTCCGCCATGTGCTTGATTGAAGCTTCCAGTACATGTTTGGCAGTGGACAAACCTGAAAAAAATTGTGTTGTTTTTCGAAAAAAAAGTATTTAAAATGCTAAAAAGTTGCTCTAAGGTCTCTTAGTGGTTGCAAATCAGCAAAGATAATAGAGCTTTGATGACCGGGACAATTGGCGAAATGGAAAATTCTAATTCTTGCATGGAAAGTTTTGCCTTTCAAAAAGCTAGACCTATGATTCTGAACGTTTTTAAACAATATTTCTGCCGGCGTTCAAAGCAATCGAGCTTGAAATACCAGAGATTTTTCGCCACTGTACATATTACTCACCTTTAAAATTTTTGGAAAAATCAAAAAGGGAAGACAGCTATCAGGAATACTAAGAGTGCCTTCCGGTCTCCATACAGTCGGAGACCTTAAGAAGAGCAGAATGAAAATTTCAACGCTAGGGGTCCCCCTTATATACTAGGTGGGCGGAGTCCGACATTCGAGGTCAATTTCCGCCCACTTCTGATCTTTGAAATTACCGCAATAACGACTTTCGGCCTCTTTTTGACCTTTACGATGAAATCATCTTTGCGGTGTATTGCAAAACATCTTTTGTTCTCCAGATTTGAATTTCCAATTTCTGATGACATTTGGCAAAAGTTCTAGAGTCGTTCTATTTATTCACTAAATTTTGACAAAATCGTATGATGAGAACCCATTTTTTAGACCCACAAAATTGACATCGGGAAAGTATCTTATAACGATAAATGACAGCCCTGACGAAGATGGCAAACAAAGAGACAACCACTGGCGCCGTGTCTGCGTCTCTTGGCTGTACTTGCTCTCTAGCCGAGAGCGTGTTTTGACATAAATTAATTTTGATTATGCTGTTTTTCGAGGCGCATCCTTTGACGCATCCTTTGGCGCATTCTTAAAAATGTTTCGAACACCCCAATGGTATTATACTTGTTTGAATCCTGAGATCAAGGGGATCACAATGGTTATGACCACAAGTCTCAATTTTAAAGATTTTTCTGAATCATTTTTTTTACTTGTCGGTTTTTCTTTCATATTTCGGCTTCCACTATTTCCCATCTTCTATGTTTGCTTACTCACGAATCCGCCATTTTGACCTTGAAAACGTCCCCACTTTGAAAAAGTTTCCACAATTTTTTTTCCGTTTTTGTAAACGTTAGCCCCATAAGCAATGGCTGACAACTGTCTCGTCGGTCTTTTTCTGTTCTTTTTGATTTTCTTCAAAATATTCAATTCTATATAGCCGAATTCAGAGGCATGGCGGGAAGATGTTCAAAGCTCTACAGTAAGTTGAAAACTCAAACAGCACCCCCGTTTTCAAAACACGCACACAAAAAAAACAACAATATTTAACTATTACTATATATTTTATTTACAGATCTCTCGACGCATGCACTGGCCAATCGGGAAACTATTCTTCCCAATCTATCGCCAAATCTTTGTTAAATATTCCGTATGTCAGAATGGAGTGAAAACTTGAGGGCAAAGGACCTGCAAGAGGCGGAGATACTGGGAATACTCCTTGTGACAAAAGGCAGTGCCATTCCGCCGGAAATCAAAGCTCGATTGGAACAGCTATGGTCTTGTATGAGATATTCTCAAACCTTCTCTTTTTTGTGTATGCGTCACTGTAAACAGTGGCGCTTTTACCCTCACCGACACTTTGATTCCACCGACAAATTGAATCATCTTATTGTACCATAACCATTGTGTCCGCCCCTTTGTTTCTATTATATAAGCAGAGAGCGAGCCTCTAACTTATCCTTCAATTAACCATCTTAAGACAGCCACACATTTACTTTTTGCTGCACAGAAGACGAGGTAGACGGTACACAAAGGTTATTAAAATGTAGTCGACAAGAGGCGATAATATTTTTTGGGAAATGGTATCAAGGCCCCGAATTCCTCATCCAAGTAATGGAAAAACTGGAGCGCGAGAATCCGAACAAGGACATTGCATTATTGGTGCCCAATAACACAGAGGCCGTCAAACAAAACGAGCTCGTAAGTAGTAATTTCCATCAATTCAGAAAATTCAAAAATTCGGACGTGTGCACACTTTGGAGCCTGAAAGTCTTCCGAGCACAGTAAAGCTTATTGTAACAACAAAAAAACTATACTGAATTGAACTCTTGTTTTCAACCCATATCGCTATTAACATTTCAAAGTTTTATTGAATAAATGTTTACACACAAAAAGAACAACCAGACCATTGATAATGAAGGCCACATAATTTAGTGAATATCAAGCGATACTTCTCCATAAGGATTGAGACTTTCGTTCCGGTTAAAACATTTCATCCTTGCTGTTTTCCCATTTTGGAGACATTAAATTTCTCCTCCAAAAACTTCAAAACTTCGGGTTTCGGGTGAGCTGAAATTACAATTACTACATCGTAGCATACCAAACGCATTTTTGTATTTGCAGTCTGTTGGCACACTTTAAAGACGCATGAACTTGTTTATCTCGATATCTAACCACGGAATGATCTACTGCCACGTCTAGAAAGATGCGCAAACTTGAGATTAGGACATCCTTATCTGTTTTGAAGTGGAAGTAGATCAATTCGTGGCGAGTTATTGTCGAAAACAAGCCCTTGCGCCTTTAAAGTGTGCCAACAGACTGCAAATTTATAAGAGGAACTCACGGAACAACAGCCACAGTGTTGTCCGTCTGGACTTTGATGGTTTCAGTTATAGGAAACCTATTGCATAAGGTGACACGCAAAAACACCAAATTTTTGAACTGCTCGCCCTTCTGCCACTCCACTACAAGTTTGATCAAATCGTTGAGTTTCAAACTTTTATCGTTGAAGTCGACATCTATATACTTCAGTCTCGAGCCATTGAGAAGAGCACTGGGATGGAGCCAATCACAATCCTCAAAAGTCAGCCGTTTCTGATTGAATGTGACGTGTTCCAACTTGTCCAAATCTTTGAGTTTGCACCTCAACGTCAGTTTATCGCTGTTCACTGTGTCTATCAAGAAGCGAAGTTGTTCCTCCGTAAATTTGATCTTGTTTTGACCGCCCACTCCGCAAATAGACAACACCAAAAAGTGTTTGGTAAGGTTGAAAATTGAAGTGTTCAAAATTTCAAAGCCAGGGACTTCCCAATAGAGAAGTGTGTGTTTTTCGACATGTATGATTTCAGCAAGATACTTGACAATCTGTTCCACGGCGTTGATCTTCGTTTTCTGATCCACATAGTTCCCAACGAAAAACCAATTGTCGGCTCTTCTCACACGTTCCAAAGCTTTGATATCAGTTTTAATTGGCTCCACATCATTCTCGTCAGGGAAGTAAAAACGAACATAGCGCCAACCAATCTCGGATAACGCGTCTGAGAAACAAAGCACAAGATTGTATTGTTTTTCTAGGTTACACTCGATATCAAGCACTGACAACTTGTAGATTTTGAGAAAGTCGTAAAATGGTTTTGACTTGATTGCGAGTTCGATGCTGAAAAACAGATATAAAGTGAAGAAGAAATGTAAAAAAACTCACATATCCTCTGGTTTCATGCGACGGATAATTCGGCTACGTGCAATCGGCGTCATGTCCCACATGGGGAAAAACCCATCCATTTGATAACCTGAAAAGTTTGAAATTTGCGTAAGGAGATTTTTTTTTAACGGACTGTCAAGGGGGCTACATGAGGAGTTGAACTTTTTCTAGGAATCGAACCATCAACTATATTGTCCAAGAGGATTCAGAATCTGCAGTAAAAATTGGCAAAATGTTCACGTGATTTGAGTTATCAGCCAGAAACGTCTCAGCCAGTACTAATTTTGCTGATTTTTGACAACTCATATCTTAGCTCCCAGGCACTTTTAGAATGTCTAGTTTTTTGTGTTAAGCTCAGAATGATGCCTGCAATCAATTTATATAAATAACTTAACATTGCCCAATTGGAACATGTAGAGATCGCAACTCCCCTATTTTTTGTTCAAGCTTTTGAAACCTATACTGTCTAATTGCAGGCATCATTCTGAGCTTAACACAAAAAACAAGACTTTCTAAAAGTGCCGGGGAGCGGAAATATGAGTTGTCAAAAATCGGCTAAATTAGTACTGGCTGAGACTTTGATGGCTGATAACTCGAGTCACGTGAACATTTCGTCAATTTTTATTGCAAATTCTGAATCCTCACGGTCAACATAGTCTATGGTCCAATTCCAAGAAAAAGTTCGACTCGACATCTCAAGTAACTCCCTTGTAAAGGAAGAAGGGACCGTTGAAGAGGGTGGGGCTTATGATAGTTGAAATGTGTTCACCCTAGACTGTTAGACTGGGACGATCAAAAAAAGAGTACAGGAAATTAGGAGAGGACAAAGTATGATGTGGGACAAAAAGCACAGGCTTCTATCCCACCGAAGAGGGAGAGGAGGAAGATGGAATGCATACAAGAAAGGTTGCTTCTGGAGGAATGCGGCCGAGGACGTTGTGCTGTCTGCCCATTTCTCCGAAGGCAATCTCTCGAAAAGGGGGAGAAGACAAGAACAGTGCTCTCACCTTCGATCCAAGAAATAGTGAGGGAATGAAAGAGAGTGTTAGACAGACGCATCAGAAGGTGTTAACCCTCTGACGTCATCTATCCAACACTCAATGGATACAGAGAAGAACAGGTATTCTACGGAGTAGTACTCGTGCTAGTGCAACTCTTGGTGCTGTTTGATGGAGCAAAAATTTTATGTTCAAAAATCTATTACCCACAGGTTTTAAAGAAGAATCTCAGCTACACAGGGTCGCACGACGGTACATCGCGGAAACGCGCTTTGTTGCACTCTCAATTAGGCTGTTTGCTACCTATCAGATTTGGCAGCGTGCCAGTCGTTTTCGTAGGTAAAAACTGTACTGTGAGTCGCCGCGCAGCCAAATTACAGACACGTGACGCGCCTGGGTAATTGCTCGCGAATTCAAATCGATGTACCTTATTGCGACCCTATGCAACTATCTATTTGCAAAAAAACGTCATTTTTGGGGTCGATTGCATTCTGAGTAAAATGAAACTTTAGAATTTTAATAGAAGTTTTCAGTTTTTACACGAAAAATCGTTGCTCCAACAAACAGCGCCAAGAGTCGATTCCTGACCAAAATCAGTGCAGAAATATTGAAGTGCACGAGCATATTCGACAATTTTTCATAATTGAAAACTGACATTTGAGAGTGCTGTGAGACATTCGGTACGGGATAAAATTCAAATAATGTTTTTCCGCCAACGATTAATAATGGCGTGGTCTCAAAACAACCAGATCCAAGACGCAGACTGTGACGCCAGGTGAAAAGGGAATTCAAATGACCGCTCCTTTTTGAACACACACCACTCTCTTGTGTTCGGCAGAGCGAACATTCCTCTCTAGTTCTGCTGTTCCTCCTATTTTTTTCAAATTCTTTTTGCCCTCTCACTCTGACGCACTTTCTCTCATACACGGCATCTGCTTGCCACGGTACGCCGATACCGACACCAACCGACAGCTTTCTCTGTTTTCTCGGTTAGCAGAGTGACCACTGCTCTCTTATCTCTCCTACTTGTTTTTTTTTTGCTCACTGTCTCTGTGCCCTTTTGTCCTTACGCACTTTCTCTTCGCGCTGCTGTGGCAAAACAGAAATTGACCTCAACCACTTTCTCTGTTTCTTTTCTTCAAGCACTTCTAGCTTACAGATTCCGAATAGCGATGTGGTTCTGGAAGGTATATTTTTTAAACTTAAAAGTACCATTTGATTATTTTCAAACTTTTAGACCGCTCCAACGCCCGAAAAACCGGATGAGAAGCCACCGATGAAACGGCGTCGTGTTGATGATGGTGAAGGCACGTCCGACATTCAGACGCTTATGAGAAAGCAGGATGAAATGTCAAAACATCTCGGCATTTTAACGGATTTTATGAAAAATGATAGAAAGGTTAGTTTTTTAGGAAACACCTCTTGATTCGCTGGACTTTTACATTCAATTTCAGAAAAGCACTGAGAAGGAGTTCGTCTTGAGACAGGTTTTCGAGAATGTGTCCGAATTGGAGGAAGGTGTTCAGAAGTACGGTATGACAGAGGAGCACTTTGGACAAGAATGGTAAATAGAAAAAATAATTTCCTTTGGTTACTTGTCAATTATCTCGACTGAAAGAAGTCCAATCAACTTGAAATTTCGCATAGTGACTACTAAACTATTCAGGAGTCAAACCATAGGTTTTTTGAATATCAGAATTCATTCGCTGCTCCAGAATCCTTAGGAATGTAGACGTGAATGTAGAAGGAATGTAGACGTGATATTTTCGAAAAAAAAATCGTTTTCGGCCTGTTTCGCTAATGTAGTCTGACCTTTCTGAAATATTTGAGGACCTGTTCACGCTTGTTTTCTGATTAGAAAAGCATCCACTTGACGGTAGGAGCCTTTTGTGTCGAACCACGTTGATAAAATGTAGATAATGTTCTATCCAAATTATGACCCTCGTCATTCCAGGTGGATCTTTATCATGCGAAAGGGAGAACATCTTAGTGTTTATTTGGCTGTTAACAAGCCAGACTCAGCGAAGGAATGGTCGATAGAAACCAAGCACGAATTGGAGCTTGTTGTTGAAAACCGTAACTTTCGGACTAGAAGATTGCTTGGCAAACTACAGAAAGAAGGAAACGCTTATGGCGCATCTAAGTTTCTCAATTGGGAAGAAATGAAGAAAACCTGCTTGAAAGACGACAAGCTTGAAGTGCAAGCTCGTGTGAAGGTTCTGAAGATGACCGGGATTGTCAAGCCGAAAGTGTTTGACTTTGGTATAGCCAACAAGGAACACTCCGACGTCATTCTCAGGGCTGGAAACGAGAATTTCTACTTGCAGAGAGGAGTAAGTATCACTTCTCCCTTGTCCCGATCGCCTAAGCTCACTTTTTCCAGTACCTAGCCCACCATTCTCCCTATTTCCGAGCATATTTCTCCAAATATTTCAAAGAGGGACAATCTGGACTCCAAGAGTTTGACTTATCATATTCCGACTATTTTCGCAGATTCTTCTCGAAGAACTTCAAAGAAGGACAATCTGGACTACAAGAGTTCCCGTTATCAAACACTGATGCTCAAGACTTCCAGAATTTTCTGGAGGTTCTCTATGGAAACGCTAAAGTCGATGGTAATGTGAAACACGAAGATTTCTTTGATCATTATAAGATCTTTCAGAGTTCACTTTGGAAGGTATTCTGCTCCTAAGCGACTTCTACGATACCGCGAATGTTCGTGAAGCCTGCGAGGAGTTCTTGATGGCAAAATCTGAGCTAACGATGAAGAAAAAGTTGGAACTTTCCTCTCGCTTCCAACTAAACGCGTTGGCGGTAAGCTTTCTTGATATATTGACACGAAAAATTCAAAAGAAGAAGAAAGTTCTCTAGGAGTAAAATCTGAAAATGACTCTGAACAGAGTTAGAAGCTCTAAAAGTTTCAAATTTTGCGAAATTTTGGCTTGAATCGGCCCCTTCGAGGATATTTTCAGTCGAAAAACTTTTCGAGAAGAACGGCCTTGGAAAGGGACATGGGTTGATGCAGAATTTCAAAATAAGAAGAAAGTTCTCTTGGAGCAAAATTTAAAAATGACTCTAGACAGAGTTACAGATCCTAAAAGTTTCAAATTTTTCGAAATTTTGGCTGTTCCCGGCCCTCTTCAAGGACATTTTCAGTTGAAAAACTTTACGAGAAGAACGGACCTGGAAAGACACCGGGAATAGTCGGCCTCAAGCCAAAATTTTGCAAAAGTTAGAAACTTTGAGAGCCTCAAACTTTGTTCAGAGTCATTTTCAGACTTTGCTCCAAGAGAATTTCCTTCCTTTTTTGAAATTCTGCATTGATTCCTGTCAAATTTTCCTGTCGGCAATTTTGAACTCTTTAAACAAGAACTCACTGAATAAATACAGTTTTTTTTCAGGATAAGTGCACATCCGAGATTAAAACCCATGACGAATACAAGTCGCTGGTCGCAGAAGGAGTTCTGAAAGATGCGAATCTCTATGTGGCAAAAGCGTTAGCGGAGAAAGCTGCTACTTTCTAATTGATTAAAATGTCAAATACCTTATTGTTCAAATGTGATTCTTGCTTTTCTGTAATTGCTATCTCATTTCTGGTTGACTTTTGAATAAAGAGTTTTGAGCTGATGACGAGGTTATTTCTTGTAAAATGTAAGCATATTGTGTTTTGCAACATCTTTTTTCGTTAGCAGTTTTCTCTATCTTTTCTTTATTTGTTCCACCCTTTTCTCACATACTATCTTTGCATGATTGTCTGGTGAAACAGCATCGGCATCTGATCCTATTGTCACGGGCTGTATCCAGCTGTGATATTCAGTTTGTAAGATAGCCCCGCGCAATTTGACTGATTGCCTTTCCTATGAACTTTCTAGTTTCTCCGCCCAGCAGCCAGCTGTGCGGGATTATTATCTTTATTCTCTTTCTATGCTTTGCGCTGGTGGCGGGAGGTTGCCTCTGGCAATCCTTTCGTTATACCGCACTTGAATAGTGAAACTATCAATTTTTCTTGTTTTTAAAAAATTTACTCTTGTCTTGTTTGAGGGTGCAATACGGGATTTAACAAAAGGCCTCATTTAGTGTAAAAACATTCGTTTGGACTGGCAATAGTTAACCTTTCTCATTTCAAGGTTGCTCAAATGGCTTCCGTCGAGAGTTCTGATGAAAGCTCGGCTAAAAGACGTCGTGTCAATAGCGAAGAAACAGGCGACACGTTGACCATGGAAGAGAAACTTGGAGAGGTGATGAACAATCAGAAGGAGATTCTGGAGATCGTCAAAACACAAAAAGAAGTGATGGATAAGTTGGAAGGAAAATTGATATGTGTAAGTCTTTCACTAAATTGAAATTGAAGAAAATAACGTTTTCAGGCTGATGAGCATCAGAAGAGCACCGATAAGGTGTTTGTAATAAGCGATACTTTTACAATTGTGCCGGAGTTGGAGAGTGGCGGTTTCAGAGGATTCGGAAAAGTAGTGGAACATTTTGGACAAAAATGGTGACGGTATAGCAATGGTTGAACACTCATACAAAAAGTTTTTAGGCAAGTTTCAATCCAACGAAACAAAGAATACTTGGACGTTTTTTGACTACTGATAAACTTGGAACAACATGACAATGGACAACTCGAGCGATTTTAGATGTACAGATTATTGGAAAAGAACATACTTCTATAATGAAAAAAATTTGTGGTGAATGGCGCAACGACACGGGGAGAGCTTTAGAAATGAGGAATTCCATTCCTTGGGAACACATGAAGAACAACATCTTGAAGGACAACAAACTCGAAATAGTTGTCCGTGTGAAAGTTTTGAAGATGACCGGAATTGACGAACCAAAAGCTTTTGACTTCGGGGAGATAAACAAGGAGCACTCTGATGTTGTCTTGAAAGTTGGAGAGGAGAAGTTCTACTTGCAGAGAGGCGTGAGTGTCTTGTTGAAAGAAGTGATCCCTTAAACCTTATTTTTTAGTACCTAGCTCACCACTGCGCCTTCTTCCGCAGATACTTCTCTAGAAACTTTAAGGAAGGACAATCTGGACTGCAGGAGCTCGAGTTACCTGAAACCGATGCTCAAGATTTTCAGCACTTCCTGGAGATTCTCTACGGAAATTCGAATGTTGATGGTACCCGATAAAACGTTTTTGTAATAAAAACACCCAATCATTTTCAGAATTAAACGTAGAGGGAGTTCTCCTTCTCGCCGACTTCTACGATTCTCTCTATGTGCGTGGAAAATGCGAATCGTACCTGATGTCCCCATCTAAGAAGCTTTTGAAGAAAAAGTTGGAACTGTCTTCTCGTTTTCAGTTGAATTTGTTGGCTGTGAGTATGAAAAGAGTGTTACAATGAGAAGAGGGTTACTTGAGGTGTCGAGTTGAACTTTTTCCAAGAATCGAACCATAGCCTATATTGACTGTGAGGATTCAGAATCTGCAATAAAAATTGGTAAAATGTTCACGTGACTCGAGTTATTAGCTTCCAAAGTCTCAGCCAGTAGCTTTCTGAGCTTAACACAAAAAACTTTTTTTCTGATTTTTTCTGAGCTTAACACAAAAAACTAGACCTTCTAAAAATGCCTGGCAGCTAAGATATGAGTTGTCGAAAATCAGCAAAATTAGTACTAGCTGAGACTTTGATGTCTGATAACTCGAGTCACGTGAACATTTTGCCAATTTTTATTGCAGATTCTGAATTCTCACAGTCAATATAGGCCATGGTCCGATCTCTAGAAAAAGTTCAACTCGACACCTCAAGTAACTCCCTTGTGAGGCAAACTTGGGTACCAAAAACTGTAACTGGACGAGTTCTTGACGGATGGCGGGCGGAATATTCTTCCAAATAGGAGCCTTCTTTTAAAAACACTTTTTCAGGACAAGTGCATTTCCAAGATGACAGCAGATGAATACAAGTTACTTGCCGACGATGGATTCCTAGATGAGGCAAATCCTTATATGTCGAGAGCATTCGCCAAGAAAGCTAAAACATTTTTCTAGGTTAACATCAACTTTGTTTTGTTGCTTTACTGTTGTTCTTGCTATTATAAGACGGTATCTCGAAAGTTAACTTTTTCAAAGAATATCAGCTTCTCGATCATTGTGCATACTTCTTTTTTCCAAATATAAAGTTTTTTTTCTATTTGTTTTGAGAGGATTTCAAAACGTTTTCTTCAAAACAAATCTCATGTTTATGGGTCATTAAATCTGAGAAATTTAAAGCCGGTTTAAAAGAAAGAGAGAGTGGTGGACAAGATCAGAAAGTCATGACTTTTCTTCAAGCTATCTCTATTTTTTTAGGTTTTCTCGCGATTGGAGCAAATGGAAAATGTAAGTGCCCCCACTGAAGCATAAGATTTCTCATTAGACCATTTTGTTTTTTCAATTCAGCTGGCTGTACATGTACCAATCCGGGGACATTCCAAAGAACTAATGATCATTTTCCGATGACTTGGTGGAAGACAAAACGGGATGAAATACAGGGCACTTTTAGTGATAACTTTTTGGTGAATAATTTCTTAGTCAACACGCATTCACCGGATTCATGCACCCTTGAAACTCGTTGTAATTTCAATGGAGGACTCTACGAGATATATCAACTGAATCTGCTTTTTGGAACTGCAGAGGGAAAGGTAGGATTTTCTGTTGTCAGTTGGGTTTAATGGCGCATAGAGTTATCTCAGACAGTATATCGTTCAGAAAATGTGTCATCCTATTTCGATGGACTGGTTAACGCGAAGTGCGCCTGGCCCATTTTTGGCGCATTTTTCGTACCCTAACGAGATATCGTCTGAAATAACTACATGCGCCTTTAAACCCAACTGACAGCGGAAGGCGGCGCAATAAAATTACTTTGTAGATGATGAATGTCTCATACTTGCATGCAGACATTGTTTGGCCAAAATTGAAATGTGGAAAAAACGGTCAATGGATGTTCAATGGTCACTCAATTCAAGTGATGGGATGTGTGAACGTCTCTAAGGAAAAAGGACTTGCGACTACATCTCTGAAGCCGCCTGCCACCAACCCTACATCGCCCACAGAATCCCGTTTGTCTTTTTAAAAACGGAGTCGCCGGGTGTGCGATTTTGATACTCGTCTGCTCCACTGGACTGCGCGGCGATTAGGAGAAGTTTGGACGAATTTCGCTTTCACACGTTCGAAGCCAAAATGGCGATACGCAGACAAATCGTCGCTAGAACTCGAACTTTTTCATTTTTTGAAGCTTTTTTCCTGGTTTTTATGATGATTTACAGCATGTAAAATGGAAAATATTTTTAATAAATTGAAAAAAACAAGAATTTTCATCGAAAAACGGTTGCAACCGGTTCACACCGTCGCGAACTGTCTGGACGATAAATCGCGCTCAATCGCATTAGCGTTGGCACGGTGCCAAAAACGCGCCCAGAAGTTTGGCTGTGTGCCAACCCAATCTTAAAATTCGGCTGCGTATCGAGTTTGTACTGTTGAGTCGCTGCGCAGCGAAACGCGACCGCGTCGCAACAAAAATTTGCGCCAAACAAAATTTGAAAGTGACCAGACAGTTCGCGAG
Source organism: Caenorhabditis sinica (assembly GCA_963932045.1). NCBI lineage: Eukaryota > Metazoa > Nematoda > Chromadorea > Rhabditida > Rhabditidae > Caenorhabditis > Caenorhabditis sinica. Next base: position 4,436,337 of record OZ009942.1, read on the forward strand.
CCTGTGCCGGTTCCAAAAACCAGAAGTTTTGTCAAAAATTTGAACTACCGCCGAAAATCTCGGATAGTCAAGTGGAGCGGGCTTACAACGACAAAACCAAAATCGCACACACCGCGACCTCGTGCAGTTCTACATCGCCCACAGAATCCCGTTTGTCTTTTTACAATTGGAATAGGATTGAACTAATTTATTTACACTTTTTTCAGCTAACTGCAAATGCGTCAACCCCATGACATTCCCAATAAATAGTACCAGATTCCCAACCACGTGGTGGAGTGCGAAAAAAGATGAAGTGGAAAGAGGTTACAACACCAGTTTCATCGTCAATCGATTCCTAGTCAACACGCATTCACCGGATTCGTGTACCCTCGAAACACGTTGCAATTTTAACGGCGGATTCTGGAAAATATACGAACTGAATCTGTTTATGGGAACGCCGGATGGAAAAGTAGGTGGAGCAATGAAGAAATTATAAAAATTTTGAATTTGAGATGCTCAATGCCTCATACTTGTATGCAGATATCGTTTGGCCCAAATTGACTTGTGGAAACAATGGCCAATGGACATTCAAGGGCCACAACGTTGAGGTTATGGGATGTGTGAATGTTTCTGTTGAGAGAAATCTGTCCGGAAAATAACATTTTTTCTTGATATGTATGAATAAATCATGTGTATCAATTCTGTCTCTTTTAGTAAAACTTTTGCTTATTTTGTCAACTTGAGTAAGTATGGGTAAAAATTTTGTGTATAGTTATGTTTAGAGTACATTTAAGACCACTCGAAAACATAGGCCAAAACAATTGAATGGATCGCATAGGAGAAGTTGGAACACAGATGTTGCTTGCGAAGAAAACGAAGAAAGCTTTCCTTCATTCTACTCAAAGACCCCAATCACCACCCTTTTTTTGAATGTAGCGATTAGTGATCAAGATACTGTTTGAGCTTTCAAGAGGAAGAGGGGTTGATGGTGTATTTGGGTAAGCTTAGGAAAATGCGGGTCGATACACTAGTGCAAAGACCCAAATGCTACACGGACGTTTTTCTTCTCGACATTTCATTTCCTTCTTTCCAGGTTCAAAGAACGGTAAGAGCAAAAGTTCAATACTAACGCCTCCCTTTTCTTGCTGGGGCCATCCGGATGTTCCAGCCATTTTCCTAGTTTCATGTCCTCTTTTCTGACGGGGTCATACGAACAAGGAAACAAAAAATTTGAATATTTATGCACAAAATCAACGTAAGAAACCATATAGATTAACAGAAAAGTCCTTATCTTAATTTAAGTTTTGAATGGATCATTTTGCATCTATATCAGAAAGGAAGCAAAATGAGCGACTGGTATGCAATTGAATTTTTGCCACCCCATCAGCTCTTTCGATTGTCTCACCTCCAACAATTCGGACTGTGCGATTGTTGATTCTAAATTTGAAGGTTTACAGTTCAGGTTTGTAAAAGTAAACTTACGTTTTCTGTTTATATCCATCGTTGATATTTCGGGGCCACCCTGCCATTCCTGCCAACTCTTGCTCGACACTGAATCTCGTTCCTTGCATGGCAACATATTTTAAATTCGGGAAATCTCCCTTCTTCCAGGATTCCAAAAACACATCTAAACCTTCGTTTGTAAGTTGCGAATTGCTTAGATCGATTGAAACGCATTGTTTTAACGCCAGAAGATCGCTTAAAGTGATTCCGTAAGACTGGGAAATTGAGAGATGCTTCGGAAAACAGGGAAACTGATCGAAACGAAAACTCGAAATATTCATATATACATCCAACGACTCCGAGATTTTGAAAATTTGCTTTAGATTTTCAGCCGAAATGCTAATTCCTTCGAGAGTGAACTTTTTAATAGGTCGATCACTTTTCAGAATCATCGGAATCAGCGATTCAAACTCAGCAGCCTTGGTTTCATGACTGGTTTCAAACCTTTGAATTCCACATTTAAAAAGGTCCAACATTCTGGGTAGGCAACTGATTAGATCGTCATCAAGATGCATTTGGAATTTGATCCAGCTACAGAAATCGACATTCCCAAAATAATATAAATAGTTAATGGAAATTATGTTTTCATTGAAGTTCGCAAACAATTCGTAGTTCTTGGTTCCAGCCAGTGGGATCAGGTTAATCATTTTCTTCGAGCACTCAGATAGTTTGAATCTGAAAGTATATAAGAAAATCATTTGCATTGAAGTTCTGATAAACTCACAGTTCTATCGGATTCAAACATTTGAGAACTTCTTGTAAAACTAGTAGAGGTAGACGGAGGAGAGGGATAGTCGACATTATGTGTAATCTGGAACAGTGAAAGTTGAATGTAAGTGAAATTCATACTTGCAATCCGGGCCGAGACGGGCCGACGACGGGCCGGCGGTTTTCTCCATTTTAACTTGCGATTTGTCGGTCAAATTTTATATCAAAATGTAGATCTCAATGAGATCTACAAAACGGCATAAATACCAATAACATAAAACATGCCAATTTGTCTCAATAGTACGTTAAACGCACGGGCCGGGCTCAGACGGACCGACGGCGTCGGCCCGTTTAACTGACTACGGGAAAGAATTCAGTTATTCTATATGATTGTTTTTGATACCATTTTGTAGCTCTCACTGAGTTTTACATTTTGATATAAAATGTGACCGAAAAATCGCAAGTTGAAATGGAGAAAACTGCCTGCCCGTCGTCGGCCCGTCTCGGATTGCATGTATGGTGAAATTAAGGTATTGGGAGTATCGATCCGGACGGACAACCTACTAATACAGACACGGGGAATACTGACGATAGTTAATACATAATGTGTTATTCTATCTTCCCAAGAGAAGATTCCGACGAACAGTTAGTGTGACATGATAATTGAGTGACAGGAAGGTGGACACATGATTTAGAAAGACGGCTCTGTTCGAGTTCCTTAGGCCCATGAGTCCGAGGACCCTAGCTTGTCCGCACGATGGGTACCGGTACCGATTTCAAGGATCACCAAACCCTACAAAAACCAAAAAGCGCAAACGTTGATGCACATAGGCGTCAGCAGTATGATTTATCGAAAACATGGTTATAATCGCGGCCTTAAAGGGGCATGAAGGTACTTGACGCGATTCCTCGTTAGGGCACGCAAAGTGCGCCGGCACATTACGACGAACTGATGAGCGCGAACACTGGGTCGCACGACGGTACATCGCGGAACCGCGCTTTGTTGCACTCTCAATTTGGCTGCTTGCCAGCTTTCAGATTTGGCAGCGTGCCAGTCGTTTCCGTAGTTAAAAACTGTACTGTGAGTCGCCGTGCGGAGAAATTAAAAACACGCGTTACGCGACACGCGACGCGCCTGGGATCGCGTGGCGAGATATCGAGATAAACAAGTCCATGCGCCTTTGAAATGTGCCAACAGACTGCAAATTTATAATACAAGTTTTTCGTCGGGTGTCACCTCGTTTAAAGGCGCATGCATTATGGTCCCGCTATGAGATCATGGTTCAGTGAACAGGAAAACCGCTAGTAAATTCAGAAGCGCATGACCCGATATCGTATGAAATTTATATTCCGATCCGTTTTCGTGGCGACACCATCTAAAAATAAATTCATGCGCCTTTAAACGAGATGACACCAGACGGCAAAATTATAATATATATTTCAGTATTAGCCGTATTCCCGGAGTAGGGAAACGCGCTCCAATGCGAACTTCTTTTCTAGAATTCGCGCACAAAATTTTGCACTGAAAAGATCAAAATTAAATAAATCGTTTTTTTTCCTATTTTCGCCGATGATCTACCGAAGTACTGTTGGCGATGGAGCGCGTTTCCCCTTGGGGGAATATCGCTAATATTTCAGTGTGTGTTTTCGGAAACGTTTGATCTCTTTAGTGCTAATATATGCGCGCGAGTTCAAGAAATGGATTTCGCAATGGGGCGCGGTCTAACATTGAAAATGTCGCTAATATTAGCGATATTCCCCAAGGGGAAACGCGCTCCATCGCCAACTTGGCTGAAATTTGAATTTTCAGCTTTCTCGCCGTTTTGAAAACAGCGAAACATGTTTTGGTGGGTGCGTGGACTTTCGGTGGGTGCTTGGACTCCTCGTGGACAACTCGGACAGCAGTCGAATTGTCCACGAGGAGTCCACGCACCCACCAAAACATGTTTCGCTGTTTTCAAAACTGCGGGAAAGATGAAAATTCATATTTCAGCCAAGTTGGCGATGGAGCGCGTTTCCCCTTGGGGAATATCGTTAATATTTCTCTAAAGTTTTCTATACTCTCAAAAGTGCATTTTTTTAAAATCCTTTGTTTTTTCCCCTAGGGGGCCCTGTGAACCCTCTCAATAAGTCTCCAATTATTGCAATAAATATACTTTATTCAAACATTAAAAAACACCAAAAAATCCAAAAATCAAGCAGTCAAATATTTATAGAATTTGCGGAGGAGATTTCCCATCTCCGCGTAGTCGGCAATCTTGATCGCGTCCTCCACCTCACACCACTTCCAGTTCTGATGCTCATGCGAGAGGCTCACGTCGTCCGGATTGTTGAGAAGTGCCAGCCAGTACTTGACAGATTTCGGCTTTCCTTTTGCCTGGAAACATGGGGAAATTTTGCATGGACTTTTAGGGGTCCATAAACCTTCAAAATCAGAATTTTCAAAAAATTCAAAACCTAGAATGATCTCCAGAAAATTTCCTATCGATCTATGTAACTTTTATCTAAATGGGACCACTAGTTTCGAAGATACGAAAAAAATTGGTGACGTCGGATTCAGATGTCCTGAAGACGTCAAAATCGGAATTTTAGGAAAATTCAAAAACCTAAAATGATCTCCAAAAAATTCTCTATCGAACTGAATGATTTTAACCAAAACTGGATTCCTGGTTTCTTCAAAAACCAGTTATCCAATTTCGATGAAAATTATACAGATCGATAGGGAATTTTTTGGAGATCCTGCTGGGAATTTGAATTTCCCGAAAAATTTGATTCTGAAGGATTCTGGAGCCTACTGAATCTCTCTGACGTCGGAATCTGATTCTTCCGTATTTTGGGCTATATCTTCTGAGCCAGTGGTTCAATTTTCATGAAAATTATACAGATCGATAGGAAATTTCTTGGAGATCATCCTAGAATTTTGAATTTTCAGAAAATTCGAATTTTGAAGGATTCTGGAGCCTTCAGAATCTCATCAGCATCTAAATTTGAAACAAAAGTCCAAAAATTGTATGACTTTAAGATTGGTAAACGTTGGGACAAGACTGGTTGCGAAATCGGCGTAAGTTGCGAAATGGCGTGGTTGCGAAATGGCGTCGGTGCGAAATCGACCTAAGTTGCGAAATGACGTGGTTGCGAAACGTCGGGGCGCCAAAAATATGCGTAGAATCCGAAAATCATAATGAAAATGCTCAAAAATTGCTCCAAAACCTCGAAAATCCGCTTTAAAATGCTCCTAAAGGGGATAGTGGCCGAGTTTTCTTTATTGGGAAACTCGTCCACGGAGCCCTTTTGGAGCATTCCTAGGCTCATTTTCGGGGTTTTAGAGCAATTTTTGAGCATTTTCATCATAATTTTTGGATTCTACATGCACATTTTTGGTCATTTTTTGAGCCAAATAAGTCATTTTTTCCGCTAAAATTGAGCTATTTCCGTCCAATTTTAGCTATTTTCCTCCACTTTTTCTAGGTCAAAATTTTCCAAAAATTTCAATTTTTCTATCAATTTTCTACCTCATAATAGAGTGTCTCATGACAATCCTCATGAATTGTCAACTGTTCCTTATTCAAATTCGCCTCCTCTTTCGTCTCCCGGATCGCCGCCTGCCACTCATCCTCTCCCGGATCGACGTGTCCTTTCGGCGGTGTCCAGTGATGTGGTGGATAGGATGCTTGGAGAAGGAGAAACTCGATTTTCCCGGCGAGTTTACGGTAGATCACTAGACCGGCGGCTTTTACGACCATTCTGAAAAATAGAAAGTTTTTGAAAAAAAAATTTTTTTTTGAAAAAAAATCGACGTCAATGGGATTCTGAAGGCTTCAGAATCCTTCAGAATCCGAATTTTCGAGAAATTCAAAATCGTAATATGTTCTCCATGGAATTTCCTATTGATCTATACGATTTTCATCTAAATTGGACTCCTGGAAAAATAAATACAGCTCAATGTATTCAAAGATCGAATTCCGACGTCAGTGAGATTCTGAAGACCTAGATGACGTCCAAACCAGAATTTTCGAAAAATTCAAAATCCTAGAATGATCTACAAAAAATTTCTCATTGATCTAGACAACTTTCATCGAAATTGGACTACTGGCTGTTGAGAGAAAAATGATTTTGAGAAATGAAAAAAAAATTCCAAAATTTCAATTTTCCCTCGTCTTCTATCCCAACTTCTAGTAGTCCAATTCAGATGAAAATTATACATATCGATAGGAAATTTTTTGAAGATCATGGCGGAAATTTGAATTTTCCGAAAATTCTACTTTTGACGTCTTCTAGAGACTAAAATCTGAAGCACTTATGTTTAGAGCAAAATGTGTGATATTTGGAGTGTAAAGTAGCAAAAAAATTAAAAAAAAATCCAGACTTGCTAAATCTCGGCCCGGCCCGGCTCGGCCCTGGCCCGGCCCGGGCCGTGGGAAAATTTTGCCGGCCCGGCCCGTCGGCCCGGGTAGGGAAAAATTGCTCAAAAAAAATTTTTTTTCGACAATCTTTTACGAAAAACTATCCAAAATTCATGGAAAAGTGTAAAAATCTATGAAGTACAATAAATATACGAAAAATGACGATTTTACTAAAAATTAACGAAAAAATCAAATTTTGCTCCAAAAATTGACCTTGGAAAATTTTGCCTCCAAAAATCCGGGCCGGGCCGGGCCGGTAGAAATTCCTCCACCGGCCCGGCCCGCGACATGTATGAAAAAATCCCATTGAAACCCTAGTTTTTTTTCTCTCTCACTGACGTCAATAGCAAAAAAACAAGGCTTATCAGTGTCACAAGACCCAAAAAACGAAATCTTTAAAAAATATATTTACGAAATTCCGCAAGGGGAAACGCGCTCCATCGCCAACTTGGCTGAAATTCGAATTTTCAGTTTTCCCGCCGTTTTGAAAACAGCGAAACATGTTTCGGTGGGTGCGTGGACTCCTCGTGGACAAATCGGGCAGCAATCGAATTGTCCACGCACCCACCGAAACATGTTTCGCTGTTTCAAAACGGCGGGAAAGCTGAAAATTCAAATTTCAGCCAAGTTGGCGTTGGAGCGCGTTTCCCTTTGGGGAATTTCGCTAATAAATTTTCCAAACTAAGAAAATGCTGATAATTCAAGAAACGATGATAACGCTTTCCGTGGTAAAAAATGGCTCAGAATTCAAAAAATTGAAGACTTTTATAAGAAAATAAAAACACCCGAAAACATCTAAAAATTCTCACTAAAACAACGAAAAAAAGCACTCAAAATTGAACAAAATCTAATAAACCAATTATGCACTAATTAACCAAAAACAACGAATGATCAGGTCCGAGGGCAGACACCCTAACATCTCCAGGCAGAAACACTTGATACGGGAATAGTTGTCGTTTGGAGTGTCCCAATCCAAGACTCGAATATCGATTCTCTCCCCAAATGAATAGACGACCGGACTCGTTGATTGCAGACATGCAACTGTTGCCAGCGGAGATTGAGGTGATCTGGAAATATGAGTATCGATATTAAAGGAGGATTCCGGTCAAAAACGTTTATTGCTTTAAAATGCGTAAAAATGGGTGTAGATCCCGAAAATCCTAATGAAAATGCTCGAAAATCGCTCTAAACCCCAGAAAATGAGCTCAGAATTGCTTCAAAAGTCTCCGGAGGTGGCCGTGGCCGAGTTTCCCAAAAAAAAAGTGGGCGGAGCCTGTCAAAAAGCGTCACTGTAATTACAATGACGCTCATTGGAAAACTCCGCCCATTTTTTGGGAAACTCGGCCACGGCCTTCCGGAGACCTTCGGAGCATTTGTGAGCTCATTTTCTGGGTTTTAGAGCGATTTTTGTGCTTTTTCATTGTGATTTTTGGAATCTACGCATATTATTGACGTATTTGAAAGCACTAAAAATTTTTTACAGGTTTTTTGGCTCAAAATTCATCTATTTCCGGTCAAGATGGCTCAAAATGCTCCAGGAACCCTCAGAGTTCTCCCGGGCTCCCTTGCCTCGAAATTCGACGTTTTTCAATCACTTTTCGCTCATTTTTGTTGTCAAAACCATCCAGAATCGTCTAAAATCATTCTGACGTCTTCGGGAGCAATCTGAAGCGTTTTGGCTTGATTTCAGTGGTTTTTTCCTTTTTTTTCAAGCGGATTTTCGTTATTTCTGGCTCAAAATGCTCCAGAATCCGTCGGACGCCTTCTAGATTACTTCGGGTCCCCCGGTGCTCAATTTTCATGGTTTTCGACTCGTTTTTTAATGAATTTTCGCCTTTTTTGGCTCAAAATTCTCCACTTTCTCTCAACTTTTCCATATAGAAAAAAGGATACCTTTTTGCCATCAAACAACGGCTGATCCATCCGAGTGGGCCTCTTCAAACTATCCGCATCCGGTCCCATTCCGAGTACTCCAACACCCCAAACGAACACTTCTCCGCGTTGATTTTGAGCGATTACCGATGATTGTGTGGTATCGATGGAGGAAATTGGGCCAGTCGAGGAGGAAAGATTTAGATGGAGGGATGTGTTGAGCTGAAAGAATTTTGAAAGATTAGGGGGGCGGAGTTTGAGACGAAAAATGACAATTTTCAGTGGAAAACATCGATTTTGAGCTGAAAATGGTTTCAAATCGGCTAAAAAACGGCGAATTTCAGCAATAATCACTTAATTTGAGCTGAAAATCATCAAATTTGAGCTAAAAAAAGTCAAATTTATGCTAAAAAGCAAGAATTTTGAGGCAAAAATCTTAAATTTAAGCCAAAAATAGCAAATTTATGACGAAAAATGGTTCATTTTGAGATGAAAAATAAAAATTTTGAAACTAAAACAGTCATTTTCAGCATTTTTTTTGGCGTTTTTGGAGTTGAAAATCATCAGTTTTTAGGCCAAAAATTGTAGTTTTCCATAGAAAACAGTGGTTTTTAGTTGAAAATTCTTATTTTTGACTCAAAAATCGTTATTTTTCAGTTGAAAATGGCTGATTTTGAAGCAAAAATTGTCATTTTTGAACCAAACATAGCTATTTCCCAGCGAAAATCGTAATTTTAGCATTTTTCAGTGTTTCTGGGGGTTAAAAATCGTCATTTTTCCGGCTAAAATAGTCAATTTAGAGCTCAAAATCGTCATTTTTGAACCAAAAATAGCTATTTTCAGGAGAAAATCCTTGATTTCCATCTTTTTCTGGTCATTTTCCAGCGTTTTTGGGGTCAAAATCGTCAAATTTCAGCTAAAATGTGTAGTTTTTTATAGAAAATAGTGGTTTTAGGTGAAAATCCTTATTTTTAAGGGAAAAATCGTTGTTTTATAGGCTAAAATCGTGATTTTAGAGACGGAAATAGCTCTTTTCAAGCGAAAATTATCATTTTTTCGATTAAAATGGTCATTTTTAACTTTTTCTGGGTGATTTCGGAGTCAGAAATCATCATTTTTCAGCTAAAATAGTCATTCAAAGCATTTTTGGAGTCAAAAATAGTAATTTTTTCGGCTAAAATAGCAATTTTTAGCATTTTTCAGCGTTTTTGGTGGTTAAAAATAGCAATTTTCAGTGTTTTCAGGGTCAAAAATTGTCATTTTGCGACTAAAATAGCCATTTTCCACCTATTCCTCACCTGAATCTCATCAGTCGCCCCAACAGCCTGTCCATACTCGGTTTGTCCCCAAACGAACACGTCTCCCTCCTCACTCAACGCCATTACCGTATCCGTACTTCCGCGAAGCTTCTGAATCCGCACTCCCTCGACGTCTCCTTTGACTTCAGAAGGCATCCATTGGATTCCGTATCGCTCATTTCCCAATTGTCCGTCTTCTCCCAGTCCAAAACTGAACACTTTTCCGGAGGAATCGATGAGAAATGAGGTATCCAGTGAGCAATGAATCGAGATGATTGGAAGGGAAGTGGGAACATCCAATGGGAGCAGAGGGGATTCTGAAATTAGGGAATTTTTGGGGGTTTTGGGGGCAGAAATCGTCAAAAATCGTCAATTTAGAGCTAAAAATCATGAATTTTAATCTAGAAACTGTCAATTTTGACCGAAAAATACGGTATTTTGGGCTGGGAACCGTCTTTTTATGGAAAAACTGTCCATTTTTCGGTCAGAAATGACAATTCTTAGCTCTAGTCTGATAATTTTAACTGAAAAAGAGCCATTTTTGTTCAAAAATGACGAATTCTGATAGATTTTTGCCGTTTTTAGCTCAAATTTGATGATTTACAGCTCAAAATTTGATAATTTTCACTAATTTTTGATGATTTCTAGCCTAAATTTGACCATTTTTGAACCGAAAATAACGATTTTTGCTCAAAATTGAGAATTCTTATCCTAAAAAGAACATTTTCCGACCTAAACTCGTCCATTTCCGGTTAAAAATGACAATTTTTATGTTATTTTTGACCATTTTTAGCCTAGATTTGACCATATTTGACCCAAAATTGACGATTTTTAGCTCGAAAATGATGGTTTTCAGCTCAAAATTGATGATTTTTCATTCATTTTTCAAGATTTCTAGCTCCAAGTTGACCATTTTTTGCTTAAAATAATGTTTTTTCACTCGAAAAGTATGAATTTTAGCTTAAAATTGACGATTTTCAGGCCAAATTCGTTTTTATTTGAAAAATGGCGATTTTCTGGTTCAATTTGACGATTTTTCATTCGAAAAAGATGATTTTAACCTCAAAATTGATGATTCTCAGCCTATTTTAAACAATTTTCAGAATAAAAACTACGAAATTGAAGTCAAAAAAGATGATATTCAGCTAAAAATTGACGATTTTCCGGTTAAATTTGACCGTTTCAGCTTAAAAACTATGATTTTTCACTCATTTCCGAAGATTTTTAGCTCAAATTTGACCATAATTGACCCAAAATTGACGTTTTTTTAGCTCGAAAATTATGGTTTTTAGCTCAAAATTGACCATTGTTAGGCTAAAATTCATGTTTTTACTCCAAAAACGATGATTTAAAGGGCATTTTTGACCATTGTTAGCTCAAATTTGACGATTTTTCACTAATTTTTAATGATTTTCCTCTATTTTCTTTCAATTTTCAAATAATTGCTCACCTTCACTACCCACAACATATTCCATTTTGTCCGGATCCCTGCCACACTGTCCAAAATTGTTATCCCCAATCGCGAATACTCCCCTCTCGGTTCGAATCAACGAATGTGCTCTTCCCGATGAGATTTCCAAAATTTCCTCGGCGGGAATTTGAATTTTCTTCGCCGAAATGTAATAGTCTTGGAATTTCGATGCATCTGTCAGTTGGCCACCGATCTGCAAGCTAAAAATAGGCGAATTTTTGAGCGGGAAATTTGAATTTTTGGGTTGAAAAATTGAGGATTTTTGAGTTAAAAATCATAACTTCTGACCTAAAAATCGTCATTTTTATGCCAAAAATGGTTGAATTTAAGCTAGAAATCATTAAAAGTCAGTGAAAAATACCAATTTTGAGCTGAAAATGGTCAAAAATTAGCTAAAAATTGACATTTTTGACCGGAAAATTTGAAATTTGGGGTAAAAATTGAAGTTTTTGGGTTAAAAAATGGAATTTTTAGGTCGAAAATCGGCATTTTTTGAGTAAAAATGAGGATTTTTTAACAAAAATTGAGTATTTCAAATGAAAAATGATGATTTTAGGCTTAAAATTGAGGTTTTTGGGTCAAAAATCAAGATTTTCAGGTCCAAAATCGAGGATTTTGAGCTAAAAAGGAAATTTTTGAGCGGGAAATTTGAAATTTGGGGTAAAAATTGAAGTTTTTGGGTCAAAAAATCAAATTTTAGGCTGAAATTCGGTATTTTTGGGTATAAATTGAGGTTTTTAGGTCGAAAAATTTTAATTTTTAGGTGAAAAATCGGCAATTATTGAACAAAATGGAGTGTTTTTAGTGAAAAATGATGATTTTAGGCTGAAAATTGAGGTTTTTTGGTCAAAAATTGAGGATTTTAGCTAAAAATGGACATTTTTGAGCTGGAAATTTGAATTTTTGGGTCGAAAATCGAGGATTTTAGGTTTTTTGAGTCAAAATTCCAATTTTCAGGTCAAAATTGTCATTTTTTTTAGCTTAAAATCGAGGTTTTTGAGTCGAAAATCAGCTTTTTTAGTCGAAAATTGTGATTTTTAAGCTGAAAATTCAATATTTTCGGTCCAACATCGAACATTTTAGGTTTTTGAGCCAAAATTTGCTGTTTATAGCCTTAAAATCGATTTTTATGTTGAAAAACATGATTTCCGAGCTAAAAACCAAGTTTTAATCAAAATTTTTAGGTCAAAAAGCATGTTTTTAGGTCAAAAATCATAGTTTTAGGCCGAAAATCATGTTTTTAGGTCAAAAATTAGAAAAATTAGATTTTCAAGCCAAAATTCATTTTTTAGAGCTAAAAATCGCTTTTTAGGTCAACAATCGACTTTTAGGTCGAAAATGATGTTTTTTGGGTCAAAAATCATGTTTTTTAGGTCAAAAATCGTGATTTTAGGGTCTAAAACCATGTTTTTAAGTCAAAAATGCTATTTTTCGGCTAAAACTCACCGATTATTAATTCCAGCGCCATAGAGGCGATTTTCGGAGGCAAAAAGTGAGAATCCGAAGCCAGAAGTCACCGATTTTATACTTTTCGTATTGAAATATGTGATTCTTTTTGGATGCTTCACTTCATCTGACGTCGTTATGTCTTCAGCTGAAAATTTGAAAAATTTTGAAAAAAAAAATTTTTTTCAAAATTTTTTTTTTAATTTTTAAAGTTTCTCACAATTCTGCACTAATTTCGGTATCGCCAACGCTCCGGAAGCCGACAAACCACATCCGTAGACTGCACAATCTACCTGAAATCCAAAAAATTTCACTTTTTTCGCAAAAAACCCTGAAAAATCACCTTTTTCCGTGTTTTTTGTGCGGAATTTGATGAAAATCGGGTCGCTGAACATCTTGAAAACATCTAGAAGTGCTGAAAATGTCAAAAATTGGGTGAAAAATCGAAAAAATCGGTGGAAAAATGATAAAAATTGATGGAAAAAGTAAAAGGTGATTTTTTGGGAGCGGAGTGTCGTTGTGCGCGGGGTTTAGCGAACGGCGGGAGTTTAAATTTTGGTTTTAGAAAAAGGAGTTTATTTATGATTAGGAGACTTCTAACAATGTAAAAAATGAGATTCAACATGGGAATAGCAAAAACAACAATGACACAATTAAAAAACAACAAAAAAAATTACAATAAGCTCATGGATTTCACATGAAGGGCAGTGGACACAGTCAAGCTGAGTGTCCCAAGCACTTCCTGGAGAATTGCCTTGTACTCCTCCTTGTCCTTGATATCCGCGACACACTTTTCGGCCAATTTGTCCAATTGAAAACGAGACGAGAGCTGCAACTTCTTTGCCAATGGTTTCGTGGATTTGTCCTTCAGGAACTCTTCGCACTCTAGACGAACTCTCTTGTCGTCGAACTTGTCGTTGAGAAGAAGAATCCCTTCAATGGTGAAATCTAAAAATAAACCCATAACTCTTTGAATACTTTGTAAAGTTTAGTACCGTCCGGTTTTGCATCTCCATGCAGGACTTCAAGAAAGTTTTGAAAGTCTTGAGCATCTGTCTCCGGAAGCTCAATTTCCTTTGCGTGCCCTTCTTTGAAATTCTTAGAGAAAAGTGCGGTGAAGAAGTTGGAACGACGACTGAGGAACTGAAAAGGGAGACTTACAGTGTGGGAACTAGTTTGAAGTTAGGATTCTCTGAATAGATGACAATCGTGGTCCCACAATCCCGACAAAAAGTCACGAAAATGGCCACACCGACAGTGAACGGATTTTGAAGGAACGCCATATTTCCTCAAATTGACAGGCATCATCAAATGTCTGGCACCCTCTAATATACCGGCATTCAAATAAACAGTTTAAAAAACAGACCGGCGCCCTCTAATAATTTGTTATCCGTCAATACAAAAATTGAAATTTTTGGAAAATGTGGTAAATGAACAAAATTAGTTGTAGGGTGAGCATTATAAATACAGTTTCAACTAATGTCAAGATTCTGCAACCGTTTCAGATCATTTTTGAGTGAAATTGATAATTCGACAGCTTGCAGCAATGATAAATCACCGACAACGCATTGACAAAATTTCTTTTTTTGTTGTAAAATTTGAATTTTTCTCGTTACTGATCGATAGGTCGATACTTCGAAAAATGGACCGGCATTAATAAGGATCACATTGAAAAATATACTGTGAAGCCGTTTAATTATTAGAAATACGATTACCGATTCTTCAAGAAACTTACACTCTTCAACACATAGAACTTCTCTCCTCCAACTTTCAAGACAACATCCGAATGTTCCTTGTTTGCCTCGCCAAAGTCAAATGCTTTTGGTCTGACGATTCCAGCCATCTTCGTAACTTTGACTCGAATTTCCACATCTAGCTTGTCGTCTTTCAGAAAGTTAGCCTTCATGTCTTCCCAGGTGAGCACTTCCTTCACGCCATGAGCGCACGGGCTCAAAAAATGTCCCTCTCAAAAATGGCAAAAAAAGATCAGCAAACGCGCTCCGCTGAATCGCGGGAACTCAAACTTCGAAATTGAATTTTCCTGCATAATTCCTATCTGAAAAATTGGTTTTCAAAGCCTACTTCGAGGTTTTCAGTGATTTTCAGCGACTAAAGAAAATATTTAGAATACGTTCGAGCAAAAATTTCACATCTTTATCCATGAGAATTTGAGGAAAACGCAGAATAAAGTCTGAAATTTTTTTATTCAATTTTCCGTAATTTTGACAATTTTTCATCCTTTGACACAATTTTCATCGAAATCCGTTCAATTTTCGCTGAGAAATCGCTGAAATTTGATTTGATTTGCAATTTTTTTCGTATCACACATGTATGATTAAAACTTGCCGCAGAGCGAAATTAAGCGCGCTCCACTGAGCAGGTCTCTCCAAAAAGGAGCGGGAATTTAAACGAGGGGACATTTTTTGAGCCCGTGTGAGCGTTATTCGAGTTGCTCAATTCTCCCAACATTTTTTCAACCCGAGAACAATTATTTTCGACAAAAACCTCTAATTCTTGCTCGGTTTCAATCAACCATTCCCTATCTGTATCCGGATCTATAATACACAAATAAACACCGAGATGATTTTCGAGACGCTGGAGAGAAATGTACCTGAAACGGCAAAAGCAATTACTCGGATCAAACTATTTTCTGAACTTTTTTTTACATGTCACTTTAATTTCAGAACATTCCTTTTTAACATATAAAGTTTTTTGAGTTCCTAAATACCGAATCATTTTCTTATTACTAACCATTTTTGCCTAAAGTGTTCCTTGAACAAACTGTTTTTGTGAACTTCGTCAACCATCTCTGACACGTTTGAAAAAGTGTGCTTCAATACAAACTCCTTCGCTGTGCTCTTCTTTTCGTTAGCCTGAAAATAGAAATCAGAGTAGAAAAAGACAATCAATTCCATTTCACTCACACTCGACAAGTAATCTATTTTTTCCAATATCACCTTCTGATTCTTCATGTGTTTCTTGATATTTCCTGCCACTTCCAATACATTCCCATTTTTGAGACGAGCTCTTTTCGGAGGCATTTGAAATATCTGAAAATCGGAAAGTTTGTAGAAAATCGATAAAAGTACTGGGCGAAGAGTAGATGGAGGACCCACAACGAAAAAATGAGACTGGTCAGAAAAACGATGAACGATAGGTGAGAGAATTAGAGAAGAGGGCAAAATGAGGGAGGAGGAAGGGTCACTCTAGTGACCACGACCGGGCATTTTTCTCAGTCGCAAGATGTGTTGCGAAATAATGGGGTTCTGATGCAGACAGCCTCCATAAATCAAAAACAAATTTCAAGTTCAGTGATCTTTATTCATAAAGCAATCAAGTTTTTCACACATTTCAATAATAGTAACATCAAGAGCAGAATAACAAGAATTGAGCGCTCGGCTACAACAAAGTTGCTGCTTTCTCGACAAGAGATGTAGCCACATAGAGATTCACTTGTTCTAAAAATTCCTCTGTCACAAGAGCCTTGTATTCTTGTGCGCCTATCCCGGAAACGCACTTGTCCTGAAAAGAAACACTCTTTAACAATAACTCATTTCACATTTTACCGTTAGGGAGTTCAACTGGAAACGAGCGGACAACTCCAACTTCTTTTTCAATGGCAAATTGGATCTTTTGATCAAAAACTTCTCGCATTTACGACGAACATTTTCGGCATTGTATCTGTTGTTCACAAGCAGAATCCCTTCAACCGTATGTTCTGGAATAAATTTAATAACATTTTATAATACTGTCAAGGACCAGTACCATTGGGTTTAGCATGAAAGTGCAACACTTCAAGAAATTTTTGAAAATCTTGTGCATTGGTCTTGTGTATCTCAATTTCCGAAGCATTACCTTCCTTGAGTTTCTCAGAAAATAGTGTTGTAAAATTTTCAGAGTGACGAGTGAGGTCCTGCAAAAAATCTTTTTTTAGAAGAAACTAAGTTTATCAACACTTACGCGCTTGAACACATAGAATTTCTCTCCTGCAACATTTAAGACGACATCCGAGTGCTCCTTGTTGGCCTCGCCGAAGTCGAACGCTTTTGGTTGTACGATTCCGGTGATATTCAGAATTGTCACACGAGCTACCACCTCAAGCGTGTCGTTTTTCAAGTAATCCTCTTTCATTTCTTTCC
Organism: Caenorhabditis sinica; assembly: GCA_963932045.1. Lineage (NCBI taxonomy): Eukaryota > Metazoa > Nematoda > Chromadorea > Rhabditida > Rhabditidae > Caenorhabditis > Caenorhabditis sinica. The sequence continues at coordinate 4,453,156 of OZ009942.1, forward strand.
AAGTGAGATACTCTGGCAAACCATAAGATTCATTATCCTTGAATAACAGCATCCCCAATTTTTTCTCAGCTACCATAAAATAGTTTTCCCCAACAAGCTCGAATCCCAGCTCGGTTTCTATCGACCATTCCTTTGCTGAGTCCGGTTCCTTAACACCAAAATAAACACCGAGATGCTCTCCGGTACGCTTGATATTGATGTACCTGGAATGCCGAGAGTAATTACACAAACCAAAATACTTTCTACTTTTTTTTGTGATAACTTTTGTAAATGAAAGAACCAATTCACTTAGAAACACCTAACCACTATTATTGAAATTCCAGACATTAACATATGTATTTGATCAAGATACACCTAAACACTATTAATGAAATTTTAGACATATCTTTCTTATATAATACGATTCTAATTCTGTCCGTTTGTCCGCGATATCCGCGTCCGTTTTTCATTTCTAGAGGAAAGCGTGAAGATTGAAGTGAACTGTCTCGAACAGGAAGAAGAAAAAAAATCCGATGAAAACAAAATGACATTTCTGAATTCTCAATCGCGCCGCAGGCGCCCAGCTTTGCTGGTTATCAATACTAACCATCTTCGTCCGTAATGCTCCTCGATTTCACTGCATCGACTTGATTCTGCCTCCATTTCGGACATGTTCGTGAACTTGTGCTCCAATATAAACTCTTTCTCAAGGGGCTGCTTCTCGTTAGCCTAAATGAAAAAAAAAACGTAATATTTTCGTTGAGCAGAACTAAATATACTTTCATGTTACTCACTTTTGACAGTTGCTCCTTCAGTTCATTTATTTTTTCATCGAGTTGTTTGGAAATATCCCTCTTATGAACCTCAAACTTCTCTTGAATCTCTTCTTTCATCTGTTTGATGCTCTCCTGCATATCCGATTCGTCCCGATTGTCAAGACGAGATCTTTTTGGAGGCATTTGAAAAGCCTTAAAGTTTAAAAAATAGGTGGAAACAATAAGAATGATGAGAAAAAGTAGAAAGAAAATCGACAACAAAAAATGAGAGCGGTTAGTGCCTTATCTGTTTTACCGATGTACTAAGAGATAGTGGTGGAGAACAACAGAGCACGAAGAAAATGAAAGAAGAACGTACCGAGAGATAAGATAAATAAAGAGCAGATAGCAAAACATAGAGAACGATGGGTCACTCCAGTGACCACGACAGGGACATGTTTCTCGGACTCAAGGTGTTGCAAAACAACGGGGTTCTGAAGCAGACAACGTTCATAAACCAAAAACCAACTTCAAGTTCAGTTATCTTCATTCATAAAGCAATCAAGTTTTTCACACATTTCATCAATAGTAACATCAAGAGCAGAATAACAAGAATCAATCGCTACAACAAAGTTGCTGCTCTCTCGACAAGTGCAACAGCTACATCGCGAGACACTTGTGTCAGAAGTCCATCTCTCACAAAAGCCTTGTATTCATGCGGTGTTATTCCGGAAACGCATTTGTCCTGAAACGATTAGTTACAAATTAAACCTCATTTTAAATAGTACCGTCAGTGCGTTCAGCTGAAAACGTGACGAGAGCTCCAACTTCTTCTTCAATGGCAAATTGGATCTTTTGATCAAAAACTTCTCGCATTTACGACGAACATTTTCAGCATTGTATTGATCATTCACAAGCAGAATCCCTTCAACCGTATGTTCTGGAAAAAATTTTAATACACTTTTTAATAATTTTCAAGGACCGGTACCATCGGGTTTAGCATAATAGTGCAACACTTCGAGGAAGTTTTGAAAGTCATGCGGATCGATCTCATGTATCTTGATTTCCGAAGCATTACCTTCCTTGAATTTGTCAGAAAACATTGTAGTAAACGGTTCAGAGTGGCGAGTCAGGTCCTGGAAAAATTAAAGGTATTTTGAGGGAACTAAGTTTAGGAACACTTACGCGTTTCAACACATAGAACTTCTCTCCTGCGATATTCAAGACGACATCCGAATGTTCCTTGTTAGCCTCACCAAAGTCGACAACTTTTGGTTTGACGATTCCGCCGACCATCTTCAGAACCTTGACTCGAATTTGCACATTGATCTTATTATCTTTAGAGTAGTCTTTCATCAACTCTTCCCAAGAGAGAATATTCAATATGCCGAGAGCAATGTTTCTCTCACTTTGCTCACCGCTTTGCTCACACATGCTACCAAACTGTTTTCTAGAGCAAACCCGGTCGTTTCCCACATAAATCTTAATCTCCTGCTCGGCTTCGATCAGGTAATCACCTTCTGGCTTGACCAGAAGCAAGAAAACTCCAAGGTGTTCATTTTCACGTCTGATCCAGATATACCTGAACAATATCAATGAAACTTTGGGCATATGATCAGCACTGACCATTTTTGTCCGTAATGCTCCTCTCTTATACTAAATTCATTAGATTCTGCTTCCATTTCGGATATGTTCGTGAAAGTATGTTTTAATACAAACTCTTTCAAAGGTGGCTGCTTCTCGTTAGCCTTAATGAAAAAGCAATACGCAATTTTTTTAGCAGAATTCAATACACTTCTATGCTACTCACTTTTGCCAGTTTCTCCTCCAGTTTATCGATTCTTTCATTGAATTGTTGGGACATCTCATTCTTTTGAACTTCAAACTTCTCTAGAATTTCTTCTTTCATCAGTTTTATGCTCTCCTGTATATCCGATTCGTGCACACTGTCAATACGAGATCTTTTCGGAGGCATTTGAAAAGCCTGGAAGTTATTAAATTGGTGGAAGCATTGAAAATATTGAGAAAAAGTAGAAAAAACCATAACGAAAAAATGAGAGTGGTCAGTGCCTACTCTGTTTTGCCAATGCTGCAAACGGAGAAATAGTGTGGAAGAACAAGAGGAGCGCAGAGAAAACGAAAGAAGAGCGGTTAACGAGAGATAAGAGAATAAGAGAAGAGAGCAAAATAAAGGAGGATGAGGGTTCGCTCCACTGACAACGAGGAGAGCTTGTTTCCCAGAGGCAGAAGGTATTGCGAAATAATGGGGTTCTGATGCAGACAGCCTTCATAAACCAAAAACCAATTTCAAATTCAGTGACCTTTATTCTTAAAGCAATCAAGTTTTTCACACATTTCAATAATAGTAACATCAAGAGCAGAATAACAAGAATTGAGCGCTCGGACTATAACAAAGTTGCTGCTCTCTCAACAAGTGCAACAGCTACATCGCGAGACACTTGTGTCAGAAATCCATCTCTCCCAAGAGCCTTGTATTCATGCGGTGTTATCCCGGAAACGCATTTGTCCTGAAACGATTAGTTACAAATTAAACCTCATTTTAAATAGTACCGTCAGTGCGTTCAGCTGAAAACGTGACGAGAGCTCCAACTTCTTCTTCAATGGCAAATTGGATCTTTTGATCAAAAACTTCTCGCATTTACGACGAACATTTTCAGCATTGTATTGATCATTCACAAGCAGAATCCCTTCAACCGTATGTTCTGGAAAAAATTTTAATACACTTTTTAATAATTTTCAAGGACCGGTACCATCGGGTTTAGCATAATAGTGCAACACTTCGAGGAAGTTTTGAAAGTCATGCGGATCGATCTCATGTATCTTGATTTCCGAAGCATTACCTTCCTTGAATTTGTCAGAAAACATTGAAGTAAACGGTTCAGAGTGGCGAGTGAGGTCCTGAAAAACTAGAGTTTTTTAGAAGAAACAAAGTTTATAAACACTTACGCGCTTCAACACATAGAACTTCTCGTTTCCAACCAGCAAGACAACATCCGAATGTTCCTTGTTAGCCTCACCAAAGTCGAAAGCTTTTGGTTTGCCAATCCCGGTCGTGCTCAGAATCTTGACTCTAATTTGCACATCTAGCTTGTTGTCTTTCCAGCAGCTGTTCTTCAACTCTTCCCAAGAGAAAAAACTCGATGTGCCGAAAACATTGTCTTTGTATCCTTGCTCACCACGCATACGCATGCTGCCAATGCTTTTTCTATGGTAAAAATAGTCGTTTCCTCCAGAAATCTGAAGCTCCTGCTCGAATTTGATCAGATAATCACCTTTTGGCTTATGCACAACCAATAAAAAATCCAAGTTTTCCTTCTCACGCATGATCCAGATATACCTGAACAGTTTTCCCGAAATTTTAGACTTTTACATATGAATACTGACCAGTTTTGTCCGTAATGCTCCTCTTTTACACTGTCTTGATCACCATCTGCTTTCATTTCGGATATGTTCGTGAAGGTGTGTTTTAATACAAACTCTTTCTGAAGGGGCTGCTTCTCGTTTGCCTAAATAAGAAGAAAATATTACGGCGGTCAAAAGTTGAGACCTCGTGCTCCAGCGCACTGATCAAATGGAAAAGAAAATCACTCTGGTTTTTTTTGCAAAAACTCTTCCTGACCAAATGCACAGGGAGTGCAGTGGAGCATGGATTTTCAAAATTTTACCGCCTTAATACGAAACTTTTTTGTTGAGCAGAGTTCAATACACTTCTATGTTACTCACTTTTGGCAGTTGCTCCTCCAGTTTATCGATTCTCTCCTTGAATTGGTCCGAAATTTCATTCTTATGAATCTCAAACTTCTCTAGAATTTCTTCTTTCATCAGTTTGATGCTCTCCTGCATATCCGATTCGTCCCCATTGTCAATACGAGATCTTTTCGGTGGCATTTGAAGTGTCTGGAAGTTAAAAAAGGTGAAAAGAATAGAAAGAGTCCACAAAAAAAGAGTGGTCAGTGTCTACTCTGTTTTGCTAAAGCTCCAAACGGAGAAATAGTGTGGAAGAACAAGAGGGGCGCAGAGAAAACGAAAGAAGAACGATGAACGAGAGGTAAGAAAACTAGAGAAGAGGGAAAAAGGAGAGAGGAGGAAAGATCGCTCTACTGACAATGAGGAAAGCATGTTTTCCAGATGCAGAGGGAGGTATTGCGAAACAATACTAGGGTTTTTATAAAAACCTCTTTCGGAAACCATGGCCAAATAACTCGAAACTTTTTATTCAGAAATCAGCAACAAACGAGGTAAAAATAGAGAAACAAAAAATCAGCATTGAGTTTAGAGAAAATCAGCCGATTTCTTGCCATATGCTCTTGACACATAAAGGTTGGCATTATCCAAGAATCCATCTTTTCCAAGAGCTTTGTATTCATCGCGGCTGATCTTGGAGAAGCAATCGTCCTAAAAACGAATATCATAATTATAACCTCACTTAAAATCTTACCGCTAATGCGTTCAACTGAAAACGAGAAGAGAGTTCCAACTTCTTTCTCAACGGCTTCATGGATTTTTTTATCAAGAATTTCTCGCACTTTCCACGAACATACGCAGAGTTGTAGAAGTCAATCAGAAGAAGAATGTTCCCCACAGTGAACTCTGCAATTTCGATTGTTCGTGAAACATAATATTTGATCCTCCTTACCATCGACTTTTGCATTTCCATAGAGAACCTCCAGAAAGTTTTGGAAGTCCTGAGCATCAGTGTTAGATAACGGGAACTCCTGTAGTCCAGATTGCCCCTCTTTGAAATTCTTCGAGAAGAATCTGCGGAAGTAGTCGGAATGATGAGCCAGGTACTGAAAAATGAAAATATTAATGAGGCAAAGTAGATGAATTGACTACTCACTCCTCTCTGAAGGTAGAACTTCTCTTCTCCAACTTTCAAGACGACATCCGAATGTTCTTTGTTCGCCTCACCAAAATCGAAAGCTTTCGGTTTGGCGTTCCCAGCCATCTTCAGAACTTTGACTCTAATTTGCACATTAAGCTTGTCGTCTCTCAAGAAGTTTTCCTTCATGTCCTCCCATTTGAGAAAATTTGGCGCGCCATAAACGTGAGCTCCTTTGTGAAAGTATCCAAACATAGACCGAACAGAATGATGTTCGACAACAAGCAGCTCCAATTCATGCAAGGTTTCAATAAACCATTCCTTTTTTGGGTCCGGAGGGTAAACAGTCAGATAAGCACCCAAATACTCTCCGTTCCGCCTGATAGAGATTTTCCTGAAAGAGAGAATGTGAGAGCCCAAAAAAAATTATATTTGAAATGACAAGTGTCTGAAACCATTAAATTTTGTCAAAAGCCACTTAATTTTTAGTACATTTCCATCACTCGAAAATTTTCCAACTTCATGTTTCAAATTTCCAACTTCAAATTTGCACACTTTTAAAAGTTAAAACATTTTTCTGGCTAAAAATTTGTTGAAAAAGTCATTTTTATCGACAAATTCCAACCTTTTCGCACTACTCACCATGTTTGTCCAAAATGCTCCTCTGGTCGACTGTATTGATTGGAACCTTCTACCATCTCCGACATATTTGTGAACGTGTTCTTCAGTACAAACACTTTCTCTGCGCTCTTCTCGTTGCTCACCTGAACGATAAAAATGAAAATAAATAGAAAAAGAATTTCACTAAACTCACTCCCGACAAGTTTTCGACTTTCTTCAAAATTTTCTTGATACTTTCCGCCATTTCCAACTCTTCCCCATTCGCGAGACGAGATCTTTTCGGCGGCATTCGTACAGCCTGGAAATTGGTTGAATATAGATATTCTACACAGGGTTTTGAGTTAGCTACTAGTTCATTAGAAAAATTGCAAGTAGGCACATAAAATACAAAAAAAGCAAAAAATTAGAAAAAGACCTCGATTGAATCATCCGCGGCCTTTTTATACTGTCCCTCGGCGCTGGAATTGGGGCGGAGCTTAAACTGACGGCTGGAATGTAGACTGTGCGGGTGGGTGACGCGCCGTGAGCATCTGTTGACGGGGATTTCCAGTTGAGCCAGTGCTTCCCATATGATGGAGGCGCAGGTTGCGAGAAAGGTCCATTAGGAGGCGGCTTACAGCTGATTGCAGAGAGAGAGAGAGAGAGAGAGAGAGAGAGAGAGAGAGAGAGAGAGAGAGAGAGAGAGAGAGAGAGAGAGAGAGAGAGAGAGAGAGAGAGAGAGAGAGAGAGAGAGAGAGAGAGAGAGAGAGAGAGAGAGAGAGAGAGAGAGAGAGAGAGAGAGAGAGAGAGAGAGACCAGGAGAGGCGCATCATGTCTTTTCATTTCTAGAAAAAAGCGTGAAGATTGGAGTGCACTTTCTCGACCAGGAAGAAGAAAAAAAACCGAAAACAAAATGCCACTTTCTAAATTTTCGGATCGCAAATGCCCCAGCATTGCGAAATAATACTAGGGCTTCTATAAAAACCTCTTTCGGAAACCATAGCCAAACAACTCATCTCAAAACTATTTATTCAGAAATCAACAACGATCGAGGAACACGTTTTCGTAATAGCAAATACCACAATAGAGCAACAAAAACATGAGCATTGAGTTTAGAGAAAATCAGCCGATTTCTTGCTAAATGCTCTTAACACATAATAACTGGCACCATCCAAGAACCCATCTTCAGCAAGTGCCTTGTATTCATCGCGGCTGATTTTGGAGAAGCAATCGTCCTAAAAATTATCATAATGGAAGATAACCTTACTCAAAATCTTACCGCTAAGGCGTTCAACTGAAAACGAGAAGCGAGTTCCAACTTCTTTCTCAACGGCTTTGCGGATTTCTTCATCAAGAACTTCTCACACTTTTCACGAACATAGGCGGAGTTGTAGAAGTCAATCAGAAGAAGAATGTTCTCCACAGTGAACTCTGCAATTTCAATTGATCGTGAAACCAAATATTTGATTCCCCTTACCATCAACTTTTGCATTTCCATAGAGAACCTCCAGAAAGTTCTGGAAATCTTGAGCGTCAGTGTTAGATAACGGGAACTCCTGTAGTCCAGATTGTCCCTCTTTGAAGTTCTTCGAGAAGAATCTGCGAAAATAGTCGGAATGATGAGCCAGGTACTGAAAAATAAAGATATTAATGAGGCCAAGTAGTGAATTGACTACTCACTCCTCTCTGAAGGTAGAACTTCTCATTTCCAGTATTCAGTACAACATCAGAGTGCTCCTTGTTAGCCTCACCAAAGTCAAATGCTTTTGGTCTGACAAACCCGACCATCTTCAGAACCTTGACTCGAATTTGCACATCTAGCTTGTTGCCTTTCTGTGCCTTTAAATCTTCCAAAGAGATAAAATTCGGTAAGCCAAAAGCATTGTTTTCTTCTCCTTGCTCACCGCTTTCCTTGCAAATTTTACCAATCTGCTTTATAGAGCGAAACGTGTCGTTTTCCACAGAAATCACAAATTCAGTCTCGGTTTCAATCAGAAAATCACCTTTTGGCTTCCGCACAACCAAGTAGACTCCAAGGTGTTCATTCTTACAATGGAGCAAAATATACCTAAACACTACATATTAATGACATTTTAGACACATGATCAATAGCAACCATCTTTGTCCGTAATGCTCCTCGAGTTCACTAAATCCTTTAGATCCTGGTTCCATTCCGGATATGTTTTTGAACGTGTGCTTCAATACAAATTCTTTCTCAAGGGGCTGCTTCTCGTTAGCCTAAATGCAAGAAATTTTATGATGAGCTGTATTCAATATACTTCTATATTACTCACTTTTTGCAGTTGCTCCTCCAGTTTATCGACTCTTTCATTGAATTGTTGGGACATCTCTTTCTTATGAACATCAAACTTCTCTAGAATTTCTTCTTTCATCAATTTGATGCTCTGTGCCATTTCGGAATCTTCCCCATTATCAATACGAGCTCTTTTCGGGGGCATTTGAAATGTCTGAAAGTTGTGAAATTATATGAAAACAACGCCAGAATTAAGCATAAATGTTAACACAAAAAATGAGTCAGTTGTTGTCGGCGGCGGCGTGCCGCGGGTCATGGCATGTCGGATGAGAGAGTGTGTTAGATAGAGAGGGCGCAGAGAACAGGAGAAAAAGAGAGAGAATTATAAATGGAAAAGTCTTAGAGAGACGGAGGGTGGCATTGGTCACTCTCTCTCCGTGAGGGAAAAGGAATCATTGGCAGGTTTTTTGCCTATATTTCAATATTTCTGGGTAAAAATCGCTGTCTTTTCCAATATAAAGAGTTTTTCGCCAAGATATTTTCATGAGATTGAAGGCGTATAGCATTGTGTTTGCGGACTTTTCGAAGTTTTGTGCAAGACTTGGTTTGGTGGTTTCTTAGCATGGTTTTTTTTAGGAAAAAATGTGTCGGAAAATTGGATTTTCAAATCTTTACTCAAAAATTCCGTTCCTGAAAATTGAGTTCTCGGTTTTTTTCCCCAAAATGAAGTTTTTTTTTTCAAATTTTGTAGCTTTTCGGAAAGTTTTAATATTTCTTTTTCGCTCTCAAAAATGTTCGGTTGAAAGATTTTGTCTTAAAAAACGAAAAATCGAGGAAAATTATCGATTTTCCTACTCCCACCGCGCCTGACTCTCAAACCACAATATCTTTCTTATATAATACGATTCTAATTCTGTTCGTTTGTTCGCGATGTCCGTTTTTAATGACTTATTTTTTCCTATACCGTTGTAATATCACTACTATACGTTTTCCTACATCCTCTTCCTGGCTCCGCGACACTTCGCCACGCGTGGGTTCTTCCAAAGTCGAAAATTTGAAAACATTTTAAATTAAAGTGCAACGTGTGGCGGTCGTAGTTGCAAAATGAGCGGTTGCAAAATGTCGCGGAACTTCCTTCCTTTTCATTATTCTCATTTCCTTATTCTCAAGGCGTTGCACTTACGTAGTCGTTCCTTTCCGGGTAATGGATCACTGACTGCTAAACCGGACTATTTCACTGGTTTGAACTCTACGTTTCATGAAACTAAATGACATGAGTGTGGCCTCCATAGAAAATCATATTGACATGTACTGACTTCATGAAAGATAAAAATCATATTTATTTGCCTGTCTTACTTTCCGCAAAATCCACTTCAACCGTAAACATCGTCAATTTTCTTTCCACGTTCCAGATTCACAAATGGAAGGGATCTTCCCACTCTGGGACATCTCACCGCTGGCACGCACACGAATCATACGTCGAATGAGACTAGCCGATATGTAAGTTTTTGTTGCTCCAAAAAACAAAGATTTATAGATTTAAACTTTCAGACTAGAACTCTCAGCAAGATCCGAACCTTTTCACGACTTTCTCAAAGCCAACAAGCTGCCTGAAATCACACTGACTTTCGCATTTATTAGGGAGGATACTCAGTTGTGGGCTGCACAACCAGACCATACACGTGCCGAATTTCGATTTCAAGTACATAGGAACTCATTTTCATTTCAAGGAAACTCATTTTCATTTGGCGACAAGACAGTTTCCAGAAAAGATAGAAATTTTGTCGTTCTAGGCTGTTTGAATTTCAAAATGGAATTGGATGCTATGGAGGAACTGGTCAACTATATAGCATCAATTGCTCACGTGAAGTACAGATTGCACTGTCATCGTTATACGGAATATGATTTACTTGAGACTTTTGCTTTCAAAGTTATCAAGCAATTCCCTTTCTCGGGCGTGATTTTTGGTTTTGATATGGCCGCTGAGCGCTACACTTTCACGGAGGAACAAATTCGATTCTTACAGGAACATGCCAAAATTGAAAATCTGAGTCTGGTGTGTCTAGTCAGGTCCACAGAGCCACTCGAACGTGTTAACTTCACCCAGAAGAGGCTTTGTATCGAACGTTGCCGTTGGCTCCAACCCAAAGTACTTCTCAACGATTGCCGAGTTGAAGACATTGAAATCCATTTCACGCAGGGAAACATTCAAAATTTGGTGGAGATTGCAGTACAGTGGCAGAGAGGAGGAACTTTCATCAACTTGAAGAAGATGAAGCTATATTGCTTCGGAGACTGGAACGAAGGGAATAAACTTGAAATTCTGATAGATGGATTTTTAGGTGTTGCTGTGTAAGTTTCGTTATAACGGCTCCACGACACTTCGCAACCGGCCATATCGCAACTACGACAGTTCGCCACACGGTGCATTTATTATAAGGGAAATTTTTGAATTTTTTAACTGTGGAGAAACCCACGCGTGGCGATATGTCAGAGTGGCAAAATGACCGGTTGCGAAGTGTCGCGGAGCCGTTATAACCTAGTTTAACGAATAGCCCAGTTTCAAATAATTGATTATTTTCAGATCTCACGCCAAGAAGTTTGAACCTTTCAAAGGAGAAATCAAAAGATTCACTGATGGGAAAGTAGCAAAAGTGGAAGCTGAACATATCGAACAGAATGTCATCCCAAGGGGTTATTTGTCGCTTATTATCGACTAATTTTGAGATTTCATAGAATTTTTTTCTATTCATACTTTGTCCGTTCGAACTCTTTTCAATAAATACTTGACCTAACACAATTGTATCGCTAGTTATTCGGATACTTAGAGCATGAAAACATCCTCCATGAGCTCATCAACTGCATAGTATCCGTTCGCGGGGCTTTGAGCCTCCGCAGCAACGACACTCCGTTAAATCTTCAGTGCGCCTTGTTTAGCGTAAATCGACATGACCCATTTTTGAGTCCAATCAGACCTTTTTTGACAATGAAGCGGTTCGAAAAACTTTTATAATTTTATATTTTCAACATTTGGAAGCAAAATACTTCAAAAGTGTCGATGTCGTTGAAAGAACGTCAAAAACGGCCTGATTGAACTCAAAAGTGGGATATGCCGCTTTACGCTAAACAACGCGCGCTGAAAATTTAGCGGAGTGTTGTCGTTACGGTGGCCCAAAGCGCCGCGATCGGATATTAGAAGATCGAGAGAAAAGAACAGATTATTGAAGTTAATACTGGAAAAAAAAGAAATTAACACTGTACTTTATTCAAGATTCCGAGAGTTTCAACAGACCAAAAAAATTAACATTATAAGAGCTGAAAAAACAACACTTTTTGAAACAACACTTTTTGAAACAACACTTTTTGAAACAACACTTTTTTTCATGCAGCAAAAACCAGATTACATAAAGGTCATGGATTTCTCATGAAGCGCAGTGGACACAGTCAAGTTGAGGGTTCCAAGCAGCTCCTGGAGAATCGCCTTGTACTCCTCCTTGTCCTTGATATCAGAGACAAACTTTTTGGTCAGTTTGTCCAACTGAAAACGAGACGAGAGCTGCAACTTCTTGACCAATGGTTTGGTGGATTTGTCCTTCAGGAACTCTTCGCACTCTCGACGAACGTTCTTGTCGTTGAACTTGTCGTTCAGGAGGAGAATCCCTTCCACTGTGTACTCTGAAACGAAAAATGGTTATTGAACATTTAGTGGAAGTCCAGCACCGTCGGGTTTTGCGTCTCCATGCAGAACTTCAAGGAAGTTTTGAAAGTCTTGAGCATCTGTGTCTGGTAGCTCAATCTCCCCTTTTTCAAAATTTTCAGAGAAAAGTGTGGTGAAGAAGCTGGAGCGACGAGTGAGAAACTGAAATCCGTTAGGTTTTCAGAAGTAAGCTAGATTGCTTCAAACTCACGCCTTTCCAGACGAAGAACTTCTCGTTTCCAACCTTCAAGACAACATCAGAGTGCTCCTTGTTAGCCTCACCAAAGTCAAATGCTTTTGGTTTGACGATTCCGGCCATTTTTACAACCTTGACTCGAATTTGCACCACTAGCTTGTCGTCTTCCAAATAGTTTTTCTTTAACTCTTCCCAAGTGATGAAATTCAATGTGCCGGAAGCATTGTTATCTTGGCCTTGCTCACCGCTTTCCATTCGCATGCTACCAACTTCTTTTCTAGAGAAAAGCAAGTGGTATCTCCCAGAAATCTGAACCTGCTGCTCGGCTTCGATCAGGTAATCACCTTCTGGCTTACGCACAGCCAAGAAAACATCCAAGTGTTCATTTTCACGTTTGATCCAGATAAACCTAAACAGTATTATTGAAACTTTTGGCATATAATCTCTACTGACCATTTTTGTCCATAATGATCCTCGATTCCACTGTATAGGCTAGATTCCGCTTCCATTCCCGATACGTTCGTGAAAGTGTGCTCCAATACAAACGCTTTCTCAAACCGCTGCTTCTCGTTAGCCTAAATAAAAAGAAAATATGCAAATTTTTTGTTAAGCAGTATACAATATACTTCCCTGATACTCACTTTTGGCAGTTGCTTCGCCAGTTCATCAATTCTTCTGTCAAATCGTTCGGAAATCTCATTCTTTTGAGCCTCAAACTTCTCTAGAATCTCGTCTTTCATCAGTTTGATGCTCTCCTGTATATCCGATTCGTGTCCATTGTCAATACGAGATCTTTTCGGGGGCATTTCTATCGACTGAAAGTTGTGAAATCATATGAAACAACGCAATAATTAAGCGAAATTGGCTGAAGTATGTGAAAAACTATTCTCTAACTAGATAATAACGCAAGAAATGAGCAAATAAGGGAAGGATGGCACAAAACAGCGGAGAAATGTCAATTGTTGTTAGTGTCGGCGTGTTGCAGCAGGTGCCGATAGTGTGCGAGACAAAGAAGTGACCAAAAACATTCTAAATTTGATATTCAACCAACGAGAAATAGATTTTTACAGATGCTGGTAAGCAGCCGCCAAGAGAGTGTGCGAGGTAGAGAGGCAGCAGTGAAAAGGGTCAGCAAGGTCACTCACTCGCGAAAGCAACAAATTTGAACATCATATTCAGCGCGTAGCGGTCGCGTCGCGTGCTTTTTGAACTTGGCATTTTGCAATAGGGCACGCGCCACAGACAGAACACCATATGCAAATGCGCGCGCAAACAGTGATGTGAACTTTCCCATTTCAACTGCATAATCGTCTGGGTCTCATCATTTTCGAAACGTGGCTTTCGTGCGTCACGGTCGCGTTGCGTTTCCCTTTTTGATGGGTTTTTTGGGGAGCAGATGTGCCTATTTTCTCCAACTGAATAGCCGCCAACTCTAAAATTTCAGATTCTCAAATGGATGACTTCCCGCTCTGGGAGATCGCAGAAATCCCTCGCAATCGGATTATTCAACGGATGAATCTGGCTGATGTGTAAGTCATTTAAGGGATTCCATCTTTGGTCACAAGCTTGCGGAACGGTACATTGTTTGAAATTCGCGCCTTTCCTTATTTGTTTCCGACGCATCGCGGTCCCGCGTGTCTTTAAATTTGCTAACTCGCAGTTCAATTTGTCATAGCTGAAAAATTTGGCACAAAGCCAGCCTTGAAATTTGGCTCCCTGCCAAACAAAAACTCGTTTTTGCGATGTCCCGTTTTGCAACCCTGTGTGGGCGGAGTATGCGCTTTACTTGTTATATAACAGGAAAAATGTGCGGTGTTTTCAAGTATCACTATGAAAAATTGCAAAAACTGCTCTAAAACCCCGAAAATCCGGTTTTGAAGAGCCATTTTTGCCAAAAGTTGTCTCACACGGCCGTGGCCGATCTTTGGAGTTTTCTTCCATAAAGGATACACATGGACTTTACATTGTTGCACTCTCGGTTTGGCTGCTTGACAACTTTCAGATTTGGCAGCGTGTCAGCCGTTTCCGCAGTTAAAAATTCGAATCGATGTATTGTCTGTTCAAAAAAACGTCGGCAAGGGGCGGGGCTTAATTGACTCCCACTTCTTTGCAACCCTGCTGCGCGATCTTTTGCAACCGCCGCACACTTTTTTTAAGCAAAAAAGAGAGGAAAAAGTGTGCGGCGGTTGCAAAAGACCGCGCTGCAGGGTTGCAAAGAAGCGCTTAGGCCCCGCCCCTTGCCGACGTTTTTTTGAAGAGACAATACCGTTTTGTGACCCTGTGGATAGAGTTGGGGTTATCCAGAGAAAAATCACTGCAGCCCGAGACAACTTCTGGAAAAACAGCTTTTTCTAAACGGTTTTTTAGAAGCGAACGGCACGACAGCGTAACCCTCCGTCCGCAAATCTTTCCTCCCAGATGAAAATATAAATTTCATTTTCCAGAATCGAGATCGCCATCAAATCCAAGCCATTCTACGACTACCTCACAGCCAACAAACTTCCAGCGATAGAACTTCAATGGAATCTCAGACAACACTACTATCTTCTTTTGGGAGTTCCCTTCGAAAAATCTTGGGTTCAATTTTACACCGAACAAATGTTTCCGGTACCTACCAGAATGAGAGCTTTGCGGAATGCCATACGAATTGTACATGGATTCGCCATTGGAAACCATAGAGATTGTGAAGTGAAGATTAAAGCGATTGTGGAAATCACCAAGTTTCTCCTTCCAATCATCAACATCAGCGGGTACTCACTTCAGTATAATGATGTCCCTGGATTCGATATTCTGAAGAGCTCTATTTTCCAAGTGACCAAAAAGTTTTCGAAGCTATCTATCGCTGGAAACAACGCCACAAACCTCATTGAGTTTACTGAAGAACAACTTCGCTTTCTCCTGGAAGATGTAAAAACTGAAAATCTGGATTTGAAGTGCAAGCTTAAAGGCCTGGAAAAGTTGGAGAATGTTCGATTCAATCAAACGCATCTGAGCATCGGATCTTGCTCATGGATCCATCCGAGTGTATTCTTGAATATTTCGCAACTGGAGACCATCGATGTCCAATTCAGCTACAGATTGAATTTGGAGGACTTTATCAAGGTTGCAGTGGAATGGCAGGGTGGAGAGGTTTTGAGAAGTCTGAAGCATTTACACTTTGTTAATATCGAGGAATGGTCTGAAACTAAAAGTTTGGTTGTTCGAGAGGATCTTACACTTGGAGTTGCTCCGTAAGTTTTTTAATATTACGATTAATACAGATCTGCGTCACGTTGGTACTATGACGTTTCGCAACCCCACAAGGTTGCACAACGGTACATCGCGGAAAAGCGGCGCTTTGTTGTACTCTCAATTTGGCTGCTCGCCAGCTTTCAGGTTTGGCTGCGTGCCAGCTCTTTCCGCAGTCAAAAGCTGTACTGTGAGTCGCCGCGCAGCAAATTTCAGACATTCTTTAAGCGACACGCCTGGAAAATTACGCGCGAATTCAAACCAATGTACCGTTTTGCGACTCTGTGCCGTGACATTTCGCCACCAACTTAAGTGAAGCAACTACGATGTTTCGCAACTGTGACATCTTGCAACTATTAAGAACTGATCAAGCCAAGTTATTTTAGGTACTTGCTGCACGTTGGGTTAAGAAATTTCCGTGAGCTATTTCATGGTGGCGAAATGTCAGGGTTGAGAAATGTCATAGTTGCGAAGCGTCGGTTTTCTGCTACATTAAGGCTACCCTGATTTTGCATTTTTCAGATCCGATGAAGACGAGTTCAAGGATTACAAAGGAATCATTCAACGCTTTATTGATGGAAAACGGGCTCAAGTGACGGTTTGGAATGCGAATGACGATGAAAACGGACATTTCTTCCTTAGTGTCGAGGAGGACGGACACTTTTCAAAGTTATTAATTTTTTGAAAATTGTGTTTCTGCTAAAGTTGTACTTTTGTAGCTGTTATCAAATAAATATTATGGTGATCTGAACAAAAGAGAGTCCGCGATATCTCACCACGAAAGCTGTTGATCGTACTCTAACGGAACTTAACTGATTTTCAAGCCGATTTTTCCGTCTTTCTTAAATTTTAATCGATTCTCAGACATTTTTCTGACGAAATCTGGCTTCGATGCACGTTTGTTTCGTAATTTTTGCTGAATTTCGAACGGAAATCGGTAGAAACCTGAGTTTGGTTCGCTTTTTTGAGGTATGAGGTCGGCACGAAATTTTTAGATTTATGGCCCGAGCTGCTATTTATTCAGATAACCCTAATACTTTGTCTGTCAACATTTTCTTGTTTTTTTTTTTGCTTTTGTATTAGATTAAACACAATTTAAAATGTATTTTTTTGTCTGAAAATTACATGCTAGTTATTGTAGAACTCGAAAATCCGTTGATATAACAAACGATTCTGCATCGGTGCAAATAACCGCGTCCTTCCCATTTCCCATAGTGATGATGTACCCGACCGTATATACTTTATAGGTGCTGAAATGTTTTTTGTTAAGAATTGCAATGCTTAAAATAACATTACCCGACTCTGACATGATTCACTTGAATGGCTGGAATGTCCTTGAGCAACTCTTGAAATGAAAATGTTTCAACTTTTTCAATTTTCTTTCGTAAAATGAGCGAGTTCATTTGGGTCTCTTGTTTAGTCAACTTTTCTAGTAGAGGGTGGAGAGTGCGAAAATCGATCAAGCAATTTCCAAGTTCAACAGACTTGCAGTTCATAAAATTGTGCACCAAGTGAGATACGGTAACCCATTTGGAGCTACGGATCAGAATGGAGTCACATTTGAAAACTGGAAGATTTTCGGGTTCTTGCAGATTTTGGAAATCCGCCGGAACCCCGGAATGAAATCGAAACTGCTTGGAGAGGCTTCCCAATTCCAATGCAATCTTGTATTCTTCAAGACTCGGGTTTTTAGAATCAATGGAAACATTCTCAATTTTCAGATTTTGCCTACTAACAAGTTCGAAGATCAGTGGGATAACTGAAGCGTTTCCCCAGAGAAATATAGAAAACTTAGGATTGTTGAAGACTTCCATGAAATGATTGATATCAGATTCTAATTTTGAGATAGAGCTCTCATTGACTCTCAAAAAATCGCGGTTTTTCTCAAGTTGATAATAAGAAATTTTGTCGAAAAAGAAGGAGAGGGAGTAGGAACATTTATGAGTTGCTCTCTTGACAATGTACTTGGATCTAGTGGAGAGCTTGGAGAGGTGGTATCTGAAAAAAGAAACTACAACTTTAACAAAAATGGTGCCGTTCGTTCCACTACACGTAGGTTAAAGGCGCACCGAATTTTAAGTTTTTCCTTTCATGGCAAGACCTTAAAGGAGCATGAGGTGTTCTACTGTTAAGTTTCAAATGCGCATTCAAACTCGACCACTCTCAGGTGCCGTTGAGCGGACTGCGGCATCTTATTCGGTATAAAATTGTATTTTTTGAAAGTTGTACCAGAAATAGAACAGAAAATCGATTTCCGCCGTTTTTTTAACAAGATATGACTTCTAAGCACGATTTATTTTGTAATTTTGCTAACTTTCAAAAAAGCTGCTTATAAACTGAAAAAAAACGGAAAATAGGATTAAAATTACGGTTTCTGTCGGCATATGCGTGTCGTTTTTTCATAATATGAGGTTGTAAACGCTGATGCCCGGACTGTTAGTTCAGAACGTTCCAGTCTAAAGGCGCATATGCCATTGAAAACTCTAGGTGGGGAAAGTTAGCTCAAAATTTGCACCCGACACCACAATCGTAGAACCCTCCGACTCATCGCGTGCCTGTCAGCGCAACCTTCGAAAACTTGAAAATTCACTTACAGTTCGGTCAATTCCGTGTTTTTGCTGATTTTATCTTGTGCTAGAGATGGTAGGCGAAGGAGAGGGAATGGCTTGGAAGTCATTGGATTTATTGGAATGCAGGAAAAAAAAAACTGAATGTAGATAATGAACCGCAGTGCGTCGACGACCTTCAATAACCCTATTGAGCGATTGAAAAATCAATAGTGGTCCCAGTAGACAGTGCGTGGAAAAACTGAGTACATTAGCACAGAATCTTTTAGCATAGGACACAGTAATCTACACAACCAAGTTACTTAAATTATTGATTTTCTACTGGATTTTTTTGTTATTAGCTACCTTTCACCCTAATGATTTACAGTAAGCCGTTAGCCTATGACAGCTTGAAGAGCGTTCTTCTACGCATGGAAGCTAATTTTAGGTAAGTTTTTACCCCTCAAAATTTTTGAAATAAAACGTTATTTTTCAGAATAAACCTGTCTCTACGAATTCCCGGAATCCGTACCGCCGAGAAAAGTATGCCCCTGTACGTTGAGTTCCTGCAAATGACTCCAAACGGAACCGATATCAACTCATTGGAATATATGGTGCATTGTGTGCAACCAAACCCATTGATTCTAAGCGATTGGCAGGAGGATATTGTGCCGGAGGAAGTAAAGACGGGGTTTGGCTCTGATTTAACTCGATTCGGTATCCGCGATTTCTCGGTTGACGACGAAATTCTTCCTGGAGATGTGGTGCTTCCCGAAGCTGAAATTGTCAATATGGGAAGAAGAATGCTAGAACTGAATTTGCAGGAGCTGGATGAAATGATGACTTTACGTATGGACGATTTGACAGAGTCTCCCGGTACTCACCTGGTTTTCAAAATTTTGAATAGTAGCAGACTTGTCTCGATGGAGCATCTAGACTACAGTAGGAGTCTAGCGCAGGCAGCGAAGTATATGAATGAGAAGCTACTTGGAGGAAGACGTCGTGCTATTCGAGTTGAACGGTTTCATGATGGATACGGGGTACTTCGATTGCCAGTTGGACTGACACTGAAGACTAAAGAATCAAGCATCCGGCGGAGTATCGAAGAATTATGCGATTCGTACCAGGGAATACTGCTTGATGAGTCCTTCCCACAGAAATGTATAGCGTTTATCGGAGACAGCGATGATTTCATTTTTCATGAAGTCTACCAGCACCCACATGCTCAATCAGCGGGACATCTTCAGTTTGAGTGTAAAGAACCAAATGAGAACTGGTTGGACGCTATACTGGGTGTCAAGAATTCGGAAGGTCATTTTGAATGTGGGATTCACCATGAGGTTATATTTTCGGCACTGGATTTTTGGATAGGAAACGGATGGGAAATTGGTAGAGATTGGTCATTTGGCATCGAAAAGGAGGAAGATGTTAGAAAATTATTGGACGCGTGCCAAGCTTGGAGAGGCTTGATGGTGGACCAGATTCCTAATTTAGGGTAAGTCGTGATCAGTAGC
The DNA here is from genome assembly GCA_963932045.1 of Caenorhabditis sinica. Classification (NCBI taxonomy): domain Eukaryota; kingdom Metazoa; phylum Nematoda; class Chromadorea; order Rhabditida; family Rhabditidae; genus Caenorhabditis; species Caenorhabditis sinica. The sequence goes on from OZ009942.1 coordinate 4,472,768, forward strand.
ATAAGGGGATTCAAAAATATCATTTTCAGCTGCATAACCTTCCCTGATGTCTTCACTATCCCTCTGAAAAATGCCACTGAAATGTCTATCTACTGCAAGGACAACTACGGGCGCAAGTATTTCGAAGAGTACTGCCGTTGGGAGTTGAACATTGTGGTCACTTCGAAAGATCATCGTCACTTGTGGAATGTCGATTTTGATAAAGATGTGGTCTTACTTTGAAAATAAATTGTGCAGAATGGACAATGATTCTTGTATTTTCCATTTTTCGATTTTTTTTGAAACCGGGTCTCTCTAATACAGCTGCGCAAACATCGAGTCTGACTTTTTCTAATCCGACAATAGCTGACAAAGACAAGACGAGGTGAACACGGTCTAGGGGAAGATGAGGAGACACAGATTATCATGGAACCTTCCTGAACTCGCTGGCAGAGAATTACCCTTACCCGCACACACACTCTCTCACAGACTCACATACTTTCTAGAACCTTCCATGAGAAAACATAGCCCACTCACTGACTCACGCACACAGTCATACCTGCAGAACACTCACTACTCATCATCGTTCTATCGGTTTTCAATAACCATTTACTTTTTTCCTGATATTTCGCGTGTTGCTCAATCAAATATCGCAAGAATGAACTGCAATCCCTTGGCGTATGACAGCTTGAAAAGTGTACTTCTACGGATGGATCCAAATATGAGGTAAGAACTCTTAGCGAATTTTCGAAGCAGTAAACAAGAAATTTTCAGAATCAAACTATCCAATCGAATTCCTGGAATACGTACTGCTGAGAGAAGTGTACCCCTTTTTATCGATATTCTGTACTTGGCCCCAAATCGCACAAACATCAACAATAATTTATATGTTGTGCGTTGTGAACAATCAAACCCGTTGATTTTATCAGAATGGCAAAGAGACGTGATTTCGCATCGTACGGAATCAGAAGTCTCCTTTGATCTGACCTGTTACGGTATCTGCGACCATACCGCTGATGATAGGATTTTGCCTGGAGACGTGGAACTTAAGGGCGTAGAATATCAATTGGAAAGAGAGCAAACGGAACACGCTTTGAATCTCCTCGATGAAATTAGGGAGAGACAGAGTATAGATTTGGCATACTCTCCCGGGACCTATTTGGTTTTCAACAACAACTCTAAAGATCAGCTGATTTTGACAGAGACCCTTGAATACAATAGGAGTGTTGTGGACGCTGCGAAGTACGTGAATGACAAACTTCTTGGAGGAAGGCATCACGCTATTCGAGTAAAGCAGTTGTTCAACGAGGACGGGGTTCTTCGGCTTCCAGTCGGAATGAAGCTTAAAGTAAAATATTGGACTATGAAATTCAACGTACAGGAGGTTCATAATTCATTCAAAGGAATCCTGGATGAAGGTACTTTCCCACTGAAAAGATTGCATTTCGAGAACAATATTATCAGTCAGCAGGAAAACTATCTGCATAAAATTGTTCGAGAAGCGAAGTATCTGCAAATAGAGTGTCGTGAACAACATGCAAACTGGCTGAATGTAGTTTTAAAAGTGAAAAACTTGGAAGCTCATTTTGAATGTGATAATTCTAAAGAGGATCTGCACACGGTTTTGAATGATTGGATAAGGGATGGTAGGGAAATCGGAACCTTTTTTTCCTTTGGGATCGGGAAAAAAGAAGATGTAGCATTTTTTTTCGAAGAGAGTCAAAAACTGAAAAATTCGATAGTGGAACAAATTACTGGGTTAGGGTGAGTTTTCTATAGTGAAACAAAAATTATGCGTCTCGATTTTCAGTTGCCCTACGTTCCCGGACGCCGTCATTATTCCTCTGAAGACCAACAGTGACATTATAATCGCCTGTTTGGAGGAAGATGAGGACCTTAATAGGTTTACTCGCTGGATGCTTAGTATTACTGTTAACGTGAAGAACCATCGTCATTTATGGAATGTTGATTACGACGATGATGTGTTTCAGTGATTTCTGGTTGTTCAGCAAAAAATTATTTTTCTATTTTATGTTTTGTTTACATCAAGATTTGAACTGGTTCATTTACCATTCGCATATAAAATTTGAACTGCGGCACAGCGGAGTGTCGTACCAAATAGGCTTACTGCGTGGCGAATGGATAATAGAAGTCATAGCAGTTGTTTTTTTTCTTTGTCGCCATCATTAATCCCCATGACCATGGCCCTACATCTGAGAAGAAGAACACCGGAAAGTGAAAGATTACATCGGTGTGAGAACTAAGAATGATTGTGACATTTAATGGAACAGTAAACAATGGGAGGGACAGATGAGATTAGCACATGACGCTCTAAAACCTTCTGGAAGAGGGCAGGATGACGTTGTGGTTGAATTTATCAAGTGACTTGGGTTTATGATCATATGAGATTATCTACGGAATAAACTCTGTCACGTTATGTACTTTTTCCATTGTTGGAGTTGAGAAGATTTGTAAATGCAAAATTTTTCTCGTAATTTGTTATTTTCATACACATCAAGGACCATCTCATGATAGGAAAACGAGGTGACAACAATGATTGAGATTGGCAAAACATTTAAAAAATTTGTGGAAGGTCACATTGTTTACCGGTTAGTTCTGTGTTCCAGCTTTTTTTTATTATACTCGAAACAAACCAAAGATGACGAGTGCCATAATTTATTCAACAAGGTTCATCACCAATATACGATCCAGATTACTTATAAAGGTCATCATCAAAAAGAACATTCCAAAGATGTCGATGTCCTTTCGGAGTGACAAGAATATTGAAATGCCAGGGATCGTAAATATGAAGAAACTCCTCCTCGGTCGCATCACAATAAATTGAGAATTCCCTATCGAACGACAAAGGAAAAGTTATGACGTTGGGGAATTCGGGGCATCTGGAAATTTTATATTACTACTTGTGAATGTAGCCGGAATATTGCTCACCCTAGCGTAGCAAATTTCTCCACCTGTGCGTTCGGTAGATTTTGATATGCATCGAACAAAACCTTGAAATCTTCTTTTTTCTCTACCCCAAATGACACATCACTACCAACGTCTCTCCCCTCCATAATCCAAGTATCCACGGCCGTTTTGATCTCCTCTATGGACACTCTACATTCGAAATGAACGTATAGATTCGTGATTCTCAGAATTGTCTCCAGCATATCAGCCTCTTCATCATGACTATAAACTTCTAGATACTTTGCTGATTTGACCATAGGATGCTGATAGTTTTCTGGGTTTGAGAACACCTCAGCTTCTTCTACAAAACAAAATTGTCCAATCGGAAGAACATCTCTATCGAAGATTCCCTCATATGTCTTGCAAATTTCTTCCACGTTGTATTTTATAGACCAATAATATGGTTTAATTTTAAGTCCAACTGGCAGTCGAAGAACTCCGTATCCATCAGAAAAACTAGCAGCTCAAATGGAGTGATACCTTCCGCCAAGAAGCTTTTCATTCATATACTTAGCTGCCTCCGCAAGACTCCTACTGTAGTCTAGATGCTCTATCACAATCGCTTTCGCATTCCATTTGCCTTTATTCAATATTTTTTCAGTTATTTTGAAGACCAGATAAGTACCGGGAGACTCCGTCAAATCATCCATCCTCATTCTCAACAGCTCATCAAGTTGTTCTAATTCTCGTCCGAGGAGTTCTCTATACCGGACGTCGGTTCTGGTTTGTGGAAGTACAACGTCTCCATCAAAAATCTTGTCGACAGTTGAATAATCCGGGATACCGTAACGTGTAAGATCGGCATCGAAACCTTTTTAGACATCTTCCTCTATATCTTGCCAATCGGCCAAAATCAGTGGGTTTGGTTGTACGCATCGCACACCGTATTGAATCGCGTTGAATTGGGTTCCGGTCTGGGTGAATTGCAAATATTTAGTGAAAAGGGGTACATTTTTCTCGGCAGTGCGAATTCCGGGAATACGAAGGGACAGTTTGATTCAAAAAACGAGAATAGTCATGGATTACAAATCCGAACGAGGAAGTTCCCTTTGAAAACTGTATTGGCACTTTCTATAAACGGATGCCTTTGTACTAGGGTTTCCTCGAGGGCGGCGATTGTGCCCGTCCTACCCGCCCGGGATGGGCGCTCTTATCCTTGAATTTTTTCGTGACCGCGGCGAGGGCCGCCCGGTCGTTTTCTCGCTCTCATGGAAACCCTACTTTGTACTCCCGGACCTCCTAAACTTGAAAATCAAGTTATTATGTCCGCAGTACTACTCGTTTTTGATTATGGTCCTTTGGAAATCAAAGCGTGACACACACGAATGACAAATATCAATGTCAGGGTCACGGGTAAAATTTAAAAGGTTCATAACTTAAAAATGGTTAGCATTGCAGACCAAAAAACTTGTTTTTCGTGTTCATGAGGCCCGAATGTACCAGGCACCAATTTTCAGCAAGTTCTGGTAAAATTTTCAAGAGGAACTTCCATGTCACACGCGAGGTGGTGAAATTTTGCACAGTTAAACTTGTTTCTCAGGTATCTTATTATATCCAATTAAGCAGCTGTTCTAAAGGAACTAACCTCAAATTTGGATCCATCCGTAGAAGTACGCTTTTCAAGCTATCATAAGCCAGAGGATTGCAGTTCATTCTTGCGATATTTGATTCTGCAATACGCGAAATATCAGGAGAGGGTAAATGGCTATTGAAATTCGATAGAACGCTGGTGAGTGTTCTGCGGGGATGACTGTGTGTGTGTGTGTGTGTGTGCGTGTGAGTGAGTGAGTGAGTGGGTTACTATAATATGTTCTCTCATAGAGGGCTCTAGAAAATATGTGAGTCTGTGAGTGAGTGTGTGTGTGTGTGTGTGCGGGTCAACGGGCATTCTCTGCGAGCGGGTTCTTCTGGAAGGTTCCACGACAATCTGTGTCTCCTCATCTTCCCCTAGACCTTGTTAACCTCGTCTTGTCTTTCTCACATCGACTGAACAGCGGTTGTTCTAACCGCAGAATCAAACACTCACCAGCGTTCTATCGACTTTTAATAACCATTTACCCTCTCATGATATTTCGTGAATTGCAGATTGAAATATCGCAAGAATGAACTGCAATCCTCTGGCTTATGAAAGCTTAAAAAGCGTACTTCTACGGATGGATCCAAATTTGAGGTCAGTTTTTCTAGAACAGCTGCAAAATCGGATATGATACGACACGTGAGCTTAGTTTTAGCACTGAAAATTTTACCACGCTGCGTCAGAGCTTACAAGGGAGTTCCTTTTAGAAACCGTATTGGAACTTCTGAAATTGGTTCCTGGTACTTTTGGCCCTGCTGAACACAAAAATCAAGTTTTTTCGGACCGCAATGCAGACCGTTTTTGAGTTATGAGCCTTTTAAATCTTACCCGTGACTTTGACGTTGATATTTGTCGTTCGTGTGTGCAACGGCTTGATTTTCAAGGGATCATAACTCAAAAACAGGTCGTACTGCAAACCTAAAAACTTGATTTTCAAGTTCAGGAAGTCCAAGAGTACTAAGTAGGGTTTCTATGAGGACGAGGACCTGACCCTAGTACAAGGGTACCAAATTCCAGACTCCCTTGTTATGGTTCGTAATCTACATATAACTATTCTCATTTTCAGAATCAAACTATCTCAGCGAATTCCCGGAATTCGCACTGCCGAGAAAAGTGTACCCCTTTTCACTAGATTTTTGCACCTCACCCAGAACGGAACACAATTCAACACGATTCAGTACAGTGTGAAGTGCGTGCAACCAAACCCACTGATTTTGGTCGATTCGCAAATTATGGAGAAAGATGTCAAAAAAGGTGTCGATGTCGATCTTACACGTTACGGTAACCCGGATTATTCAACTATAGACAAGATTTTTGATGGAGACATTGTGCTCCCACGAACTGAAGCCGACGTCTTGCGAAGAGATCTAGCCGAACTTCAATTAGAACAACTTGATGAGCTGCTGAGAATGCGGATGGATGATTTGACGGAGTCTCCAGGGACTCACTTGGTGTTCAAAATAATTAATGAAGACGATGACAAAGTCATTGTGATGGAGCATCTAGACTACAGTAGAAGGCTTGCGGAAGCAGCTAAGTATATGAATGAGAAGCTTCTTGGAGGAAGGAATCACGCAGTTCGAACTGATAATTTTTATGATGGGGACGGAGTTCTTCGACTGCCAGTTGGACTTAGAGTCAAACCATATTATTGGTCGATAAAATACAACATGGAAGAAATTTGCAAGACATATGAGGGAATCTTTGATAAAGATGCACTTCCGATTGCAGAATTGTGTTTTGTAGAGAACGCTGAGGTGTTTATAAACCCAGAAAACTATCAGCATCCTATGGTCAAATCAACAGAATATCTAGAAATTTATAGTGATGATGAAGAAGCTGACATGCTGGAGACAATTCTGGGAATCACAAATCTAAGCGTTCATTTTGAATGTAGGGTGTCCATTGATGATATCAAAACGGCCGTGGATACTTGGATAATGGAGGGAAGAGACGTTGGTCATGATGTGTCATTCGGGATAGAAAAAAAAGAAGATTTCAAGATTTTGTTCGATGCATATCAAAACCTACCAAACGCACAGGTGGAAAAAATACCTGCGCGAGGGTGAGCAATATACGTACGTTCACATCTACTAATGTATAATTTCCAGATGCCCCGAATTTCCCAACGTCATAACTTTTCCTTTGTCGCTCGATAAGGAACTCTCAATCTTTTGTCATGCAACCGATAAGGAGATTCTTAATTTTTACGATCCATGGCAATTCAATATTCTTGTCACTCCGAAAGGACACCGTCATCTTTGGCATATTTATTTTGATTATGACGTTTTTAAGTAATCTGGATCTTATATTGGTGATGAATCTTCTTGAATAAATTATGGCCTCCCTGAGGGTTCTGAAAGGTCCTGTGCTATAATCAATCTTAGTTCTCACTGCAAAATTTTATAAGAACTTTGTCAGAAAATATTGAAAATGTCTTATCAAACTTCGTAGAATGTAACATCAACACTTTTAATTACCGGAACTGTCATAGGCAAAATAAGGACGGCTTATAAGGAAAGTTATCAAAAACTTCGGCTCCCATTCCACCCGCTCCCCATGCCTCTATAATAATTTTAAAAACCATATCAGAAAGCGTCCACTAACTAGTACATGGAACTCGGAACCAAAACCTAAACATTTCAGCAAAAAATAAACCTAGCATGTGGATAAACAACTAATTTCAGACTCAGGAATCCGAAAACCATCATCATTTCTATTCGCTTACTCCACTGATTTCGACTCGGAAACTGTTAAGGCTACATGGGATGCATTTGCGCAATTGGCTAATGGAGTTAACTGGGCTGACCGATTTGCGTTGTATGGGTGTACTAGATTTGATAGAAGCGTGGTGGAACCCATAGATTATGAAACAAGTGTTGAGTGAGTCTAAGAAAGGATAAGTTTTGTTAAACTTGAGTTCTAGCTATTGCTCCAACCATGTTAATTATAACCTTCCTGATCCATCCTTAGGATATCAAAATGCCAGTGTGGGAAGTAATGTGTTCAGTGTTATTGAAGTGAGTAGATCGGCATGGAAAGTTTTTTCAATGAAAAAGTGTAATATTTCCAGAATTACTTCAAGGACCCCATTTCTGTCCCATATGAGGGTTCAGTGATCTTAATCCTTCTCAAACGCTATCCCAACGAATCAGACATTTCCAAAATTGTCGACCTCATCCGCCAGAACCAAGTTGTTCTCCATGCTATGATTTCCGGTACTCCATCCGGAGGAACCCAGTCACAAGCCCTCTACAACATTGCCACCAAAACAAACGGACTGGGAGCTTATGAGCATGATGAGCAGTTTCAGAATGTGAGTCTTGAAGCTCTAGTACATGAGGAATGAGGTTAGGTATTCAGATAATCCTTGATTTCCCAATCTACTCTCGCACTGTACCAGTTTATGCCGCAAACGCACAAATTAGTGGGAAAGGAAAAATGGTGTTGCCGCCGTTTTCCTGTCCAGCAAACAGCTCTTACTTTATAGCAGTTACTCGTCAGGATCATAGTAAGTCTTTTCGACTCAAGTGGCCTTTAAAGGGCATTGTCAGACCTGGTAAAACCCAATCACAACCTGATCACACCTGATCACAAGGCCGTCGCTACCAATATGAAGCCAGTCAACAGTAATCAAGCCTTATAACAAGTTCTCGCAGCATTGTCATTTCGACTAGAGGCGCCGGCAACGTAAAATGCATTTTTCAGTTCCCCTCGGCACGTTCCAGTTCTTGACGTTCGCATGGTACAATAGCAACAGCCGACAAAATGCATTTTTTATGGACAACGTATATGACGCTAAACGTGATGATGTAAGAACACAATATTTGGGAACCATAAAGGGGTAGTCCACTTACCGTATTTCCTCTAATTGACCGGCACCTCTAATTGTCCGGCACCCTCTAATAGACCGGCAGTCAAATCATGACTTTGAAAAATAGACCGGCACCCTCTAATAATCCGGCACTCTTCAATTATCCGTCAGTACAAGAAAATTTGCAGTACTTAAAAAATTTTAAAATTCACAAATTAGACATGTTTGTGGTACGATTTTGCCTGTTTTCAGGTTTTTTGCAACATTTTGATGTTCTTAAATTACTATTTTCAATTTTGACTGCTTCCAACATGAATACATCCTCGAAAATGCACTTAAAAAGTCATATTTGTATGACGAAATAGAGATTTTCGGAGAACTTTTTAAAAAATTCCTCCTTTTGAATAATAGACCGGCACCCTCTAATTGTCCGGCACCCTCTAATAAACCGGCATCCAAATGGACCCCTCGAAAAATAGACCGGCATGCCGGTCAATTAGAGGAAATACGGTATTCTAGAATATGGAGATTTTGGTAACAATCGATGCAGAATTTGGCCACGGGAAATAAATTCTCATTGAGCCTTGTCTGAAAATGCACAATTTTTGAAATAAAGACGCAAAACTGCTTAAAGGAATCAACTGTGAGCATTTACAGAACGGAACCCTCTCCGTCGCTGCTTGGCCATTCGACCCTGTGGTGTACAACATGACCTTCGAGTATACTTATGGCTACGGGAGTGCTGAGACTTTGCAGTTCAGGATTTATGGGGAGAGGTATAATAAGACGACTTAAATCTTCAAAAACAGTATATCTTTCAGCACACTGAACCCTCCGCTGCCATATGCTGATTGAGAGTCTTCTCATTTTTTTCTATGAATGTTTTTGTTCGATAAACATTTATGCTGCTATATTTATTAAGTCAGAAATTAATGCTGTGTTTTATAGGGATGATTGCTATGCAGTCTTTTGACAGCGCTGATGCAAAGCAGAAAAATCTACAAGTGTAATAAGCAATGATAAATTTATTCGCAAGTTTCAAAAAGGTCGACTTGAATTATCAAACGGCATCCAATCGTTGACCGGCCTGTGTATCCAAAAATCATTTAAATTTTGCTAGTGTCCAACTCACAATGAACTGTAGACACGGAATTGAGCATATTCTGGCCAGTCCCGCGGAAAGAAATATTCGAAAGTGGTATTATATAAAACATTGTGCAGCGTGCTATCAAGACTAATCCAATTCTTCAACGCCAGGTCCTGAAATTGCAGGAAGTAAAGCATTTAGTTGTTGGAGAACATAACACACACACCCCTAGTAGAGTGGAATCAAGGCGTATAGTTTCCTGACCGTTGTGGAGAGTCAAGTTAGTCAGAAGTATGCCATTTTCGGGATTGGGGGACCCTGAAAAGTGTTGTTAAGTTCAGCAAGGAGGATTCCGGTCAAAATTTTTTATTGCATTAAAAAACGTTGAAATGTGTGTAGATTCCGAAAACCATGATAAAAATGCTCTAAAATCTCCCTAAAACCCTAAAAAATCGCTTCAAAGCTACCTTTTTTTTGGCAGAACGGTCTCCTGGACCGTGGTCTAACTCCCGGAGTTTTCTCGGCCACCTGACTCGGCCACCACATTTTCAAATATTTTTTCACCATTTTTCAGGGTTTTTTTTTTTGAAAACCAGTTTTTTTGTGAAAATCATACATTTTTGTTGTTTTTTTACTTTTTCGTTCGGTTTTTGCAAAAAAACCTAAAAAAATGGTGAAAAAATTGGAAAATGCGGAGGCCAAGTCAGGTGACCGAGAAAACTCCGATAGTTAGGCCACGGCCCCCGGAGACCATTCGGCCGAAAAAGGGTAGTTTTGAAGCGATTTTTCAGGGTTTTAGAGAGATTTTTGAGCGTTTTCACTATCATATTCGGAATCAGCACAAAATTTTACATATTTTGAAGCCAAAAATTTTTGACCGGAATTCTCCTTTAAAGAAACAAGATTACCATGAAAATTGATGGAAGCCATTATACGATAAGAATGAGGGGATTCTGGATGGAAGGGAAACAGTATTTTTGAACCAAGTCCCTCTGCATAAGGCACGTTAACAGCATACACAAGATAAGGATTCTGGAAGGTTTCCAGTGCAGCCAGCGCCTAGAATATAGAACGGTAGAAGTCATCCTTCAATGTTTTGATTCACCGTTTTTAAATTATCTTCCTCATCGAAAGAGCAAAATCCATTAACCCGAGATGTCAGCTCATGAACCTCCCATCTTTTCATGTAAAAGTCAAACCAATTCCCTGTGACTCCAAAAACCATCAAAGAGATATGATTTTTTCTCAATTTTTCCACCAGCCCATCCACATTGCCACTTGCTGGATATCGTTTCATCAGGACTACGATTCGGGCACCACAAACTGGTATGTTTTCCGAGTTTTCCACAAAATCAGCAATAATCTCATATATGTTGCTTCCTCGGGAAGAGTTCGTGAAGCTCTTGGATGGATTTTGAAGCTCTGGCAAGACTTCGTGTAGGTTATCTGTCCATGACTTCCATGATGAATCCCAATTAATCGTTTTCTGCTTCTCCTGCATATCAAATCCAACAAAGCCCATCCACGAATAATGAGATGTATCTCCGGTATAGCTCGAAAAATGCTCAAAGGCACTGGCTACTGTAGACCTCTCCAGATCATTGGAAACAGCAAGCAGTAGAGTGGTTTTTAGATTTGGTAAGCATGTCGGAGGCTTGAAGTCGACACATGTGGCATACAACCTGTTGTATGTTTTTAATCCGGAACCATCATCGACACGCCACGTTTGAGAGAAGGGATCACAAAATCCATCAAGAGGGAATGCGCCGAACTACCAAGGAAAATTTAGTGATAAGTAAAGAAACATGTACTCACGTTAGTCTCGCTAGTGGTATCAAAAACAATCAAGCTAAGCTCGCCTTCACAAAATATGGAAACCAAGCAATCATCGATTTTGATAACAGGAGCCTTGACAGTATGCTTTGTCACATTTTCATAGAATGTACTATCGGATACAGTAGCCAGATTGGAAGAGTCCAGAGCCAAGGAGGAGCAGGCGCATTTTGCTGAAATCGCATTCATATTTTTAGTTTATTTGTTTGTTACAAGTGCAAATTAATATGTTGCACCCGTTCAGCACTAATTTTTGGCCTGTTTTTGGTTTATAACTTGGCAGCTAGACATTTTCAAGGTGCCCGCCAGAAGAATTAGTTGTTCTCACGAAAATTTTACGTCGATTGATGTAAAAATCTCGGCTTTATGGGCGAAGGACGGCCCCATGGGACCGTTCTTCTACCTGGGACCGTTCTTGTCCCTTGGGAACGTTCTTCGCACATAGAGCCAAGATCTTAAGATGTAAGAAATTACCGTATTTACTCTAATAGTGGTGCATGCCCTTCTATTGTTCAACCCCAGTTTCTGGATGCCCTTATATTAGAGGTGCCCTTCAAATAGAGGTGCCCTTGTATTTTTCAATCTATTACTGAAAATCTTGAACGTACAAAACATCGGCTTAAATAGAGGAGAATCGAGTCAAATCAAAGAAAAATCGCTCTGAACCAGTAGGAAACAGATAGTTTCTGCAAGAAATTTCATACATTTTTCGGATTTTTGCAAAAATTTCAATCGAAACATTTTTGCCGGGTGCCCTTATATTAGGGGTGCCCTTCAATTGGAGGTGCCCTTATATTTTTCAACCTCTATGCCCAGATGCCCTTCTATTAGAGGTGCCCTTCAATAAGAGGTGCCCCACTATTAGAGTAAATACGGTAGATTAGTTGACCCTTTAAACTTACGCGGTTCGGAATACTTGATCACCAGGCAAGAATCAACTGTTGAGGCTGTGAAAATTGCTGAGAGAAGTACAATGAACATTTTTGTACTTTTCATCATGGCAATGATGAAAATGGCATGAGAATAGCATGATTCGAAAAATTTGAATAACAAATAAGACCACTTGAATGCTAATTATCGATGTTTGGTCATATGGGATGTGTTCTTCGATTTCAAATTTTCATTGTTTTTGTGAATGAAGTGATTTTTTGGGAATGCTCATAGTTTATTCAATAAAAAAGGAAAAATGAATTTTGTCAATCAGCATAGGGGATCCAGTAGTTGAGAAGTCTAAAAAAGTTTAGTTTTTTTGTACCTAAATCTTTATAGCACTCACTGATAGCTGAACATGCGAATCTGAAGAATTTGCATTCTCGAATCCGAATACTGGTAGTCCAGAGTGACATTGAAGTGGCCAGCAGGGAGAGCAACGTCTCTACCGATGAAGTTTCCATGGATCTGAAAAATTTAAAGGGGTAGGACATCTCGTGAACCGGGGGGGGGGGGGGGCCCGCCATAGGTTTGGTTCCGCGACACTTCGCAACCGGTCATTTCGCAACTGTGACATTTTGCCACGCGTGAGATCCTCCACAGTTGAAAATTTGGGACTGTCGTAGTTGCGAAATGACCGGTTGCGAAGTGTCGCGGAGTCACAGGTGCAATCCCACTAACATAGCTAAAGTTTTTCTTGGTTTATAACCAAATTCTTCTGCCCCAAAATTCTTTAAAATTAGTAAAAATGTCTTCAAGGACCCCCAGTTTTCAAAAAAAAAACTTACAAATCCTCCATCATTGGTCCCATTGAAAACCGCCGACGTCGAGTAGTCCAAATTCTCAAATTTCAATTTCATCATTTGAAATGTCGAGATCGGTCCTGAATGAAAAAAAAAACAAATTAGACCAAGATTCTAGTAATCCTCTTACCATTATCCTGAACAGTCATCTCTAGGCGGTAGGTGAGTGCAAAGGGGGTATTCAAGGTTGGTAAAATCACAACTCCAGATTTCGAAACATTAGCATTAGCACTGTAAACTATGGATGAGTCATAGTTGAGGTCCCCCAGCCAGGTGGCTGTCTGAAAATGGCCTAGAAAACTTTCTCTTCCACCAGTGGAAAAACTATACATCAGCAAAATAACCATCCCCGGTGATGAAACCCAAGCCATTGGTTCTACTCGCAAGATTGTACATTGTTCCCGACTGGAATCCTCCAGAAGGCTTCGTAGAGGAAATCATGTGAACATTTCCATGATGTTGACGAATCCTGGATACGATAGATTCAATATCCGTGACATTAGGGTAACGTTTTAGAGCAATGAATATGGTGGAGCCACAGAGAGGGATGTTTTTGTTGGAGAGGAATTGGTCGAGGATGGTGAGGATATCACTACCGGTGCTATTACTGGCATAGCTGAGAGTTGAGTCGGGAAGATGTTTGTTGATGGAATTTTCCCAGGCGCTGGAAAAAAATGAAGGTTAGCTATAAAAAACTTATAAATAAAAACTAAAATAATTATTCTTACAAGGGAGTTACTTGAGGTGTCGAGTTGATCTTTTCCTAGGAATCGGACCATAGACTATATTGACCGTAAGGTTTCAGAATCTGCAATAAAAATTGGCAGAATGTTCACGTAACTCGAATTATCAGCCATCAAAGTCTCAGCCAGTACCAATTTTGTTGATTTTTGACAACTCATATCTTAGCTCTTAGGCACTTTTAAAAGATCTAGTTTTTTGTGTTAATCTCAGAATGATGCTTGCAATCGAATTATGTAAATAATTAAACATTGTCCAATTGGAACATGTAGAGATCGCAACTCCCCTATTTTTAGTTTTAACTAGTTTTTGAAACCTATACTATCTAATTGCAGGCATCATTGTGAGCTTAACACAAAAAACTAGACCCTCTAAAAATGCCTAGGAGCTAAGATATGAGTTGTCAAAAATCAACAAAATTAGTACTGGCTGAAACTTTGATGGCTGATAACTCGAGTTACGTGAACATTCTGCCAATTTTTATTGCAGATTATGAATCCTCACGGTCAATATAGTCTATGGTCCAATTCCTAAAAAAAGATCAACTCGACACCTCAAGTAACTCCCTTGTTAAAAAGTTCACTTCCTTAAAAAACTCACTAAAAATCCCCAAAATACTGTATCTCCTCGGGCTTCTTCAAATCAAATCTCACACTGGCAGCTCTTGTAAAATGATACAGTAATGCAGTTGAAACTTTTCCAAAAACATCCGAAACCACTTTCGAAGCTAAATCGTTAGAGTAGGCAAAAAGAAATGTGCTCGGTGAGCTTGGAGTGCAAGTGGAGGCTGAAAAAAAGTAGATCAAAATTTTCGAAAAATTGAAGGGTCCCTGAAAATCTGAAAGATCTGGAAATAATTAAGATTATGGTTTTGATTAGGATTCGCTTTTGATATGTGTCATTTTTTCGAATAATTAGAAGAGGGGGGGGGGGGGACTGCAAGTACATTAATTTGAAAGAATGATGATTCAAGGATGCCTTTTATTCCGAACAATGACGTGCAAAATACCGGCACTAGAGACTAGTTTACTGTAGACGGGTGTGTACTGATGAGATAGGTCATGACAAAATTTCTAGTTTCTGATTTAACTGCATCCATTTCTTGGTCTTGGTCACAAAAATAGCGTCATGATTACAAAATTGTTATCTGTGATGTGTGTGCGTGCTTTTGCGGTTTTCCCTGTTGACGATAGGTATCATAAGTTCAGAAAATTGCACGTACACATTGATGATAAGATGTTTTAAGGGAGGTGTCCGACCAAAATTTTATACTGCTTTGAGATGTTTAAAAATATTCGCACCGACTCCGAATGTCACAATGGAAAAATCAAAAAACATGTCATCCGAGAAAAAATGTTGATGAGAAAGTTTATTCAGCCCAATATAATAAAAAAGTATTCAGTGTGCAAGACATCAATTGTCAAAACGGAACCACTTGCTGACAGGTCTGTTGATCTAACATTAGCATCGAATCCTTTCCTGTATAGCTCACCTATCACTATAAAAGCGGATTGTGATGTTTTGTGGCCATCCGTTAGCGAATTTGTACTTATCAGTAGCTATGTAGTTTTTGAAACGCCATGATCTTCTTCTAGCTAGCCAGTTCTGTTTCGATAAGTCCTGAAATCATTATTTTTTAGCACCCCACATCAAAAATTACGTACATTATATAACGAGGCTAAAGCCACAAGTTCTTCAGCCCCTGTCCCATCAAAGCCTAAAAAGTAGAGATCGTGGTCCAGTTTGCTATCGCCGGGTGTTCCTGAATCGGTTTTTTGAGAAGATTTAAATCACTTTTTTAGGGATGATTACCGTGATTACTGATAAAAGTCATACCAATAACATCGATGTTTGGAGTGGGAAAATATAAAGGAGGCAAAAACTCCTCCACAGATCCCTGTTTCTCATACAGAGTATGTGAATAGACAAGGTAAGGGTTATTAATAGTTTCCAGTTGTGCGAGCGCCTAAAAGTTAAGGTCATTTGCCGTGCGGCGCTTAAATAATCCCACCGTTTTGAGATCCGCTTCATTGTCCACAACAGCGAAAAATCCCTGAGTCTCGGTGACAAGGCGATGCATCATGTTTCTACTAGCAGCATCTGCATTACGGTCGCCTGTGACTCCAAATATCAGCAAAGTGACTCGAAGTTCTCGAAGCCTTGCGATCAATCTAGTATTGTCCCGCTCATTTGGATATCTCTTCATGAGCACGATGATTCGACCCCCGCAGAGAATATCCGTGTTGTACAGATAGGCCTCTATGCGATCAAAAAGGTCGCTACCGAGGGATGGGTCTCTGCCGATAGAAGGGTCTTGCATATTTGGAAGTTGGTTGGTTAGATGATTTAGCCAATCTCTGAAACATGGTTTGGAATGGTACTGTTAGAAATCAGATTGGAAACTTTCTTCAATATTCTCACGTGTGCCGCCCGGGCAAATTTTCACCCAAAAACGCAGGGATTCGATCGGCGCGCTAACCGATGGGCCGGGCTGATCGGTCATCAGTTTTCTCTGTCGTCGCTCGGCTGGCCGTCGGCTCACCTCGAGGGGGGGGGTGATCTTTGGCTCCGCGACACTTGACATTTCGCATCCGTGATACGTAGATTTTGCAACTACGACTTTGTGCCTTTGTGACGTTTTGCCACTATTAGGTTTTCACTAAACTTGAGGAGTTCACGTCAAAAATGAAATACAAGTGGTTATATGAGTCAGGGAAAGTTTGGACCCAACCTGGAATAAATATGTATTTTCGAAAAGAACTCGGCTGGGTCAAGTTTTAGTAGTTGCGAAACGTCGTAGTTACTAAATCTACGTTGGAGGCAAAATACCACGGTTGTGAAATTTTATAGTGATTAAGAGTCGCGTAGCCCTACCTTTAGGACACGCACTGCAGAAAGCCGACAGCACAGCATAGTTTTTCATTACGGAAATAGCAGACACGATCCCACGTTTGAAAAATGGCAAGGTGCCAAATTAAGAGTGCAACGAAGTAAGTTTTGCTCACGCGCTCACGCGCTCAAGCAGAAAAATAGAAAAGTAAATCCCCTCCTATTGGCTTACCCCCACATATGAAGAACGATCGGTTGTACACCATATCTCTGAAGATCAAACTGCATCAAGCCAGTCGACCAGTGATTCATGTCTCCGGTTGCAGTCCTAAATTGCGCAAGCGCAGTCTCCACCAAAGACTTGTCAATGTCATTGGAGACTGCAAAGTTCAACACTTTGTTCCCGAGTGGCTCGCAAATCGAAACTGAGTACTCGATGCATGTTGCATAAATGTTTTGAAATATTATGACTTCATCCTCGTTGAAAAACTGCCATGATTTTTGGTACGGGTCACATAAGCCGTCTGCTTGGAATGGGCCAAACTGAAAAATGGGGGTATCATTTTGGATTTTTGCTGAGCAATGATCAAGCGTGGCCGAGAAGTGTACAATGCTGTTGATTACAGGTATCCTGGTATTTTTCACCCTCCTGAACACAAAAACCAAACTTCAAATGTGGTTCAAAAGACACCTCAAAATATAGTTTGCCTCGTATTTTGTCAGTAGGAACCTCAGACCATCTTGAACCTGTGGGCGCGTTCTTATGGGTACCGCGCCACCACTGACTACGCTACGCGGAGGGCATACATAAGGCGGCAGAAAATTCTTGTTACGGCTCAATCCTCAAAGGATCATATTTAGAAAACGGCCGGTGTTTTGGATCTGAAGTGTTTAATTTCGTATTTAGGAGGTCCGAAAGTACCAAAGTACAAATTTTCGGCAAGTTCCTATGCGGTTTTAAAGTCTCCTTAGTCAAAAAGAACAGATTTGCAATCCTTAAGTTCTCAATTTACTAATGATATAAATTTCCAACTTTGAAGTGATATTTGGTCATGAACTGCCGAAAAACCTCCTTACATGATAACTGGTCTTATTATCAAAAACCACCAGGTTGTAATTCCCGGCGCATGAGATTTGGACAGAGCAGTCATCCACCGTAATGATTGGGAAATCCAGTTGATAAAGAGTCAAATTATGGTAGAGAAGATTATCCGTTGGCAGGTCACGATCCCAATTTGTGGGACCGATTGCCTGTGCTTTACAGATACATTTTGCTGGAATTTTCATCAGTTTTTTTCTTGGATAATTTTAGAAAGGCATACGAGGCACTGAATACTGGATGGCCAAGCAAGAATGAGCAGTTGGAATGAAGAGAAGAAGTAGAAACACTGCTGTTGGAGTTGCCATTTTGACAATAATGAAAAGGTCGGAGGGGAAAGTTTTGAGGGAAGTGGAAATTGAATATGCAATTAGATTAATTGAATATTCATCTAGATTCCATGATGTTCTGAACTGTTTTGCTAACCAATTGCAGAATGAATGCCCACGCTTTCTGGCTTAGCATGAAAGTTATGCAACGGGATTAGGTACTATAGCAGGAAATAATGTGAGCAAGACGACTGATACTCAATCACCCAAACAACAACGTGGCCGATGCCGATGCAGGAATCTCTGAGTATCAGTTTCTCAGATCCTCAGAATATCCAGGAATCACAGAATCTTCAAGAAAATATAAATTTCCAGAAATCTCCGAATTTCCAGAAATCTCTGAATCTCAAGGAATCTCTGAATATCGATAATCACAATTCATTAAATGACAAATAGAAAATAGAGTTAAAAAACTGACTAAAGCAATTGGTCAGGGAAAGCTACTGGAAAATTCGAAAAGCATATATTTTTAGTAATGCTAATCCCATACGGTCATATGTAGAGTCACTCGTTCCCTATAGCCATAAAGGCCTATTGTAGCTACTGCTCCATCCTTACGTGTAATGTCTCTGCCATTGCCAATCGCGACGTATCCTCCGTCTTGTACTCTGAAATTTCTGTTGAAATCAGATATTATCGCGCCGCCGTCCGTTGCCAGTTGAGTTTAAAAGCGCATAGAGTTATTTCAGACGATATTTTGTTGGGGAACAGAAAATGTGTCATCATATTACGATGGACTGAAAAACGCGAAGGGTGCCTTATTGTGCGTTGGCACAGTTTTCATGCCCTAACGAGATATCATCTGAAATAACTCCATGCGCCTTTAAACCCAACTGACAACGGACGGCGGCGCGATAATATATTCCGCAAACACGCTTGATTGAGAACAACATACCTCGTAAACTCAACTTTCTGTGCTCTTGACGCTTCTCTGTGATTGATTCCTTCTAAAATTGCTTCCAAATCCTCTGGCTGTCGCATTCTCATAATAAAAATTTTGAGCCTCCTATGACATTCCATATCATGCCATTTTTTGAGAAACACTTTTAAATCCTGGTTACTAAGAGTATGATGAACAATTCGAATTTGAGTGCAGTCCAACGCCAGCAGATGCTCCAACTTCATCCAAAGCGCGTATCGAATTTCAAAATGTTCAGGAATCTTTGGAATTCTTAGAGCCACTTCACTGCCGCTTGCTGCATGTAGAGCGAGATCTCCGGAAATTTTCACTTGATCCAGTAAGTATTGCACATCTCTGGGATTGACGAAATACTCCGCTTGTACGAACATGGTGTGCACCACCGCAAAAGTCGATTTCAGCCAGTCGATACATTCTCTATTGAGACTGGGAAACTGTTGCACATCAAACCGAACACGATCCAGTTGAAGATTGAATACACTCGTCAAATGGTTAACATACTCCCTCCCATCCACCAACACGTCCTCCGAAAAAATCGAAATTTCTTCAACATCTTTTCCCTTTTCAGTGTATTGTCGTGTCGCATCATTCTGACTTCTGTCCGTTGTGAACTTGTAGCTATAGTAGATGTTTGTATTTCCACAGATAAAAATCAAAGGATTTGTGTCAATTACTAGTTTCAGGGAATATGGAAATACAGACGCATAAAAAGCGACGGTTCGTTTGAGTTTGGAGGAAACTTTGGATAGGTTGATTCTGCCAAATAATTTCATAAAAATATAAAAACATACATCAGGTGTTTTGCTTTTTTGTTCATTTCACCTCGGGGGAGGTTAAGAGGGATTTATTGTCATTTGCGATACGGTCAACAATTGTTTTTTGCTTCAAAATATGTAAAATTTAGTGCTGATTCCAAATATGATAGTGAGAACGCTCAAAAATCTCTCTAAAACCCTGAAAAATTGCTTCAAAACGACCCTTTTCCGGCCGATCGGTCTCCTGGGACCGTGGCCTAACTCACGGAGTGTTCTCGGCCACCGCATTTTCAGGTTTTTAGACCATTTTTTCGGGGTTTTTTGTGAAAACCAGAATAAAAAGTGAAATAGCAACGAAAATTCATGATCTTCACCCAAAATACCTAAAAATGGTGAAAGAAGTCCGAAAATGCGGTGGCCGAGAAAACTCCGAGAGTTCGGCCACGGCCCCAGGAGACCGTTCGGCCAAAAAATGGTCGTTTTAAAGCAATTTTTCAGGGTTTTAGAGAGATTTTTGAGCGTTTTCATTATCATATTCGAAATCAGCATAAAATTTTACATATTTTGAAGCAAAAGAAATTTTTGACAACATAAAAAAATAAAAAAAATCTATCTTTAGGGAAATAATTATACGCTCTTGGAAAGATAAAAGGTTGTGGCTCGATAAAAGCAAACTTACACTTCGAAAGGAGTCATAATGCTTAGACATTCACGGATAACC
This sequence comes from Caenorhabditis sinica, assembly GCA_963932045.1. Taxonomy (NCBI): domain Eukaryota; kingdom Metazoa; phylum Nematoda; class Chromadorea; order Rhabditida; family Rhabditidae; genus Caenorhabditis; species Caenorhabditis sinica. The sequence continues at coordinate 4,493,150 of OZ009942.1, forward strand.
AATTGAGGTAGTTGAAGAAGAAAGAATCGATATTTTTCCATACTGGAAAGATGTTTGTGCATTAGTAAAAACTGACGGGTAGTGGCAGGAGGTCGCCTAAAAATAGGAGAATGCAATAGTCCATTGCTTTCTTCCCAGGAGTCACATTTGGGCGTTCTTACTGCAGCCTGTGATGAGTTGTAACCTTTGAGATTATGAAAGTGGAACGCCCAAATGTGACTTCTGGGAAGAAAGCGATGGACAATTGCATTCTCCTATTCTTATGCGTACCTCCATGCACTGCCATTACCCGTCTTTTGATACGGGATTTGGGGATGGTGAGTCCCGTAGCCCGAAGCATGGTGAGCAAGAGCACTGACATAAGGATGAGAATTTATTGAGGGGGGGGGGGGTTTATAATATACTCTCGACTAGAGTAAAGAGTTCTCTCTGGTGGTTCTTCTGACTCCTCAGTGGCAATTCCCGATTCTTGTGTGGTGGCCCTTGATCTCGACGACTTCGGAGTGTAAGAGGCTTTCCGATCCCGGGAGGACATCCTTCTTTCGAGAACTTCACAATGTGGATCTACTACGAGACGCTTCATGTTGGTGGCATTGATACCATGAGACGATCAGACGTGTTGATTGAATTGATGACGACGATAATGACGGTTGGTTGGGCCTGGATGTCTCCTAGTGCGATAGATCGAGCCATGGCTATTTCAAGTTCCACTCGATGGTACTTTTTAAAAGAGAAGAAAACTATTCCTGAATTGGCAATACATATTTTGACATGAATCAACGCAGAATTCAAAAAGAAGAAGGAAAGTCTGTCAGGCTTTGGGCAGAGCTGTTAGCTCTCACAGGTTCAAATTTTGCAAAATTTTGTTTTGAGTCTGCTGTTCCCGGTCCCTTTCCAGGACCATCCTTAACGCAAATTTCAAGTGTACTCCCCCTTTAAATGATGTAACGTAAATAAAACTTTGATGAAAAGATTTATTGGATCGACTGAACTGACACAACTTTGCCAACATCAATTATCATAACGCAGCCACTTGTTCATTGGTCTGAAAGTTGAACACTAGTCTCCAATTTTCTTCATTGTGACTTACGAAGAGCTATAGATTCGCAACACAATGTTCTGTGGCTGTGTCAAGTTGTATGCAAGCGTCATGTTAAACTCTCCAACCTCCAAACCGGGATAATAAAAACTAATTATGCGATCCCTCACATCCCAGTTCTTGTTTGTAAAGACCTGAATTTAAATGTTCTCATAATGTACCAAAATAGGACATACTCTGCCACCACCATTAGTTGAAAGAGTTTCAGACAACCATGTACTACGTTCTAAATACAATAGGATGGTAGGTCTGGGTTCAGTAGTTATTCCTAAATTGTTTTTGTTACAAAATGTTTGAAATCACGTATTGCAGACTGTTACCGTGATTATCGATAGAAAACATAATGCGAGTGTACTGTCCATTCAAGTTATAGAAAGATGGCAGGGTCTCTTTTTGAAATCCTTGTCTCCCATTTCCATTAAAAGCGTATACAAGGTAAGGATACTGAACGGTTTACAAACTCCTGAACGCCTGAAAAGTTCTACCGTCAGACTTAACTATCGATATTCTTTTTACCGTTATCAAATTTGCTTCATTATCCTCGAAAGCACAAAATCCGTAAGTCTCTCTTGAGATTTCCTCCATCATGCGTCTACCTATAGCAGTTTTATCGCGGTCGCCGGTGACTGCAAACACCAGCATGGTCATACGTAATGCTTTGAGTCTCGCAATCAATTTAGTATTGTTCCGCTCATCTGGATATCTCTTCATCAGCACTATGACTCGGCTTCCGCAAAATTCATCGTCCCACAGGTAACTCTCCAGTCGATCATAAAAGTCGCTACCCTGAGATGAGTTTGTGAACCGGAGAGAAGGATCAAGCATATCCAAAACGTCGGCCTTCAAATTTGAAATAAATCCCCTGAAATTCCCATTTCAACAATATTCCTTGTTCAACGGACTTGCCCCCAGCCACGAATTGTTATGGACGACGAATTGTACATTTGACGATCAAACATTAGCACGCCCGATTTGCCGAAATGATTTCGATCGACCGTAACGTTTGAAAGATATTCTACAGCGCTCTCCACTACGGACCTTTCCATATCATTGGAAACAGCAAAATACATCTCTTTGGTTCCGTTTGGCTGGCACAAACTAACGGAGTACTCCATACATGTTGCATAAACATTTTTCGGAAACGTCTGAAGTTCATCTCCATTCGTGAATTGCCAGGTTTGTTGGAAAGGGTTGCATAACCCGTCCGCTTGGAATAAGCCGTGCTGAAAATCTGGAAGTTTTCATAGTTAGCAAAAATCTGCTTACATCAACGCTTGTTTTATTATCAAATACTACCAAGTTGTAGTTTCCCGCACACGAGATTGTTACCGCACAATTATCTACATCAATTTTAGGGTAATCCAGTTGATAATCTGACAAGTTCTGGAACATCGGATGATCCGAAGTTATCTCATAATCCCAATTGGTTGGTCCAATCATTTTATATGAACATTGTATTCTCTCTGGCTCTCTAAGAATGCATTTTGCTGAAACTCTTATTATTGATTTTACTGGAACATTTTTGAAAATCGCTAACGAGACTCTGAATACTTGATTGCCAGGCAAGATTGCACAGTTGGAATGAGAAGTACAGCTGCGAAAACGAAAAGCATTGCATTGGAGGCCGTCATTTCGACCATAATGAAAATGTGGGAAGCGATTTTGGAAGGGAAGTGATTTGAATATTCAATTAGGTTAATTGCATATTGATGATATTCAGATTTTTGATTCTTCGAACTGTCAGGGTGATCAAGACTCAAGGAAATCTCTATGGAACACGGCGAGAATAGGAAACAGGAAAATAAAACCAGGTCATTTTCGTTTTCAGATCCACACTAACGATGCGCGCAATCTTCAAATTTCCTTTGGCAAGGCTGTCTGCCAACCGACCTGCACTTCTGATAATAAGAAGCCACAGTGGCGCGCAACTGCGGTGGTTTTTCATCCCGGCGGCCGCGCGGCTACCAACCGTGTTCCCAAAACGTCAACCCGCGACCGTCTTGTTGGTGGTAAAACCTCAAACGCAGCAATTTCGGTGTGGCCAACAGGCCGACCCCTTTTTGAAAAATGTTTGAAAAAAGAAAAAAAAACGAAAATGACCTTGTTTTATTTTCCTGCTTCCTATTCTCGCCGTGTTTCATAGAGATTTCCTTGAGTTTTGAACAACTTCACAGTTCAAAACATCATAAATCTGAATATCATCAATATTCAATCAACCTAATTGAATATTCAAATCACTTCCCTCCAAAAACCGCATCCCCCATTTTCATTATTGTCAAAATGACGCCCTCAAATGCAATGCTTCTCATTTTCGCAGCTGTATTTCTTGTTCCAGCTGCGCAATCTTGCCTGGCAATCAAGTATTCAGTGCCTCGTGAGCGATTTTCAAAAATTTTCCAGAAAAATCAAGAATACGACTTGCAGCAAAATGCAATCTCAGAGAAGAATTGATAGTGCATTGCTCATATAAAATGATTGGACCTACCAATTGGGATTGGGAAATAACATCGGATCATCCGATGTTCCAGAATTTGTCAGACTATCAACTGGATTACCCTACGATTGCTGTGGATGATTGCTCTGTGCAAATCTCGTGTGCGGAAAACTACAATTTGATATTGTTTGACAACAATACCAGTGTTCATGTGAGCGCGGAGCTTTGCTAATTTTACGGGAAGTTCAAGATTTTCAGTACAACTTATTCCAAGCGGACGGGTTCTGCAACCCTTTCCAACGAACGTGGCAATTCACAAATGGAGATGAACTGCAGACGTTTCCGAAAAATGTTTATGCAACATGTATGGAGTACACCGTTAGCCTTTGCCAGCCAAACGGAACCAAAATGATGTTGTTTGCTGTTTCCAATGATATGGAAAGGTCCGTAGTGGAAAGCGCTGTAGAATATCTTTCAAACGTTACGGTCGATCAAAATCATTTCGGCAAATCGGGCGTGTTAATGTTCGATCGTCAAATGTATAATTCGTCGTCCATAACAATTCGTGGCTGGGGGCAAGTCCGTTGAACAAGGAATATTTTCGAAACGGGAATTTCAGGGGATTTATTTCCAATTTAAAGGGCGACGTTTTGGATATGCTTGATCCTTCTCTCAGGTTCACAAACTCATCTCAGGGTAGCGACTTTTATAATCGACTGGAGAGTTACCTGTGGAACGACGCATTTTGTGGAAGCCGAGTCATAGTGCTGATGAAAAGATATCCAGATGAGCGGAACAATACTAAATTGATTGCAAGGCTCAAAACACTGCGTATGACCGTGCTGGTGTTTGCAGTTACTGGCGACAGCGAAAAAGATGCCATAGGTAGAAACATGATGGAGCAAATCACAAGAGAGACTTACGGTTTTTGCGCCTTTGAAGATAACGAAGCTAATCTGATAACCGTAAAGCAGAGTATCAAGAATTGAATCAGAAGATCTGAATTTTCAGGCGTTCCAGAGGTTGGAAACCGTTGGATCCCCTTACCTTGTATACGCTTTCAATGGGAAAAAGAGACAAGGATTTCAAAAAGAGATCCTACCACTTCTTTATAGCCTCAAAAGCCAGAATATCCGAATATTGACCTCTATCAGTAATCACGGTAAAAATCTGGCTTATCCTCTCTTTAAATTTCAAAAAGGTCATTTAGGAACAACTTCCGATTCCCGTCTTTCTGTCTTGTTCGATGTATTATGGCACAGCTATTTAGTCGAGAGTCTTTACCAATTCGGTGGCTCAGTATGTGATTATTGTAACAGTTTTTGGTAGAAAAAAAGGTTTCAGGCCTTCACGAATAGGAACTGGGCAGCTCAAGGTCCTACGTCGTTGTTCTTCATGAGCTTAGATCCCAATTTGATTGTTGGAGACTATACCGTTACGCTCAAATACAACTTTACTAGTGGATGGACACAAAATATCGTGTTTCGAGTCTTCAGCTCTTCGTAAGTCATGCATAAAGATAACTAGAAAATAGTGTGAAACATTCAGACCAGTGAGCAAGTGGCTGCGTTATGATAACTGAAAGTGGCTGAACAGTTGTTTCTTAAAATCTTGGGTCAATAAATATTTTCATCAAAATTGTATGTGTTACTATGGTGATCTGAATAAAAAACAGTCCGGAGCGAAGATTCCACGCAATGATGTTCCTCAACTCCCGTATACACGATCTACAACCTTAAAAAACTTGTGGACACCTGCCTTCCCACCATTGTGTTCTCTATCTACACATCTAATCTACCCCCTCTACAATTAGCACACCAACTAACCAAACTCTTCCCTCATTCTCGTCCGCAATTCTAATTGGACTCCTACTATCCTTGCAATGGAACTGTTCTCGAATGTACCAAATGTTCTCAATAAAACCAAGAATGAGTTGAAAAAAGAACCATGTTCCTGTTTTGCTCTATTAAAACTACCCCTCCTAGCACTAGAAGTAGTAATCAATCAGATGGAGTTTGCAGATGTGTAAGTTTAAAAATCGATTAAAAATCACAATCTAAGTAACTTTTCAGAATAGAATCCGCACTCCGCTCAACTCACTTCAACAACTTTTTGAAAGTTCTGAAGTATCCTGTGCAGATGATGGAATGGAAGTTTGATGGCTATTTTCGGAATCATTTGACAATTCAACGCGGCGAAAAGTCGATATATTTCAAGTTCTATGGAAGCAAAGTTAATGACGGAAGTTGCGATTTCCAGCGAATCGATTCTGTTGAAGAGAAATATTCAATTTTCACATACAGTAAGCCAAAAGAAATGGAAAAGTGGACTGAATTTCAACTTTTCGAAAAGTTGACATACCGTATTTTAAAGTTTCTCCGTGTCCAAGAGTACAGTTTGATCTTGAATCACTCTTTGGATAGTCTAAGCATTCAGAACTGCTTTGTCTTAAATATCACTTCTAAGTTCACAAAAATAGAGTTTGAGCCAATTGAGAAATTCGAAATGCAAACTGTGAACGACTTGAAGTTTTTGACTAAAAATCTCAGCACCCAGCAGATTTCTATAAAATTGCCGAAAATCCTCCGACGCTTTAAAGTAATTGAAATAGAAACTACGAAGTTGGGCTTCTTGTTAAACATGAACTGCGAAATTTTCAATATCTCTTTGTATGATATTTGGGGGAGGGATATACGGAAAGTTATCAAGAAGTGGATGGCCGGAGAGTTAGAGAATTTGAAAGCGTTGCGTGCCGAATCGACGAACCAAGAATATGCGAATGATTGGGACCATGTATTGGATGGGTGTAATGCCAAGCCAACGTGAGTTTTAGCCACAATTTTTTGAAAAATTGATTCAAAACGAGCTGAATTTGTCAAGATTGACGCAAGATACGTATTTGAATTTTTACTGAAAGAGACGCAGGCACTCTCGTGCCTCTGCGTCTCACTGGCTTGTTTTTTTGAGCATTTTCGTTTTGACAACTTGACTTATTTTCAGAGCATCGGATCCCCACCCACTGAGCTGTGACTGGATATCGGAAGACCGGTGGAAGGATGAGGCAAAGGATTTCTTCAGACCATTGGATGGAAAACGTGCTTCGGTCATTCTTGAGGAATCCGTCTTTTGGATGTATATTTGGGAGTGAAAGTGATTTTTTTTTGTGGTTTCTGTTTTCAAGTGTCGAATAAGGTCATTCAGAAGTTATCAGGTAATATACTACTTTTATTGTCACAAAAATTGATAATTATTCCTCCATCAAGCCAATAAATTGAGTTTACAATTGTTATTTGTGATGTTTTGTGGCAATCTTGACTTCGATGTAAACAACCATCCATATCATGTTATTCCGATCCCGACTTCCGAAAAATAGACATGTTTCCGCAAATTTTAACAATAAAATGCATTGAGTACATTAGTGTGTACGCTCCAATTTTCAAAGCAAAGTTTCATAACTGATCTACTCAAAAAAGATGTGAATTTTACTTTTCAAGAGCTTCGTTTTTCCATTAGTCGAGCTGAAGCTGAGAACATTTGGTAATTTCAAGAACAGTACCATTGCAAGAGTAGTAGGAGTGCAACTAGAATTGCGGACGAGAATGAGGGAAGAGTTAGGGTAGTTGGTGTGCTAATTGTAGGGGGGTAGATTAGATGTGAAGATAGAGAACACAATGGTGGGAAGGCAGGTGTTCACAAGTTTTTTGGGATTATAGATGTACAGTAGTGTGGTCTTCAGTGAGATTCCATGATTTATACTTCCTCGTGTACACGGGAGTGGAGGAACATCATAGCCTGAAAGGAGCTTCAGCTCGACTAATGAGAGAACACAGCTCTTGAAACAAGAAAAAAAAGAACTCTTGAAAAAAAATTGAAAAAAAATGAAAAAAATGAAAAAAAGGAAAAAAAAATGAAAAAAAAATGAAAAAAAGGAAAAAAAAATGAAAAAAAAGGAAAAAAGTGTTAAAAAATGTTAATTTCTTGAAAAAAAATTGAAAAAAAATGAAAAATGAAAAAAAAAGGGAAAAAAATGAAAAAAAAAGAAAAAAAAGGAAAAAAATGTAAAAAAATGTTAATTTCTTGAAAAAATGAAATTCACATCTTTATTCAATAGATCAGTTCCAAAAATGCATCACAACGAGTAAAAGATAAACTGCCTCAGAGTCCCCCTCATAGTAGTATGCAATCCCATCACAGCACGTGCTCCATCATCTCGTTGAATCTCCACGCCATGATATATCGACACAAAGCGTCCTTGAACCCTGAAAAAAATTTTTTCGATAAAAATTATGGATTTTCACTAGATCTTACATCTTCCATTTATCCACGACATAGTCCTTGTTTGACAGTTGTTCTGCGGTGAAGCCAAGAACTTCCCCTCCAATAAAGTGGGCGCTTCGAACACTGAAATATTGGAGATTTGGTAAATCTCCAGATTTCCAAGCCTTCATAACCGAATCAACATAATTTAGGTTGAAAAATGCAAGCGAGTAAATAATTGCTTCACACGACTTAAGGGCTAGCATGTGATTCAGATCAATATACATGCAGTACAAATATTTCAGATTTGCACACATAGCAACATCCGCGCGACAGTAATCTTCGCAAATCATTTCTTCGACACCCTTGACATTTTCGTTAATCCATTCGGTGTCCATGCCAGCTTTAAGAAGAACTGATAATCTTCTAATGCCTCCTTGCTTCTCCATGATTGCTGTCAGGATTCCATGATCTGTCGTATCGCGTCTACAGTATTCGTAACTTTCAACAGTGCATCCAAAAACTTCTATCAAATGCAACATAGTCTTGAGTATCCCAGCAGGTCCATCTTTCCAGACACAAGTCAATACAGCAGGATCACGATGTGCGGCTTCCACTTTGACGTTTTGAAACTTTCTAAACCCCCAGGGAGCGAGAAAGTTGAGGTTTAGGGATTTGGCGATTTCGAAGTGGTAGCTCTGGTTTACGGTTATACGGTCTTCGAATATTGAGAGTTTGAAGTTTTTGGTATTGGCGAGCTGGGCGTATTTGATGGATTTCTGGGAGATTTGGGATAGATTGAAGCTGAAAAAGAGAAGATTTTGATGAAGAATTTGGTTTAAAGGAGGACTCCAACAAAATTTTTTTTCTTTAATTTAAAAACCATAATGAAAATGCTCAAAAATCTTCTAAAACCCCACAAATGCCTCCAAAATGAGCAAAAATCGCAAAAGTTGTATCCGGTGACCGAGTTTCCCAAAAAAGGGGCGGAGTCAGCCAATGAGGGTCTTTGCAGCCGTGTGACAGCCAATCACTGCGCTCGGCTCCGCCCCGTTCTTTTGGGAAACTCCGCCGGGACAACTTCTGCGATCTTCGCTCATTTCGGAACCATTTTCGGGATTTTAGAGCAGTTTTTGAGCATTTTCATCATGATTTTTCCAATCTACGCTGATTTTTACGTTTTTTTTAAAGCAGTAAAAACTTCTGGTCGGAGTGCTCTTTTATGAGACAGCTTCCTAGCTCTCCTCAGCTGCAGCCGGCATTAGTTGGGCGGAGATTAGTCGGATTTTGCTTAATTCTTGGGCGAATCTTGCCCAATGTACGTTCGAACGTCGCCTAAAATTTGCCCTTCCTCGGCTAAGAAAGCTGCTCAGGACACTTTCAGGAGATGCTTCGCCGGCGCTTAATTGCAGCCCAACGTTTGCCGTAAATCTACAATTTTCACATAATTTTCTTTTTATATCGAATGTTGAGCTGCAATTAAGCGATGGTTAGGCGTAGGTTAGGCAAATGCTAGGCGGTGTTAGGGTGTACCTTGGGGTGACGTTCGTCGAAAATTTTAGCGAAACCTGGCCAACCGCCCCCTAAACGACACCTGGGCAACATTCGCTCAAAAGTCACAGGCGAACGCAGCGTTCCGCGTTCGAAGACATGAGTTTTCGAAGCCGAAAGATTGTGTGAAGCAAAAGAGTGCAGAGACTTCCGTTGTAGAAGACCAGTAAGAAAAATAAAATTGCACAACATTTGCGGAATTGATGTTCTTTTAAGGCTTACTAGTGAGAGAAATAAACTTACAGTGAGATGGGGTTCATCAACTTCAACACTTCGACCATTGCAATAAAATCGAGACGCAGTAGGGTGAACTTGGTCATTTTCGGCAATAGGCTGGTAGTGAGTGACTGACGCTGGTATCGAGAAGACAACTGAGGTTACGTGTATAGAGGGTAAGAGGCTGAGTATATAAAGGACAAGGGATTAGTCTTGAAGGGTCGTCTTTAGCTGCCACACAAGGAAGACCCCTAGGACGGTTGGAAAATTGATTGGAAGTGCTTGTTCAACAATCTTGCCTACGGGAAAAGAGGTTGTTATCTAGAAGCAAGTAATTTCGCACTGTCTCCAAGTGCAAGCCGCGGCTGATCGCCGCTTTCAGCGACCGTATGACAGCCTTGATTTATCCCTAAGATTAAAAATCAAAACTAGAATTAGGAAGTCATATTCAAAAAAAATTAAGGTGAACTTTCGGATGGCCGAGTTTTTTTTTCTAGAAAGCCCTGCCCGGCCTTTTGCAACCCTGCTATTTTTGCCACTGTGTAGGGTATCTTTCCACACAGGGTGGCGAACTGCCTGGTCGCTTACACATTTTTTTGCGCAATTTTTTGCTGCGACGCGGTCGCGTTTTGCTGCGCAGCGACTCAACAGTACAAATGCGATACGCAGCCAAAATTGAGGCTAGGGTTGACACACTGCCAAACTTTTGGACGCGTTTTTGGCACCTTGCCAGCGCCAATGCGTTTGAGCCCGATTTCTCGACCAGACAGTTCGCAACGGTGTGTTTCCATAAAGGAGATTTTCATCGACAATAGTCTAGAGATTGACACTACACAGAGATAATGAGTGGAACGATAGAGTTTGAAGACAAGTATATGCTTTGAGGGAAGTTAACTAGGAAACGAAAAGTTTGAATATTTATTCACAAAAACAACAAAAGAAACCGTATCAATTAACAGAAAAGTTCTAATCTCAATTGAAGTCACAGATCTGACCATTTTGCATTTTTATCAGTAAGGAAGAGAAATGTGAAATGGAATTGAATAGTTGCCTTTTCTCCATCTACTCTTTCGATTGTCTCACCTCCAATTATGTGGACTGTGCGATTGTTGATTCTAAATTTACAGTATTGTGTTCTGGTTTTTAAATGTAAACTCACATTTTCTCTTTATATCCATCATTGGAGTATCGATGCCATCCTCTCAACCCTGCCAACTCTTGTTCAACACTGAATCTCGTTCCTTGCATACTAACATATTCTAAATTGGGGAACTCTCCGCTCTTCCACGATTCCAAAAATGCATCTAAATCTTTGTTTGTGAGTTGAGAACTTTCTAGGTCGATTGAGACGCAATGTTTTAATGCCAGAAGATCGGTTATAGTGATTTCAGTAGACTGGGAAATGTCGAGATGCTTTGGGAAATATGTGAATTGTTCAAAACGAAAATTCGGAATTTCCATATATACTTTCAAAGACTCCGAGATTTTAAAAATTTTCTTTAAATTTTCAGCCGAAATTTTAGCTCCTCCGAGAGTGAACTTTTTGATATGTCGATTATTTTTTAGAATTATCGGAATCAGCGATTCAAACTCAACAGCGTTGGTTCCCCATCTTGTTTCCAAAATGTGAATTCCACATTTTAAAAGGTCCAACATTTTGGGTAGATAACTGATTAGATCGCCATCAACATGCATTCGACAGCTTTCACTGATCCAGCTCAAGAATTTAACATTCCCAAAATAATAACACTTGTTAATGATAACTATGCCCCCGCTGAAATTCGCAAACAATTCGTAATTTTTAGTACCAGCCAGCTGGATCAGGTTAATCATTTTCTTCGAGCATTCAGATAGTTTGAATCTGAAAGTGTATAAGAAAAACATTCGCATCAAAGTTTTTTAAACTCACAATTCTATCGGATTCAAACATTTGAGAACTTCTTCTAAGACTAGTAGAGGTAGACGGAGGAGAGGGATACAGTGCGTTGCAAGTTTATACGGCCACCCTTGTTTTTGCGTGAAACGTGGAAATCAACTGGAATTGGGTCATGAAAGTATGAAAATCTTGTTCAGGGGACCAAAATACGTATAGTTGGCAAGTTTTGTAGGATGATCTTGAAAACTGTTTGAATTAGGTCGTCGAAACTGAAAAATGGCTCTTTGCAACCGGTGCAGATTTATACGGCCACTCCCACAGAACGGCTGATTTACGAGATTTTTTTGAGATCTAAAGTTTGGATATCATTTGATAATCTTCAAAAACACGATAAACTTAATTTTTAGGCATCATCATGCTATCACTCTGCTGGTAGATCATGAAACAAGGATCTTTAGATAACACTCTCAACGAGAGTTTCAATCTTGATCTCAGAAGACTTGAATGAACTGATTATTTCATCAAAACCGATCTAGAAGCTTCCATCGTCTCTACTTATCATTTTCCAATTGTTTTCATACCGATTATGACCAGTCATGGTTCGGGATCAGAACCGATACCGACCATGACCATCTGAACCCAGTGGATGCCAGCTCACTTAGGTAGGTAGAAATTTTCGGTTTCGCCTAAAAATGGTATCAGGTAGTCTTGTGGGGACAAAGTACATAATGCAAAAAGAATTCCGGAGATTGCGTGCAAATGAAGCCCGTTCCAGACCTTCAGGCTGAACCACCCCTAATTCCCAGTTCAGAAGGTCATGTGATGGTTTTGAATGTAGCGCTAGCCGGCTTTCCATCCATCTCAGCTTCACAAAAGTGCTCGCCCTTGCTCACAGTACCAATCTTTATCAAAACATATTATGGAAAGTTATAATAACCGTGTTGGAGGTACATTCAAAACCATCACATGACCTTCTGAACTGGGAATTAGGGGTGGTTCAGCCTGAAGGTCTGGAACGGGCTTCATTTGCACGCAATCTCCGGAATTCTTTTTGCATTATGTACTTTGTCCCCACAAGACTACCTGATACCATTTTTAGGCGAAACCGAAAATTTCTACCTACCTAAGTGAGCTGGCATCCACTGGGTTCAGATGGTCATGGTCGGTATCGGTTCTGATCCCGAACCATGACTGGTCATAATCGGTATGAAAACAATTGGAAAATGATAAGTAGAGACGATGGAAGCTTCTAGATCGGTTTTGATGAAATAATCAGTTCATTCAAGTCTTCTGAGATCAAGATTGAAACTCTCGTTGAGAGTGTTATCTAAAGATCCTTGTTTCATGATCTACCAGCAGAGTGATAGCATGATGATGCCTAAAAATTAAGTTTATCGTGTTTTTGAAGATAATCAAATGATATCCAAACTTTAGATCTCAAAAAAATCTCGTAAATCAGCCGTTCTGTGGGAGTGGCCGTATAAATCTGCACCGGTTGCAAAGAGCCATTTTTCAGTTTCGACGACCTAATTCAAACAGTTTTCAAGATCATCCTACAAAACTTGCCAACTATACGTATTTTGGTCCCCTGAACAAGATTTTCATACTTTCATGACCCAATTCCAGTTGATTTCCACGTTTCACGCAAAAACAAGGGTGGCCGTATAAACTTGCAACGCACTGTAGTTGACATTGCGTGTGATCTGAAACAGTGAAAGTTGAATGTAAGAGAGAGGTAGGGATTGGGAGTGTCGATCTGTACAACCTAATAAGGGAGACACAATGAACACTGACAATAATGAACACAAAATATATAGAGAGGAGATAATCTTCAAGATGCTGCCTTCCCAAAAGAAAATCCCCATGGAAAATTAGTGTGACAAGGTAATTGAGTGACAGGGTGACAGCCACCTGATTTGAAACCATCCTGGGGGTTTTCATTGTGTGGCAGCTGAAAAGAACCCTTCAAGAATAATCCCTTATCTTTCATACAATACACTCAACCTCTGTTGTCTTCTTGTTAACAACGTCAGTCTCTCACTACCATTGCCAAGACTGGCCAAGTGTTTCCTACTTCATCTCGATTTCCTGTTTAACTGGCACACAATGAGACCCCCAGGACGCTGAGGAATGGAAAAATCGATTGGTAGTGCTAAATCAGCACTCTTGTTTACGGGAAAAGACATTGAGTTTGAATATTTATGCATAAAATCAAACTTGGAAACCGCATAGATTAACAGAAAGGTCCTTATCTCATCTGATGTTCGGAATGAACTATTTTGCATCTTTATCAGAAAGGAAGAAGAATGCCAAATAGGTATACAATTGAATTGTTGCCTTCACCCCGTCTACTCTTTCGATTGTCTCTCCTCCATTCACTAAGACTACGCAACTGTTGATTCTAAATTTGAATTTTTACCTTTCTGATTTTTGAAAGTTGAACTCACTTCTTTTTTTTATACCCATCATTGGCATTTCGAGGCCACCCACCCAATCCTGCCAACTCTTGCTCAACACTGAATCTTCCGTTGTATATGCAAACATATTCTAAATTCGGGAACTCTCCGCTCTTCCACGATTCCAAAAACACATCTAAATCGTCGTTTGTCAGTTGAGAATTGTCTAGCTTGATTGAAACACATTGTTTCAGTGACAGTAGATCGCTTCTAGTGATTCCGTAAGACTTCGAAATTTCGAGATGTTTCGGAAAACAGGGAAACTGCTCGAAACAAAAACTCGGAATTTTCATACATACTTCCAACGACTCCGAGATTTCGAAAACTTGCTTTAGATTTTTAGCCGAAATACTAGTTCCACTGAGAGTGAAATTTTTGATAGGTCGAGCATTATTAAAAATTATCGGAACCAGCGATTCAAATTCAGCAGCTTCTGTTTCCCTTCTAGTCTTCAAACTGCGAATTCCACATTTGAAAAGGCCCAACATTTTGCATAGACAACTGATTAGATTGCCATCTACATGCATTCGGCAGCTTTCACTCATCCAGCTACTTAAATCACCGTTCCCAAACTGATAAAAATAGTTAATGACGATTTTGTTTGCACTGAAATTCGCAAACAATTCGTAGTTTCGGGTACCAGCCAGCGGGATCAGGTTAATCATTTTCTTCGAGCATTCCGATAGTTTGAATCTGAAAGTGTATAATGAATTCATTCACATTCAAGCATTCTAAACTCACAATTCTATCGGATTCAAACATTTGAGAACTTCTTCTAGAACTAGTAGGGGGAAACGGAGGAGAGGGATAGTCGACATTGCTTGAAATCTGGAACAGTGAAAATTGAATGAAGGAGATGGTTCGGGATTGGGAGTGTCGATCTGGGCAACCTAATAATGGAATACAGACAACAATGAACATACAATATGTAGAGAAGAGATAATCTTGAAGTGCTACCTTCCCAAGAGAAGATTCCCATGGACGTTAGTGCGACAAGATAATTGAGTGACAGGCAGACAGCCACCTGATTTGAAACCATGTGTTGGGTTCTAGGACCCTCGAGTTGGGTTCAAGATAAAAGACTATTGGTTCACAGATTTCTACCCATCTTGTAATGGTGTTCGGTATCCACTTCAATGGTCCAAGGATCCAACCCATAAGTTCCGGGATCCGACCATAGGTACAAGGAATTAAACACAGCCAAAAAAACATACAAAAAATCAGAAAACGCATAGACTGATGTACTGAGTCGCCAACAGTATGATTTATCGAAACAGTGATCATCTCAAAACGGTCTAAGTACGCTTTCTTGTGCGCTGACCTTTTTTCATGCCCTAACTCAAATAACTCCTTGCGCCTTTAAATCCAACTGACAACAGATGACGGCGCGTTAATATCAAAATCCAGATAATGACACGATTGACGTAAATAACGATGAGAACAATGATTGAGCGCCCTAATGAATGGCCTCTAGATGAAGAAGGTTCATGGGAAGAACAATTAGCAGGAAAATATTTATTTAAAAAAAAAATACAGCACGAAAACAAGTACAATGTATATAAAAAATATATTCAGTAAGCATCTACAAAGTATTCAACACAAACATCGTTGAGTTACAGTGCAAGCCCATCATACCACGTACTCCATCATCTCGTTGAATCTCAACACCATGGGCCATTTGGAAATTCAGCCCTCTTATCCTGAAAAACGAAGCATTCAGTCAACAAAACAATTCCAGAACTTCTAAACTTACATCCTCCATTTATCCAATGCACGTGCATCGCGTTCTAACTCTCCCCCAGTAAATCCCAGAATCTGTCCCTCTTCTTTATTAAGTTGTTTACTATAAACCCTTAAACATTGGAGATTTGAGAACTCTCCAGACTTCCAAGCCTTCATAAACTCATTCAAGTTTTCCCAAGTCAGTTCGGAATATCTGAGTAAAATAGCTTCACACGATTTGGCAGCTACCAGTAGATGTTCCATTCCGATGAAATATGAATCGGTATCCAGCAACTTTAGATTTTGAAGAAAGTTGAAGACAATTGAAGAATAATCAGCCGATATGAACTCCTCCACTCCCTTGACATTCTCCATAGTCCACGAGTTGTCAGAGTGTTCGAAACAGTTCGGAGGAATCTCCAATCTCCTAATACCTCCTTGCGTTTTCATCATGGTGCTCATTATTGTGCGATAGTGTTTTGAATAGTCTGATGTGAATCCGGGATTGTTACGACTTTTGTAATAACTTCGGATTGGACAACCAAACAAATTCACCAAATGGAGCATAGTATTGATTACGCCTTTGGTCCTGTGCCTCCAAACAATCTTTATGATGTTTTCTCTGCCTTTTGGCTCCAAAACTTGAGCCTCAATGCTATGAAACACCCTGGTGCCCAGTTGGTTGTAAAAATTTGGATCAAACGATTCGACTATCACAAAATGATATTTGTGGTTTATGGCAATACAGTCTTCCGACATTGAGAGGTGGAAGTTTTTGGTGCCAACTAGTTTGATGAGTGCGGTAGACGTCTTGGATAGTTGGGATAGGTCGAAGCTGAAAAATGCCATATCTCTTAGATAAGCTAAACAGTCAACAATTAGTAAATGTTGAATATGAAAGAAAGACTTACAGCTCGATGGGGTTCAGACATTTCAAAACGTCTATCAAAGCAACAATAAGTATACGGAATAGGGGGAATTCGGACATTCTGGAGCGCAGGCCAGTGGTGAAAGAATGAAGGTAATAAGGATGAGACAACCAAGACTGAAGGCCCTGGCAAATCACCCCAAAATAAAGAAGGTCCATGGGAAGAACAATTAGCACTCTTACATATGGTACACTGTGACTTGGTATTTGACTAAGACTGCCTAGTGACGCTCATCAAGTTTTATATTACAGGAGGATTACCGTGCGGGTCGGGTGTAAACACAAAAAGTACCTTATGCATCACATCTCACGCCATTTTGCATAAAAAAGACACCAAAAAGAGAATAAGTAGATAATCAGGAGGCAAGCGTATGCTTTGAAGAATACAAACGAGGGAAGGAAAATTTGAATATTTATGCACAAAAACAACTGTATAGATTGACAGAAAAGCGTTTATCTCAAGTGTAGTTCAGAGTGGACCATTTTGCATCTTCATCAGAAAGGAGGAGAAATGTACAATCGACATACAGTTGAATGGTTGCCTTCACCCCATCTACTCTTTCGATTGTCTCACCTCCAACAATTCCGACTGTGCAATTGTTGATTCTAAATTTGAAGGTTATTACCGTTCTGATTGAGAGTGAACTCACCTCTTCTGTTTATATCCATTATGGATATTTCGAGGCCATCCTCTCACTCCTGCCAACTCTTGTCCAGCACGGAATTTTCCATTGCTTATGCGAACAAATTCCAAGTTCGGGAACTCTCCCTTCTTCCACGATTCCAAGAATGCATCTAAATCTTTGTTTGCAAATTGAGAATTGATTATTTCAATTGAAACGCATTGTTTTAATGCCAAAAGATCGCTTCTAGTAATTCCGTAAGACGGGAAAATTAAGAGATGATTCGGAAAACAGGGAAACTGCTCGAAACGAAAAATCGGAATGTTCATATATACTTTCAAAGATTCCGAGATTTCGAAGATTTGTTTCAGATTTTCAGTCGAAATGCTAGCTCCTTTGAGAGTGTACTTTTTGATAGGTCGATCATTTTTTAGAATTATCGGAAGCAGCGATTCAAACTCAGCAATGTCGGTTTCACTTCTAGTCTCCAAACTGTGAATTCCACATTTGAAAAGATCTAGCAATCTGACAAAACAACTGATTATATCGTCATCAGCATGCAATCGGCTGCGATTTCTGATATAGCTCCAGAATTTGACATTCCCAAAATAATAACAATCGTTGATGACGATTTTGTTCGCACTGAAATTCGCAAACAATTCGTAGTTTCGGGTGCCAGCCAGTGGGATCAGGTTCGTCAGTTTCTTCGAGCATTCAGATAGTTTGAATCTGAATGTATATAATAAAATCATTTGCATTGAAGTCTGCTAAACTTACAATTCTATTGGAGTCAAACATTTGAGAACTTCTTCTACAACTAGTAGAGGTAGACGGAGAAGATGGATTGTCGACATTGCGTATAATCTGAAACAGTAGACGTTTAATGTAAGAACAACCTAATGGAGACACAATGAATACTGACAATATTGGGATTATTCTTGAAGGGTCGTCTTTAGCTGCCACACAATGAAGACCCCTAGGACGAAGGGAAATTGAAAAATCGATGTGGGTTCAGGGATTGTCAGTATCGATCTGGACAACCTAACAAATAAGGTTACAATCAGTGCTGAATTAGCACTACCAATCGATTTTTCCATTTCCCACCGTCCTAGGGGTCTTCATTGTGTGGCAGCTAAACAGAACCCTTCAAGAATAATTCCATTATTGTCAGCATTCATTGTGTCCCTATTATTAGGTTGTCCGAATCGATACTCCCGATCCCTAACCCTCTCTTACTTTCAACTTTCACTATTCCAGATTACACGCAATGTCGACTATCCCTCTTCTCCGTCTACCTCTACTAGTCTTAGAAGAAGTTCTCAAATGTTTGAATCCGATAGAATTGTGAGTTTCGAGAACTTCAATGTGGATGATTTTCTTAAATACTTTCAGATTCAAACTATCTGAATGCTCGAAGAAAATGATTAACCTAATCCCGCTGGCTGGCACCAAGAACTACGAATTGGTTGCGAATTTTAGTAAGGACAAAATTATCATTAACGAGTTTTATCAGTTTGGGAATGGTTATTTGAGTAGCTGGATCAGTGAAAGCTGCCGAATGAAAGTTGATGGCGATCTAATCAGTTGTCTACACAGAATACTGGACCTTTTCAAATGTGGCATTCACAGTTTGGAAACAAGATGGGAAACCGAGGCTGTTGAGTTTGAATCGCTAATTCCAATAATTCTAAAAAGTAATCGGCCTATCAAGATGTTCACTCTTAATGGAGCTAGCATTTCGGTTGAAAATCTAAAGCAAATTTTCAAAATCTCGGAGTCGTTGGATGTAGATATGAAAATTCCGAGTTTTCGTTTTGAGCAGTTTGCCTGTTTTCCGAAGCATCTCGCAATTTTCCAGTCTCACGGAATTACTAGAAGCGATCTTCTGGCATTAAAACCATGCGTTTCA
Organism: Caenorhabditis sinica; assembly: GCA_963932045.1. Lineage (NCBI taxonomy): Eukaryota > Metazoa > Nematoda > Chromadorea > Rhabditida > Rhabditidae > Caenorhabditis > Caenorhabditis sinica. The sequence continues at coordinate 4,512,221 of OZ009942.1, forward strand.
ATTGATCTAGACAGTTCTCAACTTACAAACGAAGATTTAGATGCGTTTTTGGAATCCTGGAAGAAGGGAGAATTCCCAAACTTAGAATTTGTTCGCATAGAAGGAACGAGATTCAGTGCTAAACAAAAGTTGGCAGGATTGGGAGGGTGGCCTCGATACTTCAATGATGGGTATAAGCAGAAAACGTAAGTTTACTTTTAAAAATCAGACCGGTAAACCTGCAAATTTAGAATCAACAATTGCACATTCGTAATAGATGGAGGTGAGACAATCGAAACAATAAATGGAGTGAAGGCAACAATTCAATTGCATACCAGTTTCACTTCTTTTCACTTCTTTTCCGATAAAGATGCAAAATGATCCTTTCAGAGCTTCAATTGAGATAAGGACTTTTCTGTTAACCCATATGATGATTTTGTGCATAAATATTCCAACTTTTCGTTTCCTTGTTCGTTTCCCACAAACCATATACATAATTGTCTCCAAATTCTACTCATTATCTCTGTATGGAGTCAATCTCTAAACTATTGTCAATGGGAATCTTCTTAATTTAAAGATACCCTACACAATGTACAGTGGCGAAAATTAGTGAGTAACTTCTTTACTCTTTTTGCTATATCTCTGTTAATCAGTGGCCGCATAACTTGAAATTTGGTGCAAGCCCGACTCAACTTTTGAGAGAAAATATATTAATTTTTTGAAAACTTCTGTATCAGAACTTCAGAATCTTCCGGAATGTAGGCGTGACTCAAGAATGAAAAAATTAACTTTCTTAACGAGGGTTTATTTTATGTACTTCCTTTTTGTAAAAAATGTTGCTAGCGGTCCAAATGTGAACTGTTGAAATTTTGGTTGGCATCGGGTGGTCGGCTCTGGGGTTACGCTCATTGGAGCACAGTTTGGTCTGTTTGACTAATTGGCTGTAACATGTCCCTAAGTGGTTCAAGTTCAAAATTCAGCATGAAGTGAGTATTAAGGTGCTTGGCCAATGGTGAAATGTTGTAGTCGCAAAATGACTAGTTGCGTAATGTCTTGAAACCCCAAAGTCTAGAAATTTCCGTGTTCTTTTTTGAAATATGCAAAAACGTGGAGTTTCCTCTATCAAAAAACCATTACCCTGTCATTGTGAGTTTTCCCCCTTCGAAAACCAGCAAAATCAATCGCTCGACAAAATATGAAGACGGTATTGGCAATTGGAGTTGTTCTGCTTTGTGGTATGTTTTCAATGCAAGCGCGCTCCATTGAGAATTTCCAAATTTTCAGCACAATTCACTGATGCCGCCTTCTTCAGTCATTGCAAAAACCAGACGGCAATGGAGGGCTACATACGTTTACTCAATAGTATTCGTGTAGACTTTGCAAAAGACTATAATGTTGCGAATGTGCAAGAAGTGGTATGTAGGTCAAGTACGTGGAAATAAGAATATCAATGTTTTCCAGAAATACGACCCCAGTCTGCAGAAAGAAGCAGAAAAACTGAAATCTTGTGAGGATTTGAAAAAGCCCGGAACCAATTACAGAACAGACACTTATGCTAATGATGAATCATACAGAGTTATGGAAAGCTTTGTTGCGAAGACTTCAAAAGTAAAGCTTAATAACGGTTATTTTGAATTTGACCATCCATTGCAATCCGGTTTCCTCATCTGCTATTCGACCATCAATTGCTATGAGAAAGTTTTTGAAGAGGCGCTTCTATTTGCGGGCCCTAAGGACGATAACAACACCGAATTCATGCTTTTTGGACCGGTGTAAGTTTGTTTTCAAAGACAGGCCTGGATATTTCAGGGTTGCAACGGACCGTGATTTTCCGGAAAAAGCTGGGCCCGGCCCGTCAACCAAAGTTTCACCGAAAAGTGTTTGAAAATGAATTATAGGATGATGGGCCAGACATTTTAAATTAGAAATTTTCCTTACCTCCTTCCTTATTTTCTCAACCGAGATACATTTTTTTCCATTTCAGAGGCACATTCAAAGAATCCGATCTGAAATATGGACCACCTGGATCGCAGTGTCCAAATGGAAAGGCTGAGAGTGGATTGTGCAATCAGTATACTGTAGAGGAATTTAATAAGAAGTTTGGGAAGGTTGATGATGTCGACAATAGAGTTGGTGATGTTAGCAGGGAACCTCTGAACAAATCTGAAAGAATCTTGAACTCTATTCATTGGATTTTTTCAGTTTTAATTGGGGTTTCGTTTATGTGAATAAAGTCAGTAGAGTTTGAATTTAAAAAATGTCGCAGTTGCAAAATGACTAGTTGCGAAAAACCTTGAAGCTCCAAAGTCTTACAATTTCGGTATTTTTTGTCGAAATATAAAAAAAACGTGGAATTACAATTTCCCAAATCAAAAAAACCATTTCCCTATCATTGACAGTTTTCCCCCTTCGAAAACCAGTAAAATCAATCGTTCGACGAAATATGAAGACGATATTGGCAATTGGAGTTGTTCTGCTTTGTGGTATGTTTTCAATGCAAGCGCGCTCCATTGAGATTTTCCAAATTTTCAGCACAACCCACTGGTGCCGCCTTCTTCAGTCATTGCAAAAACGCAACGGAAATGAATGAGTTGTTAGATACATTCAATCTTTTTCGTATCGGTTTTGCCAAGTACTATAATGTTTCAAATGTGCAAGAACTGGTATGTATGTTACGTCAATTGCGTGAAAATAAGAATATCAATCTGTTCCAGAAATACGACCCCAGTCTGCAGAAAGAAGCAGAAAAACTGAAATCCTGTGAAGATTTGAAGAAGCCCGGAGCCAATTACAGAACGGACACTTTCACTAGTGATGAATCATACAGAGTCATGAAAAGCTTCGTTGCGAAGACTTCAAAAGTGAAGCTCGACCACGGTTATTTCGAATATAGGCATCCATTGCAATCCGGTTTCCTCATCTGCTATTCGACCATCGAATGCTATGAGAAAATTTTTGAAGAGGCACTTCCGCTTGTAAGCATTACGGAAGCCAACCGCACTGAATTCATACTTTTTGGACCAGTGTAAGTTTGTTTTTAGAGACAGGTCTGGATATTTCAGGGTTGCAACGGGCCGGCTTGGCTGGTCAGATTGAAACCAAGACTCATTTTACCATTTCAGAGGCACATACAAAGAATCCGATCTGAAATATGGACCACCTGGATCGCAGTGCCCGAATGGAAAAGCTAAGAGTGGATTGTGCAATCAGTATACTGTAGAGGAATTTAATAAGAAGTTTGGGAAGGTTGATGATGTCGACAATAGAGTTGGTGATGTTAGCAGGGAACCTCTGAACAAATCTGAAGGAATCTTGAACTCTATTTATTGGATTTTATCGGTTTCGATTGGGGTTATGTTTATGTAAGAGAACAGACAATAAAGTCAATAGAATTTTGAATTCACCGTTTGTCGATGTCACCGCTAACAGTGGTCATGCCGTTATACCAGGCGGTTTTTGCCCATTTCGGGGACTCCAACCTCCTGGCATCCGCTTACTTGTCTCTCCTCACACACCCGAAGGGCGAAACAGTGACAATAGGGAAAATTTTCGAAATAAACATTTTCGATAGAAGAAAAGTGCGGGCATTATCTCAGACATGACAAGATGGGAAGAAATCTGCGAACCAACAACCTCTGACCTGGAACCCGACTCACGTGTCCCAGAACCCAACCCATGGTTTCAAATAAGGTGGCCGTCTGCCTGTCACTCCATTATCTTGTCACATTAACTGTCCTTTGGGATCTTCTCCTGGGAAGGTAGCATCTTCAAGATTATCTCTTCTCTACATATTGCGTATTCATTGATGCCAGTTTTTATCGTGGGCCTATTAATAGGTTGTCCGTCAGCATCGATACTCCCAATCCCCAATCCTCTACTACTTTCAACTTTCACTATTTCAAATTACACGAAATGTCGACTTTCCCTCTCTTCTGTTTACCTCTACTTGTTCTAGAAGAAGTTCTCAAATGTTTGAATCCGATCGAATTGTGAGTTTAGAAAACTCTAATGCAAATGCTTTTGTTGTATACTTTCAGATTCAAACTATCTCAATGCTCCAAGAAAATGATTAACCTGATCCCACAGGCTGGAACCAAGAACTACCACTTGTTTGTGAATTTCAGTACAGACAAACTTATCATTAACGATCGTTATTATTTTGGGAATGGTAAATTCTGGAGCTGGATCAGTGAAAGTTGCCGGATGAACATTGATGGCGATCTAATTAGTTCCCTACGCAGAATGCTTGAAATTTTCAAATGTGGAATTTACAGTTTGGAGACTAGATGGGGAACCGGGGCTGCTGAGTTTGAATCGCTGATTCCGATAATTCTAGAAAATGATCGCCCTATCCGAATGTTTACTCTTAAAGGAACTAGCATTTCGGCTGAAAATCTAGAACAAATTTTCAAAATCTCGGAGTCATTGGAAATACATATGGACATTTCGAGTTTTCGTTTCGAGCAGTTTCCCTGTTTTCCGAAGCATTTCTCAATTTCCCGGTCTTACGAAATCACTTTAAGTGATCTACTGTCACTGAAACAATGTGTTTCAATCGAACTAAACGATTCTCTGCTTACAAACAAAGATTTAGATGCGTTTTTGGAATCCTGGAAGAAGGGAGAGTTTCCGAATTTAGAATTTGTTCGCATGCAAGGAAAATTCAGTGTTAAACAACAGTTGGCAGGATTGGGAGGGTGGCCTCGAAATATCAATGATGGATATAAACATAAAACGTGAGTATACTTTTGAAAAGTTAAAAAGTAAATCTTCAAATTCAGATTCAACAATTGCACAGTCTTTATGCGTGGAGGTGAGACAATCGAAAGAGCAGATGGGGTGAAAGCAACAGTTCAATTAAATACCCGTTTCACATTTTCCGTCCTTTCTGTTGACGAGGCAACATTGCCAATCAAGATGCAAAATCTTCAGATCTGAATGAATTTTGTGCTCATTTTATTGGTTTTTTGCTTTTGATTCTGCTGATGTTTACGTGAATATTGTGAATAAAGTCAATAGGGTATCGTTTGTTACGACTTGTTTTGTTTTCAGATTACCACTTTTGTAATAAATCATACTGTACTCTGTTGCATCAACGTCAGCTTTTTCTATTTTTCTATTCGTTTTTTCCCTTTAAACCAGGTGTTTATCTACCTGTTACTCAATCATTTGGTCACACTAATTGTCCATTGGGATCTTCTCCTGGGAAGGTAGCATCCTCAAGATTATCTCCTCTCTCCATATTGCGCATTCATTATTGTCAGTGTTCATTGTGTATTCATTATTAGGTTGTCCGTCCGCATCGATACTCCCAATCCTTAAACCTCTCTTACATTCAACTTTCACTATTCCAGATTACCCTGAATGTCAACTATCCCCCTTCTCCGTCTACCTTTACTAGTTGTGGTAGAGGTTCTCAAATGTTTGAATCCGATAGAATTGTAAGTTTAGCAAGCTTCAATTCAAATAATTTTCTTATACACTTTCAGATTCAAACTATCTGAATGTTCAAAGAAAATGATCAACCTGATTCCACTGGCTGGCACCAAGAACTACGAATTGGTAGCGAATTTCAGTGATGACAAAATTATCATAAACGAGTTTTATCAGTTTGTAAATGGTAAATTCTGGAGATGGATCAGTGAACGCTGCCGAATGAAAATTGATGGCAATCTAATCAGTTGCCTTCGCAGAATGCTGGACATTTTCAAATGTGGAATTCACAGTTTGGAAACAAGATGGGAAACCGAGGCTGTTGAGTTTGAATCGCTAATTCCAATTATTCTGAAAAATAATCGACCCATCAAAATGTGCACTCTCAATGGAGCTAGCATTTCGGCTGAGAATCTAAAGAAAATTTTCAAAATCTCGGAGTCGTTGGATGTAGATATGAAAATTCCGAGTTTTCGTTTCGATCAGTTTCCCTGTTTTCCGAAGCATCTCTCAATTTCTCAGTCTTACGAAATCACTTTAAGCGATGTATTGTCACTTAAACAATGTGTTTCAATCGAACTAAACAATTGTCTGCTTAAAAACAAAGACTTAGATGCGTTTTTGGATTCGTGGAAGAGCGGAGAGTTCCCGGATTTAGAATATGTTAGAATGCAAGGAACGAGATTCTGTGTTGAACAAGAGTTGGCTGGGTTGAGAGGATGGCCTCGATACTCCAATGATGGATATAAACAGAAGAGGTGAGTTCACTTTCAAATGGCAGAACACAATACTTTAAATTTAGAATCAACAATCGCACAGTCCAAATTGCTGGAGGTGATACGATCGAAAGAGTAAATGGAGTGAAGGCAACAATTCAATTGTATGCCGGTTCTAAGTTTCTCTTCCTTTCTGATAAAGATGCAAAATGTTTCGGGTATTTCGATTGAGATAAGGACTTTTCTGTTAATCTCTACGGTTTCTTATGTTGATTTTGAGCATAAATATTCAAACTTTTCGTTTCCTTGTTCGTTTTAATCTAACCATACACTTGTTTCAAATCATTTTGAAATCATACCATCCCAGATGTCTGTTGGCTGCACCAGATTACGGTAGAAGTAGTTAGCCACTTACGAAAGCAATCGTCATGCGAATTCGAGATTCTAAGAGAGGAAAACAGTTTTATAAAACAGAACACCTTTAATATGAAAAACATGAAAAAACAATTATAACCAGATAAACATTTGTAAAGCCAACATCCCATTAATTCTATAAAAAACCACAGTGGCTCTTCTGCCGTTGGCACTGACAATATCGTATCCTCCCTTCACTTCCATTTCCCTTGTAAAATACTCGGTCAACTCAAAGGTTCTTATTGTTTCTTCAGGGACAACTTGATACTTTACTCCTTTTAGAAGGCTTTCTTTGTTAGCCACAGTTAGTTCAACGTCAGTTTCAATGACAACGTATCTTAGTCTGGTGTTGGACCCTGTTTTCCAGAGTTTTATGAACCGATTTGCATCACGAATCGACCAATTCCAGATATGGAAAACTTTGCTGTTCACCGACACAACTTGGTCTAGTGTCAGTTTTGTATCGGTTTTAATCCATGCGCTTTCGTGGTTTTTGAGGAGAATAGAGTTGTACGAAAGCTCATCAAACGCAAACGAAATAAGAATGATCTTTTCGGGACACGGACATGTTCTCAAAATTCTCAAACAGTATGGTTCTGGTACGCCTTCGTCAATGAACAGTTCAACAATGTTGAAGTCCTTTACAGTACTTACAAAAGAATCGATCAGGAAATGACTTGATACGACTGCCATTTGAGAGATACTCTGGTAGTTGAACACTGTCATAAAGTGACAAATCCAGTCCCTTCCACCAAACTTTGCATTTCTCCACTGGCGCATATTCCTTCCATTCTGTTCATAAGGGTAACATCCTTCCACATAGTCTACTTTTAATCTTCTTGAAGGTGAAACATTCTGATGCCCATCTTCACAAAATAATATTTCGATCAAATCTCGTTGGCCTACCAGTAGTTGGATTTTGAATTTGTTATCAGACGAAACCTCAAAGTGTTTGCTTCGCAGTTTTAGAGATTTGACGACAGCTAGCATTTTCTTCGAGCATAGTGAGAAGCTTATCCTGGAAAATGGAAGGAGTAATTGTTAAAACTATAAGACATGCTACGGGCCGGGCCGGGCCAAAATCAAAAATTTCGTTGGCCCGGCCCAAAATTTCAGGGGTTCAAATTTTGAAGCGAAAAATCGATTTTTTGGTGTTTTTTTCGAAATCGTCATTTTCTTGATGTTGGGAAAATTTCTACACTATTTGTTGCATTTTAACCGAAAAATTGTAATTTTTTTGAAAAAAGTAGAAAATTTTTTGAAAAAAAGTAGTAAAATTTTTTCTTCGCCAGGCCCAAAGCCAGGCTGGCCCGGACCGGACCGAAATGTAGCATGTCTGAAAACTATAAAAGTTAACTTACAGATCGAAAACTTCTGAACACTGAAGTACTGATTTAATTGATTTTCCGGGAAGGTCCAGTAGACGAAACGAGCGAACAAGGTTAGCCATGACTGTAGAGAGTGTAGAATGGAGAGAAATGTAGGAATGGCTTACGGACAGTAGTCACGAGAGTTCGCGCCTTTTCTCCTGGGATGCGTTGCTGGCAAAGGAAAACAAAATCGATTATTTGCCTACGAATCTCATAGCGAACGTATGGGTTTCCCCTTTTTGTTTTCTTTCATACTTTCTAAATTTTATAGAAAAAAGTAGTATTCATTATACATAGTTTCATTACCACTTTTCATAAATCGTAGCGTTGGCGATTTAGTACATTAGCGTTTGCGTTTTCTGCTTTTTCTGGCTCTGTTCCAATTCCTTGGACCCATGGTCGGATCACTTCAAGTTTTTGAAAACTGTTGATCTGCTCAGAAACGTCGAAAATTTGCTAGCTGTCCATGATCAAAGATTGAGCTTCCTTGGACTTCTAGAAGCCGAGAGTCACCTCTTCATAATTTAGGAAACAGCGTGTGGCTAGAGTCGCAGACAACGAAAGTGTCTTGTCATCTGCATCTCTCACTTTTAACTTCGGACACCTCTATCTTCTAAATGTGCCAGAATTATAGTTCAAAACTAGATTTTTGTGAAGCTTTACTAACAAACTTTCAACAAAAAATCTAGATTCTAGCACTTCTACGAGCCAAGTTACACCATTTCGAAGTTATCATTAGAGAGCGTATACACTCTCGTTGTCTGCGTCTCTCGTTGTCTCTTTCAAACTCTGAATGCTCGTATCTAGGCTCGCCGATGTGCTACAAACAAGTTTTTGTGACACATCTGTTTGCCCTTTTCTTGATTGCTATCTGTTCAGATGTTGTCGTATCCCAGGACCAAAGGGTTGGGTCTGGGGACCCTTGAGATCGGTCCCGGTACCCAGCGTGCGGACGGCGCGACCCAAACTTGGGTCACGGAATCATGGGCCCAAGGAACTCGAACAAAGCCGTTTTTCCAAATCATATGTCCGTCTCCCTGTCACTCAATCATCTTGTCACACTAACATGGGAATTTCTGGTGAGATTTTACCTTCCCAAGAGAAGATTCCCATGGACCGTTAGTGTGACAAGGTGATGGAGTGACAGGGAGACGGACGCATGATTTGGAAAAACGGCTCTCTCACATTGCGTATTCAGTTTTGTCACTATTCATTGTGTCTGCATTATTAGGTTGCCCAGATTGATATTCCCAATCCCTAACCCTTTCTTAATTCAACTTTTCCAGTTTCAGATTACACGCAATGTCGACTATCCCTCTCCTCCGTCTACCTCTACTAGTTTTAGAAGAAGTTCTAAAATGTTTGAATCCGATAGAACTGTGAGTTTAGCAAAACTTCAATGAAAATGATTTTGTTATACACTTTCAGATTCAAACTATCTGAATGCTCCAAGAAAATTATTAACCTGATCCCACTGGCTGGTACCCGAAACTACGAATTGTTCGCGAATTTCAGTAAGGACATAATTATCATTAACGATTGCTATTATTTTGGGAATCTCAAATTCTGTAGCTGGATCAGGGAACGCTACCGAATGAAAATTGATGGCAATCTAATCAGTTGTCTACGCAGAATGTTGGACCTTTTTAAATGTGGAATTCACAGGTTGGAGACTAGAAGGGAAACCGAGGCTGCTGAGTTTAAATTGCTGATTCCAATAATCCTAAAAAATGATCGACTTATCAAAAAGTTCACTCTCAAAGGAACTAGCATTTCGGCTGGAAATCTAAAGCAAATTTTCGAAATCTCGGAATCTTTGAAAGTATGTATGAAAATGCCGAGTTTTCGGTTTGAGCAGTTTTCTTTTTTTCCGAAGTATCTCTCAATTTCCCAGTCTGACGGAATCACTAGAAGCGATCTTCTGGCATTAAAACAATGTGTTTCGATCAATCTACGCAATTCTCAACTTACTAACGAAGATTTAGATATTTTTTTGGAATTCTGGAAGAACGGAGAGTTCCCGAATTTAGAATGTGCTTTCTTGCATGACGGGAACTTCTGTGTTAAACAAAAGTTGGCAGGATTGGGTGGGTGGCCTCGAAATATTAATGATGGATATAAACAGAAAAGGTAAGTTCTCTTTTAAAAATCAGAACAGAAAACTTTAAATTTAGAATCAACAATTGCACGGTCTTTATGCATGGAGGCGAGACAATCGAAAGAGTAGATGGGGTGAAGGCAATGATTCAATTACATACCAGTCACACATTTATCTTCTTTTCTGATAAAACTGAGAAATTATCCATTCAGAACTTCAATTGAGATAAACACTTTTCTGTTGAGCTTCCCTATGTTGATGTTGTTCATAAATATTCAAATTATTTGTTCCCTCGTTTGTATCCTTTAAAGCATTCACTTGCCTCCTGATTATGTACTTATTGTCCTATTGGTGTCTGCAATCTTATGCAAAATGGCGTGACATGTGATGCATAAGGTACTTTTTGTGTTTGCAGCCGACCCGCACTATAATCATCCTGCAATATAAAACTTGATGAGTGTCACTAGGCAGTCTTAGTCTAATACTAAGTCACAGGGTCCCAAAGTCAGAGTGCTAATTGTTCTTCTCGTGGACCTTCTTTACCTCGGGGCCATTTATTAGGGTGCTCAATCCTTGTTCTCATCGTTATATACGTCATCCATGTCATTTTTTGGATTGCATTTTGAATATTATTGCGCCGTCGTCTGTTGTCAGTTTGATTTAAAGGCGCATGGAGTTCTTTGAGGTGATATCTCGTTAGGGCATGAAAAATACGTCAGCGTGCGAGAAACTTAGACCGTTTTGAAATGACCACTGTTTCGATAACTCATACTGTTGACGATTTAGTACATCAGCATTTGCGTTTTCTGATTTTTCTTCATGTTTTTTGGCTCTGTTCCAATTCCTTGGACCTATGTTCTGGTCCCGGAACTGATGGGTGGAGTCATTGGACCTTTGAGGTGGGTCCTGAAAAACATGACAAGATGGGAAGAGATCTGTGAACCAACAGTCTCCTACCTGGGACGCAACTCACGTGTACCAGGTGTACCCAACCCATGTTTTCAAATCAGGTGGCCGTCTACCTGTCACTCAATTATCTAGCCACACTAACTGTCTATGGGAATCTTCTCTTGGGAAGGCAGTATCCTCAAGATTGTCTCCTCTCTACATATTGTGTGTTCAGTACTCTCACTATTCACTGTGTCCCTATTATTAGACTCTCCAGATCGACACTCCAAATCCCCAACTCTCTCTTACATTCAACTCTCACTGTTCCAGATAACACATAATGTCGACTATCCCTCTTCTCCGTCTACCTCTACTAGTTGTAGTAGAAGTTCTCAAATGCTTGGATCCGATAGAACTGTGAGTTAAGCAGACTTTGACGCGAATTGTTTTCTTATACATTTTCAGATTCAAACTATCTGAATGCTCGAAGAAAATGATTAACCTGATCCCACTGGCCGGAACCAAGAACTACGAATTGGCTGCGGATTTCAATGCAAACATAATTACCATTAACGATTTCTATTATATTGGGTTTGTTAAATTCTGTGGCTGGATCAGTGAAAGTTGCCGAATGCATGTTAATGACTATCCAATCAACTGTCTACGCAGAACATTGGACCTTTTCAAATGTGGAATTCACAGTTTGGAAACAAGATCGGGAGCCAACGCTGCTGAGTTTGAATCGCTGATTCCGATAATTCTGAAAAATGATCAACCTATCAAAAAGTTCACTCTCTATGGAGCTAGCATTTCGGTTGAAAATCTAAAGCAAATTTTCAAAATCTCGGAATCTTTGAAAGTATGTATGAATATTCCGAGTTTCAATTTCGAGCAGTTCACATATTTCCCAAAGCATCTCGAAATTTCCCAGTCTTACGGAATCACTAGAAGCAATCTTCTGGCATTAAAACATTGTGTCTCAATCGACCTAGACAGTCCACAACTCACAAACAGAGATTTAGATGCGTTTTTGGAATCCTGGAAGAACGGAGAGTTCCCGGACTTAGAATATGTTTGCATACAAGGAACAAGATTCAGTGCTAAACAAGAGTTGGCGGGGCTGAGAGGGTGGCCACGAAATATCAATGATGGATATAAACAAAAGATGTGAGTTTGTTCTTAAAAACCAAAACGGAGTCAAATTTAGAATCAGCAATCGCACAGTCGGAATTGTTGGAGGTGAGACAATCGAAAGAGTAGATGGAGTGAGGGCAACCATTCAATTGTATACCAGTCACACATTTCTCTTCCTTTCTGATAAAGATGCAATATGGTACGATCTGAACTTCGATTGAGATAAGGACTTTTTCTGTTAATCTTCACGATTTCTTTTTTTTTTTTTTTTGTTCATAAATATTCAAATTTTTCGTGTACTTCTTCGCTTCCCTTAAACCATATACAGTACCGGCCACAATGATATTCGTCTTCTTCATTTTCAGTTGAAATACGCCAACTTCGGGTAGCTGAAAAACTATTTCAAAGTAGTTATTTTTGTTTGAGAATTTGAGGGTATATGAATCAAGCCTTGCACTTTAATTTTGTAGTTGACAACTTTTTTGTATCTCTTCAATCAAAAAATTACGCACAGAAACCTACGGCTATACCAAATTTTTCTCGATCTCAGTGCTAATTCTCGAAATTTTTTGAGCTTTTTTTTCGTCGAACCATATCTTAGCAGAGCGGACTTGTACAGAAAAGTTGTCAACTACAAAATAAAAGTTCAAGGTTTGATTGATACACTCTCAAATTTTTAGACAGAAAAAGTGACTTTGAATTAATTTTTCAGCTATCCAAAGTTGACGATTTTCCACTGAAAATGACGAAAACGAATATCATTATGGCCGTTACGGTACTTGTTTTCAAATTATTTTTTTTTTCCACTCATTATCTCTGTATAGCGTCAATCTCTAGACTGATGTCGATGCGAATCTACTTTCTGGAAAGCTACCGTAGAAGTTTTTCACCAGAATTTGATCAGCAGTTCCCTGCTTTTCAAATATTTAATACTTGTTTTTTTCTTGCAAAATTCTGAGTAATATTTTTTTTTAATTTTTGGAAAATTCAAACGATTATTCATTTCAAAGTATCTTTTTTTCAAATTTGTCTATCTCTTTCAGTCCGCAATTCACGCCAACTGGCGTGAGATGTGGTGCATGAGGTACTTTCTGTGTTTACACCCAGCACGCACGGTGCGCGCATGAATTTATCGAGTTTCTTTTGAAAATCCTAAAAAAGGGACAGGTTTTCTAGTATTTCTCTTTTTAATGCTTTTTTTTGAATTTGAAAATTTTTTTGAGAAGCTGAATATCCCACAAGGGGATTTTTCGACCTCTCCAGTTGAATTTTTTTTTTGAAATTTTGTGGAGGGGGGGGGGGTCATAGACTAAATTGACCGTGAGAATTTCAAATAACCTATGAAATTCTGCTGGTTTTGAATTGTTGGGAATCTGAACTGAAGTTCAGAAATTCAGAAAAACACTATTTTCCTCATTTTTTGACGGATTTCAAAAAATTGATGACTTCAGATGATTTTTTGAATTTCATATTTTCAAATATTTCCCAAGGGGAAACGCGCTCCATCGCAATCTTGGCTGAAATTTGAATTTTCAGCTTTCCCCCGTTTTGAAAACATCGAAACATGTTTCGGTGGGTGCGTGGACTCCTCGTGGACAATTCGACTACTGCCCGAGTTGTCCACGAGGAGTGCACGCATCCACCAAAACATGTTTCGGTGTTTTCGAAAGCTAAAAATTCAAATTTCAGCCAAGTTGGCGATTCCCCTTTTGAAATATCGCTAATAGATCTCCCGAATTTCAAAAACGGTTTTCAAAAAATTGATGAATTTACAATGTTTTTTGAGTTTCATATTCCAGATTGTTAAAGGTCGATACCAAAAAAAAAGTCAATTTCCTCAAAATCTGAACAGAAACATTCAAAAAAATTACGAAATTCAAAATTTGGAATCTCTTCAATTTTGTAAATTTTCAAATTTCCCTCTTTTTTCCCCCATCCCACTCCAATTTTCTCCTCTGTCGTCGTTTGTGATGCCCCAATTCATAAAGTACGCAATGTGTCGTAAAATATGGTGCAAGTGTACGTGTGTGTCTGTGTGTACTGCGGTCGGGGCGCGCGACCACAAATCAATAGAGAGACGATTTTGAAATTTTTTTGAAAATCCAATATTTTCTCTCCCCCCCCCCCCCCTCTCTCTCTCTCTCAAAGTCCTCATTGATTCTTGAAGTTTAAACTCTGCTTCTGGAACTGAAGAACCTGTAAAGAACTATAGAACTTTCAATTTTTACAAAGAAAATTTTTTTTGATCTATTTCAAAATTTTTGATCTACTATTTTTTCTCTCTTTTGAATTTGTTTTCTCCTCATTTTTCCTTTCAGAATGTTGTTTTTTAACCATTCTTCTTCCACTTTTCTTTCAATTTTCCCCCCTAGACTGTGCATTTTGTCGTAGTTTCCTGCGCATTCTTAGGAAAATATAGAGAAATTTTGAGAGACACAGAGAAAAACACCCCCTGTTACATACACTGTGTGGCGCGCGCGCATCTCAGCATTTCAAACGCGACCACTTTTTTCCGTCCATTATCTGTCTACGGACGACAGCCCGCAGTCTCCCCCCTTTCTTTTCAATTTTTTCTCTCGTTTTCTCTGCGTCTCTCAGTTTTCCACACTCTCTAGCCCCACCTCCTCTTTTCTTGTTATCGGTTTTGGTTGGTTTTTAGGCATTCTGCTTTGAAATTATTGTGATTTTTGAGGTTATAGGAAGTGCTAGGAAAGTATTAGCTGCTGATTTTCTCCAACTTTCTTCGAATTTAAAGGAGGATTCCGGTCAAGAAATTTTATTGCTTTAAAATATGTAAAAATGTTCGTAGAATCCGAAAATCATAATGAAAACGCTCAAAAATTGCTCCAAAACCCCAAAAGTTGGCTCCGAAATGAGCTAGAATGGTCTCCAGGGGCCGTGGCCGAGTTTTCCAAAAAAAAAGGGGCGGAGTCAGCCAATCAGCGTCATTCCAACTACGAACGCGAGCACTGTGATTGGCTGACTCCGCCCCTTTTTTTGGGAAACTCGGCCACGGCCCCCGCAGACCGTTCTTGCTCATTTCGGAGCTATTTTCGAGGTTTTGGAGCAATTTTTCAGCGTTTTCATTATGATTTCCGGATTCTACTCACATTCTTACATATTTTAAAGCAATAAAATTTCTTGACCGGAAACCTCCTTTAAATTGATATTTTTAGCATTTTTTTGAAATTTTCTCATTTTTTATAGGTACTATGCAAACTCTACAGAGTGCTCGACTGACGTCGAAACCACAACTGACTCTGCCGATGAATACAAAGTGAGTTTTTTTTTTGGGTTGGCTGGAATTTGAAAAATTGGAATTCTTGGATTTTGGAAATCTTGGATTTTTGATATCCGAGAATCTAAAAGTTATTATATTCTGAGATTCTGGGCTTCTGAATTTCCGCGGTTTCTAGGGATTTTGGAGTTCTTGGAAATTGTTATTCTAGAAATCTGTTATTTTGGAATTCTGGTATTTTGGCATTTTTGGATTTTTGAGATTTCGCGAATTTTCGGATTTCTCGATTTTGGGTTTCTGGAGAACTGATATTTTGGGATTTTTGGATTCTTGGATTCTTGGATGTTGAAATTTTGAAATTTTCAAAAAGTCCCAAAATCCGGACTTTTTTGAATTTCGAAGTTCTCAAATTTGGCTACCCGTGGATTCTGAAAAGACTAAAATTTAAAGAATCGAGTAAACTCCAAACAAACGTTTTTTGGGTTATGAGTCTTGATGCTCTATTAGCGATATTCCCCAAGGAGGAACGCGCTCCATCGCAAACCTGGCTGAAATTTGAATTTTCAGCTTTCCCGCCGTTTTGAAAACGGCAAAACATGTTTTGGTGGGTGCGTGGACTCCTCGTGGACAACTCGGACAGCAGTCGAATTGTCCACAAAGAGTCCACGCACCCACCAAAACATTTTTCGCTGTTTTGAAAACAGAAAACCCGGCGGGAACGCTGAAAATTCAAATTTCAGCCAAGTTTGCGATGGAGCGCGATTCCCCTTGAGGAATATCGCTAACAAAAAACTTATGATTTAGAAGTGTTTGATTCTAGGTAGATCAAAACTAAAACCTTCTCCCTTTTTCCAGCTACGCCTCCAGTTCCAATGGCTCCAACCCCCATGCGAATCGCCCTCCCCCCGTCCGAGCCACCGGAATCCTCCGTCACCGTCCCGCGTTTCTCCCCGTTGAAGACGCACATCATCTGGATTCCGACCCAAAAACAGTGGAACTTCTGACTAGATTCCTTGTCAGTCAAGGAATCCCTCTGGAGACATCCAAGGACCCGTGTTTCCTGGATTTAATCAAACATTTGAACCGAGATTGCGTCCTTCCCGCTGTCAATGTGATGTCGAAATTTCTGGAAAAGGCGACGTCGAATCAGAAGCCGTTGGTGAATTATCAGAAGACTGTTGGACCGCTTACAGTAACTTTGGATACGGAGAAACAAGGAGATCAGGCGTATTTGGTCTTCTCGATTCACTATTTTGAGGATTTGTACGAGAGGAAGAATATTGTCTATTTGAGGAAATTGCACTTGGGAGAGTGAGTTTTTTTTGAGATTCTAAAATTTGGGATTCTGCAATTCTTTTGAAAATTTTTTTTGAAAATATTAGCAATATTCCCCAAGGGAAAACGCGCTCCATCGCCAATGTGGCTGAAATTTGAATTTTCAGCTTTCCCGCCGTTTTGAATACAGCGAAACATGTTTTGGTGGGTGCGTGGACTCCTCGTGGGCAATTCGACTGCTGCCCAAGTTGTCCACGAGGAGTACACGCACCCACCAAAACATGTTTCGCTAGTTTTAAAACGGCGGAAAAGCTGAAAATTCAAATTTCAGCCAAATTTGGGATGGAGCGCGTTTCCATCGCTAATACATTTTTTTTCATTTCTGTAATTTCAAAACAAAATTACTGTACCTTTACTAGTCCTAAGACTACTGTATCTTAACTACAGTACTGCTAACATTACTGTACCTCTATCAACCTACAGTACCCATAGGAGTACTGTACCTTATCTAACTACAGTAATCCTAGGATTACTGTACTTTATTTACATACAGTAACCCTGGAATTACTGTACTTTATTAGCAATATTCCCCAAGGGGAAACGCGATCCATCGCCAACGTGGCTGAAACTTGAATTTTCAGCTTTCCCGCCGTTTTGAAAACAGCGAAACATGTTTCGGTGAGTGCGTGGACTCCTCGTGGACAATTCGACTGCTGACCGAGTTGTCCACGAGGAGTCCACGCACCCACCGAAACATGTTTCGCTGTTTTTAAAACGGCGGGAAAGTTAAAAATTCAAATTTCAGCCAAATTGGCGATTCTGAGATTCTGAATCTTAATATCTCAACAAATTCAATTTTCAATTTTTTCGCAGAATCAACCCGGACACCCTGCTCACCGCGGCGCGTCGTGCCATCAATGCCTACTCGTATCAAAATGTGAAATTCTCGAATATCGTACTGCCAAATGAGCAAATTTATCACCAAATCAAGAATTGCTCAGTCGTAAAACGATCCTTCGTCTGCTTCTACAATTACATGTCCAAATTCGTCCAGGAACTTTTGAAGGTTCCAGAGTTGGATAGTGGGCTCGAGGAGCTTCGGCGATTTGTACAGTACATCAGAAAGGATATGGATTCGTATGGAAAGTTTAGAAGGTAAGAAATTTGGAAACAGTGGCCTAGAAAACCAAATCTAGGCCACCTCCGGAAATTGGACTTTTGACAAAATTTTGCCCTTTTTTTATAAATTTGGGATCAAACTGTCTCGTTTATTTCCTAAATTTCATAATTTTTAAATTTCAGAATGCAATTGTCGAAAAACGCCGAGCTGGATGTGCCAAAGCTGGATAAGGAAGGAGAATGGGAGAGCACAGCGATCTTCTTGACTAGATGTCTCGTTTTGGTGAGTATTGGGGGAATGATGGGAGGTATTCTGAAGGATTCTAGAGATTATTTAGCGATTTAGAGGTTCTGGATGATTCTGAAGACGTCTGAAAGTGTTAGGAAAAATGTGGAAGACGTCAGATGACTTCAGATGACTTTAGATTATCTAAAATTTTCCGGTATACCTAGGATAAGTCATCTGAATCCATCTAAAGGTCCTTTGAATTCAAAAAGTCCAAAACTGAGAATTCGGAGCCCTATGATTCCCGGACCCCTGAGATTCGGGCTCCGCGACGTTTCGACACGTGACATTTCGCAACTAGACTTTTTGCAACCGGTTACTTCGCAACTGGACGTTTCAAAACTGGACGTTTCGAAACTGCGATATTTCGTAACTTACCAGTTCGAGACAGCAAAAAGATATACCTATTTTCTGTTGTTATTGTGAAAAGTTCGGTTGCGAAATATCTCAGTTTCGAAACGTCCGGTTTCGAAACGTACAGTTGCGAAGTGACCGGTTGCGAAAAGTCCCCGAATCTCGAAATTTAGAGCCCTAAAGACTCTATGAATCTAAGACCTCACAAATCTCTCAAATCTCTAAACCTCTAAAGCCCCACTTTCCAGTAAGCCGAGAACTCCGGAGTCCACGGTTCCTTAAAGGAGGATTCCGGTCAAAAATTTTAATTGGTTTGAAACATGTAAAAATGCGCGCAGTGTCCGAAAATCATAATGAAGATGCTTACAAAATGGACCAAATCCCCGGAAATGGGCTCCGAAATGAGCAAAAATGACGCGAATGGTCTCCGGCGGCCGTGGCCGAGTTTCCCAAAAAAGGAGCGGAGTCAGCCTATGAGCGCCATTATAATTACGGATGCAAGCAAAATGATACCGCACCTTTTTTTTGGAAACTAGGCCACGGCCGCCGGAGACCATTCGCTTCGTTTTTGCTCATTTTGGAGCCCATTTTTCGGGTTAAAAAGCAATTTTCGAGCATTTTCATTATGATTTTCGGAATCTACACACATTTCTACGTATTTGAAGCAAATAAAAATTTTTGATCGGACTCCTCCTTTAAAACAGTTGATCTCAAAAACAGTACCCCTTTATAACCCTCCTCCCTTTTTCCAGCACGACACCTTCACGGAATACTGCGAACGCTTCTCCCTTCCCCCCTACATTTC
The DNA here is from genome assembly GCA_963932045.1 of Caenorhabditis sinica. Taxonomy (NCBI): domain Eukaryota; kingdom Metazoa; phylum Nematoda; class Chromadorea; order Rhabditida; family Rhabditidae; genus Caenorhabditis; species Caenorhabditis sinica. The sequence continues at coordinate 4,531,330 of OZ009942.1, forward strand.
CAACACCACATTCACCCACCTCGTCTTCTTCCAACGCGTCCTTCAACAATGCATCAAGTACTGTAAGAATCTCTCGCAACCCGACAATTCCATGTCGCAAGTGGTGCCCGCCGTCAACGATCTCCGCAATTTCATCTCCAACACCAACCCCGAATATCACTTTCATCAAGGCGTAATGGATTTGGCCTACGATTGCTTCAAGAATATCACTAACGGACATTCAAGATCAATCTACGAGGTGGCCACATTTCTAGACCCCCGATATGGACATAGGGATTTGGAAAAATCGGTGGAATTGGAGAAGAAACTGATCGAGGACTTTGTGAACGTGGAGCCAGGTCTGGAGAGAAGCTTTTTCACCGACATTAGTCTAATGCCGAGAGCCGAGCGAATCTCCTCCCTCCAAAAAGAGCTCTTGAACTACCGAAAAGTGATCCATGTGGAGAGACCCGACGAGTCCGAGAGCCCATTCATCTGGTGGGGGGTCCGCCAAACCGATATGGAATTCCTGGCGGTCATCGCTAGAGAGTACCTGGCCACCCCTGCAACCACCGTAAACGCCAGAGCATACTTTAGCGAGTCGGGGAAATTTCATTATCTCTGTGAGACGTACTCCTACACTCAGCTGGAGAACTGCCTCTTCACCGCTGGCATCCATCAGAAATACACTGGGCGCGGGCATACGGTGGAGGCGATCACTCCGGAGCAAGTGGACACCCTGAATAGTACGGAGCGGCGGATTCAGAAGCACGTCAACTATGAGATGTACGCGGGACCGGGGTGTGATGGGCAGGACAGGAATGATATCATCAATGCACCCTATCCACCGATGCCTGGTATGGATATGGAGATGATGGAGGAGGTTAAGGAGGAGCCCATGATTCGAGCCATTCCACAAGCGCCACCACATCAGCGGATGCTTCAGCCGGGACTTCGTATGCAGCCGAAGGCGGCTCCAATGAGACAAGTGAGGCCCTTGCCTCCACAAGGGTCCAGACTCATCCCACAGCAAGTTAAGCTAGTGCGACATATGAATATTTTGGGGCAACCGGAGGCTCGCAGAGGCTCACTGGAGGATCGTAAAACTCCGAAATTCCCCGGTGCCTCCTCTGGCAACCAGCACAATGAGGAAAAGCCCCCAGAGTTGCTCCCGGAGCAGGAGATCAAGGAAGAACAAGAGGATCACCAGGAGGAGGAGGAGGAGGATCTAGATTCTTCGGGACCCCCAAAACTCACTTTGGCCTCGCACCAGCCTGCAATGCGTCCGATAATCAGAATCCCACCCAAGGCGAACACCCCAATGCCACAAAACATTGCTCATCACAACTTTGTCCAACCGTTTGCCCAGAAACAAAAATTCATCCGAAAGGCCCCACTACCACCGGCGATTTCGATTCGAGCCCCGATGCCTGGTGGAAATTCAAAAGGAGTACAATATAAGCGACTCGCGGAGCCGACGTTGGAGGAGGTTAAGCAGGAGGAGATGATGGAGACAGAGGAGCAGGAGTATGAAGATTATGAGGAGTTTGAGAGGAATTTGGAGCAGCGGAGAGGAGCAGGATTTCAGAGGGGTGGAGCAGGAAATTACGATGCGATTCGAGCGGTGCACAATGAGAGGATTCCCGGATTGTCGGAGGCGAGGTGTTATGAGACGTAAGTTGTTTTTTTCATCATTTTGAGTCACTTTTTTGCCAAATCTCTGGGGGTCAAATTTGGCGGCAAATTCAAATTTTTTAGCTTGAAAACCTTGCAGGACCTTCTCTTGGTGCTATTTTCGTTGTTTTTTGGCAAATTTTCCCGGAAAATCCCAATCTCTGGGGGTCTTCCAGACGGCAGACGTCTTCTGAACTTTCTTAGACCACAAATTTCTCTTGTTTCGTTATTCCCATCAGAAAAACAAATTCAACAACTTCAATATTTTTCGAATTCAGATGACGTTTTCTGAAACTCAGAAGCCTCCAAACGTCTTCTAATAGCTTCTGGCTCAAGTTTTGTAGTTTTTTCCCTATTTTTGGGTAATTTTTTGGTAATTTAGAGGTCTGAATCCTCCAGAATCCTTCTAACGTCTTCAGAATCCCAAAAATTGAAAAATCTGTTTTTTTTGGCGCCAAATTTAAAGATTTCACTTTTTTTGCGTTTCAGGACCCTTCAAAACCCGAAATTTCAAAATTTGACCACATTTTTTTGCTTGCTTTTTCACTAGTCTTGGTGCGAAATTGCTCATTTTTGGCGCGAAATGCCTCTGAAGTCTTCTGGACCCCTCTAGACCGATTTCTGAATCCTTCTGTATCTTTTTAAATTTCTCAGAATCTTTTGAGGCCTTCTGAAACTATTAGAGTCCCCCTAAGCCTACCTAATCTTTCAATCTTCAAATATTAGCCATATTCTCCAAGGCCCCATCGCCAACTTGGCTCAAACTTGAATTTTCAGCATTCCCGCCGTTTTGAAAACAGCGAAACATGTTTTGGTGGGTGCGTGGACTCCTCGTGGACAACTCGGGCAGCAGTCGAATTTTCCACGAGGAGTCCACGCACCCACCAAGAGATGTTTCGCTATTTTCGAAACGGCGGGAAAGCTGAAAAATTCAAATTTCAGCCCTTTGAGAAATATCGCTAATATAACCTTCCATTTTTTCCAGACACCGCAACAACGAGGAAGCCTTGAAACGCCTCCCATGCAATCGTCGTTGCCAAGTCTGTGGCCATCTCACCCGCCACGAGGCTCTCAAAAACGTCACCATCGACACCGAAAAGTTGCTTTTAATGCTCGGATGCATTTATCGTGGAGAGTTCGATCTCGGCGCCGCCAAGGAATTCATGGATCGCACATCGAAGACCTATGTCTGTCATGTACACTTTGAGGAGACTGTCGATGAGATCTACTCAATGTTGCGTCTATCGGCACCTGATGATATTCACTGTTGCTCCACGGAACTGCTCCACAATACACTGATCACCGTGACTCAGATCAGAAAGCACATTTCTGTGCCGCAGTTGAGAAAGATCTTGTACGATTTCACATTGAAGAATGATCACTTGAGACACAATAAATCGGTGAGTGGGGAATTGCATTTTTTGGAATCTTCACAAAAAGACACAACCATTAGATCAAACCCCAACTTTCTAGCTATTCTAGGAGCCGAGATACAGCGCTTTGAAGTTTTAGGGCAAGATAGTATGTGGTGAGGAGAGAGCGCAGACACTCTCGTCGTCTGCGCTCTCTCCCTTCCATACACTCTCTCGCACTCAAACTTCGAAGCGCCGTATCTCGGCTTCCAGATGAGCTAGAGAGGTGAAAATTAGTGCAAAATTTAGGAAATTGAGATCTTTATCGTATTTTATACTATTCAGTTCAAAAACCAACTTTCTAGCTCATCTAGGAGCTGAGATACGACGCTCTGAAGTTTTCGGGCGAAAGAGTGTGCGGCAAGGAGAGAGCGCAGACACCCTCGTCGTCTGCGCTCTCTCACCTCCACACACTGTATCTCTCTCAAATTTCAAAGGCTCGTATCTTGGCTTCCAGATGAGCTAGGAACTTGAAAATTAGTGCAAAAGTTAGGAAAATGGAAATCTTCATAGAGTTTTATGGTTTTCAGTTCAAAAACCACCACTTTAGCTTTTCCAGAAGCCGAGATACGACGATTTAAATTTTGAGGGCGAGAGAGTGGGCGGCAAGGAGAGAGCGCAGACACCCTCGTCGTCTGCGCTCTCTCCGTCCCACACACTCTCTCGCTCTCTAACTTCGAACGCTTGTGTTTTGGCTTCCCGATGAGCTAGAGAGGTGGAAATTGTTTTGGATTGAAGGAAATTTTTAACTTTCATTTTTTCCAGAGCCTCATGGACCACTACGAACCGCTCCCACCACCAGAGCCACATGACCCAGGAAACAATCTTGAAGACGAGGAAGAGATCGCTCCGAAGAACAAGCGTCAACCCCGAAAACAAGTTCTCGAAGCGGACACCGCTGGTGGTACGGTCAAGGTGATCGCCCAGGAGAAGTTTGCCCTTCCGACAGCCAAACCATCGGATAACGAGGAGTGCGAGAATCCGGGAACGTGCTGCTTCTGCTCCCGCGTCGGCGCTCGCCAAGGAATGCATAAGATTCCACGATCCGAAGATCGCTTGGCACGATGGATCGAGAAACTTGGACCGGAATTCGAGAAAAGACTCAATTCGGAGCAGGAAAATCTCATCTGCAGATCTCACTTCCCGGAGGAAGCATTTAGTAGTCGTGGACGTCTTCTAAAGGGAATGATTCCGGAGGCGATTCCTGAGAAGCTTGAGGTCACTTTCAAGATTCAAGGGGACCAGTTTAAGAAGGTGAGGGAGCAGAGGACAGGGCCAACTTTGCCCAGGATCGGGGTGCCCGTGGAGAAACAGCCGGCGACAACGTCTGCTAGGAAGGTGGGAAGACCAAAGGGAAAAGTGGGAAGACCGAGGAAAACGGCGGTCAAGGTGAGACAAGTTTCTACCGATGAGAGCGATGAGGAGGAGCCGGAGGAGCCTGAGGAGTTCCGAGAAATTTCTGAAGAAAGCCTTGAAGACGTCAAGCAGGAGATTCCGGACTATGAAGAGTACGGAGAGGAGGAGTATGTTCCGGAAGGGTTGGAGGTCAAGGAGGAAGACTACGATGACTATGACTACGACCCGGATCAGCCTTCCACCTCGTCGGCGCTGAAGATTGCACGACGTGCTATCAAACGGTTGACCAGGGATTCTGAAGATTCTGAAGACTCGACGACGACGGTTCGGAAGTCGAGAAGACAGGCGGCTAAGCGGGACGCGAGGTCCATGTCGATGACGGATGATGAGATGGATGATAATCCGTACGCGAGTCGCGCCAAGATTGCCAGCAACTTTATGAAAGTGAGTTTTGGGGGGTCGTGTGGATTCTGAAGGCGTTAGGAAGGAAAAAAGATTCTCAGATTTTTTTTTGACATTCTAAAAATCTCCATTTTTCAGCAACGCCACGGAAAACAATAAGCAACAACAAGCTGGCCAACCAACTCCCAAAAATACTATTATTTTGAAATTATCCTTGCTTTTTTCTTTTGTGAAATTTTCTGCCCTTCATTTTTTGTGCCTTTCTTTTTTCAACAATTCCTTACACAATTTTGCCCCTGGTTTTTGATTTTGATCTTGAAAGTGTCCTCAGTTTTATTTGTACTACCTCACGGCGTCCCCAAGTGTCAGTCTCAAATTTTGAAAATTTTCTGACTTTTGCCGTGAACTCGGAAAATAGCACTGAAACTTCAGAGATTCCGACCTAATGTGCAGATTTCAAGAGCTACGAATTTTTATGGAAAAATCTGATTCATACCGATTGTAGACCAGATGCTCAGCTTTCGATACATATAAAATCGTCATTTTCGGTGGGCTACTCACTGAGAAAACGTTGAGTTTGAAATTACTACTGAAAAGTCCTGATTTCAGTTGTAAACTTTAATTCAACGTTTTCTCAGTGAGTAGCCCACCGAAAATGACGATTTTATATGGATCGAAAGCTGAGCATCTGGTCTACAATCGGTATGAATCAGATTTTTCCATAAAAATTCGTAGCTCTTGAAATCTGCACATTAGGTCGGAATCTCTGAAGTTTCAGTGCTATTTTCCGAGTTCACGGCAAAAGTCAGAAAATTTTCAAAATTTGAGACTGACACTTGGGGACGCCGTGTACCTTGTTTGTTTTCAATGAAATAAACGTTGATTGAATTTTTAAAGGAAATCAGATTTGGTACCACGACATTTCGCAACCCCGACGTTTTGCAACCAAGACATTTCGCAACCAGCGAAATCGACGTGAGTTGCAAAACGTCACAGTTGCGGAATAACTGGTTGCGAAACGTCGCGGAACCCAAATTTTAGCTCCACGACGTTTCGCAACTGTGACATTTCGCAACTCACGTCGATTCCGCTATTGCGACGTTTCGCAACTACGACACTTCGCAACTGGACTTTTTGCAACCATGTCATCTGGCAACTGGACGTTTCGAAACCGGGCGTTTCGAAGCTGCGCATTTTAAAACTAAGACAACTATTATTCATGTTAGAATTTATTCAGAACCTTAAAAAATCTCAAAGATAACATCAATTAATCCTTCCACACAAAAAACATAAAATCCGAGTCGCTAAAAACTTGGATTGTCGCTTTCGTTCGCCCATCACCACGTTCGATGTCTACTCCTCCATTGCAAATCCACTCATCACAACCATCCAATCTGAAATATAAAGTTTTTCTTCTTTAAAGGAGGATTCCGGTCAAAAAAATTTTTTGCTTCAAAATATTTAAAATTTTGTGCTGATTCCGAATATGATAGTGAAAACGCTCAAAAATTTCCCTAAAACCCTGAAAAATCGCTTCAAAACGAGCCTCTTCCAGCTGAACGGTCTCCTGAGGCCGTGGCCTAACTCCCGGAGTTTTCTAGGCCACCGCATTTTCAGATTTTTTTCACCATTTTTCAGGGTGACCGTTTGGTCCAAAAAGGATAGTTTTGAAGCGATTTTTCGGGGTTTTAAAGCAATTTTTGAGCATTTTCATCATGATTTTCAAAATTTACACACATTTTTACATATTTTAAAGTTGGAAAAAAAATTTTCGACCGGAATCCTCCTTTAAGACACTAGTCACCTAAAACACTCACTTTTTAATCCTTCTGTCATTCCGCTCGCTTTGATGTTGCTCCATCGTAAATCCTGCGATTTCACCTCTCAACGGGCTACCTTGAACTCTCAAAAAATCCAATTTTGAAAACATCCCCGCTTTCCAAAGTCCAACAAATTCATCTAGATCTCGACTAAAGAGTTTTGCACCAGATACAGTAATCATGAAGCTGGAAGTTAGGGATTTCAAGGTGTCCATTGTAACCCATGATCCTGCGTTTATACTGATTTTTTTCGGGCTTTGGTTAAAAACGAATTCTTCCTGGAGGTCCCCATAAACCTTTAATTTCTTGGTCACAATGATATGGTTCATGACCCATTTTAGCTCTTTCAAAGTGCTGAATCTATTGAACACCAACTCTTCAATAGTGTTCCCCTGGTGCTGAGCAATTTTGCACAAGATCAGAACACTATGATCCTCATAAAGGCCTCGAGGAATCACAAATCGCTTGATTCCACACTTGAAAAGAGTTGAGAGGTGAAAAGCAACATTAAGCAAGCCATCAACTCGATTTTCGACGTAGAATATCATGCTAGGGGTGATAGATGGGATGAGTGCACCCTCGACTATGATTTCTTGATTTTGAGGACCAATTTTAAAAGGAAGCCCTTGATTCCTTAGCACCTTCTTGGCGATTTCAATATAATAATTTCCATTTATCTCAATGTGCCTGTTTCCTGTTATCGTTAACTTCCACTTATGAGTGTTAGCGATGGAAACCAAGCCGGCTAGTCTTGTTGAGCATTGGGACAGGAGGAATCTGAAAGTTTTGGTTTTTATAAAGCCTTCAGATCGGTTGCTGAAAAATCGCAGTCTGCCAACTGATCGCAGACCGACTAGAGAACAAATTTGTACATTTTTGCCTCGAATTATCAAAAAATCGGCTCCGGGACATTTCGCAACCAATCATTTCGCAACTACGACATTTCGCAACTTCGTGAACTAGTCCAAAAATTATCAGAGACTACTGAAAGTCGATTTCGCAACCATGACGATTTGCAACCAAGACATTTCGAAACTGGACGTTTCGCAACTCTATAAACAAGTCCACATTACGTTCATTAAGGTTTTATGGGATTGAGGATATTGTGAACTATTCCAGGTTATAGTCTACAATTTAAAAGTTGTGATTTTGACGTGAGCTTTCTACAAGAAGCCGGGATTTTGTGGTTTCGAAATGACGTGGTTGCGAAATGTCGCAGTTGCGAAATCGACGTGAGTTGCGAAATGTCTTGGAGCCAAAAAATCAGGCTAGGAATGTAAAAACTTCATACACAGTCACTGCTCAATTTTCAAAAGATCATAACTCAAAAACGAGTTATTTTGGGGACCTAAAAACTTGATTTTCGAGTTCAGAAGGCCGAAAATTACCGGGGAACCAATTTTCAACAAGTTCCTTGTAAGCAGAAAAAAACTTACAGATGAATGGGATTGATACATTTCAGAACTTCCTGTAGAGCTACTAGTGGGAGACGGAGAATGGGGAATCGTCGCATTTTGGGGACTAATAAAAAATTAGAAGGGCAATTGGGCTAAATGGACGCGACAAGACAAAATAACCATCGATCAATACGGGTAGGATAGTGAGCGTGAGTGTGTTTGCGCTCTATGATAATAAAGGCCCACAAGGGTTAAAAAAACAGTATGTAAGTAAACGCGCTCCAGTGAGAAGTCAGAAAAACTCTGCGTCTCTCACTAAAAAATACTGTTTCGCTCGGCTTCAGACTCCTCGTGGAGAAGAGGAAATTTCAAAAAAATTCATGCTTTTTGGTTTGGCGTCTCACTCCAAGACCCAAGAAACGATCTGCGCCTTTAAATACAGTAAGAAAAACGAGATAGTATTTTTGGTGAGAGACGCAGAGTTTTCTCTGACTTCTCACCCTGTGAGGCCCCCCTAGAATCGATTTTTTGGATCGCTCACTCGACATTTTAGGGCTCTACAAAACTCTCAAAAATCGACTCTACAAAAACTTAGCGGAAAGGTGTTCTGGCGGAAAATCTGATACCGGGTCCGCACGATAAGCCTCTGACAAACTGACAAAAAATGCTGAGATAACTATTGATATGAACTTTTTATTGAACAATGAAAATTTGGACATAACTACCAATTATATGATCCATCCCGGTCCTCGCCATTCTTCCAAACAAACATCGAAAATGAAACATTGCTGTAGAACCAAATCCTAGCCAAATCTCCATTCTCGTTTTGAATATCCATCCCTCTATCACAGGGTAGTCTACGGTCATCGAACCTGAAAAACGTAAAAAATTTCGAACTATAGCCGAACTATAGCCCCGCCTCTCACGTGTGGTGGTCCCTAACTATAGAAAGTGCCTAACTCACCATTTATACTTTTTCTCTTGCTGACTCTCAAGTTGCTTCATGGTGAATCCTAATATTTTCTCTTCCTTTGTGAATTTCTCGCTTTGAACTTTGAAGTATTCCAATTTTAGAAACTTTCCGGATTTCCAAAGTTTGATGAATTTGTCCAAGTCATTATTGGTTAGGTTGGAACCGGTAATCACGATTTCCTTGCAAGAATTCAAAGTGGATAGTGTAGGAAAAGTCATCCATGTGGCATTGGTTGCATGGAACTCCTCAAGAATCCCCTCAAAAAACAAGTATTCGAAGTCCTTATAGCAACTTGCATCGATTCTCAAGATCTTGGACACTTTGATATGGTCTAGTAGCCATTTCAAGATTTTTGGATTTTGATAGTCATAAATTCTTAGTTCTTGGACGCAACAAGTGTCAGAAATCGAGGGGCTTGTTTCAAAATTCCAGGGAACTTCAAAATATCGAATCTGAGATTTGAAAAGTTTCGATAAATAAGCAGCCAAAATGAATAATCCATCGTTAAGGTTCCGGTTCCACCAGTAAGTTTCGACTTTGTCCTCTTGATATCTTCCCTTTACAATTTCAGTTCCAAATTTGTATGTGGACATTGATTTTTGAAAGTATTCGTGGGATTTGTCAAGAACTAGAAATTTGTGGCCATTGACGGATACTCTGCGCCCATCATGATGATCATTAACACAAATTGTGAAGTTATTTGTGCCAACTGGAAGGGCGAGGTTAGAGGAGCACAGGGAGAAGTTGAATCTGTAAATTTTAATTTTTATTCTATCACAAATTCTTGAAAGTCGTTGTCTTTATACAGTTCCTGGGACCCGAACATAGAAACAAGGTCACAAAGTACGAAAACTGAGCTCCGGAGCTCAGTGGTTTGGAAAAAAAAAAGTGGAATTAAGAGATTCCTGAGATTCCAGAGTACGACAAACTGGGGTTCAAGAAAAAACCAAAACTTACATTTCAATGGGGCTCAAACATCTCACAACTTCCTTGAGAGCCACATAGGGGAGTTTAAGTAGTGGGAATTCGGACATCGTGTTGACAACAGAAAATGAAATGACTGAAACCAATGTGCGCGTGAAAGGAAAATTGGGAGAGACCAGGTGGCCTGTGGAAACAGCGAAAAATCGATAGAAGAAAGTTTCCCTGTGTCCTCAATCTGGAAATATCGATTGCGCCGCTACTGTCGACTACACACAGTGCCGCAGAACGGTACATCGATTTGAATTCGGGCGCAATTTTCCAGGCGCGTCGCGTTTCGCGTAAAGCGTGTCTGTAATTTGCTGCGCGGCGACTCACAGTACAGTTTTTAACTGCGGAAAAAGCTGACACGCTGCCAAATCAGAAAGCTGGCAAGCAGCCAAACTGAGAGTGCAACAAAGCGCGTTTCCTCGATGTGCCGTGGGGGCAACAACCTCCTGACCTCCGCTTACCACAGTGAAAAAGGTAAACAGTTCGAAAATTTCAAAAGTGATATTCATGGAAAATAAAAAGGTACAGGCATCATCTCGGACAAATTTCCAGTTGATTTATATGAGTTTTATTTATCAATTGTCCTGTAAAACGTGGTCTTGTATTCTGAAGCCACGCCTTCGACTCAGAATATTTTGATGAATCAGTTTTCAAAGAAATGTATTATGATATCACAATTGTTCGGTGGTACCGTCACTGCTGTAAGCCACTGTAACGTGAGCTGAATCGGCTCATTTGTGCAGAAACCATTCCTAGAGGTGCTTCTGCATTAAGTCAGGTGCCAGACCCGCTACAGTGAACAAATTACACACCGCCTCAAATATGTATGCAGGAAATTTCTCTCCCGGGATTCCCCCATCAAGGAAAGAGGTGGATCAACTTTGCTTTTTCAAAGTAGCTTTTCATTCTATCTAAGAGATTGTGCACAAGAATTGTTTAACTCTAACCAATTATCACACGGAAACAGAACGAAAAAATGGTTTTGGACAAAATTATTAAAGATAGCATCAATCCCGTTTTTCGCCATCCTGCCAGACGAACATCTGGAAGGAAAGTTTGCAAGGAAAGAAAATCCTGGCCACATCTCCATTTTCTCCTTGAATGTCCATCCCTTTCTTGCAAGTATGTATTTGACCATCCATCCTGAAACAAATAAATTTATTGCTAAACCACAAAAATCAACCTACCATTTATACTTCTTCACTTGCTTGCTCTCCAATTGATCCATGGTGAATCCCAAGATTTGTTCTTCTTCTGTGAATTTTACGCTATTCGCTTTGAAGTGCTCTAGCTTCGGGAACTTTCCGGATTTCCAGAGTTGAACGAACTTGTCCAAGTCATTATTAGTTAGCTTGGAACCCGTAATCACGATTTGCTTGCAAGAATTCAAAGTGGATAGTGTAGGAAAAGTCATCCATGTGGCTCTGGTTGCATGAAACTCCTCAAGAAGCCCCTCAGGAAACGAGTATTCGAAATCCTTACACCATCTTGCATCGATTCTCAAAGTCTTGGTCACTTTTATATGATCTAGTAGCCATTTCAAAATTTCAGGGGTTTGATCTTTGAAAATTTTCAGCTTTTCGACTGAGCAAGTGTCGGTAATCGAGGTACCGAAATTCCAAGGAACTTCAAAGAGGCGAATCTTAGATTTGAAAAGATTTGATAAATAAGCAGCCAGAATGAATAATCCATCGTCAACGTTCCACCAGTAAGTTTCGACTCTGTCCTCTTGATGACTCCCGTTTACAATTTCAGTTCCAAATTTATATGTTGACATTGATTCTTGAAAATATTCATGATATTTGGCTACGGCGAGAAAATTATAGCCGTTGACGGATACTGTATGATGATCATAGACATCAATCTCGAAGCTATTTGTGCCAACTGGAAAGACGAGGTCAGGGGAGCACTGGGATAGGATGAATCTGTAAATGTTTCATTAAATTCGAACGGAAATTCTGGAAAATCGTTGGCCTTTTTCAATTCCTGGGACCCGCACATGGACACAAGATCACAAAAAACCAAAAGCTGAGTTCCGAAACCCACGATGAGCCCAGTTGTTTGAAATTATAAAGTGAAATTTAGACGTTCCTGAGGTTCCGAATCAAAACGTTCCGTGTTCAACGCGTCGCAACGTTTTTTTCAAATCTTTTATCGGGGCCTTCAAGGTTGAGCCCAAGGAAACTGGTTCTCAAAAGAAAACTTACATCTCAATCGGGCTGAAACATCTCACAACTTCCTTGAGAGCCAAATAGGGAAGTCTGAATAGAGGAAATCTGGACATGACGATGGAAACGAAGGGCAGAGTGCCTAAGGATGAGATTGAGAGAATAACGGGACTGTAGAGGTGTACTAGATTGACCACAAAAGATTAATGAGGGCAGTTGCCACAATAGAACCCCTTAGACTACGCTAAAACATCGAATATTGATCGATCGCTGCCATCCCTGACACCCCATACTCCCCCTTCTTTACCTTACTCTTGTGTTCCTTTATTCAATTTTCTATCCCCCCGTTGTTGTTAAGATGTCCCGACTCCCGTTACTCAAACTCCCTTATTTGGCTCTCAAGGAAGTGTTGGTCTGCCTAGATCCAATTGAAATGTAAGTTGTACCTTCCCATTTTAAAGGAGGATTCCGGTCAAAAATGTTTATTGCTTTAAAAAGCGTAAAAATGTGTGTAGATTCCGAAAATCATAATGAGAATGCTCGAAAATTGCTCTAAAACCCCGAAAAATGGCTCTGAAATAAGCGAAAATCACACAAATTGTCCCTGGCGGCCGTGGCCGAGTTTCCCAGAAAAGAGGCGGAGTCAGTCAATGGGCGCCATTGTAATTACGGAGCTGTGATTGGCTGCTCGTAAATTACAATGGCGCTCATTGTCTGACTCTGCCCCTGTTTTGGGAAACTCGGCCACCGGAAACAGCTTCTGCGATTTTTGCTCATTTCGGACCCTTTTTCGGCATTTTAGACCGATTTTTGCGTATTTTCATTACGATTTTTGGAATCTACACACATTTTTACGTATTTCAAAGCAATAAAATTTTTTGACCGGAATCCTCCTTTAAAGGTAGTATCCGACCAAAATGACTTTGTGTCTAAATCGATGTAAAAATAAGTGTATCTTCAAAATATCACAAAAAAACCCCTTAAAAAATTCCTGTTGCCAGAAAACGCCGTCAAAGATGAGCGTTTGGAGAAAAGTTATCCCCATGGCCTAGCTTTTTTCGGCTTTTTCTCGGCCACGTCAGCCGCGTCTTTTTTGAAAATTTTTTTGAAATTAAAAAAAAATCACAAGCGGAGCGGCCGCGACGCGGCTTATGAAAAAAAGCTAGGCCATGAGATAATTTTTCTCCAAACACTCATCTTTGACGGCAAAAATTTTTTGAGGGTTTTTTTGTGATATTGTGAAAATACACTTATTTTTACATCAAAGTCATTTTGGTCAGATACCACCTTTAATAACATTCAAAATTCGAAAAATTTTAAGTGTCTAGGTGCCTTGCCACTCCTAAACCCCCTGTGCTTTCAGATTTACCATATCCCAGTGTTCCCCCAACCTTGCCTTTCCAATTGGGAGAGACAACTTTAACATCAATGTGATCGGTGACAAGTACACCGACAACAGCATAATAACTGTTAATGACTATAAGTTCAACCCACTCGACAAAAACTACAGTTACTTTAGTAGGAAGACTATCGCTCCTTACGCCGCAGCTGGTCATATATCATCCAGGTTTGGAAGAGAACTCTCTACATACAAACTTGGTGGCGAAGTTCAAGATGGACTGCATCACGAGACCCATGTTGATATATATTGGGATAATGCTCATCATGGCTTGCTCATACTTGCTGCACATTTATCGAAACTTTTCAACTCTCAGATAGAGACTTTTAATGTTCCCGCCAACTTTAGAAAAAGTCTCTTTCCCAGCACATTTTCTGTAAAAGAGCTGAGAATTGACCACTCTCAACCTCAAGGCTACATAAAATGGATACTTAATCATGTCAAAGTTTCGAAAATTTTCATAATCAACGCCCAAGTTGACGAGAAATTAGTCTATTCCTTCCCAGAGGGTCTCGAAGAGTTCCATGCCAGGAAGGCAACATGGCTCACTTTTCGAACGCTGGAATCTCTAAACTCTTGCAAATGGATTTTCATTTTCTCATCTACTCTTACCAATCAGAACCTGGACAAGTTTGTCCAGCTCTGGAAATCCGGAAAGTTTCCGAACCTGGACTATTTTACAGTGGAAGGTGTCAAAGAGTTTTCAAAGGATGTAAAAATTTCCGGGTTTACTATGGAGCAACTCAGAAACGAGGCAACGTTGAAGTCTAAACGGTCGGTTGATTTTTATTTATTTTTTTTTTTGCAGCTCGAAACTTTATTTTTTTATTTTTTTCAGAATCGACAACCGTGAAATGCAATCTGAGATAGGGCAAGACATTCAGGGAAAGGATGGAAGTGTAGCTAGAATTTATTTCTCAAGTGATATTTCGTTTACGATGTTTGTGTGGAGGAATGGCGAGGAGTGGGATGGATAATTATAGAACAAGGTTTTGATGGTTTGAGTTTTTCTGTGTTGAATAAATTTTTCCTGTAGATCCATGTATTTTTTCTTAGAGAAGATTTTGAAATCTAGATATATATGATTGCAATGGAAGAGAGTAGCTTTCAAAATCCGTATTGGAACTTGCTGAAAATTGGTACTGTGGTAATTTCGGACATCATGAGCAGGAAAATTAACTTTTTAATTCCACAGAGTTATCTTCGTTTGGAAATCGAGTCGTGAGCTTTGCCTTCATCATAACTCATGCCCAGCATGATTTTCAAATGGCCAACGAATAAAAAAATTTTGTATTGCATACCTAAAAACTTGATTTTCGTGTTTTTCGTGGGCCGAAAGTCCCAGGGCACCGATTGCTTTAAAATACATAAAAATGTGTGTAGATTTTGAAAATCATAATGAAAATGCTCGAAAATCGCCCCAAAACGCCGAAAAATGGCTCCGAAATGAGCAATTATCAGAAAAGTTGTTTCCGGTGGCCGTGGCCGAGTTTCCCAAAAAAAGGGTGGAGTCAGCCAAGAGTGTCTTTGTTGTCGTGCCCCCCCCCCCCCCTCCTTTTTATTGGGAAACTAACCCACGACCACCGGATACAACTTCTTCATTATAATGTTTCATTATAATTTCTGCAACCTACACATACTTTACGTATCTCTATGTTACAACTGTTGAAAAATAGAATACTGCGTCTTTATTGAACAATATGTATTAGCGAAATTCCGGGTGTTTCCTTGCGCTCTATCGCTAACATGCCTTTTTCCAGGCTTAGCCACTTTTTCAGGTCACGTTTCCTGCACGTAGACAATTCTATTTTTTTACTGTGAACTGAAAAAAGTTTCGAATTGTCTACGTGCAGGAAACGTGACCTGAAAAAGTGGCTAAGGCTGGAAAACGCATGTTAGCGATAGAGCGCAAGGAAACACCCGGAATTTCGCTAATAAATGGTATGAGAAAAAGGAATGGTGACACAAAATAGGCTTTATAATCACGACAAGAAAAGAAATAAGGTACAATTATTCATTTCTGCTCAATCCCTCCAGACAAACAGGCTAAAACTGTTAGAGCCTGGAGTAAAGTTCAAAGTAGCGTTTGTACCGTCGTCTGCTTGAATGTCTCTGCCAGCGATGCAGAGTTGTGAACATCCGCTAGCTCTGAAAAACGAAGACCATGAGCAAGCTATTAGCGATACTGCCCAAGGGGAAACGCGCTCCATTGCCAACTTAGCTAAAATTTGAATTTTTAGCTTTCCCGCTTGAAAACAGTGAAACATGTTTGGTGGGTGCGTGGACTAATTGTCCACGAGGAGTCCACACACTCACCGAAACATGTTTCGCTGTTTTAAAAACGGCGGGAAAGCTGAAAATTCAAATTTCAGCCAAGTGGGAACATCGCTAATAGCAAACTCACATCTTCCATCTTCCATCTTCTCTTCTTTCGTTCAGTTGCTCTAAAGGAATATCGAGAATTGTCCCGATACCTTCGAACTCGCTGCTAGATACATAAAGATACTCAAGTTTTGGCACATTTCCTGCTTTCCACAACTTCATGAAATCATCAATATCTTGGTTACTAAATTGCACATTGAAGGCATGAATGGCTGTACACGAGTGGAGAGATGATAGAGTAGTCAAAGTGAACCAAGGTGCTTGTACGACTCTGACAACTGGAGGATGTTGTGGAAAGGAGTAATTTTCAATCTTCTCCCGATGGTCTGGGTCTCCGTACACTTCTAGCTTCTTTGTCACCACAAATTTGTTAAGCATCCAATCCAACATCTCTTGTGAAGGGTCTCCAATGAGGGAAAGTTCTTCCAGCGAGGTACCTTGATGTTTGATGATTTCATTGCAGGCCAATTCTAGTCGATGTGTTGAAACACTTTCGCTAACTTCAAAACGTTTGATGGGACATTGGAAGGTTTTCGAAAGATAAATTATTGCGTCCACCTCCCTACCAGTCACATATAAATCAGCCTTCGGACGCACACTGTCGTCGTTGTGCTTGTAGTGAATCTTAGGAATCTTATAGCAGTGATTTTGACCCTTTTTAGCTTTTTGAATGGTAAACATATATTTCTGGTTTATCTCCACTTTCACCAGATCCGTAATTGCCATATGAAACTTGTCAGTGCCAGCCAATGGGACAAGTTTTGCAACTTTTCCAGAGCACTGTGACACAATCAGTCTGAAAACTCAGGATGCTTTTCATCGCAAATAATTTTACTCACAGCTCTATCGGATCCAGGCATTTCAATACATCGATCATAGCCAGCAGTGGCAATTTGAGCAGAGGAAACTTGGACATAGTAGTCGTGAGGGATCGCGAAGAGGGACGGATAACAATAAGGAGGGCGAATAGAGGTATGGATGATTTGAACGGGCCAACAGAGGTCGATGGAGGGGTTAGTGTGTTCCTTCACTGTATAATCGTTCTGGTCAACATCAGGATTCTTCCCAGAATGACATATTGAGGATGTTGTGTGGACCCTCAGCCTGGGCCCTAGTCATGGCTCACAGACACTCACAGATTTACAATCACACTCCCGGACAGTCGAGCGTTTCTGTGTATCCAGCAATTTTTCCTCAGTGTGGGCCATTTGTTCGCTCAATACTATAACACAGCATTTTGCGTAGTATTTTATTTTATTGAAAATTTTCCGTGACTTGAAGGGGTACTCAAATGATCCAAAAAATTTTGATATTTCTTTATGGATCGACTAGGCTTGTTGTAGACAAGAAAAAATTATCTTGGCAACTTTTAAGAAAATTGACCTAAATCAAATTATCGACTCTCAGAGTGCCGAAAAATGAGTTTTCCGGTCTTTTTTTAGTATAATTGTCACTTAGGACCGGATGGGAAACCCCTTTTATGTCACTTTGAGAGCTCATAACTCAATTTAGGTCAATTTTCAGACATGACGGCCACGATAACGTTTTCTTGTCTACAGTAAGCCCAGTCGATCCATATGAAAATATCACAACTTTTTGGATCACTTCATTGTCTTTTCAAAAAAATCTCGGCAAGGGGCGTGGCTTAACCGACTCCGTCCACTTCTTTTCAACCCTGCGGCGCGGTCTTTCGGAACCGCCGCACACTTTTTCCTCTCTTTTTTTGCTTCAAAAAAAAGTGTGCGGCGGTTGCAAAAGACCGCGCCGCAGGATTGCGAAGAAGTGGGCAGAGTCGCCGAGGCCACGCCCCTTGTCGAGATTTCTTTGAAGAGACAATAATACCTTTTCAAACATTTTACTCGAGGAAAACTCTTTGAACCATCATTACTTTTTTATATACTTTTTATATACGAAGTTCCCTAGACATTGTACTCACTAGCAATGGCCCCTCCTTCACCAAGTCTCTTTTTGTAGTCATTAACACCTCAATTTTCGGCACATCACAGAGTGCTAATGGTGTACCCCTTAATCATGTAGCCCTATTGTTCATTCTCACAGCCTGTCCATCCATCACTATTTTCTTATCTACCCCCCTCCTCCCAATCCATCATTGACAGGTGTCGTTTGTGATCTTATCTCAAAGAATCTTCTAGAACGTTTCATTGTCTTAAGGCACACAATCGCTCTATCCATCTACCTGGGTTCTCCCAGATTGTCTTCTTTCCACCTTCATAGAGTCCTCCATTATTTCAGATTTTCTCCGAAACCATGTCCATGTTTAAGCTGCTCCAGCTCCCGTTTGTGGCACTTCGGCATGTGCTGAGATTCTTGAATCCGATAGATTTGTAAGTTTTACCATATTTGAACGGGCTAAAATTGCAGTTTTCTTTATTTAGACTCAATTTTTTCAATTGAGAAGTAATTAAAAATGTAGAGCTCCGAGCTCGCGAGGCTCGACGTCACGGGCGCGGCGTTATCTTCATTTGTAACGACCTTTAGCAAAAAATTAGGGATAAACTCATTATGTATTTTATGCCATTTTGTAGATCTTGCAGAGCTCTACATTTTGATAAAAATATTGATAATAATATTTCGAGTGAAAACGGAGGTCTGTGGTTTGACAAGTCTGAGTTTCACTGCATGACATTCCCCGGCTCTAGGGTCGAAGAACGGTCCCATGGGACAAGAACGGTCCCTGGTAGAGGAACGGCCCCATGAGCCAATATAGTTTATAAAGTTTAAGGGCTCATGGGACCGTTCTTCGCCCATAGAGCCAATTCCCCTTCTCAAAAAATCAGAAATTTTCAGATTCATCATGTCCCACTGCTCTAATAAAGCGATGCTGTCGGTCTCAGCAGCAGGTACCAACCAGTTTCACTTGGCAATAAAAGCCAATCAAGAAATTGTGATCAATCAAGAGTATAAGTTTCTGGTGAAAACGATGACTATCTGGTACGAAAGAGAACATCCTGGGATAGAGTGCGAAAAGCTTGGAGCTAAAGGATTGCCAAATGTTTATAACATGGCCAAAATTAAGTTAATGTTTCCGCGAGATGTCGAAAATCCAATGCTGAAAGTTGTTGTCTACCTAATGAAAATTTTCCAATGCCGGATTAAACGGTTCGAAGTTGAGGATCAGGGACGTCCTGGAGAACACAGCTTGATTAGTAAAGCTATCATCGAGCATCAAGGGAACACTATCGAAGAACTCCGCGTCGATCTTGCAACCATCACCAAACAAGAGTTCACAGAGCTCCAAAAACAATTCGTGGTATCCAAGGAGCTAGAAATCTACGGAGGCCGCCCTCAGGATTTCAAGAGTTACACTTTTCCACAGCACCCTAAGGTGATCCGAGTCGGAAGAGCACCTTGGGCCACTTTGCGAAAGCTGTCCTCTCTCATCAACTGCTCTGTTATTTATATCAGTGACTCCCAGTTGACTAGCCGCGATGTCGAGGGATTTTTGAAAATGTGGCAAGCTGGAAAGTTCCCGAAACTGGAGATTTTCCATGTGACAAGCTACAAGTTTACGGGGAACGAGAGTTTTCTTGGATTCCCGGCGGGTCAGTTGAATGCCAGGAGGAGAATGAGGATGAAGAAGTGAGTTTGTTACGTGATATGGGCATTGAACAAGGGCTCCGCGACACTTCGCAACCGGTCATTTCGCAACTTTGACGTTTCGCCACGCGTGAGGTCAAACTGTCGTAGTTGCGAAATGCCCGGTTGCGAAGTGTCGAATAAGTATTCTGGAAAAACTGCGTGGTTATAACTAGGGACCACCACACACATTACAAAAAATATTTTTCCAAAAAAGTTTTGACACCAGTTGTTGGTTCAACTGTATCTTTGGCAGACTAATATGGCACTATTGGGGTTCATTACGTTTCTATAATAGCTTTTTAGGGGTACATAGCTATTCGAAACCCCATATGTGAAATTTCAGAGCCGCCGGATACCGGAGAACTTGTTTAGCAGGTCGAGACATTCAAGCTGACGACGGGACTAAGGCTACAATTCAGTACAAAGGAGGCAGATTCCCGCAGTTCATGTTGTTAATTTGGAGAGATTAACTTTAGATAAAGTTTGATCTACTGTAATACTTAATCTACTATACTCTTGCTTATTGCCTGTTGTAAAAAACTTAATTCCCTAATTTCTCTTTTTTATTTTCCCTCCTCTTTTTCTCTCATTTTCATGTTCAATCACTTCCCCCGCAATAACCATGAATTTTCGAACTTTCCATAAATATAGTTCCATTTTTGAGCTAGTTTCTCGATCCAAAGAAATTTCAAAAGAATCAGCAATCGAGTTATGAGGTACAGCATTTAGACTGCCATACGGAATGTGCTGCTTGTTATTAGTGAAGACAGTACAACAATTTAGATAAAAACTTTTATTTTTCATCACGCCCCAAACACCGAAAAATCAACAAAAACAATCATTCGATGTACTCCCACGTCTCCTGCTCCACTCCCTCTGCGCAATGATCCAGAAGCACCTTCCTCCGATGTTGAATATACCGACACTTGTCCTGAACCTTCAACTTCAACGTCTTCAAATCCCGATTCTCCTCATCCTCCAAATCCCGTTCCAAGAACCCGGACAACTGCTCTGTTGCCATTTCGAGGTCTTTTTGGTTGTTCTCGAAAATTGTCGATTGGTTGCTCTTCTTGAGGTAGAATGCAAAGACATAGGTGTACATCATGGTACGTCTACATTGAGATAGCACGTCGACGGCTTGGCGGAGGAAGAGGACGTCGTTCCAGAACATGGTAGCGTCTTGTTGGAGTTCCTCCATTTTCTCCTCTATTTTAGCGATGAGCTGGAATTTTGAGTGTCTTAATTTTGAGCTTTCCTAGGCTGTTTGCGTCCCCGACATCAAATTTGACGCCAATTCAAAAAACTATTGTGCTAAACAAGTCCCTTACCTTCTTCTCCATTTCCAAACTCTGCTGATGTCCTCGATATCTGTGAAAATAGAACAGATAGCGTTCTAGAATCGCTTTCGCTTGATCTCGAGCGAGTTCCGCTGAAGCGGTTGCCTCTGTTGGAACGAATCTGGAATCATCACAACTGGAAAGATGTAAAAAATCTTGAAGAAACTCACGCATTACAATTGTACCAGGCTTGCGCGTGCACCGTCCAAGCGTTCATGCAAATCCAACAAAATTGGTATAGGCATGTCTTGTTCGTGCATCGAATGTAATTGCAGCCACCATTTTTCTCAATAGGAACCGAGCAGCGCGGGCAGTCTTTGGTGTTGGCGTTGAGCCAGTTGGAGGTTTCACTATCGTCCAGGGATTTCTGAAAACAGAGCAAAGTTTTTTTCCTAATCAAAGGAAACGCCTTCAGTCGGTCCTGCATGACTACCCGCTTCATATCTCAACTTCTAGACTAACAACAAATCCTAACCTGTCCCCAAAACTTGTCACACTTGATAAAGATTCAAATTGCATTCAATTTCCACCAAATTTCACTCTTCTAGCTCATCTATTAACCGAGATATAGCGCTTCAAAGTTTTTAGGCGAGAGCGTGTGTGAAGACGAGAGAGCGCAGACACTCTCGTCGTCGGCGCTCTCTCGCCTTTACACACTACTTCGCTCTCCAACTTCGAAGCCCTATAACTCGGTTTCTAGATAAGCTAGCTAACTGGATAAAATCACAAAATATAGAAGATCGCATTTTATACCGTCCAGTCCAAAAACCAACTTCCTAACTCTTCTATTTGCCGAGATATAGTGCTTCAAAGTTTTAGGAAGGCGAGAGAGTGTGAGAGCGCAGACACTCTCATCGTCTGCGGTCTCTCACCTTCAAACACTGTCTCGCCCTCCAACTTTGAAGCGCTGTAGCTCAGCTTGTAGATGAGCTAGAGGCATGAAAATAAGTACAAAATTTAGGAAATTGAATTCTTCAGCGCATTTCATACTTTTTCGTCCAAACCCCAACTTTCTAGCTCATCTAGCAGCCGAGATATGACGATTTGAAGTTTGAGGGCGAGAGAGTGTGTGCGGGTGAGAGAGCGCAGACACACTCGTCGTCTGCGCTCTCTCACCTTCCCACACTATTTCACTCGCCAACTTTGAAGCGCCGTAACTCGGCTTCCAGATGAGCTAGGGGCATAAAAATTAGTGCAAAAGTTAGGAAATTGGAAGCTCCATGTATACAGTAATTCTTTTTGACTTTTTTTCTCGGCTTCTGGGCTCTCCTGCCTTCAAACACTGTCTCGCTTTCCAACTTTGAAGTAGTGTATCTCGGCTCTCAAATGAGCCAGAAGAGTCAAATTTTGACAGAAAGGTTTACTCACCTTGATCCACAATTTCAAGTGCTTACAATTCACTGGCTCATGACCATCATTTCCACACGAGAAGCAAAATCTCTCTCCACAATCACAAAGTACCACATGGGGATCCGTGGAGCTACTGTAGACCACTCGTCCGCAATCCACCCCTGGGCACCATTTCAAATGGGTATTCGATTGAACAAAGTTGTTGATAATAAGTCTGTTGAAGCTTGCAAGGGTCTTGAGATCATCTTTGATGTAAGTCAAAACTAGCTCATCTGGCATGATGAGCTTACATTTGGAAGCCATGCACTCGATTTCCGACTGCCCTTCGTTTATGCGTTCGGAAATGTACGAGTGCCAACAGGACGGGCAGGAGAGGTGGGAGCAGGAGGGACCGCTGGAATATATTTTTTTAGATTTTGAGAAATTTCTAAAAAAAATCGTACCTCAAGTCCCCCACATCACAACAGATATCACACTCTTGAGAATCCTCTTCAGCGGTTTTCAATTTTTTGGATTCTGGAGCTTCAGGAGAATCAGAAGGCGTTTCCACTTTCCAGGAATCCACACTCAACGTCTTCAGAAACTCCTGGATATCAGAAGTCTCATAAAAGCGATCCATGAGGGGGTCCTTATTCCATTTGAACTTCTGGAGAAGAATCCGACCGACGCCTTCAGAAACTTCGAGTGCTGGTTGAACTTCGGAGATTGAGGATTTCATGAGGGATTGGATGCCGGGGAGGTCGAGAATCTGGAAATTGAAAAAGTGATCCCAGAATCTCAAAAAATATCTCACCTTATCCTCAATTTCTTCTTGATATTCAGAACTACTGCCGTCATCATAATCCATTTCAGCATCAAAACTCATTTTTTGGAAATCTGAAAAAATTTGGCATAAAATTGGACTGGAAATCAATAAATAAACAAGATAGGCAACTGCAAAAAACGAAAGGGGACCTAGATTCCCAGGAGAAAACTATTGATATTATTTGTGTTCCCGCCGTAAATCTAGTGGCGCACCCTCTTTTCTCTGTTGTGTAGCAGTGGAGCGCGGTTGCCTAATTTGCATTTAGAACTCGCAAAAAGCGGACTTTCTGAAATTTAGACAATCTGTGGGTGTAGAAAATTGAATTGCGGTCATTTTGAGCTATCAAACTTGAAAATTGGTGGAAAATTGAATGAGTTATAAGGAAAAATCGATTTTTAGTTCTAAAATTTATGAAAAAACCCGAATTTCTGAAAACAATAAATTGAAATTTGGAGAATCTTATGCAAGAAAAATGATTGAATATATCACATATAACATTTTAAAAACTATTTTCAGCAATTTTAGTTCAAATAAACTCAAGTTAGAAAAATACGAAGTTTTTCGATAATGTTGCAATTGTGGGTGCCGTGTGGATAGAGGGAGGAAGAGACGCAGAGAAGAGAAAAGAAAAAAGTCCTTCTTATCTTATTGGGAAAAAGAAAAAAGAAGTCTAACAAGGGGATTACTTGAGGTGTCGAGTTGAACTTTTCCTAGGAATTGGACCATAGACTATATTGACCGTGAGGATTCAGAATCTGCAATAAAAATTGACAAAATGTTCACGGTACTCAAGTTATCAGCCATCACAGTCTCAGCCAGTACTAATTTTGCTGATTTTTGACAACAACTAGCTTTTGAAATCTATACTATCTAATTGCAGGCTTTATTCTGAGCTTAACACAAAAAACTAGACCTTCTAAAAGTGCCGGGGAGCTATGATATGAGTTGTCGAAAATCAGCAAAATTAGTACTGGCTGAGACTTTGATGGCTGATAACTCGAGTTGTGAACATTTCGCCAATTTTTATTGCAGATTCTGAATCCTCACGGTCAATATAGTCTATGATCCAATTCTTTAAAAAAGTTTAACTCGTCACCTCAAGTAACCCCCTTGTCAGAATCTCTCAATCTGAAAATTTCAGATTTCCAGAATCCTACGAAATCCGTTTTTTAAAAATTTCGAATTTTCTGCGTGCAAAAAAAACTAAAATTATTTTCAAAAAATCACCAAATCCTTCATTTTCAAGTTTCCCCACATGTCCCTCTCTGGAATTGTTCAAAAAACAAGAGATGAAGTTTTGGAGGAGGCCGAAGAGTCAATTCAAATGTTTTTGAAGGATTTTGGGTGACTCTAGAATCCTAAGAATGTTCTAAAATATAAAACACTTCAGACCAGATGATCTATTCCACGACGGAGAGTTCGAAGTCAGTGATGGGACCCTTTTATGGGATACGCATTCTTCTATGATTCATGTGAAAGATTTGAACTATGAAGAAGTCCATATTTATAAAGACACATGGCCATTTCATGCTCAGCAAGGTCAAATTGGAGACTGTTGGTTAATAGCGGCGATGATGGTAGTGTCTAGAAGAAGGGAATTGTTGGAAAAGATAATTCAAGAGAGAGATTATACGTGGAAACATGGAATATTTTCGGTTAGGTTAGTACTTAAAGAAGGTTCCAACCAAAATTTTTCACTGCTCTGTTCCCCACGGGGAAACGCGCTCCATTGCAAATTTGTCTGAAATTTGAATTTTCAGCTTTCCCGCCGTTTTGAAAACAGCGAAACATGTTTCGATAGATGCGCGGACTCCTTGTATACAACTCGACTGTTGCCCGACTTGTCCACGCACCCACCAAAACATGTTTCGCCGTTTTCAAAACGGCGGGAAAGCTAAAAATTCAAATTTCAGCTGATTTGCAATGGAGCGCGTTTCTCCTTGGGGAATATCGCTAATAGGTGACCATGTTTGCTAAATCCAAATATTAGGAACCCCGACGTTTCGCAACCCGTCATTTCGAAACTGCAATCTTTCGCAAATTACTTCAGTTTCGCAACCACGTCATTTCGTCGCCATGCCATTTTAAAACTGGACATTTCGCAACCAGTCATTACGCAACTATAGAAACTTCAAAAACAAATTCCGGTAACCATCAACATCTCAAAATTTTCGAATGGAATTTTTACAGAAAGGTGTGTTGGTTGCGATTTGACACGGTTGCGGATTGTCGCAGTTGCGAAATTTACAGTTGCGAAATGTCTTTGTTGCGAAATCGACGTCAGTTGAGAAATGGATTGGTTGCAAAAATGCTGTCCGAAATGAGCAAAAATAACGCGATTGGTCTCCGGGGGGGGGGGGGCGTGGCCGAGTTTTCCAAAAAAGGGGCGGAGTCAGCCAATCAGCGCCATTGTCATTTTCCGGGAGCCAATCACAGCGGTTGCGTCCGTGGTTGCAATGGCGCTGATTGGCTGACTCCGCCCCTTTTTTTGGGAAACTCGGCCACGGCCCCCTGGAGATCGTTCGCGTGATTTTATTTAATTTCGGAGCCATTTTTTGGGGTTTTGGAGCAATTTTTGAGCGTTTTCATTATGATTTCTGGAATCAGCACACATTTTCACATATTTCAAAGCAATGATATTTATTGACCGGAATCCTCCTTTAACAGATTTTTGCCATTTTGCAGACTATTCTTCAATGGGTCTTGGCAAGTGGTCATTGTCGATGGATTCTTCCCAACTTTCCTCAACAGCCGTCAATTCTATTTTGCTCAAATGTTTCCGACAGAGCTATGGATTAATATTGTGGAAAAAGCAGTGAGCAAACTGTACGGAGGATATCAAAATTTGGGCTCCAAAAGGACCATGATCGCTTTTCGAATGTTCACAGGAGCTAAATGTGACGTTTACCGGATCGCCCCAAAATGGTCGAATCCTGAGATGGCATGGGAAACACTTACAAAAGCATATGCATCTGATTTTCTGATATCTTTTTCGACGAGGAAAAAATTCAAGCCCGAAGTATATTTTGAAAACGGACTCCTTCATAACCACGCCTTTGCGGTTCTAGAAGTTTCCGTTGTCAACGGTCATCGAATGGTTCTAATGGGAAATACTAGTTGCTGCAGATGGAATGGGAAGTGGTCTGAATTGCCGGCGTATTCTGAAGACGTTACCAAGAATTGGAGTGAGGAATGGAAGAAGGCAATGGAGCAGAGATTGTTTTGGATGGAGATGGATGATGTGTGGAAATGGTTTCAGCTGGTGACGATTTGTCGGTATAGGGAAGGATGGAACGAGTTGAGGATTAATGGAGGGACAGAAAAGTGAGTTTAGAGGCGGTCGGACATCTCAAAAAAAGTTTGTCTCATATTTTTAGTGAACTTTTTCCTTTCACTTTAGAAAAGGAAGGGTAGATATATCCTGGAGTAGTTATTTTTGACGCCTGTCGACCTTCTTTCTTAAATTTACGCCTAAGAAGTAGAGGGACATCATCCTCATAGAATTTAGGATCGGCCTATATAATTTTGGGAGAATTCAGTCGGGTGCGGTCTGGCGGAATAAAACAAATCACAAATAGAATTTGTTCTTTAATAATAGTAAGATTTTTTCCAAAAGCTACGTATTCTGAGCGCGGAGACATTTCGCAACCAGTCGTTTCGCAACTACGACATTTTGCTACAGGCCATTTCGTAACCGCGACAATTCACAACCACGTCATTTCGAAACCACCAAATTCAGGATCTTTGTAGAATGTAGACGATAATCTGGAATAGATCACAATACCCTCAATCCCATACAACCTTAATGAACGTAAAGTGGACTAGTTTATGGAGTTGCGAAACGTCCAGTTTCAAAATGTCTTTGTTGCAAAATATACATGAGTTGCAAATAGTCGTAGTTGCAAAATGAATAGTGGTGAAATGTCCCGGAGCCGTATTTTGATAGAGCACTTTTTTGCGCCCAAAAAACCAAAAAAAAATAGACTTTCTAAAATTACCTAGAGGCAGAGATATGGGCTTCTAAAAAACAGCAAAACAAAAAGAATCTGGAAATGGAAAGCCCTTTGTCGATATCGTATAAACCCAAATATTCAGGAAAAGTTTGAGGTGTATGCTCAACTACTCTTTGTTTTTTTCAGATTCCACCAAATCTCCGTCAAAGCTCGTTGTCAACTGACAATCGAACTTATACTGGAGGATAGTCCTTGGCGACGTGGTAGACCATTTTCCAATTTCGCAAAAACTCCCGATGACGTTGGCCTTATCTGTATCCATCGCACAACTTCAGAAGGCAAAATCGATGATTTGGTCGTTTTTCAACCAGTTGGTGTACAAGTTTGCAATAGGGTAAACTTATCCCAAATTTGTATGGCAATCGGATTTTTCAGAACAGAACTGTAGAAACCGAGCCGATATTTTTGGAGCCTGGAAGTTATATTATTGGATATGTGAACTTGTCGGAAGGTTTTTCGAAAAAATTCAAGTGGGCGATCAAGAGCCCAACTATTGACCACATTAGCTATGATTCTGTGTTAAAAGATGAGGGATTTCTGGCATATTTGTCTATTGAAAAAGTGATACTAAAACATGGAAAAGTGATGAAAAAAGTTCGAGAAGGAGTCAAACTTTGGGAGTTTTCAACTCAGGATTTTTCGATACTAATGGTGGAAAATTCATCGGATAAGCCTATATCGATAAGGTACAGTAATCCGAGACATTTCGCAACCAGTCGTTCCGCAACTATGACATTTCGCAACTACGACATCTCGCTGCCGGTCATTTCGAAACCACGAAATCCAGGGATAGCCTTAATCCCATACAACCTTAATAAACGTAAAGTGGACTAGTTTATGGAGTTGCGAAACGACTGGTTGCGCAATGTCTAGTTTTGAAATGTCTTGGTTGCGAATTGTCCTGGTTGCGAAATGTCGTAGTTGCGAAATGTCCCGGATCCAAAAAAAACTGAAATCCTCCTTCAATTTTTCAGCGCTACAGTATCCACCGTTCTTCACTTCAAATGCAAACAAGACATGTGCCCGGAACATCTGTGGGATATAACTGGAAACAAGAATTTTCTCCTGGCGAAACCAGTGTTCGAAAATAACCGAGATATTCAAATTCCCGCCAATTCAAATTGTGTCATCGGATCAATGTGGTTGGAACCTTGCTATCCTTGTTTTCGAAAAATAGAGCCAATTACGTGCTCTTGTCAAATCGAAGTTTTGAATAAGTGAATTTTTTATCATTGGAAGAAATCAGAAAAATAAAGAATATTATCACACATTTTTTTGTTCAGTAATTTCCATTCGCCTTCTCTGCCTCAATGGTTTCTCTGATATGAACCCAGTCGATTTCAACCTTTGACATATTCTCCAAAAACGCTGGATCCGTTTCTTTAAGTCCACAATTTTTTAGGTATTTCTCTCGATAGCCCATCACGATTTCTAGCCAGTCTTTGTTTTTGGAGGCGAGGACCAGGGCTCTGAAAAATTGTTTTTTTTTTGTGCATGAAGTTTGGGCTCCGAAGCATTCCGCCACTAGTCATTTTTTGCAATTCTCGTCGGTTTCGCAACCAAGACATTTCGAAACTGGACGTTTCGCAACTCCATAAACTAGTCCACTTTACGTTCATTAAGGTTGTATGGGATTGAGGGTATTTTGAACTATTCCAAAAACCTGGATTTTGTGGTTTCGAAACGACGTGAGTTGCGTAATGTCGAAGTTGCGAAACGACTGGTTGCGAAATGTCGTAGTTGCGAAATTGACGTCAGTTGCGAAATGTCTCGAAGCCAAATTTTGAAAGCACATATTTCAGAAACTATCAATTATAGAAAAAAGTTGTCAAGTGTGAAATTTTGTAACATTTTTTGCTCATAATTTTTACAGTTCACAAATTTTTTGTTAGCTAATCCCGCTTTCAAGATAAATGCTTTCAAACAGAAGACATTTTGCAACCAGTCATTTCGCAACTTTAAAAAAAGTCCAGTTCCCATTTATATAGGTTACATAAGATTGGGGATATCATAAACCAATCCAAGTTGCTATCAACTTTTTGAGAAAATTTTACTTGAACGTGAACTTATTACTATGAAAGTTAATTTGTTGGTTTCGAAATGACGTGGTTGCGGATTGTCATGGTTGAAAAATTTCGCAACCGTGACAACATAGATCTCGCAACTATTAGATTGTCACTAATCTCGAGAAATTCATGCCAAAAATGGAATATATAGGTCAGGGAAAAGTTTTGATCCAGCGTGAAATAAATATTTTCGAAAAATAATTTGGATTCGTTGAGTTCTAGTAGTTGCGAAACATCACAGTTGCGAAACGTCGTAGTTGCAAAATCTACGTTAGGGGCGAACCTAAAGTGAACTAGTTCATATAGTTGCGAAACGACTGGTCGCGAAACATCCAGTTTCGAAATGTCTTGATTGCGAATAGTCGCGGTTGCAAAATAAACATCCAGTTTTGAAATGTCGTAGTTGCGGAATGACACAGTTGCGAAATGTGATGTTATACCTTTTCCACTTGAACATCTGCACATTGAGCATCATCGCTCTGAACCCTTGCCCAGTTCTTTCCAACAAGACATCCGCGTCATTCAATTTTCCAGTCAACACCACTTGCATAGCCTGCCTCACATCCTTATCCGCCTTCTCCTTAATCTCATTTATCATTTCCACTTTCTCTTCATCGTCCAGGGCCGCGTAGGAGATTTCCATAGCCATCATGTTCTTATGGATCACTGCAAGACTTGCCAGGCATGCCCAGAGCATATCGTTCTGGAAATAGATCATACAGACTATGACGACCACGGCTCCGAGACATTTCGCAACTAGTCATTTCGCAACCACGACATTTCGAAACCACGAAATCCAGATAGGACGTTTACGTTAAAATCACAACTTTTCAAATGTAGACTATCACCTGGAATAGTTCACAATATTCTTAATCCCATACAACCTTAATGAGTTGCGAAACGTCTGGTTGCGAAATGTCCGGTTTCAAAATCTCTTGGTAACGAAACGTCTGGTTGCGAAGTGTCCTAGTTGCGAAGTGTCCTAGTTGCGAAATGTCCCTTTCAACTTACCCCAATCCCCCTACATAGCCGAATCGCCTGATCCCACTTGGAACTCGACGCCATTGTAATCAAAGTTCCAAAAAATGGCAAAATCCCAGTTGGCACCAAACAACCATCAGATTTTCTTATAACAATTGTGTTCCCAGCAAAATTAGCGAGTTGCGGGAACTTTCCCATGTGTCCAATACTTTTTTGGATTAACGACTTCTGGAGCAAGGTTCTATCGGAGAAGGCGATGTTGGGTAAAGGCCAGACCACTGAAATATTGTCTAATTTTTTGATTTCGCTAGATAAAGTTACCAATTTTCCCCTCCGAGATCCCGCAGAGCATGTTTGTGACATCATTGAAGACCAGCTGCTCCACTAGGGATCCAATCTTGACAACTCGCTGACTGACACCGAAAGTTTTGACCATGGCGATATGAACCGCGCCAGTTTGGTCACGAAAAGCTACGTTCCTTTCGTTGAGGGGACCACATTGGTTTACGGTAAGCTCCAAGATGTCGTGCTGGAAAAAATATATGGTTTAAATGTTCACCACGACGTTTCGCAACTAGCCATTTCGCAACTACGATTGTTAACAAAGCATGTTGATTTTGCAACCACGTCATTTCTCAACCATGCCATTTCGCAACCACGTCATTTTGCAACTATATACACTTGTCCGTTTTACGTTCATTTAGGTTATATGTATGTGACAGGTATCATTCTAAAGGAGGAATCCAACCAAAAATTTGTATTGCTTGAAAATATGTAAAAATGTGTGCTGAGTCCGAATATCACAACGAAAACGCACAAAAATTGCTCTAAAACTCTGAAAATCCGCTTAGAAAGGGCCATTTTCTACCGGAAGTTGCCTCAGACGGCCGTGGCCGAACTAGAGTTTTCTCTTCCATCAGACTCGGCCACCTCGTTTTTTAATGATAGGTTTTCTTGTCAATTTTTGCAAGAAAAACTGTGAAAAAAGGGATCTGATATCGCCAAAAAACGAGGCGGCCGAGTCTGGAGGAAGAGAAAACTCCAGTTCGGCCACGGTCGTTTGATTCGATTTCTGGCAGAAAATGGCCCTCTCTAAGAGGATTTTCGGGATTTTGGAGCGGTTTTTGTGCTATTTGTGATATTCGGACTCAGCACACATTTTTGCACATATTTCAAAGCAATAAAAATTTTTGGTCGGATTCCTCCTTTAGAATGGTACTTTTCACACATAACCTAAATGAGCATAAAACGGACAAGTTTATGTAGTTGCGAAATATCCAGTTGCGAAATGGCGAATGAAAATGGTTACAAAATAAACGTGAGTTGCAAAATATCGTAGTTGCGAAATGGCTGGTTGCGAAACGTCGGGGTAGACGTAGAACAGACTTAGGACCAGTTTCAAGATTTGGAGAGTGGTCCCAAGTCTGTTCTACGTTTCCCCGACGTTTCGCAACCAGCCATTTCGCAACTACGGCATTTTGCAAAGCACATTGCCTTAAATCTCCTGTGGCCGCCTCAAAAACCTTCGTCTTACCTCATGCTTCACATTTCCATCTCCCTGAGGCTTTCCGTTGTTTGGATCGAAAAAATGTAAAATTTTGTGATCCGCTCTATCCCGAACCACTAGGGTGTCATTGGCCAAGTCGATTTTCCGCTCATCCAACAGTGCCATAACTTGCCCAGGGGGATTAATGGTAATGAGTTTGCGACCCTCATAGGTGAAAGTGGTGATAGTAAGGCCATCGGAGACCAGGAAGATTCTGAAGAAGTTAAAATTTTTTTTAGAATATGTTGGACCTCTGGATGTCATTTCGCAACTAAGACATTTCGAAACTCACGACGATTTCGCAACCGTGACAATTCGCAACTAAGACATTTCGAAACTAGACGTTTCGCAACCAGTCGTTTTGCAACTATGTAAACTAATCCACTTTACGTTCGACTGGTTTTGAAACGTCTGGTTTTGAATTGTCCCGGAGTCCCGGAGTCCGGCTCCGGGACATTTCGCAACTCACGTCGATTTCGCAACCAGGCATTCCAAAACTGGACTTTTCGCACCCAGCCGTTTTGCAACTCTATAAACTAGTGCGCTCTACACTCTACAAAGATCCTGGATTTGGTGGTTTTGAAATAACGTGGTTTCGAAATGTCGCGGTTGTGAAATGACCCATAACGAAATGTCGTAGTTGCAAAGTAGATGTGAGTTGCGAAATGTCCTAGTTGCGAAATGACTGGTTGCGAAATGTCTCGGAGCCGATCTGAAAGCGTTCTTACTTCTCACACTGCACAATAATATTCACAGTCTTCTCGGCATACTCAATCATAACTGGTGTATTCCAGTTCTTCGAGCTATACACATAGATATAGGAAGAGGTGACCACTATTAGGTACTTGTACAATATGGACATTCTTGAAATCCTCTCCTTTGTCTCCAGAATCTCTCTGGAGACCTCACTGGAGACATCGCGAACTTCGATCACTGTTTTCTGGGTTTGCACGATCTCGAACTCTTCGTAGCTGAGGCGTCTGTAAATAAGCTTTGGAAATTAGTATTGGAAAAGTCACAAATGCGCTCTAATGAACTCACTTATCAATAATATGAGCATGAAAAACCACCCCAGCGGCTGTACCCAATGCCAATTGGGTACCATCTGGAGACCAACTCATGGACATCACTGAGCCAGAGTTCATTTTTTCCAAGGAATGCGACCACTGAAAATTTGAAATAGTCATTAGCCGTTTCGCAACCATGACATTTCGCAACTGGACATTTGGCAACCAGTCGTTTTGCAACTTTCCAAAGTATTCCAAGTATGGTATTATAGACTAATCCAAGTTGTCATCTACATTTGAAAAGTTTGATTTTGAGTTTTGTACAAGAAAAGCGGTTCCGAGACATTTTGCAACCAGTCATTTCTCAACCACGACATTTCGCAACCACGACATTCTGCAACCGAGCCATTTCTAATCTTTGTAAAGCAGAATTGTCTTGGTTGCAAAATCGACGTCAGTTGCGAATTGTCGCAGTTACGAAATGACTCGTTGCGAAACGTCAGAAGTTTACAATTTTTCGCAACCAGTCGTTTTGAAACTACGACACTTCGCAACCATGTCGATTTCGCAACCGCGACAACCCGCAACTTCGTAATTTCGAAACCACGGAATCTAGGATTAGAGGGTGCCGGACATTTAGAGGTGAAATACGGTAACCTTAATGAACGTAAAGTGGGCTAGTTTATAGAGTTGCGAAACGACTGGTTGCGAAAAATCCAGTTTCGAAATGTCTTGATTGCGAATTCTCGCGGTTGCAAAATCGACGTAAGTTGCGAAATGTCGTAGTTGCGAAATGACTAGTGGCGATATGCCCCGGAGCCAGAAAAGCGGATTCCGTTGTTTCAAAATGGCCGGTTGCAAATTGTCGTATTTGCAAAAAAGTTGCGAAATGTCATAGTTGCGAAACGACCAGTTACAAAACGTCGGTAAGCCAAAAAACCGTACCCCAGACTTATCGCAAAGCCTCAAAATGTTATGACTTCCCACAGCGAACAAGCTCCCATCAACAGTCCAGGAAACACTAGTGATCGGGTAGTCATGGACAGAAGAGTTGAATAAAATTTGGCCGAAACCATCCCAAACCTTAAAATTAATATTGAAGTAGATCAAATCGTTTTGACCTACCTTAAACTTCAAATCCTCGGCTCCTGTAACTATCAAAGCCGCCGTTGGACTCCAGTCGCAACACAGTATGATACCATCATGAGCTTTCCATTTTAGTGGGGCCACTTGCATTTTTAGAGACTTGATATAGCATTGGTCGGCATTACAGTAGAGCACATTTGATGCAGTTGAGTCCCAGGCAACACAGTATACCGCAGTGGAGAATTGAGCCAGGACGGAACGGAGCATACCGTTTCGAGACCACATTTTTACGAAGCCATCTTCGCCACCTGGAAGCTTTGGTATGCGACCGTATTTTCAAATTTCCAGAAAAATTTGATTTCAAATTTTCTTATTAGCGATATTCCCCAAGGGGAAACGCGCTCC
Organism: Caenorhabditis sinica; assembly: GCA_963932045.1. Taxonomy (NCBI): domain Eukaryota; kingdom Metazoa; phylum Nematoda; class Chromadorea; order Rhabditida; family Rhabditidae; genus Caenorhabditis; species Caenorhabditis sinica. Next base: position 4,565,460 of record OZ009942.1, read on the forward strand.
ATCGCAAATTAAAACAAAGAAATTGGAATTTTCAGCTTTCCCGCCGTTTTGAAAACAGCGAAACATGTTTTGGTGGGTGCGTGGACTCCTTGTGGACAACTCGGGCAGCAGTCGAATTGTCCACGAGGAGTCCACGCACCCACCAAAACATGTTTCGCTGTTTTCAAAATGGCGGGAAAACTGAAAATTCAAATTTCAGCCAAGTTGGCGATGGAGCGTGGGGAATATTGATAATATTTCCAAAAAAATTTCACTAGTTTTTTTTTTGGAAGATCTTATATTGACTTACATGACAACAACCCAGTGCCATCTGAATTCCACCTGGCACTCAATGCGGCTCCCTGATGAGCGTCCACCACTTTTTCCATTTTTCCACTTCTGGAGAGGATGTTGATTTTTCCTGGAATCATGGAGATAACTTTTGAATCGGTTCAAGGACATTTCGCAACCACGACAATTCGCAACCAAGACATTTCGAAACTGGACGTTTCGCAACTCTATAAACTAGTCCACTTTACGTTCATTAAGGTTGTCTGGGATTCAGGGTTTTGGGAACAATTTCAGGTTCTAGCTTAGATTTGAAAACTTTTGATTTCAACGTGAACTTTTAGCAAAAATCATGGCTTTTGGGGTTTCGAAATGACATGTATAGCGAAATGTCCCAGTTGCGAAATTGCTAGTTGCGAAATGTCCGGATTGAGGAACCTCAAAAGTGCAAGACGGTCTAGTCACAAAAACGATTTTATTCAATCGGAAGTTTAAAATTTCTTACCATCCGATGTGGTGACAGCGAAAACATCGTTGGTTCCTCCTTTAGTCGCCTGGGATCGAGGGAAAATGTGAAGACTTGTGGGGAAGAATGTACTGAAAATGAACATTTATTATGGCTCAGAGAAATTTCGCAACCAGTCGTTTCGCAACTATAACGTTTCGCAACCAGTCGTTTCACAACTATTTTCAAACTTAGACTATAACCTGGAACAGTTCACAATACTCTCAATCCCATACAACTGAACAAAAAGGGACTATTTTATAGAGCTGCGAATCGACTGGTTACGTAACGTCCAGTTTCAAAATGTCTTGGTTGCGAAATGTTCTTTAAAAACTCACTCCGGCATTGTCAAAATCTGTTGTGACTCATTATTAGATGAGTTCGTCAGCATGAAAGCATGATCATCTCCAGCCGATAAAACCGCTTCTGTCCCAATCCACCCGACTCCACAAACCATATCTCCATGCCGAGTTTTTCGGGAACTTGATAGTTTTAATTTCATTGAATACCCCCTGAAAAAACGAAAGCTGATTAGGTATATGTATTAGAAAAAGCAAAAAAAAGTCTAATAAGGCGTTCCCGAGGGAAAAATGCGAAATGATTCCTCAACTAGACATGTGTAAACAAAAAGTAATATGTGCACATTCAACATGAAACCAAAGTGGAACGAGAAACGGGGAAAAGCGTGAAGCGGTTACCAAGGAGACCAAATGCCCCCCCCCCCCCCCCAAGGGAGAAGAGAAGGAGGGAGACTAGATGACGTGCGCCGGAAAAAGACGAAGGGGGGGGGGGGGGGGGAGGAGGAGAAATGCAAGGAACGGAAAATGCGAAAGAGAAAAAGCGGGAGAAGGAGTCCCCTTCTTCAAAAGTGCACCTTGAATGTAATGAGCAAAAATTTAGAGGAGAAGGAGGAACATATATACACTCCAATTAAAGGAGGATTCCGGTCAAAAATTTTTATTGCTGTAAAATATGTAAAAATGTGTGTAGATTTCGAAAATCATGATGAAAAAGCTCAAAAATCGCTCTAATACTCCGAAAAATGGCTTCGAAATGAGCAAAAATCGCAGAAGTTGTATCCGGCGGCCGTGGCCGAGTTTTCCAATAAAGGGGCGGAGCCGACCGTACCAATCAATTTTTTCTTCTGGGAATCGTAACATTTTACAATGACCCAAACAATGGGTCTAACTTTGAAAATATTTACGACATATTGATTTTGACCTTTACCCCCCCCCCCCCTTTGTCTTACATTTCAGTCTCAGTTTTCTCTACTATTACTTTCGTCCCATGTACTACTCATTTTCCAATATTTCTCAACCGTCACTTTTCAGCCCAACATATTCTACAAGGACCATGTCATCCTCCTCCTCCTCTTTCACTCTCTTCCGTCTCCCATGGATTGCTCTCCGCGAGGTGCTCAAAAACTTGAACCTTGTGGAATTGTGAGTTTTTTCTAACTTCATTGATTTTTGTGAAAAATGGAAAGCTGAAATATTGGCACCCCGACGTTTTGCAACCAGTCATTTCGCAACTGGACGTTTCGCAACTCACAACGTCGCAGTTGCAAAATGTGATTCCGGTTGTTTCACGACTTTTCGCAACCACGCCATTTCGCAACCAACCATTTCGCAACTCTAATCATTCATTTTTTCCAGATTGGACCTATCAACCTGCTCCAAAATCGCCGCCAACGTCATCCGCTCCATGAGCTCTTCAAACTTACAGTACTCCCAGAGCCCGCCCATTTATAGGCTGCAATTCACTGGATTTTCTGGCAGTAATGACTTTTCCGTAGACTACTACGAGAGAGATGAACCCCGGATGCCTATCGATTTGTTGGATGGCTATGATGAAATGATTAGCAGATCCAAGTACCAAGATATCGAAAGTTTAAAGAAACTTTTGAAAACTTTCGGCTCGGGAATCATTGGACTTTTCTATTCTAAACAAAAATTCTCGACTTTAGATGCTTTCAATATTTTGAAGGCCAAGAAATCTGAAATTGAAATTCAATGGTTGGAGCTCGACCATGTCTTCACAGAGGAAGCTTTTAAGATTGTACTTGACAATTTAAAACCTTCCAATCGTTTGAGAATCAAATCAAAAAACCATTTCTCCTCTGGATTTGAGTACAAGCTTCCCTATATTCCAAAAAATCTTCAAATCCACGACTCTTCTTTTTTCAAAATTGATCAACTCCTCGAAGCTTCTGACTGCGAAGATATTTATTTGGATAAAAGCAAAATTAGTAACAAGGATTTGGAGTTGTTCCTGAAAACATGGGCCAACGGAGGGTACCCCCATTTGAAAGAATTTTCGGTAAAAAGTGAGAAGTTTGATAGGAGAACGCGAGTACAGGGAATGAAGCCGACGGATAGCAAGAGGAGAAATGTGTACTCAAAGTATAGGTAAGTTTATAGAAGGAGACATTTTGCAACTGGACATTTCGCAACCTGTCATTTCGCAACTTTGTAAAGTAGTCAAATTTGAATTCAAATAGGTGTCATGTGATTGGAGGTGTCATCAACCAATACAGTCACCGTGGCAAGGAGGCACTCCGACGTATCGCAACCGGTCATTTCGTAACTGCGACATTTCGCAACCACATCGCTTTGGCAGCCATGTCATTTCGCAACCATGCTATTTCGCAAAAATGGCCGTTTCGTAACCACTGCTCATTATGGAGCACATTTCCTATGCGTTAAAGAAGTATTTCTATCTAAGACATTTCGCAACCAAGAAATTTTGAAACTGGACGTTTCGCAACCAGTTGTTTCGCAACTCTACAAACTAGTCCACTTTACATTAATTTAGGTTTTATGAGATTTCTACAAAAATCCTGGATTTCGTGGTTTTGAAATGACGTGGTTGCGGATTGTCGCGGTTTCGAAATGACCGGTAGCGAAATGTCGTAGTTGTGAAATGTCGTAGTTTTGAAACGACTGGTTGCAAAATGTCTCGAAGCCATTTTATTTGGTTTTGGCGCAAAATTTTTTGAATTTTTTTGAATTTCAGCAAATTTTAGTTCATTTTTTTCAGCTCTCCAAACGAAGAGGTCCTGGAGAAAGGCGTCTACAGAACCGATTCCAACGGAAACCAGTTTTGGCTGTCAATGAGTTTCGATACATTTTCAACACCTAGTTTCCTCCTGATGTCCGACTTGATGTTTTTCCGGCTCAACCCATAGGGTTTTAATATTGGGACTTTGCAAAAAATAAATGTTGAAAAAATTTGTTTATTGGTTTTGTCAAAATTGAGATTGAGAATCATGGAAACGGAGATCAAAATGACAATAAAAATGCACAAGAATAATTTGTTAAAAAGAGAAAACTCGGTTTCGAAAAACGATGTTGAGACTAGAAAATCTTATTAGAAATGGTATATGTAGTTGAGTTTCAATAGAGCGCGTTTGCAATAGTTAGAAGTTCAATTAGGCAATAAAATTTGGAGTATTGTAAGACTACTGTAGACGATATCCAAGCGATTCAGCTTCAAATGAAGTACATGTTCTTGCCGGTCGCCTCGTGGACCTGAAAATAGGATATACAAGTTTTTTGCCAAAAATGAAAATCTCTTAAAATTTGAAACATTTTGACCCTAAAAACAAGAGAATCGGTTGATAACTGACAGAGTTAGACACGTTTCAATTTTTTGTAAAAAATTTTTTCAACCAAAATTTTAACTCTTCGTAACTCGGTCAGTTTTTACCAGATTTTCGTGTTTTTAGAGGCAAAATAATTCAAATTTTTCCAAAAACTCCCTTACCTTAACCGCATTCCTCAAATAGTTCATATTCAAGTTCTGTGGTCCACCCGACGATTGTGACCCAACACCATGACCATCCTCACTAGCCAAATGGTTACGTGCTCGGATAGCTGCCAGCTGAGCATAGTAGACCGGAGCAGGTATGGATACTGCTCGGTTACATCGAGCATAGGAATAGCAGAGTCCGTGGGTCATAGTCTGAAATGAAGCAATTAGCAACCAAGGCATTATTCGAAACTGGACGTTTCGCAACCAGTCGTTTCACAACTACGACATTTCGCGATTCATGTCAATTTCGCAACTACGACATTTCGCCAGCGGCTATTTCGCAACCACGAAGAAATACCCTCAATCCCATACAACCTTAGTGAACTTAAAGAGGACTAGTTTGTAAAGTTGCGAAACGTCCAGTTTCGAAATGTCTTGGTTGCGAATTGTCGCGGTTGCGAAATCGGAGTAAGTTGCGAAATGTCGTAGTTTCGAAATCACTAGTTGCGAAATGTCCCGGAGCCGAACAACTAGATTTGTCGCGTCATCACATGAAAGCAGGCGCGCGCCACTTAGCTTGCTTTCTAGATCAAAATTTTGCGGGAAAATCAAATTTTTAGGTTTCCAAGCTTGATTTCGAAAGTTTCAGGCTCAAAATAGGCCAAATCATCTCTAAAGACGAGTCAATTTTTTAATCAAAATTTCGCAGAAAATTCAATATTTTCGTGGTTCCCCGAATTTTGTTTTTGTGAAAATCATACACTTTTGTAGTTATTTCACTTTTTCGTTTGGTTTTTACAAAAAATCTGAAAATGCGGTGGCCGAGAAATCTCTGGGAGTTAGGCCACGGCCCAGGAGACCGTTCGGCCGAAAATGGGTCGTTTTGAGGCGATTTTTCAGGGTTTTAGAGAGATTTCAGAGCGTTTTCTCTATCATATTCGGAATCAGCACAAAACTTTACATCTTTTGAAGCAAAAAAATTTTTTGACCGGAATCCTCCTTTAAGGGTACAGTATCCCTTTGTAAATCATCACTTAAGGTACAGTAACGCTCCGTAAACTTACACTAAACTTACAGTAACCTTCCGTAAATCTACACTAAAGTTCCGTTAAGTCAGTAAAATATACACAGTTCCTACAGTAACCCTTTGTACGTCAACACTGAAACTACCGGAATCCTCCTTTAAGTCAAAAGTACTGTAGATTACTGTACCCCAACCCACCTGCAGATCATCAGCACTCAATAGATTATCATCCCACAACACATGATATTTCGATGGAATAGAAGTCCTCTGGATTCCCGCATGCGAGCAAAGATAGAAATCGTTCTCCCCCGGATGAGTGATTCCATGATCCACAATAGTCCCAGGGGGCACGTTCTTATATTTTCCAAATTTTTCCACAGTAGTAAAAAGTCTCGTATGATGCCTTCTTTGTACAGCTATCATAGTGATCCCTGGCTCATAATCACTTTCGATAGACTTGCATGCTCTTCGGATGGCTCGGAGCTCATACTGTAGAGCGTTGTAGTACTGGCTCTCCAAGAGTTGCTCTCGATACAGTACTATCCGGGTGGGCTTGAATTTTGTGACACTATGAAAATTCTGAAGTAGTTTCTTCACCATTTCCGCCATGTCCAGAATCAGATGTTGTCTTCCTTGCTGGACAGAGACTTCTGCCATGTAGCGGGAAGGGTGCGCATCCATGGTGCCGACTAGAGCAGCAATACTTGGAGAATGACGGTCGGGAGGGGTGAGCATTGTTGCTCCGATGAAGATGATGGCCTCGTTTTGGAAATCGGCACGGATGGCCGGGTGGAGGATACTGTTGACACCGCCGAGTTTCATGTTGATTTTTAGACAGATGTTCGAGAGGAGTTGCGGTGTTGGGCGGAGGATGTTGGGGGCTTGGATGCATTGGGTGGGCAGGCCGAGGAGCTTGTCGGCGACGCGTTTGATTTCGGCTGGAAAAATGGGGGACAATTCGCAACCGGTCATTTCGCAACTGCGACGTTTTGTAACCACGATATTTTGCAACCGGTCATTTCGAAACAGGTCATTTCGCAAGTCACGTCGATTTCGTAACCAGCCATTTCGCAATTAGACATTTCGCAACCACAAATTCCACATACATAGCAATAAATTAAAATTGGTTCAACCTGGGTTGGCCTATGATATCCGCAATCACATCTAACCTATATCAATCAAAACTGGACCAATTCCATAAAGTTACGAAATGACTGGTTGCAAAATGTCCAGTTGCAAAATGGCTTGGTTGCGAAATATCAAGTTGCGAAATTTGAAATTTTCGGTTTTTCAGGTTTTACGGTCTTGGTATTAAAGGAGGAATCCGACCAAAAAATTTTTCTTGCTTTAAAATACGTAAAAATGTGTGTAGATTCCAAAAATCCTAGTGAAAATGCTAAAAAATCGCTCTAAAATACCGAAAAATGGCTCCGAAATGAGCAAAAATCGCAGAAGTTGTATTCGGTGGCCGTGGCCGAGTTTTCCAAAAAAGGGGCGGAGCCTAGCGCAGTGATTGGCTGTCGCAAAAGATGCTCTCATTGGCTGACTCCGCCCGTTTTTTGGAAAACTCGGCCACGGCCACCGAATACAACTACTACGATTTTTACTCATTTCGGAGCCATTTTTCCGGGTTTTAGAGCGATTTTTGAGCATTGTCATTATGATTTCTGAAACCTACCCACATTTTTAGGTATTTTAAAGCAATAAAAATTTTGATCGGAAACCTCCTTTAAGCCCCGTGGAGTACACGAAACTTCAAAACCTGGTAGAAAACGAAAAAAACGTCGAAAATTCAGATTCAAGCAATGTTTGCAATGGAGCGCACTATCGGAACGATCAAGTCTCAATAGAGCGCACTTGCTACACAAGACTCACCATAACACGAGTTTTTTCCTGGTAGAACCACCAAAACTATTTGAACCTCTGGAACTTTTTCCTTCACAAAAGTCAAAACGTCTTCCACTCTATCCACGGTTGCATATCTAAAAAACCGAGGCTCTTCAGCAATCCGCATCCCATACTCTCTTGCTATTTGTTGAAGGTGATCTGTGAAATGCTCAATTGCTGGTTTTGGGAGCAAACCCTCGTTAGCGAACGAGACCAAAGCCCATGTGTGGATGTTGACAGCGGTGTGATAGTGACGGTTACGTGTGTCCCAGGAGCCTTGGCAGGGTATCACCCAGATTTTGTTGGCGAACTGAAAGAAATTTTCCAAAAAATTTTCTTTAAAAATGCTCCAGAAAATTTCATATCAAATGGTGCAAGTTTCATAAAAATCGACCTACTGGTTCTTGAGATAATAGGTTTAAAGGAGGTTTCCGGTCAAAAATTTTTTTGCTTCAAAATATAGTAAATTTTGTGCTGATTCCGAATATGATAGTGAAAACGCTCAAAAATCTCTCTGAAACCTTGAAAAATCGCTTCAAAAAATGCGGTGGCCGAGAAAACTCCATGAGTTAGGCCACGGCCCCATGAGACCGTTCGGCCGAAAATGGGTTGTTTTGAAGGGATTTTCGGGGTTTTAGAGAGATTTTTTGAGCGTTTTCACTATCATATTTGGAATCAGCACAAAATTTTACGTATTTTGAAGCAAAAAAATTTTTGACCGGAATCATCCTTTAAAGGAGGATTCCGGTCAAAATTTTTTATTGCTTTAAAATACGTAAAAATGTGTGTAGATTCCAGAAATCATAATGACAATGCTCAAAAATCGCTTTAAAACACCGAAAAATGGCTCCGATGGCCGTGGCCGAGTTTTCCGAAAAGGGGCGGAGTCAGCCAATGAGCGTCTTTGCAGTCGTGTGGCAGCCAATCACTGCGCTCGACTCCGCCCCTTTTTTGGGAAACTCGGCCACGGCCACCTGCGATTTTTGCTAATTTCTGAGCTCATTTTCGGGGTTTTAGAGCGATTTTTGAGCATTTTCATTATGACTTTTGGAATCTACACACATTTTTACGTATTCTGAAGCAATAAAATTTTTTGACCGGATTCCTCCTTTAAAAAGCCATAGGTTCTCTTTTTCTTCTATCTCAAAAACTAGTGGCTCGATTTTTATGAAATTTGTGTTGGTCGATAGGAAAATTTTTAGATATCATATTTAAAATTAAAACTGCAAAAATTATCTATCAAGTAGCAAAAATTTCATAAAAATCGGGCTACTGGTTCTTGAGTTAATTAGGTTCAAAAAATCATGCTTCGATTTTTCTTTTTATCTCAAAAACTCAAAAACTAGTGGTCCGATTTTAGTGAAATTTATATCATTTTATAGAGAATTTTATTGGCTATTTTTTTTATAAAAAATTTTAAAAGAATACCTATCAAATAATATAATTTTAATGAAAATCAGTTTTATGGTTTTTGACATACCATTTCCCAGTTTTCTCAAGAACCAGTGAACCGATTTTGATGAATGTTATACTATTCGATAGCAAATTTCTTGCAGTTTCAAACCCCTAAAATACATGACAAACATTTTTTCAAATTCTAAGAAAATTCAAAATCGAAGGTCCTACCTGAATCCTAGGCGTTGGAAGAATCCTTCCTTTAACCTCAGTCAACTCAGTCTCCACACTGATCCCGAATTCCTGAGCATAAGGGTCCTGAGCCCACGCAAAAGTGTTCAAGGTGATTTTTCGAATCTGTCTCTCTCGCTCCGTAGCATTTCTAGTCGTCATGTTGATCATTTTGGTAGTCTCATCGTCGGTCATGGGTTTACGGCAACGTTGGCCATAGGCAATGTGGCAGAATTCGAGGGGGAAGAAGGTGGGGCGCTCGTCGGTGCCGACCTGGAAAAATGGAAATGGAGAAATTATCATTAGAGCGCTATTTCTTTTCAGCAGTTTAGTGCCTAGCAACTTTTCAAAATTAGTAGTTTACTCCATCTTTGATATTTGCTAGCTTCCTGACTCCTAGCTAGTCATTTTGCGCCATTTCCCAACTTTCTACGATAATTTTAACCCATTTTATCACACTTTTAGAAAAAATTATCATTAGAGCGCACTTTCTTATCACCCCGAACTTTTCATAGAAAATTTTCCCCCTGCCGCCAACCCTCACTCTCCTATACGCCCTCGCCAACCTACCTCGCCACGCTCCGTTGTGGTCTAGTGGTTACACAGGTAAAGCGGGGCGTCCCAAAAACGGGCTATCGGCGGCTGAGCAGCCGCAGGCGTCCCAACGGCGGGCTAACGGCGGCTGAGCGACCGCTGGCGGGCCGGTGGCGGGTCATCGGCGGGCCAACTACCGGTCGGCCGACAAGGAACAATTTATGGCGGATGAAGGGCGGCTCAATGGCGGATGAAGGACCGCTGGCGGCTCGGTGGCGTGTGAACACTTAATGCGTTAGGTGATGCTTACAAGGATTTTCAACACAATACTGTTTCTAAGTGAACATATATATATCTGGGATCCTGTTCTCATGGTTTCCAGCATATAAATGTGTTCTGGTCATCATGAACTTTAGGTTTGTTGTTTGTGAAGGAGAGACCTACTATAGAAAGCTTTCGTTTAGGTGGAAGTAATGAACAGAGATAGGTGACAATATAAAACTATTATGCTGAAAGTATTTGACTGAAATCGTGTCATTTTTGTCAGAAATTCTGGAGAAAAGTCTCAGGTGGGTCGCAGACGGGCCGCCGACGGACCGCCACTGACCAATCCGCGGTTCACTTCTCCAGGCCATGTATCGGAAACTAATCATAAAAGTTTGAAAAGTTGATTTGTTCTAATGGTCACTTCTAGAATAATTTTCCAAATCATTCTACTGACAATATCAACATTGGAGTGATCTATAACTATCCGTTCGTCAATATTCATATTTGTCAGTTTTAGAGTTTCAGGGGGAAAATGAAAACGTTACTCAAAGACATGCATTTTACAGGTTTTCTTGTCAGCAACGAATTAAGAGTTCTAATGTTTCATTTTTCTAGTTTGTCTTATTTCGCCCCCTCTGGTTATGGTAGAACTACGTTGAGGAATTCGAAAAACCGCGCTTTTCACAGTCAACGACACTCCGAAATCCCGCAACGCGCGTTGTTTAGCGTCGTAAATCGACACTAAAATGATTTTTTTGTTGCAATTTTCTTATTTTTCAAGTGTTTCACAGTGAAACTTTTACCCGTTTTTGCTTCTTTTCTCAATAAAATTTCAGACAATTTTGTCGAAAATCGCAATGTTACCGTCTTCTCGTTATGCTGTTCCATCGTTTTCCCCGTAATCCTTAAAAATTCGCATTTTCAGGCAGTTCGAGAGAGTCACTACCTCGAACGCTTCGACGCCACTTCGAAAAGAGGATTTTTTAAAGGTATGTGAATCAACACTTCTTTCAATCACAATATGTTTCTCTTCAGGTTTCGAAGTGAGTAGAGGAAGCAAGCACAAGGGAGCGACCGAGTGATCGAGCCAGGAGGCGAAAATTTTTAATTTTTAAAATTTATTGTGAAGAGGGGAAACCAAAACTTTGTGGCGTTGCAAAGTTTTGAAAGAATACGTAAGTTCATAAGATCATAATGAGAAGCAAGGAAAAAAAAGAAAATTCCAAGTTCTTCTCACCAGTGCTCAAAACTACTAGAAATTTGTTATGTTTTATGGTAGATTAGCCGAAAAAAGTTCTCCATTGTGTTTTCTGCAAGTTTTATGCACTGGTGTGAAGAATTTGCATGTTTTCTTCCTGTTTTCCTGAATTTTCTCATCATGTTGTTATGAACGTATGTCTTTTTTCACAACTTTTCTGCGATGCAAAGTTCTGGATAATTTTCCCTTTCATTTTTGTATTTTTGTTGATTGTTTTTTTTGTAATTTTGTTTCTTCTAAATAAATAATTGTTTTGAGAAACATCTGTTCTTTTTTATATCGAAAAACGAAAGTGAGTAAGGAACCGCGGTGGCTAAAATATTGCTCGGCGATTGGTTAACGGCGGTCCGTCGGCGGCTCGCCGGTTAAGCCGCTGATTGTTCGCCATGCGGCCCGCCGACGGGCCGCTTTTGGGACGCCCCGCTTTACCTGTGTAGGATTTATGGCTCTCACCCATAAGGCCGGGGTTCGATTCCCCGCAACGGAAGATTTCTTTTTTTCTTTTTTGTTTTTGTTTTTGAGGGGTGGGAAGTCGTTATTCAGGGTTCTTATTGGGTTTGCAATGATTTTAGGTAGAATTTAGGCCGAAATTCGAGGAAAAAGTGAAGACCAACTAACCTTCAAACATGGAAAATGTGGATACTGTAACGCCAAGTTGTATCTCTTCCAAACATATTCCTGCACAGTCCACTGCTCGGTCTCCCCATTCTCCAAGTTCATTGTGAAAAACTGCTCCTCCGCACACCTCACCGTCACAAGACGAACCTTGAACTTGCGCTTCTGAATCTTTGCGCAGTGCGTTGTTTGAATCTTCAGTCCTTTTATCCTATCATGGAAACGTCTTCTTTGAGCGTCGGTGAGCCGTTCTGGACAATTCAGCATTGAAGGGTGCCAGTCAAGAACTTCCACAAGATACTGTATAACTGGGATAGCCTGATGGAATGGTCCAGATGTCATATCAATGTTGAGTACAGTACTCAACTCGGTTTTCCTCGCGGATTGATGGTAGCCATGCCATAGTTCCTTGCCATGCCCTATATCGAGATTTTCTTGGTTTATAATAAAATTTCTAGAATACATAGCCTTCCCGATGGACGCATGAATTTGAGAACCCTGACAGCGAAGGATTGTCTCAAGGGCGTAAGTGGCATCGAAGGAGAGATCGGTGAGAGTTACTTCTTGGCAGAAATCGATGGTTACGGTATATTCTCGATTAATGGATTCGTTGTGGAGGCGGAGCTTAAATTCAAGTTTTGAAGTGGATAGAGGTTGGCTCGTGTAGAGGTTGGTTTTTCCGTCGAAGACTGGTAGGATGCCCTGGAAGTTGTCCGGCCAGCGAAGGATGATTTGGTGCAGGAGTTCGCTAAAAAAATTCCAAAATTTTGAAAAATTCTGAACATTTTGAACCTAAAACATAAAAATCGGTTGGAAACTGACAGAGTTAGAGAAGTTTGAAATTTAGGGTTTAAAAAAATTTCCGTCAAATTTTTCAAATCAATTTTTTCAGCTCCCAATTGGCCGATTCTGATGAAAAATATACCGATTGATAGGAAATTAAAATTGTGAACATATTAAGCCTAAAAACATTGAAACCGGTTGGAAACTGGCAGAGTTAGAGAAGTTTGAAATTTAGGGTTTTAAAAAATTTCCGTCAAGTTTTCAAATCTATTTTTCTCAGCTGTCAGTAGACCGATTCTTATAAAAATTATACGGTTGAATAGGAAATTTTTCAAAGACTACATTTCAATTTTAAAAGTTACAATAATTTTGATTTTGACGCTTTCAGAACTGGCTAAACTGCGCCGCCCACCAGTAAGGCAACCTAAGCTGCGTGGCCACAGAAGTCTACAAATTTCAAACTCTACGTTTTCATTTTTAAGTCGGTAATGTGCAAAAATAAAAATTCGTAAAATTCTTATTATTTTGAGCCTAAAAACATGAAAATCGGTTGGAAACTGACAGAGTTAGTGGAGTTTGAAAGTTGATGGTCGAAAAAAATTCTAGACAATTTTTTTCAACTCAATTTTTTTCAGCTTCCAGTTGACCGATTTTTATGAAACTTATACGGTTTGATAGGAAATTTTTCGAAGACCATATTTCAATTTTGAAAGTTACAGAAATTTTGATTTTGACGGTTTCTGGACAGTATAAATAGCGCCGCCCACCGGTATGGCAACCTAGACTGCGTGGCCTCAGAAGTCTGAAAATTTTTATATTTTCAATTTGATAACAATCAAAAGTGAAATTTTGTAAAATTCGAAACATTTTGAGCCTAAAAACATCAAAATCGGTTGAAAACTGACAGAGTTAGAGAAGTTTGAAATTTAGGGTTTAAAAAAATTTCCGTCAAATTTTTCAAATTAATTTTTTTCAGCTGTCAGTTGACGGATTTTTATGAAAATTATACGGTTTTATAGGAAATGTTTTGAAGACCACACTGAAATTTGAAAAATTGCAAAAATTTTGATTTTGACGCTTTCTAGGCAGTATAAACCGCGCCGCCCACCGGTATGGCAACCTAGTTTGCGTGGCTTCAGAAGTCTGAAAATTTTAAATATTGCGCTACTATTTATTTTAATAACATAAAAATTCATAAAATTCTGATCATTTTGAGCCTAAAAACATTGAAATCGGTTGGAAACTGACAGAGTTAGAGAAGTTTCAAATTTTGAGTTTCAAATTTTTTTCAAAAATGTTTTTGTCAAATTTTAAATTGAGTTTTGTCAGCTCTTAGTTGGTTAATTTTTTTGAAATTTATACCATTAGATAGGCAATTTTTCGAGAATCATTTTTACATTCAAAACTTTTTTTTAATTTTGAATTGACGACTTCTAGAACTCCCAAGATCTAGCAGGCTTCAATGCGAAATTAAAAGTTTGAGCGCGTTTTTTCAAGCTCTATAACTCAAGACCTAATGCCCCCATTTTTATAAAAATTACATCCGTTAAAAGACAATTTTCTGATGTTCTTTTTGCTTTTTTAAATTTTCAAAAAATTTTAATTTTGACGTCTTCTGTAGTGCAAAACTAATGGTTAACTTTCAAGACTTTCATCTCAGGATCCAGTGAACCAATTTTTGTCAAATTTATACCATTGAATAGCAAATTTTGTGGTTAACACATCTGTATTTTGAAAATTCCAAAAACTCTTGATTTTGACGATTTCCAAGTACAGACTCACCGATTAATAGCCCTCGGGCGTCGAACACCAACTGGAGCATTGTTAGCAAGGATCTCCACACTGTATTGGTGGATAGTTGGTTGGGATAGCTTCAGTGGGAAATGATTAACACGAAGATCAATTTGTTTTCCAAGGGTGCCGTAGCCAATACGGTGTGGTGGTTCGAATCTGGTTGGGGTGAGGAGGAGGGTGGTCTGTTGTGGATCAGTAGGAGGCGCGAGGGAGCTGAAAGGATAGTTTTAGCGGGGTGGACGTTTCGCAACCTTGCCATTTCGCAACTCACGTCAATTTCTCAACTCACGTTGATTTCGCAACTCACGTCGATTTCGCAACCACGCCATTTCGCAACCAGCGAAATGACAGGTTGCAAAGCGTCTATTGTAAAGGTTTGTTAAAAGATAGAAACGATGTAAAATCAAGACCAGCCATCTTTGGGGCAACCCGACGTTTCGCAACTCACGTCGATTTTGCAACCACGCCATTTCGCAACCAGGCCATTTCGCAACCACCAAATCAACATGGTGGTTCATGTTCAAATCTTTTTTTTTTGAAAAGTAGATGACAACCTGAATTGGTTTATGATATCCGTAATCACATGTAGCCTACATGAATGAAAACTGGACTACTTTACAAAGTTGCGAAATGGCTTGGTTGCGAAATGTCTTGGTTGCGAAATGACTGGTTGCGAAACGTCGGGGTGTCAAATTTTCAAAAAAAAAGTTCCAAATTCTTACCTCTCAGCTTCACATGGTATTTGAAAGGATGTGCTGGTGTCGTTGTTGGAAGCGGGTGGTAACGGAGGCATATTATTGGTAGTGACTCAAGTTTTTGTAGAGATATGGTGGAACTTCTGTAAAATTTTTAGAATGGATATTTCATTATGGAATTAGATATAGATTTGAAAAAAATTGCGGAGAATACGAGAAAATGGGAGAGGTGATATGGTCATTTTTCTGTTTCTCGTTATTGCGTAGTGAACAAAAAATTACAAATTTTGGGTCCCCGACGTTTCGCAACTCACGTCATTTCGCAAAAAACGTCGATTTCGCAACTCACGTCGATTTTGCAACTTGGACGATTCGCAACCAAGACATTTCAAAACTGGACGTTTCGCAACTCTATGAACTAGTCCACTTTACGTTCATTAAGGTTGTTTGGGATTGAGGGTATTGTGAACTATTCCAGGTTATAGTCTACATTTGAAAAGTTTTGATTTTAACATGAACTTTCTACAAAAACCCTGGATTTTGTGGTTTCGAGATGGCGTGGTTGCGGATTGACTTGGTTGCGAAATGTCTTGGTTGCGAAATGGCGTAATTGCGAAATTGATGTGACTTGCGAAATGTCGTGGTTGCGAAATGGCGGGTTGCGAAACGTAGGGGTGCCCCCAATTTTTTTCCAATGATTTTCATAATTGGCGGGAACACAAGCCATGTCAAAAAATCTCAGCTAGGCAGTAGATTGGCATCTGTCTTGCCAACCTCTCATCATTTACCTCTGGGAAAAAAGTGAATGGATGGGGGAAATAGAAACAACCAGGGCAGACGCAGACGGTCCGATTTTACACACACAGGTCAGCACAGTGCGATCGGGGCAAAAAAAAAACAATCGTCGTGTCAACTAGTGTGTGCGTATGTGTTTCTGTGTGTAGGGGGGACCCCTCTGACGGGTCCGCGATGACGTCATTATAAAAATCAACGGGAGGGCGAGAGAGTGTGGAGGAACAAGAGAGCTTGCCAGAGAAGTCAAGATGAGAAGACAAGAGGATATGGTTCGGAGGCAACATTTTAAGGTACCCCGACATTTCGCAACTAAGACATTTCGCAACTAGACATCTCGCAACTAGTCACTTCGCAACTTTATAAAGTAGTCCAGTTTTTATTCATGTAGGTTACATGTGATTACGGGTATCATAAACCAATTCAGGTTGTCATCTACTTTTCAAAAAATAAATTTCAACGAGAACTTATGATTATGGATTTTTTGGTTACAAAATGACTGGTTGCGAAATGACTGGTTGCTAAACGTCGAAGTGTCACAAAAACTAAGCAAAACTATAAAAAATCTGTCCTTCCGTCCGTCAAAATGCCGCAACCTTCTCCGAAACAACTGTTTGTGTAGGTATCTCCTCCTGCCTCCTCCTGCAAAAAGAAGGAGAAGGAGAACACAACATATGTTATAATATCGGTCTCCTCGTGTTAGCCACCCTCTCTTTCTTCTTCTAATAGTAAGTGATGTCAATCTGTGGAATATGGGGATCTAAACTGTGTCCGCGCACGAAAACGCTTTCCCACGGCTTCCCAGACATTTCGCAACCAGTCGTTTCGCAACTACGACATTACGCTACCGGTCATTTCGCAACCGGTCATTTCGCAACCGGCCATTTCGCAACCACGAAATCCAGGATTTTTGTAGAAAGTTCAGAATAAAATCACATCTTTTCAAATGTAGACTATAACCTGGAATAGTTCACAATACCCTCAATCCTATACAATCTGAATGAACGTAAAGTGGACTACAGTGCTCCACATAAAGTTCGTTCCACCCTGAAATTTTCACGTTTTTCACGTTTATTGCTTTCTAGGTCAACTTTCAGCTTAAAGTAGCATCATAAAAAATGTTCCTCTCAGAAAAAGAAATATGATGATGTATTTCATTTTTTGGTCACATGACCCAGTTTTCGAAAAATTGAGAAAATTCCACTTTTTTTGGCTGTTTTTAGCTTTGGCGGATCCACATAAAGATCGTTCCACCCTCCAAAAATGACTGATTTAGGTCAGTGAGTTTGAACTTTTAGACATAACACGGTTAGAAAGAACAGGCATCCTCGATAACCTAGAAATATGGGTTGAAAAAATAATCAACTTTGACCTGCTGGCTGGCTGCCTTCCAGGTATCACTCAAAACCGGTTCACGCCTATCGGGTCCGAAAAATGTGCGGATTTGTCCAGATTTATATCAGAAACACTTTTTCCAGTGGTTTTACGTCGTTTCGATGCCATTTTGAAGCCAAAACCCTTTACATTCTCGATAAGAGATTGTTTGTGATAGCTGGTGTTGACTGCTCAGGTGGAAACAAGGGTACTTTAGCCACTTCCACACATCGTACACTCGAAATTTTTTGAAACTTGGTAGAGCACAATCAGATCTACCTGTTTGTAACATTTTCCAGATCCTCAGCTCTTTTCTGGGCCTCCTAGAGCTCAGGATTTCATCCCAAAAGACTTCACTGTGGCATGGATCCTTACATTTTCCAGATATCACGGATCCTAACCATTCTTAATTTTGTACAGAGCGACTTATTGGAATTATTCCAGCTCACATCATATTGTCAGTCAGATTTGGGTAAAAAAACCGATCCTAGCACTTGCGACACATCATTACATTTTTCCATCTGTGGCCCGTGTAGCTTCATAATGATTCCTGAGCTCTAGGAGGCCCAGAAAAGAGCTGAGGATCTGGAAAATGTTACAAACAGGTAGATCTGATTGTGCTCTACCAAGTTTCAAAAAATTTCGAGTGTACGATGTGTGGAAGTGGCTAAAGTACCCTTGTTTCCACCTGAGCAGTCAACACCAGCTATCACAAACAATCTCTTATCGAGAATGTAAAGGGTTTTGGCTTCAAAATGGCATCGAAACGACGTAAAACCACTGGAAAAAGTGTTTCTGATATAAATCTGGACAAATCCGCACATTTTTCGGACCCGATAGGCGTGAACCGGTTTTGAGTGATACCTGGAAGGCAGCCAGCCAGCAGGTCAAAGTTGATTATTTTTTCAACCCATATTTCTAGGTTATCGAGGATGCCTGTTCTTTCTAACCGTGTTATGTCTAAAAGTTCAAACTCACTGACCTAAATCAGTCATTTTTGGAGGGTGGAACGATCTTTATGTGGATCCGCCAAAGCTAAAAACAGCCAAAAAAAGTGGAATTTTCTCAATTTTTCGAAAACTGGGTCATGTGACCAAAAAATGAAATACATCATCATATTTCTTTTTCTGAGAGGAACATTTTTTATGATGCTACTTTAAGCTGAAAGTTGACCTAGAAAGCAATAAACGTGAAAAACGTGAAAATTTCAGGGTGGAACGAACTTTATGTGGAGCACTGTAGTTTATAGAGTTGCGAAAAGTCCAGTTTCGAAATGTCTTGGTTGCGAATTGTCGCGGTGTCGAAATGACCAATAGCAGAATGTCGTAGTTGCGAAAAAACTAGTCCACTTTACAAAGTTGCGAAATGTCTTGGTTTCGAAATTTCTAGTTTCAAAATGTCGTGGTTACGAAACGACTGGTTGCGAAATGTCTTAGTTTCGAAATCGACGTGAGTTGCGAAATGTCTTGGTTGCAAAATGACTAGTTGCGAAACGTCAGGGTGCCTTTCCCACATGGTGATGAGAAAAGGAAGGCTTGAAAATTCTGGCAGACCTCAATATTCTGAGATTTTGAACTTTTTTTGGTTCTAATGATTCTAACGAGATTTTCTCAGTCTGACATCAGGTTCTGATATTCCTGAGACTTCCAAAGATTCTGGGATTCTGGTAATCTTTGGTTCTGGATTTGCAGATTTTGGAGATATTTCGACTTTCTGAAGGACTTTCTGAAGGACACAAGACCAAACAATCTTTCAAAAACCCATTTTATTCCAACCACACACTACTAAAATATTCACTACTAAAAAAAAACTACGGTGGCGGAAAGAGTACAAGTTTAGTTAAGATCCTCATGCGGCCTTCTGATGCCTTGTCTCGACCCATCTCAGATCGAAGACATGAACTGTTTCCAGTAGTCTTGTTCCTCCTTGGCGATGACGTCAGCCTTCTTCTTGAAGATGAGCGTGGCACGACGAGTCTTCTTGACAACCTCAGAAGAGCGCTTCTTGCGTCCGTTGGCTGGCGAGTGGGGCACTGGCACCTTCTTGTCGAACAGCTTGATGGTCCATCCGCCTGGTGGCTCAATGTTGTCGAACTCGGCTACCTGGAAAGGAAAATTTTTGGATTTGAAAAGTTTGAGGAATGGGCCGTGGGCCGTGGGCCGCCTCTAGACCACCCACGAAGATCCTGGACCACCCATGAAGGACCCAAACAATTCACAAAGGGCCAAGACCACCCATGAAAGGTTTGGATCATCCATGAAGAGTCTAGACCACCCATGAAGTGTGGGCCTAAATGAGCCTAGGGCCTAGACCTCTAGACCACCCATGAAGTGTGGGCCTAGATGGACCTAGGTCCTAGACCTCTGGACCACCCACGAAGAGCCTCGAGGGTACGGACCACCCATGAAGGATCCGGTGTCCGCTCACCTCATAGAGATATCCCAAAACCTGTCCAATGGTGAACGGATCGTAGATCGCCTCGTTGTCCTTCGTCTGCACTGCACTCAGCACATATTGCTTATTCTTGGTGTTGACCTCGGCTTGCGGGAACGGTCCAAGATGTTCGTTGACCACGGCATCGTCGTCGTTCAACTCTCCAATGCGTTTACCATCAATCATGAATCCGGGTTGGCGACCGTCCTGGGAATAGAAAATTGGAAATTTTGCCAATATCTAGGGGGTGTCATACCTTGTTGATTGGTTTCAAGCTATCACGAACAGTGTCATCGAGGTCCTCAATAATCCAATCAATCGGCTTATGGGGATCAAAGTAGCCACCGGCGTAGTTCTTCTTATCCGGATCCTCGGTAGATGTGCTAATGTCACTTCCAAGTCCAGGGTTGCTATTGATACCGGCTCCAGGTGCACCGTTTCCGGTTGGATCAGCAGTGGTGGTCTCTTGGTCTCCGGCAGTTGGAGCCTCAGTAGTGGTGATCTCGCTTCCATCTCCAAGTCCTTTACCGACTCCGATTCCACCGGCACCATGCTTGCTAGGATCCTCAGTGGTGGTCTCAACGTCTCCGGCTCCGTCGTTTCCGGTTCCGTCTGGAGCTGGAGTGGTTTCCTGGTCGATGGCTGGAGCGTCGGTAACATCCGGCAAAGTGTCTGGAGTGGTCTCCTGGTCAACTGCTCCAGTGTCACCTGGGATGACTGGGGTAGAGTTATCTCCTTGATCTACGGTATCAATGGTTTCTGGAGTGGTCTCCTGGTCAACTGCTCCTTGGCCATCTGGGATGACAACGTCTTCTGGAGTGGTCTCCACAACAGCTCCGCCGAGTCCTCCGTTATCCGTGGGATCAGTTGGAATGGCGTCGACATCAATGGTGGCTGGGGTGGTCTCCTCTTGAACAACTTGTCCTCCGTTATCCGTGGGATCAGTCGGATTGGCTCCCAAGTCTACGGCTTCTGGAGTGGTCTCCACGGCACCTTGATCGTCAATTGAGAGAGCTGGGGTGCTGGCATCGATGTCGTTGGATCCTTGGTAACCGGCTTCTGGAGTGGTCTCGACGACGGATCCTTGGGAGCCATCATCGGGAACGATAGCGGCGACTGGAAAAATGCCCAAGTTATGGAAAGTGGCCAAAAAGAGCAGGCTCGGAAGCCTAGAAGCCTGGAGCTGGGCCCAGAAGCCTAGAAGCCTGGAGCTGGGCCTAGAGGCCTAGCACCATGCCCAGAAGTCTAAGGAGGCTAAAAGCCCTGTTCTAGACTTCTAGAGGCCTGAGAGTGGGCCTAGAGGCCTAGAAGCCTAGAAGCCTGGGCCTAGAAGTCAGGAAAGGCTAAAAGCCCTTGCCTAGAAGCCTGGGACCGGCCCAGAAGCCTAGAAGCCTAGATCTGGGCCTAGAAGCCTAGAGCCGGCCCAAAAGCCTAGAAGCCTAGCACCAGGCTTAGGAGCCTAGAACCGGCCCAAAAGCCTAGAAGCCTTGAGGCCCTGACCCCAAGGATTCGATCCAAACTCACCAGTGGTTTCCTCTTGAACAGCGTGGTCATCCACCGGCTCTTGGGTTGTCTCCTCATCACGGTCGTGAGCGAAATCGTCGTCGTTCCAGCCGTCGTTGGCTAAAAATGTTTCAAATTGAAATTAGAACCAAATGAGTGAAAATTTTTACCTGGATCAGTTGGCATCGCCCATTGACCTTGGTTCGACGGAGTGGATTGTTCGTCTCCTCCAAAAGTGTCACTATTCTCATCGTCATCATTAGGATTCCACGACGGCGGATCATCGTCCTCAGGGCGCCCCAGGAACTTCTTCTTCTTGCCTTGCTTGCCATAGTCCTGTGCGTCGTGTGGCTCGAATGCGGTGACGAGAGCTGGAAAATTTAGTTGAATTAAGGAATGAAGGGGGGGGGGGGGGGGGGAGTCTTAGGGTCCTAAGTAGGTACTGTGGGTACTGTAGCTGGTACTACCTACAGTACCATTGGGATGTCTATGGCATCATAGGCAGCTCCTATAGATCATGGGCGGTCCCAAAGTACCATGGGCGGCTCCGAAAGAGCATCGGCAATCCCAAAGAATCATGGGCGGTTCCAAACGACCGCCAAAAGACTTCGGGCGGTCTTAAAGGACCATGGGCGGTCCCTAGAGTATATGGGCGATCGGAAAAAGCCCTAGGCGGCTCCTAAAAATCATGGGCGGTCCTAAAGGATCATGGACGGTCCCAGAAGACTATGCGGCTCCCAAAGAATTATGGTCGGTACCAAAGGACCATGGGCGGTCCCAAAGGACCATGGGCGGTTCCAAAGGACCATGTGCGGCTTCTAAAGATTATGCGCGGTTTTTAAAGATCATGGGCGGTCCCAAAGGACTATGGGCGGTGCCAAAGGACTATGGGCGGTGCCAAAGGGCCATGGGCGGTCTTTAGAGTTTATGGGCAGTTCCAATCGATCATAGAGGGTCCCAAACTTCCCACGACACTGGTAAGGTTCCTAGAGCACAGGGCCCAAGGCCCATCGGACCCCGAACCCCGGAGCCCGCGCTCCCGCTACAGTACTCTTTAGCTTTCGAAATTGCACCAAGACAGACGGTGCCGCCCACGACCAAGGATCCGAGAGCACAGGGCCTAGAGCCTAGAGCCTAGAGCCTAGAGCCCAGAGCCCAGGACCCAAGGCCCATTGAACCCCGGATCCCGGACCCCAGCACTTCCGCTACAGTACTTCCCCTACAGTACACCTCCTTACCTTGGGAAACGAGCATGACGCCGAGCATCGACAGTAGTAGGAGACGTGAGGTCCTCATCTTGGTGGCTCTTCTTGTTGAGGGTTGGTTGGTTGGATTTCTTCTTTCCGGCACGATCCGAGTAGTTGGGGGGCACGCACACCACACGCACAGAGGAACGAGAAGGTGGCGAAAAGAGAGTGATTTGTGAGTTTGTGGGGGGAATCGGGGGGCTTTTATGGGCGGCGCTTATCAAGATGCTCTGGTTTTTTTTGGTGACACGTGTTATTGGCGGTTTTTTTGGGAAGGGTTGATCTTATCTTCTCTAGTTTTTTGTTTTGATAATTTCACGTTGAAAATTGAAAATTTCATCTTTTTTGAAAATTTTTTTGAAAAATTTCAAAATTTGAAGGGTCTGGGCAGCCTAAAAAACCTGAACTAGACTATCACGGGCCCTGAAATTTAGATTTTTCTCTGAATTTTTTTTTTAGGATTTTTAGGATTTTCGGGGTCCTTGGGTTTTGGAGGCTTTTTTCGGTTTACGCTATTGTTCTTTTTTTACTGGGTTTTTTTTTGGGAATACTGATTTTTTATGGAGATTTTATCGGAATTTATAGAATTTTCCAGAAGAATTTTTTTGAGAATAGGGGCACGTGGGAATATGAAAAGTGGAAGCAGAATTTTTGAATCTTTGACAATTTCTTGGCACTTCGACGTTTCGGAACTGTGACATTTCGCAACCAAGATATTTCGCAACCAAAATATTTCGCATCCAAGACATTCCGCAACTAGACATTTCGCAACCAAGACATTTCGCAACTTTGTAAAGTAGTCCAGTCTTTATTCATGTAGGCTACATGTGATTACGGATATCATAAACCAATCCAGGTTGTCATCTACTTTCTAAACGTCGCAGTTGCGAAATGACTGGTTGCGAAACGTCGGGGTGCCAATTTTTCAAACGTTTGGCTCATCATGTGATATTTCAGAGAATGGTGATTCTAAAGTCGTTTGGAATTTCGAATTTTGACGTCTTCTGGACTCCAGAATCTGAGGGACCCTCTTTTGTGAGCAAATCTGTTTTTTTTTTAACTTTTATCTCAAGTTTCAGTGGACCAAATTTGATGAAAATTATACTGTTGGATAGGAAATTTTTTAACAATCTTTATAATTTTTGTGGAATCTCAGAAAATTCGAGTTTTGACGTCTTCTGGAGTCTCAAATCTGAAGGAATCCTTCATCAGCATATTTTTTTTGTTACTGTCCATCTGAAGACCCAGAGGCCCGATTTTGATGAAAATCAGACTCCGCGACACTTCGTAACCGGTCATTTCGCAACTGTGACATTTCGAACTGTCGTAGTTGCGAAATGACCGGTTGCGAAGTGTCTCTGCGCCTCAAATCACACAGTTCGATACAAAATTTTTTTTAATTATAGAGTTTTTCAAAATTTTTGGTTTTGACGTCATCTGGATTCAGCAAAACTCCGTGGGCGAGAAGGGAAAAAAGAGGCCTATTCATGGGATGACTAATTGCAATAGTGCATATGTATTGTTTATTTTTCTATCATTTTTTTTGTCGTTATGAAGGAGGCGAACGGCAAAAAAAAATATATATATATATAAATTTAGAAAAAACTTCCATTTCAGATTCTCAGAATTCTTCAAAATTGTACTTTTTTCGACTTTTTGACACCTCTATTCCTCCTTTTCTTTTTACCCGATTCCCCCTTTTTCCCGTTATCCGTAAACCAGGTTAATACCAGATCTACCCGCCTATTCTTCGTTATTTTCCATTACTCCCTATGTATTTTCTCTTCTCCCTCTATTTCTCTCTTTTACTTTGTGACCTTTTCTCAATTTCTTTGTGTTCCTTTTTTTCATAAAATAATCTTCTTGACCTGCAAAAAAAATGATGCTGGAATTTTCACTTTTCTTGGTGGTGAGAAACATTGGAGTTATGTTGGCGGTAGCATTTTTATTTCGCTCAAGATCGTTTTTTTTTTTGCGGGCCGGACGTCGACCAAGCCGACCGCGCCGACCGGGCCGGCCGGCCCGCCCAGATTATTTGGATCGAATTTCTTCCCAAAATCATTTTTTGAAGTCAGCTCCGGTTTTTCAGGTTTTAATATCAGTTTGAATAGTTTGGGCCGACCGGGCCGACCGCGTCGACCGCGTCGACCGCGCCGACCGCGCCGCCGACCGCGTCGCTGACCGGGCTATCCGGTCTGACTGGGCCGACCGGTTTGACGGCACCGCCGACCGGGCCGAACGCGCCGCCGACCGATCCGACCGCTCCGCCGACCGATCCGACCGCGCCGCCGACCGATCTGACCGGGCCGCCGACCTATCCGACCGCGCCGCTGACCGGGCCGACCGGGCCGACCGCGCCGACCAGGCCGACCGCGACCAGGCTGACCGCGCCGCCGACCGTTCCGACCGCGCCACCGACCGGTTTGACCACGCCGCCGACCGGGCCGACCGCGCCGACCAGGCCGACCGCGCCGCCGACCGATCCGACCGCGCCGCCGACCGATCCGACCGCGCCGCCGACCGGGCCCACCGCGCCGCCTATCGCCGCCGACCGGTCCGACCGCGTCGCCGACCGGGCCCACCGCGCCGCCTATCGGCGCCGACCGGTCCGACCGCGTCGCCGACCGCGCCGACCAGGCCGCCGACCGGTCCAACCGCGCCGCCGACCGATCCGACCGCGCCGCCGACCGATCTGACCGGGCCGCCGACCTATCCGACCGCGCCGCTGACCGGGCCGACCGGGCCGACCGCGCCGACCAGGCCGACCGCGACCAGGCTGACCGCGCCGCCGACCGTTCCGACCGCGCCACCGACCGGTTTGACCACGCCGCCGACCGGGCCGACCGCGCCGACCAGGCCGACCGCGACCAGGCTGACCGCGCCGCCGACCGATCCGACCGCGCCGCCGACCGATCCGACCGCGCCGCCGACCGGGCCCACCGCGCCGCCTATCGCCGCCGACCGGTCCGACCGCGTCGCCGACCGGGCCCACCGCGCCGCCTATCGGCGCCGACCGGTCCGACCGCGTCGCCGACCGCGCCGACCAGGCCGCCGACCGGTCCAACCGCGCCGCCGACCGATCCGACAGCGCCGCCGACCGATCCGACAGCGCCGCCGACCGATCCGACAGCGCTGCCGACCGGTCTGCCTGCGCTGCCGACCGCTCCGACCGCGCCGCTGACCGGTCGGTCGGGCTGACCGCGCCGACAAGACCCACTGCACCGCCGACCGAGCTGACCGCGTCGCCGACCGGTCCGACCGGTCCGACCGGTCCGACCGCGCCGCCGACAGATCCAACCGCGTCGCCGTCCGGTCCGACCGGTCCGACCGGTCCGACCGCGCCGCCGACAGGGCCACCTCGTCGCCGACTGGTCCGACCGAGCTGACCAAATGGGATATTTGAATTCCTACTTTCCTCGAAACCCTTGTTTTTCTTACAAGACTGTCTGTCCATTTCAAGATCCTCACCAATACCACTTCACTTTCTCTGCAGCATCCTGTTATTTATGCAAAATCCCACCCATATTCTTCTCCCCCAGTCGAAATTCAAATCAAAGTAGCTTTTCCTTCCCCCTCTTGGCTTCTGTAATAGTTTTGGCGGCGGCGGGAGACCGGGAAAAGAGATGAGACCAATTGTTGGAAAGTTTCCTCCTAGTCCTCCGAAAGATTCAGAATTTGTATACATATATAGGGGGATAGATATATATTATATGGCTGATTGAATCTCCCCTCTCCGGGGCGGGCATCCGTTCGGCGGGATGAAGAAAAGGAGAAGATTAGTTCTTCTTTGTATTTTCTTTTTCAAACTATGTATGATGAGCGTTCCGAAAAATTTTCGTTTTTGGCAGAGGGGGACTAGGAAAAGCTAGGCCATCGAAAATTTTTTGAAATTCAAAAAAGTTTCTGTCATTTTGGGTCCTTGTCATTAGTCCTTTTTGCTTTCCAAGTTTTAGTATTGCTCATCATTTGCCAATTTAATTTTTCCCATTTTCCCCGACATTGTTTATAGTCGGCCCCATCGATTCAATATTTCGACATCTGTGTGGGCGTGTTTATTTTGTGCTCTTCTGGAACTCAAGAGGGTCTCATTATGAAATTCGAATCCATTCATCAGACATTAGCCCTAGAGCACCCAATTCTTACGATTTTTCCCCATCGCTAAATTTCAACTTTCCACATTAGCCCTAGAGTGTGCCTTCGTCTTCTATTCTTTCGATCCCCCCCCCCCCATTTTCAGATTCCCCACCCTTCAAAACCCACAAAAATCACAAAATACCTCCTCCCCACCACTCGAAAAAAAAGCAAAAAAGAAAAAAAAAGAAATCTTCCGTTGCGGGGAATCGAACCCCGGCCTTATGGGTGAGAGCCATAAATCCTAACCGCTAGACCACAACGGAGCGTGGTGAGGTAGGTCGGCGAGGGCGTATAGGAGAGTGAGGGTCGGCGGCAGGGAAGCAGCCGCTGTGGGCATGGGGGAGAAATTTTCTATCGAAAGTACCAAGTGATAAGAAAGTGCGCTCTAATGATAATTTCTCTGAAAATCGCTGAAAACAGGTCAAACTTGGCGTAAAAACGCTAAAAACCTTGAAAGCACCTCAGAAATGTCAGATTCTGGCTTTCTTAACTTCTTTTTCCTTCTTTTTCCCTCACATTTTCCTGCTCAAAGTTCTCAAAAAACTACCTGTAGTAGGTAGCGGTGGCAAGACAGACCACTACTGTTTGTTCAGTTAATATAATGCAGATCGAATTGAATAAAAAAGGGGAAAAATGAATAGGGTGTCGGAAAAAAGGAAATGAAGAAAGTGAGAAGCAGAAAAAAATCTATACAGTTATGGAAAAACGAAGCTAGGTAGACCAGTAGTAGTCAGTTTTTTTTTTTTGAAAATTTTTTTTGAAAATTTTTTTTTCAAATCTCCCGCCAAATTTCTAAATTTCTAAATTTTTTTCAAAACTCTCCTCTTTTCTCCTCAGCTGCGTGCCAATCCACTCCACACCAGGGGTTCTGGCCTCCCGAAGAAAAATGATCAAGTGGTCAATACTGCCCCCCCCCCCCCTTATACAAACGGCGGCATTTCAATGGGAGGTGGTCAAATGTTCCTCTATTCTCTTTTTTTGTGAATAGCTTACAGTGGTAGATCAAAAAATTTTATTGTGGTAGATCAAGATATATTTCTCTGCGTATCTCATTTAACTCATTAAGTTTAAAGGCGCATACCGTAGCTTAGGGTTGTCGGATCTTTTTGAAATTCTCAGGGTAGATCAAAAATGTATAGAGCTTCATTTTTGCAGTTGACAACTTTCCTATATCATGTTTTCTGGGAAAGTTATGCCTAAAATACAGAAAACAAAAAATTCTCCATTTTCAATCCAGTTTACCAACCTTAGATAAGGAAGTACAAAAAAATCATTAACTACAAAAAGGAAGCTCTACATTGACTTTGTTTACCCGTAAAATTTAATATTTCTAGGATCCTTCTCAGCTACGGTATGCGCCTTTAAACCCGCCCCCACTTTTCTACCTGCAACCCCACTTCTCCCTCTCATATCTTCCTTAGATGGAGTTCTACAAAAAAATGATCTATTACAAAAATGTAGCTCTAGACTTTTTTGATCTACCCTCAAAATTTCACACCTGTCGGACCCTTTCGAGCTACGGTATGCGCTTTTAATCCCCTTGGCGCCGCCGACCACCCCCCTCCCCCCCTAGACCTGTAGACCGCGGTGGCCTGCTCCCTTCTCCCCTCTCCCCCCATAATGCAACTCACACCTCAATCAAAAATCGAGTGAGCTCTCTCGGAAGCTCTCTCTTGATGCCTCCAAACAGGGAGAGAGAGAGAGGAAGGGCAATTGAAAAAGGCGAAAGACTCCCGATTCCGGCAAGACATACACACACACACAACCGTATAACCTGAACCCCTTTTTCACTCTCTCTTATGGCTATTCAATGGTTTTTGAGTGTCTCTGGCCATGTGTGTGTTCTATAGGATTGTTTGACTCGTATATTGTGCACAATCGTCACTCGATTTTCTTTCTCTTTTTTTTTTGGCTTTCTCATGCTTTCTCCTGCTTTTTGGTGTTCACTTTTGGCCCAAATCCTACCTAAAATCATTCCAAAACCAATAAGAACCCTAAATCCCACCTTCCCACCCTTCAAAAACAAAAGCAAAAAAAAAAAAAAAAGATCTTCCGTTGCGGGGAATCGAACCCCGGCCTTATGGGTGAGAGCCATAAATCCTAACCACTAGACCACAACGGAGCGTGGTGAGGTAGGTCGGCGAGGGCGTATAGGAGAGTGCGGGTTGGCGGCAGGGAAGCAGCGGCTTGGGCGGGGAAGGTGGAGGAGTGAAATTTCTATAAAAAGTTCCAAGGTGAGAAGAAAGTGCGCTCTAATGATAATTTTAACGGAAAATCGTCAAAATGAGTGGTTTTTGGTGGATTTTAGTGGATTTTTGTATGAAAATCGCCGTAGGACACTGAAAACTTAAATTTGCTCCAATTTTCGCCTTTTTCTGGGGGGAAGACCTTCTTTTTTCTTTTTTCCAGATATTTTTTCTAACTATAAGATTCCTATAAATAGAACACATATCAAATAACTTTCTCTCCTTACCTCCTTTCCCTCCCTCCCTCTTCCTTCTTCACCGAATGCTTATAACCATTTATGATATTTGTGTTTGACACCATCATCTCTCTTCTGATTTCTCTGCGTCTCTCGAATCTCCTATACTCTCTCGCTTCCTCCTCTATCCAAACACACAGGTCAGCAGCAGCCTTTCCCTCAAAACGATACCCCCCCCCCTCCCATAAACTCTTGAGTCACGTCCTACTAATAACTATATGACAACTTTTCCCCTTCATACATAGATAGAGTACTTTTGCTTTTTTTCTGGGAAGAGAGGACAAAGTTTTTGCTAAAAAAAAGTTTTTTGTTTCTGCAAGACTTTCTCATCTTCTTTCTCATCTTCTTTTTGATGGATTTTTGTTTTGTTTTCCATTCCAATAGAAACATTGGGGGAAATTGAAGATTCGTCATGTCTCCTTCTCCTTCAATCTCTTTCTTGAGCTTGTGATCTTTTTCTAGAATCTTTTTCTATGTCGATTTAGCCTCAAAAACTTTGATTTTCCCGGCTCTACCCGGTTTCCATCACTCTAAAGAATCATTCTGACCAATTTCCCAGCTTTTCCTACCCATTTTCAGCGATTTCCAGCAAAATTATCATTAGAGCGCACTTTCTTATCACCCCGAAATTTTTATAGAAATTTCCCCTCTGCCCACAGCGGCTGCTCCCACTGCCGCCAACCCGCACTCTCCTATACGCCCTCGCCGACCCACATCTCCACGCTCCGTTGTGGTCTAGTGGTTAGGATTTATGGCTCTCACCCATAAGGCCGGGGTTCGATTCCCCGCAACGGAAGATGTCTTTTTTTCTTTTTTGCTTTCTTTTTTGAGTGGTGGGGAGGGGATATTTTGTGATTTTTGTGCGTTTTGTAGGATGGGGAACTGAAAATGTGGGAAAATCGAAAGAATTGAAGACGGCAGCACAATCTAGGGCTAATGTATGAAGTTGAAATTTTGCGATTTTTAAAGGAGGATTCATGGTCAAAATTTTTTGTTTCAAAATATGTAAAATTTTGTGCTGATTCCGAATATGATAGTGACAACGCTCAAAAATCTCTCTAAAATCGTGAAAAATCACTTCAAAACGGCACTTTTTCCGCCGAATGGTCTCCTGGGGCCGTGGCCGAACTCTTGGAGTTTTCTCGGCAACCGCATTTTCAGATATTCTTTCTCCATTTTTTCAGGTTTTTTTTTGTGTGAAAACCAAACGAAAAACGGAAATAAAAACAAAAATTGATGCTTTCCTGAGTCAGGTGGCCGAGAAAACTCCGGGAGTTAGGCCACGGCCCCCGGAGACCGTTCGGCCAAAAAAGGGTCGTTTTGAAGCGATTTTTCAGGGTTTTAGAGAGATTTTTGAGCGTTTTCACTATCATATTCGGAATCAGCACAAAATTTTACATATTTTGAAGCAAAAAAATTTTTTGACCGGAATCCTCCTTTAATAATTTATAAGGGGGGGGGGGGGGCTAAAAAATGGTTCAAGTCTTCTTTTTTCTGAAAAACCACCAGATCTCACCTCATTCACATCCGTTTAGTCATCCCTCTTCTTCGTTTTCCCGAGAAAAAACACCGACACTTTCGCCTCATTTCCCTCATCTTGTCCTTTTCGCTTTTGATCTACCCCCCCCCCCCCCCCTATGTCCCTTTAAACCGTCGAAATCTTCGCCGCGACGACCGACTTTTCAACATCATGTTGTTGTTGTTGTGGTTAGAAGATGGAACTTTTGAATTCAAAATTTCGAGATTTCAAATTTCGGGTGAAAATTGAAATCAGGTTTTCGCCGCTTATCATTTTCCCCCATTTTCCATGAACACCGCCGTCAGGGGGGCCCCACAACAACAACAATCACGTCCCCCCGATTTTTTCTCTGCGTCTCTCATTTTTCAACACTTCCTCGGGGGGGGGGGACTTATTCCCGACTATATCTGATCCTGAAATCATTATTCGGGAAAAGTAGGTAGGGGGAATTGTTTCACTTTCTCCATTCCCCCCCCCCCCCCCCCTTGCGCAATTGCCACTCCCAATCCAATCCCATCCCATCACACGCATCCCGACGACGATATGTTTTACGTTTTCCCGCCCGCCAGTTTTGCATATACGTTTAGGAGAGATGAAGCATATGTACTTGTGTCTGTATGTATATGTATTCTGAAGGATTCTTGACACCCAAGAATCCTACTTTGTTCATTGATACATTCCTACTAAGAGGTTTCAAGTACTTAGGCATAGGCTTGGATAGGTTTGTAGTAGTTTTTTTGGAGTGGAGTGTTCTGGAAACTTTACAGTAGTATCCCTGGATTTCGAAATCTTTGCTTATTAGCGATATTCCTCAAGGGGAAACGCGCTCCATCGCAACTTGGCTGAAATTTGAATTTTCTTTGAAAGGCTGAAATTTGAGTTTTCCCGCCGTTTTGAAATCAGCGAAACATGTTTTGGTGGGTGCGTGGACTCCTCGTGGACAACTCGAGCAGCAGTCGAATTGTCCACGAGGAGTCCACGCACCCATCGAAACATGTTTCGCTGTTTTCAGAACGGCGGGAAAACTGAAAATTCAAATTTCAGCCAAGTTGCGATGGAGCGCGTTTCCGCTTGGGGAATATCGCTAATACTTCAAAAAGTCTAAATATTTGGAAATCCGAAATCCCTAACGTTTCATTTTTCAAAATCCTCATCTTCTCTTTCCCTTTCTTCTAACCTTCCCAAAACTCCTAAAATAACTTTATAATCAAAATTTCATATTTCCGTTCATCTTTAGCCATTTTTCCCATCCACCAAAATTTTGCCCATACTCCAAAACATAAAAAAATAAGAAAATATCCCCTCCTTACCCCTCAAAAACAAAAGCGAAAAAGAAAAAAAGGCATCTTCCGTTGCGGGGAATCGAACCCCGGCCTTATGGGTGAGAGCCATAAATCCTAACCACTAGACCACAACGGAGCGTGGTGAGGTATGTCGGCGAGGGCGTATAGGAGAGTGCGGGTCGGCGGCAGTGGGAGCAGCCGCTTGTGTGGGCAGGGGAGGTGGAGGGGGGAAATTTTTTATCAAAAGTTCCAAATGCGCTCTATTGATAATTTTTCTCAAAATCTACTAAAACTGTCGTAGAAAAGCGGGAAATGGCTTAAAATTATTGTCTGAGTTCAAAAAAATTATCTAGAACCTCTAGAAGCCGATATTTTTGGGATATGAAGAGTCAATTTAATCGAAAAATGAACAATTTTAAACCAAATTTTTTCTATCTTATTCCTCTTCCTCCTTCCTGCAAAACCATAGAAAAACCAAACCATAACCCTCGTTTTTCCCGCCCGATTTTTCGGTTTTCGGAATCCAGAAGAGTAGTGACCTTGGTGTATTTCCTCATCCCCTACTTCCCCCCCCCCTTTTTTTCTTTCTTATTCTTTTCTTCTTCTTCTTCCTACATTTGCATATTAGTCACAAAACCGTCTCCCCCCCCCCCTTTCCCCCACTTCTTACCTGACTAATTGCCCCTCTGGTTTCCCGCGTTTCCCTTCTAAATAAGCCTCTTTGAATACGTTAAGCTGTATTTTTCTCCATCTTTCCTGCCTTCTATTAGTCAAAAATCTTCAGAAAATTTGAATCTTCAAACCCGCGAAATTTGAATATTCCGGATTTTTGACTTCCAAATTCCAAAGTCATATGGCTTCATCATGATAAGTAGCAATTCGTCATCGACAAGTTTGAATGTGGAGACAGTAAGTTCTTGAAAATCTGGCCTAGAAAAATCTAGGCCATCTTTCCAAAAAAAAAAAGTTTTTTGAAAAAATTTTTTTTTAATTTTTTAATCCTCTCTAATTTTCCTATTCCAGGACTACCCCACAAATGGGAAAAAACCACTTAAAGAAGGTTCAGTGCAGCTCACATCTCTATCTACCCTTCTTTCCCATCACCGATATTTTTTCCTCTACCATGAAACGCTGATTATTTCCAAGCAAAAGTGAGTTTTCACAGTTAAAATTGGTTTTTGCGACCGTTTTTAGCGTTTTTACGCTTTTTAATTTTCAATTTGGACCTGTTTTCAGCGATTTTTAGAGAAATTATCATTAGAGCGCACTTTCTGAGCACTTTTTTGGCTAAATTGACCCAAAAATGTTGGTTTTTTGAGGTGCTAGATGATTTTTTTGAATTCAGGCGATAGTTTTCAGTCATTTCCCGCTTTTCTACGACAGTTTTAGTCGATTTTGAGAAAAGTTATCATTAGAGCGCACTTTCTTATCACCTCGAACTTTTGATAAGAAATTTTCCCCCATGCCCAAGCGGCTGCTTCCCTGCCGCCAACCCGCACTCTCCTATACGCCCTCGCCGACCTACCTCACCACGCTCCGTTGTGGTCTAGTGGTTAGGATTTATGGCTCTCACCCATAAGGCCGGGGTTCGATTCCCCGCAACGGAAGATGCATTTTTTTCTTTTTTGCTTCTTTTGTGGAGTACTAATCATTGCTTCTAGAGTTCCCTGGACCACTTTTTGCCGATTTCAGAGGCGCCTGCTCCTACAAACTCAAAGAAAAGCTGCGCCTGGAAAAAGTGTGGATTGCCTCATCGAACACCGCGGACTCCTTCCTCATCGGCTGGCCATTCACCAACTATTTGGTGCATTTTAGGTACCATACTGTGGATTACTGTAGCTTTCAAAAACCAGAAAAATTTTTAGAAATACCGAAGAAAAAGAAGAGTGGTTCGAGTTGCTCTCCTGTTGTGTGCAGCAATGTCTTCGGCCTCTATTCACCACTATTTCCATGGATATCAATGTTCGGGGACGGAAGCAGGTATGATGGAAAAGTACAGTAATCCAAGATTACTGTAGAAATATTTCAGACAATTCGAAGAAGAGTTGACAATGGAAAAAAATCTGGGGAAATTGTGGTGGATACCGCTGGAGATCTAGGCCTACCGCATACTTCTTATCAATTGACGCTGTCTGTGGGTAAGTACGGTATACTACAAACTACAAACTACAAAAACTACAAAGACTACAAAAACTACAAACTACAAAAATGTTCGTTTCCAGGCGACAACTCTCATCGACAACTCCAGGGTCCTGAAAATGTGTATGTGGCAATTATGAGTGAAATCGAGAGACAAGGGACGAGGCTTTCTGAGAGCCAGAAACAGTCTCTGGACACTTGCCCTATTGCGAATTGTAGACTGATTTTATCGACGATAAAATCCACTTCGGGACCTTCAGCCAAGCAGATTGTGAATAGTATTAAGTGAGTTTTTTTTGGAGATTTCGGAAATTTTGAGGGTGGCTCTTTTTGGGGTCTAGTGAGCCATGTACTGGAAATCTAAATATAAAATTTATACCGCTAGAAAGCTGAAGTTATGAGGATTTCAAAAATATTTTGAACTTTAGACTAGGAGCAATATGAACAAAGTTATAACCTCATAAAGTTGCAAGTACCGGACAAGAAAGTATCATATTTGGGCACCCCGACGTTTCGCAACCAAGACATTTCGCAACTAGACATTTCGCAACCACGACATTTCGCAATCATGACATTTCGCAACTAGACATTTCGCAACTTTGTAAAGTAGTCCAGTTTTCATTCATATAGGCTACATGTGAAAAAACCAATCCAGGTTGTCATCTATTTTTCAATGAGATAGATTTGAAGGTGAATTTATTCTTATGCATGTGGATTTGGTGGTTGCGAAATGTCGTAGTTGCGAAATGTCGTAGTTGCGAAATGATTGGTTGCGAAACGTCGGGGTGCCAATATTCGGGTGCAACTGCGACATTTCGCAACCACGAAGTTTCGCAACCACTACATTTCGCAACCGAGACATTTCGCAACTACGTCATTTCGCAACTAGAAGTTTCGGAAGGTAGATGACAACCTGGATTGGTTCATGATATCCGTAATCACACGTAGCCTACATCAATGAAAACTGGACTACTTTACATAGTTGCGAAATGACTGGTTGCGAAATGTCTTGGTTGCGAAATGTCTAGTTGCGAAATGCCTTGGTTGCGAAATGTCTAGATTTTCCAAATAATAATAAAAAATCAACTTTTTCCAGAAAAAAAGTGCTAACCCGAACGGACTCCCGCTCAATCTTCGGCAAAGAACTCAACGGCCCCACGCCACCACAACCCATCATGACCATAGTCGACCATCTTCGAATGGACGGTTTCGATGCCGAAGGAATTTTCCGGAAATCTCCCAAACAGAGCACTTTCAAAGAGTTGAAAAGCGAGCTGGACAAAGGAGTGGTCCCCGATTTTCACAAATACAACACTCATGTTCTTGCCTCGATTTTGAAGGAATACTTGAGAAGCATCCCAGGGAAAATATTGCTCTCCGGAAACTACGAGTTATGGATGAGGGAGATTTCTGATGAGCAAGATTTTGAGAAGAAGATCTCAAGCTGTAGAGCCCTATTATCCCATTTGCCAACCTCCCACAGTATACTATTAGCGAATGTGCTCAAGCTCCTAAACAAGATTTCGAACTCCCCGAGTTCAAAAATGAATGCTTCCTCTCTATCAGTATGTTTGGCACCAAGTTTTTTGGAGAGTCCGGACCCGATGGAAGGTGGAAAGAAGATACCGCCATTGGTAGAATTTTTGATCTCCAATGCCGCCCAAGTGATGCCTGGATTCTCTACGGACAATGTTTTCGCTATTATGAGCACCTCGCCAATGGTAGATCACAATGCGAATATGGTGTGCTCGCCGGCGCCGAGCTCATCGCATTCGGATGATGGTGGATCGTCGCAGAAGACACCGATTATCGAGGAGTTGAATGGTAAGGGTAGCATGAAATTGGTAGCGTTGGAAAGCTGAAAATACGGGGATTCTAAATATATAAAATGTCTAGTTGCGAAATGGCATGGTTGCGAAATCGACGTCAGTTACAAAATGTCGAAGTTGTGAAATGACTAGTTGCAAAACGTCGGGTGCCCAAAGAACACCTAGGTTAATGAAAGCTTCAGCGCAAAATCGACGTCAATTGCGAAATGTCTTGGTTGTGAAATGACTTGGTTGCGAAATTGACGTCAGTTGCGAGACGTCGGATTGCCCTACTTTACGAAGTTGCAAAATGACTGGTTGCGAAATCTCTTGGTTGCGAAATCGACGTCAGTTAACCTAGGTGTTCCTTGTGCACCCCGACGTTTCGCAACTAGTAATTTCGCAACTAGTAATTTCGCAACTGACGTCGATTTTGCTACTGACGTCAATTTCGCAACTAACGTCGATTTCGCAACTACTCTTTTCGTAACTTTAACATTTAGCAACTGACGTCAATTTCGCAACCAAGACGTTTCGCAACTCACGTCGATTTTGCAACACATAATTTCGCAACCATGACATTTCGCAACCGAGACTTGCAAATTTTATGAAAACTGATTATTGCACCATGTTCCCAGAATAAAATCCTCCAAAGATGGACGTTTCGCAACTAGTCATTAAGCAACCAGTCATTAAGCAACCAGTCATTTCGCAACCAACCCACTTCGCAATTAGACATTTCGCAACCGAGACATTTCGCAACTAGTGATTTCGCAACTAGACATTTGGCTACATATGATTACGGACATCATAAACCAATCCAGGTCACTAATAGATTCGAACGCGAACTAATTACTGTACATGTGGCATTGGGGGTTGCGAAATAACTAGTTTCGAAACGTCGGTGTGCCGTTATTTTTTTACACTTAAAATTACCCCCGATCTTTCCAGACCCCGACGACGCCACCTCCCAATCATCCCTCGCCGAATCCGATCTCCCCGACGAGCCTCGCGGACCATCCGCCCACCTTGAAACCATCTCTGAAATTTCCGAACCACCGATTCACGACGAACGTCTTCTATTCTCGTCATCTGAAGACGAAGATGACGCGGATGATGAAGACGAGTTGAGAAGCTATCGTCCCCAAAGATCCACGTCTTCCACCTCGACGTCGTCGTGCTTTGCGAGGACTTCGTTTGTCTCGGAGACACTGAAGACGTCATCTGATGATACAGTGGAGAAGGGAGGATTGAATAAGGAGACACCTAGGTCGCCGTGTTTGAAGAGGATTCATTTTCAGAGGACTGAAGCGCAGCATAGGTAAGCGAAGCAAGCCACTCTAACTTCTCTGCGTCTCTTTGCATCGGTGTGTGCGGCGCGCTCTCTCTAGTGGCGCAACTAAACTTTAAACGTCTATATCTCAAGAACCAAAAAAGCTATCAAAAAATTGTCAACTGCAAAAATGTTTACCGTAAAATTTTACACATTCTAGCTGTTGGCAGCTTTTTTCTAGCTCTCTTGGTTCTTGAGATATACGCCTTTGAAGTTGAAGCGAGAGAGAGACGCAGAGAAGCTAGACGCCCTCGCTTCTCTGCATCTCTCTGGATCCCGCGCTGTCTAGTTCTAGCTTCCCTGCGTCTCTCGGATTACAGTGCACATTCGCTTCGCTCGAGCTGAGATAGTATGGAAAATTAAGAGAGCGCAGAGAAGCTAGACGCTCTAGCTTCTCTGCGTCTCTAACCAGTCAACTTTGAAGAGGTGTATCTCGAGTTCCAGAGAAGCTAGAACATTGGTTTTTGGACGGAAATGTTTTAAATTTAGGATATTTCATTTTTTATTTTATTATCCCTATTGGACAAAAATTGCATACTAGGAATTTCTGTCCAAAAACCAATGCTCTAGCTTCTCTGGAACTCGAGATACACCTCATCCTTGTTGAATGGATAGAGACGCAGAGAAGCCAGTTTTTTTTGCGTCTCTCTTTCTCTTTTTTTTAACTCTAGAGTACCCAACAATTTGTGAAAATTCTGCTCAAAATTTTGAGCATATCCGTCCAAAAACCAATGCTCTAGCTTCTCTGGAAATCGAGATACACCTCTTCAATGTTGACAGGTTAGAGACGCAGAGAAGCTAGAGTGTCTCGCTTCTCTACGCTCTCTAAATTTTCCATGCTATCTCAGTAGCGAGAGTGTACGGACCCTGGAGAGAGCGCAGAGAAGCTAGAACTAGACAGCGAGGAATCCTGAGAGACGCAGAGAAGCTAGAGTGTCTCGCTTCTCTGCGTCTCTCCCTAACTTCAAACGCGTTTATCTCAAGAACCAAAAGAGCTAGAAAAAAGCTGCCAACAGATAATATGTGTAAATTTTTACGGTCAACATTTTTGCAGTTGACAATTTTTTGATAGCTTTACTGGTTCGCGAGATATAACGCTTCAAAGTAGGAGACGCAGAGAAGTTAGAGTGTCTCGCTTCTCTGCGTCTCCAACCATTAAACTTTGAAGAGCTGTATCTCGCGTTTTATTGGTGCTAGAAAAATGGTTCTTGGAAGGAAATGTTTCAAATTTTGTTCCCTAAAAAGTTGTTTTTCCAGAAACAAAGAGGGCACCCTAAAACTCGACTTCGAAGCCATGAAATTCCACCATCAGTCGCGCTCCAGTCCCCGCAAAACATCTCTAGAAGAGGTGGCCCGTAAGAATTCCGCGGAATTCCTCGCCTACCATCAACACAGTCGGGAGCCCAGCGATTGCGCCGTCACGCCGACACCTCCCAAAAATCATCCGCCAGTGAGGAAGGAATCGAGAGAAGAGGCCACACAGACATCCGAAGATTCCAGATTTCCCGCGTTCAAGAGTGTGGCAATGTTGACGGAGGTGAGGGACCTAGGAACCCTTAATTGACAAAAATACAGTACTCGAAATTTCAGACCCCCACCTACAAGTCATCCTCATCCTCTTCCTCCTCCTCCACCACCTCATCCTCCTCCTCAATCCCATCGGACCCCCACCCCCACCCCCGCCCATATTTCCTAAAAGACGAGTACAGTAACCCCCTCCCTCCACCAACAAAGCCTACTGTACAAGTGGCCCCGTTCTCCCAGGGCACCCAAGAGAATAGCCTAAAAACCATCAACGATCGACTGAACGCTCTTCGTCAGAAAACCAACCATGAGACTACAGTACCCCAGGAGCCGACCACTAGGTTTAGGAGTAGTGAGGTGGTGACGAAGAGTCTGACGAATAGTCCGGTGATGCCGAGAAGTTATCAAGGAGGGGTACAGAGGGAGAGAGAAGAGCAGATACATAGTTTTGTGCCGGAAGGTGAGTTTTTGAAAACTGCGACATTTCGCAACTACGACACTTCGCAACTAAGATAATTCGCAACTAGGACATTTCGCAACCAGTCATTTCGCAACTTCACTTTGGCTGTGTGGGATTGAAAGTACTGTAAACCGCTCCAGGTTTTAGTCTACATTTGAAAATTGATGATTTCAAAGTGAGCTATTTATAACAATTTTGGATGGTTGCGAAATGACTAGTTGCGAAATGTCTCGGAACTCACAGAGTATTGCAAATAGATAGAACGCAAAGATTCTAGACACTCTAATTTCTCTGCGTCTCTCTGTACCGGTGTGTGCGGCGCGCTCTCTCTAGTGGCGCAACTAAACTTTAAACGTCTATATCTCAAGAACCAAAAAAGCTATCAAAAAATGGTCAACTGCAAAAATGTTTACCGTAAAATTTTACACATTTTATCTGTTGGCAGCTTTTTTCTAGCCCTTTCGGCTCTTGAGATACACGTGTTTGAAGTTAAAGCGAGGGAGACGCAGAGAAGCTAGACACTCTAGCTTCTCTGCGTCTCTATAGATCTCACGCTGTTTAGTTCTAGCTTCTCTGCGCTCTCTCCAGGGTCCGTACACTCTCGCTCCGCTTGAAATGAGATAGTATGGAGAATCAAGAGAGCGCAGAGAAGCTAGACACTCTAGCTTCTCTGCGTCTCTAACCAGTCAACTTTGAAGAGGTGTATCTCGAGTTCCAGAGAAGCTAGAACATTGGTTTTTCGTCGGAAATGTTCAAAATATTAAGCGGAATTTTTTTTTAATTGTTGGGTACTCTAGAGTTCAAAAAAATGAGAAAGAGAGACGCA
This sequence comes from Caenorhabditis sinica, assembly GCA_963932045.1. NCBI lineage: Eukaryota > Metazoa > Nematoda > Chromadorea > Rhabditida > Rhabditidae > Caenorhabditis > Caenorhabditis sinica. Next base: position 4,605,325 of record OZ009942.1, read on the forward strand.
GAGAAACAAAAATGAAAATTCGCTCGAAATGAGATAGTATGGAAAATTGAGAGAGCGCAGAGAAGCTAGACACTCTAGCTTTTCTGCGTCTCTAACCAGTCAACTTTGAAGAGGTGTATCTCGAGTTCCAGAGAAGCTAGAGCATTGGTTTTTGGACGGATATACTCTAAATTTTAAGAGGAATTCTTACAAATATGAACTCTCTATAATGGTCTATAAAAATGAGTGAGCGACGCAGAGAAGCTAGACAATCTCCCTATGCGCCTTTAAACTATGTCCCTTTTTTCCAGATTTCTACAAGCCTCCCACAAGGAAAACTGAGCTCCAACGGTCTTCCTCCCAGAGGGGTCTGGGATCTCATAACAACAATAATAACAGTTGTGCCAAGCAGATCTACGCGTAAGTCGCAGTAGCCTATTTACATACAGTAACCATAGGATTACTGTACCTCATTTATCTACAGTAACCCCTAAAACTACTGTAAATAGTCGACATACGGTAGCTCAGAGTATTGTATCCTATCTACATACAGTAACTCTAGAAGTACTGTACCTTATCTAAGCACCGTACTCCCTAAAGATTACTGTACCTTAACCGCATAGAGTAGTCCTAAGCCTACTGTATCTTATCCAACTACAGTACTCCTAACATTACTGTACCCTTATCAACCTACAGTACACATAGGATTACTGTATCTTGTTTGCATACAGTAATCTTAGGATTACTGTACCTTATTCACATACAGTAACCCTGGAACTACTGTACCTTATTAGCGATGTTCCCCAAGGAGAAACGCGCTCCATCGGCAACTTGGCCGTAATTTGAATTTTCAGCTTTCCCGCCGTTTTGAAAACAGCGAAACATGTTTTGGTGGGTGCGTGGACTCCTCGTGGACAACTCGGGCAGCAGTCGACTTGTCCACGAGGAGTCCACGCACCCACCAAAACATGTTTCGCTGTTCTCAAAACGGCGGGAAAGCTGAAAATTCAAATTGCAGCCAGGTTGGTGTTGGATTCCCTAGGGGAATATCGCTAATACAGTACCCCTAAGACTACTGTACTTCATTTCTAGTTACAGTAACCCTAGGGTTACTATACCTGATCTTCATACAGTACCCCCTAAAATTACTGTACCTTCAGATCCCGCCCCTCCTCCGTCAAGACCCCCCGCCGATTCCCAAATGGAGGTGGTCTGGAAGCCTGCGTCGGAATGGATCCCCTGGAAATTAATTGGAGTGTCAGTCATCTCAAAACCCTATTCCAAGACAATACCAAAGCCCCCGCTATAGATACAGTATACAACATGTCCTAGGCTCCGCCCACTTTTCCTAAGCCCCGCCCCTTTTCCTCCAAAAAATCATTCCAATTTTTCAAAAATTTCAATTTCCCGTTTGAATTCCAGTATTACATATTATCTTACTTCAATTTTTGGTGCTCTTTCTGATTTTTTTTTCAAAATATTTTTATTTGTCTGTCTGTGTGTCCATGAATTCAGATGTCCATTAAAATGAATTTTTTCAATGATATTTGTGCAAAAATTTCTTCAAAAATCGAATTTTTATCTCTCAAAAACCCGAAAAAATCCAAAATTCAAAAAATTGCGCAATTCCTTCGAAAAAACTGCTATGTCCCTTTAAACTACAGTAATGGGTCTCGCCACGATTTGAAAGTTTTAATTTTTTCCCATATTTTTTTGTGATTTTTTAGTCATTTTTAGGTGATTTTTGGCCATTTTATAGCGATTTTGTTCAAATTTTTTGAAGAAAAATATAATTTTAATAAAATTTAAATAATTTTTCAATCAAATTCATCGAAAATTCCAGAAAAAATCGTCGATTTTCGTTGATTTTCGATGAAAAATGAGTGAAAAATGATTTCTCGATTTTTTCGCCCATTTTCCTCCGTTTTCCCTCATTTGTTTTGCATTTTTCACCAATAAATTGACCTAAATTTTTCAGAAAACCCAAAAGAAGACCCCAAAAAAAAAATGGAGCGCCCAAATTTCGAAAATCGTCCTCTCAAGCCGGATCAAGAGGAAAAATTGTGGAAATTTGTCTACAAGTGCGATTTTAGCGATTTTTAGGCCAAAAATTGATGAAAAAGACTGAAAAATCATCGAAAATAAGCCAAAAATGCCGAAAAATTCAAATTTTCAGCCCAAAAAAAATTTTTTTCGCCCAAAAAAAATTTTTTTGACTCAAAAAATTTAAAAATTTTTGCTAAAAAAGGCCCAAAAACTCATTTTTCATCCGAAAAAAATTCCAGAAACAAAGTCGTCGAGGACAACTTTTCATCGCTTCTCCAACTATTCGATGAGTTCCGTCGTCGTGGAAATTCCGAAGAATTGGGATTGACTGAAATCGAGTTTTAGTGAGTAAAACTGTCGAAAAACCGAGTTTTCAGGCCGAAAAATCGGATTTTTCATCGAAAAATGACCTAAAAATCATGTTTTCTGGGTCAGAAATGCCCTAGAAATGTTTTTTAGGTGGAAAATGGTCGAAAAATCACATTGTAGGTCAAAAAACGCGATTTTTAGGTCAAAAATGGCCGAAAAACCATATTTGTAGGTCAAAAACACCTAAAAAATCGAGTTTTTAGGTCAAAAATAGCCTAAAAACCCGATTTTTAGGTCAAAAATAGCCTAAAAACCCGATTTTTAGGTCAAAAATAGTCTAGAAAGACTCTAAATGGATTTTTTCCAGCTTCCACAACACAATGATTCCGAATTTGTTCAAGACGGAAATGTTGTCACCGAAGCAGATTATGGAGACGTTCTGGAAACTACAAGTGCCGATTCGACAGACTCTTCGTCCATTGTAAGGAAATCGATGAGAAAATCATGGAAAATTACCAAAAAATCTGAAAAAATTACCAAAAAATCATGAAAATGGCCCGAAAATTATGAAAAATGACTCAAAAAGCGTAAAAAATGGCCCGAAAATCATTAAAAAGAGCTGGAACTCATGAAAAATGATCCAAAATCTTTAAAAAAGGACCCAAAACTCGCAAAAAATGGCTCAAAAATAATAAAAAATCGACCTAAAAAGCATTAAAAGTGGCCCCAAAATCATGAAAATCTGCTCAAAAAGCAAATTTTCGTCATTTTTGAGCCATTTTTCATCTTTTTAGGCCATTTTTTACTCAAAATTAATAAAAAATTATCTCAAAATCCATGAAAATAACTCAGAAACATGATTTTTGTGCTATTTTTGGCGAATTTTTACCCCTTTTTGATGGTTTTTGAGTCATTTTTCATGAATTTTGAGCTGAAAATTATGAAAATTGAGTCAAAAATCTCGAAAATAGCTGATTTTTGGGCCGATTTTAATGATTTTAGGCCGTTTTTCAACAATTTCGAACCAAAAATCATGATTTCTGGCTCTTTTTCATGATTTTCGAGCCCTTTTTGATAATTTTTGGCTTTTTCTCCATGATTTTTGACCCAAAAATAGCCTAAAATACTCAATTTTCCAATCTCGCCATGACCAATTCATAAAAATCGACTCTAAAATCCCAGAAAAGTGGCCCAAAATCGTAAAACTTGGCTCAAAATTCATGAAAATTGGATAAAAATCATCAAAAATGGACAGAAAATCATGAAAAATGACTTAAAATCATACAAAATCAGCTCAAAAATCATGAAAATCGACCCAAAAATCATAAAAATTGGTTCAAAAAAGTGGATTTTCATGGTTTTTGGGTCAATTTTCATGAATTCCGACTCGTTTTTCATGGTTTTAGAGTCCTTTTCGGTGATTTTGGGTCCATTTTTCATGATTTTCGACCAATTTTTCATCATTTTTGACTCATTTTTGATGATTTTGGGTCAAATTTCACGATTTTTGGGTCATTTTCCATCAATTTCGGACCAAAAAACATGATTTTTTAGCCATTTTCCAGACAAATCATCCAAAGTTATTCACGAAAGCTCAAAATTCATGAAAATGGCTCAAAAAACATTATTTTTGGACCATTTTTCATGATTTTTAGGTCAATTTTCATAAATTCTCAGTCAATTTTCCATGATTTTTAAGTCGTTTCTCATCAATTTCGAGCCATTTTGGATAATTTTTCGGTCATTTCCCATGAAAAATCATCCAAAGTTATTCACGAAAGCTCAAAATTCATGAAAATGACTCAAAAAACATGATTTTTAAGCAATTTTTGATGATTTTGGAACCATTTTCCATGAATTTCGAGCCAAAAATCATAAAATTTAAGCCAAAAGGCATGAAAATGTCTCAAAAAGCACGAAAAATAGCTTTTTTTTAATGATTCCTAAGTCATTTATGATGATTTTTAAGTCATTTTCGATAAAGTTTGACTCCGCTTGTTGGGTTTTGAGCTAAAAAAGTGCAAAAATCGTGATTTTGTATGATTTTGGGTCAATTTTCATCATTTTTGGCTCAAAAAACGTGATTTTGAACTATTTTCGATGATTTTTGGTCTATTTTCACGCATTTTGGCTCATTTTCCATGATTTTTGACCCTAAAATCCTCAAATTTCCATTTCCAGATTTTCAAAACTCGTCCCCGGTCTGCGTGCTCGTTGCGGAAGGAACGGATGTCTGGCGAGATTCAAAATTATCCCGAATACAGAAGACGTCGTGCCTTCTGGAGCACCTTCTGGAGCACCTCCAGGAGCCCCACCAGGAGATTCTGAAGCTTCTGGAGCACCTCCTGCGGATTCTGAAGCCTCGAAAGCACCTCCAGGAGCTCCAGAAACTCCAGGAAATTCTGAATCCCAACCCATTCCATCGACATCTTCTTCATCATCCATCGGACTCCCCCCCCGCACCCCCCTGGCTACAGTACCCCTCCGCGTGGAGACGGCAATGTGGAGACATCTATCGGAGAATTCGAAGGAATTGGACGCGATCACAATTCAGACACTGGCGTTTTGGAGAAAAATGAAATTGAGAGACGAGGATAAGAAGGAGATTACTCCCGACTTGTTGGTTTGGTTGTGAGTATGCTGAAATTATGGAAAATTTGCGAAAAAATGGAAAAAATGACCCAAAAATCATGAAAATTGACCCAAAAACATGAAATTTGGCCCAAAAATTGTGAAAATTGACCCAAAAACCTCAAAAATCGACTCAATATCATCAAAAATCGACTCAAAAATCATGAAAAATGAGCCCAAAATCGTAAAAAACGGACCCCTAAAAGTGGGCGGAGCCTATGAGAATTAGGCTCCGCCCACTTTTTGGGGTTCTTTTTTACGATTTTCATGAAATTTGGTTTATTTTTTCATGATTATCGACCCAAAACTCGCAAAAAATGACCTAAGAATCGTGAAAAACGATCCAAAAATTAGGAAAATAGCTTAAAATTCAAGAAATTTGACCAAAAATCATCCAATTTGGCTCAAAAGCATGAAAATTGCCCCCAAAATCATAAAAATCGACTCAAAAACATGAAAAATTGACTTAAAAATCATCAAATTTGACTCAAAAATCATTAAAATTGGCCAAAAATCACGAAAATCGTCCCCAATTTTTTTAAAAATGACCCAAAATCGTGAAAATAAGCCGAAAATCTATAATTTTTTTTAGAAAACCACAAAAATCGACTTGAAAACATGCAAAATGGCCCAAAAATCATAAAAATTTGCTCCAAATTCAAGAAATTTGACCCAAAAATCATTGAAATTTGGTCTAAAATCACGAATATTGATTCGAAAAACATGAAAATTGATCAAAAATGATTCAAATTAGCTCGGAAATCATGTAAAATTTATTCAAAAAGCATTCAAATCGAATAAAAACCGAGAAATCCGCTCCAAAATTTGGATTTTAGCCCACTTTTGGGTCAAAAATACTCAAAAATTGGCTCAAAATCATGAAAAATGGCTCAAAAATTATGTATTTTGAGCCATTTTCATGGATTCTGAGCTTTTTTTTTGACAATTTCAGATGATTTTTCATTGAATTTGAGTCAAAAATCATGAAAATTGACTCAAAAACCGTAAGAAATAAGCCTGAAAAGATGGAAAATGCCTCAAAATTTATGAAAATTGAGTCCAAAAACATGGAAAATGACAAAAATTCGGAAAAATAGCCCAAAATCTATGAAAATTGACCTAAAAACCAGAAAAATCGACTAAAAATCATCAATTTTCGACGTTCTTCAGCTGATTTTCGATGAAATTTGACTATTTTAGGCCTATTTTAGCCAATTTTCGACGGTTTTAGATGATTTTAGGTCGATTTTCAGCTCAATTTTGACCTAAAAATGTCCAAAAATGATGTTTTTTGAGCCAATTTTCATGATTTTACCTATTTTAGATGATTTTAGGTCAATTTTTAACGATTTCAGGGCTATTTTAGTCACTTTCAACCGATTTTTCCCCAATTTCCACCCAAAACCCCTCCAATTTTCCAGTTTCCACGACAAACTCCGTCACTACTTGTTCGCCCTCAAACTTCCGGCAATCGACAAAATGGAACTGATCGATGCGCTCTATCTGAAACTGTCACCGGCAAAAAAGAAATGGTTGCTTCGTGTCGACGGAATTCAAGTGGACACCAATGAGAAGACGTCGGAAACCGAGAAATTCAGATTCTGGAGAGACGAAGAACCTCAGAAGGACCCCACGGGAAGATTCTGGGGACTCGAGGCGTATTGTCCATTGGAACCCTATCAGGAGGGAGATAACATTTTTTGGAGCGTCGGAAAGGAGCCGATTGCGAAGAATTTGATGCAGAAGGTGAGAAAAGCGAGAAAAATGAGCAAAAAACAAGATTTTTGAGCCAAAAATCATGAAAAATGAGCCCAGAATCATGAAAATGTCATAAAATTCATGAAAAATGACCCAAAAATCATTAAAATTGACCCAAAATGATGAAAAATGACTCAAAAATCATAAAAAATGAGCCCAGAATCATAAAAACGGACCCCTAAAAGTGGGCGGAGCCTATGAGAATTAGGCTCCGCCCACTTTTAGAGGTGAATTTTGATGATTTTCGACCCAAAATTCATGAAAAATTGGTCGAAATTTGAGAAAATGACCAAAAATCATGAAAAATGACGTAGAAAATCTTCATTCTCGTAATTTTTAAGTCATTTTTGAGGAATTTTGACCCATTTTTTGATGGTTTTCGGCTCTTTTTTGATAGTTTTCGAGTTTGAAAAAGTGCAAAAATCGCCTAAAAATTACCAGAAAAACATGATTTTTGAGCCAAACATCACGAAAAAAGTTGAAAATTCTCATTTTTGAGCCGATTTTCATAATTTTTGAGCCATTTTTCATGAAATTTGAGCCAAAAAATCATGAAAATTGACTCAAAAATGATTCTGGAGCCACTTTTCATAATTTTTGAGCCATTCTAATGATTTTTGAGTCATTTTTCATGATTTTTGAACCATTTTTCGTCAATTTTGGCTCATTTTTGTATCCTTGTTCCCCTAAAAATCATCACAATTTTTCAGCCACCACCACCACAACCAAAATTGGAGCTCCCGAAACCGAATTCAGAGCCATTGGATGGATTCAAAAATAATGCAGTGGAGCATGTTGAAAAGGTAGAAAACGGCGAAAATGACCGAAAAACCATGATTTTTAACTCAAAAATCATCAAAAATATGCCAAATTTCATGAAAAATGAGCCCAAAATCATAGAAATCGACCCCTAAAAGTGGGCGGAGCCTAATTTTCGATAGGCTCCGCCCACTTTTTGGGGAAATTTCCATCATTTTTGAGCCAAAAATCATGATTTTTAGACATTTTCAGGTCAAAATTGATCTAGAAATCGGCCTAAAATCATGAAAATTGACCTAAAATTCATAAAACAGCTCAAAAATAACGAAAAACGGCCCAAAAATCATGAGAAATGAGCCCAGAATCTTGAAAAAGGACCCCGAAAAGTGGGCGGAGCCTAATTTTCGATAGACTCCGCCCACTTTTAGGGGTCCATTTTGATGATTCTTGGGTCATTTTTGATCTATTTAGAGTCATTTTTCATGATTTTTGGCCATTCTTCATGGGTTTTAGCTCCTTTTTCATAATTTTAGGCCGATTTTTAGCTCAATTTTGACCTGGAAATGTCCAAAAATCACGATTTTCGGCCAAAGTTTTATGATTTTTGAGTCAAAATCGTTTAAAAAAACCCCTAAAAGTGGGCGGAGCCTAGTTTTCGATAAGCTCCGCCCACTTTTTGGGGTCAATTTCGATGGTTTTGGGTCATTTTTCATAATTTTTGACTCGATTTTTATGATTTTTGGCTCATTTTTCATGATTTTTGGGCCATTTTTACCCCAAAAAATTCAAATTTCTCATCAATTTTTTTCCAGCTCTCCCTCCAACCAACTCCACGAATTCCGATGAAAATCCAAATTCCCATCAAGGCCCTTATCGAGGACATGATTCAAGATTTGGAGGATATGGAGGCGTGCGAGGGGATGCTTCAGATGGATTCTGATTCAGAAGACGTCGTTGAGATTCCGCCGATGATTCCGAAGGAGGATTCAGAAGACATCGTCGTCGTTGAGAATCCGAAGGAGGATTCAGATAAAGACGTCGTCCTCGAGATTCAGAAGATTCCGAAGGAGGATTCAGATGACGTCGTCGTTGAGATTCAGAAGGATTCAGATGAAGCCGTCGCCGAGAAGCCGAAGGAGGATTCAGATGACATCGTCGAGATTCCGAAGATTCCGACGAAGGATTCTGATGACGTCGTCGAGGAGATTCCGAAGGAGGATTCAGAAGACGTCGTCGTCGTCGAGAATCCAAAGGAGGATTCAGATGAAGCCGTCGTCGAGAAGCCGAAGGAGGATTCAGATGACTTCGTCGAGATTCCGAAGATTCCGACGAAGGATTCTGATGACGTCGTCGTTGAGATTCGGGATGATGATTCAGATGGCGTCGTTGTCGAGAAGCCGAAGGAGGATTCAGAAGACATCGTCGTCGAGGAGAATCCGAAGATTCCGAAGATTCCGAAGGATTCAGAAGACGTCATCATGGAGATTCCGAAGATTCCGAAGGAGGATTCAGATGACGTCGTCCTCGAGATTCAGAAGATTCCGAAGGATTCTAATTCAGATAACCTCGTCGAGGAGATTCCGAAGATTCTGAAGGAGGATTCAGATGAAGACGTCGTCCTCGAGATTCCGACGAAGGATTCAGATGACGTCATCATGGAGATTCCAAAGATTCCGACGAAGGATTCAGACGAAGACGTCATTCTCGAGATTCCGAAGATTCCGAAGGAGGATTCAGATGAAGACGTCGTCCTCGAGATTCGGGATGATGATTCAGATGGCGTTGAGGTTTTGGGTGAAGTGCCGGCGGTAGGTCAAATTTTAATCATGAAAATCACCAAAAAATCATGAAAAATGGCTCAAAAACATCAAAAATGAGCCAAAATCGATGAAAAATGGCTCTAAATGTATCAAAAATGACCCAAAAAACATAAAAATCGGCCTAAAATCATCGAAATTGACCCCTAAAAATGGGCGGAGCTTATCGAAAATTAGGCTCCGCCCACTTTTGGGGGGTCAATTTCGATGATTTTTGAGCCGAAAATCATGATTTTCGGCCATTTTTGACTCAAATTTCTAAAAATTAACTTAAAATTCACTAAAAATAGATAGAAATCATAAAAAATGACCCGAAAATCCTAAAAAAATGAGTCAAAAATCATGAAAAACGGACCCCTAAAAGTGGGCGGAGCCTATGAAACAAGGCTCCGCCCACTTTTCGGGGTCAAAATGCATGATTTTTGGGCTCAAAAATCTTGATTTTTTGGTCATTTTTAGCTCAAATATGGCCTAGAATTCCCAAAACCTCGGCCACCACCTTAAAAACTTCGGCCATCAAAAATCGAAAAATTCAAATTTTACAGAACTCGAGAAAACGTGCAAATTCATTGTCGCCAGGACCATCGGATGGGCATCGAAAGATTCGCAGATTCTAGGAAAGCTAATTTCTTTTTAATTTTATCTTTATCAATAATTTTTTCTGCTTTTCGTTTTGTTGTTGTTTTATCTATTTTTGCTATGTCCGCTCTTTTTTTCTTTTCTCTAAATAAATTTTTGTTGTTGAAAAATAGCTTTTTTGGGCATATAAGAGTACAGTAGGCTGAGTTTTTTGACATTTCGCAACTCACGTCGATTTCGCAACCGCGACAATTCGCAGCCAAGACATTTCAAAACTGGACGTTTCGCAACCAGTCGTTCTACAGAAACCATAGATTTCGTGGTTCCCAAATGACGTGGTTGCAGATTGTCGTAGTGCCGAAATGACGGGTTGCGAAATGTCGAATTTGCAAAATTGAAGTGAGTTACGAAATGTCCTAGTTGCGAAATGTCTCGGAGCCGTTTTTTAAGGTTCTATCCAAAAATTCAAAAAATCCGTATGAAATTCGAAATTCTGAAGGATGCTGAGATTCGTGTTTTTATACTTTTTAGGCCCGGTTGGGCTCCTGGCTCTCCGAAGTTTCGCAACCGCGCCATTTCGCAACTATGTCATTTCGCAACCAGTCCTTTCGCCACGCTCGTTCGGATTCTATTGGATCAGGATCATTTTAAACAACTTCAGGTTACCATCAAAATCTGCAAAATTTTTGCTTGCAGCTCTTTTTTCTGTGACATGAGAGGAGTTGCGAAATGTCTTAGTTGCGAAACATCCCGGTTGCGAAACGTCGGGGAAGTCGTTCTTATGCAAAATACGTTAATTCACGAAATTTTTATTGCACACACACAAAATTTTGAAAAAAAGACATTGCCAAAAAAAAGAACACAGAAAATCATGGAAGAGGAAAAAAATAAGACAGGGGAAGGACAAAAATGAAAAATTTCGAGTTTTTTCTTGTGACAAAAAAAGTTAGGTACATAAAATTTTTTTAGGGGAAAAAATGGAAAAAAGAGAGATCATCCGGGGTGGTGGTTAGTGTTACGGGTTAGGCTTTGGTATAAGAGAAAAAAAATTTTGAAAAAAAAAATTTTCCAAAAAAAAATTAAAATTGTAGTTTTTGTAGCCTAGTTCAGCTTGGTGGCCCACTTCAGATCGTCCTCACGTGGCTGCATTCCGGTCGCCGCTGTCACCACCCATTCGAGTTTTCGCCAGAATCCTGAAAAAAATTGTTTTTTGAAATTTTTTTTTAGGCTTTGGCTTAGGCCGGTTTAGGCCTAAAATAGGCTTAAATCGGCCCACTGGACTAAATTTCGGCTCAGGCTTAGGCTTTTTCCGTCCATTTCGGCCTTTTCCCGGCCCGATTTTTCGCCAATTTTTGAGCTTAGGCTTAGGCTTAGGCCAGCCTATTTTTGGTCTATTTAGGCCTAATTTTAAGCCTATTTTAGGCCGATCTAGTCTTTTCATTTTTTGGCCAAACTCACCAATATACTCCAACGGCCAGTTGAGCCATCCGGTCGTAATACAGTAGTAGCACGCGTGTGGTGAGATGTGGTGGATCTGGAATTTTTTTTTGAATTTTTGAATTTCGCGCCAAAAGTGCTCCCCGGATTACTGTACCTTGTGATGACTTCTGGGCAGAATGATGTGCGCTTTTTGCAAGAAGACCACCCACTTCGACAGGCCAAAATAGGTATGCGACCATTTGTGAATCTGGAAAAGAGGGAAATTTTGGTGGCCTAGGAAAGCGAAATTGGGGGTTTCTAGGCCATGGAGGGCGCCCAGACGTCGAGATTGAAGATTTTCAAAAAAAAATTTTTTTTTGAAAACCGGCCTAAAATCAGTCCTAGTAGGCCTGGGCCAATGATTTTGGGCTCATTCGAACTGGCAAAAAATTCCTCATCTGTTACGCCTAAAACCATTCCTTACCTGATTAGTCAACGCGACATAGATGCCCAACAACAAAATGTACCAATGGAAAGCGGCCCATCTCGTCAAATCCTCGTGTTCATAGGTGGCCTGTTGGTACAGTATCCAGACGAGCGGTACGATGCACAACATGAAATTGTCACCGTTCACCTCGACGAAATCGTGCCGCGTAATGGCCGTTGGGTCGACGTGATGCTCGCGGAATGGGCGGATGAACGAGCGGCCGAACCACGTTTCGACACTTCCGAACGTGTCGGCACCCCAATGCACGAGACCCGATGCAAAGTCGGCAGTCATCACTCCGAGCACTGCGTAGAAGAGAACGGACACTGCAAAAAAGAAACATTTTAAGTTTGGGATCGAGAAGTTGAAGTTCTGGGCTTCTAGGCCATCTTTTGGTCGATGGCCTAGGAATCCCAAAATCAGATTTCTAGGTAAAGTTGAAAAGATCAACTTGGTGGCCGAGTTTTGGGATTCTAGGTCACCTCGGGTGTACTGTAGGCTAGATGGCCTAGGAATCCCAAATGTGGGTTTCTAGGCCGGCAGATACCGTTGGTCACCTTGGCGGCCGAATTTTTGGTTTCTAGGCCACCTAGATGACCTAGGAATCACAAAATTGGATTTCTAGGTCATCAAGTTAAAAAGGTCGGCTTGGTGGCTGAGTTTTGGGTTTTTAGGCCATCTAGGACAGTTTGCCGTTTGGTGGCCTAGAAAACCCTAATTTGGGTCGCTAGGCCAGCAGACAACGTTGATCAGCTTGGTGGCCAAATTTTGGGATTCTAGGCCATCTAGGGAATACTGTGGGTCAATGGCCTAGAAAACCCAAATTTGAGTTTCTAGGCCATCTAGTTAGATCGGTCCGCTTGGTGGCCGAGTTTTGGACTTCTAGGCCACTTCGGGCGTGCTGTAGGCAGATGGCCTAGGAATCCTAAAATCGGATTTCTAGGCCATCGAGTAAGATAGTTCGGCTAGGCGGCCGAGTTTTGGGCTTCTAGGCTACATCAGACATGCTGTAAGCTAGATGACCTAGAAATTCAAACATCGGATTTCTAGGCCATCAAGTTGAAGTGGTAAGCTTGGTGGCCGAGTTTTGGGTTTCTAGGCCACGACCTAACTTTCCCTTATATTTGATTTTCTAGTCCCCCTCCACTCACTCCATATCGACCATTCCCAACTGACGAGCAAATTGATGAAAACGACGGCGAAGCAGAAAATCGCGACGACGAGTGACACCTCTTCTTGCATTCGTTTTTCTGGAAAACAGAAGTACAATAATTGGCCCAAGGGGTTTTCTAGGCCGCCGACTTTGAATAGATGGCCTAACTTTTCCGAGGGTTTCTAGGCCTCCATTTTTGAAGCAAAAATATTGGTGGCCTAGAAACCCAAATTTTGGGAGTTTCTAGGTCATGGCCTAGTTTTTGGATTTGATTTTTCTAGGCCACCGAGGTTTCATGGCCTAGCTTTTCGAATTTTGGGTTTTCTAGGCCAGAAAGCTTGGAAGTAGCCAAACTAGGCCTAGTGGTCCGTTATTACCGGTTAACCTCCCATAAAATTTTGATGGCCTAGAAACCCAAATTCTCAATTTTCTAGGCCACCAGGGCCAACTCAAAGTTCTTCCATTTTCTTCTTTGACCTTTTACCCCGTTGTCTGTCTATCACCATATGGCCTGATAGTGCATAGTTTTTGACACTTTTTTTCCGAAAAAATGGGGTGATAAAAAATTTTTGAACAAAAAACCAAACCTTTGCTATACATCGACGCGAGCTTCTTCGCTCCAGCGTGCTGCGGTCCCCATCGGGGGCCCTTGAATCCCAAATCACACTCCACAACGTTGCCGTTCGGATCGTCTTCGAGCATCGATGGAAGTGTCGCAATGTCGACTTCCTCGTCGAGTGTTGGCGCGGGAAGTGGCGATTTGAATCTGCAAATTTGAGAAATTGTCAATGGAGCGCAGTTGGCAAAAAACAAGTTTGGTGGCCTAGAAAACCTCAAAACTCGAAAAGCTAGGCCACGAGACCTAGAAGTCTCCGGAAAACTAGGTGTGGCCTAGAAAATCCCAAAATTTGGATTTCTAGACCACCAAAATGTTAGGGAAGATTTTCCAGGAATAGCGGGCCGCTAGGCCTAGTTAGACCACTTGGAAGTTTGGTGGCCTAGAAAACCCAAAATTCGAAAATCTAGGCCATTTTTAGCTGGAGGCCTAGAATACTCGTGTGACCTAGAAAACCAAGGATTTGGATTTCTAGGCCACCAATTTTCGCCTAGAAGGGAAGAACAGATAATGAGGAATTGTGACCTAGAACTTTTCCTAAAATGAGAAAGTTAGGCCATCTTCAAATCGGTGGCCTAGAAACCCAACTTGGGCTAAAACTAGGCCATGGCCTAGAAACCCAAATTTTCAAAAAATCTAGTCCCCCTACCTCTCCTCTTCCTTCTTGAGACATTCACTCTCATCTGGAACCATCGTCGTCGTCGTCGTTGTTGTGCTAGAGGATGAGGCGGTCGCCGAAATTCCAGCCGTCATTTTTCTGAAAAAAATACGAATTTGAGATAGTGAAAAATGCGGGGAACAGATAATAGGAGAAGAAACAAAAATCGAAAAAAAATTCAAAAAGTTTTTTTTCAAAAAAATTTTTGAACGTCATCTGTATCCTGAAGCCCCTGGAAGACGTTAGAAGTGGAATTTTTGAAAAATTCAAAAATTTAGAATAATCTACGAAACATTCCCTATCGATTTGTATATTTTTCATAAAAATTGGCCTACAGGTAGCTGAGAAAAATCGTTAAAAAAAGCGATTCTCGAAATTTCGACGTCATCTGGTTTCTGAAGCCCAGAAGACCTCAAAATCGGAATTTTGGAAAAATTCAAAAACCAATTATGATCTACGAAAAATTTCCTATCGAATGGCACAACTCTCATTAAAACTGGACAGCTGGTTGCAGAGATATGCGGCAAAAACAGTGATGTACCAGATTTCGACGTCACTAGGATTCTGAAGTCTAGAAGGCATCAAAATCAAAATTTTCCAAAAATTCAAAAACCAATTATGTTCTACTTGAAATTTCCTATCCATTGGTATAATTTTCATAGAGCCCAGACTTCATGATTCTAAGTTATATTATCTCAAAAATTCCAAAAAATCGCATTTATAAGTTTTTCAAACTTCTCGAAAACCAAGACTTCCAGAAGCCCTCAAGTGAACAAAAGTAAACATTAGCATAATAACATAGTATATCTCAATCTAGTAGCTTTTCCGGATGGGAGGGGGGGGGGGGGGGGACCGGGGGCGACAAACTATGGGATATAGAATGAATGACACAATAATTGGCATCGTTTGTTTGAAGAAGTCGCTTTTCTTTCTTCTAGAAACTTCTAGAAGCTTCCAGAATGAATTTATGAGAAATGAAGGCAATGAAGTCGTCTTCAGAATCTTTTAGAAGTTTTCATGAATCTTCAAAAATAGATTGTTCTAAAAAAAAGACTAAAAACAAATTTCTAGTCAAAATGACTCGGAATTTTTTTTCAAAAAAAAAAAGACAATAGCCAAAAGATTAAGCTGAGCCAATGAAAAATGACGTCTTCTTTTCAATAATAGTGGAATTTCGGTTTTTATGTTTTCTGGGTCTCGCCACGATAAATCTACCACACTACGACATTTCGCAACCAAGACATTTCGCAACCACGACGATTCGCATCCAGTTTTTTCGCAATTCTATAAACTATGTAGTTCACTTTACGCTCATTAAGGTTGTATCGGATTGAGGGTATTGTGAACTATTCCAGGTTATAGTCTACATTTGAAAAGTTGTGATTTAACGTGAACTTTCTACTAAAATCCTGGATTTTGTGGTTTTGAAATGGCGTGGTTGCGGATTGTCGTAGTTGCGAAACGACTGGTTGCGAAATGTCTCGGAGATTTTTTTGCATGGAGGAGAAAAAGAAGATGGTGCGAAAAAAGTGTTATCACATTTTTATATTTGAATATGAATGGAAAGAATGGAAAGAAGAATCAAAGAAGAAAAAATACCGAAGATGCACCATATTGACATTTTTTGTATGTGCTAGAAAAAAGTGAAATTTTCTCCAAAATTGTGTCAGATTGACACAGGAAAAAAATCTTGCAAAATGACGGCTTCAGATGATTCAATGATGCAAAAACGATTAAGCTCCGCCCACTTTTTCTAGGGCTCTTTTTCGAGAGAGGAAACGCGCTCCATCGCCAACTTGGCTGAAATTTGAATTTTCAGCTTTCCCGCCGTTTTGAAAACAGCGAAACATGTTTTGGTGGGTGCGTGGACTCCTCGTGGACAACTCGGACAGCAATCGAATTGTCCACGAGGAGTCCACGCACCCACCAAAACATGTTTCGCTGTTTTCAAAACGGCGGGAAAGCTGAGAATTCAAATTTCAGCCAAAATGGCGATGGAGCGCGTTTACCCTAGGGGAATATCGCTAAGTGGGCGGAGCCTAATTTCGCTTCGAGACCCAAAGCCCATTTCAAAAACGGGTCAACCCGGGGAATACGTGAAAATTTTCACTGGAAAATGTTGTCTTTTGCCCCAATTTTGACGTCTTTCATTATCAGTTTTCCCTTCTTCATTTTTCAATGTCTCTGCGTCTCTAGCAATCATTATACTCTCTAGGACCCCCTTTGACTTTGGCTCTATTGTATACATACAAGAAAATTTGGAAGGAAGCGAAAATGATGATGACACTGAAATGGGGGAAATGAAGTTAATAATACAAAATTTGATAAAAATGATGGCTGCTCGAGAGAAAAATTGAGGGAAAAAATGATGAGGGAAAATATGCAAATCAGCACGAAAAGTGAAATTTTCGGCAGTTTCCGTGTGATTTATGGTCTAAAAAATGGAAGATCAGAAACAGGCAAACATGATCTATTTTCTAGCTCAGTTGCGATGGAGCGCGTTTGTAAAATAGCTAGTTTTCTGATCTACCCTTATTACGGTGGAGCGCGTTTTCGACAAATTGTTTGAGGACACCGTATCTCATGAACCAGTGGATGGATTTCTATAAAAGGTATACAGATGGATAGGAAATTTTCTGGAGACCATTCTAGAGTTTTTGAATCTTTCAAAAATACAAGCTCTGACGTCTTCTAGACTTCAGAATCGTGAAGACGTCAAAAATTTGGCGACTCTAGTTTTTAACGAATATCTCTAAAACCAGGCGTCCAAATTCCATGAAAAATATACCAATCGATAGGAAATTTTCTGGAGAATATTTTCAATTTTTCGAATTTTCGGAAAATCTCGATTTTGACGCCTTCTGGTCTTCAGAATCCTAGGGACGTCGACATTTCGTGAAATACTTTTTTTTCAGTTTTTCTCAACAACCAGTGGGCCAACACTGATAACATTGATACCATTCGATAGGAAATCTTCCGGAGATCATTCTAGAACTTTGAATTTTTCAAAAATTCAAGTTCTGACGTCTTCTAGACTCCAGAATCTCGATAACGGCAAAACTGTATTTCACACCATTCATATCTGGAACCCCCTCAATGGCGAATTTTCAGGAGATCATTCTAGATTTTAGAATTTCTCAAGCACCTTGAACACCTTATTAAGTGACCCTGACCTATCAAAGACTAGTAATATGGCGTTTCCGAAACTCTCCTTGACTCTGATTGACTAGAAAATAGTATAACTGATAACACACACTAACTAGAGAGAGGAGCGAACAAATTTCACTCATTACCTCACAATCGGCATTTCGTCGAAATTTCGACTCTTTTCGAGGTGGAGAGAAAAAAAACTGAACGGAAAAAGTCGGTATCTGGAAATCCGAAAAATCCAACTCAAAGCCGAATATTATAAAAATGCGAAGTTTGGGGTCACGTTGAAACCATTTTGAGGTTTTGGACCAATTTCAGCTTTTAGCGATATTCCCCCAGGGGAAACGCGCTCCATCTCAAATTTAGCTGAAATTTGAATTTTCAGCTTTCCCGCCGTTTTGAAAACAGCGAAACATGTTTTGGTGGGTGCGTGGACTCCTCGTGGACAACTCGTGCAGCAGTCGAATTGTCCACGAGGAGTCCACGTACCCACCAAAACTTGTTTCGCTGTTTTGAAAACGGCGGGAAAGCTGAAAATTCAAATTTCAGCCAAGTTGGCGATGGAGCGCCAAGAACCTTTAAAGTGGTCTGATCTTCAAAAATTACTTCTGTTTTCCTCCTCCTGTCATGCCATCATGTCATCATATTTTTTGTGTTGTAACAACTCAAGTGAACCTAGTGTGAGACGAAAGAAGCAATTGAAGACACCTGTTTGTCCTATCTAGACAAAGAAGCGACATTCAAAAAACGCGAAAATAAACAAATCATTGTTCAAGATTCTGTCTTCATCATTTTAGTAAAGGACACATTATCGAATACCAGCTGGTGCTCCAAAAAAGAATCAGAATGATAATTGAGCCCAGAATGATGGGTAGATCAAAATCGGAGAAACCGGGTTTCAATCAGCAACGAACTTAGACTCCAAGTTTCCGGTGACAAATCAAAGCGGAGTGACCGATCAAGAGTGCAAGTCAGTCTTGGCTCAGTCTTGGCTCACAGGCATGGGGAAGGGGACCGAAAATTTGACCTACCAAGCTTCAAATTTGATCTATCGCTAATGACCGGTGAGCCGCGTTCTATTAGGTCAAATTTTTCCCAAAAAATTGAATTTCTCTCACAATGGAAACCTAAACTCAAATATGACGGAAAATGAGCCAAGATTCAAATTTGACCTACTTGAGGTCAAAACGAATTTTTTTGACCTACTAGAGGTTTTTTGACCTACTAGAGGTTTTTTGACCTACTTGAGGTTATTTTTACCTACTAGAGGTTTTTTGACCTACTAGAGGTTTTTTGACCTACCGGGGCCTAGAATGAACGCGGGGAAAACTCGATCCACAGCTAATTTTCATACGAAAATCGCTTTTCTGAAGCTAATTTCTTAATTGCTAACCAGGAACTCCAAAATCACCTCATCCAATTGGAAAAAAAGTGGAAAATAATGTCTTGCCAAGCTTTCTTCTTCTTCTTTTCCTATCCCCCTCTTCCCCTAGAATTTGATAAATGAGTCGATCTCTCACTTGATCTTATCTCTCTATCTCTATTGATATTTCATACATAAGCAAGCCTAAGGGAGTGTCAAAAGACAACAAAAGGACGGAGAAGAAGGTCATGTTGGCTGAATGCCAAGAAAACAAAGGACGAATTTATTGCATCTTGCGGGAGAAAAATGAGAAATCAAAAATCAAAAAAAATGTTCTACCCCAAACTTGGGTAATTAAACCATTCCCTAGAAGCTGAAACAGGTGATCAAAAAAAAATTTTTTTTTGTTCCTTCACTGTCTCAAAGTGTCTCAAAGTACATCACCTCTTGTTCTCTATGCCTATAAAATGATAAGCGGTGGCCGGAAAAAGTGGGCGGAGCCTCACTTTTGCTGGGCGTGCCCCCCCCCCCCTTTGCGTCAAAAACCTCAAAAACCTCAAAAAACATGCGAATGCAGTGATTTTTTTGGCCAAATTCACTCAACTGATGATTGATCAGTGTCTGATGACTGTTGAGGGAAATATGGGGACCCGAGAAGTTGAAAAAACAAGGAAAAGTACTAGTAAAATGTGTCTGCTCCACTACGATGTGTAGTCATAAGGGGGTGGTCACACTGAAAAGTGTTGTGATTGTTGTTTGGTCTAGGTTTACTGATAGTTAGTGTGATGAAGGGTGGAGGAGGAAGGAAGAAACAAACAGATGATTAATGACTAGAAAGTCGTCTCAAATGTTGGTAGATCAAAAAATTCGGTGAAAATCACAGAAACCTAGAATACTAAAATACCAAAATTGTAGAATCTTGGAAACTCAGCATCCTAGATTTTCAAATTTTCAGAATCTCAACTTTGCTCCACTGTTAATCCAGACTTTCCCAATAGTTTCAAAAATGACATCATTGCTTCCTAGGCTCCGCCCACTTTTGCCCATAGTAAATATTTGTGTTGCTAATTTCAATTGATCTACCTACCCTCTATGTGAAAATCACGTGATACGTATTTCAAGGAGAGAAAAACGGAGAAAGGAGCAGCAAACATATAGAAAGGGAGCAGAGAACATTCGAGAAATCTTTTCGAATGAGCCAAGATACCCTAGAGAGAGAGACTACAACTTGATTAAATGGAGACTTGATTAACTTAGCAGTTTCGGTTTGGGAAATTCAATCAAAAAAGTTTTCAGAAAGAGAGATTGATTTGCAGGTGGTTACACTCGGGAGCACAAGATCTTTCAATTTTTTTCGTGGAAGTGCAATAGAGCGAGTTTGATCTACCAGCTATAGGTTTTTGATCTACTCGCTATAGGAGTGGTAGCTTTGATCCAATTAGTCCAATAGAGCCAACTTGCTTCTTGCAGCTTTTATATCAAGTTCTCAAAATGGTAGATCAAGTCTCCAACTGGTAGATCATGTTCTCTAATTGGTAGATCAAGTTCTCAAAATGGTAGATCAAGTTCTCAAATTGGTAGATCAAAACTCAAATTGGTAGATCAAGTTCTCAAATTGGTAGATCAAGTTCTCAAATTGGTAGATCATAACTCAAATTGGTAGATCAAGTCTCAAATTGGTAGATCAAGTCTCAAATTGGTAGATCAAGTTCCCAAATTTGTAGATCAAATTTTCTTTGCCAAGTCCAATAGAGCGAATTTGCCTGGTGTGAGTGTGAAATGAAGCATTTCTATATATACTAGAACACACGAGGAGGCCCATCCACTAAGATATTGAAGAACATGTGGTGGTGCTGGTGGTTTTCTCGTAACGACTCTTGAGGGGGGGGGGACCAGGAAATCTTGATATCGAAAAAACGGAGAGAAGAAAAATTGAGATCCGCGTTTTATTTTTTCTCTCTAGATTCGTCTCCGGTGGGGTGATGATGATGAGAGGGTGGGAGGGAGGAGAAGATGAGAAAACAGTTGTCGAGGAGGATCCTGGGGGGGGGGGGGGGGGGGGAGGGGAGGGGGAGAAGATATATATTATGAGTCAGAAAGTACCCATTGGGGGTTCTGCGGGTACAGGGTACACTCGGAGACTAGCTGAGAGGTTTCAGAAGGCTCTAGAAGGCTCTAGAGAGCTCCATAAGGCTCCAGAAGGCTTTAGAAGGTCTCCAAAAGTTCCAGAAGATTCGAGAAGAATCCAGTTAATCTAGAGATGGGCGGCAAGATTCTAAAGGGGTCTGAAGAGACCAGAGAGCTTCAGAAAGCTCCAGAAGGCTCTAGGAGCTTTCAGAAAAGACTAGAGCATTCAGAAATAAACTGACACATTCTGAGAATCCTGATGGACTCTTCTGAGAGCTTCAGACTGTTCTATGAATGTCTAGACGGTCTCAAAAGAGTCCAGAGACTCCAGAAGATCACTGAAACATTCTGAGAGCTCCAGAGGTCTCAGAAGAGTCTAGAGAATCTAGAAGGATCCAGAAGGCTCCAGAAGATCTCAGGAGGTTACAGAAGGCTCCAAATGAGTCAAGAGGACTCTGACAGATAGTAGAGTTATCATATTGCCTAGACATCTTTAGGCAGTTCCAGAGGGATTCTGGAGAACTTCCCTATCTCCCTCAACTGAACATGACAGTCATCACAACAATGCCTTTTCCACCATATTCGCAGTGCAAATCGGATTATGAAAAGTCTATGATTTTCGAAAATTCGATTTCCCGCCACTTTTGTCATATCGCAGCACACACCTCATGGTAGATCATAAAATGTTCTAGATGATCCAGAATCTCAGAACCCTTCAGAAGACTCCAAAAGGTCTCCAAAGAGCCCATACATTCTGAGGATCATGATGTGCTCTGAGGGATCCGGACTAGCCTTCGAATCTCCGGAATTCTCCAGAAGGGTCCTCCTGAAGCCAGAGGGATTCTAGAGAACCTTCCTAGAAGCTAGGAGTCCTAGATTCTCAAAACCCAGATTCTCGAATCCCAAATTCCATCGATCTACCTCAACTGAGCATTGCTACCCCGATGACCTCTTCAGTCATCACAACAATGCTGCCTTTTTCACCATATTCCAAAATGCAAATTGGATTATGAAAAGTCGCGGGAATACCGCATATAGAAAACACTAGAAGAACATGGAAAATGTTTCCCAGAGACATGTTTATGATCGTGTTTTCGAAGAAGAATAAAAGTCAGCAGGTTTTGCTGAGTGGGGAGAATATGTATGCAAGAATATAAAGGGGTTTTCTTCGTGGGAAAACATGACATACGTATTCAGGAGAAGTTCAGCTCATATGATCTACTCGTCTGCAAATTTGATCTACTCAATAAAAGAAGGATCTCGATGGAGCACCCCTGCAGACTTCAAAGTTTCCAGAATTCTAGGCTTCTACTGACATCCTTAGCATCCAATGCTCTGTTGGAAGGCATGCTTTATGAGAAATTGAGCAAGAAAAGACACGTTTCCGAATTAGGTTTCGAAACGGCCAGTTTCGGCTGCTGGTTGCGAAACGTCGTGGTTTCAAAACTGCTAGTTGCGAAATTTCACGGAGCCTGAAGAACATGCTTTCCGGACAAAGACCATAACAACTTGGTACGGTACAGTATCTCTGGAGTCCAATTTTTTTAGACTCTAGCCTATTCCCGGATCCAGGAAAAAATCTTTCCCTAGATTCTAGGCATTGCTCTAAAAATAAGATCAAACGATAAATAAGTGCTTCGTTCCTTATTTTGCATCTTCTCGCCCGAATTAGCCGAGTTGATCTTACAATTCTTCCAAAGCGATGTTTGATCATTCTGCTACCCTATGGGAATATGGCACAAAGTCACAGAACTTGCAAGAAAAGGTTGAGATCTTGAACGTGCGTATTCAAAGTTCTGACTCTTTCAAAGTCATAGGAAATAGCACCTGGAAGCCAAAAAAAAGTAGATTTTTTCTCAGATTTGCATCTGTGTGCTAACACGAGCCATCATGTTCAAAGTGCATGCTGATAAAGGGTTCTGACTAGAACGGATGTTATACTTTTAGCACTTTTTCTGTTCCATCTGATAACTTGAACTCTAGTGGCTTTTTGATTTTCAGAAGATTTTTAGTTTCCTGGGAACCGCGAAAAACGGAAAAATTCAAATTTCCGCTTTCGAAGGATCCAGAGTTCACATTTTAATCTGATAACCCAGTGTTTTTCCCCAAGCTAAGATTAAGCTCTTAGACAAGAAGGGGGCACATAGAAACACTTCAAAAAGTACATAGAGTACATGAAGATTAGCACGTAGAGATTAGAAGCGGAGAGGGTGTCTAAGAATAGACCTAACACCATATAATCTCATCCAGGAGGAAGGATTAAGAATGACGAAAAAAAGTATGATCACAAACTTGGAGGCAGAATTTTAAAATTCTGAGATCCTGGAGTTTAAAAATTTCAAAAACTCGAGTTGTGAATCTCAAATTTTGAGTTCCTTAAGTTCAAGTTAGAAGTTTGAATCAAACCTCAAAACTGGAAAACCTCAGATTTCCAAGAACTCAGCATAAAACTTCACCACCATCTCGAAAATTAGAGCCTCTAGAGACCACAGAGCTCAAACTCTGTGCTCTCTCCAGGTGCTCCAAAAATGTGCACACACATATTAGCGAAATTCCGGGTGTTTCCTTGCGCTCTATCGCTAACATGCTTTTTTCCAGGCTTAGCCACTTTTTGAGGTCACGTTTCCTGCACGTAGACAATTCTAATTTTTTTACTGTGAACTGAAAAAAGTTTCGAACTGTCTACGTGCAGGAAACGTGACCTCAAAAAGTGGCTAAGCCTGGAAAAAAGCATGTTAGCGATAGAGCGCAAGGAAACACCCGGAATTTCGATAATACATTCCAACTACATAGTGCAAAGTACGCTTTCCTCACTCTATTTCTGCTCTTGGAGCAGGAGGAGCACACCCCCCCCCCCCCCTGGTCACCATGGAGACCTCCTCGAGAAATTTGACTCTTTCGGGAGGGGGGGGGGGGGGCATAAGCTCTCCGGAAGAAAACGCAAAATGAGGAAAGAGAGGAGAAGAGAAGAGAAGATCATCGTGTATTCAAGCACACTGCGCACTAATTCGAGGAAGAAAAGGAGGAGAAGGGCTCCTCAAAGTTTAATTAGTAAGCTCTAGAGGAGCAAAAAACCGGGGAAAGCGCTAATCAAAATCATCACTTTTTCATTGAAGGAAAAATCTGGAAATTTTCCAGAAGATTCTAGAAGTGCTTCAGAATACTGTGTCGCTTCAGATGCCTCTGGTAGTGCTCCAGAAGATTCTGGGGGCGCCAAAAGATTAGAAAGTTGTCTAGAAGACTCTAGGAGATTCTAGCTCTTCAGAAAATTCTGAAAGCTGTTTCAGCGCTTCAGGAGTCTCTGAGAGCCTTCCAGAAGACTCTAGCGCGATTCAGAAGTCTCTTCGGATGCTTCAGAAGCTCCAAAAGAACATTTCGAAATTACACTTCTGGAGCCCTCATTTTCTCTTTCTCCCAGAACACAGAACACCCTCTATTTCCAAACCAATGGAACAGAACCCATACTGACCCAATAAGATGGGTGTGTAGAGGTGCAAATGAGCCTTCCTCTTCTCTTTTTGAGCAGAAAATTGGAAACAGACCCAACACATGAAGAGGGAAGAGAATGATATATTGGAATTGGAATGAGATGATTGTCTTTTTTTTTTTGGAAGAGGAGGAGGAAGAGGCTCAGAGGAATTCTTGGAATTTGGAATTTCAAGGGGGCTCAATGTCACAGTAGACTCTATTTGGATCACAGAATATCCTAGGCTTTCGAGAATTCGACTTCCCGCCACTTTTGGTAGATCATAAAATGTTCTAGAGGATCCAGAAGGCTTCAGATGACTCCAAAAGGTATCCGAAGAGCCCATACATTCTGAAAATTCTGATGTACTCTGAGGGATCCGGAAGCTCCAGAATTCTCCAGAAGAGTCCTCCAGAAGCCAAAGGGATTCTGGAGAACCTCTCTAGAAACAAGGAGACCTAGATTCTCGAATCCCAGATTCCATCGATCTACCTCAACTGAGCATTGCTATCTCTGGGAGTCATCGCAACAATGTTGTCTTTTTCAACATATTCCAATGCAAATCGGATTATGAAAAGTCGTTGACCGCGGGAATACCGCATATGAAAAACACTAGAAGAACATAGAAAATGTTTCCCAGAGACATGTTTATGATCGTGTTTTTGGTTTTGAAGAATAAAAGTCAGCAGGTTTTGCGAATAGGCAAGAATAAAGTTCTACTGGGGGTTTCCATCGTGGGAAAACATGACAAAAGTATGCAAAAATAGTGCAGCTCATATGATCTACTCGTCTGCAAAATTGATCTATTGAAATTAGGAAGGATCTCGATGGAGCGCCCTTGCAGAGTTCAGAGATTTCCGAAATCTGAATTCTAGGCTTCAAATGACATCCCATACCAACAAGCATGTCTAAAATCTGATAGGCAGAACTTCAAGCACTTCTCGAAACCTCGGGGCACAAAAATTTGTGATCTTCCACATTCCTAAAGAGCAGCAACTTTTCTCTAGACTTTTCGGAGTTCTAGGCTCTACTTTCTGTTGCATTTTCTGTGCCAACGTGATAAACAGTGTTCTTCCTCTCGAAACCAAATGACGTTTTATCTTGAGTTCTTGGCAAATAGAAAATAACGAAAAAAAACCTTTTCTTCTGTTACTGTATAGTGTCCACAGCCAGCAGAGCAGCTGAGCAGAGACCATCAGGAGGAAAATTTAAAATACTGCAATCGAGTAATAGCGATTCTCTAGTAAAAATCGAGTCCAGACTACGGTAATCGTGTCGGGACCTTCTCAGTTTTCCGGGAGGATTCGTGAGCCGGAACATGGTGCAAAAGATCAAAATCTCTTCTAAAAATCAACCGGTAGCCAAATGTCGTAGTTGCGAAACGACTGGTTGCGAAATGTCTCGAAGCCAAAAATAGAAGGAAATCAAAAATTCCCGGAAGAACCCTCGTTCTCAATGCAAGAATTCCTGATTTCCATGAATTCTTAATAAAATCGACCTTTTGCTCCTTCCCGAGCAGGTGGACATGCATAGGCACAAAAAATAGGCCAAAAAAATGAGCACCGAAAATCTTAGAAAAACTGAAGTGAACATCTGGAAAATTGATGAAAACGGACTTGTAGCCGGATGTGGGGAATACGAAAACACAGAAAGTGAGCAGGGTACAAAAACTGTCTGAATCTGCTGAAGGCAAAAAGAAGCAAACATCAGAGAAGGATTTCAGAGATCGGCAAGCTTCTGAAAGCTTCCGAAATCTACGAGAACGACACGGAAAACTAGGACATGCCCAGGACTCTAAGGGTGTTCAGAGTCAAGTTCACTTGCCGTAAATCGACACCGAGCCCTATACGTCAACAATCAGAAATTTAAAATTTCCCAAAAGAAAAAAAGAAAATACAGTGTTCTCTAAAAATAGGAAGAATTTCCAATGTATTGAGAAAAAAATCATAAAAATCGGTTGAAAATTGACCGAGTTAGAAGCGTTTTTAGTTTTGTAGAGGCTTAGAAAAAGTTGTAGTTTGTAGTCTCTAAGCCTCTACAAAGTCGGTCGGCTACTCTGCGGCCGTTTTGTAGAGGCTTAGAGACTACAAACTACAAAAAATCCTAAGCCTCTACAAATCTCTCTTCGGCATTTTGTAGAGGCTTAGCATTTTTTGTAGTTTGTAGTCTCTAAGCCTCTACAAAAGCGCGCGCAGCTTTTGTAGAGGCTTAGAGACTACAAACTACACGAATTTCTAAGCCTCTACAAAATTGAACATTGCGCATAACTTTCTCAGTTTTTGACCGATTTTCTTGATTTTTGGCTCATTTTACAGTGCAATTTTCGCAGAATTTTCGAAAGTGAAAAATTGTAGAAAAATTCAAATCTGGGGAGATATCATCAGATCGCAATAATCAACATCACATAACATATTTCCAAGGAAATGATGTTATAGCTTTCGATCAGATAATTCCATGCTGACGATGAGAGAAATGAATTTTTTTCTAGAAGAAAAAAACCTGGATCTCATTTCTAGATTACTCAGAACTTGCTTCTGCTGCTGCAATATCTCTATTGAGTATCTAATGCCGGGAAAAACAGCTTTAAACAATGTGAGAATCTTGAAATCTCTAGTTGCGAATTCTTGCTAAAAATAGACGATGTATGCATTTTTGCGTCAGTACTTCTCGTCTGCGGACCCTGCATCAGATTTGACGCCAAGTTGTGTTTGAGACGGTCTTTCGGTATCAGAATCACATAGTCACTATAAAATAATAAATAATACATTGAAAAAAGCGCTAGCGAAAAAAACTCATTGAAAAAAAATTCTAGGAAAAAAATGTTAGTGCGTAAAAAAAAAGGAAGGAACCACACACCTAATGAGATGAGTTTCTTCTCCTCTCCTTCATTGGCTCATTTTCTTCATTTTCTTCTCCTTCTACTCCCCCACTTTTCTTCATTTTTTTAGGCTTAAAAGGAGACGGGAAATGAGAGTGAAATTGGCGGGATAATCCAAGTAGAACCCCCCACCGGAGTAGAACCCCCCACGTTGATATGAACCTCAGAAGAGCCCCCCACTCAGTACAAAAAGGGTGGGGGACTCAACTTCGATGTGGGGGGCTATTACTGGATGTTCAGATCCAATAATCGACCCCCACCAGTGCAAAGTGGGGGGCTGTTCTTTGAGAACCTGGGATTCTCCAATAATAGGCCCCCCCCCTCCCTAGAGCCCCCCACCAAGCTTTTTCATCCAAAATGAGTCCCCCAACATCCAAAAACCGTCCCCCATTATCCACAAACAGCCCCCCACTATCCAAAATCAAGCCCCCACCATCCAATATCAGCCCCCCACCAGGCAATACTTTCCAGGGCGTTTACTAAGCCTAAGAATAAAGGAATGTATCATATTGGGGGGCTGATATTGGATGATGGGGGCTTGATTTTGGATGGTGGGGGGCTGTTTGTGGATAATGGGGGACGGTTTTTGGATGTTGGGGGACTCATTTTGGATGATGGGGGACAGATATTGGATGATGAGATGCTTCTCTCTTCTAGAATCAAAAGTGGGGGCCTGTACTTAGGTTAGTTTTGGGGGGGGGGGGGGGGGTTGTATTTGGATTAGGGTGGGGGCTATATTTGGATATACCCAAATTGGCTTAGTATAAATGTTTGTAGAGGCTTAGAGACTACAAACTACAAGAAATCCTAAGCCTCTACAAATCCCTTCTGGGCATTTTGTAGAGGCTTAGGAATTTGTGTAGTTTGTAGTCTCTAAGCCTCTACAAAGTCGGTCGGCTGCCCTGCGGCCGTTTTGTAGAGGCTAAGCGACTACAAACTACACTAATTTCTAAGCCTCTACAAAAACGAAAATGCTCATAACTCGGCCAATTTTCTCCCGTTTTCTACGATTTTTGGCTCGAAATCCGCCATTCTTCTCGCTCCTCATTTTTCGTCGAGTTTCAGACGACTTGTCAGAATTCCGTTTTTTCGAACTTTCAAGAGTTAAACCTAGTCGAAAAGGTGAAAAACAGTGATCTGATAATTGAGGAAATTTACTGTATTTTGAGCCAAAAATCAAAGAAATCGGTTGAAAACTAGTCGAGTTAGAAGCTTTGAAAGTTTTGTAGAGGCTTAAAAAAATTTGTAGTTTGTAGTCTCTAAGCCTCTACAAAATCGCGCGCAGCTTTTGTAGAGGCTTAGAGACTACAAACTACAAAATTTCCTAAGCCTCTACAAAATTGAATATTGCGCATAACTTTCTTCGTTTTTGACCGATTTTCTTGATTTTTGGCTCATTTTTGAGTGCAATTTTTACATAATTTTTTAGACAGAAAAATTCAAATCTGGGGAGAGTTCATCAGATCGCAATAATCAATTTCAAATATGACAAAACAATCAAGAGAGGTTTTCAGTGTCAAAATGCAATTGTGGGGCAATTTTCTTGCTTTTCACAGGCGAAGCGAAAATCATCGAAAATCGAGACGAGATAATAATAAATGATACAGATAATAATGAAAATAATGAAATCGAGAGACCCGTAAAGGGGAAAATCGGCAATTTTAGGGTCTAAAAACTCGGGGAAAAATCATAAAATCATCGAGAAATGGGTAATTTTAGGCTTAATGAAAATAGCAATCTAGGAAGAGAAAAATAAGTGAAAAAAGAGCACTTAGGGGGTGAAAAAATGAGAAGAAAAATCATGAAACAGATCAATTTATCAATTCCTAAGCTGACGGCGATTCGAATCGGACACTTCTCCTCCGTTTTGTACCGTTGCTCGTGCTCGGTTGTGCAGAAATAGAGGCTGATGTGGTGGTGGAAGTAGAGGGAGCACTGGTCGGACGTTTCAAGACGGCGGTTTTTCTTTGGCCATCTGAAATAGGGGGAAAATTTGGCATCCGGACGTTTCGCAACCACGCCATTTCGCAACTCACGCCATTTCGCAACCAAGACGTTTCGCAACTATGTAAAATAGTCCAGTTTTCATTCATGTGGGCTACAAGTGATTATGGATAGCATAAACCAATCCAGGTTATCATCTACTTTCCAAAAATCCATTTTTTACTGGACTACTTTACAAAGTTGCGAAACGTCTTGGTTGCGAAATGTCTTGGTTGCGAAATGCCGTTGTTGTGAAACGTCGGGATGTCGTAAATTTGAACCATTTTTTTTGATGACTTTGGACTGTTTTGGAGCAGTTTTTTTAATGAATTTTTGAGCAAAATCGAATCAATTTCGGGACATTTTGGGACCCCATTTGGAACATTTTTGAGCTCATTTTCGGGGGTTTAGACCAATTTTTGAGCATTTTTATTACGATTTTCAGAATCTACACACATTTTTTTCGTATTTTTAAGCAATAATAAGTGTTGGCCATCTGGATTCAGAGATGGAGCAATTTTTTAAAAAATTTCGAAAACAAATTGTTTGGCTCGAATTTTTTTTCGTTGCACTTGAAACTCGAAGAAGCTTTTTTTGAAACTTTCAAAAAAAAATTTTCAAAAAAATTGGAAATTTTTTTTTTCGGAAATTTTTTTTTTCAAAAGAACCCCATTAAGCTCATTTTTCATCATTTTGAGCCAATTTTGGCAATTTTCAGGGTCATTTTTTGTCTATTTTTTGCTATTTCAATCTTAAAACTCACTCTGCCCTCTCCTCGCCGTCGGAATCTCTTCTTCTTCCTCTTCTGGAACGTCATGCTCCAGAATCTCCTCAGCATCAGCCATTTTGGCAATAATCGCCCGAAGCTCTCGATTCGATTCATCGAAGAGCACCTGAATTTGAGCACGTGCCACATCGGGGTCCTGCATCATTTGATATTTGGGCTCACGGCACACGATACGGTGGAATCTCTCGAATTCTTCTGATTCGGCGTCGCTTTCGAGGATCTGCAAAAAAAAGATAGAGATATTCCCCAAGCTCCATCGCCAACTTGGCTGAAATTTGAATTTTCAGCTTTCCCGCCGTTTTGAAAACAGCGAAACATGTTTCGGTGGATGCGTGGACTCCTCGTGGACAACTCGGGCAGCAGTCAAATTGTCCACGAGGAGTCCACGCACCCACCAAAACATGTTTCGCTGTTTTCAAAACGGCGGGAAAGCTGAAAATTCAAATTTCAGCCAAATTTGCGATGGAGCGCGTTTTCCCTTGGGGAATATCGTAGGAGGCAAAATGAGACCTTCTGAGCTGAAAATGACCATTTTAGAGCTCAAAAACACGATTTCTCGACCTAAAACCTTCATTTTTCGCTTAAAAATCATGATTTTAGACCCAAAACCACGGTTTTTGGCTTGAAAATCATGTTTTTAGGGAAATATAGACCGATTTCCGTATAGATTGACCAGAAGTAGGGGGGGGGGGGGTCCAGGAGCCTTTTGGGTGCTTTCTCTATACTTTAGAGATTTCAGATGAGGTCAGAACCCTCTAGAATCCTTTCGGGGCCCTTGGAAGCCTTCAGAATCTGTTAGAGGCCTTCAGAAGTCTCCTGTGGAGATTCTAGCATTTTTCCAAAATTTTCAGACTTCTAAGATACTTCTGGACCTTCAGAATCCGCCGGAGAGCGTTTTTCATGTTTCTAGGCTTATTTTCGTCCAATTTCTCGATTTTTGGCTCATTTTTGCCCTTGGAACCTCGAAAATCCTCCAAAATTACCTTCTGCTGAATCTTCTTCTCTATATTCGGCATGATCCGTCTCGAATTGCCAATCAACATCTCGATCCTCTCCTTCTGCGCCTCATTCAAATCGTCCGCATAGGTTTTCTCGAACCCCTCCAACCCGTTGATATATCCTTGTACTTGATTCCGCCACCCCTTCAGGAATCCCAAAATTTTCGGCGTCAAATGTGCGATTTTCTCATATTCCGCGAGCTTTTCTTCTCGACTCAGGGTAGTGTTCGGATAGATGAATTCGACGAGATTTGGGGCGGGAGATTTGGGAAAATCGGGCAAGAAGGCGAAGGATTCGGGCAGTGCCGACGATTGGTCCAGAATCTCGAGGAGTGTCACTGAAAATGGAGGGAAATTTGAATTTTTGGGGGCTTCTGGAAGCTTCTGGACGTCTAGATTTCGAAAATTATTATAAAAATGCTTGAAAATCGCTCTAAAACGTCGAAAATTAGCTCAAATTGAGGAATTTTTGAAAATTGCTCCATCTCAGGGAATCCAGATGGCCAAGAATCTTTATTGCTTCGAAGCATGTAAAAATGGGTGTAGATTCCAAAAATCGCTATGAAAATGCTCGAAAATCGGTCTAAAATCCAGAAAATGAGCTCAAAAATGCTCCAAAAAGCTGACTCCGCCCCTTTTTCGGGAAACTCCGCCAAGACCCCTTTTGGAGCATTTTCGAGGTTTTCGACCAATTTTCGAGGATTCTCATTATGATTTGCGGAATCTACACCCATTTTTAAACGTATTTTGAAGCAATAAAAATTTTTGGCCATCTGGATTCTGAGATGGAGCAATTTTCAAAAATCCCTCATTTTTTTGGGGGGAAAATTCGAAATTTTGGGGGAATTTTTTAGCATATTTTTTAGTCGAAAATATCAGAAAAATCTCCGAAAAATTCTCTATCGATCTGTATATTTTTCATTGAATTTGGCCATCTGGTTTTTGAGATGGAGCAATTTTTCAAAAATTTCGAAAAAATGATTTTTTGGCTCAAATTTTTTTTTGTTTCGCTTGAAACTCGAAAGAACCTTTTTGTGAAATTTTCCGAAAATTTTAGGCCAAAAAAAGATTTTAGGGCAAAATTTCGAAATTTTCAAAAAAAAAAATTTTTTTTGAAAAATTTTAATTTTTCGATTTTGTTGCATAATTTTTGGTTTTTTGTCGATTTTTGGACATAATCTAAAAATTAGAATACATACTAATAGGAATTTTTCGAAGCAACGGCACCACCATCAGTGCATTTTTCTCCAAATTCTCAATCAACTCCCGATGATTCTTCTCGAATTCCGGCTCCGTTTCCTTCAACTTATCCAGAGATTGCTGCAAAAACTCTTCCGAAATATTTTCCTCGGCCTAAAATTCAAAAAAATTGATTTCATATTTTTCCTCCACCGGATCTACCTCCAAATAATGTTTGACATCCCACGCCGTCATTGTGATCGGCGATTTTCGCAAATGCTCTCGAACCACCTCATCTGGAGTCACGCCTATCGTTTCGGCAACAGAAATCTCACTTTCTGGCTCGATATCGGACATTTTTGGGCCGTTTTGAGCCTGGAAAATCACGGAAAATGATGAAAATTCGACGAATTGGGAAAAGAATAAAAAGTGAAAAAGCGTGCGGCAGTGTTGCGAAAAGTGCGCGCGCGCGTTGCAAATCGTTGGCTCCGCCCACTTTTAGATAGAGACAAGGGAGATGTATGGTTTCTGGACCGATTTTCGTGATTTTAAAGGCGTGTTTGGGTAATTTGAGGTTGAAAATCATGAAAATCAGCATGAGAAACATGGAAAATCAACTTGGAAAGGAAAAAAAACGAAAAAAATTAATTCCCTCTTTATTCAAATCTGTTGACAGGTGATAGTGGTGCTAGTTGCAATTCATTCTCATTCTCATCTCATCTCGGCCCGAAATGACATGTTACATTTAGAAAACAGTAAATCATAGGTTTTCACACATTCTTCCTCCTACTCCCATCAAGAAGTCCGTTCCTTCGATTTCCCCTTATTCTTCTTCTTCGGATCTCTCGATTTTCGCTCTCTCGATTTGGCAGTACCCTTCGATTTCGGCTCCTTCGATTTTATCTCTTTCGACACCGTCTCACGGGAACCCTCTCGAGATCCTCTCATCTTCTCTTTCGATAGACGCAAACAATTGTATTGGAATCGCTCTTTCAACTTTCTGATCGACTTAATTGGACGACGTCTCTGTAAAAAAAAACGACGTTTCGTAACCAGTCATTTGGCAACCATGCCACTTTGCAACTGGACATTTTGCAACCATGCCACTTCGCAACTATAGAAACTTGACCGTTTTACTTTCAGTTAGGTTATATGTGATAGGGATCACCAGGGTCACCATCAAAATCTTCAATGGCAACGTAGAATTTTTACAAAAACATGTATCTGTTGGTTGCGAAATGGCGTGTTTGCGGATTGTCGCGGTTGCGAAATGACTGGTTGCGAAGCGTCAGGGTGGCGAGCATAACACGGTCTAGACCGACAGTGCTTTGGAGCTCAACCATGATTTTTATATCATTGGAAACCTAGAAGCGTGAGTACGTTTCCAGAGACACCCCGACGTTTCGAAACCGGCCATTTCGCAACTAAGACATTTCGCAACCAGTCATTTCGCAACCACTAAAACCACATGCATAATAAGTTCACGTTCAAATATAATATTTTGAAAAAAGATGACAACCTGAATTGGTTTATGATATCCGTAATCACATGTAGCCTATATGAATGAAAACTGGACCATTTTACAAAGTTGCGAAATGTCTTGGTTGCGAAATGGCTAGTTGTGATACGTGGAATTGCCGTAAAACGAGGTTTATGAAGAAGTTCGCTCCACGGCACTTTGAAAAAAACACTTTTGGGCAAATGATGCCTCAGGCGATCATTGCTTTTCTCTGGATCTTGTTTATTGACGATTCGAGACCTTAGTTACCAGAACCAGATCGAATTCGCCAAAAACAGGATGGCCGAGGCCGATAGAAGATAACTCCAGAGTTAGGCCACGACCCCCTGAGAAAACGTCTGACCAAAATTGGCTTCTTCAAAGCCGAATTCTCGGGATTTCGAGGAAATGTTGTGCACCCCGACGTTTCGCAACCAGTCATTTCGCAACTTACGTCAATTTTGCAACCACCAAGTAGATGACGAGCTGCATTGGTTTTTGATATCCGTAATCACATGTAGCCTATATGAATGAAAACTGGACTACTTTACAAAGTTGCGAAATGTCTTGGTTGCGAAATGTCTTGGTTGCGAAATGTCTTGGTTGCGAAATGTACTTACATCATAACTGCACTGCACCATACCATCGCAAATGAACCGAATCGACGTCACCGGGCACGTCGTCTCCTCTTCCTCTTTCGACGCTCCTTTCGCGAAGAGCGCTTGGTTCTCCTGACGACGACGTTCGAATTTCGTGCCCTCCTCTTCTTCCGCCTTCAAGCGATTGATGGCGGCTGGAAAAAAAAAGAGGTTATTGGTCTTCAGCAGGCTCCAGAATCGGGGCCTACTCAAAAGCTGACATTGTGAGGATTCAGAATATCAAATCAGTTCTCAAAGCGGATAATATTGAAGGAAGTTATGTTAAATTAAAAACTTGTTAGATATTCAGCATCTTCACAATCTCAGCTTTCAGATAATGCAGATATACCCATATTACAGTAATCTCTTACCTTGACTCAATGTGAGCAAATTCGACATGGTGTAGTAGACAACAGAATTCATTGAGAAGAATGTCTTGTTACGTGCTTCCAGCTCTTTAAATTCAAAGAATGGTGTGTCTGGGTCGGGAGTCTTGCTGCAAAATTTTTTAGTCATAGTGGGGGGGGGGGGGGGGGCGGAGATAAACAGTTTAAAGGCGCATACAGCAGCAATGGCGTTTTGCAACTAGTCATTTCGCAACCATGCCACTTTGCAACTGCGACGTTTCGCAACTGCGTCATTTCGCAACCATGCCACTTTGCAACTGGACATTTCGTAACTATAGAAACTTGTCCGTTTTACGTTCATTTAGGCTATATGTGATGGTGATCATTGTCAACAAATGTAGGTTGCCATCAGAAGCTTCGATTGCAAGGTAGAATTTTTACGAAAACGTTGGTTGCGAAATGTCGCGGTTGCGAAATGTCTCGGAACCTTCCAGCCGATCTTCAAGAAGGCATAACGCGGTTCACAGAAGCGCTAGACCGACCGGAGTTACAAATTTGAAATCCTCGCCATGTTCACTTCTAAGGCTCCAAGAGATTTCGCAACTGCGACGTTTCGCAACTCACGTCGATTTTCGAAACCACAAAATCCAGGATTTTTGTAGAAAGTTAACGTTAAAATCACAACTTTTCAAATGTAGACTATACCCTGGAATAGTTCACAATACCCTCGATCCCATACGATCTCAATGAACGTAAAGTGGACCAGTTTATAGAGTTGCGAGATGACTGGTTGCGAAGCGTCCAGTTTTGAAATTCACGGTTGCGAATTGTCGTAGTTGCGAAATGTCCCGGAGCCCTTTCTAATAGTATAGGTTTCCCCTATCCACCACACTCACTCCTCCTTAATGATCCCCTTATCCAAATCGCCAGCTGTGAACACGTCTATCATCGTCGTCCACTGCTTCCCGTCGTCCATAGTCAGGTCATCCTCCTCCAACGCTTCCAACAACTCGGGATACTTCGTCATCACACCGTCATCCATCTGAACTTCCTCTTTTCGATCGGGCACCACCCAGACTGGCACTCCGTCTTTGAAGAGATCTCCGAGATCTTTGTTGTTGTCTTTGCTGTGAGGGCGTGTGGATTTGTGACGGTGTTTGCGGGAGCGTGGCTTCTTGATCACCTTTCGCGACATGTAGCTCACGTCGGGCATCACTTCCAGGAACTGAAAACTTGAAATTTTGGGTCCCAGACATTTCGCAACCAGTCTTTTCGCAACTCTTGTCGATTTCGCAACCGTAACAATTTGCAACCAAGACATTTTGCTGCCGGTCATTTCGACACCACGACAATTCGTAACCAGTCATTTCGCTGGTGACGTGGTTGCGGATTGTCACAATTGCGAAATTTACAGTTGCGAAATGGCGCGGTTGCAAAATGACTAGTTGCAAAACGTCGGGAAAAATATAGGCTTGAAATTACAGTAACAGTAGCTCCGAGACATTTCGCAACTAGTCTTTTCGTAACTGCGACATTTCGCTACCGGTTATTTTACAACCAGACTTTTTGCAACCACGACATTTCGAAACCACGAACTCCAGCACTTTTGTGGAAAGTTAACGTTAAACTCAAAGCTTTTCAAATGTTGACTGTAGCCTGGAATAGTTCACAACACCCTCAATCCAGACAACCTTAAGGAGCGTAAGGTGGATTAGTTTATAGAGTTGCGCAACGTCTGGTTTTGAAATGTCTTGGTTGCGAAATGTTTTGGTTGCGAATTGTCGTGGTTGCAACATGGACGTGAGTTGCGAAATGTCCTAGTTGCGAAACGACCGGTTGCGATATGTCGCGGAGCCCAAAACAGAATACCTCATCAACTGGCTTCTTATTATTCTGTTTGGCGCGATTCTCGGATATTCTTCTGAAGAACAACGACGCCAGATGCATGTTGAAGTTCTTGTCTCTCTCGGAAACTGGCTCCGACTCCTTCTCCACTTCCTTGGTTTTCTCCATTTCTTTCTCCTTTGTCTTCGGCTCTTTTGGCTCTTTTGGCTCTTCAACTGGGGCGAGTTTCGATTTTGGCGTAGATTTTGGCACCTCCGTCATGCACGTCTTCACATTTGTGATCTCTTCTTTTGATAGATCCAACGATTTTCGAGTATTCGAAGAGCACGGATCATCGCCAGAGTCCTTGTCTGGGCTGCTGCCTTTTGAGGTGTTCTTGTCGCTGCTCTGGAGAGAAAAAGTAGTGGAAAATCGGCTCCCAAAATTTGGAAGCTGATGTTTTCGCAACGAGGAGATTTTGCCCCTCACTCGAAATTCAAAACTGCGACACTTCGCAACCGGTCATTTGGCAACTACTAGAGAAATGTTCAAATTTTTCAACTGTGGAGAAACTCACTCGTGGCGGTATGTCACAGTTGCGAAATGACCGGTTCCGAAGTGTCGCGGAGCCATATTTCGAAACTGCGACACTTCGCAACTAGCAAGTTTCGAAACCATGTTGTTTCGCAACCAGCCGTTCCGAAACTGGTCGTTTCGAAACCCAATATTGGAACTGATGTTCTCATACTGACACAGAAAACACCAGTTTCCAAAATTAGGTTTCGAAACGACCAGTTTCAGAACGGCTGGTTGCGAAGTGTCTCAGTTGCTGATTTTACGTTAGGTGCAAAATATCCTGGTTGCAAAAACGTCAGTTTCAAAATCTCGGGGAGCCGAAATAAAATCATACTGAAAATGCTCAAAAATCGCTCTAAATCGCCGAAAATGGCTTCGAAATAAGCAAAAATCGTAGAAGTTGTATCCGGTGGCCGCGACCGAGTTTCCCAAAAAAGGGGGCGGAGTCAGCCAATGAGTGTCTTTGCAGTCGTGCGGCAGCCAATCACTGTGCTCGGCTCCGCCCCTTTTTTGGGAGACTCCACCAAGGGACAACTTCTGCGATTTTTGCTCATGTCTGAGCTATCTTTCGGTGTTTTAGAGCGATTTTTGAGCATTTTCAGTATGATTTTCGGAATCTACACACTTTTTTTTACGTGTTTCGAAGCAATTAAAATTATTCGGATTTACCTTATTATTCTCCGAAGAAGCAGTATTCGAAGCGGACTTGACAGTCTTCTTCCTCACGGACCCCTTCTTCGGCTGCTGTGGATCCTTCTCCTTCTCCGGCGTCTTCTCCGGTGTTCTAATCGTCTGCCTCTTCGTCGTTCGTCTCGTCTGCCGTTGAGTCTTTTGCTTTTTCTTCGGATGCCCTCCCGTCGAGCGATTCCTCTCACAATTCGATCCGGACTCTTTGCTTCCCGCCGCTTTCGTTTTATCCATTTTTTTTTTGAAGATTGGGAAGTGAAAAGATGGGGATTGGGAGGATGATGACAAAGGAGGGCAGTAGGGTTTTTGGGCAGAAAAAAATTATAAAGGAGTTGGAAAACACGCGAAAATTTTGAGAATCTAACTAAATATGGGAAATACAAATAAACATATAAGAAGGTTGGAATTTGAAACTTTTTATTATTTTAATTTTTTATGAGATTTTTTAAGAAAATCTGCACTTTTCTGCATAGAATATGACTCGTATCTGAAATGTTCGATTTATCTGGATAATGTGCAGAAAGTGTTGATTATTAGCAACATTGGAGAAAGTTTGGAGTCATGCAAGAGAACATTGTTTGCAGAAAATTTTTTGAAAATATTATATTAGCGATATTCCCCAAGGGGAAACGCGCTCCATCGCTACCTTCACTTAAATTTGAATTTTCAGCTTTTCCGCCGTTTTCAAAACAACGAAACATGTTTTGGTGGGTGCGTGGACTCCTCGTGAACAACTCGGGTAACAGTCGAATTGTCTACGAGGAGTCCACGCACCCACCGAAACATGTTTCGTTGTTTTGAAAACGGCGGGAAAGCTGATAATTCAAATTTCTACCAAGTTGGCGATGGAGCGCGTTTCCCCTTTAGAAATATCGCTAATATAATATTTTCATGTTCTTTTCATCTCCAAAACCACACCCTCGCCTTTTTAAGATTCAGAAGTCTATGTTTTTCATATTCCAAGAAACCATTCAATTTCTCAATCCAGATCAAACATTGAGATTAAACTCCCGAATTGGATTGGCAAAACCCATAATATCTGTTATTGATGTTTCAAGTTTTCTTAGAGAATTCTTGATTTCGGGGATTCTGAATCCATTTCTCCTGCCACTTTTCATGATGTCCAGAATCTCCAGATTTTTACATTCTTTTTTGATATTCAGTCTGATTTTGATAGTTTTACTATGGATGACATCCTTGAATTTGTAAGTTTTTTACTATTACGGTGATCTGAAAAAGTGGCAGTAAACCATTCCATTTCGCAACTGGACATTTCGCAACTGGACACTTCGCAACTGGACACATCTCAACCAGTCATTTCGCAACTCACGTCAATTTCACAACCGCGACATTTCGAAACCATTCCATTTTGCAACTGGACATTTCATAACCAGTCATTTCGCTGGTGAAATGACGTGGTTGCGGATTGTCATAGTTGCGAAACTGGGTGGTTTCGTAATGACGTGGTTACGAAATCGGTGTGAGTTGCGCAATGTCGCGGTTGCGAAACGTCGGGGAACCAAAAAATAGGCTAGAAATTACGGTAACAGTTGGTGTCGCTTTTCCGTGGCGTGAGGTGGTGGGTATGTAATTTTCGAATCAATCGACTATTTTTGCCCTGTTTAAGAAACCCCCCGACGTTTCGCAACCAGCCATTTCGCAACTGGAACATTTCGCAACTTACGCCGGTTTTGAAACCAGGTCATTACGCAACCATGCCATTTCGCAACCAGTCCTTTCGCAGCTATAGAAATTGTCCGTTTCAAGGTGGAATATTCACAAAAAAACGTGTGTCTTTTGGTTGCGAAATGTCGTGGTTGCGAAATGACCGAATCGTCGGGGTGCCGGTTTAAAGGCGCGTGAGGGTTAGAAATTCAAAAATTTTCAGAATCCAAGAATACACAGATAAAGTGCCTCTTCTAACCACCACACCTGTCCCGGTGACTTTGATGAGATCTCCAAATTTAGGAAATTTGACAAATTCAAAGTTAGTCCATCTGTGTTTCCACAAATCCAGATGTCGTCCATTTTTTAGAATGCGAAATTCATCTGAAAAAACTATCATAGTAGTGACTCCAACCTACCGTCGGCTCACAAGGATACCAGATTTTACTAGGTAAAATTTTTCTAAAAAATTTTTTTTACTTATTTTTTCAATTTTCCCCAGAATGGCCAACACTCTGGCCCACCTTACCAACCTTCATTGGATAGTAATCGAGGATGGACCTACAGTAGTCCCAGCCATCTACCGTATCCTAGAGAGAACCCGTCTACCATTCACTTATATGGCTCACGAGTCCCCTCCAAACTTCCCAAATCGAGGATGGTACCAAAGGAGTCAGGCGTTGAAATTCATCCGAGAGGAGTACAAAAATTTGACCTACTCGAAAAATTCTGAAAATAGTGCTGTGATCTATTTTGGAGATGATGATAATTCTTATGATCTTCGATTATTTGAGGATTATATAAGGAATGTGAAGAGAGTCGGGATGTGGGGAGTTGGTGAGGATTTTTAGGCTTCTATAGTCTTTTAGACTTTTCAGGCTTTTTAGGCTTTCTAGGCTTTTCAAGCTCATTTTTCAGGCCACGTTGGTCAAAGTCTCGTAGAGTCCCCTCGAGTCTTCAACAATACAGTAATTGGTTTCGATGCGACATGGAGCCCCGACCGCTATTTTGCCATCGACATGGCTGGATTTGCTTTGGGTCTTGAACTGATTCTGAATTCCACTGTAGAATTTAGAAGTTCGTGTCCAAGTGGAGCCGGAGCACTCGAGTCATGTTTATTGGAAGATTTGGGACTGAAAAGGGAGGATGTGGAGCCGTTTGGGTTTGGGAAGCAGGTGAGACTTTCTTGTTCAAAAATCAATTTTCTAGTACTTCTGGGAGCCGAGATAAGCCGCTTCAAAGTTTGAGGGGGTCAGAGACGCAGACGACGAGACACTCTCGCTCTTGGAGAGACGCAGAAAAGCGAGGGTGTCTCGTCGTCTGCGTCTCTAACCTCTGAAACTTTCAAAGCTGTATCTCAGCTCACAGAAGAGCTAAAGAGTTGGTTTTTGGCTAGAACTGTGTAATTTTTGAAGCTTGACATTTTAGCTTGATCTTGAACTTTTTGTACTATTGCGAGCGGAGATAGGACGATTTGAAGTTTGAGAAGGTTAGAGACGCAGACGACCAGACACTCTCATTCTTCGAGAGACGCAGAGAAGCTAGGATGTCTTGTCGTCTGCGTCTCTCACCTTGTAAACTTTCAAGTGGTGTATCTCGGCTCACAAAAATGCTAGAAATTTGATTTTTGGCTAGAAATGTTCCATCTTGGAAGCATGACATTCCTATTTTGAATTTTCCAGCTCTCATGGGAGCCGAGATACACCGATTCAAAGTTCGAGGTGGTTAGAGACGCAAACGACTAGACACCTTAGTTTCTCTGCGTCTCTTCTGGCACAAAAGTGTCTGGCCGTCTGCGTCTCTAACCTCCGAAGCTTCCAAACGCTATATCTCAGCTCACAGAAAGGCTAGAAAGTCGGTTTTTGGCTAGAAATGTGTCATTTTTTAAGCTTGACATTTTGATTAAATTTTGAAGTTTTTAGCTCTTTTGTGCGCCGAGATACAGTACTTCAAAGATTACAGAGGTTACAGACGCAGACAACCAGACGCTTTTGTGCCAGAAGAGACGCAGAGAAGCGAGCATGTCTCGTCGTCTGCGTCTCTAACTTTGTAAACTTTGAAGCACTGTATCTCGGCTTGGCCTGGAGATATGACGTTTTCGGTTTCTACTTCCAATTTTCCAGACTGATCGAGACGTCTTGGTATGGCACACCAAAACTAAAGTACCCTGGATTCTAGATTTTCACCCTAGCGCCTGGGATTGGATCTTCTCAAAGCCACCAAGGACGAATAATTATTTTGTGGAGTACTAATTTCTGTTGTTTTTTTTAGTTTACGATCTCAAAAATACATTTATGCTTAATTAAAAATTTAAGAATTTACATTTTCATCAAAATTAAAGAGTGAGAGGGAGAGTGGAGAGAATACTTTTTTAGTAGTAAAGGATTTGTAGATTCACATTTGGGTTACAGTAATATAAATGATCGTTTTGATTTTCAAGATTTTCAAGGAATTGAGACGGGGGATCACATGGATTGGGGAGACGAGAGATTTTTTTGTTGACTAAATTTTTGTAGGGAAAGTGGCGGTATTTACTAGGGGATACTGTAATTACAGTAATCTACGAAAGAGCAAGAGAGACAGAGAAAGGAAAGAGATTTTTCATCAAACGGGGGATTCTGGTGAAGAAGAAAAAGATTTTGTTGGGATTTTCAATAATCGAGATCGATGTGACAAACTGAAATGGGGGAGAAAGCAACTGCCTGCAGTTTTGTGGGAAGGAATAGAAATGAGAAGAATTCATTGATTGGCATCCGGAATGGCGACGCGCATTTTGTATAGGAAGTTGAGGATCGATTCGTAGAGTTGTGGTTGTTGGCGAGACTCGAGACCGTCGGAGAGGCATTTGACTGAAAATATACAAAATTTGTTGCTCAATTTATAGAAAAAAAAATCTGAGCGTTTCTGTCCAAAAACCAACTTTCTACCCCTTCTAGGAGCCGAGATACGCCAATTCAAAGTTTGAGATGGTTACTGGTTCCTGGCTAGAATTGATCTGTTTTTAAAACATGACATTTTGGTCTAATTTTGAATTTTCTAGCTTTTTTGGGAGATGAGATACAGCGTTTGAAAGTTTTAGAGGTTAGAGATGCAAACGACCAGACACTTTTGTGCCAGAAGAGACGCAGAGAAACGAGAGTGTCTCGTCGTCTGCGTCTCTAACCACCTCAAACTTTGAGTCGCCGTAGTTTGGCTCCCAGAAGACCTAAAAAGTTCAAAATAAGACTAAAATGTCAAGCTTAAAAATTCAAACATTTCTAGCTAAAAACCGGCTTCCTAGCTCTTCTGTGAGCTGAGATACAGCGTTTGGAAGTTTTAGAGGTTAGAGACGCAGACGACGAGACAATCTCGCTCTTGAAGAGACGCCGAGAAACGAGAGTGTCTGGTCGTCTGCGTCTCTAACCACCTCAAACATTGAATTGGCGTATCTTGGCTCTTAGAAGGGGTAGAAAATTCTCTTTTGGACCAAAATTTTCTGAACTTTCTGAATTTGAGTTTAAGATAGTGAGAGCCACATCCTAAGAGCCTAAATAAGCCTACTTTGACCTGAAAGCCTAAACAAATTTCCAACTTACACTGTCTCTCCAACTCGATTCTCTCCCCATGATTGGCTGGCTGTCTCGCCGCAACAATCTTCTTCACCGCCTTCTTGGGCACCTGATTCTTGGCGACTCTAGCATACAACTCTGACACCTCCGCAGTCAATTGACGATACACATGACGGCAATAGACACGATTCGCCGCCATCATCACACTCCGAACACACATGTTGAACTCCTCGACCAGTGTCATATCGAAGCCCTGATTGTTGTAGGGGAACATTGGTTGTGGGGGCTTCTGGTCGTCGGGCGTGCCGAGACGAAGATTCGGTGCCGATTGTTGGTGTTGAAGGAAACGAGTGTGGTGTGGAAGATGATGGTGGGCAGCGAGTGGTGGGTGTCCGAGTGGATTCATGACGTGACCGTTGATTATGGTGGGCTTGAATTCGGGTTGCTGAAAAACATGAAAATTTTCAAATGACTATGTGAGAAGCAGGTGGGTCTTATATCATGAAGTGCTGCTAAAAATTTGAAACTTTCTTGTTCAAAAACCAACTTTCTACCTCTTCTAGGAGCCAAGATACGCTAATTCAAAGTTCGAGGTGGTTAGAGACGCAGACAACGAGACAATCTCGCTCTTGGAGAGACGCAGAGAAGCGAGAGTGTCTCGTCGTCTGCGTCTCTAACCACCAAACTTTGAATCGGCGTATCTTCGCTCCTAAAAGAGCTAGAGAGTCCAAAGTTAGACCAAAATGTCATGTTTAAAAACTGGATCCTTTCTAGCCCAGAACCATCTCTCTAGCCCCTCTGAGTGCTGAGATACAGTGCTTCAAAGTTTGAAGAGTTAAAGAGGCAGACTACCAGACACTCTCGCTTTAATAGAGACGCAGAGAAGCGAGAGTGTCCGGTCGTCTGCGTCTCTAACCACCTCAAATTTCGAAGCGGCGTATCTCGGCTCCCAGAAGAGCTAGAAAGATCTAAGCTGGACCAAAATGTCATGTTTTTAAAACAGATAAATTCTAGCCAAAAACCAACTCTCTAGCCCATTTGGGAGTTGAGATACAGTGATTCAAAGTTTGAGGTGGTTAGAGACGCAGACGACGATATAATCTCGCTCTTGGAGAGACGCAGAGAAGCGAGAGTGTCTGGTCGTCTGCGTCTCTCACTTTGAAACTTTAAAGCAAAGTATCTCGAGTTCTAGAAGGCCTAGAAAATTGGTTTTTGCGCAGAAATGTTTAGAATTTCAGCAACATGTTTTTGAGGTTAACTCTGTTGTTCAAAATTTTCCAGCTCAAAGATTTCTTGACGATAATTTGGTAGAATTAGAAAATGTTGTTAACCTTTTCTAGGCGAGACAATGCTCAAACGATAATCTACAATTCTTAAAAAAGAACCCAAATGAGAACTAGAGAATATTCACTTCAACTCGTGATAGATCAATTCTAAAATTTCTCAACCGAAAAGTGGAAGAGAATTTCCCCTAACCACACCCTTCTCTACCCTAGAATTAGTCAAATGATCTTAAGAAAATAATCATATGCTTCACAAGTCTTTGCCCTCAACATTCAATGAAATTTTCTTATTTCGGACGGTTGCTAGGCATCTGAATCTAGGTCAAGAATCCTAATAAAATCCAAAATTTGGCACCATGCCACACATCTCATAACACATTATTATCCCCTCACGAAATTTGGCGTCAAAAATCTTGCCTGACCGGATATAATCTTTCCACTAAAACCCCTCATCTTATCTCCCAAAAATCTTCTTAAACACACAAAAATAAGGAAAGAAGAAGAAGAAGAAGTCAGAAGACACTACATATCTTCGTCGCCCCATGTGAGCATCTCCTTGAGCTACTCTAGACTCCAAAAACAAGAAGAAGTGAGCTGCTCATAATATTTTGCTCAATGTTTTGTCG
Organism: Caenorhabditis sinica; assembly: GCA_963932045.1. Lineage (NCBI taxonomy): Eukaryota > Metazoa > Nematoda > Chromadorea > Rhabditida > Rhabditidae > Caenorhabditis > Caenorhabditis sinica. Next base: position 4,650,159 of record OZ009942.1, read on the forward strand.
CCGCCGGCTCGACATTATACACATTCCGAGGGGGGGGGTTTGTATAAGGAAAGTGTACAAAAGGGAAAAATGTACTAACTACAAAACATGTTTCGGTGGGTGCGTGGACTCCTCGTGGACAACTCGGGCAGCAGTCGAATTGTCCACGAGGAGTTCACGCACCCACCAAAACATGTTTCGCTGTTTTTAAATCGGCGGGAAAGCTGAAAATTCAAATTTCAATCTAGTTGGCGGTTAACCGCGTTTTCTCTTCGGGAATGTCGCTAATAGCAAAGTATCTTCAATGCTAGCTAGATTTTCTGAAGGATGGAATAACAAGTCTCCAAGAATTTTATATCTTCAAAAAGCTGATTTTTTGGGAAATTTAGAAATGTGTTCTTTATTTGAAACGCACAACATTAAGCCGAGTTATGCGCTCGCAAAGTAGGCGTATGAAATATAGTGTAACAAAGTTGAGTTAAGGTTTAAAGGAGGATTCCGGTCAAACATTTGTATTGCTTCAAAATAGGTAAAAATGTGCGTAGATTCCAAAAATCATTAAGAAAACGCTGAAAAATCGCTCTAAAACCCCAAAAATATCTCCGAAATGAGGAAAAATTGCAGAAGTTGTATCTGGTGGCCGTGGCCGAGTTTCCCGAAGAGGGGCGGAGCCGAGCACAGTGATTGGCATTCAAATGACTGCAAAGACGATCATTGGCTGACTCCGCTCCTTTTTTTTGGGAAAATCGGTCACGGCCACCGGATACAACTTCTGCGATTTTTGCTCATTTCGGAGCCATTTTTCGGGATTTTAGAGCGATTTTTGTGCATTTTCATCATGATTTTCGGAATCTACGCAAGTTGTTTTAACGGTTTTTTAAGCAATAAACGTTTTTGGTACTATACCACTTCACACTACTCCCAAACACCCCTTTCCCCCTCTACTCACCCCAGGTGAATGCATGGTGACTGGTGGACTCGACACACTATTCGACTGTTGAAGCTGTGGATGCAACGGAGAATTCATCTGTGGAGTCATATACGGCGACATCGTCGGAAATCCTTGGTTGGGCGGCGAGTTGCGTTGTCCTTGATTATTCTGAGTATACTTTGGAAGAGGCGGAGACGACTTTAAGGAGGATGATCCTGGTGATCCCAGATCAGCGTATCCATTAGAGAGCCCCGATGGGGATGGTCCACCAAATGGGTTTTTAGGGTTGAAGTTGGATGGATTAGTCGGGGTTTCTCCGAGAATGTCGTCGATGTCGTCGGCGGTCATTTCGAGAGCCAGCTCGCTTTTGCTGAAAAAAATAATCATTTTGATTCTCCAAAAAAATGGTCTCAAAAGTCTAAGCAATTCAATTTGAATTGCCTCCAAAAAATCTACACATGGTGCAACCGCGCGCCAGCGCACACGGGCGGGAAAAGCCTTATTTTGTCTTCTTTTTTGAGTTTCTGAGTTCAATCCGTTGAGCTCTCAACAACATACCGCTTCTTTAGGAGCTTCTTCTTGGGTGCATTCTCGGCCAGCTCCGTTGGTTGGTCCTCATCATCCATCAACTCTTGCTTCACATCCGGTGACTCATCACCGCGCTCGTTTCCGCCGAAAAATTTGGCTTCCAAGCGGATTTCCTCGAAAAGCGAGGCGATGCGTGCGTTTTTTTGAGATTCACTGCAAATTTTTTGTCGTTGTTTTCGAGAGGGTAACTGGAGTTCTTGTCAAGGTAGTCATGTGAAACCTATACCGTTAGAGAGCTGGAATGACAGTTGCGAAATGACTAGTTGCGAAACGTCTAGTTTTCAAATTTATGGGTTGCGAATTGTCGTAGTTTCAAAATGACTAGTTGCGAAATGTCTCGGAGCCAAAAATTTCATCGCACATTTCTATACATATTTTGATGCGATTTCACCTATTTTGCACCATTCTTCCTATCCAAATTTGCGGCTGCGGGACATTTTGCAACTACGACATTTCGCAACTCATATCGATTTTGCAACCGCGACATTTCGCAACTAAGACATTTCAAAACTGAACGTTTCACAACTCTATAAACTAGTCTTTAAGGTTTTATGAGATTGAAGGTATTGTGAACTATTCCAGGTTATGGTAAAAATTTGAAAAATTGTGATTTCAACGTAAACTTTTCACAAAAATATTGGAATTCGTGGTTTCGAAATGGCGTGGTTGCAAAACGGCCGGTTGCGAAATGTCTCGGAGCCGTAAAATGACCGGTAGCGAAATGTCGTGGTTGCGAAACGACTGGTTGTATGGGATTGAAGGGATAAAAACCCTGGATTTTGTAGTTTCAAAACGACTTGGTTGCGGATTGTCCTAGTTGCGAAACGACTGGTTGCGAAATGTCTCAGAGCCGAAATTTTAGTGTATTTTCATCATCGCATTCCAATACTAGTTTTTTAAAAGTTTTCTATTTTCTGTTTTGTCTTGAAAATTTTCGTATGCATGTGTATGTGCTACATTCCTTAAAGTTCCAGATGTAAAAAATCTTCGATCTTCTAACACCCTACCCCCTCATTTGTCGGCATTCACCACCCCCCCCCCCCCCCTAATTGCTCATATTCAAAAAAAAGTTTCTGTGTAACTTTCCCCAAAAATGTATGATAACTCACGCCAACTTTGCCATCTGATTCGCATCCTCTGCTGCGTCACCGCCACCGTCTCCACGATGCTCCTGTTGTGGTGCTGGTGGAGGATTCTGATGACTTGAAGGATTCTGCTGGTGCATCAGATGTGGCATGTTCTGATTCATATGGGGTGGTAGAGAGTTTGGATGATTCTGCTGCTGCATCATTGCCTGATGATGTTGCTGTTGCTGCAATTGCATCTGATGAAGTTGTTGCGCTTTGGCCATCGGAAGCGGCATTGACGTCACATAGGCCGTTGGGAGCTCGGCGGACATTCTGAAATAGAAAGGGATGATTTGATGAGAGGATAGATATGAGATAAGAGGATAAGGTCTGGATAGATACGGTAGGATTAAAATGAAGATCCATAATAAGAACTCATTTGGGGTTAAGTCTTAACCCCAAAATTTCGTGATCAAATTTTTAAAGTTTTAAGATCAAAGATGAGGGTTCTTATCTTGGAATTATGCTTTGGGTCTGGTTTTTGTGTCCGGGAGCAAGAGAGCTTCGAGACATTTCGCAACCAGTCATTTCGCAATTAGGACATTTCACAACCAATCGTTTCGCAACTAGGACATTTCACAACAAGTCGTTTTGCAACTACGAAATTTCGCAACCACGAAATTTTGCAACCAGTCGTTTCGCAACTATGACATTTCGCAACTCACGCCATTCCGAAACCACAAAATCCAGGATTTTTTTAGAAGGTTCACGTTAAAATCGCAACTTTTCAAATGTAGACTATAACCTGGAATAGTTCACAATACCCTCAATCCCATGCAACCTTAAGGAGCGTAAGGTGGACTAGTTTATAGAGTTGCGAAACGACTGGTTGCGAAACGTCCAGTTTTGAAATGTCTTGGTAGAGAATTGTCGCGGTTGCGAATTGCGAAATTGACGTAAGTTGCGAATTGTCCCGGAGCTGTTTTTATAGTGTTTGCGTACTTCACATCAGATGTTACCCCTGTACGGTTTTTCTACTGTATCTCAAGAACTAGTCGACCAATTTTGAAACAAATTGGACAGATCGATAGGAATTCTTCGCAGATTTTTTTAATGCCAGCTGCCAGCACAGTTACACCAGTTACACCAAAATAGAGGAACTTTTATTAGCGACATTCCCCAAGAAGAAACGCGCTCCATCGCTAACTTGCCTGAAATTTGAATTTTTAGCTTTCCCGCCGTTTTGAAAACAGCGAAACATGTTTCGGTGCGTGCGTGGATTCCTCGTGGACAATGCTCGAGTTGTCCACGAGGAGTCCACGCACCCACCAAAACATGTTTCGCTGCTGTCAAAACGGCGGAAAACCTAAAAATTCAAATTTCAGGCAAGTTAGCGATGGAGCGCGTTTCTTCTTGGGGAATGTCGCTAATAGTTGACCGGTTGCGAAGTGTCGCGGAGCCTCAAAATCGCGTCGAAACCTCATTGCCGTCATTTTATGGCTAAGTCAGAAAATTTTGCGCCTAGCGCCCTAGCCATTTCAGAAAATTCGCCTAGTACCGCACTGATTCTCCGCATATTATGAATTTGCAGTTTGTTGGCACACTTTAAAGGCGCATGGACTTATTTTCGAAGATATCTCAGCACGAATAAGCCCATGCGCCTTTAATGTGTGCCAACAGACTTCAAATTTATAATATATCCCCCAATCCCCTGACTCACCCCCTAGCGACCATTCCCGGATGCTCCACTCCTCCACTTCCATTCACTCCTCCACCACCACCATTGCTCATACTTCCATTGCTCATCCCCGAATTCATTATAGTGCTCTGTGATGGGGGCCCGGTGCCCCCGTTGACCGACTGGTGCTGTTGCTGATGCATCAAGTTCTCGATTGATATCATGATATATTTCGAGAAGCGAAGAGGACCCAAGAAGAAAAACTGCAAACAAATTAGAGTCTTATTAAGGGAAAGGTTCAAAGAACATTAGGAGATAAGATCCTTAAAAAAAGGAAAAAAAAAGGGGGGGGGGGAAGTCCTACAAAAGACTCATGGTAGAAAAAAAGAAGAGTTTTTGAAGAGGGTTTCTTTTTTGGCTTCTGAGCTGAACTTATAAGTTATCGTCAACAAGACTCCAGGAGGAAACATGGCATGTACTATGTACACCATGGTGAGAGGAAAGTGCTCAAGGATGAGAATAGAAAAGAAGAAGTAGAAGACGTCAATGATGAGATGCAAGAGTCCAGATGTCCTCAGGAGGATCACCAGAAAATTTTTATTGACGAAATATATATTTTACGTCACTTGTTAGCTTGATAAAGGTTAGAAGGTGTCTGGGATGACAATGACCTAGAAAAACCAAATGGGCCGTTTTCTGGGACATGCTTGGAATAGATGCCGATAGTCTAAGTTTTTTGGACTTTTGACCATTTGAGCCCAACCTTTAGGGGTTCTGTTAGCGATATTCCCCAAGGGGAAACGCGCTCCATCGCAAATTTGGCTGAAATTTAAATTTCCAGCTTTTCCCGCCGTTTTGAAAACAGTGGACTCCTCGTGGACAACTCGGGCAGCAGTCGAATTGTCCACGAGGAGTCCACGCACCCACCGAAACATGTTTCGCTGTTTTCAAAACGGCGGGAAAGATGAAAATTCAAATTGCAGCCAAATTTGCGATGGAGCGCGTTTAGCCTTGGGGAATATCGCTAATTACATGGCATATCCCAGCTGGTGGCTGAGATATAGAAATTAGGAGTTCAAAAACTTTGAGATCTGCAATTTTGAAAATGAAGGGTTTTCTATGTGCGGGATTTTTCGAATTTAGTATCGGCGGAATTCAGAATCCATGCATTTTCGAAGAAAAAGTTTTAAATTTCCAGGTTCTCCCAAGGTCTTTGAATCCTTTAGAACCTCATAAAATTGAAATTTGGAAATTTTTGAATCTGGAAATCTTGGGATTTTGAAATCTTGGGGATCTTGAAATCTTGAGATCTTGGAATCTCAAAATTCTAGATTATCAAACATTCTGAAAAACTTCCCCGACAAATAATAATGTAAAAAACAAAATCAGAAGAAAATTGACCAAGGTAAAAACACAGCCCCCATAACCCCACCCACATTGTCTAGAACACCATCTAATTAATGTTTTGTCAAAAAATAATGGCTCTTGAGGAAATAATACATATCACAAAAACACAGAAAAGTGAGCCAAGTCAGAACATTGCCGAGCCAAGCCAAAGATAAGCCTTCCAACTCATCCCCACATAGAAAACAATTGTGGACAAAAAAAGTGGGCGGAGCCTTGGGAGATGGGGAGCAAGGGGGGGGGGGAGGAGTTAGGGGTGACGTTGCTCAGCTTATCATGGGGCTCAGCTCCTCTTTTTGTCAGGATTTCAGGATATCATAGGCAACAATACTGGATATTTTTTTAATTTCCTGAGCTCAGAAGATTTCAAAAAAAATTTAGGCGAAAAAAATATGACAGGAAATAGGGGAATGATTCAGACTAGATTTTTTGAGTGAAAAGTGAAAAGTGAAAAAGGGGAATAATTCGATTTGGAGTGTCAAGAATAAGAGAGCATGTGCACTTTTTTGCAGAAAAATGGGGGGAGCAGGCGGAGACAGATTACAGTAGGGGAGAGGATTAGGATGTTCTAGGGAAGAAGATGAACTTGGACTCGAACACGAGGTTGGTCTGGAACAAGAACTGGTCTTGGTTTTGTAAGATCAAAAACTTAGCTGACTATCAAACGTAGGAGTCAAATTATTTTACGTTTGATAGTCAGAGTAGTAGAAAAATCGGGATCCTAATTTGTCTGCGTACGTTTGATACGCAGTCAAAATTTAGCAGCGAATATACCAGGAATCAGGTTTGATAGTCAGTCAAGTCAATTTGGCTGCTGGCTACTGTATCATCAGCGAAATGAGCTTGGGTCAATTACGGCTGAGTATCAAACTCAAATTGGCTGCGTACGTTTGATAGTCAGGCAGGTTTTGAAGCAAAGCGTCACAACCTTTGAAAAATAACGCATTAGATAGTCAGTCAAGTCTATTTGGCTGCTGGTTACTGTATCATCAGCGAAATGAATCTCGGTCAAGTACGGCTGAGTATCTAACGTTCAATATTTCCATAGTACTCAAATTGGCTGCGTACGTTTTATAGTCAGCCAGGTTTAGAAGCCAGTATTAAAATTTTTGAAAAATAAAAAGTTTGATAGGCAGCCAAGTCTATTTGGCTGCTAGAACTCCGAACCAGTGAAATGAAGGAAGTAAGCTGCGAAATCGACTCTGCTGAGTATCTAGCGTTCAATCTTTCTAGAACACTCAAATTGGCTGCGTACGTTTGATAGTCAGTTAAGCTAGGGGAATAAGTAGCGGAATTTCAAAAAAGCATTAGATAGTCAGTCAAGTCTATTTGGCTGCCGGAGCTTCAAACTGCTAAAGTGCTGCAACTAAGCCAACTTACGCAGCCAAATCAATTTGGCTGCGTACGTTTGATACTCAGCCGAGTCGGAGTGTTTTTAGCGTAAAAATTGTGTTCCTGGTTTTTGACACAAAAAAACATAAGGCATTTTTAAAAAGTCAAAACTAAAAGTTTTCTCATTTTTGTCATTTCTAAGGTATTTTCGAAATTTTTTGATTTCCTGGTTTCTTACATAGTTCTCAACCAATTTCAGCTCGATTTTAGTGTTCAAAATGTCTAAACTTTTCGTCATCAATTGCTGAAATTTTCTTAGTAAGTACACCTGAAATTACATTTTGCTGAAAATCTATTTTGAGCCATACATATATTTGGAATTTTGCCAGATCTCACATTTTCGAAAAATCTTGTAAAAAATGGTTCCAAAAAAGTTTGTATCCAAAAAAAATTGAAGTGAAAAAAAGGAGAAAAAAGGTGTGAAAACCGGAAAACCCCGATAGGCGCATATTCCAAGAAGGAAGAGAACACACCAAAACATCTTCAGCCAAAAAAAAAATTAGAAGATTGGAAATTCAGATAAGAGTCATCATCGAGGAAGATTTGGAAAGAAAAGAAAGTATAAGAAAATCGAGGGACCAAGGGGGTATAGAAAATCAACAAAAAAATGGTTTGGGAACCTCTAGATGGCCTAGAAGTCCTCATTTTGGGAAAACTAGTCCGCAGACTCAATTGATGGTCTAGAAAATCCGGGACGGAGAAATCAGAATATCTTAAGAACTAGTCCCTCTGATTGGCCGAGTTTCTGATGGCCTAGAAATCCAGTTTCTGATGGCCTAGAAATCCAAAGCTGGACCATCTGTGCAGACATGGCCTAGCTATCCAACCTTGGGAAAACTAGTCCCCCATATGGCCTACGGATCCGAATTTTGGAAGCACTAGTCCCTCAGTCTGGTCGGATTTCTGATGGCCTAGAAATCCAAATCACGAAAAGCTAGTCCACATGTGCCGGAACGGCCTAGAAATCCAAACCTCGGGAAAACTAGTCCCCCTCCCCGACCCTTTTGATGGCCTAGAAATTCGAAAACCCTGAAAACTAGTCCCCAGTCCCCTCTGGTGGCCTAGAAGTACAAATCTTATGAAAACTAGTCTCCGGAGGATTTTGATGGCCTAGAACCTTCAAACTAAAGAAAACTAGTCCCCCGGACCATTGGTGGCCTAAAAAACAAATTTTTTTTAACTAGTCCCCGTGCTAGAAATATGGTCTAGAAGTCAAAAAAACTAGCCCCATATGATGACCTAGAAATCCCTCTGATGACCTAGAAAACCAAAACTAGGCCATCAAAACGCTTCAAATCCGTTTCCCGTTCAAACGTTCAAAAGTTCCAAAGAAGCCTTTTTTCCACTTTTTTTGGGGACGTCATCTGGATTCTGAGGTCATCAAATTGACCTATCCCCATTTTCGCTATTGTTCGAAACCAAAGTTTTCTGGAAGAACGTGTCTTCTAATCCCAAATCCCCTATACGTGTTCAAATGGAAGAAGAAAAAGTGAATCAAACGATTGTCCGCGGAGCACGTGTCACCCGTGGGGGCCAAAAGATATGGATATGGATCAGTGATGTGAGAAAAAAGGATGGAGGAAATAATGCTCGTGAGCTCATGGAGAATGGGCTCAATGTGTATGATAAGAAAGAGAAATTAGGAAACAATTGGAATACTAGATGATCAGAAGAATTTTGGGAAAAAAGAAGTTGTCGGGAAAAGTTGATTCGAATTTTGAACTCAGCGTAGTCGATTACCCCTACCTACAAAAATTGAGAAAAAAAAATGTTGGTCCAACTTTTAAAGGCGCATAGGGTCTAGAGATAAAGGGCAGAATACTGTAATTGTATCAAGACCTAACTATTGACAAAAATAACTATGATTTTCAGGATCAGCGCACTTAATTACCCTTCAGTCCGAAAATCTGGAAAAAAACAAAAATTTGGAAACGGCTCCCAAGAAAGGTGTTGGCCATACGTTTAAAGGCGCATACAGTTTTGGGTCTGGCCGCGAACAAGCCTACTACCGTATGCGCCTTTAATTTAAACTTTCCCATAATCCTCGGACATCTGGACACACAGACATACAACTATCATCCTTCAAAACTCATTCAAAACAAGTTTGGCCCTACGTTTAAAGGAGGAATCCGGTCAAAAAATTTTTTGCTTTAAAATATGTAAAAATGTGTGCTGATTCCGAATTTCACAATGAAAACTCACAAAAATCGCTCTAAAACCCCGAAAATCCGCTTGGAAACCATATTGACCGTATTTGGCCAAAGTTGTTTTAGGTGGCTGTGGCGGAGTTTTTAAAGGCGCATACCGTACTAGACTACTACGATATGCGCCTTTAAACTGACACTCATCAAAAAAATGGGACATCTGGACACACGGACGCACAGACTATCATCATTCAAAACTTTTTTGGAGCCTACGCATTTTCATTATATTTCTATTTTCATTATCGTCACTATCACTATCATCACAACTATAAACTTTTTGCCTAGAATATATGTATGTATCTCTATTTTCAGATAATCATTTTTGCTTTTCGACGGAAATTGAAAACTGAAAACTGCAGCAAAGTACGAATAGCGCGCGCTTCCCACGCGCTAGGCTAGTGGAATTGGATTTTTCTGACCTGCACTCATTTTAGGAAAAAGTTGTAGGAAAAAGGGAAAAATGTCTAGAAAAGTTAAAGGATCATACATAGAAAAAGCTAGCAAAAGGAAGAAAAAAATTATGAGAAAAGATTTTTTGAAAATTGAGAAAAACCAAATCGATAACTTTTGCCAACCTCCTCTACTGGTGGTTATGATGACAGGTTGTCGCCCATCATTCATAGAAGAATTATGAGAGGGGGACCCCCTCTCATTATGAGACATTTTTACGAAGGACAAAAAGATTTGGGCAGATAAGATATGTACATATGTTCACCTTTAGAGGGAACTTTGGGAAAAAAACAAAGGGGGGGGGGGGGGAGTACTGTGTTTTTAGCTTAACCATACTTGCAATCCGGGCCGAGACGGGCCGACGACGGGCAGGCAGTTTTCTCCATTTCAACTTGCGATTTTTCGGTCAAATTTTATATTAAAATGTAAAACTCAGTGAGATCTACAAAATGGTACCAAAAACAATCATATAGAACATGCCCATTTGTCTCAAAAGTCCGTTAAAGGCACGGGCCGGGCTCAGACGGGCCGATGGCGTCGGCCCGTGCATTTAACTGACTACGGGAAAGAATTGAGTTGTTCTATATGATTGTTTTTGGTACCATTTTGTAGATCTCACTGAGTTTTACATTTTGATATAAAATTTGACCAAAAAATCGCAAGTTGAAATGGAGAAAACTGCCTGCCCGTCGTCGGCCCGTCTCGGCCCGGATTGCAAGTATGAGCTTAACATTTTTTTAGCTTAACATATTTTAGTGGTAAATCTAAGTAGCGAATTAGATCTAGGCTGAGTATTAAATGTTCTTTCCTAATTTGGTTGAGTACGTTTGATACACAGTCAGTTCTAAAACTTGGCAGCGAATTCAACAGAAATAGGTTTGATAGTCAGTCAAGCCATTTTGGCTGCTGGCTACTGTAGAATCGGAAATATTTAAAAAAAAAATACTCAGTACCAACAAAACTGTAGGATTACAGTAATTCCATCCAAAGTTATACGAAATCCCAAAAAGTCAATCCTCCATCCGTCCACACATATAAAAAAAAAGATGAATCTGCTTAGTCCACTCTCCCATATTCCCCCCTACTACCCCAAATAATGCCTTTCTCGATAATCGTCAACTTCTGTTCTCTCCCGTCTCGAGTATACTATGTGTTTGTGTCTAGGGGGGTCGTCACATTACTCTTTTTTGGTACCTATCTAACGTTAGGACTTAAAAGTTTTGGAAGACCCATCGAGCAAAAAGAGATAAATATGAAAAATGTGAAATCTAGAAGACGTGATCCAAGACATTTCACAACCAGTCGTTTCGAAACCACGACATTTCGAAACCACGTCATTTCGAAACCACGTCATTTCAAAACAACAAAGTCCATTTTTGTAAAAAGTTCAGGTTAAAATGTAGACTATAACTTGGAACAGTTCATAATACCCGCAATCTCATAAAACCTTAATAAGCGTAAAGTGGACTAGTTTATAGAGTTGCAAAACGTCCAGTTTCGAAACGTCTTGATTGCTTGCAAAATGTCCTGGTTGCAAAATTTCGTAGTTGCGAAATGTCGTAGTTGCGAAATGACTAGTGGCGAAATGTCCAGGAGCCAATAGACGTGACGTCATCAGAAAGAAGAAGTCAGAAAAGGTCAAAATTGACATTTTGGAATTAAATAAAAACTACCAACATCTCCTTAAAAAATCCTATCGAATGGTACATACATATAAAAATGGTAAAAATCGGATCACAGGTTATAGAGATAGAAAACCTTAAACAGTCTTCAACTGGAGTAGAAGGTGTTTCATCAATTAGAAGACGTCAAAATCAAGATTTTCTTGAAAACTAAAGAAAATAACAGCTACACGACATTTTGCAACCAAGACATTTCGCAACCAAGACATTTTGCAACCAACATATTTCAAAACTGGTCGTTTCGCAACCAGTCGTTTCGCAACTTAATAAACTTTTCTACTTCGAGTTCATTTAGGTATTGTGAACCATTTCAGGTTGAATCTACATTTAAAATTTTTTCTCTTTCTACAAAAAATCTGGGTTTCAAAATGACGTGGTTGCGGAGTGTCGTAGTTGCAAAACGACTGGTTGCGAAATGGCTCGAGGCTCTAAATTGACAACATCTTCAGAAAATTGTGATAAAAGAAACTCCAAAAACCAGATAATAAGAAAAAAGGAAAACTTGGCAAGCTGCCAAATCGACTACAACTGACTTCCACTGAATGAATGAATCTCGTTAAATCGGATCGTGAAGTCGAACAAGAGAAAAATAGTGAAAATTTTGAAGAGACACAGAGGAACAGAAGGTTGACGTTCTTCTTCTTTTTTTCTTCTGTATGCTGCGTTTTTCGTTTCTATGTGTGAGTGAGTGTGTTGATTTATATTTGGGAGGAGGAGGGGCAGAAGGTTTTTGACTTTTGACTGTGTATTATAAATCATTTTTAGACAATGGACAAAAAAATGAATGGAGAAATGAGAAGGAGGTAGGTTTGGTGTTCAAAACGGAAATTTAGGACAAACAGACACACAGACAGATACATTAATCCAAAAAATTTTTAAGAAGTTTTCTTCAAAATGTGAAAAATCCACCATCTCATGCTCTAATACTCCCATCCGTCACACCACCATGTCCACCACATGTCCATGTCCAATGTCCACACCTCACAACTCCAAAAGTTCTTCTATCCTTCCTTCCCCCTCCAAACAACATGTTACGTAACAGAGCAATATTGCAAATGGACTCCCAACTCTCCAGGAGAGAATCCATTTAATCTGGAGGGGGGTGCTCATAGTCAGAATAAGAAAATGAGCAAAAAGGAGAGCCAAAACACGTGCCGTCCTCATCATCATCATCAAAAAAAAAGGAGAAGAAGTAAGAAATAAGAAGAAGACGTAGATTCATCGTTGATGACGTCTTCTACATTATCATTTTCCCTCCTATTCAGGGGCAACACGGGGATAACAAGACAACTCCCTTCAATGAATGCGTGACCTGAAAGAAAGTTTCCAATTTTTTGTTGTTCTATGGGGGGGGGGGGGGGGATGAGCATTGCGACATTTCGCAACCGAGACATTTTGAAACTGGACGTTTCGCAACCGCAAAAATTTGCAACCAAGACATTTTGAAACTAGACGTTTCGCAACCAAGCCGTTTTGAAACTGGAAACTATACAAACTAGTCCAATCTACTCTCATTAAGGTTGTATGGGATCGAGGGTACTGTGAACAATTCCAGGTTTTCAGCTACCACAAGAATACTGGATTTTGTGGTTTCGAAATGGCGTGGTTGCGAAACGACCGGTTTTGAAATGACTTGAGTTGCGAAATGACGTGGTTTCGAAATGTCGTAGTTCCGAAATTTACGTGAGTTGCGAAATGTCTCGGAGCCAAAAAAACGTGATAAGACAAAAGGGCATAATGAGAAAAGGAAGGACTTCTGGAGATGGGAAACGTGATATAATTTGTAGGATCAGATGATAGTAGAATATGGAGATTAATCTCAGAATAGGGGATTTGGAGATGAATAGGAATAATCTAGGCTTCGTGAGAAAGTGGAAGTATGTATTAGAAGAATTGGTGGGGAAAAAATGAGTTTGGAAGTTTTAGAGGGGACTCGGGGTGTTTGGAATCTAGAATTTGGGAGTTGGAACATTTTCTAAAAATAAAAGAATTCCGAAATAAGAGCTTCCGGATTTTCAAATTCTGAATTCTAAACTCTTCAGAATCTCCAGGAGCAACTTTGAAAACCTGTGAACATTGGGCTCTTCTATCTATCTATCTATCTCTCACTTGCTCCATCTCGTGAGTTTTGAGGACCGCCAGTAGTGTCGAAGTTGAAACACACAGAAATCGTGAGAGATAGTGTGTGAAATGGGGAGAGTGGGCGAGAGAAAGAAAGTAAACAGACCTACGTCACACAGTTCAAAATGAGATAGAGATGAGAGATAGACGGAAATAAAAACGAAAATAGAACGGGGAACGCATCTAATTATAATATCGTTTGGCATTTTTTTTGGGATGGGGGATTCTCATAAAAATTCTGAAATTCTGAGAATCCAAAGTTTCCAAGTTTTGAAGAATGCTGAGATTCTGAAGTCGAATTTCAGTGAAGACTCAAAAATGATTTTTATATCATTTAGAAGCTAAAATTATGAGAATTCCAAAAATGTAATTATTTTTTTGACCGGATCATTTTGAAGAGAGTTATGAGCCCGCAAAGTTGTGACAGCCTGAAATTTAAGGACCCATTATTTGTAGGCTTGTAACTTGGCTAATAGTGGTCCGTATTGAAAGTTGTCTATATTTTTGAATTTCTCGTATTTTCAGCTATTTAATGATGTATGAATTCGCTTTTTCTGGTCACAAAACTTGAAAGTTATAAGCTCAAAATGTTGCACGCTGTCAAAATTGAATCAACGAAATGTTTAGCAAACTACTAGCAATGTTCCCCAGAGGGAAACGCGCTCCATCGCCAACATGGCTGAAATTTGAATTTTCAACTTTCCCGCCGTCTTGAAACAGCGAAACATGTTTCGGGGGGGGGGTGCGTGGACTCCTCGTGGACAACTGGGGCAGCAGTCAAATTGTCCACGAGGAGTCCGCGCACCCACCAAAACATGTTTCGCTGTTTTCAAAACGGCGGGAAAGCTAAAAAAGCCAAGTTGGCGATGGAGCGCGTTTGCCCTTGAGGAATATCGCTTCCATGATCAGTAATCAGAAGTTAAATTCTAATTCTTGTTCTCTTTTTTTTGCGAAGTTTTCAGATGATAGTACTACTTTCTCTATCTACTTGCCCCAGCGCCGGATTTGCGTCACTGTTTGTGTGTATGTGCATGTGTCTGTGCTCTCATCCGGTTCAAATATCGAACTCTATCTCTTTTCCTCTACTAACTAGTCGAATAAGAGAATAACAGGAAGCCCGCTGATGGGATTTTGTTATCAACGAAGCGCGGTTAACCGCGCATAATAGTAGGATACCCTAAACTTGGGTAAGGGGACCTGATAATTCGCTAAAGATTGCTTAATTGGGCCCAAAAAAATTCTAGTTAAAAATACGACTCTAGAAAGTATGTAAGGAAAATTTGCATCATCCCATACTTTTTCACACTAGCATAGCTAAGCCACAATATGATAATCTTCAAAGGAAAACAAAAGGACAGGTGCCTCAAAACCAAAAAAAGAAACCGTCGGCTTCATGGATTTCGTAAAGACCTTCTTCTCCTTTTTTCTCGACTAGCCTACGTCACTTAATGGACACCGGAGGGCCGGCGGCGGCCAGCCGCCGCCGCCGGTACCGCGCGGAGTGTATGTACTTACTATGTCTTGGCTTGGCTTGGCTAACAGGACAAGAGACACAGAGGGCATTGTAGGGAATGATGATGATGATGATGTCATTTCGATTTCGACATTGGTTAGAAAGGGTACATGTTCGGGAAGAAAAATCACTGGAGCGCACTTACTGATGTAGTGGTTGGTTCCGGGACATTTCGCTACTAGTCATTTCGCAACCGCGACAATTCGCAACCAAGACATTTTGAAACTGGACGTTTTGCAACCAGTCATTTCGCAACTCTATAAACTAGTCCATTTTACGGTTATTAAGATTGTATGGGATTGAGGGTATTGTGAACTATTCCAGGTTATAGTCTACATTTGAAAAGTTGTGATTTTAACATGAACTTTCCACAAAAAACCTGGCTTCCGTGGTTTTGAAATGATGTGGTTGCGAATTGTCGCGGTTGCGAAAGGACTGGTTGCGAAGTGTCGTAGTTGCGACACGACTGTTGCAAAATGTCTCGGAGCCTAGTGGTTGGCCACCCTGAAAGTGGTCAACTACAAAAATCGAATTCTCAACTGTATTGTAACGTGATGAGACTAAACATTTTGCAAGAAATAAGCTTGGTTTTTGGATGGCTCATGCTTAAAACTCCATAAAAATTTTATATACAAATTATATAAGTATTAACGATATTCCCCAAGAGAAAACGCGCTCCATCGACAACTTGTCTGAAATTTGAATTTTCAGCTTTCCCGCCGTTTTGAAAACAGCGAAACATGTTTCGGTGGGTGCGTGGACTCCTAGTGAACAATTCGACTGCTGCCCGAGTTGTCCACGAGGAGTCCACGCACCCACCAAAACATGTTTCGCTGTTTTCAAAACGGCGGGAAAGCTGAAAATTCAAATTTCAGCCAATTTTGCGATGGAGCGCGTTTCCTCTTGGGGAATATCGCTAATAGTTTGCTGATCCAATTTTGACAGTTTACGACGTTTTCAGCTCATAACTTTGAAGTTTTGCGACCAAAAAAATCGAATTTATATATCATTAAAAACTAAAATTACGAGAAATTCAAAAATATAGACAACTTTCAAAACGGACTACTGTGAGCCAAGTTACAAGCCTACAAAAAATGGGTCCTTAAATTTTAGAGTGCGTTCAACTTTGCAGGCTCATAACTCTCTTCAAAATAATGTAGCTAAAAAAATAATTACATTTTTGAACTCCTCATAATTTTAGCTTCCAAATGATATAAGAATCATCTTTGAGTCTTCACTAAAACTCTAATGGTGCTCTATTTATTGAGCCGCTATCAAAATTTGGATTAGATTTTTCTACTCCAAAGTTTGGGGCCCAAACTAGCTCCCACCCACGTGAATTAGCCAACCACAAACTTCCACTACCAGAAAAAAAGAGAAAACCAACAAAAAAAAGAAGAAGAAGAAGAAAGTGAGTCCCTCCGAAAGTTCCGGAAGGAAATGGAGAAAGGTAAGTGTAGGCCTCCGAAGTGCCCACCACCATTTTTTGACGAGAGAAGAGGACAAAAAGAGGGTGGAAATGGGGGATGGAAATGGAGAATAAGAAGAAGAAAAAGTGGTATACTATAAAAATGGGGGATTTCGAAATTTAAAGGGGGTAGGAAAGGATACCTGGGGAGAAGCATAAAAAAGCATAAAAATCATGAAAGAAGGAAAATTGAGCCCTTCGAAATGGATATACATAAATGGTCAAAAAATGGAAATTGGGAAATTTGGAGTTTTTCAGAATATCAGATTCTCAAAATATCCAAATACTAATAAAAATGTCTGTATAAGTGGTCAAAAACTATCGAAAATTGAATCTAAAAAACGAAAATTTTGAAATTTTGAATCTCAAACATAAGGAAAATCAGAAAGGCAAAATTAGCAGGTTTTCGATTTTCAATTGCCTAACAGTCATTATCTCATGACATTTCTTCAAAAATGAACTTTCGAAATGACTTTGAAATCGTGTCAGACAAAGTTATTTTAGGCTTGCAAAAGTTTCAAAAACTGACCAGAATTTTTCGGAAATCAGTGTTCATTGTTCTAATTGGAATCCCTAGAGCTGATAGAAAAAATGGCACTGCCAATCTCTAAAACTCGAAAGAAGGAAACCGTCAACAATTGAGAATTTTAGGATTTCACCAGGGTCAAAACAAGGCTAGAATCTAAAATCCAGTAGATAACAAAGAACGCAAATTCTAAAAGTGGAGCTCGGTGGACTTTTCGAATTTTCAAGCCACGTCATTTCGCAACCAGTCATTTTGCAACTCTATAAACTAGTCCGTTTTGCGTTCATTTCGGTAAACAAATTCAGCTTACCTATCAAAATGTGATTTTTTTTTGAGATTGCAACATGACATTTTTTCAAAAATGTGTATCTATTGGTTGCGAAACGGCGTGGTTGCGAAACGTCGCAGTTGCAAAATAGTCAGTTGCGAAATGTCGCGGTTGCGAATTGACTGGTTCCGAAATGTCGCGGTTGCCGTTACAACCAAAGTACTTACGCCGTAATTCATTCTGATGACGTCACGTCTTTTGGTTCCGGGACATAACGCTACTAGTCATTTCGCAACTAAGACATTTCGCAACTCACATCGATTCTGCAACCGCGACAATTCGCAACCAAGACATCTCGAAACTGGACGTTTTGCAACCAGTCGTTTCGCAACTCTATAAACTAGTCCATTTTACGTTCATTTCGGTTATATGTGATAGGAATAATTGTAAACGTATTCAGGTTACTATCAAAATCAAACATGGCATTTTTTCAAAAATGTGTATCTTTTGGTTGCGAAACGACTGGTTGCGAAACGTCTAGTTTCGAAATGTCTTGGTTGCGGACTGTCGCAGTTGCGAATTGACTGGTTGCGAAGTGTCCGGGGCTCCGTTAGAACCAAAGTAGTCTTACTTCCACCGTAATTCTTTCTGATGACGTCACGTCTTTTGGCTCCGGGACGTTTCGCAACTACGACATTTTGCAACTCACGTCGATTCCGCAACCACAACAGTTTTCAAACCAAGTCATTTCGCAACCATGCCATTTCGAAACTGGACATTTCGCAACCAGTCATTTTGAAACCACGAAATCACTTTAAAATCGCAACCTTTGAAATGTAGACTATAACCTGGAATAGTTCACAATACCCTCAATCCCATAAAGCCTTAATGAAGGTAAAGTGGACTGGTTTATAGAGTTGCAAAACGACTGGTTGCGAAACGTCCAGTTTCGAAAGGTCTTGGTTGCGGATTGTCGCAGTTGCAAAATATAAAGTTGCGAAATGTCGCAGTTGCGAATTTACTAGTTGCGAAGTGTCGGGGGTGCCGTTATAAGTCTTACATACGCCGTAATTCTAAAGATTTATCCTCCCGGCCTAAAAATTGGCCAAAACACTCAATTTTTGCAGAAATTAAACTAAAACTTATGTCAGAAAAACCTTGAAAAAAAATCTTACAAAAAGGGCCCCTTTGACCTAAAACAAGCTTTCTAAAAACAAAAAACAGAGAAACAAGCTAAGCAAAACCGAGAAACCACGGACGGCACGGTCAATCCAATCTCCTTCTCTTTTCGTCATTTCCTCCTCTTTTCTGCAAGGAATGCGAGAGACGAAAAGAGAAAAAGAGACATCACATATTATGTACTTAAGAAAGAATGGGGGAACACTGGGACGTCTTTTGAGCGCCGCGGCGGAGAGAGAGTATACGTAATGTTTCGAAATAACAAGAGGAACGGAGAGAGACAGAGGTAGAGAGAGACAGAAGTATGGAGATATGGGGGGGGGGGGGGGGGGGGAAGATAATTATGCCCAAAAAGTATAAAGTAGAGGAGATTGGTAGATCAAAACTGATACGAATTGTTGTTGCTAAATTTGGAGTTTGAATTTGAAATCCCAAAACTGATACGAAAATCTACTATAGCTTTGGATGGAGCCCTACTAAGAGCAGGTGCCTAATGATAGGGCACTGATAGGAGCAATGGGTGAGTTGAATTTGAAATTTGAAATTTGAAATTTGGGATATAGAAATCGTATAGATTTGGCAAGAGAATATGGAAATTTGATGCCTGATATGAAAAGATTACTTGAGAAAACTACGAGGCAGCAAGACTGAAGTTGCTCATTTTTAGTAAACATACCCTAAGGATGGCAATTTCCTTCCGAAACTCCAGAAATAACTCAGGGACGTTTCGCAACTAGGACATTTCACTACTCACGGCAATTTCACAACCGCGACAATTCGAAACTGGACGTTTCGCAACAAGTCGTTTCACAACTCTATAAACTAATCCACTTTACGTTCATTAAGGTTATATGGGTTTGAGGGTATTGTGAACTATTCCAGGTTATAGTCTACATTTGCAAAATTGTGATTTTAACGAGAACTTCCTGCAAAAATCACAGACTTTGTGGTTTCGAAATGACGTCGTTGCAAAATGTCATAGTTGCGAAATGTCTCGGAGCTCCACAAATAAGTGAAATACACAAAAATAGGGAAGCACAAGCGTCTAAAAATTGTCTTGAAGCGCATCCAGTGCATCAAACAAACACAGATATTGGAGAACAGGAGGGTTTCAGAAAGTAACTTTTTTTTTGAAAATTTAAAAACACAAACTGAGGCACCCCGACGTTTTGCAACCAGTCATTTCGCAACCCCGACAATCCGCAACCGCGTCATTCCGCAACCACCAAATCCACATGCATAATAATAAATTCACGTTCAAATCTATTTTCTTGAAAAGTAGATGACAACCTGGATTAGTTTATGATATCCGTAATCACATGTAGAATATATGAATGAAAACTGGACTATTTTTAAAAGTTGCGAAATGACTAGTTGCAAAACGTCTTGGTTGCGAAATGTCACAGTTACAAAATGACTAGTTGCAAAAAATTTACTTCAAATCTTTATAATTTTCATAAAAATTGGAACACTTGTAGCAGAGTTATACCAAAACAAAGAATGAGGATTACCCCTCAAATTTCAAAAAACTTGGCATAGGAACTTCCACCGAAACTTCCAAACATCAGAAGATTTATGAACCATATTTTAAACTTGAAGATAAAAAGTAACTTTTTTCTGAACGCTTTATGCAAAGAAAGAAAATTTGCACCTGTTCAGTATCATGAGTAACATGTCCATTTCAAATGACAAATAATCTTACTTTCTTTTTGATCTTTGGAAGTGAGAAAATGAGAAAATGGGTGATAAGAGGAAAAAAGAGCACATTAGTTGTCAATATAAACAGTAAAAATGAGTAACAGCAGAAAAGTTTTATGAGGAAAAGAAGATGAGTAATTCGGAGGAAACTGAAAAATCTTCAAAAAAAATTAAAAATCCGAAAGAAATTTGTCATTTAGAGACTGGACGCTTCGCAACCAGTCGTTCCGCAACTCTATAAACTAGTCCACTTTACGTTCATTAAAATTGTATGGAATTGAGGGTGTTGTGAACTATTCCAGGTTATAGTCTCCATTTGAAAAGTTGTGATTTTAACGGGAACTTTCTACAAAAATTCTGGATTTGGTGGTTTTGAAATGGCGTGGTTTCAAAATGACGTGGTTGCGAAATGTCTCGTAGCCAGTGGCTCCACAGCGAACAAGGAAAGGGGGAAATTTGAAATTCGGGAACATTTTGAGAAAAATGTAAATATCCGGAAATCTAGTGGAAATTCCACCATCGGGTAAGGTTAGGGTTACTCTATACTATTTAGAATAAGTACAGTATATTTTTGAAAAGTTCAAATTTTGTAAAAACTTCGGCGAAGCAAAGCTGGGCCTACATTACCGGCCATAATGATATTCGTTTTCGTCAATTTCAGCGGAAAATCGTCAACTTCGGGTAGCTGAAAAAGTGATTCAAGGTTATTTTTTTTGTTGAAAATTTGGGAGTGTATTAATCAAAATTGGACTGTAATTTTGTAGTTGACAATTTTTCTGTACAAGTCCACTCTGCCAAGAGATGAAAAAAGCTCAAAAAATTTTGAGAGTTAGCACTGAAATCAAGCATAGGTTTCTGAGCGTAACTTATTTGATTGAAGGGATACAAAAAAGTTGTCAACTACAAAATTAAAGTTCAAGGTTTTATTCATGTACCCTCAAATTTTCAAACAGAAAAAACTACTTTGACTTAGTTTTTCAGCCATTAAAAGTTGGCGTTTTTCAACTGAAAACGACGAAAATGAATATTATTATGGCTGGTACTGCTATTCTGGAGCACTGAGGAAATTCTGATTTTCAAAAAACTAGGATCTTGTTTAAGAAGGTGTTCTTATTACACATGCAAAATTTTAACTTGATCGGACAACTATCTTCAAAGTTATGAAAAATAAGAATTTGACCTCCCAAAGACCTCCCAAACTTTTCAATTATACCATTTCACTCTATTATTATTTTTGCAAAAACAAACAATTCCAGTCAACAAAAAAACTCATAAACAACAAGTCCAAGAAAATTAGTAGGTAAGTTTTTGGTGTTAGTTTGTTGTCAGAAGGCGGCAAAGAAGGTGGAGAAAAGAGAAAAGAGTGCGCAAATCTTTTTCGGTCTAACACCCTCTCTGCCACCCTCTCACTCTCTCGTCCCCCTTCCAATTTTCTTCTGTTTCACATCTGTTTAGGACGAGAGAAGGCAGGCAGGAGAGGCGAACGCGCTCACGAGGAGGGAGAGGGAGAGAGAGTGTTGGAGAGGAGGAGACGCAGAGAATTGGAGAAGGAGACAGCTGATAGGGGGGTGAGAGAGTGTGTGAGGGGGCGGAGAGTGGTTAGAGAAAACAGAGGAAGGAAGGAATGACGAAATGCTGTTTGAACTTTTATGTAATATGTTGCATGGATGGATTGGGTTATGGTGGTGGTAGTGGAAGAGGTCAGAAATCAGAAAAGTCAGTTTTTGGGAATTCTGGGATTCTAGAAATGTACTCCTTGAAGATTACTGTACCTTAACTACATAGAGTAGACCTAAGACTACTGTATCTTATCTAACTACAGTACTCCTAAAATTACTGTACCTTAATTCCTAGAATTATCAACCTGCAGTACCCATAGGAGTACTGTACCTTCCTAGCGATATTCCCCAAGGGTAAACGCCCTCCATCGCCAACTT
Source organism: Caenorhabditis sinica (assembly GCA_963932045.1). Classification (NCBI taxonomy): domain Eukaryota; kingdom Metazoa; phylum Nematoda; class Chromadorea; order Rhabditida; family Rhabditidae; genus Caenorhabditis; species Caenorhabditis sinica. The sequence continues at coordinate 4,672,244 of OZ009942.1, forward strand.
GACTAAAATTTGAATTTTCATCTTTCCCGCCGTTTTGAAAACAGCGAAACATGTTTTGGTGGGCGCGTGGACTCCTCGTGGACAACTCGGGCAGCAGTCGAATTGTCCACGAGGAGCCCGCGCACTCATCAAAACATGTTTCGCTGTTTTCAAAACGGCGGGAAAACTGAAAATTCAAATTTCAGCCAAATTGGCGATGGAGCGCGTTTGCCCTTGGGGAATTTCTGAATTTCAAATTTCAACTTTTTCGCCACATTTTTTCATGTATTTTTCTGAATTTTCTTCAAAATTTTCAATCCAAAAATCTTATCATTAGCCGCCGATTTTGATCCCCCAATACCCGGAAGTCTGTGCCGAGAAAAATCTGAAAATCTCTGAAAATCCTCGAAAATACATGACAATCATCATTTATTCGAATCATCGTATTTGTATGGGTGGAAGCGGAATTTAGAGAGAAAAAAACGAGAATTCTAGGAGGACGAAATTTTTCTAGAAAAGACACAAAAAACGAAACGAGAGAGCAAAAAGAGCATCATCGACACTTCGCGACCGGTCATTTCGCAACTATGACAGAGTTGCGAAATGTCCGGTTGCGAAGTGTCCTGGAGGGGCGATTTTTTTTTGTTGGAAAATGTGCTGGAATAGTTCAGGAGGTTCAGAAGAACAAGGAGGAATTTTGGAAGGAAATTTTGGAAATAAGAAAAAAAAAACGAACGAAAATAAGTCAGAAAACAAAAAAGGAGGTGGATAAAAACAATGGATGATGGATATTTACTTATATTATAAAAATTCAAAAAAAATTTTTTTTTAAGAATTTCAAATCAAATTCGGACCCGACGGACTCGGTGTACGGAGCACTGGTGAGCGTGGTGGGAAGAGGTCCTCGTCGGTGGAGAGTGGCATGTGCTGGTAGGGGTCCTGGAACTGGGATAGGGGGTTGGATTGCGGAATTTTAGAAAATTTTGGAATCTGCGAATTTCAAAAAATGAGCAAGGGAAGCCTAAAAAGCCTAAGAAGGCCTAAGAAGGCCTAAGAAGCCTAGAAATTCTAGAAAGCCTAAAAAACCTATTCGCGATATTCCCCCAAGGGGAAACGCGCTCCATCGCCAACTTGGCTGAAATTTGAATTTTCCGCTTTCCCGCCGTTTTGAAAACAGAGAAACATGTTTTGGTGGGTGCGTGGACTCCTCGTGGACAATTCGACTGCTGCCCGAGTTGTCCACGAGGAGTCCACGCATCCACCAAAACATGTTTCGCTGTTTTCAAAACGGCGGGAAATCTGAAAATTCAAATTTTAGCCAAGTTGGCGATGGAGCGCGTTTGCACTTGGGGAATATCGTTAATATTAAAATACGTCTAAAAATATGTGTGGATTCCAAAAATCATGATGAAAATGCTCAAAAATCGCTCTAAAATCCCGAAAAATGGCCCGGAAATGAGCAAAAATCGCGCCGAAGTCGTTTTAAAATGACCGCTTTTCGCCAAAAATTCATAAATTCTGAGTGAAAATTGGCGAAATTTGAGCAAAAGTGGTCAATTTTTAGTCGAAAATAATAACTTTCATCAAGCATATTTTGTGATTTTTTGACTCGAAATACCGAAGAAATGAAGTTTTTGAACCAAAAAATCACAAAATAAGCATGAGTTTCCATTAGAAAGTTATCATTTTCAACTAAAAATCGACCATTTTTGGTCAAGTTTCGCCAATTTTCACTCAGAATTTATGAATTTTTAGACAAAAGATGGTCATTTTGAAACAACTTCTGCGATTTTTGCTCATTTCTGAGCCATTTTTCGACGTTTTAGAGCAATTTTTGAGCATTTTCATTGGGATTTTTGGAATCTACGCACATATTTTTGACCGGAAAATCCTTTTTTAATGATTTTTGAGCGAAATTTTGGCATTTTTTGCAATTTCCACGGAATTCCAGGTCACAATTTAGAGTTTTTAGGTAATTTTCAGGTCAAAATAACGATTTTTAGGTGATTTTTAAGCCATAATCTAGAGAAATTTGGTGTCAAAATGTAGAGCTCATCGAGCTCATTCATTTCCACATAATTCTGGTCGAAAATTTCGATTTTTTCAGTCAAAAATGGACAAAAAATAATGGAATCAGCACACATCGTATTTTTTAAATTTCTGCGATTTTTGCCCATTTCGGAGCCATTTTTCGGCGATTTAGAGCGATTTTTGAGCATTTTCAGTGGGATTTTTGGATTCTACACTCATTTTTGCGTATTTTGAAGCTATTTTTTCACAAATTCAGGCTTCTTACCTGCGTCTGAAACCCATTATCCGGAAACTGTGTATCCCCGAGCAACGGATCCAAAATATCCCCAGCATCCTGCTCATAAAACGCGCTCTCCGGCTCATTTTTCAGTGCCAACGGGTACTGTTGATATCCTCCTCCTTGCGATCCTCCCGATGGTCCCTCTCCACCATTATTCATCGAAAAATCCAAATGATGATGGCCCCCATCATCCTCCTCATCTTCCGGCAAATCATCGCCAAACGCATCCCAATTGTGATTGGAGACCAAATTTCTAAACGAGTCCATATTCGTGTCCATTCCCGTGATATACTCCTGCAACTCCTGCGATAGTTGACGATCGAACGTCGGTCCGAGATCCAAAGTGGGCGAGTAGAGATTCTGATGCGGGTCCACTTGTCCCTTGTTGTCCTCGATCGCCATGAATTTTTGCTGTTGAGCAGGGGATTGTTGGGACGGTTGTTGTTGTTGGTAGGTCAACTGGGCGGGAATCGTGTTGGGAACGAAAAAGTCGTTGAGTGTCGGCTGGTAGTTGGCGGCGTTCTGTAACTGGTTTAAAGGTTGGACGGACATTTCGCAACCATGCCATTTCGCAACTATGATAATTCGCAACTGGTCATTTCACGTTTGGTGAGGGGGTCAAAACAGGGCGAAAATCGTGTCTCCGACATTTCGCAACCGGTCATTTCGCAACTAGGACAGTTCGTCACGCAGTTGCGAAATGGCACGGTTGCGAAGTGTCCATGAGACGTAATTTTTTGATCTAGAAGCACCCCGACGTTTTGCAACAATGCCATTTCGCAACCATGGACATTTTGCAACCAGTCACTTCGCAACTATATAAACTGGGCCGTGCTATTTTAAAAGCCTCCAGATCGCTTCTGATGTCTTCTGAAGGAGGCTTTAGAAGTCGTCTGAAGCCTCTAGACCACTCCTACGATCTTCTGAAGGCTCCAAATCGCTTCTAACGTCTTCGGAAGGCTTCTGAAGTTGTCCAAAACCTTCAGAATGCTCCAAATCGCTTCTAAGGTCTTCTGAAGGTTTTGGAAGCTATCGGAAGCCTTCTAAACACTTCTAACGTCTTCTGAAGGCTCCAGAAGTCGTCTAGACCCTTCACACCAGTTCTAACGTGTTCAAACGGCTCCAGGTCGCTTCTGATGTCTTCTGCAGCTTCCGAATCGCTTCTGGCGTCTTCTGAAGACTCCAAAAGCTGGTCAGACACTTCAAAACCGGTCAGATACCTTCTAATGTCATCTGAAGGCTCCAGAACACTTTCAACATATTCAGAAGACTCCAGAAGTCGTCTGGAGCCTTCTGATCACTCCTAACGTATTCTGAAGCCTCCAGACAGCTTTTGACGTCTTCTGAAATCGTCTAGAGCCTCCAGAAGCATCCAGAAACGGATTCTGACGCCATTTCTACCATTTTGCCCCATCTTTATCCAAATTTCTTTCTCACCTGTGCATTCAAATTCCGATGATGTGCATGTTTGTACGGCGCACGCTTCTGCATCGGTCCCCCCTGTTGGTGTTGTGCTCCTGCTCCTGCTCCTCCTGCTCCAGCTCCACTCATCAAATGTCCCTCATAATCTCTCTTCCCTCCATGACCGCTGCTCGTCGCCGGTCGATGACTATTCTCATGTGTCAGTGGTCCCGATCCCATATACATCTCCTCCGGTTTGTGCTCTTCTGGAGCCATCCCTCCTGCTCCTCCATTTCGACTTGTTCCATTTGAGGCAGGCGAGATAATGGGGTGTGGAGATGGCTCACGGGAGCTCGTCGCTTCTGAATATCTGGAGCCTCCTCCAAAGTCTCCAAAAATGTCTCCGCGGCTTCCGGGGGAATTGCCGAATTCATCGGTGACTTCTGAGATCAGGGGGCCCTCGTGATCATGATTCTGTCCATTGTTGGCGAAACGATGATTGAATGGCTCTTGCGATTCGCGTTGCAGGGATTCCAGTAGATCGCAGACGTCCTTGTAGGGCCCCTCTTCGGAATTCATGCGGGCACGTTTGTTGGGTGTACTGCCGTTGGTGCTGTTCGCGTTGCCAAAGTCGATGCCGAGCACACCACTGAAACTAGAGCAGTTTTGAAGGGAGGGGCAGTGAAAATTGGGGGATTTTTAGCTGATTCTAGGGTTAAAACGTATTTCAGAAGGCTCCAGATAGCTTCTAATGTCTTCTGAAGGCTCTAGAAGCTGCCTAAAGCCTTTTGAAGACTCCATAAGCTGTCTAGAGCCTTCTGAACACTTCTAACATCTTCTTTAGGCTCCAAATCGCTTCTGGAGCATTCAGAAGACGTCAGGAGTGTTCTGGCCTTCTGAAGACGTTAGAAGTGTTCAGAAGGCTTCTGGCAGCTTCTGGAGCCTTCAGAAGATATTAGAAGCTACTTGAAGCCTTCAGAAGGCTCTGGGCAGCTTCAGAAGTCTTCAGAAGTCGTTAGAAGCAATTTGAAGCGTTCTGAAGTCAATTTTCCAATCGAAAAGTGTCAAATTTTAACGAATTTTAAATGAAAATCTTCGAATCCTCGCTCAATTTTCACCGTTTTCCCATCATTTTTACGTCATTTTAGGCCGCTTTTGACGATACATTCGACTCAAAATGCTCCAGAATCCGTCTCGGACGTCTTCTGGACCATTTTGGCTCAATTTTCGTCGTTTTTCGGCTATTTTTGATTCAAAATTCGCTGTTTTTGGTTAAAAATGCTCCAAAATCCGTCCCTGACGCCTTCTAGAGCAGTTTGGCTCAATTTTCGTCAGTTCTTGGCTATTTTTGGGGACAAAATTTGTCATTTTCGACTAAAAATGGTTTTCTGATCATTCTGACTCAATTTTCCTCATTTTTTCAACATTTCGCGGATCATTTTGCTCCAAATTTTCACTTTTTAGCTAATTTTTCATCATTTTCCTTACCGCTTCGCCACTCGTTTCGACAATCCCGGCTGCATGACGGATACCAGAAAATGAAGAAGTTTTTTGAAATATTGCTGCTGACGGGCGTGCTGTTGACGCATCGATCCCATCTGACTCCACATGTCGCGGTTTTCTCTGCAAAAAATGGGAATTTAGGTCGATTTTTAGCTAAAAATGGCTCATTTTCGACCTAAAATCGTGATTTTTGGCTCAATTTTGACCTAGAAAACATGTTTTTAGGCTAAAATCCATAGTTTTGGTGCAAAATTCGTCAGATTTCAGCTATTTTCATTTCTAGTCTATTTTGAACGATTCTAGGTCATTTTTCGCTCAAAATGGCTCATTTTTCACCAAAAATCACGATTTTTTGCTCTAAATCCATCATTTTTCGGTCATTGTTTGGTCTCTCTACTCACTTGGTCAACTTGTTCATCTTATCCTCCATATTCTTGGCCTTCTCTCGCATCGCTCGCATCTCGGCCATCACAATGTCCAAACTCTGTTGGGTTTGTTCGTTGACTTTCGTGTCCTCCGTCTCTTTCGACGACTTCTGAAGGCGGAAATAGGGGATTTAGTGGGGGGATTCGGATGGGGAGAAAGGTGCAGAAAAAACGGGGCTCCGCGACATTTCGCAACTGGGACGTTTCGCAACCACGCCATTATAAAACTACGTCATTTCAAAACCGCGACAATCCGCAGCCAGGTCATTTCGAAACCGCAAAAGTTAGAATTTTGTAGAGTTCAGCTAGTTTATAGAGTTGCAAAACGACTGACTGAAAAATGTCTTGGTTGCGAAATGTCTTGGTTGCCAAATGTCCCGGAGCCAGAAAAACATGAAAAATTGAGATTTTTGGGGGGTGAGAAATAGGTGTTTTTAGGTCAAAATTATGAGTTTTGAAGTGATTTTTAGGTCGAAATAACGATTTTTAGATGATTTTTAGGTCAAAATAACAATTTTTAGGTGATTTTCAGGTTGAAAGAACGATTTTTAAGTGATTTTTAGGTAAAAATGACGATTTTTAAGTGATTTTTAGACCATAATAACGATTTTTAAGTGATTTTTAGGTCAAAATGGAGATTTTAAGGTGATTTTTAGACCATAATAACGATTTTTAAGTGATTTTTAGGTCAAAATGGAGATTTTAAGGTGATTTTTTGGTCAAAATAACGATTTTTAACTGATTTTAAGGTCAAAATAACGATTTTTAGGTGATTTTTTCGATTTTTTGAGTCAAAAATGGGCAAAAAATGACATAGTGATCATAAAAAGAAACCTTCTTGATGGGTGTCGTGCTTCTTCTCACCTTCCGCTTGATCTGAGCCAACAATTCGGGACGTCCCTGCACGAAACACGGATGACTGAACTCCAAATGATCTTGATCGGATTCCGTTCGGGTTAGGCCACCCTGGTTGAGGGGAGTCATCTTTCGGAAGCCGTCTGGAAATAGAAAATAGGAGTTTAGATGCGGGAATTTGAAAAATTGGTGAAAAATGATGGATTTAGATCCAAAAATCGTGATTTTTGGTGGAAAATTAGCCAAAAATGACCGAAAACTGATGAAAAATGACCTAGAATCGTTCGAAATGGACGAATTTTGCACCAAAACTATGGATTTTAGCCAGGAAAATAAGGATTTACAGCAAAAAATGAGCTAAAAATCGAATTTTTTAGGTGGAAAATGAGTCATTTGGAGCTGAAAAGGCCACTTTTTAAGGGAAAAGTAGGCTATTTTAAGATGATTTTGGACCGAAATTCGAGCATTTGAGTGAAAAATGACGGATTTCAAGCCGGGAATCATCGAATTTGATGTAAAATGACTCATTTTGAGCCAAAATTCGACGTTTTTCGACTAAAATGGCTTATTTTTGAGCTAAAATGGTTCATTTTGAGTCAAAAATCGTCATTTTTGAACGAAAATGGTTGATTTTAAGCCAAAATTCGACGTTTTTCCCACTAAAATAGCTCATTTTGAGCCTAAAATCATTGATTTTGGTCTAAAATGGTCCTGTGAGAATTCGGACGGTTTTGCTTGAAAATTCAGCACTTTTTGGCCTAAAATGGCTCATTTTAAGCCTAAATTCATCATTTTTGCCCTAAAATGGCTCATTTTAACTCAAAATTCCTCATTTTTCGGGTGAAAATGACTCATTTTGCTCCAAAATTCCTTAAATTTAGTGTAAAATGACTGATTTTCACTCGAAATTCATAATTTTCTGATTGAAACGATCCTGTCGGTTTTTGGAGAGTTCTGGGTCAAAATACATCATTTTTATGCTAAAATAGCTCACTTTGAGCCAAATTTGGTCATTTTTTAACCGAAAATCACTTATTTTGCTCCAAAATTCATAAAATTTCGCGAAAAATGGCTCATTTTGACTTCAAAACCGTCATTTTTGCGTTCAAACGATCCTGTCACTTTTTGGATAGTTCTGCGTCAAAATTGACCGTTTTATGGTAAAAATGCATCATTTTTAACCTAAAATAGCTTATTTTTCTTCAAAATGCATGAAATTTCGTGTAAAATGGCTCATTTTCACTCGAAATCCATCATTTTTGGCTTATTTCACCCCAAATCTTCTGATTTTCAAAACTTACACATATTCAACTGTCGAATCAAACTATTGAGGTTGTTGTGCTTGAAAAAGTGCGGCAGAACATTCCTACAGAACGAATATGGATCGGCGATATGGAAACTGGCTCCCGACTCATCCCAGTGAACTATTGGCTGCAGATTCGCGTCCTCGACGATATTCCACAGCTTTATCAGGAATACTGGCAGTTTGTCCTCGTCCACTTTCAGATTCCCGGTGGCGCCTTGTTGATTCTGTAATGACTGATGAGGGGTTATTTTCAGGCGTGATTTCAGCGTTTTAGGCGCATTTTTGGCAATTTTCAGCTCAAAAATCGAGATTTAGAGCTCTAAAACGGTCTAGAAGACGTTAAAGAGCTTCTGAGAGGTTTTGAAGGCTTCTAGAAGCTTCCCGATGCTCCTGGAGCAGTCAGAAGGCTCCAGAAGCATCTAGAAGGCTTCTAGAAGGCTCCAGAAGTCAAAAAAGCTAAAATGATCAATTTTAACCTAAAAATGATGAATGTTGAGTAAAAATGAGCCATTTTAGCTTAAATTTCATGAATCTTGGAGAAAAATTAGCTATTTCCGCTCAAAAATAACAAATTTTCGCCTTTAAATGATCAATTTTTACCCAGAACTATCCAAAAAGCGACAGGATCATTTTAACTCAAAAACGGTGAATTTCGAGTCAAAATTAGTTATTTTACACTAAATTTCATGAGTTTCGAAGCAAAATTAGTCATTTTCACCTAAACAATGACGAATTTTGAGTTAAAATGAGCGAATTCGGCCAGAAAAATATGGATTTTCGCTTAAAATTTGCTTTAGGTGCTTCCACAGCGTCGATTTTGCGTTTTTCATCGATTTTTAGGTCAAAACGATGGTTTTTAGGTGATTTTTCACATTTTTCTTGAATTTCGGGTCAAAATAATGATTTTTAGGTCAAAATGATGCGTTTTTCCTTCATTTTTGAGTCAAAATAATTATTTTCACCTAATTTTCACCCCAAAAGCCTTTCGAAGCTTCCAGACAGAGTCGTAATCTTTCTAAGGCGAATTTATCCATTTTTCAGCGTTTTTTCGTGAAAATTGGTCGAAATTAATGATTTTTGGTCTTAAATAATGCATTTTCATCGATTTTTGGGTCAAATTGCTGTATTTTAGGTGATTTTTCTTGATTTTTAGCTAATTTTCACTCCAAAACATCGAATTTCACAGCCCAAGTATCCAGAAGTCGTCAGAACCTGCCGGAGGCGGATTTTTCGCTTTTATCAATTTTTAGGTCAAATTTTTGGGTTTTTAATGGATTTTTGGGTCAAAATAATGATTTTGCGGTCAAAATTATGCGTTTTTCATCGATTTCTGGGTCAAAATTATGTTTTTTGGGGGATTTTTCATGATTTTCAGCTAATTTTCATTCATAAACATCGAATTTCACACCCGAAGCATTCAGAAGCGCCAGGACTCTCTAGAAGACGTCAAAACCTGTCTTTCATCAATTTTTAGGTCAAAATATGTTTTCTAGATTAAAATAATGCGTTTTTCCTCAATTTTCGGATTGAAATTACGATTTTTAGGCCGAAATGATGGGGTTTTCCATCGATTTTTGGGTTAAAATGATGATTTTTCCTGATTTTTAGCAAAAAACATCGAAATTTCTACCTACCAAGCTCTCCAAATACGCATGATTGGGAATCTCCTCGATGGTTATCGACGATCCGTTCATTTTCTTCGGATTTCCACCCCCTCCCCCTCCTCCTCCTCCACTGGCATTCCCATTCTGATTCCTCTGATTATTCTGAATTTGTTGTCGATTCGGAGGTGTCGTCTGAACGTAACGACGATCTCCACCACCGCCAGCCTTCTGTCCGACACCCGCCGAGCGATGATTATTGCTGAATTGCTGCATTTGTTGTTGCTGCTGATTGCTGTTGTTGCTCATTTTACGAATCACTGAGAATACGCGGTATCTGGAAAAAATTAGAGGTTCTGAGGGAATTTTTGGTGAAAAAAAATGGAAAAAATGAAGAAAATTGAGCATTTTTAGGCGAAAAAGGCTGAAAATCGATCGAAATTCCATAATTTTCATTTTGATTTTGAGGCTTTTTAAAGCATTTTGAATTATTTTTTGCTCATTTTGGATTTTTAGGTGAAAAATGATGGAAAATAAGCGAATTTCCACTCAAATTCCAAGAAAAAGGGGCAAAAATGGACTAAAAATCGAGGATTTTGGTCAAAAAATGGTATTGTTTTCTGTAAATCAAAAATGCTCCAAACGGGGCCGTGGCCAAGTTTCCCATTGAAAATCGTCGAAATTTAAATTTTTTCGATAATTTCGAGTATTTTTAATGAAATTGAAAAGTGAATTTTTGGGTCTTTTAATGATTTTTTTAGCGGAAAATTACAAATTTTCGTCAGTTTTCAAACTAAAAATGTGTTGTTAAATAATGTTATTGTTTTTTCGAAAATAAAGATATTCGTGGCGAGACCCAACGATTGATGGATTTACGGAAAACTGAAAAAAAATGGAAATCAGCTTTCCCGCCTCTTCCATTCGCTGAAGTTCCGTGGAGCGCACTGAACGACATTTTTTCGCCTATTAATAAAATCAATTCTTGTTGCAAAACCCTCGAAAATCGTCAAAAAACAAAAAGTTGAAACCTTCCTCCGTTTTGTCTGGCTGCTAGTTTACACTACCAGACAACGCCTAGCGCCCGAACAGAAAAGTTCGAAAATCGCAAAAAAAAAAACGCTCATTCGAGGAGCCAACTGCTGAGCCGTCTTGTCAAAGATGCTGCGAAAATCGGAGATATATATATATATATATACCACAGTCAAGAGTTGGAAGGCGATGCCGAAAGCAGAATATCTTCAGAAAACGAGACTCCAAGACTACAGGATTGAGGATATTTCTGAAAAGTCTTCAAGAGGAATTCTGGAAATCCAAGGACTTCTGAATTTTCAATAGAGCATTTTGCAACAGATAATAATCTCCAAAAAACCACTAGAATACTGTAAAATTCCCGAATAGACCAAAATAGTCTTATTTCCAGTCAAACTGAAGTCAGATGATCGTTTTCAAACTCAGCCTATCTTGAGCTTAGGCTTAGGCTTCTCTCAGACATTCGGGCTTAGGCTTAAGCTTCATAGAAGACTAGGCCGGTTTCAGGCTTCCAGGATAACTGTAGGCCTATTCTTTAGGTTTTCCGGGCCACCTAGAGAGGTCAAGCTGCATCTCGACACCTTGTTCAGCCATTTTTGTACCTTTCCCCCGACTTCTGTGGCTGCTCTGGGCCTATTTCAAGCTTCTGGGGCACTTTCGGCCTATTTCAGGCTTCCTAGAGGTCTATTTCAGGCTTCTCACTGGACTATAGGCATGTTTCAGACTAATTGACTTGCGGCACGTCTTGATACCTAATTCAACGATTTCCCAGACTAGGCCTATGTTTCAGGCTTCACGGGCTACTCTAGGCCCTAATCATAGACTTGAAGACCATATCAGGCTTCCAAGTAGATTGTGATCTGCCTCTGTCTTCGAATTTTCTGATTCCTAGTCCGTTTTAGGCCTATTTCAGGCTTCCCATCCCTTACCTTGGCTTATTATTGTTGCTCATCCCATTGGGATAGTACATGGTCCTTCGGTGCTCCATCTCTATCTCTAGTACTAGATGAGGATAGTAGGAATGTAAAATCCAAAGGTGCCAAGAGAATAAAAGTGTGAAGGACGGATAATTGGGATGTGGAACTCCGATTTTCTCCTCTATCTCTCTCCAATTGCTCTGTTGCACACCGGAGAGAGAGTATTTGTGTAGGTGGGGGATTTCCTGGGAGAGAGAGCTTCTCTCTCTAGAGATGAAAATACGGAGTACTGGTGTCCGCTAGCCGGATAGCCAGCCCGTTTCTCTGCACTCTCCTGGGTTCCTGCACTATTTCTCCATCTTTCGACCTCGAGATGAGGACATTTTATTTCGGAGGATGGGCTGGTGGTCACAATGATGTGTTTCTTGAAGAAAGAAAGATCATTGGAGCACAGGGGATGAGCCAAAGCCAATGCATTAGATAGTGCTCTTTGTGAATAATTCTTGTCTCGAGAAGACAAGGACAGATGGGTTACACACTAGGGGCGCTGATCATTGATTATTAATTCGCAGACAGAGCTATGAATATCCTAATGATATCTTGCCTCAGACAAAAATGACCTAGAAACCCGAACATCAGGAAAGTTAGGCCATCTGGACCTAAAGGACTTTCATATAGGCCCATGGCCTAGAAACCCAAAAAACCGGAAAAGTTAGGCCATCTGCTTCAAGAAGGCTACAGTATCATGTATGGCCTAGAAAACTCAAGTTAGGCCATCTTGGAGAATCTCGTTAAGCTTCGTTAGGCAATTGGCCCGCCATTTAGACTTTGAATGGCCTAGAAACCCCAAAATTAGGAAAGTTAGGCCATCTAGAGGTCGAAGTCAACACATGGCCTAGAAAACCCAAGGATGAGAAAGTTAGGCCATCTGGACCTAGAGGACTTTCAAACTAGTCTAAATGAAGGATCTCACTAAGCTAGACCTAACGGCCTGTCATCTAGTCTCTGGAGAACATAGGCTCATGGCATAGAAAACTCAAAGTTGAAAAAGTTAGGCCATCTGCTTCAAGGAAGATTTAGTATCTAAGATCTGAATAGCAGATGGCCTAGAAATCCCAAAACTGGGAAAGTTAGGTCGCAAGGAGATTCTTGTAAAACTAGGCCCGATCCTGTCCTAGAAATCCCAAAATTAGCAAAGTTAGGCCATCTAGAACTGGAGCAGTTTTTTTCTTTCCGAAAATACTGTAATTTCAGCCTAGTGCTCCGAGTTTGAGAAAGCTAGTCCTCCGAGTTGGAAAAGTTAGGCCATCTGGGATTCCAACGGTGGAAACTGGATTTTTTGAAAATCCGATAAAACTTCAATTCCTAGTCTGATATTTGAAAATTCGAATTTATTGAAAATCTATATTTTTCCTCTTTATTTGGTGTCCAAAACATGTATTCCGTGCACCCCTAGACCTCAAACATCATAGAATTCGTCATTTCCAAAAAACCCAATTTTTGAAAAATTAAAAATTTGAATAATTCCTCATTTCTCCATTATTCATCTTCTCAAATCCCTCTCTATTTTTATCTCCAAAAGCATCCCATCAATCATCAATAAAAACAACCTCGTGCCTTGTCTCACATGACAAGACCCCCATTATTGCGAAATCGCAATTTTCTAGAACTTTCCGGGTCAATTTTTGACGATTTTGGGTTTAAAATGAAGCTAAAATGGTCAGGAGACTCAAAAAATGATCTATTTTGATGGAAAAACCCAAAAAATCCCGCGAAAATCGGCAAAAAACCAGAAAAATGGGAGAAAAATTGACCGAAAAAATGACGAGTTCGGTGGAGCGCACTTGCTGAGTCAGTGGTGAGGAAAATGGGAAAATTGAAGGAAATTGAGGGACAGATAATAGGGCAGGATTCTTATCGAAAGGGGAAATATAAATAAACAATTGAAGCGAAAAAAAATAATAATCGATTTCTGAAAAAGATTCCATAAAAAAAAATACTACTAACTTGAGCCATGTTTGTTTTGCTCCACTAGAAAGAAAAAATGGTCGACTACGACTAGAGCTCAATGAGCAAAAAAAAATGTAGAGAAATAAAAATAGATGAAAAAAGAAGGAAATAGCACAAAATAGAAGGCCCAAAAATGGAGGCAAGAAACCAAAAAAAATGAAGGAAAAAAGTGGCAGATGGTCTGTTGACCTTGGTATAACTATAGAGGACCCTATTATAAGATTAGACAGGAAAAATGAGACACAGAAGACAAAATGAGTCGGAGAAGCAGTGAAAAACGACCCCGAAAAACCTGAAAACGCGCGCTTCCCCGCCCTTTATCTACGCCCTGTGACACACACTACCTATTGCACTGCGTGGCGCAACTGGTTGCGCTTTTGCCCGCCATCCACATGGTCGCGGGTTCGAGTCCCACCCTCGGCAAAAGTTTTTTTCTGTCTTTTTTCCAGCCACCAGATGTATTTATGAGACTCCAGACTCCATTGACAACGTCACCGCAAAGATTTGGAGTTTGTTTGCAGGATGGAGAAGACGTGCGGTTCTTGATATTTTTCGTGCTTTATTCGAGTTGTAAGATGGGATTAGGGAGGGGGATTTCAAAGGGTTACATAGTTGACTTTGCTAGGAATGACGAAGGTTGGTTTATTATAATGAAAGAAGTAAAAATAGACGCTAAAGATACTTCACAAAAGAGGCAAAGTCAGATTTACAAAAAATGGCCAGATGTAAAGGTTAAGTGAGGTTTATTCTTTCAGAGAGTCAAATCGACAGTATCCTCTTAATGACTTTTCCAACCCGCTGGGTCTTGACATTTTCCGATTTAAAATTTTTCTTGAAAATTTGAGCTTTGGAAAGTTCCAAGTTTCTTTGATATCCAGAATCCTTAGAATCCTTCTGAATCTTCAACACCTTCTGAATCTTGACATAGGTTTGGCACATTGGACACATATTTGGATTCTCAACGTCTTCAGGATCTTCAAAATTTTTATCCTCGTCATCCGGAGCATGTACACTATAAGAAATGTCTTTCAAGGGTCCCAAGATTTTCGAGTTTTTTGGATTGTTGGCCAGACGGAAAAGTGTAATGAATTCTTGTACGGAAAGTTCACTGTCTTCGTCTTCATCGGCCTGAAAAGACGGAAATTTGGACTAGAAAGCAAGCCTAAAAGGCCTAGAAAGCCTAAAAAAACTTAGTAGCGATATTCCCAAGGGGAAACGCGCTCCACCGCAAATTTGGCCGAAATTTGAATTTTCAGCTTTCCCGCCGTTTTGAAAACAGCGAAACATGTTTCGGTGGGTGCGCGGACTCCTCGTGGACAATTCGACTGCTGTCCGAGTTGTCCACGAGGAGTCCACGCACCAACTAAAACATGTTTCGCTGTTTTCAAAACGGCGGGAAAGCTGAAAATTCAAATTTCAGCCAAGTTGGCGATGGAGCCCATTTCCCCTTGAGGAATATCGCTAATAAAAAGCCCAAAAAGCCTAAAACCAACCTTCTCAAAAACCGCTTCCAGGGCTTTTTCATCCACTCTGTTTCCAAAAATATTCATCAAATTTTCCAAATCCTCAAAGCTCATAAATCTTGATTTCTGAGGTTTGAACGAGTAGAAAATTTTGACGAAAAAATCGATTTGCTCCTTGGTGAACTCCTTGAAGATTTCGTAGACAAATTTGCGGGGAAGCGGCGCTGTAAACTACTGTATCTGTGCTGATAGTGGTCCAATTTTTATAAAAATAATTTGGTTAGCTATTAGCGATATTCCCCAAGGGGAAACGCGCTCCATCGCCAACTAGGCTGAATTTTGAATTGTCAGCTTTCCCGCCGTTTTGAAAACAGCGAAACATGTTTTGGTGGGTGGGTGGACTCCTCGTGGACAACTAGGGCAGCAGTCGAATTGTCCACGAGGAGTCCACGCACACGCCAAAACATGTTTCGCTGTTTTCAAAACAGAAAATCCGGCGGGAAAGCTGAAAATTCAAATTTCAGTCAAGTTGGCGATAGAGCGCGTTTCCCCTTGGGGAATATCGCTAATAGGTAATTTGAAGGAGACAACCATCTAATTTCCAAAAAAGCGCACTCACCAATACGATCATCCATATTCAGCATAAGGGCTTTCCGGCTCCTTCTCCACCCTGTCAATGGTCTTAAAGCTGCCATTTTAGCTTGTTCATAGTAGTCACAGAGATTCAAATATTTGAAGTTTTTGACCTGAAAATTGGAAAAAATAATCGAATCGCAGAGTTCAATCTTACCTCAGTGAATACCGTATTCCCTTCCAGCATCTTTGGGATTAGAGTATCCAAATGTAGATGGATTTTTGAGGAACATGTAGACGAAGAATCAGTAGATAAGTACGTATCATTGGTTACTGTAGTATCCATTTGTCCTACCTGTGTACAGTTTATAGAGTTGCGAGATGACTGGTTGCGAAACGTCCGGTTTCGAAATGACTGGTTGCGAAACGTTGAGTTTCGAAATGTCTTGGTTGCGAAATGTCTCGGAGCCCTTTTTAGAGATACTTCGTATTCTAAATTTCGATAGTTTTTCGGCTCCAGGACATTTCGCCACTAGTCATTTTGCCAATACGACAATTCGCAACTAAGATATTTCAAAACTGGACGTTTTGCAACTCTACAAACTAGTCCACTTTACGTTCATTAAGGTTGTATGAGATTGAAGGTATTGTGAACTATTCCAGGTTATAGTCTACATTTGAAAATGTGTTATTTTAACGTGAATTTTCTACAAAAATCTTGGATTTTGGTTGCAAAATGACATGGTTGCGAAATGTCGGAGTTGCGAAATGTCGCGGTTGCGAAATGTCTGGGAGCCAAAAAAGACAAAGTTCTAGAAGGACCTCACAAACTGACTATTTGAAAAAAGCTAGAGTCCAGACAAGCAGATTCCATCCAGACCAATGACCAGGGAATCAGTATTCCGAGATAAAGTGAGTCACATTTTTGTCATATCATATTTTGTGTCTTTTTTATTATTATTATTCACTGGCATGTATCAGAAATCGTTTAAAATGTTGTCTAAACAAACATAAATGACTCCAAGAGGTAATAAATGTTTTTAAAAAAACCACAGATTTCAAACCGAACAAAAATCAAGCCAATATACTATATAGTTGCAAAAGGACTGGTTGCGAAATGTCATAGTTTCGAAATGGCATGGTTGCGAAATGTCATGGTTGTTAAACGTCGGAGAGATTCGAAAACTTTTTATAACCAAAAAAACATCAATACTTTTTTGCAACACTTCTTATTGAAGCCGTCATGATGGAAGACTCAGTTCCCGATCCAGTAGATGCGACGATGTCGTTTTTGAGTGGCTGAAAAATTTGAACTTTTTTTGAAAAAAAAAAGAGAAATCTTACCTCTAAGATCTCATTTCCAACTTCATAAACATCAATAATTGGATTCAGGGTCACTTTTTCAATCGTCAATTTTTCCTCTTTTTTCTCATCAACGAATACCTGGAAAAGTGTCAATGGAGCGCAATTGCTCATTTTCAAGAAAAATTATCAATGGAGCGCGTTTGCTAAATTTCACTGCGATGGAGCGTATTTCTCCAATTTTTTACAAAAATTCTCAATAGAGCGCATTTGAAACTAAGGAGACAAAAAAACTCACATTATGCTGCATAAGCTTGTCGGTGGTGATTGTGATCGGTCCTTTTTCTTTGTGATCGAATTTGGGTTCATCAGACTTTTGGATCAGATTCGTTGGAGATTTTGGTCTGACTTCTTCGAGCTGAAAAATCATTGGGGCCTTAGAATCTTAGGGGTCTTAGAATCTCCGAAAAACGTTTCAGCAAGCAATAATCAAAACGTTATTTCTCGGGAACCAAAAGAGCTATCAAAAAGTTGTCAACTACAAAATTGCTCAGCATTAAATTTTACATTTTTTTGTAGTTTACAACTTTTTGATAGCTATTTTCCTTCTTGAGATATGCGCTTTTAAAGTTTGAAGCGAGAGAGTGCGCTGAGCAAGGAGAGTGCAGACACTCTCGTCGTCTGCGTCTCTCATGGACGCTTCCTTACCTTCTCAGCAACCTTAACCTCTCCTTTCTCCGGTTCCTTGCTTTTCTTCTTCTCACTCTTCCCCATCATAATTTCTCCTTCTGCCATCCTCTCCAATTTCTCCGCCTCCTCCCAAACTTCGTCAAAATTTTTCCGCGCCTCCTTCGTCGAAATATCCTCATGTTTCAGCGTTTTTTCCCGTGGGAATGACCTAACCATTATCTCTTTCTTCAATTCTCTCAACTTCTTCCAAGATCCCAAAACTTTCATTATAAGAAAACCGATCAAAGCAGCAACCAATATATCCGAAACAGTCAGGAACCAGAATAATATGATGAAATCTCTGAAAATGCGTCATTTCGCAACTAGCCATTTCGCAACCAAGACATTTCGCAACCAAGACATTTCGCAACCAAGACATTTTGCAACCAAGACATTTCACAACCGAGACATTTCACAACTGCGACATTTCGCAACTTTTTAAAAGTAGTTCAGTTTTCATTCATATCGGCTACATCAACTTATTATTATGCATGTGGATTTGGTGGTTGCAAAGTGACCTGGTTGCGAAATGGCGTGGTTGCGAAATGACTGGTTGCGAAATGGCGTTGTTGCGAAATGGCGTGGTTGCGAAATGGCTGGTTGCGAAACGTCGGGGTGTCAAAAATGGATCAAACTTGTTTAATGTTTTTGAAAAGTTATCAATGAGGCACACTTGCATACATACCTCTCACTTGCTTCATTGTATTTTACCATCCCCTGAACGGTAGAAGTTTCATTATCATCACACTTTGAAAGGAGACCCAAAATCAGAAAAATGTAGACGGTTTTGAAAAAATTCACTGAAAAAATCACATTTTTTCACCTGGAACTGGGGGGGGGGGGGTACTTACTACTGTAAAGTTATGAAGATAAATTTTGTAAAAAATGTTGTAAAATTTTAAATGAAAGTCAAAAAAATGAGCATAAAAGACGAAAAAAATGGAATTGAGCACGTAGGAAACTTTTTCGGGGATCTTGCAACCGAGACATTTTGAAAATGGACGTTTCGCAACCAGTCATTTCGCAACCGCGACATTTCGCAACTCACGTCAGTTTTGCAACCGCGACAATTTGCAACCAAGACATTTCAAAACTGGATGTTTCGCAACCAGTGGTTTTGCAACATTAACCCATTTCAGGCTCTAGTCTACATTTGAAAAGTTGTGATTTTAACGAGAATTTTCTACAAAAATCCTGGATTTCGTGGTTTTGAAAGGACATGGTTGCAAAATGTCTCGGTGGCGAAATGACCGCTAGCAAAATTTTGTAGTTACGAAATGGTCGGGAGTTGCGAAATGTCGTAGTTGCGAAACGACTGGTTGCGGAATGTCTCGGAGCCCGCACCTCACGTAAATTTTGCAATCACGCCATTTCGCAACCCTTGAAATCTTCAATTTTCAAAAATACCAAAATCCGTGACCCGTCTCAATTTTTCATCTCGAAATTCTCATCCACGTCCTCAAATTTTTGCTATAAATTCCCCCCGAAAACTGCTCCCAAACTCAAATCCAAAAAGATGTTTCTCTTTTTGCTCCTCCTCTCCACTCTCTGCCTCCAACCAACCTCTTCCGTGAACACCACATTCGATTTGTCCGGAAAAATTTTATGTCGTTACGGAAAAGACTACATGCCTTTCATCGAAACCATCGAAATTTGGGAATGGGATGGATACATTGAACGCATCGGACATGATCATCTGAAGGCTACCATCGAGTATGGAGGGAGCGGACACAACCAATACTACTACAAAATTCAAACGCAAGACGATGGTGATGGACCATTTTCGGAACTTTTGAAGGTATTTGGAATTTTAAAAAGTTGGAATTAGCTCATTTTGAGTCGGTAAATTTTTTGATACAAAAATCATTTTTCTATCATCACTTTAAGCTGAGTTATGAGGGTTTGAAAGTTGATCATGAGAGACGCAGACAACGAGAGTGTCTGCGCTCTCCTCGCTCTGCGCACTCTCTCGCTTATCAACTTTAAAGGCGCATATCTCAAGAAGGAACATAGCTATCAAAAAGTTGCAAACTACAAAAATGTGTAAAATTTAGTGATGAGCAATTTTGTAGTTAACAACTTTTTGATAGCTCTTTTGGTTCTTGAGATATAACGTTTTAAAGGAGACTCAAACACCAGCTATTCTGAAAACGTTATATATCAAAAACCAAAAGAGCTATCAAAAAGTTGTTAACTACAAAATTGCTCATCATTAAATTTTACACATTTTTGTAGTTTGCAACTTTTTGATAACTATTTTCCTTCTTGAGATATGCGCCTTTAAAGTTGAAAGCGAGAGAGCGCACAGGGCGAGGAGAGCGCAGACATTCTCGTCGTCTGCGTCTCTCATTATCAACTTTCAAACTCTCATAACTCCGCTCAAAGTGATGATAGAAAAATGATTTTTGAACCAAAAAATGTAAAATGATTTCCAACAGAGTCAAACCACTTTTCTAGCGCTATATCAGAATCTCATACTCAAGAACCCGCTTACTTTAAACGTTTTATCTCGAGAACCAAAAGAGCTATCAAAAAGTTGTCAACTACAAAATTGCTTAGCATTAAATTTTACACATTATTGTAGTTTGCAACTTTTTGATAGCTATTTTCCTTCTTGAGATACGCGTTTTTAAAGGTGGTCCACCCTAGGTGGTGGGCGCATCGAAGCGAGAGAGTGCACAGAGCGAGGAGACACGCAGACACTCTCGTCGTCTGCGTCTCTCATGATCAACTTTTACACTCTCACAACTCCACTCAGTCATGCTAGAGAAATGGTTTATGGACCAAAAAATGTTAAATTTTCTCTTCTACATTTTGATCTAAAAATCGTTTTTCTAGCATCATTTTGAGTCAAGTTATGAGTCTTACAAACTTTAAACGCTTCTATCTCGACCCAAAATTCACCCAGAACCTTCATTTTTTAACTGTATTCCTTCAGGAAGACTACGAACTGTACATTCGCGTCCAGAACAACTGCACCGCCACCCGTAAAATGGTATGGTACGATCATTATGTTCAATCGAAAGATCAGGAATTGACTGTGGCAGATGCGTAAGATTCAATATATGAAATTTTCGAGGAAAAATGATTTTCAGCCACTATATCATCCATGAAGACTTTGATGTGACCGAGAGACCGAAAAGTCCTATGACCAAGATTTTTGGGCCAGGCGGACTGGATTGGACTAGAAGCAAGGGATGATAGAAAATAAAGATATTTGATTTTTTTGCTGTTGTTGTTTTTTTGG
The DNA here is from genome assembly GCA_963932045.1 of Caenorhabditis sinica. Taxonomy (NCBI): domain Eukaryota; kingdom Metazoa; phylum Nematoda; class Chromadorea; order Rhabditida; family Rhabditidae; genus Caenorhabditis; species Caenorhabditis sinica. The sequence goes on from OZ009942.1 coordinate 4,692,895, forward strand.
CTCCGGGACATTTCGCAACCAGTCGTTTCGCAACTAGGACATTTCGCAACTCACGTCGATTTTGCAACCGCGACATTTCGCTACCGGTCATTTCGCCACCGCGACAATCCGCAACCACGTCATTTCGAAACCACGGAATCCAGGATTTTGTAGAAAGTTCACGTTGTTTATTGAGTTCCGAAACGACTGGTTGCGAAACGTCCAGTTTCGAAATGTCTTGGTTGCAAATTGTCGCGGTTGCGGAATTGACGCGAGTTGCGAAATGTCGTAGTTACGAAACGACTAGTTGCGAAATGTCTCGGTGCCGTTTTATAATGTTTTCATATATAATATCACATTTCTCATATTCACGTGACTACCGTACCATTTTTTTCAAAATTTGCCACATCAGCAATTTTTCAAATAAGAAAAAAGACTTTTGAATTTCCCGCTCAAAAATATATTTTCTCAACTTTTGACTTCAGAAGCGATAACTAGTGGTTTTCAAGGAAGCATGAGCAGTTTTATTCAGAAAGGTAATATTTCAAATTTGGGTGCCTTGGCGCATTTTTGGTCCATTGACGCATTTTTGGTGCTTTTGCGCATTTTTAGTGCATTGACGCGTTTCCGGTACATTGACGCGTTTTCGGTGCCTTGACGTATTTCAGGATAGTTTGCGCACTTTGGGACCACTGGCGCGTTTTTGGCTACCTGACCCATTTTCGGTGACTTGACGCACTTTCAGTGTATTGGCGCTTTTCTAGTATATTGGCGCATTTTCGGAGACTTGGCTCATTTCCGGTGCCTTGGCGCGTTATTGGTGACTTGGCGTGTTTCAGGATAGTTGGCGCATCTTGGGATCCATTGTGCGTTTTTCGTTTCCTGACGCATTTTCGGTGCCTTGACGCATTTTTTGTGCCTTGACGCATTTTTTGTCCCTTGACGCATTTTTTGTCCCTTGACGCGTTTTTGGTGCCTTGACGCACTTTTCGACACTTCACGTTTTTCCAATGAAAATTTGAACTTTTTCCAATTTTGGAACGTGGCTTTTCACACGATTTCAATTAGCCAGATCTCTCGAATCGTGAATCAGTTTTCAAAAAGTTTTCTAGCAAAATTAGTCGTGCATCATTTTTATTTTTCTTCGCAATAATGCATAACTTTCTACGTAAGTTAGAGTTTCAGGATGCCTGACGCATTTCTCGTGCCTTGACGCATTTCTAGGAGCTTGACGCGTTTTGGGATACCTGGCGCGTTTTCGGTGCCTTGACGCATTTTAGGATATTTGACTCATTTTTGGGTACCTGACGCATTTCTCGTGCCTTGCCGCATTTCTCGTGACTTGACCCATCCTTTGTTACAGTACGCAGAAAAAGCAAGAATCCAACGACTCCGCGGAGGAATAGCAAGGAGAAGGGTGACAAAAAAGAGGCGCCGGAGCAAAGTCGAAAAACGAAATCCGAGAAGGAGCTTCCCCAACAGAGTCAGGTGGCGACGGCCGACGAGCAGACGGGCATGGAGAAGAATATTAAAAGGAAGCAGGTGAGTCAACCATGCCGTTTCACAACTGGACGTTTCGCAACCATACCATTTCGCAACTGTGTCATTTTGCAACCACGTCATTTCGCAACTGGACATTTTGCAACTATATAAACTTCTGGCTGGCAGACGTTTCGCAACCATGCCATTCCGCAACTGCGACATTTCGCAGCTCACGCAGATTTTGCAACCATGCCATTTCGCAACCAGTAATTTTGCAACCAGTCATTTTGCAACTGCGACATCTTGCAGCTTATGTAGATTTCGCAACCATGCGATTTCGCAACCAGTCATTTCAAAACCATGACATTTCGCAGCTCACGCAGATTTTGCAACCATGCCATTTCGCAACCAGTCATTTTGCAACCACGCCATTTCGCAATTGCGACATCTCGCAGCTCAGGTAGATTTCACAACTGCGACATTTCACAACCACGCCATTCCGCAACCATGCCTTTTCGCAACCCTGCCGTTTTACAACCATGACATTTCGCATCCAGTCATTTCACAATCAGGCATTTTGCAGCCACGCCATTTTGCAACCAATCAACGTTCGGTTGCGAAATGACATAGTTGCGAAATGACTGGTTACGAAACGTCCTTATATTTTTCAGATCGTGAAATTCGTCAAAAACTGTGTCGAGAAGGGTCCGGCGGGCTTGTCGAAAGAGTTCACCGGCATGAAGCGATTCAACGATTTCGAAAAAATGAAGGCGTTCAAAGCGGCTCAGGAGCGTGGCAAGAATCGATACAAGGATGTGGGATGTTTGGATAATAATCGAGTGAAATTGGGAAATCCATGGTCGCACGACTACATTCATGGAAACTATGTGGCCACGCCCACCAACGCGAAACGATTCATTTGCACGCAGGCCCCGCTGGAGAAGACTTGCGCCGACTTTTGGTTCATGTGTTTGCAGGTGAGGGGTACTGTAGGGTACTGTATCATTACTAATAACAATCACCAATTTCTGTATGTGTGTCTGTCCGGCGCACGTCATAACTCAGCTGCCTGTGGACGGATTTGGATGAAACTTATATAGTTCGATTGGAAATTTGTCCGAGATTATGCCCGTTCTTTTCTTTTCTCGAAAATATTAATTTTGAAATTTTCGAAAATTCCCCCTATTTTCACTGTGGCACCCTGTGTGAGGAGAGACAAGAAAGCGGATGCCAGGAGGTTGGAGTCCCCGAAGGGGACGAAAACCTCCTGGTTTACTTTCATTTGAAAGCTGAAGGTTTGCTGATTCTGAATATATAACTTTATTTGATCTACCACCACTGGAAGTCAAGATATTTGCCTTTGAAGTTATTGATCATTTTTTGAAAACTGCGAAAAATTTCAAAAATTTCAAAAGCAATTATCTCGGCTCCCAGTAGTCGTATCAAAATGAAAGTTGTATTTTTAAAATCAACAAAATTTCAGCTTTCAAATGATATGTAGTTTGATTTTTAACTCTTCTCTGTGAAGGAGGGGGGGGGGGCAAGTTACAGTACCAATGGCACTCTTTCAGGACAAGGTGGAGGCGATCTTCATGCTGTGTAACCTTACGGAAAAGGGCGCCAAGAAGTGCTTTGAGTACTATCCCAGCAAAAACAAAACTCTGGAGTTTGAGGAGAATGGACAGAAGATTACGGTGAAGTTTGAGTCGAGTAGTAAGGTATGTGCTAGCAGTTAGAGATGGAGACGCAGACAACGAGATTGTCTGCGCTCTCTCGCTTCGATGCGCCCATCAACTTTAAAGGCGCATATCACAAGAAGGAAAATAGCTATCAAAAAGTTGTAAACTACAAAAATGTTTAAAATTTTATGCTAAGCAATTTTGTAGTTGACAACTTTTTGATAGCTTTCTTGGTTCTTGAGATATAACGGTTTGAAGTGGACGGGTTCTGGAGTATGAGATTCTTTTAGAGCGCGCTAGAGATGTGATTTTCACATCAAAATGTAGAAGGAAAGTTTTCACATATTTTGGTCCACAAATCATTTTTCCATCACCACTTTGAGCAGAGTTATGAGAGTTTGAAGATTGATCATGAGAGACGCAGACGACGAGAGTGTCTGCGCTCTCCTCGCTCAGTGTACTCTCTCGCTTCGATGCGCCCACCGCCAAAGGTGGTCCACCTTTAAAAGCGCATATCTCAAGAAGGAAAATAGCTATCAAAAAGTTTCTAACTACAAAAATATGTGAAATTTAATGCTAAGCAATTTTGTAGTTGACAACTTTTTGCTAGCTCTTTTGGTTCTTGAGATATAACGCTTTGAATATAGCTCGACTGTATTAGTAGAGCTCCCCAAGAAAGATGAGGGGGGGGGGGCGGGATTTCAATAGAGCGCACTTTCCGAATCTGTAAAAAAGAGCATTTTCCAGATGAAATGGGAGAAGAAGAGCGACGCAAAGGTGGTGGAGACAATTTTGACGGTGGAGGGGCCCGGTGGCGCAAGTCTGAAAACGACACACTATCACTGGGTGGACTGGCCGGATCGTGGAGTACCTCCGGCGGATCTGGCACTTTGTGAGCTGTTGGCAAAGGCGAGGGTTTCGAAGTAAGGAGCTTTTTTGTTGGGATTCTGAATCCCTGACGTCATGTGAATCTCTTCTAGGACCCCCATCGTCGTGCACTGCTCCGCTGGTATCGGTCGTACCGGATCCGTCGTCATGATCGAGTACATCATGGATCAGATACTAGCCGGACAAACCATTGACGACTGTGATAAGATTCTTCAGAAGATTCGTGAGCAACGGAACAACTCGATTCAGGTGGGTAGGTCCAGAAAAGGACATTTCGCAACCAGTCATTTCGCAACTATGACTTTTCGCAACTCACGCCCATTTTGCAACCACGCCGTTTCGCAACCAAGAAATTTTGAAAATGGACGTTCCGCAACCAGTCGTTTCGCAACTGCGTTATTTTGTAACTCAAGTCAATTTCGCAACCAAAACATTTTGAAAATGGACGTTTCGCAACTACGTCATGTCGTAACTCAAGTCTATTTTGCAACCGCGACGATTCGCAACCAAGACATTTTGCAAATGGACGTTTCGCAATCAGTCGTTTCGCAACCAAGACATTTTGAAAATTGACGTTTTGCAACCAGCCGTTTCGCAACTCTACAAACTAGTCCACTTTGGGATTGAGGGTATTGTGAACTATTCAGATTCGTGGTTTCGAAATGACGTGGTTGCGGATTGTCTTAGTTGTAAGATTGATACAAGTGTCAAAATGGCGTAGTTGCGAAACGACTGGTTGCAAAATGTCTGGGAGCCAAAAAGACCTAAAAATGTCCTAAAACAGCCCAAAAAGTTTAAAAAATACCACAAAACCTCAAAAATTCTTGCAGACAGAACACCAGTACCTCTTCGTTCATCAAATCATGATGAACTTTTTCCTCGACAAAAAACTGTTCGACAACGATGCGAAAATGGCTCATGTGCAATTCACCGAGAAGTACTTGAAGGCGGTTCACTGAGGATTTTCTATTCGAACTCGGATTTTTTCGATTTCTTCGATTTTCTTTCCTAATGTCTACTTGTGTGTGTCAAGAATAAATAACTTTCTTGCTAAAAAATGTTTATTTTGAAATTACAAAAATAAAAATATGTATTAGCGATATTCCCCAAGGTGAAACGCGCTCCATTGCCAACTTGGCTGAAATTTGAATTTTCAGCTTTCCCGCCGTTTTGAAAACAGCGAAACATGTTTCGGTGGGTGCGTGGACTCCTCGTGGACAACTCGGGCAGCAGTCGAATTGTCCACGAGGAGTTCACGCACCCACCAAAACATGTTTCGCTGTTTTCAAAACGGCGGGAAAGCTGAAAATTCAAATTTCAGCCAAGTTGGCGATACCACTTGGGGAATATTGCTAATATAAAAAGCTTAGTCCTAAAACTCAGACTTGATTTTGATGATCCTTCCAATCGTACAAAAATGAAATTGCGAGACATGTCCTTCCATGTTTTTGAATTCCAAAAATGGCCACCCCATCCTTACCATCGTCACTTTGCATGGTGTGGTACTGGGTGACTGGGCCGAAGCTGAAAATTTAAAAAAATGTTGAAACAAATGTGCTCTACTGTACTAGGTTCTCAAAGGGATAGATATCTTTATTTTGTTTAATTTCTATCTTTAGAGATTTAATTTTTAAATTTTTCCTTTAGGCCCAAAAAAACGCTCCATCCCCAACTCGGCTAAAATTTGAATTTTCAGCTTTCCCGCCGTTTTGAAAACAGCGAAACATGTTTTGGTGGTTGCGTGGACTCCTCGTGGACGACTGCTGTCCAAGTCGTCCACAAGGAGTCCACGCACCCACCGAAACATGTTTCGCTGTTTTCAAAACGGCGGGAAAGCTGAAAATTCAAATTTCAGCCAAGTTGGCGATGGAGCGCGTTTCCCCTTGGGATATTTTGGTAATAGAAAGCCTAAGAAGGCCTACGCAGGCCTAAAAAGCCTAAAAAGCCTAAAAGAGCCAAAAAAGCCTAGAAAACCTAGGAAAGCCTAAGAAAGCCTAAAAAGCCTAAAGTCTGAAAATCGTAAAAGAACTAAAAAGACGGCTCCGGGATATTTCGCCACTAGTCATTTCGCAACTACGACATTTCGCAACTCGTCTATTTTGCAACCGCGACGATTCGCAACCAAGAAATATCGAAACTGAACGCTTCGCAACTCTAGGAAAATTCCATTGAAAAAAACTCACAAACTATTCTGAATCACCCTATCCAATCGATGAAAAGTAACCGGCAAGCCTCTCAAAACCACTGGAAAATTAAAGAACACAATTCCCACCACCAGCCATTTCAACTCCCTCTTCGGTCTTCTCGATCCAGTCCTCCAATTTTCCAAAAAATAATTCATCTGTTCATTATCAATCGAAGAAAGGTACACGGCCATCCGATGTCCTCCAAATTCATAGATATTCTTCATTTTCACCCAATTACCGTATTCCACAACCAACTCCTCATTCTTCCAATCGCTCATTTCGGTCTCAAATTTCCAGCTGGTCATTGTGGAAAGTCGCAATTTTGGGACAGTTTTGAATTCATTCACAAATTCCGAAACTTTCCGATCCTCCTGTTGGGTACTAATAAGAACAAGATCGTCTATAGACTCCAGATTTTTTTGCAAAAAATCCAAAATCATTCCTCGACAATTATCATTCAAATCCAGATAGACATGAAAACAACGGCACTGAATCCCCAAGTAAAATTTGATGTGCTCTGTCATATTCTGAGTCCTCTCTACAGTATGCTCCATTTTCCAATCCCGGGCTCTCCGGTGCCAGTAGTCGATACCGTACTCCATGTATTTTGGGTTGGGCTCGGATTTCGCGAGGAATTGAAGGATGGATTGGTTGCAAAATTTGGCTAGCATGGCGTAGGATTTTCCGAATTTTTGGCTGGCTAGGAGTTTGATTAATGTTGACGATTTTTGGGAGCAGAGGGAGAGGTTTGTGCTGAAAAAAGGGATATTAAGTGAGTTGACGGACAGAATCCGTTGACCGCGACAGTTCGCAACCAAGACATTTCGAAACTGGACGTTTCGCAACCTGTCGTTTTGCAACTCTATAAACTAGTCCACTATACGTTCACTAAGGTTGTATGGGATTGAGGGCATTGGGAACTGTTCTAGATTATAGTCTACATTTGAAAAGTTGTGATTTTTAAAGGAGGATTCCGGTCAAACAATTTTTTGCTTCAAAATATGTAAAATTTTGAGCTGATCCCAAAATCATAATAAAAATTCACAAAAATCATTCTAAAACGCCGAAAATCCGCCTTGAAAACGTCATTTTTGACCTAAATCGTATTTGGCGGCCGTGGCTTAACTCTTGGAGTTTTCGCGGCCACTTAAGCCAGTTCCAGCCGAAAAAAACCAAAAAAAAACCACTCAAATTGGCAGGAAAAGCGGTGGCCAAAAGCAGGTGGCCGAGAAAACTCCGAGAGTGAGGCCACGGCCCCAGGAGACCGTTCGGCCGAAAAAGGGTTGTTTTGAAGCAATTTTCCATGGTTTTAGAGAGATTTTTGAGCGTTTTCACTATCATATTCGGAATCAACACAAAATTTTACATATTTTGAAGCAAAAAAAATTTTGACCGGAAACCTCCTTTAAAAGAGGATTTCCTCCTTTAAAAGAGGAAAATTTTTTTAATTTTGTGCTGATTCCGAATATGATAGTGAAAATGCTTAAACATCTCTCTAAAACCCTGAAAAATCGCTTCAAAACGACCCTTTTTTGGCCGAACGGTCTCCTGGGCCGTGGCCTAACCTTCGGAGTTTTCTCGGCCACTTAAGTCAGTTCCAGCCCAAAAAACCAGAAAAAGCCGCTCAAATTGGCAAAAAAGGTGGTGGCCGAAAGCAGGTGGCCGAGAAAACTCCGGAGTTCGGCCACGGCCGCCAAATACGATTTAGGTTAAAAAATGACGTTTTCAAAGCGAATTTTCCGCGTTTTAGAATGATTTTTTGTGAATTTTCGTTATGATTTTCGGAATCTGCACACATTATTACATATTTTGAAGCAAAAAAAAAGCGGATACCTCCTTTAAAGGAAGATCCTTTAAAGGAGGTTTCCGGTCAAAAAATTTTATTGCATTAAGATATGTAAAAGTGTGCGTAGATTCCGAAAATCATATTAAAACTGCTGGAAAATTGCTCCAAAACCACGAAAATTGGCTCCGAAATGAGCAAAAATCATGCGAATGGTCTCCGGCGGCCGTGGCCGAGTTTCCCAAAAAAAGGGGGCGGAGTCAGCAAACGCATGGTTTTTGATATTTTCCAATAAAAAAAACTCACAGCTCAACTGGATCTAGAAACTCGTAAACCTGCTGAATCACTATAATCGGGAGTTTCATTACTGGCAGTGTCGATGGCTTCGTGAAATAAGTGAGCATCTTTTTTGATGGAAAATTGGAGTTTTCAATTGAAAAAATAGGAGAAAATTGAGTGCGGGCAACAACGGGGACGATGAGACTGTGGGTAGCACTACTGTTGTCTAGTAGGGTCCCTTTGGAAACTTATTATCGATCTACACACCTTGTGTCATTTTTACTGTCTTGACCACTCATATAGTCGTATAAGAGGTTCCCATCCTGGGAAGAGGGGGGGGGGGGGGGGGGGTGACAAAAAAATTTGTGACGGAAATCGGAATTCGAAGATATGGGGTGGTCAAGGGGAGGGGGTCAAGGGGTCAATTTTTGGCTTCAAAATATGTAAAATTTTGTGCTGATTCCGAATATGATAGTGAAAACGCTCAAAAATCTCTCTAAAACCCTGAAAAATCGCTTCAAAACGACCCTTTTCCGGCCGAACGGTCTCCGTGGGGCCGTGGCCAAACTCCCGGAGTTTTCTCCGCCACCGCATTTTCAGATTTTTTTTGGTTTTACAAAAAAACCAGAAAAATAGCGGCGAAGAAAAAACTCCGGGAGTTAGGCCACGGCCCCAGGAGACCGTTCGGCCGAAAACGGGTCGTTTTGAAGCGATTTTTAGGGGTTTATAGAGCTTTTTGCGCGTTTTCACTATCATATTCGGAATCAGCACAAAATTTCACATATTTTGAAGCAAAAAAAAAATTTGACCGGAATCCTCCTTTAAATTAAACAATTGTCGGACAGGATGAAAAACGAAAATTCTCAAAAACACTGTAACGCATTATACCCACTTTATTGAAAAAAGAACCATAGCAAGACGAAACAAAATTGTTAGTAAAAACTGATCCGAATGTTTGTCCTTTCAGCTTCGGCTGTTATCTCGTTAATGAAGATGTTTCTTGTGCCCTCGTTGTTGAGAATTCTATATAATCTACCGACTCTGAAAACAATGAAAGCTTAGGTGGCGCCGAATCCTATGTCGTGTCCGCAAACAATCAGGCTCCGGGACATTTCGTCACTAGCCATTTCGCAACTACGACATTTCGCAACTCACGTCGATTTCGCAACCATGACAATTTACGAAACGACTGGTTGCGAAACATTCAGTTGCGAAATGTCTTGGATGCAAATCGTCACGGTTGTTAAATTGATGTGAGTTGCGAAATGTCTTGGTTGCGAAATGTCTTGGTTGCAAATCGTCACGGTTGTTAAATTGATGTGAGTTGCGAAATGTCGGCTCGGGGACATTTCGCCACTAGTCATTTCGCAACTACGACATTTCGCAAATCACGCCAATTTCACAACAGTGACAATTCGGAACCATGACATTTCGAAACTGGACGTTTCGCAACCAGGCATTTCGCAACTCTATAAACTAGTCCATCTTACGTTCATTAAGGTTGTATAGGATTAAAACTCACTCTTCATTATCAATCACTTGATGATTGATACCTTCCAAAATATCCAAAATTTTCAAATTTCCCTTGTTCACTTCCACATGTTTCAGGTTTGCATTTGGAGATTTCGCACCAGACCTCCAATCCACCAAAAATTGATTTAATTTTTGAGCGTCAAACGAGTGAGAATTTATCACAACTAATTTCGAGTTAAAGCTACATATATCATCCACAGTAATCCATTCTCCATGCTGTATCATTAGCGCATTTAAATTATAATTGTTTTTGAGATAAAATTTCCCGAAAAAAAATAAATGGCTAAGATTTTCGAAAATCTCTAGAAACGCTTGAGCTTTGTTTCCGGAATCTTCTCCCAAAACAAGAACTGCGTCAATAAAATTTTCGTAATTTCTCGCGAAATTTGAAATTAGATCATCACAGGGGTCCCCCAACCCTAGACAAAATGCACCTGACACTTTTAGGGGTCCGAAAATTTCGAAAATTTTCTTCACTAAATACTCAGTTTGGACTAGTCCACTGTGCACCGAATTTCCTGAGGTCCTCCTGATTTTTATATGAAGTTCCTCGGAATTCTCCAAATTTTTAAAATATATCTGATTGTCCTTCTCAAATGCAACATATAGCCGGAAACGATCCACAAGTTGGATTCTTAAAGATTTTACTAGAAAATCTGATTTCTTCGAGCAAAGGGATAGAGTTAATCTGAAAATTTTGAAAAAAAAATTTCCGTCAAAAGTCCAGAAAAAACTTACAGCTCCACTGGATTCATGTGGTTTAGAATATCCTTGATTGGAAGGTACGGTAGTTGAAGAAGCGGGAAATTCGAGAAGTGAGAAACGACAGAACAGGAGTTAGTCATGGCTGCTAAAAAAACTAGATTTTTTTTTGGAAAATTAGGAGAAAATTAAAAAAGAAAGCATCTGAAAAATGCGTTGAGTTAATTGTGGTAAACCGCGACGCGACCGCAACGCACCAACTAAGTGCAACTTTGACGGGACTATAATCTGACCGCAACGCGACCGCGATGCATGTACAAAAATTATCGAAGATTGAACCATAATTAAACGATACTATAACATGACTGTACCATTCCTGCGAGCGGACCGCGACGCGACCGCAGCGCACGAGAATATTGAAGGAATAGGGATTGAGAACCATTACAACTGGCTATTGTATTGTCCATACACATAGCCACTATTGATTTTTTTGTCACGTGTTCTATAAGTGTCCACAAGAGATTACGGTATGACGGTCGGTCATGGGAACAAGAAAAAAACTTAGGGCACCGCGACGTTTCGCAACTGCGATATTTCGCCTTGGTTGCAAAATTTCATGGTTGCAAAATCGACGTGAGTTGCGAAACGTCGGGGTTGCCCTAACCTGATGTTTGATTGACACTAACGACTGGTTATGATCTATTTACTCTATATTTGATCAATAATCCGTTCAAGGGCCCATGTGACGCTATTTTTTTGTGTTAAGCCTAGTATTTGTGACTTTGCAAAAACTTGAAAACTTTTAAAAGATTTAAAAATCTCTTCAATTTCAGCTACCATAAAAATGAGCACCGCTTCCGAATCCTTCCCAATTGCAAGACTACCACTGATTGCTCTCACAGAGGTCCTGAGCTGTTTGGACCCGGTTCAATTGTGAGTTTTTGTTCTGTATTTTCTTGACTGAGTATCAAACGTTTGATAGTCAGCCAAATAGAATTAGTCGCTCTCTGTCATACTAGAACGCTCTGACCATTCGCAACCGACCATTTCGCAACCAAGATTTTGCGACCCTTGAGATCTTCCATAGTGAAAACGGTCCTGGTTGCGAAATGGTCAGTTTTGAATTATTGGCACCCGACGTTTCGCAACTACGCCATTTCACAGCCTTGCTATTTCGCAACCATACCTGAAACATTTTGATTGCAACGTGAAGTTTTCGCAAAAAAACCCTGAATCTTTTGGTTACAAAATGACGTGGTTGCGGATTCTTGTAGTTGCGAAATTACTGGTTGCGAAACATCGTAGTTGCGAAATGTTACAGTTGCGAAATCACTGCTCCGAGACATTTCGCAACCAGTCGTTTAGCAACTACGACATTTCACAACTCGCGTCAATTTCGCAACTACGAAATTTCGAAACCGGGCATTTTGCCGCCGCGCCAATCCGCAACTCAAGTCATTTCGAAACCACGAACCTGAATAGTTCACAATACCCTCAATCCTATACAACCTTAATGAACTTAAAGTGGATTAGTTTATAAAGTTGCGAAACGGCTGGTTGCGAAACGTCCAGTTTCAAAATGTTTTGGTTGCAAATCGTCGCGGTTGCAAAATCGCCATGAGTTGCGAAAAGTGTTTGCGTACCACACACCAGATTCGACGACAATACTACGTTTTCAGAATCACCCTATCTCAATGCTCTACCAAATTCAAGTTTCTCGTGAAACTAGTCCGCCACAAAGTCATTTCTCAGTATCGCCTCTGGGTAGCCCTGAGTTCCAAGCCTCATGTCCTATTTCAGCATAAAATTCGGGAACACGGAGCTTTAGTTTTCAATGACCCACTTCCACGCCCCTTGAATAAAAATAAGCTAGCCGAAATCCTCAAAGTCCAACATTTGGCAAATCACATTTTGGATACATTCACTTCAATTGAATTGGAAGGGCAGATGAATTTCGATTTGGACGCCGGACGAGGGAAAGCTATTTTCGATTGGGCTTCATCAAGAAAGGACTCGCTAAGAACCGTTTTCTACAAGGGACGGTTGTCAGAACACAAGAATATTTTGAAGTTCCTTGCGACGTTTCAAAACTGTAGATGGACGGCTCTAGACACGAGAGCAAGGGCTCATTTTAAGTGCGATGAGCCGATACGAGTGCGAAATCTGAGGATTCAACTGGGACGTTGGTTTTCTATAGAAAACTTATGGAATTTTCAGGGCACCGCTCTCAGAGTTAAGAAATCATCATTGAAGAACCCGGATTTGAATACATTTTTCAAAGACTGGAAGTCGGGTACAAAAACTTGTAGTAGGGCACTCAAATATGTTTCTATTGAAAATAGGAGTCTGAATATTCCTATCATCTTGGCTGACATTCCTCACCGAATGCATACAGTTGCTCCTGATAGTGAACAGTAAGTTTTGCTCACCACTGTACAGTAACTTTGTCATTTTCAGTGGAAAATCGTCAACTTTGGCTAGCCGAAAAAGTGATTTAAAGTCGCTTTTTCTGTTTGAAAATTTCAGAGTGTACCAATCAAATCTTGAACTTTCGTTTTGTAGTTGACAACTTTTTTGTACAAGTCCGCTCTGCTAAGATATGGACCGTCGAAAAAAAAAAGCTCAAAAATTTTTGAACTGAAATCGAGCAAAATTTGGCATGGCCGTAGGTTTCTGTACGTAACTGTTTTGATTGAAAAGATACAAAAAAGTTGTCAACTACAAAATTAAAGCTCAAGGTTTGATTCATATACCCTCAAATTTTCAAACGGAAATAACTACTCTGAATTAGTTTTTCAGCCACTCAAAGTTGGCGTTTTTCAACTGAAAATGACTAAAACGAATATCATTTTGGCCCCGGTACTGTAATTTTATAACCATGCAATTTTCAGATTCCCACTTATGGATGTATGGTATTCTGTAAGACACGATAATGGATTACAATTGGCAAGAATCTACCGGAGGAAAGACGTCGACCAAAATAACATTCTTATACATTTTTCGTGATTTGATGGGTTTGAGAGACCCGTAAACATTGGGATTAAATTTTATGATTTTCCAAGAATGAGTCAATAAAAACATTTCGTACTTTTTCTTTTTTTTGTCATTATGGATCGCGGAGCAAAAAAACTAGCAGCTGATTTATTATGTTTTCAATGTTTCCGATATTTCGAAAATTTAGCGGGACGTCTATGGTCTCCATATCGTCACTGCAATACACTTCTGATGGGGAGTATTCACTTCGAATACTGATGCCATTTCAGTTTCGTTTTTCCGAAAAATGTTGTAGCTGGTTTTGATCTCGCCGAGCCCGAAAATTAATAGTTTTTGAGAGATTCGAGATTTTTCTGGAGGGGCTTTGGGCTTTCGGCTAAACACACTTGTTAGGCTTTGGCTCCTCGACGTTTCGCAACCAGTCATCTCGCAACTGTGAAGTTTTAAAACTCATGTGGCTTTCGCAACCCTCCTATTTCACAACTGCTTCTTAGTAGCACCCCGACGTTTCACAACTGCGACATTTCGCAAATACGTAATTTCGCAACCCTGCCTCCCTGCCTTTCGCAGCTGTGACATTTCGCAACTCACGTCGCTTTCGCAACCACGACATTTCACAACTCTCCCAACTAAATATTTCGCAAATTCGCAACCAAGACATTTCAAAACTGGACGTTTCGCAACCAGTCATTTCGCAACTCTATGTATAAACTAGTCCACTTTGCGTTCATTAAGGTTGTATGGGATTGAGGGTGTTTTAAACTATTCCAGGTTATACATCTTTACTAATAACAATCACCAATTTCCATGTGTTTGTCTGTCTGTGGCACGGCATAACTCGACAGCCAGTGGACCGATTTGGATGAAAGTTATATAGATCGACTGGAAATTTGTCTGAGATGATGCCCGTACTTTTCTTTTTTCAAAAATATCAATTTTGATATTTTCTGTAATTCACCCAATTTTCACTTTAGCGCATGTGTGGGTGGTGGAGGGCAAGAGAAGAGGGGAAGGGAGGGGAGCGAAGTGCGCGGTGCCCACCGCTATGTCTACCTCTCTCCCCTTGGCTGTTGTCATGTGCACCCGTGGTGTAGTGGTGCGGATGTTTGGGCGCCGATCTCGATACCCGAGTTCGATGCCAGGAAATGAAATAATGTTTTGTAAAAAGTTTCTGAACGTTTTTCTCTGTTTTCTTGAATGTCCAGCTTCTAGAGTTCTCGAGCTTTCGAGGTTTTTGAGTAATTAGTATGAATTGCCTAAGCTCACCCTCATATCTTTACTTTACAGTCAGCAAAACAATCAGCAATTTCTGTAGGTCAATCTGTCTGTTGCACGTCTTAACTCGACTGCCAGGACCCATTTAGATGGAATTCGTACAGATCGACTTGGTATTTGTCCGAGATGATGACCGTGCTTTTTTTCTTGAAAAAAAAACAAATGTTGAAATTCCCGAAGATTCATTTCATTTTCACTGTGGTACCCGTTTGGAAGAAAAAGAGGAGCTTCGACCGAAAGAGCGCAATGTTGTTCACTTGGAGAAGAGGGCATGAGTTCATGGCGATGGTGGTATAGTTGCGAGCGCAGATGAGCAAGGCTAGAGGGTGATGAGTTCGAACCCACAGACAACCAAAGAGTTTTTAGTTTCAATTGTATGAAATAAAAATGTCTGCGAATGCTTCCTATAGTTGAATGTTTCTGCTTTGAGGGAGCTAAAGTAAGAATAGAAAAGCTTTTGTTAGAAAACAAGACTGCACTTAACTTCCGAGAATATTTACAGAAAAAGAATGAACCGAAGTTTTTTTGCCAAGAACTAGAGGAAGTAGCTTGATTTTTGGGTCGGAATGTACATATTCCAAAAATTGCAAATGCTTTTTCTATAAGATTTTTCATTTACTTAGACACGATCATTTCAATTCAAGTAGATGGGCACTATCGTCCGCTATGAATGAGAGAGAAAGTTTCAGTCGTTCCACCGTAATTGGTGTTGTTCCATACGTACGTTTCAGAAGGCGAAGCCTCTGACAACAGAGGACACTAAGCTTTTAACTTCGAGGAAGTAAGCGAAGGCCAGGAGGTTGGAGCCCCCGAAGGGGGCGAAACCGCCTGGTAGTCTACATTTGAAAAGCTGTGATTTTAACGTGAACTTTTTACAAAAAATCCTGGAATCCGTGGTTTTGAAATGACGTGGTTGCGAATTGTCTAGTTGCGAAATGTCTTTAGTTCTTTCTGGATTTTAGGCTTTTGTGGTATCATTTGCTTTAACCCCCCCCCCCCCCCCCCCCCCAACTCACATTGCATGTCTCCACGGTCTCTCATCCTCCTTATACAGTAATCCATCCAAAACCAGCAATATCTCTTGTTTCCCTCTCAATTCCACCAATAGCGTATTCAGATTTGAATTTTTGTTCGATTCTCCCGTTATCCAATTTTTCAAAAACCGGTTAATGTGAAAGTTTTGAAAACTGGAGTTGAAAATGTTCAAGTATGCACAGTTGAAGTTCTCCAGGTTTTCATATGTTATATGTCGGCCGTAGCGAAAATGGAGCATTCGAGTTGTGACCTAAAAATGAGAAACTTTTTTGAATTTGTAAAAATTTTGAGAGATTCCCACCTTCAAATCTTGTTTTACACTCAAACTTTTTGAGAAAAAAATGAGCGCATTATGCTCCTGAAGACTCTCCAAAGCAAATTGAACCTCTTGATTTGAATAGTTTTCCATCATAAATCTAATATTCTTGATAAAAGATTTCCGTTCACTCATCCAGAACAAAAATTGAGCGATTCTTGGTTCTTTCTTGCTCAATTCCACATAAATATCCATTGTGAATCGGATTCGGAAAACCTCCATGAGCTCCATAAGTATCAATTGAAGACCTAATAATGGATCCGTCCAAAAAGTAGACAAGACATCCACCATCTCGTATTTCGTTCCCATAGTGATCCCTTGAAGATCTCGATGCTCATCTACAGTATGCCATTTTCGATGAATATGACCGTTCTCGAGTGGGATTTCGATTGGATTCTTTGTAAACCATATACTGGCAATAGTGATATTTTTGAAAGTGAACTTGATGTGACACTCTTCATCAAAAAGGGCGTTGATATAGGAAGAGGGAAATTTGAAAATTTTTTAATCTGAGAAAATATCCCTAAAAATAGTTCTATTTCTGTGTATTTCCAGAGTTTCAGCGGAGTCTATTTAAGCTATCAAAAAATGTTTAATTTTACAGATTTGTATTGGAAACTTGCATGCCTAATTTTATTTGTGCTATAGCTTCACTTGACATGAATATAAAACAGTTCATTAACAAAAAAGTTGAAAATAGGTCGATAGGAAAAAAGGTTAGGAACAGGGAGGGTATACAGAAATGAAGTTACTCTGTTTCTGTGTTTTCCCAGAAAAGAAAACACAGAAACAGAGTAACTTCATTTCTGTGGAGGGGGAAAATAAAATGTTCCACGTGAACTCCAGGAAAATGTGGAAACACCGATTTAGAGAAACTCTGTCTTTTCGGAATCAAAATTTCAAAAATCGAGGAAATCGTGGATTTTGTTTTCTACACAAACAGATGGGCGATTCGCCGGAATGAAAATGTCGAAAAGTTCAAATTTGATACGGATCCCAATACTGATGGTAACTTTTATCCACAAAAAACCGTTTTTGAAAAGTGAATATATGCGAGAAACTTCGCTATTTTGACTTGAAAAATTCACTCTAAACATGCTCAACCCGTTTTAGAGAAAAATGTCGAGACAACACGAAGTTGTCAAGAATATTCGTTTTCGCAAATATTCATATTATTACTGCGAAAAAAAACGGTTTTTTGTGGATAAAAGTTACCATCAGTATTGGGATCCGTATCAAATTTGAACTTTTCGACATTTTCATTCCGGCGAATCGCCCATCTGTTTGTGTAGAAAACAAAATCCACGATTTCCTCGATTTTTGAAATTTTGATTCCGAAAAGACAGAGTTTCTCTAAATCGGTGTTTCCACATTTTCCTGGAGTTCACGTGGAACATTTTATTTTCCCCCTCCACAGAAATGAAGTTACTCTGTTTCTGTGTTTTCTTTTCTGGGAAAACACAGAAACAGAGTAACTTCATTTCTGTATACCCTCCCTGTTCCTAACCTTTTTTCCTATCGACCTATTTTCAACTTTTTTGTTAATGAACTGTTTTATATTCATGTCAAGTAATGGGAAAAGATGAATTAAAAGTTATATAACTTGATAATGTTGTATATTCATCCAGAAAACTCTCTTCGGTAGCATTTTTTGCCAAAATCTGAGGTTCGGACCAAAAATAGAGCTAAATATGACATTCGCTGGATAGTCTGATAGAAAAGCACAGAAACGACTACTTTTTCGAGATTTTTCCCGCTGCAAAAATAATTTTCAAATTTCTTTCTTCCTATATGATAAGGCTTAATGTACTTTCTGGAGATGGATTTGACAATGGAGCGCGTTTTCTTGGAGCAGAAGGATAGGTCGAATCTGAAAAAAAGAGAAAATTTTGGGAACTCTGACAAGGGAGTTACTTGAGGTGTCGAGCTGATCTTTTTCTAGGAATTGGACTATTGACTATATTGACCGTGAGGATTCAGAATCTGCAATAAAAATTGGCAAAATGTTCACGTAACTCGAGTTATCAGCCATCAAAGTCTCAGCCAGTACTAATTGCGCTTCTTTCTTGCGACTCATATCTTAGCTCGCAGGCACTTTTAGAAGCTCTAGTTTTTCGTGTTAAGCTCAGAATGAAGCCTGCAATCAAATTAGATAAATAACTAAAAATTGTCCAAATTGGAACATGTAGAGATCGCAACTCTCTTATTTTCAGTCTAAACTAGTTCTTGAAACCCATACCATCTAATTGCAAGCATTATCCTGAGCATGACACAAAAAACTAGACCTTCTAAAAGTGTCTGGGAGCTAAGATATGAATTGTCTAAAATCAGCAAAATTAGTACTGGCTGAGAATTTGATGGCTGATAACTCGAGTTACGTGAACATTCCGCCAATTTTTATTGCAGATTCTGAATCCTCACAGTCAATATAGTCAATAGTCCGATTCCTAGAAAATTTTCAACTCGACACATCAAGCAACCCCCTTGTTAGAGAATTTCGAAACCTCCTCACCTCGAGTATCTTTAAATTTTTGCAAATTTTTTTTTCTACTTCCCTCGAAAATATCTCCCAAGAAAAAAACTCACATCTCCACCGGAGTCATCAACATCAGACATTCTCTCATTGCTACATCTGGTAGCTTGAAAATCGGAAACTTCGGAACCACAATTTCCTCTCCCTCTAAATTAGGCCAAGCACAGAAGCCAATCACCCATTTTTGGAAAGATTCACATTTTTTCCGAAAACTCGAAACATTGATACAAGTATAATTAGTAGGCATCAGAGAGGATGAAGTGATGGTAAACTGATGCACGGCGTCCCCAAATGTCAGTCTCAAATTTTGAAAATTTTCTGCATTTTCCCGTGAACTCTAAAAATAGCACTGAAACTTCAGAGATTCCGACCTAATGTGCATATTTCAAGAGCTACAATTTTTTATGGAAAAATCTGATTCATACCGATTGTAGAGCAGATGCTCAGCTTTTGATCCATATAAAAATCGTCATTTTTGGTGGGCTGCTCGCTGAGAAAACGTTAAGTTTGAAATTACTACTGAAAAGTCCTGATTTCAGTTGTTAATTTTAACTTAACGTTTTCTCAGCGAGCAGCCCACCAAAAATGACGATTTTTATATGGATCAAAAGCTGAGCATCTCCTCTACAATCGGTATGAATCAGATTTCTCATTAAAAAATCGTAGCTCTTGAAATATGCACATTAGGTCGGAATCTCTGAAGTTTCAGTGCTATTTTTAGAGTTCACGGGAAAATTCAGAAAATTTTCAAAATTTGAGACTGACATTTGGGGACGCCGTGTGATGTAGAGAAACAAGATTTGCATATACGAGAGATAAAGAGAGAGTACAGAGAAACAAAGAAAAGGAGGGAAGAGCCCGCGGGAGCGGCATAAATCTCAATGAGCCCGCCCGTATTACAATAGAAGAAGAAGAGGAAAGTGCACAGATAGAGATTTGGAGGATTCGCAATTGCGCTCTAATGAGAATTTTGAAAAACATCATATTCTTTTTGTAATAATAATCGAAGATGAAAATAATCGCAATTTCATTTTGAAACATTCACACAATTTTAATCAAAATATAGTAATTACTATGCATTTTTTAGAATTGACTACTTTTTCGAATACTGTAGCCATTTGGATCTGATTGTCTCGGAGAATGTTGTAACAGATGTGAATCTCGCCAAGCCTGAAAAATTGGAAAATGAAGTAAAAGAATCCACTGAATCTTAGAATCTCCCAAAGAAAACTTACATTGAATGCTTCCATATCCTTTCATCCTTCTCAAATTCAAAACCTTCCAGTACATCCTTCATAAAAAATCCTCCCTTCAACTCCACCAACATCGTATTCAAATTCGAATTTTTCCCACTTCCACTCTTCCATTTTTTCAACCAGTTCTTGATATCCGAAGCTTGCAAACTCGATTCGAAAACGTGCAAGTATCGACAATTCCAATGCTCCAAATCATCCACAGTGACAAAATTTCCATGTTTGAATTGGAGCAACATATCAGAATTGAAAGTGATGCATTTGATTTTATAATGGGCATGAAATTTAAGATTGAAAATCAGAGCTGTTTGGTTTCGAAAATTGCTGAGAGCATAGAGCAATAATTCCTCTCGATTCTGGTTTTCACTTGAGATTTGAATTTTTCGAATTTTGTTTGGATTCCTCACTATTAAATCCCTTAGTAGTCCGCTTCTAGTGGAAAGATCGCAAATATTGAATTGTAAATCCAGCATGGTTTTCACTTGAAATGTTCTAAAAATATGCTCCATCAAAACTCCAACTCCTTCTATTTGATTTTCCCAACTGGTGGTCAACATTCCTCGATTCTTTTTGTGGTAGGCTCCCCAGAACTGTGTTCCCAGAATCGTTCGTTTTTCTTTAGAAGTTTGGTACTGGAAAAACATTGTTAACAAAGTCTTAACAAAACAATTTGTCCATGTCCTAAGAGTTACAGTATCAAAGGAAAGGAATCATATTTGGGTGTTTTAGTGGAAACAAAAGACAAATTAGGATGTCTGGAAATCTAGAAAACATGTGGGTATATCAATCAAACCAAGATTTTCTGACAGATGTTTCCCTACCTTCAAACTCTGCGCCATATCCATAAACGATACAGACGGATCTTGTTGAACCAAAACATGATAGGTCACCATTCCACGAATGAATTTCAAGTAACAATCGGCTTCATAGAGAATAATCTCGACCTTGCAAGTTCTCATGTAAGTCTTGCTGATTTCTCGGACTGTCCGATTGGTTTTTTTCGTGCACAGTGAGAATTCGAGCCTGGAAAATTGAAATGAAATTGAAAATTGGCTCTAACACATACAACACTGGACAAAAAGATATCATATTTGGGTGTTTTCAATGGAAAAAGGCAAAATTTAGATGTCTGAAAAAACAGAACCCCGACGTTTCGCAACTGCGACATTTCGCAACCACGCCATTTTGCAACCACCAAATCCACATATGTTCGCGTTCAAATCTATATTTTTGGAAAGTAGATGACAACCTGGATTGGTGTATGATATCCGTAATTATGTGTAGCCTATATGAAGGAAAACTGGACTACTTTACAAAGTTGCGAAATGTCGTGGTTTCGAAATGACTAGTTGCAAAACGTCGGGGTGCGCGTATAACTCTCCACAGGAAGGTCGAATAAAAAAGTTGTCAACTGTTAAAATAAAAATCCAGTCTTGATTTATATACTCACAATTTTTCCTAGGTAATCGTACAACTTTAATCTACTTTTTCAGACACACAAAGTTGATTTTTCCCTCTAAAAACATCCATAATTTTTTTACTGTAATTTGAATGCATTTTTATCTAAAGTTCTATTAGGTTGAACAGAAAGTTTCTGGACATTTATGAATTGGTTATTATTCGATGAGTTTTTAACATGAGAGGATTTGTTTTGTATGCTTTCTGATTGGTAATTAACATGTACACTGTGCACAAAATTTGAAGATTCGGGGAATCTCTGACGATGAGTTATATGTTGAAAAAGTAGAGAGGACATTTTTGGGGTCAAAAGTGAAAAACGATCTGGGGTTTTTTTGAGAACCAAGGAATTTGTCTGATATTATTGCCACGCATGACTGAGCATTTGAATAATTTTTCCTCAGCTGCGACAAAAATATAGTGGCCAACCAAAATCAGGAGACTTCCTCGAACGAAAAACTGGCTTACCAAGATTTTTTCAAAAATCAATTTTTTGCTCTAATTTCTTTGATTTCCCAGAGTTTGCCATAGTTTCAAGTGCAATAATGTAAAATAGTGATAGAAACTTTTCTGAGAAAATTTGTGAATAGTTCTCCTGTTTCCTTCAAAAAATTCGAAATTTTCGATTTTTTCATGTTTTTGAGGAGAAAACGAGATACATGGTCATGTGAGGTGAGATCATTATTGCGTTTAGTTTTTTACTAGATAGTCACTAAAATGTCAAAAAATGATAAGAAAAGGCCATCCATGAAGAAAGATATGATGCCTAGAAAACTCCAGATTTTTTTCAAAAAATGATCAACAGTTTTGATTGACTGATAACTTGCTTGAGGGAGGTTGTACGACGCCGAAATTTTAGGAGGAATACTTCTGATTCTTTCTAAACAAAACCCACTTCAAATAAAATATCTGCAGGGGAAGCTATCAAAATAGTAGCAATTTCAAAAATGTACAAAAACTTTCTGTTCAACCTAATACAAAACTCAAACTCATTTCAATTTTCCGCTTTTGAAAAAAAACGCACATCTCCACTGGTGTCATCAACAATAAACACTCCATTCTTGCCACATCAGGAAGCATCAGCAAATGGAACCCTTCTTTCGGTTCCGGTGGTGGAGATGGTGTTTTTCTTGGTCTTGGCACCGTTTCATGGAACGTATTGTATCTTTGCTTGCCGAAATAGGTTGGGAATATGCAATGTGGCATAGTAGATGGACGACGTTTGGTAGTTGTAATGAGGCCTTGAGTGACGGGACGGGACGGGGACCCCGAGATGAGCAGAATAGTGAGAGGAGAAGTATTAGCGCAGCAGAGAAATGGGCGAACGGGGGGTGACGGAAAGGACAGACAGCAAGAAGAGAAAGAAGTACACGAACGGAGTTGTGTGATGATTAGAACTCTAGGGAAGCGCTTTATGTGGCTCCTCTCCCGGGGGCTCTTCTTCTCTGCTTGTCTGCACTCTCTTGGATCTCCATAGTCTCTCACACTCCCGTGACCGCTATGCACATCTTAATTCTTTACATCAGTTTACCACTCTTATATCCCTGCTAATGCCGAATAACAATACGACTACTACTATGAATATCCGGGATGCATACAATTAGCAGAAAATCGAAAAAAATAACTAAAAAAAAATTACGATTATTTTATCTTTATAAGGTTTCACTCGGGGAGAAGTCATCAAATAATATCACAGGATCTTGTCCACGAGGAGTACAAATAAACCGGAATTTTTCTAACACTGGGTAATTTCCATATGGAAGCAATTTTCATGGTGATAATCGGCTTGAAATATTTTTGCACTTTTCAGTCCATCGTCGGAATGGATACGGTAGTAGATGGTGTCATTTCTGAAAAAAGAGGTAAAAACGAATTTTCAAAAAACGAGATTTAAAAATGAAAACAACTCTTTTGGCTCTTTTTGGCTCATTTTCGCCCATTTTTCGGCTCCGGGACATTTCGCAACTACGACATTTCGCAACTCACGTCGAATTTGCAACCGTGACAATTCGCAACCAAGACATTTCAAAACTAGACGTTTCGCAACTCTATAAACTACATGAACTTTCTACAAAAAATCCTGGATTCCGTGGTTTCGAAATGACATGGTTGCGGATTGTCGCGGTTGCAAAATCGAGGTAAGTTGTGAAATGTCTTAGTTGCAAAACGACTGGTTCCGAAATGTCTCTGAGCCTATTTATTGCACTTTTAGCTCTTTTTTGGGCTCTTTTTGGCCTTTTTTTGTTCTTTTTTGGGCTCTTTTTTGCTTTTTTTCAGTTTTCTAACACAGCAAATAACTTACAATTCTATCCTCTCCAACTCCAAATTTTCCACAATTTTCGCCAAATCCATCTCCTCCAAACCAATAATCAAAGTGTCCAACTTTTCATTCTCCCTCTCCCCAGACTTCCAATCCCTCAAAAATTTGTTAACATCTTCATTCCTAAAAGAAGACTCGAGGAAAATCAAAACCTCACTTTTGAAATTCCACAAATTCTCTACAGTAACCCACTTACTGTAGTGTAAATGCAAATATTTCATCTCCCAGATCCCTTCGTCGATTTTGAAATCCTTCCCCGGAATCGTATGGATACACATCATTTCACAGAATTGGAAGCATTTGAGGAAACTTTTCAAATTTTTTTCCTTCCTTTTTACCGAAACCGTATCCTGGTACCGTAATTTACCATCATCTAGAAGACAAATGTGGTCAAGTCGATGCAAATTTCCATGAGTCCATCTCAAAGTTTCCAGAATCCCCGAGCCCACCCCAAATTGCTCCAAATTGAACTCCACAGACTTATAAGGAAAATCAAAGAGCTCATAAAGGAACTCGGTGAGATACCGTAACGCCAACAGGGGGTCTTTTACAGTAATTACGGTACCATGGGGTACTGTAGGCTCTGGTTCCATGGGGGTCCTAAGAAAAATCTGATAAGAAATTTTTGGATGATCCTTCTGAATCTTGACGCTACAAGGCCGGTCGCATCTTGTGGAAAAATAGGAACCGAGGGAGTGTTTTTTGGTAAAAAGCTTGATTGTGTAATAGGAGCGTTTGGAGCATTGGGCCAGGTCGATTCTGAAAAACTTGGAAATTTGAGAAATAGTTGAATTTTGGCTCCAGGACATTTCGAAACTAGTCATTTCGCAACCAGTCATTTTGCAACCAAGACATTTCGCAACCAAGAAATTTCGAAACTGGACGTTTCGCAACTCAGGTCGATTTTGCAACCAAAACATTTCAAAACTAGACGTTTTGTAACCAGACGTTTCGCAACTACGACATTTCGCAACCAGTCGTTTCGCAACCACGTCATTTCGCAACCAAGACATTTCGTAACCAAGACATTTCAAAACTAGACGTTTCGCAACTCTACAAACTAGTCCACTTTACGTTCATTAGGGTTGTTGGGATTGATGATATTGTGAACTATACCAGATTATAGTCAACATTTGAAAAGTTGTGTTTTTAACTTTTCACAAGGCCTGGATTTCGTGGTTTCAAAATGGCGTGGTTGCGAAATGTCCCGGAGCGTGGATTAGGTCAC
Source organism: Caenorhabditis sinica (assembly GCA_963932045.1). Lineage (NCBI taxonomy): Eukaryota > Metazoa > Nematoda > Chromadorea > Rhabditida > Rhabditidae > Caenorhabditis > Caenorhabditis sinica. The sequence goes on from OZ009942.1 coordinate 4,717,818, forward strand.
AACACCCTCAATTCCATACAGCCTATATGAATGAAAGCTGGACTGCTTTGAGAAGTTGCGAAATGACTGGTTTCGAAATGTCTTGGTCGCGAAATGTCTTAGTTGCGAAATGTCTTGGTTGCGCATTTTTGCGGTTGCGAAATTGCCGTGAGTTGCGAAATGTCTCGGAGCCTGCAATTCAAAGAGAAAACTTACAATTCCTGAAACTCCATGTTCTTCAAAACTTCCTCGATCACTAGCAATGGAAAACGAATCAGTTGGATTGGAGAAGACCTTGAAATCGATTTGGGTGTCGCTGAGAAACTTTTACGTTTCACAGAAATCACATCAGAACATCCAGCGTATTCAAAAGTCGAAAGTAAAGAGTATAGAGGGTTCCATGGAGAAATCGGTTTCACAGGAATCCCATGGGGGATTCTTGCATATGCATTTGTTTGGGATAAAGTACGGATGGTCATGGTAATCCTGAAATAGTGAGGGTTGAAAAATGGAAGGAAAATTGACCAAAAATAGAGAAGCGTCAGTACAAATGGAGTGAAAATGATTGGGAGACATTTTGCAACCAGTCGTTTCGCAACTACGACATTTCGCAACTCACCTCGATTTTGCAACCGCGACAATTCGCAACCGCGATAATTTGCAACCAAGATATTTTGAAACTGGACGTTTCGCAACCAGTCGTTTCGCAACTCTACGTCCAGTTTCGAAATGTCTCGGTTGCAAACTGTTGCGGTTGCGAAATGTCGTAGTTGCGGTTGCGAAATGTCTGCCCATTTTCAAAAATCCTGGATTTCGTGGTTGCGAAATCGACGTGAGTTGCGAAATGTCGTAGTTGCTAAACGACTGCTTTCAAAATGTTTCTTTTTTTGCTAGTTTTTGCTATTTTTTAGCACCGGCACATTTCGCCACTAGTCATTTCGCCACTACGACATTTCGCAACTCACGTCGATTTCGCAACCGTGACAATTTGCAACCAAGACATTTTGAAACTGGACGTTTCGCAACCAATCATTTCGCAATTCTATAAACTAGTCCACTTTACGTTCATCAAGGTTGTATGGGATTGAGGGTATTGTGAACTATTCCAGGTTATAGTCTACATTTGAAAAGTCCCTGGATTTCGTGGTTTCAAAACGGCGTGGTTGCGGATTGTCCCTGTGGCTCAAAATAACTGGTACCAAAATGTCGTAGTTGCAAAATCGACGTGAGTTGCGAAATGTCGTAGTTGCGAAACGACTGGTAGCGAAATGTCTCGGAGCCGAGTTGCAAAACGTCGCGGTTGTCAAACGACTGGTTGCGAAATGTCGTAGTTGCTAAATGACTGATCGCCAAACGTCGGAGAACCAAGAAATAGGGGCAAAAAAAAGGTAATTGATTTCTGAGGAAAAAACTAATAATATTTGAGAATATGCGAACCAAAATGACCAAAAAATATTGAATGACTATAGAACCATTTTTGAGAAAATAGCGCGAAATTATTATGTTTTCCCCCATCGATTTGAGGTGGTGGTGAGGTCTTGGGGAAACCATCTATCTCGGACAATTGATTTTCCCTCTTCGCTCGACGTCTTCTGAAACCTTACTGCGTCGAGGAGCCCTAGTTTTTGGCTACGAGACATTTCGCAACCAGTCGCTACGCAACTCACGGCAATTTCGCAACTACGACATTTCGCTACTCACTGTCATTTCGCAACTACGACAATACGCAACCACGTCATTACTAAACCACAAAATCCAGGTTTTTTGTAGAAAGTTCGCGTTAAAACCACAATTTTTTTTCAAATGTAGACTATAACCTGGGATAGATCACAATACCCTCAAACCCATACAAAATTAATGAACGTGATGTGGACTAGTTTATAGAGTTGCGAAATGCCTGGTTGCGAAAAGTCAAGTTTCGGAAAGTTTTGGTTGCGAATTGTCGCGGTTGCGAAATTGACGTGAGTTGCGAAATGACTAGTGTCTCGGAGCCGAAAAAAGCTTACCCATCTTCACCCTCCACATATTCAATACCCTCCAAAATAGTTTCAATATCCAATATCTCCTTTATCAATTCCGACATAAGTCAGTAGTTGCGAAATGACTGGTTGCAAAACGTCCAGTTTCGAAATGTCTTGGTTGCAAAGTGACTGGTTGCGAAATGTCTCGGAGACATCAAACAAATCGATAATAGACAATGTGTTGACCAAGAACAAGGCGACCTTTGTGCAATAGATTAGTGAGTGCACAGGTGACCAAAAAATCAATCGCCTATTCTTCTGTCTTTGCTCATTTTTTGGTTTTCCCTAACCAATTTTTCCAATCCCCCTCCTATCATGAATTCCCTTCCCTCTCTATTTACACTTCTCAAACTACCATACCTAGCCTTGAAGGAAGCCATGTGCTCTATGAATCCTGTTGAATTGTGAGTTTTTCTCCCTGTATCCGTCTCTTCTATTAGCGATAGTCCCCAAGGGGAAACGCGCTAAATCGCAAGTTTGGCTGAAATTTTGAATTTTCAGTTTTCCCGCCGTTTTGAAAACAGCGAAACATGTTTTAGTGGGTGCGTGGACTCCTCGTGGATAATTCGACTGCTGCCTGAGTTGTCCACGAGGAGTCCACGCACCCACCGAAACATGTTTCGCTGTTTTCAAAACGGCGGGAAAGCTGAAAATTCAAATTTCAGCCAAATTTGCGATGGAGCGCGTTTTCCTTTGGGGAATATGGTTAATAACTAACCCAAATTTTCAGGTTCGAATTAGCGCTCTGCTCCAAAATATCGAATATGGTTGTCAAGTCAATGAATATGAAATTAAGCAGCCAATACGTTCTAAAAGTGTATTTCACTCCCAACCCCAAAATTGAGTTCATTGGCTCTGAGTCTACTTTTTCTTATTCCGGAAACATCGATGAAGGTAGCCCGATGTATCCGGCATGTTGGTCCATGAGAGTTCTTAACATTTTTGGAAAACTCCCACTAGAAGTGTTATTCTATATCGGAACATGCTATTCCTGGGATTCAACAATGCTCACATGGGCGCAAATTCACCAAAATTCAATTGATAAGGTGACTTTGTCCGGGCAACAAACGAGCCATATAGCTGTGAATTTTCTGGAGGTATTCCAGTACTGTAACGATCTCACAATCGTTGTGGATTTTGCGAGAGGGTTCCGGTACCCCGTGCAATTTGTGAATGATACCTTGGCGATTGGTAAGGGAGACTGGCTGGAATTGGATGATTTGTGGAACATCCAATCGAGAATAGTAATCCTTCAAGATAGAAAGTTCGAAAGTGAAGAGGTCAAGAGATTTTTGAAAGATTGGAAATCTGGTGTGAAGTCGAATCCGAAACTGACTTATGTTGGAATTGATAAAGGGGATCTGGATATAGAAACTATTTTGGAAGGTATTGGATATGTGGAGGATGAAGATGGGTAAGCTTTTTTTCGGCTCCGGGACATTTCGCAACCGCAAATACGACATCTCGCAACTCACGTCGATTTCGCAACCGAGACATTTCGAATACCCTCAATCCCATACAACCTTAATGAACGTAAAGTGGACTAGTTTATAGAGTTGCGAAACGACTGGTTGCAAAACGGCTAGTTTCAAAATGGTTTTTGGCTACGAGACATTTCGCAACCAGTCGTTTCGCAACTACGATATTTCGCAGCTCACGGCGATTCCGCAACTACGAAATCCAGGATTTTCGAAAAAGTTCCCGTTAAAACCACAACTTTTCAAATGTAGACTATAACCTGGAATAGTTCACAATACCCTCAATTCCATACAACCTTAATGAACGTAAAGTGGACTAGTTTGTAGAGTTGCGAAACGTCTAGTTTTGAAATGTCTTGGTTACGAAATGTCGTAGTTGCGAAATGGACGTAAGTTGCGAAATGTTGTAGTTGCGAAACGACCGGTTGCGAAATGTCTCGGAGCCCTTTCTTCTTTTTGCAGAAGTTTTTTTTCTCCACTGAAAAAATTTTCAGAGCACGCATAATCGTCACTGACAACGAGGAGATGGAAGTAGATGTGGAGGAAAAGGAACGAAACGGAAAACTGAGAATCGAGTTATATTTTACGTCATTGTTCGTGGATTAATTTTTTTCAATTGATCTTGAAATCAGAATAAATGTGTGAAGATGGGTTTGGCTCATTGACCATAATGGCTCTATAGGTGCAGTACGGGCCCAAATGAATAGTACGGGCCCAAAGGAATAGTACGGGCCCAAATGAATAGTACGGGCCCAAATGAATACTACGGGCCCAAATGAATAGTACGGGCCCAAGGAAAATGTAAGGTCCCAAGCCTTCCTGAGATTCTCATAGTGGCATAAATATGAAGAAAGAGAAGATCTCGATCTTTCTCACCATTTTAGTTGTCGGAGGAGTGTTCCGACTGACTTGTCTTATAAAAGCGCTGAAGTCCTGAGAAAACTCAGTAGCTGATTTGTTAGAGTATTGTTAACTGATCATAATTGGCATTCAAAGTTAACTCATGGGTACTTTTTACCAGTTTTCTGACTATCATATTCAATGTTTTCCAAAATGAACACAATTTCTTAAAATTGATTATGATGACTGGACTTGATACTTCTAAAGCTTTAATGTTGGTTTTTGAGCCACTGTTCCTGTTATCCTTTCCGGAAATACAACCTCTCCGTTAAGTTTGTTTCTTCTGGGTTTTGCTTTTATCCAGCCGAGGCAAAAAATACCATGAATATTGCAGTTGAAACAATGATTCTTATCTAGCATATGTTGGTAACAGTGGTACTCAACATTGTCACTGGATTAAGTGGGTGATGTGCCTTTCTTTGATGGGAGTAGATCAAATTTCGTAGTAGAGAAAACAACCAACAAGAAGACCGACGTGGCTCCTTTACAGGTAAGACACTTTGCCAAGTCAGGATCAGAACCTACAGAATGTTTCTTGTTTCAGTGAATGTTTCTTGACGTCTTCCTTCTGAAGCAGGGTTTTCTACTTTTCTTTGGCTAGTTTCACGTTAACTCGTGGATTCCTTTCTGCTCTTGGTTTGTATTTCTGACTAGCTTATATTGGTACTCGGACATACTGTAGTCATCTTCCTCAATGACCGTCCTTTGGACGACACTTTGGTTGATTTTTCCGCTAACTATGACTGTGTCATAGATTGATTCTCCGTTGATCCTAAGGCAAGTCAGTCGGAACACTCCTCCGACAACTAAAATGGTGAGAAAGATCGAGATCTTCTCTTTCTTCATATTTATGCCACTATGAGCATCTCAGGAAGGCTTGGGAACTTACATTTTCCTTGGGCCCGTACTATTCATTTGGGTCCGTAGTATTCATTTGGGCCCGTACTATTCATTTGGGCCCGTACTATTCCTTTGGGCCCGTACTATTCATTTGGGCCCGTACTATTCCTTTGGGCCCGTACTATTCATTTGGGCCCGTACTGCGCCTATACAGCCACCATAATTGAAAATGTTTCAATCACTCAAATAGTCTGGCCAGATTAGTAGAATATCCAGACTAGATCTCGTATTAAAGAATTTCTCAAAATGAGACTTTTTGAAAAATTATTAAAAATCGTTGTAAGAGTATTGGGATTTTGGGTCTTCAGATCAAAACTTCATTCAACAAAAAATTTAATATTTAAAAAAGATTAGTTCACCATATGAAAATATCGCTTCCCATCATTTTCCTTCACAAACATAAAAATCGATCTGGCACCAGACTGTCGTGGAATCTCCGAGATGTTCTCTATGATTCCGTATCTGAAGAATACTATGCTTAGAAGATCTCACAGCATCTTGATTCCGGTAAAAATTTTTTTACGTAAAAATGTGCGTAGATTCCAAAAATTGACATTAAAATGCTCAAAAATTGCTGCTCCAAAACCCTGAAAATGCTTTCTGAAATGAGGCAAAAATCACGCGAATGGTTTCCGGGGGCCGTGGCCGAGTTTCCCAAAAAAAAAGGCGGAGTCAGCCAATCAGCGCCATTGTCATTTTCCGGCAGCCAATCACAGCGTCCGTAGTTGCAATGGCGCTGATTGGCTGACTCCGCCCCTTTTGGGAAACTCGGCCACGGCCACCAGAAACAACTTTTTTGCTCATTTCGGAGCCATTTTTCGGGATTTCGGTCCGGTTTTTGAGCATTTTCGTTATGATTTTTGGAATCTACGCACATTTTTAATTATTTTAAAGGAATATAATTTTTTTGTCGGAATCCCATTTTTCAAGATCTGAAGGTCTTTAAAGATTCACACTCATACAAATTATTTACCTCGAATGGTTCCACTTCCAATGCGCTTTCATATTCAAACCTTCACCAAAATAAACATTACTGGGACGTTTTTCCATCTCAGCAACAAAGTCCACATGCAAGACACTTTCGGCAGTCAGTGACAAAAGAGATTTCAAAGTTGACGACTTTATAGGGGTGTCTATTCGAATGGGATCAAAATTCGTTGCTTGCCACAAACTGAATATATCCCCTTGCGTCCAGTGTCCTTCGGTAATTTGCACTTCTCGCTGACCGTTGGCGTGTCGCAAATAAAATTGCGCTCCATTAATGTAAAATGTCGCCCCTGTGCATTTTTCAAAAAGTCGGAAGAAGCACACATGCAAAGTGGCGTTTTCCTCTGGGACCCACAAATCATAAGGGTTGTGACTGAGGCGATAATAATATATATCGAGTTTTGCGCCATAAGAATTGTCTAAAATCCATTTAGTAAACATTCCCCGATGAAAAGAGTAACAATCGGAAAAGTTCACACTGATCCGGGAGAAGCTTAACAAGGCGGAAATCTTTTCTACAAGTCCTTCTGAAATTGGTTCCCACGAGAATTGCAAATAATTGCCTTTAACGAAGACAGCCCCCGATGGAATAGCATTTCCAATATTTTCGGAAAGTTGAAAAAGAGGACGTCTGGCGAAGAGGATTCCCACTGCGAACCAATTTCGAGTCATAGACATAGTGCATCGGGCTCCAGTTATTCGGCATATTGACTTTAGGCGGTATAGAGAGTCTTTGGAGCACGTCGAAAGGATTGTTCTGAAAGTTGCAGTGAAAAGTTGAGCTTTTGTTGCTTAGGTTACTATTAGCAATACTCTCCATGGGGAAACGCGCTCCATCGCTTTCCCGCCTTTTTGAAAACGCGAAACATGTTTTGGTGGGTGCGTGGTCGCCTCGTGGACAACTCAGGCAGTATCCGAAATGTCCACGAGGAGTCCAAGCACCCACCAAAACATGTTTCGCTGTTTTCAAAACGACGGGAAAGCTGAAAATTCAAGTTTCAGCCAAGTTTGCGATGGAGCGCATTTCCCCTTTGGGGAATATCGCTAATACAAAACGAATGGTTCGAGTTGGTTTTTAGACAAATTACGCAAACTCACACATCTAACAAATCCATATTCGATGAAACTTCCTTGATTGCCAAGTAGGGTAGTTTCAGCAAAGGAAATGGTTTCGGCGGTCGCCGAACATTTCGCCTCCGATACCAAGCAACGAAGAATCCAATAAGTAGTGCAATACCAATCATTGCAAAGGGTAGTAGGTGCATCTGGGCCCTTGTAATAAAAAAGTAAGGGGTGAATAGAGTATAGTGTGAGAGACTGACTTTGTACAGTTAGTCGATAGTCGTAATAAGGAGCGAGAGGAGAGTAGAGTGCTAGGTACAACGTGAGCGAAAGGAAAAGAGTGCAGAAAACTGGTCAAGATGACAAGTAGGAGCTGTTCCAAGGCGGCTGCCCGTGGGCCTCAACCAATCAATTGAATTCTTAGTTCTTCACGAAAAGATTTTTAGAAGCTACCTATCCCACTGCTCCAAGAAAACTCGATCGATCGACAAGTCTACTTGCACATTCTTAATTTAAAACTTACAAACAGCTTTTTGTGTAATTTTTCAAATTGAAGCTTGGGTGTACTATATATATGTTAGCTGAATTGAATAAGTAAAGTTTATTAAGGAATTATAAAAAATTTCGAAAAGTTAGCCTTCATCTTCTTTGTCGTCGAATTCAGATTCCGACTCCTCCTCTTCTTCTTCAGACTCGTAAATGTTCTAATACCACCTTGCGCTCCTCCACATCGATTTCAATGCAGGTATTGAGCTCAAACATGTTTTCTCTCCAGCAAACCACAGCCTCAATACCATCCTTTGCCTTGACGATGTATCCTGTCGCGAAGCGGCTGAAAAAAAAGAAAGATTACATGAATAAAAAAATTATATTGCTTTAAAATACGTAAAATTGTGTGTAGATTGCAAAAATCATTATGAAAATGCTCAAAAATCGCTCTAAAACGCCGAAAAATGGCTCCGAAATGAGTTGAAATCGCTGAAGTTGTATCCGGTGGCCGTGGCCGAGTTTCATTGGCTGACTCCGCCCCCTTTTCGGGAAACTCGGCCACGGCCGTCGGAGACCATTCGCGTTTTTTTTGCTCATTTCGGAGCCATTTTTCAGGGTTTAAGAGCGATTTTTGAGCATTTTCGTTATAATTTTCGGAATATACGCACATTTATTCTGACCGGAATCCTCCTCCAATGAAGACCCAAAAAATAACTCACTCCCAAGACCACCAAGAACGGACGTTTTTGACCTCCTTGACTTTCAAATCTCTCAAAATCTTCTCTCTTGTAGCAGTTTGCTCCTTTATACTACAAATTTGCAAGTACTTCAATGCAGAAGACCCTTCCATCCATTTCTCAATAACCGGGTACATTTCATCAAACTGGATATCGGTATATTCGAAAGACACGCTTTTGCAAGTCATGAAACTGTTGAGAATGTGCTCAACAGTGATAAACGACTTGAGATCGGAGAATTCGGGAAGCTCGTCATAGGTTAATGCACCATCATAGGTTAATGCATTAAACATAACGCAAGATGTAGCAAGTTTGCAAATCTCCCATGCCAACTTGTAATTCTCATTGCACAACGGACGTGGTGATACACTACACTGCATGATTTTCGCATTAAGCCATATCAAAAATGGAGCAAAAATTTGGACTGAGCAGTTCTCACTGAAGTGCACACCGACTTCTGGATTGAACACTTTAACGAAATATTCTATATCCTTGAATGCAGCCTCCACGGCTGTTGGCTTGTAGAGGTTACTGCAATACTGTTGAGCTTCCAAATCCCTGATTTCCAACCGTGTGACTTTTCCTGTTTTGCCAGCGATGAGAGTGCGCTCTATCCAACTGTCGAAGCACAGCCTGAGATAGTAGTCGCCTCGAGTAGTGAGGGATTTCACAATTCGTCTGGTATTTGAAGATGTCTTGGAGAGGTGGTATCTGAAAATAAATGCGTTGGAGCAAACATCATAATGAGAATGCCCAAAAATCGCTCTAAAAGGCCGAAAAATGGCTCCGAAATAAGCAAAAATCGCAAAAGTTGTATCCGGTGGCCGTGGCCGAGTTTCCCAAAAAAGGGGCGGAGCCTAGCGCAGTGATTGGCTGCCGCACGACTGCAAAGACGCTCATTAGCTGACTCCGCCCCTTTTTTGGGAAACTCGACCACGGCCCCCGGAGACCATTCGCGGGAGACTCGCTCATTTCGGAGCCATGTTTTTTGCTTCAAAATAGGTAAAATTTTGTGCTGATTCCAAATATGACAGATAAAACGCTCAAAAATCCCTTTAAACCCCAGAAAAATCGCTTCAAAACGACCGTTTTTTGGACGAACGGTCTCCTGGGGCCGTGGCTTAACTCCGGGAGTTTTCTCGGCCACCGCATTTTTAGATTTTTTTTTCACCCTTTTTTCAGGTTTTTGTGGTTCATTTTGTGGCGAGGTATCAAGAAAAACGAGACCATGCGCCTTTAAAGTGTGCCAACAGTGGAACTTACTGCTCAGTGACATCCATTTGGCGGAAAACTGTGTCATATGCGAGGAAGGGGAGATTGAAGAGTTGGAAGATGGACATTCTGGAATGAGAAAGGAATTAATGAGGAAAAAGGACAGTGAAAACCAATATGTAGTAGGAAAAATGAAACCGGGCAAGTTAATAGAAATGTAAAACCAATAACGAAAGAAAAGTAAGGTAAAACTGAGGAGGCCATGGCAGCACAGGTGTACCTCAATCGATAGAGTAATAGAAAAATAAAAAAATCGATCGAGCTTAAATATAGTGGTGTCCATACAAGCGGTTGTAAATGCATCTATATCTGAAAAATCGATGTTGTCTTGTTGGCTCTGAGACGTTTCGCAACCAGTCGTTTCGCAACTATATCATTTCGCAACTCATGTTAATTTTGCAAGTACGACATTTCGCCACCGCGACAATCCGCAACCACGACTACGACATTTCGCTACCGGCCATTTCGCAACCACGGACTATAACCTGGAATAGTTCACAATACCCTCAATTTCATACAAGTTCAATGAACGTAACGTGGACTGGTTTGTAGAGTTGCGAAACGTCCAGTTTTGAAATGTCTTGGTTGCGAATCGTTGCGGTTGCGAAGTTCACTTGAGTTGCGTCTAGATCTCGCGCATTTTTTGAGACATGGCAGTAGATCAAATCGTAGCGAGATCAAAGATGTTTGCCAAAGTATTCGAAAAACCACCATTTTCATCATTTTTCTCATGTTTTTTTTGTGAAAACCAAACAAAAAAGTGAAATAACAACAAAAATGTATGATTTTCACAAAAAAAACCTGAAAAAAACGGTGAAAAAAATCTGAAAATGCGGTGGCCGAGAAAACTTCGGGAGTTAGGCCACGACCCCAGGAGACCATTCGCCAGAAAAAAGGTCGTTTCGAAGTGATTTTTCAGGATTTCAGAGAGATTTTTGAGCGTTTTCACTCTCATATTCGGAATCAGAACAACATTTTATATATTTTGAAGCAAAAAAAATTTGACCGGAATCCTCCTTTAAATCGATTTATTTCAAAACTCTCAAATACGGGAAGCAGCAAAGAATTTGCTCATATCAATGTGGTATTGCTTATGCTTCGTCATCATGGCAAACAAATCTCGAACATATCCCTGTTTGACTTTCGGAAGTTCCTCAATAATTTTGATCAACTCTTCCGTACGATGATCAAAATCATCCACCGACAATTGATAAAAAATCGCCTTCTTCTCAATCGCAGTCGTCGTTTTCGCATCACGAACATCCGCCTTCGCCTGATCCATTTTTCGGCGAGCATCGTCAAACTTTTTTCGTTGATCGACGAACACTTCGTACTTGTGGGCATGGAAATTCTTCATATGACGGATATGGAAGGATTGATGTTCTTGATACGACTTTCTTGATTTAGCAGCCTCGTGCATTCTGCTCGAAAAGTTCTCAAATTCCTTCACATGGTTTTGGGGAACGTAACTCTAAAAGAGAGGACTTGTGAAGTGGAGAATATCGCATTTCGGCTCCGCGACACTTCGCAACCGGTCATTTCGCAACTGTCGTGGTTGCAAAATGACCAGTTGCGAAGTGTCGCGAAGCCTGCATTTCAGTTTACCTTGAACTCCCCAAGTGCATTAGCCAAACGAGTGAATGATTCATCTTCGGGTTTTGGACCCTAAACATGTTTTTGATATTATCTTGGAGTTTGTGGCTCCGGGACATTTCGCAACCAGTCATTTTGCAACTACGACATTTCGCAACTCACGTCGATTTCGCAACTACAACATTCCGCAACCACGTCGTTCCGAAACATTAATGAAAGTAAAGTGGACAAGTATATAGAGTTGCGAAACGACAGGTTGCAAAAAGTTCAGTTACGAAATGTCTTGGTTGCGAATTGTCGCGATTGCGAATTTGACGTGAGTTGCGAAATGTCCTAGTTGCGAAACAACGGGTTGCGAAAAGTCTAGTTTTGAAATGTCGTTGTTTCAAATCGTCTGGTCTCGAATCGACTGGTTTTGAAACGTCGTCTGGTTTTGAAATGTCCCGGAGTCCCGGCTCCGGGACATTTTGCCACTAGTCATTTCGCAACCACGACGTTTTGCAACTCACGTCCGTTATGCAACCGCGGCATTTCCCTACCAAGACATTTCGCAACTCACAACCGTTTCGCTACCAAGACATTTCGAAACCACAAAATCCAAGATTACCTGGAATAGTTCACAAAACCCTCAATCCCACACAACCTTAATGAACGTAAAGTGGACTAGTTTATAGAGTTGCGAAACGACTGGTTGCGAAACGTCCAGTTGCGGAATGTCTTGGTTGCGAAACGACTGGTTGCGAAATGTCTCGGAACCCAAATATCCCTACTTTCATTGCGAACGGAATGAAGATGTTCTCAAAGTAATTGGCACATTTTCCAGCGGCCTCGTCAAACTCCTGGTAGTGTTTGAGATCCTGAAAGTCAAAACTGAAAACCCCCAAATCCAATAAAATTACATTCAAAAAATCTTGGGTCATCTCGGTCTCATCCGTCACTTTTTTGTTGACATTAAAGACGAATTTGAAGAATTTCTTTCCCTCTTTTGGATCCGGTTCACTTGGTTGTTGTCCTCCTCCGGCGGACTTTTCGTTTGTTGATCCTGCATTCCCTCCGTCGGATGCCATTTCGATTTTTTTCGGAAATAAATTTGAAGGATGGAAATTGCTTCGATGAACTTTTTTGATACAACGACGTGGAAGAAAAATAAAATTTCATAGGCTGACCCTTGGCTGGGAAAGTTATCTGATCTACTTTTTTTGAAGATTCGAAATGACGGCTCGGGACATTTCCCAACTATGACATTTCGCAACTCAAGTCGATTTCGCAACCGCGACGATTCGCAATCAAGGCATTTTGAAATTGGACGTTTCGCAACCAGTTCGTAGTTTCGAAAAGACGTGGTTGCAGATTGCCGCGGGGGCGAAATGACCGGTTGCGAAATGACCGGTTGCGAAATGTCTCAGTTGCGAAACGACTGGTTGCGAAATGTCCCGGAGCCGTGTATGGGGATTTTAGGATCTGTTTCCAGAATCTGATTCCATAACACGGCAACCCGACATTCCAAGTGAACCAAACTTTTTTCGATGCATATTTGGGACTTGAGAAACATTTTCATTAAAATAATTTTCAGAAAAAAAGTTACACAGAAAAATTGTTTTTTTGGGTTTTCAGATTACTGTTTTTTTTTCAGATACCTGAAGGAATAACTTGGTCAAAAATAGCGAACAAAACAAAACTTAAAAAAAATTAATTAACCATGTGAAAATATAGTTTCCCATTGTGTTCCTTCTTAAACACGAAAAGCGGTCTGAATCCAGGCTGTTTTAGAATCTCGTAAGCGATCTCTATGATTCCGTATCTGAAAGATAATCTTGCTCACTTTGAGGTGAACACAGAGTTATAAATCGAGACCTATATCATTCGAAAGGCAATTCCGAAATTAGTATAAATTTGAATTTACAGCTGCCTAAATGCCCTGTGAGCTGAGAAATTTGGGTTAAAGGAGGCTTTCGGTCAAAAATTTTTTATTGCTCTAAAATACGTAAAAATGTGCGAGGATTCTAAAAATCATACTACAAATGCTCAAAAAGTGCTCCAAACTCCCGAAAAATGGCTCCGAAACGAGCAAAATGGTCTCCCAGGGTCATGGCCGAGTTTCACAAAAAAGGGGCGGAGTCGGCCAATCAGCGCCATTGCAACTACGGAAGCTGTGATTGGCTCCCGGCAAATGACACTGACTCCGCCCCTTTTTTGGGAAACTCGGCCACGGCCCCCGGAGACCATTCGCGTTTCCTTTGATCGGAGAGAATTTTCGGGGTTTTGGAGCAATTTTTGAGCATTTTCATTATGATCTTCGGATTCTGCACTCTTTTTTTACGTATTTAAAAGCAATACAATTTTTTTTTGTTTCCCCAACAAGATAACTCACTTCCAATGACTCCACTTGAAATGCACTTTGACATTCATGTTCTTCACTACAGAAAAAGCATCACCGGATCCCTCTTCCATCCTAACCGAATAGTCAAGACCTGATTTCCCTTGAGCCAGACACAAAAGAACACAGTGCTTCAAAACTGAATGCTTTAAAGGGATTCCCACTCGGATGGGATCATAATTCGCGGCTTGCCATAAGCTAAATATGTATCTTTGCGTCCAGTGCCCTGCGGTAATTTCTATTTCCCGCTGACCATTATATTGTTGCGAATGGAATCGCGCTCCGTTGATATCAAAAGTTATTGTTCCGATGCGCTTTTCGAAGATTCGAAAATAATACATATACAAAGTGATATTTTCGGTATGGACACACATCCATTTACGCTGATCGGGACGATAACTCGAAAAATATACATGGAGGCTTGCATCATTACAATTTTTCAAAACCCATTCCGCAAACCTCTCCTTTTCGGAACAATTGGTAAAATCTACACTGATCCGAGGGAAGCTCTAAAGATTAAGGATTTGCTCTCCAAGTCCGGCCGCGATCGGTTCCCAGGAAAACTCCAAATAATTTTTGTCAAACAAAACAACTGCAGATGGCAAAGAGATTTTGAGATTTTGCAAAAATTTTGCAGAAATTTCAAAAAATGGACGTCTTGGGAAATAGATTTGCACTGTAAACAAATTTCGGGCCATGGAAAATGTGCATTCTGATCTAGGTGCTCGGCAGATTGGCTTTAGGTGGTGTAGGGAGTCTTTGGAGCATGAGGAGAGAGCTATTCTGAAAAATGTCCATGTGAAAACGGGTTTTTCATTTTGAAGGATGATTCTGGCCAAAATTTTCATTACTTTATAACACGCAGCTTCCGAAAATCGTAACGAAAATGCTCGACAAAATTAGCAATAATGGTCTCCGGCGGCCGTGGCCGAGTTTTCCAAAAATTAGCGGAGAAACGCCATTGCAACTATGGATGCGAGCTCGGTTATTGGCTGCCGCACAACTGCAAAGACGCTTATTGGTTGACCCTTTTTTGTGAAACTCGGCCACGGCCCCCGGAGACCATTTGCGTGATCTTCGCTCATTTCGTAGAGCTTTTTCGGGGCTTTGGAGCAATTTTTGAGCATTTTCATTATGGTTTTCGGGATCGACAGGCCCCTTTTGGAAAACTCGGCCACGGCCCCTAGAGACAATGTCTTAATCCAGACTATGCAAAACTCACAAGTCTATTAAATCCAAATTCGATAGTACTTCCTTAATCGCCAAGTAAGGAAGTTTCAGCAAAGGGAATAGCTTGCATGGCTCCCGAAATTTTCGTTTCCATAACCAAGCGATGAATGCTCCAAAAATTAGTACAAGGCCAATCAATATTAGAAGAAGAATGTACATCTTGAGACTAATAATAAGGAGTGAAGAGGTGAGTAGAGTAGTGTAGTACAAGATGGATAGAAGAGGAATTCGTCAATGTGACAGGTGACAGATGTTACAATTAGTGCTGTGCAAGGGGGCCGTGGTCGAGTTTTCCAAAAAAGGGGGCGGAGTCAGAGGCGATCATTGACAGATTCGGTCTTTTTTTTTAAACTCGGCCACGGCCCCCGGAGACAACTCCCGCCTGTGTTTGCACATTTCGGAGCTCAATTTCCTAGTTTTAGAGGTGTTTTTATACTGCTAACATGCATTTTATTCCTTCTCATCTAACTCCCTGTTGGCTGGTAAATCTTGAAAGATCACTTTGTCAATTTGAGCAAAATTATTTAGAGAAATGTCAATAAAAAACTTCATTCATAAACTCCCTTGTTAGAACAAAATTTGAACTTTGAAAAAAAAACTAATTAACCATATGAAAATATCGTTCTCCATTGTATTCCTTCTCAAATACGAATAGCGATCTGAATCCTGGCTTGTTTCTAAATTTGTACGCGGTCTCTATGATTCCGTATCTGAAAGATAATTTTGCTTAGAAACTCAGAGGGACTAAATATTATCGCGCCACCGTCTGTTGTCAGTCAGGTTTAAAGGCGCATGGACTTTTTGATTTTTTCCTCAGACAAGAGCGCTAGAGACATCCAACAAGAAAACTCACTTTGAATGGCTCCAATGCACTCTCACATTCATGCTCTTCACTACAGAATAAGCATCACTAGATCCCTCCTCCATCAAAGCAGAAAATTCAAAGCGTGATTTCACTTTGTTAACCAGACACAACAGAATACAGTCCTTCAAAACTGAATGCTTTAAAGGGGTTTTCACACGGATGGAATCATAATTCGCGGCTTGCCATAAGCTAAATATTTCTCTCTCTCTGTCCAGTGCCCTGCAGTAATTTCTATTTCTCGTTGGCCATTGTATTGTTGTAAATGAAATCGCGCTCCGTTGATATCAAAAGTCGTTCCAGTGCGCTTTTCGAAAATCCGAAAGAAATACACATACAACGCTGGGTATGCTCGGTATATTCGTTCTCTATTTTCGGTAGCGGGACACACCTTTGTACGCTGATTGAGACGATAACTTTCAAAATATACATCGAGTCTTGCACCATCACAATATTCCAAAACCCATTCCACAAACCTCTTCCGTTCGAAATCCAAGCAATTGGAAAAATCTACATTGATCCGAGGGAAGCTCAAAAAATGAAGAATAAACTCCCAAAGTGGGACCTTTTTTTGTCAAACAAAACAACTACAGACGACAAAGACTCTTCAAAGTTTGCAGAAATTTGAAAAAATGGACGTCTCGGAAAATAGATTCCCACGTTGAACAGATTACGAGTCATGGAAAATGTGAATTCTGATCTAGGTACTCGGCAGATTGACTTTAGGCGGTAATGGGAGTCTTTAGAGCATGTGGAGAGGGTTACTCTGAAAATTGTTACCGGTCAGTGGGGCGGTTAGCAGTCTTAATCCAGACTATGCAAAACTGACAAGTATAATATATCCATATTCGATAGAACTTCCCTGATTGCCAAATAAGGCAGTTTCAGCAAAGGGAATGGCTTGCGTGGCTGTCGAAAGTTTCGTATCCAAAACCAAGCGACGAATGATCCGAAAATTAGTGCAAAGCCAATCAATATTAGAAGAAGAAGGTACATCTCCAGACCAATAATAAGGAGTGAAGAGGTGAGTAGAGTACTAGTACAAGATGGATAGCAGATAGATTGGTCAATGTGACAGATGACAGATGTTACAATTAGGGCAGTGCGGGTGGGCCGTGGCCGAGTTTCCCAAAAAAAGGGGCTCTCTCTCTCTCTCACACACAGCCCTTCATTAATAGTCTACAAAATGTGCCTACTACTGTTGGCTTTGATTGCTATATCACTATTCTCGGGATTTTGCGCTGCACTGATTTTTTGGATTTGGAAACGAAAATCTCGGAAATCTAAAAGTTTCCCATTGCTCAAGTTACCCTATTTGGCATTGAAAGAAGTTTTATCGAATGTGGATATTATCGATATGTAAGTTCAAAAGAACAACTTGTCCATTAAAGGAGGATTCCGGTCAAAAAATTTTTATTGCTCTAAGATATGTTAAGATGAGCGTAGATTCCGAATATCATAATGAAAATGCTCAAAATCGCTCAAAAATCCCGAAAATGGCCTCCGAAATGAGCAAAAATCACGCGAATGGTCTGCGGGGGCCGTGGCCGAGTTTCCCAAAAAAGGGGCGGAGTCAGCCTATGAGCGTCTTTACAGTTGAATGACCGTTTTTGGCCAAAGTTGTTTAAGTGGCCGTGGCCGAACTCCAGAGTTTTCTCGGCCACCGCTTTTTTTCGCCGAGTGGAATCGTTTTCTCTCTTTTTTTCGGCAGAAACGGGAATAAAATTTTTTTAATGAATTTTTGTTGAATTATCAACTTTTTTCTAGTTTCTGCCGAAAAAAACAAAAAAAAGACTGAAATCGGCGAAAAAAAAGCGGTGGCCGAGAAAACTCCGGAGTTCGGCCACGGCCACCTAAAACAATTTTGCCCAAAAACGGTCATTTACAAGCGGATTTTCGGGTATTTAGAGCAATTTTGTGAATTTTCATTGTGATATTCGGAATCTACGTACATTTTTACATAATTAAAAGCAATAAAATTGTTTGACCGGAAACCTCCTTTAACGTAATTGACAATCCTACACAATTCTTACAGAACATCCCTATCCAGTTGCTCCCGAAACACCAAATCATCCATAAAGTCTATATGCCGAATAGCCGACAACGCAAAATGCACAGTTTCCATGTTTCGATACCTGTGCAAAGTGAGGATCCACTTTTCCAAACCTCCACTTTTTCAAATCCCCGCGCGTTTCGAAAAAACTATGCCGGATAATAGTGTCTTTGAAATGATCAGTGATAACGCAGATTCGGTGGAATTTTGGTCTTTATCGTGGGAACCGACAGCAGCAACTGTACTAAAAGAACAAATTATCGGTTTTTTCAATTTTCCGCGGATTACTGTAGACTTTACCGACTGCCCGTCGTTTAATCGGGAAACGTTTACGCAGTGGATTTTGAAAAATAGCAATGGCGCGAGACTCGACATACTTTTTGCAACTCATCACCACGATTACAATCTGCAAAGTTGGGACAGACACGAACATATAAACATGCTTTTATATCATTTCTGGGCATTTGAAAACTGCACTACTGGGGCGACTTTTGATATCAACGGAGCGAAATTTCATCTGCAACAAGAAAATGAGCAACGAATGTTGCTCATTACAGCTGGAAGTTGGGGCAAAGAGACATTAAGCTGGTTGTGGCAAGCTGCAAACTTTGATCCCATTCGAGTGTGGACCCCTGTAAACTTTGCAGTTTTGAAGCGCTGTTTCCTGATGTGTCTTAACAACGAGAAAGTCTTATGCGTGGACTTTGTCGCTGAGATGGAAAAGTATTCTACTCATATCTATGATATGATGAGGTACATGAAACCCAAACAACATTGGGACTGGAGACATTCGAGGTAAGCTTTTCTATATGAAACTTTGTGGAGAACCACGAAAAAGGTGCACGCTCCGCCTACAATGTTGCTGCGTGGGGCGTAGCCTCTTTTATTCAGATTTGCAACAGGGGGGTTTTTTTTTTGGAAAAAAAACTCGGCCTGTCAATCGAAAGTCGACTAAAATTTTTAGAAAATGACTTCCTCGTTCTAGTTCTAACGCCTTATTTTACGTTCTAATGTACCACAAATATAGAGGTAATGACTAGTATAAGTCGGAAATTGCGAAGGTTTCTTGAAAAAATTCGATAATTTTCACGAGACGGGCTCACACTTTTTGTGCACACAACCAGTGAAATACAGTACCGGCCAATAATCTATGAATTTTTGGTGTTTTCAGATGAAAAACGTCAACTTTGGGGGTCTGGGAAAGGATGTTAAACTTGACCGTTTGATCTGAAACTTTTTGGGTGTATACATCTACTCTAGAACTTTATTTTTGTAGTTGACCACTTTTTCGTACAACCTCTTCTAAAGATGTTGTGTCCCTTTAAAGTCGGGCGATGCTAAATTTCCGCATTTCTAGTGTAATCTTAACCGATTTTAGGGTCTTCCGCATTTCACAAGCTATATCATCTCTAGAAGAGGACGTACAAAAAAGTTGTCAACTACAAAAATGGAGATCTAGAGTTGATGTAGACATTCAAAAAGTTTCAGATCAAACGGTCAAGTTTAACATCCTTTCCCAGACCCCCAAAGTTGACGTTTTTCAACTGAAAACACCAAAAGTTCATAGATTATTGACCGGTACTGTAGATGTAATAAAAAAACGGTGTCCGAAATTTTTTTTCTTTTACTAAAATTTTACTGCTTTAAAATTTGTTTAAATGTGTGAAGATCCACATTGAAAAACCCATCTTTGCCATAAGCTATCTCGGGCGCCCGTGGCCTAACTCTAGAGTTTTCTCTTCCATCGGCCTCGGTCATCTTGTTTTTTTTTCGTCCACTTAAGACAGTTATTCAAAAAAACAAAACTCCGGAGTTAGGTATAGGCCACGGCCGCCACGGATATGCGACCCAAAGTCTTCTAGAGCCTTCAAACTACAAATATTTTCAGATACGGTTACATACGGAACGTTTACGAAATTCAACGACAACCTGGAGCCAAACCGCTTTTTGTGTTTGAGAAAAACGAGAATAGAAAACGATATTTTTACATGACTACTTTGTAAATATTCAATATTTTTATGTTTGAAAAAAACTTGCTCATGAATAAAGTTTTCAATGATTTCTGTCAAGCATCTTATAGTTTCTGACTTCTATCAAAATCTCACTGAAAAATTTTATATACCAATTTTCCAAATTTGCTTGCTTTTTGGCTTGATTTTCTTCTCACATCATCAGATTTTTCTTTAGATTTTCTCTAAGATCAGCAAAAAACAGGATATTTGAATTGAAATATTGATTTTTTTATAAATGTCTGGTGGGGCGCGATTGCACCACTGAATGCGTCCTAACCTGTAACGAATACTTGCTCCATTTTTCTCTCTGCTTCATAAGCTAGATTTTTAGCAGACTTTCTTAATGAGTCTTGTCGTCAGATTTAATGTCTAGTACGCAAACACTGTCATTCTAGAACAAAAATATTATCTTATGGTCCAGACGCTCCTGGGAAAGTGGAAAAAACCCGTTTCTCTACGGTCGCATTGTCTCGCAACGTCATTTGTCACCTAGTCCTCGTCGATAACATCTCTATTGGGACATCTATGACTTTTTTTTGTTTCCCACATTATTGTTCCATCTAATAGACCAAAAAGATCAACCAAAAAAAAAAATGTGGAAAGGACAATTCAAAATTCCGTGCCGCCAAGAAAAGGAAACAGTTTTCAACCCATTTCCTATTTGGAAACTTCCACACCTCGCACTACGGCAATGCTTACTGTTGATGGATATGGTTCATGTGTGAGTTTTTTTTCTAGAGGGAAGCTCAATACATTAGGGATATAACTGAATAGGTGTAATTACAAGGGTTTAAAAAATCTATCAATGTTATGCCTGTTGAGATCTGTTGTTTGAAGCACGCCAACTTTTCATCTTGACAGAGCTACAGTACCGGCCAATATTCACTTTAGTTAACTTTGGGGGTTTGGGAAAGGATGTTAAACTTGACCGTTTGATTTGAAATTTTTTGGGTGTATACATCTACTCTAGAACTTTATTTTTGCAGTTGACAACTTTTTTGTACAACCTCTTCTAGAGATGATATGGCTCGTGAAATGCAGAAGACCCTAAAATCGGTGAAAATTGCACTGAAAATGCGGAAATTCAGCATCGCCCCACTTTAAAGGGACACAACATCTTTAGAAGAGGTTGTACAAAAAAGTTGACAACTACAAAAATAAAGTTCTAGAGTAGATGTATACACCCAAAAAATTTCAGATCAAACTGTCAAGTTTAACATCCTTTCCCAGACCCTCATAGTTTACGTTTTTCAACTGAAAACGCCAAAAGTTCATAGATTATTGAACGGTACTGTATGTTGTTTGAAGCACGCCAACTTTTTATCTTGACAGAGTTATAACTTGATTCGTCCAAGAATTGATATTAAACGAGATTTATATTTGGAACCATCGTAATTTCAGCTGCTAACTATTATTCATTCTAGAGTCCGCCTCTCCATCCTCTCCGAACCCGTCAAAAATTCCGCTAAAACCCTCTCCACGGCGCCCGGAAGACCTCTCTGGTGCTCCATCTCCATGATCGGTCCATTTTATCGAATCGAAGTTGACCTGGGCCACCCAACTACTCATATACCAGAGACCATTTTGTGCTTAAAAGGAAAAAAATTTGATATCCGAAGCTCTGGAAGGTCCTCTATAGTATTCTCATGGAAACAAGATGGGGTTCAGGACATTGGGAACTTCCTCATCGATTTATTCCGTTTCTTCCGTATTCAGGTAGCGTTTCCAAGTAGCAGTTCTACCAACGAGTTCAAGTTGCTAGTGGAGTGGGTCAGGAATTACAAAGATTTGATAAAAATCATCAAATACGGCACGATGGGAAAACAGGGTAGCTTGTGGCATGGCAACAAACACGCATTCTTCTTGGAGCATTTTGAGAGCAAGAATGATATTCACTTCGAAATCGGAGATGATAAGTTTTGTTTGAAGTTTCAAGGAGGAAGAAGAATTTTGCATGTCACCCGCGGGAACTCGGATCAAAAACATTTAGCAGAGATATGGAAGACTTGGAAGTTTCGCTCCTTCAAAGTCAACATTCCAGTGAGATTTGCGACAGTGAAAGAGTGTATTACATCTTATTTGGATAGTGAAAATGAGCCCGCAGAGGTTGAATTCGAGGTTGAGGTGGAGGAAGACTCCAGAAACTTGGAAAGACTTCCAAAGAACTTTCCAGCGAAGGTTCACCCGCCATGGAGGCATCCAGTGTGAGTTTATGGAGCTTGACAGAGGGCAAAGGTGGATTCCGGCCAAAATTTTTTTATTGCATTAAAATACGTAAAAATGTGTGCAGATTCCGGAAATCATGATGAAAATGCTAAAAAATCTCTCTAAAACCCCGAAAAATGGCTCCCAAAAATCACGCGAATGGTCTCCTAGGACCGTGGCCGAGTTTCCCAAAAAAGGGGCGGAGTCAGCAAGTCAGCGCCATTCCAACTATGGACGCATGCGCTGTGATTGGCTGCCGGCGAATGACAATGGCGCTCATTGGCCGACTCCGCCCCTTTTTTGGGAAACTCGGCCACGGCCACCGGATACATCTTCTGTGATTTTTTTTCTCATTTCGGAGCCATTTTTCGGGGTTTTAGAGCGATTTTAGAGCATTTTTATTATGATTTTCGGAATCTGCACACATATTTTACGTATTTTAATGCAATAGAAATTTTTGACCGGAATCCTCCTTTAAACTTTTGCAATCAATTCTTTTGAATTTTCAGATACGGAATGATCGAGACACTGTACAAGGTGCAAAGACCGGGACAGCTGAAGAAATTATTTGTGTTTGAATTTGAAGAAAATGGGAAGAGACACTTGGCTATGTTTAATTAATGTTGTAATATTAGCGATATTCCCCAAGGGGAAACGCGCTCCATCGCCAACTTGGCTAAAATTTGAATTTTCAGCTTTCCCGCCGTTTCGAAAACAACGAAACATGTTTTGGTGGGTGCGTGGGCTCCTCGTGGACTGCTGCCCGAGTTGTCCACGAGGAGTCCACGCACCCACCAAAACATGTTTCGCTGTTCTCAAAACGGCGGGAAAGTTGAAAATTCA
Organism: Caenorhabditis sinica; assembly: GCA_963932045.1. Taxonomy (NCBI): domain Eukaryota; kingdom Metazoa; phylum Nematoda; class Chromadorea; order Rhabditida; family Rhabditidae; genus Caenorhabditis; species Caenorhabditis sinica. The sequence continues at coordinate 4,740,818 of OZ009942.1, forward strand.
AACTTCAGACAAGTTGGCGATGGAGCGCGTTTCCCCTTGGGCAATATCGCTAATAAATTCGAATTGCGTTTTTTATATACATAAGGCACCAGTTTTGCGCAGATACAGTGCAAGATTTGAAGATTTCAAGTTTATTTTTCAAGCCTGAGCACTATGGACAAGGAATTTTTATCGTATATTGAAAATTGTTAGTGATGAGTGAAATTGTTATACCGAAAAGAATACAAAGCAATAATCATTAGAACTTGAGCATGAAATTCATTCACCATGTTGATCCCCCGTAATCTGAAATGTTATAATTCTTGTACATGCAGGGTGCCACCTACAACACTCACCCCAGACCAAGTCCCCGTCCGATATTTTGTATTTCTCCCACGGTACAGAATTTTTTTGTGGAACCCCCAGCACACGTTTAAGGATATCCGCGACAAAGTGTGGTTCCGATGGATCCTCCCACCAAAAGCATAGTTCACATTTTTGGCTAATGTAATTAATTGTACTCGTCACATCAATAGCTCTCCCGCTCGCAGTGTATCTCGCCTCTGTGAAAGTGTCCATATTAGGAAACTCATCGAAGTGGACAGTCATCTTGAACCCAACTGGGGTTCTGCTAAAATCGCTGCCAGCGGCTCTGAAATGGGGTTTGGTTAGTGTCTTGACAAGTGTGTTGCATCTCTTGGAGCACATGGCGAGGTCGAATCTGGAATAGTTTAGGAGCATACTTCAAACTTGCATAGAAAACGAAAAACTCAAAGCAGAGTTGTGAGCAAGGGGCGGGCCCTTGCTCATATCTTCGTTAAAGGAGGATTCCTGTCAAAAATTTTTTGCTTTAAAATGTGTAAAATTTTGTGCTGATCCCAAATATCATAGTGAAAATGCTTTAAACTCTCTCTAAAACCCTGAAAAATCGCTTCAAAACGACCCTGTGTCGGCCGAACGGTCTCCTGGGGCCGTGGCCAAACTCCCGGAGTTTTCTCGGCCACCGCGTTTTCAGATTAAGATTTTTCGTTTGGTTTTCACTGAAAAAATGTCTGAAAATGCGGTGGCCGAGTCGGGTGGCCAAGAAAACTCCGCGAGTTAGGTCACGGCCCCAGGAAACCGTTCGGCCGAAAAAGGATAGTTTTGAAGCGTTTTTCAGGGTTTGAAAAAGATTTTTGAGCATTGTCACTATCATATTCGGAATCAGCACAAAATTTTCCATGTGTTGAAACAAAAAAAAAATTTTGACCGGAATTCTCCTTCAACAGAATTTCCCAAGAAAAAACTCACAATTCCGTCCATTCCATTGGCAGCAAGCATTGCTCAAGGGCACGCGATGGAAGTTTCATAAATTTGAAACTCATTTCTGGAGAACTGCTATCCTAGTTGTCAACCAGAGAACCTGTAATGGTCAAAAAATAACAATGGAGATTCTATCGGGCAGTAAGGATTAGAAGGCTGGTGACGTGTCAATGGAGGAGTTGCCACTGTATGTGACATACTAGCGTTCCACGTGTGTTGGCGACGCGCTCTACCGCAATCAGTGCTCTAAAATTTTGTACAGGCCTCATTAGTCGTTGGGAATGAAAAATCTGGCTTTCATTCTGAATAAGGACTGTTTTAAAGATCAAAATATTGTGGCCGATTTGATCTCCAACGTCCAGTGAGGCCCGCGCAAAAATGTACAGCACTGATTGCGGTGGAGCGCGTCGCCAACACACGTGGGGCGCTAGTACCAAATGATGTAAGAGTACTGTACCTTCCCAGGGGGTGCCCAATACTAGAATTGATGTATGCCATATCTTGACGACCTGTCATTAACACAATGAGTATTAGTCTTAGCGATCCCACTCCATCGGAAAGAAGTGAGAACCCTTTTCTCACCCTTTGAGAAAGAGAGGGGTTCCCAAGCATCTTGGCACCCTCCAACTTCAGGGAAAATGCCCCCGTATTTCGACCTAATGTTTCCATTTGCCTAGGTCTTAAAATAGCTTCTCAACCGAACCCCATGTGCAAAAAGTCTGGAAAACTTCAAGGCATAAATTTGATGTTGGGGAAACGCGATCCATGGCCAACACAGCTGAAATTTGAATTTTCAGCTTTCCAGCCGTATTTTTCTAGATTCCTGTTCCGTGACAGCGTATGCAGGAGGAATGAGAAAAAACGATATCTCTGACCGCGAGTCGAATTGTGATTCTACTGATTGTTGGGGCAAACGATTTATTTTCAAGTCAAAAAATAGCTCAATCATCACCATCATCTATGCATATATGAAAAAATTGCCACAATTTCCCTTTCTCGAAAAACATGATTGCTTGACGACCGTCTCCACGGCGGATCCTGTAGCTGACTTCGATGCGGCCATACCTGAAAATGTTTCACTAGTTTGACAGAAAGATTCTATACCCCCATGCCATGTAAACTCACTTTTCATGCTCCCAGGGCTCCAGCGTTTCCACTGGACAAACACTTTCCAGAACATTTCGAATTGCGGTTCCTTGGTACCGTGCTGCGAAATGAGTCTTTCCAGATTGTTGACCACCGCTATTCATCCACCGCCGAATACAATCTATTAAATCTATTCTATGAAGAATTGTGTTGGAATCAACTTCAAGAGATTTGAAATTCCAATCTTCCCAAATGGAACCAATCGTTGGTCGTGTGAAATGTTTAAAGACGACCTCAGTTATTCCAACTGTTAGTAGTAGACAGTAATAGTTATCAAAACATACAGTAACCTGATCGAAGCTATTCCACTTTTTCAAAATCTTTGCCAGTGGAAGATGCCTGGACCCACAGGATTCAATGCATACGTTTTTCAGTTGGCTGGAATGTAAGTCAATGATTTCAGAAATCAGCTCCAATTTACTCTCTTGCACATTTGCCCGATCTCTGATTATGGAAAAATGGATTTCCTCGAGTTTATAGAAATCTACAAGGAAGTTTGCAGCAGCGACTATATCGCTTCCGATGTACTGGCGGGGGTATTCTTCAATTTCGTATTTAGAAGTTTTGTAGCGATCGAAAAACATCCCGAACCAGTTTTCATCTTGATAGAGAGTAAACAACGGTCCTACGTCACTGCTCGGGTTCGGGAATTTTCTTGCATAGGGTTCGGCGATCCGGCGCATTGATTTGGAACTTATGGACAGGGTGAGACTGAGAAAAAAATTTGTAAGACACTAGTCAGTTTTGTCGGTTTTTCGACGATTCGCAACCATACCATTTCGCAACCAGTCATCTCGCAACTATATAAACTTGTCCGTTCAATTATGTTGTATTGTCTCTTCAAAAAAATCTCGGCAAGGGGCGTGGCCTAATCGGCTCCGCCCACCTCTTTGCAACCCTGCGGCTCGGTCTTTTGCAACCGCCGCACATTTTTTTTAAAGCAAAAAGAAAAAAGTGTGCGGCGGTTGCAAAAGACCGCGCCGCAGGGTTGCAAAGAGGTGGGCGGAGCCGATTAGGCCAGGCCCCTTGCCGAGATTTTTTTGAAGAGACAATATGTACTAGGGTTCATTGTAAATAATTTCAGATTACTGTCAATATCTGTATAATTTTGATGTCAAATTTTTCAAGAATGTGGAAAAAATTGACGTTGGTTGCAAAATGACTTGGTTGTAAAAAGTCGAGTAGCCGTATTGTCATCTAACTCACATCGTATACAAATCCATGCTCAACAGAATTTCCTTTTGTGCTAGATACGGAAGTTTGGAGAGTCGAAATGGCTTGGGAGCTCGTTCAGGAAGGATACAACTTCTGCAATTTTAGCTCATTTTGGAGCCATTTTTTAAGCGATTTTGAGCATTTTCATAATGATTTTTGGAATCTACACACATTTTTACGTATTTTAAAGCAATAAAACTTTTTTTGGTCGAAGTCCTCCTTTAACTCACATCGTATACAAATCCATGCTCAACAGAATCTCCTTTTGTGCTAGATACGGAAGATTGGAGAGTCGAAATGGCTTAGGAGCTCGTTCAGGAATGAGAAAGTCGCGAAGAAAGTCTAGAAACGCGCCGAGGTAGAATAACAATAGATGGAATAAGGGGTGCATTTTGGAAAACAATAATGGTTGGGGGACAGGGGTACATACAGAGGGACGATGAACTAGTAAGGTACCTGGGAAGTGTTTCCCCTTGGGGAATATCTTTAATAAATAAATCAATTGTTATTAGTCTTCCCAGGTACCTTACCAGTTCATCGTCCCTCTGTATGCTGCGCCCCCTTCCCGTCCCCCAATCATTATTACCTTTCAAAATGCACCCCATATTCCATCTATTGTTATTCTACCTCAACTCGTTTCTAAACTTCCTTCGCGACTTTATCATTTTTCAACGAGCTTCCAAGCCATTTCGACTCTCCAAACTTCCCTATGTAGCACAGAAGGAGATTCTCTTGAGTATGGATTTGTATACGATGTGAGTTAGATGACAATATGGTTCCTTGACTTTTTGCAACCCGTCGATTTTGCAACCGCTACATTTTGCAACAAACGGCGATTTCGCAATTGCGAAATTTTGCTACTATGCATTTCGCAACTACGAGCACGTCGTTTCGCAACCAGAACATAATTGAACAAACAAGTTTTGCAACTAACGTCGATTTCGCAACTACGAAAACCACGTCATTTCGCAACCAGAAGATTGTGTTCTTGACAACATAATTGAACGGACAACTTTATATAGTTGCGAGATGACTGGTTGCGAAATGGCATGGTTGTGAAGTGACCGGTTGCGAATCGTCGAGAAACCTTCAAAACTGACCAGTGTTTTATCAACTTTTTTTCAGTCTCTCCCTGTCCATGTGTTCCAAATCGATGCGCCGAATCGCTGGACCCCATGCAAGAAAATTCCCGAACCCGAGCAGTGACGTAGGACCGTTGTTTACTCTCTATCAAGATAAAAACTGGTTCATGATGTTTTTCGATTGCTACAAAACTTCTAAATACGAAATTGAGAAAGACTACGGGCAGTACATCGGAAGCGATATAGTCACTGCTGCAAATTTCCTTATAGATTTCTATAAACTCAAGCACTTATACTTTATCAGCCGAGATGGGGCATATATGCAAGAGAGTAAATTGGAGCTAATTTTTGATTTCATTGGTTTACATTCCAGTCAACTGAAAACCGTATGTATTCAATCTATTGGGTCCAGTCATCTACCATTGGCAAAGATTTTGAAAAAGTGGAATAGGTTCGATCAGTTTTCTGTATGTTTTGGACTCAGTCTAGTACTAACAATTGGAAAAACTGAGGTCGTTTTTAAATATTTCAAACTACCAACAATTGGTTCAATTTGGGAAGATTGTGATTTCAAATCTCTTGAAGTTGATCCCGACACAATTCTGGATAGAAATGATTTGAAAGATTGTATTCGGCGCTGGATGAACAGTGGTGGTCAACAATCAGGAACGGCTCATTTCGTTGCGCGGTACCGAGGAATGACAATTAGGAAAGTTCTGGAAAGTGTTTGCCCCGTGGAGACGCTGAAGCGGTGGAATCATGAAAAGTGAGTTCTATCGGTTTTTGTGAAAATAGTGATAGATTTTCAGGTATGGCCGCATCGACGTCAGCTTCAGAATACGTCGTCGTGATAGTCGCCAAGCCACAATTTTCTTGACGCAAGAAAAAGATGAGTACAACTTCCATATGTACATTGATGACTGTGTTATTTGACGATATGGCGACAATTGAATAAAGTATTTTTAATCTTGCTGAATCTTTTTTCACTACTAGAATATGATATCTCCCATTCTAGGTTCGTAAGACCGTTAAACGTGGCGGGACAGCACTTTTTCGAGGGGAAATTCGTGTTCGAGTGGTTTGAAAGTACTACGATTTCCATTAACAGCTAGTTCCAATAGGGGTTTTAGAGGATTTAACCTTAATGAACGGAAAGTCAACTAGTTTATGAAGTTGCGAAACGACTGGTTACAAAACGTACAATTTCGAAATGTCTTGGTTGCGAATTGACTAGTGGCGAAATGTCCTGGAGCCAAAAGAATCGACGTCATCAGAAAGAAGACCCCAGTAGACGTCAAAACTAAAATTTAAGAATAAGACAAAAAACTAGCGACATCTCCTTGAAAAATCCTATCTGATGATACAAAAATTATAAAAATCGGACCTTGAACAGTCTTCAAGTGGAGCAGAGGGTGTTCCATCAATCAGAAGACGTCAAAATCAAGATTTTCTTGAAAACTGAAAAGCTAACGGCTCCGAGACATTTCGCAACGAAGACATTTTTAAATCGGACGTTTCGCAACCATTCATTTAACAACTTTATAAATTAGTCCACCTTACATCTATCCGTATCGTCAGAACCCAACAATCAATAGCACATTTTGCCTCGCGGTCAGAGATATCGATTTTCGTCATCCTGGGACTCATCCTGTGCGAACCCCTCTGTCTCACTAAACCGAAATTTAATCGAAATTTCAAACCAGCATAATAATGTTGGCTACAATCCTCTCACATATCACTATTTATGAAATGGCTCCTGCACTCGATCCCACTCTATCGAAGAATCCTTCCAAGACCCAAACCATTTCCTCTTTTTAAACTTCCTATCGTGGCACAAAGAGAAGTATATCGGAGCAAGAAGTTTACAGAGTTGTAAGTATCAAAAATAAAATATTTTTCCTGGCACCGAGACATTTCGAAACCAGTCTTTTTACAACTAGGACATTTCGCAACGCACGTCAATTTCGCAACCACGACGTTTCGCTACCGGCCATTTCGCCACCGTGACAATCCGCAACCACGTCATTTCGAAACCACGAAATCCAGGATTTATCGGAAGTTCATGTTACAATCGCAACTTTTCAAATGTAGACTATCACCTGAAATAGTTCACAATACCCTCAATCCCATACAACCTTAATGAACGTAAAGAGGACTGGTTTGTAGAGTTGCGAAATGCCGTTGTTGCGAAACGTCCAGTTTCGAAATGTCTTGGTTGCGAATTGTCCCGGTGCCTTTTTCCTCTTTGTTTTCAGTTTATCGTTTCAGAGTCAAAATATCTAACTGCTCCAAAGCATCAGCAAGAAATTTGAAGGCGTTCGCAAGTCTTTTCATTTTGGAAATCACAATCGATCCTCTCCAACATCGACTTGATCTCCGATGTTTATCAAAATCCCAGACTATTTACCTCGAACAAAACTCTTTTGATTGTATATGGAATTTGGATATCCTTCCGGAAACTCTAACACTTGCCGAATCGTTTACCAACCTTGTTACTCGAGTTCATTTCAAAGTTCACCCCGAAGAAATATTCATGAACCATGTGTTCAACTGGATCCGAAAAAATAGTCAATTTGTGAAACAGTTGCATTATTTATATCTATACCCTTCTAGCCGACTGTTCATTGCTGAAGCCTTGGAATTGGATTACTGTAACAGTTTTGTTTTCGACAAAACTCTCGGTTTCATCGAGTACAGCAATACGGGATTCCGGCTCTACGCAAACTACGAAAACACACTCGAGTCAGAAATTTGGGAATTAATGAAATTTCGATCTCTTGTCGTCAAAGGAGATGCAATTTCTGTAGATTGTTTGCAACGATGTGTCAAACGTTGGGTGGAATGTGGTCCACCTTGTGATAATGGGACTACTCTTGTAGCCCCGATGGAACATGGTATTAATCTAGAGATAGTGTTAGATGGGATACATCAGTTTCGAGGCCTGGGATTTTGGAACCATGAAAAGTAAGTGTTCAGAGTTTCTAGAACACATCTCATTTTTCAGATTCGCAACGGTAACGCGCTATTATGAAGTCAGGCAAAACCAGAAACCATGCAAAGCAAGAGTCTTTGAAGTGATGGAAAATGGAGAAAGACTTTTCGTGATGTGCATTGAGAGGGAATTCGGGAAATAGTTATTAGCCATATTCCCCAAGGGGAAACGCGCTCCATCGCAATTCAGCTGAAATTTGAATTTTCAGCTTTCCCGCCGTTTTGAAAACAGCGAAACATGTTTTGGTGGGTGTGTGGACTCCTCGTGGACAATTCGACTGCTGCCCGAGTTGTCCACGAGGAGTCCACGCAGCCACTAAAACATGTTTCGCTGTTTTCGAAACCCCGGGAAAGTTGAAAATTCAAATTTCAGCCGAATTGCGACGGAGCGCGTTTCACCTTGGGGAATATCGCTAACATGTAACAACACCCAGTTTGCAGAAATAAATATTTTGAAATCGGTTTTTCTGAACGTGTACATTATCGTGCCGTCGTTTGTCATCAGTTGGATTTAAAGGCGCATGGAGTTATTTCAGAAGATTTCTCGGTAGGTCACGAAAGACGCGTCGGTGGCTGAGAAGGTGCACTATCATTCCATCATAATGTAATGACGTATCTCGTGCCCTAACAAGAGATGGGTTACAATAAAAAGAGTGACAAGTGACAGTGGGACAATCTAGATTAGCACTTGGGATTAAGGCAGTACTGCAAAAGAGACAATTTGATGGGAATTACTAACGGGACATAGAAATGTGACGAAGAAACAACTATTTGAATTTTCAGCTTTCCTGCCGTTTCGAAAACAGCGAAACATGTTTTGGTGGGTGCGTGGACTTCTCGCGGGCAGTTCGACTGCTGCACGAGTTGTCCACGAGGAGTCCACGCACCCACCGAAACAAGTTTCGCTGTTTTCAGAAAGCTGAAAATTCAAATTTCAGCCAAGTTGGCGATGGGGAGTATCCCTAATACTATTTAAAAATTTTTCATAGTAAAACATTTTATTCAATTACAATATAAAGTCAAGGAGAGGGCCCACATCTCATCACAAACATTCTCTGGCCATCCTCCTCTACATCGAATACATACGCTTTCTTCTCCTCATGACAAATTTGCAGACACGATTTTATTTCTCCGTATCTGAAAAAAAACTCAAAAATGAAAACGCTCTGAGAAACTGGAAAAAAAAGAACTCACCTCGGATGCACTAACCATGCCGACTCCCACGCGTTCACCTTCCTGACATCGTAATTTGTAGCCCACACAATGTTCACAAGATTGATACTCGCCTCGATTGGTGCCACGAGATGGTGTGGTTTTTTACTTGAGCCATAATCAGCCCAATATGTAATACAACTCAGTATATCGTCATTTGTGAAAACCGCGTTTTTGACATTTAGCGATTTCCATTCCAACTGACTCCGATTTTCCTCAAATCTCCATGAATTCAGGTTGCTCATCAAAAATTTGATTTTTCCTTGCTCCATGAAGAATCGCAGACAATTTTGAATGTTCTTGGTGTCAAAATCAAGGTGTAAACTATTAACAGAGCTCACATATTTTAAGTATTTCCCTGAATCAATGAGGCGATTTTCAAGTCTAACACTTGAAATCCCAAAGAGTTCAATCAAAAATGTTCCGGTTTGAAAGGAATCGACCCAATCGCCGAAGTTGTATACTTTCAGTATCTGAGTTGAAGAGGCATAATTTGAAATTGTTATGCAAGAAATCCATTTCTCAAATGTCAGAGTACGGTGGGATGATTTGCTGAAATTTTTGACCAGTTTTACAAGTTGGTAAGTGGTCTCGGAGCACGTGGAGAGGTTGAGTCTGAATCATTTTAAAATTAAGGGTCCGATACATTTCACACAACCAGTCGTTTCGCAACTACGATATTTCGCAACTCACGTCAATTTCGCAACCGCCACAATTCGCCACCAAGGCATTTCGAAACCGTAAGTTTCACAACCAGTCGTTTCGCAACTCTTTAAACTAGTTCATTTTACGTTCATTAAGGTTGAATGGGATTAAGGGTATTGTGAACTATTTCAGGTTATAGACTACATTTGCAAAGTTGTGGTGAACTATTTACAAAAATCCTGGATTTCGTAGTTTCGAAATGGTGTAGTTGCGGATTGTCGTGGTGGCGAAATGTCGTAGTTGCGGAATTTAGGAGAGTTACGAAATGTCGTAGCTGCGAAACGACTGATTGTGAAATGTTTCGGAGCCAACATATTTTATGATTCAAACTTTTCGAAGTTCCAGCCGTTTCGCAACTACGACATTTTGCAACCAGTCGTTTCAAAACTAAGAAATCCAGGATTTTTGTAGAATGTTCACGTTAAAATCAGAATTTTTCAAATGTAGCTTGAAACTTTGAATAGCTCATAATAACTTCGATCCCATACAACCTTAAGGAATGTAAAGTGGACTAGTTTATAGAGTTGCGAAACGTCCAGTTTTGAAATTTCTTGGTTCCGAATTGTCGCGATTGCAAAATTGACGCAAGTTGCGAAATGTCCGGAAGCCAAAATTAATATTGACAAGGCTTATTTCACATTTTCACATTTTCCAAAATCTCATAAAACTTACATATCGATTAAATCCATACTCCGGAAAATCTCTTTTTGCGCCAAGTAGGGTAGATCAAGAAGTTGAATGTGCCTTTTTGTTTTTTGAGGTTCTTTCCGCCTTTTGACCCGATTGAACCATTTTGTTAGGTTACTAGAAAGCCTGGTGAACAAGAACATTTGTGACCTGAAAACATTTGATAACATTTGAGACGTCGCGTAATTTTTGCTCATTTCGGAGAGCATTTTCGGGGTTTTGGAGCAATTTTTGAGCGTTTTCATTATGATTTTCGGAATCTACGCACATTGTTACATAACTAAAAAAAACAACAATTTTTAACCAGAATCCTACTTTAAAGGGACTCCCTAGTAAGTCGAATTCTACAAAAATCAATAAAAAAGGTATTTGTCTGTAGTACAGATCATCATATCTGACCCCCACCATCTTCCCAGAAACCATTTTCCCTCGCCGTTGTTCAGTGTTCCTCCTTTGTCTTTGCCTAATACGCCAATTTCTCATTTTACGGAAAAATGCGAAATCTATTCACCTGGCTATTATTTTATCTGGACTGGTTTCTAAATTCGCTACGGGACCTCTTGTATTCTAAACGGAAACCTCAACCATTCCCACTTTTCAAACTTCCTTATCTGGCCCAAAAGCAGATTCTCTTGAGTATGGATTTGTATTCAATGTGAGTTAAGTGACAATACGGCTTGTCGACTTTTTGCAGCCAGTCGATTTGCAACCACGTCATTTCGCAACCAGAAGATGTTTAAAATGATCCCAATTACATAGTTGCGAGATAACTGGTTGCGAAATGGCATGGTTGCATAATGGTTGCTTAATAATCCATAGTCATTATTTTCAGTCTCACCCTGTCAATGTGCTCAAGAAAAACGCGTCGGATCACCGAGCCCTATGCAAGACCTTTCTCGGAACCGCAAAGTCGTAAAGGACTGAAGTTCTATCTTTATCCAGGCGATAATTATTTCGAGGTGTTTTTCGAGGAAAGTCCCAACTACAAAATCGAGGGTCTTCAGTATATAGGAGACAATGTTTTCACCGCGGGAAACTTTCTTGTAGACTTCTACCGGCTCCAAGAATTTCATGTGGACATTTACGGCTGGGGGGATGCTCATCAGCTAGAGAGCGTTTTCGATATTATTGCTCATCATTGTGACCTTGTCGAAACAGTAATCATAGAAGCCCATGATTCGACTCATTTGCCACTGAAGAGACTTCTGAATCGCTTCGATGAGATTGAGCTTAAAGTGAATTTCGATGTTGTTTCTCGGAGGGATTTGATTTTATCGATTAGAAAAACAGAAGTGATATTGCAAAATTTTGATGTCCCAAGTATGGCTGCGATTTGGGAAGCTTGGAATTTTAAGTCGCTCGTTGTGAAACCTCCTCATACTGTGGTCACAGAAGAGGAAGCGCTGACAGAGAAGGAATTGCGGGATTGTGTTCGACGCTGGATGAGTTGTCGAGTTCAGGAATCTGGCAAAGCTCATTTTGTAGTGTGGTACCAAGGAAATGATATTCGGAATGTTTTGGAAAGAATTTGCTCGGTAGAGACGCTGGAGCCATGGGAGCATGAAGAGTGAGTATTAAAGGAGGAATCCGACCAACAAATAAAAGGCTCCCAAGAAAATCGCAGAAGTTGTATCTGGTGGCCGTGGCCGAATTTTCCAAAAAAAAGGAGCGGAGCCGAGCGCAGTGATTGGCTGCCGCACGACTGGATAGACGCTCATTGGCTGACTCCGCCCCTTTTTTGGGAAACTCGGCCACGGCCACCGGATACAAATTTTAGCGATTTTGCTAATTTCGGAGCCAATTTCCGGGATTTCAAAACTTTCGAGCATTTTCATTATGATTTTTGGAATCTACACAGATTTCTACATATAAGCATATTTCAGCTATGGTCGCATCGAAGTCAGCTACAGAATTCATCGTTTTGATAATACCCGCAAAGCCACAATTTTCTTGAGGCAAGAAAAGAGTACCAATTTTTCCATATGTACATCGATGATGGTGACTTTTGAAGTGTTATGGTTTTTCTGTGTATTTTATTTGACTTTGGTTTCCGTTTCACTAGCCTTTTTTTTAAATACTGATATTTTGCTCAAGTAAGTTTCTCAGTCCTCCATTTGTGTATACCCACGATTTTCTTTAAATCCCTACGTAAATAAAAGTTGTACATCTGCCCATCTCCATCTAGATCCCATCAAAGTGTCCTTTTTGATGTACTACCTTAATCCAAAGTGCTAATCTACAATGTCCTTCATAGGCATCTGTGACATTCTGTCACTTGTCACCTCAGTTTTCACTTTTACTCTTACCTAGTAACAGGGATGGAGATAAGATTGGGGATGTATATGTCACTATTATTCCCTGGGACCGTACATTTTGGCACAGCCACCTTCTTTGCACCTGCCATCCTCTACATTCCACTGCAAGGGCAAATGCTGTATTCTAACCATTCTTGATCAAAGATCTGATGTGTTTCTTTTTTCAATTCTAATATTCACTTATTTATTTGAATACTTGCATAACTTCTTACCACAACCTCATAAGAGAAGCCGACAATTGATAAGATGCGCTCGGAAATTTACTATTCGTTTTCAAAAATTATACAAACACAAAACCTTCAAGTGAGAATACAATCCATTCCGCATTAGCAGCAAGCGTTTGACATGAAATTTTCAAAAATTAGAAGAGTATTTCGGTGAGGTAGGTGACGGCAGCGGAGAAAGGAGCAAGTGGGCTGGAAACAGGCTTCTTGGCTTCTGAAAATTATGAAAACTATTTTATCGAAATAATACAACTGAAATTCCTGATCAGATCACCATAATAAATAGCCTAACTTTCACTTCACTCACTCTTCTCTCCGGACAAGTCGACTATTCCGAGATAGAGTGTTCTCAATCCGTCGTACGATAGGCTATCATTGATCCAGGCTCCCCTCGCCATCATTATATTCACTTTGGTGGTGTTGAAGTGTTCGACGATTGGTTCGACACGATGGCTGAGAATCAAAAAGAAAGTAATCTCAGGCTCCATAAATCTAAACCTACGTCATCTTGCAGTACAACGTTCCACCCCCTGTACCATGATCAACCATCTCCAACTCGAATCCATACTTGTCGTTCTTCTTCTCTTTCATGTCTTTTACGGTGCCAATCATCTTGCTCTCGTTAAATTCGTTATAGGCGAGTCCTCCCTTCTCATCCATGCGCCGAAAATGCATGTCATCGCGAATACAGAAAACAACAAAGTCGTCGCTCATCTGATTCTCTGCAGAGTAGACGGCTGCGAGCCATGTTTTGTCATAAAGAAATGCACTGAATATTTCGATTTCTGTGTGAGTTCCGTTGGACTGAAACAGAAATAATTAATGCTCCTCGAGTTAATATGTCAACATTTTTCAACTTGTCATCTTGCTTTGCATTTAAAAGTCGTACAGTACCGATCAATAGTATATGAACTTTTAGCGTTTTCAGTTGAAAAACGTCAACTTTGGGGGGGGGGGGGGGGTTGGGAAAAGACGTTAAACTCAACCGTTTGATTCGAAACCTTTTTGGGTGTATGCATCTACTCTAGAACTCTAGTTTTGCAATTGACAATTTTTTAGTACGACCTTTTTTAGAGATGATATGGCTCGTGAATTGCAGAAGATCCTATAATCCGTGAAAATCGCACTGAAAATGCGGAAATTTAGCATTGCCTCACTTCAAAGGGACATACCATCTTTGGATGAGGTCATACAAAAAAGTTGCCAACTACAAAAATAGAGTTCCAAAGTTTTTGTGTACACCCAACAAGTTTCAAATCAAACGGTCAAGTTTAACATCCTTTCCCAGACCCCCAAAGTTGACGTTTTGCAACTGAAATGCCGAAAGTTTATATACTATTGGCCGGTACTGTATGTCTGGCTTAAAGGTGGCAGGGAACCTTAAAAATAGTTTGTTGCTTACCTATTTTGTCAGTAGGGACCCCAGGTGACCTTGAATCTGTGAGCTCGTTCTTATGGTTACCGCAGAACTATTAAAAATTTGCATTCTGTTGGCACACTTTAAAGGGGAAGTCCACAATTTCAAAAATGTTCTTTCTTGGTATCACTCGATGCAGAATTTGCGCACGGGACATAAACTCGAAGTTGAAATTTGGACCCTAATCTCAAAATGCCTATTTTTCAAAATATTGTAGGTCAAAACTGCTCGAAAAAATAACTTGTCGGGGTGCACACGAGACTTATTCTTGAGCAGTTTTTACCTATATTTTGAAAAATAGGTATTCTGAGAATAACGCCCAAAAGAGTTTATTTCCCGTGCGCTAAATTTGCATCGAATGACACCGAAATGTCAAAAATTTCGGAAGACGAAGTGATCCACAAAAAAGTTGCGGCTCGAAATCGCACATCCTTTTTAATGTGCCAGTAGCTTATATCGTGACGAGGTACGCCAGTTCATGCGCCTTGAAAGTGTGCCAACAGACTGCGAATTTATAATACAGGTTAAGCCACAGGCTTGCAAAACGGTACATCAGTTTGTATTCCCGCTCTTCTTTCTTTTCGGGACGCGTCGCGTGTCGCGGTCGTTCAAATTCGCTGCGCGGCGACTCGCAGTACAGTTTTTAATTGAGCTAAATTCTGGCACGATGCCAACTCTGAAATTTGGCTCGCTGCCAAGCGAGAGTACGACAAAGCGCGTTTTCGTGGTGTTCCGTTTGGCAAGCCTGTGTTAAGCTATGCGCCAGCAAGCGTTTTTCGCGAGCTTTCCTACCCCCTTTAATTCGAAAAACTTACAACAGAGCTGAACGTGACGATGCATTCATCTTCAGTATCAATACAGTCAATTGGGCGTCCGACACAGTACTTGTTTTCATCCAGACAGCCAGTGATATGGGTCTCGGAGGCGACAAGCACCAAAGCAGAGAGAATGGAGAGTTTGAAGAGCATCTCAGGGTGCAACTAATGTTCACCAATAGTGTGGAAGCGACAGGTGCTTGCTCATCACTACGAAAGCAGGAAGATAACGTGTCGTCAGCTGCCAACACATCAACGTGCAACATCGAGGGGGAGGGGTTATGCAACAGTTGTCGGAAGGTTGATGTCAGTTGACGTCATAAATGAGGTTACGGGGTAGGGAACTGTAAAAAGAAAGTACAGAAAATGAGGTGACAAGTAGTGTGAAAAAACAAGTAGACGGAAACAGATTTTCGAAGAGTCAGGAGCGAAATAGGTTGAAGAATGCTGCCGAACGTCAGGTCACATATCCTTGCAACTCTAATATCTTGGAAATTGAATATTCTAAAGTTTCATTTGCATAGAGAAAATTTCCTATCGATCTTTTTCCTATCCTCTTTACTAATATCAATCATATGGGTTTGGTGGTTGCGAAATGTCTCGGTTGCGAGACGTCGGGGTGCTACTGATAGTAGACTAGAAAGATTGAATACTGAACTTAAATGTATATTCAAAGAATTCCAGATCAAACGGACTGTCGTCAATCTTTATTCAAAAACCCCAACATTGGAATTTCAAAAAGTCAGAATCATACATTTTTTGGCTCCGAGACATTTCGCAACCAGTCACTTCGCAACTACGACATTTCGAAACCACGAAATCCAAGATTTTTGTGGAAAGTTCAAGTTAAAATCACAACTTTTCAAATGCAGACTATAACCTGGAATAGTTCACAATACCCTCAATCCCATACAATCTTAATGAACGTAAAGTGGACTAGTTTTGAGAGTTGTGAAACGACTGGTTGCGAAACGTCTTGTTTGCAAAATGGCGCGGTTGCGAAATTGACGCGAGTTGAAATTCAATACCGGTCAATAATCTATGAACTTTTGGAGTTTTCATTTGAAAAACGTCAACTTTGGGAGTCTGGGAAAGGATTTTAAACTTGACTTTTTGATCTGAAATTTTTTGGATGTATACATCTACTCTAGAACTCTATTTTTGCAGTTGGCAACTTTTTTGTACGACCTCTTCTAGAGATGATATAGCTTGTGAAATGCGGAAGACCCTAAAATCGGTGAAAATGCGGAAGTTTAGCATCACCGCACTTTAAAGGGACCCACCATCTTTAGAATAGGTTGTATAGAAAAGTTGTCAACTACAAAAATAGAGTTCTAGAGTAGATGTAGACACTCAAAAAGTTTCAAATTAAACTGTCAAGTTTAACATCCTTTCCCAGACCCCCAAAGTTGTCGTTTTTCAACTGTCATAGATTATTGACCGGTACTGTATGTCGTTGTTTCGAAACGTCCCAGGGCCAATACTTTGATCTTTGAAAGTTTGAATAATTTAAACCCCCAAACAAGTTTACCATACCAGAAGTTTCAAATTCAATTTATTGCACCATTAAAAAAATTGAGGTAGTTTTCAAAAAATGATACAAAATTAGTTTTCTCAATTATCTCCAATCTTCCTCTTCTTCATGGCTTCTTGTGCAAGCTTCTAACACAGTAGCTTGCGTGCCTGCACATCTAACTTTGATGGATTACTGTAGTTGTCATTTCCAGATGGAGATGAATAATAGTGGTGTGGAGGGACTTGTGGAGATGGAACACTACCACTAGCACTGAAAAACCTCTCATTTCTCAAACAAAACCCCTAAAAATGGAGCTAGAAATGTCAACGGTAATGTACTCCAAATGTTATATCTGTTTTGGGCTGTGTCTAG
The DNA here is from genome assembly GCA_963932045.1 of Caenorhabditis sinica. Classification (NCBI taxonomy): domain Eukaryota; kingdom Metazoa; phylum Nematoda; class Chromadorea; order Rhabditida; family Rhabditidae; genus Caenorhabditis; species Caenorhabditis sinica. Next base: position 4,757,796 of record OZ009942.1, read on the forward strand.
TCTCAAAAGAATGAGCATAAAAAGTTATTAACTGGAATAAAGCCGTTTTTGTACCCTGTTAGTAGTCTTCGAGATAATCGACTTTTTCCAAAAATTCGCAATTTTCCAAAAAACGAAATTCAAACAATCATAACTTTGGTAGTTGTGCTTGGATTTTTACAAACTAAAATGCATTGTATGAACAAACTATTGAAAAATATGAATCTGTAAAGTTTTCAATGTTATCGATTTTTAAAAATCAATAATTGATTGAAAACCAATAGTACCCAAGTACCAACAAACGCATAAAAATTTTCTCGAAGTAACACATTTTTTAAATTTATCTTAAAATGATAGAGCATGTCTGATTTAGTATAAAACCACTGAGAAATATAGGGGTAACCGGCCAAATATGAAAAATAAATTTGATTAAAACAATTTTTTTTTGTAATTTTTTGATAAATCGTCAATTTTCACATTGAATTTGTACTGTATGTTTAAAAATGGTAAATAACATTTTATTGCCCTTGTTTTCAGCTTTAAAATGAGCTATTGATCTTTGAATAAATTCAAGTTTGAAGCAAGTTATGGCCTCTGGAAATCAACAGGGCGAATTCAGTAGTGGTTGCGAAAATCGAAAAAATGAAAATCAAGTTAGAGACGCAAATTTTTTTGCATCGTGTAGGGTTTTTGATTTAAAACAATGTTTTCAACTGCAACTTTTTCTCATCTCTTCATCTTCCTGCCATAAATCCAAGTTTTACTATGGCAACCAATCATAGAGATGAATTACGGAATATCTCAATTTATGGCAGGAAGATGAAGAGATGAGAAAAAGTTGCAGTTGAAAACATTGTTTTAAATCAAAAACCCTACACGATGCAAAAAAATTTGCGTCTCTAACTTGATTTTCATTTTTTCGATTTTCGCAACCACTACTGAATTCGCCCTGTTGATTTCCAGAGGCCATAACTTGCTTCAAACTTAAATTCACTTGAGGATCAATAGCTCATTTTGAAGCTTAAAACAAGGGCAATAAAGTGTGATTTAACATTTCTAAACATACAGTACAAATTCAATGTGAAAATTGACGATTTATCAAAAAATTACAAAAAAAAATTGTTTTAATCAAATTTATTTTTCATATTTGGCCGGTTACCCCTATATTTCTCAGTGGTTTTATACTAAATCAGACATGCTCTATCATTTTAAGATAAATTTAAAAAATGTGTTACTTCGAGAAAATTTTTATGCGTTTGTTGGTACTTGGGTACTATTGGTTTTCAATCAATTATTGATTTTTAAAAATCGATAACATTGAAAACTTTACAGATTCATATTTTTCAATAGTTTGTTCATACAATGCATTTTAGTTTGTAAAAATCCAAGCACAACTACCAAAGTTATGATTGTTTGAATTTCGTTTTTTGGAAAATTGCGAATTTTTGGAAAAAGTCGATTATCTCGAAGACTACTAACAGGGTACAAAAACGGCTTTATTCCAGTTAATAACTTTTTATGCTCATTCTTTTGAGACTAGACACAGCCCAAAACAGATATAACATTTGGAGTACATTACCGTTCAGTATTGGCTCGAAATTCAAAAGAAGACTCACTTAGAAACTTCAGAATTTTGCTGAATATTCTCGGTATTTCCAGAAATAGTAGACATAACTTTTTTTTTTTAAATACCAAAAAAATCACTAGAAAATTCAATTTTCACAATGAAAAATGAGCATATTTTGAGAAATCCCGGGGCTCCTTTTATAGCTTTTTCTTATCTCAATTTCCTCAGTTTCATTCATTTTCCTCACGCTTAATGATGTTTTTCAGATTGGACACCCACTTTTTTCCTCAAAAGTTTTATAATTTCTCACTACAGTTCTCCATAAGTCACCCCGGAAAATGTTTTGGGTGTGGTATGGGAAACCCACAATGTGATAAGAAACGCTCGAAAGTGTATTCTTCTGTTTCAAATGCAAACAAACAAAAAAAAAACGGGCTCCGGGACGTTTCGCAACTCACGTCCGTTTCGCAACTGCGACCATTTGCAACCAAGACATTCCGCAACCAAGTCGTTCCACAACTCTTTAAACTAGTCCACCGGAATCCGGCTCCGGGACATTGCGCAACTACGATATTTCACAACTCACGTCCGTTTCACAACCACGACATTTCGCAACCAAGACGTTTCGAAACCGGACATTTCGCAACCAGGACGTTTCGCAACTCTATAAACTAGTCCACTTCCCGTTCATTAATTTTTTATGGGATTGAGGGTTTTGTGAACTATTCCAGGTTATAGTCTACATTTGAAAAATTGTGATTTTCAAGGGAACTTTCTACAAAAATCCTGGATTTTGTGGTTTCGAAATGACTTGGTTGCAAAGTGTCGTGGTTGCGAAATGTCGTAGTTGCGAAATGTCTTGGAGCGCTGAAACTGAAGACCCTAATACCCGCTGCTGGCCCCTTGACCATCTATATGTTCAAAGGAATCCTCATTCCAAGTGATGTTTCTTTTTTTTCATTTCTGACATCCACTTTCTGGGAGCAGTTTCTTAATTTCTTATCAAAGGGAAACCATCAATTTGATAAGAGGTCTCCCGCGCCGGCAACAGCCGACTTTGAAACGAAGAATGCTGCTGGAATCCGAGACGTCGACTTCCTACACGATGGTTTCGAAATCAAAACACCAAAAAGCTGAAAACACAGCCAAACTGAACAAATAACAAAAACAAGAGCTAGAAATTAGAAACTATTCATTGGCGGTTTATTATTCGTTGAGATCTTACATTACAAGCAATAAAAAAACACGTGAAATGAAAGTTATTTAGCATCGGGGACTGGAGGGCTTCTGGCGCTTATCTGCTGGCCAAGTTGACGCGAAGGGATCTTCCGTTGAAGTCGGATCCGTTGAGCTGATCGCAGGCACGCTGAGCTCCAGCCTCATCGGAGTACTCGACAAAGGCGAATCCTCTTGGGCGTCCAGTCTCGCGGTCGCAGACGATTCTGGAAATGATAATGTTGATGAGGGTAGTAGGATCTTCTTAGCGGCGCGCAGTGGCTTTTCAGTGCTACAACCCGAGTCTAGTCTCTGGGGAGCCGATTACAGGCGAAAAATGTACAGACTTTCGGCTGAAAAACGAGCGTTAGTCATCATTTTCCCCCCGAATCGGCTCCCTGGAAACAATCGTTCTTCTGAATCTGAAGCTTCCTAGCAAACGGTAATCCTTCAGCAGCGCTGCGTGTCGCGAAGCGGCTCGGAAAAGTGACGTGGATCCGGAATGCTTACCTGACGTTGGTGACAGTTCCGACGGTGCTGAAGTACTGGCCGAGATCGTCCTCGGTGGTTTGGTATGGAGCGTTTCCAACTGGAAAATGAGAAAATTAGGTTGAAGGGGAAGTGAAGAGGGAGGAAAAATCAAAAAACAAAATTTTTGGCCTAAAATTCTAAATTTTAACAGATTCTAAAGAGAAAATGTTGTTTTTCAAGCTTATTTCAGGCACTGAGGCCGCTCAAATCACTGATTTGCTTCGAAACGGCAAAAATTGAAATATTTTTTAGGCCTAAAATTTCGAAATTTTCACAATTTCAGAGGAATTTTTAGCTTTCCAGACTATATCTCGCCCAACAAACTCATTAAAACCGTCTCAAAACACTAATTTTCATCAAAAACTTGAAAAAAAGGTCCAAAATTCTGGCCTAAAATTTTTCTCGAATTTTCACCTGAAAATTGGCTACAAACACCGCTTTATATCATAATGATGTTTAGAATTATTTTGGGCCTAAAAACTAACCGTAGACGGAGAATCCTTGAGCAGACATGTCGATTTTAGGACGAACAACTGAGTTGTGTGAAGAGAATTCCGTGGAGAATTTGTGATGCGACGGTGCGGCGGCAACCCTGCCGCACTTGCGGGTGAAACCGTGCGGGGGTTGCGTTTTTTGGAAATTTGAATTTTTTATTTCTATTTTTTGAATTTTCAAGAATTTTCAATGTTTCCGGGTCGATTTTTGAGGATTTTCGTGGGAAAATAGTGCAAAGAAAAAATGAAAATATAGCAAAAATATGCTTTTAGAATGATTTCTGAGTGGATTTCAGCTCGAAACCATGGAGAAATAGGCTAAAATCCTGATTTTTTCTAGCGAGCGATTTTCACTCATTTTTCCTCGCCCCGAGATGATTTTGCATCACTTCTTTCAATTCCAGCTGATAAGAACACTACTACTAAACATGTCGAAGCGAAAAAGCACGCCCGAGTCGCCGAAACTCGCGGCAATCTTCCAGAAGCGTGTGAAAAAGTTGGCTCCAGAAGACGACGGATCGCAGAAGTCGTGGAAGTTCGTTTGTTGGAATGTGGCCGGATTGCGAGCGTGTGTCAAGAAGAGCGATTTTAAGGAGATACTTGAAGAGGATCCGGATGTACTGTTTCTCGGGGAGACAAAGTGCAAGGAGTGGCCACAGGAGATTGAGGACAAGTTCAAAGTGAGCGAATTTGGATGGAAAATTGAATAGAGATATCAAAAATCTAAATAAAAATCATGAATCCCATTTGTGGAAAATGACTCAAAAGTTCAGAAAAATCGACCCAAAAATCGTGAATTTTGATCCAAAATTCATGGTTTTTGAATCAATTTTCGTGATTTTTCGGTGAATTTCGAGCCGAAAATTATGAAAATTGACTCAAAAACCGCACATTTTGACCTAAAAATCATGGGTTTTGAGCAAAAATTCATGATTTTGGAATCGATTTTCGTGTTTTTTTAGCGAATTTTCATGGTTTTCGGTCCAAAAACGTGAATGTTGACTAGTAAATCTTGGTTTTTGAGCAAATTTTCATGATTTTAGAGTCGAAAAACACGAAAACTCACCCGAAAAGCACAAAAATCATGATTTTTCGGTCAATTTTTGTGAATTTCCGGCAAAGTTTTACGATTTTCAAGTCAATTTTTGTGAATTTCGGCCCAAAAATGATAACACCGACCTAAAAATCATGAAAATTTACCCAAAATTCATTATTTTCGGCCCAAAATCATGAATTTCGACTCAAACTTTACGAAAAATCAGCTAAAATTCATTGAAATTGTCTGAAAATCAAACATTTCGGGGCAAAATTCATGAAAATTGACCCACAAATGGAAAATATGGAAAATTGGGTCAATTTTCATGATTTTCGCTACAACAAACGAGTCCAGAATTTATAAAAATCGCCTAAAAATCATGAATTTTGACTCAAAATTCGTTAAAAATTGGCCGAAATCGATGAAAGTTGACTCAAAAATCATGATTTTGGAGTCGAGTTTCGTGATTTTTCAGGATTTTTCATGAATTTTGAGGCAAAAATCATGAAAACTCGCTCGAAAATCAGCTAAAAACACCCAAAAAATATAAATTCATCCAAAAACGCGAAAATAACTGAAAAATCGTGAATTTTGGGTCGAACTTCATGATTTTTGGGGGTTTTTGGACCAATTTTCACATTTTTTGGCTCGAAATTCGTGAAAAATCATGAAAACTGTAATGAAATCACAAGAATCGATTCCAAAATCATGTAAACCAGCTCAAAAACCGTGAATTTGACCTAAAAATCTTGGTTTTTGAGTCAAAAATCATGAAAATTGACCCAAAATTCATAAAAATCGTCTTAAAAATCTTTAAAATTGTCTGAAAAACATGAATTTGACTCGAAATTCATAAAAAATTGGTTCAAATTCATGAAAATTGACTCAAAAAATCGAGAAAAATCATGATTTTCAAGTCAATTTTCGTAATTTTTGGGTCAAAAATCATGATTTTTCGGTCAATTTTCATGATTTTCAAGCCAATTTTTACCATTTTTCAAATTTCCCCTTTTTTCCAGCCCAAAAATCGTGAATTTGACCTAAAAATCTAGGTTATTTAAAGTGAATCTTCATGATTTTTGAGTCAAAAATCATGAAAATTGGCCGAAAAATCGGGAAAAATATGATTTTCAAGTCAATTTTCGTGATTTTTGGGTCAATTTTCATGAAATTTGGGCCAATTTTTACCATTTTTCAAATTTCCCCCATATTTCCAGGCTCGAAATTTATGAAAATTGACTCAAAAATCATGATTTTGGAGTCGATTTTCGTGATTTTTCAGTGAATTTTCATGATTTTCGTGTAAAAAATCACCCAAAAAATCAGCTAAAAAATCACGAAAATCATAATTTTCATATAAATTTTCGTGAATTTCGGCCAAAAAATAGTGAAAATCATGAAAATTGACTTAAAAATCATCAAAACTCATAAAAATTTTACCCAAAAATCGGAAAAAATTATGATTTTCAAGTCAATTTTCGTGATTTTTAGGTCAAAGATCACGATTTTTGGGTCAATTTTCATGAATTTTCAGCCAATTTTTACCATTTTTCAAATTTCCCCTTTTTTCCAGCCCAAAAATCGTGAATTTGACCTAAAAATCTAGGTTATTTAAAGTGAATCTTCATGATTTTTGACTCGAAAACCATGAAAATTGGCCGAAAAAACAGGAAAAATATGATTTTCAAGTCAATTTTCGTGATTTTTGGGCCAAAAATCACGATTTTCGGGTCAATTTTCATGAAATTTGGGCCAATTTTTACGATTTTTCAAATTTCCCCCGTTATTTCCAGGACTACTCGAAAACGCTGGTGATCTCATCGGAAAAGAACGGTGGCTACGCAGGCGTCGGAATGCTCAGCAAACGTGCTCCATTGAAGATCCACAAAGGAATTGGAGATGCCGAATTCGACACAGCCGGTCGTCTGATCATCGCCGAATTCGCCGATTTCTACTTCGTCGGATCCTACGTCCCAAATTCCGGATCGAAATTGGTGAATCTCGAGAAACGCGGTCGATGGGAGACGTTGCTTCAGACGAAACTTTGCTCGATGAACGAGACGAAACCGGTGATTTACGGAGGAGATTTGAATGTGGCTCATGAGGAAATCGACTTGAAAAATCCCGAATCGAATCGGAATAAGACGGCAGGATTCACGGATCAGGAGAGGGCGTGGTTTGGGGAGATGCTCGGTGCTGGATTCACGGATACGTATCGAACGATGCATCCTGGAGAGAAGAAGTACACATTCTGGAGTTATATGGCAAATGCGAGAGAGAAGGATATTGGGTGGAGACTCGACTACTATGTTGTCAGCAATCGAATCGCAAAGATGGTGAGGAAATTTGGAGCCTGACGTCTTCTGGGATTCAGAAGACGTCGAACTTGGTTTTCCTTGTATCTCGACTCCTAATGGTCCTAATTCGGTGAAACTTGACTAGATGGATAGGAAATTCTTTGGAGATAATTATCATTTTTCGAATTTTCGAAAAATTCCGTTTTTGACGTCTTCTGGGGATTCAGAATCCTTCCAAATCGCTCATCCCTGTATCTCAGCTCTCGGCAGTCCGATTTCTATGCAATATGGCTAGTCAGCGAGCTGATGTCCTGTAGATCATGCTGATATGTTGAATTTTGAAAAAAATCCAATTCTGACGTCTTCTGAAGCATCAGAATCCTCCGAAATTAGTTTCAATGTATCTCGGCTAATACTGATCGGAATTCGGTGAAACTAGGCTAGATCGATAGGAAATCAGGTGGAGATGATGCCAGCTTTTTTTAATTCGAAAAATCTGAATTCTGACGTCTTCTGAGATTCAGAATCCTTCGAAATAGGTTTTCCTCATATCTCAACTTCTAGTGGTCCGATTTTAACCAAATTTGCCTAGATCGATTAGAAATTTCCTGGGGATAATTATACCACTTTTCGAATTTTTGCAGAATTTGAATTTTGACGCCTTCTGGAGCATCAGAATTTTTCGAAATAGGTTTTCCTTGTATCTCGACTCCTAATGGTCCTAATTCGGTGAAACTTGACTAGATGGATTGGAAATATCGTGGAGATAATTATCTTTTTTCGAATTTTCGAAAACTTTGAATTTTGACGTCTTCTGGAGCATCAGAATCCTCCGATGTTGGTCTTCGTCGTATCTCTATGAGACCAGTCTAGATCGATCAGAAATCCGTCAAATATAATTCTAGTAGCTTGAAATTTTGCAAAATTCGGATTTTGACGTCTTCTGGGCTCCAGAATCAAAGATATAGAGTTTGACGTCTTCTGGGATTCTGAATCCTTCGAAATTGCTTTTCGCTGTATCTCGGCTTCTACTTATCGCAATTCAGTGAAACTCGGCTAGATCTACAGGAAATCCTTTGGAGATAATGTTCATTTTTTGAATTTTTGAGAAATCTGAATTCTGACGTCTTCTGAGATTCAGAAGACGTTGAAGTCGGTAAAACTTAGTTTTGGTCCAACTTAGCCTATGATAACCCGATTTTTATGAAACTAACCTAGATCAAGAGGAAATCTGTTGGAGATGTTGCTAGCTTTTTGAATTTTCGAAAAAATTCAAATTCTGACGTCGTCTGGGATTCAGAATCCTTCAAAATCGGTTTGGCTCCTACTGATCCGAATTCGTTTAAACTTGGCTAGTTTAACAATAAATCTTGTGAAGATAGTGCTAGTATCTTAGATTTTCGAAAAAATTCAAATTCTGACGTCATCTGGGATTCAGAATCCTCAGAATCCCCCCAAAATTAGTATCGCTCATATCTTGGCTCCTCGTTGTCCGATTTTAACGAAAACTTGGCTAGATTGAAGAGATTTGATCCCAACTGATCCCTAAATTTTCCGGAAAAAATACTGAACACCAAACTCTTCCAACCCCCTAATTTCTCCCTATTTTCCAGGTCAAACGAAGCGACATCATGTCGGAAGTGAAGGGAAGCGACCATGCTCCGATTGTGATGCACGTCGACTTCGATGGCTCCGCCCCCTCCTCCTCCTCATCGTCTTCTTCTTGACTCCGCCCCCCTTTTTCTGACTCCGCCCCCTTTTCACCCCTCTTTCTTACTGTACTTTATTATCAATATCACCCCTTATCGACCCGCTTATTTTAATCTTTCTTTGTGAATTTGCTCATTTTTTCTTTTCCCCCTTTCCCAGTTTTGTTTAAAAATTACTTTGATACTCTGCTTACTTTTTGATTTTCCAATGAATCTCATTATTATTTTATGACAGTTTTTTTTTTCGAAAATTTTGTAAATCAGTCCTTCCAAACCACAATTCGCAACTCACCTCAATTTCGAAACTACAGCATTTCGCAACTATGACAATCTGCAACCATGTCATTTTGAAACCACAAAATCCAGGATTTTTGTTGAAACGTTAAAATCACAACTTTTCAAATGTAGCCTATAACCTGGAATAGTTCACAATACCCTCTATCCCATGAACATAAAGTGGACTAGTTTGTAGAGTTGCGAAATGTCGTAGTTTCGAAATGACTAGTTGCGAAATGTCCCGGAGCCCGTTTTTTGTTTGTTTGCAATTGAAACAGAATCAGTCATTTTCGAGCGCTTTTGAAAAGTTGTGATGAACTTTCTACGAAAATCTTGGATTTCGTGGTTTCGAGCCGTTTCGCAACTACGACGTTTTGCAACTCACGGCGATTTCAAAACTACGACATTTCGCAACCAGTCGTTTCGCAACTCTACAAACTAGTGCACTTTATGTTCATGGGATTGAGGGTATTGTGAACTATTCCAGCTCATAGTCAACTTTTGAAAAGTTGTGATTCTAACATGAACTTTCTACAAAACCCTGGATTTGCTGGTTTCAAAATGACATGGTTGCAGATTGTCGTAGTTGCGAAATGGCTGGTTGCGAAATGCCGTAGTTTCGAATTGTGATTTGGAAGGACTGATTTACAAAATTTTAGAAAACCAAAACTGTCATAAAAGAATAATGAGATTCATTGGAAAATCGAAAAGTAAGCAGAGTATCAAAGTAATTTTTAAACAAAACTGGGAAAGGGGGAAAAGAAAAAATGAGCAAATTCACAAAGAAAGTGAAAAATAAGAGCGGGTCATAAGGGGTGATATTGATAATAATAAAGTACAGTAAGAAAGAGGGGTGCAAAAGGGGGCGGAGTCAAGAAGAAGAAGAAGATGAGGAGGAGGGGGCGCAGCCATCGAAGTCGACGTGCATCACGATCGGCGCATGGTCGCTTCCCTTCACTTCGGACATGATGTCGCTTCGTTTGACCTGGAAAATGGGGAGAAATTAGGAGGTTGGAAGAGTTCTTTGGAGTTGAGCATTTTTCCGGAAAATTTAGGGTAAAGGGGGATCAGTTGGAAAAATCTCTTCAATCTAGCCAAGTTTTCGTTAAAATCGGCACAACGAGGAGCCGAGACATGAGCGATACTAATTTTGGCTGTTTCTGAGGATTCTGAATCCCAGATGACGTCAGAATTCAAATTTTTTCGAATTTTCAAAAAGCTAGCAACATCTCCAACAGAATTCCTCTTGATCTGTGTTAGTTTCATAAGAATCGGATTATCATAGGCTAAGTTAGACCAAAACTAAGTTTTACCGACTTCAACGTCTTCTGAATCTCAGAAGACGTCAGAATTCAGATTTCTCAAAAATTCAAAAAATGAACATTATCTCCAAAGGATTTCCTGTAGATCTAGCCGAGTTTCACTGAATTGCGATAAGTAGAAGCCGAGATACAGCGAAAAGCAATTTCGAAGGATTCAGAATCCCAGAAGACGTCAAACTCTATATCTTTGATTCTGGAGCCCAGAAGACGTCAAAATCCGAATTTTGCAAAATTTCAATCCACTAGAATTATATTTGACGGATTTCTTATCGATCTAGACTGGTCTCATAGAGATAGGGCTATTATGAGTCGAGATACGACGAAGACCAACATCGGAGGATTCTGATGCTCCAGAAGACGTCAAAATTCAAATTCTGCGAAAATTCGAAAAGTGGTATAATTATCCCCAGGAAATTTCCAATCGATTTAGGCAAATTTGGTGAAAATCGGACCACTAGAAGTTGAGATATGAGGAAAACCTATTTCGAAGGATTCTGAATCTCAGAAGACGTCAGAATTCAAATTTTTCGAATTAAAAAAAGCCGGCATCATCTCCACCCGATTTCCTATCGATCTAGCCTAGTTTCACTGAATTCCGATCAGTATTAGCCGAGATACATTGAAACTAACTTCGGAGGATTCTGATGCTCCAGAAGACGTCAGAATTGGATTTTTTCAAAATTCAACATATCAGCATGATCTACAGGACATCAGCTCGCTGGCTAGCCATATTGCATAGAAATCGGACTGCCGAGAGCTGAGATACAGGGATGAGCGATTTGGAAGGATTCTAAATCCCAGAAGACGTCAAAAACGGAATTTCTCAAAAATTCAAAAAGCTAACATTATCTCCAAAGAATTTCCTATCGATCTAGCCTACTTTTACAGTAATAGGACTATTATGAGTCGAGATACAAGAAAAACCAATTTCGAAGGATTCTGATGCTTCAGAAGACGTCAACAGCTAGATTCCTCCTCACCATGTTTGCGATTCGATTGCTGACAACATAGTAGTCGAGTCTCCACCCAATATCCTTCTCTCTCGCATTTGCCATATAACTCCAGAATGTGTACTTCTTCTCTCCAGGATGCATCGTTCGATACGTATCCGTGAATCCAGCACCGAGCATCTCCCCAAACCACGCCCTCTCCTGATCCGTGAATCCTGCCGTCTTATTCCGATTCGATTCGGGATTTTTCAAGTCGATTTCCTCATGAGCCACATTCAAATCTCCTCCGTAAATCACCGGTTTCGTCTCGTTCATCGAGCAAAGTTTCGTCTGAAGCAACGTCTCCCATCGACCGCGTTTCTCGAGATTCACCAATTTCGATCCGGAATTTGGGACGTAGGATCCGACGAAGTAGAAATCGGCGAATTCGGCGATGATCAGACGACCGGCTGTGTCGAATTCGGCATCTCCAATTCCTTTGTGGATCTTCAATGGAGCACGTTTGCTGAGCATTCCGACGCCTGCGTAGCCACCGTTCTTTTCCGATGAGATCACCAGCGTTTTCGAGTAGTCCTGGAAATAACGGGGGAAATTTGAAAAATGGCTCGCAAATCGTAAAAATTGGCCCAAAAATCACGAAAATTGACTTGAAAATCATATTTTTCCCGATTTTTCGGCCAATTTTCATGACTTTTGACTCAAAAATCACTTTAAAAAACCAAGATTTTTAGGTCTAAATTCATGATTTTTGGGCTAATTTCTATGATTTTGGAATCGATTCTTGTGATTTCATTACAATTTTCATGATTTTTCACGAATTTCGAGCAAAAAAATGTGAAAGTTGGTAGAAAAATCCCAAAAATCATGAATTTCGACACAAAATTCACGATTTTTCAGTTATTTTCGCGTTTTTGGATGAATTTCCTTACTTTTGGATAAAAATTGATCCAAAAATCCTGATTTTCGGGATTTTTTAGCTGATTTTCGAGTGAGTTCTCATGATTTTTGCCTCGAAACTCATGAAAACTCTAGAAAATCAAAATTCACGATTTTTGAGTCAATTTTCATCAATTTCGGCCAATTTTTCATAAATTTCGAGTCAAAATTCATGATTTTTAGGCGATTTTTATAAATTCTGGACCCGTTTGTTGGAGCGAAAATCGATGAAAATTGAGTCAATTTTTGAATCCTTTAATCAATTTTCCATCCGAATTCGCTCACTTTAAACTTGTCCTCAATCTCCTGTGGCCACTCCTTGCACTTTGTCTCCCCGAGAAACAGTACATCTGGATCCTCCTCGAGTATCTCCTTAAAATCGCTCTTCTTGACACACGCCCGCAATCCGGCCACATTCCAACAAACGAACTTCCATGACTTCTGCGATCCGTCGTCTTCTGGAGCCAACTTTTTCACACGCTTCTGGAAGATTGCCGCGAGTTTCGGCGACTCGGGCGTGCTTTTTCGCTTCGACATGTTTAGTAGTAGTGTTCTTATCAGCTGGAATTGATGGAGAGGATGATGCAAAATCAAGAAGGCGAGGTAGAAACACAAAGTGGGTGATGAGAATCCTTAAAGAACAAAAAACCACAAAATAAGAAGCGGGAATTCACAAACAATGTCAACGGTTTATTTATTATCCTTCGAGAGATCTTACACACAAGCAATAATAGAAACGCGATGATATGGAATGTTTATGTGTGTATTTGGGTATTTGGGGGACATGGCCGTGTTATAGACATCTATTGTCTGTTGTTGGCGAGGTTGACACGGAGTTGTCTGCCGTTGAAGTCGGCTCCGTTGAGCTCGTTGACGGCACGTTGGGCTCCGGCCTCATCGGAGAACTCGACGAAGGCGAATCCTCTTGGACGTCCGGTCTCGCGGTCGTAGACGATTCTGGAAAGAGATTTTGGGTGAAAAATCGGGTTTAGAGGGGTAAAAGTGGTCTAGAAAGGCCTAAAATTTGGCCTAGACTGCCTAAAGCGAGCCTAGGCGGTTCTAGAATCCAGATTTGCGGCTTGAACGGAGCCTGGACGGCTTAGATAGCCTAGAGTCTAGCTCAGGGTCTAAACGGCCTGAAGTGAGTCCAGATGGTCTAAAGTAAGCCAAGACGGCCTGAACCGAGCCTAGGTGGTGTAAAGAGGCGTCGCAAGACTGGTGTGAGTCTAGACAGCCTAAAATTAGCATCAACGGACTAATGAGAGCCTAGACGGTCTGAAATGTGCCTAGAAAGCCTATAAGGCCTAATATGAGCCAGGTAATCCCTGCAGAGCATATGGCTGAGACTAATCCCTCTAGGTAGGTGGGCAGGTGTCTCTAGCCTAGAATTAGGACTCCTAAAACCCTCAATTACGGTGTCCTTTTCCCTTGAAAGGTTTCCTTCCTTTTCTTCTAGTGATAAACACTACACACTACGGACAAACACCTCCTCCGCTCTCTCTCTCTCTCCTTATTAGTAGCTGCGCGTTGCGTGTCGCGAAGCGGTCGGTGGCGGCGGCTTGGCAACGCGCCAAGAACAGTGACGTGGCATCGAGTTTTTCTTACCTGACGTTGGTGACACTTCCGACGTTGCTGAAGAAGTCTCCGATATCCTGCTCGGTGCTCTGGAATGGAGCGTTTCCAACTGAAAAATGGGGAAGATTGATAATAAAAAGTGATGAAAATTTTTGGCCTAAAATCTCGAAATTTTGGGAGGCAAATTGCAACATAATTTTGCTCTCAAACTCAAGACAATGTCAAATAATAAAAAAACACATTTTTCATTTTTATCAAAAAAATTTTGGGCCTAAAAAATCAACTTTTCACCGATATTTTTCAATGAAAATTGGCTTTTCTAGGCTCAAATTAGGCCCTCTAATTATCTGAAATATTCTCCAACTAACCGTAAACAGAGAATCCACCGGACATTTCGATTTTAGGACGAACGAGTTGGCCGTGCAGCAATGAATGAGAGCTGCCTCGACGTCGCGCGCAACCGTGCGGGGGTTGCCGATTGGAAAGCGTGCGGCGGTTGCAGACTCCGCCCCTCCGCCCCACTCGCTAGACCCCGCCCACTTTTTATCGAACCTGTGTGAGAACCACACATAGGTTACCACACATAGGTTACACAAGTTATGAGCTATCTTACACGAAATTTCATGCATTTTGAGTCAAATTTCATCAATTTTGGCTCAAAATGAGCAAATTCACCATGAAAAAGATGGATTTTCGCTTGAAAATGATGAACTTCGGCTAAAAATAAGCCTTTTTGGTCAAAATCTTGATTTTTAGGTGATTTTTCACATTTTTCACTGATTCTTGGGTCAAAATTATGTTTTTTGGGTGATTTTTCATGATTTCCAGCTAATTTTCACTTCAAAACATCGAATTTCACATCGCAAGCCTCCAGAAGCTGTCAAAACCAATATATATCACGCGGTCCTGGCGTTCCAAAATCGAAAAGTCGAGACGCGAAAAGCGTCAGCGAAACGCCAGCGTCGCGTTTCTCGTGCGGTGGCGCATTTCGCGAGACCGTTTTTTTTTTGAACTGTGTTTTAGAAATTTCTTAAATAAAATTGTTTCCAAGCTTAGTTTTTAGAAACAATTCTCTACTTATTTTAAGTTAGGGTCATAGGAATCTTGGAAAAAAGAATTTCGAAATTTGGGTCAGTCCGGGAAGACTTCTATTCATTTAAATTCTATGAAAGTTCAAATGAATAGAAGTCTTCCCGGACTGACCCAAATTTCGAAATTCTTTTTTTCCCAGATTCCTATGACCCTAACTTAAAATAACTAGAAAATTGTTTCTAAAAAATAAGCTTGGAAACAATTTTATTTAGGAAATTTCTAAAACTCAGTTCAAAAAAAAACGGTCTCGCGAAATGCGCCAGCGCACGAGAAACGCGACGCTGGCGTCTCGCTGACGCTTTTCGCGTCTCGACTTTTCGATTTTGGAACGCCAGGACCGCGTGCGGCGCGGCGCCTGAGCGTCACTTTTCTTCTCGAACTTGTGATTTTTATATCGATTTTTCAATTTTAAAGTGAAAAATGAGGATTTTGAGTGGATTTTGGAGTCATTTTCCGGGAATTATCGCGTTTTTTAGGCACAAAAATTAGGGAAAAACTGAAAATTGGCTGAAATTCGATTTTAGGTGGTTTTTCCTGGAATTTTGTGCATTTTGCGGTTATTTTTGATACGTTCTAACGTTTTTTCGAGGAGAAATGGGCCTAAAGTCTTAAAATGCACAGTGAGGGTTTTCCTTATTTTAGAGAGATTTCCTTCGGAATTTTTGGGTTTTCGAAAGTTCCAGAGCTTTCTGAAGGTTCTAAATACCTCAATTTTCAAAGATTTTGGTTGAAAATACCAAAATTTCCCTATTCTTATCACAATTTCCGTTTATAGCTAGCAAGCCACAGTCTAAGCCAATTTCTCATTTCAGAACCATGTTCAATCTTCAAAAGCGAATCAACGGTAACGACGAGGATCGTAACTACATCGAGACGCGTATAGCCGTTCGTGACAAGCTTCTCGCTCAAGGTAAGGAGGAGATGTGAGGTCTTCTGGAGCGAATTCTGCGCATGAAGAAGATTCTAGAAGGATCTAGAGCTCTGGAAGCACTTAGGAGCCCATTTACGTCACTGGAAGCGTCTAAAACTAAAAAAGCAGCACATTTATCTCTTCCGGGAGCTTCTGGAGAGGTCTACATGCTTCTGGAACGATTTTAGCATCTGAAGTACATTAGACGCCGCTGGATGAGTCTGGAAGCTTCTGGAAGCTTCTAGAGTTCGAAACAAGCTTCTAAAGCTTCTCAGCGGCTCTTGGAACATGTTTTAGGGCGCTGAAGCTGTCTGGGAGCCGTCTGGAGCTCAGCAACAGCTTCTGGAGCAATTTTTGTTGTTTTCAGGGAAGTAGAGCGCATTCTAATGCTTTAAAGTGCTTCTGAAGCCTATTTTACGTCTCTAGGGGCTTCGGGAAGCTTCTGGACCGTTTACGACGTTTCAAGAAGTATTTGGCTCTCTAGAGGGCTTCTGGAGCCATTTTGACGTCGTTAGGGGCTTCTGGAAGCTTCTGGAGCCCTGGGAATGGTTTCTGGAGCTCGCCTATGGCTTCTTGAGCAATTTTTATGTTTCCAGGGTAGTAGAGCGCCTTCTAATGCTATATAGTGCTTCTGGAGCCTTTTTGACGTCGCTAGGAGCTTCTAGAAGCTTCTGGAGCCCTGGAAATGGTTTCTGGAGCTCTACTTATCCTGTGGGACCTTCTGGATCTTTTCAACGGCTTCTGGGGCAATTTTGACCTTTCTAGGGGTATTTGGCTCGCTTCAGGGCTTCTGAAGCTCGTTTTACGCCGCTATGGGCTTCTGAAAGCGTTTGGAGCTCTCCGACGACTTCTGGAGCATTTTTGGCATCTGTAGTGATGGTGAAGGCATCTGAAAGTCTATGGGCGCTTTTGAAGCCGTTTGGAGCTCTGCAGACCCTTCTGGAGCTTTTCAGCGACTTCTGGAGCCCTTTAATGGCTTCTTGGGGCTTCTGGAGTCCTGGAAATGGCTCCTGGGGCTCTTTTGACCCTGCGGAGCCTTCTGGAGCTTTTCAAAGGCTTCTGGAACGATTTATCTGTATCTAATGATATCCAGCGCCTTTAAATGGGCTAGAAGCCTTCTGGAGCATTCTAGAAGCTTCTGAAACGATTTTGACGTCTGCAGCTGATTCTAGAACCTTCTAGAACCTTCTAATCACTCCCCTAACCTTTATCTTTTTTCCAGAAATGAAAGATCTCGAGAGCAGCCTTCGCAACCAAAAACTCTGGACCCTTCACGTCCCGTCCACCTCAAAACTGCACGAGTTGGATCTGACCGTAACCCCGCAGGAGGGTATCTACAAGGGCGGTGTGTTCCGATTCAAGATCACCGTACCGCCCGAGTACAACAACATGCCGCCCGTGTGCAAGTGTCTCACCAAAGTCTGGCATCCGAATATCAACGAAGACGGCTCGATTTGCTTGTCGATTCTCCGCCAGAATTCGCTGGATCAGTTCGGATGGCGACCGACGCGCAACTTGCTCGAAGTCGTCCACGGACTCGTCGCCTTGTTCAACGATCTCATCGATTTTGACGACGCGCTGAACATCCAGGCGGCCAATCAGTATCAGCAGAACAAGGAGGCGTTCAAACTTCGCGCGAGGGAATACATCCAGAGATACTGCTAAATATCATTTTCACCCTGATTTCCTATTTTTATAGTCACTTTTTTCCATCCCAGTTTTACCTTTTAATGTGCCTCTTTTCTCTTATCCCTGTGTAAAGTATCCATGGAATTTGTGTGAATTGGGAATTCGAAAAATTTGAATTTTTATCGAGAAATCGAAAATTTTGATTTTTGAGCAAAAATGCCGATTTTTCAACTCAAAATCAATCAAATTTCATAAAAAAATCCGCCTAAGATCGCAGAGAATTCGAAAAAAAAACTAAATTTAAAAGAAATTGATCGAAAATCGAAAAATAACCATATTTTTTAGGCCATTTTTCGATTTTCGACCAATTTCTCAAAAATGAGGGGGTTTTTTTTCAAATTTTCTCCGAAATTTATTTCACTTTTATCGAGTTTAGACGAAATTTGATTTAAAAAAGATTAATTTTGGGTCGAAAAATCGAATTTTCCGATTTTCGACCAATTTCTCAAAAATTCGGTGTTTTTTTTTTAATTTTCTGCGAACTTCATAATTTTTTTTATCAAACTTGATTAATTGTGAGTCGAAAAAGCGAATTTTACTAAGATTTTTTCGTTAAAAAAATCAATTTTTTCGATTTTCGACAAATAGACGAAATTTGAGTGATTTTGAGCAAAAATAGGACGAAAAAATCGATTTTCCAGCCATTTTATGAAATTTATGTGAATCTTGAGAACTTGAGAGCGAAAATTGGAAAATAATTTAAAATTTGGTAGGGGGGTTAAAATGGGTCATTTAACAAGATCAGAAGAAAGAGATGAAAAAAGAAGACGCAATTTAGATAGGCTTGATCTTGAAGTGAAGTCCGATGAGCGAGAAGACGAGACACTTGAGGTCCTGGACGAGATAGTAGAACGAGCGAAGACCATCCGGATCCTTCGAGTTGTTCACATCGGCGAGCGCGCCAATCTTGCCCGTCGTGAACGAGATGTGCTCGTTCTTGTAGAGAATCTCCAGCTCCTGACGTCCGATCTTGTCCGGTTCTGGCCAGTTCTCATCGTCCTCCTGCATGATTTCCGAGTCCTCAATGATGCGTTTGAGCTCGGTGAGCACCGACTCGGACACCGTCGCCTCCTTTCGGATCATCGTATCGTTCTTGTAGTTCGAGTTGTTCGCGTAGCGGAGAGCACCGTTCGGGCGGAACTCGAATTCCAGGAATTCGTGACCGAATTTTCCCTGGAAAATTGGAAATTTAGATACTTTTGAATGCAATTTAGTGGATTTTGGGCGAAATTTGAGCCGAAAAAACGCAAAATTTGACCCTAAAATCGATGTTTTCAGCTATTTTTTGGAAAATTCGATATTTTCCAGATTTTCCGGGAAATTTGAATTTCATCGTTTGGGGACAAATTCTAAGCCAAATCTGAGTTATTTTGGCTCAAAAATCAACATTTTAAACTATTTTCGGCGATTTTGAGTCGAAAAATTCCGTTTTTTCGGCTTAAAATCGCATTTTTCGTTCAAAATCGATTTTTAAAATTTTCGCCACAAGTTCGAAAATGACCATTTTTATTGATTTTTGGAGGATTTTTGACGAAATTCGTTCGATTTTTAGTCGAAAAATTGCAAAATTCAACTGAAAATTTGTGTGTTTTCAGCAATTTTTCCGATTTTTGGTTCAAAAATCGACTTTATCGAAAAATCTCGAAAATTCGATCTCTTCCAACAAACCTTGTGTCCCACATAGTATCGCACGTAGAAATCAGACACTTTCTCTTCGTCGCCGCTCATTCTGTAAACTAATTTTCTAAAATTGAGGCAAAAAATTGAAAAAATAAATATATCCGCGGGGGGAAAAATACCACTTTAAGGGGCTCAAAACCAGTAAAAATCTTGAAAATTTTCTTTCAGAAAATGTGTCAAAAATTCAAAATTTTCTTTGAGAAAACACAAATAAAAGAGCGAAGAAAGAAAAATCGAAGAGAGGCGCTCAAAATATTTTTTCGAAATCACCAATTTCTGTGCATTTGCGCGTCGCAGTGTTTGCACACTCTGACTCGCAGATGCATCAAATTTGACGACAATCTAAGGAAATTTGGCGGGAATTTGAATAAATACATTTGTGTGAGGATCGTTTTTAGGGTTGGTTTAGACAGGAGATTCTGGGTGTAAATTGGAGAGAAAAAAATGGGGAAAACAGTGGCGCCTAGATAAGTGGAAAAATTGCAAAAAAATTCAAAAATTAGGCTTCTCCTTCGACGCGAGTCTTCTTGATATCCTCCGAGTCTTCTGTTGGGCTATCGTCCCTTTGGCGCTTATTATTCTGGAAATTCCTGGCTGAGGGCTCATTGGCATCGTAGAATTCCGCCGAGTGCTCAATAGAGACATCCTGATCGAACTGCGAGTTTCGGACCTGCAAATTTCAAAATTTTGATTTCTGGAGATTGAAGGACCACCCACATCGTCATCCTGATGATCTCTTCTCAGATTCTCGTCGAACGTCTTCACGACGGATTCAGAAGTCGAAGAAGTGTCATGCATCTGAACGGACGGCGCCGCGGGCATCAGTCTCAGATTCTCCAGAAGCGAGACGACGGTCGATTCGATGTATTCGGGACTGTTGAAGTTGGCCATCGCCGGAATCGGTTTCGTGTGTAGTTTGTAGTCGGGAATGAAGTAGTCAAAGTAGTCATTGAATGGAAGGTCTGCAAATAGGGGATTTTCGTGAGTTTTTGAGTAAAATTTTGTGATTTTTCACTGAAAAATCGCGAAGATCGACTATAAAATATGATTTTCAAGTCAAACTTTACGGTTTTTGAGTAAATTTTCATGAATTTCGAGTTAAAATTTATGATTTTTAGGGTAATTTTTTTGTTGTTATTTTCGGGCTTTTTTTATTTTTGAGTCATTTTTCGTGATTTTCGGTATTTTAGAGTCGAAATTCCTGATTATTTATCTAATTTATATGACTTTCGGTTGAATTTTTGATAATTTTTGGGTCAAAAATTGAGATTTTTAAAGAAAAAACTGTATTTTTTTGGTTTTTTTGGTCGAAAATAGATTTCTTTGGATCAATTTTGAGTAATTTTCAATCATTTTCGAATCGATTTTCATGATTTTTGAGTCGCAAAAGGCTCCTTGGGGGTCGATTTCTGGAATTTATGAGGTCGAAATTTGTGATTTTCAATTGGAAATTCGTTAATTTTGAGTCAATTTTCCAAAATTTCAAGTCAAATTCTATGATTTTCGAGCCGAATTTTCTGAATTTTTAGCCATTTTTCATATTTTTCAACTCATTTTTCGAGATTTTCTGGTCATTTTTAAGCGATTACAAGGTCGTTTCTCATGATTTTCTTACCATCGGGCACATCCAAATCCAACGCAATCGACGTCTCATACAGCCAACACCTCGACACATTTCTGATCGTATATCCACCACCACCCAAAATCAGAAGTGGAACATTGAACGACTTCATATACTCGACACACTTTCCATGTCCATAAGTGGTCAAATTGAATACTCCGAGACGATCTCCGGCCAGAGAATCGGCTCCACACTGAAAATAGGGGTTCAAAAATTTTCGTTTTGGTCTCAAATGATCGTCCCCCGATTCCCAATAAGTCGAATACAACAACTTTTAGGCATAAAAATCGCTAAAAATCGAGAAAATCGTCTTTTGAAATGCGATTTTCTCGATTTTTAGCGATTTTTATGCCCTAAAAATTGTTATATTCGTCTCTTATTGGGAATCGGGACGATCATTTGAGACCAAAACGAAAATTTGTGAATTCCTACTTGAAGGACGACGGCTTCTGGACGGAATCTGGCCATCACTTCTCCCATTACTGTTCGGAAGATTCTCGCATAGGTCTCATCGTCGATACCGTCGCGGAGCGGAACGTTTAGAGCGTAGAATTTGCCTTTGCCAGCGCCGACGTCTGAAAATTGACGATTTTTAAATGAAAATGGTGATTTTTGAGTGAAAATTTGATGATTTTGGAGCAGATTTTCATGGCTCAAAATTCATCGGAAAAGTGCGGAAAATCATAAAAAATGACCCCTAAAAGTGGGCGGAGCCTATGATAAATAGGCTCCGCCCACTTTTTGGGGACGATTTTTATGGTTTTTGAGTCGTTTTTGATGATTTTAGAGCTGGTTTTCATGATTTTTGAGTCCATTTTTACGATTTTGAGCTAGAAATACATCAAAACGACCCCAGAAAGTGGGCGGAGCCTATGAAAATTAGGCTCCTCCCACTTTTAGGGGTCAATTTTTATGATTTTGGGCTCATTTTTCATGATTTTTGAGTGAAAATTTAATGATTTTCAGTTGTTTTTGACGATTTTTAGCTGGTTATCATGATTTTTGGATCAATTTTGACGATTTTTGAGCTGGTTTTCATGATTTTTGGGTCAATTTTGTGATTTTTAGCTCAAAAAGTGAAGAAGTTCACCCAAAAATCATAAAAATGTCTCTAAAAGTGGGCGGAGTCTGATTTTCATAGGCTCCGCCCACTTTTAGAGGTCAATTTTTACGATTTTTGAGTGAATTCCTATGGTTTCTGAGTCATTTTTCATTATTTTGGGGCCAAATTTCACGATTTTCGGACCATTTTTCATGATTTTTCGCATATTTTTTAGGAATTTCAATGAAAATGCGCTATTTTGAGTCAAAATTCGCTAAACTAGGACATTTTTCGCAAATTTTTTGGACCAATTTTGATGATTTTTGGTCGCTTTTCTCGATTTCTAGACTATTTTTTTGGATTTTTGAGTCAAGTTTCACAATTTTGATCCGATTTTTGTGCTTTTTAGTCCAATTTTATGGTTTTGGGCTCGAAATCAATGAAGATACCCTGAAAAATCACAAAAATCTACCTCAAAATCATGAAAATTCGCTCAAAAACCATGATTTTCAGGTCAAAATTCATAGTTTTCGAGTCAATTTTTATGATTTTCCGGTCGTTTTTAAGATTTTAATGGCGATTTTTGTAAACTCTGGGCCAATTTTCATAGTTTTTGGAGCGAAAATTAGGAAAATTGACTCAAAAAGCAGAATTTGTGTTTCAAAATTCACGATTTTTAGTCAATTTTCAAGATTTTTGGATGAAAATTCATAATTATTAGATGATTTTTAATGGTTTTTAGGTTGATTTTCATCAAATTTCGGCCGTTTTTCATGAATTTTGGAAAAATTTTTATCGAATTTTGACCGTTTTTCATGATTTTTGGGTCAATTTTTATGAAATTTCAGCCATTTTTCGTGATTTTTGGCTCATTTTCTATGGTTGTCAAGCTATTTTCAATGTTTTTGGATCAATTTTCATAATTTTTCGGTCATTTTCAGCCATTTTCTCCCCGCTCACCCTTAATATCTCCAGTCCCCGGAAAGTACTCTCCGTGCTTATGAAACGACACAGTCATGACTCGATCCGTCGTATAGAACGCCTCCTCGACACCATCACCATGATGCACATCAATGTCAATGTACAGTACTCGTTGATGCTCTTTGAGCAACTCCAGAATCGCCAAGACGATATCATTGGCGTAGCAGAATCCAGAAGCTTCAGATTTTTTCGCGTGATGCAGACCGCCCATCCAGTTGATTGCGATATCCGATTCTCGTCGATTCAACTTTCCTGCGGCAGCCAGGGATCCACCACACGATAATTGACAGAATTCGTAGACACCGTCGAACACTGGACAGTCTTCGCCGACGGAGAATTTGGCCATTTGATCTGTGAGAGCATTCATGTTGTCCGAGCGAACGTTTCGAAGGAAATTGATGTAGTCGTCAGAGTGATAGCGGGTGATTTCGTTGAATGAAGCACGGGCGGGACGCTGGAAAATTGGAAGTGAAAATGAGTCATTTTGGGCAAAAAATGGCTAATTTTGAGTGAAAATGACCCATTTTAAGTGAAAATTGGCTAATTTTGAGCTAAAATGTTGGATGAAAAATCAGCAATTTTGAGCTAAAATAGTGCATTTTCGGCTAAAATTCACCCATTTTTACCCAAAAATCATCAATTTCAAGTCAAAATTGGCAAATTTTGAGCTAAAATAGTAAATTTTAGCTGACAATCGCATTTTTTCAGTGAAAAGTGATGTTTTTCGAGCTGAAAATCATGAATTTCGAGTAGAAACTGGTCGATTTTCAGTCGAAAATCGTCAAATTTTGGTTGAAAATGACATATTTTGATGAAAAAACATACATTTTGGTGCCAAAAATCATGAAATTTGGGTCAAAATCGACGATTTCCATGCGAAAAACGTCAATTTTGGGCGAAATTTGATGTATTTAGAGCAAAATAAGCCAAAAAATGACGAATTTTTAGTTGAAAACTATCAATTTTGGCTTAAAAACTTCATTTTCCGATATTTTTCGCCCTTGGATCGAAAATAGCTCAATTTCCGTGGTTTTTCGGTCAAAATTCGCGGTTTTAACGCTTTTTTCACCTAATTTAGCAGAATTTGTGCTAAAAATGACCATTTTCAGAGAATTTTCGGCTGAAATCGATCAATTTTCCGCCAAAATTGTCCATTTTGAGTTGGACTGAAAATAGCCCAAATTTCACGATTTTTGCATCAAAAACTCTCATTTTTCGGATTTTTTTTGTGAATTTTAAGAGATTTCGATGAAAATTGGCTATTTTGAGGCAAAATTGACTTAATTTGGTTGAAAATGGTTTATTTTCGATTCCCAGCGCTTCTGGACCATAACCTCTCGATTTTTCATGATCTTTGGCTCAAAATTCATGCTTTTTCAGTGATTTCCAATGATTTTAAGCCATTTTTCGATGCCCTTACCATCACATCAAGTTTTCGATACAATCCATAGTTGACAATCAAACTATGCGTCATTCTCACACGATGCGGCTTCATCGGATGTCCTTGTCCGTAGTAGAAATTGCCAAAATCCCCATCGTAATAATAGGCGACACGAGATTTTGAGTGTGGTGAGATTGTTGTTGTGGTCATTTTTTTAGTGGAAATTTGCTGAAAAATGGAGGGAAATTTGAAAAAAAAATTTTGAGAAAAAAAATCGGAGAAAAATCTAGGTAAAAACGATGCAAAAATTGAAAAATTCGATAAAAATAAGCCTAGGAATATTGATTTTTCAAAAACTGTGAAAAAAGATTTTTTTTTTTTCAAAAAAACTTTTTTTTTCAAAATTTTTAAATTTTTCTGATAAATTTGGGGGATTGAAAACCAATAAATTTGAATTCAAGAAAAAACCTACAGAAAAAAACATCCATTAAAACTAAAAGTCAAGCATTCATATAAATAAAACCGCAATTTGAATATAGAGCCAAAGAAAAGAAAAAATCATTAAAATTTCAATAAATTAATTTAAAAATCGATTTCAGGAGTGGAAAATAGTGGAAAATTTTCGATATTTTGGTTGAAAACTGGCAAAAATAGCAAGAAAAACGACGAAAAATGCTCAAAAAATCGCTCGAAAATCCCGGGGACTAGTTTTCAAATCGATGGAGTTTTCTAGTCCGCGAGCGATTTTTGCGCGGGAATTTGAATTTTTGAACGCTAAAATCGTTATTTTCGCGATTTTCGACCAAAAAACCTCAAATTTTCGCTATTTTTTTGGTGAAAATCGAGAAAAGAGTGAAAGCTCAAAAGAATCAATAAAACTGGGTCAAAATATACATTAAAAAACGAAAAAACGCAAAAATTTAAGCATTCCGCTTGACGAGCTTCGTGACGAATCCATCCAAGACGGGTCGAATTGGCTGAATGACATCCGGAATTTCGGCTATACTCTTCTTGATTTCGCCGGCAAAGTGTTGTTCGAAGCGGCGGAATTCGTCTTTTAGCTGAAGCTCATCATAGATTTTCTTGATTTTTTCCACTTTTTCCGGATGGGCGGAGCCAAAATTCGACTTGAAATCGGCGGCGAGACGGGCGGACAGTTGGGGGGAGGAGTGCATTTTTTGGAGAGCACGCACGGCGAGCCATGTGCATTTTCCGTCCTGAAATTTTTTAAAAATTTGAAAAAAAAAATTTTTGAAAAAAAATTTTTTTTTTTTTGAAAATTTTTTCATGTTTTGGCCCAAAATTTCGCAAATTTTCAAACTTCCCGGGGTAAAATCCACCGAAAAATTCAAATTTTCCACTCAAATTCCTCTCAAATCAAGCCCCAAACCTGTATATCAGTTCCAATCTTGCCAGTGACGTTCGGATCCCCGTAGACATCCAAAAAATCGTCCTGCGACTGGAATAGGAAACCAATTTGATAGGCGGCCTTCTTGACGGCACCGTGATACGCCAACACGTCGGAAATGATCAAAGCCATTTGGAGAGGATGGAATACGGTATAGTGAGACGTCTTGTTTTCCACCATCAGTTCGTAACGATCCCATGTGAACGAGGCGATTTGGTTGACTGAGGAGGTGTCCAGGAACTGGAAAAGATGGAAAATTGATGGATTTTGAGCCAAAAACGTAAATTTTGAGTGAAAAACCGTCATTTTTACGCAAAAAAAACGTCCAGTTTAGCCCAAAAAGGAGGATTTTGAGCTAGAAATCGCAAATTTGACCTAAAAAGAGGTACTTTCGGCTGGAAATTGGCATTTTTATGCGAAAAATCGTCAAATTTGCCCTAAAAATGAGGATTCTGAGCTAGAAATCCTAGATTTGGAGTGAAAAATCGTCATTTTTAGGCTAAAAATGGTCAATTCTTAGGTATAAATCATTGTTTTTTGGCTAAAAATGACCAAGTTTGGCCTGAAAACGGTCAATTTTGCATGAAAAATGATGAATTTTGGGCGAGAAATCGTCCATTTTTAGCTTAGAATGACCCATTTTTCAGTGAAAATGGTCGATTTTAAGCCAGAAAAGGTAGATTTTCAGTTGAAATTCATCGATTTCATCCAACAATGGATGGATTTTGAGCCAAAAATCTTAAATTTGAGTGAAAAATCGTCATTTTTAACCGAAGAATGATGAATTTCAGGCTAGAAATCGTCGTTTTTTGGCTAAAAAGATCTATTTTGAGCTGAAAATAGTCCAGTTTTTGCAAAATTAGACCTAAAAATGGTTAATTTCGAGTGAAAAATCATGTTTTTAAGTCAGAAATGGTCGATTTTCAGCTTAAATCGAGTCATTTTGAGCCGAAATTCACGAGTTTGGACAAGAAATTATGGATTTTGAGCAAAATTTGACGATATTTAAGCTAAAAATGATCACATTGAGGGAAATTTGGTCAATTTTATATGACAAATTGCGAATTTTGAGATAAAAATCGTCAAATCTGGCCTAAAACTGGTAGATTTCGAGCTAAAAATCGTTATTTTTAGGTTAAAACTGGCTAATTTACAGCTGAAAATCGTCAATCTAGGGGTCAAAATCGTCATTTTTTAGATGGAATTTGCCAATTTTAGGCTTAAAATCTTCATTTTCGTCATTTTTGGGTTAAAATTTTGCGTTTTTCACATTTTTGGTGCTTTTTAAGCCAATTTTTTGGGTTTTCTCAAAGCCTCCCACCTGCCCAATCAGCGTTTTCTGTTTGGATTTTCGATACGCTTCACACAATCGATCCAAATTGATATGTCCGGGAAGTGCCAATCGGAGGATATCCTCAACGAACGAATCCATAATGAAAGCGTCGTTGATTGCCGACATTCCGACGCCTTCTCGTCGAAACCAGCACGGTTTGCCGCGGCGAGTCTCAGAATTGTCCATGATGTCGTCGGCGATCAGGTAGAAACTTTGGATCTGAAAATTGGAAATTTGAATTTCAGAAGACGTCAGAATTCAAAAATCGGGGGGAAAAATGAGGCAAAAATCGGAATTTTTGGCTTAAAAATCCATAAGAAATGATTCAAAATACCTAAAAATGTATGTAGAATCCAAAAATCACAATGAAAATGCTCAAAAATTGCTCTAAAACCCGGAAAAATGGCTCCGAAATGAGCAAAAATAGCAGAAGTTGTCCCCTTGTGGAGTTTCCAAAAAAGGGGCGGAGTCAGCTTGGCTCCGCCCCCTTTTTTGGGAAACTCCGTCGGGGACAACTTCTGCTATTTTTGCTCATTTCTAAGCCATTTTTCGGGGTTTTAAAGCGATTTTCGAGGTTTTTCAATATGATTTTCGGAATTTACACACATTTTTAAGTATTTTGAGGTATCAAGGTTTCAGAAAACGTCAGAATCCAAATTTTGGCTCAAAAATCGAAAAAATATGCTCAAATTTTGACCATTTTTTCTGACTGAATTGGCTAATTTGGAGCCATAATTAGAGCCAAATGAACTGAAAATCTGTCAATTTTTCTGCCAAAAATCATGAAATTTGGGTGAAAATGGTCAATTTTTGAATATTAGGAGCGCATCTGCACTAAAAATTACCTAATTTTTACAATTTTAGGGTCATTTTTGATGATTTTTCAGCTGAAAATGACTGATTTCGAGCTAGATTTTGACTTAGTAGGGTCTTAGAAGACGATTTTGGAGCTACCAGAAGACGTCAGGATTCAAAATTTGGGGAAATTCAAAGTTCTAGAAGCTTTTAGAAGACATTGCCTTTCTTTTGAGCCAAAAATCATATAAATGGGATTTTTGGAAATCGAAATAAATTGAGTTCCAGTGGACCGATTTTTATAATTTTTACACCATTTCGAAGCTAGTTTTCCCTAGATTTCGATCTAGAAGACTTCAAGTTCGAATTCTTGAGATTTTCAAGATTCTAGAACAATCTAGAAGACATTTCCTTTCTTTTGAGCCCAAAATCATGCAAATCGGTTCACTGATCTTGACTTATCTCCACTTTTCCTCGACCAATTTTCATGATTTTTACACCATTTTGAAGCTAATTTTCTCAAATTTTTTTCTGAAAAACCTTAAAATTCTTACAATTTCCAACGTCGCCGCCGCCTCGCAGACCGCCTGCAATTCCTGTGTTTCTTCGCGTAAATGCGGTTGAAGGGCTCGTATCGTATCGACGCAAAGGGAGGCACGAGAGTACTTTCCGCCGATTACCGTGTTGTCGAAGAGCTGAAAATAGGGGGAAATTTATGACGGGAAAATGACGTTTTTCGACCTAAAATCGCAAAAAATCATGAATTTTAGCTCAAAATGGACCATTTTTACCCTAAAAAGGCACGATTTTCTATGAAAAATGGCTATTTTCAACTCAAAAACGCCGTTTTTCCGGTCTAAATTTGACATTTTCAACTGAAATTTGAGAATTTTTAGCTAAAAATCATGATTTTTAACTCAAAATCGGTCAATTTTAGATCAAAATCCACCATTTTTGGCATTAAAATGATGATTTTTATCTGAAAATTGTTGATTTTCGGTCAAAATCGAACATTTTTGGGTGGAAATAACGATTTTAAGCTGAAAATCTACCACGTTTTGGCCAAAATTGACGATTTTCCGGTCAAAATTCGTCATTTTCAACTCAAAAACATCATTTTTTGCTTAAAATCATGATTTTCAACTCGAAATTGGTCAATTTTAGATCAAAATCCACCATTTTTCGCATCGAAATGTTGATTTTTCGGTCAAAATCGACCTTTGTGGGGTAAAAATTGAAGATTTTTAGCTATAAATTAGTCATTTATAGCCAAAAATTGATGATTTTCGACTCAAAATTCGCCTTTTTCAGCTTCTAGGTCATTTTTCATAGTTTTTTCTCATTTTTAGGTCAATTTTTAGCGATTTTCATCATTTTTGACTCAATTTCTATGAAAAAACTCACATTCCGACACCTATACTGCACCAAATCGTACTCCATTCCATCGGCCGGGAGTTTCGCCGAAACAACCTTCACAAATTTCTTCTTCACCTCGCCAAGAGCCGTTTCCACTAGCTTTCGACTAGCGAACATTTTGTGCTGAAAATTCTGAAAAATTGGGGGAAAATTGGAAAAAATGAGTCAAAAATCCGGATTTTTGGCTCCAAAAAGCTCAAAAATCAAGTAAAAATGCTCAAATTTCAATTTTCAAAAAGTCAGCTGACCCATAAAAAAGTGCTAAAAATCAAAAAAAAAGGAAATGAAATTGAGAAAAAAAAGGGTAAAACTTATGGGTGAAGAAATAGAAAAAATGACTCAATTTCCTCCACATTTCAAATTTGAAAAAAAATTGGTTGCGAAATACTCAAAACTCGAGATTGGGGGCGGAACCAAACAGAGAAAAACTAGAAATTCTTTTGGAAAAAAATCTTGAGAAAAAAATAATTTGAAGCAATTTTATTCAAACAACCAGTGAAAATTGGGGGAAAATGCACATAAAATTCTGGGGATATTTTCTGGGAATTTAGCACAAAAATGAAGAAAAATAGAATATTTACACTCGTATGAGATGATGCAAAATGTATTAAATAAGGGGCTGAGAGAGCTCCAGGACATTACGCAACCAGTCGTTTCGCAACTGGGACATTTCGCAACCGCGTCATTTCACAACCAACGAAAGCTAGACTGCTTTACAAAGTTGCAAAATGACGTGGTTGCGAAATGTCCTGGTTGCTGATTGTTTTGGTTGCCAAATGTCTTGGTTCCGAGACGTCCAGTTTCAAAACGTCCTGGTTGCGAAATGTCGTAGTTGCGAAATGTCATCTTGGTTGCGAAATGTCCAGTTCTCTTTGGACAATATAGGGGAAAACGCGAGAAATGAGAGAGACAATAGGGGGAAACAGAAGAAAAAGGGGTCCCTTTATGGGTGTGTGCAAACGGAAGAAAGGGGGGGGGGGGGGGGTGAAAATGAGGAATAATTAAGCAGAGCCTGTGGCAGGAAAATCGATGAGGAAATGAGGAAAATTTGGGTGAAAAGTGACTCAAAAATCGTCAAAAAATGTGCAAAAAATGAGGAAATTTGGTGAAAAATCACTGAAAAATGAGCCGGAATCCGTTGAAAATGGGTCAAAAATGGTAAAAAATGGGCCAAAATTCGTTTTTTCAGTCATTTTTGCGAATTTTTAGGGACAAAATGGTAGAAAATTATGCAAAAATCGAGCCGGAAAACTTTAAAAATATCGAATATAGAGCCGTTTTGGACCCATTTTCAGTCATTTTTGACGATTTTTAGCTCATTTTTTAGCGATTTTTTGGCTAAATTTTCTCATTTTTGGCTGATTTTTCGCCCAAATTTCCTCCAATTCAATCATCCCATTCATCATCATCAGCTCCTTCTTCACTACTCGAATCCTCATCATTTCCCATCACTTGATCCATTCGTCTCTTCAGAATCGCCGCCACGTCGTTCGCCTCAAGGGCGGCCTTGTCAGCCGCCTCGTCTTCGGCTCGTTGCACTTTTCGCAGTTTGTAGCCTGAATGAATCTGAGCGAGAAGGCTTTCTCGGAGGTCCGGTGCTCTTGGTTGTGGTGGAGCCGTGGTTGATGAAGAGGGCTCTCCGTCGATTGGGGGCTGGAAAAATAAAAGGGTTTTAGTGGGGGGAAACATTTATCTTTTGGGATCCCGGACGTTTCGCAACTAGTTATTTTGCAACCAGGACGTTTCAGAACTACGACATTTCGCAACTTTTGAAAGCAGTCTAGTTTTCCTTGGTTGCCAAATGACGTGGTGACGAAATGACTGGTTGCAAAACGTCGGGTGCCGTTTTTGGATATCCGGGAAAACTCAAATTTCAAGGTTTCTGGACGTCTAGTCAGTGTCGCAGTTGCGAAATGACGTGGTTACGAAACGTCGAGGGTTCCGTATTTTTTGGGCTAGGAATTAAAGGCTTCTGTTTGCTTTTTTTAGGTTCCCAAATAACAAAATTTAGTTAGAAAAGCTCCGAGTTTTGTACATTTTTCCATGGAGATTGGGCGTTTTCCACGGTTTCTAGAAGATGAAAATTATGAAAAATTCGTTGTTTTTAAGCCTAACAGCTTGCATTTTTTGTTGACAGATTTTTGACAATTTCTGGAGGTCTGGAGGATCTTCTCGAGGAATTTTAGCGTTTTTATGAAGGTTTTCAGGTTCAAAATGCTCCAAATTCAGTCTGAAAGCTTGCATTTTTTTCCTGGCTCAATTTTGAGCCAAGTTGCTCATTTTAGGGGTAATTTTTACCCATTTCCGACCAAAACCGGGGGTCCCAAAGCTTTGAAGAACAAAGGATTTGTCTAGGAAGGTTAGAAGCCACATATATGGATGAATGAAGGAGTAAGGTACCTTTGGAGCCGGCGCGGCGAACGTGGCGGCGGCCGAGTTGATGTTGATGGGCATCGGAGGGGGCGGTGGCGGTGGTGGAGGAATCTGGAAAGGGAAATGAAGGAAAGCGAAGAAAAGACACGGACAATCCGGGGGATTAGGGAAACAGAATCGAAGAAAAAGCAAAAGATAGCTTGAAATGGACAAAAACTGAGGATTTTGAGGGTTTTTGAGGTGGAAAATGCCAAAAAATCGTATTTTTGAGTGGAAAAGATGGTTTTGAAGTCAATTTTTATAAAATTTGAGTCATTTTTCATGAATTTTGAGTCATTTTTCTCGTTTTTTGGTTTAAAATTGATGATTTTTGAGAAAAATCAATTCATTTTTATGTTATTTTTCTCGATTTTTGGATTAAAATTATCGAATTTCAGGTAAAAGTTGATGATTTTTAGGCTAATTGTGATGATCTTGGAGTCAAAATGAGGATTTTGAGCCTATTTTCGTGATTTCTATTTCAAAATAAATGATTTTCGAGTCAATTTTAGCGATTTTTGGTTCAAAATTCATACATTTTCAGTGATTTTTTATGGTTTTCAAGTCGAAATTGATTATTTTGGATAGTTTTTCATGATTTTTGAGAAAAAATGAGGATTTGTGGATTGAAATCGATGATTTTGAGTCAATTTTCGCAATTTCTGGCCCGATTTTCATGATTTTCAGAGGAAAAATTATGCATTTCAAGCCTTTAAGTTCAAATTTTATGATTTCTAGGTCGAAATTGATAATTCTTGAGTGAAAATGTATGATTTTTAGGTCAAAATTAATAATTTTTGAGTCATTGTCTATAACTTTCGTGTGAATTTTCATGATTTTGGATAAATTTTCGTAAATTTCAGGTCAATTTTCACCATCTTCGGGTAAAAATTGGACATTTTAGAGTTGAAATTGATGGTTTGTAGGTCAATTTTCATTATTTCTGGGTCATTTATCATGTTTTTTGGGTCGAAATTGATGATTTCTAGGTTAAAAATCAGTATTTTCACGATCAATTTTCATGATTTTTGGACCAATTTTCAAGACTTTTCCAACCCAGATTTCCAATCCTTACATTAGTCGGCGGCGCAGCACTCGGCTCCACAAATTGCATCGTCGACGGCGCCTCGGCGGGCAGCTGATGCACAATCGAAGTGTGCATGAGCAATGATGGCGGTGGTGGTGGAAGGTCGTCGTCCTCATCGTCAATAGACAGAATCGACATATCCGGTGGTGGGAGATGGTCGAGATTCGAAGATCCTCCTCCGGGTGGTGGGGGTGCTTCCATTGGTCGTTTGATGATCGGAGAGCCTCTGGAAGTAGGCGGAGCCATAGACATCATGGATCTGTGTTGATTCGGGTGCACATTTTGTTGAGGGTGATGATGCATCGTCATTCCGAGGGGGGCGACGATGTTCAGATTGTTCGACGGGTGCTGGAAAATGGGGGGAAATTGATGATTTTTAAACGGAAAACGGTCGATTTTGACATGTAAAATGATGAATTTTAAGCTAGAAATCGTCGTTTTTAGGCTAAAAACGACGAATTTTGGAGTAGAAGTCGTTAATTTTAACCAAAATTGATAGATTATCACCTGAAATTCGTCAAATTTCACCTGAAAATGATCAATTTTGAGCTGAATATCGTCCATTTATAGCTTAGAATGACTCAATTTTCAGTGAAAAAGGTCGATTTTAAGCTAGAAAAGGTTGATTTTCAACTGAAAATCATCGATTTCATCCAAAAATTCGTTTTTAGATCGTTTTTAGGCTAAAAAATGGTCAATTTTGAGTGAAAATTGCTGGATTTTGAGCCAAAATCTTAAATTTGGAGTTGAATTTTGGCGATTTCGGAGCTGAAAATGATCACTTTGAGGGACATTTGACCAATTTTACTTGAAAATGTGGAACTTTAGCCAAAAATTGATGATTTCGAAGGTAAAAACGGTCAATTTTGCATGTAAAATAATGGATTTCGGGATAGAAATCGTAGTTTTTACGCTAAAAATGATCGATTTTTGCATTTTTCGGGTCAAAAATAGCCGTAAATAAATGAAAAAAGGGAGTTTAACAGTCTATTTCCATCGAAAATTAACCAATTTTAGGTATTTTTTTAGCCTAAAAAAAGTGAAATTTTTGTCATTTTTGGATAAGAATGACTCCAAATAGTCCATTTTTCTCGTTCCAACTCATTTTTGGGGTCCTTTTTATAGAAAATTCGCCTATTTTGGGTCATTTTTGGCAGAAAACACTGCAATTTTTCTCCAGAACTTGTCTAAAAACAATTACCTGACTCTGATTCTTGAAATTCAACTGCAGCCCCAACGCTTGTGGTGCCTGATACTCTTCTGGGAACGAGAACACCTCGTTCTGTTGATTGATTCGTGATCCACTGATCTGTCTGTTTCTATGCTGCATATCATTGTATACAGTACTCCCGAGGGGTCCTTGTTGTGCCTGTGGTTGCTGCTTTCGTCGCTTCTTCGGACTCTTACTTCCGTCATTCGGACTTTTCACTCTCCGCGGACGTTCGGCTACATCCTTCAGGGTCTCCTTCTTCCAGAGATCGAAGAAGAATGAGGGATTTGTGTAGAGGAACAGGGCGGGCGTCGGGGAGTCTCTGGAAAAGTCGATTTTTAGTTGATTTTAACGATTTTTGGGTCAAATGTGATGATTTTGGAGTCAAAATGATGATTTTTGGAGCCTAATAGACGATTTTTGAGCCGACTTCCGTGATTTTGGACCGATTTTCATGATTTCTTGGTCGAAATTGATGATTTTTAGTCAGATTTTCATTATTTTAGTGTGAAAATATATGATTCTCGAAGGATTTTTCACGATTTTTGGGGAGAAATAGATGAATTTTGGGTTCACAATGATGATTTCTCGGTTAGAATTGATGAGTTTTGAGTCAAATTGAGGACTTTTGGGACCTAATAGATGATTTTTGAGTCAATTTTCATGATTTCTAGGTCGAAATTGATGATTTTTAGTCAGATTTTCATTATTTTAGTGTGAAAATATATGATTCTCGAAGGATTTTTCACGATTTTTGGGGAGAAATAGATGAATTTTGGGTTCACAATGATGATTTCTCGGTTAGAATTGATGAGTTTTGAGTCAAATTGAGGACTTTTGGGACCTAATAGATGATTTTTGAGTCAATTTTCATGATTTCTAGGTCGAAATTGATGATTTTTGGGTTAAAAGTGAAGATTTTTAGTCTGATTTTCATTATTTTAGTGTAAAAATAGAAGATTCTCAAAGGGTTTTTCACGATTTTCGAGTCGAAATTTAAGATTTGTAGGGGCAAAATAATGATTTCTCGGCTAAAATTGATGATTTTTGAGTCAAAATGAAGGTTTTTGGGGCCTAATAGATGATTTTTGAGCCTATTTTCGTGATTTTTAGATCAAAGTTGATGATTTTCAAGTCAATTTTTGCAATTTTAGAGTCTAAATTCATACATTTTCAGTGAATATTCATGTTTTCTGGTCAAAATTTATGATTTTTGAGTCGATTTTCGCAATTTTTTGACCGATTTTCATGATTTTTCGGTCGAAATTGATGTTCTTTGGGTTGAAAGCAATAATTTTTAGTCTAGTTTTTATGATTTTCAGGTCAAGATTAATGATTTTTTGCCAATTTTCATAATTTTTGAGTCACAAACCATGATTTTTCAGTCAATTTTCATGATTTTTGAGCCAGTTTTCAGTCGAAATCCATAATTTTGGCTAAATTTTTATGGTTTTATGTTGATTTTTATTGATTTAGGGTCAAATTTCATGATTTTTGGCACATTTCACCATGAATTTGGGGTCAAAAATGCTGATTTTTGTGTCAAATTGCAAGATTTTGGCGATTCTCGAGTAATTTTTCTTCGATTTATACAACATTTTAATTTCTTAAAGTAATGAAAAAGCTATTTTCATCATTTTTGGGTCTAGTTTTTTGAATTTTTGCTCATTTTTCATCATTTCCGAGTGAATTTTCGCGATTTCAGGTCATTTTTGTGGCTTTAGAGTCAATTTTACGATTTTTAGGTCATTTTCCATGATTTTTCGTCCATTTTCCATCTCCACCCTTACCTATATGGATTTAACGCATCCAGATTCGGCGGTGGATCACATCGTGCATATTGCTCAGCCAACGCCGTCGGCAGTGTACTTCTGTCTAAAATGTGCTGGTCGACGAGCATGGAGCTCTTGAACGCTTTTCGCATGTTCGCCTCGTTTAGGGATGCTGAAATCGGGATTTTTAGTGGTTTTAGGGGAAAATTAGCTCGATTGTGAGCCAAAAATCGAGATTTTTGAGTCATTTTTCATCAAAATGAAGGATTTTGGCCATTTCTAGACCATTTTCCATCGATTTTTCCACTTTTCCGGGTCAATTTTCACCATTTTTCTTCATTTTTCGTCCATTTTCCTACCCTGATCAGTTGTCGCATCGAGTTGGCTAACTTTCTGATGCAACCTATCAATTCTCTGCTGGAGAGTGCTGGTTTTGTGATGAATGACCATTGCGTCGTGATAGATCTCGCCGAAGATGTTCTCCGCGTGTTTGCTGGAATTTTCAAGGTTTTTAGCCATTTTTAGGTCATTTTAAGCTAAAAATTACGATTTTTAGGGGATTTTTGAGCCAAAAATAGGTGATTTTGGGTCAAAATTTGATGTTTTTGGGGTCAAAATTGCCTTTGGATCGATTTTGGGTCATTTTTCAGCGAATTTTCTGGTTTTTTAGTCCATTTTCCGCCAAATTTCATGAATTTCCCAACCTCAACGAGCTCAACTGGCATATCAAATTGGCGATGGTTCCGTTGGCGGTACACTGAAGCTCATCGCGATGAATCGACGGGGGAATCGTGTTTCGACTGATGTTCACCGGCGATATCGCCCGTTTTGTTAGTGGCATTTTTTTGGCTGAAAAATTGGATTTTAAAGGAAAAATTGGAGGAAAAAGAGGGAAAAATGGAAGCAAATAGAGGATTTTAGTGAAAATTGATGAATTTTTGGTGAATTTGGAGCAAAAATTCGGATTTTTCGAGCCCGAAAATCTCGAAAATCGCCAAAAAAACACCAAAAACCGGAATTTCCGATTTTTGGGAAAAATTCAGAATTTGGTGCTTTTTCGTCGATTTCCGGGTATTTTTGAGCTCAAAAACTGGAATTTTCCAGCAAAAATCAATTATTTTGAGCCCAAAACACTCGAAATCAAAAAAAACTCTAGAAAAATGGAAAATATAAAATTTTTCAATTTTTCAAAAATTCGATTTTTAAAATTTTTCCTTATTTTTCATCGATTTTGAAGCATTTTTGACCTATAAATTTCGAATTTTCCACTGAAAACTCCTCGAAATTAGCTCCAAAGTCATAAAAATCTGCGGAAAATAACCTAAAAAATGAAATTTCTAAATTTTCCTGGATTTTTCAAAATTTCGAATTTCCGAACTTTCTAGGGGTTTTTCGAGTGATTTTAAGCCATTTTTTATCTCCGAAACTTCCATTTTTCACTCATAAACCTTAAAATCCCTCACAAAATAACGAAAAATCTAAATTTCCCAATTTTTTTCAAAAATATACAAAAAATATAAAATCCTAGTATTTTTCTAGGTCATTTTCAACGATTTTTGAGTTTATTTTTCATTTTAAAACCCCAAAAATTCCCCCTAAAACCATAAAAATGCGGTTTCTGACTCATCCCCACTGTTTTCTCTATTATCTGTTCCCCCCGTAAATCCACACAAAAACTACCATAACGCTGCATTTTCGTGGCGAGACCCACCGACCAGAGGGGAGGGAGGGGGCCCCCTTCGTCGTGTCAACAACACACATTGCTTTTTAGGACTACGTGCACTTTTGCCGTATATTCTTCTCCTGAATTTCCCCCCAAAAATGGCTGCTCAAGGATTCTCCGTCTACGGTAGGTCAAAAATAAATATATGCATATGAAAAAATCTTTATTCACAAAAAAAAAATAATTTTTTAATTTTTTCCCATAGTCTTCATTCCCCAGTGTCTCGAATCGGCCTTCGTTTTCTCAATGGTTCCATCGTGTTCCTTGAATTCAGAACACCCGATATTTCAGGTAGATCAGCCTCAGCTGAGAGAGAGAGACCCCAAAAGGGTATAGACCACACACTAAGTGAGAGAAAGCACCGGAGATCGATCCTGGAAGAATCTGGAGACCACC
Source organism: Caenorhabditis sinica (assembly GCA_963932045.1). Classification (NCBI taxonomy): domain Eukaryota; kingdom Metazoa; phylum Nematoda; class Chromadorea; order Rhabditida; family Rhabditidae; genus Caenorhabditis; species Caenorhabditis sinica. The sequence continues at coordinate 4,795,631 of OZ009942.1, forward strand.
AGCGACCACCAAGAGGAAAAATGAGATGATTTTCTATATCGGGTAAAGAGCTCTAGCGACTTCTTCTTCTATAGGTGGCCTCCATTAGGGTTAGGGCGGCATTTTGGCTCTGTAATGTGCATAAGTGGTTCTTTTAACGTTTTTTTTTTCTTCAATAAAAAATTTAGCACTAAAGGGATTTTCAGTTGGAAACGTCCCATACCAGATTACCGAGGAGGCCATTGGACAGTGGTTCAGCAGTGTTGGAGTCGTCTCGAATGTCAGGTAAGCTGCGGGGTTTTAGGCTTTTTAGGCCTATTTTCAGGCTTTCTAGGCTCATTTTAGGCCGTCAAGGCTTACCTAAGGCCGTCTAGTCTCATTTCAGGCCACCTAGGCTCACTTTAGGCCTACCAGTCTCATTTTTGAGCTCAAGACACAGCTTTTCATCTTGAGACTATTGAGGGATTTCTAGGCTTGACGTAGGCAGTCTAGGTCGATTTTAGGCCGTCTAGGCTCACTGTAGGCCGCCGAAGCTCACTTCAATCGTCACTGTAAGCTTCCTGGGCCAATGTTGAACCCTTAGTTCGATTCTTGGTAGAAGTTCGGTGTTTAGATCGAGTTTAGACCGCTTAGGGTCACCTTAGGCTTCCTAGGCCAATTTTTCACCTTTAGCTCGATTCTAGGCCGTCCAGGCTCACTGCAGGCCTACTAGACTCACTTTCGAACGTGTCGGCACAATATGGACCGTCTAGGCCGCTCAGAGTCTCTTCAGACAGTCTAGGCTCACTTTTGACCACTCAGAGTCACTTTCGACCGTCTAGGCTTAATTTAGACCACCCAGGCTCTCTTTAGGCTGTTTAGACACGCTTCAGGCCGTCTAGACTCACTTTAGGCCGCCCAGGCTTACTTCAGGCCGTTTAGACCATAAGCTAGATTCTAGGCTAGCTAGGCTCTAAATGTGGGCCGTCTGGGCCTTCTAGGCTCATTTCAAGCCGAAAATCTGGATTCTAGAACCGTCTAGGCTCGCTTTAGGCCATCTAGTGCTACTTCGAGCTTCCTAGGGCCAATTTTACCCCTCAAAACCCGATTTTTCACCCAAATCTTCTTCCAGAATCGTCTACGATCGTGAGACCGGACGTCCAAGAGGATTCGCGTTCGTCGAGTTCACCGAGGAGGCCGGAGCCCAGCGTGCCGTCGAGCAGCTCAACGGAGTCGCATTCAACGGACGCAATCTTCGTGTCAACTATGCTAACAAGTAAAAATCCCAGAGACGATGATCTTCAATTTTTCCCCTAATGACAGAGATTTCCTTTTTTTTTCTTAAATTTTTTTCCTTTTGCTAAAATTTTGAATTGCACTTGTGATATACATTCCATCCGACACACTATATTCTTCGTGCATCCATTATTTATTTTTGTCTCTCTTTCTTCGCTTGTAACATCATCTTGTCATCCCAATCCATTCATCCCCCAAAACTCCTCCTAACACCACAAAAATTGAATAATAATAAATATAAATCTCTTCCCAGAATCTCATGTTTTCTATGGGAGGTGCTTCTAATCCTATGAAAGGCTTCCATTAGTGAAGGATTAGGGCAGGAAAACAGGATTAGAGGGCGTAGGTGAGGACAAAATGCGGAAATTGAAGGGAAATTGGACATTTTGAGTGCATTTTTCGGTTCTAAATTGCTCGGGAAGCCGGGAAACCCCGAAAAATCGACGGAAAATGAGTGGCTAGAGAAAACACGGATTTTCAGCAGCATTTCTATGAATTTTGACTAAATTTCGACTAAAAATCTGCTCAGAAACCATTCTAGAGGCATATTTTTACCATGTTTTCATGTTTTTGCGCTTTTTCCCACAAAAATCGACCCGGAAACATTGAAAATTCTTGAAAATCCAAAAATAGAAATAAAAAATTCAAATTTCCAAAAAACGCAACCCCCGCACGGTTTCACCCGCAAGTGCGGCAGGGTTGCCGCCGCACCGTCGCATCACAAATTCTCCACGGAATTCTCTTCACACAACTCAGTTGTTCGTCCTAAAATCGACATGTCTGCTCAAGGATTCTCCGTCTACGGTTAGTTTTTAGGCCTAAAATAATTCTAAGCATCATTATGATGCATATTAGGCGGTGTTTGTAGCCAATTTTTGGGTGAAAATTCGAGAAAAATTTTAGGCCACAATTTTGGGTCTTTTTTCCAAGTTTTTGATGAAAATTCGTGTTTTGAGACACTTTTAAGTCAGTTTTTGCACCAGAAATCGTTCGAAAGGCTAAAATTTCCTCTGAAAATCGTGAAAATTTCGTAATTTTTGGCCTAAAATTTATTTAATTTTCTAGAGTTTTTGGAACAAATTTGTGTTTAAGGGGCTTCTGTACCTGAAATCCTTCTGAGAAGCAACAGTTTCGCTTTAGAATCTGTAAAAATTACGAATTTCAGGCCAAAAATTATTTTTCTCTTCTCTTCGCTTCCCTTCAACCTAATTTTCTCATTTTCCAGTTGGAAACGCTCCATACCAAACTAGCGAGGACGAGCTCGGCCAGTACTTCAGCACCGTCGGAACTGTCACCAACGTCAGGTAAGCATTCCGGATCCACGTCACTGTTCCGAGCCGCTTCGCGACACGCAGCGCTGCCGAAGGATTACCGTTTGCAAGAACATCCATTTGCTAGGAATCTGAGAGCGATTCGGGTGGAAAATGAGCGGAGTATCGGCAGAAAAATTATGCCTAGTGCTCGTTTTTCAACCGGAAGTCTGTCCATTTCCCAACTAGAATCAGTTTCCAGGAGACTGTCGTTCATAGAGAGGTTCTAGCACTGATAAGCTATTGCGCGCCCCTAAGAAGCTCCTACTCTCCTCATCAATTTCATCATTTCCAGAATCGTCTGCGACCGCGAGACTGGACGCCCAAGAGGATTCGCCTTCGTCGAGTACTCCGATGAGGCTGGAGCTCAGCGTGCCTGCGATCAGCTCAACGGATCCGACTTCAACGGAAGATCTCTTCGCGTCAACTTGGCCAGCAGATAAGCGCCAGAAGCCCTCCAGTCCCCAATGCTAAATAACTTTCATTTCACGTGTTTTTTTATTGCTTGTAAGATCTCAAAGAATAATAAACCTCCAATGAATAGTTTCTAATTTCTAGCTCGTGTTTTTGTTTTTTTTTTCAGTTTCGCTGTGTTTTCAGCTTTTTTCAGTGAATCCTGTCCTTCCACACCACAATGCCAATCCTTTCCGATGGCCGGTTCCCATTATCAAATATGAAAATTGTACCAACTTCGCCGCTATTCATGAAGAACCGATGTCCATCACGATCCTCGATTTGGATTCCGTTGTGTCTGCAAAGAAGAAAATGCACTCAATGGACAATTTTGAAAAAGAAAAAAACCTACAAAAAGAAGCGATCACTATTCTCCTGAATAGTGAAAACATCTTGCAAAATTGCATGAATATCGAGTTCTCTCTTCAAATCGAATGCGATATATTCTAGATTCGGATGAGAGCCATTGATGAGATTTCTGATGAAAAAATTGATGTCTTGGAAAGTTAGAGAGACATTCACAAGGTCGATGGCGATGCAATTCATCGCTCGAATGTTCTGGAAAATAGGGGGAAAATTGAATTTCGCCATTAGTCATTTCAGAACTACGACGTTTCGCAACCAGGACATTTTGAAACTGGACGTTTTGCAACCCAGTCGTTTCGAAACTTTATGAGCTAGTTGTTCATTAAGGTTGTATGGTATTGAGGGTATTGTGAACTATTCCAGGTTATAGACTACATTTGAAAAGTTGTGATTTTAACTGAACCTTCTACTGGATTTTGTGGTTTCGAAATGACGTGGTTGCGGAATTGACGTGAGTTGCGAAATTGACGTGAGTTGCAAAATGTCCTAGTTGCGAAACGACAGAATATCAAAATTCTTCAGAATCTCACCTCTAACGTAATCCAATGCGCATTCTCAATTCTCAAATCCTCCACAAACACCAACAAATCTTCTTTTCGAAACGTCCTTCTCATATTCACATCCAAAATCCCAATATTCGAAAATTTAAAGTTATCCAAAAACCTCGAATAATTCCTCACTGTTACATGATTCCCAAAAATTCTCGCTTTTCTAGGCTCCGGCTCCAAATCATTAAGCCAATTGAGCAAACTTCGAATGTCCATTTCTACAGTATCCAAAAATAGAGCAACCTCTTCGAAATGTATAGTAAATGTGCTCAAAAGCTCATTGAAAACAGTTCGAGCCCCCATTAAATGTGACTTCCAAAGGGAAATCCATGTCTTTTTATCTGCTGAAATGTGACTTAGCACCCCTTTAACCCTGCCAATTTTCCTTTTTTTCAAAGTCCTAGGCTCCCTCATCACACCATCCAACCTTATTTGAAAA